>CM046359.1:2929894-5477702 GCA_025436335.1 Bursaphelenchus mucronatus
TGTATTTTTAAGAACTGTCTATTAAACTGTGTGTGAATGACGCTAAAACTACGCGCTATTTTCTAAACCCTGAGCAACCAAAATTGGGCTTAAGACGTATCTGGTTGACACATAATCAAATTCGTGGTTTTGGCAATAAAAACTCAAAGCCTCGTTCCCACCACCCTTTTCGATGACATAATTTGCGGAGTTGATATTATTAAAATAGCCGCAGGATTCGGCGATCACCTTTGTTTTAACTTATTTTAGCTCATTTATTACTCTGCTGTTTGTTTTTTGAGACACCCAATACTATTTGGGATATAAAATCTGCGGATTTGTTTTGCGGACGTCGTGCTTGAAAATTAAGGTGTCCCACGTCATACACAGTGCAAAAATATGGGATCGGAGGGATGAGCACAAAAATCAAAACGAATGTACTGAGCATACTCTACGGACTCTATGTTTTGAGTAGTACAACTTGAAGTCCTCAGACTCCCTTGAGGCATCATACGCAGTTCCTCGTACAAATTTTTGTTCGTTGGTTTGTTTTTTTGTAGTTTGTCACGTTTTTGTATTTGAATAGACGTGTCTATTAGCACTGGTATTTGTATTTGCGACTTTAGAACATATTTGCGAAATTTTTAAAAACTTTCCAAAAAAATTTTTCCTGATTTGATTAACGTTTGGTCCCACGCTTTATGTCTGGTGTGTTAATGGTGTTGCTAATTCTGTGTCTTGTAACATACATAAAAATGTGTTATTACGTGACTCAATTCTCAAGGTTTCAAAATCATACATACGTCTAAGGAACCGCTATTTGTTAACACAATTGCAAAAGTCAAGTACTTCCCGTGGCAATTAACTTACTATTTGCGTTGACGTTTTTATTGCTCATCTTTTTTAGAAATCTTATTTTTAACTTAATGCTGTCGCGAAGTGACTTTCAATTCTTCGCTTGGATTCTACAAGTTGCATCTATTCTTTCTTGCTTCCTTGTTATCATTGGCTCGAGATGGTTGAAGCACAAAAAGATTCAAAGGGATTATCAATTCATTGTAACTTTCAACGCATGTATAGACTTGGCTTTTGCATGCTTTTTATGTGCATTTTCATTCGTAAGTTTTGTACATAGTACTAAACCTTGCTTTGGGATAGATCGCTGATTAAACGGGAGTATGGGTTATAAGGAAACTTACAAAGGAAGTACCCCACGCTGAGATTTTTATGAACATTTGACCCAAAACAAAATCCTGTTTGCAGTCTACTTGAAAAAATACGACTAAACATTTTCGATTTGTTAATGTAATTCGACATGTGGCCGAACACTTATTTCAGACTCCAATCCTTGTTGATCACACTTTTCTGATAACTGTGGAACGGCCCTTCTTTCAAAGAATGTCTTCTCAATTGACCGCATTCGTCGTTCAAATTATGACATCACAGGTTGAGACCACAATTCTTTGTATTGCCGTTCATTTTTGGTACCGACACGACGTGGTTTGCAATTCGAAACACTGGTCGCAAAAGAAATATTTGATATGCTATTTTTCCTTGTTCTCGCTGATTTTTATTTATTTTGTAACTTCTCAGCTTACGGTAGAGGATATGAAAGATTACACGGAGGTTCTACGAACATTGGACGATTACAGGAATGACACGCCAGTTTTCTGTGTCTATGACTTGGTATGTTCGTGCCATTTGTGACACAGATACGCAGCTTTGTAGGCATCAAACTTCGTGAACCTGCATTATTGAATAATTCAGAAGAAAGATTAGATTTTAATGCGACAATTTGGGAAAGTACAGAGTATTTTGAGCAAAAATTAAGTTATGACTGATTGACCTAGTTTTGACTAAAAGCTTTGAAGAAAGGGAACGGGTAAAAAAATCGTAGATGGCCCTTTGTCCTAAATTTACTTGCCCACTTCTAAGTAACTCCCAACCTCATCCCTTCAACGCCATTCTTCATTTAACAAGAAAAAAGATGACTTCTGAGTTGAACCTTTTCAGGACCACCTCCCATCAGTACTTAGCATTACATTTTACCAATTTATTCACAGCGCTTTCTATTGTATAGCAATTTATTTTGGTGCTAAGGTAATCCGCCAGATTCGCCTTATCGACCCAACAGTCCAGCGGTCAGTTCGTGCTCAGCGTTACATGCTTAGAGTCCTGATCTTGCAGGTAAGCAGAATGTATAGTAAGGAGGAGAAGAGTCCAATCTCTTTGTTCCGGCCCAACCAACGGAGCCACAAGCTCCGGCCCGTGCCCAGGGATGCACAAGACTTGTGAACTGACTGTAAAAACTATTTCAGGCCTTGTATCCAATGTTTTTGCTCTCCTTGCCAACCAGTTTAATGATAATTCTTGCTTACTTTCATTATACAGCGGTTTCATGGTTCTACGTGCTAAGCATTCTTCTTCAAAGCCTCCCATTGCTCAACTCGCTCTCAGTTATCTGTTTGGTGCCAGCGTTCCGACGACTATTTACTGGACAGCCTATCAATCCAAACCGGACCACGCTCAACAACACAAATTGGGATTCAATTTCAAGATTAAAGTCCAAAGGCAGATTATCACTGCATTCTTGAGATATATAATATGTTCAAAGAATCTAGAAATTCTTTGTTTTTGAATATATTAAAAGATTTCATTGCATTCCCTTTGCAGCAGATGAAATTGCCAAAATTAACCGCATGTTGAATATAAACAGACGCATGGTATTTTGCGTTAGAGAAATAAATACATCCTTCTATGTATGCATTTTTGAATGGCGCAATAAATAAATGAAAGATGGTTTTACGAAGCTGAGGGGGCTAGTAGCAATACATATTATAAGTTTCTTGCGTCAACAGCCATTTCAATCACATTTGCAAATTTGCTTTAGTTTACGCATGCTGAACCTTGAGCAGATATGAAAAAAGTTTCATCATAAATTGCCTTAGGAAAAAATTTTCCAAGGCAATTTCCGTTTGATGAAATCTAATTTTTCTCCATTTACATTGGTATTTCAATGATATAAGTTTGCGGAGTTTACCTGAGTCTCTATTAAATATATTAATTATAAAGCCACGGAATTAGAAGACCATCTCAATTTCAACTAGCTTTGCTTGCTTTATTCTGTTTTTTTCATTTTTAACACATGATACACATAATTTGTCGACTTCTCAAATTATTTCTTGCAGCATCGTAAGCACTTCATACGACGGTATTGCACTCTTCAGGTCGTATGTCTAGCTCTTTATTGCACAAGATCAAATGTTTATCCTTTGGGGACAGAATTATGTCAAGGGAATTGAATGGTTTTATGCAATGAATAGAGGTAGTTGATGACAACTATAAGGCTCAAATAATGATCTTGTAATGTTGCAAATGCCAGCGCATGTCGCGATCATTTTTTACGTCGTTATTAGTACAGTAGATAAAAAAATTTTTTAGAGGTTTTGCCGTAAGAGAATATTATTCCAAAGTAGCTGTACTGGTTCTTTAAAAAAACCTGAGGATACTGTAAACTTTACAAAAAGCTCGAAAGACTTGCTTTGCTATTTGGTTCGTTTTTGTATAAATTTTACCGCCATATGATTCGCATAAACTTATTTCTGAATACGAATATTCGCCAAATTAGTAATTGCGTTTTTGTAATTACTATCTAAAAACCCATACATACGCCTTATGCAACCGTTCTTTTTTATTCCAAACGTCTAAAGAACTGCTATTACAATAACAAAAGTCAAGTACTTCCCGTGTCAACTAACTTGTTATTTGCGTTAACGTTTTTATTTATCACCTTTTTTAGAAATCTTACTTGAAGCGTCATGCTGTCGCGAGATGACTTTCAATTCTTTGCTCGGATTCTGCAACTTGCTTCGATTGTTTCTTGAATTCTAGTTATCACTGGATCGCGATGGTTGAGACGTACGAACATCCAAAGGGACTATCAATTCATTGTAACTTTCAACACATCCATAGACTTGGCTTTTGTTTGCTTTTTATGTGTATTTGCATTTGGAAGTATTAATTTTTTGGCCTGTGTTTGATTGAGACCGGTGTGTTCTATGTTTGGCAATGACCTACCGGTTGTTTTGTGATATCTTCCAATATTTCCAATACACAAAAAATTCAATACAAAATTCTGCTTTTCGGTTTGAAAAATACGGTTAGACAAGGTTACTTTGTTAAATTTATAGCAAGACATTTTTTCAGATCCTAATTCTTCTCGACCACACGTTTCTGATAACTGTGGAACGGCGTTTCTTTCAAAGAATGTCTTATCAATCGACCGCATTCGTCGTTCAAATGATGGCATCACTGATTGAGACTACAATTCTTTGTATTGCCGTTCATTTCTGGTACCGATATGACGCAATTTTTAATTCAAAACATTGGCCGCATAAGAAATATTTACGGCGCTATTTTTTATTATTACCGCTTATTTTTATTTACTTTGTGGTTTCTTAATTTACGGTAGAGGATATGAAAAATTACAAGGAGGTTCTGCAAAGACTAAACGATTACAAAACTGACACTCCAGTCTTTTGTGTCTATGACTTGGTATGTTCGTGCCATTTGTGATCCAGATACGTAGGCTTGTATCATCGTCAACCCGCACTAATGCATAATTCAGAAGAAAATTAATGCGGCTAATTAACAAAGTAGAGACTATTCTTGGAAAACATTTAAATTATGAATCTTTGGCCTAGGGCTTCAAAAGTTTTTTGAGGAAACTTTTTGGGGAAGTATGTATTATATAATAGAACGGGTGAATAATTCTTGGATAATCCTTGCAAATCGTTCTAATTTACTTACTAAATCCTACGTAGTAAAAACAGGTAACATTTGCGGCGTGCAGAGCCCAGCTCTACAAAAAAATAGGCCTGGTCTGATTAAAAACTCTTAAGTTTGCCCTTACAGCACAGTCTTTTAAAAGGCTAGTACTGCTACTTTCGAAGCTGCGTTTCTGTTTGTAACTTTCTCAACTTTATCTTAGCGGTAGGACATTTTAACTTATCAAAGAAACGCCTTTGCAACGCCTTTTTTTCAGAGTCATCTCCCATCAATTCTAAGCGTTATGTTTTACCAATTTATTCACAGTTTTTTCTACTGTATTGCCATTTATTTTTTTGCTAATGTCATCCGTCACGTTCGCCGTTTTGATCCATCAGTCCAGCGATCAGTTCGCGCTCAACGTTACATGATTAGAGTCCTGGTTTTGCAGACTGCATAGTAACTACAACAGCTCCGACCTCCAATTCGAGTTTATGCAAGCCCGATTATGCCTGCTGCGAAACAACTACCTAAGAAATGTTTTTTAGGCTTTGTATCCAATGTTTTTGCTTTTCTTGCCAGCTAGTTTAATGATAATCCTTTTCAATTTTCATACAGCAGTTTCATGGTTCTACTTGTTAGGAATTCTGCTTCAAAGGGTTCCATTGTTCGACTCGTTCTCAGTTATCTTTTTGGTACCATCATTCCGACGACTATTTACTGGACAGCCCATCAGCCGGCTCATGATTAATAAAACAAATAAGGATTCCACATCAAGATAGAACTCCAAATGCAGATCATCGCTGCATTCCTAAATTTTACAAAAAAAAGATCAAAATACAGAAGATTGTTGGATGACTTTATTCAAAAATAAAACGTTTAGAAATTTATTCTTCCATCTCCATAGTTCAAAAAAGCACCTGTGCCATTCGGACTCACATTTCAATCTATGAAAAACGGCAATATTTTTCAAAAAACAAAACGATGATTTATGTCCAAAAAACGGCTGTCTTTGGTTGCCAATGGATCTCTATGGGGTCAGCCAGTGATCGATTTGTCGACAAATTATTATTCTTGGGCTGGAGTATTTTTAAGTTTCTTTGACGAAAGGATTTCCGTGGAGGTGTTGGTAAAATATAATATAGATTTTTGCATTAAAATGTAATTGTAAATTCGTAGAGCCGGTACATAAAATTACTTTTTTTGTGACCGCTCTCCGCGTTTCGCGTACTCTCTTGGCTGCAAAGATTCTTATATATATTTCGGCTGCCGTTGTGAAGAGCAAACGAAGATTTTCAAGGATTGCAACGCGCTCCAGCATCAACTTGAGCTCAATGTTGAAAGAATTTCTGGGCTTGTCAATCAGAGATGCATTTCTGTTACATTTTGGATGTCTTTAAAATATTTCCTCCGAACGACCAAATTTCTGCTTTTATTCCGGTCAAAAAATAGAGAACCTATTGCTCCTAAAATTAATTTGCCATTCCCGGAATCTTTTCCCAATTTTGGGAAAATTTTCATTTCGTGACACAAAATGCAAATTTGCAAACGTTGAGCTCATATCTCTGCAGGATTCAATATAAAATATGCATCCGAAGTCCTCAACCTTTTTTAAATTTGTTTTGTTTCAAAACTGTCATTCACACCAAAGGATTTAAAAAATTCTCGGTTGGAAGTTTAATTTGGAGATTAATTATTGAATGGCCTCTCGATTGTTGGACTTTTTTCGGTTCACGGTCTCGGGACCACACAGCGCATTCTTGTCCAGAAAAAGAGGAGTTGGATAATTGTGCATGTTTAAGGCGGCTTTTTCTGCCTCGATTAGGGTCGACGTGGTTAGACGTAGTTAATTGTGCTGGATGCGCCATTCGACTTGCTAAATGAGGCCAAAGGGCCGGGTGCAGACCACCGTATTTGTTTTTTGAGGATTTCGGGGGAAACTGTAGGCCGTCAGAGCTAGAATTAACATTTTTTCAAAGTTTACTGTTTTTAAAAAAATTGGAAATTGTTGAACGTTGTATGTATGTAGAGTAAAATTTACAAAGAAAGACTTTCCAGTACGACGCTCAGATTTTCTTTAGATATCGCGCACACGTTTGGCAAAGACCAGATGTTACTTCCTAAAATTTTTAGCTCGCGCTACGCAAGGACAGCCAAGATATTCAGCGATCTTTGCCGTTGATAAAGTACACAACGGAACTTTTGGCCTTCGTTTTTTTGCTAAGAACGACAAGTCTGACACTCGGAGGACTTCTCTTGTCAGAATACGTTATCTCTCGGCTGCGCCGGGATCTTTTTAGTTTGTAGCTCACAATTTTAGCCGTTTTATTCGACGATTTTTCAGACGCTTACAAACGTGTCTCAATTATTTTCCCGTCACATTTTTTGCAGCAATCAAGACAAAAATGATTGGTACTTAGCCATTATGCTACAGAGTTTGCACTTGGCTATTTGTTTCCTACGAACTCCAAGAAAAGGCTTCACTAAATAAAATTTCAGCTTTGTTTTCCTCCTGTTAAAGCCTTCTTCTCTTTCATTGTCCGGATTAGGCAGCCCTAAAAAGCCGAGGCTAAATTAGTCATTAAACCTTGAGGTTTCTGGGGAAGGGCACAAGGCGAAAATCGGCTTAACGCAGAAGATTGTAGACCGATCTTTGAGTCGTTCGCCAAAATCTTTAAGCCATGAAAGTATTTAAGTTGATACAGTCTTGAAAGGCCATTACAGCTATTTTCGAACGGTTTTTTACGCCGCGAGAGACAAAATGTCAAAAAAACTTGTCTGTCAACTGCTTGCACCAATAACTACAGGAAAAAATTGTGGTCTGAATCTGCATGCCTACTTTATTTTTCTATTAGCAATTTGCCGACTTTGTTTCCGCAACAGGACATAAAAAAACTTTTTTGACATTTCGTTCCACACAGCGTAAAAAACGCAATTCAAAAGTAGATGTAAATATCATCATTAGAACCACGTCCTCAAAATACGAAACAACTTTTCGAGCGTAAAATTCATAACCCAAAATTAATTACCGTGTATTTTTTGAATTTAAAATTTTCGCACTTTATTGCAGAAGGACTAATGGCTTCTGGGTCTGTGTAAAATACTGAAACCAAATTCCATTGTTTTTTTGGGGGAATTTGTTTAGTCTGGGAGCTAATTTGGAGGAGGCTCAAACTGACATAAGGAAGCGCACAAGGTCCTTTTTTAGACAGGGTCTTTTTTGATGGTGTTTAAACTGAAATTCGTATTATCTTCTTTTCGATATACCTGTATGTTGTAATATCTAATAAATACTTAATTTATTGTCAGCAATTTGTTCATTCTCCAAGAAACCGTTTTCTCAGCGCTTTCGCTGTATCCCCTTGGCAGCCGTGCGGCAGAAACTCATAAAGCGGACTTCAAATAAACTTCATAATCCATTACTTTTTCCGTTTTCTGATTTCGCTTTTCCGGGTTTACATTGTTCTTTAGGGCCGTTCCAAAAAATGCTCAAATATTCTCATGAGCTTTGGGGTTTCGTACGGTTCGTCAAAACTTAGGTAATTAGATGGGAATTTAATATACTGTAGATGAGGATTTAAGATACTGTAAATGGAGATTTAATATACTGTGGATGGGGAATTTATAGGGCATACCTTGAAATGTGCATTTAAAATAGTATAGATTTTTATTTAATTACATGATATACGATTGGCGTTACACAAAGTTTGGTGCCTATTTCCACCGTAGAGACATAATAAGACGTTACTTGCCTATATCAACCAAGGAGAGTAATGTGTTCACAAAAAATGAATCTTATCCGCACTAACCTGGCAAAAATCAAACCAAAAATCGTTTTTCACTGTGACCGTTCTCCGCGTTTAGCGTACTCACTGGGCTGCAACGAGCGTTGTGTCTGAAAAACGCGAGCTTTCAGACATTTTTTCAGGAATTACAATATTATGTCACTTATGCCTCAAGTACAGATGTGCAAAATTTAAAGACAATGTTGGATTGTAACCTGAGGGCATCCTGGGACAATACAGTACTTTGTCTTGCCGATGCACTTTTATCCCTCACACATCTTGCCAATTCAGTTTCCAACGGGAAATAACAGGAAATCCCCCAAATTACCTCCTAATTGACCTGTTTTTCTGGTACAGTTTTTCTCCCGAAATTGCGGTTAATTCGTTTTGGACCCGTTGGGCTTGGTTTTCTTTGGGTTCGTTTCTTTTGCCATCTCTTAAAATATCAAGCAAAAAGACGTTGCTAATCGCGCGCATTTGTCATGAGGAAACATTTTTGGCTGCGGAAATGTCATTCCAGGTTTGTTTGAACTGTTGCATTTTTGAGTGGAATTCAAAATTCTGAGGAATTTTTGGATGTATAAGGTCAATGGGGCATTTGCTTTGTAGGAAAAAGATTTGTTGACGTTAATGTTGTCCGAAGCCCTTAATGGCAGTTCATTGTCTCTGGGGCAGACACCGTTTTGCTCGTCATATAAATTCTTGAACGGCAGACTGTTTGAGAACGTACTTTCCATACAAAAAAAATATTTGGAGTTTTCGGGAGTAGATATGTTTTGTAATCGTGAGGTCATAGTAGAAAATCTAAGCTTGGAATAAGACTTTTTTCTTTTATAGGGACAAATCTTTAGCTATTGGATTTCTCATGAATTTGTGGTTTTTTTAAAGACCACAGCACGTTGCCAGTAATGTGACGTTAGGTCGATCACTATCCTTGTCCTCTTTCCTACAGTTCGGTCATCTTTTTTCTTAGAGAACAAACCAACCATTTTCTATTCTTAGACATCATGAATGTCATATTTTGTTAGTAACTATGAATTATATATTAATTACGGCTTGGGACTGTCTTAACGACGGCCCATCCAACTGCCTTTTGGGCATCACTGTTGCTTGAGAATTTTTTTTGATCCCGACGAACCAATTTTATTGTCAGCAATTTTATTATCATTTTTATGCAAAGACTTATTACTCGGATTGTCAACAGGGTCAGGCTTTCCTTTCACGCTCTTCTTTGATTCACCCGCAGGCAAATTGGGTTTGCGAACGCGGAACCGCGCGTAATAAGCAATCTTGTTTAGGGAAGTCAGAACGGAAGCTCGTTTTTTGAACCTCGACTCACAGACTTCAAAAGAATGTCAGCTATTTATTCGGCGGTACTGTCCCAAAATTGTTCGAGGCTAGACGGTGTATTCATTTTCCGACAACAACCTTGAGCAAAATTATCCGCCTGTTTTTCAGAAACCTTTAAAAATTTGGATCCGATTATTTTTGACTCTGTTTTATTATTTGTTGTTGCCCAAGGGACGATCAATTATTTTCTTGTGCCAATACTGAAAAACAATCTTGTGTTTTACTAAAGATTTATTTTTCATTTCTGAAAGATCCGCCAAACGAAAAATTTTCATTAGGCGACAGGTTTCACGGAGCTTCAAGAAAATTACCGTGGTCCCACCTTGCCTATTTTTTCCGACCCTCAACCTCTGGAAGGGAGGATACTTCAGGAAGCCCCAGGAGCATAAAACTGTAAGAAATACAGTGTGGACCATCCTGTATTTCTTTGTTTATTTCGGTCTGTCATAACACCCTTTCTCCATTTGGCGAATATTTTTTGCCAAATCATAAATCACACTTAAAACAACCAAAAATACATTTTCCTGCCCACCATTATATATCAACTCATTTTGGCGTTGAATCGCGTGTGTGTTCCGTGTAATTAATTATCTCCGATCGTCCTGAGATTTGAGCCCAACATTTATGGCCGCCGGGATGGAAAATTTATTGCCTAATGTGTTCCGATATATTTTATTGGGCTTATCTCCGGGGGATCCTATGCGAATTGAAAGGCCAAAGCGGCTTTGACTCTGGATGTCTACAACAATGTGTAGTCGGTGTTTTTGGATTGTAAATTTTATACGCGCGTACTTGACTTGACATACTCATTGTCAGTCATCTTCGAAGGTCTTAAATTTCTGTGGTATATCCTTTATTAAGCGGTTTCATATTTATTCCATTTATTAAAAAAGTGAAAACCAATTTTTACGAATACTCAAAACACTTGTGGTACAATATATTCCTCGGAGACTTTCATTTTACGTTTACACTAGATGTTTCATTGACTTTAGAAGTGACTCCTTTTGCTTGCACTGATCGGCCGGCGTTTTTCTCCTTTACTGGTCTCTCAACGGCAATGTATCTTCTACCGTATTCGTTTTAACTTCCATACCCTCCGCCGTTGTATTCACCGCCGCCATATCCTCCTCCACCGTTATATCTTCTCCGCCGTTGTATCCTCCACCGTTGTACCCTCCACCGCCATAATCTCGGCAGCTATATCCTCCGCCGTCATGCCTTCCTCCGTTTTACCATCCGTCGTTATTTAATCCTCCACCGTAATATCCTCTTCCGCCGTTGTAAGAAAGACTTCCAGATATCGCACCTAAAATTTACAAGATTCATATGAAAAATGTAATAATTTTTTGTATTTTTATAAGTTTTTTTTAACAGATAAGTAAGAGACTTACTTATCCGAATTGTCCATACAGCTATGTGCACTAATTACTGCCGCAGGAACAGTACAGTTACTTTTGAATCGCGCTTTTTACGGCGTGTAAAACGAAATGTCCAATACGTTTCTTTGTCTATTGTACCAATGACAACGGAAAAACATAGTGGTGACATTCTACATGCCTACTAATAATTATTTTACAGTTTGCAACTCTTTTGCCTTTGTTTTTGTTGCAGGACATAAAAAAACTTCTTTGACATTTGGTTTCACACGCCGTAAAAAACGCGATTCAAAAGTAGCTGTTCTGGCCCTTTAAGTTACGGGCTGCACGTCAAGTCGAAAGGTTTAATTTGCATTTTCTCATCGGGTTGCGTACGACACGTCAATACTCATTTTTCAAGCAAGCAAAATCAATAAAGCTTTTTATTTCTTTTCTGGCGCAAATATTGATTGCGCCTGATCCTTACGGAAAGCCACAGTATAAATTTCCTCGTTTTTAACTTGCAGCTGCTTATTTATTAGGACATTTTGTTTACAAATACATTTTTTTGACTTACAATCTGCTAGTTTTGCTTTGCATTGTAACCGTAAAATCTGTTGCCCTTGTACTCCGAGTTTGAACCCTCAGGCTTGCTATAGCGCATTGTTTCATATCCAGAACCTTCCGTTTGAATGTATTTTCGCCCATAGCCATTTTTTCATTTCTGTCGTATCCAGACCCTTCTACAACAATGTATTTTCTGACATTTCCATCTCCACTGCCATCAAAGTCACTATCTTTTCTCTTGTCGCAAAATCCGCATGTCCGGAGGCACTGGTACTGCTTTTCTCGCATGGCAAAGCTGTTGCTTGTACAGAAACCGCTTGGTTTCCACATAACGCATCTGCAATTTTTCCCACATAAGACAAAAACTGGTGACATACTGACCTTTTATCGTTGTCATAACAATCATGCGCGGCTACAACGACAACCGCCATCACAAGAAAAGTTATTTCTAGAATAGATGCCATTTCTTAGTGGTGTCAAATACAGCATTGCGGTTTTATTTTATACCCAAATTTTGGACAATTGATTGCACAACTGGACTTTGCTGCAAACAAAAAACAATTTACAGTTTGAAGTTTTACGGTCATTCCAGTTAAAACTCCCGTTCTAAGACTGTTTTGCGAAAAATGAGTGAGTGTTTGTTAGTTCAGCTGTAATATAGTTACGATGATGCTATGACTGGATATTATTTTTACCTGTTTTCACGGAAGTCTCCAAGTTCGCTGTCTTTTATGTTGTTAGAAGTGATGAAGGATGACTTTTTTGAGAGTATATAAAAAGCAGACCACGTGGCACGTAGTATGAACGTTGTCAGAGATGTGAAATCAAGCCTTCTGCTACACTGATCTCAAGCTGGTTTTTTCAATCCCCAATCACAACGTACATTTTTTCTTTAAATTTTACACACTTATCGAGCATAGGATTAAAAACAATTATTAAAAATATTAGCTCGCGCTTTGCAGTGTCAGTTAAAATATTCGACGGTCTTTGTGGCCGAGAGAGTACATGAAAGGCGGAGTGCGGTTAAAGATATAGAGATAAATACCTTTTCTGACCGTATCTTTCTGGAAAAAACAATTAATTTTTTTTGGGGATCTATTAGAGTCTACTGTAGTAATAGGCAAAAAAGTTGTCATGTCAGATTTTACAAAAAACGTCACATTTTTTTGTCTTTAGATTTTAAAATTTCGATTGTTCCTGCAAAAAGCCAGCTTAAAATTACCTTCCTTTAAAACAATCATTCTAAATGCCAAATTGGAGTACTTTCTTTGTGGGCATCAATTTTCTTCTGTGGTGGCTCGTGAGATGCCGACGACCAGTTTTAAAAGCACGACGGAGGATTACACATTTAATATTTGGTGGCAAATTAAGTTGTATTAATTATGCAGCTGCTTATTTATTAACACACTTTGCTTACAAATATAATTCTGTGATTTTAAATCGTGTTATTTTTTAAATCATATCCCATTTTGAATCATATCACTGCTTCGGGCTGGAGCCATAGTTCTTGTTGTCATTTCCACAATCCTTATTTGATACCTTGCGTTCGGCAATTCGTATTTTTGCATTTTTGTTTCCCTTGACTTCAAAGAATCCTCTCCCAAAGCCAGATCCTTGGTGTTTAAAGGAGCCTTGTTCAAACTTGGATCTTTGTTCTTGAATATATTTTCTTTCATGT
The DNA here is from genome assembly GCA_025436335.1 of Bursaphelenchus mucronatus. NCBI lineage: Eukaryota > Metazoa > Nematoda > Chromadorea > Rhabditida > Aphelenchoididae > Bursaphelenchus > Bursaphelenchus mucronatus. The sequence continues at coordinate 2,943,376 of CM046359.1, forward strand.
CCATAATCTTTTCCATCATAGTCGTAGTCATCGTCATATCTATCCTTTCTTCCACGTCTTCCTCCGTATCTGTGTCTTCTGCCACGTCTCTCTCCTCTGTCATGGCCCGATCCTTCTACGGCAACATACGGTCTTGCACTTCCTTCTAAATCGTTGGGATTAATGCAATATCTACAGGTCTTGCTGCAGTGGTACTTCTTCACCTCATCTCTGTTGTTGTCATTGCGGCAGTAGCCGTGTTTCTCCCATTCGGCGCATCTGAAAAGATAAGATTAGAATGGAATGCAGGAATGCCATTTTTTCATCTTCAGAAGTGTATCGTTTTATCGAATTTTGCAAAGCACCACCGTAAACTTACTTGTCGGAGTTGTCATGACAGTCAGTAGAATACCATGCATCGGTTACGGTCGCTGCCACAAGAATGCAAACGACCTGAAGAAGAATGGAATTCATTTTTAATTAATGTGAAATGCGAAGTTACTGGCGCATTTTATACATACTAAGACTTCAGACCTTTGTTTGCCCAACTGGACTATAAGTTGCAAGGCGGAAAAACATTTTCAGTTTAACGGTGTGTCGCGTCAAAACTACTGTCGAGTGGCTGTCGTTGAGTGGGCGCGTGTGATGTCAGTTGAAATATATTTTTGCGATAAAGCTCCGTCATATGTATGTTGCCGATGAGGTTTTTTTGGAGCTAAACTTAGAGGACAAAAACGACTACATATAAATCTCGCTTTGCCGGCTTGGAAGACGAAATGTTACAAGATTTTTGCTATGCCTCGTTATGAAACGGAATTGACAATAGCTCAAAATAATCACATAGATTGTAAAATACACCCCCAACAGTGTTAAAAGTATTTCTACGTTGTTTTAATGGCGTTGGAGGACCAAAATCCTGTTTTTCAAGCCGTAAGTTTCAAATGTTGTTGTACTGACTTTTTTAAAGCACAATTTTTCTAAGACTTGAGCGTCCTCACACAAGGCTGGCTACACGAAAAATCAAACGCTTTCAAAAAACTTGAAATTCAGGATCTGAACTTTTAAAAGAAGTCACTGTAATTCGACGACACAATAATGGAAAGTGGGGTCCAGACAAGGTCGCTGTGATCATCTCAAGAACTTTTGCATCCGCAAATCACCTCCGTCATTTCCTGCTCCAAATGAATTATTTAAGCCAATTATGCAGAATATTTTTTATGTCTCGTTCAGAGTTGAGCTCGGAATTTAAAAATCCCCCTGTTTTGTTTTTGTGGAATGGAAGAAGTAGGTGGTAAAATTAGCGCTTTTCTTTCGAAAGTCTGGGAGGTCCTCCAAGTCAAAACCTGCAAAAAAAGTTTACACGGACAGGCTTGCGGTTAGCCACATGAACCGCCATTTGTCAGACTGCAAGTTTGATTTGTATTCTGACAACTTAATTTTTGGGGATGTTTCGGCGACTGTTAAAGGGATGGTACAGCTACTTTTGAATCGCTCTTTTTACGGCGGTACCAATAACAACGGAAAACATAGTGGTGACATTCTACATGCTTACTTGTAATTATTTTGCTGTTTGCAACTCTGCCGCTTTTGTTTTTTGACATTTTGTTTCACACGCCGTAAGACATGCAATTGAAAAGTAGCTGTTCTGACCCTTTAAAGCGCAGTAAAAGTCATAATTTTTTAAATATATCATTTTTTTGAATAATGATTGCTATATATTTTGTCGATGCATTTGGCCGAACTATCTAGGCATCTAATGCTCTTTGGTGTCCAGAGAATGTACGAAATGTAAAGAGCGGAAAAAACAGTTTTTGTCCATATTTCCTTCAATTGCACGCGGAAGAAAAGTTAATTTCTCATAGAAACGTCATCTCCGGTAGATCTTCGAATTGTAGCCCACTTTCGAACCAAAGCCCTCAGTTGTTTTTGTAAGACAAGACTTGTAAACCTCGCATATAAAGAAAATTGTTTAAATTTGCACCAAGCTTTGCTAAAATCTGCAAGCAATTCTCCTGAAAATTTATGTGAACTCTTATCTTTCCTGACTATAAAAAAATTGCTTAATGTTACTAGAGTATTCTCCCTTCCACTCAGTTGACCTTATTTTGCCGGTCTTAAGATAATTTTATATTACACCCATCAATCAAATGTCATGGGAGGGTGGCAATTTGATGTAACCGAAAATTATACATTCCCAGTGTTGTTTTACATTTTTTTGTTGGTAATGTAATTACATAGAGGATCATGTGTTAGAATTTGTTGCAACTCCAATCGTAATCCTCAATTACTTGCGTTGTTAGTATTGTTTTGTTGCAAAAAAATTGTTTTGACTGGGATTCACAAAAAAATTTTTTATTTACTCCGATCGCCGAACATCCGATTTCATTTTTCTAATTACTGTTGTAATAAATTAGAGCCTTGGATAACACTTGATGCGACCCCGTGAATAAACAATTACGGGAACGCGGAGATAAGCCAATTTTTGCGCCTCGTTTTTTCTGATTGTCAAAGATGGACAAACCAGTAAACAGACGGCATCACAATATCGCTGGCCGGGCCAAAAATCGTGGCCCGGTCAATGTATATTTCGTTACAGTACATAGTAGGCGCTAAATTTCAGAAACCACAAAAACGATTGTAAGTTAATTCAGCTGTAATTTGACCAACATTTACATCATTTACTGAATATTTTCCCTTTATTTCTTCCTGTTTACTACTGCAATTTTTTCTTCATGCAAGTAAACGCAAATTGCCGGACCAAGCCGGGCCAAATGTGATTGGTCCGGTCCGTTGTAAACTTGTCCCCGAGAGCTTTATCTTCTCGGAACTCAATTGTAAAAAATATATGCATTGCTCTCAATGGATGATGCACGGAAAAGCAAAACAGAAGACAAATTGTCTTCAAGTTGACGATTCGTCTTTGACACTTCGCAACACGTGCGAAAAATTACGATATTTTCCTAGCTGCCGCCTTTTTTCCTGATTTATGTTTATAGCCAGTATTTGACGGAAAGCGGAAAAATAATTGCTAAAACATAATAAAATAATTTTTTCCAACAATTTGCGTACTTTTCAGCAAATTCTAACAAGAAATGGCGAATTTAGATACCTAAAAAATTACTTTTCTTCGACGTTGCGAAGTGTCAAAGACGAATCGCCAATTTGAAGACTTTCCTTTTCGATTTGACGTGCGATGTTTTTTGTCCTTGTCAGAACTTCCTTGTGAACCATCTATTTTTTCTCTAAGCTTTCCTCCAATTGTTTTGACCATGTTCAGTTCCCAAGCCCAAAATTAGTCTAGTCTAACAAGAAATTTTTTTTCATTAGCTCCTTTTGCACTTTCTTTGCCAAAAAAATTATAATAATATTTAGTCTGTTAAGGCAGTTTAGCGCTGCAAATGCGCAAAGCATTCTCGTGCACTTTCGTGTTGATATACATGGACATTTTATGTGGTAGTTATTATTGGTGTAATCTAAAATTATTATTTGAAAATTTTCTATTTTTGCCCTCTAATTATTACATTTTTAGGTTGCATGGTGGCACAATAATTATCACATTTGGGACGGTCATTGACGTCACATATAGAGGCTGCAACAGTGACATGACCTCTGTCATTTTTTACTCTTTTTTGCGTTATTTTTTATGCAAACCGAACCAGACGTTTCAAGCGAAAAAGACCTTTCCTCCAAATCCCTGGGGGCTTGTTTAACCAAGGAAAGGCGATAATCGAGGAGTGTGAAAACAAGCAAACAGTTTTGAAAATAATATTTACACTGATTTTCCGGGAATATATGGAATTTCTGAAAAGATTTTCTTAGATTTCAGCCAAATAAGGTCATAATATTTTGGAATACTGCGGATTTTCAATTTTGCAGCATGGTTTATGCTGCTGGAAAAGATTTGTTTGCTCAAGAGAGGGTTATAATCATTTTTTTTATTCTATCTGGGAACTAAGACGGTTTGAGATGCTCGATTTTATAAACCTTGAAATAGATATGTTTTGAGATTGTTTTTTGTTACTCTCACACATCAAATGAAAATCTTTAACAAATTTTTTTGTTGACGGACAGAAAGTCCGTTCTATCTATTAAAGGGACAGTAGTATAATAATATTTTTTTCTTTTTTAAGTTTTTTTCAACAGATAAGTAAGAGATTTGCTTATCCGAATTGTCCATACCGGTATGTCTGATTACTGCCGCAGGAACAGTACGGCTACTTTTGAATCGCACTTTTACGGCGTGGAAACGAAATGTCCAAAAATTTTCTTTGTCTACTGTACCAATAACAACAGGAAAAGAATAATGGCGACATTCTACTAATAAATATTTTACTGTTTACAATTTTTCCGTCTTTGTTTTCGCTGCAGGACATAGAAGAAACTTTTTGACATTTCGTCTCACACGCCGTAAAAAGCGCCATTCAAAAGTGGCTGTTCTGGCCCTTTAAGCAACATTGGATGAAAATTTTTGCATAATTGAAGTTCCAATTTTTTGCAATTCTTTTCTTTTCGAACATCCGGTTTTTTTCACATATTTCTCTGTGATTAACGTGACTTCACTCTAGAAATTTCACTGAATCAGATAGAGCCGAAATTGTTTTGGAACAAAAGGTCCCGAAATGAGATTGGAAAGTCATTGTAAAACGAATAAAAAACATCAAAAAAATGTCTGATTGGAATCTTTTGATTGAGACGGGGAAACCGCAACATTTCGGGCGATCTTTAATGTTGAGGGCGTCTAAATTATAGTATAGTATAGCGTATATATTGGTTTTTGAAGTTTACTTTGACTGACATGGAAAGTGATAGAAGTGCGAAGCTCCGATTTTTTTTGATCTTGCGCCAACGCCATAGATCCAAAATTTATGTCTGATAGTTTTAGCTTGTGATTTCGAGGCGACCGAGATATCCAATGATTTTTGCCTACCGAGAATACACGCAAAAGGCGGATAGAGTCAGAGATAAAAACATTTCTTTGACTGTATCTTTGTATCCAACTTCGCATGGAAAAAGCTGATTTTTGACCTCACCCGAATTTGCAATTTGGTAGACATCATACACCAAGAACGCGTTCTTTCCCTCCATCAAATCTGTAAACAAATCCCCTTGACTGACCACATTGTTCGCTAAATGCTGGCTTGGCTCAGTGCGTTTAATTCGCAGCATGGAAAAAACAAATGCGGGATAAATTTGTTTTTACACTTGACCATCGTAGTGAAATCGTTCTTCAGGAAAAACATCGTTTCCGTCTGACGGGCTTTGCAAACTAATTTTTATCGCCGTAACGGCCATTAAACGTCCGAAATTCTTGAAAACTCGTCTTGGTTTCTAACCGTCTCAAAGGAGCAAAATCATCGGCTTCAAGGCTTGTTGCAGAATGCCTAGAACTTTGGGTTTTCTTTGTGGGAACCAATTTTCGGCATTATGCATTCTGAAATTGTCTTATTTGCATCATAAATTGTGAGCAAGTCCAATTTTCTTGTCTGTTATAGAATGCCAAACCTCCGGTTTTCGCTGCATATCAATCCGCTGGAATTCAATAAGGGTGCATTGAGAACACTGTAATCGCAAAAATTAACACAATCTCCGGTTCTTTGGTCTCAAAAATTTTAAAATCCCCTCGAGGCATTCCGCGGAATAATACTTGTCCTTTTGTATGACCTAAAGTTTCTTGAAACCACCGTTTCTTTGAAGTAAAATTCCTCCTTTACACTTGTTTTACGTCCGCACGCCGAAAAACGAACGTTTTTCGGATTTATTTGGGCCGGAAATTAAACGTTTTGGGGCGCGAATTAGGCAAGTGAAGTGCCGGAGGGCCTGAAGCCGGCAGCGGCTTCATGGAATCCGCTGTATCGGATAGGTCCCCGTCAGTTTCAAGGATGGCATTTTTGTCATCCAAGGAAAGGTTTCGCTACGCCAAAAATATGTACTTGTGAGTTGGGGTGGTCTGACGAAAATACTCTTAACTTATTTTACGTTTTCAAAATGCATGGTGCACTTGAAGTACAGTAGACTGATATTTAGGCAATGAATAATCTAAAGGAGAGGTATTTTAGAGTTGTTTTCTTTTTGTAAAGACTCATTTACGGTAATATATAGTATGTAGTTTAATGGAGCTTATAATCTCAAGACGGGCGTTTTATTCCATAATTGACTATTCGTTAAGATAAAGTGGCTTAATAGCGTTCTCTATACCATAATCATTGTAAACTGACTCTATATGTTTACCTTATTTTCCATAGAATCGAATTTAAACATTAGTATCCACGTGTTGAGGAACCAAATCTCTCGGAAGATTAGAGGGTCGTCTAAAGTTGTGGATTAGAAAGTTATGAAAAACAAAACTGTAGTATTAATAGCATCAGCATTAAAGAACAGCTAAGACAGGACCACCTTGGATGTTTAGGATTTCGGAAGAATGCCCTTTATTAAGAAACAAAAAGGCTTCATCCACCTTTCAAGGATGCGGATTAGAAAGTTATTTGAAGTTGATAGACTATTAAATAAGTGGAATTGGCTTTACATAGTTTATGAATTAAATTGATCGCTTTGAACCGGCAAAAAACAGGCAGAATTTAGGGTCAGTGTTGCGCAATTATTACATATGCGGTTTGCAAGGTAAAAATGATGGATAGTTTAAGTAAGGATTTAGGCTGGTACCACGATAGCTTTTAGCCGATCGTTTCTCCTCATTTTCCATGACTTGCTGTCATCAAAGATCGATGAATAGCTCTACTGCGATTGCAATATACCAATCATTTCATAAAATGATTAACAGCCTAAATAGGGTAACTGCGCATAATTTGCAGGAAAAATGAATTGTTGCATTGCATGTATTTTCCTTTATTTCCGGTATTTGCCTTGCTCACCTTTTTGCAAAACAACATTTGACAGTTTTCTATATTTTTCTGCAAATCATACTTCCGTTGCAATTGAAATTCAAAATCGGTTTATTCCTTGAAATGCCGTTACACCATTCATATTTCGCTCTTTTCAACACCAGCTGGAAGAAAATGCAATTACTTTACACTGTTGTTCCGTTCGTCTCTTTTTATAACACATCCGATGTACTCTGATATTGCGTGTTGTTTTTTCTAATCTTTTTTGTTACGGGAACAAGTATGTTGGGTAAATGTTGCGACTTCCCTCGTAAACATTAGGGAAAGGGCGAACTTCCGTCATTATTTTGATTGGCGGAAGAATGAATATTTTCGGACATAATTTGATACGTTATTTTGATATATTCTGTACGGAAAATCGTACAGAATTATAAAGGTTTTGATATAGATGGATTTTGCTGTGCGACGGCCTTTTTTGCCTCTAATTCGGCTATAAATTTGACTATCGAAATCCTTGGTTATAAACAGATTTCTTTTAACAAGAGTTTGTTGCAATTAAAAGTCATATTTCCAATTTTTTACAAAATATTTTTTTGACTTCTTCTGCAGTTTGTAGACCGTAGCTCCCTTCCAGCCCATTTCCGGCCAAATGCATTTCTAATTTTGGATATCACACATATTATTATGGTTATTTTTACATCAACTTCCACTGATGTCAATCTCCGAAATAGCGTATATGATTATTGAGCATATCAATTGGAGGTTGCGACGATTATCGTCACAATAACAATTCCAAAATTAATTATTTTGCACTTAGAGTAAAGTATCCATTTACAGTCGTTGCTATGGTTATTACGGAGCCTGTAATTTGAACGTCTCGCCATGGCCTTCTGTACATATTGGGAGTAATGTGCACTTGCCAAATTGTAATTGGCGGAGGGGGATTCCTTTGTTTTAAAAGTTTGAGAAGGAAGGTGTTCAGGTACGGTAGAACCTGTTATGTTGTTTGCGGGAATTGTTAAAAGAATATTTCATGTATAGATGTTTTATGGTATTCTTTTATTGATCTTCCTTTTTATTAACAGAAAAGTGTCTCAAGGGCGACATTCGGATTTTATCCAAATTTCGCGCACACATGGGGCATTGATTGATTACATATAAACGGCCAAAACTTCCAGATCGCATTTTGCAGAGGCAGCCGAGATATTCAACAATCTTTACCGAAAAGGTTGCACAAGCTGCGGAGAGCGGGTGTCTTCTATGCAAGGAGGGTCAAATTTTTTACTCACAAACTCAAGTGTGGAATCTTGAAGATTTTTTGGACTAAAGATTTCGGTTTATCATTGCAAAACACAAACTAAACGATGAGATAACAAGAAATCGAATACTCGGGGCCTCGTGCGACCATCCTCAAAGCTTCTATTTTAACCTTTTTCGGCTGAACCTCCAGTTCCCCTTCTCTCCTTCTTACGTTGTTCCCCTAACGTCCCTGTTGCGGAATGCCAAAGGCTTGTTTGTTTTTGCGTCGGGACGAATTGCAGATCAGAGTGCGGCTGGCCATAACAAAAAATGTCGCACTTCGAGCACTTCCTTTTGTTTATTAGGTCAAGTTTTGTGAAATCAAATATCTACGTTATTAATCTTAATCCTAAGGGTTAATCCTTGTTTGTCATCATTTGCACTTTATCTCAAAAGGCCCTCTACTATTAAAATCCTACAATCAGCATCCATCGTTCGCTCTTAGCTATTATAGACTTTTCCTTCAATTAATTCTTTCTTGTCCTCGCTAGCCCGACCGAAGGTGATAAATATTTTATAGAATCTTAAAGGACACATGTGAGAAGCCAAAGTTTTTTTGTTTTAGTCTGTGAACATTACGCTGAGGGTAATTTGTATCCTGACCAGACGTTGGGCAAATTGTCGTAAGCTGTATTTTTTCAGAGCTTTCAAAGAGTTTTTATATTTTTTTGGGATTTGAAAAAGTTACGTTTCTGAATAGTCTTTCTTGTGATTCTGTGATGAGATCGTGATTTATTAGAAATGATCTGAATTTCGAAGGTGATTGAAATTATGACATTATACATAGAACTCGAATCATGGATACTTTCTTATAAATAAACGGAGATTTGTTTAAATTTAATATTAAAGAATTTGTCTTTTGATAAAATAATTCCATTTGCCACGTGATGATAATGGCAGAGCTTGACGTATATTTTGCATACAGTGCAGAGAATTGTCTAGCGGTCTTCAAATGATTCAACGTGGTTGAATACCTCAGCGATGCAGAGGCTGACATTTTAAGGCTTTGATTTTCCGCCTTGACAGAACATGTGTGAAAAAGATTTAAGTACATCAAAAAAGCAAAAGAGAGGGAACTTTTCAAGTTGGCTTTTCGTCCCAAATATAGGATCCGAGAAATCTTTTTTGATTGATTTCTGGTCCAATTCGACAAAAACCATTTCTTTTTGAAAAGGTTTACCATTTTCAAGCTGCCTGATTTTTTTCAGGTTTGTCTTGACCGGTAAAACCTTAAGGGAAAGTTTTAAAATAATTTTCCAACAAATCTTTAGACGAAAAGCCAATTTGAAGAGTTCCCTTCTCGATTTGGTGTGCATCACAACGTTGCATTTTTTCATAATTTTTTCGCTAAAATGCTTTTTCCACAACAATTTTTTCTTTTGGTTTTGTATAAGAAATACGATTGCAAAAGGAAACCGCTAACACTTGAAGATTCCACCTACTTCTGAGAAAATTCGGAGAACAAAAAAGGAGTATGGGCTACTTTGTTTTTGCTTCCCCCATCAAAAAAAGTCGTTCCCAGAGTCGTATGGAATCACTTTCTTCCGGCCAACTTGGCTTCGCTTCAATTCGTAATCTGTTTTTCGAAAAAATTTACTACTTTGATTTTTTTTTAAATTAGTCATCATTTTTTAATTATTTTAGAGTTTTTTTGAGATAGACCAATTAAAAATTTTTTCCCACTTTTGAGAAATTTTTCAAATTTAAAACTTTTTGGATTTCTCTTTCTTTTCTATTTTTCTTAAAATATTTTCGGTGTTTTTTGGAGAGTTAATCTGGATGTTGTTTTCCTGAAAATGTAGCAAAAATTAATCCAAAAGAATGAAACTAATTTAAAACAAATTTGGCTTTTGCACGTAGCATTTCTTTAATTTTTTGACGCTCTATATTTGTGAATTACCATTTATATATTCGTGAATTACCACTTTTTCAATTTTTTGAATGATTTTTTGAGCACGCGGAGCTAAAGTATTAGGGTTGTGCAGCCCGTCAACTTGACGGTCTGTCACGTTGTCAAGTTGCCGTCATTTTGGTCATTTCAAATTGCACTGTCGTTTTGATTGTCAAATTGAATTTTTTTGGAGATTTTTTTGAATTTTGCCAAAAAATTGCAAATTTTTCCGCACCGAAAAATTTTCACGCCAAAAACGCGGGGGTCATGGACGAAAATGATCCGAAAATGGGTCTACTAAACTCTTGTGTTGTTGTTATAAGCTGTTGTTTTTGTTTGGGCTTAAACATGTTTGAGGCCGTTTCTGCAACGCGCGCGTTAACCTGTATCTTAAAAAAATATTCTAAGTTTGTGCCAGGCCTATCCAAAAGCTGTACTTGGGGCACTTCCCTTGGAAGCTTATAAAAAAGTAAATATTTCTTTACAAAAAAACTATTCCTATTTTTTTCAAGTTTTTTCCTAAACAATACCTTTTGCCCCTTTGATTTGTGCGCGTCAGGACATTTCCGGAATTGCGACACTTCCGGAACGGCGGAATAGCCGATTTGTGCCCTAACAAATACAAAATATTATAATTGGCTTTTATCTTCGGTTCCCATCATTTTTCAAAAATTCATCAGTTTGGAAAAATTGTGATTTGATTTGAAACGCCATTTTTCTGTCTGGTGAAAGGCTTGAGATTCTTTTTTTTCTTGTCTGACATTTTTAACATTTTGTATGTCAGTCTTGCTACAAAAATTTTTGTTGCACGGTTTGTACTGCTCCCTGTCTTGTTGTCTGAACGCTCTTGAACGCTACATATATACACAATTATATGTATACGATAAAAGAGAGATTTTTTTATTATCATTTTCAAAAAAATCAATGCCAAGAAACAAAAAAGTCGAGAGCAAAATCTAAGCGCGCCACCTGAAAGACATCTCTTGTAATGTAGTAGATCTGCTGAATCTTCAGAACTTCCTTTACATTCATTTATCTTCAAATATTTATTTATTTTCCGCACAACCCATGCTTCTCCATCTCACCCTTTCTTCTGATTTCGTCTGTCATTTTAAACGGTTTAAGTCGAAGAAATTCGTTTCCCGCGGCTAATTTGCGGCTCCATAAAAAGATAAAAAACCACAGACCCCCCAGTCAGAGATTTAGCAGGAGATGGGGCTAAGGGGCCAAGTAATTAATTATTTCCTATTTTGGTTTTGGCCCTGAGGCTGTTTCGCGGACAGATTCTATTCTCTGTTATCCAATTTACCGTCAATGCCCTGAGGGTCATTGAAATTGAAAATTTGGGATTTTATTGATTTTATCACTGTAAAATGTTGATTTGTCAAAAATTGTCGAAAAATCAAACCGTTAAAAGTTGCAAAAAATCTCGAGATTTTCGGTCAACAAAAAATTTGATTGCTCTACGGCTTGGTCTTTGCAAAGGTGTGGGGTGCACAATATTTTCATCAAATATCTATCTTTGCAAATCGAAATCCTCAACGTTACTGCCAAAATATCTTTTCCGTATTGCCGACCCTCCTCATTTCTCGTTCTATCTCGCTAAAGGTTTGTTGAATGTCTCGGCCGTGCCTGCAAAGTGGTAGCTAAAATTTTCAGATATCGAAATATCGCCCGTTTAGCATGCAAAATTTGATAGTAAAATTTCCATTTTTAAAAAAATAATTTTTAAAATTTTTGAAAAATGTGAAAATTACCTTTTCAAAAAAACGATTTTTCAATTGGACAATTTTAGCTTTTTTTTAACATTCCAATTACCCATCAAAACGTTTGCAGACTAACAGTATTTGATTATTTTTTATTCTTAAGTAGTAATCTCTGAGAGGTCTGTTGTTCTTTATTTTTTTGCATCTTTACTTTTTTCCTTGTCGTTACTTTTTGTTTTGACCGACTCTTTTTTCAGCAGACCATGTGAGTTCAGCTTAGACAAGAGCCCTTATAGTTAGAATTTATGATTATAATAACAATTCGTTTTTCAAATAATGGTCAGAAAGTCCATTCAATAAGGAAGCCTTAGTTATTCCTTGTGGGTGGGATCATTTATTATTCCATTTCACATATTATCAGCATACTGTCGATGATGAATATTTGGGTTTTTGAAAGTGCAATGTTTTTTTATTATGTCACAAAAATTATCAGAGTTTGATTAAAACTTATCAGAAATTTAGAATAATTCTTTGTAAGATATATGCGTGATTTTTAACTTGCGCTTTGCAGAAACGACAGATATTTAAGGTCAAAAGTTGACACAAAGATGGCACCTTTTTGCTTTGCGTGAAAAGCTTTGTGCCTATTTCTACCGTAGAGGGTAATGTTTTCACAAAAAGTCATTTTTTCCGCGCAATAAAAAATACTTCCTAAAAGCTTTTTTCTGTGACCGGTCTCCTCGTTTTGCCTACTCTCTTGGTCCCAAAGTTCTTTGAATACATATCTTCGTTGATTCCTTCAGACATACCTCTTATTCCTTTGCAACTGTTCTTTGGATTCTGTTAAAAGAAAATTATTAGAAAATGCATGCATTCTTTAATTTTTGAGATTAAAAAGCCAAAAAATAAAATGTTATAGAATTTGACTTTTAAAACGATAACATCTTTTACAGCAAGTGTAAAAGTGTTTTTATTATGATTAATCTGCTTTTCGATTTTTAGTTCCCTTTTGTCATCTTCATAACAGTTACCCTTGGTGTTCCTTTTTTGGTGTCGTTTTTGTTGCCTTGTGCCAATATTGTATTATTTGCGTTCGAAGGCACTGTGATGAGTTTCATGTGACCGAAACGTGTAACTTGTCTCTGAAATATGTAGTGTTTCTTGCATAGAAATCAGATACAAAGAGAATACCGAGAATTTGGCATTTATTTTGATGACGGTCTTGTTGAGACCGGTTGAAGGACTGTTTCTCTTGCGGCTCTGTTTAGCAGAACTTGCCGAACGTAAAAGTACCTACAATTTCTTCCCGCTTTTCCTTAAATTTTTCCTGGAATACTAATTAAAAACAATTTACAATCTTTTTAAATTATCCTTTTAATTTCTTCTTTTAATTATCTGCAATTGCAACTCTTAATTGTGGGCGCAATTCCAGCTACACGCTTTGTCAACATAATTAATACCCCAGGTTAATCCCTTCCAAGTCTTTGCTTTTTTATAAACGCATTTTTACTAATTCCGCGTAAACAAATATCCGTTTCACAGTTTGCTTTGGAGGTGGAACACTGTAATTTCCAAGGAATGGAGATCTTAAGGTTAATGTAAAGTAAATTGAAAGAGACTTTATATTCCTGTGTCATAGCGTTTCGAAAATTGTATTTTTGTTGTGTAATCGGGAAGGTATTTTTTTAGATCTATTGTAATTTTTGTAGTATATGACCGGCTTAAACCAGTCACCGATGTTTTTCTGTAGCAAATGCCAACGACGTGCGTTTCAACACGAAAACAACCCTGCTTTGGGCATAATTATAATGAAACTTGGATTTTAACTGTTTTGCTAACTTCTTCCAGCCTACATTTTCCTGTCGTTTGTATTTTGCCTCTGCACAGCGCTTTTAAAGAGTCGTTTTGAGTATTTTCTTTTGATTCCCGCCATGTTTGGCGTCATCGGGTCTTACAGAGGCGTTTCGCGGGGGAGATTTTACACGCTTGCTATTTTTAGAAATAGTGTCATTCTTTCCGTATTTTACAAAGCTTGTTTCATGGATTAGCGTGCCACGAGACATCTAAAAATACATTTTCTTGTTGCTATGTTTTCTTTGGCTTCTTGCCGAACCTTGTAATGAGGAAAGTTACATAGTCAAATGTTCAAGTTTACCAATATGTTACGTTTGTGCTGACTATTACATCATAGTTTCTCAGCTCACTCGGCAGCTCTTTAATTACTCCGTTTCCCTCAATGATTAGTTTGCTTTTCGCACCGATTTTCAAAATTAATTATCAGCCCGCGGGGATTGACGTCCAATGATACGACTTTAATTATTGCCCTCCTTTCCCGATAAACTTGGCCATTCATTGGCGTTATTAGATGTTTGGCCAGCCGTAGATGATCACTCATTCTTTTTTCGAAGCCGTTTTTGTCTCCTTATAAGGAAATGTTGAGGGATGAGCGCCGTAAAAGTTTTGTATTTTTGCCTACGATTTGTCTGGAGATGTGAACACGTATATATGTACTATTTTTTGTAGACAGAGGTTTTTTAAGAAAAGGGTCTGTTTTGTAGCCTTTTTTCTAGAAATTCAATATTTGGCCAATATAGCTGGATAGCACACGTAATTTAAAGTAATGTAGTGCAGTGGGGCAATTAGAATTGATGTTATCACATAATTATGAGAAATCATCAAATGGTTTCAATGATACTTTTTGATACTTTTTTAATTAGTTTGCTAGATTATTCTTTCTGTGCCCGTAGTGGGTCGGAATATGCAAACGTCACAAAAAAAATTGTCCAAAATTACCAAAGGTTCGTAATTTGTTATTCCTTTCTGTTTTCTTGTTTTCCATTTTCAAATTGTATTTTACCGACAATTTCAATTTTTTCCTGTCCAAAATATAAACTTTGCTTGTCTACAAGACAAATTGGAGTGCTCCTTGGCCCACTGAAACGGTAAAATTATCCGTGTTTTGTCTAGCTGATTTTAGACGTTTTTCTCTGAAAGTGTCTCACAAATTACCCATTTTCTTCATGGAATCATCTTTAAAAATGTGAGTAAACCAACGACGACTCAACCGGCAATTAGCTTTAGAGTCGGGTAATTAAAGTCATACGACAGTTTAAACCCACGAATGTAGGGATTTGTGAAGTTATTACTTAAGAATTTAGCCATCATTTCCTCCGTTTCTTAGGGCTTAGTGGATGCGTTGGGTCCGGGTGATACGTTCTTCTTTGTTGCTTTTGGGAGATTTACTTTTATTTTTGAAGGAGGGCAAAATGTGGTGTCTAGTCAACAAGAGAGGCTGCAAAATACGGTAGACTTGACAAATATTGCGCTGTATGCAAATGCTCGGTTGTAGAATACAAAATTGACTATAACTTTGCTGGAAAATTTGGATTACAAAAGCCTCATAAATACTCAAGTTTGTAATATATATTTTACAAAATATTCTGTATACACTTTTATGCAAATTTTAAAATTCCCCTTTTTTCTTTGACTCTAAATTGTACGTCAATTTCGCTTCCTTTTGAATTGAAAATTAGTCGCTTTTTATGGTTATTTATACCGTCTTTTGAGTGCCCTAAATTAGCTCTTTCAAGTCAGGTCAAAGTAATGTAGATTGAAAGCTGTCACAGGCGTCAGTAGGGCTTTAGATACATTTTGGATACTTGTGGCTAAAAACTGAACTTGTTGAGAGCTCGGTATTTGAAAGAGAAAAGATATGCTTGATTTCTAGACTGTATGTATACGTATGTTCGTGTATTTACGACGAGCTCTTTAAATCAAGCGTTGGGGATTTTTTGCGAATTTTGGCTTGGAAAGTTTTTTGCCTATTTATACTGTAAAGGTTAATGTTGCGGCAAAAAAATCAGTTTTTTCCGCACAAAACTGACAAAAATATTGCCAAAAAGTCTTGTTGTTTTTATACGCGAAAATTCGCTCTTCCCATAGTAAATGTTACAAGCATTCGACCTTCTTTGACTTTTTCGAGCTGCTCCTCCGTCTGTCACCGATAATTAATAAAGCTTGTCGTATTCTTAGTCCAACTTTATATTTTTCCTTAACTTTTTCACTTTGATTTTCCCCTTACGTCCCCTTGAACTTTGTTATCCGCCTTTTTTTCTCCCGTAGCAAGGAAGTTACTACTAAAATTGCCCTAGGAAACCCTCACGTCACTACAATTAGTTATCAAATTTAAATTTTTGACCTTTTACTTTGCCGTCACCCCCAATTTACAGCCGGTTTAAGAGCTCTATTTTGTCGCGATAAGTCTACCCGCTCAACCCTGCATTTTTTACATATTTTTTTTCAGTTTCATATTTGGCCAAAACCATGTGGCCAGATTGGAGTTTGTGGAATGAAACCGATCACAATGATCTTATAATGGATGGGCCAACAACCTCCGATGAACAAAGGTTTTACGAGAGTTGCGATCCTATACAATACTCCAATCATAATGTTACGACTTTTGTATATCAACAGCTGGGAGAGCGGTGTGTCACGGTAAGGGAAAATAAGAGAAATCTTCTAGGATTTTTTGAAATTTCTTGTTGTTTTTTTGACTAACAATAAAAAATACTTTAGTATTCTTTCAATTTTGCATGAATTGTCTGAATTGGGATTGTTTTCCAAGCAGTAAAAAACGTCATTCAAAAGTATACAGTTGTAGTACAGCTACTTTTAAATCGCGCTTTTTGCGGCACGGAAACGAAATGTCCAAAAAGTTTCTTTGTCTACTGTATCAATGGCAACGGGAAAAAAATGGTGACATTCTACGTGCTTACTAATAATTATTTTACTGTTTTTAACCCTGCCGCATTTGTTTTCGCTGCTGGACATAAAAAACTTCTTTGACACTTCGTTTCACACGCCGTAAAAAGCGCAATTCAAAAGTAGCTGTTCTGGCCCTTTAACATCTCCTCCAATTAAAAAATTGTTCTTTTTGTTTACCGTCGCGCATCTTCTAAAGAATCTATCTAATCAGTTCTTATTTCCAACGCCTCCAAATACTTCCTCACACATCAATTACGACCTCAACTTTCTAATCCGCACGTTTTCAGCCAGCGGTCACGCTACCTACCGTAGTCATCTACGGGATGATACTACTACTTGGTTTCGTTGGCAATCTCTGCACTTGCATTGTAATTGCAACGAATAAAAGCATGCATAATCCGACAAACTACTATCTTTTTAATCTCGCCGTCTCCGACCTTCTCATGCTCATTTTAGGTAAGACATCAGAGGACTTATACTTGATAGAAAATAATGTTTGATGTTGTTTTTTGCTGTACGATTGTCATTTATGACATTGGAAAAAACTGAGAAAGCAAAATTATTTTGGCGACTTCTTTATTTCTAATTTTTTAAGTTTTAAAATTTAAATTTATAGGCCTTCCGATGGAATTATGGGGCGTTTTTGACGTTGTCTATCCATATCGATTCAATGCATTCTTCTGCAAATCCAGGGCATTCCTAATCGAATTTACAAGTTGTGCCTCAGTATTAACAATGACGTGTTTTTCTATTGAGCGGTGGCTGGCGATATGGTGAGTTCAGGCATTTTAACTTCGTTGAAAACTGGCTGTAACTTGTGACAAAATTTTCTGGAACGTAACGGAACTTTTTGCTTGTTATTTTTCAAAAAACCCGTCATTTTGGGTCAAAACGGCTAATTATTTTTAGAAAGAAAAAAAATTCGGCATTTTGCTTTTCAAATTTCCGATCAGAAAATAACGTTTTTTAGTCTCTAAAATTTCATTTTCAGCTACCCTCTCAAGCACAAGAGTTTCTCCTCTTGTTACCGCGCAACAATTGCCATAATTGGAGTGTGGATTCTCTCGTTTGTAATGGCCTCTCCAGTCCTTCAAATCGTCGTAATAAACAAACTCCGAATTCCATTCGAATCACTTACTGATTCGTCTTGGTTGCATCCCAGCATCACCTCGGATGGCCACACAATTATAGGCACTGACTTCTGTGCCATGGATTTCGACGATCATTTATCCCAAATGATTTTCATTTTGGGCGCATTTTTTGGATTTTTCATTTTTCCGGCCGTTGTTATTACCGTTTTGTATGCGCATATTATGACGACAATCCGAAAGTCAGATCAGTATTTAACAACAGATCAACAGCAAAATGCAAGGAACAAAAAAATCATCAAAATGTTATGTAAGTTTTTTTACAAATCGGGGTCCAAAATTGTTTACGAAACAATGTACGCATACGTAAACTTGGTCAAGAATTTTGAATTACCTTCGTTTTTTATTTTTCAAGTTCCCTTTACCGTAAATTTTCTTCTATGGGGCCACATTAGAAACTGAAAAATGGAAGCTTACGACTTTTCCGACTTGTTTTCGCTACAATTCTTCTATCCCACACAAAAATGTCGAATGTTTTTGTTAAAGCCGTTGCTACGGTACTCTGCTAAAACTTGAAAAACAACTACACACATACCAGTCGTTGTTACACAACCAAAAAGTTGTCACAAACAACGTTTCTCATATGGCCTGTGACTTCCCATATTTGGAACTTTTAAAAAATCGTTGAAAATCTCAGTCCGGCTTAGAAGAAAAACTTTATTGTCCAAAAGATACTTTTCAAGCTATTTCTAAATTAAATTTTTTTCAGTAGCAGTCGTTGTCACCTTCTTCATCTGTTGGACACCTTTTCATTTGCAACGAATCCTCGCCATCTACGTAACGAATCTCAATCCAACTCCATCGGAAGCTCTCACAAAGCTCTACAATTATATCTTCTATTGTTCCGGTTATTTCTACTACTCTAATTCGGCTCTAAATCCGGTGCTCTACAATATCATGTCGACTCGTTATCGACGCGCCTTCAAGAACACTATAATGTTCCCATTCCCGAGCTGCAAAGACCGAATCATGGTCAAGGCCAATTCGTTGTCCAAGCCTCGAAGTTCGGTGAGTCGGATGTCGACGTTCCGATTCAGCATGGATCGGAGTATCAATCGGCATTGCAAGACGAACAGCGAAGACACGAGGAGCACTTTGATTCGACATGGAACGAATGGAAGTCAGAAAGTTGTGTTTGCTAAAGTTAATACACCTTCAACGGGTAGTCCGTAGAGGTGTTGTCTTAGGCGAGATGCTACCTCAAAATATGACCATTTAATTTTTTTTGAGCCTTTTTTTTGGAGTATTATTTTGCACTTCTCAGCCGTTTTCAAAAAATCAAGTTGTTGCCAACTTGTGACCCAAGAACAAGGAATGATGACATATACCTAACAATAATGAAATTCTGTCGTTCCTTTGCGGCTGGGTTCACCAAAGATTGAATAGTGCGATTTTTTCCTCTGAAACACCAATATTGTACGGTTCCCGGGCATTACTAACTATGTAAGATGGCTGACAAAGAAGCTCTCTAATTTCGAAAACCTTGTACCTTCTATAATATATTTATCTGTGCCAAAATCTGATCTCATTTCTCTCGTTGAATATTTATTATCTACGTAATACTCGTTTCTGTGCATATCAAGATTGTATATCACTCGGAAAGTATTTCTGAAAGTAACCTCCAATGCTTGTGTATTCTGCTGCATGATTTGTCTTTGATTTGAAATAATAAAATTATTTATGAATTTTTGAGTCGTTTACAATTTTAATGAGTCTATAATCACTTGCGTAACAGTACTAGAGAGCGCGAACTTGTTGCGTTTTGTGTGAGTAGACTACAATTTTTGTGCCTTTACATTAACCCGCTAAATTGACCGAAACCGAAAATGATAACAGCACAATCCGCGATCAAGTGCTACGTTGGGGAATCAAAGAGCGCAGACACAACTTCTGATTGGAGTTTGTAGCACGATCTGTGATGTGTATGGTTAAGCGGACGACTGAAAGGTATATAAAGTCGATGAAATGATAGTTTTCGGAACATTTCTCAAGGTGTTCGAAGATTTTGAGTGTTTTTGTGGCTTGTTGTTTATATTTGTCGTTGGTCAACATTTCTATTTGGGCATGCCGGTTGTTTGATTACGTGATAGACGTAATTTTGAAGCAACATTTCTTCGGAATAAAATTACGGAAAGGCATAGATCAGGGAATCGATTGGTCCCGTTTTGCCAAAACTTGTCATTTTTTAACTGGTTTTATCAGGTCTTCACAGTAATTTTGGCTCTAATCATAGTAAGAATTAGTCGCTTTTTCATCGTATCCTTCCAACAGTGAGTTGGCGAACTCACGGCAAAAATTCATTTAATCGGTATTATTTTGCAATACGACAAAATCAAATCGTTCCCAAGTTTTATCAAGACTCTGACGATCAGCAAACAATTTTTCGTACATCTTATCAAAACGTCTAGAAGACTGACCGTTGTGCGATAAGAGACTATTAGTGAAATTATTAAATGAGCAACAAAGACGCCCCTTGTGATTATGAGTTTTCGAGAGATAAAACTTACCTTTTACCAAAGTATAACTAGTTGTTTTCGACAATACGAGTCATATTTGTCTAACAAAGATAACAAAAACTATATAACTAAGATTTGTCTAGATTTCTGATCAAAATAAAATTTGAGAATTCTTTCATGCTTGGCATTATCAAGGTTTTTTCATGGGTTGCCAACCGATAATTCTAATATATTCGATTAAAGACTCGAACAACTGGAAAAACTTATATCGTATAACTTGGTCCCGCATTTGCGCGCACTTCTTTTCCGAAAATTTTCGCGAAATGTACTATGAATTGTAATATGTTACTGCATATGTTCTATTTTGAACTAATAAGACTTAAAAAGGTACTTAAAATAATAAAATGATTGAATATTTGAGTTACTACAGCTACAATTCCTCATGAGCAAACACGCCACGAAAACAATGAATGATAACGGTTTGGCATTATGATAAAAACCGGGCCGGGCCGGAAAATGTCAGGCCCGGCCGGTGACAACCCCTGCCGAAGGGCTTTCTTTTGAAACCGCCGTGAATAGCCATTCTTGGACCAGATCTCTTGTGGTATTCAGCAAGGGCAACTCGTTCTCTCTTTCTTTGAGATCAATTTTTTCGATTTTTGGGAGCAGGAGTAACCCAAACTTTTGGTCTTTCAGGTATAGGTACTTTTCGACCAGATCATCGTGTAACCCGGATTTCCCACCTAAAACAGAAGTTCTTCTCCACTTCGTTTCAGGCTTTTCCTCCTCTGTTGAATAAGGGTAAGTGAATTTACATGCGACTGTTGGTTTTTCAGGTATCAACAATTTTGTATATTGTAGTAGGTGTTTTCTGAAATTTTGGGTAGAATTTGGCGGATTTTTGACTACCTAGTTGTAATTCTGAAAGTATTGCAAACCTAAACCACTCTTCTGTCTTATTTCGCCTTTAAACCCGTTTAATTTGGTCTAAAACAACAATACCTAGTATAATGTACAAAATAATTAATACCTGAAGGATCAACAGTCGTATATAAATTTACTTACCCTTATTGAAAGAGGAGGAAAGACCTGAGACGGAATGACGAAGAATTTTCGTTTTAGGTTTAAAATCTTCTGACATTCGCGATAGTTTTCTCCACAGATATCAGAACGTGCGGGTGTGAGTGTTGAAACCTTTACTATAATATTTTTTGCCTTGTTTTTTTATTACAATTTATCGTGCTTTCAATCAATTACAATACTGCATTAAACATGTTTTTCAGAAAATGAAAATTCTACTAACACTCTTTCTTCTCGCATCCGCAATATGCGCCAAAAAGATCTTGATCATACAGGATGCCGTTGGAAAAAGTCACATGCAATTCAGCGGGACCTTGACGGACAAATTGGTTGATCGAGGACATGTGGTGGTAAGTGCAGTTGAATTTCTTTTATAAGAAGACTGGCAAATGCGTCGTGTAGGAAGGGAGCAATGAAGATTCTGTACCTGTAGTATTTTATACTTATAAATTTATAAATATTTATCTTCATTTTTGTTGCTTCTGCCAAGATCTTTGTAAAACTTATTGTTAGTACTTATTTTTTTTGCATTGAGAGCTTCTTATTAATCTATTGCCATTTTAGGACAAACTAGTCTTCCGATGGAACCCTCTCGTCACCATAAACGGAACAAGGAAAGCCCGTCGGATTATCGATATTGTTGATCATGACACCCCTTATGGCCACGTCGCTCATCTAGCAGATCCATTTGCCCATAACCCCAAAGATGGAATCAAAACATTCACCGACACTCGACTACTCTTTTGCGAGCGAGCTCTCGAAAACAAAGCGTTGATCGACGACTTGAGAGCCGAGAACTACGATTTAGCCTTGGTGACCCCATTTGAAGGATGTGGATTAGCGTTGACTCACATTTTGGGGATCAAATCTAGTGCTGTTTTTGTGGCCACGTCAAGCGCGGACTATGTGTCCGAAGGATTGGGGATTCCCAGCCCTCCAAGCTATATGTCTTGTAAGTTGCATTAGAAATTTTTGTCACACTAATGATTGATCTTCCAGTACAATAATCGTTTTTTTCAGACGTTTTCGAGCCTGTTTCTCCCGGCAAAAAGCTCTCCTTTTCTGAGCGCCTCCACAATTACATCAAATGGTTCAAAAAGAACCATCCTAATGGTATTTGGTTCACCTACCGGAATCTTGAAGATCCCGTGGTTCAAAAATATTATCCTGGAACCCCAAAATACTCTGAATTGTTCAAAAGAGTCTCATATGTCTTTTTGAACATGAACGAGCTTCTGGATATTGGGCAGCCAATTTCGTCAAAGATAAAGTTTATTGGAGGAATTCATGTGGAAGATGGGCTCAAAAAGAAGACAAAAGAACTCCCTCAGGTAAAATACTATTCATTTTGAAATTCTAGGGTTTTCTTTTCTTATCTGGTAGCCGATTAATGTTTCTAAAAATCTTTTTCTTATAGGAATACGAAGAGATTTTGGCCTCAGGCCCTAAGGGCACTGTTATTTTTTCCCTGGGATCACAAGTCGACATGAATCTCGTCCCAATGGAAATCAAGAAAGCCCTAGTGAAAGCGTTCTCTCATTTCTCGGACTACAGCTTCATCTGGAAACATGAGAATCCAGGAGTTGCTTCAATTGTGAATTCGACCAATATATTCTTCAAGAAATGGATTCCACAAAAGGAGTTGCTGGGTAAGCCTTTTTTTCTGGTGCTACTGTTCAGAAATTTGACCCGAAATGGTACACAAAATTTGACCCAGATAATATGAGTCATTGCTCAATTTCCCATCTTTCAGCTGACTCTCGGATCCGCTGTTTCATCACTCACATGGGTCTCAACTCCTACCTTGAACTCGCTTATTCTGGAGTTCCAACCATCATGATTCCCTCTTCGCTGATCAAGAGTTCAATGCTGGTGTGGCCGAGAGAAAAGGCCTCGGAGTTCACATCAAGAAGACCAAGATCACCTATCAAAACCTTCTTCAAGCCCTTCACAAGGTCCTCAACGATCCCTCTTTCAACGAAAACGCCAAAGTTTATGCGGAAATGCTGAGAAATCAACCGGATAAGCCGAGCGAAACCTTTGTCCGATACGTCGAATATGCTGCGGAGTATCCGGCGTTGGCTGAAGTCATCTCTTTGCCTTCAACTGAATTGAGCTTCTGGGTATTCAACTCATACGATGTCCTCGCGTTCCTGGCTGCATGTGTGCTGTTTGCGGCTACTTTGGCAGCGCTGACGTTGCGTTTGGCCTTTCGATGGCTTTCTCAATATCGTATCCTTAGAGAATCAAAGAAGAAAGTCGAATAGATGACGTAAATATTTATTTATCCTACCCGTTTATTGTACATATTATGGAATGTAACTATTATCAATTTTAAATATTATCACATTGCATTTTGATTGGAAACAATGAAAAAATTAATTCCTCAATCTCGGCACACTTTTTTTACGAAGGGCAATTGAGATTTTTTTAAAATTTTTTTGATTTCCGAAACGGATAAAAAAAATTTCCTGAAAGTTTCATTTTGAGCTGCACGTCGGCTTCCGCGCAAAAGAGTAAACCAGGTGAAAAAAAGGTGTTCGTCTAAAAGATTTCGCTTCTGTGGAACACTTCCGTTTTGTTATAGACATGACTTTTTGCAGCGGTAACATTGCGTAAAAATACAAATGTCAAAAATGTTTTTATAATATTTATTTACACATATTAATTTTAAAAAGCATCTACAATAAAATCATATTACAATCTGACGGGGAAAAACAATGGATTATCAACACAAGACTTTCGTTGACAATTGAGGCATTTGACGATGACTTCATGGTGCGATACAAATTCGGCAATGCATGTTGAGCAACCAACGACCTTCATGCATTGGAAACAGTAAATTGGCTCCCTGGCTTTGTCTTCGAGGCAGATATGGCACACATCGTTCTCTATTTTGACATCTCTCTGCGTGGATAGAAAATCCAAGAAAGCACTGAAAATAATCAATATAAAGTTGTTAGATTCAAAAAAAGAAATCGAATTCAAATATAAACAAAATAAAAACTTACCGATTGTATAGGGTGGCCATGTTGCTGAATGCACCCATAATCGTATTCATGTCATCATTTGGGTTCATTGTTTCGGGTTCCATAATGATTGACATTGCTAATTCCATGTCATCCATCATTTCGACCATTTGTTCCACATTTCTTTGATGTTCATCGTGGTTAAATGGGCGCAGTGGGAGAGAATCCAAATTGGCCTCCAGAAACGCAGTTATTTCTTGAACAGAGGATTGGGGAACGATCAGAGAAGGCATATTGATGACGAAGATGGGATACGACGGTTTGAGGAAAGCAAGAGTGATATGTTATTTAAATTTTTTTATGTATTTTCAAAAAATTTCTGCATTGCTTGATTTTATTCTTGATTTTTTCTGCAATATTCTTAATTTTTCTGTTGCGTAATATTAAGATTTTACAGCAGAAATTTGAACTTCTGCTTAAAAAACGTGTATTGAATATTCCAATATTTTTTACTGATGCATGATTCTTAATTAATTTCTACATTTTCTCTATGTTTTCGTCAACGAATTCATCCTTCTCCACGAAATTCCGAAATTAACTCGACACAAAACACAGGGTCTGCTTTGAAACTAGAGGAATTGGGCTGTAAAAGAGGTTTGTAATCGTTTCAACAAGCGCTGTTTTCATTTATCGATCCCTCAACCTTTCGTTTAGCTGTTTATGTTGTTAGAATTTTATCTAATTACAAGAAAATGACTGTTGGCTTATCTTCTGTCAAATTTTTGGGTGTCCGTGGTGTTTTATTAAGTTCTAGTCTGTCGCCTATCTTCCTTAAACTTCTTCCCGGCTGCAACATCAATAAAAAAGTCGATTCAAAGCTGGTTGCACTACGGAAAACTGGGAGTGGGCCAGAAGGAGAAAGTTTTTTCCCCTTGCTTTTTCACAACATGCTGCGTAAACACCAAAGTTGCGCTGTAGTTTCTTTGAGTTATTGACAATGTTGTTTTTTTACAATGCGTAGCGTATGACATTACCGTTTGGGTGCGCATGTTTTTGTTCACAAGGCTGAAAGAAGTTTCGAATGAACAAGCTGGAGCCGTTTTAACCTTTCTTATTTTGAAGGAACTAAAACAAATTGGGGGTGACATTTTAAGCTATTATTTTCTACAGCAAGTTTATATTTCATTCATACCACATAGTAATTTTATGTCAACTGTGGGAATCTCTATAAAATCTTGGTTTTTATATTGTACCTTTCCTCAGCTGGTATCGGATCATTAAGTGATATGAATGTTTAAATTCCGTAATACCGTTAATTTTTAGCCACAAAATGAGCCTGAATGCTTCATCAACTAGCGGCTGTGCCGTGTGTGGTGAGCGTCATCATGGAAAGCATTTTGGGGTTCAAGCTTGCCGTGCCTGTTCATCTTTTTGGCGACGGTCATTGGTTGAGAGAAAGCGATACAATTGCCGAGGAAACGGCAACTGTCAAGTCGAAAGGGCAGAAATGCGCAATGCCTGCAGGGCTTGTCGTCTGGAAAAGTGTAGACAAGTGGGGATGAAAGTTGAAGTCCCCTCTGCGGATATTCACGAAGATACTCCATCTTGTTCGGAGCAGGAGAATGTAATGAATGCCGACTACAGTCCGCCGCTGGATTTATCAAACCCAAATGTTGTGTGTATTGATGTAAGTGGCATTCGACGGCTGAAGGTTATTCTTTAGCCAACAGGTTGTCCTACGAGAGAGTTGGAGAAACTTGCTGCACTCTATAAGACCTTTTGTTGCGCCGAACGGTCAATGTATATGCTGGAGAATCCTGATGACTTGTTCATCACGTTAGAGGTAGGACTAGAAACGTTATACACTGACCTTTGTCAACTCTGGGTTCCGACCAGTGCAATATAACTTGCAGGACATGTCCTTTAAGCCTCTTAGACGCGTTGAGCACATACGAATGGAACGTGGCACAATAGCATTGGTTTACTCGTTTCTCATGGAAGCTTCGGAATGTTATAGATCTTTTTCAAAAGAAACCAAACTGCATATAATGAGAACGTTCTACTACGAGTTTGTATGCGTACATCGAGCGTTTGCCTCGGCCAAGATTTCCAAGCCGGACCAGCCACTGACTTTGGTAGTTCATTATGGATACTATTGGGACGAGAAATTCGCTAGAACATTTTTTGAAGGTTCAGACAAAATAGAAGAGCACATGGCGTTTACTCGACCGTTTATTCAAAGTATGATGCATACTGTTGAAACAATGAAGGAGTTAAGAGTTACGGAGATGGAGCTGATGGCCGTAACTATGACTATATTTTACAATGATCGTAAGTATGACTCCTGGTAGACTTGTATTCGTGGCTATTTGCATGAAGAAATTATTGAAAGGTATACCAATTTATAGTCCATGATCTACACCTGATGACACCCGAAATTCAAGCAGCTTCCGACGCAATGAACCACGAACTTGTATACAATGTTGTTTCACATTTTGGAATTGGTAATCTTGGACCACGGCTCGGAAACATTCAGCGATTTGCTCATCATTGTGTGGTAAGTCAATGAAGAGAATGCGGAACCGTATTTTGTAACTATTTTTTAGAAAAAAGCCACCGAACTGCAGGAGTTGATGGTTATGGCTAAGGTCTTCTTTCCCTACGCGACAACTGAAGTCTGGGAGGATCTAAACCAATGCGATGGACTGGCTCGAGTTACTTCTGCGCCGTCGCGTTGCTAGAGCATATATAAAGAATTTTAAGACGTTTTATACTCAAATCTAATATTACTGCATATATTTATACCTCAAAATTCAATAAACGCAAAAAATAATGCGTGTAAAGATCCTTTGATGAATGGGATGCAAATTGTTTCAGGAAGATTTCGGCAGCAAAATAGAATTGCTAACAAAATACTTGGCCCAAAACACGGTTTCCGTGTTTTCCGGCAGGTATTTGGCAAGTGTGGTAACTCGATTATGTGTTACTGTTCTGTAAGCCCGGAATGTTGCTAGTCCAGACCGTTAATTTCTTATGTGCTAACTCAACCCTTACAAAAAATTAAAAGATGACGTAGGTATTAAAATAAAGTTGTGGTGTGTGCTATTCTCACACACTACAATGTTACGTCAGATTACCTAAATTAGCCGGGTTTCTTTTATTTAACTTCAGTTTTTTGCTTGCAAGCCAAAGAGAAATGTAGTTTAACCTTGCAAACTTCCTTGTTTGTTTTTCAAGAATTTCCCAATCTTTATTCTCAACGTGCTGCTATTTCAAGCCAAGTTAACGGGGCTTTGCAGCGTAACCCTGCAGATAATTCATAGTAATCAACTGTTCAACCGCCGTTGTATTTTTTCTCATCCGTGATTTCTCGGTTTTTTTTGATTTTCATAGCGGGACTGTTCTCTTCACTTTGCTTTTGCTTGCCTTTCACTCTCGACCGACCCGTTGAGTGTGTCGACCACGCATGTGTCTGACTTCTTTCCCCTTGTCTGTAAATAACTTTGCTTGTGGTGATCAAAACGTTTTCTGAAAGTAGGGGACTTGTTAAACCAGAAAATAGGTTGTTATAAATGAAAATTTGACCGGCTCGTGGTCAAATCGCAAGCAAGAGCTTGGTGAGTCTTGTCGTAGATTGATTAGATCTTTAATTATAGATTTCCTCTCTTGACATACATATAAAACTGCTAGTAAGAAAAAAACGCATCAATTTCTAATTTTTTCTTCTCCTTTTTTGGTGTATATTCAGCGTTTTTGTAGGCGAAGTTGTCCTAGAAAACGTTAATCTTTATTTGTCCTAAAATTCATCAGAATTTGATTCAGCTTTCCCTTCGGATTCTACTTTGTATATTCCTGAAAAAAATGCTGAATAGAACCCATAAGCCTTTGTGGAGTCTGTGGTATAAAGTCATCCCAATTCTTCTCTTTTTTCGAAGGTCTTATCGATTAAGAATTGCGGTTGTATTACACAGCGTTCAGAGTAAAGGCCTCGACTTTTTACGTCGAAAAGAACGCGGAGATTTTTGGAAAGGTGAAATTCTGATTCTGTTGATCTTTTGCTTAGACATCGCGTAAAAGCTGAAAAACCTATTGCGTGGTGTTTGTGCTAGTGTGTCTTCAATTCGTTGCAAAGAGTCTTGTTGGAGGAACGTGAAATTTTTCGCATTTACTGTATAAGGTCGTAAACTTCATAATTTGGCAGTTTTCTCAGATGAAAATTTGCCACTTCTAAGCTTGATATTTTTTTAATTTGTGTTATAAGTAGGTCGCTACATAATCCGATGAACCCCGTTTTCCACCAATGATTTTTGAATGATAACAGGTCAAAGTAAGAGGGCAGTCTAATACACGGAGCATGTTTATTGCGCCGGTCTTTGTTGGTTAGATGATAAAATCGTTATTGATTTGAACTTTTTCAAACGTAGCGTTTGTTAATTTGTAAGCATCATCTTTTTCCCTTCTTTAAATTAATCACCAAGCTTTTTATCGCGGTTTTTATTAGTTATTATTACTTTCCTTTCCCTCATAGTATATCGGCCGCTTTTAGTGCCGTGATTCAGTTTCCAGACTTAATGAGCCAAGGCTCTCCAACTTACGAATGCGCTGTTTGCGGCGAAAAGCACAACGGCAAACATTTTGGGGTCCAAGCTTGCCGTGCTTGCTCATCGTTCTATCGGCGTTCATTGGTCGAACGAAAAGTTTACAAATGCCGAGGAAATGGGAAATGCCAAGTGTCGAATGAAATGCGAAATGCTTGCCGAGCCTGCCGCCTTAGGCGTTGTAAGCAGGTCGGAATGACTGGAAGTCGAATTCGATCAGTTGAGATTGTAGATGAATCTCCATCATGCTCGAAAGATGGGTCCACGGCTTTAGATATAACGAAAAATATGGAGAATCCAAGTCAAATCTTCTTTCATGTAAGAAAAACCGAAGATAACAGTTTTGATATCATGTTGGGATTCTGATGACATTCTTTTAGCCCTCCAACTGCCCTACCAATTATCTTCAGAAATTCGAGGCTCACTACCGAAACTTTTGCAGCGCTGAGAGATCAATGTATATCATCGAGAATCCTGAGGACTTGTTCAGTACGTTTGAGGTGAGTTTTTCGATTTTTTTCTCGTCATTTAGTCATGCGAATTTGTCAACATGACGCTGCTACATCGTGAAGAACATAATGAAAGTTACAGACAGAAAAAGTCTATTGATTCGAATGTTTAACCGTCGTTTTTTCAGAGTATGAAATTCAAGCCCATAGTTCGTTCCGAGCAGATGCGAATGGAACGTGGGACCGTCTCATTGGTGCATCGTTTCCTCCTTGACACCACTTCGGTTTATCAAGAGTTAACGCACGTTGATAAAGTCAAGATAATGAAAATCTTCCTCTACGAGTACCTCTGTCTTCATCGAGCGTTTGTCTCGGCCAAGGTCTACGAAGCAGAAGAACAGCCAAAGATAATATTGCATTACGGGTACTACTGGGATGTCGAATCCGCCGAGCTCTTCTTTGAGGGTTGCGAACGGCTGGACGAACATATGAAATTTGTGGTGCCGATAATTGAAAGTTTGCTTGTTTCGGTGAGAAAGATGAAGGATCTGAAGCTAACCGAGACCGAGCTGATGATGATGGCGATGCTGATGTTCTACAACAATCTACACAACCTTCAAATGGACACGCCCGAGGCACAAAAAGTCGTCGACGATATTCACACTGAATTCATGTATTACATTTCGTCACATTATGGGATTACAAATCTTGGACCGAGATTGGGTTCTCTTCAAAGGTTTATGCATCATATTGTGGTAAGTCTTATTTTGAAAGCAGCATGGAGTCCTCAAAGGCCCATAGAGAAGCCTGAAGGTAGAAATGGACCGCCGATCAAGCTCTCCCTCTTTTTTGAGCCATCTCTCATCGTTTATAGCCTATATTTTTTCAGAAACAAGCTGCCGATTTCCGCGAATCAATGTTCTTGGCCAGAATATTCTTTCCTGACGCCGGAACCGAGGTCTGGGAGAACTTGGACATCTACGACGATCTTTCCAAACCACTACAGGAGTTCAGATATCGAGGTGGAAGTAGCAGCACTTAAAAGCCCTAATACGAGTTGTTCTTTGCTCATAATAAATTCACTTTGGTCGATATCTGTCTTGTAATATTTTTGGTAAAAATATATGATCAAAGACCTTTTCAATGGACCTTTTCCTTTGAAGGATTCGTGTTAAAAGCAAAGTTAACCGTCAATTCCAAAAGTGGTCTTTTAGACAGAAAACAGGTGAGTCGTGGTCTTCGTAGTCTCTAGTTTAGTTCCATCAGAATGCTTTTTTCCACTTCGCTATCGCAAAGTCTAGAACCGGGGCTAAATCACTTGCCTTGGTGTTTTCGAAGTAATCTGTTTTTGATGATTTATTGTCACCTAAAAAACCACTAGGTTCAAGTAAATTTTTTAGTACGTTTCAAAGCGGTTACAAACTTTGGGTAAACTGGTAATCAGTGAAACATCTATACGACAAACCAAAAACAACCAAAAAATTTAATTGCTATTGAAAGCTCCTTTTTGCCAACGTTTGTTGTAGAGAGGTTCTGTTGTATTGGCGCATACTAACAGTTAGTATGGTGCTTTTATCTGCAGGAATTCACTTTTTTGGACGACCAAAAAATTAAGCCGAAAAATGACGACCAAGAACGGCCATTTGATTTTGCCCAACCTGATTGTTCTGCCTTCCCAGGCCGAGCGCCGAGCTATCAGTCTGTCGAGAGAGTAATGTGGATTTGTTGCACCTTCAAATCGCGCGCCATCGCGTTGCGATGCGCGACAATTGCGAGGCACGAAATTTTGCGCAACGAATCCACATTTTTTCCGGACAGGCAGGTTTTTTTGGCCAATATGTGGTCATGTTCATCTTGTTCTATTGTCTCCCACTCTCAAAAGACCTTAGAGCGTTAAACCTTCGTAGTCTGTAGTCTAATCTTGGTTATGTAGTCTAATTGCGACCCCCCCCCCATTCCACAAAAAACACTCGATTAGATAGCGCATAGTCGGAAACCACGCTTTTTGAGGCCCTGCCATTAGATCATGTTCTTCCCTGTTTTCGATGAAAACTCTCCTTTTCTTCCCATAAATTAGTTGTTTCAGCATGAAACGCGGGCTCAACACAACTTATACTTGTTCCGTCTGTGGTCAAAAACATAAAGGAAAGCATTTTGGAGTGCAAGCCTGTCGCGCATGCGCATCATTTTATCGCCGGTCGCTGGTTGAAGGGAAAGTCTACGAATGCCGCGGAAATGGGAATTGTCAGTTGTCAAATGAGCTGCGAAATGATTGCCGAGCTTGCCGTCTGGAGCGATGTAAGCGCATCGGAATGACGGAAAGGCGAATCCGTTATATTGAGTTTGACGAGGAACGGCCGGAATGTTCGAAAAACCATCCAAGAATACCTGGTGCTGCAAGGCCGACCAGTGATTTGATCGAAGAGTATTTTAATGTAAGTCTAAACAATGCGTTTGTCTTTGAAACAGCAAAATGACGGCTTGTTGGACCAATAATGGATATTTCAGCCCGCCAATTGTCCCACTAACGAACTCGAAAAGTTTGTTGCGCATTATCGCAACTTTTGCAACGCAGAAAGGTCAATGTATGTCACTGAGAATCCAGAGGACTTGTTTAGCACATCTGAGGTAAGCGTTTTGACATCTTTGTTTTTGGTGTTTAGACGAGCCATTAAAAAATCAACTAGATACGTCCAAACGAGCTGAGCAATTGGCTGGCTCTTAAAAGGGAAATTGCTCAATATGCGATGCTCATATTTTGATTAAACCTTTCTGAAAGATACTGAATTTTGCAAAAATAAATGCGGAGTTTCCTGCTTGTACTTTGCAAATACACTAAAGATTTGGAGGCGGAAAATCCGACACTCAATCACCCTTCTTCGAGCAGAATACAAACAGTTACTGCCATAAATGTTCTTGGACTCTGTTGCGTGATTTCTGGCAAGGGTGACTGCTAGATAGCTCACACGGGTCCATAAAACGAGATATCCAGTTCTCGGAGACTATATGTATCTATCCAGGCGCAACTTAAAGAAGATCTGAGCCTTTCTCCATAAGCAGTTGCTCCCTTCAGCACAAGACTTAAACCTAGTAAATTTACGTACTTTTTAGACCGTAAAATTCAAGCCAATCACTCGCTGTGAGCAGATCCGAATGGAACGTGGCACGGTCCCACTAGTCCATCGGTTTCTCCTAGACACTGCTCCAATCTATCGGGAGTTATCGCACGACAACAAAGTTAGGGTAATGAAAATCTTCCTATATGAGTTCCTTTGTCTTCATCGAGCTTTTGTCTCCGCCAAATTTTACCAAGAAGATACGCCAAGGGTCATTTTGAATTATGGATACTATTGGGATGTGGAAACAGCGGCCCAATTTTTTAAGGACTCGCAAAAGCCAGAAGAGAATGCAAAGTTTATTATCTCAATTATTGAGAGCTTTCTGATTACGGTAAAAAAGATGAACGAAGTTAATTTGACCGAAACAGAGCTTATGAAGACAGTTGTGCTGAATTTTTATAACATCCGTAAGTTGGTCAACTAGTTAACACATACATATTTGTCAATTTTAGTTCATGACCTCAATCTGGACACCCCAGACACCCGAAAGGCAGCTGACGATATTCATACGGAATTTTTGTTTTACCTCGCTTCACAGTATGGAGTCCCTAATATTGGGCCTCGAATAGGTTACTTCCAGCGCCTCATGCAGCATGTTGTGGTATGTTTCGACCGTAAATAATCCGCACAATTGCTAATACAGGGCGTGTCAAAATTCGTGGAGGGGAGAGGCCCTATAACTTGTTGCACAACGCTTGTTGAACTTTGCAATTTGGTGCGCTTAAATTTGAGCAACGTTTTTGCCCAGAAAATCTTATTTCTTAAGAGTGCAAATGAGCTGAGATATGGCCCTTTCCACTATTTTTGTCTTATTCCGCTTGAAACTGAAAATTTTGTTAAAGTTGCCTTTATACTATGCTTTTGCCGGCCTACAGTTTTGAAATTTAACCTAATTTTTTTTACAGATTCAATGCTTATGACGTCGCCTCCCTCCATAAAAAAATTTTGACTTTCTGAATCTTTAGTCGAAAGATATTTCACTGAAAACTTCTGAGATTTTCTGAAAAACCCCTAATCTCTTTTTTTGAGCCTAGCTAGCCAATTTAAGATTAATTGTGCCGAAACTTCTCATATAAAATCTAATGTACCTGAAGTTTGATCATGCCAAAGATCACGTTTTAATATCGCTCCACACCGAGCTACAAGCTTTTACTTTCTTCCACAAATTTTGTCACACTCTGTAA
The DNA here is from genome assembly GCA_025436335.1 of Bursaphelenchus mucronatus. Taxonomy (NCBI): domain Eukaryota; kingdom Metazoa; phylum Nematoda; class Chromadorea; order Rhabditida; family Aphelenchoididae; genus Bursaphelenchus; species Bursaphelenchus mucronatus. The sequence continues at coordinate 2,976,857 of CM046359.1, forward strand.
ATACACTTGAGTGCGGGTTGCTTTAGAAACAAGCGTCCGACTTCCGAGAATCAATGGTAATTGCAAGAATATTCTTTCCTGATGCCGGCGCAGAAGTCTGGGATAACTTCGACATTTATGACGGGCTTTACCGGCCTAAAGAGTAATTATGGTACTAATTCCAAATAAATGGATACTATTTTTCATTCAAAACCGGGATCTTGAAACACAAGAACAGAAAATTAAAGCTTAAAATCTTGTGTTTGATGTGATGAAAAAGTGGTGCAGTTCACAAACTAAGTGTTGGTTTGGGACACACTGGTCTTTAAAATTAAGTTTTCAGATCGTTTCAACCAAAATATCGAATGGAAATATTATAGTTCAACTTGCGATTTAAACAAAGCAGAGATATTCAACGTTAGCAAGTGAGAAAGTGGAAAGGCTGCAAGTATGTATAAACCTACGTGTTTTTGCAAAGCCGGTCTGAAAATCTCATAAAGCTACCAAACACTCTTACACTCATAAATATAAAGATGATTACACAAGTTCTCAGCTTTTTTTGCTTTGTGCCGATTTTCAGTGTAAAAAAAGCTTGCACTGAAATTAAAAAATCAGTGCACACTTAATTTTGTAGCAATTCCAGAGTTCCAACTTTCTTTGGCAATGCACTAAAAGATTGAGTTCCGACATTTCTACGCACTGCAAATCGACACAGAGGTAAAAAGGAAAGTCGAGAACTTCTGTGACTATATACATATCTCTGTATCTCACCGGTCCTTATACCGTTTGAAGCTTCTTCTTACGTTTTCATACATTGCGAAATGTAAGAGGTAACATTGAACTACACCTTGTTTTCCTGGTTTTCTAAACGTCCGGTGAAATTTTCCTTCCGACAATAAATCGCAAACTACACATTAATATATCATCCATACCGTAGATGATCACTGTTCACTCGATTGAGCACATTTGTTAAACTCGAATTCTTTGTGAACTCGGCGGGTGGAAGTCATTCACATGCACCATCGATGGACAATACACTTTTCCACACACAAGATGTGTAGTTGTGTAGGCTCACAGGGCGTTTAAGAAGACATTGATCAAATACATCTTGAATACCGCAAATGGGTCAAAGAACCGTCAAGGGACATGACACAACCTACAAACATACCTTGAATTCACTATAAATATAAGTTGAATACCAAACGCTGTTTGGTCGCGAGCTACCTACCCTTACATAATAAATATTTTGACAGAAATTTTATCGATAAGGAAATAATGCTTCCTCTTAGTTTTCAACACGAGACCTTTCATTTTTATTATAATAAAAATTGAGATTGTCTTAGAGTTTGTTCAATGTCCGATTATTGATACAAGTTATTGACATAAATGTGAGATGCGGACTTGTGCGCGCTCGTGACGTCATCCACCCGTTCTCATAAAACATCTACACTTTGTTTTATAATAAAATGACAGGGCCTATTCATAATAAGCCCATTGCATGGCGACGGACTGTCGCACGGTTCTCCAACCTAACTAGAAGAAAAGAGAATGTCAAACAACTACACCGTTATATGCGGTAGGCCTCATTGACACTGTCTTTTGTCAATTATATCAGTCTGTAGCAAAAATAAGGAGCATTCGTCGCGCCTTGAAAAAGCACATGGTATGGTGCGCAACTGCAAAATCTTTTCGACATTTCGCTGCAACGAGTGCTCATTATTTTCGCTACAGACTGATAGTGCGCTTCTAGCAGACGCACGCCTATTTCGCGACCGTTGTTTGCTTACTACAGTTAGGTAAGTGAATCGTGCAACCTTTTGTAGCCAAAATATGGGCTTATTACTATTGAAGCTTCATATAAATTTTTAACAGACTGTTTTAAGTATTAATTTAAATTTTTTTGGCTACTCGAAGTATGGTTTTAAATTTTCTTTTTATCAGTTTCTTGATAGAAGTAAAGATTGTAGTCACAAGCTCTTTTTTCGTAAAAATTGTTGTGATAGTGCAAGACAGCGTTTTTATCTTTGCGATTCAAGTAGGCGGTTACGTTAATAAGTAAGCCATTTAAGATAATTTCAGTATTTTAGGAAAATGAAAATTTTTCACCAGAAAATTGCCTTCAGTTTTTATAAAATTTGACACGAATCAACAAAATTATTTATATAACGTCGGTCTTTTTGATAACGCTCTGCAGAAACTACCGATAGTCTACTGCCGGCACAAAAAAGATACTCGGTATATCCGGTCGTTTTTTAAGAATGGAAATTTCTTCTAAATTCCTATTGCTTAAAGGGACAGTACAACTACTTTTAAATCGCGCTCTTTGCGGCATGGAAAAAAATGTCCAAAAAGTTTCTTTGTCTACTGTACCAATAACAACGGGAAAAAATAATGGTTATCTACATGCTTATTAATAATTATTTTACTGTTTCCAACTCTGACGTCTTTGTTTTCGCTGCAGGACATAAAAAACTTTTTGACATTTTGTTTCACACGCCGTAAAACGCGCAATTAAAAAGTAGTTGTTCTGGCCCTTTAATTTCCTGCGGCTGCTGAACCAACGATCTTCTCCTTGAGCAATGCTATTTCAAATATACATGACCGCAAACCCACTTAAAGGGCCAGACCAGCTACTTTTGAATTGCGCGTTTTACGGCGTGTAAAACAAAATGTCAAAGAATTTTTTTATGTCCTGCAGCGAAAACAGAGGAGGCAGAGGTGCAAACAGTAAAATAATTGTTAGTAAGCATGTAGAATGTCACCATTAATCTTTCCCGTTTTTATTGGTACAGTAGACGAAGAAACTTTTTGGACATTTCGTTTCCACCCCATAAAAAGCGCGATTTAAAATTAGCTGTACTGTCCCTTTAAGACGGGCTATCTATCACCTTTACAAGCTTCTGAAATATTGATAAACGATTGTGGTCTTATGTTATCTCTAAACCAGGTTTCAAAATTTGTATTATACTACTATCAGAGTTTTCCAATTTTCGTAGATATAATATTTACGAAACGCCTTACTGATCACTCAAAATACGAAATGAATTCCGTGCTGTGTTTTGAGTGCCATAAGTGACATCAAGATGTATTTTCTGGCTTGTGCATGGAACAAACAATCTTATCAACTAATACATATTTACTTACCACCCCTTAAAAAACCAAGTCAAATCCGACTTTTGAGATTTTTGTTTTCCACCGACTTCTAACTTGCTTTATCAGTACTTATGGCAAATTTTTCCCCTTTTTTCATTTGATTTTCACCTATCGGAGATCTTGCTCTCTGGTATCGTGCAGAGATCGTGATTTTAAAGGCAAAACTTTACTAATCACCTTTTAGGCCATGGTTCTAAGGATATGTTTTGCAACATGTCTTATGATGCTGTTGATCGCCATCGCAGATGGAAAGAAGGTCTTAATAGTACAAACAGCAATGGGGAAAAGTCATATGTACTATAGCGGCGCTTTGGTGGATAAACTGGCGGACCGTGGCCATATTGTGGTATGTATGAATTTAAGAAAGAAAACAACACGTCGTTTGGCTATGGATAATATACTTACCAACTATATATTTACAGGACAAACTGGTGTTGAATTGGAACCCCGAAGCTCGAATTAAAATTACTGAAAAGGCCAGAAAGGTCTTTCATATTGACCATGCAAATACTCCATATCTGAACGTGACGCATCTCATCAATCCTTTCGAAGTTGGTCCAGTCAACGCCTTCGATGTTTTCACGCAATGCCGAATCCTTTTCTGCGAAGAACTCATGTCCAATAAGGAATTGATTAATCAACTCCGAACGGAAGCATATGATATGATGCTATTGTCAGCATTTGACGGCTGTGGCATCAGCTTGGCTCATATTCTCGGGATTCCAAGTACTGCGTTATATGTGGCTACTTCCAGCGCCGATTATGTGTTTGAAGGATTTGGAATTCCAGCACCACCAAGTTATCTTGGAAGTAAGTATTTATATCCAAAGTGCTTCGTTCAAATGTTTTTTAAATTTGGCACAATCGTCGTGCATAGGCCGTACAACAATTCCCGAAAACTTAAGCTCGGACTTTGCAGAGACAGCCAATATATTGAATGATGATTTCGGCCGAGAGAGCACGCAAAACGCGGATAAGGGTCACAAGAAAAATTAACCCCCATGATACAAATTGACTTGAAACTTTTCAGGCTAAAATACGCAAAAAAAATTCCACTATTTTGCAAGAGTTTCTATTCTAAGTTTATACCAACAAAATAGCGCGGTGTAAGCTTTAGCTGGTAAATATCTAGTCAAAAGCGATGCCACAATAGTCCTTCCAATTTAACTTGCTGTACAAATACTAATTTAACATTTTCAGACGTTTTTGTCCCCATTGCTCCAGGCCGTCAACTCACTTTCGCCGAGCGTCTAAAAAGTTACTATCGTTGGCTTCAACGCGAGAGTGATTGGTATCGCGAAATTCGCAACGTGGAGCATCCGATTATAACCAAGTATTACCCTGGAACACCAACATACACTGAATTGTACAAAAAGCTATCTTTTGTCTTTTTGAACATGCCAGAGCTCCTTGACATAGGTCGTCCGATCTCGTCAAAAATCAAGTTTATTGGAGGAATTCAAATGGAAGATGAGTTGAAGAAACCGGTCTCGGGACTGCCTGAGGTAAATTTCAGCGTTTTGACAATCAATTTTGTCTGTATTTTAGGAATACGAAAAGATTTTGTCGTCACGGCCAAAAGGAACCGTCATATTTTCTTTGGGCTCACAAATTATGATGGGTGTTGTGCCAGTTGAGATCAAGCAAGCTCTTTTAAAATCTTTTGCCAAATTCCCGGAGTACAGTTTCATCTGGAAACATGATAAACCAGAATCCGTGGGGCTGAATAATTCTACAAATGTCTTCTTCAAGAAATGGCTACCTCAAAAGGAGTTGCTTGGTAAGTGGATATTCATCGTATTTTAGATCATTTCCCTTGCGCTTTTAACGCGAGGGAAACTAGATGTAAATTTTCAAAGAAACATACCAGTATACTCTTTTCAGCTGACCGTCGAATCCGCTGTTTTATCACCCACATGGGGCTCAATTCCTATACTGAGCTTGCTTATGCCGGTGTTCCGACCATTATGCTTCCACTTTTTGCCGATCAAGAGTTCAACGCTGGCGTTGCGGAACGAAAAGGTCTTGGAATTACAATTCATCGAACTAAAGTCACTGAAGAAACGGTCACCGATGCTTTAAACAAAGTTCTGAATGATCCAAAATACGATGAGACCGCAAAAATGTATTCGCGAATGCTGAGGGAACAACCCGACAAACCCAGCGAAACCTTTGTTAAATATGTCGAATATGCAATGCAATATCCGATGATTCAAGATGTGTTGAATCTCCCTTCAACAGAGCTGAGTTTCTGGGTGTTTAATTCGTACGATGTCATCGGATTTTTTGTTGGATGTGGACTAATTTTATTAGCGATTGCTGCGGCAATTGTTTGGAAACTCGTTGCCGTGATTATGCCATATATACGAACGGAGAAGACGAAACATGAATAGAGCTAACGACTCAGGGCTTTGATTGCTCTGAAAACATGTTGCATTTTGTACATATCATCTCTTCTATAGTTAACGCATACATAATTATAACTGTAGACAATAAACAACCGTTTGTTACAGTCAAATTACCAAAAATCATTTTTATTCTCCTTCATTACATGTAAAACCGGAGGGTTTTATTCTTGATTTTCTCTCTGAACTTCTCGATGGCTTCTTGAACTTCGGCATCCTTGAAATGTCGAATCTCGATCCGCCCTGTTGCCAGATTATTCAGTTCTCTCAATTCGTTTTCCATCTTGAAATTGCGTTTTACATGTCGTTTATTGCGGCGCAGATCATGTAAGACACAGGCTAAGAGAACGCAGACGAGTATTGCGACGACAACAGCGGAGACAATGCTAAAACAGATACAAGTTTTTTACCAAAAAATGCATAAAAACAGTCTAAAATCTTTGATTTTAACGGGTGAATGAAATGTATTTAGCCTCTTTTTGACTTCGCTCGGATTTCAAAAAAGACAAAAATTCAGCTAGCTAAGCTCGAGCGCAGCTTGGAAATTTTTTTCTTGCGCCCAATTTCGAGGCGCGCCATGAAATTGGATGTTTCCAAAAAAGGATGCTTGAAAAGAGACACCGTCAGAGAAATCGGTTACCCCAGCTAAAAATTTGGCAAGAATTTGTGAGTAAGACAAGATTTTCGGTCAGTCGTTCATGCATGATGCATCTTTCTTCCACACGCAAGGTAGCTTCAGTGAGTGGCTGATTTGAGTTGCTCCTATATGGAGGCAGCCCCTTGCAAGCAGATTTTTTTGGAATGGGTGGTTTCATCCAGTTAGTAGGTAAAAGAAACGATCTCGTGTCATGATCGCCAATTATCTCGACTGCGCTTGCAGAAACGCATGAGCTCATATTTTGTAGAATTGACATTAGTAGAGTATGAGTGCCAAATTTTATGAAAGCAGAATAAGTTACAGCTTACAAACTCACTTACAACTTACAAAGTTACAACGAAAATTCGAATCTTCCGGAAGAGCGCTTTAACCACGCGGGATTCTTCTTCCTCTATCCCAGGAAACCTTTGGCTCAACGAATCCTTACCGTCATGACTCATTGGGAGCAGATTTGAAGGGTAGTTGAATGATCTCTGAAAAGTCAAATTTGCGTTTTGTCAACAGAAGAAGATAAGTGGATAACAGATTACAAATTCTAAAATATCCGATGATTTAGGACAAATGGCTCCAATTTTCATTTTTGAGAGTCATGACTATTTGCACTTACACTTCGAAATATATGCCAAAGGGTACCATTCGTCAGGTTTTGGTTATCTGTCGTAAAAATCAACTTGTAATGACGTAATCTTTTTAAATTCGCTTCGAACGTCAAAAGTGCGGACTGTGGTATTCGAAGAACAAGTCCATCAATTGTCATTGCATGGACCGAGCCATGTATTGAGAAGGTGGTGAGATTGGGTTGATGATCAAATTTGTAATAGTAAAACGCTTCATCTGAAAACACAATTTCTGCATTTAAAGTTTTATGCCTACTTCTACCCTTGAGGCTAATGTTTCCACAAAAAATCAGTTTTTTTCCGCAGGAAACTAGAAAAGGTATGGCCAAGAACTGTTTCTCTGTGACTTCTCTCCTCTCTCATTTCACGTACCCTCTCTGCCGCAAGGATCGTTGACTATCTCGGCGACGGCTGCCAAGAAAGTCTACTTACGTAAATTTCCAAATGTATAAACTCGATATTCCTCGCCATTTGTCCGTATAACACAAGCTGCAATCCGTATTTTCGGTGTTTCTTTACTGTATAACCCAACACAGTGGTGACTCTCCGTATCATTGGGATTCTGGTTCCTCAATCCAGTTGATATCTCATATTTTATCCGATAATTTGATGGGATCTCAAAGTTATGTTCGTGAGTTTCGGTGGTCTCATACCAAATATTCTCGTTTTCTTCGAAGAGAATGCCGGTTTCATTGAACAAATCGGGTATATCAGTTTGAGCATAAGACCTGAGGGATGATGATGCAAAAAGAAGAATAATGAAGAAGAATCGAGGCATTAGACCGATTTTTGGGTGAGAAAATGAAAAAAATGACGAGAAATATAAAAATTTTGTCAAAAATCATCGAAAAATCGCTTTTTCTAAATTTCAAATAACTTTCTAGACTTTCTAAATCTCAAATTATTTACCAAGAGTCAATAAAAAAAAGTTTCAACAATAAACAAGTAACAAAAAATCAAAAATATCATGGATAACATGGTATGTCCCATAAAATTCGGAAAAATCAATCGCAAATCAAATCTCTTGTGGCTTCAAGAGGTTTCAGGCCAAATTTAGGATTCAAAGCAGCGTTGTCGGTCTTCAGTTTGTTCAAAATGGCCTCGGCCACATCTTCGCTAACTATTTTTACTCGCTGTTCTGGCCGATTTCCATGAATGAATTTGGATCTGTCAGCAACACGAATATACCAGTGGTGATGGATCGCTTTTAATTCCCAGAGCGAGGATTCGGATGCTTTAGATTCGGAGATTGGAGCTTCTGGGTCATATGGATCGGACGTACAGTAGCTAAAAATTGGAAATTTAGATCAACGTTGAAAATAAAACAAAACGAGAGGGATTGTATCAGCTTTGCCAGGCATCAAAGTACATCGTTCTTATCCCTATACCCATTAAGATAGCCAAATCATATTTAAAAATTCAAAAATCAACTGAATTCACCATCAAAATCCTACCTGGCTCGTTTCTGTTGGCTAGAAGATCAAATATCGCAGGATGAGTGTGGCATATGTTCTTCAGGACATTGAGAATCATCAACTGATGTTGTACGGGAGCAATCAGCAAAAGTCGGGCCAACTTTTTGGCGAACGCAGCTAATGTATATTGAGGTAGGTAAGGTGAGCTCAAAGAACTATCAACCAGCTCAAGAAGCTTCTGTGATTGATTTGAAAAGACCGTAGTCGGCCTCAGAAGCTTGTAAACTTCTTCGTAAAGATCGTCGACGGCGCTAAAAAAGATAATTTAAAAATTTAATTATAATGGATGAGAAAGGTAAACGCTTTTGCCCAACCTTCATGAGAACCCTCAAACGAATAAGCCACAAAACTCACAAGTTCTTCTCCAATACCAAGAACAACAAGCCTTTGAAAGCGGGAATCGAAGCCAGACCTCCGGATTTCAACGCTTTCAGCAATAAATCGGCAAAAAGCTCTGGCTTCTCCAACTGTCTGATCTCATTGTCAACGAAGTTGTCTACGAATTTGTGAAATGACGAAGTTCCTTCCTAAAAACATCAATCAAAATTAAAAGAGACCTTACTAATGACGTAAATTTTGAGAATATCTCGTCAAATTCTTGCTGCTTTCGATTTCCTTTCCTTACAGGGGTGGAGGACATTGTAAGAAGTTGTACAAGAAACTGTCAAGAAGAAAAAATATTGCGTTCAACAAAAAATTGCTGAAAGACGAAGTGTCACAAATGTATTGGATAAGACGAATTACCACAAAATTATCTGCTTGGATGATGAAGGTCCGTTCTTGAGAAGTTAAAAATTTTTGGCAGTTTCATAAATTGAATTAGATGTCTACTATTTCTTGAAGAAAACTGCTTGTTTTGCATATGTCGGTGTTGATGCCAAAACGTTTTCTTCGTAGAACAGCTCCAGCCAGCTGCGGAAAATTGGGCGCAGCTTGGGATTTACGAAATTTTTTTTCATGTTTTGCGGTGGGAATAAGTTATAAACTTATTGAACTTGCTTTTCAGATCGTTTACTCCTGAAGGAATCCACTTTGAGTTTTGAATGAGCTTTTTTCAAGGTTATTTTACTTTATTTTAGTTAGGCCAAATGCGAGGACTTCAAATCCTCCTTCGAACACCATCGTTCCCTCGGTTTCTTCGAGCGTCAATCACTTCATCGGGTCAGATACGGCTAAAATCAACCGATGGAAAGGATAAAGAGGTTGGGAAAGATCTAAATATTGACATAAACGAGTTGACAAAAAAGTTGGATGAAGCCTTGGAGAAGCCAATTAACGAACAACCTGAATTCAATCCGAGAAAGGATTTTATGAGTTTCAAGCAACACAGAGAGGTATGGCGAAACTTTCTATTTTGTTTTTCGATGTTTAGAATCACTGGTATGTATGCATGTCGGTTACATTACAATTGCTGTTTCAGGAGGCAGCTCACGAAAGAAGTTATATTTTTGGATGGAAATCGGCGGTTTTTACTTTGGGATTGGCTGGAATTACCTGCGTGGTACTGTTATACCTCCGAAAGACGGTAAGTGCGATATTAAATATTCATTCAAATGGTTATTTATTCATCAAGTGTATTATCTAAAAAGATAAAAATTTGAACAAAATTCTGGCTGTTTAACGCAGTTTAGTCTTGTGAATTGCTATTCTGAGTGCTGTTGCTTTCTTCCAAGAAGCCCTCAAGTAATTTACGGCGGTCTTTCGACTTGCTCCAGCTGATGTTGGTTGAAGTGCTGGCAAAAGACGAGTCGGATTGATTTGAGGAAACTGAGGATTTAGATGAGCTGAAACGTGAATTTTATGACTCGATCTCCTTACTAGCAAGTTTTGAAGCAAAACAAATATGCTTAGAGAAAGAGATTATGTTACTTTAGTTCAACCTACCGGCTAGATTTTTGGCTGCTCTCGGACTTCTTGGATACATTCTTTTTGTTGTTTCTGATCTTTTTCTTGTCCGACAAGTCCAAGGAGCGAGTGGTGACAGAACTGAATGAGCTTCTGCTACACTTGGAGCTGTTGTTCTTATCCTTGTAATCAAATTTAATATGGACAGACGCATGTCCTTTTCGACCAGATTGTCGGATGGAATCGATTTGAGCGTTGAGGTTAGAGAATGTTTCTTCCACCATCTTCTCGAGACAGCATTTTAAATTGGTACACATGGTAGTCGACCGATTTTTCGGAGATTTTTGACCAATTATGAGAACTTTTTGGTGAAAATGAATGAAAAATTATTGGAATTTTTGGTTTATGCTGATTTTTGGGTAGTTTTTTGTGGGAAATTTGATTTTCGCCGAACTTTTACACTATTTTCCAATGATCGTATTTTTCCATTTTTTGACCTTATTTTACCTTTTTCAGAGGCTTGATGAAGAGAAAAGGCAAAGGAAGCTTTTGGCTGGAAAAGCTAGGATTGGTGGAGAATGGGAACTAACGAATCAAGATGGCAAACGAGAAGGGTCAAAGGAGCTACTTGGGAATTGGGTTCTCATGTATTTCGGATTCACCAATTGCCCGGATATTTGTCCGGACGAAATTGAAAAGATGGTGGATGTTGTGGATCAATTAGACAGACAGAAAGATCAAGCACCTGTTGTCCCAGTATTTATAACGTAAGTTATGCATTCATATTGGTTGTTTTGGATTTTAGTTGTCAGCAGGTGGTAGTGTAATATAGTTCTTTCCAATTTACAGCGTAGACCCGGCTCGTGACACTGTGGACCGAGTAAAGAAGTATTGTCAAGAATTCTCCCCAAAAATCCGAGGTTATACCGGAAGTAAAGAAGAAATTGAATCTGTTCTCAAGACTTTCCGAATTTATCATTCACAAGGCCCCACCGACAAGAAAGTCCCCGATGATTACATTGTCGATCACACTGTCATGATGTACCTGATTGATCCAGAAGGAAATTTCTTTGATTACTATGGACAGAATAGGAGGGCTTCGGAAATTGCAAATGTCATCAAATCAAAAGTATTACAGTATGAAAGGAAGAAGAAAGTCAGCTGGCTTGGATAGGACGTTTAGGTGAATTTGATATGATCTGCGAGAAAGTTAATGTTTCTTGCTGGTCAACTAATTAGGACTTGATCTTTCTTTGTTTTTGTTATTTTTCCCTTCAGTTTTTAATATTATTTTTGAATAAAATGAAAAATTTGATCAACGTTGTTTGATGATTTTGTAGAAAAACGATTTTATATTGAAGATTAGGACATGTCATGTAATTAAAAATGTGTTTTAGGGTATAAATCCAGAGAAGAGAGATGTCCGTACCTCCGCAAAGATCTCAAACCAATTCAGCCACGAAAACTGTCAATGAATTTAAAGTTGTGGTCTCGGAGTGAGTTCTGTTTTGTTGTTTGTTCGGTTTTAGAAACGAAGAGTTTAAAATACGCTCTCCGTTTTGCTAGTTTATGTTTTTTTTGTTGTTTTAGCAAACAAGATGCCGTTCGATATTCGATTCTTCAATTCAATGGCCCATTGAATATTGATCCCACTAAATGGCCTGGCTGCGAGTTGAAAATGTTCCGAGAAGATAATAGAGCACATGTAAGTGGAGGTTGTAGGGTAAAATACAGACATTTCAGTTAGTCGTTTTAGTCAAAAATTATGATTTTTTGAATTTTAACATAGTATTTTCGATAAATTTTAATTTATTTCTTAGTTCAAGGAAGTTTCGGATTCCCTCTATGTTTATATTTATCTCAATGAATTTTTGTCTTACGTGTCTTACCAAAAATCCTATTTTTTATTGTTTTAGGCTGTTGGAACCTCCGCGATTGTCCAAGACTACGGCGAAGGCTCGGAATACGGTCGGGCAGCGCGAGAAGAAGCAAGAAGAAAGAAATATGGTCGACAGTCCAAGAAATATCAACATGATCGGCAGCCATGGAAAATGTTGTTGAAAGATCCAAGCAAAGAGCCCCAGGAACGACGATTCAGATCGGTATGTGAAGGTGGAGCTGGAGAACATTCGGATTATTGGATTTTTTCGAAGGTAAGAGGCTTTTTGACGTTTTTGGAGAGGGTTTTAGGAGATTTTGGTCACTTCTGAGGCATCCCTGTATTGTTTCTTTGTATTTTAAAATGTTTTGATTCTTTTTGATAACTTTTCATACTTTTTGGAAAGTTTTATTTCCTTGATAACCAATTGCAGCGCGGAGACTCCTTCGAAGCTCATAAGATCGATGATTGGTACCGTTTCATGCCCACAGCTCGACATAAAACACTTGATATTGACCAAGCCGAAGAGCAATTTCAGCTCCGAAATAAAGTTCTGAATCAGTTTGCCCTGAAAGCAAAAATCCAACAGACCCTCAAAGATGCTGATGAAGACAACGGCATGGTCTCAAAACCCGGTGGATTGGTAAGAATTTGATTATATTTATTTTTGAAACGTTGCGATGTGTTGATGGTTTTGAAATTTCTTTTAGAAAATCAAAGATGCCGGATCCGATTCGGAAGATGAGGGTGGCGCAGACAAGGATGAGAGCAAGGGAATTCTCGATGCCGGTGCTGAGATCCCAAAAAACGGAAAGAAAAAGAAGGGAGGCAAAGGAAAGAAGGACAAGAGAGTTCGTGTTGAGAATTCAGATGAAGTTGCGCGATATGAGTCTGAAGATGGAGAAGATGAAGGCAGAGAATACGATTACATGAGCGACTCTGGATCGGATACAAGGTATGTTGATCGATTTTGTAGTATGTAGGGTTGGAACGGGGTTATTAAGTAATTTTGGGTATTATCCATGAGGTTTGAAGGGAAAGTTGAAGAAGAGGGTGGTTTGTAGAGATTTTTGGCCCGGTTATGGTGTCTACTGAAGGGTTATGGTCTATAGAGACGGAAAATTTTTTCTTAATGGTTTAGAAGTGATGTAGAAATTTGTCTAATGTTATACATGAAATCTGATGGGAAGTCGAAAAAGTGGGTGTAAAATAAATATTTTTCAAATGTAGTGTCCTACTGGAGTGATGGTTGTCCGAAAAGGTTGATTAGTTGTTATTGGATGGCGGGGATGTATACCGGGTATTTTATGATGTTATCCTTGACAATTGATAACACTTATTGGAAACGTTGATCTTACTTAGAATTTATGACGGTTTTTCTAATGGACTTAGCAGCATGATGGCCATTCAATAGGTTTTTTTAATCTATTGGATTTTGAGTGGGTTATTTCGACATTTTTTTGATATTACTTATGGTTTTTTTGACCAAAAAATAAAAAAGAAAACTTTTGTCGGAGTAATCTTGTTTGTTTTGTTGGGATTCATAAGACGTTTTTGTTGAAGTAATTTTACACAAAAAGGAATTAAATTTACTTTATTTTCATTGGATGATTTACTCGTAATTATGATACAAACAGTGCACCAATAAAAATGTGATAGATTCTGCTGAATTTCGTTATTTTTTTGGAGCAATTAAAGATAAGTAGAGCTAATTAGAGTAGTTATAAGATAATTTAAACGAGGGGTTAATTTAGAGGGATTAAAGTTCCACAAAAGAAAGCATAAGTTAGAGATAAATAGATGCCTCAATTTGACGCGATTTTACCGCAAACTAAACAAAAATCACAGTAAATACAATCAAAGGAAATGATATACAAGAAAATCCTTCGAAAGGAAGGAATAAGTACGGGAAGTGAAAAAAGTTGAAGGATAAGTTAATGTCCAGCAATTCCACGCTTTATGGGCTCAGGACTGGGGTTAATATTGTGCAATTTGTCGAAGGTCGACCTCAGCGGCAATGACAACACCTTCTGCATGATGAGCAAAGCCGAACGCGATCTGAAAATGCGAAAAATGCAAAACAATCTTGTGAAAACATGAAAAAATTGTTAGGAAAGGAGGTTAGAAGGTAGAGAAAGAAGAAAATCGATGGAAATTATAATCATCATCGCGATACAAAGGTTGCAGAAGGGTTATGTTATAGATTAAAGAGAGTTTTTGTTCGAACCTTGTCGAATTTTGACAATTTTTTGAATTAAAAAGTTTGAGAACTCGAGAATTTGTTGAATTGTTTATTCTAGTCGTTGATTTCATAGAATTGATAAGTTTTAAAAAAAGTGAATTTGTCAGTTTTTGAGCGATGAGAGCCTAGGACCTGGTGGATGTTAGAAACGGGCGGGTAATTTGGAAGAGTGCCGTCTAAAGAGGGTAATTTAGGGTTTAAAGGGAATAAACGTGTGGTAGCGATGATTCAGCTAATGGTCCTAGTTTAAGGTCATAAGTGATGACTTTTGATTCTAAATTTGGTTAGTAAAGCCAAGTTCAAGGTCCGGAGCCCTTTATTCGGTTAGTATTCCTAGTAGAAACGGAATGTATTCCTCACTCTTTGTCCCGCAAATTTGTGCGATCGGAGAGATGCGACGAGTCGCCGATGCAGTGAGGTTTGAACAAGTATTTGTCGCTCAGCACCATCCAATCTCTGGCGACCTTGTCCACCTCCTCCTCGTTCTCGCGGTTGTCAGTGGGGTTGTCATTGTGCTCGTGGACGCGGTATTTTGAGATGGTGCATTGGCCAACGTAGGAGTATTTACCCGACAAGGCTACGTGGCAAGCACCGATTGGAGATCCGTGAGAGACAATCAGAATGTTTCCTGGAAAATTGTAAAGATATTAATATTGATTTTAAAGCCGAAATAGGGTAAGCATGAAAGTTATCGAATTTAGTTTATGGATAGAACAAAGGGTTTCCAAAAACTTGATACTTTTCTAGGGTAAACTTTTGGAAAGTATGTGTTACACTCGAAGTATTGGCCAATAGAGGATACACTATGTTTACCTAGTTCACTGTGTTACTGTTTACTCACCACTGTAGTTACTCAGAACGTGCTCCAAAGTCTGGGATATACGTTTTTGGCAGCACATGGAAGTGGTTTCGATGTAGTGTTTGGTGTGGAAAGGCTTGTAGTTGAGGTCAATACGGGGGAATTGAGCTCTGAAACGACTAGAGTGTAAAATACGACTGTGGCAGTAATCGGCAATCCGATTTGATATAATAAGCTTACTTGAGCTCCTCAGGAGTCAAATGGCCGGGAGTAGCTTGGCAAACATGGAGTGATTCGGAGAATCCGGGCTCCAGATTTATCTTTGGGACTCCGGTGTTTTTGTAGATCTCTGGATTCGCCCTTTCGATCTCCTCTAGAAGTCCATTTGCGGTCTGAACAGTCCGAGTGAAAGGAGAAACGAAAACATGATCGATTCGTTCATGCTGCTTCGCTAATTGAGCTCCGACTTCCCTGGCTTGTTGATGGCCGCGAGCACTGAAAATTGAGGTGGTTAGAGATGGCTACTCGGATTCTGAGAATAGTGTGAAATCTTGCGAGTGAGGAAATGCAAAAAATAAGAAGAGAACGAACTTGTTGCGCATCGAACAACATTTACCATCAGTTTCTCATCAATGTTCGCCGGGATCTAAGGATTCCCTGGCTTGGAATAACAGAGGATTTGACTTACCTGAGAGTGGGATCATCCCAAGCCCCTCGGGGCGCATTCTGTCTCCAGCTGGGATCAACGTTGTCCACACGTTCGCCATGCCGCACAATCCAAATCGATCGAAGTCCACCGGTCATTGGAGTCAGTTTCGGAATGAATTGGCCGCACGCACCGAATGATAAGGCCTGAAAAGAGCGATAAAACCCGCATGAAATTGTAAGCGTCGCGAGTCATCACGTGCTGGGGATTTTGTGTCTTCAATAGCGAGTGCAAAGAACATGGAAAAGTGAATCCTTTTATACCCTTCTTCTACAAGAACCGAAGAGCAATTACGCCATCGATTGATAAAAAGGCGAAGAAATTGAATTTATAAATTAAAAAACAAGGGCTAGAGTACTCAAATCTGCAAAAGTACGCTGTGTAAAGTGGCTGCGGTTTGGGGTAGTGTGAGAATAAATGCTAAAGCGATATGGGAATGATGTTTAGAGTGAGTATTGGGCGTTATTAGATGCGTGGGACATTCTGAGTTCAAGTAAATGAACTTTGATAAAAATAAAATGATTTTAAATTCAAAAATTACACTTCACAAACAATTTTTATTACGCTAATCAGGTGTAATATAAATTTTGGCCGGAAAGTTTTAATTTTAGCCCATAATTTAAATGTAGGAAGTCCTTTTAGACTGACGGCCAATTTTTGAGTTTTGTTTCCCACAAAAAGACGTCGAAATACTTGATTAACCACGCATAATGTAAGGATATATATAGAGGAAGTGACATGAGGAACTTCTTATTTCCCTCTGCTGTTCAGGGAAGTCAAAGGAGAAAAAAACAAATTCCGTGTAAAAGTCAACGAGGAAGCTTGTCTGATTTTTTGAGTCTTAAATGGCAAATGAGGAAGTGTCTCATCGGTTTGACCTTAATTTTAAATTTTTGTTGTAAAGAGCAATCCCGAAGCAACAGGAAATTTGTAAAGTCCGAAAAATGGCGATACGAAAAGGCGAAGCCCCGAAAATTACGTGAAGATCCAAAAAAGACAAGAAAATTTGTATTTGAATATTGTTTTAAAGTGCTTTCCGAAAAATTTTTATATCACGCGAGAGAGAACTTGAATTTTAAAGGATATGGTAGCTTAAGGAAGTTTGAGGCAAAAGAATTAATTAAAACCTCAAAGAATACGACGAAATTCAGCTTAAGCGCCCTAAAACAAATAAACCGATTCCCACAGATTATAAACTCAAGAGTTTATAAATTAGAGCTGATAGCCCCAAAAAGTCTCGTCTTAATTTAAACTAGACTGATAAGAGATCATAAAAATATGGTTTCTTATAGAAGGAGGTAAATAAGTAATAAACCACTAAAAATAGCCTAAAAGTTACGTGATTTCCTTTGTTTATAGGCCTTTATTTCCATGTGATTATTTGTTCACCGGATTTGAACGGAAATCTATGTTCGAAAGCTTATCAAATTCAAACGAAAAAATAAGGAAAACACTTGTTTTTTCAAGGAGCAGGAAACTTTTGGATGACGTTGGAAGTTCACCTTTTTGTCAGCGGTAAAGTTTAGAGGGCGTTCATGGTCTTATTGAGCAAAAAGTACAAGAGTTTGGTGATCTGTGGGAGGTATGCAAAGCAAATTGCATTGCCTGGTCCATGTAAACAAGCGGATTTTAGAAAACAAGTGTAAAAACTTGGGAAAACAATAGAGGTTGAAAAGTGGAAAGCTTTGTATGGATTATTTGAATAGAAATATAGAAAAGCTTTCAGTGTGTCAAAGGGTCGGAGACGTTGGAAACTATCCGGAAACGATAAAATCCCCGTTTAAAAGTTAATAAAAATTAGTTAAAGTTAAAGATTGACACGCGAGAATCCGTAAATTCAGTCTAAGCATGACATAGTACGGAAGAACAGTCCCTGCACGTCTAGACAGTCGACATGATGCAACGCGAAAAAAACAAAATTAACCACGAATTCACGGAGTTTTTTTTGTCTATTCGAAACTAGCGCTGCCAGACGAAAGAGAGACGTCCACAGAGACAGAGGCTTGGACGAGGCATATCGCCGCCTTGAACACCCGGCTGTCTGGCCAAAGGCACACGCAAAAGAGGGCCGTCCTCGTACTTTGTGCGATTAAAAAGTGAACAAAACAGTTAGACGACAGCAAAGACGAGGATTTTTGGAAAAGGGCAATGGGATTGGGAAATGGAATATCTAATCGGATCAGAAATGCATGGGATGAGGAATATTGGATTTGTGCTGAAGATAGAGAAGTTTGATAGGGGTTTCAAGCCAAAGTCGATGTAAAAACTGTTTAGAGACGTAGTATACGTGAGAATGAAAGCTGGAACGGTAATTAGGTTGGACTATTAGGCGCAATTTTTATTACATTGAGAGTGGACTCGATTTCACATAAAAATTTAATTCTTTTTATGGAATTGGAATAGATTTTGCCAAGTTTTATTGGGTTTGAAAAGGTCGTTAGGGGTACAAAAAAATTTGAGGACAAAAATGAGTTAGAGTCAGATATTTTTGTTCTTAGGTTTCTGTATAAAAATCAAAATTCCTTGAAAAAATTGCAAAATTTCATGAATTGACCGATTCTGCACGCTTAAGTAAACGACTTTGCCTCCTTCAGAGCTTCCAAAACAGTCCCAACAAACCTCGGAACGCTTGAACAAACCCCAAAAAATCCTATACGTCAAGAAAAACACGCAAAATGAATGTTTTGAATTACGCAAGAAACGAGTTTCAGATGACAAATGTCACAAATGACTTCGAATAAAGGGTCAATAGAACTTTTTATGATCTCTAAAATAACTCGTATACCTTTATTTCCTCAAGGAAACATAAAAAAGTAATAGTTATGAAATGAAAAATAGTGATTCGAAACTGAAAATTCTGAAAAATGAGTCGAATTTTTTTGAAACTTGGAAATTTTTATGAATTTCCCGATAATTCGCAGAAAGTCACGCGTTCAAGTGGGCAAGCATGCCATGAAAAAGTTTTAAAGTTCCCAGGTTACTACAGAACTTTCGAAATATCGCGTGTTACAGCAAAAACCCCTATTTTTTGGTTTGATTTTAAATTCTTAGAGTAATATCAAAAGGTAACTGAAGATACTCTAAGATAACGATGACAATAAGGGAAATTCAGCTAAAATTTTACGTTATACATTGCAAAAAATATTGAAGATGTCAATTTTCTCATATTTTTGAAAAATTATTCTTCTAGACCACATTTTAGACCAATTTTTTTTGTTCGCCCCAAAATTTTACGAAAAACACAATAAATCAACGCAAAAAATACCAAGAAATAGCATCAATAACCAGAAAGAGTAAAAAATTTTTTTAAGTTTGCTTTTGGTTTGACGAAGATGATGAAAGTCGGGGCTTTCCGTTGATAAAGTAACAAAGATGGATGGGAAACCAAAAATCTTGCGAAAGAACGAGACGATCTCCATGATTTATCTCTTTTCCCGAGCGGATTCTTGGACTGTAATGTGCGAGTTGTAATCAAAAGGTCAAGATGGGCGGGAATCAGGTCATAAATCAAGTAAAGGGTGATCCTTTAGCGTCTGAGTTTACATCGTGCACAATGCAGAGTCATACTTTTTGAACAAACCCGAAAAATATCAAAAAAGCGTGCATTATAGAAAGTTTTTGCAGAAAATGTATATGTATGTACATAAACTTGAAGTACCCTAAATTTGATTCTTCTATTTCTTTTCATTTTTTGCATGCATGATCTAAATAGACCACATATTAATCACTCAAAACTTCAGCTCGTATTTTAAGGCAGCAGCCAAGAGATTCAACTATCTTTTTTCACGTAAAATGAGGGGACTCTCTTCATTTTACGTGCTCTCTTGGAAAAACATTGCTGAACGTGTTGGCGGCGGCGTCAAAGTTTCAGCTGAATTTTTCAGTAATTGATGTGTGGCCTGTTTACAGTATACACGCAAAATTTGGAGATTGGGGGTCGCACTTGAGCTACATCTGTGCAAAAAGGGTCTACCGTATCAGAGAGTAATTATTACGCCTTGTTTTACCATTCGGAGTCCTGTCGATATCTTTGCTGCAAAATTAAAGATAATCCTCTTTATTCTTGCATCTTTATGCGGTGTAATTTTCATAAAAAAAGTAATCTTGAATATTTTTAGCCGCGAGGAGGAGAATTTGGATGAAAAGTTGGACAAGGAGATGGTGGCGGTCGGCGATGAGCATGGAATGCGTGATTCCTCTGAAGATGAAGACGAGGAAGAAGAAAGCGAAGAAAAGAAAGAGGCCAAAGAGAAATTGAGTAAGTATTTATTTGGGTTTGGCTATGAAAACGTCCTTTTTTGCCTAGTAATGTAACTGTTTTGAGTTTGATTGTATTTGAAAATTGTAATTTATTTTATCGTGGTAAAGCTAATGAAATTTCTCTTCTTTTCAGTGAAGAAATTGAAGGAACAGAACGAAGAGAAGGACGGGGATCAGTCCGTGAGAGTTGTAGATCAGGTGGAAGAAAGAGATTCGTCGGGCTCGGATTCGGACGATCCGGACAATCCAACGGTCAAGACTTCCGTCTTGTTTATGCAGGTATAATAAAATATACGCTTCGCCATTGCCGCGGTTGATGATTTTTTGAGGGAAATTTATATTATGTTAGAGTTTTTGCTAATTTTTTAATCAAATTATGAGATTTTTCAACTTTATCTGTTTTTGAGATTTTTTATGTAAAACGGAGGAGATGTGCAATAGTAATTATGTTTGGTTTTTAGAAAAAACGCAAAAGAGCATCTGATGAGACCGAAAAAACGAATGGAAGTGACGCCAAAAAGGCCAAAACTGAATCGTAAGTTTATTGTTGGCTCTGAATTTTTTTTACTGATGCTTTTAAGTAAATCAAAATGATATATGCTTAATTTCAGCCGAGAAAACACCCCGTCAACCGCCCAAAGTGAGCCTTCCGCACCAGCTCCACCATCTACAACAACATCAGCTCCCCCTGCCGCAGCTGCCGCTCCTCCAGTTGACCGACTTGACGAGGAAACTGTTAGACGGTTACTTCTCAGGAAACCCCACACTACAAAGGAGCTACTCAATAAGATCCGGCCGCATTGCGGAGATATGTCCAAAACGGACATTGTGGCCAGATTAGCAGATATCTTGCGCAAAATCGAACCTCATCAGTTCAGGCAAAGTGTAAACAGAAAGGAAGTGCTGTTCTTCTCACTCAAACCACCACAATAATTTTCAAATTGATTGATTTTTGTATGCAAGTTTATAGGTGATAACGTATTTATTTTTTGGTTGTGTAATATAATATTTTGGTATTTGGAGGTCAAATAAGGCGGTCATAAGTTTGAAAATGATTCGAGAACGGCATTTAAGGCATGATGAAGTCGGTTTTGTCCTTAAATTTGGCCTCCCGGCGTCACTGTTGTTAGATAAAAAAATTGTAATAAATAAATACGAGTAGATGAAAATTCGGAATTAATGACTTTAATCTGATTTATAGATGTTTGTGGTGCAATATGTATAGAAAGTTTTTTGTCAATTTTCTGCATTTTTTTTATATTGCACTTGATTTTGCACGGAATTTGATTTTTTATAGTTTAAAATTAACACCGTTTGTTAAATATTTTATTACGAAAAAGTTCCATAAAATTCAGACGGTATCGTGGAAATCTTCCCCTTGAACGGTCCCGGATACGGTAGCCTCGTTATACTCCAAAATAGCTTGGAAATTCTTCCTCCATCCATTGAATTGTCCCGTAGTTCGCTCATCGATCGTGCGTTTCCAAAGTTTCGCATCAGCTTTGGCCTTCTTTTTGGTGAAATATCGAAGAATTAGGCCGATTGTCGAAAAAAAGAGGCAAATCACGATGAGAAATGAAATAACTCCGGCTAGAAGAGCCCATTCTTCTTTAAGAGGAGTCCAGTTGGAGAAGGAGGCTGCAAGTGCCGGATGCAAGATGCAACAGAAAGTCTCCTAGAAATGTATTTTTCGAGGACTTACAATGATATTTCTCGTACAATTTTTGATCCACATTCTCGTAATCCACTGTAAAACCTTCTCCATGAAGCGCAAGGTTAACCGGGTTTTCCATGCGGGAAAAAATTGAAAAATGAAAATTTTTGTTTGTTACTTTAGTATTTTTCAAATCGAAAAGTTGTGTAATTCATTCTCTCAACCCGATTGGTCGATCATGTCTCAAACTACCAACGATAGTGACATCTTCGAAACTACAACCATCGCTGTTCCAAAGACTCTCGAAAAGACCATCAATGACCGTAAGTTTATCTCATTTGGTCCGTATTTTTTGTCATCAATGGCATTGTTTTATCACTTTTTTTAGTACACTGAACCTTTTGTTAATTATTGATGAAAACCATATATTTTTAGAAAATTAAAAAAGTTTGGCCGCACAGTGCATACACAAAAATAATGCATTTTTCCACTGCACGGCGCAGACAAAAATCGGTTTTTTTGAATTTGGTTTGAAAATTTGAGGCTCTAATTGAAATTTTGAGAATTACGTAACGGATTTTTTTTAAGCCCAATCAAAGTACTTGCTAAGTCTCCATTTTTCAGCTTGCTGCGTCACTACCGAAACGGGATATGCCCTCTTGTACATGTTCATTATGTTTATCCTGATTCTGATGTGTTTCTGGGGCTTCTGGCTCTACTGTGTTCGTCATTATGTGAAGAGAGATTGTCAGTTGAAAATTGAGAAGCGAAGAGAGAGAATTATTCAACTGGAGGAACGAAGACGCCCGGATTTGACGAGATGTAAGTGGGAACTACGTTATAGTAGATTTTTGGGTGTAAAAATGAGGCTGGAGTTTCAAAAAAACACGCTCTGTGAGATTCCTATAGGCAGAAATTTTTAGGAAAAATTAATTTGCTTTGATTACCCATGATGATTTTACTAAAATTAAGTCAAAAAATGCATTTGCGCCTACAGAGTTAAAGCTTTTAATTGATTTAAATTAGAAAAGACCGTCTAGGTCATATTCATGTAATTTTAGGCTCAAAAGTTTTTATTGCCTCCGGCAATATGTAAAAAATCCTATATTTTGTCAAAAATTCCGATTTTTTGATATGAATTCTTCAATACTTTATTAAATAGGCTAGTTATAGACAAATCACACTCCAAATTCTTTGACAACCCTATTGACTCCCGTTTACTCGTTGAATTCGAATACTCCGCAGAGGACTTCGCCTCTTTCAGCCCGTCGAACCATCTCCTCGTAGTATTTTTCAAGCCCTTCTTTGAACTTTTTCGACCCTTTAATGGTGCTCAAGTTTGTGATCCCATCGCAAAATCCACTCTTCTCCAAAGGTTTACGTCCGGCTTGCTCCATCTGAGAATTAGCGGCGAGTTGAGCGAGATCAAAGTCGTATTCAAAGGAATTTGCGAGCGCTCCGGCTTCTTGGCCTTGCAGGATTTTGTTGGCAAAGTCTGAAACGGAGAGTGAGAAGAATATTTGATAGGGTTATAATAGAAAATTTTTTTTAAGATCGGGTTAATACAATTTTTGTGTAAGCGGCAATTTTTTTATCTGGCTGACTCTCCTCATTTCCCATGCTCTCTCGAAAAAATTCTATATTCCTGTGCCAGTTGAAAGAGCGAGCAAACAATTTTCAAGGGTGTTTCAGCTGGAGTGCGTATGAGAAATGAACTTATCAATCCATAAATGCTTATGTCAAAAAATATCATCTTACCCGGTTCGGCGCAAGCCGGTCTTCCCAATCCAACCCCATCAGTCCATTTGTCTTCAACGGCTCGAATCATATTCTCAGCTGTTCGGAAGCCTCCAGTTAGATAGACTAGAGTGTTTGGCACTGATGATTTGACCTGGAAATGATTGTTTTTAACGAAAAAAGTCAAGTGCCATATAAATTCATGTAATTTTTGCTCCAAAAATCGTCCTAATAGTCTAAAACAACGTTTTCTTACACTTTTGGCGACGTTGACTGTGTAATCGAACTGTTGTTTTCCAGCGATATTCCTTTCAATGCCTGGAGGCATTTCAATGTAAGCACCGGTGATTTCGATCAAATCGATTCCAATTTCACCAAATTTTTGACAAGTTCGAATAGCCTCGTCAACATTTTTTCCATCTTGAATGAATTCCATTAGATTCACCTTTAAAGCGACTAGAAATCCAGTGTCAGCGGGGTTGGACCTCCTGTAAAAACTTCAGTAGAAAATTTTTTTCAAGCTGAAATTTCGAAAGTCCTTATTTTACCTACCTGACAGCTTGAATGACCTCCCTCAGAATGTTGAGTCGATCTCCGCCGACATTCCCATATCGGTCGGTCCTGTTATTGTATTGCGGAGAGAAGAATTGAGCAAAAATATCGCCGTGAGCGGAGTTCAGCTCGATTCCGTCAAAGCCAGTCTCGCGACAAACTTTGGCCGCGAACTCGAATTTATCCACAATTTCGGTTTTGATTTGCTCTTCAGTGAGCGCTACTGGAGTGCCAAAACGAACTCCATGATGGGCTTGGGTAATCCCGAAATTGGAAGCGCTGTAGGGGGCGGGGTTTATCGCCGCTGGGGTTTTGTGACCGGCCTAAAAAATGAGTTAATTTTTAAGCGGGTTTTAGTAAAATACGAGTTAGTAGTTTAAAAAATTCTTTGTTTTTTATTAGTTTTTCGTCATTTCTGCTGTCTCTTAGACTTTTCGGTGAAAATTATTTTTGAATATGTCGAAGTCTTCGTTACTTTCCCACTTACATGACTTAGCTGCGCCAGAGCTACCGTATCCCCATTTGATTTCATAGCGCCGGCCAGCATTTTGAATTTCCTTGACCTTTCTTCTGTCATGAATTCGCTGTCCAGCCAGATATTGCCCCCGCATTCCAAATGCTTCTAAAATTTGAAAAAATACTTTTGAAAAAAATTGATGACTTACGTGATCAACTGGGATATTTCCCGTAACGACCAGGCCAAACCCCCCTTTGGACCACTTTTCATAGAGATTTAGGATTTTTTGAGTTGGCAGTCCTGAATATTCCAGATTTTTGGGGTCGTATGAGGCTGTTCGTTCTGTTAAAGCTGCCTGGAAAAAGAAATAAATGTTAGAAATTTGGTGTTTATGTAAAATAAGGTGACTTTTGGCTGCAAAATGTAGTTTTTGCCCGAAATTAGGTATTTTTAAGCTAAGATAAGGTTTTCTGTCCATATTTTTTACGGCTTAGACCAGCCCGTTAAGAAAGACTACGTTTTTTACCATTTGAAATTAACTTTTTGGCAGAAAATCCTTGATTTCATCAAAAACCACCTACTTTAAGTAGCCGATTCGGGATTGGCTTCTTTGTACTGCCCGCATACAAGGTATCTTTAAGAACGTGCAGGTTCTTGGGCCTCTTGGCCATATATCTGATCGACATTTTCTGAAAAAGGCTAATAATTGGTCGTATCCTAAAACATTTTCGGATATTTCGAACTTGTATGTAAAATGATGACTGTTTTGAAGAAATAAGGTAAAAATTAATATTCAAATTCAATTTTAATGTTGGAACTTAAAGACTAAAAAAAATTTATCGCTTGCCTACGTATTTCAAATTTTCTGAAATACAAAAATATATATCAAAACAGGGCAATTTTACTTTCTATGAAAAAAATAACAAAAAATTGTTTGTAAAAATCTGCTAAAATTGATGATTTTGGCTAACTTTGCTAATTGAAAAATTGATGATTTTTGACAAAAATATGCAATTCTGTTCACTTTTCATTCAAAAAAATTTGGTTTGATACAAATGGCAAAAAATTATTAAAAATTACGAAAAATAGCACAAAACATATGCGATAAACCGTTTATTTTCGGGCACACGAAATGTCATTAAGGCCTTGTTTTTGCTACACTCCCTTCAAGCGCACCAAAACGCTCCTAGACACCCTCTCCAGTAAGCGGAATAAACAACCGTCCTCACTTTTTTACCACCCATATGATTCAATCGGTCCTTTCAAAGGAGAAACTCTCTGAATACGTGCAAAAATCGCCAAAAAACCCAAAGAGTGAAAAACATTACCTCCGAAAATTTGTGCTTTCCCGCTTTTATTATTGAGGGATCACAATGGAAATGAAAGGAAAATTCAAAGTACGGCAAAAACTT
Source organism: Bursaphelenchus mucronatus (assembly GCA_025436335.1). Taxonomy (NCBI): domain Eukaryota; kingdom Metazoa; phylum Nematoda; class Chromadorea; order Rhabditida; family Aphelenchoididae; genus Bursaphelenchus; species Bursaphelenchus mucronatus. The sequence goes on from CM046359.1 coordinate 3,002,687, forward strand.
TTATCGAAAAAGAGCTGATCAAGTTGGATTTCGAAGCGACCTTTGAAGTTTACAACGTGATAAAAGTGGAGGAAGTTGTTTACAGCAATTTCTAAGGTCTTTCCAACAAAATTAATCGAAAAAAAGGTAAATTGGACAGTTTTCCAATAGTTGTCATTTTTTGAGTAATGGATAATATAAATTGATGTGAGACACATAAATAATAGCTCGTAAAATTACAGCTCTATCGGATTAAAAGTTGTAGAGCATGGAGAATTCAACTATAGATAAATTGGGCGACTGTGAATGGTTTCCCGTAATAATCAGAATTTTTTGGGCCAAGGATAATATAAATTTGCGTCAAGCAAAAAAAGTCAATTATAAGGAAGCAGGATTATCTGTTTATAATTTCCGGGAGTGCTTACTATATAATTTGCTATAATGTAAATTAGTGTCTGAACTTCAAGAACAGAAATTCTATCGAAATATTGGTTTTGGCCTAATGATTAAGTACGATATAAATTAATCGAAATTACAAGAAGACCGCTATTTTTGTTGACCATCCGTTAAATGCAGAGCGATCGCTTTGTTTTCTTATCAGGAAACAAAAAGCGGAAGGCAGAAAATGTGGTGGGCAGAGTTCGAGGTCGCAGATGGACCGCGCTGCCCTCGAATGGAGATCATTTGAATGTTCGGATTGTGTCATAAAGGATTAAGAGATCCTGTAACAGAGCATGATAAAAAAATTATTGAAGAAATAGAAACTTTTTTATATTTTTCATAAGCCGACATTGCCAAATTTGCGCAAAGGGATACATATTTTGGACTAAAGGCGGCTTTCCTATGGGCAAAGCTACGTGTCTTTTTGCTTAAAAGGTGTTACATACATTAATGATGAGCTTCACACATTATTTACCAACTTCTCGAAGAGAAAATTGAGGATTATGAAAAAATTCATCCAAAAACGATGAAATACTTCATTTTTCGGCAAAAATTCTCAATTGCCTTTTAAAAATTACGCATTTATAGATTCCCGACATTTTATACACCATTAATCCCTTCATTTTGATACACTTCCTTTTTTTATAAGCGAAAAAAGTCAGCAAATTCCTTTTAACATTGGAATAACGCCCTTTTTACTTTCCCCTTCGCCCCGCTCGGCTCGCCTCTTCTCTCTCTTTTGCGAACTGAGCTGCCGGCCCAAGTAGTATAGTGGTTAGTACTCCACGTTGTGGCCGTGGCGACACAGGTTCGATTCCTGTCTTGGGCATCCTTTTTTTTAGGGGTTTTAAGCGGGGTTTTGTGGATATCAGGGCTGTAATCGATCAGTGATACCTAGACAGGTTTTTTTGATTTTCAACGGCCTTCTTGGTGAATTAGACAAAAATTTAGAGTGAAAAATAGCATTTTTGAATTGAGAAACTCGATTTTTTAAATATATTTTTTATTTTCAGTGGCGATGATGAACTCTCCGTATGTGGCCGGTCGAGATAGCAAGTCCGCAGACGTAAGACGACCATCTATTAGCTCTAGAAACAATAAAATCTTATAATTTTAGGTCAGCCTTCCTCGTACCCCAACTGCTCGTCGTCCAGTGGAAGTTGATCCAAATGTTATGGCTGGAATTGTTTCTTATCTTGCTAGAAATCCTGTTCAAAATGACGACCTTGAACTTCGTCCAGAGAATCAGAAAATTACTCTTGTGCCGCCGTATCGGATCTCAGTGTAACAAAATATTTATACAAAAGTAAAAAATGATTCTGAATGTGGAATTTAAAGTAATGCGAAATGAATTGATAAAAATAATAGCTAAAATATATCTTTTATAAGCCAAAAAGATATTGCCTACTGTATCATTCATCATGAATATTAAGATTCTTCCCTCGAAAACAAGAAATGCCAAAAATTCATGGCATTCCGTTACTCTCGAAAAATAAATAATTTTCGCAAAAAACTCTAGAATTTATGGGATTTTCTACTCGATCTGTCACTAGTTTAATCCAAAAATTTTTGAAAAGTTTCCTGATTATGTCCAAACCCACCACCAGCGCCTTAGCCGAACGAAATTTCCTTGTTGTAGTGGCTGGCTGCACTGGAACGGGAAAATCGGATCTTGGAGTGGAGATTGCCAAGAAATTTAATGGAGAAGTGATCAATGCCGACTCTATGCAGCTTTATAAAGGTATGAAGATTTGCTTTGTTTGGTTTTATGTTTAGGATTGGACATTGTGACAAATAAGATTACTGATGAAGAAGCACAAGGATTCCTCATCATCTGATTGGATTTCTCGAACCGACAGACGAATTTAACGTCCATAAATTTCAAGAGCAGTGTTTGGAATGTGTGAACGACATCTGGAGCCGTGGAAAATTACCGGTTATAGTCGGTGGAACCGCTTATTATATTGAATCAGTCATCTACAAAGACTCGATTGTCAAAGTTGGGTCGGTAGGAGAAGTTGGTATGTGTAAATTGCATTATAAGAGTTTTAAAAAGTTGTGATATTACTTTTGTGAGCCTTCAGGCATGCAATTTTATTATATTTGCCTTCAAAATTTTAATTTTTTTATCCGGCGTCAAGTGTAATATAAATTTGTAGAGAATCTGCGTGAAGAAACCAAAAATAAGACAACGGAAGACCTTTATCAGATGCTTAAAGACAGGGACCCTCAAGCAGCAGCACAAGTACATCCAAATAATCGAGCGCGAGTTCAGAGATCACTTGAGATCTGCACCTTGGGCAATTCTAATAAAATTGATCTCGTTGGAGAACAAGGAAAGTTGAGGTTCCCGAACACCGCTCTATTCATTCTTGATGCGGATACAGAAGTTTTGGATAACAGGTTGGATGGTCGAGTCGATAAAATGGAGGCAAAAGGGCTAATGAAAGAACTCACCGATTTTTATACTAAAGTAAGGTCAACCATTCTTAAAACCTCCGAAATAAAGCATTATCTATCTAAGAAGCCTATTTCCAGTATGGAGAATCATTGAAGTCTCATGGGATTAAACAATCAATCGGAATCAAAGAGTTTTTGCCCTATTTGAATCTTCCTGAAGATGAGAGGACACAAAGAAAGGCGAAAAGATCAAGAAAAGATGTGCCGACGTCTTGAAAATCAATACCAGGAAGTACGCTAGGAAGCAAAGAAACTGGTTCACTATGAGATTCATCAGACGGACCGAGTTAAGAGAGGTACTGAGAGTTTTTATTATACTTGATACCATGACATTTTTTGAAAAAGTGGTGGAACTGTTTTTTTTATCACGATTGAAGCTTATAAACAGAACATAAAAGTAACTTAGATAATTTTTAGGTACCTAACCTAATTGTTCTCAACACGTCGACCAGATTTTTCGAACAAGTTGTTCCTTTTGCTCTACAACAAATTGAAACGTTCTTCCAGACAAGTGAATTCGATAAATCGATTAAAAATAGTTGCGTAATTGATACTGGAGATCTCGTTCCGATTACTGACCCGGATTACGCCCAAAAAGCTAATCAAATGCAACATTGCGAGGTAACTTGTTTTAGCCTCATGGATAATATAAAAAATCTCAAACTTCAGGTGTGTAAACGAGATATTCATGGAGAAGTTTGTTGGCAAAGACATCTTATGGGCAAAAAACATCTATACAATGTAAGGAGACAGGGAAAAAGCGAAGGAGAAGTAGTGGACGAGTCAGAAATTCCCGAGAAAAAGCAGAAACTAGAACAAAACTTATAAAAATAGTTGATTTCAATTGTTATTGTTGAGAAATAAAATTATTGTAATGTTTTTGTTGCGTTTGACATAAATTGAAAGAGCTCGGTTTACTTTTTCGTTTGGCGTATTTCTCCGAGATTTTTTGCCAGGTTTCATCGTATAAAGTGTCCCTTTCTTGATTTAGAGAAATTTTCCGTCTCGAAGCGAAAACTATCGACAGTAGGAATTTCCGGATCGGGTGGGAGATTTCAACGCGTTGCGAAAGTGCGGTCGATTTTCGATACTAACTTTGCCTGCTACTTTACTTCTCCGTCCATTAATCCAATTTGTTGGTAGGTTATTGGATTTTCTTGATTTTTATGCTGTAAGCGGAATAGCAAAATGGTTGCTGTTTTTGATCATGCCGAATTACGTCCTTTTTGGCATTTCGGGATTTTTTAGCCGACTTTGTTGTTTTAATAAATTTTCGACCTTTTTAAATATAGAAATGGCCCGTTCCGCCCAACAAGCTCGCAGAGGAAGACCAAGAAAGGAGCAACAACAGGAAGCCGACTCCACCCAAGGCGACTCCAGTTTGAACGAATCCACCGCTTCGGCTGCTGAACAGGCCGTTGAGAACACCCCTCCGGAGAAAACTGCTCAGAAGAAGACCCCTCTGAAGGACGCCGAGGAGGAGAAGGAGGTCGCCGAGGAAGGCCAAGACGCTGAACTTGCCGCCGAGACCGATGAGAATGTTCCGACCGAGAAGTCCGATGATCTGGAGGACGAAGCAGCCGAGGAGGAGGATGAGGAGAACAAGGACGTCACCGCTGCTGAGGTAAGTTTTTTCCTTTGATAGTTTCGTAATTTTAGGTAACAAAATTAACAAATTCGTTCATGGTTTTTTGAAAAAAATGGCGTTCTTGAAATGAATATCGCTAAGATACTTCAAAAATTGCACTAGTGTCTTCAAATTTCAGGCCGGTGACCAGGAACTTGCTCCGGATGCTTTCACAAAAAAGCGCCAGGTCGAGGAAACTCGAGACGAGGGCGATGAGTCCAACGATGTTCCCGAGAAGAAGACCAAGGTTGATACCGAGGATTAAACGCATTTTATTCTCCTTCCAATATTAATATTTGTTTTTGTTGTATGTTATCCATAAGTTTTTGTTTTATTGTTGATAAAGCTATAACGTTTTGTATCGAATTGAGTAGCAAGTATACATCGATAAAATGAAGAGTCTGTTATAGACTTAAAACACTGAACTCGTTTACTTGCACGTAAAGGATGATGGATAACATCCAAAAATCAAGACAAGGTCAGTAAATCGTGTAATTGATCTTTCTACGGATTGTAAAGAACGTGGATGTTCTTGCGGCGTCTTGGCTCATCTCCTTGGAACAACTTGTGTGTAAACTTCTTGGTGTCGGCTGGACAAAGCACGTAGTCAAAGGCAATTCTGTCGCGGCTCACGTCAATTTCTCCAAACGTGAAGGGCTAAAAAAGAGCAAGATTAAAGGATACGCCACCTACACTTCTTTTCATACTTGTTTCAACCAAAAAGAAGTTTTGCAAAAAGATTTTAGGAGTAAACTTAGGTTATTGATACCTAAAATTATATATTTTTCCGCTAAGAGCATCGAATTTAGTATTTCTTTGTGATCCCTTTACCTGCATATTGATCCAGATGAGAATTCTCTGTCTGGGCTTCAGGATTCCGCAAGGGGGATTGGCCGTGAGTCTGGGAATTGCATTACTCTTCATGGCAAAGGCCATAGTTCTTGGAGTGTTATTTCTGATGGTCACATAGTACGACAGGACACCCTCATCAAAGGGAGCGTTGAAGACCAGGTTTTCCGTAGGTTCTGTGATAAAATCATTGGCAGCAACGGGCATAGCGGCTCCACGGAAGTTAAGGCCGGTTTCCTCCGAGCTGAATCTGTATTTGTCTGCGTTCTTGGCCATCTCATCGCGGTAATTGCTGTTCTGCTGGGGATGACCTTCAGCGTCACGGGTAGTTCCTAAAAATAAAGCTTTATTCCATCGAATACCCGATTTTCGCCATTTGCATCCACAAATTATATTACTCATGACCTCAAAAAAAGTCTAAATTTTCTAACCAGAAGGAACGGAAGTGGCTGATTGGCTTTCCGAAGCTGGCTGAGACGCTGACTCGGGCTGGGGAGCGGGTTCACTTTTAATAATTTCTTGTGCAGTCATAACAGACGGCTGCTGAGCTGGGGCATTCTCCTTGGAGGAAGGAGACGGTTCTTTAGGCTGAAAGGATTGAAACTCAAAATAAATCTCTATCACAGCATGATGCTGCCGTTAGTCGCCCTTTAGTGCCCCTTTCCACCAACTTACACGAGAAGATGGGTTCTCCTTGACAATCTTCGCAGCTTCTTCTTCTGGCTTCTCTGGTGGAGGTGATTTTCGACCCTTAGATTTCTGCTCAATCTCGCTGATAGTATCCTCAAGCTTCTTCTCCTTCTGTTCGAACTGCTTAGCCAATTCAATAAGCTTCTCGGCGTATGTGAACGGTTTCAGGAACAAAAGCGCCAGCAGGACCAACTAAATTATTGTTTTGGTCAAATAACAGATAGATGAGACAGCGCAATCTGAAACCCAGAGCGGTCCGAACGCTATTTCTACCATAAATTATCAAAACGAGACCGTCTTCCTATAAATTTCGATCGTATTTTATCCGCACATACCTTGATGATGTAATAAAGCGGAATGCAGTTCTCCAAGCCGGTATCCAACACAGTGAGCAGTCCAAACACCGACCAATAGACTTGTAGATTCTGAGTGGACGGTTTTTCATCCACGTAGACATAGCACAACAACAGAGGGACAGCAACTCCGATGGCGTTGGCCAAAAATTGAGCGTGCTCTCCCACGGCCAAGTAGAATGACAAAACGGCAACTACAACAACCGCAATGTGCTCTTCCTCGAGTCCGATTCTAGCTCTAGCCTCTTTTAGCCATCTGGCCGGGAAATGCACCTAAAACAGACAGAAATTTACATTATACTTGCTGGGGAAGGAAAGGTTTGATGAAACATCGTCTTTTTAGACAAACAGTTACCCTACGGACGCAGTAAGGTCCTTACCGGATTCTTGATGATCTCCAACACATGTTCTTGAGCTTCTTGCATGCTCGAAGTGTCGAAAACAAAGATCCGATCACTTCAAGAGAAACCACCAATCGTCGGAAAGAAACCGGAGGTAATAAAACCAATTGATCATTTTGCCACAAAATTCGATTCCATTGTCACGTCTCATTTGAATACTTGAACCTCCAACGTGCCAAATTTCGGTTCTTCTTCATGATCATTGATCAAAGTGCAAAAAAAAGAAGTTTGATCATATATAATAAAATGAATGCTCTTGCAAGTCGCGAGAATTTCGGGCGCAGCTTGGAAACCGTGGGATCTTATTTTTTTATTTTCTTGATGTTGAATAAGATGTTTTACGGGTTTCGACTAATTTGGCGCTGTTTTCTTTACTTTTATATCATTGTGGCAATATATATTTTGTTTATATTATTTTAGATACCAAAAATGTCTCGTCTTCCAGCTCGAAAAACCCGACAACGAAAAATCATAGAAGAAGATGAAGAGGACATGGAAATTGACGGGCAGCCCTCTTCATCGGCATCTTTAAAATCCCAAGAAACTCCAAAAACAGATAGCGAACCCAATGGGAGTTTAAAGTCAATGGTGAAGTAAAAGATGTGAAGAGTCATATCGACGAGGACGATGAAAGCGTTGTTGCTGAGGTAAAGCACATTTTTGTTTATTGTTTTATGTTTAGGCGGCTAAACTAAAGAATTCTGGATTATTAAAAAACGGATTATACTACTTGATGACTTCAACTCGATTCTTTTCAGATACCTTTGGTCCTATTACGGCCGTCAGAGAACCAGACGATAGATAGGTTATTGTTCAGCCATCCAAGGCCGGCCAGTCTAGAGAATTGCACAGCAAAACATAAATCTAGAGTTAAACATGTGGAGCTTAATTATACTTCTCAAAGTGATGGTCGTTTCTCAGACAAAAAGTGTGTTCCTGCCATTAATAAGTTTAATGAATACTTTGTCTTTGATTTGCAAGCGCTTGGGCTAGTGGTTTTACTGATTTTCATTTCTTTTAGAAACGTTTTTGACGGGCAATATTTTGGTGAGTCGACAGCGTCCTCAAATCAATTAGAGACACATGCGTGCGCTTTTTATCATGATGGTAAGTTGATTCTATAACTTATTAAAGGTTTTCAATTGGGAAAAATATTTTTGCCCAGAATTAAAAATACTTTTCCCCAGAAAAAGGATTTATAGAAAAAATGCCTGTTTCGTGCACATACACCGATTGCCTTTATTTGTCATCTTCAGCGCCGAAAAGAACGGTAACGCATCATAGATAATAGTATAATTCAAATAGTATAGGCCAAGCGGTGGTTTACCAGATACTCATCTTTATATTCACGTATGTTTTGTATAACCCATTTTCTCAAAATATGCTTACTACTACGTTTTTACATAACTACTTAATAGATTTTACAAGTAAAATAACTTATTAATCATTTTTATCTACTTCCACGCTTTCTGGGGAAAAATAATTTCTTCCTGGAAGGAAATATATCTTTTCTCTGGAAAAATAGCATTTTTTTTATAAATCCTTTTTCTGGGGAAAATTGTTTTTAATTCTGGGAGAAAAATGTAGACCCTTTTCAATTTAGGAAAAATGTACTTGGTCCCGATCCAGAACACGTACGACATGCAGCGGCGAGTTTTTAGTCAAAAGGAACAAAATGAAGTGGAGAAGGCGAAAATTGGTAAGTCTTGGTAATGTTTCGTTCCATTCTTTGGTTGAAAATGGTGAATGTGGTGTTCTGAATATTTTTGGGGTAAAATGCATTGGATGTATTTGGGTTAACTTGGTCGAAAATAAGGTTTTTGGTCCTACGTGACGACTGAAACTGTATCTAGAATTTTTTAAATAATTTTGGTGATTTCTCCAGTCAGTCTTCTCTTTTCTGGCTAAAATACGGCTGTGTCGCATTTCTTCTTTCCAAAACAGACTGGAATTTCCATAAAATTTACCCTTTCACTAATTTTCATATTATCCGTGACCTAATTCAAGAAATTGCTTTCAGACGACGAGAAATTGGCTCAACTCAACGCTCCATCCGCCGTGAATCCAGTCCGCATCCGCTTCGCCCGCCAAGAAACGGAATGGCAGAAGAAACGTCGAGAACAATCATCCAATTATCGTCAACAACTTATAGATCAAGATCCCTGGATTAATCTCCAGGTCCGCAAAGATCGGCCAGTTCTCGCCTTCTCCGAGCAAATTCAGAAAGCCGAGTCCTCAGAGCCCGTTCAGTTTGAAGAAGATAAAATACCGGTACTTTAATTATCTTTCCAATGTTTATGCTTGTTATCCGTGAGAATTTTTGTTATAAATCTAAGAAAACTAAGAGGTTTCGTAACCAAAATGAGTCGGATTGACTTATTTTTCTTATTTTTTTAACCAAAATTATCATTTTTTCCGATAACAACAAAAAATAACAAATCCAACTAGCTCTCCAGGTCTTCTTCATCATGATTACAAGAGCATTCGTCGACTGGGACAAATATTAGTGGCATCTGTGCGAGCTGTTTGTAGCGGAATTCGGTGTCCTCCGGGATTTTGAATAGATGGCAGCGATCTATCATCTCCTGAAGTAATGTCATGTACAATATAAACTTTCCCCATAGATGGGACGACTTTTTATACCTCGTATTAACAGCTTATTACGTCAACACCAAAATCCAGAATTGGTTGCAGTATGCTTTTCTCCTGGATTTTTCACATCCCCACTTTTTGTGACGGGCGCACGAACCTCCCTGGAACATTTCCTATCGTCTGCACCGTGCGTACCTCACTTGCAATTACGCACTGCGCGAGAAGCAATGTCAGGACCGCACCGTGCAGCGTTTTTGAACCTCTTTTTTTCGAGGTCGGGAAAAAGTCGGGGACTCTTGAAGACTGTGCGCATGCGACGCGCAAAACGCAGCGCGGGTTCGGCTTTGTCGCTCTTTTTGCACTGCGCATCCGGGCTGCGACTGATGCGCGCACTGTGCAAATCAGTGCTTCTTTCTCGCACAGTTGTAATCTTCTTGAAAAAGTGAAATCAATACGCTTTACAATTTTGTCGCCGGGATATCTTTTGCACGGTGCGGCCGAATTTTGGGGTTTGCACTGTGCTCGGGAAATCAGCTTGGCTGCACGGTGCAAAGTAGGGGTTCCTTTATTTTTGAGTTATAAGAGACAGAAAAGTAGGTTTAATTAGGGGAAAAGAAGATGGAATGGCTGGACGTTTTGTACCAAGCTGTGGTAAGGGAGGACCAGCCCAATTTTTGGAGTGAAATTGATTTTTTCCTTGTTATAGTAGGAATTTGTTAATTTTAGATGAGTTTTGGTTTATAAAACATTTCTTGACTTCTGAAATGGGAAAAATTGAAGTCCAAAAGGTAGACTATAGTCTGAGGCAGACTACAGTGAATGTCCAGTAAATTCCGCGGGTTTTGCATTTTAAAAAACTATATTTTTTCATAATGAGTGATAAATTTCCAAAAAAAAATACCGGATTTAAAAAAATGAATGCCTGAAACAACGTAATTACGCTGATTTAGGCTCTAATATGTTTTCCATTGTTGTCATAACCTTTAAGAATAAATCATAATATCAACTTACTCTAATAAGACAGGCCAAAGACTCTTTATTATCATCCAAATGAACCAGCCGTTCCAATTGCGCGATCCATTTTTGAATTGCATAATATTCGGAATGCCGGACGGCACAATAATGCCTTCTATAGCCCATCCATGCAGAACTATGGATGTAAGTGTGAACTTCCGTATCATAATCTCGGATTTGATATAAATCTCTGGCATTTTGCTCGGTTAAAGGAATACAATTGAGCCCGTTGGCGTGGAGAGCATCGGAAACGAATTGATTTGTCTGAAAGTTGAAATTTTTAGTTGTCAGTGGTGCAGCTTACCAGTCGAAACCTTCGGAACCACACAATCGCATACAGAAAACAGGTAGTCCCAATAAGCCAGAAGAACACTCCATGATAACGGAAATTCTCAGCGTGCCTCCAACGAAGATACCCGCCAGCGGAAAGGAAAATACAACAAGCAATAAAACCTATAATCAAATTGGGTACGAGAGGTCGAAAATGTAACAAACGACATACCCAAATAGCACATAATTTTAGTCGTCCGATCCTCTCCCGTTCCATACGACCCTTTCCACGCCATTTCAAAGAAGTTTATAGTTGCGAAGAATGCAATAACTGTCGTGATTATTTGGAAAAACACCATGAACATCAACTGAAAATTAGACTTTCTTTATTTGTATTTTTTTCGATGCCAAAAAAAATTCAAATAAACTTACAGTAGCAACTTGAAATTTTTTGAAAATGCTAACATCTCCAGTTTGATTGTAAAGTAATTTTGCTGCTAATAAAAATCCAATAAACTGTGTTGCAGCGCATAAAACAAGGAGAAATCGGAAGGACTTCTTAGGCACCGCCATTGATCTGCGTCTGCCAATATTCAAATTTTGATCTTTTGAAATTTCCATGGACATTTATTATCGAAATTTTAGGTAGCAAAGAGGGTAAAAATTAAGAAATCGCCAGTAAGTAGTAGAATATTTTACGGAAGTAAAATTGAAGACCTTATTGTTTTGAGGGTTTTCGGAAGTTTCAAAAAATCGAAAAATTTTTTAAATTTTTGATAAGAGCCTTACGTAATTTTTTGACAGAACAAAGAAGTCATACGGAGAGTAAGAAGGAGGGAGGAGGCAAACTTTATTTTCGGGTATCCTCAAGGGATTTTTTGGAGACAAATAAAATGGGAAGTCCGAGGGTGACAAATCGTACATCAATGTTTTATAAATCGGGTATGACGTGAAACATTGGAATTAATTTCATGCGTTCAACATTAGAATGCAAACGACTAAAGTAGTCGTATGTTAAACTCCTGTTCTTTAATGTATACAGTTTTCTACCAAGGAATGTGTTCGAAGTGTGGTCCTCAGAATTTTTTAAATTTGCGCAGACGTCAGGATAAAATTACATGTTAACCCTGAAAAAGTTACCTCGTGTTTTACAGGGCCAGCCAAAAAATTCAACGATCTCTTTTGGTCACAGAGCGTACGTGAACGCAGGAGCGGTGTTCGAGTAAGGAGCCTCGGTTACCAAAATAACTCAAAATCAAGTTTAGTTAAAACCTGAGCGTTAGACTTTGAAAATTTTCCTTGAAAATTGCGCAAAGTTTTATCAAGATGTATGGTTTGCTATTTGTAGCACTTCTACAAATCCAATACACTAGGTAAACAACTAACAATGTTTTCCCATCACGTGACATGCGAATTCCACAAAGTCTATAAATCAAAGGTCCAAAAATCTCCGGCTTAACTCATCGTTTTTAAATCCCACCTCAACCCAAACTTTATTACCTCTGCAGCCAGTGAAAGTTCAATAAAACCAAGTATAATTTGAAAATCAAAGCTTTGGGAAGCTTTATCGTTTTTTGCCCGAGGCCAATCTTTTTCCTCTTCCACTCATTTGTTTTGCCAATCAAAAGGGTCATATAAATCACACTGTTCCGGCGCTGTTTCACGAAAAGATCCAAGTTTGAATCGAAGAGAGAGGAGGGGAGTTATTTATCCGATATTCGGACCACAATATTTATGTTTGTCTCGAAGGTCGGAAATTAGCAGTTGCGAGACATGTAGGGGAATTGAACATCAGAAATCTCAAAAATGCCAAGGAAAAATTCAGATTAAGGCATAAATTTTGAACCACATATCACTTTTAGCTGGCGCTTTGCTGGCGCGGTCAAGATATTCAACCATCTTTGCGACCAAGAGAGTACGCGAAATGCGGACAACGGTCAGAGATAAAAACGCTTTTTAACCGTATCTTTCGGCAATGAAAAAAATATTTTTTTAGAAGAATGATTCTTTATGCAGCATAAATAGGTATGACACTTTAAAGTGTTACATTTTCCCAGCTTTTGACCTAAAACCCTCGGTTGCTCCTGCAAAACGCGAGCTGAAAATCTCGCTCATTAATTAGAAACAATTTATCAAAAATTTGTGCCAAGTTTCATCGAAATCTGAGCGTCGCACTTTGAGTATTATCCTGTTAATCTACAGTATCTTCTAATCTCATCATTCATATGATCTGACTCTCAATAACAACACACATTATCATCGGCCAAATTTGCCATTCCTGACTCATATCCGTGAATTTAATCGCCCAAAACGATCTGGCCATCTCGATTTTTCGAGGCCGCACGTGATCGCTTTTAAACGTTACAAAAGGCCGCCACTTTCGGAATTCATTTTCGCTGCCAATTCCAATTTTAGATAACGTCATTTCCTGAATTTTTATCGCCTCTTAAAAGCTTTCGAACAAGGGGAACGGGAGTGGTGTTAAGTGGATATATTGTAATTACTAATTAAGGACGTTGTCGGCAGAAAACACTTTTATGTTCATGAGGAAAGTGCGGAGAGCTTTCGTTTGTAGTTAAAAATGTATTTTGGAGGCACTTGTGTCGTAGTCGTTGCTTTCATGTGTTTTCGATAGGTTAAGCGAAGTAAAATATTGCACGAAGTGGCAGTAGTGGTTGTTTGTTATTCTGTTGTATTTGGAGATTCTTATTGTTACATCCTGTATGGAATGCCACCATAATTTTTTCAAATTGTTATTGGTACTGTAGACTTACAAATAGCCTTCTAATCTTACATGTAAACAGCCTGAGAATCATTCCCAGAACCTTGATGTTTTTTACACTAGATGCTCTTGACACAAATATCACATAACTAATGTTTACTACTTTTTTGAACATGAATACTTTTAACTGTGTGTTAATTAAGGCAGCAAGCACACATTCGGCGTATATGGTCGTTAATGAGTAGTTCCGATTTATCTCTTGACTGCTCTAAAATTATAGAGAGTTTAACGCGGTCAGCACTACGTTTTCTGGCGTTGTTTGAATAGGAAAAAGATGAGTCCTTCGTTGAAAATAGAGCTACTTATTTTTTGTCCCGCCTTGAAAATAAAGCAACAGAACATACGATCAAAATCTCGACAGCCTTACACATTGGCATTACCGACAGTTCTTTCGTTAGCTCAGATTTTAAGGATGAAAGTATGAAATCAAGTTTGTGAGAACAATTTTTGTAAAATCTGAAAAGATACCGCCAATAAAAACATTTTTTTTCTTGCCGAGGCTTCCATGCTGATGAATATGTTGGCTTTGCCTGCAAAGCGTGGGCTAAGGTTATCGAGGACTGATGTGTGTGTGCGTTGGACAATTTTTCTATGAAGAATTGGACAAAAGTTTCATGAAGTTCTAATCGATTCTAGTATTTTTCGCATAGAGACAATTCTTGGAAAAAAGTTTTAATTAAATTTTAAGAATTAAAATCCTTTAATCCTTGGTAGCAAACAAAAGGAAACATCTTTTATATATTTATGTAAAAAAATTTGGCTAATGTTGCAAACGTTTTAATTCATTTTATTCTGGAAACAGGTGTTCATAACCTACATTTCTTTCGAACGTTTGAATTCTTTTTTTTTGTGTTTCCACTTTCGCTCATTCAGGTTCTCCACCCTCCGGCAATTTCCTTAATCGTCTTATTTCTTTCTTTTCGTAATATTTTTCACATTCCTTTTTCGAAACTCTCGCCGTCCCAATCCTTGTTGATGCATATATATATGGCATTTGTCTGGGCCGTTAATCCGTTTTGGGATTCTTTTTCGGAAGATGTGGGAAATTGTATTATCATAAGTGAAAGATAATTATGTTATTTTACATTCTTCAAGATTCGGTTGTTTTTTTTTATAGATCGCATAGATCTGCGTGACTACATTATTTTGGCATAATTTTAGTGCAACTTTGCATATGTCAAAGTCTTTCGTTGCATCTTTTCAGAGCCCCGTGATTTTATTGTCGAAAATGGAGTAAAGCAAGACATTTGTTTAAAATTTTTACCGCGACCTTTAAAAGATCATCTCGCTGTGTAGCAAAGCGAATCCTCGCACTTTTTTTGTGACCAGTTTTTTTTACGCAAATATTTTCCCGTACATTGTGGTTTGGTTCATGAGGTCGATTGTTGATCAGCGCTACCGTCTCGGAAAGGGGAAATCATGATATCATTTTACAGAGGGGACTAAACGGTTGTGTATTTATTAATGCACTTATTAATGTATAGCTTGTAGCATAGACAGCGAACAAAACATTCTGTTTATTTTTTTCGATTCAGCGCTTTATAGTATAGTATGTCATCAAAGGTTGTTAAATATCCTGGCTTCGCTTACAAAGGTCGAGTTGAAATTCTACAGAATTGATTTGTGGCCTGTGCAAATCACGTTTGAGAAAACTGAAAAAAAAATTTGCATGGCGCTTCGAGCAATCACCATATAAGTAAATTTTTTGAAAACTTTACCCACCATTTTTGTTTATATAAAATGACGTGATTGCGACTATCAAATGACGTGATGTGCATGCAGTAGGAAGATAGGATTGGTCTAGCTTCTGTTTTCCAATAATGACTTCATTTATGCGATTGCCTCAGGCTTCCAAACGTAATTTTAATCCGAATCATTCACTTAGACGCCATTATTTGATTTCCTTCCACTTCAAGGTGTACCCTTCTTTGTAACCACCCAATTTTCCCCTAAATTACAAATTCTCTGCATGATCACTTAAGTATTTTATTGATAAGATCCGTACCAAGTGGCAGTCAACACAACATGTACTTTGTTTTCCAGTAATCCCCTATGTGTAGGCGACGAATCAACCTTTGCTTTGTGATGTAGGTCGTTGAAACTTTTGCATCCTTTCCCAAATACATATCCTGGTATAATCCCGCGATATCTGGGCTATATCAGATTGACCCCCTGAGGGGTTTTTCAATATTTCCATGTGGGTTTTGCTGAGTCATAAAAGTTTTAGGATTCGGATCAAAAGTGTGTACCATTTTGCGCCTTCCTCGATTGATTGTGATAACCGTCTTAGCGAGGAAAACGCTATTTTTGTCAGTGTATATAAGGGAGAAAAGAGGAGGATTAAATTGACTCTTGTTTTTCCTGCACAAGGACGATGACGTGAGGATTACGTAGCCTGGATTACCCTGAATGGACTGGGGACGGATATGGGATATGCGGTACGGATTAACGTTTGAGCAAAGGATTTCTTGTTCTAAAGTGCTTTAAATTTGTATAGTTCCATCTATGGCTCACGGGCCGGCGGAAAATGATGGTCCTATCCGTTTCAGAAACAAAAACGTCCCATACGCGGTAATATGATGTTTGCTTGGCACATTTTATTCTTTGACTTTTCAACACCATCAAACACTAATATCGGTTATCAAATGGATTAATCAAAGAATAAACCCAATTTTCACCTGCGGGTGCCATTATAATTTCTATTAATATTTTGGTTTTTTTGTAACTTTTGAATTAAAATTTCAAATTTTCATAAGATTCTAATGTTTATTTTTTGCTCTCTACATCAATTTCCAATCTTGCGTTACCTAATACGTCATGATTCATATTGTACATTTCTTATAATCTTCACACCTCTATTTTTAAATATTCCGAAGAACAAACAAGCCTCTCCGTCATCTATACCGTAATTCACCCGTCACTCCAAACTTTCACACCTTTTAACGATCTGAAACTATAAATGCACGTCAATCTTGCGGTTGCGACGTTAAACGTTTTGATTATAACGCTTCTTATGACAGCCATTACTTATTTTTCGTCCGAAATTACTCGGGTTTTAGGCTAGCCCCAAAATTCGACGTTCAATTTTTATCGCTTCAGAAGGCCCATAAAATCCATTGCTTTTCCGTTTTTAAGGAAAAGTTCTGGGAGGCCGTCCGGCTATTCCTTTCTTCGGCCCTCAGGGCACAAAAGTCTTTTTTGGAGAAAAATTCGAAAACCCAAAGGTTTTTTGCGGAGAATTGGACATGAATGGGAAGAAAAGCCAATTTCGACGAGGATTCTGAAGATGTAGTGGACCTGAAGAAGGTGTTTCGCGTGGATTGCTCGGGCCACAGTTGGGGTTTGAGTTATTCTTAAGGGAAAATTGTATTTTTTGGCAATTTAAGAGGATTTTTGGGTAAAAAGGGTCAATACATGCTTAAAAAAAGATAAAAATATTTTGAGACGGTTTGTGAGAGTTTAATGGTCCATAAGAAGGTGTTCTGTGTAAATTTCCGGCGGCGAAACCCCGAAATTTTACTAATATTCTTTCGTTTTTTTATTCCCTTGATTTTTTTCTCATTTCATCATATTTCTCCAATTTTTTCGAAACTTTTTGCTGTTTTTTTATTTTTGTGTCCTAAAACTCCCCTAAAGGCTTTCGAAACACTCTCGAGTGTTTTGGATATCCGAAAGTAGGTTTTTTTTCTAGTGTGATACGGCCAAAATAGGGATAAATTTGGAATTTTCGGGAAGCCCAGAAAAGCCTTTTTATGACCGAAAAAAGGGTAATTTGGGCATTGCAAAAAGGCGGATAAATAAAGTAATTCGCCTTTTTACATCGCCTAGGCCAAAGATTTCGAGATTTTTTCGTAGAAGAGTAGGATTTGTTTAAGGGAAACAGAGGAAAGAAGATTTTTGAGAATTTTGAAATGTCTACCGAAAAGTTTCGGTGACCTTTGTAAAGTGCAAGGTGAAACTTTCAAACACTGCTTGAAAAATTTTAGCTAGCCACAAACCGATCCCGTTTTTAGTTTCTTCCAAAAACGCTTTCATATCTCGGAACCGGATGAAAAAAGCAAAATCTTTATAGTCGCCGAAAAAATCCTCTCAAATCAAAATCTCCGAACCAAATTAGACTCCGTAATTCCGGCTGAGACTCGCCTTAAAATTCCAAAATAATCTTTGCTTAATTTTGTGCGCAATTTAAGATTTTGGGATGACGTAATCAGAGGGATTATCGAATATTGGGATCTTGAGAAACTTTGCTTTTTAAGTTTTTCAAAATAGATTTTGTTTTTCAGCGCATAGGCGGTTGTAAGTTTTTCGAAGGCTGTAAAATCTCGGTCATTTCTGCAAAACGCGATCGTGGCAAGTTTCATTAAAATCTGAGCGTCGCGCCTGCCGCATGATGACTTTTTTACATTTTTCATATAAAAACATAAATATTAGCCGATGGTCTGCAACAGTTTCGAGGGTGGCTTGTCTAGGGATGCTGCTGATCCCTTTAGTCTTTTTAAAAATGAAATGGGGTCAACGGTTCGCGGGTGAAATGCTAACAAAAACTAAGTTGACTTGTCTTGGAAATCTGTATATATATATGGTTGGCTTTTGAAGGAGCCGCATTGCAAAAGCCAAATTTCTTACCTAAGAGATATGGGTAATTCAACGGTGTTCTCAACAGGTAAAATGAGATGTGCCACATTGAAGAAACGCGTGTTTCGGCTGTGTTTTTTGCTCAAGTCACAAGGTAGCCGCTTTTTCGGTAACTTCCTGTCAAAAGCTTACCGATTTCTGCTGCATTTCGAAAATTTCTCTTTTTACACTTTTCGTCACTCTTATAAATTATGACAAAAAACGACTCCAAACATCTCTCCTGTTTCGGTATCAAGTTACCTCCCCCTACATCCATGACTAACGCACTCTCTTACAAACAAACCTTTTCTTTTTCAAGGCCAAAAGGAGTTCACACTCCACTGTGATATGCGCATATTTTCGTATTCAAAGCAGAGCCCTCTTTTGGCCATAAATTTAATATTCTCCTTTACATTTTGTGTTTACTTTTGGCCTCTCGCTTTATAAAGTCCTCTGTTTCGTTTCGCTTTTTTCGTTTTCTTTTTTGGCCCTCGGATTTCGGCTCTAATTGAAATGCCAGACACGAATGCTGGCGGTGGTTATGAAGAAAATTTGAAATTGGGTTGTAACGTTTCCGACAATGGCAAAAAGATTGTAAAAAACTTTCAGAACTTTGTCTCGGCATTTTTTAAATTCACAGATGAAACTTTAATGGTAAAAAACGCTAGAAATTGTTGTCTCATAACATAAGATCGTCTGTTTTCTTTTTTATTTTTTAACCTGTTTCTTTCCTGAGAAAATACATGTCTTTGTGAGGTGATATAGTGCTCCACACGACAGATATCTTTTGCTGAGGCTTCGCACCTATTTTCGTAATCAATGTTATAAAATTCAAAAAAAGTCTAAAGCTGTGCCAAGTACTGTTTCTCTAAAATAATATTTGTATTCAAGCTGATACGTTCAGGGATTTCCACATGTAACCTTTTTAGAATATGCTTGCGAAATATCAAGTCTTTCGACAAAATACCATCCGCTTTAGCAAAAGAAAAAAAATTCGTGGTTTTTTTTATTTTTTGTAATTTTTTCATTAATTCGAGCAATTTGTATTTGCAAAATGCGCATGAAGTTAATACATTTGCCATTTCCAGTCCATGAACTCCACGTCCAATAGTTTTACCAGAGATATTTACGGGTATCAACCTTTTGCCATGACGAATGGTAAGCCTTCCTTTTGCTCTTAACTTTTACTTAAAACTTCTTAGAAAAAATCGTTGGGAGAGTACACCATAGATTCTTATCTTTCAGAGGAATCAACCTCGCAGTATCCGACAATCTTCGACGATGACGATGACCTCGAACAAATGGTGAATCGCTTCATGGCTAACAGCAAATCTGCCCACGCCAATCTCGCGCAAATGGTAAGATAACGAAACCTGGGTGTTTTGAGCATTAGAATGACTAATCCACACTGAAATTAAACACAAACAAAGAACATTTTAAAAAAAGAAAAATAAAATTCTGCACTGCACAAAAAATTGCGACAATTGCACAGTGCAAGCCCGATTTTAGCCTATTTTTTGCGCCGCACCGTGCATATTTCGGTTTTTCTGGCACAGTGCAAAAATACCAAAAAAATTGTGAAGTATTATAATCGCCTGGTGTGGTTTGTTTCTATCAATCTTGGTCTTTTTTTGTGAGGAAGATTACTGTGAATATCGCTATCAAAGGTCCCGAGAGACTAAGAACTGAAAATTGACGTCCGTGGAGTTTCAAGAAGTATTAATTGGAATTCAGCGGGGGAAATACGGAAATAACGTCCTAATTGCTTAAAAAATAAATTTTATTCCGATAACGACCTTATAGTAAGGCTTGTCACAATGTGTGATAAACGTTACCAATATTGGGAGTACTTTTTTGTGGATGGCGTTTTTAGGAAAGATAAAGCTGTAAGTGCCTAGGAAGATAGGGTCATAAACAAAATCTTTTGAGCGCATACGCTTTACAGAAAATTGTATAAAAGATATTTGGAGTTTCACACTTCAAACACTTTCTCCGTTTTACAGAATGGATGGAAGTTCGAAACCGTTTTCGAGGAACCTTTCTATTTTTATCTGCGACGCTGAATTAGTAAGGCTTCCACTGTGATTACTATACTAACAAAAAAACAGGAAGAGATTTCCCAGAATCCCCTGTTTTCATCACAAGTCCTCTTATTTGCAATTCATCTTTTTAATTATGGATATTGCAGGCGACGAAGACAAATAAGCCAAAGAAGTTTCGCGACGATCCCAACGAAGAGGATGAGACCTCTCAAGAAGACGAGGAAGAGGACGACGTCGACAGTGACGAAGAATTTTATGTGCACAAGAGTCTGCTGCCGATGAGAAAGTCAAAGTCATCAACCGCGGGGTTCCTGCGTCAGCTCAATTCTTGGAATGATCAGGTCGAGAAGGAGCGGAGAAAAAAGGTTAGTCATTGTTTTGGTGGCTTTGTTATTGAGAGTATAGGACAAAAAGGGGAAGAAGGTAGACGGTGCTATACTTATTTTGCATTTTTTGTCTCGTTAGTTAGATGGTAATTGTAATTTCCTCCTCAAACTCTTTCCTTACAAATTCGTCTCTTGCATTTTGCAGTTCGTATGTTCAAGTCTTTTCTTTCAAAACGCAAGAGACACGATCATTTGCACCCGCCTTCGAACCTTGCTCTCAATTTGTCACGCAATTTTCCAAAGTTCGCAACTACATTTTCTACCTTATAACGTATTCCAAACCCTCTAAAACACCTCCGAAAAATGTCAATTCAAAATTATTATTCTTAATTGAGTATCAACCAATCTATAACAGCCCATTTGTCTGATAAGATAGCTCATTAAAAAATATGAATTTTTGTTTATGGGAATCTCTGGCCATTCCCTTTTCTCTTTGCTAATTCCCTGAGGGCATATATAGGAGTTTTTGCGGCTTTTTTTCGATCCAGACATCCGCAGGGTCGGACTTTGGAGAGCTCTGTTTTGATTAATTTTAATATAATTTCCTCAGGGCTTCTGCTCAGAGATCGGGTTATTTTATTTTAGTTAAGTCTGTTCTTTGAATAAGACGTTTTCTGAGGATGAATTTTTTTTTGAATTCGAAGAAAGTAAGCTTAGGAAGTTGCACTTTTGCACTTTATAAGTGTCGGGACATAGTAATGTGCGGGCAATAATTGTTGAACTTTTGCAAATTGTAAGCTGAAATAAAAGCTATTTTGAGATTACTTGCATTCTTTTTTCCCTATTGTTGCACTGTGCAGATAAGAGTATATTATCTTTTGCACCGTATGGAAATTTTCTTTAGACTTTTTTTCTTTGCACAGTGCAAATTTTTTTTAAAATTTTTTGTACTGTGTAATGAAAATTACTCAATTTTAATTACTAATTAGTCAAATTAGTACAATCAAGTAGACAAACTTTTTTTTAAAAGTTTCTAGCCCAATTTTTTCAGGAATCCGAGCTCATGTCTCAAATCGAATCCCAAAAACAAGCCTTTCTTGCGGAGTACCGTCGCAAAGCCTCGATTCAAGTTTTAACCGCGAAAAACAGTTCCATTGACCAAGTTTGGCCGGAGCCAGATCCCGATCCGGAAATTCTCCCGCAATATCAGCCAACAACTTCGTTAAAAATTCCGGAAATCACCGGTCCTAAGGTTAATTTAGTCCGCGGAGATGTGATCAAAGTCAGCGTGGATGACACCTACAATGACATGGGGATCAGCGATGGGTGCTGGTCTTCGCCGGGTAACTTTTACGAGGACGAAAGCGATGAGAATGATTATGACAGCGATCTGGATGAGAGCGATCATGGGGTGGGTTTTCGATGAAAGTGGTCAATTTCGTGGTCGATGTTGTGTTCTCAGTCGATTTTATGGTTGACATTGTTTTTGAAGTCGATTTTTTAATTGTAACCGTCGGTATTTTTTGGTCTATTTTCTGTTCGGTATTGACTTTGTAGTCGACCTCAAATTTCTGATCGATTTCTTGGTTGACATTGAATCTTTTGGTCGATATTGTAAATCTATTGTATTGTACATAAAGTTTAATTATTCACTTTCCATTTGGTTACACTTTTTTGATTTTGTTTTTTTAATTTCTGTTTTTGATGTCGTATGTTGTTTGTACTTGTAAAGCTTAGAATAAACAGGAGACCGTCATGTCTTAGTTGGATTATCCAATTTCCGGCATTAATAATTGCAGAGCTGAAGGGAAGTGTTGAAAGCTGCCTACATCTGAATAATCTAGAACAATTTTCGAGGTAAAAACAAGTTTTAAGAATGCGTTACTAAAGAAATTTCAGCTGTAATTTCCCTATGCTCTTTCCCTGCTAGAGAGGATAACGTTTCCAGAAAAAATCAACTTTTTTGATGCGAAATCAAGCGAATTTGTATACAAGGCCAGCTTGTGTCCACAATTTAAACAAACCGCAAACATTGCGCTTCAAACACTGCCTTCATGCAGATGCCGGAAATGATCTCATTCCTAATTCAATTTTTCTTCTCTTAATATCGTATAATTTTCAAAAACAATTTTTTTGGCCCCCTCTCACCCTGCGACATCAATATATCCCGGCGAAACTCTGTTCAAAAAATCAAATTTGGCAGTAATTTCTTTGTTTTTGACATCCGAATGAACTATTGCGCAACAGACCCTTCGGCCGGCCCGAGACGCGAATAAACGACTTGGGGTTTTTCGGAATGCCTACCACGAAGAACATACCATGGGGTCCGCTCTTTTGGCCACACTTTATTTGCCTTTTTGGGTTCATTTCGTTGGGGGATTCTGCGCGTTAAACTTTAATTACATTTTGGTCTGGGAGATCTGCATATTTCTAAGGGCTAATTAATTGCATAGTGGGAAAAATGGATCTCGTTTAACGGTTATAACATTGTAATTTTGCGAGAAATGGGAAAATTAGAGATAAAAAGTATAAAAAAATAAAAGTATGAGGGAAATTTTGACTTTTTGGACGGATGCGTAGAAACTGTCGTGGAGGCTCAGTGGACGGCATGTTACAGGGTTTCCAAGCTTTTAAAATACGGTAATGCCGTGAAAGCAATATTGTTTGCAAAAATTTATCATTTTAAGCGCGTTATTTCGATTTACCATTGGACGAAATGGCACTGTCACAAATGTAGTAGCTAGAAACGGCCTTTGTCTATTTCAAAAATATGATGTTTTGCCCAAAAACACACTTCCCATTTGTTTTGCGTGCATTTTTGTTAATTTTGTGGTTGTGGACGACTTTTATATCCTGTTTTTCCTCGAAATGTAATTAGGGTTCTCACCTACACATTCTCTATCTAATTTATGCCTCAATTTATTTCACAGATTTCCCCATTCTCCCCTTCGTTTGCCCCTCGCCGTCCACTTTTCCGCTCCTGGTCATCCCCGGCTTCTTTTGATCAGCCTCCGCTTGATTTCACCGAAGAGCTCTACAACACGCCGCAAGCCCGAAGATTCAGCGCAATCGTCGATGAAGACAGCCTTCAAATTTTTGCCCTAAAGGCACAATCGCAAATTCGACGAAGCAAAAGTTTCGAACCGGAAAAATTCTCGAAAAGGAAGAATTTTTGGGCAAAACGGCGAAAAACAAGTACTCTCGGGTTTGTCAACTTCGAATCGGCGTTGGTAGAAGAAGAAAGTGGTATGGAATCCGAGGTGGAGGACCTGAAAGAGAACAAAATTGAAGAGAGGAAAGAGAGCAGTGAAAATGAGAAATTCTACGATGATGAAGAAACGCTGGAAGCGGATAAGTTGTTAGGTAAGACGATTACATTACACCTTTATCAACGCATTGCTCCATAGAATGTGTCATATATAAAATACTTGAGGTTTGAGTGTCTTACCTGCTAAATACGTCTTGAAAAACTGATATTTGTCATCCAAATGACACCTCTAATTGTAAGACAATGAAAACATTTTTATAGTCGCATATTTGATCCCATAAACAACGGAATTCTCTAATCGCCATGGCAACGTCGACAAGATAAACCAAAACGGCGTTGAAAGTTCAGTTCATCCTTACTTTCAGACAAATATTTTCTATTTTATGCGAAAGAAGAGCAATACAGTCTTCGGAATTTTTAGTGTTTTTTAATTTAGGAACTTTTGGAATTGGCTCTATTTTATTGAAAGAGGAATTCTTGGAAATGCCTGGGGTCCAAAAAGTTTATAGACGACTTTAATTTATAGAGCTGTAAAAATGGAAATTGAGTTGGCTGTTCTCTGTTTTGGGTTGGGGATTTATGTACTGCTGCTTTGTTTTCAAGATATTGAAAACCAAGTTTGAGTGTCCAAAAGATTTTGTAAAACTACGGAGGAAAACCCGGCGAACGTCTAAAGAAAATCAAAGCTTTGCACTTTAGTCACGTTCCTTTAAAGGACCAGAACAACTACTTTTGAATTGCGCGTTTTACGGCGTGTGAAACGAAATGCCAAAAAAGTTTTTTATGTCCGGCAGCGAAAACAAAAACGGCAGAGTTGAAAACGGTAAAATAATTATTAGTAAGCATGTAGAATGTCAATATTACGTTTTTCCCGTTGTTATTGGTACAGTAGACAAAGAAACTTTTTGGAAATTTTGTTTCCACGCCGTAAAAAGCGCAATCCAAAAGTAGCTGTACTGTTCCTTTTATGTCGCAAAATTTTCCTTCTTAAAAAGTTCTTAGTTCAATATTTTCAGAAATGCAAGCGGATAATGACACAGACCTCGAAAAGATGTCCGTCTCTTCTTCCATTCATCAGCAACTTTGTTTGGACGAAGACCAAATGTCATTGGAAGAGGACGACTTTGAAGAGGAAATGGAACATCCCGAAGATTCTGACGAAGACATAGACGAAGAAGATGAGGATGTTGTTGAGCCTTTGGATTCTGGTTTAGCCGAGTTTTCTGTTCGACGACGATCGCAATTCTTTATTGCCAAATCCGCAAACCTGCCGCAAAGCAAGAGCGATTCGCAATTGAAGACTCAGAAGTTGAAAGGACGGTCGATGAGTTTTAATCAACCTGAGGCGACAAAAACGTTGAGGCATAGTCATACTTATCATGAAGGATCTTCTCGGCATGGTCTTGAAGATACCGCTGATCTGCCCGATGATTTAGTGGAAAGTTTTGCCCTGGAAAACGACGAAGAGGACGGTGAAAAATCAGAATCCGACTCTTGCAGTCTAGCAGATACAGAGGAAGAAGTTGAAGACGAAGAGGACGAGGGATTAGTTGAGTCTTGTCAGCCAGACCAAGACGAATTTCAAGATGAAGAGAATCGCCCAAAAGGAGGGCTATATAAACTACCAGCCAAAGGAGTCCGAGGAACGCACAGCTTCTACGATATTCAAGAGCACGTGGCGAGTGTGATTCGAAGTCAAACGGATTACAATTTGAGCGTGAATACTTGTCAACCATCGACTTCAAGGGATAGTCATTTCACTGAGGAGAGCTTTGAGCCAGAACAGAGTTCTAGCAGCGATTTTACGGCTCCAGAAGGCAAGACTACTCAGAAGATCGAACATGAAGATAACGAAACAGATGAAAATCACCGTGCCAACCATAAATTTTTAGATCAAGGCCAAGATCCGGCTGAAGCTGTCATAGTAGGCAGTAATGTCGACAACAACCCCGACGACAAAGAAAATCTCCAAGCATTCCCAATCGATCCACAAAGATTTCCAGTCGACGATCTTGACGAAGATGTCAGTATGCATTCAAGAAGTGAGATGCCAACAACTTACGACAATGTTAATGATACTGACGAGGAAGATCTCCCTCTAGACGTCATGGACGAAGTCACTGGATCTCTTGAAGAACTCCGCGTGATCAACAGCCAACGGGAGCCTATGGATTCGACCAGAAACTCCGACAGAAGTCGAAGGCGCGATCTCCTTTTGTCTGATGGAATTCCGGATCGAGCTGAGAGCTTGCCGAGGAGTTGGATCCCGGATAAAACTGAGAAATCCGAAGAGAAAGAGCCTCTCGATTTGAGGACACGGTTGGAGAATGTGGCGCTCACTGCGATGGCAAATGCCTTGGAGTCCATTGAAAGACAGGAGGTCACTGAGAATGGGCCAAAGAACAAACATGGAGTTACTCCGGAAGAAGATGTTCAGTTGAAAGATCCCACAAAGGGAAGTATCAGAAATCCAGTGCCATTGCAAGCCAAGAGGTTATTTGGGAACTCTAGGAGCGATGTAAGTCAAATTTTGAAAAGTTGTAGCTAAAAACTGGCTTGTCTGGCCAAAATGTTTTTTGAACTTTTTCGAAAATGATCTTGAATGTCTCGGCTGCTTCCATGAAGGAGAATGCAAAATTTTCAACGATTTATCTATAGCCTTGAGGAAAATTAAAAAGTCATCCCTTTTAGAAACCCCCTACTTTCTCCACAACATCGCTATCATTTATAATATATTTCTTCTTCTCATTGTTCTTTGTCCAAAAACCCCCCCGGTTGTTTATCCGGCTTGAGCCGTTTCCTCCGTGAAATTGGATATTTTCCGATTTCGAGGTTTAAAAATGCCATAACTTGGATTGACAAACGCTCAACGGCGACGAAGCTGTTTTTCGAGCGGATGCCACAAAAAATTACTCAAAAGTGCGGAGAGAACAACAAAATGGCCGGACCTTTATTTGTGGACGTGGAAATTTTTGAGAGGATTTTAATTTTATGGTTAAAAATTCGACATTTTTTGCGCGAATTGTTAACTTTTCAAATCTTGCAAGAATTTTAATATTGAAATTTTTTGATTTTAAAAATTTGAGTAAAAATGCTTGCTCTCCACCGATTAAAATATCCCCATGTTTTGTCTCTCCGTAATACCTTGACTCTTCCCATTTCCATGGAAACGAAAGGTCTAATTAGGACTTCACTGCGAAATCTCGCCGGAAGGGCCACTCTCCATTAGACTTTATAAGTAATGAATTTGGGAGAAAATTGAAAAATATGTGAAAGGTGAAATTTCTTTGTAAATTTGAGAAATTATCTATTTTGGAGATTTTAGGAAATTTCAGAATGGTTTTGCTTAAGGGCATTTTTTTGAAGATAGATTTTTTTATCTTTTGTGGTTTGATGAATTAAAAGGGATTAGTGTTGAAAAATGTGGGGGAGTTGGCGTTCGAAACTCGCAATTTTTTAAAGCGTAGGCTAAAGAATAACGATTGGAATCTAACGTTTTAGCTGCAGTCAACGTAGTTATGTTGGCTTTAATTGAGGCTAATTATTTTAGACTTTTGTAATTTTCAAACTTCCGATTCTATTTTTTGACCCGAGCCGCTGCAAATACATCTTGATATGGCTCTAAACTCCAATATCTTGTTATTCACCACATGTTCTGGGCCTCCGATCTAATTCAATTTCGTTGTTTTCATTAGCCATTTTATGAGGGGATGTTTTGACTGGATTTTATTTGCTTACACAGAAAAAAATGCTTTAAATCATTGCATACACATTAGAGAGCTTTGATAATTTTTAACAACTTTTTTGCGAGATAACACGTAAAATGAGGAGTATTGGTCAGAGTCGTCATTTCTACAAACCTAAAACTTGTTATCATTCCGATTTTCTTCTGTTTCTGCCTTCAAAATTACAGTTTCAATATTCAAACATTTTTTTTCCATTTTCAAGCAATGATGAATGACCCCCAAAAAATTTTAGACCTAATTAGGATTTTCCATTGTTCAAACAATGCCCTTAGGCTATTCCAAATTTTGTGTGGTCCATATGCATTCCGTGGGCATTATTTTGAATTTTTTTGCGGAGTGCCGGTGTTAAGCCCGGAACACGTCCTCCGGGACAAATGAAATGGGGGCAAGAAATGTAATTGGATTTGAAATGAATGAATTCCGCCGTTTTTTCTAGTCAAGAGAAAAAAGTTTCCTGTCCACTGCAAATTTCGCTTCGTGGATTTGCATTTTTGGAAGGTGAAGAGCAACCTTGGAGCTCTATATTTTCGCTAATTCCAAGACAGGTTTGGAGAGAACGCTGTAAAATGGGTAAGATCAATATGGCTGACAATACTGACAAGTAAAAACGTTAATTTTATTTTGCAAAATTGTCAAAGGCATTTCATACCAAGTGTTTTCACAAAAAATCTATTTTTTCCGCGCGACACTGGCAAAGACATGGTCAAAACGCTTTTTTCTATAACTGCTCTGAATGTTTCACGCTGGATAGCGCGAACTAAAATTTGCAAAACTTGCATCAGAATTCAAGCGTCGCGAGACCATTAAAAAAAATGCGTATTTTACAAACGCCCTTAAAACTTCAGGAATGATTGAAATTTTCTGCGCCGTTTTTCTGAAGCCTTTAAATGTTTTTTCCATTGAGATTAAAGAACAATGCCTGTCATAAACGGAACAGTAATCAATTACTCTCCAGCAGTATGACGTCCACAAACTTTAAAAAAATTCCGAAAGATATTCTTCTTCCTCGCTCATGAATTTAAAATATTCTCGGCCTTCATCAACAAGTTTCATGGTTCCCGCTACTTCTCCTGCTCGTCAGAAATTTATTTTAGTCTTCACGGAATTTTGATGACCATGAAGACACCAATTTACATTTGAATTTTCAGATGTCCGCAGTCTCCACGTTTGCCGGCGATTATGCGGACTTCCCAATGGCCGACGATGAAACGGCTCCTGTGAATATTCCAATTGCCAAAGTTCCGAAACCCGTGTTACGACGCAGATCGCCGCCAATAGCGTCGGAAGACGAGCTGAGTGAAAGTGAGATCAGTGAGTTGGAAAGGCAGCTGGAATCTGGCGGAGCTATTGACGTGCCTTACGCTACGAGACAATTCGATTTGAGACAGGACTTTGATTCAGGTAGGTCTCTATATCATTGTAACTGGAGTAAGTGAATTTCTTGACCGTTTATTTTATAAATACAGACGCTTAGGGAGGTTTGAGATTTTAGAATTTTGCAGTGTCCCTCGGAACCGAATAGAAAGAGTGTTGTGACGGGAGGCGTGTTTTACAAATTTCTAAAAGTTGTCTTTTATGATAGTAAACGTTTTTACTATTTTTTTCTTTTATTATGTTCTCACCTCGAAGAAGGAAAATCAAACACGTCAAAACGTGATCTCGTGGTGTAGTGGTTATCACATCTGTCTAACACACAGAAGGCCGGCGGTTCGAGCCCGCCCGAGATCAAGTTTTTTTGAAGCCAAGATCAATCTTTTTTTGAAGCCAAAATCAATCAAATAGTGCTAGCTCAAGTGTGATCCTGATCTGCTCTACACCTTATGCTGTGACATCAAGTCGAGAAATGAAGGGTTTTTAATGTTTTTTAATTTTTCCCAAAAACGGCAATGTTTGACGTAGTATCTATTTTCTGTATTTCCCTCATATCGCAAAAACTTGAAACAGTTGAAATCAAAATTGTATCCGAACTTAGTTCGTCAAACCCCGAAAATATATTTACTTTCCTTTGGGGGCATAAATTTGCGGCCCATGTTTTGGAATATTTAAAAAAGGTTTTCGGCCGCTCCAAAAAAGTCTTTTCATGAAAAATCTTTTTTTTGTGTAAAGGCAAAGTTGTCTACAACTCGTTCATCTTCAAAAGATTTGGTCTCGAAACATTCCTCGAGAGTTTTCGGCCGTTTTTTCATTTAAACGGCCGGAGGGATTTTGAAAAGTGGACTTTGGGGTTAAGTGAAAACGGGAGCGGCTTGGTTTCCAATTTGTTCCACGGCTTTATAAAGGGGGTCGAGAACAAATACGCCGATGGTTAGAATTACATATTCTTTTAGTCATCTCACGCAAAGAATTTAGCCTTTCGATGTTTTAGTGTCTTAAAATTTTGTAGGCGTTCCTCGTCAAGGGCTTTCGGAAGCCGTAATGCGCCGACTATTGCCGAAGCTTATTTTCTGGAGCTTTATTTTGGCCAAGAATCATGTTCGAAGGTCTTAGAAATTCATTGTATTTTGAGGGTTTGTTTTCCGGTGATTTTCCGTTCTTAGAGACCGTAATCTTTAGCTTACAGTGGGTCACAAAAATGCCCCAACCTGTATTTGACACAAACCCAATTAACCACAAACAAAAACTGTGTAGACATATCCCTTTTCCCCTCTTCCGTCTTTTCTCTGAATATTTTGTTTAATTTAGAGTTTCTTCTCTTCAAATCCACCGCACATCAAACGACTAAACCTTAGACCTCCCCGATTATTTGAATTTTCGTTTTATGCCGGCTTTTTCTACACTCCCCCAATTCCCCATCCTTATATGGGTTAGAGGTTGAAGGGAATTGCGTCAGTCTTTTTTGGAGTTCTTAAGCAGTAGCGCAAGTTAGCCCCGATTAGGTATGCGGGATGGGAAAAACATGGTGCTCGGATGGTTAATTATTTATTTTAGATTTGGGATTTTGAGAGCAAACTGCCATGTATAAGTAATATTTTTGAGATTTATTCGAAGCCACAGTGTGGTACTTTCTTCAAATTTTGCGTAATTACAGTTTTTGCAAAATGGGTAGGGCCGGCAATTGTTTTGCCTTCTGAAACACCCCCGGAAATACCTATTTTACAAGTTTTTAGACTTATTTGGATTTGTTGACCGGAATACAGGACTTATTTACTGTTTATCCGAGACCATTTCTTTGGACTCTCCTCTGGGAAAAATAGAGAAGCTCCTGGTGTGCTAACGCGTCCCTACAACGAACTTTAGAGCACCACAATGAAAGCTAAAATGGGATTCTTGTTTTTCCAGAACAAGTTTGCAAAAAAATATTGCATATTTTATCACTCTCGAGGGTTACGAATGCTGTACGAAGAATAGTTAACGGTTACTATGGAAGAACAAATGGACGGCTATTGGAAACTTTTTTGAGGTCAAAATGATGACATTAAAAAGCTAAGGGGGCGGTTGAGAATTCAGATTTTAGAGAAAGGGCCTTTTCAACAAAAGAAGTCAGCTTTTTTTTTAAACTATTTATATATGTAATATTATCATACCCACATTCATAAAATAAAAGCAAAGGTACAAAAGGTTGTGTCAATAAAAAGAGTTTCATCGTTGTGGGAAACTTTTCTGACGTGCTCGAATTGGACATATGGGTAATTTTAGACGTCGTATCTTTGCCCATGGGAAATTAGTACGTTTTTTAGCAAATAGTAGTTGTTTTGACAAAGTTTTTGCAGTTTTTGTGGTTTTTAAATACTTTAGGGTGGATTTTAACAAAACGTGACACATACCATTTTGTCGACCGCAAAGCTCGTTGAATATCTCGACCGCCAATGCACAGCGCTAGCTAAAACTTTTAGCAATTGCTTTTTGGAACAAAACCTCCATATAGCAATTTCTCAACCCAGCTAGTTTTTCATTAGCTCTCAGCTACGTTTGTAAGGTTTGAATAAAATATTAGCTCTGAAAATGACAGTGATTACGCTTCAGGCACATCCCCAGGTGCACAGGCCATAAAATCACGGTTCGGTCATGCGTAATTTAACTGTCAACTCGAACACATTTTGTATCCGATATATTCCCATAAAGGAAGTGTTCTTTGCCCTTAAAAAGCCGCAGAAATTCAGGGTTTGGTGTGTTGGTTTTTGTTTGGGGATTACGACTACGGTTCATTTCATCGATACGTTACATTCCTCTCACATATTTCCTTGGAAACGGCGTGAATTCCGAGAACTCTCAGTTTCCAATTTTTCAATTGGACAGTTACTTTAGTACTACTAAGAACTTTGACATTCATTAAGTAAAGACCACTAAACCTCTATCCTCAAATCATTTCAGAAGACAGCGAGGACGAGGAGAACATGCCGTCGGCGGCATGTCAGTCCGAGCTCAGCGCCCATCATTTGTACGCCATGGCCGGATCTTCCTCGGTGCCGTCATTCGCGTTCACTGCCGATGTTTATGAGACGCTGGCCGAGGAGATGGTCAAAGATCAGCGGGATCAGCTGGAAGAGACGGCAAAGTGGCTTAGGAAGAGCAAAACACAATGTTTTGAAAATAATACGGTAGGTTTTTCGGATGTCTTTGATTTTTAAGTTTAGGAACTTAAAGATATCGTCCATGAACTTTCTTTGGCGTTACAAAAATAATTTCAAGTTTACTCTAACGTGTTTTAAAACGGGTCAATATTTTTCTCTTAGAATTAAAAATATTTTTCCCCAGAAAACGTAGATTTATAAAAGTAAGGCATGGAAGTAGATAAAAATGACTAATAGGTGATTTTACTTGTAAAATCTACTAAGTATAGTTATGTAAAATAGTAATAGTAGGGACATTTTGGGAAAATGGTTTATACTACCTGAATAAATTATTGAATATTATTTTGTTTCCGATGAGTATAAAGATGAGTGTCTGGTAAACCAGCATTTGATCTATACTCTTCCAGTATCCTTTCTTGGGAAAAAGAGCATTTTTTCTATAAATTTATTTTTCTGGTGAAAAGTATTTTTAATTCTGAACAAAAATTTTAAAATAAAAAAAATTGCAGTTCATTCCTCATTTCGTCTTTTTCAAGCTCCATCTCCGTTTTATTTTCGCTCTCCAATAATTCCAAGGGTTTTTGAAACCGTTCCTCGGTAGTATAGTGGTAAGTATCCGCGCCTGTCACGTGCGAGACCCGGGTTCGATTCCCGGCCGGGGAGGAAAGGTTTTTCCTTTTTTGCAATGTTTTTTTTTCAAAAGCCAATTTAAACACAATAATTTACTGCGGAACCAACAATATTTTAAAATCAAAAACGCTCTAAAAATTTAATTTATTCTGTCAAATCCGAAGATTAATGACAGAATTTATCCTTTATTCCATTTTTTTCTCCTTTTTGGGAGAAGGAGAATGGGAAATGGTAGGTCCTACTTTCAGATGGGTGAAAATTAGAGTGGAAATGTACAGCTTCTTGTTTTGAGAGCGTTTGGAAAGCGGGTATTAGTGAGTAGTTGGAGGGACCCGGCATTTGAAGAGGGGTTTTGCAACGGAGAATACACTAATTTTCAGCAGATGGAATTGGCTTTGCAGAATTATTATGGTCTGAATCTTTGGGAGATTTGGTGGTTTTGGGGTTGAGGCAACTGGAAAATACGGGCGGCGGAACTCTCATCTTTAGAGATTAAGTTTCAAAATTTATAGAAATCCGTGGTCGTAGAATCTTTTGATGCATCCCAAACTTCTTCTCGTCGACAATAACATCGTCTTTTCAGCCTCCGCAAGGTCTAAATTCCAATTTTGGCTCAAAACGTCGGATTTTACCCATGCGACCGGATGATGTTCCTTTAGCTCAAAGTAAGTTAGCATTATGACTTGATACCGTGTTCTAAATATCACATTACTTCTCTTTTGAAAACTTAATTTAACAATTTTTCTATTTTACTTTCTAAAATTCAAAAAAATTCCAAAAAACTTCCAAAACCGCCTAAGGCTATCCTCATAAAATTTGCCATCTCTCGTCGCGGCTTTGGAGGCCTTGTGCCAAAATTGCTTTTGGCAAACATCTTCTCATGACGCCTTTTTCGGGGCCCTTCCCTAAATGACTTTTCTTTTCGGCCGCCTCTCCGATTGCGCAATGCGGCCGAAACGGGGCTTTTTCTCTCGGTTTTCCGGTTTTTCATTTGCCCTTTCGCTACGAGACAGAGCCTCAAGGATATTGCGAAGACGAATTCTTTAGTTTTTCACAAGAAAACTCCTTTATAAGGTCATTTTGAGGAAGAGTAATGTAAATTAAGAAATTTTCAAAGGTTTTGTGCATTATAACCAAAATACGACTAGTTGCGGAAGAAAAAAATGCGTGAAGGGTTTTTAGGAGCTCATGTGACTTCAAAACACCAAAATTGATTCCGAAGCGCTGATGTCGTTTTTTTATTTTGTCGGCCGAAAGCGGCCGTAATTTTTAGTCAACTTGTAAACAATTTTGGCCAGTTTGATTTCCAAGTCCTAAATAAACTCCACAAAAGCTGTTTTCATCTTTATCCTTTATTTTTTATCGCCACTCCGATATCTAATGTTATGGATAATATAATTTCGATCGTTTTGGTCCCAGCTTTTTTGTCCTCTGTCCGTAATTTGCAGTAAAAAGTAAATTCGATCTAAGCCGTTCTCTGCAAAAGAATTTGAACTCAGTGCCACGCAGAAAATGGGACAATTGCCTCCATTTTTCGTTGGGAATGGCCTAAACAAGGCCAATAATATTTTCTGTTTTGGGAAGTCTTGTGATGACCAAAAACGGCTGCCTTTTTACGAATAGTTAACCCTGGAGCCGCTGTACAAAAAACATGTCAGCCGGCCGATTTTTGGCTTATCATCGGTTTTTAGCGCATATTTTATACTTTTTTAACCCAAAATTCATCCGGAATACTTGGATACTCTTCCCGTTCTATTCAATTTTAATGGATTTAATGGAGCTCCCATGTTGAGAAAATGTCATTGGGTCTTCGAAGGGCTCTAGAAATGACGCCATGTTATTTGAAAGGAGGCTTTCCAATGAATAATGAAATTTTTTTGCGCATGAATAATGAAATTTTTTCAAATTTATTTTGTAGGCTAAAAATTACATTCATTGATTTTTTTTTTGGTATAAACCTTCGTTAGCTTATTAGATTTAGCTATTTCTAAAAAATATGGAATTTTTTCCAGAAATTACTAGTTATTCTCAGAAGCTGTTAAACAAAATTGAGGGATCTCTTCTGTTTATTTTTGAGGCGTCGGTGAGAGTCGTTTTTCATCCCTTCCGGCAATTTTAATCTTCCTCCAAAAACTGAAATAGCCTGAGGCAAACATAAGGACTTTAGGGACAGTGTAATGGGGAGGAAAAAGCTTTTTCAAGTTTTAAGGAGCGTAGTACTAACTCAAGTAAAATTTCTCGGGTATTTTGTTTTTTGAATACAAGAGAATGTGAACATACGATATTTATATTATCCTCAATCCCTTTCCATTTGCAGTTCAGATATTTTAATGTCAACTACCTTTGAATCGTGCTTCTTACGGCTTGGGAAACGAAGTGTCGAGAGCTTTTTCTGTCTGCGGTCACGAAAATAAAGCCTACAAAATTGCACTTAGTAAAATAATTATTAGTAAGCATGTGGTATCTCACCATAATGTTTTTGCTGTTGTTATTGGTACAGTAATGAAAGTAATTTGCTGAAAATGTCGATTTCCAAGCTGTTATAGCGCGATTCAACAGTAACTGTGGTGGCCCTTTATTTGCAATTTTTCATTGATAAGCCCATAAAGTGAAAAAAGCATCCTACAAAAAAAATGCTGTTTTACCGAAATTTTATCCCATTTTTTACTCAAAAAGCCGTTTTATATTTTTGCCATGCTTTTTTGACCTCTCAATTTTCTTTTGAGTGACATCTTTATCTTCTATTTGAATCTTCATGGGACTTGAACAAGAAATGTTGTCTTTTTTCCACAGTTTTTCAAACAAACGTTTTATATCAAAGTTCCAACCAACATGTTTCGCCTTTTCGATTTTATCGACTTCTTTGGCCTTCAGAATCCGTTTGTCTTATGTGAGTTTTATTTTTCAGTCCATCCCACACCTCCTCAGCCATTAGTCCGAGCTTTCACTCAAGAACAACATCAGCAGCTCCGGCAGGTCATTCAAAACGACGCCGCCAACGAAAACATTGTCCTAGCAACTCCAAACTCTCTAGATCACGCCAAGAGATTGCACTCGACAACTGTGATCCAGAGCTCTCCTCAAGTTCATGTGCCTCGACGTCTACCAACTTTGCCGGTAGAGGGTTCCAGCTCTCAATATAACATGTACAATGGACCTAGTGGTTCAGCAACAAGTGTGCCTATAGGTGAGAAGAGAGATCTTTGGGATAACGCTTATAATTTTTTTTAATGGCGAAGAGTTAAAAATAGCTCTCAATTTTTTGAATAAAAATTTTTTATTTAAATTTTTTTTAATATTAATTTTGTTTCCAGTTCCAAAATACATCCCACGTCACGTCGCACAGTCCAATCAAGTAGTCCCTCGAGGCACTATGGCCTCCCAAGCTGGACATCGTCACGAATATCAGTTGTCTTATGGAATCGAGCAATCCTTGGTCCGCTCTTCCACAAATTACGGGTTAGAAGACAGTTACTACGAGGACGGATTGAACGGCAATACCGCCATCTTCGACCACAAACGACCAGCCTATACGGCCGAAGATTCGTCGGGCATCTCTTCGTTTACTTCGGACCCAAATCCGACTGGCGGCCCGACTCACCGCGCCCAATTTACATTTGTCCCGAGGCATGATGATGAGGTTTTAATGGAAGTGGGTGATGCGCTGAGGGTCGAGAGAGAGTACGAAGATCATTGGTGCTATGGGACGAATCTGCGGACAGGTCAGACTGGACTTTTCCCGGCTGCGCATGTCTGTGAGATCGACTTGATCGAGGAAATCAGCAATAGTGTGTTAAATCCTGGACAGGGTACGTTGATATGAATTCTTTAATTTTTTATTATTCCGAACCGTTCCTCCGATTTTTGGTGAATATTAAGGGTACTTTTAAGAGCAGAATTCCCGAAAATTTACGTCTTTTGCTAATCAAATCCAACTTTACCAAAATGTCGGTCATTTTTACCCTCTTCTTTGCAGGTAAACCTCCAGTTCCATCTGCGGAACGCGACACATTTTATTTGACAATGTTGGCCTCGATCGAAGTTGCTCATCACAAGGGAAACGATGTACTTGTTCAGGCGATCAATAAAGTCTGTGAGATGTATCAACGGAAAGAGGAGATCCTGGTTCCTCAAACTGTTCTAATGGAGGTTTCTTTCCGTGGAATTCACATAATCGACAAACGGAAAAAAGATGTGAGTATTAGCATTTTTAGTCTCGTTTTTTGATTTTCAAAAATAAGATAACCTAACAAATTTATTTTTCAGATTTTCCGTTGCCCAACGTTTGATTACTTTTATTCGCTGCAAAATATTTCATTTTGTGGCGCTCATCCCACCCAATTACGGTACTTTGGCTTCCTTACCAAACATCCTCTCTTGCCACGCTTTGCCTGTCATGTCTTCTTGAGTCAGTCGTCGACTCAACCCATCGTTGAATCAATCGGGTAAGAATTTTGATTGGATTAAAAAAAAGTTTTGAAAAATACGAGAAAAAAAGGGAAATTTGAAAAGTTACCGCCAAAGATATTTTTGGCCGACTCCAGACATGGCAAGGGGGCCGGGCTTTGGAAATTTTGAAAAGGGCCGGGCCGGGCCCAACTCTAAACGGGCCGAGGGCCTAACGTTTTTTGGGTCCCCTTGGCCCAGCCCCTTTTCTCAAAAAAAAAAAAAAAAATTGTATTGCAACGAAAAATTTAGGTGCCAAATTTTTTTGGCATTTTGTTGTAATTTTTTCGCAAAAAAAATTTTTTGACTACGGTTGTTTAAAGTTTCTCTTTCTTTCTCTAGGATTTCGACGATGGATTTGACAATCGAACAGCCCATCTGAAGTATTTTATTCGCCCGTTTTGCCATGTCTGGCCGACTCTTATGACGCTTATGACTTTCCACACAAGAATATTTCGCTTGCGAAAAAGGGCGCTACAATTTTTCATGACTAAAACCTATCCAACATGTTCTTTGAACTTTGCTCCCACTTCGGGCATAAGCCGCATATACACGTCAAGAAAGATGTTCAATAGCGATGAATAAAAATGAAACGACACAAGAAATATCGAATTTTGCAGAAAAATATTTTTTTTTCGAAAGCATTTTTATTTCGTGGCACGATAATTTTTGTGGCGTTTCGCCGTTTCCGATAATTCCTCTGTCGTTTCGACATTTTGAAAACTTATTGAAGGGAAACATTTCCGTCTATTTTTTCTTGACGTGCCATATGTTTGCCCGTTTAGAATTAGGGATGAAACTTTTTATGCATTTTTTTCCAAATTTCGACCAAACAACCTCGGTCTTTTCTACAAAGCGCAAGCTAGGAGTCTCACATATACAATCAAAAAAAAATATTCTAAATTTTTGCCAAGCTTCATCAAAATGAGCGTCGTACTTTGACTACGTCACTTGTAAATGGGTTGGATCTCACAGTCTCTAGTTTCAGATAAACATTCCATTAAAAAGATTAATAATATTTTTTTCAGCCGCGCCTTCAAGCGCTCCTACGACGAATACATGGCGTTTGCCCACCCCACCGAAGACATTTATATCGAATGAGCTTTCAGCGCTGCTTTACATCAGGTCTCAGCCAATAACTTTGCATTTACAATGTTGTACAATACTCTGGTCACTTCGCATTACAGCAAATTTCACGCAAAAATGGGTCATCGTTAATAAACGTTATATGTATAAAGATACTTTATTACATTTGTCCTTACGTTAATTAAGAAAACTCAACGACAAAGACCTTACAATAGGTCACGGTTGAACTTTAGCCGCCGCAAATTGAATCGATTTTCCGGTAACATGGTAGTATTGACAGTAATCCGTATGTAGGTTTTGGTTGATTTGCCAAAGTCCGTCACTTTGGAGAACGTTCAAACGGCAGCGGTTGTTTCCGGCCTAGAAAAAACAATTCTTGAATCGCAATGGAGCTATAAACCTTTAGCTCAAAGTTTTAGACTATAGAAAGTATATGATACTTCCGGTCGTTAAAAACTTACATCCTCAAACAATCGTTTCGCATCGTAATCCATAATTTCATCGCCATATTTGATAATTATTGAGAATGTCGAGAGCTTTGGAATCTTGTCGCAAGCAATGTAAAACCTTCTGTCACCTTTGTCCGTGCTGTTTTCCAGTTTCCAGTGATCAATCAAGTTTTCAACAATTTTTACGGGGAAGATGTTGTCTTTGTCCCCAGAATCTAATGTGATTGTTGACAGGTACCGGAAGCCAATCCCACCAATCATATAACTGGAAGAAAATTTCAAAATTTATGAGTCAATGTCAGAAGAAAATGCATAGTAAGTTCTGACCAACCGAGGTAATGTTGGCCATGAATTATGTAAAAGGAAAGGTAAAATACGACACGAAAGAAATTTTGTATTCTGAGATCTTAATTGGCCTTCGCTTCGTTGTTCACCTACCCGGTAACTCTGAACGTCCATAATGGCTGCGGTTGATACGAAATCTGCGGTCGAAACCATTTCCCATCACAATTTTCTTCATCCTTGTCGCCAAAAGTGATTTTACCAGCCAACCGTGTGCTACTATTGGCTGCTGGATTATTATATACAGTAAATACCGGATAATCGAACTGTTTTACATAGTCATGCAAGGGCGAGGTGAAGTCGAAATATTTGAAAGGACTTTGGCCCAGTTGAAAGCCAATCCCCAAAACACCATCAATTTTGGGGAAATCCGAGGGATTAATATTGCGGAAGGCGGTGACCAATTCAATCTTTTGATTCTTGACCTCAAACCCGTTGATTGTAACGGTTTCTGTAGCCCGCTGGGCAGTCAGGTGGATATGACGATAGGTTTCAAGGAATGTTCCTTTATGCTCGTTGTCCAATTTGAAGGTGGACGACTTTCTGAAATTGCAGATGCTACATTCTTCTCACAGAAGAAGTATAGGCTAGAAATCAATTCCTGGAAACTTTTGTTCGGGTCTTGCAGGAACACCCGAGAGATTCAACAATCTTTGCGGCCGAGAGACAACGAGAAATGCGGAGAGCGGCTACAAAGGATACAAACTTACAGCGGTATGAAAGTGTTGATCTCTTTGCGTAGTTGAGTGGTCAGAATTCCATCCAAAACGAAGAATTTCGCTGTCCCAGTATCCAATGCCAAGTTCAAGTATTGAGGTGGAGTCCCAACGCCAACCTTGACAGTGTAATAGCCATCTAAACAAGAACAGAACGCTTCGTATTAAAAAGAAGTGTATCCACAGTAGTCTTAAGTTGTTTTACCTTCTTTCGAAAACATTGGAAGACTAGGAGCTTCATTCTTAACTGATTTGGCTGTCGCTATAGCGGAAAAAACAAAGAATATAATTGTTTTAATAAAGGCAGCCATTTTGAAATGGCTAACAAACTATAGAAATTTAAACAGCTTTTTATAAGAAAAGTTTTGTAATCAGGGATTAAAAATGAGATGATAAGGAATGCAATGATAAGCCTTTCATTAATGATTAAGAAAAGAAGGATTCTGACTAAAATTTGGTCACGTTGGAATAATTTAGGTACTATAATATACTTCCAAAATCTGTGAGTATTCTTTGCCAAAAAAAGAAAACGTTTGGTAAAACGAAGAGATTCGCTAGAGAAAAACGGTTCTAAAGTCTACACTTTGTTTTAATATGAACCTTTCAGTTTGCGATATTTGTGTGTGAGTCCCTTTCAGAGGATAGGGCTTTAGTAGAGCGACTGATGGGACCCAATATTTTGAGGTGCACGTCAAGAAAACATAGAAGAACTTCAAAAACTTCCCAAAATGTCGAAACGACAGAAGAATTATTGGAAACGGCGCAACGCCACACAATTATCGGGAGACAAAATAAAAATTCTTTAAAAAAAAATATTTTTTGCGAAATTCGATATTTCTTGTGTCGTTTCGTTTTTATTGATCGCTACTGAAAGTTAACATTTTTCTTGACGTGAGGTGGTCCTTCATTGGCTCTTCGATTTTTTTGATGGCAGAGCTGAAAGCTTTTTGTTAAACGGTATACTTGTGATATTCTCTAATATTTTGGATGGAATTTTCCGCAAAATAAATTCTTCAAAAGAAAGAGTTCGGAAATTGGGAGACGTTGAGACGTCAGCGAAAATTTTCTTACCCCAGCTTAAAGTGTCCTTCGACTTCTATAAGAGCTGAGGTCTAGACGGTTGGAAATCGTTGGAAATCGGACACAATGGAAATCGTGACCACTTCCAATGGAGTTTCAGACAAGTGGCTGAAAGCAAAAGCTCCATCGCAAGTTAAATAAATTTTTGGAAAGGACAAGCCCGGGTTGGTCCTGATTTTGCATGAAAATGCTTCAAGGCGGTATTTCATTCAATAAATCTAACAAAATTTACATACATACATATATATGATAACAATCAACAACAAAAAAATTATCAAAGGTGGACGAACGAGTCCTATGGCACTTCGGACGGGATAAATCCGATTTTTTTGTCTTGCAATCGAAATTGTACACAGTAATTCTTTAAGAACGATATCCCAAATACCCAACGTGGATTGGCCTCGTTTTGGCGGATCTTGAGCACGCAATAGCCGGGCTTCTGAAAAGGAAAATTGGGTTTTTCATGCATATGTATTTTGTCGTAACATGGAAACTTTTATGCATGATTTTTTTGTATTTTTTTCGGTTTTTAGGGACAAAAAAAGTTCAAACGACTAAAAATTGAGAGACCCTTAGACGACAGAGAAATATATTGTTAACCCATTCTTTTTCCGACTAATGGTTGTCTTAAAATTTTGTTGACAGTGAGGGTCTTTTGTTTACGCCCATAGTGGCCCGTTGTCTAATCTTGATTTGTGGCTCGTTTACGGTCTGTCGATCTAGCAAAGGATCGGAGAGGCCAAGTAATGGCATGGACAACAATCAACTGTCTTTTGCCAAGTCTTGCAAGACCGTTGTGAATCCTCGGTCCAAGGGCCAACCGCTCCGTTCAATGAGGCTTCGGAGAGCCTCATTGAAACGGAAAAGTCCAGTCTACGGGCAGTTGCCTCATTTCCTGTAGGAAATAATTTTTTAGGATAAACGAGCTTCGGTTTGTTCTGATTTTTGGCAAGGGCCTATGCAACAACTTTGTCAGTGTAAACCCCTCATTCAGCGGCTGTCAAGTTACGGTATGTTTCTTCCATGGGCATTGCAAAAGCGAAGCTCTGTTTTTTAACTTACTGTTTCCTGGATATAATCGTTTGGAGGTATTGAAAATTTAAAATTCTTTGTTCCAAACTCCAGCGCAGGCGCTTCATTTTTCCATCTGCAGTCTATGGTATGTACAGATTTTCCGCGGTCGTGGAATGGTGTCAGCGCCTTTGATATAACTTCGAACATGGGTCTGTTTACGGTAATATATGACGTCAAAGTCGATAGGGCAAAATAAGGGTATGAAGGTGATGGGAGTTCGTTGTTGCCGAATTTAGAGCTGAAATTTATTGAGTTACGATGCGTACACTCAGAAATTTAATATTGTAAAAGGAAAAGCAATAATGTTTTGTCAACAATTAGCTTGCGTAAGCAAACGTTGTTTTACAGCAGTGACGTTATCTCTGGTGTAAGGACTGTATTATTATAATATTATAATGTCAAAGAATAACAGTCAAAATAATATTGGTCGGTTTTCTGATATTTTCTATTCGATCATGCAACTTACAACGTGTATTTCATTTCGAACAGCCGACTGCTCTCATTTGTATTGTCGTAGACATCGAACAATGTCCAATTCATTTGCTTGCAATTAACGTGAGGCGAAGCATCGCCGAATAACATGTACGCTTTTTCATTTCGGACGTTCCTGAAAGTACAATATATACTTGGAATGATTTGGTGAAAACAATGCAAGAGTTGAGCACAAAACCCCTGCGGAATTATTAAGGAAATCAATTTTGACGACATTATGGTCATGGTCTATCAAGCCTATGCGTATCTTGTTTGTATGTTTGCCGATTTTGAATTGTTCGTTGTTGCATTTGTGTAATCCTGATCCGTAGTCGAGAAAAGGCAGGATTTGCAGGGAGATTGTCTCCCACAAAACACAAAAAATGTTGGGAGGGTCTACAAACTTGATCTTTTTACCAGCTGAACATTCCTCTTTGGAATTTCATCACCTCACGCAGCTCTAATCCTGTCAGAATCCCATTTCCGTTTCATAAACCGTACAAAACACAAAGTCTGATATTCGTAGACTTCACTCGTCCAAACCCCGAATTTTTTGTTCAAAATCACAAAAGCGCCTTACCTCGGCGTATACAACGAGATCGTATTGGCTTTCTTGAAATGCAAGATGTTTGAGACTATACCAATGCCATTCTGCAGGATATCTTGGCCAAGTCCGAAAAGGCCATTAGTCGGGAGATACGAGTAACTGCCAACGTCATAGTTTTCCACTACAATAAATCGAATACTTCCAATATTATCGCGATTTAGTTCCATTGCGTCAGCAAATATTGTAGTGTCGTACTTTTTTATGAGGTTTGACACT
Source organism: Bursaphelenchus mucronatus (assembly GCA_025436335.1). Lineage (NCBI taxonomy): Eukaryota > Metazoa > Nematoda > Chromadorea > Rhabditida > Aphelenchoididae > Bursaphelenchus > Bursaphelenchus mucronatus. The sequence continues at coordinate 3,045,769 of CM046359.1, forward strand.
TGCACATTTGATGACAATGAAGAGTTTTGTTGAAAAGGCGCTACTTTTAGGGCAGTCGTAGAATCGCTAGAGATGAAAAAAAGATTATTATTTTTGAGGTATATAGAGGTTGCATAAGGATGTAATTAAGAATTGCATGCTTACCGAGGATTGTAGAAGGTCTTGTTTTCTCCAATCAAATCAAGTTCGGAACTGTTCCCAAAGACCCATGTGTTGCTCGTTGTGATGTCCAATGCCAATGTAAAAAATTGGGCTAAAAACTTTTTGTTTTAAAATACGCGGTTTGACAAAAGCGATTTCTTTTGAAATTTGAGTATTGAGTATAGGGCAAGTAAAGTGGTTTATCTTCACTCCCTAACTGTTTCATAGCTTATATGGGAAGTTCGCCAAGTGCGACGCTCAGATTTTAATAAAATTTGGTAGAAATTTGGATAAATGTTTTTTTTAAGACTTTTGCGAGAGTCCTCACTCGCGTTTTGCAGAAACCGCCGAGATTTTTAGGGTAAGTCGCTTAAGCAGTATTTGTATCTTTGCGAATTATAAATATAGGTCTAACTCAATTTCGGTCCGTTTTTCTCAAACTACAAACAATTTTGAGTTCCTTTGCGATAATACTGTCAATAATATACTCTTGTACCGTAATCTTGTTGATATGTGCGCTTGCTCTTGGCTGGACTCACATTTGCTTTGCTGAACTTTTGGACCCAATTTGGGGGAAAAGGTTCTCGGAAAACTGCTTTTTGGGCCTTGTAAAGCACATAGCACGTGCTTATGTACAAAGGTGTAACTTAAATCAAGATAAGATAATAATTTGTGGCCTTTGAGGTTGTGTCCAAAGCGTGCACCTGACACCAACATTGCACTAAGACGGACAGTGCACCTGTGTGGTGAGTGCATATGGCTCGGACATAACAATTCACCTAGTGCAAAACTATTTAACTTGGCGAACATACCTTCCGAAAACCTAGATATGGCAAGGAGGGACTAATGAAATTTTTTTTGGTTTGCGAAAAAACGATATGGCAAGGGGGACCAAGAATTTTTATGGCATTTTTTAAATAAAAAAAAGATTTAAAAAAATTGTGTTTTGGTTTTCCTTGCCATATACATTTTTTTAGATTTGCATCTAATCGTCTTTAAAGTAAAATGACTATTCAAAATCGACAATTACAAGGTAGAAATCAATAAAACTTACGAGGACTTCCAATTGTGACATTGATTGTATAAAAATATCCGTCAAGAATCTGCAATTCGATCCCAAATGTGCGTTTAGCCACAACAAGCAGGTAGATTAAACCAAGATGCATTCTGCAACAGTACACCTTCACATTGGTTACAAGCTAGGGGTCTTCCAAATGGAAGTCTGAAAACCGCGAACTCTTCTTCTGTTGTTTTTCAGATTATACGGATTAAAAATAACAAAGCAAACCCCAAATTTTTCAACAATTCCAACCATTACATAGTTGTTCGAATCAACTAAAAAACGAATGTTAAAAAATTGTTTTGAAATAAGCACGAAAGGTTTTATCCCAAAATTTACAAAAACTTTTTCCAACTTTCAACCTGAAACCTGAAAAACTCGGTCGTTTCTGCTCGGAGGGACCTACATGCCTTAGAAAAAGTTATGCCGACTGTCATCAAAATCTGAGCGTCGCACTTGGAGTACATCCCATGTAAGTTATAAATCAGTTAGGGAGAGTGTAGAGATTAACCACTTTACTTTGATGGCTACCATATTAAGAGTTTACGTCAAGGTGCCGTAAAAAGTGCAAGTATGGAATTAGAGGTGAAGTATGCACTGTTTGATGGAAAATTCACGTGAAAGAATGGTAATTCATTTCATTCGATTGTGGCTGCACAATTCTATTGCCAAGACAAATGGAAAATCACACTGTCAAAAAAAAGTTCGAGTTAATTGATCATGTCGGGAGTGAAAAATGAAAGTAATGGTGGCCTGCAATCGGATTAGTGGTTGAAATTTGCCCTAAATACCACAATAATTTCTGTAAATGAAAAAAATAGTAGCGCTTACAGTACTCAAAGTGCGAGGCTCAAATTTGGACAAGACTTGGCACAAACTTAACACTCTGTTTTCTCGAGGTCGTAATACTTTTGCGACACTCCTAACTTGCAATTTGCAGAAGCAACCGGGATTTTTAGTTTGAAAAAAATGAGATAATTTTTTATAAAAAAATAGGCAAAAAAAGTGTCATATCTATTTTTATCTATTTATATATCTATTTAGAGTAGCCATTCCACCAAAAAATAATTTTTTTCCGCGCTAAATTGGCAAAGATATGGACAAAAAGTGTTTTTCTCTGTGACCGCTCTCTGCATTTCCCGTACTCTCTCCTCCTCACAAATCGTTGAATATTTTGGCAGCCAAAGAACGAACTAAAATTTTTTGCAATGCATCGATCACTTATTCCAAATACCACTCGCGCTCAAAAGTCCTGACAATTGAACTTTTGAGCGCGTACGTCTTCAAAAGACCATCAAACCGTACACTCGGGATATCCCGGCTCTTAGTTTCAGTTTCCTGAATTCCCCGAGACTTTCGTGGTCGATGGTCCTGCTAACAGACGCTACTACGTAAACGAAGTCAAAACTCATTCCAAATTAATTTTGATTTTTAATGTAATAAGATTTTCGCGTAATGCATTCTGAATATAAAAAATGTCAAAAACATTTGATTTTGCGAAGCAGGTTTAACCCGACAGAGTTCAAAGAATATGTATTCAAAAAAATACTTTGTCTATTGTAACGACAACAAAAGAATTAAATTACGGCGGCATTCTAAATATTTAGATAAGACACAAAAAAAATTTCTTGAAATTTTGTCTACTATACCATATATGTATATGCAGCGCGATTCAAATGTAGCTAAACAGCCACTCATGTAGAATATATATGTACAATGGGCATAGTACGCTTGAACTGCAACCTCTGTATTTTTCAACTGTTTTGAAGTGCTTTTTAAATGCAAAAGGGGGGGAGGTCAAAGATTTCGATTGTGGACTCAATTTTTTTCAATTATCGGATTTGGTTTTTAGTTTTGCTTGGTAAAGTTGTAAAAATAATATTTGGCCGTGCCTGGCGATATAAGACTGTATTAAACACGTTTTTCGGAGTTTCTAGTTGTTTTGCATCCGACACTAACAATACATAGTACATTTTACAATGATACACATTGTGGATGCACAAGAAGGAACTAGCACGAACCGTATTTTGTATTTTACGTATTAAGTATATGGTATCATCCTGAACGTGTCGCCTTTTTCCGTTTTAGCCTTATCACCAATCCCTTCAGATTTTTTTTTGGAATTTTTCTTAGCGATATCTTATCAAAGATGAATAAAGAAAGGTGAAGGTCAAATCTTGCACCATCATAAGTTCATCACCCTATTACGCAACTCATCGATCATCAATTCCTGATCCATCTTCCTCCTTTATCTTCTGCGTAACCAAAGGTATCCACAAATTCCGAAATCCTCCGAAATCCAGCCCCTTCAAGGTTCAGTAAATATTTAAGCAAGCACTTCCATTTCGCGATCGGCTTCGAGTATATCTTTGGATGGGTGCCGCGACCCGCTTTCCCGTCGTCTGCTTTTATTGATCCCATTTTTGGGGCTAGCGCAGTTTCCGTCGACGCTTTTCAGCCCTGACCCAAAATCTCTTCGCTCTTAAGACCGCCGCGAAATTCTTCCCGATGACCCGATGGGAATGCGTTATACCTGCGCGCCGCAATTCTCGAGATTAGTTCGCTGAAGGAGAATGGAAATGCGAGGGGTTCTGGAAAGAGATTTTTTCGATTTTTTGTTGATTAGTTTTTGGTCATGGTTTGTGGGAAATGGGTCATGTAGCTCATTGCTTGTTGGGAACTTGGAGATTCTAATAGAGTGATGAGAAATTGAAGGAAAGAGGTCCAAGAACGACTCGTTGATCTTTTTTTCGAATTTTGCTTGTGTTCTTGAAGAAGTTATTATTTTAGTTATTATTTGTTGCAAATGTACCGGTCTTTTGTCTAGTAAAGACAATTCCAAATTTTTTGCTAGTAGCCACTATAAACGAAGGGTTAAATCTACCAAAAAAATGAATTTTAAAACCAATAAAACGTGGTAAAATACGTCTACATATCTTTCAAGTATATTTAAACAACCCCGACTATAAAAAAGATTTTTTTTTTAGTTTCGCGTGTTCCCTTACACTTGAGTGTATCACATCTCTGACCTTAACAATTTGCAGTTATGCTCCGGTTTGCCGCAATTTCGGCCCTTCTTTTGTTGGCTTTGGCCGACAAAGCCCCAGTGAAAGAGCCCTTCTGCCGACCCAATCAAGTGGTCAGTAAAGTCACCGTTTTTGACGATGGAGCCATCGAAGCCGAATGTGGGCCGATTCCTTGCGGCCAAAGTGGCGCTCAATGTTCCGATGATCTTCCACATTGCAAAAGCGAGGCTGACAATGTCTTCAGTGGCATGAGGTGGAGCAAGAATGGACAGAGGTAAGGAGAAATGAGAGATAAAGGACTACACGGGTATTTATTGTAAAATACGATGGGTCAAGTAAAAAATTTTCGCTCACGGTTTGCAATGAGAAAGCTGCAAAATTAGTTCTAAAGCTTTCGGCAATTTCATTCAAAAAAATGATTTTTAAATAAGTAAAATACAGTTTCCGTTGATCACAAAAATACTTCACTGTCAAACAGATGACTTCATTTTCAATTTGTATTTCTTTTTTTAAATTCTCTACCTTTCCAGCATTCTTCTGCGCTGCTGCTCCATCAGCGTTCCAAACAAGGTCTACGTTGGAACCGACCTGGTCTCCACCGGCTCCTACTACACGGGCGGTCTTGTTGGCAAAAAGGATATGTTCGGAAAAGCCGGCCCCGAATTCGACTACGTCTCCAACATCCGCGCCGAACAAGGTGGAGTCCGCATCTGGGTCTACCGTATCATGTGTCCCGTCGAGGAAACCAAACGTCCCGAGTTCCCCCCTCCGCCCGAGCCACAGAGGGCGTTGAGCGCAGAGCAACGTCGTCACAACGTTCTCCAGCAACTCAACCAACAAACTGAGGTTGGAGCGTCGGTTGATGCGCCCGTTGAGGAGGAACCCTCGAATCCCTTGCAATACCGCCCACCCGCTCGCATGGCCAGACAAAAGGACAGCCCCATGCATGCGTCGCGACGAGTTTTGTAGATGTTACAGTAAGGAATAGTAACTGATTTGGTCTCTTTTTTTGATTCATTCCACCCCTCCCAACATTCCAAAGTAATAAATTGCATTTTAAAAGATTTTCTTCTGATAATAAACAGAAAATTTTAATAAAAGGTAGTAAGGCTCACCAGTCCTAATAAAACTGCCCTATTTTAAAGGGTGGGAGTATAATTCAATAATTACAAAATTGTAGCCTACACTCAGAACTAGAGGTCAAAGTTTCGAGCTACACAGAAATAAACTGTTTCAGACGTTTTCGAAAAAATTACAAAAAGCATAAACCGAAGATGTCATGTTTTTCTCCGGGCCTTAAAAATGAACCATAATCTCTCATAAAGACCACGCACACCCTGATACTTCTACTTTGCCTTTTATTTGCCCTTTACCATTCAACCTTAATTCCCATTGACTATGCAGAGCCTAGAAAAATGCTTTGTATTTGTGACTTTATCTTGTCTTTAGCTACAATATACATAAGACTAAGCGAATACGTGACTGTTTTCAATTTCTTGGCCTTGGGAGCAAAATAGCGCAGCAAGTTCTCAAAGCCGTAGATCTCATCCCAACTGTTTGTATTAATTAACCAATAATTAAGCATTATACGAATACTTAATTTGGTTTTAAATCCCAGATGGATATACATAAAATAATGAAGAAGAAACGATTAGTTATTGGATAAACTCCAAGATTACAGTCAAGCTAAATAAATTTTGAGAACCAGAAGGTTCGTTTATGCCTTTTGGTCACGCTAACCGGATCAAACAGTCTGTTAAACTGCAGAGAAAAGAAATGCTGTAATTTCGAAAAAATTTGATAGTGCTCTGTTCCCAAAAAGGTGCTCCCTTGCCTAAAAATTATTACTTTGATGTAAATCACGGTGACTCGGGTGTGAATAAGAGGCGGTGGTACGATGTTTGGGTTTATCCACGATAGTATCCGACAGGTAGGATAAAGTTGTCAAAAACCCGATGACAAAATTCAGATGGTGATTCGGAAACATGGTGATGACATCTGGGAAAAGGCAGTGTGAGTTTTTTGTGCATACCTTTTTTAAATAAAATGTATTATACATCTATGTAACCAATTCTTTCTTTAGCATCAACGCAGGCTTAGAATATGGCAAAGAATCAATTGTCGCTCGTTACTACACCGACATGGAGACCAACCTGTTGGTCGACAGTGTCTGTCATTCCATTGGGGTACAAAATGAAGCTCTTTGGGAAGAGTACGGCCATTTTCTGGTCCACTTCTTGCTAGAGATCGGTTGGGATGAGCTGTTGTCATGTGTTGCTCCAGACCTTAAAGGTTTTATCGATAATCTAGACTCGATGCATTACTTTATCGACCATGTTGTCTATAAGGCCAACTTGAAAGGCCCTTCGTTTCGATGTGAGCAAGAGGAAGACGGCACAATAACCTTGCATTACTATTCCGAGAGGTCTGGGTTGTTTCCCATTGTGAAAGGTAAGGAATTAACTTCAGCGCCAATTGAAAATCATACATTTTGAAGGTGTTCTCACCGAAATAGCCCGTCAACTCTTCAATCAAGACATTCGAATCTCTGTGGCCAATCGAAAGCAGCGCATCGTTCAACTGTCAACCGGTGAAAGATGCGAAGAGCATGTCACGTTTTCAATCCGAGATGCCGTAAAACCTTCGTTTGGTCTGCAAGACCATCAATCAGCTAGGCCAGCGCTTACAAACGATTTTGAACAAGTGGCCGAAAGGAACCGATCGGAGGCAGCAACAGAACCTCAACTCAAAGTAAACCAAGTAGAGTTCTGTCACCTGGCGCCGTATCATTTCATCATCGACAAGGAAGGGAAGCTCGTTCAAATGGGGAAGGCGTTGTGGTAAGTTAAGCCAGGAAAATATGTCAGCTTGGCTAGAAGACCTGTTAAATAACTAACTGAACCCTTAGAAGGTCGAGAATTATAATACTATGCATAAACAAGGCCTTTTATTTCAGCGAATATGTAATCGAAGACCACACACATCCAGGAACGCCAATCGCTCGTATCTTCGAGATCCACCGCCCATTCGTAACCCTCGACTATGAAAACATCAACAACTTTATCAATGGGGTATTTATTCTTCAGGTGCGCACATCCCCTTTGCAAACCACAGCTATCGTTGCCAACGAAATGGCAGCCTCTAAACCGGTTCCATCCTTTGAAGGTTCAGCTGAATTAATGTCCCACACTCAACATATAAAGTTAAAGGGCCAAATGATGATAATTGAGGGCGAAGATGAAATTATTTTTATGGGATCGCCATTTGTTTCCACCGTTGACGATCTCTACAAGTACGGAATGCGACTGAGTGAGATTTCGATGCACGACGCAACTCGAGATCTCATGTTTTTGAATGAAACGAGGACTTCAGACAATAAGGAAGAAATAATCTTGGCTGAACAGGCGATTGAAGCAGATCGATTGGAAGAGGAGCTGGTTAAAGCTGATGAGTTGTTAGAACAGCTGATCGGAGAGACATTTCCCAGATCCATGATGAAACAAGTGTTGAATAACAGTATCTGGGATGCGCGTAAGCTGATTAACCCCATTTTACCGTCATAATTTTCCAGAATCTTTTGAAAGCGCGACCGTAATGATGGTTGATTGCCCCTTGGTCACCAAACTTCTGCACCAATGCAAACCCACTGAACTGATAGAGACCATCGACGAGCTCTTCAACAAATACGATCGTATTATCAAAATCCACAATGGCTATAAGGTCAATATTGTCGGTGACGCGTTTATGGCCGTATGCGGAGCTCCGGAGCCCGTGGAGTCGCACTGCGAGAAAATGTGTCATATTGCCTTGGGGCTTCAATGGGAGACTCATTGCACGTTGGACAAGAATAATGAGCCATTGACAATGCGATGTGGAATTAGCACTGGCAGTGTTGTTGCTGGAGTTATTGGAGGCAAAACACAAAGATACTGTGTGTTTGGGGTGACTGTAAGAGAATGTGCTCAGATGTTGGCGCAGTGCCCGCCAGGCAGGGTTCACATTTCGTCCGAGGCTGTGTTGTAAGAGTATTTTCAACCGTTCAGTGGAGTTTGCAAGTTTTATTGATACCAAATCTTTTCAGAGCGGCCGAAAGGACAGGAAGATTTGAGTTCCTCCCCAGAGGAAACGTCTTTATCCGTGGCATCGGAATTCAAGAGACTTTTTTCCTCATCAAGAGCTTTAAGAAGTCGGTGTGGGAAATTATCGGCAAAGAAAGAGGTAAGGAATGTTGTTATTGACCAAAGAGCATACCAAATGCGATTTAACTAATATATAGTTTCCGTATTTCCTCGCGAATTTGTGGAGAACGGGTGATGACCGGACTTTAAGAGCCTATCTAAGAAAAGTTGCACTCAAAAGATGTAAAGATGCAGTCTTAGGGTTCCCTTCTTATCAATTTAACATCATCATTTCAGATGTTAATGTCCACTCAATCGACGGCTACGCCGAACTGTTTGCTGGACTCCAAAATGACATCAAATTGATGAGAGCGTTGGAGAAACCTGACTCTGCCAAGTGTCGTGTCTTGTGAAAGTACAGCATACACGTATCTTGAGGCACAATGATTTTTAAAATAACATTTTTATTTTGAGATAAATATTACATACATACGTTAATGAAAGATTACCGACGCTTTCGTCTCAAATGCGAATGCAGGTTTATGTCTTTGACCCCTCTGAACTTCTTGACGACAAACATGCTAAATGACAGTAAAAATTGGATAACACTCAAGAGGGTTATCCCCAAAAACAAACTCAATTGACCGCCGATTTGAGAAACAAAGCCGGGAAGGGTGGTTGTAACAACTTCTTCATAGGTTTCGTACTGAAAAACGGTAAAAATAATTTAGGGTTAAAAAGTAATTTTTCTAATAAAAAAGTCTTACTTCAAGGTCGGTGTAGCCGAACTCCAAACGAAAGTCTGGCACGTTTTTCTCGACATTCCAGCCATTGTATTCCTTTGTATACAAGTAGTACATTCGGTCAAGGCGAGTGCAGGCTGGTAGGCACTAAATCAAGTGCGGTATTTACTGTAGTTTCAGTCAAAACTTATTTCAAGGCCTGATTGCTACCTCAGCTCCAAATTTTAAGACTTGTAAAAGCACCCTAGAAACAAACACCTCAAGCTCACCTTTGTTCCATTCAAAGTGATGTCAATAATATCCATGTATATCTTTGCAATCTTTCCAGTGTCACAAATGTCAATCCATGGCGCTCGATAGTGCATGTAAAACGGCGTGCAATTCAATGTGTTGATAAATTTCGTGTACAACCATCGTCTCACGTAACACGCGCTTTTCCCTCGACGGTCATCTCCAGGAAAACAGGAGGAGAAGTCGGGTCGCAGACGGTATGCTTTCGTGGAGGCGCTGATATAATTGTAAGCCCTGTAACTCAAGTAGAATCTGGGAAACGTTGAGACTTCCGAAGTCGGAGAGGCAAAGTAGGCGACTACTTGAGGCTGAAAGTTTTAACAATCGGAAAAACTGCAGCGAAAGATTTTTCGCCACGCTTTAAAAATTTCAGTAAAAATAAATTTAAAATTAATAGAAGTCTGGACTCACCTGAAGTCCAGACTTGTCGATGATCGGACTCGGCAATTGCCTCATATTCAAATACAGCCTTCCATGGTAATCTGGGTCCGATTGGAACAACTTTTTCAGCCGAAAACAACGTCCCCTCAGCATGATATAACTTGCTCTGAAGATATCGCAACACGGCACTTTCTCTGCTCCCAATTTGCATTTTTTGAAGAGCTACAAATCTGCGCATACAAACCAAAAACAAATAAATTGTACCTGGTCGCAAGTGTATCCATATTTTTCGAACAAAGTCTTGAAGAATCTGTCCGGACTCCGCTTTCCACGCCATTTTCGCAGCATCGCACTTTTCTGTGCGTGTTCTTCGTCCGTCAAGTTTTTAACAAATTTATCCATGTTTAAGAAGCCGGCGTCTGCGATTGCAAAGCCCACCAAGTCCTTCATCTGGGCGTCTGTCAGATTTCTCAGTTGCTTTTTCATATCTTTGTAGACCAGCTGAATATTGAGGGCATCCGGGTTTTTGGGGCAGATAATTACTGCTGGGAATTCGAGCTCCGCTGCCTAAAAGAGGCAAAAGGTTAACTAATTACTGGATTTGAAGGAATAAGTCAATTTCAAAGCAAAACCGAGGCTCAAAGTTTTTTTGTGGCTTACCTGATTGATGGTAAAAGTGGTCAAAAGCTGATCATCCAAAAAGTCTTTGAAAGTAATCTTCGTTGTAATTGTTGACACAATCAGAAAAATGACAATCAATGATCCCCAGAAAATTTGACTGCTAATGTCTCGCGCCTAAAACGAAGCCGAAGACATCGAAAAGCAGCTGTGGTATCATAGAACAACGACAAACACGAAGCCCCCATTATATGAGACTTACACAGCTAGCCTGTTGCAACGCGTGCATCTCCGTGCCCACAAAGAACTTGCAGAAGCATTTTGGGCGTTTCATTCCGTATTCTCTAACTTGAGCCACAAAATTAATCATCAAACTTGTCCGAGAGTCCGATGAGAAAGTCCTTGATGGAGCATCCTTCGGATTCTGGACTGGATTCGTAATGATCGCTCGGGAATAACGCCTCATCTTCAATAACTTTTTCAAAAAAATAACGTAAAGTCAGCACAATGCCTTGTGTAAAATATCGATTTATTTAGAAATATGGAAGATGTGTTCGAGGCTAAAGGAAATGCCGGAAATTGAAAATTCAGCGTGAGAAAACACCAGGACCAATTCTGGTGCCTGTGTTTCAAGCGATATTCAGGCATATCCCACTCCGTTCTTTTTATAAACGTCAAAGTAGCTTGTATTAGGTAGTTTGCAACTGTCATTTGCCCTGGCATATTGTTACAAACAGAAGGAACATGTGGGGATGCAAATACATGATGCAGTCATCGTTCTTTAACAAAAAAACAAACCCGTTTATTATAAAATGCGTTTGCTATGCGTAGCGGGAGCTCATTAGGATCAATTTCTCATATTTTTTTGTCTATGATTTTCTTGGGCTTCGAATAAATTTCGAAGACTTTTTTCTTAACACCGTAAGATATGTAATTGTTAATGGGACAGTACAGCTACTTTTGAATTGCGCTTTTTACAACGTGCAAACGAGATGTCCAAAAAGTTTCTTGTCTACTGTACCAAAAACAACGGGAAAAACGTAATGGTGACATTCTACATGCTTAGTAATAATTATTTTACTGTTTACAATTTTTCCGCCTTTTTTCGCCGCAGGGACTTTGCTATAAAAAGCCTTATAAATCATCACAAGTCAAAAAAAACTTTATTTTTTGCCAAAAAGCAATAACAAAACTTAACTATGTCATATTGAAATGCAAAACAACTGTGGGCAGCATGAACGTTTAATTTTTTTCATTTTCTCTATTCTTTTCCCATCGCTCGATAGCTTCGGATCACAAAGTACTCGAACCATGAGCCAAATACGATTTGCAAAGAAGCCACGGTGATACCGAAGATGCTTTGGAATTCTTTAACGTCCCTTTCTTCCGTTGACATTTCATTTCCATCGTCGTTTTCGAGATGATCGTTAGAGTACATTTCGGCCAAGCATATTGAAAGAATTACGACTTGTACTATGTTGCCAACAATTCCGAGGAACTAAAAAGTAATACTTGTACACAAAATAACACCCCCAAAAATTAATTTTCAGTCTGCCAACGTACATTAGTCACCATATATGGCCAGTAGAGTAATCGGTGGCCGTTTTGTACGCCATACATCATCAAAGCCGGTGTTACAATGGTTATTATTCCGCCGATAAAAACGGGGATACCAAGTCCAAGCCAATAGCCGAAAATATCCAGTATTCCCAACACAATCGTTATCGCTGATATCACAAATACCACAAACTAAAAAAGAGCAATTTTTATAGGCAATAAGATCTATTTTTGACAATAACCTGCTATTGTAAGCGCTCTATATCAAAGTTTAAAGTTTGGGTAATAATTTGAAATATTGTTGCGTTGCATCTCTGAGACTTCTGTACAGTAATCTTTTCACTTACATCAACTTGCGCCTTGCAGCAGCACACTCTAACATTCGGCATGATTCTCAAATTTGAACCGTAGTAACAACCAACGTAAGTCACTGTTGAAGCACAACAAAAAAACGGTAGACTGGGTTCTCAGGCCACCTTCACGGACGATGTAACAAACCCCTTTTAAATCTCATTTTTCACGGTGAGAATGTAAATATTGGGAAATGTGGTGGTATCTAGTTTGAGGCCTGCGCACAATGACGAGCAAGTATAAAGATGAGAGAAACGTTATGTGTGGCTTATAAGGCACAAAAGAGTCTGCAATATCTAGGCGATTTTTTGAAGGAAACATTTGGTTTACGTCCAACAAAGAAAGTCTTTGACGTGAGGCAAACAAAATTCCCGGCATTTGTGAGCACTGTCAAGGCAAGAAATCTCAAGATCAAAGCGGAATGTCCTCAGGGACAATTATGATTTATTCCTTGTTGGCTAATCAGATCATTGCCTGACTGACCAAAAGTGACGTGTTGGAAAAAATAAAAATTTCACTCCAAACTCAACATTGCCCGCAAACGTCGTCTTTGTCCTTACTGAAATGGCTTCAAATCAGTGTGCGGTACAGTGCCAAAATTGGACAAAAGTTTTTCAGCGTAAGTTACTGTTGGGCCGTACTATATGTAAACAGCAAATTGCCCCGGGCCAAAACAAAAAAACTAAAGGCAAGAAAATGATCCTGCTCCAGTTTATGTGCGCATCGTTTCAAAGTGAAACGAGCTTTATGCAACAGGTCATACATAGAGTTTTTCCTTCTTTCACACCTTTTGAAACACTCCCAAGTAATCGTTGTCAAATTCTGAACATCTTTTCACATTATGATATAACGTCCTACTTCCATTTTCTATATAGTTCTACTCCAATTGCAATCGCAATAAAATATATACGTAAAAATGTGCATGCGTACATGCATAATTTTGTAAATAATTTTTTGTTGTTTTAGCCTCCCAAGCCGTTTGTAGACAACATATCCAAAAAGTTCCCTGTTTTATTACTATTTGTTTGCGCAGATTGAGCTTGTTCGAGTTGGTTATTCTTGTCAGCAAGCCGTTATTTGAAGCTAATATAAAGAGCGAAGCAACGTCCATTCTGTAAGCATTAGTATATTATAATTCTTTTGCATCTGGTAGTTTTAATTACTTTGCACAGATTTCTAAACTGCCTCTCATGAACCTGCGAATTACTGCATTAGTTGTGCTACTCCCAGTCCTGTCAATTCAACAGGACTATCAGAACTACAATAACCAGTGGGAACAGGGCGAGCATGGCCCCAAACATTATGTTGGAAAGCACTATTACTACGGCCCTTTGTATCCAAAACTGCCTTTGTTGAAGGCTTATGAAGCTAGAGCAATTACTGATCGGGCTGAATGGAGCAAACGACAGGTCAAGGACCGCCTGGATGAATGGGTCAGGAAACAGCCGGAGAAGGTCAGGGTAAGAAAACGGTAAAATTATAATATCTCCGAGTAATGAACACAGTGCTACCAATAGATTCTTGCTTTATAAATTAAAAATCTTAAAAGTCTTTAAAATCGACAGCGTTCTGTACCACTAGTCACCAATTTACATACGTGTGTATCAATTTCCAGTTTCCGGAAGTAGCCTTGCATAAATTGATGCTTACCGCGTGTGTTCTGCTCTGCGACGTATGTTCTTCTCACAATTGTATTTTCAGGAGATCTATAATGCCTTCGACAAGGCGAGTAAAGTCAGAGTACTCCAAGAGAAACTGGATCATGAACAGCACATTGCGAATCAAGCCAATGAAGTTAGGGATTTGGACAGACGAATTCAGGTAAACTATTAAACAAGGGAAGTGCAATGCTCAAATCTTGTTACCAATTGTCACACATGGCGGTCTTGGGCCACGTATCAATTCCGGAAAATTTGGGATTGTGCCTTGCTGGGACAGCCAAGATATTCAACGATCTTTGCGGCCGAGAGAGTACGCGAAACGCGGAGAGAGGTCACATGAAAAACAACTGTGCTAGTTTTGTCCGGAAAAAATTGCTTTTTTGTGGATACATTGTCTCCCACGGTCGAAGCATAAAACTCACGTAAAACTGAGCACATTTTTTCGACCGTTGACTTAAAAAATTTCGGTCGTCTCTGCAAAGCACGATAAATCTCGCAGATGTCATAGGAGAAATTGCATCAAGTTTCATAAAAATTTGAAAGTCGTACTTTGGGCACTTCCCTGTAAATTACCTTATAAATCAAGACTAACAAATTATCCAGGAACACCTCGATAACCTCGACATAACTTGGTATCAAACTTGCCGTCGGATCAACGATGTAAAGCGGGACGCTGATCCGAAAATTCTAAAAGCTCTTCACATCGAAAGACGGACTAAATGCGGAATAAATGTACTGACTCCGGACTCGGAAGACCACAAGAATCCCGAAAGTTTTGAAGACTTTGGAAAGAAACCAACGGAAGAGGAAGGCTATCATCATGGAATGAATGGAGGACAAGAGGAAGACGACATCTACGATCAAACAGACGACAACAACGATTACAACAACAACAACAACAACATGTATGGTTGACGGCGGATCTTTTGCCGCCAATAGAAAGTTTTGTTTTTTGTAAATACTTGGGAAGCTATTGTTTTGAATAAATTATAACTGTTAATCAGTCAAAATGTAAAGATCGAACAATATATTATGCAATCCTGCAAAACAAAACAACTCTTGCAATTTTTACAAATCGCAGACGGGAAAAACAAGATTTGTATTATATAAGTATTATAATTTCACACCAAATTTTAATACGCGGATAAGTGTTTTAATCACGGAGAATGTGCGATAACACCGCCTGATTTGACAGTATAGATTGGTGTGAAAGCGGACGGATATTCAGAACATTTGTTTTCGTATATCAATCCGAATGCATATGAGACAGCTCTAGCCCCTCGTCCTAGTTTTTCTTGTCTTTGGAGTTGCCAACGCCGACTTTTCGGGTAGGTAAAATGCGTGTCACCTTAATTTAAAAAATAAAATATACGATTGACGCATGCATTTACTGAAACTTCCAGGTCCAAAAAAGCCAGCAAGATATGTAGATGACTTTGGAATAAATCAAGACGATGCAGCTTACTCTGTTCCGGAAGGAGAAGATGAAGGGTCTAATGAAGGATCGGAATCAGACCCAGAATTCAGAAGAAAGAGAGATACAGCAGCTGATAAACATGTAAGTAGAGATCGCCGCTATCCTCGACGTCCCAGAAGTCCAGCAAGATATGTAGATGGCCTTGGAATAAATCAAGACGATGCGGCTTACTCTCTTCCGGAAGGAGAAGGTCAAGGGTCTAATGAAGGATCGGAATCAGACTCAGAATTCAGAAGAAAGAGAGATACAGAAGCAAATAAAACTGTAAATGCACACCACCGCCATTATTCGTTTCGGCGTCCAAGAAATGCAGCAAGATATGTATATTCCGTCCGCAGCCACAACAAATCTGGGGAAGAAACTGGAAACGAATCCGGTAAGGACGGTAGCGGTCTGAAGGTCACCATCAACAAAAGCATCGTCGTAGATTTGGATTCCCCTAAAAAGTGAATAAATATAAACTTTTCCTGATGCTCCATTTTTATGATTTTTCAATCTCTATTTCATGCATTAAATAAACTACTGGACAGGAGATAAACATACTATGTATTAATATATTGGCTAATGTTTTCAGCACATGCAAAAATAACCAATAGTTACTAAAATCACTATAATTTTTTAGCATCTCAATAATTAAAAACTAATGGCATATACTGGTAAGAGAGTAACAATTCAAAGCGAGTCACTTAACCTTTCCGTTCTCCATATATATACGTCTGATACGTCTGTTTTTTCATCTGGTTAATGGTGCTCTTCTTCTCCCCGATGGCGCCACTTTTGGGACACTCATACTCAATTTGCCCTGATCATCCAATTTACATTTGACGAAACCGGATCTCAAAGGGGTGAATATGATGAATCATATATATTAATATATAAAAAGACTTGAAGTTTTGATGAGAACCACAGCTCGACTCCGCTTGTTGAGGTCCATGTTCTGATGGTTTTACAATCAATGTTTAATCTTCAAGTTTGTGTATGCCGTGCAACCTGGAGGAGTAGATATATATGTAAATAAAAGAAATGACAAATAAAACGATGTATGGTTGCAAAATGTACAAACTTCCGGTTCTTTTACTGTTCTCTCCACAAAGCCTAATCCTCGTTTCGGTTTGCTTTTTGAAAAACCAAAGACCGTGAATCATCTTGCTTTTATCGCCGGTTTCCGCAATGTATTGACATTATAATTAAGCAGGAAATGCGAAAACCAACTTCAGATAAGATAATTAGTGGTTTACTGACTTATCGACCAAACAGTTGTAAAAAAACGCCAAATCCGATTTGTCTAGTCTATTTTTTTTTTTGATTTTAGGGCTCTTCATCGGGGAAGTATTGCAAGTGCGACGCTCAGATTTTGATGAAACGTGGAAGAAATTAGGAATAATTTTTTATAAGATAACTGTGTAAATCCTAGCCCGGTATATGCAAAAACTGTCAAAAGTGGCTACTTAAAGGCAATTTTTCTACAAAAAAGCTGCTTTCTTCGCTCGAAACTAGTAAAGCAATTACCAAAAATTGCTTTTCTCTGTGACCGCTCTCCGCGTTTTTCATACTCGCTCGGCCGCAGAGATCGTCGAATATCTCGACGAATTCTGCAAAGCGATAGCTAAAATTTTGAGGAATTTATATGGGGCCTATGCCTGAAATGTATGCAAAATTTAAATTTGGTACTTCCTATGCAAATAGTATTTTTGACCTTTAGTTAAATCAATCAGCAGTTAATTTTAATTTAAAAAATTAGTATAGTATAACAAAAGACCTTTTATTTTTTCTTCTAAAATTCAAAACTTTTGGGCTTTTTTAATCGCATAATTAGCCTTTTCAAAATCTTCAAGTGCTATTTATACTATTTACAATCTTTTTTTGCAAAAGTTTGCGGATTATATGTCCTTTTAAGGATTATATCAGATTATAGGGGTATAATTAAGAGTGTTAACACTAATTAGACAACTTTTTCGAATACTTCAGACATTTTTTGATTTGTAGATTGAATTGTTTACCGGGCAGTTAGATATATTCTCCAATTTTTTTGAGGTTTCTATTTTTTTGCCCATTCCGGTGGTCTTTTTTCTTACAAAGTACTGTACCGAGTTTTTTGGCATGTAATTAGTCTCAATAATTTAAATTGAGAATTACAGTATAATTCCAAACTATCCAATTTGGTCGGATATGACTTTTTTACAACATAAAAACCCCGCAAAAAAGATTTACAGCCAATTTGAGGTGAGAGGATTAGACAACAATCCACAGCCTTCTCGACGAGCTTATCCTTCCTCTAATCAGAACAAATCTTACCTCAGGGCCTTGTCAATTTGCCTCTAATACAACGTGGCTTTGTTTCCTGTCCCACGCACCGTATTATCACCCGATAATTGGCACAGGATCTTGTCCCACAGTACTAACGGATTACAGTACGAAACTCGTGGAAATGAATCTTTTCCGTTCCAGGATTTTTTTTGTTCATATTTTTGTGGGGATTCTTCGAGAACAAAGATGATTGAGGGCAAAATTTGAGTGGGTTTTTGCTTTTTTCGACTTGTTACAGTATGAAGCGTTAACTAAGGCTGCTTCCGAAGCTATTTTTATTAGACCATTTGAGGTAAAAAAATTCGCGTTACGTTTCTCCAGAGGTTGACGGATTACATTGTCACCGTTGCATTAATAACACCTAGCATGTATTACATTTTTGTCAAATTTCGACCTAAAAATCTTTACAGTTTCTGCAAAACGCGAGTTAGAGGTCTCATACATGTCTTTGTTAAAAAGAATTAATCTTAATTTTTGATAAGTTAGAACAAAATCAATTCGAGTACTTTCCCTGTAAGAAAATTACTTTATTTCGTTACACAGTTTTGGATTAATCTGCAAAGGTAATGTATATGTACGTAAATATGACGCAGCAAATGAGTAGTTTATGTACGGTATTTCAGTGACCTATGCATCGGATAATCGGTGTGCCTTTTACACTTTTTTTAACGTTTGCTATCGAAAAGCGACTAAGGTATCAAGTGGATCCCAAAATAAGTTACAGTACGACGTAGATCATCGTAAAAAGCGTGTTTTTGGTACGTGCTTATTTTCAGCTTTTAGTTTTACTATCCTCATTACATCTTGCTGTTTATGTATGTATTTTTTGCTGCACTGTATTTTATCGTCTTTGTCTTTAATAATGCGTTTCTGTCTTAATGTACAACGACTCAAAAAAGGTGATTCAATTAGTATTTAAGACAGATAAAACAATGTGGTCTTTAATTCCAAGAATCCGTAATCATTGCGGACCGGGAAGTCTAGAATACGTAACGTTAATTACACGCTTAATTAAATGAGTCACATTTTAAGAGGCCATATGGTAGCCGTTGAAGCTGTGGAGACAAACAATTCTCTAATCTGAAACGTTTCCCGTCAGGACTTAGTAGTTTGTCAGGAAAATAATGTGGACTTGCTGCGCCTTCAAATCGTAGATTATAGGTTTGCGACGGTTGGTAATTTAGTGCTCGACTGCAACGCAAGACATTTTTCTTTGATCACTCCACATTATTTACCGACAGACCAATATGTACGTTAATATGATTGATTACAGTCATTTCTTGGTCAACTTTAGTGACGTTCAGATACTTTTAAGAGAGAAATATCTTAAATAGAAAATCACTTGTTGCTAAATCAGCTTAAAATCAAGCTGAGTCACTGATCAGACAGTACTACTTTGCATTACAGAATGCAATGAAATACTCGTCAGTGTTATTGTGTGTTCGGTGTGATTCATCCGCACATACACTATACATCACAAGGAACACTCTTTGACATTAAACCAAATGTCGGGGAATACACAAGATTAGCGCTGATTTCGTTGAAATCTAACTTTATAAAAAGTTAGTTGCTTTCCTTCACGTGAGGAAAATTTTTTATACCAAGAAGTGCTCAAATAGTTTCGATTTTCCCTAAATTTTGCACATACCTTATGCATAGGCCATTTATTAATTCCTGAAGATTTTAGCCGGTAGTCGATTAATTTGACAAGCTTTTTCGACTATAAAGCGCGGAAAATGCAGAAAGCGGCACAACGTTCCTGTGTACAGTAGACACAAAGTTGAATCTGTTCATATACATAAACTCGCAAAGAAAAGGGACGATAGTTTTTTCTCTGTAAATTTGTGCCAACTTTTTATTTTTTTTTCTGAGCGTCCCATTTCCTTTGTATATCATAAGATCTACAAAAAAATTTATTTTAATTTACTGGGAACCTATCTCATAATTTCAACTTAACAAAGAAGCGATCCCCATTTTTGTATATCCGGTCTTATTGCACAGTTGTTTGTCTTACCCCGCAAAATATTTTTGTATTGTGATATTTGCATATGCCTTTTCGAAGATAAATTTGCAGCTCTTGGGATTCTTTGAAATTATAAATTTAGAAATTGTGGAAGTCACTTGTCTGAGTACTCGTATCCATGAAATGTAGGCGTTAAGGAGATTTGCAAGATATATGTAGCTGTTAATTTGTCGAGATGGGAGAAGGAAACGGAGTAATTTTTTAAACAACACTTGCAAGATATCATCAAAATCACGTTGAAGCGTCTTCCTATATAGACATGTTCAAATAGCTGTTGCAACGAGCATGAAAAATTTAAAAAAATGTCGATAATCTCAATTTATCCTTTTTCGTTGACACCTCCGTCATGTCTTTTATTAATTACAAAAATCGCTCATTTACGTTTCACAACACGTTGAGAAGAGCATTAGCGCAAATTAAATCCAGTTTTATCCCATCGAAAACACGACATTAATTAACTGTAATTTTTTTGTCATCATAAACATCTGATAATTACTCTTTCTGCGTTTCTTCAATTTTCAATTTGAAACGGATTTGTGCCAATGTTTGTGGAACGAACTGCGTAGATGACCCAAGACTCGGGTTAATTGGTTTTTCGGCGTCAAATCTTGGTGTAGAGATAATCTGCGACAAAATAACAATAATTACAAACGACGCTGTAACAGCCACCGTGACATTCTCTCGGGGCTTTCGCGTTACAAAATCGTATCATATTTTGTAGCAATTCTTCGGCGAGGATTTGTTTTTCGGAACGATTCGTCTGGAAATGCCTTTTGTTTGTTTTCCGGCGGGTTTGTAGCTAATTGACAAATTGTTGAAGCGGGGTTTTGACTAATTGTACACATGTTACGTTGGTGTTCGATAATGAAAAAGAGGGATCAATGATTAGCGAATTACGGTAAAAAAGAAGGCAACCTTTTACGGCTGCAACAAAAAAATTTTGAAAAAAGTTTAAAGGGCCAAAACGGCTACTTTTGAATTGCGCTTTTACGGCGTGGGGAACGAAATATCAAAAGTTTTTTTATGTCCTGCAGCGAAAACAAAAGAGTCGCCAACAGAAAATAATTATTAGTAAGCATGCAGAATGTCACCATTATTTTCTTCCGTTGTCATTGGTACCGTAGACGAAGAAAATTCTTGGACGCTTCGTTTTTACGCCGTAAAAAACGCGATTCAAAAGTAGTTGTACTTTCCCTTTAATGCGGTTTTTGTTGCATCAGACATCTAGAAGCAGACAAAACTTTTTTAGCAGATCTTGGCGCGCAAAAGACTGACATCAAAATTTCGTATCTTTTCTACCGTAGCTACGCGTAGGGGTAATGTTACAAGAAAAAATCAATTTTTTCCACACGAAACGGCAAAAAATTTTGCGCTTTCGGACCGTGCTTCTCGTTGAGATACGTCGTTAAATATCGCGTATCTCCCTGCGTATCTTCCTGTATTACCGTATACATTTGCAATGGAATTTGGAACAAAATCCGTGTTGGAGAGCGCATTGCAAGCGCCCTGGTATTTATGTCATTTAGCGGAGGATTTTATTATATGTTTAAGCAGGAAATACTTTAATGACTCTTTGTGTGTTATGGCGTGGGGGTGGAAAAATTATAAATAACAAAAATCTTGAGGTTACCAGGAATTTTTTAGAAACGCCGAGGGATTTTGAGGTTGCAACGCGCACACTTCGGTGAAAATGATCAAAATAGCCCTGAAAAAGGATTGAATGGATCTTGCAAAGTACCAGCCAAAATTTTTTTAGCAATAGTTACAGTAACCGCACTGGCCTGTCATACGGAATTTGATTATTTCCGGCTGAAAACGCAATTTAATTTTCTAAAAAAGTCTTTAATTTAAAAACAATAATTACATTCATCCAATCAGCCCCAATTACACATGGTTTTGATGTTGAGCTCATAATTCATAATTATTTCGAGCTGGATGTAAACAACTCCTTTGTCACAAACCAATCATTGGCCATTGTTGGCAGAAGTTAATAAAACGGGATTATATTTGGGCAATGTAATCGTCTTTGTTCACTTATCCCGTTCCAATGTGCAGGCTAAAGTGTAAACGCACATTGCTGGCAGCGAAAAGAGATTATTTGATCCGATTTTTGAGACATCAAATGATAATCATAATGAAAATGCAAACTGTCCAATGTGGGAAAGCAAATGATATACCACCTCTGATCGGCGGCGATACCACATATGCAAGGCTTTAAATTTGACAAAAATGGGCATGACAAATTGTTAAAGGACCAAAACAACTATACATTTGAATTTCGCTTTTACGGCTTGGAAGACGAAATGTCAAAAAATTTTGTGTCTTCCCACGCCATTAAAACAAAGTAGAGGTAATTTTAAAACTGCTGACGATGTATTTTACAATACGTTTGACTATTTTGAACTATTGCCATTTAGGGAAATGTTTACAAGCAGGATTTAGGGTGCGGCTTGAAGTTCCCTTGATCGAGCATTGCAAAAATTTTGCTGACCTTTCGTTCATGCCTTCGTTCTATTTTTGGCTGACTTTCTAATCATCTACGGGATCAAAATTCACAACTAAAAATTCCAAAAAACTCCGCAAACAGGATAACCTTTGCGACTAGGAAGTCGGTAAAGAGGCATGTTGCAGTGTGACCAACATATTCACCTGTTCCGATATTATTTTGCATTACTTTTTCAGCAGCCAAAACCCTCGCATTGAAAGGTTAGAATTTTCAAAATCGTCTAATAATATTCTCGCTGCAAGCAAGAAATTTTAACGCTTTGCACGTTGCAGATAAAATACGGAGACGTAATTTATCGTATAAATTCAAACGCATGTTTTGAAATTTACCTCGCACGGATTAAAGCGACATTTTTCGAATTGCATACGTTCAAAAAGCCACAAAAGATGCAATTTGTGGAATTTAAATGCTAAAAAAATGCAAAGTTTAATCCGGTGATATTACGTTTTTTACATTCTACATGGGATCAAAGAGCAAACATTTTTTGCATTTTCACGTCTAGACGACACACAACGCTTTTAACGTTTTTGTTTAAAGTGCCAAAGATGGCCGCGTTTTGTAGCAATTGCATTTTATTGCGTAGTGCTTTTCATGTGTGAGACGTGTTTTTTGGCCAACAGACTCTACAATTTCACAGTGGTCTTTGATGTAGAATAATACAAAAAAAATGATAAAATTAATTTTGGACAACCATTGGCAAAATTCGCACATTAAGCCTTGAAAATTTTAACTTGTGCTTTGCAGTGCCGAGTTTTTGATATGTTAAGATTTTTTATTTGTTACATCAGAAGGAGATGACAGTACAAAATCCGTCAAATACAGATCTCAAGGTTTTAATTTATCACTCTCGTCGAAAAATATAGAAATTGGCTTTAAACTTGTAGCAATTAACAATTTTATGTTATAATTACCCCACGCGTGCTGTAAAAAGATCTTCAAGTTCAACTCATCTTTTGTATTATATTTGCTCTGTTAATCCCCTCTTGCAAACCTGTGCGATTTTTTGTCATGTCACACTTTCTGCTACCCACCCGCTTTGCACACTTGCGACGACCATTATTTTTTTGTGTTGTAACTTTAATAATGGCATTGGAGACTGCCCGTTTCGACAAAGAGGCCTGTTATGCTACATTATACTTGTATTGAGCAACGAAAAAAGTTTACGCGAATACTGTACTGAGTACAACTGTTTGAATGAAAAGATAACTACGTTATGTTCGTCGGGTTCAAGAATAAATGACGAGGAAAGTTTTGCAACGAAGAGATGATAGTTGCAAACCCGTATATATAATAGACTCAGATCTTGGGTCAGGCGGGATATCACAAGACGAGGCTTGAAAATGGCTTCACAAGAAGCCACAATAATCTTAAAGGGTCAGAACAACTACTTTTGAATTGCGCTTTTTACGGCGTGTGAAACGAAATGTCAAAAAAGTTTTTTATGTCCTGCAGCAAAAACAAACGCGGCGGAGTTGCAAACAGTAAAATTATTACTAGTAAACATGTAGAATGTCATCATTATTTTTTTCCGTTGTTATTGGTACAGTAGACAAAGAAACTTTTTGGACTTTTCGTTACCACGCCGTAAAAAGCGCGATGCAAAAGTAGTTGTTTTGGCCCTTTAACTGTCGATAAGAATAATATTGCCTTGGACCTTAGCTTAAAGATCGGCGGAGCCCTGGCAATCTTGTTGTCATTTTGACTTATCAGATTTTTCGGATGAAGTATGTACGTATGCGGAAATTTCTTCGAAATAAGATTATACCGCTGAACTGATACTTCCACATATGCCATTTAACGTTGCAGATTTAAAATATCAAGTCGCTGTTGGAAAATGATGTTTCCGGGCTGTATAAGCAAAGGGCAATACGCTTAGTATAAGGAATTTACATCCTTTCCACGATGTTTACTGTCGGTTTTCTCCGTTCTTTGGTATGCTTTTTCAACATGAGCAATTTCCATGCCATAAGATATTGTAAAGTTTGAACAGTATACAATTTTTTCTCGAAAACAAAACAACAAAATCCTCAATCTCAATGGTTTTATAATGTGTTCTAGAATGTCCTTATTTAGATGATGATATAGACTTTTGTTTTTTCACATATTTGTTAAATTTATGGATTCAAAGGCCGTTTTTCGCAAAGATCGCGGGACCTCATTTTCAGTAGAATGATGCTTCCTCAATAGGGCAAAAATCTTTGCGTTGGAAGGCAAATTACAGTAAATAAAGGAAGTGGAAGGGTCGGATGGTCCCGGAAATCTTACCATTTACGACTACATTATCTTTTTTATTTCAAATTCGAAGACGAACACGATACCTGCTTTAGAGAAGAGCCGAAGCGCAATGCCGAAGGTTGCTTTTGTAGGAAGACGTAGTTTGTCTACGTGTATTCGGATACAAAATTTGTATTATATGTAAGACGTATTATATGAAAGACACCAGTGTTGCATTTGTGCACTTTTACGTCCGATCTGCCAAAATTTGTGGTTTGTAACGTGGGAATTCCGGGAATGTTGTACGTACATGAATGAAATTGTGATCCCAAAGAATGTTAAAAGTGCGGTAGAACCTTTAATTTATGCCTTTGCGCCATTTTCGGTTACTTTCCAGGAAAGCTCCAAGTGTGGCTGAACCTTTAAATACCTATTTAAGGTTTGACCCGTATGAATCTTTTGACATTTCTGCTCTTTGCACTTGTACAAATTGTAACTAAAAATTTCTGAGGATCCGTAAAACACGAAAACTTTCAGTGCACTTTTTTGGTTTAAAACTCAAGGATTTGCTTTAAAGGGACAGTACAGCTACTTTGGAGTAGCGATTTTTACGGCGTGGAAACGAAATGTCAAAAAAGTTTCTTTGTCTACTGCACCAATAACAACGGAAATGGCGATATTCTACATGCTTACTAATAATTATTTTACTGTTTTCAACCCTGCCGAGCTTGTTTTCGCTGCAGCACAGAAAGAACTTCTTTGACATTTTGTTTCACACGCCGTAAAAAGCGCAGTTCAAAAGTAGCTGTTCTGACCCTTTAAGTGCAAGCTAAAACTGGGTTAATTCAAGGCTAAAATCGACCTCCGTACAACAAGCCCTTTTGTGTCAAATACGAACCAATTTTTTGGCGCCGTACGATTTGTTCTACGGAGGTTTGGTCTTACCTATTAAGTGGTCAGTACAACTACTTTTGAATTACACATTTACATCATATTGGTACAGTATACGATGAAATTATCTACCCATTTTGTTTTCACGTTGAGAGAATATTTTTTATTTTTCAATCTCATCTTTTTATCCAAAACTTGTAATCTCGAGACCAATTACTTTTTATTGAAGTCGATATTCCAACTTCCTCGAGCACACCTGAATCTGATGACCTCTTCTCCTAAAATAATCGACCATAATTTTGCCGACAGACGTCAAGAAGAATTAATGAATGTATATAAGTATTCTCCACCCTCAAGTCGACTACCTTTTCAGCAAGTTGTTTTCGCCGACAACGCGGTTCATCTAAAGATTACTATTCCTCGTCGTGAATGTTATTTTAATTTTCAAAAAGTCGCCGTTTTTTCCGGCCAAACATATTTTCCATAAGGTTCGCAATTTTTTTTTTGAATTCCCAACGAAGCCACCCCCACCGCCCTGAAAGGAATTACTCGAATATTCATCGGGAATATCGAAAATTGGAATAAATAAGCTACAAATTTAGCGTGCATTTTGAGATGTTAATCGCTAATTTGTCGGACTTATTGCAAGCTTTCGAATTACAGGTGTTATTGCAGGATCGTGTGATAAACAGTCATACAGACACTTGTAGACAGGGAATAAAATAATTTCAAATTAATGGCCAAGGTTAACGCTCGTAAATAATTCTATTATTGAGACTAATTAAACTTTTATAACTTAGACTATACATAGTATCAAAAGATCACAGTTCAAAAGTTCAGCCACTATTAAAAAAAACGTTTGAAATCGAATCGTTTTTTTGTACACAACTAAGATCATTGAGACTTAACGATAGATGTAAAAGTGTGCCCATCAAGTGAAGACATAACTTTTCTGGCCGTATTTTACACTGAGACTGCATTATAGGACTGGATTCTATAAAAGGAAATACTAGGTTCTTAGGTGTGTGAACTGGAAAGTTGTCGACAATTCAGAATAATGCCAATTTTGCTTCTCGAACATCTCATAACACTATCAATTCTTAACCCAGTCTCATGATAATAGTTCCCTGAATTCACAAGTACCTGCCATGAATTGGACTCGTCGCAGCAAAATGTCATTGTCGCAGAATTGGTGCAGTTCCCCAACCGTTGCAAGGCGATGATAGGCAGTTCCAAGGCGCGATAGAAGGCAAATCAGTCAGTGATTCTTTCTGATTTTTTAATCTTCAGCTCTATGCAGACAGCTACCTTTGAATTGCGCGTTTAACCGCGTGCGAAACGAAATGTCAAAAAAGTTTTTTTATGTCCTGCAGCGAAAACAAAGGTAAAATATTTGCAAACAGTAAAACATTTATTAGTAAGCATGTTGAATGTCACCATTACGTTTTTCCCGTTGTTATTGGTACAGTAGACAAAGAAACTTTTTGGACATTTCGTTTCCGCGCCGTAAAAAGCGCGATTCAAAAGTAGTTGTACTGTCCTTTAAAGCCAAATTTACTAGCATATGTTTAGTCGCAGTACGTTTTGTAGAAATACAAAAAAAACGATTTAATATTGCAATCTATAACAAAGCACGGCCAAAAAACTCAGCACAATTTTACGGATGAACTTCATAGAGCGTACATAAAATTACGAGTTCAGAGAATTCCTAATTTTACATATTTGTGCAAACCACCCTCACTTCTTTGTCATAAGGAAATCATTGATTGCTCCTATTGACACAAGTCTGCAGATGGCTAGCTTCTAGAACTGTTATCCCACCAGAACTCCTTTCCTTCGCCATTTGCAAAAACATCTCCAGTTTTCATATTTTACGTTTAAGTTGACGTAACTATTATTTACTAACTTGTAAATACTTATTTTTCCTCCAAAAAATTGTATAGGACAATCGAATAATTTTACGATTTCTGTATTTTCTCTACGTTCGTCTTTCATGCAATTTAGATATATGACACGGTGGAATCATATCATAGAATGCCTTCATAATATTTTTCTGGGTGTTATTGGTACAATACTCACAGCAATTTTATGGAGATATTGTTTCCCATGCCGTAAAAAACGCGGTTCAAAAGCGGTATTAAATATCCGATAACTTTAGTTGACTCTAGACCCTTATTGTTGATATATCGATAAATTTTCGATATATTAAGGGGCAGTACAGCTACTTAAAAATTGCTTTTTTTACTTCATCCGTAAAATTGGGCTGAGTTTTTCGGCCGTGCTTTGTTATAGATTGCAATATCAAATCGTTTTTTTGTATTTATAAAAAACGTACTGCGACTAAACATATGCTAGTAAATTTGGCTTTAAAGGACAGTACAACTACTTTTGAATCGCTCTTTTTACGGCGCGGAAACAAAATGTCCAAAAAGTTTTGTCGTCTACTGTACCAATAACTGCGGAAAAAATAATGGTGACATCCTACATGCCTACTAATAATTGTTTTACTGTTTGCACCTCTGCCGCCTTTGTTTTCGCTGCAGAACGTAAAAAAACTTTTTTGACATTTCCTTTCACACGCCGTTAAAAGCGCAACTCAAAAGTAGTTGTTCTGGCCCTTTAAGCAATTCTCGTAAGACTGGTATTTTCGAAATGCCTCCAACCCTTGCAATATATTGAAGTGAAAGTTCATGACAAGTCTTTTGGTAATTCGTGGGCCTTTGTTGCAGCAATGCAACTCTCTCTGCAAGGTCCCAGTATTTAATATTAAAATTCCGACTTTGCCAGAATTTTTGACAGCTTAAATATTTAATGTCCAAGTTTTATCCACCCCCAATTTTCAGGAGGTGTGGAATACTTAACGACTTCTGCTCCGTTTGTAGTTTAAACTGCTAGTTCCATTTTTGAGGCGTTGCACTTTTTTTGCGGGGGTCCAGTGTCTGCGGAATTCCGGTTCAATGAGCTTGTAATATTAGGGAATTAAAAATAGTAAATTTGCCAAAAAAGGAAACTCTTTTGGGTCAATGAAGAAATAGGAAGTGCAACAAAATAGACGTAAACAATCAAGGAAGAACGTAATTCGTACCTGGCACGGAATTGTTTTTGCGATGTTCTGGATATTGTGAGGGTTTATTTGAGCTTTGATGTATTTACAGTTAAAAGAAGACTGTAATAATAGTTGTTTTGAGGTCAAAGATTGCATATAAAAATTTTGTGAAATGTACCTTCGTATACTTTGACAACGTCAGGGATTTCATAATTCGCGTAATTGTAGACGTTGAGATTTACTGTAATTATTAGATGTTTATCTGTATCCTTCATGTCCGAAATTTTGAAGACAGCTACATGCAAAAATTGACGGAGTTGGAAAACAAAAAATTTCTGAGAAATTTAAAAGCCGGTATTGTTCTGTTTGGATTGTGCAGTAGTTGTTGTAGTCTTTTAAAGGGCCAGAACAACTACTTTTGAATTGCGCGTTTTACAGCGTGTAAAACAAAATGTCCAAAAAGTTTTTTATGTCCTCCAGCGAAAACGAAGGCGGCAGAGTTGTAAACAGTAAAATAACTATTAATAAACATGTACAAGGACACCATTATTTTTTCCGTTGTTGTTGGTGCTGTAGACGAAGAAAATTTTTTGACATTTTGTTTCACACGCCGTAAAAAGCGCATTTCAAAACTAGCTGTTCTTAAGCGTCATCTCTAAAAAAGAATTAATATGTCATTTGAAACGATAGTTTCACAGTAATTACAATTGTAGCATGTAGTTCTATTACGAACCTCTCGACATCTTACAAAAAATTGCGCAGGAGGAAACGGGCCTTTGGCAGAATTTCGAAGATTATTTTTGGTTCCTTGCAAATGATTTGGAAATATAACAGGAATGTGCAGAAAATTGTAAACAAATTTTTGGCTATTGTTTTGCGTTTGCAGAGAGGATTCACTAGATGAATCCCCCTATACTGTAGCATTAAGAAAAAAGAAAAAAAAAGATTTCCAGTAATGTTTTCGACCATCGATTATGACTTTTGAGGGTTCTTATTCTTGTTATGATTTCAAGAAATCTTGCAAAATGCAGCAAGAATTTCTAAACTTTAGGCTTTTTATGGATTCCATATGACAAAGCTAATGCGTCGACTTTTATAATTGAAAATGTTAGACTTGAAAGCAAACAGTTCGGGCTATGTTTTGAAAAACGGTTGGAATATTTTGGTTATACATGTAATACAATTATATATATATAGTATAATAAGGTCAGCAAAAATTTTGAAAAACTTTAAAAATGACAAAAGTGGGGGGTAGACGTAGCTTCTTTGTCGCCCGTTTTACCCTTGTCATACTGTCAAAATATAAAAAAATAGAACATTATATGACATATACAGTGTGTTCAAAGCATTCCGCCGGAAAGTTTTTGTCGACCAGAAGAAAGAGGAAGATGGGTTTTTGCAGGACGGATATTGACGGAAACTTTTATGCACTTTTTCTGACTTTCTGATGGTTGCAAAAGGGATAACTGCTACTTTTTTAAGTATGGCGATCAAGCGTTTGGCGAAGGTCTGGCGGAGGCCGCAGATTTATTTAACTTTCACTTATTAAAAAAAATAATTTTTTATTCGAATTTCGTGCGTTATTACAATATTTTATCAGTTTCTTTTACAATTTTGCTTCCTACAATGCATTTGCTCAGAATTCTTTTTCAAGACTGTTAGTTCACCACGTGTTCTGTCGAAAACGCTCCGTGCAATTTTTCTATTCTTGAAACCCCATAATTTGTCGGTCATTCAAAAACGAACGGTCCAAAAATACGATCTACGTTTCGCATTTTTTGTAAGATATAAAAAAATGGTCACATTACTTCGTTTCCCGAGAAGTACAATCTTACAAGGCTTTGATTGTAAAACTTTGGAAACATTAATCTATTGGCCTCATTGTGTGCTAGCATTTGTTGGCTAACGAAATTTGGAGGCCCAAACAAAAAAACTTACTGGAGAGGTACTCCAAGTGCGACGCTCAGATTTTCTTTAAATTTTTCACGTCAATTCTTAATTGAACGGTCGTTGACGCCGAGAGGTTGGGCGAAAAGCGGAGTGCGGTCAGAGAGAAAAACACTCTTGGCCATATCTTTTTCAGTTTTATGCGAAAATATTGATTTTTTCTGGAACCCTCTACTGTAGAAATCGAAAGAAACTTTTAAAATCAAAATTTCGTGTTTTTTTGCTTCATTACAAAAAAAAACAATTGTTTTAAAGTTTTTTCGCAACCAGTGCAGCGAAAATGCAGACATTTGTTGAATACCGTATTCAAGTAAATGTAGAAAAAATTAAAAAACAAGGTTTGTAGTCTTCTGACAGATATGCCCAGTTGAACCTCACTTTTTTCGCTGGGTGCAATTGGATGTTTGTGTACAATAAGCTCTGTTTTGATCGCAAGCCCAAAACATTTGTGTCTTTATATTGTAATTGAATTTACGGTTTGTGCTAAGCCGGACTCAGAATCTTGATTCTCAAGAAATATGGCACAGATTTGGACAAAATATGGATTACAATTCCAATTCCCAACAGATACCGTTTTGTTGAATGCTAATCTAATCCGCTACGTAGCCACCGAATTTTACATAAAAACCCAAATTTATTTTTTCAATGAGCTTTTCATAGGATTCCAGGGGTTTCATCTACAACCACTTGTGGGTCGATATCTTCGTTAAATTCCAATTCTCTTGCAAGGGTAAAAAAAGTAAGTTGAGGCAATTAGGAACTAGTTTTGAATGTCGTTAATTTAGGACTTCGAGCGCTTTTTTAACCCATTTTCGGATTATTTGATTACGGTCGATGTTATTGAAGGATTTGACGAGGCACGTGCGGTTGAAGTTGAATGGATAGTTTCTTGAAAATTCAGTTTTTACTGCCGTAATTAAACTCCAATTGAGTCACAGTAAGAATTGCGAGATTGACGGGCTAATGAAGATGTCAAATGTCGTAGAAACACGTACAAGTTACGACATCGCAAAAATTGGATGTCACAGAAAATGTCATTTATGATGATGCTGGAAATTTAATATTGCAAGATTATGAATACGTAGGGCGGATTGAAAACAGTAAAATATTGGAACCGTTGAAAAGGTTCTAGAGTAGTTGTGCTGGCCTTTTAACCAAACGGCTACAACTGACGCTCTGTTTTTGCTGTGAGAGCTAAGTTTTGTTTCTTTCCGTGAAAACGGAGCTTTGCTAAACCTTTTAATTCAAC
This sequence comes from Bursaphelenchus mucronatus, assembly GCA_025436335.1. Taxonomy (NCBI): domain Eukaryota; kingdom Metazoa; phylum Nematoda; class Chromadorea; order Rhabditida; family Aphelenchoididae; genus Bursaphelenchus; species Bursaphelenchus mucronatus. Next base: position 3,077,376 of record CM046359.1, read on the forward strand.
CCACAGGTGTGCCCCCAATTTTGCACGCGCTTTGGACTTTCTGTGCTCTTTCAGAGCATTGACAACAATGTTCTGTAAAGACATAATATTCGAGTGCCAAGTGGAATTAAAGTCCCTGCTGAACAGGTATGAACATTGGCACGTACAAAGATGCAAAAAAGCTTTTGCTAATAATATTTTTGCCTGTTCTGGTTATAAACATCTTGTTTCCGACATTTTTCTCAATTGCTGTACTGAAATAAGTCGAAATTCTTCACCACCAAGTATTTTACAAATGCTTTTCAGGTTTGGATTTTGTCTCACAAACCACGAATTAAAGACCTTTTGATTTTTTTTTCTCCAGCTTTTCAAATACTTGCCTCTATTTATTTCCATGAGTACCCATCGTTCTTAACGACCCCAAGGGCATTTTGCATGTAACACATAAATGTCTAACGCATAGAAATTTTGTGTGCGTGGGTAAAATACGGTTCATTAAGATCTTTATTTTCCGGGTCTGCGCTATCAATAGAGCCTAATTTGTCTATTTTCAGGGGTTTTCGCATTCAAGTCAACGGGTCAAGTAGGTCTGATTAATGCAAAAGTCAGGGAATTCACTTGCATTGAATTTAACTTGTTTTTTTTTGAGACTTACTGGAGCTTATGGGTGTTCTAATTGGGACATACAGAACTTGATGGACCGAGCGCAGATTTAGAACATAAATTTTTGAAAACGTGCAAAGACGTTTTCAAAACAAACGGGGTTTTGCAGAAATTGTTGAGAGCTTAAAGTAGAAAGTGAGCAAAGTTTATACAGTCAAGTCTCTGTGCAACAAATCGCAGGGGCTGAAAAATTTATACGCTAAAGAAGTTTTGTTTTAAAGGGCAAGAACGGCTACATACTTTTGAAGTGCGCTTTTTACAGCGTGTGAAACAAAATTTCAAAAAAGCCTTTTATTATAATATCCTGCAGCAAAAACAAGGGCGGCAGGGTCATAACCTTTTAAACGTAGTCGTTGCGGCCCTTTAACGCCGGTTAATATTGGCCAAAATTCACTGGGACCGCTGAAGTTCCCGTCAAAGACAGGTTTCGTTGGAGTTCGTTTAGAAGCCGAGCTTACCAAAACTTTTTCTGTCTTAATCTAGAAATTTGTGAATCTAAAACGTGCGTCATTTTGCCCACTCTCTTCATTTTATCACTCCGTAGCAAAAGTATTGTTGAATAAGTTAGCTCTTCCTGCAAAGTTCACGCCAAAAACTTTTCTGATTGATGCTTCGCCAAATCAAAACAATTACGAGAAATTTCAAAATTCGATTGCATGTAAAATCGTTTCCGTGCAAGTTGTATTGTTGACCTGCTGTTTATCAAGGCCTGTTAATTTTAGCCTGTTTTCGTACTGTATCTCAGAAATCTCACGTTTTTTGCATCATTTTGGAGATAAAGTTGTTATCTCTCAAATTCATCCGTCTTCAGATATTTGCGTCCATGATTAGTCGGATATTTGACTGTCTTCCTTTTGAAATCCCATGTCCTTCATCCGCAAACAAGTCAAATCCAGTTCATGAACTATTTAGAATCCGGCCCAAGGTAGCGAGATAACGCTTTGAATCCCTTATATTATAATTCCATGCGCTTAATCCGCTGGCTGGATTAGACGTTTGGAGAAGAAATCGGGTCGAAGTCCGTTTAAATATTCTTTCGTAGAACATGTCGCCCTCCCCTCCCTTCATTCTATGCGAAAACAGCTCCAACGTCGATTAGGGTACTGTACTTGCACCGTGATTACGTTTTGGTGTAAAGTTTTACAATGTATTTGTGGATTCGGGTCCAGGCCCTAAGAACAGGAACCGTTCTTTGTTTAATGGTTGGAGTAAAATCAGTGAGTGAAAATAATATCGAAAATTTATGGCCATGCAATTTCTGGTATTTCTAGGATTTTTGTGGACACAACGAAGGGATAGTCAGAGCCCTGAGTATCCATAAAGTTTTTAAAATTAAAGAGCCAGTACAGCTACGTGTGAGTTTTACTATGCGCATTTTCGAGATTTTTTGATTTTAACTCAAAATAAAATACCTTAAGTATGACTTTCAAGCCTACCCTAAAATGGCGCATATTAACTGCTAAAAATTATAGCTCATGCCTTAAAAACATACCCGAAAAAATGAGTAATCTTTTCTTGAAGAAATCTGTAACTCCAAACCACTAGAGAAAAGTTGGCGGGAAAAACCCTTGATTACTGCAAGACAACATTTAACATTTTTTTGGAGGTATTAGGCGTCTTTCTTCTAATAGGGTCAGAAAATGTTAATCCACAAGTCTTAAAGGGCCAGAACAAAAGTAGCTGTACTGTCCCTTTAAAGGGATAGTACAGCTACTTTTGTATCGCGCTGTTTGCGGCGTGAAAACAAAATTTCCAAAAAGTTGCTTTGTTTACTGTACCATTAACAACGGGAAAAAATAATGATGACATTTCTACATACTAATAATTATTTTACTGTTTGCACCTCTTCCACCTTTGCTTTCGCTGCAGGTCACAAAAAACTTTTTTGGACATTTCGTTCACACGCCGTAAAATGCGCGATTCAAAAGTAGCTGTATTGTCTCTTTAAACATCCCAGACACGTTAATTCAGCGTAGTTGAAGCTGTTTCCTGACCAAGATTTATATTTAATTGGTGTGGCGTTTCGTCACAAACAGAATTTTGGAGAAGAATCTTTGGCTGTTTTCTCTTGGCTAGCCGAGACAAAACCTTGCTCTCTGTCAGAAACAAATATTAAAATTTTTTTTGATTTTTTGAGACCAATTTCGTTCACCAAAAGTTATTTAAAAACAACGTTTATATCCAAAAACTTCTTGTCAACCGATAGCGTGTGGACGAAATGTCTAAATGGTTCAAGAAATGCGCTGGATTGACGTGCCCGGTGATTATAAATCTGAAAATATTTTCTTTTTGTACGTAAAGTGCGGGCCAAAGCTCTAAATTTATACCGTGTCTTATCAAAGCCAAAGCATCATATCGGAATCATATTTTTTTGTGAATTTTTTTTCAGTCATTTAGCTTTGTCTTCTATACGTTAAGGCAAAGATCATCGAAAATTGGAATAAAGGACAACAAATTTATTTCAAAGTACATAGTATAAGATATATAAAAAACATTTTTGGAAGCGTGAATTCAATGATGACGTTGGCTATTACGTGGCCAATTTCTTTGTCCTGTTTTTCTCGAAAGTAAACAAAAATTGCACAAAAACGTGGGTTGGTAAATTTGCGTTTCCCTCCCCGATGTCCGTGTTATGGCGGAAATCAATTTGATGGAAGGACAAGCGTGTGTTGACAAACGAAAGAGAATCTGTATTTTTGGAAGTGCTTTCAAGCAATTTTTTGTTGCCAATTAAATTTCGGGAAAATAATGTCAAAGTGAGCGGAATGTGGTCAGACGTTTGTTTAGAGGGGGAAAACGTGACATTATTTTTGTGAAAACATGGAGGTATAGTGCACACGGAAGTGGTCAAGGAAAGTTTTGCAGTTAATGTTGACAAAACAAAGAACAAAAAAATTAAAGTAAAGATGTCCTACGGTACTATGTAAAGTTTGACATCAAAATAGGGGTTTTCAAAGCGTGAGCCTCCGGGCTTCTCCTAATATTGCAGATATCTTTTTCATCGGACACTCAAGAATCGCTTTAACGGGACGGTATAGCTACTTTTGAATTGTGTTTTTTACGGCGTGTGAGACGAAATGTCAGACAGTTTTTTACGTCTTGCAACGAAAGCAAAGACGGTAAAATTGAAAACTGTAAAACAATTATTTGTAAGCACGTAGAATCTCACCATCGCTTTTTATTGTTGTTATTGGTGCAGTAGAGAAAGAAACTTTTTGGACTTTTTAAAGGGCTAGTACAGTTACTTTTAAATCGCGCTTTTTACGGCGTGGGAAATAAAATTTCACAAAACCTTTTTTATATCCGTCGCGAAAACAAACTCGGCAAGATTACAAACTGTAGAATACTTATTGGTAAACATATCATAATTTTTTCTCGTCGTAATTGGTACAGAAAACGAAAAAAATTGGTAGGACATTTCGTTTCTAAAAATTAAAAAGTAGTTGTACTCAATGGCCCTTTAAAGTGTCACAATTGGGCTTCTCCTCTGTCAAAAGTCCGGTTCAAAAGTCCTTTTTTAAGCCTCGTCATTCTACAAAACTCCGACAATGATCCCCAACTCACCAAAACAACCCCCTTTCCAAGACAATAACCGCTGTCCTTTCGTCTTTTACGATCCTTTGATTCTGTTCCATCCACAAAACCGCCCTTAGACCCATTGACCTGCATCAGTGCGATAGGCACTCGAACTTTTTACAGCTATTTTTACAATTATTTTCTTGTTTTCGCTCGCACTCTTCATCATTTTTATTTTTCCACCTCCAATTTGCACTACACGCGGCATACGGTATTTTTCCATAATTTTTTTATTTTTAATGACATTGAAAAATGATAATGAAAAATTAGCTGATTATGTATTGATTTACAACTATTTTCTTTCTGGAAAAGAATATTTGCGTCCCATTGAGGTCATAGATAACTTAAGAGGTCCCTTTGGGACTTTCAATTATTTTTTATTGAGATATTTGCAATATTATCGTATGATACGTAGTGAGCGTAAGAAGAGTTAGAGCTGACGAAGCTCCGAGAAAACATCGCGAGGGAATTATTATTTTTTATTGACATTAAAAATATAATCTTACGCGAAATGCACTTCAAGCTCAATTTTTTTGCAACTTTGCGGCAACGACAGTGAATATCATAGGATAAGAGATAAAAACATTTCTTGGCCATGTGTTGGCATCTTTTGTGCGAACAAATAATTTTTTTGTGGAAGCATTACCGTCTACATGAAACTTCCATGTGACACATTTTTTTCAACTTTTGAGCTGAAAACCGTGTTCGTTTCTTCAAAGCGCGGGCCAGCGGTTTCGACTATTTTTTTGAAAAACGTTAATCTAAATTTGGGCTAAGTTCTATTAAAGGGTCAAAACAGCCACTTTTGAATTGTGCTTTTTACGACGTATGAAACGAAATGTCAAAACATTTTATCTCCTGCAACGAAAACAAAGGCGCCAAAGTTGCAAACAGAAAAATAATTATTAACAGGCATGTAGAATGTCACCATTATTTTTTTTGTTGTTACTAGTACAGTAGACCAAGAAGCTTTTTGGACGTTTGGTTTCCACGACGTAAAAAGCGTGATTTAAAAGTATTTGTACCATCTATCGCTTCGGTCAAATTTTGCAAAACGGCAAATATTTACGAAAGTTTCCACTATTCCGGCAATTTTGCGGTCACGCCAAGTGGGGAACGCGACGCACGCGAAAAGCGCAATTCAAAAGTATGTCACTTTAAAATCGGAGCGGTGCACTTTGAGCATTTTACTTTTTAACGTCAGTTAAATTTCAACGAGATTCAGGATCGTTTAGACTACTTTCTCACCGGGAAAGCAAATTTTTGACTTTTTGTGTTCAAAATGTTTGCAACCACCTTTTTCCACCCTTAGGTCATAATTGTATCCGGTCGTAAACGAAATGCTTTTGTCGATTATCAGATTTATTACCCTGCGTGATGTTACAACATTATTGTAAAACGTGTTGTCAACAAGTCTTGGTCTATAATCATATGCACCGGAGTGGTTTGGAATTTCTATTTTGTACACGACGAAAAGAGTTGTGCTGTTCAATGTACAACTTGTGTAATTAGGTTTGGCATTACCTAGCTTACGAATTTTGGATAATTATTACCAATTTAGGAGACTGCAACAGTATTTACATACATTCCGAGAACATTGTGTTTTTAGGGTTTGTCACAAAGCAAAAATTGCTCGGCTTGAGCAAAAAAGTCTGAAGTATAAATTAACACACCTCAACTCAATTTTTTTAATGAATTGTTTGCCAAAATTTTTGCTCAAGTTTTACAACTTACAGCGGAAGTTCTAAAAGTGCGACACTCAGATTTCGATAAAATTTGTGACAAATTTAAAATTTTTTTTAAAACATTTGAGACTCTTTTCTCTGTGAGCGCTCTTCGCGTTTTGCGCACTCTCTCGGCGACAAATATTGTTGTATATATCGGCAGTCCCTGCAAAGCGCGAGCAAAAATCTTGAGGAATTGGTGTGACGTATTCAGTGATTTTTCCTGTGAAGAGCACACGCGGTATTTGGCTTTGAGGTATAATTGTTGCGGTGTAAAAAGCTCTTCGTAGATAAGCCAAGCCGCAAATAGGAGAGACGATTATCAAACAATGTTTTCTATCTCAATACATTGCAAACTCGGCCATTAAGACGCTGAACAGAATTTGAACCAGAATTTTCTAGAGGTTTACCATAGGTAGACTACTGTCTAGATTATGGGATATGTTTTTGCAAAGGCCGTAAATTTCGGCATTTGGAAGAGGAGATAAGCCTATTACGCGTCAAGTGTCAAACGGCATTAACACATTTTTGTGTTTACATTCTTTGGGAGAGAGCTTATATTAAGCCTTGAGGAATACATGTCCTACACAGGATGTGTAACAAAGGGTGAGTTGGTGTAAGACGGAAATCCTCAACGAATAAAGAAGATGCTGTTGAAATTTTGCCCAAATTAAGACTGGAATCATGTCTGAAGCGACCCATTTCCTCATGGATATTGGGCTAAAACGGATATTAGCATTTCTAATAAACAAATAAATTTTTGGCCAATCGCAGATCGTTGTGAGAAAGTTTGACGTTGAAGACACAGTCAAGACTGAAAACACCGGGGTGCGTCACAAAGTAAGGCGTCAGGTCTAAGATTTTACTTGTTTTCTATTCTGTGTAAGTAATGCAGCCACGGCCACTAACAGGGACAGTACAGCTACTTCTGAATCCCGCGTTTTACAAAATGTCCAAAAAGTTTCTTTGTCTACTGTACCAATAACAACGGGAAAAAGTAATGGTGACATTCTACATGCTTACTAATAATTATTTTGTTGTTTCCAACTCTGTCGCCTTTTTTTCGCTACAGGACAGAAAAAACTTGTTTGACATTTCGTTTCACACGCCGTAATAGGCGCAATTCAAAAGTAGCTGTTTTGGCCCTTTAAAAGACCAATACCAATAGATTTGAATTTCATTTTTACGGCTTGCAAGAATAAGTGTCAAAAAAGGGTTTTTGTTTTCTGCCACAAAAACGAAGCCTGAAAAATTGCAAAATGTAAGATTATTATTGGTATGCATGTCTAATGTCACTTTCCGTGATCATTGGTTCAGCAGATAAAGAAATTTTTTTGGAATTTTTTTTTACAGACCGTTGAAAGTCAAATGTATCCGCCGGGCCCTTCAACACCTCTTCTGCAAAGAAGGGCCTAACAGTTTTAGTGATTGATATGTAGGAGGCCAACGGTGATTATAATTTGTACAAAGGTGGAGACACCACTGCTAATACACTCTACCTGTTCTTGAGACTTCCATTCCAGTAGCTTCCAGCGGCGATACAGTAGTCTAAACTCCAAAAACAAAATTTTAATCATCGACAAATCTGACAAACACTTGTTCCACAGTAATCCCCCGTTAAATTTAACAATCCCAAACACGTTTTAATTAAAAACGTGGGGTTTTGCCTAATACCGATGTCAGTCATGGGATGAAGGAATCTGAAGTTATTTCCACCCCGACATTGATATTACTTTAGCTATATCATCTTTTCCTTCAATTTCATCCTTCTGAGATTACTTTTTCCACTAATCCTTCAGCCAATTTGACAATGGGAAAGGCCCTTGTTGATGACCCAAAATTAGTTCAAATTATTGCCCCCACACTTATCATTTGCCTTCGGCTGAGTTCCTAATCTGATTATAAACAAGTGGAATGGCAATGAATTTTGACGATCGCCTTTTTTGACGTCCTCAAATGAGATTAGAATTATCCAATTTGCGAAACATGTGAAACAGCTTCCGGCGATTGTTTACGACTTTTCGCCGACTCTGCTGGACGCTAAAGAGAATTTGATGACTAAGAGAGTATACTATATGTCATTTTTGTTTTGTCGGGTAATCAAGTCTTAATCAAATCTTCTTTGTTTCAACCCCAGCGGAAATACGTATTAATTTATAAATGTATATGCATTTACGCAGATTTGCTCAATTTTCATCAAAAGTTAAAGGGCCATACAGCTATTTTTGAATCGCGAATTTTAGGGCTTGAGGGACAAAATGTCAAATAAGTTTGTTTTACTGGTATATCAATAGAAACGGAGAAAAAAATTATGGCGACATCCTAGCTGCATTTTCGGACATAAAAAAAGCTTTCTTGACATTTCGTTTCTCAAGCCATAACACATTTTCTTTTCTCAAGCCATAAAAAGCACAATTCAAAAGTAAGCTCTTTAAAAGGACAGATACGTTTAAATCGCGCGTTTTACGGCGTGGAAGTGAAATGTCAAAAAAGTTTCTTCGTCTACCGTACCAATAACAACGGAAAAAATAATGGTGACATTCTACACCCTTACTAATAATTATTTTACCGTTTGCAATTCTATCGCCTTTGTTTTGCTGCATAACATACAAAAACTTTTTTGACATTTCGTTTCACACGCCGGAAAAAGCACAATTCAAAGATACTTGTTCTGGCTCTTTAAGGGTCTTAAAGTGAAAATGGTAGGTATCATTACATTCATTATTATTCAAATTATTTGTAATTCTCTTGGGGGCAGTTTTTGCACAACGTTTTTTACTAATGTGAAAATTAAGCGTAATTTTGCGAAAAAACTATTAATTTTTTGTCGGAAACATGTGAGAATTTTTTTTCTGAGAAGAAAACGGGGTATAGGTGTAAAAAGTTCAATTACGCAGTAGAAAATAAACTTTATACAAAGTTTCTGAGGAAAACCTGGAAATTAATTGCTGATCACAGCGTTCCGAGGAAATGCGTTGAAGGTCTTTGGGCTTACGGTAATTTTTTCAAAGGATATTTGACATACAGTGTCTTGAAACTTTTTTAGGATGTTGCTTTGTTCGATCTTTGCGGGTGATCCACTTGGAGTGATCAACAACCCAAAGAAAGGGAAAAAATTTCCGAGGTACAGAACGTTAACCTCGTCGGTTCAGAGTTAGATTAACCTTTTCGTGTCAGCTTGAGATTGAAAAAATCTAAGGGATACAGAAAAAATTTTGTACAAAACAAATGAAAATTACCATCGTCAAAATGAGTAGATCATCTCAATTTTTTACACACATCGAGGCAAAGTCACATACTACTCGCGCTCAAAAGTGCTGACAATCCGCACCGTGCAGTTTTTTGGCGCGTCGCTGCGATCGCGAAAAAAGTGCTTTGCACGGTGAATTTTGTTAAAAAAACAACACTTTGCACAGTGCATTTTGTTTGTGTTGCACTAATGTCGCGCCCGTTTTTCGGGTTTTTCGGAGCGATTCACAAATTGTTTGCGCGCGACAAATTGTGAGGAGTTTTGAGCGCAACTCGCGACATAAAGCCCGTAAAATTTTATGGCTGATGTCGCGCGGGTCCGGTCGCCGAAAAGTTCATGTCGCTTGGGTAAAAACGGAAAATCGCCGCGACGAGGGCGAAAAAGAAAGGAAAATGCACAGTGCAAATTCTGCGGACTTTATGTTGCGAGTAGTGCTACAAAAAAGTCGGCGAAATGGATGATCTTGCACCCCGCACTGTGCAGTTCCAGTCAACACAGGGCGTACCCCGCGACAGACTTTTCGCACGGTGCATTTTCACTTTGCACAGTGTAAAGGACCAAAAGCCGCACTGTGCGCCTGTTTTTTGCCATTTTGCACAGTGCAACCGGGAATTTCATCTCGCTTTGGAAATCGCTGCAATTTTCAAAATTTCTTGTGACATGTCGTGATTTTGGGGCTGCCGCTTCGAAAATTGTTTATTTTTTGCACAGTGCGGCCTTATTTTGGGGAAAAAGCACAGTGCGGCCTGAAATTTACTACTTTGGTTTGCACTGTGCGGCGCGCCGGAAATTGAGCTTTTCACTGTAAAATCATGCCATAATGATGCTAAATTTACACTTCAAAAACCTAAAATACGTTTTTGAGTCGATTAAGTTGTCATCAGGTTCGAAAAATCAAAATCAGAGCGTTTTTTTGCACAAAACTATACTCAAAAGGCGCTAAAATTACTTTATGACAACATTTTTGGTCTAAAACCACCCTGCAAGCACCACTAAACACCAAATCCCTTTTAAAAATATTATTTTCTAATTATCAGATACTTTAAAAAAGCAATATAGCAATTTACTACTGTTATTAACCTCATAAACCAAGGAATAACGGATTTGGAGCATGCACTGTGCAATGCATTCAACGGGCCGACCGCACTGTGCGTATTCCCAAAAATCTAGCCGAAACTGAGCGCACCCTGCAAAACCAAAAGAAAGGGAATTTATTGCACTGTGCAATGTTTTTTTGCACTGTTCCCCCACTCCGTCGCGCGCATCCTGTAATTTGCGCCGTGCGCGCCGAAAACTGCACAGTGCACGCGCGATTAGCGTAGTGCAGCCATTTTTGTTCCCAATTATAATTGTATTAGTTTCAGATTGCAAGAATTACTTCCTTGCCTATTTTTTGAAAATTACGTTTTGGCAAGACTGCAACTTACAATCACAATTAGTTCTTTGTTCTTGTCCTAACAGGGGAACTACTCCAAGTGCAATGTTCAGACTTCGATGAAAGTTAAAAGTCGTTTTCTCCATGACCGTTGTCCGCGTTTTGCACACTTTCTGGGTCGCAAAGACCGTCGAATATCCCGTCTGCGCCGGCAGGAGTTGAAACGTGGACTATGCTTGGCGTGTGGGCAACGTTTAACAAAAATATGAGCCTCTAAAAATTTCCAAGAAATAAACAAACAAATTACCGGGAACAGCGACTTATTTAGGCAAGTAATTACATCACTCTTCAATAAGGAATTTTTTTTGGGTAAATTGCGTGTCGCCGAATCTTTTCCGATTGAATTTGTAAATAAAATTACGGAAATGTTTGCGCTGCAAATCCAAAAAGATTGGGTCATATGTTGACCGCCAAACGTTACTGTACTTTTTACACTCGCCAAATTGTAATGTTTATGGTTAAATTGCAGGGTACAAAAAAACAAAACCAATGATGCGATGTCATGAATGTTATTTAAAAGTATTTTTAGTGTAAACTCTGTTTGGATTTGATTTTTTTTTGTTGACAAGGGGAAATTGTAGAGATAAAGGCGTACTGTATCTTTAAAGTGCCAGTGAAGATACATTTAAAAATTGCGATTGAAAAGTAAATAGCTGTACTTGTTCGTTTGAGCAACGCGTTACGAAACGGGCTTGCAAAGCGGCAGTTAAATTTTGTTTAATTCTAGACAGATTTTAGATGAAAAATTTAGGGAGACTACAAAGAAACCTTATAATAGCAAATGATCAAATTGTAGCTAAACATTTTATGTTATGGTACGTGTAAAAAGGGCTGGAGTTAAAATAGCTCTTGTGCTTGCCCTAATTTTCGAAAAAACTTGATTTTTCGGAGATATCTTGTGTTATGCCTTGCATTATTCATGAAATCCGGTGGAAGTGGCAACATAATAATTTGTCATCCGAAATTTTAAATTACTTCTTTGAGAAGTCTGATGATCTTTCATGCACTTTAGATAAATTATTTTTAAAGACCCATACAGCTATTCTTTGAATTTCGGCTATTATGACCTGGAAAATAAATATATATTTGGTTTATTTTTTAAATAGGATAAAAGACTGCATAATACATAAGATCATGTATATTATTGATTTTAATATGACATTTCGCTCAGTCGGACTTTTTCGCGTACAACTTGTTTAAAAATTAATTTCAATTTATTCACACTAGTTAAACATGGACCAAATCATGGAGTGTATTAGTCGGAAATCCATTGTGTGTTCGGTATGAGGTCCATTGGTCTGCGGGCGTCCAAGTGGCATTTCAAAATTAGTATGACAAATCATTCTGTGCGAGTTTCGCGGATTTTCATAAATAATGAAATAGGGTATGATATCTTCGAAACATAAAACTTTGCAAATGAAATTTAACGGGATTTCTGTTGCAACCACCATAAAATCCCTACAGATTTGGTGTTCAGACTAAAATCTAAAGTATGGGCGCTCGACTCACCGTAAAGTCATTACCTGAAAATCTTAGCTCACTCGATCTAGCAGGGTTTGCTATAGTCAACGGACTTTGGGGCGCGGCGCGGAAAACATGTTGTCACATCTGCGTCATAACTATAATACAAACATTTTTGTAGCTTAAAATTTAGGTTCTCAGACTTTCATTCATTTCTAAAAACCTCATTGAGACGAAATCCAAAAAATATCACATTTGAGAAAGTTTATTGTCACATGTGTCCACCCGGTTCCGCAAAATGCTTCTGACGTGCTGAATTGCGTTAAAAATTTTGTAAAACAATTTTTAAAATTGCAAGGTATTTCAAGCAACGTTTTTGCAGCTCGGAAAAACACTTTTTGCAGGGATTTGGCTCGCGGATTTCCATATATAAATTCCCGAAACGCTGGCTATTTTGGCCGAGGAATTTGTCTCGGACGGGATATTTTGAGAAATTGAATGTTAATCCCTTCAAAGCAAAATTTGGGATAATTTTGCAGTAATTGTCTTAGAATATTATAATTGGCAAACAGAGTTTTAAATTTTAAGATAGGGCTTATTGGAATCTTGGATAAATATGGTCCAGTTCACAAGGGAAGTTCCTCAAGTGCGACATTTTATTAAATTTTGCACACACTTCCGGCGTAGGCCAGATGTCAATGCCTGAAAATTTTGGCTCGCGCTTTGCAGTGCAGCGAGATATTCAACAATCCTTGTGGCCGGAGCAGTATGCGAAACGCGAAGAGTGGCCACCGAGAAAAAACATTCACTCTTTGCTTTTTACGGTAGAAAAAAAGCAAAACTTTTTATGCAAAAATTCGCAAAAAAAGGAGTCAAATTTTTTTCTAATTTTTGAACTATAAAGAAGTCTTTTCTGCAAAGCGCGGGCTATAGATCTCGAGTAGGTCAAAATCCGAACGTCGCACTTGGCGAACTTACCTCCCCAAGTATGCCATACGACGTCATACGTATTCTAAACTTATCTCCAGTTTTGTCAAACCCGAAATTTGGTATTCGAAGTAATATATACGTTGCTCAAGAGTGCAACCTCTGCTATAATATTTTCTGTAAAAAGCCTTTTGTCTTCGTACATTTTGGTCTCTGTTGTGCAAACTCTCTTGCACTTTCTGTAATTTGCGTTTTACAATACACTAGTCTGCTGGCTGCTTTATTTTTCCGTTGAGCAATTTATTTCAAGTTTTATTTGACGTATGTTGTACTAACACAAAAAAAATTAAATGCAAATATGTTGAAATTATCAAAATAATCATTACAGTAAACATATTTTACTTTTAAACCAGTATTTTTTTTATTTTTTGCCGACTTTTAAACTCAAATTTATCTACAGTAGTCAAATGCATAACCTTTCTTCCCTAGACACTTTCCACAACCTCGTGACCGCCAGAAAATATTGTTTTTCTAATTTTAAACTGTCGACGTCAACACTAACATTAAGAATATTATACATGTACCCGGCTCGTGCATACATAAATTCTGTTGCAGCGTTTGTATGGAAACGGAAATGTACTGAAAACACGGGGAAATACGAAAATAAATCCTCAAAAAAACAATGGTCCGTTTACAATCAAACCTTCACTTCAAGAAGTCGTTTTTAAGGGTTTTAATTTTGTCCAGCACCATGTAAGGTGTCTTGAATTTTCGAAAATAGAAAAAGGTTTCTCTGCTTCATCTTGTTGTCCTCAACCGTCGGCTGAACGAAGATGTCGGTGCAGCTTGCAGCGTCTTAGACTGCTCGCTAATGTCGCCGCCGCCCGCAAATTGATTGCTGCAAGTGTGTCACCGCGGTTTTTTTCCATACTTTTTGTAACATGTTCTACAAACTGACATAGACGGTAATTACGATGCCACTTCTCTTTTGTAACAATCTTGTACGTCCATTGGACTCAAGAAACTTGCATTTTCCGCGAAAATATCAACGAAAAAATGGTTAATTGAAAAGAATACAATTGCCTTCTCAAGATTACGGTGGAATCATTGACCGAAAATTGCAAATTGCATTGTATTGCAATGGAAGTTCTGAAAAGATTTCTCAAGTAGTTACGCCTTTTTCGCAGAGTACTAGTCATTGAACTACGAAGATTACACTTGTATTCGTAAAAATTTTGAACCGCAAAACTTTGGAGCGTGGAATGTTGAATAGACACGTTATTAACATTTCGAACCAATGGTTGTTACATGTGGAGTAATAAGGAAGAAGGAAGTTGCACTCATAGTTATATGCAGAAGAGATTGTACTTTCAAAACACGAGTCCATGCAGAATGTGGAACATATTAAAGACCTCGAAATGAGAAATGAGGTCTTTAACACGTGTGTCACGCGTACTTCTGCTAACTGTGGGGTTAGGTAGGGGCGATGTTATGTTTGTATTAAATGTTCTCCGATTACATGTATAAGGGCTCAAACTACTGTTAGTACATATATTATTCAAACTACGGTAACAATTTTTTGCAGAAAAAAACGCATGCACTGATTTTTAGCGCGTTAGAAAAACGGGTAGCATTGCTTTCGTATGTCCAATTTATGCAAAACCTTTTTCCTATCGTGGGTACACGACCAACTGTCTTTTGTTAGGTAAAATCGGACTCAGACCGTTTTTAAATTTTGTACACTTATCAGAGGTTACGTATAAATCTCTGAAGGTTTCAGCTAGCGCTTTTCAAGGGCAGCCAAGACAATCAATGCTCTTTGAAGGCAGGTTTGTTTGCAAACGCGGAGAGTGATCAGAGAAGAAAATGAATTCTTTTAATATCTATGCTAAACTTGTTTAATCAAAATTTGAGCGTCGCACTTCGAACACTTCCCCTGTAAATCAAGTGAGCACAAAAAATATTTTTTAAGTGTAGACCTCCCTTCTGCTCTCATGGCTCTCCCTGAAAATCCCTAATGATACGTTTTCAACAAGATGATTCCATAAGACAAATCTCGGCTACGGTAAAAACCAAAAATTTTAATTAAAACTATTTTAGCGGCGGCTCATCTCTCTCTCTGCATGAGGCATTTCGGGGTTTCTTGTTTATTGTTCCACAGCAGATTAGGGGCACATGTTTGCCAGGGTTATCGCGTCAAACCCGCGGAATAGGGGGATCAGCGGCAAATAGAATTAACCCAGATTATGGTCGGGATGTCTGCCGAGGCGTTTTGCGGTAAACAGAGATTCGATTATCGTCTTAATTTGCAAGTCTTGGATGAAGTGCTTGGCAGCAAACGTTTGCGAAATGACTCGACAATAGTCATTGTTTGTGCAGTAAGTATTAGTTAGGGCAATTGTATGGAAATTAATCTTTCTGTAAGTGACGGGATTTATTCACGACTTATGGCATCAGTAAATTACTCATCCGGCAAGAACCCCAAGTCTTTGGCTTTCTTAACCTTTTGAATAGATGCTAAAGCAGGTTGGTTAATTTTTTTAACGCAGTCGGGGTATTTAGCGATTTTTTGGCAAAAGTGGAGTAAAAATCCCAACTGTCTCTCCAAATTCCAGTAAAAACTTTCATATATACTGTAGAAAATCCTAATCAGAATTTACACCAGTTTCGTTGTGGAGCAAACTTGCTTATCGTAAGACCCGCTTCAAAAAAAAATAAACACTTTTCGAAAGTTCCCGAAATAGAACCCCGAGTGAGTAAGTATCAGAAGATTAACAACCTCGCTGCGCCTTGTCTACCAGGAAATTCTCTCTTAATCTTATCCTTAAATTCAATTTGCAGAAATTTATCGTCATCCTGTTTGCCGTGACTTTAGCCGAAAAAACGTATGCTCATAAGGCTGGCGAGATTTTGGTAATTCGCTGAATAAACTTCTTTCTAGCTAATATTTAAAGAGATACGGAGACTAAAAGTTCGTTGTAAACTTGATTTCCCACTGTAATACGGATTAATCCCAAAGATCTTCCAGCAGCAGTCCTCAAAGTTTTTATCATACTGATATGCATCTGTGAGATGGTTAAGTCCAGTTGTTTTTAAGGGCAAACTCACAAAAGAAGTCAAGCAAATTTTAGAATTGTTTTTGCATGCTTGTAAAATTTGGTGGGATCTACGATCCGACAAGTGGCTCCTCTTGATTATACAATTTACTATCGTTTGATTTCCCCTACATACTACACAATTTGGACCCAAACGTCAAAACTGTCGGATCAATATTTGTGTTTAAATTTGAAAGTGACCCTTGAATTCGTTTTTCTGCTCAAGAGCGTTCCTTTATCACCTCAGCCATTTATCACACCGTTATCTATCGTAACTATGAAATTCGAAGCCTCACTGTGCCGGAAATGGCGTATATTTTTGATATTCCACTATAATACATGACATATAATACATATACATTTCACGTTAAAGTTAATCACAAAGAGACTTGTTTTAAATTTTGTGTCCAATACTTAGCACTCTCTTCTCTTTACCATGTGAAGTAGAATTGTATGGAAGAAAGGGGGTATTTATATCTGCAATTGTTCTGCCAAATAACGGCTTCATTGTTGCCATAAAAGGATTACACAAACAAAATTTACGTCCGGAAATGATAAATGCGCTTGCAAAGGCGTTTTGGACATTTATTGTTTTGTCTGTTAGATTTCATTAAAGTCACGTTAACAAGCACTATTATCCAATAAAATTAATTTCTCATCAATTAATTGTTGATGATATCATTAAAATTTTATTTGAGCCGTAAAAGACTGCTGCAATAGCAAGTGCCTGCAACAGTATACAGATTATCTGGCTGGAAATTGCCAACAGCTTGGCAAAACTTAGCGGCCAGCATTAAAATTAAAACTGTTGAAATTTTCTCGGCTTGATCCCGGCAAAGAAGGTGGCTAACGTGCTCTTGAGAAGATGGCGAAAAGGTTTTACGAATATGAGCTGAAGCCCCAGGCTTAACGAAAATGCCATCAGAAGATTAGAGAATCATAATTGTACGGGAAACTACGTGGTGGATTCTGATCTTGGGGCTCTGATTTTTGAAACCAAGCTTGTTATGAAAGGGTTCTAAAAAACTTGTTGAGACAGTAAAAACACTGAACAACGAAATTTCGTTTACTACGGACTATAAAAGGACTGATGGATAAAGATAGTGTCACTCTTCTGTGGAGATACCCCAAGTTCGACTTTTAATTTTACGTCAAATCTTGTCTAAGGATCTGTCGCAAGTGTAATGCTCCTATTTTCTATGTTTACACTTTTATTGGAGGCTGGCCACAGATCTTTAAAAGTTTTAATTTGCTTCTGAAGGGTATGTAGTATATTTAAAAATGTTTTCCGACAGAGAGTGTGCAAAATTCGGAGAGCGGTTGGAGAGAAAACGTTTTCTGATCACATCTATGTCAATTTTGGGGAAACATGACTTTTCAAAAAAATTTTTGCCCTCTTCGGTAGAAATAAATTGAAATTTCAACATTTTTTATGCGTAAATTGCGATAAAGGTGTCTACAAAAATGTCAAAATTCTGTGTATGTCTAAGTATTGGTAAAAATAGCATGTTGACAGCATTGGATGCACCTTTATAGTATAATATCAAGAAGTTTACCTACAAGAACTTTCTATTGTAGTATTATATGTAATTGAAAACCCCAAAAAATTGAGAATGCCAAAAGCTTGCGTTACAAAATTTCAGACAAAATGCCAATTGGCTGAATGTGGCGCAAACTATGATGAGATAAAAAAAATCTTTTTTGTATTATTTCAAAAAAGTTTATTTTTAGTTCACATAACGGGGGCGAGTAGGTGGAATATTGCAATATTTACATTGCTTCCATATTTACGAGATTTTAATTTTAGCCTTTTATATTTAATGTAATACAAAGCTTTGGCTATAACAGCATTAAACTTTCAATTTTATAAGTAGTCCTGGTCAAATGATGTTGAGAAAATTAAGCCTGGTATCTCGATAGATTGCATATGAAGCTTATTTTTGCTTTTGTTTTAAGATTTTTTAGATTACTGTAGCGCCTCTGAGGTGCTACAGTAATCTAAATAATCATCTGACTTTATAGCGGGACATTTTGCTATTTCCATTGGCCAAAGATTTTAGCTTCTTATTCAAACTTAATGGGATAAGGCTTTTAGGGCTTCGAAGATTACACTCAGCGCACCCGAAGATCTTAAGGATAACCTTTTAAAGAAAAAATAATTTCTTGACTTCTTTTTAAAGCTTTTCAAAATTTGTTAATTCGACCATAATCCCGGGTTTTCAACGTTCCAACAAACATGTTTAACTATATTAATCTTTCATGTTTTCTACATGTTTTTAATCCTTCAAGGTGTAGTCCTAAACACCAGAAAAGCCACAAGATTACAGCCTTTGAACCATGTGGAAAGTAAACATTGACCATAAGCCAACAAAGATTTCAGACAAATTCCGATTTAATCGCATTTCCAAAACAAGAGTGCGGGTGTATTTGCAACGACGCATAACATCGTTTTCCGGAAAACTTTTTCATATCATAGTTGTAAGTTTTCGGGCGTCACTAATATTTAAATTGGTTGAAACTTTAACGTCACACTTAGGTCAATGCATAATTAATTTCAGAATTTTTCGCAAAAATTTCGAATGAGCTAGTTTCTTCTAAATAGTATGGGTTAATATTTAATGAATGAGTTACTTACGTAAGGTATAATAAAATTACAGGGTCAGACCTTTTTGAAATTTTGCTAGTTACTGTTCTTGTTGGTCATTGTAACCTTCAAGCGGGACTATAAATCAACGGACTAGTTCTTGGCACGTACACATAAAGGGACAGTACACCTACTTTTGAAATGCGCGTTTTACGGCGTGGAAACAAAATGTAAAAAAAGTTTCTTCGTCTTCTGTACCAATAACAGCGGCCAAAATAATTGTGACAGTCTACATGTTTACTAATAATTATTTTACCGTTTGCATCAGTGCCACCGTTGTTTTCGCTGCAGGACATATAAACTTTTTGACATGTCGTTTCACACGCCGTAAAACGCGAAATTCAAAAGTAGCTGTTCTGGCTCTTTAAGCTCGAAATAGCTTTTTTACTGTAAAGGCTAGATACAACTAGATGAAAGGATAAGCAATTCTTTAGTTTACATTACAAAGACGGTAGCATGAATTTGGCTTTGACCTTTTTAAAGTGTTGCATATACACCTTGAATACAGTGGCACAAAAACATGGCACTTGTGTAGATGCAGACGTGACATTCAAAATCTTTTTTCAAGAGAGTATGTAAAGTGAGGAGAGACGGCCAAAAAAACTGGTTTTAGATGCACAGCGTGAATTAAAAAGGTTTCAAGCCCCATAAAAATTTATTTGTGCCAATTTTCCTTGCGATCGGTCTTACAAAATTGGTTCGCAATTTTTTTCACGTCATTTGATACTTGTACGTGAAATACAATATCATAATATCAAAACTGTTAAAATTAATTTGCAGTAATTTCAATTAAAACTGACTAGAAAAGTGACGAACTTTCCTTGTATATACTCAAATTTGCGACCCTAAATTCAATCAATTTACTTTGTTTGCACACAGTTTATACAACCTTGAGGGTAACAAAGTTTCCATGATTTTGTTTTCGCCTCCACAGTTTTCGCAAGGTATTTGACAATTCAAATAAGTGTAATATAAAATGCCGGCTGAGAATGCGGAAAAAGATTGCACAACCCGGACATGCACCTTTGTAATTAAATGCCTACTCGTCTGAATAAGAACATGTAAACATATTTGCAAAGTATGCAAATTATGCTATTCTCGGACGTCTTTCAACACATTTTCGTAGGCACTTGAATTAATGGGTGTATGGCATTTGAAACTCGCTCAAAATAAGTTAAAAGGTCGCATCACTTCCAGTAGAAATGCCCGCAATGTACCTGTGTTTACATACGTTTCTTTTTTGGAGTTGTTCGCAACTTTTTTGGCAATGTCACGTGCAATGAACCCCCGCTTCGGCGATTGTATGCAACGCACGGAAAAGATTGTTAGGCAAGCCGTTTTAAACTGATAAACCTAGCAGAAAAATACATCACAAAGGCCAATTGACAAATTACTATCATGTAAGAGTGGTGCATAGATGGACAAACAAGACATTAAGAATGTCTCAAAAAATTTTTTTGCACTGATAGGTCGTTGACGAATTGTAATTTTTCCCAGGCCGAAAGTGTAAAACAAACAAATTGCTAGCCTTACTACAAGGTCATAATTGGTTTTCCAAGAAGAAAACTTAATTTAATTCTATCGAATCCCAGCAGGAGCCGTAGACCATTGAAATTACAGTAATAGTCTATATGCAGTGGCATTACCATCGCTGTAAAAATAGCTTGCTATAAACTTATTTTTGTTCATTAGTATTCAGACCACTTGCAAAATTAAGTGCCCGTTTCTAAACGCATTCGCTCACCGAAGTACCGTAACCAACGTCATCTCTAGGGATTAACGTTTTCGAATGTATTGAAATACAAATGCAAATTCGAATACGACCATTTTCATGACTTGTATTAGTTATCGTATTCCTGCATTAAATGAAAATAGTCGTATTAATGTTGTTATAGATTTAAACACGGACCCTAGAAATCGTAAAGTAATGGGAAAGCCAATGACAAAAAATTATTGGATTTCTGGCTGAAAAAACTTCAGCGCTCTTGTTGACGCATCTACATTCAATAAAACAAATCATTGTTGTAGCAAATGATTTGCATTTGTCAAGCCTTTTTTGTTCGCATAAATAATTTGTGAAATATTCGATAGTCGTATTCCATGCAAAATTCGAATACGTTAATCCCTGGTCAGCCTTACCGAACAATTATGCTCGCGCCTTTTTTACTGTTCATTGAAACTTCCTGTAACGTGACCGAAACTACGGCATTTATTCGTGGGCATTACAACGCGCATTGTTTTCGAAAATCTTCTTTCTAATCAAGTGCTCGGTTCGTGCGGCTATTGTAGAGTTGATATTTGTCGCACAAATCCCGCATGTGATGCGCTCAATTTGCATTTACACGCGGTTGTTGCAGGAAATTACAGTAATTTCGCCAACTTCAATTCGGCCGAGAATTGACGGTTAAAAAAGTCTATTGTAGTCCGATTTGTAGTAATAATAGAAAGGCGCAGGTTTCTTCAATTCCTGTTTTCCGAACCGCCAAAATGTCGTCGTTGTTTGTTGCGACACTTATGCAGAACGGGTGGGTGAAATTGAATTATTTTCTATTTATGTATGAATGGAAAACTTACTTATAGCACGCATGAACACTTGTTATGCTGCAAAAACGGTGCTGCACGTTTCAGTTTTCGAAATTCTCTCCCCGCATTGCAGTCCTTGAACTTTTGTTTACGTCCTCTCTGTCTCTATTGTCGGCGTTTTGGTTTCAAACCAACAAATTATTGCACTACAGTAGCTGTTGAAAGCTGTCTGCGGCTTACATTTTCGCCTCGAATACATTTTTCGTATTATCACATAATTTTTGCATAATTAAGGCGATTCATGCCATCGGACCGCAATTTTGGCCCCGCCCCTCCGGAATGTCAATAGTATTTTTTTCGGATTTAGCAAAAAAATTGTAATTCTAGTGGCAAACAGCTCTCCAAAGCTCACTTTCGAAGAAGTCGGGCACTAAAGGGGTGGAGCCATAATTTGTAAAAGAAAACGAGAATGGTTATAACTCGGTCGTGGTGTACGACACTGTCTGCACTTGGTGAATAAGCCGCTGTCCGGCTGGTCGGTGGTTTTGAGACTTGAACCTTGTATTGTACGCGTCTAAAACGTTACGATGTTATTGAAGGTCGGGCTGTTGGCGAGATGATAGAGATCATGTATCGTGATTAGTCTTGTGCGAGGATGTTATTGAGTGTCTGGCTTATCCGTTCGTGTTTATATCAACGCGTTCTTAAACCGTTATTATTGTCGCGGATTACCTCCCTAATCCCGTTCAACACATTTTAAACCACTCTTTTTAGACAGCGTTTCAATCTACCGTATCCACGGCGTTGTCAACAGACCTTTACTACATTTATTTTTATTGTTTCTACAACAACCCGATACAAAACATATCTACCAAATTAATTTGGAACTTTTGCGCAACATGCAGCTTCCGACAGCACAAATGACTGTCGTCCTTTGCCTCACATTCTTCTTCAGTGCTCTTGCAAGATCAGCAGAATCTCGATCGGTCGAAAGGAGGCATACAACAGGTAAGAGATGCGCTTTATTTTCTGAATTTTTTATTAATCTTTTTGCAATCTACTAGATTATCTTTGATATGCATACTTACCCTCATGTTTTCAGAATCAAAAGAACGAATGATCCGTGAACCAGCAGCACTAGCCGAGCTCAAATCTCTTGTCAAACAGTGCAACTCAGAGAAAATGGCAAAAGCTATTCGCCAACCAAACATCTTCAGCGAGGAGTTCCAACTGTTGAGGAAATGCCTTGCTCTTCTTCAAATCTAAGGCCCGAATCTGACGTTGAAATCACGACCAGTGTGTCCGTCGATGAACCATCAACACCCGTTCACAAACACCGAAATCAACACACAAAGAAGTCGAGGGAGTCGTCGGCATCGGACGATGTGTCGTTTGTTTGATCCCATTGTGGGACCGCTGGTTATGCCAAACCACCATTAGGCCAACGTAAATTATTAATAGATCAATTAGTTCGTCGTTAACTTCTGCCATATTACAGTCGAATGTGAAGGGTGCACACATGTCGGCGCTAGATCACCGAGTCTTTGTTTGTACATATATAGACAGTGATTGTCTGTTGTTGCTCTAATGTATATTGTTGTTTCAATAACGAGTCTAAATTAAAACTCTATTACGTTTAATTTGCCACTTGTTGTATATTGATGTTATATTTATACTATTTAATAAACAAAAACACTCAAGGTTTCAATTTTATGTATACTTAATAACAGATTGTATGCGAAGAGAGTGTAAGATATTAAACGTACTTAAAGAAAAAATGATATTGTCAAGTCCACGGCTTCAGAAAACAATTGTAATCGACTTATCGTAGTCTCTGAGCCAAAAGCAACAGTGAGCTCACAGAATATACGAACTCTCAGGATTCAAAGGGCCAGTACAGCTACCTTTGAGTTTTTTTGACAAAATGTCAAAGAAGTTTTTTACATATATCTTTAACATAGTCGGCAAAACAGTAAAAAAAATATTTAGTAAGCATGCAGAATTTCAAAAAAATTTTTCCCGTTGTTAATGTTACAGTAGAGGAAGAAATGTTTTGGAAATTTTGTTTAGGCCGTAAAAAGCGTTCAAAAGTAGCTGTGCTGACCCTTTCAAGCCACATCCGTAGCCATCCCCTTTTTTTATGTTGTGAGTATGTCCGTGGTCTGGCTGCAACCGCATGTTTCACATCCCTGCGTACAAAGGACATTGATAGGCATCATTGTCAGCGCATATTTGCTCAGCCGCTCGTAAGAAAGGGTTAGAGCAAATTGTGGGCGACGACACGAATGTCACTAAATTTTGTCGTATTATGGTTCATTCGCATTGAGAATTTAGAATTACTCAAGATTGCTGCATCCTCCTCCAATTCCGTCAACGTTAATGCTGCATTACCGCAATCTGCTTCTCGTAATCGTAGTGCCGATGTTGATCGTAACCTTTTGTGTCTGTGACGACGAGGACTTGTGTGATGAAGAACCGCCGGTCACGATTCCGCCAGAAGAAGAGAAACCAAAGGATAATCCAGGTGAGTAGCGTTGTAATGCTTCCTGGTGCGCGCCGACTATTAGTACAGACATTAAACTGTAGTAATCTTTGGGAAATGTCGAAAAGTACCTGTTTTCCAGCGCATAAATAGACTGATTTATCAACAAAAAACATGTTTGTCTTCGTTTGAAACATTGCACAAAGCAGTAATTAGAGACTTTTATAAATATTTAATTACGAGGAACTTTTCGGTAGTGCGCTTGTAACCTTTGGCTTGCTAATCGCATGGTAACAGGCCTTACAGTCTATTTTAACCTCTCTTTTCACGTCACAGAGGACATTTGTAAAGATCAGCACATAAGATGCAAGGACCACCAGCACGTTTGTGGCATCGATGTAAGTTAATTGGCAATTTTTGTGGCTTTTTTCTCTGCAGACTCGTGCTGTTATTTTTGGCGAATGCAAGGTATTTTTGTCCGCTTCCATTACTACGCAAATTTGGCGTGAGAATATTTTCAAGATAATTAAATTGTTTTTTTGGCCCAAAGAACATGAGCGCTTTGTACAGAACTGTCACCAGGTAAAAACTAGTGACCGTGTTTAGTTAATTACGGTCATAAGAGACTTTTGAAACTATAATATTGTTAGAGTTTGAGAAATAAACATTTCCAAACACAAAGTTTGATTTATTTCTAACAAACTTGGCAACTGTGTCTACATTGCTCGCGCTTCAGTTTTTTAGAATCTAAAATTGCGCTTTGCATAGGATGACGTCCAAATATACACATGACAGAAATCACTTGCAACATTCCCTGACGGGCTTAGAAGAGCGCTTCTTTGAGTATCTGGGTTAGATTTGGGCAGGAATTCCGATTTTCTTTGCAGTTTTTTATTTATTTATTATTTTGAATTGCGTTTTTTACGGCGCGGAAACAAAATTTCCAAACAATTTTTTCGTCTACTGTACCAATAACAAGAGAAAAACGTAATGGTGACATTTTACATGTTTACTATTAATAATTTTACTGTTGGTTACTCTGTCGCCTTTGTTTTTGCTGCAGGACTAAAAAAAACTTTCTGACTCTTTGTTTCACACTCCATAATAGGCGCAATTCAAAAGTAGTTGTTCTGGCCCTTTAACCGACCTGAGTTTCCGCCTTAAATTATTTTTAAGCCAATTCAACCCTTGCTTATCGTAGTTTTTTGAATAAATGTTTTTTGCAATGTTATCTTACTTCCAGACCTACCGAATAATGATGGTTCGAACCTGCGCCACCACCTGCAATTTTTGTCAAGAGGCGCAAGCAATGAAAGCCAATTGTCGCGACACATTTCCCCGCTGTAAACCGAGATCGGACATTTGCTACCATTTGGTAAGTTTTACATGTTTACTTACTCGTCATGGAAATTCGAAACCCAGTAACGACCCGTTTCAGACGTACGTCCGAATGATGTCCACGGCCTGTGCGCTCACCTGTGGCTATTGTTGATCTTAGTGATGTCTAATAAAACTACAATTCGAATATTCCTTGCTCAAATTTCATAGTGTTTACCGGCCCAAACTTTCCAAGCAATCGTATGTAATAATATATGTAATGGAGTCCAGATTTTAATGCAATAACAACAAACGGTTAAAAGAAACATATTTTTTATTAAAAACTGTAACCAAACTTTTACTTTCACAATAACCCATAAACATCATGAAGAGTAGGTAAGAAAAATGTGTTGTTTGTAACATGACTTGTTTGCAAGTTAAGATCAAATTGGTATCAAAGGAAAAGAAAGTTAATTCCACTATTTTTGTTTACATATTTGCCAGCAGCTCCGCGATTATACGAATGTTTTGATCTCAAATGTATTGGGTTATAAAAAGTTTTGTGGGTAATGAGTAAACAAAAAGTTGATTGGATGATGAAATTTTGTGCAAAAAAGTGCAGCCTTTTCCACTGCAAAAGTGCAAAGAAACAGCTTCATGTGGAATGAACGTACTCATGACTCAGTCGTGATTTTAATCATGAAATATTTGGCATTTGTATGACAAGTAAGCATGGCTTCAGGCCCGGTATTCTAGTTAGGTCAAAGAAACTATGAAACGAGCCATTTCAGGCCGGAAAATCGGCCCCAGAAAATATGAAACGGTCGGGCCGCCATTTTTAGCTTGCCCCGGGAGCCATGTCTAACCCCAGATATGATTTTGGTTCGCACCTTGCAAGGACAATCGAGAAATCTTGAACAAAATTAATGTTGTTGTCTTTAGTAATGTTGCAAAAAATAAGCCTCTGTTTTTCTACAGTACCCAATTGACAAGCCAAGCAATGAACTCTGTGAGTTTTGGACTACAAATCTTTCACCATTTTTTCCGATCACCCTATACGTTCTGCAATGAGTCATTTTTCTGTGTGCAACAATATCACTGATAAGCGGTCTATCCTGAGCAAATTTGTCTGCACAAAAATGGCGTCATTTTCAAAGATGATGCGAGAAACAGATGGGCACGCGGAACAGCCGGTTATTAGCACGATTGACGTTAATTGGAAATGAATATAGTTAATTGAAGGTTCCTCCAAGGGCCGATGGTTTTAGTGTAAACACAAACTTAGCAATACCAAAGTTTATGCGCTTTTATCGTCGATTCATTGGCGTCAGTGCGGGTGGATGGTAATTTGCAAGTTGGCAAGAAAATTACAGTCCAATGTCTTTGCTTTATGCTCGCAAGGTATTGAATTAGATTAAACTGCAAAGTTTGAGACCAACAGTTCATGAAAATCTTCGACTTTCAACGATTTGTTGTTATAGTTTCGATACAGGCTAGAAATTTGATTCAAAACCGTGATAATGCAAATCAAAGAGTCCAACGATAAATATTATACATCCCAAATGTAGTCAGTTCTGCTGTTACTTTGAGCCAATTTAAAGTTTAGCTTAAGTGAAAGAAAGTTTTGGTTTGTTTGCGTTTTGCAGAAACATTCATGTTTCTGAGTCAAACTTGTGACATTGTTTTTATTGTCTCTTTTGAATTATGGCATAAAAAGTTTAACGACAATTACACGGCCAAAAAGAGTTTTCTCAACATCTCGGCGCCGCCTGCAAAGCGCAAGCTAAAACTTTCAGGGATTTATATGTGGCATATTCCTGTTTGAAGGAACAGTACAGCTACTTTTGGGTCGCGCTTTTTAAACAAAATGTCCAAAAAGTTTCTTGGTCTACTGTACCAATAACAACGGAAAAAACGTAATGGTGAAATTCTACATGCTTATTAATAGTTATTCTATTGTTTGCAACTCTGTCGCCTTTGTTTTTGCTGCAGGGCATGAAAAACATTTTTTGACATTTCGTTTCACACGCCGTAAAACGTGCAATGCAAAAGTATCTGTTCTGGTCAATTAAACAAAATCCGAGCGTCGCACTTAGAATCATTTCCAAGCTTATTAAAGAAAGGTCGGCGAATATCTCTGCCACTTATGTAAAGTAAAGCGCTAGTAAAGACTTCCCCTTTTTTACATATACAGCCCATTTAGAGTATTTTCAAATCACACAAAATCAAGTTATCCTACTTGGGCGAATCTCCGACTAAAACGCAGCTTTTGTCTCAATCATTTAACTGCCGGAAACAATTCTTATCAAACAAAAATTTTGTAAAAATTGGTTATATTTAGTACAGAGGTTTCAAACCATCCTTTAAAAATTTCAGTGACCAAAACACACAAGATGTTCAAGTCGGGCAAGAGGTCATAAGACAGACAGTGCGGAGTTTCTGATAAAGCGGCATAAAAAAGTTTGTTGTTTCGGGGATAGTTCAGTTCAAGACGGCGTTGAAACACATTTTGTATTGTGAACAAGGAAGTTTCCCATTTCATGATTTGTCATATATAGTCCGAAAAGTTACACTAAAAATACTTTGGCTTTTTTATGGGTTTGTTTTCGCATCAAAGTTTCATTTTCGGAGTGTTTTATGACCCAAAATAAACTCTCGACTTTGCCCTACAGTAAAAGGCAGAAATCAACGAAATTCGCAGTAAAATTGTTTAACGAGAAACTAATTTCCGGAGATCGACAGTTTTTGTAATTTCAGCGTCGCCGGAAATGGCTCAGTTTCATTGCACTTTAATAAGTTTGTTGTAACATACCGAGAATAAGCGTTAAAAATTCAACAAAAGGTGAAAAGAAAACCAAAAAATGTTAGTGTCATAGTACTAGGCCATAATTTCAATAAATATTCTTGTAAAAGTCTGATTTTTGGTACAAACGTTTCATTTCTGATGGAGGTTCAAATTTTCGGGTTATTGCACATACGGGGAGAGACTCTGCGGGGCAGCCCTTACGAAGATTATCTACGGGGTAAATAATCATCTAGGTAAATTATCATCCGCGCCTTTTTTCAACAATGTCAACTCCGGTGCGTGCATTGCCCCATAGGGTCTGTCTCGGACTTTATCTACCCCGTAGGAACTTACCCCGTATGGGCTGCCCCGTCCAGCCTCGCCCCGTACGGCCTGCTTCCAAAATTTTGAAGTCGCAATCACAAAAAAATGCCAGGAGCGTAACACGTGTGAAAATCTTGGCCATTTCTGCAAAAAGGAATTTGTAATTCTCATATGTGTTGTATACAATTTATTATATAGTTTGTTTTAATTTGCTCCCTATATAAAGACAACACATGCTTTCAAAAACGGTCCATTGCACTCATTCTCCCTTTTTTAGCCCAACTACATATATAATAAACGACCCTAAAATTATCATTCAAAATCTTCTATCCCCTTTTTTCTTTTCATAAATATTTTTTAATAACTAAAACGCGATCGTCAAACCCGACATCAACCTTTCTGTCGGTGATCAAGTCTCTTGTAGCCTACACGAAACGATCTATCTCCGCTTCAAGATAAACAGTCCGAAAACGATGACGATCAGAGAACTCTCCGTACGACTACGTGATTTGCCGCACATTTTTTTCAAACTTTTACCGCTCGTCGAGTGTTACGTGAGTTTTGCGAGACGCGGGACCTATGGAATATAGTTTAAAGTGTGCGTATAAAAGGCAATCACTTCAAGCGTTTTTCGACAACGGCGTGGGAGAAATTTTTATCAATCAGTTAGTAAGTAATTTGATAGGACAAAAAAGCGTTCTGATAAATAGACACTTAGGGTCTTGAGCCAGAAATCAGTCAAGTTTTGGGTTTTTTGTCTTAGGTCTTTTCGAGTTCAAACGGGATTTAAGAAACGTGGAATGCTCGGAAAAGATAAACTTGCTTTTTTATCCTGTGTTTTACCGTATGTTTGCCAGTCTTACTACTTAACCGTCACTAGGGAACCCTAGACTCCGTGTGACTTTTAAATTTGATTCTGATTTATACTCTACATATTAGGTTATATTTCAATTCAATAAAACTTTAGTTCCCCCGCCAAGATCTCCGATCTTTTTGCGAGAGGACTGCACCAAACGACAGGGTCGTAAAGACAAAAAAAACTTCTTCAGCTCAATCGTTTCATGCTCACCTCACGTGGAATGTTTTAGTCTTATTTTTGGGGTTTTTTCTGGAAAAACATTTTGCAATTTTTCTAAAATCCTCTTTTTTGTGTGACAATGAAACTAGACAGTATAGGACGGCGGATGGCAAACAGTCATACATAATCTGCTTTTTGTTGACTTCCTTGTTTCAAAAGTGCTTTGATGGCGGCAAACAATAAACTAGCTTCTTTTTATGAAAATTTTAATATTGCAGAGAGATGACTAAATCGGCTTGTTTTGGAATTAAAAAATTCGGCACGTAACACAGTAAAACAATGTAATTTGCGCTGTGCAGAAATCTAAATTCCAATAAACTTTATTTGGATGCATCGCCTTTAGTTACGAAGGATGTCTTAAGGTTTTCTGACCTACATGAGTGCCTGCCAACAATCGTGTCGGTATATTGGCCGGAAGCTAGCCTAAAGAGAAATTCCAAAATAAACATTTTTTGTGGTGACCAGTCGTCATCGAAATTGTAATAAAATCTTTCCTCATCTACATGTACGTAACACAATCCCCGTTATCCTTCAAAATTCACCCCTCTATTGTCAAGAACAATGACTTCTGGCGCCCTTCCGTGAGTCTTTTCATATTTCGCCGCCAAAAACCACAGGTTAAGGCCATTATCTCGTTTATAACGGTTTAAGACGTGCTCAGCCCGCTTATTAGTCTCTACGCGTATCCCGTTGACAAATATTAAATTAAAAGGCGGATTACAGACATTGCACTCAAAATCCGGTTTAATTAGCTGATTCCGATTTCTGAACCGAATCAAAGTACGATTTTCCACTAATGTTTCTCATTGACTAATTGGCGTTCGATCGGGTTCAAAAAGGCTGCGAAATGGGCTCAATGATTGCTCGTTGGTGAGCGGCTGGGAAGGTGTTGGTGGTTTAAATTTAAGGGCTCGGCTCCAAAATTGTTCGGCTCAGTTCCAAAAATTTTTAAATGTTTCAAATCTTTTTCAAGCTTGAAATTATTGGGTACCCACCTTGTCTTATTTAATTTTAGCCAATATTTTCTTGTAGGTCTTCTATTTGAATATGTAACATGTACCGAATTTTTTTTATAATGGGTTTACGATTTTTTTGGGTTTGATACGCACCTCAAATAATACGGATGTTTTTGGCATAAAAAAATGTGTAAAATTATCCAATAAAAAAATGCCCTACCAGTCGAACATCTAAAGTTAGCAAAATCTCTTGTATATTCCACTCTTAGGCCTAAATTTGATCCAGCTCTCAAAATTCTGTGGAAAAACTGCTCTAAAATTTCATAAAAACAATTTTTTTATATTTGCTTAACGTAATCTATTACTAATTGTGTTTTCTTGTATTCTGTATTTTATTGGAAAGCTGATGCCGAAGGTTTTTATCGCATTTTTGCTATAAAAATTTAAAATTTAATTGTTTTCGGTAATTATCAAACAAAAATATCATTGCCGGTTTTTGACGTACATATTCGTGAATCACTGAAATGTATGAGGCAAATCGAGCTCGCCATTGCATCCGTGATGCAAAAAACCGATTTTTTTATCTTTCACCGAATTTTTAAGGTCCTTGGAAATACATGCTCGAGTAATCAACACCCTTAGGCAAAATTTTTATAATCATCGCGATTTTCAAAAATTCTATAATATATAAAATCTTTAAACTACGCTCTGACGGTTCGAACAAGCCCCATATTGAAATATAAATATGATTCAAAACTTTTTTGAAAACCCCAAAACGTTTTAAGGATACGACGATAATGTTCGATGCATGTTTTGTAGTTTACGTGGTTTGCATGGTCTCTTGAACTTTTCCCGACCAATCAGAAAGCGGGAAGAACATTCCTATCAGTGATTTGAAGGGTCTCCGATTCCTTTTGCAAGCGAAATTCGTTGCAGTTTTCTCCATTTTGCAAACCCTTTCAATTTTTTGGGCGTGTTGGGATTGGGCATCCTGATCATTATGTCATTTCAAAGTTAATGCTCTATGCGCAGGCTCAGATCTTATACCTTCTTGAAAATTTTTGCATTCAAAGTTATATGCCCATTTACATGGTAAATCGTAATGTTTCCTCAAACAGTCGTTTTTTCGCGCAAAATTATCAAATATATGGCCAAAAGCGTTTTTTCTCTTAAACACCTCTCCGTGTCTCGAGTACCTTGTCGGCGGCAAAGATTGTTGAATATCTCGGCTGCCCCTGCAAAACGCAAGGTAAAATTTCCAGTATTTGAAATGTGGCTTGTATTTCCGAAGTGGAAGAAAAATTTAAGGAAAGCTTGACAGCCGCGCTTGTAGCTATGTCTAGTTTCATTCATATGTCCCAAATCTTTTTTATTACTTTGCTCTTTGATAATCTCCAGCCGTTATTTTACTGAATTATCTATTTTTATCCCCTCTGATTTTTGAACTTACCCCTTTCACTTCAACCTTCATTTCCTTGACACCTTTTTGTTGATTGCTAACATTCCCACTGTGTTTACCCTTACAATTCACTATTCACTTTCAATTTGCCATTTTTTCGCCGAAATATTTACCATTTTCAGAAACATATCCCAACTTATTCGCTATGAAATTGTAAACAAGGAAGGTTCCAGTCTGTAAATAGACTCGCTGTATATTATGCTCATCGAACTTTCTGTTGGCGCTCTTCTTTTGGTTTTAATTTACTTTGTAGTACAGGGTTTTATCAGTTCTTCGACGGAAGGGAGTGTCCATGTTGATGGAGAGGTGGATGCAGATTTTCAGCTCGTCAGAGATGTTTTCAGGCAAGTTGTTGAAAAAGAAACCGCCTTTGTGCCCGCATACTGTAAATACACACGAAATTTTTTTCTAAACGTTTTACAATCGCACTTCTCGTCGACCCAGATTTTTTACTTCCGAAATTGCGAACATAGCGTCAGCGATCCGGGTCAAAATGGCGTTTGACATTAGCTTATGACTACAAACACAGTGCAAAAATATTTAATAGCATCTCTGTAATAATGCCACAAACGTTTTTTTAAGTGACAGACAGGCAGACCGTTATAAAACTCTTTCTTCTTATCACAAACCCTTTATTACACTTTTATCAGCATTTTCACGGTGATGAAATTCAAATGATTTTGACGTCGAACAAAAATTGTAGGATACTGTAGTCAAGATATGTAAACAGATTTTGAAACCATTTCTTTGCAACCGATTAGTTTTTTATCGTTTTCGGATGCACTTTCGCCCCGAAAAGTGATCGCCCGTTTATACGAAGAGGTCCGTCTTGTCGTCGTAAACGGACATTTTGATTGGGAAGTTCCCCAAAAGGAAGATTTTTATCACTGTAGAGAATCGGGAAAGAGATTTCAGTTTGTGTTTGCGAAATAGGCTCAAATTACACAGGAATGATGACAGTACCTGGAAAAAATTTTAAGTATAAGCTTATACAACATTGTGATTCTTTTAGATCTAACTTCTCCAAGCATTGGGAGCCCTGCGGAGCAGCGTTAGCTGTTTATTACAAAGGAAAGCTCGTTGTTGATCTCTGGGGTGGCTATGCGGATAAAGAATCGGAGAGGAAATGGTCAAAAGACACTCTGAATGTAACTTTCTCCTCGACCAAAGCAGTTAGTGCCCTTTGTATCGCCAAATTGGTCGATGAAGGAAGGTTGGATTACAATGACACCGTTGCAAAGCATTGGCCAAAATTTGGCAAAAATGGGAAAGAAGAGATCACGGTTCAATCAGTCGTCTCACATACCGCCGGATTACCCTATTTTGAGAAAGAAATTTTATATGAACACGCGCTGTGTGAACATGAGAGGATCAAGGAGATAATTGAAGAAGAACAGCCGAAATGGACTCCAGGAAACCATATTGGATATCATCCGTTGACATATGGATGGTTGGTGGATCAATTGGTCAGACATGCAGATTCGAGAGGAAGGTCGTTGGGGCAATATTACAGAGAGGAGATTAAAGTAAAATTAGAAGGTATGTTTGATAATAAAAGAGTCGTAAGGACTTTTCACGCCCCTAGACAAATTCCACAATTTTTTTTATACTTCAGCATAGTGGCTACGACATTGCCGATGGCAAAAGATAAAGTCTTAACTTCCTGCCTAAAGTCTTTTTTTCAGATATTGACTACCACATTGGCCTACCGCGTTCCGAGTTTTATCGGGTATCCCGATTACAACTACCTAATTTTTGGCAACGACTGAAAGAATTTCTCCACAATCCTCATGCCGTATATTACTGGCATTACACAAAGGATTTCTGGAACAATGGATTTTTGGCTTTAACCAACGCCCATATTCCGTGGATGCAGTTTATTTTTGTAAGAAAAATACGACGTTATGAGTATCGTCAAGACTATTTTTTTGTACTGAATATTTGTATATGTAAGAACATATATAATTTGTTCGATTTTTCAGAAAATGAACTTCAATAATCCAGATCTCTGGATTTTGGAACAAGGTGCAGTTCTGGGAATTGGGACGGCTAGAGCTTTGGCTACATTGTTTCAAAAAACCGTTATGGAAGACGGGTTTCTCAAGCAAAAAACGCGAGACAGATTTCTGACTCCACATAAAGATGGAGAAGATATTGTAACTGGTGCTAATGTCCTTCGAGGAAACGGCTTAATGTTCTCCAAATTCGAAGTTGATGGGGTGAGTTTGATGATTGCAAGTTTTGCACAATACCTTCAAATATATAGGCCATGTTAAATGGCAAACATAAGACATATATTCATTGATTCATATGAATTGAGCCTCAAATAGACGACTACTTAGCTTACAAATCTTATTTCAGAAAAAATACGAGTACGCCGGCCATGCTGGAGTTGGTGGGCAGAACATTAAACTGGATTTGAACCATGATCTTTGTTTCGCGTATGTGTCCAATGGTTTCAAGGCCGGCTTTGGCGATACAGCCAGGACATTCGTCGCTCTTCGTGATGCCATTTACCGATCCGTTGCCAGGATCGAAAGTTCTCAGAAATAGCTTTAAAAATGAATTTAATTCTTGTCTTTTGGTTATCAGTGCTTTTCGTATTGTTTGTTCTAATATACGCAGTTTATCATAAACTTGTATATCATTGATTTATTATTTGTCCTTTAATTACCCGTATTTTATATTGGCATGTATAACAAGCACATGTTTAAAAAGTCATGGATCAACGACTGTCATAGCTTTTTCCACTTCAAGCATTGCAATTGCAATTTGAAGCTTCTCAACGTTCTGTTCGTATTTGATCCTTCTGTGGTATCGGCAAGTTAGAATTTCGATGAAAAACACCAGCCAACTTATCAAACTCAATAAGAAAGAGACGACAAAAACTCCAATATATGGTTTTATTTCTGAAAATTCGTAAAAGTGAGTGTGGTATGACCAACTAAAGCTTACTCATGGGATCGCCCATTTTGAAATGCCCGCAACTTTTTTCCAACTGATTCCATGATTCAATATACCTTCGTTTTACGTTGTAGATTTCTTCTATGTTCTCTCGAACCACAGTGTTGAAGTAGCCAAGCCTAGAATAATTCTTTCGGAAAATGAAATGAGAACCCATTTCGGGTAACGCAACGTCTAATTCGAAATACTCGCAATCAGTGTAAACATCGCATGCAACATCTTCGTCGTCTTGAAAAAATAAGATTGCGTTTTGTTCTTTGACTAGACGCAGAGCCTCTGGAAAGCGGTGATGAATAAAAACGTCTTAAAATCATACATGCCATGGTAAATCCTTTTCAAATATTGGAGATAATTTCCTACTCCATTCGTACCCTTTTTATCTCCAACAATACTCATTTTTCTGCCACCCAACGCTTCTCTGAACTCCTTAAATGGAGAAGTAGTTCCGTTGCTAAGTCGCTCCTCAAACCAAGTTCCTTGATTCATGGTTATAAGGTTCCTACGGCCCAGCCGAATATCCTGGAAGATCTTCTCCATCCTCGCGAACGAAGTGTCCTTTTTGGGAATAATCATCGCCGACAAAAGGTACGACGTGAAAATGCCAAACACAACAGTACATTGGAGGAAAGAGAAGACGAAAAGAGAGAAGTTTCCGGCTCGAAAATGAAAATCAAGTGGGTCCGATTGGAAGAATTGGATTCGAATTGTCTTCCAAACTGTCTTAATGTCAAAAGAAATTACAGATGATGTTTGTTTGCTTCAAATCTTACATTTCGAGCGCTCTCAATTTTCCCAATTCCGCTTTTCTTTTCCGCATGCCGGACCATTAGCCCGAACGCGCATTGTATAAACAGAATCCAGCCCATTATTTGCCATATTAAAGCGTCATAAATAGCAAATAAATTCCAGTAATTGTTGCCAAAGCTATCTGGCAATCCCACTACAAGATGGAAGCCTATCTGAAAACCCAAGGAAAAAGTCGGTAAAGTTGAGCTAGAGATTACATTATACATGTGATGTGAGAACTCGTATTGCTCTTGTTTTTGCGGCGTGATTTGAAGTGGAAAGGCGAAAGTGTCAAAGGTTCTGTTGAGCATTAAGTCATAGAACGGGTAATTTAATTGCCCAACCGCCTGAAATTATACCGTTGCAGTACTATTTAACCACCAAATCCTAATTTTGATGTAGAAGATGTGACCATCTTTTTCCAAATATCATAAATAGAACAGAAATCTTTGTTACCTACCGCAATCAGCGTTTCCTGGTCTCCCTGACCAGTTGTAACAATATACGGCAAAATCTCGTACTTTCCTCGCTTTGCTATGATCCCTAAAATCTAAATAAAGAAACTTTGATTAAATAATTTGGTCTTACACTTGACAACATAATATAACTTACTTCCGTCACTATCCCGGGCCAACTGCATCCTTCGGTGGGATGTAGCATTGGGAATCGATTACATTTGTTGTTTGCGTATGGATAATAATTTGTAAAGAAGACCTTTAGCGGTCTTAATGGATACATTCTTGGTTTCACGACTGTGACAACAGATCAAATTTACATGTACCGCAAAATTTTTTGTGTACGAACATCTAAGATGTTTTTTGTGTAAAGCACCTTACAATAAGGGCTGGATTTCAACAAGCATGGCACGCTTTTTCAATTGGAACCCCTCAAAAAAATTTGATTGAACATAACTGCCAATTTCCAACACATAACCATTTGTTCAACACCGGTTTATTTTTCTATTACTTGTTTTCAAAAAATGGAGATTTAGTACTTCAGTAGTCACGTGGACTCCAATGGTCCTTATCGAAGGATTTCCACGTAGCCGATTGATAACGACTTCGAGGAGCAGAAGAAACGCCGCTGTCACAAGAAAGACTCCAGAGACGATCAGAACGCCAACGTAGAACACTAACTCTGAAACTAAAATTGTTAACACTTTAGGGAAACGTTTATTGCATATAGTCGAATTTCCCGCTTACTCATTGGATCCCCGACTTTGAAATGACTACAAGCTTTGGGTTTTCGTCGACCTCCTTCGATATATCGACGTTTGATATTGTAGATCTGCTCGATGTTGTCTTTTATCACCGTGGAAAAGTCGTGGAGTCCGGACCAGTTTTTAGCAAACACAAAATGGACATCCAACTTGGGCAAGTTTGCATTCAATTCGAGGTATTCACAATGAGAGAGAATGATTGATGCAATGGGATCGTCTTCTCGAAAGAACAATACGGCGTCGTGCTCATGGATCCAGTGAAGGGCTCCTTGAAAGATCGCGGTTACAAGTACAGTTCTTACTTTCGTGATCCGCTTCAATAAACATCTTTCTCCCTCCAAGTGCCGCTTTAAGTTCACGGTACAGACGTCCAGTTCCATTCGTCACCTTCTCCTCAAACCAAGTTCCCGGAGATAACAAAACAATGTCTCTTTTACCGCTTTGTATGTCACGAAAAATCTGATCCATCTTCGCATACGATAGATCCTGCTTTGGATTGAGCATGGCTGACAAGACATACGAAGCGAAAATTCCAAAAACAAAAGTGCATTGGAGGAGAGAGAAAATCAGAAGAGAAAGGTTGCCAGCGCGATAATGAAAAAGAAACGGTTGGGCTTGGAAGAACTGGATACGAATTATATTCCAGACAACCTGAAAAATTCTGTTTACAGTGACACATGTAATAGCAAAGCAGATTTTTTAACCAACATTTCCTACGCTTTCTTTGCTTTGTATCCCGTTTCTTCTCTCCGCGTATCTTACAAACATTCCAAAAGCACATTGTAAAAGCAAAGACCATCCCAGCACCTGCCAAATTAAGCCGTCGTACATGGAGAACAAGTTCCAATAGTTGGTGCCAAACTCGTCGTGACGGGATATAATCAACGAGGAGCGTATCTAAAACATAGCAAATTACAATCCTGATCAATGAGAATGAGTTACCCTGTAGATGTGATGAGAATATTCAAACTCGTTGAGCAATTCGCCTGTCGCCTGAATGGGAAACGCTACAGTATCAACTGTTCCGTTGAGGATGAGTTCTCCAGTGACGTTTTCATAGTCTCCGAGGGCCTGAGACTGTTTGTTTAGCTTATAAATATGTACAGCTAAATTTCAACTAAAGTTTTGATTCTATGCCAAGTATCATGTGACGGTTTAGACAGTCTGTTCGTTCAAAAGACCAAAAATATGTATTCCTCCTCAATGTTCCAGTAGTCTCCTTACCTGCTGAAAAGTTTGTCGATTCCCA
The DNA here is from genome assembly GCA_025436335.1 of Bursaphelenchus mucronatus. Taxonomy (NCBI): domain Eukaryota; kingdom Metazoa; phylum Nematoda; class Chromadorea; order Rhabditida; family Aphelenchoididae; genus Bursaphelenchus; species Bursaphelenchus mucronatus. Next base: position 3,115,272 of record CM046359.1, read on the forward strand.
TCACCATTTCGCCCTATATACGGAAGAATCTCATAGCCACCTTTCCTTCCAATGAACCCTACAATCTAAAATTCTGTCTACAATGTTCCTCCTAAGCTCAACAGTCACAACAGGCAAGCTGCCCATACCTCAGACATGATCCCTGGATACCCGCATCCTGCGCTGATTCTTAACATTGGAAATCTCGCGCATTCGTTGTTCGAATAAGGATAGAAATTAGTAAAGAACACTTTCAGTGGTCGCAATGGATACATCATGCACAACGGACTACACGCGAGACAAATTTAAGGGTTGAAAAGAAATTGGGATTAGATTACATTTTCTTGTAATGAGATTCGGTTAGCGTTGTGAAAAAGGAAGATTTTCCTGGTTGGCGTTTAAAAAAACAAAGGCAGGTAGACCGAAGGTAGTATGAATGAATTTCGTTTTTAGTAAGAGGGTGTAAGAGTAAGGGTATAAATCGTTATCATGACTTATCATGAGTAGACATTTTGTTTCCCAAGCCGTAAAAACGTGATTAAAGGGCCAGAACAGCTATATAGTTTTGAATTGCACGTTTAACCGCATGCGAAACAAAATGTCAAAGAAGGTTTTGAATGTCCTGCAGCGAAAAAAAGGTGGCAAAATTGCAAACAATAAAATAATTATTAGTAAAGATGTAGAATGTCACCATTATTTTTTCCGTGTTATTGGTACAGTAGACGAAGAAACTTTTTGGACATTTTGTTTACTCGCCGTAAAAAGCGCGATTCAAAGTAGCTGTACTGTTCCTTTAAAACTCCTCTTACTGCCTCTTAAAAATTTTTATTTCAACCCGTAGTGTAGTAATTGTAAAGAGTTGGGAATTTTTATAAAACTATTGCGTCTCAGTTAGGATTGCCATCAATCTACAGCGTGAAACCATGACTTCAAAGAGCATGATAAGAGTGGCGGTCAAGAGCATTCCTCCGCAGACAATCAAGACTCCAACGTAGGATACAATCTCTGAAATAACCAAAACATCAATGCACTATTTGTAAATCGATTTGTTAGAAACATAAAGTCTCCCATACTCATTGGATCGCCAATTTTGAAGCGGCTGCAACTCTTTGCATTCAACCGATCTGCTTGGATATATCTTCGTTTAATATTGTAAATTTCTTCAATGTTTTCTCGAATCACCTCCGAGAAATCATGCAATCCGCTCCAGTTTGTCGCGAATACAAAGTGGGCATCCAACTTTGGAAAGTCGACGTCCAAATGAAGATATTCACAATGGGGAGCAATATGAGCTGATACATGCTCGTCCTCTTGATAAAATAAGATTGCGCTGTGTGTTCGGACAAGGTCAAGGGCTGCTGAAACGACCTTTGATTCTTAACCAACCAAGTTAAATTCAAGACGTCATCGCACCCGTCTAAAAAACTTGCCATCCTGATCCCTTTCAATGACCATCTTCCTTCCGGCCAAAGCCTTATGGAACTGGCGGTATGGGCTTCGGCTTCCATTGGTGACTTTTTCTTGAAACCAAGACCCATTACTCATTACTACAAGGTCTCTGCGGCCTTCTCGAATATCCTCGAGGATACGATCAATGTGAGCGTACGACAGATCTTCCGTTGGATGGAGCATGGCAGACAAGAAAAAAGAAGAGAAGATCCCAAAAACGAAAGTACATTGGAGAAGGGAGAAGATTAGAAGTGCAAAGTTACAGGCGCGAAAACGAAAGAGTAGAGTGTCAGCTTGAAAAAATTGAATCCGAATGATCTTCCAGACGGTCTGAAATTCACTGTAATGTATGTTGATAACGCTGAAGACAAAACTGATATTCTGTTTCCGATTTCTTGTAAAACGTACGTTTCCAGCAGTCACTTTGCTTTGAAACCCACTTCTCTTTTCTATATACCGGACAATCAGCCCAAAAAGGCATTGAAGAAATAAAATGCATCCCAAAATCTTCCAAATCAGCGCATCGTACGTCGCAAATAAGCTCCAGTAATTGTTTCCCAAATTGTCAAGGCGATTGATCACCAAAAACGAACGGATCTAAAATTTTTGCATTCAGTTTCTTTGGACGTGAAGCGACCATGGCCCAGAATTCTCTGCAGCATACCCTGTAAATATGGTGTGAATACTCAAATGTGTCCACCCTCTCGCCATTCGAGTGAATCGGAAGAGCCATGGTGTCGACCGTTCCATTGAGGACTAGGCCTGTGACCTGTGACTCGTACTCACCAAGGGCCTGAAAGAATATGTATAATAAGTTATTTCCGTAGTCGTCAAAATGCTGCAACGAAAAGAACTTGTTGATGTCGTTTCAAGTCTATGTTTTACCGAAGCTGGTCTTTTTTTTCTCATAAAAGTCATACCTCGCTCAGCGTTTCCTTATTTCGTTCCCCATTCGTCACAAGATAGGGCAGTACTTCGTAACCACCTTTTCTGCTAACACATCCAATTATCTGAAATTTGAAACATTTTACATTTTTGTTAGCAAAGTTCCATCATCACTTTTTCAATTTGACGTGCATCACAAATAGGCAAAAATTTTCAACCATTTGTTCTAAATTTGATAACTTGCCTCGGCTAAAATTCCGGGACGACGGCAGCCCTCGCTCCTCCTTAACATTGGGAACCTCGAACATTTATTGTTCGAATATGGATAATAGTTAGTGAACAATACTCTGAGCGGCCTTAACGGGTACATTTATAATAATTCCCATGAACTGATGATCTAACGTACAAATAGTGGTGTTATAGACCGTTTGTGTTCATCATATTGATTTCATACTGACGTCTTGGTTTCAATTTCAATTTGTTTATACTAATCACATGTATTAAAAAGCGAATCATAAAGGTTTCCATTGTCCGGTCAGGGTAAGCTCGATCCATTGTAAGCCATAATTCGTGCAGCCATAATCGTCGATCCATCTTATTATGTGACGTCCATACAGTCGTGTGCAGGAGGGTGTCCATTACATTCAAATCACTGCTTTATCCAACGGTTTCTCGGACTGTCCAACTTCCCCTTGTTTCAGATCTTACACTGACAATCGGAACATGGAATCCGTGAACAGCTACTGTCCCAGGAAAATCCGTTTGTGCCAGCAACGGCATGGGTGGACAGGACAAATCGACCGCTTTCCAAGACGCTTCGGTTTCAGCGTAAGAATTTTTTCGTCCATTTTAGAAGGCAAGCCTTTGATGAAACCGGAACGAACCTGTAGACAATGAATCTATGTTCTACGATTCTCCAGGTGGAATCTGACACCAGATTGACATTTGAGTCAGAGTTTGTGATACTGGCGCGCTAGTAAAGTCGCTGGAGTCAGTTCCGCGACATGCACTGTGAGAAAACGAAAGTTCACTTTGCAATTTTCTGTTTTTTGCACCGTGCACTAGGCTTTTTTGGGCTGTCGGTCGCACCCTGACTTTTTTCTGCAGTATAAACTACAAATATCACTCCAGCGACTTTCCGGACGGACTGGTATACGAAGGGGTAGAGGAATGTAGTCCAAAATTTATATTTTAAAAATTTTACAGATACTTATGGATCTCATCATACAACGCAAGCACTAAAGCTGCACCAGTTCCTCGATAAATATTGGACAACGTTCCGTGGAAGAATGCCCGAGGGCCTTCAGTTTTGTACATTTTTCTAATGCAATCCAATGTGTTCTTGTACATGACGTCTTTTCTTCCCGACTGCATCATCATTCGTCGCCTCACTGTGTCAAACGGGTATGCCAAGAATCCTGAGGTCACTGTCACAACCTGTGCGATTCCCCAGGCCACAAAAAAGTTGACTTGTTTCCCTCCGGGCATAAACATCGGCTTGATGGTGTCATAAAGGCCGAAATAACTGGCTCTGTAGATGAAAATTCCTTGAACGGATATGATGAATCCTCTGAAAATGGAGTTGTGAGTCAGGAATCAAATTTTGTGACAGAGTATTAAGCTACTAAATCCAGCTCCATAATGCACTTACTAAGCTGTTTAAATTACTAAACATCGATATTAACAAGGAAAATAAAAAAAATTCAACAAATGATGATTTTCTTCAAAAATCGGAGAAAACAAAAAATTTTTGTCAAATAGTGCGATTCAATCAAAAGGTCCTCTTTTACACACACATCTAAAGTTCTCGAAAATCCATTAAAATACGATATGTGAATATATAAACAGCGTTTTTTTTTACCAAAACCATTATTTTAGGTGGACAATACTAAAACCATTATTTTAGTTGGACTTAATGGGGCAAAAATAAAATGGATGATTTGGTGGGTACAGTTGTCAAAAGTAATACCTCACCTCAGCCAATCGCTAAACGCTTAATTTAAAAAAAATACACAGACATTTTTTCGACTATGATCTATGACACTCCCATTCGAAGAAAATGATCTTTTCCTTACCTGTAAAGGCCAACGATTCCATCGGACTTTGCCACTCTCATCAGACAATCGCCCATTCCTTTAAATTCTCTTGTCGCTCCCTTGCCGATGTCCGTCGCCAGCCTTGTTCTCGCAAAGTCCAACGGATATACGAAGCATAACGACGTGGCACCGGCAACTCCGCCACTGGCCAAATTTCCGGCAAAAAATCGCCAAAATTGTTTGTCTTTGTCGACGCCGTGGAGAAATACTCTCTTATAAGTGTCTTTGAAGGCAAAGTTGAGGGCTTGAGTTGGGAAATATCGAAGAACATTGGCCAAATTTCCTCGCCACAACGCCGAAAGACCCTGTTCTTTGGGGACACGGACCAAAATATCGGTGATTCCCTTGTAACGTTTGTCAACTGTGATCGTGGTGGAGGCGTGTTGGGACTGAAGATGACAGTTTAAGGTAAAATACGGCCTTTCTAATCACTTAAAAGGCTTGTTTTCTTATTTTGTCTTCCAAAAATTACTTTTTTTCTGGGGATGAAAATTCATCCTGTAAGATTTTTGAGCAAAGACTTGAAATTCCGTTACTTTTAATAAATATTATCATAAAGTAAAATAAAAGTTAAAAAATAGCCCCTAAATTTACCTGTAACAATAATTTGACTCTTTCAATTGGAGCCATTGCTGTCTTCGAAACCGCCGCGGCACCTCCACCCGAAGCCAAATCGATCAAAAACTTCTTGGATTTTTCGTGTTCTGGCATTTTCTGAAATCAAAACATTGTAAACTACGGGTCAGTTTTCATCAAAAACTATATTTAAATTCCGAAAAATAGATTTCATTTCAGCGTGACTCGAACCCGCCTCTTACTGACTCAAAATTTATTTCTTAACCACTGTTCCAGCTGGACACCACATGTAAACTAGAGTGGAAATCAAAAAAAAAGTTGAGAAACACCATTTTAGAATTGTCCGATCAAGTTTCCAATTAGTAATCACGCTATTCCCCTTGAAAAAGGTGTTTAAGCCCAAGAACACAATGTATTACTACACCAAAAACAAGAAAAGAAGTCATTAAAATCCCGATTTCTGATGGTAAATTAACTGTTCCCCATTGCTTCAAAACAGCACATTGAGTAAGAAAAAGAGAGAAATGAAAAGTTCCGTAAGGCTTTGAGAGGATTTTCAACAAAAAATCTAAAAATCTCAAAAATAGATGGAAAAATCATTATTTACAATACCTTTGGATTGGAACTATAGCAAATGATTCCATCTCACTAGATAGAAACAAATTACAGTAAAAATAGAAGTAAAGCATCCATAAATCACCTTCTTTTCAATCTCCTTACCTAGCACAATATAAAAATTGAAAAAACGTATTTCATCGTATGTCTACTCCCTTCCCTTTACTCCATAAATGACCAAAGACCCCTAAGTAATCAGCAACGAGTGCTTTCGCACGACCTCCGATCACTATTAGTAACAATTTCATTAACTGTAAACCCTTCCATTTTTTGACAAATTATCGAGGAAAAGCGGACGAAACTGGGTTCACAAAAATGTTTTGATTGTGTCATGATTTTGGGGCGTTGTTTATTTTTACGTAAAAGCGAATCACTTTTGAAAGAATGAGTTGGTGTTTCGGTAACGAAACTTTTGTCGAAATTTGATTGTTTTCCTTTTTTAATCTGAAAAATAATGACGTCACCAATTATTAGCAGGTGCAACAGACCATAAACTTTCTAAACATCATGCCCAAATGTAGTCTATCCGCCTAGGACCTCAAAACAATGCTAAAAATATAAATTTAGATAGATGTCTAATAGAAGATAGAGATAAACAGGGGCTCTTTGTTTATTTCAAAACATATTTACGTTCTTTTCCAAAAGAAAAAACACGAGGAAGCTCGCTAAACCATAAAGAGCGAGCTCTTCGAATACGAAACACTTTAACCATGAATAAAAAAATTTAAAGAATACATCATCATCAGCAATAACAAGGTAAATTAATGGCATGGAAACGTTGGTAACAATCTCATCTTCACCAAATTATTTTTATAGCGCACAGTCTTCTATATTAAAAAAAGCCGAAATCATCCATTTACATTATCATAAGAAAATTGTTTGACTTTATTTTAGTCATCTCTTCTGGAGCCGGCGGGATATCCAAAAACGCGGAAAGTAACTGGATCTCGGTCCCGTTCGTTTTGTGGGGCTGTAGCATAGGCCAGTAGGTATGCTCTGGGATTCCACTGAAGGGCATAGCACTCATTTGGAATATTTACTTCACCAACTCTGAAATTGGCGTGGATAACATAAAAAACAAGCCATACATCACAATTTTATATTCTAACAGTAAAAAAGTCTCTAAATAAAATTTTTGCGCCCATAATGACGTAATATAATAATCTCACGCTAAACCAACGCCAAAAAACATAGTTTCGACCTTATTTTAGCAAAGAACACATTTTTAGGTAAGATATCACCTTCAAACCAATACCAATCTCTGAATTATTCCAAAAACTCACCGTATATTCTTATCAGCCCATGAAATGTCAATAGTGTAGTCTTCACTTCCACTTGCCACCAAGTTTGAGCAATGACTGAAGGAGACGGATCTAACAGGATAATCCATTCTGGCCAAAGACCTTATGCATACCATATCCTCAAGATCCCAAATTGAGCATGATGCATCTGAGGCACCGATGGCCAAATATTGCCCGTTTGGCGATATTTCTGCGGCCAGGCAATCGGATAATGGAGGGTGTGCTTGGATTGTTCGGTAATGTGTAAGTTCAGGGAATCTAAACAAAGAACAATCAAAATAAACAACAAAACACTTTCCACCCACCGTAAAATATCAATTTTTCCTGCAGTTCCACAAACGATCAAGAATTTTCCGCTTGGATGAAAAGTGACATCATAGATCTTCTCCTTGAATTCATATCTCGCTTTAACATCCAAATTTGCCCTATCAATGAAGTGCAAACGATCTGATTTGTCAATGAACACAATACTCTTTCCATCTGGAGACCAGGTAAGCGCTGTGTTTCCATCTAGAAATAAATATCAAAACTTCCTTATCCATCGAATAGATAATGTCAGAACATCTTCCTTTAGTCAGATTAAACCTAAAAACCATAACACAAACAAATAATGATGAGACTCACCCGATGTGACACAACGATGATGAGTTTTTGTCACTCTAACATCCCAAACCCGAACACTTCGATCTGATGAGCAAGATGCAACTATAAATGGATCTACTGGGGAAAAGGCAACCTCATTGATCAAATCGTCATGTCCAGAACCAAGAAAATGATGCTTCTGCAAATTTTAGACATCACATTTAAAACATAACTTTACCCACTTTTTTAACTTAAAACATTATAACAGATACCAAAACTTGAAAACAAGTGCAATAATACAAATTCTCAATTCCATCAAAACTTAGATAATCACTCAGCTTCAACAACCATTCAGCAAAAAACGAGCACATTGAATAACACTTGACGTGTAGTATAATATAACTTCGCTTCAACTTAAGCGAAGAAATGTCTAGACACTTTAAACTCTACTTACTAATCGGTTCGTTGACGGATCCATTTGACCAACAACCACATGACAGTGCGAGCTATCGTAGTTCCCACCGGCCAACATCGTTCCATCGCAATTCCAGGAGACAGATCGAACATAATTAGCCTAAAATTAAAAGCAAAAAATTAAAAAACTTTCACTAACACTTACATATCGTCCTTCATACGGTCGGACTCTATTCTTCCTCTTGAAATAGCTGATAGCTGCAAATTCATCCGAAAATTCGGGATCTCGACGGATTTCTCGGACCTTGGTAGGTGAAGACGTCGGCATTGATGTGGTCGTTAAATTTTTAAGGAAACCCAAGCAAAATTACTCTAGTTATCTTACACTGCACCCGTAAATTACAGGAATTCTCTTCTTTACGCGCAAAAATGTTTTATTAGCAATCTGCGCCCGATGTTTGCAAATTCGCCGAACAATTTTATACCATCACTCTTTTTATAAATAAAAATATGTCAATTTTATTTTATTTTTTCTATCTTTTTGATTGTTCTGTGTGTACAATTCGTCCAGCAATTAGTTCTGCGAATAAAACTCCAATCGCTGCCATATCCAAACACAATAATATTATTGAAAGGCCATAATAAGGTGCTGAACCTAAAATAAGGTATCGGTAAGGTTCAAATCTATGTTGTTGTCCGCTTACCTGTTCCTTGAGGCGCTGGAGCTTTGCAACTGATCTTTTTCTTGAAATTCTTCATGTATTTCTTTTGAAGTCTTCGAATTTCTAGCGTTTCTTCTCGAATTACGCGATTTATCGCCGGTAAAAGTGGGAAATCCTTGTTGAAAATGAACGAAGATTGAACTAGAGGTAGGACTTCTTCTTTTGTAATGACATCGCAGTCCTCAACGGCTTGATAATAGAGGTCTTCGTCGTCCTAAAAGAGAAAAATTCGATTTTTTGGCGGAAATTGGGCTTTCGAGATTTTTTTGATGGATAAACTCATTTTCTAGTGTAAAATGAAAGGATAGGCCTTTTCAGGCCCTAATAGTTGCATTTACATATCGAATAATGACGGATCCCGGCTCTCGTAACATTGTCAACGCTTCTTTTGTGTTTTTTGAAATTCTTATTGGGTTATACGCTTCTACTCGTTTCATGTTGATTCCCAGAGTCTTTCCAATGCCATTAATCTCAGATTCCACCCGCGTTCGATGTGTTTCGATGATATGAACTCTATTTTCTTTCATTCCAATCACCATCTCTCGAAGATTCGAAAATTGCACCGGATTTGATGGTTTTATAATGTGGGAGAGCAGATACGAACTTAAAACTCCCATTATCACAGCGCATTGGGCTAGGGAGAAGATTAGGATCGATAATTTTCCTGAAATTTTTCGAACTTGGAAAAGTTTTTGGAAATTGGGCCAATGCACAGTGCAGAACCCACAAAATTGCTTGCACCGTGCAGCATAACTCATTTCTTACCCGAAATCAGAGTGGATTGACAAGTTTGAGGCTGTAGCAATTGTAGTCTGGCCATTCGCCAAACAACTTCTGACCAATGGTTGGATTCTTCTAAAATTTTTGTGATTTTCGCGAATAATCCAAAGAAAACAATGCAGTTTCGCATAAATCGCCTTACTTTTTGAAGTTTTGTCTCCGCTGACTGAACAAAAACGCTAAAAAGGCATTGCACAACTAGTGAAACGGCTATTCCAATCCATGCGGTTTGTTTGTACGATCCGAAAAACGAGAAATATCCGTCTAAATTCTCCTTTTGTCGGATTGCCAAAACTCGGCCGGTAGCCTATAAGAATCAGTTCAATGTCAGCTTTAAAGGCGCTAAGACCTCCTCAGGAATCCACTCAAACTCACAAAAAACACGGGTCTTGTGAACGCAAAATGTGAGTTGAATCTGTTGTCATTTGAATAAGTCATGGCTATCGTATCCACAGCGCCATCTAGAACATTTCTCACGATGCCAACAATCGTTCCATTGATGTTAGCGCCGTAATCCGCTTCTCCTGGGATAGAGTCGTCCAGGATTGGGACAATGGTTAGGTTAAGTCTAGCCGCGATGATGTTTAGTAGCTGAAATTTTGAGGTTGGAGGCGTGCTAAACCTGGTCGAGAGATCTTGTAATGTACACGCTGTTTTGCTAGATTCCGAAAAATTTTAGCGTCAGCTTTGCAGGAGCAACTTTCTTAGCCATATTTTCGCGAGAGAGCGTGTAAAATAGGGAGGGCGGGCAAATGAAAGACACTTTTTTTAAATTTCTGGCTGCTTTCTGTGTAACTTATAAACCCAAGAATCAGGGACTTTCCTGAACGCGCTGCTCTACCAATGACAATGGCTTTTTGTCACTTGTCTTTTCTCCAAACAAAAACCTACTTCCACAGAGAACCCCAAGTATAGGCATTTGACGCTCGGTTTGATCCGAAGATATAGTGGGCATCTGTAGTTGACATGAGGTAGAAATGGTGAATATAGAACTCGGAGATTTGTGATGTTGTAGGAATTCATGTTCCGAATAAAGCTACATGTTCTAATTTTGTATGAAACACTCTTTGTTTTATTAAATGTCTTGGCTCACATGACGGTCGGTGTTGAATTGCAATGAAAGCACAGATTCTGGTTTCTAGTTTGGTATGGTTTCTAGTTTAACATTCAGTTTTGTTATATAGGATGTAACGGTATGTTGCAAGGAAGAGAGAATTTAAGATCTTTATTAAAGTAACCGTAATACACTTTAATCAAACGAAAAATACAAATGATATATCTGTCTTGATAAGTACTGTTTATAATCTACAAGCAACTCCACCCGACACCACATGACTTTCGCCAGTAACGTAACTTGAGTCATCCGAGACCAAGTAGGCAACTGCGGCAGCAACTTCTTCGGGAGTTCCATGCCGTCCCAAGTCGTTAATGTCTTTTGCGCTTGGAGTTTGAGGCTTTGCTCCAGTTGCAGTTTCATCCCAGAGCTAAAGATTCATTTTGTAACAAGGGCTTTTTGAGTTTTCTTTTTTTCTGGTAATATTTGAAAAGTTTCCAAACTGTAAAATAAAACTTCTCCAAAACTTACCAAACGACTAAAGTCTGTCTTGATGACGCCAGGCGCGACACAATTCACCCGAATGTTCATTTCGGCTAATCCTTGCGCGAACGCTTTTGTCATCGCAAGAATCACTGTCTTTGTAATTCCGTATAACGCCAATTTCGGCTGTGGCTTATACCCAGCGACTGATGCGGTGTAAACAATAGCACCGCCACTGCAAAAATTGTAATTACAATACATAATATGTGTAAAGATTACAGCAAGAAGTATATATAAAGAAATTGCATAAAAGTTTTTACCCAGCCTCCTTCAAGTAGTGAGCGGCCTTTTGAGTCAGCAAAAAAGCCGATCGACAGTTGACTTCGAACATACGATCCCATGTGTCCTCGGGGATATCCATCAGATTTCCAACATACGGGCTGATCCCATGATTGCACACCAAGATATTGATTTTTCCAAACGTTTGCTTAGCAAAGGCTAAAAGTCGGTCTTGCTGGGCCTCGTCAGCAGCATGGCAAACAATTCCAGCCACATTCTCACGTCGCAGCCCTCCGGCAACCAGCTGCTCAACAGCTCTATCTACCGAACTTTGTTTTCTACTGCTTATTACAATTTTGGCTCCTTCGTGGCCGAGACGGTCGGCAATGGCGTATCCGATTCTAAAAGCGACTGATCAATATAAATCTTGACCGAGACATTGGCATGACACCTTGAAATGAACAAACTGTCTCACCCTTTAGTGCTGGCCGTAATGACGGCGACGCGGCCTTCCAATCTGTGAGTCTTGTATTTGAATGACATGTCTGGATGCTAAAAATAGTTTTTACAACTTCTAAGGTCATCAAAGCGACAACGCGCTCAGCAAAACAAAATCTGCTGACAACAAATCACTTGACGAGTCCTATTAACTGGTTTGCAGAAGAGACCGCGGTTTTTAGGTCGAAAGTTGGAAAAAACGTGACCCTTTTTTGTGAGTTTTGGCATGTAAAGCTTTCTCATGTAGAGGGTAATGTTTCAACAAAAAATCAATTTTCTCCGCACAAAACTAGCAATGGCCCAAAAGTGTTGTTCTCTCTGACCTCTAAAATATCATAGCTGCTGCAAAGCCCAGCTCCGACGGGTGTGCAAAATTAGAAAGAAATCTGAGCGTTGAGGTAATTCCCTTGTAAATACAAAAATACATACTAAGCCTGTTTACAATGAAACCGTTTTATATCACAGTCACCCCTTGCGTATCTTGATATTTTCCGGCTGACCAAACGTTGTTGTCTGTTAGAGGCTCCTTTTGAGTTTTATCTCTCAGTTGGCACAAAAAATTCACCAAACTACTCTTACGTTAGTGTGCTTTGAGTTCTCTTATCAACTTTTGCCTCGCGCAAAAATCTGCTAAAATTCCGATTTTCTGATCTGCACTACAAATTCGCTAAAACAAAATGAAGTTTAATCTTCTCATACGGTAATCCGGTCACAAGCCGTCTCAGAGAAACTTTCACTGCTTACAGAGAAGTGCTCTATAATTCCGTCAAGTGTTTGGAATAACAATTGGGTTAACTGATTGGATTAATTTCTCTTTTCCGATCGTTTTATTTACGGCCGGTGAATTTACGAGGATTATATATGTTTTTAAGAATGTTAGAGGTGATAAAAGTTTTTCCAACAAGAAAACCTGATTTTCAATGGTTTGGTAAGCTTGCTAAACTACCAAAATAAAAAAAGGACGCTTTATCAGACAGAAATCAATTTGTAAATGAAATCGACATACTCTAACATTGTAAAGATTGTAACGAGAAAAGCAAAATTACATTATGGTTTGTTGTGTTTGGCGATTACAAATTGTGAGCCTCTGTATCGCAAATTACATAAAATCGAAAAAAAACTAACTATAGACATTTTGTTATTGTAATCGAGCTACAACATGATTTCCGGAATGTCTATAGGGGAAATTCAATTTCAAGTTTGCAGACTGATATGTATTAATTCGCATTAAGAGCCTTTTTTAAACATTTCACGTCAAACTACTTTATAAACCAATGTCGAGAAATGTTTAATTTCACGCAGTTCAACTTGGTTCAATGGTTCGATTTTTAAGTTTTATGTGATCAAATTAAACGTCCAAAAAAGATTCTTTGATGGATCAAAGAATCTGAATATTCCGTAAGATCGAAGTTAGCAACTAACAACTGTCCAATTAAACTACATGTCCCGTAGCTGTGATGTATTTTCATCCAGACAAGATGGGATAAAGTCATGATTGATTATTATTTAGAAAAAAATCAGAGGCTTCGGTGACCTTCGGAGAGTAAAAAATTTGACCGAAGAATCACAACATACAAGAAATATATATCTTCATTTCACAAAGGAGGTCATTCAGATTTTATTAAAACTTCGCAGGCATATTTTAAACAAGCCATTTATTTTTAGTTATTGCTCGCGCTGTCCAGCGGCGACAGAGTTATTGAACCATATCCCATGCGAGAGAGCACGCGAAATAAAGAGAGCCAGCCATAAAAAATCTCGGTAAATTATGAGTGAACGGAAGCAATAAATTGCATTTACTGGCTACAAGGTATCGGTATAAACTTGAGCAGACTTTAATGAAGAATATTGCGTAATTTGCGACAGATTCAAAAAATATATTCAAAATCAATTTAACGCCAAACAACGAATTCTAAGCACTGTTTTATCATCCTACTTAAATACCCATTCATAGCACGTCATTACGACCCACAACCCTCGCAGACGACGCAGTCCTAGCTCAACGTCGTAGCAATCCTACCTCTCAACTGGCCGACAAGCCTTATGATGGAAAACAAAAGCCGACTGAATGCCTTATCAAAACTATGATTATCAAACCCCAAGAAACCTTATAATACCCATAAAAAATGAAGAGAGAAAAACTGTTTTAGAGAAAAACAGAAACGTTAATTTCTCCCCTGTTACACCTCTTTACAACGCCTTTATAGCACAGTAAAAGTCTTCTAATGGCCGCTAAATTCGATTAGTCACTGTTGTAGTCGGAAAAGTTTTCGGAATTTTCCGCTTTTCGCAGATTTTCAAACCGAATGAACTACGACTGTGGGACTATCTGTGGTCGGTCGAGAAAGACTCAGTGGTTTATCGATTGCTTGGGAGCAAAACTCATTATTTTCTTATTAAGGATTTAATGTCTAACTTTAGAACCAAATTTTATAAAATCGAAACAATTAAATTTAAACTCAATTTATACCGCAATTGTTACGTATCAAACATATATCAGCTTTTACAAAGATCCACACGTCAACACAAGCCAACTACAACAATACTTCAGAAGACCGTGGCTTGCAAACTTGCTTTATATTGGTAAAAACACACACCAGACATCACAGGTCTTTGTGTGATTCTACCACAGTTGCTAACCGACGGGCTTTCGAGGTATCGCAGCATAGAAATAGTAGCATGTGTGATTAGAAGAAAATATTAGATGATAAGAAGCGAGGAAGATCATAACATGGATGCTTTTTGCTTGAGCAGAGATGTGTAGATGCTCTCTAAACTCCAAATAAACATGATAAAGCACAATGTTTGTAGTTCATTTTCGAGTATAGAAAAGTGAATTAATTTCGCGGCAACCTTGTACCTGCAACCCGCTCTACCTTCTTCTTAAAAGGATTAGGCAAAAACGATCATGGAATAAATTCTCAGAAACAAAATTCTGATCGTCGACAATTGGAGAAATGAACAATCAGAGAATAAAAAATATATTTTTTGCTTTTTCGGATAGCCACACTTCGCTTACCCACCCTCGCAAAACTCCGTTTATAGTCTTTTTCGACCTGCCCTGCTCCTGCAAATGCGTTGTGTGACGACAGACTAGCCAATTGTGGATTTCGCTAGACTAAAGAACGCAAAAAAACTACTTTTTATTCCGCAATTGTCCAGGTCCGTAATATTCTCACATGATTAGCCGATCTACATTCCACTACACCTCTCCTTACCTTCTTAAAACAGGATTGGAAAGGAAATAGAAACTCTGCATAATTATTAAGTAGATCAGCTTACAGTTCGGGACAGAATCTAATGGTCAAACGTACTTCTGATTACATCGGTGTGGTATTAATGCCATATGACACCTCACTCTCTGAAAATCTTTTGAACATAAAGCGATAGTTTGCATTTGGAAAGGAGAGATAGAAGCATTCGATTTTTTTCCCGAAAGAGAACGATTTTAAGGCATCCGAATGCCTCGCCGAGGCAATCAGAAGTACTTTTCACCACTGAATCCAGTGCCGCACTGCAAACCTCACTTGATTCTACCGTACGACTGATGAAAATCGCAACTTGACCTGGCTCTGTGAGTATACATACATAAGCACTGACTCCGCGCACTCCAGCAAGCTGAATTCATAGAGATTATTTTGAACATGTGTTTGCGATCTGAGATCTTCGTGAAGAGGCTGACTTTTTCACATTGCATGTATTACGTGGCTACGACCTTGCAGTCGTTCTTGCTCTGATATAACTTGCCCGGCCATGCTTAACTTTTTGATTATTCGAAATAACAAAATAACCACCTCTACTCTTCTCGGTGGTTGAGACTGCACAAACGTCTCTGTTCTTGAATTGGTGACTTTGAACCGAGCGGCACGGTACTTTGGGCTTGGACATTTTCTATACGAGAATGGACGGGGAACTTTTAGAAGTGCGTCAAAGCAAAAAAAACGAGCTGTTCTGAACTTGGAATTGTACCAACGAACTCATTATATTAGTACACCGCCCATCGTATGACCTTGAATGATAAGAACTTCTCAGTCCACCGAACCGGCTTGTTCCCAGAAAGGGTTAAGGTTCTGATAATAACCACCGAACTATTTACATGACCGGCCACCGCGCATTGAGCTCGATATTGTACCACCGCACTGGTTTACTGGTAATGTGTGCGATGCCACAGCAACGAAAGGGGGAACTGTTTATTTACGGGGCGGATGGCGTGGCATGCCGGCTTGCGGTACTGGCCTGATGTACTAGGCCTTCAGGGCTCAGAAACGTACTAAAACATCCGTACTTTAGTAAAATATTTCGATCAAAGAAAATAAAATTGTGGAAAAAAACTGTATTCTTTTAAAATTAACCTTGACAATAAGAAAATCGATTAAGAGACGTCCGTCGGAGAGTAACAATTTTTATGAATAATTTAGTTTTCTTTTACAACTCCAGGAGCAGCAAGAAAATAAAGGTTAACCACAAAAATGAGATTAGAGACCAAAGTTTCAAACGTTTTCGGGACATAAAACAACAAAAGCAAGAATGAAATATTATTGTAAAGGTAGTAGTGGATAAGACACGAAGTCAGGAAACACGAGACTTGGAGTAAACTTACCCAACAACCTTAGCGAGATGGAGAACGCGAGGCCGAGCGGTCTGAGCCGTTTCTTCTTGGCGATCCGGATGGGGACCTTCCACGAGAGACGGATCTTGAAGCTGAACGTCCATTTCTAGGGGACTCTGATCTTCTATCACCTCCATTTCGTGGGGAAGCCGAACGCCCATTTCTGGGAGAGCCAGATGCCGATCTTCTGTCTTGTTTGATCGGAGACGCGGATCTTGAGGCCGATCTATCTCTCTTCACTGGCGAGGCGGATCTAGAATCTCTTTTAGGTGATCTTGAGTCCTTTCGTGGAGAGCGGGAGTCCTTTCTGTCCGGGGATCTGGAGTCACGACGCGGAGAGCGGGAAACAGAACGGCGAGATGAACGACGAGGAGATCTGGAGCGAGAACGACGTCCACCACGTCCATACGAACGACGGGGAGAGCGAGACCGGGAGCGTCCCCTGCGTCCACCAGGGCCACCTCCATATCCTCCCCTTGGTTTTCCCTTGGCAATCTCGACGATCACTCTAAAAATAGACACCAAAAATATTTTGATATGTATAATATTGTCTCTAAACAATAAACAAAGTAAAGGCACACTTACTTCATTCCAAGCATTGATTTTCCATTCAGATCATAAACTGCATCATCGGCATCTCTGGGGTCAGACAGTTCCACGAAGCAGTACCCACGTTTCATCAAGATGTCGCGGACCTTTCCATAACCATCAAAGAAGTGCTCCACATCACGTTCGCGAGCTTCGTATGGGATGTGGCCAACGTACACTCTGGTGCCCATTTTTTTATTGAAAACGAAGAAAGTTTGGTTAAACTGAAACTAGAATAAAATACATTCTTGCAAAACTATAGTCCCGAAACGCGACATTAAAAACATGAGAAGCACGTCACAAACAAATATTTCATCACATTAATAATCAAAACACCCTAAAAAATATCGCCATAAACATAGAAGAAAAAATACGACTTTTGTGAAACTTCCCTCTCAACATCAACCCCGTAAAGGCCAAGGATCTATTCCATACAGTCTGAAAATGTCGCAAACCAATCCTTTTCCAAGCCACCATCCCAAAGGCCCACAAATCCTGCAACTGCCAAAGAAAGGTCCGAACGCCCTAATGGTGGCGGTTTCCAAGTGCAGAAAAATTATACAGACATGTGCGTCCTCCTCGAAGAGGGAGAACTTGATTCAAATGGGCAAAGAAAAGCAGAAAAATAGTGCGCCCATCTTATCCTTCCCGAAAATAAAAATCGCGCGGGGAAAGAGGCATGTCTATAGGGGCATCTAGCTCGCAGTAATGTTGCATACGCACGTCACACGCCCATAAACTTGACAGGTTTAAAACGAGGACACACTATAATTTTGTGGAGATGAAAAAAGCGTTGGCTTTTTGTTTGTTTTCCGTTCGAGACACAACGTTTTGGGCGAAGCGTTCCCGCAGATTGCACGTGCCAAATTATACGATGGCCAACGCACAAAATGCGGTGTAACGGCGTTTACTTACCTTATACGTTCAATTAAGGCCCGAATTGAAACTGCGATTTCTCTGACGAGAGAAGTCATGGATCGATTTTGGAAAACGACTGTTACAGTGATGAAGAGGGTGGGATGGGGATACCGAATATGAAAACCGCTACCTCCACCGGTCTGTGTGAGCCGAGATAATCGACCAGGAAGTTTTATCCAAAGAAACTGAATAGTCCAACGTGCCTAAAGCCTTTCAAATGTCGACTCAAATAGTCGATTGGTCCGGATCTTGCCATCGGACCCTAAACTTTTGCAGATTTCGACTCCGGCCAGAGGAACTTTGAAGCGATAGATCATATGGCCTTACCGGTAAAATATGGATTGTTGTTTTTCTATTTTGACTCTTCTGAAAAATTTGCATATTTTATGCATCGAAGCTACGTGAAAGAAGAATAATTATTTTGCCTGCATAATTTGATAAAACAGCAAAAATTATTCAAATTTCTTTAAAATAACCAAAAATTGATTTCAATTCTGTTCCTTATTTTCTTGGTACTTGAATTCGCAAGTCCATCCTCACGCCGGAGTCGAACCTGCTAAAGTTATCTCAGGCTCACAAAGAACGATTATCTCGGCTCACAAAGAACGGTGGAGGTAGCGTTTTTCATATTCGATATCGCCACCTCTTCGTCATTGTAACAGTCGTTTTTCAAAATCGATCCGTGACTTAAGTGACTTCCCTCGTGAGCACGAATTGAAATGCGAAACTCGATGATCTTTACAACTCTCCATACATTTCATCACGGATAATTGGCAAAGAACGAGCTATAGCTGGACACCGATGGTTAAAACCCACAATTCACTTCGCGTAATAGATGCGTTCCCAACCGTGACGACAGAAGTTAATCTAATTCAAGCTGAAAAATTTTCTACCTTTACAATGTTGAAGGTATCTGGATTAGGGATAGGGATGGCCAACGTATGGCGGGTGTATATTCGCAATGGCTTTTGGAGGGAACGGGATGGCCGAGGATCGTATGTTTGGCTAGAATTTTTTTAATTATAAAACCTTATTTATTCATACTCATATTCTTTATTGTATCTACCATAGACTAATATCTCAAAATCTTTGTATAACCCTTAGTAAATTTGTCTAGCTATCGTTTTTATCTACTCAAACCTCTGTCTCTACCAATTAGCTCCAGATTTCCCGTCATATCCCATCTTCATATTAAACATGACACCTTAACCCTCCACCACCCTCAAAAAACCTGCTTTATTCATGGACTGGCAAGCGACTGGGGCACTGGCTTGCGAGTCCACCGAAATGGCTTGGACGAATGGCCAGCGAGGGCGAAAAAAAGGCTTCTAAAAATGCGTTTAAACTTTAGTTATAGTAATAATTATAACTTCCAGACAACTAAAAAGGATAATAGCCCAGAAAGAATTTTTCAGACAAAATCGTTTCAGGAGACTGGTCACAAAGTAAGTGTAAAAAGGCACCACACGTCAGAATAAAAATAGAAGAAAAGCAAAATTTCGCTGGCGGCCAGGGAGAAATGAAACTCCGATTTTTTTCTTCTTCCTCTGGCTCTCTCCATCTTTGTGCGCGGACTCTCATCCTCTCTCCAAGGGAAATTCGTTATTTCGTGAATTGCCACCGCTTTGACGAAATTCCCGTTTTATTTTGACGTGCATCAGACGATAAATATTGTCTGATAAATAAAAAAGAGACATGAAGGGTAGAGAAAAAAAGAATACCAATATTAACGATCAATTTATAATATTAAATACCATTATCACAAAAACTGGATTATAAAGACAATAGCAGGAGAACATTCAGTCAATAAACAGTACTATTCTGTGTTTGGGAGACCAAACTTACTCATTTAAGGAATTGGTGAACGAGAACGCTCAGATTCAGCAGAGCTGGAACGAGAGCGTCTAGAGCGTGAAGCAGACGTAGAACGACGATCGCCGTTGCCATTTCTAGGTGAGGCAGATCGTGAGCGACTTCTTGAGGGAGACCGGGATGCAGATTTCTTCGGACTTCTGTTTGGTGTTGGTGATCTAGATGCAGATCTTGAGTCGTGCTTGTCTGAACGACTTGGGGATCTGGAATCCTTGCGTGGGGAACGAGAATCCCTCCTAGAACTTCTTGAATCTCCTCGGGAACTTCTGGATACCGATCTGGACGGAGAACGTCGAGAAGAGCGCCGGGGCGATCTAGAATCCCGTCTGGAACGTCGACGAGATCGAGAACGGGACCTAGATCGGCGAGAGTATCGACGGGGAGAGAGTGATACAGAGCGGAAGCGACCATTAAGTCCGCGTGGGCGTCCTTTGGCAAGTTCAACGATAACTCTGAAAATGAATAGTAAATTTAGGCAACACACAGACAAGTCAACATAAAACATTTTCGATCTCTTCTCCCGACATCTAAGAACAAGCCTTTCTGTCTTGTGTCTCCTAATAAGAAGCCAGTACCTAAAAACAAACACAAAATAAAACTCGTTACCTCATTCCGAAAATCGATCTGCCATGACAATCATGAACGGCATCGTCGGCGTCTATGGGATCCGAAAACTCAACAAAGCAATATCCTCGCCTCATCATGATGTCTCGAATTCGGCCATAACCACGAAAGAAACGTTCGATGTCGCATTCTTTAACATCATACGGCAAATGCCCAACATAAACTCGAGTGGTCATTGTGGTGCGTTCAAACCGTTGAGATCGTCTAAAAACAACGAAATACATTAGTAAACGTCTACAAAAGGTATAAACTTTATGATCGCGGAAAACACAAAAATTAATTAAATTCTTGGGTAAATCGCATGTTTATAATAAACGATAATAAACTCCAAATAAAAACAGTCAAAGTAAAGCGCGTGTTCAAAGAAAGGAAGATAAATCACGTGTCAGAAAATGAAAAATCAGACAAAATAATTTGGCATGCCACGTCAATCCAGCGTAGTTCGCGCCCTAGCCGGGCCTCCTATTTTCCGGGCCTGAAATTTTCAAAAATCGGTCCTCTTGCCACCTGACAAAAAGTCAAAGTCTAAACGGTTCTGGAAATACGCAGGATTGTGTTTTCTAAAAAGCGAAACATGGGCGCAGCTCGCCACCAAAACAAAAAACAATTTGGAAGAAACACTTTATACGACAAATACTCCACAGATAAACACGGGGTTATCGAAATGTGAACAGGTCTGTGGCGCACCACAACTCAATTTTCATTCAAATCCCGACAATTCACAAAACCTTCAGCCTATATTACACAAGGCAAAAAATCGACCATTTTTCTTGTTTTATAAGGTATATATAAGAGCCATATTACCTGTGATCTTCAACGAGGCCGAGAAAGCGTGATACGTTTAGCTGGCCTCTATAAGAACATTACTTTAAAATTTTTTTCTATACATTCCCCACGCCCGCCCAATTTAACTTGCGTATGCAGAAGATTCGTATCGAACGCCGCGGGGTTTCACAACGGATTCGCTCGATCGCTTCTAAAATGGAGAACATTTACTAACTATGACAAATACAATGCGATTCATGAAAAAATATTTAAATTGAAAGCATGATTATTTTACGTGAGACAGAGATGCTCTGGATTCATGGTGCACACAAAAATAGGTGACACACTGTATTCAATAGGGGGAGCGAGATCTGGAACGGCTGTTGGACCGGTCATGGGAGACACTTCGGCTTCTGTCAACGGGAGATTCGCTTCTTCTTGGAGTCCGACTATAAGAACGGCTTCTTGAACGATACGATTTGGTTGGACTGCTCGATCTTCGGTCAGATCTTGGAGTATGGGAGCGTGACGGGCTTCTGGTGCGGGATTTAGAGTCTCTCTCGTAGCGTTTTGAAGTTCTAGAGGCACTTCGAGACCTGGAACGGTGGTCATAGCGACGTTCATAACTTCTAGAACGGGATCGGTAGCGACGAGAACGTGAGCGAGATCTGGTATCTGATCTGCGACTGTACCGGTCGTAGACTGGGGAACGGTATCTTTCGCGGTAAGGACGAGATTTGGCCATCTCCACAGATACTCTAAAATAACATGGGTAACATCGAACATCAAGGAAAACATAGATCTAAAATACAGAAAACAAATAATAAAAAAACTTACCTCACTCCCATCATTCTCTCACCATCCAAATCATAAACAGCATCTTGGGCATCACGGCGATCATCAAATTCAACAAAACAATAGCCTCGTTTCATCAAAATATCGTTGATACGGCCATAACCACGGAAGAATTTGTCAATGTCCTTCATTCTTGCATCATAGGGCAAGTGTCCAACGTAAACTCGGCTCATCTTGTTGCAGGTATTACCTAAAAATCATAAAAAAAGTCAAAATTACCTTAAAATTAGGGAAAATTTACGATTTCACTGGGAAAACAACAAAAAAGTACGGGTAATTTTCCAGAAAAATCCGCGAAACAGCGAAAATATTATTATATGAACCTTATTTTAGGTGCTGAACTTCAATTTCGTCAAAAAGTCGCGATAAAGTCATAAAAACGATGCAAACGTTGATAAATAACCACATTGCTTTCTAAAACAACATGTCTTGACGACTTTCCCTTACGAACAAATACGATTTCACCACTATTATCCAAAATAACAGACAAAATGGAAGAAAGCGTTTCTCCTTCGCATTTCTCCGTCTCGGCATCCATTTCTATCGTTTCTCTTCTTTTTACGTTGTATTTTTTCGCGCCTTTCTTCTCTGGCGCCAGAGTTTTTACTGGAAACGAACAATTTCTTCACACTCTCGCTGCACCCTCTGCCCTTCTGGTGCCCTCCACAAAAGGGATGAACAATCGTCCTTGTTGTTTGTCTCTTGACCGAAATATTGTGAAAAACACAGAAATTTCTAGAAAAAGACGCCTTTCGCGGGAAATCTTTGCTTCTTTGGCTTGAAAAGAGCATTAGGGATGATCTACTGGTTAGAACAAGATGGATAAGCCTTAGTTTTTTTAGTTTTGTGTTGGTTTAGCCTTGAAAAATATCAAAGCTCAAAAAAATTGTCAAAATTATTTATTTATTTTAAAAACATGCTATTATTACATACATCCTTTACAAATTTGTACCAAAATTTTGCCTAGTATCCAGGTGGCGTCCTTGGTGGAGCACAGTGATCGCAGCTCGACATAGGTCCTTGTGGTCCATTCATTCCGATCCCTCCTTGCTTTCCACGCCTTCCTGGATAACCATCTCGTCCCTGAGAACCTTCTGGACCTGGTGGGCCGACTTGTCCCGGATTTCCTGGACTACCTTGAGGGCCTGGAGGTCCACGTGGTCCTAGTGGCCCAGGTGGACCGGGAGGGCCAAACGTTGGGACCAAGAGAAGCTGTCCATCGTGACCGGGAGTGCCTGGAGTTCCAGGTGCGCCAGGGTAACCTTTAGGTCCGGGAGAACCGATGAAGCCGGCCTTTGAAAAGCCGGGAGGTCCTGGAGTTCCAGGCTTGCCCGGCTTTCCGATTGGGCCTTTTGGACCAGGAGTCCCGGGTGGTCCTGCTGGCCCATCAGGACAGTCGTAGCAGAAGTTAGGAGCTGCCGGATTCAATGGGGCGTCTAAACCAGGAACTCCTGGCTTTCCGGGGATTCCGTCGAGACCTGAAATAAATTTTATGACAATTTTGATATTACAAAATATAAAGCGACTACTGTCTGAAACGAAGATTAAAAACAGGCGTACCATCGTCTCCATCAGGCCCTGGTGGTCCCGCTGGACCAGGTTTCCCATATTGGCAGCCACAACTTTGTCCTTGCTTTTGCTGCGGCCTTGGCCTTCTTGGCTTTCCCCCGGGTGGAACATTTGGAGTATACGTCTGAGCAGTTGGCGGATACATTGGAGGCGCCCGTGGCGGATTGAACGGAGGTCGCAAAGGGGGCTGAACGTTGTATTGCGCCACCGGAAATGCCGGCGTCACATAACCGTGACTGGCCGGTACATTATACCTTGGGATATGGCTGAGAGGTTGCTGGGGTGGATAACTTAGTTGAGTTTGAGCTGGCGGAGGCTGTGGACCTTGAGCGTGTCGAGCGGAGACTTCAACTTGAGTTTGAGAACGAGTTCGGCCAAAACTTCGAACTCTCGCGCCCTTTGGTTGTCGTTGATTTAGCCGTTGCGATAGCCGGTCTAACCGAGGAGACGTCTGCCGGTCTCTAACATTTATTGTAGCGTCTTCACGTTTGTGAATGTTATGAAGCGAGCGACTTTCCAAATGAACCCGTTCTTGAAACTGAAAAGAATTTTGAAGCGGGGTTTAAATGCGTATTGATGCGAGTATGAGCAGCACTTACTGCTTCAAAAAGGTTGTTCAAATCCGTTAATCTCGCTACACAAAAATCCAGTTCATCAGTTGTCACATTGTGTGCATATTGAAGATACGCGTATAGTAATGGTATAGCCAGGACTGCTGTTAGCAATGCGACGACTGCCATGGTGACTGAAAGAATAGCCATCCATCTTGCGTAATAGGCTTCGGCATCGAGATTCGGCGGAGGTTTACGGTTGGGATTGACGATTACAGTACGGATAAGAGAGGGCGCTATGGACGACTTGATGGTGGAGGACTTGGAACCAGTGGCATTCGAGACTCTTTCGAAGGCCAGATATTCGCCTTCTCGGGGTAACATTGTGGTTGAGGGTCAATGGGTAGTATTTCGCATTGATCTGAATAACTACGGGTGAAAAAGTTCATGACAACGGAAAAGTATCATAATAACAGACACAAAAACTTTCTACGAAAAGGGAATTGCCGATTGGTTGATGGCATGGAATCACCGC
Organism: Bursaphelenchus mucronatus; assembly: GCA_025436335.1. NCBI lineage: Eukaryota > Metazoa > Nematoda > Chromadorea > Rhabditida > Aphelenchoididae > Bursaphelenchus > Bursaphelenchus mucronatus. Next base: position 3,139,871 of record CM046359.1, read on the forward strand.
TGGAGAGGGTTGAAATATTTTGTAATAGGGTAAGATCTATGTAGCTTACAGGCATTATTTAATGGGAGGCCAAACTATATCATTCAAAGGTTTATCAGAAAAGGGTGATACCCTGGAATTGCCACATTGACATTTGCACGCACCAAAAAAGTTCTTCCATGACATGAGATTCCAGTCGATTATAGACGTAGGACCGACTGCCTTCACTAGGAGCCGTCGCAAATCAAATAAATTATGAAAGGTGGCGTTGTAAAGAAACTTGACCATAACTGTGCAGCCAAAAATGCGGTAAACATATATAAAATAAAAAACCTGATGATTTAACATTATAATAGGAACAGTAACTTGTCTTAGACGTAATGCTACTGTTCCATAACCAGGTGAAACACCAAAAAATCGAAAGGAATCGTAAGGTTTGTAAAAGTTTGAAAACACGCTTACGCAGTCCTCTATACATCCTCCCTTTGTAATTACCATAGTTGAAAGTGACCGACCAACGTATCATCACGCTGTAATTATCCTTTTCTCTCCGCTACGTCGCAAAGAGTTTACACAGGGCTGGTTGTAAAGCGTCCATATTAGTAAACGGGGTTAATTTACGGCATAGTAAATGGGCTTCTGGAAGTGGTCGATGGGCTGTTCGGAATCTGAAATTTGAGGTACTTACAGGGGGCTTATGCAATTGGGAAAGTGAAAAGTTAGACAGAGACTGAAGGTTGCAGCTTATTATTTATGATCACTAAGACGTAGAGAGCAAGGCAAAACTTTCTTGACGATTTTCGTTGGGCACACTTGATAATGACAAACTCAAATGTTGGATTCCCTGAAGATGGCACAAAGCCTCGAACAATGATTTTTTACACGAAAATATGTTATGTCTAAACATAAAAAATCGGGACGGTACACAGGGATTAAGGCGAAAAATTCGACCGAGATTCAGATCTTGAAACCCCAGTCCTATCGCTAATGGACTTAACGCTTCTAATGCAATGTTATTGTTATTCCGTCGGTTCCCGACTGTGGAGAAAAACACAAAATTTCGCCATGGAATACCGAAGAACCCGCCGTAAAAAACTTGTCGGAACGGAAGGCCTTCTAATTCAGTGAAAGTGGTTTACCATTCATTCCAAATCGGTTTTCCATCATGACAGGCAGAATAATGCTAATCCAAGCGTACAGCGACAGTTCGACCCGATCCGGCGACGGCGTACAAGGAGGAAAAAAGGTCGGCTGTTTTCCGTTTTTGTAGATTTGCAAAAGTTTATCATCATATCACAGGTTTGGATTTTACGGCTGGCTTCCGGTAAGGAGGAAAGGGATTAGGTGGTTTGGTTCAGGGAGTTATTTACTGTGGTACATTTACAAGCAGGAGAGTTTTTGTAAATAAATAGTTAGGAGAGTAGCGGAGGTTCTTTTGGGGAACTCGTGAATTTAACCTAAGGGCCTTGCTGAAGGGTCTGGTTTATGCAGATATTCAAAGATATAGGAAAGCACCTGTAGGCGGCTTGGACGGTCTTGCATAGGCTTTATCTAGGATAGGATTTTCTTATTGGTTTTTGAAATGCGGTTAGTATCTGCAGCATCAAAATGTTTTATGCATTTTCTCATATTGCCTAACACTACCGTCGTATTCTTTCAGAGCAATCTCGCTTGTGCCCTTATGATCTAAAATATTCAATATGGAGCTCGTCTATGACGTCATTCTTTCGCTCTTAATCTGTTACTCGTTTGCCGAAAAACCCACACAGACAGACGATCGGAAAATGGTAGATGACGGAAAAAAGACAATACTACCGGTATCAGACGACCATGCCATGACAATGTACCAAAAATGGGCCGACTCAGCGTTGAGCTCATTCTTTTCAGCGTTTGCGCATAGAAAGTAAGAACACTGTGACAGAGAGAACATGCTCGTGTTTCACATCCTTGTCATTATTTTCATATTTGGTATTTTAGGCTACGGAGGAAACGAAGATCGACGTTGGAGCGATTTGCAGATTGCAACTCGCAGGCCAAGGATATTATATTTCAAGCAAGATGTGTTACTCGGCTTCTGCGTAATGGTTTTGATAAAGCAAAGTATAGAGTAAGCTTGCCAGTTTCTTAATCCTAGATAGTTATTACTCCTATCAATATGCAGTTTTATTACAGTTATCTTCAAGGTAATCGTTTTTGTTTTAGTTTGATCACTTGTCACGGTATCGGTACAAGACGGAAGATCATCGGGAATATCGTGCAAAACGTTCGATACGAAGACGAACAGTTGATGGGTATCGGATAAAAGACGCGAAAGAGAGGATAACGCCACTTGGAAGCGTGGCCAAAGTTCTGATGGACGCAGTGTTGAGATCCAAAAATAAAACAGAAAGCGAAAAGTAAGACCATAGATGTGCAGTTCATAGCACATTAGTTGGGTTCTCAACTGCTTTGCTGCCACCAGCGCTAAACTTTTATAAATTTTAGGTGGCAAGTTACTGTATCCCGCTTAAAAAAAGCTGCAGCTGAAAGGGACCAACGGAAAGCTCAAAGAGAACTAGAGAATGACAGCGAGGAAAAGATGGCTCAAATGAGTTCTTATGCATTTCAACGGAACGTAAAGAATGAAGACGAAAAAGAAGAGGTAACCCTTCATATGATGCGCAGAATTTCAAACTTTTTTAGTTAGAAAAAGCTTTCAAAGATCCGAAGCAAATGGACAAATTGATTGAAAAAAAGTTGAAGTCTACAAACATGAAACCGGAAGGCAGGATAATGCAATTCATAAAGGACGCAGTGAAGCTGGCATATTCGTTGTCTGGCAGAAATACGACCAATTTTGATAAGAAGGATATGAAGTTGGTTTCGCCGAGATTTTTTGGTGTTGTGAAGGAAAACAAAAAAGAGGATGAGGTGAGAAGCTAACATACACTCAAAAGAGTATTATAAATATGTGTCATCTGCCCCAAAAAAGGGCCCCATCGGCTCCTAAAATATTTGCATTCTTAGATCGACCTGCTCAGCCCGTCATTGTTTTCTCTTCATGACGAAGGCGAAGGCATTGAAAATTTGACAAGTATTCCTCAATTAATGCGAGGTTTCGAATTGAAAGATCAACAAATATGGCTGGATTTTATTTTGGAGGCCGCTGGAGTTACCGATCATACAAAAGATTTGGAAAATGTAAGCTTTCAACAGCTATATCAACTTGATTTCAAAACGTATGAGGCCGTATTTTACAGAACATCGAAGTGGATGACAACGTAGTCCTGGGGAATCTTGCCAATCAAACCGACGTTAGTAAATTCCGAAGAGAAGATGGGCATCCATTGTATTTTACCAAGGAGAATATAACTGATATGGGCGGGACAGAGTATGAAAAACAAAAAGTAGAGTATTACCAGCAGTTCCTCAAGACGATGAGCAAAAAACAGGTCGGATTTTACAGTAAAATACCTTTGTTAAACCAACTTTTTATAATGTTAAACATTTTGATGACAAAAAAAACTCATTTGTTGCATCGTCGACTTTCAGGTTGCGGAGATGAACACAACAGGCTATGCGATAATGCGTAAGGACCAAATTGATGCGATTTATGGCGAAAACTCTCCGTACAATAACTCGGAGACCCACAAATTTCTCTCCAATTTTACGACGAAAGAGATTCATCAGCGAATTCCCGAAGACATCGCCAAAATCGCCGAAATGGAAAGTTTTAAGGTCCGACAAAAGGACGTTGTTCTGTCTCCCCTCGTTCTAGTGCCAATCGTCTTAGCGCCCACTCTGGCATCTCAGCCAATCGTTCTTTCCCCGCTTCTCTTGACTCCCGTAATTTTATCGCCGGCGTTGTTAGGCCCTGTCATAGTTTCTCCATGGGTGTTTGTGCCTGTTATTGTGTCTCCTCGTGTCCTCTCACCTTTGATTATCTCACCATTTGTGCTCTCACCCGTAGCTCTATCTCCATTGGTTCTGCATCCGGTTATTTTGTCGCCAGGAGTCTTGGATGTCGCAGTTTTAACCCCGTTTGTGTTATCACCTCTAATCTTGTCGCCGTTAGTGTTTGTTCCCGTAATTTTGTCGCCACTGGTGTTGTCCCCGTTGATTCTATCCCCAGCTTTTGGCTCTCCCCTTGTGCTGAGTCCGTTTGTTTTATCGCCGATTATTTTGAGCCCTCAAGCAGTGTCGGCACTGTTTTTGAGTCCATATGCGCTATCGCCGATTATTGGAAGCGAGTTGATCATCTTTGCAGCGGTCTTGTCACCGAGCTGGTTGAGCTAATAACAAAATTAACGTCTTTATAGCAGTATAATATTAACTTTAATATAATAAAAAGCGACTGAAATATCAAAAATTGTATTCTTTTTTTGATCACACATCAGCAAAACTAATAAAAATCAAGCCCTATCTCTAAAAAACGTTTATCTCACATTGACGAAAATTGATAAATTGAAAAATGTAATCTTGTGTTTGTTTGTTCAAGTCTTGCAATCGGCTTCAGATCTCCGTTTTTCGGATTTCGTAAAAATCCTCTATCTTGGTTTGTTTTGGGTCAGGCGACGTTCATTTGGCGCGCAAAGAAACGTTTGAAGAAACATTCCGATTTGACGAAACAACCAACCTAAATTTGAAGGCATGCTTAAAGCAACTGAATCCCTCGTTGTAACCACGTTGAATTGGAATGGTCATAAAAGAAAGGGAAGTAAAAATGAGAAGAAATTCCTGTTTAAGGAAATTGGTTGATCTCGGGATGGGCCCAGGATATCAGCTAACATTAGCTGAAAACATTTGTTAACAGCAATTTTTCTTGTTCATTTTTTATTCAGTAGAATAAACGGGGCATCCCATTCGCGAACATTAACAGTGTTCCCATTCTCAGCCAAAATTCGGGCAAGTGTCATAAGGCAAAGGACAACAGTGTGGCGTTCTACTTGGCCAATCTTTGAGGAACAGCAACCACGAATCCACCATCAAATCAACCTTTTCCAAACGGAGCCATCTTTTGTCACTGAGTTGTCTAAAAGTAGAATTTTTAGATTTTTAAAAATCGCAGACATATTCGGTGTAATTACGTAATAGATTAAATCAAATTTTATCCTTTTCTCAAAGAAGAATCGATGCTAAATGGTTACAAAAGTGGTATTAGCGGTCACAACTAATAACGAGACCCTTCAAGAACTTTGTTTCGGTTGAGAAAGAGCGCCTATATAAAATCTAGTAAACCTCTGGCTGACTCAAAAAAGGCTTAACAAAACGAATTTTCGTAGCTCCTAAAAAGTCCATTTACAAAATTGTCTAACTGCAAAGCTCCAACGAATCCCCACCCCCGACCACACACATTGAATCATCATGAACTCAAAAAATTTTGTAATGCCAAGTTAGATTAAAGAACATATCTTTGCTCAGCGACTTGTTTTTTTGCTCCAGACAACGTGGAGAGCCATGCCTTTTCTTCCAAAAATTAGCGATCTTTGGAGAGGTCGAAACATTTCTTGCGTTAATCTGGATGGAAAAGGCGGAAACCGAAATTATTTAACAGTAAAATTCTAAAACCTTTGGAAAAAACGAAATTCCGCCCAAAGGCATGTGGAGGGCAGGATATGGAAATTAGCCCTAATGCAGGTTAATCCTATTGGTGCCAATGAAAACAGTACGATGGGGTGGAGCGACTCGCGCCTGATTCCAGCTACTTCGGTACGTTTCGACAAAAGTGCAAAGAAAAAGGAAAACTCTTTTTGCGTCGATGAGTTAAATTTCCCGACCTTTCAGACAGAAAATCTGGTTACAATTGAGGTTGTGGTCAAGATCACAGCGCTTTCATTTAAGGGTATGCTTAGGGGATGGATATAGATGGGGGCTAGTAACCTCGGCTTACTTTTTGATAAAACTATAACTATTTATACTAATTATACAAGACGCCTTGGCTATTTTGCTTTTATAAGATTGTATACATGTGTTACAACTAACAAATATTGCAGCGATGCGAGCTCTTCTTGGGTCTACAACTTTCTTTTGGATAACATATTTGTCCACGGCCGAGCGAGGCCAGAAGCTATTCGTCCCAAACCTTGATTTGGAAATCAAAAAAGGGCCAAATGAGAAATTCTACCAGGCAAAAATCAATGACGAAGACTATCTTCAAATGTATAATAAATGGGTTGACACTGGCCTAAGTTCGCTCTTTTCGGCGGTGGCACAGAAAATGTAAGCCTTGCGCTATCAGCAATTGGGTTGTAGCTACATTCAGACACCCATGTATGTAGATGATTATAAAGATTGTTTCCAGGCTGAAGCGTCAACGCCGATCCACGGCCAAAAAGTTTGGCCAGTGCTCCTCAGAGGCCACGACAATTACTAAGCATGCTAAGTGCTTGTCCAAGTTGTTGAAAAACGAGATGCAACCTGAGGTCATCGTCAAGCCAAAGAAAGGCGCGAGACTTGAGAAATATCGCTCCAAAACTGCGGAAATTGGTTGGGATGGAGGGTTTCGAACTCGAACGGAACGAAAGCAACGATCACCGAAGGTCACCCAGACTAATAGCTATCGTTTGAATAGCAACAGAGGCCAGTTGACTCCACTAGGGTCAATCGCAAGAGTTTTACTGGAGACAGTGAAGAATGCCAAGAATAAAACCGAAGTCCCGGGCTGGCAGGAAACCGTCAACAAGCTGAGGACTAACGGGGACAAAAGAAAAAAATACAAGAAGCTTATCGAAGATGACAGTGAGGAAAATATGAATTATATGGCGCTCAGAGGCCTCAAGGAGAAGATGCTGGGTGCTGATGGGAAACAGACAGTTGAGAACGTGGATCTAGAGGAGTTGATGAAGGATCCAAAGAAGCTCAAAGAGTTTGTTAATGCGCATAAAAAGAAAAGGAAGCCAGAGGAAAGGGTGATCGATACCATTCGTGATGCAATGAAGTTGGTGTATTCGATAGCTGGGAAGAACACAACCAACTTTGATAACAGAACAATGAAATTGGTTTCGCCGAGGTTTTTAGGAGTTGTGCCGGAGGAAGCGCAGGACGATGAGGTAAGCTCGTCGGAAATTAAAGGATACGTTGACTAAAGGAAAGAAAGATCCCTAAAAACATTTGAATCTTGACTTCAGATCAACCTAATCTCCCCATCCCTCTTTTCCCTTCATAACGAAGGCGTTGGCGTTGAAAATCTTACCAGTTTGCCCAATCTCCTCAAACATGCCGGCCTTCAAGATCAACAACTATGGTTGGACGTAATCATGGAAGCAGCTGGAGTTAACGAAGAAGCTGAGAAGTTAGACGGCGAAATAAAAGAATATGAAATCACACAGACGCGGAATTTGATGACAAATGTCTCATCAATGATTGACGAGCATGGTACTCCATTGTATGCCACAAAGGAGAACATCACTGAACTCGGCGGAGATGTGGCCCCCGTCGAGCTTTTTGAGAAACTTCATTTGTCTTATACGAAAGATCAGGTGAGAGTAGATCAACGATTACTTGATTTGGAACAAAATCAAATATGTTGCGTATTTTTCAGCTCCGTGAAATGAACTCCACTGGCTACGCTGTCCTCAATAAGGACCAAATGCAACTTATTTACGGTGAGCGCTCTCCCATGAACAACTCCAAAGCCTTGGAAATGTTCAAAAATTTGACGGCAGACGAGATCCACCATCATATGCGGAACAATATCCACGAAATGGCTGAGATGAAGAAGTTCGAAGTGAAACAAAAGGATATAGTCCTATCACCTGTCTCATTCTTACCAGTCATTGCCATGCCCGTCACTGCGTCTCAAGCTTTTGTTCTGTCGCCCATTATCTTTACCCCTCTAATCTTGTCCCCGTCAGTTTTTGGAGCTGTCGTTTTGTCTCCATGGATGTTTGTCCCGCTAGTTTTGTCTCCTCGTGTTTTAGGAGCTCTAGTCTTATCGCCTTTATCTTCGCCCCGATTATCTTAACGCCTCTCGCAGTCCATCCAGCCATCTTATCTCCGGGTGTCTTCAATCCGCTAGTGCTCAGTCCTCTCGTTTTGGTCCCATTCGTCTTGTCCCCTCAAGTATTTACCCCTATTATTTTGTCGCCACTATGTTTGTCCCCTCTTATCTTAAATCCTATGGTGGGCTCACCTTTAGTTCTGTCGCCATTTGTGCTCTCGCCCATTATTGGTTCGCCCATGGCATTATCTGCTCTGGTATTGAGTCCATACGCGTTGTCGCCAGTTATTTGGAGTCCGTTGATTGCGTTCGCGGCTGTTCTGTCGCCAAGTTGGCTGAGTTAACACGTGGTAATGGTGAGGGTAGAAGTGTAGTTCTATAATAAATAAATAAATTAATATTCATCGATGATTACAAATACAATTTTCATAAGACGCATAAAACAACCTCTAGCAAAGAATAAGATCCTTCAATAAACTGTAAGATGCACTGTGTTAGAATTAGTATATGCTCACCCCGATGCTACGTTACTTCGACTGTGAAAAACAAGAACATGGAAAGTTTTACAACATTTTGTGCCCCAATTTCACTTCAAAATTAAGGTAATGTTAAATACAGGTGCCGAAGAATGTCCGATGTCAGGGGCTTGCTACATGACCTTTGAGATGCCGCTTAAAAAGTGAGTTGAAGTATAGAAGTTTAAAAACCTCGAGTGCAACAAACTTATGTTGCTAAGACTCAATGTTTGCAATGTAAAAAGTATTTTTTTTGGATAACACGGATAGTTGAGAAAAAGTTGAAAGAGAAGGCGATAGTGATCTCTTGAAACAACGTGGGTTTGGAAGATAGCTCATCAATCAGTGAATGTTCATAAAACGATGGCGAATCAACGAAAAGGATATTTTAATGCATCTTTGGCGTAAAGAAGGTAAAAAATTGGCAAAAAATGCAAATTTAACTTTTATAGATCAAAGTGCAAGGCTCAGATGCTTTCTAGTTTTGATTGCACTATAAATAGGCAATATTTCAATCTCTGAAAGTTACAACCCTTGTTTTTGGCGCCTCGTAGTTCACTCAACGGCTACTTGGAAGAGATTTGGAGGTGGCGTAAGATAAAAGGAGAACACAGGTATGTTATTTCGGCGACCTGTCTTTAGAACAAGCAAAAAATTGCCTAACTTTTCGAGTAACACAAAACCCAAATTTCAAACTCCGAGGCTTCAGACAACCAAAGATCCGTGACGAGTAATTTTCAACTCTTTAAACCAAAAATCAGTATTTAATTTATATCCTAAAACCACATTTTTACCTTCAGAAATAGCTCGCGTAACCATCGATCTTTTGTCGTAAATCCCAAGTTTTTTCCAACGTTTACAACATGAATCCGGTCGATTTTGGGGAGGGGTCAAAGAAAGTAAGAAAACCCGGAAAGTTATCTGATTGTGAAGCAAACGTTTGACATGTATCAAAGGTTTTTTACAACGGTTTGTGAAGAGATAGATGGGCGGCAATGCTTTAACCATGTGATTCTTGCAGCACGCCCGTTCCCAATCACAAAGTCCTATTGAGTTTGTGCGCCTGATCTGGGGTTCGGTTATACTGTAGGTATTTATTGCCGTCATAAATAGCGTGGATCGAGATATCCAATACATTTCCAACGTTTCATCCGTATGTTGCGGATAAACATAAAGTTGCTGCGGTTTTATTATTATTGATTTTATCGCCTTCAAGTCTCCGGAGAATTCAAGTCTTTCAATTGTCTGAGTTATCGTTTGACTAATCGTTGTTGACTCCAGAATGCAACAGTTGTTGCTTACGTTGCTGCTGCTTCCGGTAATTTGCTATGGTTTTCGGAAGCCGCCAAGAGAGGTGGACTTGAATATGGAGATCAAGAAGGAAGACGGTGATAAATACTATCGGGCTAATATCGAGGACCAGGACTTGTTGGATACGTATCAAAGATGGGCCGAGACTGGGCTAAGCTCGTTGATGGCGGCTGTGGCCAATCATAAGTAAGTGTGAAGAGAGTGATAGCCATTTACGATGCATATTCTCTTACAACAGACTTGTGAAGACACCGCTTAAACTTAATATATATTAACAAGGCTGTTTCAGCGATTTTTTCCACTTTCAGACTAAAACGGCAACGTCAAGCCGTCAACAAAAATACGGTGAGTGCTCCGCCGCCGCCACCGACATTCCAAAGTATGCCAGGTGCCTGACTAAACTTCTCAACAACCAAATCAAAGCTGAGAGCAAGCCGAGGAAGCGCCGGGTTCAACGGCTGGAAAAATATCAAGCCGCGGACAATTTAAGCGGCGGCTTCAGAATCGATGAGGAGTATAGAGAACGATCCAAGAGATCTCTGGCTCAAAAACCTGACAAAGTCCAAGTACAGCCATTTACTTACAACGTTGTCAAGAGAGAACGATATCCACTCAACTCGAATAAAGAGCGGTTGACTCCAATAGGGCAGATTGCCAAAATCTTAGTGGATAGCATCAAGAAGATCAATAACAAAACCGAACTACCAACGTGGCAAACTACAGTGGAAAGTTGAGGATCAATGGGGCAAAACGGAAGAAATTCAAGAAGATGGTGGAGAATGACAGTGAGGAAAATATGAATCAACTCCAAATGAAAGCGTTGCGGCTAAATTGATCGGAGAAAGGAAATATTAACAGAAGACGTGGATGTTGAGGCAATGAGAAAAGACCCGAAAAAGTTGAAGAGTTTTTTGAATAATCGAAAAAAGCCAAAAACTTACGAGGAAAAAGTGGTGAATCTGATTCGTGAAGGAGTGAAATTAGGCTACAGTTTTGCAGGAAGAAATACAACCAACCTCGACGACAAGAATATGAAATTAGTGTCGCCGAGATTCTTGGGAGTTGTGCCAGAGGAAACCCAGGAAGATGAGGTGAGAAAGAGTCCCTCGGAAAAAGGGGGTCTGTATTATACGCTAAATTATCCGAGGATCCTCGAGTCCGCGACAGTTTTGGAAACAACCCTTACTTGGGCATAACAATAAAGAAACTCGGATTCTAGGCACTACGAAAGCATAAAACATAAATTTCAATTTTAAGATCAGTCTTGTGTCTCCATCCCTCTTCTCCCTCCACAGCAAAGGTCAAGGAATCGAAAACATAACCAGTCTACCAAATCTTCTCCAAGGATTCACCGACAAAGACCAACAACTTTGGCTAGACGTCATAATGGAAGCCGCGGGAGTTAATGAACAAAGCGACATCCTCGAGAATGATGTTCAAAACTTTGAATTCAACAAGACAATGAGTTTGATGACAAACATGTCGCATATGATCGATGAACACGGAGAACCAATGTATGCCACGAAAGACAATGCCGTTGAATTGGGAACGCCAAAGGAGTACATTGAGATGTTCGAGACGCTGCATCAGAATTATACCAAAGATCAGGTAAGGATATGAGCAGAAATGAAAGAAGTAGTGCTTTGAGAATCATTTGAACTTGCAAAAGATCGACAGACATTGAATACGAAGACAGTCATCCTTGTTGCCTCTGCATCTTTCGTTTCAGGTGCGCGAAATGAACACAACGGGCTACTCGGTTCTAAACAAGGATCAAATTGAGATCCTTTACGGTCCCAACTCTCCCGAACACCGTCCGGATGTTTATCACCGGCTCATGAACATGACAAGTGACCAAATTCGCGACCGGATGCATGAAGATTTCCACACACTCGCAAAGATGGAAACGTTTTCGGTCGATTATAAATCCGAGCATCAGCGCCGTCGAAAACGTCAACTGCTACCCGGTATTATCTTGTCGCCAGTACTTTTGGTCCCAGCCGTTCTTCAGCCGCTGTTGGCTTCCGAGCCATTTATTTTATCGCCTATTGTCCTAACACCTCTAATCTTGTCTCCCTCCGTGTTCGGGGCCGTCATTCTGTCGCCTTGGCTATTTGTCCCTGTAATTCTTTCGCCGCGTGTGTTGGGCACGCTTATTCTCTCGCCGTTCGTATTCTCGCCCCTAATCTTGTCGCCGTTCGCTTTGCATCCTGCTATTTTGTCTCCAGGCGTATTCTCGCCCATCATTTTGAATCCTGTGGTGATGCTTCCGCTGATTCTATCCCCTTCGGTGTTTTGTCCCATCATTTTGTCCCCCATTTGTATGTCACCCCTAATTTTGAGTCCTAGCGTGGGATCGCCCATCATCTTGTCCCCTTTTGTTTTGACTCCGATTATTGCCTCACCTCTGAGTCTTGGAGGACTGGTCCTGTCGCCATACGCATTGTCTCCTGTCATCTGGAGTCCACTCTTTGTGTTTATAGCTGTTTTGTCACCGTCTTGGCTAAGTTGAGTTTATCATGTATTGCCAAGCAATGCCGTCTTTCACCTCTCGCAGCCACTGGTTGTTTACGTCCAAAAATGTCACATTTGCTTCTGAAAAATGTGACCATAATAAATGTTAATTTATTTGTTTTTAAATAAATGATTTTAAATTGAAAATTAATGAAAGTGTGCAGAAAAGATAAAAAGTCGCCACAAAAACAAGCCCGTGGAACGACATATTATGCAAAATCAGAGCATTCGCAAGTGCGTCCAAACTATAATCTTAGCGGTCCGGATATAAAAAGTCATAAAGGTTCCGAGTCTATATAATTGATGGCACGGCTCAAAACTTGTTTTTCATTCCAACCTTTCGGTCTTCATTTTTTCCGGAACCCCACATGCTGGAAACACGACGCCATCAAAATTTGATGCATTTGAGAGCTTGCGTAGTTAAATCAAGTAGCAAATATCTATGAGACATAAGATTTGATCGAGATATCATTGCGATAAAACGCGATCAGATACATTGCTTGCTTAAATGCCAATATGCGACGTTTTTCGAAAGCCATCAGAAGAAGTCAACTTGAATATGTAGTTCAAGAAGGCGGCTGATGCTCTATTGCGCCAAGACTTGGAGGATATGTATCAGATATGGGCTGAGACTGGATTGAACTGACTTAAGTCGGCTGTCGCCAATCAGGGGTAAGTCAAGGAAGCCATGGTCAGCCTAGAGAAGTAAGGGTTTGAAGTAAGAGTAGCGTTGTTAAACAGTTGCAGGTCTCAATCGTATGATCATCAATGCTCGGGGTAATCATCGGCCGGCACAAGACTGCAGAAAGAATCTATTCTCATTAGAGCTCCTTTTTTCCTACCGATAGCGGATATTGAGAGGATTTCCCACGGACAATATTGCCTTCTGTCGCGTAATGATTTTATAATTTAAACTTTAGCAGTATCTGCGGGTACAAATGTGTTCATACACGCTAATTGTGACGCTTACATTAGGAACCCCTCCAATCTTGGCCCATTTGTTGTGTGCCCGATTAATGGCTTACCTATGATCCTTGAAGGACTTGGCTTGTGCTGTTTTTTGCCATGTTCGCCATATTGCGAGCTATCATCAATCCATTCGCAGTTTTCATCGCTGATTTGTCGCTATGCGAGTGAGCCAAAGATGAATGAAGACTAAAACAATAAAATTTTTCTACACAGTACCGTAATAAACTCGCTTTTAATCCGCCGACAGCAAAAGGAAGAATCTGCGTCAAGACTCGACAAAACTTTTGTTCGAAAAATAATCCGATTTTGCTCCCCGCCCAACAAGAACCTACCGTAAACCAAACGAACTTACAAAGAGGTCAATTTATTTCCATAGTTGCGTCGTACAATTTACTTCTCCACAACGGCCATCGTAATTCACATGGAAAGTGTTTTTGGTATATAAGCGAGTTGTCAAACAAGTTGCCGCAATTTTGCCTGAAAGGACACAAGTATTGTTTGTTTTATATGTATATATAGTAATAAAATTGATAATTGACAAATGCGCGACGCGAATTGTGCCCCGGGATTAATGCACGTAATAATTGACATGCGGCAAGGGAAGCACTCTAACTGTAGGGTTATATTTTTTAAAACAGAACTCTCAAAAACGAACTTTTATAAAACAAAAAAGGAAAGAACAACCGCCAAACGCCAGAAGAACGTGTCAAATGAGTATACTGAAAAACCTGACCCAAAAAGGAAATCCGACGGACGTCTGAAGACACCATAAAACAAAGATATCAAAAATCAGACCACAAGGCATGGCGAATGATCACAGCAGTTCCCTTCGACATACTTTAATATGATAGATAAAACACATGGAATTACGGTGAATTCTGTTATTCAAAGTGAAAAGATTGTAAGGAATGCCCGCAGATTTAACGAGAGCAGAACGGTAAAATTTACAAACGTAAAAAAAAGCCTCCTAGTTTTTCTAAATAGTCTACGAGACTACTGTATGGCTTGCATCGGGAATAATTCAGCACTGATCAAGTCAAAAGTGAACGTAATTTTGCAAAGGTTATTCAGCAGAAGATTTTGTGGATTTGGCAGTACAAAAGAAATATAAAGGTGGAAATGTGACATCATAGGGTACAAATTGTAAGTTATGTTTTTAGGGTAAATGATCGTGGAATGATCTCTCTGCTTTCATTTTCAAAACCTTACTTGCGGTTGCCATGCGTTGCTTTCCATAACTTCTGCAAGCAAGCCACGTGCTTACAGATTTTAGCTAACGCTTTGCAACTATTCAACGTTACCTCTTTGAAAGAGCCAGAAAAATCAGACAAAGGTTCAAAACATCTGATCTCTTACGTAGGATGATCACTTAGAACGATTTTGTTCAAAAAAAAACAATTTAGACTTTGTTAAGCATTAAATCAATTGAGCAACGTCCTCGTCTTATTAGCCCAAAAGTTCGAAAAAAAAATCAATAATAATGTCTGCAATCATTACAATTAACCTATCTCCCGCCGTCAAAGGCAACAATTTATATTACAAAATAACATAAAAACTTTTGCGATATGACAAATGGGAAGTCTGTCATCAGATAAATTGCTATGACTTTTTGACTTTTATATTTCCTTAAAAAACCAACCATCTTAATGGTTATTATACTGGCACATGCATCAAAATGAAACTGTTAATTCTATTGTTATTATACTGGCATTGCGAGTGTTCTAACGCTGTAGAGATAAACTTGGATATGGAGATAACAAAAGAAAAGGACAAGACATTTTATTGGGCCAATATAAAAGACGATGACATGGTGAATATGTATCAGAAATGGGTTGAAACTGAACTCTCTCCTACGATCTTACCGCCGTTTGCCCTACATTCTACAGTTTTGTCGCCATGATCGATGTCTCCAACGATATTGTCGCCAATGTTATTGCTGCCGTTAATTATGTCGCCGCAATGTTTCACTCCGACTCTTTTGTCCCCTCTATGTTTGGCCCCAAGCATTCTAAACCCATCTGTTGGAGGACCGCTTATTTTATCGCCTTTTGCTTTATCGCCTTCTGTAATGTCACCAACCGCTTTTGGCGGACAAATTTTATCGCCGTACTTTTTGTCAACAGTAGTTATGAGTCCATTCTTCGGATTGGTTACAATCCTGTCACCGTCTTTTTTGAGCTGACATAGCTCCGATGAAGAGATGAGAATAAACATTCCATCATCTTTAGCGCTTCTGAAATGATTGAATTTTTAGTTTGAACAAGAGTAATTAAAAAATTAAATACACGGAAAAAACCACAAAATGAAATGAATGTTCTTTGGAAACCAGAGAAAAAAGAAAAAACTTGCAAAAAAATAACAAAGGTAGTACTACAAGCGCGGCTCACATTTTTTTTATTTCGCATACATTAAGGATACATGAAATCCTGATTTTTTTACAATCTGAGCGTCGCACTTTGAGTACTACCTTCTGGAAATATAAATCATGGCAACTTGGACGTCTTAAAAAAAATGTTAATTTTTTGACTACTGTACATGTATCTAAAAAGATTGATACTCCCATTTCGTACGCATAGCCAATATCTCATAATTAACAAATTCCAACTCAACCTCAATTCAACTACCGTATTCAAATTAAATTAACAAAAGTTTCCGCAACATTGAAAATCTACAGTATCCCGGAAACATCGGGATTTACTTTCCGTTAATTTGAAAACAAAAAACCCTCCGGATTAAAAGTTTTCTCCGGCGCCGAAAATTAACGAGGCGTTTTTTCGAAACTTGTAAATGACCTACAATTCTGCGCAAAAAATCGAAATTGTGTACTTTGAATTGTGTAAAAAATGAAAAAGGCAGTAAGGGAGGAGGAAGGTAAATTTTCGCGGCGCAAAGCGCTGCGAAAATTTTTTTCACAGGCACTACCTTTAGTCCAAAAACATACGCTCTTTGGTCATACAAAAATTGGTGTTAAACAAAACACAAAAACTACATACAAACGGAGCAAATTAAGAGAGCGCAGTAAAAATTGTTGTAAGGGTTGAAGAAGAAAGTGTGAGTGATGTCACAGTGGTAAAAATCTAAATGTGTTTTGATAAAAGAAAACAAGTGATTAAACTAGTTGCTCTGACAAAATCAAAAAAAGAGGATTGCAAAAATCGAATAGCACCAGGTGTACGGTAAAAAAAATTTTTAAGAAACGACGTGAATTCGGGTTAAAATTGCGCAAAACTTGACAAAACAGCGAAGAGTGAGACGAGTAGGGTATAGCAAAACAGTTACTTTTGAATTGCGCGTTTTACGGCGTGTGAAACGAAATGTCAAAGAAGTTTTTTATGTCCCGCAGCGAAAGCAAAGGCGGCAGAGGTGCAAACAGTAAAATAATTGTATATTAGTAAGCATGTAGAATTTCACCGTTACTTTTTTCCGTTTTTATTGGTGCAGTAGACGAAGAAACTTTTTTGACATTTCGTTCCCACGCCGTAAAAAGCGCTATTTAAAAGTAGCTGTACGGGCCCTTTAACTGGTCGCTCATAGGACAATTTCAAATTGCTTTTTACATTGTTTCCAATCCTTTAATGAATTAAACACTGACAAATAAATTGATATGCAGACAACCTCAGCTATAAAAAGTAGCATGTCTGAGATCAAAAGGCGTCTTGGGTGGTCAGAAAGTTTACGACAAACGCCACACAAAAGGTTAAAATAAAAAAAACGTCATAAATCTGGAGTTATAACCAAAAAAAAGGCTATAACTGTCAAGGTGAAGCAGTTTCGAACTTAAGGCAAAATGTCTTTTGTATTATAATAGCGTCAAAACCATTGTGCTGCACTTGTCATCATAAAAATATTGTAAATCATCCGCCGCCAGTTAAACATACCCCATATAGAAAACAGAGATCAATTCCGAATGAGACGCGACACATCGGCACTTGTCGAAAGCGAAAAATTATCGATCAATTTGTTTCGATTTGTGTACTTGAATGTCGACTAATCAGTGAACTAACTTTATGAAAGCGATCGGGGAGAAAACAGCAAAAAGCGCGATAAGGAAGTTGAAGTAACAGTTGGATAAAAAACTGAATTTGCCTCAAATTTCTTGCTTTTTTCTTTCTTATACATATAAAGGTGGTCATTTAAGAATTCAAATTTTTTTTCCAAAACCTCAAAATCCGGTGCACGAAAAAGCCGACGCCAAAATTGAAAAACTGGCTTCGCGTTATTTTTCATTTGCACCGCAAATTCGGTGCACATTTCTTAAGTCTGCGCCCAATCTTTGAAATCGGTGCACTTTTCTTAAAAGGACAGGCACTTTTCAACCACGCTAAATGTCAAAAAAGTTTCTTCGTCTACTGTAACAACGGAAACAAATAATAGTGACATTCTACATGTTTACTAGTAATAATTTTACTGTGTGCACCTCTGCCGCCTTTTCTTCGCTGCAGGACATAAAAAAGTTGTTGACATTTCGTTTCCACGCCGTAAAACGCGCAATTTAAAAGTAGCTGTTTAGGCCCTTTAAGTCGACACCACATCTTTACCTGACGCTCCGCCCACTGTTTCTGGAGCCAATCAGGCGAAAAAAGGCGTGGCTTTGCTTTTTCCGGTCACTGGTTCGCCTAATATCAATTTCAATCCAGAAACGCTTTACGAAAATTTATGTTGCACTTGGTCCTCTTGTTTGGTCCCTCGTTCAGCTCTGCTTACATGGTGAAACAACCTAGCCCTAAATTTACATCAGTCAACTTTTTGCGAGTTTCCGATAAAAAATAAATAATTTGACTTACATTATCCATGATGCAATAAACATTACAAAATTACAAAATTTGGCGGGTTATCCAATCCGAAAACGTGCAATCAAGATAGAAAAATGAATAGGACAGCCTGATTTTGGTAACAAAATCCTTTACGATCATATTCCAATATGTTCTCAATCACAAAATACATCTTGAACATGGGGAAAGTAAAAAAGAAAAACTTGTCGAGTAGAAAATCCTGGGTCAACTGTTTCCCCGATGGGGAACCATTGACCGGAACAAACAAAGCCACGCCTCTTTTTTCGCCTGATTGGCTCCCGGAAAGTGGGCAGAACTTTTAGTAACTCAGCACCGAGTTCGCAAATCTGGCGTCGAATTAAGAAACCTGCATCGATTTCAAGAATCTGGCGTCGACTCAAAAAAATGCACCGATTTAAAAAATCGGCGCCGACTTAAAAATGGCAAAATAACCCGACGCCAATTTTTCAATTTTAGCGTCGGCTTTTTTGTGCACCGGATTTTGAGGTTTTGAGAAAAAAATTTTCGAATTCTTATATGACTACCTTTATATTCTACATAGGCTACCAATCCCGCTAAAAACTTAGTTTGCACTACGGAAGAACACCCAAAGTCACAAAAAAATTTTTTGGTTGTACCATAAACAAGTGGAAAAAATTTCTGTAACATTTTCGACGTGGACTAAAAATTATTTTACTATTTTCCTACTTTTTTATCGACAAGAAAACTTTTTTGACACTTTGTAGAAGGGCAATTCAAAAGTAGCTGTACGGGCCTTTAAAATGTCAACATTTTTTAACATTTAAAACTTTTCTTTTCTATTTATTTCCTTTTTCAGGCCTCCAAAATTTGAGTTTTTGTTTCTAAATAGTTTTGACCTGTCTAAAGCCGTAAAAATCGAAATTTCTTTCTTCCAGACGTCTCCGAACGCAAAATTACGTTGGTACTTTTTTATATCTATCGCCCTTTTAAATACTTTCATTTTTTTGCTTCATTATGAAAATTTCCGGATTTTCCCACAATTATAAAGTCGCTTAATTAAGCGATTTGTAGCGAAAATTAAGAATGCGAAAATTGGTAGACTGTATTTTTTTGAGCATTTTTTATAACGATTCGGGTTTCCAATCCGGCAGAGCATCAACGTGGGGGTTCTACGCGGAGGGCGGAGACCTGGGATATCCATTATATGAGACGCATTAGGCTAGACGTGTTCCAGCATTGTGCTGGGTGTTTATGATGTAAATTTTGTGACACTTGAGGGCGGTGAGGATTGATGACTATTACTTGGTGTTTGGGTTTTCAAAAAAGTGTTATTGGTAGACTGTTAGCTTTATTTTATATTATTACCTTGTTGAGGGCCCCATGAAACGGAGTAATTCCAAATTTGCCGTATTGTTAGCTGCACTACATAGTCTCAAGTCGTTCGATTTACAGGGTTAACTCATGACGCTCAGATTTATTTAAATTAAAATGACTCTTGGCCCAATTTAGCTTAAATTTTGTTCCAAGCTGGCACTTTATCAAAACCTCTTTGGTCTAGAAAAGATCTTATATATAAATTTAATTTCGAAGACTTCAAAATTATGCAGCCAAAATTTCTGGCAGCGGCATCTTTTTTGGAGTCCCCACAAGGCAGTTGTGAAAATGGCCCGCGCTTTGACGCTTTTAGAGGTGACGCACAAACTTAAAGTTTCCAAAAGTTGCGAATAACGTCGCCAAACTCTCAATGACACCCATTTCAGCCGGCGTTCTTTTGTCGCTACGTTTAGCGCTTCACCGCCGCTTTATTTATGGCTTCAGATTTCCGTGAAATCCGCTGGAACAGATGTTTTTTTTCATAACGTCCTAAAAGCAGAGAAAAATAATAGTAGTGCACAAAAAAAGTTTAATAGTGCATGTAAGCCATTAAACCAATTCTTGATGATTTTAGTGTTGCGAATAAAGGAGATTGATCTCGGTCGGCTCCGGCTTTAAGGGTGTGATTTTATGGGTGTTTTATGTTTATGAAGGGGCAAAATCTGTGAAAATCATTGTAGCAGGTTCGGTTTCAAAATGTAATGTTTAGGATAGATTTGGCAAAGGTTTGAATTTTCTGCCAAGAAAACTATTTTCGTCTAATAAGGACACAGAATTTTTGTAGAATCCATTAAGATTTTAGGAAGACTGAAATGTGGAATCTTGTCAATTTTTGGTTCAAAAATTTCCTCTAGAAGTGAAGAGCACATTGACTCCATCAAAAGACGTCTAAAAAATCTACGACAGCAAGCGTGGCCAAATAGCCACAAATGTTTTTTCTTAACAACTTTTTCTCCGCTATCCGGAACGTTCTGTTCTCAAATTGCGCAAGATTTGGTCAAATTCTATGTCCGTACTCGCTGCACTTCCCCTCTCACATTTGCCCTCATTTTTCATAGTAAAGTCTCCGTAATCATGCGGATTTACCTTGATATGCAAGCCTTTCTCCTCTTTCTTTATGATCTTCTCCCCTAAGAATAATAACAACTTCGCTGAGCTTCCGGTGAAACTCTAAACTCCCAAAAGATATCGACAACCATTCCGTAGGTTTCATAAATCATGTTACCAACGTATGCGCTTGTAGTGGTTGATCTTCGCTGCACAGAACTTGTAAGAATTCGGTTTTGCCGTAATTTCATCCGAACGCAAAAGGGCGCCGGTTATTAATGAGCCCGTTAACATGTACTTAAGTCGGAAGCCGCTTCAAATCTATGTTTTCAGAATGTTGCGATTGATATTGGTCACGCTTCTCAGCGCTTCGGCGACCAGCGGATTCCGCACACCGAAGGAAGTGAATTTGGACTTTGAAATTCAGCGACAGCCCGGTGATAAATACTATAGAGCCAATATCAAGGACGATGATATGATGGAGATGTATCAGAAATGGATTGACACTGGACTCAGCTCGCTAATGTCAGCGATTGCTAATCAAAAGTAAGTTTTTTGCTATAGGTAAAACTCTGGAAATTTGAGCCACAAATATAAAATAAGCTTTTTTGGGTTTCGCAGAAGGTACTGAAATCACCTCCCACATGGTGCCCCAATCCCCTCAAATTTCAGACTAAAACGTCAACGCAAATATGTCATCCAGCAATATGGACAGTGCTCTGCCCAAGCCACAGACATTCCAAAGCACGCCAAATGCTTAACCAAACTTCTCAACGATGAAATCAAGCCACAGATCCGTTTTAGGTCTCGGAAAGTCAGTCGACTATGGCGCTACAAAAACTCAAATCTGTGGACTGACAGCTTTAAAACCGATGGTAGATCGGAATTCCGCCCACGGCGGTCTTTATCCCCCAAATCCATACCTTATTACAAGTTAAATTCCAACAAAGAGAAGCTAAGTCCTTTAGGGAGGATCGCTAAATCGCTAATGGAATCGGTGAAGAAGATGAAAAAGAAAGAAAACTTGCCGAAATGGCAAGAAACCATAAAAAGTTTGAAGGAAAATGGCCAAAAACGGAGGAAATTCAAGGAATTAGTGGAGAATGACAGCGAAGAGAGTCTAAGTCAAATCCAAACAAGTGTTTTCAAGTCGAAACTTATGGATAAAACCGACCGAACAACCGACATTGATGTTGGTGGACTGGTGGAAGATCCAAAAAAACTGAACCAATTTTTGAAAAATCGCAAAAAACCGATCACACATGAGGAAAGAGTAGTAAATCTGATTCGAAGCGGCATGAAGTTGGCTTATTCGTTGGCCGGACAAAATACAAGTGATTTTGAGAGCAAAACGATGAAATTAATCTCGCCAAGATTTTTGGGACTTATGCCGGATGAAGACGAAGAGGAGAAAGATGCGGTAAGTGATGGTTAAGTACGCTCGGCTTTTCTCTAGCGAACCTGCAGAATTTCTTAAGTTTTTAAACCTTTTCTTATGAAAATTAAGTTCAGATCAACGTAATCTCCCCCTCACTGTTTGCCCTTCATAATGAAGGCAAAGGAATCGAGAATCTGACCAGTCTTCCCAATCTCCTCAAAGGATTCTCCAGCCAGGATCAACAACTTTGGTTGGATGTGATTATGGAAGCCACTGGAGTCAACGACGAAGATGAGAAATTAAAAGAGCAAGTTGAGCACTATCAATTCAACAAAACGATGAGTCTAATGACGAACATTACGAATTTAAAGGATGAACATGGCACTCCGTATTACGCAACAAAGGAGAACATTACAGAACTGGGAGGATCGACGGATACAATTGAGCTTTTTGAAAGGTTGAATCAGAATTTCAGCAAAACTCAGGTCAGTTTTCCCAAAGACTTTCCCGAGTTCATATGTAAATTTTTGTTTGCAAACTCTAAAAATTCTCCTTTTTCAGCTCCGCGAAATGAACAGCACTGGCTATTCGATTCTGACCAAGCCGCAGATTGAACTGCTCTACGGTCCATCCTCTCCCCATCCCAAGCCTGACGTCTACAGACGTCTAATGGATATGAGTGAGCCTCAAATCCGCCATCAAATGCGGAAAGAATTCGAAGTTATGGCCCAAATGAAGGAAGTCACAATCGATAAACATCAGATCGAATCCGAGAATACTCACATCCGGCGTAAACGCCAACTGTTGTCTGGGATTATTCTTTCGCCCATTGTGAATACGATCGCACTTCTAAACCCTCTTCTAGCCTCCCAACCGTTCATCTTATCGCCCGTTCTGTTGACCCCAATCGTTCTGTCGCCCTCAGTTTTCGGTGCGGTCGTTTTGTCACCGTGGTTGTTTGTCCCCGTCATTTTGTCCCCTCGTGTTCTAGGTTCTTTGATCTTGTCACCGTTTGCCTTGTCTCCGCTTGTCTTGACTCCGTTCGCGTTGCATCCGGCTATTTTGTCGCCAGGAGTGTTTTCCCCGATTATTTTGTCCCCCTTACTGATGGTCCCATTTATTTTGTCCCCTCAATGTTTCACCCCGGTTATTTTGTCGCCCCTTTGCTTATCCCCTGTGATTTTGACCCCAATGGTGGGATCTCCCCTGATATTGTCACCATTTGTCCTATCTCCCATTATTGGATCACCTATGGTCCTATCAGCCTTGGTCTTGTCTCCGTACGCCCTATCACCAGTCGTCTTCAGTCCATTAATCGCCTTTACCGTCTTTTTGTCGCCGTCATGGCTCAGCTAATGGAGTGCAAAGAAATTGTAACTACCGCAGCTGAAATGATTTTAATATTAATTTAACTTATTATTAATTACTAATAAAACTATTTGAAATTCACGCGTAAATCCTTTGCAGAATTTTATTAACTACCCTCCACGTCAAGGGCACAGAAATTGTATTTTGAGTTGCATAATAAAGAGAATCGGTAGATTTGCTCTTACATTCTACAGTAACCAAAGACCGTTCTAAACAATGATGACTATCATCAAATGAGACTCTAAACCACAGAATACGGAGCATAATTAGCTAAAGTACTTGCGAAAATTTTGATTGTTTCTACAATGTTTGTAGGATGTAGCGACCTGCGAAACTTAAATTAGCTTAATTTTTTCTTGCAGGCTCTCGAAATGAATGGAGTCTTCAATGGGCAAGAGTTTAAAGAAAACCCTAAAACAGTTTGATCTAAAAACTCTTTATAAGCCATAATCTTTTCGCTAATGCCCATTTGCTCTGACTAAAATGCCTAATTGTAATATGCCTTTAGAATGGATGTGTCATATGAGCAGTTAATCAAGAGGATTTCTTAAAGTTTCAGCCCGGAAAACTGCGATTTCTAGAGCGGAAAAGGAAACATTTACCCAGCGAAAAGTCGACTTACATAAAAAGCTAATCAGTCGGAAGAACCTTTGAATTTTTGCATCAGGATTTTTAATTTTCGAAGTTTACAAAAGTGACTGAACTTGGCCAACAACTTGCCAGCCGTATTTTTGTCGGGGTCAGCCCAACCGTGATCAATTTATCACATTTAATTGAACCCATTCGCCTTTCTCGAACAAGTGATTCCATTGATTTCTCGCCCGGTTTGCTCGCCGGAATGTCTTGCAACGTCGGATGTTGTGTCAATCCAACTGTGTCTGACATCGTTAGAGGTCCGCCGGGTTCAGACTTTTAAAGTCGCTGATGCCGTGGGTTTACACTTTGCGGAGAGACGATGGGTGAAACACCACGCAGTAATGTTCGAAGAAAGTAAAAAAAACGATAAAGGAGAGAATTTTTCAAGAACCGCGGAAAGGTCAAGGGATACGATGGTTGCTTAAAAATCATTCATGATTTATGCAAATTGTATGTACACAAAATTTGTGATAGTTTTTTGAGCAATAATAAAATCATCTTTTCGCCTTTCAAGAGCAACAAGAACCACCTTCCGTTACAGGGACAGTGCAACAACATACTTTTGAATCGTGATTCCGAGGTTTGTCGTATTATATTGCCGTAGACAACCACAAACAACAAAGAAACTGTTACAAGTAAGACTCTTTTATTTCAAAAAATTTTACACAAGTTGTGCCTATACTACATAAAGATTTTTTCTCGCACTTTTCAGAAGCTGCAAGATTCTGAAAGGGTCAAAACAACTACTTTTGAATTGCGCTTTTTACGGCGCGGAAACAAAATTTCTAAACAATTATTTCGTCTACTGTACCAATAACAACGGGAAGAACATAATGGTGACATTCTACATGTTTACTAATAATTATTTTACTACTCCCAACTCTGTCGCCTTTTTTTCGTTGCAGGACATAAAAAAACTTTTTTGACATTTCGTTTCGCACGCCGTAAAAAGTAGTTGTTCTGGCCTTTTTTAAACGGGCATAATCTCGCGGTTAAACTACGACTGTAAAGTAAGGGTTTCGAAAGGAAGGAACTTTGTTTTGATGATTTTATACTCCACAAAACAAAAAACGAATCATTTTTCCGATAATTAAAAGACAATTTTTGACTCGGTGAATTAGCCGAAAAACATAAGAAAAAATCAAATTTGAGTTTTTTGTATTAATATGATTGTTAGTATAATCGGTGGGTGTTAAGCAATAGCGAACCGAGCTTTCTCTGTTATGTGGTATACGAAAAACGAAATCACGTTTTATCTTACAGTAGTCCACAATACAGTAAGCTACCAAGAAAAGTTAATATTAAAGTGTTTTTTAATTATTAGCTCTAGAATAAATATTATCAAATTTAATGGATTTGAAGCCGTTTTATTTTTTACATCCCAAAAATTTTCTAATTTCTTTTGTAGGCACTATTATTTAAAAAAATTACTTAATGTCTCTTATCTAGCCCTCAGTATAGCGCTACAATTGACTACAGGTTTTTTTTAATTTTCATTCAACCGTACTCGAACCCGGGACGCTGGATTGGTAGTCCCGACCGCTAACCACTTTACCACAAAATTTGTCACAGGTTTTTTAAACTTTTTTTGATTGCGCTAATAGCAGAGTTTTATGCTGATTAACATTTCTAAAAATCAACTGCGGTTTTTCAAGAACAAGGATTTTACGGCCCTATATTAGCGGCCGATACGATATTGCGGTATGTTGAAGTAGAAAAATTAAAAAATAGTAGTGCGATCGCCTTCTCAACGGTTGAAAACGTTGTGGGCTGCAGAATCATTGGATTTCAAAGCAAAATTTGACCGCTAGAGTTAACTACTTCAAAAACAGTAAATGGTAAAAAATCGTATTTTGATAAAGGATTTGGGAAAGAAATATTGTTCGCAATTGCTTAACTCATATTAACAGTCATTTTAATACAAAAAACTCAAATTCGATTTTTTCCCATGTCCACGCCTAATAAGCGGCAGATGCACTGACTCAGAAATGGTCTCTTAAAATGGAAGACAAAAGAATGATCACGTGATCGGCAAAAAGACCACCCAAACTGCGAGAGATAAAGTCCGGAATTGAGATTAACGCAAACAACTCCTCGATTTTGATCGGTTCTTCTCAAACGCAAAGTACTGTAAAGCATATGCACGTCAGACTTTCAAACGCCAAAATATCTACGCATTTAGCGAGTGCAAATGCCTAGAAACAGTACTGGAGCAAACCCCATCCAACGGATCCGGCAATAACGCGCAATGATACAAAGACGTTGACCTTCACCCTGGATTGGTTTTGAATGGATACTTCAGAAGCCAGACGACCAACAGTGCTCGACAATTAAAAGCAAATTCTCGATTCTGGACCTACAAATGCGCTGAGGGAAAAGATGTTCTTTCAGCTCTCTTGTGTATCTTAATGCTGGTGCAAAGACTAATAATACAAAATACAAAACTACTCCATCCGTCTTGAGGGCACTATGACAGAATCCTCCGGACAAGCACTTCTCCAAAGCAAAAAAGGCTTTTTTCAAAAAAAGTCTTACAAATTCTCGATAACATCCACAGTATTTGACCTCTGTCTACCTTGAAAAACTTGAATTACAGTCTTCTAATCCTCCAGAAAAAAGCTCACGCCGAGGAAACGGTAGGCATATCCGGAACGTAGCGTCGTTCCTTTCGAATGTTTTTGGTTTGTCCCACCACGACCAACTTTTTTTCGAGTTTTGGCATTATGGAAAAATTCATTTTTTTTATTTCTCGCTAAAACTAAAATCGACCAGTGCAAATCGGAGAGCAAAGAAAAAAAATCAAAAATAAAATTAGCACCTAGGCATAGGAAGGCAAGCTGTTTTTTCTCACTTGGGTAAATTTTTTTACCTTTGCCCATCCTTTCTTGCATTTGGCCAAGCTTTTTTCCCACATGGACAAAATTTTTTCTACTTGGCCATTTTTTACGCCTGGTCACATTTTTTCCCACCTAGTCAAACTTTTTTCCCACTTGGCCACACTTTTTCCAACATGGCCAAGCTTTATTGCTTAAGGGTTTTGTTTGAGGGTAAACTTGTTGGAGGGTAGACTTTTTTTGGAGAGTAGATTATCCGGGAATCATAAAAAAAACGGTCGAACTGCCCTGAGGCCGCCTATTTTCCAGTATTTTCAGTGATGTTTATCTATTAAGCTGAACTTTTATTGGATATCAGCCACCGAAAGTCTAATATGGGTGGGGTCATCATCCATCTTGCGGAAACACGAGCTTTCATGCTAAAGCCAGGGGATTTCACTTTCAATGGGACGCAAATTATCAAACTAATTAGTTGTGATTTGTACATCCAAATCATCTTTGGTTTTCGGTTATCTAATTTTTTTGGGATTTCACTTTTGTTGAGATGCTCGTATTAGTAGGCGGTAAGATATTTTCAAGTGGATTTGCTGGTACTGGGCGGGGAAGAAAAGCTACAGACTGAGCAATGCCTACGAACAAATTTTTCGCGAAAAATGATGGATTTGAGGTGACTTATATATGATTAATCGACTTAGCTGTTTTTTGAATGGTCGTTTATCTAGTATACCCTTAGGCATAAATGTTTATTTACGTGTCAAGGGCATAAATGGGCTTGATCGAAAGGCTTTCGACAGTTTTCTTACCTAAGATTTTATTTTTTCTTGTAACTTTTGTTGTTTTTTGCACATATATGGCTTAACCTGTTCAATACTGTAACTTTTCTGTAATGCATATGTTTTGTTATCCTATTTCTACGTAAGGAACAAGTTTTGGCCCAAATGTGTTCATAGGGCTCCAGTAGGACGAGAACACCCACAACTATTCATGACTGTCGGACGTCTAATTCTGGTCTATTCCACACCATTTCTACTTATATTCTCTTTTCAAGGGGCCACAATTTATACCAAAAATTTTTAGTCATCATTTCCTTCCCTACTGAACTTGCACTACAATTTTTTATAACCTCCCGTCCTAATCCCATTAACAATTCAATTCTTGTTTGATTCTTTGCTTCCAGACGGTACTTCCTCGCTAAATCCGTCATTTTTTATAGCTCATAATTGATATCAAAACCGCTCCTCGCGTTTACCGCCCATGAAGTTTTGAAAAGTCCGAGATTGAAACAAATCTGTTCGCTTCAACCGCAAAATTGCTTGAGCCATTTTTTATATCACGAACTAGGTTGGAGTGAACTCGTTACACCCGCAACAAAAAGTCTGAAGCATCAGACTTTATGAAGTAATAAAAAAAAGTTCCTGACCAAAGTACCGATAAAATTAGGTCCGAATCACGAGCTGTAAAAAAGACGGAATACGTATTTACGTTGGCGCGAAGAGCTTGTAAAAAGGAAATGAGAAAACGGTGAAACATTGAATGAAGAATCGTAACTGACTATAAGAATAGAGAAAGGTTTGAGGAGATCTTAAAGAAAGTGTTTTAGAAGAAATTAAAACAATGTAAAAAGTAAAAATATTTGCATAACATTTCCCTAAATCATACCGACATTTAGTTGTTGAATATCTCAGTTCTTCTTTGACTTTACGACCTAAGATTTGTTGTAATTGAAAATCGCTATGCCACCAAATACTATATAAGAAAAATTAGCCTTAATCAATCCCAGAAATGCGTCTTGAAAATCCGCAAAGCAAATAATCTTTTCGCAATTTATGCCGAGCTGCATTGTCATTCAAATCATCAAGTTTTCATCTAAAGTCAACCCCTCTTCAGTATGCGCCTTTATCCTATAATAACACTCCTATTCTACGCAGTAATCTTCCAACAGACTCAAGGATTCGTTCAAAGAACCAAAGCCAATTTGGACTTTGACATTCAAAAAGCACCGGGTGATAAATACTACAAAGCCAATGTAAAAGACGTTGATATTGTGGACATGTACCAGAAATGGGTTGATACAGGTCTCAGCTCATTGATGTCAGCAATCGCTAATCATAAGTAAGTTTTACACTTATATTAATCATCATTTTTAGGACTTGAAATATTGTTTTTATGCAAAAATCAAAATTTCAGATTAAAACGTCAACGAAAAACAGTAATTCAGAAGTACGGGGAGTGTTCGTCCGCTGCTACAGACATTCCAAAGCATGCAAAGTGTTTGACAAAGCTTTTGAAGAACGAAATCAGGCCTGAAGTTAAGCGGAGACCTCAACGAAGGCTTCAAAAATACAAAAAAGATGATGATTCTTGGACAACCGGATTCAGAACGACGCAAGATACAAATATGGACTTATTCGCTCAAGTGCGGCCACGAAAATCTCGGTTTGAGTCCTACCGTGCCAAAAGATCGACCACAAAATCAGTGAAATCGTCGGATTCCTATTCTTTAAGCACTAATAAGGGGCGGTTAACGCCCATCGGGCAGATCGCCAAGACTCTGATGGAATCCGTGAAGAAATTAAAAGGCAAGACCGACATTCCCAAATGGCAAGAAACCGTGGATAAGTTGCGAAAAAACGACGCAAAAAGGAAAAAGTTGGCAGATTTGGTGGAGAACGACAGTGAAGAAAACATGCATCGGATGCAAATTGGCGGATTAAAAGAGAAAATCCTGGACGGAACAAATGATATGGATAGCAAAAATCTAGAGGAGATTATGAAGTCACCAAAGGAGTTGAAAAAGTTTGTGGAGAAGAAGAAGATCCCAAAAACAAAAGAAGAAAAGATTGTGGAAGTTGTCAGAAGTGGACTGAAATTGATGTACAGTCTGGCTGGAGAGAATACGACCGATTTTGATGAGAAAAATATGAAACTCGTGTCGCCAAGGTTCTTGGGACTCGTGCCGGAGGAAAAGAAAGAGGATGAGGTGAGAAATCCAACATATCCTTGATTTGAAAACCATTTTTCTGTCTACATTGAGAAAGAAAGTCTAATCCAAATTATTTCCAGATCAGTCTTATCTCCCCTTCACTGTTCTCCCTTCATGATGAAGGTGAAGGAATCGAAAAACTGACCAGTCTCCCCAATCTTCTCAAAGGATTCTCGGGCCAAGACCAACAGCTCTGGCTGGATGTGATTATGGAAGCTGCCGGAGTTAATGATGAAAGCAACAAATTGGAGCAAAATGTGAACGACATTGAGCTGGACAAGACGCGTTCGTTGATGACAAATATTTCTAATCTAATCGACGAAAATGGCACTCCGTTATACGCGACAAAAGAGAACGTGACGGAAATGGGAGTATCGCCGGAATATATCGAAATGTTTGAGAGATTACATCAGAATTATACTAGAGATCAGGTAAGTAACGATTGTCACTGGCATAAGCAAAAGGGATTTATTTCGCTTTTTTGTTACCGACTGACTAAGAATCTATATATTTTAAGTCTATTTTTGCCTTTAGGCCATCAAAATGCTCTAAAAGCCTCCCAAGCTTATTCCAAACTCCGACTTGAAGACCTCATTTCTCTTTTCAGCTTCTCCAGATGAACACCACTGGATATGCACTCCTCAACAAGCATCAAATTAATATGCTCTACGGCCCCAACTCTCTGCATCCCGATCCACAAGTCTATGAGAGATTTATGAACATGACAGAAGACGAAATTCACAATCGTCTGCACACAGAGTTCGACATGATGGCTCAAATGGAAAAAGTCAAAATCGATGAGAACGCGCTTCGGAAAGGCCAAGGCGCCGCACATGTCCGGCGGAGGAAACGTCAGCTATTGTCTGGAATCATCCTTTCGCCGATTGTTTTAACCTCCGTCGTTGGAAGTCCTCTTCTAGCTTCCGAACCGTTTATTTTGTCGCCAGTTGTACTGACCCCACTAGTTTTGTCTCCCTCCGTTTTCGGCGCGGTCGTTTTGTCGCCCTGGTTGTTCCTGCCGGTCATTTTGTCCCCTCGTATTTTGGGTTGTCTAATTCTCTCTCCATTTGCCTTCTCTCCCCTTATCCTATCTCCATTCGCACTGCATCCGGTCATTTTGTCGCCAGGAGTCTTTTCCCCGATCATTTTGACCCCGTTACTTTTGCTTCCCATCATTTTGTCGCCTCAATGTTTCACACCGATTATTCTGTCGCCTCTTTGTATGGCCCCCGTTATATTGTCCCCCATGGTGGGGTCTCCGCTTATTCTGTCGCCTTTTGTCTTATCTCCTATTATTGCGTCGCCTCTGGGCGTGGGGGCTCTAGTTTTATCTCCTTACGCGCTTTCTCCGGTTATCTGGAGTCCGCTCATCATCTTTGCCGTTATCTTGTCACCGTCTTGGCTTAGTTAAGTAATGCTTCTGTAATCGAGCGCTCAAATAATTTATATATCTCATCGTGCAATATTAAGCTAAACAATTATGTGAATACTAATAAATGTACATAACAAAATGCTGGACAACGAGAAATATCAGTTTTGGACAATTCGTTACTAGCCCAGACATTGCATGCTTGCAAAATTTGAGGAAGATTCAACGATGTCATCAAAATTATTAAACCACCATAAAAAATACATGCTAACGAAGCAATAAATCCATAAAAAACCAACCGCATCCCCCGAAAAAAAAGCTGATTATATGTATAATCCGCTAACCCGACGATCCACCCCGCATATCATCCAGGAAATGGATGAGACGTCGCCTAAAGTCACTAACTACTTCTACGACGTCTACGAAGTTGCAGCGCCATTGACGAAGTTGACCTTCCTATCAAACACCTCTCATTATTTCCCAAAAAAAAGACGGCAATCCAATCGTAAACTGAGTATATTTTGTAGTCATACTGTAGTCAATAGCTGGGAGGGGGGAGGGATCAGCAGTAAATGAAGGGATCATAAAATACAAGGAAAAATGATGATAGGGATCGTGTGCGGGTAATTTGTGGTGTCTGAAATATGATCATTAGTACGGTAGAAAAGAACAGACAAAAATTGGGGGAAAAAAGAGAATCGACGCGAAGGTATTTAAAATGTAATATGAAATATGGCACGTAACATTTCAATCAAAGCAAAAAATAAATAAAAGATATTTAAAAATCATCCCAACTTTTGGTTACGATTTTATGAGGAACGTCTGAATGTGTCAGCTAACACTTTGAGGAAATCGCCGGAATTTTTTGCAAAAGCTAATTTTATCATACAAATTTTGGCCCCATGTTTCTACAAAGAACCAACTGATTCCATGAAGAATTAAAAAAAATTATTGTCAAAAAATGTTTTCTGTCGGCCCAACTCTCATTATTTTATGTTCTCTCTCGAAAACATAGCATTTTAAAGGTTATGATCGTCATCACAACTGACGTTCACTTTTTTTAATTGGCCAAAACTTTAAATCCGAGAAATAATCGACAGGAAAAAAGTAAAGACTCTATAAAAAAATTAATACAGCGTCAGAGATTAAAAAAATCCCACCGCCAAAAGATTTCGAACTGATAAAAACCCAGTCGACCAATATTCGAATAGTAAATTAGCTGCAATAAAAATAACCCAATGTTTAATGTGAGAAAACCGCAATTAACCCAGCATCCAACTTGACGAATGTCATCAGTCCATGTCTTACATCGATGTTGATTGGAGATATCCGCCGCTCGACAATTCTTCCGTTCAATAGGATACCTTTGTGGGAAAGGAGGAGGAGAGAGAAACCCCCAACATGATTTATGACGAGATTCTGCGCATTCCGAGAACAGAGAATGTGCTTTGTGCAAAAAAAAACAGAAAATACGATGGCATTTGTTGCAGTGTTAAGCCTTTGCTTTTTAGTTTGTTTTGTTTCATAAAAAAGTGCGTTGAAGAATTAGCTACAAACTAGCAGATATCTCCGGTTAATAAAAGATGAAGAATGGCAAAATTGAAAAACTTCTTGCTCGACAAGGTCGACGGTAATCAAAGGCGGAGCAAAGCGAAATGGAAAATGAATTCACAATAGAAGCGTTCACAGTGTGACGCTCGGATTTTTGTTAAATTTTACGAGCCACGTATCCATTAGTTTCCTGTATCCTATATAGTTTTTGTTGAAAGCAAAAAAATTGTGTGTCGAAAAAAATTGTTTTTAGCCTCTCCGTTGAAAAACGTTTTAGCTATAATTCTGCAAAGTCCGACACAATTAATCCACGTTAAAACGATGTGCTACAGATTGAAGTGTCGAAAAACGGCGAACATGCGCAGCGTGTGTGTGATGTGATATGTGCTTCTTGGAACATGATTGAACAT
The DNA here is from genome assembly GCA_025436335.1 of Bursaphelenchus mucronatus. NCBI lineage: Eukaryota > Metazoa > Nematoda > Chromadorea > Rhabditida > Aphelenchoididae > Bursaphelenchus > Bursaphelenchus mucronatus. Next base: position 3,172,781 of record CM046359.1, read on the forward strand.
TCCTTCTCCAGAGAGAACGACGAAGTCTTTCTCTGAAAATTCGACAACAAGGAATTTTGAATGGTATTTTGAGCTTGTTCAAGGGCAAAACAATCAATCTGATCTTTTATCCGTATTCTAAATGTCTATTATCACAGTAAAACATCTAAATTCTTGTAAAGTTTTGCTGCGAAACTGGAAAGGTCTGCAAAAATCAAAGTACACGAATTAGTTCGCTCGCCTTGACTGTATAACCGTGAAAACTGTTTCTTCAAAAACAAGTCAACGTAAGTCCACTCTGAAAAGATGCCTTGAGTAAAAATAAAAGTTTCTACTTTGGTTTTGCGGCTCTTTGCCGTAATTACAGTAATTAATGGCCTTAGTTATAATTTATGATGTGGTGTTTTTGACTAATTCCATCTACAATTATCTTGAATTCTCTTCTCAGCTCATTAGAATTTTTTTCAAGCATCAATATCTATTCTATGTATTCCGCCCAATGGCTTCTCGATTTTCAGAAAACATTATCTCCATACTACAACCTTTTGTTTTCATCCACCAAGGATCAATACAACATTCGTCGAATCAAATATAACATAACATTACCCTTTTTTGAATTAATCTTTGTACCATCGATTACAATTACGTTTGGATGGATCAACCACCGTTTCATCGAAACTTCAACTAAAAAAATGTTGTAACGGGCATAAAATCTGCTCTGATTTGCCAAACTTTTCAGATTACAGTAAGACGCCACGGTCAAAACATTCAAAAATTCGCCGTTCTTTAGACAAAAGGTTTCCTATGTTTCTTTCTTATGTTAACTAGCCAATTTTTTGAGCGGTTTGTCAAATCGAACTAGACTACAGATCCATTTATCCACTAGACTTCAAAAACATTCAATTGCAAATTCGAACACTTTTTTTTGGTTTTTTAAGACTTATGAAAATGGCAGAGAAATGGGTAAGATTTGCTAAAGAAATTTCCTTAAGCAAATACGATGGACTTTGTATTCGATGAAAGAAACATTTGGGTAAGTAGTTGCGGTTCCCTCAGAATAATTTGGTAGGTCAAAAGGGTTTTTGGTTTTTTTACGCGTTGCAAAGTTCTTTATAAGATTAGGAATACAAACTTTTAAAAAAACAATTTTCGGCACCATAAGGGATAAGTTTAACTGAATATGTTTAGACGAGGGAAAGTGAGTGCGATCTTGTACGAATCGTGAGTCCAACATTCAAGGCGGATCAAGGCTCAGTTGGTCAAACAAGATCCTAACTTTCAGTGCCTCGAAGGTCCCAGTAACTTCAAAATTTACTATTATCTAGACTATTTTGCAGGTACCCGATGCGACATTCAAATTTTGATGGTAATTGGCAGATAACAGATGCGACACTCCTAGATCGTGCTTCTCTTCATATGCTGAAGACACGTTGCAGAAATTTTTAGGAAACGAAACTATATGTGACACTTTGAAACCCGTATGCAGAATCTATAGAACCCACCATACACACATCCCTTGGTCTTCGTACACGAAATGATTTCTTATTCGGGATGCAAATTTTCTGTGCAAACTAAACCAAGACAATGAATTACACTATGACTTAAAGAGAAACAATCTCACCTTCTGTTAGTAATGCAATGTTAGCTTTGATCGCGACAGTGCAATTTTGCATATTTTTCCGCACCGAACCAAAATACAAATGACTCCTTTTGGCGACTTTCAACGGTCGATAACTAAGACTACACATCGGGGTTCAAAGTGGGCGGCATTCTCTACAGTATTGCTACGGTAGGTCTCGTTTTTATTCGAAAAAACGCATGGTTCGCCGTTGTTTAATGCATCTTCCGTAGCGAAAATCCCGCCTGGTCATGTAAAAACATGTGGATTTGCTAATTTTAACCAATTTTTTCTAAAAAAGGAACAATCGGCAACAAAACGGACATGAACTACATTAAGTTTTCAACAATCCGATATACAAAAAGGCGGAGTAGATGGAAACTACACATGCTGATCATTAGGCGTTGTTAAGGATGCACGCGAAATCCGGAAACAACGTTCAACGAGTATGTTTGTGGGATGCGGTAGGCGGCCCACGAGGTCGGGCAAGGGTCAGTACGCCTTGAACAACCCGACTTTAAAGGTTTCAAAGTATTTATTGGAAAACTTTTTGGTTAACCTCGCCCCTGCTGACGTATTATATCAACTCTTAATCACCGTATATTTTAGAATGTGGCTAAAAGGTTTACCACTAACGATATGCATGATATGCTATGAGCAGTTTGCTCTAGGAATCCGTCAAGCATCCGAATTAAACTTGGACTTTGAGCTACACAAAGTGCCCGGTGATAAGTACTACAGAGCTGATATAAAAGACGACGACGTGGTGGATATGTATCAAAAATGGGTTGATACTGGCCTCAGCTCGTTGATGTCAGCCGTCGCTAATCATAAGTAAGTCAGAGTAAACATAAAGACCAAGTAAAAGAAATCGGCTACAAGATTGAATTTCCAGGCTAAAACGGCAACGAAGATCGGTAATCCAAAAATACGGAGAATGCTCATCAAGTGCTACAGACATTCCCAAGCACGCCAAATGCCTAACTAAATTGTTGAAGAACGAAATCAAACCAAAAGTGAAGCCTCGACATTACAAGAGACTCCAGAGATATCAAAAGGACGTTGAAGGATTTAAAACGGTTACTGATGAAGTAGAACCAAAGAAAGGCACAAGTCGCCGGCTTCAAAAGTATAGAAAAGAAGTTTTAGGTGGAAATTCAAGCAACCCAGTTGATGAGTCAAGTCTGTACAAGTCAAAAGAAAGGTCCAAAAGATCGACAAAAGTTGTAGTCTCGGAATCGTATAATCTGAAGACAAACAAAGAGCACATGACTCCTTTTGGTCATATTGCCAAGATTCTGATGGAATCTGTGAAGAAGATAAAAGGTAAATCCGATCTTCCGCGATGGCAAAACACCGTAGCAAAGCTGAAGACTAATGGAGCCAAGAGGAAGAAGTACAAGGAGTTGATTGAAAACGATAGTGAAGAGAATCTGCAGAGTATGAATCTAGGATTATACAAGGAAAATATGGTAAAGAAAACTCCAGCGTCCGACGTGGATTTAGAGAAACTGTTGAAAGATCCAGAAGAGTTGAAAAAGTTTATCAAAAAGAAGAAGATTCCCAAGACAAAAGAGGAAAAAGTTGTGGACATGATTAGAAGTGGGATGAAGCTAATGTACAGCTTGGCTGGAAAGAACACGACCAATTTCGAGGACAGGAACATGAAGCTGGTCTCCCCCCGATTCTTGGGGGTTGTGCCGGAGGAACGGAAGGATGATGAGGTAAGAAGTCGGCTAAATGCTATGATGAGAACATGAGACCCAAATTCTAAGAGATCTATTATACGATTGAATGACTAGATTGAAGCGTTTGACTGGAACGATCTAAACCGAAGTGTACAAATTTTTTAAATTATAAAGATTTGTGTATTCTGACCAATTCTATTTTCAGATCAATCTTATCTCCCCTTCACTGTTCTCCCTTCACGATCAAGGTGAAGGAATTGAAAATTTGACAAGTCTTCCAAACCTTCTCAAAAGCTTCTCCAGCCAAGATCAACAACTTTGGCTAGATATTATTATGGAAGCTGCGGGAGTCAATGAACAAAGCGAAAAACTAGAGCAGAATGTTGAAGATATTGAGCTGAATCAAACTAGATCATCGATGACAAACATTACAAATCTTGTTGATGAGCATGGCACTCCATTATACGCGACAAAGGATAATGCAACGGAATTAGGAGCCTCTCCAGAATACATTGCGTTCTTCGAGCGGTTGCAAACTAACTACACTAGAGAACAGGTAGGGATTAAATTCCAAAACTGACAATGAGGCTTGACATACAATAGAGGCTGATAAAATTTTCAGCTTCGCGAAATGAACACTACCGGCTACACAATTCTCAAAAAGAATCAAATTGAGATGCTTTATGGTTCACAGTCTCCCCATGCTGATGAGGATGTCTATAATCGCCTAATGAATATGACAGAAAACGAGATATATAATCAAATGCAAACAGATTTTGATGTAATCTCGGAAATGCAAAATTTCCAAATCGATGAACGCAAATTTGAGAAATCTCAAGGTGTTGTGCGCAAGAATCGACGAAAACGTCAACTCTTACCTGGTGTAATCTTGTCGCCCGTCAGCTTCACTCCGCTGATTGCGAACCCTCTGGTTGCTTCTCAACCATTTGTTTTGTCACCAATTATTTTCACGCCTCTGATTTTGTCCCCATCACTTTTTGGGCCGATCGTTCTGAGCCCCTGGATTTTCACCCCTTTGATTTTGTCGCCTCGTATCTTGGGAGTAATTGTATTATCACCGTTCATGTTTAATCCTCTTATTCTGTCTCCGTTCGCTTTGATTCCGGCAGTTCTGTCACCAGGTATGTTTACACCCGTAATTTTGTCGCCTCTTCTTATGGTCCCTTTTATTATGTCGCCTCAAGTTTTTACCCCAATTATTTTGTCTCCACTTTGTTTGTCGCCTCTCATCTTGAATCCTATGGTAGGATCTCCACTTATCCTGTCGCCTTTCGTCTTATCTCCTATTATTGCGTCGCCTATGGCACTGAGTGCCCTGGTTCTTAGTCCCTATGCTTTGTCACCGGTCATCTGGTCTCCTCTTATTGTCTTCGCTGCGGTTCTCTCCCCGTCATGGTTAAGTTGACTTTTTTTATTTCGATAACCACTTTCCAGCTTCCATTTACCTATTAATTATATTAAAATTCATACTAAATTCCGTAATTAAGATAGTAAAACTAATATTCCCTCAAATTCGATTGCTTTTCTGATTCTCCCACTCTCATGGCTAAGCTAAGTCTAAAATTACTGCAGGACCACACTATGACAAATTATGACAAACCCCACCCCTTTCCGTTAACTAAATCTGACAAAATGCTTCAAAATTTAATTAATAAATATAATAATTTTATGCTTTTCCCAATTCCTTCCTCTAAACCAACATCCGTTTCGCCCACGGGTTAAAACGATTTACAATACGCCGCCATCGGACTCGCTGATTAACATGTTTTCAAAGAGGATTTGCCGTTGACACAGAACGCGCGAGAAATGCAACATCGTGCAACGCGGAGAATTCGGGAGTTAATGTGACTTCCACATGGATTCGAAAAAGGAAACAAATGCTATGTGTTATGGAAAGGTCAAACCACGAAAAGTGAAATTGAACCATTGATACGGCGAAGGGAATTGGAGCTCCGAGGAATTACAGACATACATAGTGTAACACTAATTTCTCTTTAGCGTTCGAAATAAACAATCATAAGCTATGAATATGAAGCCGAATTAGTAATGAAAAATCCTTCCTCAGGAAAATTTTAGTCATACGGAACCGGCGGGCTGCAAAGACACATTGCGCTGCAGAGACACATCGCGGACTTAACGTAAAGTTCAACCTTGACGCAAACTTGTCACTTGCACAAAATACAACATTTACCGTTTGTTCGCCGGGAATGCCTATAAATTGTTCTCAGAATCTCAAAGAAAAAATCAATCAGCTCTTTTGCAATTCAAGGGTCAAAATGCGCTGCTGTGGAATGCGAATGTGACAGATACCCAAATTTTGACGAAACTTGGCACAAATTTCTAGGACACACTTACGCAAGATTTCTAGTTTGCGCTTTCCAGAAACAACCACGATTTTTGAGTCAAAATCCTTTCATAATGGAGGATATATGTAAAAGAGCCTACCTTAAGAGTTTTCATTGCGGATCAAGAATACGGTAAAGCATGTCGCCCGTTCCCTGGATGAAAATGAGTTTTTTCGAAGTGGAGACCCCGTAGAGAATGAGATCACACTTCGAATTTCGTAGTTCAGACGGTGGTTCAAGTGGGCGGCGCTGAAACTGCTCTTTTGTTTCGGGAAATACGGTAAATCTTTAAAAAAGCACATATGGCTTGTCAAAACTTAATGATTGTCGTTGTACAAACCCCGCCTAGACTTGGAAACTCTGCTAATTTGATTTTCTTTCCCAACTTTCCGGGGGCAGAGCAAATCGGAAGGGCTGAATACGGATTACACTGTGTATTCAATGTTTAACACGAGGAAGATGGCAGAAGGAGGAGTTAGAGGTAAGTACCATGAAACATTTGGGGATTAGACTCTTGATGAATAAGGAAATCCGGAAAAATCAACAGCAGAAATTCACAAAAACAGACTTAAGACTTGTAGGCGGATAAAGTAGAGGTCGTCTACGAACTCAACATTTGTTGACAATTCCTATGATTGAGTTGCAAACACAATGAGCTAAAACATTTTGGGGTGCTCTGTCAAAACTATAACACGTGTTTGAGCTTTGATGATTGTGATCTTAAGCGTTTTATTTCCAGGATGAGGCTGAGGTACTTGCTTACAATAATAGCCATCTTGTCAATCTATGTTCCCGCCCATGGAATTCGACACCAGTCGGAGGTTAACTTGGACTTTGAACTCCACAAAGAGCCGGGCGATAAATACTACAGAGCGAATATAAAAGATGAGGATGTCGTGGACATGTATCAGAAATGGGTGGATACTGGCCTCAGCTCGCTGATGTCAGCCGTCGCGAATCATAAGTAAGTGGCCGTTCCGATCTCACTGTTTAGAAAAAAACTTTATACATTTTCACAATTAATATTGCAGGCTAAAACGCCAACGAAAATCGATAGTGCAAAAGTACGGAGAGTGCTCATCCAGTGCTACAGATATTCCAAAACACGCAAGATGTTTGACAAAACTTCTAAGGGACGAAATCAAAACGGAAGTAAAGAAACGGCCGACTCATCGGCTTCAGAGATATCAAAAAGAGACCAAAGGATTTCGCACTGACTTTTCCGTAGATGAACAGATTACAAACACGCGCAATGAAAGATCCAGAAGATCTCCAAAGGTTGTCGCATCCGATACTTACAGCTTAAGGCCAATAGAGAGGACATGACTCCACTTGGTCGTATCGCCAAAGTCCTGATGGAATCTGTGAAGAAGATAAAGGGAAAATCCGATCTTCCGCGATGGCAAAACACCGTAGCAAAGCTGAAGACTAATGGAGCTAAAAGGAAGAAGTACAAGGAGTTGATTGAAAACGATAGTGAAGAGAATCTGCAGAGTATGAACCTAGGATTATACAAGGAAAATATGGTAAAGAAAACTCCAGCGTCCGACGTGGATTTAGAGAAACTGTTGAAAGATCCAGAAGAGTTGAAAAAGTTTATCAAAAAGAAAAAGATTCCCAAGACAAAAGAGGAAAAAGTTGTGGACATGATTAGAAGTGGGATGAAGCTAATGTACAGCTTGGCTGGAAAGAACACGACCAATTTCGAGGACAGGAACATGAAGCTGGTCTCCCCCCGATTCTTGGGGGTTGTGCCAGAGGAGAAGAAAGAGGATGAGGTAAGAACCAGACCTTTGATTAAATAAGGCCGTCTTCTAGATAAGCCTCATCTCTCCGTCGTTGTTCTCCCTTCATGATCAAGGCGAAGGAATAGAAAACTTGACAAGTCTTCCAAATCTTTTCAAGAGTTTCACCAGCAAAGATCAACAACTTTGGCTGGATATCATTATGGAAGCAGCCGGAGTGAACGAAGAAAGCGAGCGACTCGAGCAAAACGTTATTGACATTGAGTTGAACAAGACGCAGGCATCCATGACAAACATCACAAACCTAGTCGACGAACATGGCGTTCCACTATATGCGACCAAAGACAATGCTACCGAGCTGGGCGCATCTCCCGAATACATTGCGCTGTTCGAGCGGATACAGACAAGTTACACCAAGGAACAGGTTGGTCAATAAACCAACGATTAAATTTAATATCCGAATCATTTTCAGCTGCGCGAAATGAATACTACTGGTTACGCTGTGCTCGGCAAGCATCAAATCGAAATGCTTTATGGCCCCGACTCGCCTCATGCAAACGCCACCGTCTACAACCGCTTGATGAATATGACCGACAGAGAGATCCACGCCCATTTGCGAAAAGACTTTGACATGTTAGCTGAAATGGACAACTTTCGAATCGATCAAAGTCTATTCGAACGATCTCAAGGCGTCTCTCATTCTAGGCGACAGAAACGGTTTCTACCAGGAATTGTATTATCGCCTGTCAGCTTCACCCCGCTGATTGCGAATCCTCTGGTTGCTTCTCAACCATTTGTTTTGTCGCCAATTATTTTCACGCCTCTGATTTTGTCCCCATCCATTTTTGGGCCAATCGTTCTATCTCCCTGGATTTTTACCCCACTGATTTTGTCCCCGCGTATTCTGGGTGTCATTGTTTTGTCTCCATTCATGTTTAATCCCCTTATTCTATCGCCATTTGCCATGATTCCAGCGGTTTTGTCACCAGGTCTCTTCACCCCGATCATTTTGTCGCCCCTTCTAATGGTTCCATTCGTGTTGTCGCCTCAGGTTTTTACCCCCATTATTTTGTCTCCCCTGTGTATGTCTCCACTTATCTTGAATCCCATGGTGGGATCTCCTCTTATCCTATCGCCGTTCGTCCTAACCCCTATTATTGCGTCGCCTATGGCACTGAGTGCCCTGGTTCTTAGTCCCTATGCTTTATCCCCGGTCATCTGGTCTCCTCTCATTGTCTTCGCTGCGGTTCTCTCCCCGTCATGGTTAAGTTAACTTGCTATCACTTTCCAGCTTTCACTTACCTATTAATTTATAAAAATTTATACTTAATTTTTAATTTAAGATAATAAAACTAATATTCCCTCAAATTCGGAGTCAAAAACCTTACCATATTTTGCTGCCGGAACCGTTTATAAACATGTTTTCGGAGAAGATTTGCCACTATCCACAACAAGAAACACAACATGTACGGCGGGGAATTAATCCGTCACTCGGGAAATGATGTTGTTTCCACATGGATCTGAAAAATTAAACAACTTGCTGAAACTACAACAAGAATCAGCGCGTACATCGGAAGGAAAGTGGCGAAAATAGGAAAGGAAATCGAATTTCGGGGAAATCACGAATCTATTATAGTAATGCAACATTATTTGGAAAACAAAAAAAAATAATGGAAAAATAGAGATACGGCAATAAAAATGGGGACACAATCGGTTCAATACTCTCAAGGGAAGTACTCCAAGTGCGACGCTCAGGTTTCGATGAAACGGGTAATGTTTCCATAAAACATCAATTTTTTCGCTCAAAACTATGTATGTATACCTCAAAAGTGTTTTTCTCTATCACCGCGCTCCGCGTTTCGCGTTTTTTTTCGGCCGCAAAGCTTGCTCAGTACCTCGGCTGCCGCTGCTGCTAAGCACAAGCTAAAATTTTTAGGAATTGATATCTGTGGAAAATTTTTAAGAAAATCTGAGCGTTGCACTTGGAGTACTTCCCAGGCCAGATACAAAAGCAAGAAAAACCAGCGTTTTTGTTCAAGAAAATTGTAAGTGTTGAATGTAATTCTCATAGGGCATAAATGTATGTAGTCAATTTAAAGTTTCATGTGTTTCCACAGCAAAAAAATATAATTCCCTATCGTGAAAAAAGTGAAGAGAAATCGCGCCAATCTGCGACACTTTGCCAGAAATCGAAAGGTTGGAATCAGCGCTAAAATCTTTGTTTTTGGAGTGAACATTTAGCCTTGTGATGTAGCTTATCGTCAGTGATTCACAATTTTTTTGGACACGTTTATTCATACGGAAACTTTTTGCCGTATCCGTATATTTGTGTCCGACAAAAAACGAGTACGTAAATTTTCTCTGTTCAATCACAATTAGTTTTAAACAAAAGAAGAGTCAATTAACTCCGAAAAGTTATGGTGAATAAATAAATAGTTCTCAAGGTTTCGCAGAAGTGGGAAGGACTACACTTATCGTAGCGAACTTCCAGTGCAACTTGTACAATGCGCAAACGCATAAACCAGAGACTACGGTAATGTTTAGGGCGAAAATCTGATGTTCTTGTGGGTATATTTTGTAGCTAGAGTCAATTAAAAAGGACAAGGTAACTTTAACTTAGTCATCATTGAAATAACAGAGAATTTTTTTGTATTTTTCGTCTGCCAAACCATAAAAACGCAAGTCAAAAGTAGCTAGCACTTTAAAGTGGGCCAAATTTGATATAAAACAGCATTAAAAAGGTGTAGCGAACGCACGAAGAATTTGTTCAGACATTCTGCTGTCTTTTCCTTTGCGTTTAACATCATGTATTACCATCACCTCTGCGCTTTCCATGACGACAAAAGCTCAACCATCTTCAACGACCTTAATGCTCCAATTACAACCTCCAACTCCAAGAAACAAATTAGTGTAAAAAACACGACCACTCAAAAAAACAACAATCGGAAATAGTCGCCTTACCTTTGGTGATTCACGGTCATGTTGTCATTCAGGTTTACTGCTTTTACAAAATGCGTAGTTTGCAATAGGAGTTGACAGTCAATGGAAGTGCTCAAAGTGCTACGCTCAAGTTTCCCTCAAATTTTGCACTTGCGTTGGGCCTATTTTTCATATGAATTTGTAAAGGTTTAGTTTGCGCTTTGCAAGACCAGTCAAGATATTCAACGACCTCTGCCGCAAAGTGCTGAGAGCCGGCAAAAGGAAAACGCTTTGGACTATTACTTTTCCAATTTCATACGGAAAAAATTGTTTCCTGTACAAAGATTTGCCCAAGTTTTCCTGCTAAAACTCGCAAAAAGGTTTTGAATTTTTTCCCACGTTCGGGCTAGCAATCTTGGTCTTTTTTGCTAAGGAAGAACTAGGAACCCAACCTAAATTTATACCAAATTTGATCAAAATCTAAGCGTTTCACCTTGAGAACCCCTTGTACATGGAAATGGCATGCCCGTTTGCAAGAAATAGTTAATCTCATCTGGTCGATACTTCTGCAAACATGCTGCGCATTAGATTTACTCAAAATGGGCGGCATTTCTTTCCTCTCCAGGCTACTGTCAGCCCTGGTTTAGGGCGCTCTAGATAGTTAAACTACAAATCGCATAAAAGGTTCGATTCGAGTACAAGAAATTTGCGGGAGTGGCTACATTTTTTGCGCAGTGTTTACAAAATACGTCAGAACCTTTTGGAACGGCAAGTGGGAGTTAATGCCGAAACATAATGGAAACATGTGAAAACAAGGCGAGAGATGGAATGACTACTGTAGAATAACACGGACTTCCGCCCAGGTCTTGTCGGATAAATTGGATTTGTGGCATGTTAATTCGAAAGGGTGGTTTAGTGTTTGTAGGCGGGTCGGAGCAACATGTTCTACATCCTGAACATGTGGTTACATTGTGTATGATTTGCTTTCAAATTCATTGAGTGAAGATATTTTGAAAGGTCTAAGCGAAAACAGTCACGTGTTTGGGAGTACTAACAGCATTCTTACCTATTGGTTCTTTCGGAATGAGGTCGAGATGCCTGTTGACAGTGATATTACTAGTCCACCTTCTTCACTTAGCCATTGGAATCCGCCAAGAGACTGACGTGAATTTAGACTTTGAACTGCAAAAGAAGCCTGGCGATAAGTACTACAGAGCCGATATAAAAGACGATGACGTTGTGGACATATATCAAAAATGGGTTGATACTGGCCTCAGCTCATTGATGTCAGCCATTGCTAATAATAGGTAAGTCATATCATGACCAAAGTTTTTTGAATCCAAAAGTGCTTCTAACGAAAAACAATTTATAACTTCAAAGCGTTTTCAGGCTAAAACGTCAACGTCGATCGATAATTCGAAAGTACGGAGAGTGCTCTTCCAGTGCCACTGACATTCCAAAACATGCCCGATGTCTGAACAAGCTATTGAAGAATGAAATTAAAGACGAAGCAAAGAAACGGAGTGCTAATAGACTTCAGAAATACCAAAAGCAAATTGAAGGATTCAAGACTGAATATTCAGAGCACCATAAAAAGCCCAAAGAAAGAGCCAGAAGGTCTTCTAAGGTCATGGCTTCAGATTCCTATCATCTAAAAACAAACAAAGAGCAAATGACCCCATTCGGCCACGTCGCCAAGGTTCTAATGGATTCTGTAAAGAAATTGAAGGGAAAATCGGAAATCCCGAAATGGCAGAACACCGTGGAAAAGCTGAAAAGGAACGGACTAAAAAGGAAAAAGTACAAAAAATTGATAGAAGACGATAGCGAAGAGAATCTGCAGAGTATGAATCTGGGTCTCTACAAAGAGAAGATGGCAAGGAAAGACTTGGCTGCTGATGTGGATGTGGAAAAATTGTTGAGGGACCCGAAAGAGTTGAAAAAGTTCATGAAAAACAAGAAGATCACAAAGACAAAAGAAGAGAAAATTGTGGACATGATCAGAAGCGGGATGAAGCTGATGTACAGCTTGGCTGGAGAGAACACAACAAACTTTGAGGAGAGGAATTTGAAATTTGTGTCGCCAAGGTTTTTGGGAGTCGTGCCGGAGGAGAAGAAAGATGACGATGTAAGCCGTTAATTTTGTGGTTGATAGATTTCTTTTTGCAACATTTTCTACTACAGTGGAGTAATCACATGATTTTAAAACTTAATTTTGTACATAACGCAAAAAAAATCTCCGAAAACAAAAGTAAAAATTCTAGTTTCTAGTTTGTCTTTTACCAATCTTCGGTGTTTCTACAAAGATCGCCAACGAATTCACTAACAAGGAAACCACCGCAAGTGCCTTGCTTACACTTTCTTTTAATTTTGCACACACATCAGGCTTAGGCCACAAAGCAATTCCTAAAACTTTTGGCTCACGAATTGCAAGGTCAGCCAAGAGATTCAACAATCTTTGGGGCCTAGAGAGTACGCGGAGCGCGGAGCCCGATCCCAAAGAAAAACCATGTATGGCCATACCTTTGTCAGTTTCGTGGAGTCGTTTTTCTAAACCTCGAGCTAACAAATAACTTCAACATATTACAGATCAACCTAATCTCCCCTTCACTGTTTTCCCTTCACGACAATGGTGAAGGAATCGAAAATCTGACCAGTCTCCCCAACCTTCTCAAAGGATTCTCCAGTAAGGATCAACAACTTTGGCTGGATATTATCATGGAAGCTGCTGGAGTGAACGACGAAAGCGAAAAGCTCGAACAGGATATATATGAAATGGAGATCAACAAGACACGAACATTTATGACAAATATTACAAATCTAGTGGATAAAAATGGCACCCCCCTTTATGCGACAAAAGAGAATGCGACGGAAATGGGGGTGTCTCCGGAGTACATTGACATGTTCGAGAGATTGCAGACAAACTACAGCAAAGAGCAGGTAAAGAGGTTGATTGAGCCAAAAGGCGACATAAAAAATAATAAAATTATTCTAAAAAAAACAAAGTCTTTGACGGGCAAACAGAATTGGATAAAAGTTATGTCAAATTTAGGACATAACGTTCTAACAGATATGCGAGATTCGGGCGTACCCTCTGTATCAAAGACCATACCTTCTTGCCAAAAATAGAGCTTTTCTAACCAATCAAATTGATCAAATTTTTCAGTTTCGTGAAATGAACACCACTGGCTATACGGTTCTTGAACCACATCAAATTGAGATGCTTTATGGCCCCGAATCTCCTCACGCCAATCCTGCCGTCTACGATCGGCTAATGAATATGACCAAAAATGAGATTCATGATCGCTTACATGATGATTTCCAACTAATTTCTGAAATGGAACATTTTAAAATTGATGAAGATGAATTCGCAAGATCTCAAAATGGTCATCATGTCAGACGAAAGAAACGCCAACTTTTACCTGGTATAATCTTGTCGCCCGTTAGCTTCACTCCGCTGATTGCGAATCCTTTGGTTGCTTCTCAACCATTTGTTTTGTCACCAATTATTTTCACGCCTCTAATTTTGTCCCCATCACTTTTTGGGCCGATCGTTCTGAGCCCCTGGATTTTCACCCCTTTGATTTTGTCGCCTCGTATCTTGGGAGTAATTGTATTATCACCATTCATGTTTAATCCTCTCATCTGTCTCCGTTCGCTTTGATTCCGGCAGTTCTGTCACCAGGTCTGTTTACCCCTATAATTTTGTCGCCTCTCTTGATGGTCCCATTTATCATGTCGCCTCAAGTTTTTACACCACTCATTCTGTCGCCTCTATGTTTATCGCCAATTATCCTAAATCCTTTGGTGGGATCTCCCCTATTTTATCACCCTTTGTGCTCACCCCAATTATCGCTTCGCCTATGTTCTTGGGGGCCTTGGTATTATCACCGTACGCTCTGTCCCCGGTCATCTGAGTCCGCTGATTGTCTTTGCCGCTGTCCTATCTCCATCGTGGTTGAGTTAAGCCACTATTTGTTGACGGCTTGTCAAGTACAATACTTTAAACTGACATACTGTGCAATATTATTAAGTAATAAATGTTAATCGCTTTGCTGCATGGACGGGTTTAGAAGAAACTTGATCTGACAATGAGCAGAGAGATTACAAGTGATGATCAACTAATAGCCATTGACTTGTGGCCAACAAGGTCGAATGAAGTATTAACCGATTTACATTGTAATTTAAAGGCAAGCTCCAAAAAGAGTGCTCTGTATGCCGAATTGTGGTTAAAAAGGTGAGAAAAGCAAAGTCCTTGACGTAGGACTAACAGAATTAAATGGACGCCGGCTTAAATATATACTAAATAAAAAAATATTAAATACCTTCCAAAACATACGCGAAACTAAACTAACTTTTAGAGATCGTAGAGATTCTTTACTCAAAAGCCGAAAAAATAATTTGTGGCAATTTTCGAGGTAAAAATTTCAAAAAACACGGAATTTTTCGTGCTGGAAAAAAAGATATGGGCTCAAAAAAACTTCGTCTAGCTGACATGGCCGCCGCCTGGAAGCTAATATTTTTAAAATTTAATATACAACTTGCTCGGCAATTCCGGTGAGAGACGGTTCGGGTCGGAGACAGCTTGACTTAGAGACGTTTCGGGTCAAAGATAGGTTGTTCAAAGGGACAGTACAGCCACTTTAAAATTGCGCTTTTTACGGCGTGGAAAAGAAATGTCCGAAAAGTTTCTTCGTCTACTGTACCAATAACAACAAAAAAAATAATACTAACATTCTACATGCTTACTAATAACTATTTTACTGTTTGGACCTCCGCTGTTTTTGTTTTCGCTGCAGGACACAAAAAAACTTCCTTGACATTTCGTTTCACACACGCCGTAAAACGCGCAATTCAACAGTAGCCGTCTGGCCCTTTAAGGGTACCGGAAACCGGTCGGTAGAGGTTCTTCGAAAGCTTAGTGATCTCCGCACAGCCTTGGCCAAAGTCTGGCTATGCAGATAATATAACATCTCAAAAAATATTTGTTTTGAAATTACAGCAAATTAGAATTTTCAAATCTTTTGTTATGTCCGCCACTTCTTGCATAGCCGTTCAATAATATATATATACCTCGTAAGCTCAAAAATTATCCTTCATTTTTAACGGAAAAAACCTCTTCGACCGATAATATAATTCTTCCTCAAATTTGAATACCTCTATGTAATACGAAAAATAAGTACCAAGAAAGTGTAACTACCTACCTCATCACCGTAACGTGCATAATCATCCTTTCTCGAAACGGTAGACCACACATGTTTGTCAAGTTGGTTGATGGGGTTTCTCAAATCCACGACGACTGCTTTGCACTTCGTTGAGCATAAAAATGGGAGGAGCTAAGCCAGTCATTTCGTAGGTTACTGTAGATCCTTGTTTCTAATTTTTGAAAGGCACAAGCTTCACCGGAAAATCTTATGTTTCTTGCAATTTTGGGTTGAAAACTCCGCCTACGTTTGGGATAAAACTTGTAAGTTTTGCTAATTTGACTACTTCAAACATGCCGGATCAGGATGAAGGGGAGTGTCTGGGCATTTTGTCCATTTGGGATCTGAAATTCGAACATGAAGTTTATGCAAAGAGGTGGAACTTGAAGTTAAATCCACTGTGAAAACATCCGACACATGGCTGATCATTGGCTTAATGACCAGATTTGTATGGGATTTTCGACTGACAAATGCGATTTTTGATATACAAACAGTATTGGGAGTGAAACAATAGGCGGAGTGGAAGGAGGTCAGCTACAAGTTGAACATTAAGTACGTCACAAAGAGAGGAAAAAATGAGGATTCTGAGATTTTCTCTATAATGATGGGATCAAATGTTTTTTTGTAACTTGTGTTCATAGTATATGTAGTAGCTACAGAGTGAATTTTATTTGTTTTACTCAGGTTCTCATTGGATTTTGTTTTAGAATGAGGATACATACCTTTTGTACTACAATACTGTTGCTTTATCTTGCTCAATCAACAACTGGGATAGAGCAAAGATCCCAAGTCAATTTGGACTTTGAACTCAAAAAAGAGCCTGGTGATAAGTACTACAGAGCTGATATAAAGGACAACGACGTGGTGGATATGTACCAAAAATGGGTTGATACGGGCCTCAGCTCGTTGATGTCGGCCATCGCTAATCATAAGTAGGTCATAGCATTTCCAAAACCCGTTAAATTTATGAACATTGAATAAATTTCTTTTTTCAGGCTAAAACGTCAACGAAGATCGGTAATTCAAAAGTACGGTGAGTGTTCATCAAGTGCTACTGACATCCCGAAGCATGCTAGATGTTTGAGCAAGCTGTTGAAGAATGAAATCAAACCCGAAGCAAAGAAACGACCGGCTCATCGGCTTCGGAAATATCAAAAGAAGCTTGAAGGATTCAGAACCGGCTCATCGCAGGACTCCAAAGATTATCATCAGCCCAAAGTGAGAGCCAAAAGATCGCCAAATGTTCAAGCCTCCGATTCTTATAATCTGAAGACAAATAAGGAGCAAATGACCCCTCTTGGCCACATAGCCAAAGTTCTTATGGAGTCTGTGAAGAAGATAAAAGGCAAGTCGGAAATTCCAAAATGGCAAAGAACTGTCGAAAAGTTAAAGACAAACGGAGCAAAGAGAAAGAAGTACCAAGAGATGATTGAAAACGACAGTGAAGAGAGCATGCAAAACATGCAACTGGGACTGATCAAAGAAAAAATGGGAAAAAAGACGACTGCTAACGACATTGATGTTGAAAAGTTAATAAAAGACCCAAAGGAGTTGCGAAACTTAATGAAAAGAAAGAAGATCCCAAAAACAAAAGAGGATAAGGTTGTGGACATGATCAAAGGCGGATTGAAGTTGATCTACAGCTTGGCGGGGGAGAACACAACAAACTTTGAAGAGAGGAATATGAAATTGGTGTCGCCAAGATTTTTGGGAGTGGTGCCGGAGGAAAAGAAAGAGGACGAGGTAAGAAATACAGAGATACAAACTGAACCGGTCACGGGCCTTCATCTGTCTAAGTTGGCGACGAGTCTAGATCGGTTGCTTTAAGAAATCCTGATTTGAACAAACCACGTTAGCCTATATGATTTTGACTAAAAATATTTTAGATCAGTCTAATCTCCCCCTCACTCTTCTCCCTTCACAATGAAGGTGAAGGAATTGAGAATCTGACCAGTCTCCCCAATCTTCTCAAAGGATTCTCCAGCCAGGATCAGCAACTTTGGCTGGACGTGATCATGGAAGCGGCCGGAGTGAATGAGGAAAGCGAGAGACTAGAACAAGACATTAACGAAATCAACAAAACACGATCGATCATGACGAATATTACAAATCTAATCGACGAAAATGGTACTCCACTTTATGCGACAAAAGAAAATGCAACAGAATTGGGGATGTCGCCGGAGTACATCGAAATGTTCGAGAAATTTCATACAAATTACAGTAAAGAGCAGGTAAGGAATCAAATATTTGCAAAATTTAAAGATAGCCAAAGATATTTGCCGGCCAACAGTAGATCCATTCTAACCAAAAAAATCGTCGAAATTTTTAGTTGCGCGAGATGAACACCACTGGCTATGCAATCCTCAAACCGCATCAAATTGAGATGCTTTATGGCCCAAACTCCCCCCATGCCGATTCAGCGGTATACAACCGTCTAATGAACATGACTGAAGGAGAGATTCGTGATCATTTGCATGAAGATTTCCAACGACTTGCGGAGCTGGAACAGTTTAAAATTGATGAAAATGAATTTGCAAAATCTCAAACTAGTCATCATGAGCGAAGAAAAAAACGCCAGCTTTTGCCTGGTCTTATCTTGTCGCCTGTCAGTTTTACGTGGTTAGTTTTAAACCCTCTGCTGGCTTCTCAGCCATTTATCTTGTCACCAGTCATTTTTACGCCTCTAATTTTATCACCCTCAGTTTTTGGGCCGATTATTTTGACCCCTTGGATTTTCGTTCCGCTAGTTTTGTCTCCGCGTCTTTTGGGTGCGATTATTTTGTCACCATTTATGTTCAATCCCCTTATCTTGTCACCATTCGCTCTCCATCCGGCAATCTTGTCTCCAGGTCTTTTCACTCCCTTGGTCTTGTCGCCCCTTCTGATGGTACCGTTTATTTTATCCCCGCAAGTCTTTACTCCAATTATTTTATCGCCCCTATGTATGTCCCCACTTATTCTGAATCCTATGGTGGGATCTCCTCTAATACTGTCACCATTCGTATTATCCCCGATCATTGCGTCACCTATGGCCCTAAGTGCCTTAGTTCTTAGTCCTTACGCCTGTCGCCTGTCATCTGGTCTCCTCTCATTGTGTTTGCTGCTGTTCTCTCCCCGTCGTGGCTCAGTTAAAAAAGATCAGCGGGTATACAAAAAACACTGTGATATCTGTTCAAATTTTGATTACTTTTTTGCGTTATAATTGTCTTAACGCATATAGATTATATTATACATAATAATAAAAATCCAGCTTTTGAGTGATTTCAAGTGTAGCTCAGCCATTGATTGCAATTTCAAAGCCTACGCTTGCCTTGGTTTTTTTGATGGTTCGATTGAAACTAACGTTAAAACAAAGATCTTTCAATTTCTACCATCTCCCTGCACTCCTACTTTTGCTTAATTCGATTCAACCGTATAAAGAGGGAAGAATCCACCATATCCTTGGTAAATTCTTGATCTGACATGTTTTTAGCGTAAGAAAACGGCATGTTGAGCACAATTCATTTAAAGGGTTTCCGCTCTTACAAACCATACCAGAGCGGTTGGCGACTTCAGTTAAAGGTTGACTGCACTTTTCCACCAGCGCTAAGATTGATTCCTACATACATGAGAGGAAGATTGAACAAAAATAGTTTAAAAGAAAAACGAAAAAGATCTTGCGGGTTTGTGACACAGTCATTAAACCTTTTTGTCATATCCCGGTTAGGCGTAACATGAGCGAAAATTTTAAGTAGTGAATTTTCGACGGATTAGAGTATACTAACGTAAAAACAAAACCAAATACAAGCGTAGGGTTTTTTTTAACACGTCTAAGATTCCGATTTTCTGTAAAATCGCGAAATTTTGGGGTAAAACCACGCGAATTGGGATAATTCCTTGGAAAAGCTTGAGAATGTATTTAAAGATGGAGCTTCATCACAATCAAGAAGCATTCAACGGAACTCTCCATTCGTGATCACTGACCACCAATTTTATATCACAAACTACGGGCGCGTAAAAGGTCAATCGAATGCGCTGAAAGCATGGAAAGACGACCTTCTAAACGTGCGCAACACGCGAGAGCTCCTCTTGTTCGCTTTGACGGCGGAATCCGCCTAAACAGACTTTAGTCACAAGCTCTGTCTTGGGGCCGTTACGGTAAGAATGCAAGGAAAAGAAGGAAATTGGAAGGTCTGATTACCCGTAAATTTAGAGAAATCGGACGCGCTGAAGGAGACAAAGAAGTGCCGCATGGCATTTAACTTCTCTACAATGAAATTCTGAACAACGGAGGTTGCCTAAAACGAACAATTTTGCGAGCTTCAAAGAGCAATTCAGAAAAACACCCAAACATATACAACGATACCTTCCTCTAGTGCGTTTCGCTTAACCATCTGTAAAATCTAAGTCACTCGACCATCTCTAACCGACTTACGAGATTCTCAATACAGGCACAAACCGATATTTCAGAAATCTCCAAGAAAACAAAAGCAGCAGTCTTTCAAGTAAACAAAATCACAAAGGCTAACTGTAAGGCCAATGCAAAAACCGTCACTGTTGGAAACAATCAAAACATGAGATGGTCGATATGTTTCTTCAACCTTTGGAAACATATCGAACACAGGGAAGAAAATTGAACAAGATCAGTTATGTCAAATCGGCGCGGATAGTCGTTGATCTTCATCCACCAAAAATGGGAGTGGTGAAGACAACGGATTTCTTGATTTATGACGGGAACTGACAGCTAGAAACAAGAACACAGGTCACAATTTACAAGGAAAATTCCGGCGCGCGCGCTTCGCAGAAACAACTGCTGAATAATATCTGAAGTTGATGAAATTTCGTGACTTTTTCAGCAGTAATATATTCTTAGGATTGTGAATTTGTAGTCCCAACAGAGTTTCTGAATCTGCCATAAGCCCACTGTTAATACGGTTTCTATGCGGGTTTGCAGAATTGTTGGCAAAAAACGCCTCATAGAACTATACATAATTTTCCCAATATACCCTAAGGCTGCTAACCCCAAGGTTACAAATGGCTGTGCTTCTGGCACTTTAGGCACAGACCACTTTCTGTTTTGTTCACCTCACTTTAAAGAACATTTAAAAGTATTGTAATGAAAACGTCTTAATGGCCTTCTCGTGCGATGTGCGAATTTTATATCGGCTTAACCCAAAACTTAGAAACACAAGCTCCAACTCCACATCGAGGGAATTTTTATTCCGTAATTTTCACTTCGGTGGGAGCCGCGCAGAATGGAGGTTACTGTAAAGGTGAATCGACAAAGTCAACATAATAACACAATCCGAACCACTGTTACAAGTGACTTTGGAAAAGCCCATCTATTGAAACTCTGTAAGAACTCAGTAAGTCTTCAGCACCTGGCCAAGCCTCTAAGATTTCGTCAATTGGAATTTCCGAGGTTTTTCATATTATATTGCCGTAGACAGCCACAAACAACAAAGAAACTGTTACAAGTAAAACGTTTTCATTTAAAAAAATTTTACACAAGTTGTGCCTATGCTACATAAAGATTTTTTCTCGCACTTTTCAGAGGCTGCCGAGATAATAAAAGAGCCAGAACAACTACTTTTGAATCGCGATTTTTACGGCGTGGAAACGAAATGTCCAAAAAGTTTCTTCGTCTAGTGTACTAATAACAACCAAAAAAAATAATAGTGACATTCTACATGCCAACTAATAATTATTTTACTGCTTGCAACTCTGCCGCCTTTGTTTTCGCTGCAGGACACAAAAAACTTTTTTGAAATTTCGTTTCGCACACCGTAAAAAGCGCAATTCAAAAGTAGCTGTTCTGGCCCTTTAACGATCAGGCCACAGGGTGAGCGAAACGACAAAGGGAGTATTCAGAGATAAAAGCGTTTTGGTCACATGTTTACCACACTTTGCGCACTTTCATGTGTCACAATTAATGCCATTTCAGAATGGACAAGAAAGTGGCAGCAAGCCGCGAACCCATCGTCATCGTTCTATATACAATAATTTGGCAAACTCAAAATTTATTCTACCCACAGTCACAATAAGACTTTAAGAAAATATCTTTAGACTGAAGTAAAATGTGAACTTTGATCAATAATTCGAAAGTTGGCGACTTTTCGTCAAGTGCTGCTGATATCGCCAACACTAACAAGGAAAATTTCGACCAATAATGAACAGAATTTAATCATTAGACTGAAAAAAACGGTGTGTCTCTTTACGAAGGAAATACGTCGGAAAAGGGCGTCAATACACTGAACACACGGCTGACGACAAGTTACAGTAAAGAGAAGGTAAGTCGAAAGCCAAAGGGCACGGTGAAACTTGAAACGAATAAAAACCAGAATTTTGTTAGATAATCGATGCAGAACGTATCTTACGGGCTTAGTAGCGGAGACGCATTCAAATTAATGAAAATCAACAAAACTTTTCAGTTTCGTGCAAAGCACTATTGGCCGTACAGTTAGATATACGTCCAATAACAGCGCAACAAATCATGAGTATAATGTTATAAAAGTTTTTGACTTCGAATCAAAAAACTATCTATATTATTGCGCCGTCCCGGCTAGAAACAGCCATTTACCTACGGGGCAACCGTCAAGTTTACTGTACCGTCCCCAAGCCAGATCATATTGAGATGCTTCCTCATTTTGATCAACCGTATGCATGTAAACACGGTTTGCAATGTTCGCAGCAACTCGAAATGGAAGAAGATGTCTCCCGTCCGCTTTTGATTTTTGTTTGAACAAAATGTCACATTTCACAAAAGAAATAAAAGAGTTCTAATTCGTCCAAAAAGTCTTCAGAATTTCGCACTGTGCACTTTTCTGCAAAAACTGCGTTGCACGTCAGAATGAAAATAGAGTAAAAAAGGAATTTCGTCAAACTTGTTACGAAATATCAAAATTGATTAGTTTTGAGACGAAATGCAACAATTGATCGGAACAATAACAATTTTCAAAAATTTATCGCAAAATATGTGCAAATAATGAACCATGTACCCAATGAGGACCCCTGGGGAGAGGTTGTTACCAAAATCCTTGTGCATCCATCCAAAGCCGTCTGAACATAAAAAACGGCCACGAAATACCACGAAGGAAGAATTCATTGTGCATCAACTAAAGTTTTCCGTAAAACAACACTATATTAAAGTATATCTTTCTGACATGGATATCATTCAATAGGACTTGATTATATTTAGATTGTTAAAATTAAATAAGATAAAATCTTAGACTTTTACTGGATAGATTCATTCAACTTCCAAACATTTTTCTCGAAAAAAGAAAGCTAACCAATAATCTCGTCGCATTTCGTCATTTTTGCAAAGTCAATAAAGCGCGCATCGCCACGAGTTTGACGAAATTCTCCTTTTATTCTGACGTGCGTTGCACTTATTTTGCACTGCCAAAAAAATGCCTTGCACAGTGCATTTCGAACCAAGCACATCCTTTTGCACTGTGCATTTTTCATTTTTTGCCTTACGTCGCGCGCGATTCCCATTTTTTTCAAACTGCGACAGAAAAAGTGCACGGTGCGGAGTCGCAGAAAATTTTGAAGACTTTTTGGATGCGGTACTACTCCGTCCGGAAAGTAGCTGGAGTAATTTCCGCGACATGCACTGCGAGAAAACAAAGTCTACTTTGCACTATGTAATTTCCTGCTTTTTGCACCGCGCAATACGCTTTTTTCGGCTGTCGCTCGCACTCTGATTTTTTTGCACAGTGCATGCCGCCGAAATCACTCCAGCTTTCCGGACTGCCTAGTAGTACTTAATTCCGACAAAATATTGTATTTTTCGTTCGTATCACCGCGCGATTTTTCCCCAATCTTGTTGAAGCCACATCGCACGGCAACCCGAAATACAAGAAAAACGTTTTGCGCCCACTTTTGAGTTTCGTCTAAACGAAGTGTCACAATTGACAAAAGAAATAAAATAATTCCGAGAAATATTATATTTTTCCGCCAAAAAAACCCCACGAAAAATTATTTTCTGACATTTCGTTTGATTTCAATCGATACAAAGCGGACGAATCGTTTAAAGGAGACAGGAAACACGTCGCCCTTGTTCAAAAGAAGCACGATTGATTCATTTTGATGCTCAAGACACCTAGTTGTGCGCGTGGTACCAGCGTTTCCATCTTGAACGAAATGAAAAATTTATAGTCCGGCCACAGGTTGCTCGGCCGGTCATAAAAAATTTTCTCGCTTTTACCAGATATTAATTACATAAACACACAGGGTGGCCCACAAACTTAAATGAAGAATAACTCGGTTCGTTGTTGGTTGACTTCCAAATTTTTTATTCTTCCCGAATTTTCCCCGAAAGCGGCAAACTTTACGGGTTTCGTGAAGTCGGCGGAGCCTTTGGCAAAGGGTTTTCACATTGCCAAATTGGGGATGTCTAGTACACCTGTTGCTTTACATACCTTAAAGTTTACGGAGAAGGCCTCTTTTTGGTCCTATAATTGAAAAATAATTTTTTTTCCATTGTTTTCGTTAACTACTTCTAGCTAAATTTTTCACTAATAGTTTGGTGATACAGTGGTCTTCGACGTCGCCGCTAAAGTCAAGGCCAGCTCCAACAACCACCAACAATACAGGAAAGGTTATAAAATCTAGAAGACGGCTT
The DNA here is from genome assembly GCA_025436335.1 of Bursaphelenchus mucronatus. Lineage (NCBI taxonomy): Eukaryota > Metazoa > Nematoda > Chromadorea > Rhabditida > Aphelenchoididae > Bursaphelenchus > Bursaphelenchus mucronatus. Next base: position 3,196,905 of record CM046359.1, read on the forward strand.
GTTAAACGAATAAGTGATCCCACCGTCCTGTCAAAATAGTCGCAGGTACAACTGAGGCATTGTGAAACAAAAAGAAATATTAGGACAGATAAATCGAATGAATGTGGACAGCATAGGGACAGATCGGACACAGTATATTAAAAACCCCGTGTTCCCGATTTAATTTGTGGCTACAAAAACTGATGCACTTACCTTTCAATGCATCACATTGAGTTCCTTCTATTTGAAACAGTAATCCACCGTTGATTCGATAATTTTTTGCCGGTTGTTGCAACGTCGCAAATCCACCACATCTGATCCATACTCCGCTGACAAAAGTGGGAGGGGTTACTGTAGATCTTCGTTTCTAATTTCTGAAGTACGAAGAATTCGCAGGAAATACGAATGTTTCTTGCAATTTTCAGTCGAAAACTCCGCCTATATTTGTAAAAAAACTTGTAAGTTTTGCTAATTCGACTACTTGAAACATGCCGGATCAGGATGAAGGGGAGTTTCTGGGCATTTTCTCCATGAAGGATTTTAAATTTGAACATGAAGTTTATGCAAAGAGGTGGAACCTGAAGTTAAATGCACTGTGAAAACATACGAACACACATGGCTGGTAATTGGCTTAATGACATGATTTGGATTAGATTTTCCACCTTTTTGGTATGAAAATACTGTTGTGAATGAAACAATAGGCGGAGTGGAAGGAGGTCAGCCACAAGTTGAACATTAAGTACGGCACGAAAAGAGGGAAAAATGAGGATTTTGAATTTTGAAATTTTTCTGTGAATAATGGGATGAAACGGTTTTTTTAATTGTTAAGATAGTATATCTAGTAACTAAAGAGTGAACTTCACTTGTTTTACTAAATTCCCTACTTGTTTTTTCAGAATGCGGCTAAAAAATTTGTTTGCTGGTGCATTGTGTATCTATATGATCCAATTTACAAGTGGGATAGAGCAAAAATCCCATGTCAATTTGGACTTTGAGTTGAAAAAAGAGCCTGGTGCTAAATACTACAGAGCTGATATAAAAGACAACGACGTGGTGGATATGTATCAAAAATGGGTTGACACTGGCCTTAGCTCGTTGATGTCGGCCATCGCTAATCAGAAGTAAGTCATAACATTTATAATTTCTAAAGAACTTCTGTCCAGGTTCAATTGGTCACTTCAAAATTCTATTTTTAGGCTTAAACGTCAGCGTCGCTCAATAATTCATAAATACGGTGAGTGTTCATCAAGTGTCACGGACATCCCAAAGCATGCAAGATGTCTGAGCAAGCTTTTAAAGAATGAAATCAAACCCAAAGCGAAGAAACGACCAGCTCATCGGCTTCAGAAATATCAAAGAGAGGTTGAAGGATTTAAAACCGACTTTTCGCAGGATTCCAAAGACCTCGACTTGCCTAAAATAAGGGCCAGAAGGTCGCCAAAAGTTCAAGCTTCAGATTCGTACAACCTTAAAACAAGCAAAGAGCAAATGACCCCACTTGGCCACATAGCCAAAGCTCTGATGGAATCTGTGAAGAAGATAAAAGGCAAGTCGGAAATCCCAAAATGGCAAAGAACTGTCGAAAAGTTAAAGACAAACGGAGCAAAGAGAAAGAAGTACCAAGAGATGATTGAAAACGACAGTGAAGAGAGCATGCAAAACATGCAACTGGGACTGATCAAAGAAAAAATGGGAAAAAAGACGACTGCTAACGACATTGATGTTGAAAAGTTAATAAAAGACCCAAAGGAGTTGCGAAACTTAATGAAAAGAAAGAAGATCCCAAAAACAAAAGAGGATAAGGTTGTTGACATGATCAAAGGCGGGTTGAAGTTGATCTACAGCTTGGCGGGGGAGAACACAACAAACTTTGAAGAGAGGAATATGAAATTGGTGTCGCCAAGATTTTTGGGAGTGGTGCCGGAGGAAAAGAAAGAGGACGAGGTAAGAAGTGGACTGAATTCGTGATAATGAGAAAATAAAGTCTAAATTCTTGAGTGATCTATGGCAAAATTAACGAGTCTTAACCGCTTTGAGTTCAAGACGAACCAGTATTTTAAATCATATAACCTGGTGCATTCTTATCAACGCTAATTTCAGATCAGTCTAATCTCCCCCTCACTCTTCTCCCTTCACAATGAAGGTGAAGGAATTGAGAATCTGACCAGTCTCCCCAATCTTCTCAAAGGATTCTCAACCCAAGACCAACAACTCTGGCTGGATATTATTATGGAGGCAGCTGGAGTCAATGAAGAAAGCGATAAACTTCAGCAAGATGTGAATGAAATTGAATTAAACAAAGCGCGATCGTTCATGACGAATATTACAAATCTAATCGACGAAAATGGTACTCCACTTTATGCGACAAAAGAAAATGCAACAGAATTGGGGATGTCGCCGGAGTACATCGAAATGTTCGAGAAATTTCATACAAATTACAGTAAAGAGCAGGTAAGGAACCAAATTTTTGCAAAATTTAAAGATAGCCAAAGATATTTCCCTGCCAACAGTAGATCCATTCTAACCAAAAAAATCGTTGAAATTTTTAGTTGCGCGAAATGAACACCACTGGCTATGCAATCCTCAAACCGCATCAAATTGAGATGCTTTATGGCCCAAATTCCCCTACGCCGACGCAGCCGTATACAACCGTCTAATAAACATGAATGAAGATGAAGTTCGTGATCATTTGCACGAAGATGTACAACGAATTGCGGACATGGAACACTTTAAAATTGATGAAAACAAATTTGCAAGATCTCAAACTAAACACCATGACCGAAGAAAAAAACGCCAGCTTTTGTCTGGTCTTATCTTGTCGCCTGTCAGTTTTACGTGGTTAGTTGCCAACCCTCTGCTGGCTTCTCAGCCATTTATCTTGTCACCAGTCATTTTCACGCCTCTAGTTTTGTCCCCATCAATCTTTGGCGCGTTGATTCTGACCCCTTGGATTTTCACTCCACTAATCTTGTCTCCGCGTATCTTGGGATCAATTATTTTGTCACCATTTATGTTCGATCCCCTTATCTTGTCACCATTCGCTCTGCATCCGGCAATCTTGTCTCCGGGCCTTTTCACCCCTTTAGTCTTGTCGCCGCTTCTAATGGTACCGTTTATTTTATCCCCGCAAGTCTTTACTCCAATTATTTTATCACCTCTATGCATGTCTCCAATTATTGCAAATCCTATGGTGGGATCTCCCCTGATATTGTCACCATTTGTATTATCTCCGATTATTGCGTCACCTATGGCCCTAAGTGCCTTAGTTCTTAGTCCTTACGCTCTGTCGCCGGTCATCTGGTCTCCTCTCATTGTGTTCGCTGCTGTTCTCTCCCCGTCATGGCTTAGTTAAAGAAATAATGGGCTAGCGAATCTTTGTAAGCTTCAAAAAGTTGATGACCAATGACTTTGTAATTAATTTCGTTTTTATTCCAGTTTCTTCCTAGTAAACTGTAGAGATTGAAAGAATTTCCATATCGCAAAACCTATAAAATGACTCAGCTGCGGCTATTAAGCGCGATTCAAATTAACAGGAATTTAAATTATTGAATTTCATTGCAAAAACTCGAATTAACTCTGCATCAAAACTTCGAACTCAAATATCCACCATATCCGTAGTCAGCTAGCTTTTTCCCCCCATTCCGTTCAACCGGATAAACGGATGAAAAATCTACCATATCCCCCGCCAATTAATTTTCGACCTGACTTCCCTTCAGCAAAAGAAAACGGCATGTCAACCGCGATGGATTCAGAGGGTGTTTTCGCACAAACCACTCAAACACAAGGCACAGCAGGTTAAACGCGTCAGTTAAAGGGTAAATGATTTTCTTAGAGCTGTTAAAAATGTCTTGTACACATGAGGAGTAGGCTGAAATGGCGCAAGCGCCTGCGTGGGCAGCGAAGAGAACAACCTTACAAATGTGCGCGCCACGCGGGAGAGTTCTTGTTCACCACAACCTGTAAGACACAATCCATTGAAAGCACAACTCTGTCTTCAAAGACTATGACTTCTTAGCGCGGTGATTACGGTAGAGACGGAAACGAGAAGTGTCCAAGGCGTTGACATTTTCTTAAAATGGAACGTGGTGTGCATAACCCAATAAAAAATACCGTTGAATTTAACTTGCTCTTTAAAGCCACGCCACTCAACCACGGCCGCCAATAGAGTACGCAATATGCGAAGACCGGTTAAACGAAACCGTTGCAAATTTTAAGATGGTTTTATGCCTTTTAGATCACGTGTGAAACACCAATTTTCTGCCCGTAGAAAAATGTTTTGTGATTTTAAAACAAAAATTCCCAATATAACCTCGTCTACTGTAATTCCAGCACATCATAAGCAAACGAAATGTTTAAAAAGTGTCTTCGTCTATTGTACCAATAACAACGGAAACAAAATAGTGCTGAGATTCTACATACTTACGAGTAATAATTTTACTGTTGGTAACGGCTTGTTTTCGTTGCAGGACATAAAAAATCAAAAATATTGTTCTGACCTTTTAACTCAATTGACGCTTTATGGAACAGGTAAATTTTCTCTGGAAATGTACAAAGGATACAAATCATGTTAAAAAATGAGGATTGCAAAAAGTACACCTTCATTTGTCAACAAATGCAAAAAAATCCCACAATAAAAAAAAATAAAATTAGAGTTCATTGAACTCTAAATCTCGGCACATGCATTTGCGAAAAGAATCAAACATCGTGAAGGATATAAAACGGGGCAGGTTATGTCAAATCGCAGCGAAAGATCGTTGGTCTACATCCACCAAAAATGGGAGTGGGGAAGAAACTTCTTGATTTATGACTGGAATTGACAACCACAAACAACAGGAACACGAGGTCAGTTACAGAACGCGGTTGACACATGAGTGGTTCAGAAACGTTATAGGCTTTTTACGAGTACGGGAAGTATACATTACAGATTATATGTTCATAATTCGATAGGACTTTAATAAAAAAAATTAAAAAATAATTTGGTCCGTTGCTAGCAATTTTTTAGAACAGTTGAAGAAATTGTCTGTGTTGACTACAAACAACAGGAGCGCAAGGCACAGAAGGACGTCTTCTAATTAAGTGGCGGAAGAAAAATAATCTTTGTTTTTGCAAAAAAGGTGTTCAAGACTATCAAGTAAATCTTGCACACATATTTTTGGAATTCCTTAAAATGTTGGCTTGCGCTTTGCAGTGAAGCCAATATGCTAAATGGGTGAGGCAAAATTTTTTACAACTATATTATCATAGAATTTCCTTGTCAACTAAAAAAACGCCTTAAAAAAAGGTTTTAACTTGGAAACTGTTTTGGAATTTACAACATTAAAGATCAACACAAGACACACAAATACAGTTAAAGGGATGCCCTTTCATCGTAGATTTCGTCGGCGCGTTGAACCGGTTACGGTAGGTCAACAGAAAGTTGACGGGGTTCTGAGACTTTTAATTTTTATGCAGACCCGCAGACGCGGCTACCAAGACATGGCCGAGCATCATCCAGTCCAAGACCGGACCTTGAACTGGATTGGTATAATATGAGGCATCTTTAGATCAATCCACAAAATTCAAACAAAGCTTGTCTTCTTAATTTCAAAATTTATTCACAAATAACTCTTTGCAATGAATCATAAGTCATACCTTATTGTTTCATGATCTTATTACTTTTATCAAAGTTATGCAAGTGATAAAGGTCTTTTTGCACTTTTCTGTTATCATCTACCTTCCCGTAAAGAATGGGCTAATAAAAAAGGGATAGGTTGCTTACTGTTTAATTTTTCAAGCCCATTTTGCCTTCTTTGCAAATAAATCAATCTACAACCGATTTGCGACTTGCAGTGGACGTTTAATATATCTCGACTGTCCTGCAAAGCATATGCAAAAGTTTAGTGTTATTAATTTATGGCAAAATTTGGTAATACCTCAAGCGCAGCGCCTTAAGAAATTTAATTTGCATTTTTCTTTCCATTGCTTTATTACTTCTAACCTCAAAATTTTGTTCCCTTTGGCTTTGAGGCCTTTGCTGTTTTTTTATTTTTGATCTAATCGCAAGCCTTCGTGTCCGGAGGATATTAATTTCTTGTTTACTCAAAAAATTGTCTGTTCGGAGTCTGGTAATTTTTGATTCCGGAGTTGGATAAACATCTATCTCCCTTGCCCCATTTTTTGTAATCCTTTCTGACCTCTGACTTGATTTGAAATTCATAAACGAAAAGTCGGCGGAGTCGCACTCGACTTTGATGGGTGACGAGATGACAGTACTACTATTTACACTCCCGTCAAAGTGTCAATAACCCCGCATCATGCGGGATTATTTTTGTTTGCTTTGCGAAAGTCATTATAAATTTTTTCGAACATTTTTGGCCTTTTTATTCGATTATTGTGAAAGGGGACACAATAATATTTTTCTTTGGGTAATTGTGGGTTCGAGGAGTGTTTGCATTGTAAGTAGTTGAACCCAAAATGTAAAATGAGCAGTCCGTTTAACAAGGGATTAAAAATCGGTTTTACAAAGACGACGCTTTTGGATAACTAACGTAGGAAGTGCTTGAAGTTTTACAGCCATACGTCCTTTGCAAGTGTCTAAAATAGGACGCTAATAGTCTCTTAAGCTGTTGCACATCTTCCACAGGCCGCTCGACTACTCTCTTCGGTAAAGGTATGAAATGGCAAAATTCGCAAAAAAAATCTCATTTTAGTCAACTTTCCTCCCATAAATATAAGTCGTTTCTGCAAAGCGCGAGCCAAGGATCTGGCATACGTCTAAGGAAAAGTCATCTTAAATTTGTGCCGTTTCATCAAAACCTGAGCGTCGCACTTGGAGTACTTCCCTTGAGAGTATTGAAACATTTGTGCCCCCATTTTTATTGCCATACCTCTATTTTTCCATACCTCTATTTTTCCATTATTTTTTTTGTTTTCCAAAAAATGTTGCATTACTAGATTCGTGATTTCCCCGAAGTTCAATTTGTTTTCCCATTTTTGCCACTCTCCCTCCGATGTAGACGCTGATTCTTGTTTCACCCTGTTAGCCAAATGTTGACACAAAAAAATTTAGTCCTTTTATGCAATAAGCTTCCTTTTTTCAACACCATTATTTTCTTACTTTTTATGACTAAAAAGTTCCTCGGTTTCTCTTTCATGACGAACGCCGATCCATCAATCCTTGCAAGTTTTGAAACATAATCCTCAGCTGAGTTATGACTTCCTTTCAGCTGTTCCACACTCTTTAAAACTTTGCGAAGGCGTGGGTCTTTACAACTCTCGAAAAACTAACTCAACTTTTTTTCAAATACAGCTTTAATTCTTGTCTCATTTTTCAACTGATTCGATCACTTTGTAAGATCGATTTGTTTGCGTCATTGGCTACGTTTTTTATACGTGGCTTTGGATTAAAAGAGTGAGGTCAAATGAGAAGAGGTAAATAAAAAAAATATGAGGAAATTGGCCGACTTTGTTTTTGGGGACTTTGAATCCTAAATTCCGCTTGCAGTTTGATTACGTTTTTTTGCAGTTTTAATTTGAAAATGTTTCCTATTTTTGCAGAATTTAACGCGGAAATTTTAAGACATTTGTGGGAAATTACTTAACAAAGAAAAAACCCATCTCAACAAAACCTTTCTAAAAAAATTTTTTTTGGTGTCTTTTTACAGACTTGACTTTAGCCGTATTTCATGTAGCCAAAAAAATTATTTGTTCAACGACAACCAATTTTTTGGCGTATTTTTTACGCCTTTGCACTTTTTTGACACAAGAATCACGGTACTTTGAATTTTTCTTGTTTTTCCTTTCACGTGAAGCTCACCGGGACACCTTGCATCCGGTTTTTTGCAACGTGCAAGATATGGCAATACGCAAAATAACATCCGTTCTGTTTGTGGAAACAAGTTGTTTTCCATTTAGGATAGAATTAACATTATAAGCCTATGGGTTTAAATATTCATAAAATTTTAATTTAAAAAATATTATTTCTCTTTTGTCATGCTAAAATATAAAAACAATTTATAATCTAATTATTCAAGTTACACTTTAAGTATTCAAATTTTAATCTAAATATTCAAATTTTTCCCTTTCCTTTTTTCAGAATTCCTCTCCCCCTCTTTTTTCTCGCTCCCATATCCCTCCCTGGCTATTTGAATAGTCATTCAATTCTGGATTAAGCGAATTTTATTTCATTTCCCCGCGCCCTTCCACAATGACTCAGTTTGTGGCCAGATTTCCCCCAAAACGAAGTCCAAAAACTCTTTTGGAATTCGTATTTCACAATCTTTGTGTTTGAAAAGCCGGTGTTTTGGGAATTTCCGGCATTTCTAAGCAAGTTCGAACCGAGGGTAGAAGTGAGAGATGAGTTGCAATTTTATTGAAGGCTAATTAAGGCGTTTAAAAAAATGTGTTTTGAAATCAAGAATTATTTTCTTGATATGTCTCTATTTAGAAGTTTTGGATCTGCGCTGTTTATGACAACCTTGGATTTATAACGACAAATACACCCCTGGTCTTATAGAGAAAGTGCCAGAGATGCCGAGATCAGATTTCATTTTATATTAGCCAATAAACAACAACTTGTTTTACTCGTTGCCTTACAACATTTGTCTTTTTTTTTTTTATTACACTCTCAAACAAGAACCGCGTATTTTATAATACATTCCAAGTTTGTCAATTTCCCACACATTCCAATCTTCCTTCCTCCAAGAATAACTTCCTCCCGATCTTCCACAACCTTTGGAATCAAAAAATCTCCCGCCTTTCCCATCTCTGAATCCAAACATCATTCTGAGGATTCGGCTTTGATACAAATGTTGTCTCCATTCACAGAACCCAGCGGATTTTTTCTCCCAAAGAATTTTTCAATTCAATTCCAAAGAAATCTTTCTGGCCTTGGCCTCGAGGCTTTTAGGATATTGGGGGCAAATTTGAAGGGATGAGTAAGATGTTTTAGATGGATTGGGGTGAAAACATGTTGATTTGGAGGTCCACATATCAGTTTCTGAAAATTTTAGATTGCGTTTTGCAGTTTTGCAGGCAAAGCCAAAATATTCAGCGACGTTTGCGGCCGATAGAGCACACAAAACTTTGTGTCCTTATGTTTGCCAGTTTTGCGCGGAAAAAATTGATTTTTTGTGGAAACATTGGCCTCTACGGTGGAAATAAGAGTGAAGCAGTTTTTGCTAAAATTTGCTAAAAAGATGCATTTTTTTCCACAAAAAAGCGGTAGTTTCTGAAAAGCGCAAACTAAGAGTACATCCCACGTCAATTTGAAAAAGCCAAAGGGAGGGAACTCTTCAAGACGGCACTTCGTCACAAATTTGGGGTCCGAAAAATATTTTCTGATCGATTTCTTGTCCAATTTGGCAGAACCCAGGTCTTTTTGACAAAAGTTGACCATTTTCAAGCTCTCTGAATTTTTTGAGACTTATTTAGACCAAAAAAACTGAAGAATTTACAAAATAATTTTTCCGATAAATCTTTGGACGAAAGATTTCTCTCCTCGGTTTGACGTGCGTCCCCTGTAAGCTCAAAAAATTGAGTTTTAGCAATTTTGAAGGTCCAAAGTCGTCATCATCTCTAATCCGCAAGCGTTCCAAAATCTCATGTTCCGCGTGCAAAATAGGCAAATAAATTACCGCCGCGCGGATTTAATTATGTCTGTAATGAATGCCCAGAAGGGGTAAATGCGATTGTTTGAATACCAGATTTGCTCCGAACAAAACATGTTCGATATTTAATTAATTAATTTTGTCCACAAAGAAAAAGGGTTGTTATTGTAAACAATATGACCAAGGTTATTAGAAATGTTTGCGGACAATGCATGTTTTGAACTTTTTGGTTTCTGAGCTTACGATCCAAGATTATTGGAGTGTTATAGTAACCGGCGATGGTTCGTAGAGGGAAAACTTTGTTTACAGAGAAAGTATTCCAAGTGCGACATGTGGTAGACTACGGGCTTGCGATTTGCGGTAACGACCGGGATTTTTGAGTTTTGGTACTTCTCCTGTACTAAATTCGTATCCATTATATCCTTGGTTCCAAATTTCCCTCTTTTTAAATTACCTTCCATTTTCATAAATCGCCATTTTTCTTTGCTTCAAGCTCTAATTTAGCCACCTGCTGAGTCGCATTTTCTCCTCGACGAATTGCATAAATCATGCATAAATTATCTCAAAATTCGCGGGGCGAAACTGCGCGCGATGGAAATACAATATTCTCGGCTTGAGTGGGGGTGGGGAAAGGAGTGAAGTGCCTCACGTTTTTTCGCTTTACCCGCCCTCTGGAGTCGGATCCACGTCTCGCTTTTCCGAATGAGTTTTGCGGGTTTACTCGAAAAAAAGAACCGCCGGGCCCTGAGGGATGGATGGCTAATGATCGTAACATTCGTATAGTTTCGGGTTGAGACGAATATGGGTAAGGGGATGGGTGAAATTTGAGATGCTGTTTTGATGGATTTCTGGACAGAAAGCTGTGGGCTGTTTTTTGCAGTTTTTGAAAAAGGAAGTGAACTTTGTAGGGTGTTTTTTGGGGTTTGAGAGGTAAGTGTCCACATTCTCACGGCTAAAGTCGTTTTTCAAATTTTCCAACCAAATTTTGAGTTTTTTATGTCGCTAAGCTTAGTATTCCTTCGATGAAGTTTAGCATAAAAGGTTAGATCATTCTTAGTCTAAAAAAATTCACTTTTCAGTTTTCCGTAAAAAATTTAATCTTTGGTTATTCTTTCAATAAAGAATTGCAAAAATTACAGTAATTTCCTTTGTCTTTCTCGGCTCAAAAAATTGGTCAAACGGTCAAAACTCTCTTTGAAGGGTTAATCCGTCTCTACTGCATGGAACGCCAACAGTAAAAATGCAAATTCAATTATGTCGAATCGAGTGCTTGATAAAAAACCATGACTTGGAGTTTTTTGAAAAGTTTTTTTAGAAATCATTCACCTTTTCTAATGCTTTTTGAACTCTAATAACAATGCAAATTTAATTTGTGGATTAAAGAATTGATACCATTACTGTCAAAAATTGTGTTAAAAATATGGTCAGTCCTGCTTGAGAGTCAAAACAAGCCGACACCACCCAGTATCATTGTCTCATTACTTCCTGTCCGCTTATCTTGATATAGCACCATTCATTTCCGGCAGTTTAATTTCTGACCTTTTTTGTGGTCAGATTTGAATGGAACTTTACAAAATTTGGAACGTCACAAAAAGGAAATTGCGCAAGGGTGGACCAATTTCAATTTATTGCACTTTATAGTGACTTCTGATGGACAAAGTTGTGAAAGTAAATTCAACTTTTGTGACTTCTTAGGATCTGCCAGACTTTTGATGATATGTGATGAATATTATCTACAGGGACTGCATGATTTTTATTATTTGCTGGTCGTTACCTGACGTATTTTAAAATTTCATTGTTCATATTGTCAAAATCGATGAACAAACGTATGAAATTATTTGTTATCAAAAGGTTTTGTTGCAAGATAGTTAGTTGTATAGTTCTACTGTACTTGAGATTACAGTATCTATTTTTCCCAACGTTTTGCTTATTTATGTTTATAGATGGTCCATGTGGTTCCCATAAACTCTTTGTCAATTTTTGACCCGATTTTTATTGTCTTAGCAAACAGAGATTGTCTAATTACCACTGACACCTCCGTCTTTCCTTCATTACCCTAGTTAAACCATCCCCTGTCCTTCAAAATGCCGTCCCCTTTTTTTTAAATGTTTTCCCCCGCGGCTTTGAACGCCATTTGGAAAATGCCCCGACAAATTTCGCAAATAATTGTTTCCGTAATCTTGGAATTGCCGCTTTACACCGAGCCTCCGCGGTTCTCCCTCTTTTTTCTTTGAATTTTGGCCAAGCCATAAATAAAAGGAACGGCGGTTGAAGAAAAAGAAAAGTGTCGCCAGAACGGTCAGGAACAGAGGGCGAACTGCGAGTACGGCGTTTATTGAAGGGTGAGATGGGGGTCTTGAATTTAGGGCAAAACGCAATTTTGAATATTCTAAAAAGAAGGGCGTCAATGTAAAGAGAGATGTTTTTGGAGGAAAAATATTTGTTTTATTGGCTGAAGATATTACTTTTTACTATTATTAGAATTGTTGTTGAGGATGTCTTTGCTGGGTAACGTGAGCCTCTTGAAGTGCTTTTCTGTCTGTAATAAAAACCGTCATTCTATGGCGTTAAAATCCTAACCAGTTCGACGTCATCAAGACATCTTACTCATAAATAGTTGTTACCTCTATTCTATCTAATGTTTCACTTCCTAAACCATTTAAATACATTTAATGTCTTTTACATCGATTTAAATCTCCATTTGCCGTCGAAACTCTCCATAAATGGTGCGTCACAACTCAAATTGACTTGGTCGCGTTGATTTTGTTTATTTGAGTCAGCTGTGTTTTTAGAAGGTTCGATTTAAAAATGGAGAAAAGAACGTTTCTTTCCGGCTTAGTTATAACAACTGGCTGAGTCATCGCAAATAAACTGCCACTTTTACATCAAAAACATGACGTTTTAACCTAAAAAATTAGGGTTCTTCGTGGAAGTGCAAGATGAGTAACTGAAAAAAAGATTTCCTAGATTGGAGTTTGTTTGAGCAGTAGTTTAATACCTTTGCACCCACAATTTTCTTATCGTGCGGAAAGAGGCATTGTGTTTGCTTAACCTTGGACAATAAGAAGTAAAAAAGAAGTTGAGTAAGCGGGATTTCCGGTATGTAGGAAGAAATGGGTTGATAGTAGATTTTTTGCCGGGGTTTTTTTACTGATTTAGCAAAGAAAATCTTTTGATATCCAGAATCCCTTCGTTGTTTGATTTTTAATTTCAATTTTTTGATTTTTGATTTGTTTTCAAAATTCTTTTTACTCTCGAACCGCTTGTTTTCATGACACCATGCATTTCCGTCCCCCACAAAATAGTACATATTTACTGTTTTCTAACTTTATTCTCTTTGCAGACCCAAAGGACAGTGACAAACCTTCTACTCACCGATTGCGCAATACCTCCCGACATTGCGCAATGCGCCCTTAATTTTAACCTATCATGAAATAAGGAGCTATTTTTCATGCTTTCCTGGCATGATAAGGTACCTAAATTTGAAAAATAATTTTTTCGATACTTGGCAAAAGGATTGGTAAAACGTTCCGTCATCATTTTGCGTACTCCCTTTAAAAAATATCGACGGATATCTCCGCCGCGCTTGCCAACCGATTACTGATACATATTTCCATGGGTTCATAAATGTCATAAAACGCAAATGTTTGTATCCAGAAGAGATACTAGTTTTTTCTCCGTAAAAGTCCCTATTTTTTAACACTTCTATTTTTCATGCCGTCACTTTCCCTGGCCCAGTCACACTCATGGCCACCCTAATAGACCTAATAGTTTTTCGTTCTTTTCAACGTTCTTTTCTGTGCGTACATGTTTATTGAGTGGGTTTCTGGGAAATTTCAACTCCTTCCGAGGGCCAACCTTATCCTCTCCGGAAAAATAGACGTTTTTAAAGTCGTCTGAGTTCTTTAGGAATAAGGAAATTTAATTTTCGGATTTTCGGTGGTTAAAGTATTTTTTGTTTTTATTTAAATTTGGAGATGCAGTCGGGGATTTTTTTGGGATTTTCCGATCTTCTTGCATCTTGAGGGAATACGTACAAGACCACTGGGATTTTTTCGAGTCTTTTGGTCGAAAAACGGCTAAAGTTAAACTTTTGTGGTAAATCAAAAATTCGAAACATTCGATCAATAATTTTACCGCTAAAAATTGAAAAAATGTATTTTAAAAAATCTGCCTTTTTTTGCCAAACTCTTGATTATTTCCGATTTCAGGCGTGTCCTTTTGGGCCAAATCTAATCCCTAATCTCCCAAATATTCCTAAAAGTTCAATACCAACGTCTTTTATTACATTTCACACAATAAAATGCTCAAAACTTCCCAAAAATCCCTCTTTCTTTCATTGCTAACCCCATTCCCCGTTTTAACCCCCTTCCATCGTCCTCTTCCTCTTTTTCCCTCCAATTCCCTTCTGCCTCGCCCTCACATCCCCGCCATCCCCTCTGGATGCCCTGCCGGCTTTTCCTTATAACGTTCTGCGCGCTTTTTCCCGACCAAAAAAAGAGGGGTTTCTCTCCCCAAATTTTGTTATTGGAAAAAACGTCGCGGTTTTCGAAACGGATGGTATTCTCTAGTCGTTTTTTGGGGATACTCAAATATTGGTCTTTCTAGAAGGATTTGATTTTCTGTAGCCGGGGTTCCAGTCGGAATGGACCACGAAGATCGAGTCGCTTGGGAAATTAAGGATGTTCTTGTTTTTTCGCTGGTTTTTGACCCAGAATGGATGCGAATGGGGAGAAATCTGGATTCTATTGAATTGTGGAGCAAATAAAAAGGGTTATTCTTATTCATACACTATGGTGATTGTTCTAGAAGGCATGAAATTTGGGATTTTTATTTTATTTTATGGTTTTAACGTATCTTTTGCTTATTTAATCGTTTTTTGAAGGATTTTTGAAGTTTTATTTTGGAATGTTGAGCTTGTGAACTCCAAATCACCTTATTTTATAATGTTCCGTGGTTATAGTTTCGGATTTTTTTATTTGATTAGTTTTCTCCATGTTTTCCTAATTTTTGTTAATTTCATTAAATTTTTTATTCAAATATGGAATTTCCAGACATTTCGTAGCACTAGCTATAATTTACTGACCTTCTAAACCCATCTAAATCATATTTTTGCAAATTTGATCTACTGCAATATATATCATCAAGTCCCGTTTATCCTATTTTATTAGTCATTATCAACAATATTTGCGATAAAATGATAAACTACCCGATTTATTTATCCAACAAGAACCCAAAAACACGCCGCGCTTCCGTTCCTCTTAAATTTTTGATTTGCGATATTATACTTGCGGCGATAAAATCGTCTCACTTCAGGCGATTTTAAAATAAATAAAAGTTCTAAGAATGTTTCTACACATTTTTTATGGATTTTCTTAAATATTTTGATCCTTCAAAAGACAATTTTTTCGCAGAATTTTTTGGTTTACCTTATTTTTACAATCTTCCCTCTTCATTATAGCGGATACAAGAAAAACTGGAAAACATTTCCTTAGGGAGTATTTCGGAGCGCATTATTGTGTTTTCGGCGTCACAGAACAGCTGGAGTTGCGTTAGGGAGTAGGTATTGCATAATATAGTCAACGATCCTGACCGATGATCACAATGGGGTATGGTAACGTGATGAATAAAAAAGCCGTGGACAGTTGACTGTAAAATTTTAGCAATATATAAGTAAATAACCTTGTTGAAAAAACAACGAGTAGTTTGAGGGGGAAATACGACGTACTGAAAGTTTCCTTAAGTTTTTCAATGATACGTTGGCTGAAAGTTGGGTAAAGTTCGAAACGTTTTAAATTTTCAGCTTGAATATTTTAGGTTCTATTGGAAACAAGATGAACAATGTGTGTGCCTTTTATAGGTAAAATACGGCCATCGATGTTCAGACATTTACCATAATATCCTCTTTCCTTGTTTTTTTTCATCTGTTTCTACACAATTTCTTTTGCATCCTCATTTTTGACCCTTTATTCCCATTAGCCCTCAAATATCCTCAAATTAAGCCTCAAAAAAACCAGCTTAATCCTTTAGTTCTCCCCTCCCAATTATCCTCGCAGCCCCCACAATCTTCCAAACCTTGCCCTTTTTTCGAACGGGTTCAAATTCATTTTTTCCGTTCCATTTTCGGACATCCATTGAGAATCCCGAGGACCTCTGACCTTCACGAAAAAGAACCCCCTCGATTTTTATGACGATCCATTTTTTTCAGTTTTTTCGAAAGGATCGGAAAAAAAGAAGTCATTTTTGAGGTGGACGCCATGAATTACCTTGAAAATGACGCGGATCGGAATTATGTTCGCCGGACTTTTTGTCGGTAAAATGCGTTTATTTCGGATTTTACGGACGGGAATATTATTTTGGGGATTTTCAGGAATATCGATATGTTCAAATGATCGAAAAACATGTACCGTGCGGATTTTTTCAATTTGTAATTTTTTGGGCAAAAAATCGTTTTATTCGCACGGTGCAGCCCAAAATTTACAACTATTTTTGTATAATCCGTGCAGTCACAAAAATTCGTCTAATTTTTCCCTTCGGTAAAATTTCAAAATTTGTGACTCACTCATAACATCCTTACTAACCAATACTGAACCCTATTTAAACCTTTCAATAATCCTGATGACCAATTCATACAAAAATATCTTCTCCATGACGAGAGATATAAAAGTGTTTGTAATCATCTGACGAGTCCATAAAATGGAATGATTCAGCAGAGTAGGCCAAGAAGGGGAGGTGGGAGCTTCTGGTTTCTAGTCGTTTTGGTTCTTTAAAGGCTTTATTACAGAGCTATCGTCATTGTTCATTTACTCTTCGGACAGTCAAGTATTTCGGTTGGCCTTACAAAATACGAGCTTAAATTTTCAAGGATTTATGTGGGGTCTTTTGAACTACTAATACCAAATTTATAGAAAATCGAAGTCCTACACCTGCCGACTTGGCCCCGTCTGGACACAATCGTATCTTATGTAAATAAAATTTACAAATCGGATCCGTCCCGTCGAATCAAAAAGTTTGGGGGCCCTGTTAATCCGTAACGCATACTTTATCGTTTGATCAATATTTAGCCTTGTTCTTATCACCCCATTCTGGATCATATGAAAGGGATATTACACTCCTTTCGAAATCATTTTTGTTTTCGTTTTTTTTTGTATGATCAGTGAATAATAGAGGACATGATTTAAAGTCTGGAGAGTTATACGGTATTATGTCATTTCAGACGATCTTTGAAATTTTGGGAGGGCTATTTTTTCGTCACCTTGGCCTAGAGTTTTTGTATCTATAAGTATTATTTTTATAAATGAGAATCACACCAAGTTTAGCTTTTGTACTTCTCCTAAAGTTGTGCATACTCGCAAAGCTGAATTTACGACGTCATGTGTCCAAAAATCGTTTTGAACTTTTTGTCGTTTCACCAACCACTGTTCTAAAATCAGATACTAAAGTTGGGGCTTGAAAATTGTATCTCCATCTCATTATAATATCTCAAAAACAATGCAAATGTCAGCACGCAAAAACAGTTTTGTCACCACGCACTTTTATTATCTGATATCACAATTCATTCCATGGTTTTTTGTAATACTTTTTTTGGCTCCAAAAAAGTTCCAGACAATTTAATTTTTTTATTCCTTTCGCAAAGGCAATAAAGGACTGATTCATTTCATTAAGACGGCCAAGTCTATTTTCGATTCTTTTCGTCCGTTTGCGGGACATTACAACAGTCTTTACAATACTGCTTTGGCCACGAACTTTGGCCAAATTACAATGTATTTTTTGGCAAAAAAATTAAAGATCAAATCGGATAAAAGACGGGACGGGACGATTTTTGAAATTTTGTAATGTTTTGAGCAATTCCTTGGGGGAGTGCGAAAATTTTATTGCTACACTGCTATGCATTAGTATTTTCATAAAGTGCATGGACATTTGTCGCATGGATTGAACAGTGCATTTGCACTTTCCCACGCTTGTCGCCGCCGCACAGTAAATTTCACGTTCTTCGCACACTGCAATCCTCAACAAAGGCCGTTTGCACTGTGCAAATTCCTAACGCTGACGCAGCGACGTAGTTGAAACTTGCTTATGTCGCAGCGATTGTCGATGCACGGTGCAAAAAACAAAAAAAAGGTGAAATGCACGGCGCAAAACAAAGTTTTTGTGCACAGTGCGGAAAGCGACAAAATGTCCACGCACTTTGTGAAAATATTAATACTGAATTAGAAGCGGCTCTAAAAATATGTTTTCTGTAACTAATTAGCTAGTAAACTGGATTGTTTTCCCTCTGATGTAAGACTTTATTGATCGAATTCTCATTATAAGGGGTTTTTATTAGTTTTGGAGCATTGAAACAACGAGTTTTGCATCAAAATACAAGTTTTTGGTACCACACGAAAACCTGAAATACTCTTAAAACGGCTTCTTTCGACGATGCTTAATTTAGAATCACATTCTAAGCCTTCTTCAATTTTTTTTCTTATTTTTTGCCATCTACGTCATTTAAACCCTTTTTTCTAAATTTTTATCATAAATCTTCTTTCCACATGGACTCTGGGATTTGTCCATGGTATTTTCCTCCGCTCTATCCCCTTGTTTTCGCTTCTCTCCAGATTTCACGCGTTTATCCTTTTACTCATGACACTTATTTACAAACAACCACATACTATTACCCTTTGTGGTTATAGCCCATCTATTATGTTGGGAGATTCGAGAAATGTCCGAAAAAGGTTCGACCAAATTTTGAATGACAACCCCGGCTTTATCACAGTCCGAAAGCCTCTGGGGAGTGCTGCGCGTTTTTTTATTGGCTACAGCGAATTTTCGAGTAGGCTAATTTTTGAGCGGGCCAGTTTTAAAGCCATTTTCGGAGGCGAAAACTCATTGCTGACAGGTCTTTGAGAGCTTACTTTGGCTTGTCACGATGTAAGCTTGGATTGTCAAGGCATCTTGGCCATAAATACTGATAAAAATTTTTACGATGGAAATATTGACAATTTTTATCAAGGTTGTTTTCTTCAATCTTATTTTCAAATTGGCTTCAAAACGCGCTAAAGCGATCGCTCATCCAACAATCTCGTCATGATTTCCCAAAAATCCGTCATCATGACGAATTTTTTCAACCTTTTTCCAATTTTTCCCTAATTTTTGGAATTTTTTGGGTGTCGAATGATTTTCTCGTAGAATTACTAGTTACGGTGACGAAACTAATTTTTGAATTGTTATATTCTTTCAGTAGAACCTCAATCTTCTTTCTTTTTTCGCAAAAACCGTTTTCAAAAAATCCTTCGGGCAATTGGCGTGAGTTTCTCAACGTTTCGGCGTTTTCAAGACCGACTTTTAAACGTTCTACACGAGATGGCCAAAACGATATGTCCTCCTGTTTTGGCTTTTGTTTTTTATCCAAAAACATCCAAAATTCCGAGTTTTAGACGAATTTTTTGAGTTTCATAAATTCTTGCCATGTGTAATATAATTTGGATGTTTTGAGTGCAATTTACATTGGTTTTCTGGAAATTTATTGATGTTATGCAGCTTTTGCAGCCTCCTGAGCAATTTTATTGGAAATGAAATCAACTTCTTCCCGGAAAATTGGAAGATCAGGCTATTTGCACATTATTTTAGGTACTTCTTCCGCACTTCCTGAAATTTTATCGCTTGTTTACGTGAAATCCGCGGTGGATTATATTTTCTATTATAATAACGGTCTCAGATGCCTAAAAAGTGCAAATTCACCGCACAAAACACCCAAAAACGTTCAGTCGTTGTGTTTTCGCGATTTCTTCAACACAAATCGGGGGATCTGCATAATTTTTGCTCTTCTCGGTTCTTCCGTTTCACCATGACAACGACATGGAACAGGGCGCTTAATGCTTACATTTCGAGATGTTTTGAGGGAAAGGGGACGAGACTTTTTCGGGTTATGTCATTCGAGCGTTATGTCTAGTTTTCGTTGCATTTTTCAGGGGTAATTTTTATTCGTTTACTTATACATCAGCTTAGATTTGCCTGAACAACTTGAGATATTTTGGGGAATGGAAATTTCCGGATTTTCCTACAATTTTTGTATTCTGTGATCATGTTTAATATAATTTTTTTGTTAATTTGATTGGATTTTCTGGCATTTTCGTTTAGATTAGCAAACATTCTTTCATTTATACCAAATTTTCCAGTAATTTTTGACATTTTTTCCTATTTTCCCGCAAACTTTGTGTTTAATGTAATTTTGTGCGTGAAACTTGCGCTGTTCGCTCGATTCTTTAATTATTGGCTAATCTGTTGCTTGTCGAGTCTAAATTATGTATTTTCCAGATCGGAAATAGTATTGAACCGAAGAACGTATCCAAATTAAACCTTTTTCTGCAATTTCTTTGAAATGTTGATGTAAAGTCGAAGAGAACAACAAAGATTAAGCAACTTCTCGACAAATCCGCAATGCTCACTTTGATCGAGCCCCCAGGCAAGAAGCGCGGCCATTCAAGAGCGGCCAACAGATCTGGCCAACACTTGTTGAACTTTGGCGCGCCAAACGATGAAGATCTTGAAGAAGAATTCGAAACCGTCAACCCAGAGCCCTTCGAACCGAATAATGTAAGTGTTTCGACCTTTGCTATTGCGTTTTAGGCATTTCACTTTCTATTTTGGGGTCGGTTTAAAGCTTCTCGACAGTTCTTTATATTGTAGTAGACAACATTTGATGTTTTTGCTCAAAATTTAAAATTTTTTTGGGGAAAAATTGATGCCTAACAAATTAACGACACGGTAAAGGCATTAGTACCATATTTCTTTCAGTGGATCGAAGAGAAACTGGTTGGTGGGACCAGTTCTTCCGACTTTTCGACAAAATGGAAGCGCGATTTCACACAGCGCCCGACGTTCTGCGATGCCGACCTCAGTCTTCAACAGATTCTCAGGGTGAGTTATTGCGTTTTTTACCTCTACCACTTTTGCTCATTCTTTTCAGTCAAGTTTATCTTGTATACCTAATGGATGACATTAAAAGTTTTATTATTTTTTAGGGAAATGCCAAAGGAAATATGATTGCCTTGTATGCCCGATGCTTAGTTCAGAAATGTTTGTTCAAATTGGGTGATTTCGCACAGAACCATGCTCTTCTTGTCATCTTTACAGTCTTCTCGTTGTTCTCCGTTTGTTGCATTGGATTGCAATATGTTCGAATTGAGACTGATATTGTAAAGTTGTGGGTGTCCGGTAAGCTCTTTGTGGTCGCTTGAAATCATTTCTTCGTTTAGGTTTATGAGTTTTCTCGGTTGAAAACAAAATTTATATTATTTATGGAAGCTGATTTCAAGTTTTTGATTTTTCTCGAAACTTGTGTACTGTAGAATTAGAGCAGGTGTAAAATAGATGCTTTTGGTACTAATAATGTTGTGTTAGAATAAAAAATTTAACTTTTCACCTGCTATGTTTTCCTTGACTCTAAAAGCGCAAAAATGGAAAAGTAATGTAAAAAACGACAGATTTTTTGGTTGTCATTTATTATACCCACTTTTCAGAGGGCGGACGACTCAACGAAGAACTCAAATTCTTTGAACGGGTTCAAGATCGATATGGCGATTTGAATTGGACCTTTTATGATGAGAAACATTTTATCCGCGAATCAAGAGACCCTCTTCTAAAACAGATCAAGGAAGACGAAATTAAAACCAGCGATTATCAAGTACTTATCCAGACGGTCGAAGAAGAGGGGCAGAATTTGTTGACGAAAGAGGGACTTCAACAACATGTCGGACTTCTCGAGACCATCGTTAATCTTCAGGTTACTCATTTTGGAGTGTAAGTTATGCTTTGGTATATTTTATGGGAGATTGACAGCAGAGGGGGATTTTTTGAAAAGTTTTTTGGCGAAGTTGCAAGAAATTGTTCTTGTTTTTTGACCAAAAGTTACCTTATTTTAGGTGTCTTTGACAAAAAAGTCGATTTTTGGAAAGGTTTATAATTTTTTGCCACTTTTAATTGCAATTTGTTTTTTTAATATCCTGTTTCAGAAACTGGACCCTTGCCGACATCTGTTTCAAGCCCGGCGCCTTGGATATTAACCAAGATTCAATCGCCTACGGCATGAAACCCGTCCTCGAAAGATTGGTCCCTTGTATCTGGATTACCCCAGTTGATTGTTTCTTCGAAGGTTCGAAGCCAATTGGACCAAATCCTCCTATTAGAATCGCTGATCTTCCACTTGGATCGATTTTGAAAATGGCAGTTCCAGAGTTACAGGATGATACGACTTGGGCCAATATTAATCCCGAAGCGGTGGTTGCCAGTTTGAAGGACAGCTTTGATATTGGAACAATGGCTAACTTTTTCTCTAGAGTAGGTTTAAATACGTTTTTGGGACATTTGAAGAGCTTTTGGAACTAAGCACGGACGCAGCTCGCCAAAAATTCGAAAGAGAGTTTGGATGACTATTTTTGCGCGGTTTCTATTTTTTAATGCAATGTTTGATAATATTTCGATTTTTTAAACCTGCACTGGCTTCAGCTTGCTATTTTCTACCCTTTTTATTAATTTTTTTAGACTGGAATTGGCAAGGGGTATCTGGACCGACCATGCATCGAACCGTTGGACCCAGAGTGCCCAGATCAGTCTCCAAACTACTACAGATCTTGTGGACCCATGCAAATGCTCCAAATTTATTTGAAATCTCAAAACCGCACAGTGCAAGAGGAATTGGCCCCATTCCATGAAGTGAAAGATGAAGCTCCAACTGGGCTAGGCGACTTTTTGACTGCGTTCATGGCCCCAGAACCTAAGAAGACAGGGAATGGCACAGAAGACAATATGTGCAAGGAATATCGAACTGCTTTTTTGAAGTGGATTCAGGCGGATAAAGCGAAGGCAATCAGAATTCTGGGAGAACAGGTGAGTTGAGGTTTATTGTAAGGGATTATGAAAGGTTTCGAGTGTTTTTTTGGAGATTTGGGAAGTTTTCGTGGCGGTACCAAACTTGAAAATGAAGTATCTCAAAGTTAAAGTTTGAATAAATTTAGTATTTTTATAAAATTTTTATTTCAGAACCTTCCACATGAAGTGGACTACGGGAATATCATGCGTAAAGGCTGTAACGGCTTTGCCCGTGACGTCATGAACTGGCCAGTGGATATGATCCTTGGCAAAGCCGAAGATGACGGAGAACACTTCCAAGCCGAAGCTCTCCAATCTGTTATTCTCGTAGCGTCGGCAACCGAAGTCTACAAAAGATTCAGCGGAAAGGACAAGCTTGAACAGCTTCAATTTCTCAATAAAACAACAGGAGAACTTAAGAATATAACTGGAGAATGGAGCCCATTTCTGGCGAAAGAAGTGGTCACTGCGTGGCAAAGAGCCTTCACGGATTCGATTTACAATCACCCTTTGAATTTCAAGACGGTAAATGGAAGTATGGAGCCGGTGGAACATCGGATTATCCATCCATTGGCGGCAACAAGCATCAGTGACATGTTGGCCGAGTTTTGCGATTTTAACTATGGAGTTATTGTCGTGGGATATGTGCTTATGGTGAGTTTGAGGCCTGAATTTTGTTGGGAGAAAGTTTAGAGGGGCATTTCGAGTTTTTTGAGGGCTGCATTGGCCTTCAGGATTTTCGTGGTGGGACAAAAAAAAATAATTTACAAAAAAAATTTATGAGAGGGAGTTTTAATACGATCTTTTCAGTTGATCTACGCCTTATATTCTCAAATCAACCGAGACTCCTGCTGTTTGTTGGCTGCGGAATCGGCTGTTGGCTTGGCCTTTGCTGGTGTCCTCACAGTCACATTCGCGTCGGTGGCTGGCCTAGGCCTAGTTACATGGTTTGGAGTAGAGTTCAACGCCGCGACGACCCAAATTGTTCCATTCCTGACCCTCGGAATCGGAGTTGACAACATGTTTATGCTCCTCCACAATTATCATCGAGTTTTTGCGGATGTGAAGAAGAATGAACTCGGTTTGTTGCTCAAAGAGACTGGAATGTCCATTCTGATGACTTCGACCAACAATATTCTAAGTTTCTTGACTGGAACTATCTTGCCAATCCCAGCGTTGAGATCGTTCTGCACTCAGGTGAGAAGGGAGAAGATAATTTTTATTTCTGAGAAGGGAACGGATTAAATGGAAAGATTGCGGGATATAGAAACAACACTGGGACGTATAGAGCAGGTTTATATTGCCCTAAACTGATTGAATATATTCTTGTCTTTTTTTGTAATTTTCAAAATATTTTGATTTCAATTGTTTCGTATTTTAGTCATCCGTCCTCCTCACCTTCAACTTGATCGCGATCCTCACTGTATACCCAGCAATCATTGCCATCGACATCAATAGACGGAAATCGGGTCGCAGAGATGTATGTTGCTGCCTGAAATCCTCGAACTCAACGGAACAGGACGTATATGATGATCCTCCGTATGGTTATGATCTAACAGGAGGAGTCCCAACTGTTCTCACAACCAAGTCTCATTATCATGGATTGATCTCAGTCGGCAAAGGAGACGATGAAGAAGCAGAGGAAATCCAGCCATGGAGTTTGAGAGCATTCCTCAGGAATTATTATGTTCCGTTCTTGTCCAACAACTGTGTTAAGGTAAGTGATGATGAATTTTAATTATCAAATGTGATTTTTGTTGTAGTCTATGCACAAGTTAATTTTTCTTTTCAGTTTGGTGTCATCGTTTTCTGTGCTGGCCTTTTCATTGCTGGCGTAGCCGGCATCAACAAATCCACAATGGGCTTAGAGCTTGGAGATGTTCTCCCGGAAAATACGGCGCCAGCCGCTTTCCTCAAAGCCAGAGACTCGTATTTCTCATTCTACCCGATGAATATTATCATTCGCGGAGAGACGGTGGACTTTGCGGAGAAACAAACTCAAATTGAACAGTTGAGGAATGAAATTGGTAAGCGATTTTTAATTATTAATTATGTTTTTGTTTTTTACACGCTGAGAAATTTATAAAATAGCAAATTTAACGACACGTAGAATGTTAAATTTTTTATCTTTTAACTGTACGGTTGATTTAATCTTCGAATTTTAGCCAAATCCCGCTTCGTTGTGACCCTGGACAACGGCGAGCCCTCGGAGCGCTACTGGCTGGGAATGTTCCGCCAATGGTTGCGAGGCCTTCAACAGCGACTTGACGAAGCCAGAGTCGCCGGAATCCTCGAGGATTTCGATAATAATAACGCCACCAAAAAGTCTCCGGAACTCAAAATCGCCTACTCTTTGGCCTGCTCTTATGGCCATAAATACGATTGTAGCCGAGTAAATCGAATCCGGCTCATTGACGACTCGGATACGATCAACACCGAAGGATTCTACAACTATTTGTACGGTTGGCATGAGTACGAACAGATGTTCTACACAGTCAGTCAGGCCAGCTTCTATCCGCCGCTGAGGAAGCTAAAACAAGGTCCGAAGAATAACAAGTATCGCTTCTTCGTCCCACCCGCTCCCAAGCCGATTTACTCGCAGATCCCCTTCTATCTGGATGGATTAACGGACACTACTACAATTGTGGAAATGATTAAGGTAATCAGATTTTTTGATTTTTGATGGCAGTTCGCGCCCTAGGGAAGAGAAACGAATTATTTTAATTATAAATTTTACAGGAAATCCGCGCGATATCCGACAACTACACTCACTCCGGTCTCCCCAACCACCCCTCGGGCATTGCCTTCACCTTCTGGGAACAGTACCTCGATCTCAATCAAAATCTGGTCAAAGCCATTGCAATCATCTCCCTAGCGGTGTTTATCGTTGTTTCTGTGCTCTTGTTCAACCCATGGGCAGCCTTCTGCATTGTGATTATATTGTTCTTGATGACGGTGGAACTGGCCGGATTCTTGGGCTACTACAACATCAAATTGAACCCAGTGTCGGCTGTCAGTTTGATCACCGCCGTCGGAATTGGAGTCGAATTTACGGCACATGTGGTGTTCTCGTTTTTGACCTCATTAGGAACGAGAAACGAAAGAATGGCGTCGGCGATCGATCAAGTCTTCGTCCCCGTAATCCATGGAGCACTGTCGACTCTGCTCGGAATCTTGATGCTTGGATTCAGTGAATTCGAATTTGTCGTCAAGTACTTCTTCTTGGTCATGAATGCTCTGATTATTTTGGGACTAATCAATGGATTGATGTTGTTGCCAGTGCTTTTGTCGCTTATTGGGCCTGCTTGTGAAGTAAGTTGGGGTTATATTGGGTTTCGAGAGTATTTACCAAGCTTTGGGAGGACCTAGAAGATCTTGAATACTAAATTTTTGGGATTTATTGTGTTGTATAATAGCGGGTGAAAGTAGGTTGAGAGTTAATAAATTTTGTTTGGAGATTAGTACAGAGTGATTCGGAGGGATATAAGTGTTATTGTAGAAGGCCTGGTTTAATCCCAGTCTATTTCAGTTGACTCCTCGTGACTGTTCGAATCGTCTCCCAGTCCCACCACCACTTCAACGTCGCCAAACCCCAAGCTCGGGCGCAAGCCGCCGTGGCATTCTTCGCATCACGACCTAAAATGCCGCTGGCCTCATAATTAGGATGTTTTTTGTTTTCTAATTACCTTCACTAATTAATTATTGACCTAAAGCCGGTGAATGTATGTCTAAAATCAATCTTTTTTGTCTTGCATCTTGTATATTGTAATTGGTTAAATTTTTGTAACAAATGTTGATTATACCCATAATATTATGTTTGTCGTTATTTCTAAGCTAGAATCCGCTTTATGGTCTGGCTTTTTATGGATGCAAGGACTTTATTATGTTACACTTGGTACGAAGTGGGTTGGGGGAAAGTTTTTGGATAAATTTAGGTAGTTACCGTAATTTTTGGAGAAGAAAATTGTTTTTGAGGAAAGCCAACCCAACTTTAAAAGTGTTTGTGGATAGGGTTTTGCTCTAGTTTGATTTTTAGCTATCTAAACTGATACAAAATCGAATTTCCTTCAGTCCATACGGTCGTGAGCTACTCTCCAACCCACTTGACAGTATCCGTTTCTCCAAATTTTGATTGATTTCTGTCTGAAAATCCCATTTCTCCCGGCCAATTTACGAGTCCCAAAAACACGTCGCCGCGAGTGCAAATCGGTATATCCCCAAATCGTGCTTCAACGTATTCCTTTCTAAACTATTTATGTATTACGTTTATGTATTGGTCTCAAAATGCGGGTCTTAAATTTTGAACCTTCTGTCCAAATCTTTTTTTTCTGCAACAAACTACAAAATCTAGTGAATCTCAGGCTGTATTCTAAATTTTTTCATGTAAAGCGAATAAATATGCGTATAATATTGGCCTTTTGATTGAGTTTAATGAACATCTCTCAATAGAATCAAAAGATAAAAAGGTAATCCTTGTTCTATCGCCCAGCGCAATAATCGGAAACATCAGTGCTTTGCACCATATTTTCGTGCACATTGAAACTCAAGGATGACGCGATTTTGAGACAATTGCAGAAGTCAACAACTCGTTGAAAAATCACTGCCCCGATATACATAATGACAAGACAACAAAGAACATATTTTTCAACCGAAATCTTGATGATTATCCCTGCACACGCATAGCCGTACGAAATCGGGAACAAGTCCTCTCTTGATTGGTCATTACTCTTTCGGCCTTTCGTGGCATGACAATTGTGGTTGCTAAAAAAGCCAAAAAACTATACAGAAAACTTTTGTTATGGATAATGTAATCGTAATATTATGTAGAATGCATGAGGCTTTCTTGTGATCTTAAAGGGTATTTGTATTTGTAAGTGTTTTCGTGCCGGGACCCAGTTCCGATGTCTATTATACGTATAACAATTTTTTTGTCATGTCTGCAACTCCAAATTCCTATATCGCATTTTCTGCAGCCCTATTATATTTATTTTTGTACGTAATCTAATTAGGTGCAGCCGGTTATTCGAGTATAATTTCTAAATTTTTTTGCATTTTTTATTTTCTCCAGGGTCCAAAGGAAATGTTTTTCTACGAGAAGATGCACCCAGGGTCCGAGAATTCGAGAACCGATAATAAACATCTTGCTCAAAGGATCTCTGGATAATTCTTGTGTGTTTTCGTGGTGGGACCTGGAGTTCGGGAAGCTAATATCGGTGTTAATGGATATACATAACTATTTATGTATTTTGAGAAATGCACTTCTTCTAGAGTAAGCTGGATGTTCTGGTTTCTTAAATCCGGTTTTTCGGCAGTTGCATATATAACAGTTATATTGTCCCATATAGTATCGTATTACAAATCTTTGAGCCACTACTTGTATCAGAACCCACCTATATATTCCCCCAATCGTCATGGAAGGTATGACCCTTGGTTAGGACGACCTTTATCGAATATGCCAACCTACTTCTTCTGAATCATTTATAGTCTTACAAGCAATTTTCTTTTACGATTATTTGTTCAAGAGTATTAAAAAACAATGAGCTAATACATTCCAAATAGCAACCAAGTACAATGTGTAAATGTTGCCGATTTGTGGTCGTAAGTGATAAGAAACTGTTGTATATTTGGTTTCCATCGTACAGCGTCATGAAACAATTCTAAACAATCTTGGGATCATATGGAGCTAATATTTTGTCGGAAATTGAGATTTTTGCAGATTTTTGGCCTTTCATTCGCTTTTTATCGCTTATTTTTGTTTCATCCAAAAAACTTTTGCTCTCAAAAAAAACCCCCATGCTCAGACCCGTCTCTACACATCATAACGATCCCCTATTGGATTGATAATTTCCGGTAAACCTCTAATTTCCTCTATTTTTTGCCTGTTTTTCTCTAATTTCAACCCTAAATCGGCAACATGGCTAAAAGTACTCCAAAATTTTACTCCTCAACAACTTTACTCCTCAATTACAATCCAAAAAGTAGTACTCAATTTACAATGGAAGGTCGGCTACGTGTGTGTAATTTCGCTGCCATAAATTTGAGTGCTATACGAAAAGCTCCGTAATTAGCGATTAGAAACGCATTTCTTTCCCGACTCCGCCCAAGGGAAGAAAAAAAAACCGCGCTTCCTCGACTTTTTATCTACTTTTTGGCTGAAATTATATGTACTTGTACAGTGAGATCATGCGGTTATCTTTAGGGTTCATCAACGCTCTGTGAATTTCGTTTTTGTTTATTGCACTATGGGCGTAAGTGCGGTGGGTTCGAGATGAGTTCACTGTGCATTCTGATAGGGGGAAGGGGTCGATGATGGCTGCGCTGTACGAGACGAAGAAAGGGTTGCACTGTGCGCTGTAGAGAAAAAGGGGTTGCCGACGCTGCGCAGTAAGATTAGAAAAAATGGAAGGTTTAGCACTGTGCAACAGATATTTTGGCAATTGCACTATGCAAAAAAATGAATTTTTGCTTGAGCTGCACAGTACCAAAAGAAGTTTTAACGACTGTGCGCTGTGCGATCTCTAAAAGTGCCGCACTGCACAGCAGCTACTTAATTCTCAGCTGCACGGTCGAAGCAGCAACTGATAGCTTTGACTCTACGTTTTTGGTCAACTTCCTTTTAAATTGCACATTGCATTCATTTTTTGAGTCCGCATTTTTCCCCAACTTTTTTCCTCACCATTTTTATATCAATTTGTCGGAAAAATAATGAGCACAATGTCGGACAACATCGCGTCACTGTAATGATAAACGAATTGTGTAGCAGCCAAATTTTCCAACTTCGACAAGTGCTTATTATTTTGTCGACCGACTGGTACTGTACCACGCAATTAACCATAAAACAACCGATACCTATTAATTTTCGCACAAACTAAACCAGTTATTTTATATACATATTATCATCGTATTACAGCGTGCCTTAATTAAGTCAAAATATTCTTGTTCAAACAAACATACGTTCATATTAGATAATTTTTATTTTTTCGTTGAATTTTTTAAAATTTTTACAAATTGACAGATTTCTTTTTTTGCGTATTTTACCCCACTCTATCCTCAGGAACTAATATACAATTTGTTACAGTAGTCTTTGTGCTTTGCCGACCTTTGCCCGGATATAAATTAAACAGCACACCCATTCCGGCATCCAGACGAATTTACTTTATCATAGGCCCTGGAGGTAATTTATTACATCTCGAAGGGATTGCAGTTTTGGAATTCAAAATCAGACGAATTTTTTTTCCACGTGGCCAAATTCACGGATAAAATGCTACGGCTTTTTGCAAGGTAAGTCGACTTTTATTTTATTTTTTTTTTGCAAAAACGGTCTAACATAGCAAAAGCTGGGACTTGGATATTCAGATTTCGATGAAACACGACAAACTTAAAATCAAAATTTCCGAAGCAAACAAGAACGTTCCCGCGTTTTGCAGAAACCATTGAGATTTGACGGTTGAAAGAGGGAAGAAATTTAGGTTTGTCAATCTCTCTAACCACTTTCAAACAAAAAATCACGGTGGTGTCTGCAAGCGAATGCTAAAACTCCCCCGTATGACTCGGAAATTTCGATTCTAAATCTGAGTCTCGCTTCATGGTTATTGAAGATTCTCACCACCTCATTATTTCTTGCATAGTAGATTTTATAATTGAAAAAACCAACACCGCAAAAAAGTATACAACATTGAGAACGCGACGATTTGCTTTCATTAGCTATAATGTCTCTCTACAATAAATCAGAATTTCTAAATAAGAATTTGCTTTTAGGGTTTGCACATTGTTCATCACACTCTCGACTCTATCCAGCTTCCATTCCACACATAAAGCATCAGCACATCCATTATATTCCCCGCATCTCCAGAAGATTGGGGTAGGTTATTAATCCTCTAAAGTCGCTATATATATGCATGTAGATTTTTTACAAAAATTTGGCTTTAAGAATTTTTAACAATTGCGAAAATCTACAGTATTGTCAATTTTTTGCTTGTTTTCCCCAAATTTTACTCACACGTCCGCTCATCCCTCGCGTGCTCATAAATGTATAATGTGGAGGGTTGAGTGTATTTACTCTTCAGTTGACGTTATATTAGACCGAGGGAGGGATGATTAGCCCAGTGCGTGGGAGAGGGTTACGCGCGCAAGATTAAAAAGTAGCATTGTTAGTTGATGGACGCAGCGAAAACTACGGTAGAGGAAGGGCATTCAGGCAATCAAAATGACGATTAAAACTTTTGGATATTAATGAGTGGAATTGGAGAATTTTGGATGATCTTTCGGACTTGTCTATCCAACAGAGCACCCCACGTTTTAAAGCCTAACAAAATAATTTTTCCAAGCAGAATTCAGAAAGTTATTGTCGAAAAAACTATTTTCTTCGGCCGACTCAAGTGATTCACGTGATTGAATATCTCGGTTCGACTTTGAATGTTTTGTTTTTCTCTAGATCAGCAATTTCCCAAGCAATTACCTCAAAAGGTCCATTACGTAAAGTCGGGATTACCCTTTTCATTTAGAGCCCACCCTCTTCGAGACGCTAATTTTACAAATTTCGCAATTTCCCTGGGGCATTAGTCAAATTCGTAATGCAAGCAGAGGAAAATAAGGATGCGAAGTGACGTAAAAATATTAGTCATTACTAAAAATAATTTGGTTTATCATAAACTTCGTTTTTATGTATGAGGATCATCGATTAATCGATGACCTCATCAAAACAAAATTGGTAAGATTTTTTGAAAATATTGGGGAAAAATATTAATATTACTATACCTAAAAATTAATCTGCCGTGTTTTAATAATTTTTTAGTAAAATACGATAAACTTTAAAACAATTTCAGGTTTATCCAAAAGAAACCCCGGTTTCCTTGCGAGAATTTGTATCGGATATGAAATTATGCGAAGATGAATGTCGCTACGAATCGTTAGCTGAATGTCAGCGTTGTCTCAGTATCGCACGATTAGAAAACGACATTTCTCAACCGTCCGATGATATCATAGAGCATGTTCTGAAGACCCACAAAGTCGGCCGGAATTCGAATTCCAAAGGCCTTGAAGTGGCGCTACATGCGAAGCGGATAAACGAACGAGACCTCAACGATCTTCTCCGCAACACTTGGGTGGGATAAACATCAACAAATTGGAGATTGATCATGTTTTCCCTCAAGTCTACACAATTTTTCGCAATTTTCATTTCTTTTTTCTTATTTTTCTAACTGTTTCTCCAAGAATTGTATCTGAAATTAATATCCATTCTGTTCCCCACAACTTTTACTATCCATAAACAGTATTTTTATTGCCTTCTCCTAGTCTAAACTTTCTGTTTCATCAAAATTCGCCCGTTAATTTACACATTTCCCATTATTTCCGTTGGCTTCGGTGCTTCAGAGCAATTAAAGCAAATTTTTTGTGCGGTTATTCAATTTGTATCAGTATTGAATCGTGTTCTAGAATAAATGTACCATAGATGTGATGTGATTCCATGAATAAACCGGAGATTTGTCATAAAGAAGCGGCCGAAGAATCAAAAACATTCAGAAAATCCAGTTTTTTATGTAAAAACATGTATAAATTGTTTGAATTTTACTATTTACTATTATCTTTTACTCTGTTTACCCCAGCAAGAGGTGTAAGAGAGAATTATGTGTACTACGGTCAGTTAGAATGCCAAAATTTGGCGGATTATCAATTCAATGAGACCAAGATTACCCTTTGGTTAAAAGGCGCGTGGATCATTCCCAGATGGTGGGTTTGCGAGTAAGTTTATCTTGTTGAGGAGCGTAAAGAATGTAGATGACAATGTTGCCAACAAACTTTTTTCAAATCGTCTGAGGCATATTTTGCGACCTTTGCAAAACCATCTCTAAATCTTTAACTTCCGTAGATTTTTTTACATTGAAATAATATATTCCGGCGATCAAATGGCGCCAACCCAGAAAATTCTTGAATAAAAGAAAATGGATGTACCTTATAATACCCACAAACCTCTCAATTTTCCTTATTTTAGACAACCAAATGGTCATCATTACTCAACTTTTGCCAGACCCTCCGGCTACTTCAAAGTCGACTGCTATTTGTCCTCAAATTATAAAATCAAATATGACAACTATCTCTACTTGCTGTTTGAGCATCACTGCACAGCAGGCGGAGGAATTTCCCAGCAATATCTTCAAGTTTCTTGGGTAAATTCAACTTTTAACAGTAAAATACGATTAAATTAAGGTTCCAGTTTTGTTGACGCTTCCTTCAAAAATTTATATTCTTTACAATTTTAAACCCTCCAAAAATAAACCATTCCGCTTAAATTTGTCCTTAAAAGTTTAATTAGGCTAATTTTAAAACTATTGAAATGAAAAAGAATCAAAAATCGGGTGTTTTCGCCCATAAAACGTTGAAATTTTTACAATTTAGACATTTCCAGCGTTGAAGATTTCAATCCAATATCCGTCAGGGTCTTGGATGAAAGCGAGACCCTTCATTTTGCCGTCATCGGGTTTTTTCACAAATGGAACACCCAATTTTTGGAAACGCTCGCTGGCTTTGTAAACGTCCGGAACATGGATTCCGATGTGCCCTGAGATGCAAAACATCATTTACTCCTCAGAAAACGCTCTGATTTGGTTTATCAACCAATAACAGATTTAAAAATTCGTTTACCGTATCCTCTTGGGTCCTTGTTCCCATTATGATAAGAGAAATTTGGGTCGTTTTCGGTTCCCCAGTTGCTAAAATTTGCAAAACAGTTATTTCAACCAACAATGGAAGTCTTACTGAGTCAGTTCGATAGTGGAATGAGTTGACAGAGCAAAGTGTCGAGCAGCGTGATCATCAGAAGGGATATCCTTTGGGTCCTTGTAACCCAAGAAGAACAAGCTGAACTCGCCGCCAATAAAGTCCATTTGCTTCAGGAGGCTAAACATAGAGTTTTAAAACATTATAAATAGGATTTAAAACACCAAACTAATTTTTTGGCATTTGGATATATTAAACCAGTCCAAAACTTAGCAAAAACGTTGTTTTTTTGCCTAACATAAACCAAAAATCGTCTACAAACCTAAAAAATGATCTCTTACGTCATGCCCAGAACATTGGTATAGAATGGAATGGATTTTCTAGGGTCCTTAATCCTGTACATGGTCTGTTGAAAGTAAAATTCATCGGTTTCTAGTGCCTTCTCCTGGATAAGAGAACGGATCTGCAAATAAACTAACTTTGCAAGTCTCAAACTACATTATTAACGTAATTCACTGCATAAAACCACTAATTTCTTAGGAAAACATCAGTAATTTACTTATTTACTCACCTCTTTAGCTGGAACTGGCTGTTTGTCCGTCATTTTTGAGAATTGTCTTGCTGTAAAGACGAAATAAAGTTTATAATTGTATAAATAACAGCTCTTCGGATATCCCTGCCTTAGGAAATGCGAATTTCCCAAGGCCCCGAATCTTATAATTGAGCTGATCATTGATAATTTCTATAAAAAGAGACAAAAAATAAAACGTTAACACGAGGCTCTTATCGGAACTGTTTTAAAAAGCAGTTGTTTACGGACTAGAAACCAGAGTTTTGCCCTTCAACAGAGTAATGAAGTGTAAGTTTGGGCGCAGCTTGCCAATGGCTTACTTCGGCAAATCACTTCGTATGTCCAACACGTGTTGCAACACACTGCCACATTTTATTTTAAAATGTATTTAATGACTATTAGATCACTCAAAAAAGGATGCCCGAAAAATATAATTCCTAATTTATTCAGCATCCATGACTCCTCCACGAGACCGGGTAATCCAATTTGCAATTCCAACAAAGGTTTTTGTAAACGCGGAAACTTCCACCACTCGTTCGCTCTTTTCCTTCTGTTGCAACTCTTCCAAACGCTCTTTTTCGTCTGCTTTCTCAATCGCTTTTTGCATGTCGAATGTAACGTATTCATTTACTCGTGTCCAGAGGGCTAAATTATAATAAATAAATGAGAAACAGAGACTTACTTCCAAAGAATCCTTCAGGATTACTGCTTACTTGGATCAAAGCATAGTTTCCTAAGAAGATTGCAGCGGTAAAGCTGCCGTAGAGCCACTGAAACAATAAATGTAGATTAAATAGATAACACTTAAAGATGTGCAATTTCGCAGAAGAACTAAAAATATTAAAAACATTCCCGTAAAGATCAAAATACCAGCCAATGCATGCATCGGCTGTTGAAGTAGTCTTACTTCAATGTTAAAGCTAATGTTCGAAAAAACAATACTGTTAACCTTAAAGTCTTTAACATTGACTAAAAACTGATTCTTATGGCAAAAGATCCAGATTTATCAGTAGCATAACGTGCCTAAGACCTCGATCTTCCTCCAGAAACCATCTAAACTCAAAAAACCAATATTAAATTCACTTACCGGACTGAAATGAGGCTGTGGATACCCTGGAGGTAATGCTTTGGCTGAAGTTTCAACCCATCGTTTTCCTCCCCTGCCGTCTGGAAATATTAACCTCCTCAACGGGGTCAATCTCATGGCTTCAACATCAAGAACAAAATTTTGCAAAATTTTCGAGAAAATATTTTATTTTCCTGGGCTCTACAACGAATAATTTAGCTTGCAATAGAACGCCAGATAAAATAATTTTTGCCACATCGACGTAAGCTTCTCGGAATGCGCGGAATCCGCTGAAAGATGGCTAATGACACGATGATTTTTGAGATACGGGTACTTTTAGGGTCGCTTCTTCGTTGGGATTTGTTAGATATTGGACTAGGTCTTATTTTCTTGAAATATTAATGTTTTTCTTTATGAGCTCTTTTTGGTAAAAATGAACGTGTGGCGGGAAAGTGGTGGGAGATTAGCCCGCGCGAAGCAGGTTCAAGGTGCATAATGTTTGTTTATTGTATTATTCTTGGGTTAAAGCTGGTTCAAAGGCAATTTTCCTTTTGTTTGAAAGCTCACTGATCCGGGGCTAAAAGCCTAAAAGAAGATTTTAGTCAACAGTCAAATGGTTTACTTTCGAGGCGTTTTAATTAGCGAGATTTTTCTTTTTTGTACCTCTAACTTTTCATGGAGAACATCGGAACACCGGACATTTTCTTCTTTTTGACATTGATAAGCATCCCCAATGTTTCGCGAATGTATTGTTTGTGTTTTCACTCGTTTTCCACTCAAAGATCGGTTTGTTTTCGCAGGGTTTACACTGTTTTCGTCAGATCAACTGAACGGTTGCTTTTTTTACTTGAGGGATAAGAAGATTTGTGTTTCTGCGGAGCCTGAACAATGAATATTGAGATCTCAAACACGAAACAGATCGGTATTGGTCTAACCCTCTTCGGATGCACATTCGTAGGACTTGGTGTGCTTTTGTTCTTCGACAAGGCATTACTGGCCATCGGGAATGTAAGTTTGGTTTGATTTCTTGAATGTTTGACGTTTAGGTACTGACGAAGGAAAAAGCATTGACTTAGTTATGCATTTTTGAAAATTTTTCAGCCTTATAAAAATTGTGTTTGCGGGAAGAAACGGGTTTTTTGATCTCGACCATGTGTAATATAAAATTTTCTTGTTTTTTGTATTAAGGATGGAAGGAACCGTTTAGTGTAGCTTATAGGCACTGAGAATAGCCTGATCACTTTTAAATTTGGGTTGGTGGCAAAATATTAGATTTTTTGCCTTTTTTCATGAATTATATGACTTCTGGTTCTTTTGAAGTTGCTGTTACAATGACTGTTGCAAAACCAATTTTAATATAAGCTTCACGAGGATTTCTTATTAGTTTCTTCATTTCAGCTCTTGTTTATCGTCGGATTAACACTTGTGATCGGAGTTCAGCGGACATTACTCTTCTTCTTTCAAAGGCATAAAATCAAGGGAACGGCGCTGTTCTTCGGTGGAATCTTTATTGTTCTCTTGGGATGGGCGTTTGTCGGGATGTGCATTGAAGTTTGGGGCTTTGTACTGCTCTTTGGGTAAGAATTTTTGAGTGTCTAGTCTAGTACTATATAAGATTTTTGGTGTTAATGTTTTATATAATGTTCGGAAGGGGGAATATCAGGATTAATGCGTATTTTCAGTGGATTCTTGCCGTCAGCTGTGAATTTTGCCCGAAATTTGCCATTCATTGGAACCTTGTTGATGATGCCCGGTATCCGACAGGTAATTGGTTAATTCTTTGTCGATTTGTGTTTAGACCGCTTGCTTCTCGTTCCGGGTCCTTTGTCGTTTCTGTATTGCCCTCTATCACTTTGCTAACGAATAATCTCACACTTTTCCATCTTTTATATTTTTCTAGCAACAACTAGTCAAAATTCATGTCATAATTTATGTTTTGCTTATGTTTTTAACTCAAAATCTATGTTAAGAGGATTTATATTTCTTAGTCTGTGATTGTGAAGTTTTAAATGTTTATTATTTTTCTATAAAAGGATTTTTTGATTGCAGCAAGTGATCAAATAGAAAAATGGTTACGTTTTGATTTCAGTGCCTCGATCGAATCGCTCCAGAAGCCAAGTATCCAATTTAAGAGCTGATTAATGTATACGAATAAATCCGATTACATCAATCTATCCACTTACTGTAATTAGGGTTAATTGTTGTATTTGTACGGCGAATTTTGTATATTTAATCTCATTTCCATTTCATCCTCTGCAGAGTTAATTTATAGCCTTATTGTACACTTACTTTATAAAACACACATAAAGTTATCGCTCAACCTCAGGAATAAAATTTTGTGAGGTGTTTTTCACATGTTTTAAAGGATAATATATCGATTTGGCAAGGATAATATAAAAAATGATTGAAATCGTGATTTTATTGGTATTGATGTTGTCGATAGATGGCTAATCGAAGGAGAGTCTCTCTCGGATATCCGAAATATGTGAATCCAGCCGTTGCAACGCTCTTTCAAGACTGGCGAAACTGTCGTCCGACTCGTCTTCCAAAACTTTTTCTTCTCGTGTCTCCGGCACGGCGAACGATACAATTCGTTTCCTTTTCGGATCCAATGAGCCGCCGAGAATTTCCTCAACGGATTCTTTGACTTTCTCCCAGGTTTCGTCTCCAACAATTCTGGCGGCATATAATAATTCGGCGTTTCGGGTGTTAGCGATCTGACAGTAGTCTGCTGAAACGATGGCTTTTTGAAAGTAGCTTACTTGGCAAGTCGTATAAGTCGTCATAGTCAGTACGGTCGGAGATGTGGCTCTTGTTGTCTAGCCCTAAAAAAATTTTATTAGTAGTGGTGAGACGAAATAAGCTTGTTAAAAAGTCATCACCTTGATCTCCCAAAATGGCTGCTTCTGAATCTCTCAGAAGCCTTTGCGCCTCCAAATTGATCATAGTATTTTCTCCCGGACCTCTTTTGTCATTCACCATAACGGCCATGATTGCAAGAGAAGTCGCCGCTATAACGCATGCTACTCCAAAATGAAGGAAATATAACGGATATATAATGTATGCAGTGATTGCAAACCCGAGAAAAATGCAAGATGCTGTTAGAACTGGAATTGGACGCAATTAGAAGTTACTGGGTTTTAACTTACATAGACTGACTTGGCATGCTGCGTAGATTATGCGCCTTTGTCTGTTATTTGTGTTACAATTTGTGATAAAGACACTAAGCTGATATACTAGCCATACTAGCAAGGCCAGTTCGAAGGTGAATATGGCGTTTTTCTGAAATTTATACAAACAAAGATAAGGTCCAAAAGTTTGTTCGTATTACAAAAGTGTGTTTGTGTCTAAAAAGTTGTTGTTTGACTGAAAGTCGAGCTGTCCCATGTGTATAGGGTTCACACAGAGCCTTGAAACTTACAAACGTCGCGTCCATTTTTGAATGCAACAAACAAAACAGTTGATACATAGTTGAAGACAACAAAAACAATATGACAATCAAACAAATCAGTCGAACTAAACGCCCCATTTTTTACTATTAGTTGGTACAGTAATTAAATTATTATATTAGCAATTGTAAGTAATCAAATTTACCATCAAGAATTCGAAAAGTCACAAGTTTTTCCGCGGCGGAAAATGCGTGGAATTCGAAGCGAAAGTCATGGCTTTCGTTTTGTTTTGTACGATTTGGCCGGGAAATGCTTCTGCTACCAGTATATTTCCATGATTGACTCAGAGTTTTTCCCTCTTTCCTTCCATACGTCTTGACGAGAAAATAAAGAATTAAAAAAAGGAAAGGCACATTAGAGAATGAAAGATGGAAAGAGAAACAATGAAAAACAAAATATTCAATCATACAATAAGACGGGTGTGACATTTATAAATGGTTTGCGCTTTGCATATGTAAATAACCGAGATTTTTAGCCCGACAGATGGCAAAAATTCAACAGCTTATCTATAAAGAATTTTAGTGTTATTTCTACCAGAATAGACAATCTTTCTAAACAAGGAAGTTCCAATGTTATTTTTTTTGCAAAACTATTCGTATTAGTCGCAGTACTACGAATTATAAATGTATCTTCCAAGTTATCTGTTCCTACACAGCTCGTATCTTACTCTAAAAAACCTTTTTCCAGCTGTAAGTTCGTTCTTAAATTGCATTTCCCTGTTAACGTATGTATAACTAACTCACTTTTCAACAAGTGAACTCGCTTCTTCGACTGTACAAGTAACACATCATGGATTATAATCAAATTGAAAATTAAAAATGCTACTTTGATATTCCGTTGACTTTAACCTTGTTCTTTTCAGCCGTCGGCAATGAAATAACCACTTTAAGAGTGCGAGTAAAGATTATGTATTTCAATTTGAATTCACTCATGGTATGAATTCATTGCTGGCTTTTCAAATATATTCGATAGCCATTGCAGTAATCTCTTCAACTTTATGTGTTATTGTTATTTTTATCTCTTATCGTCTGTACAAGAGGAGTAAGAATACTTACTCTTGGATAATAGGTTTCAACACCACAATTGATCTGATTTTCTCAATTACGTATGGTATTTGTATGGTGGTAAGTTGAATACTGTTAAGATTGGCCCGATCGTTGCACACAGTTTAGTCTTTCATTCGATTTTGGCTTAACTGACAATTTAGAGTACTACCACCAAGTATCCGTATGTTTACGTCATTATCAACAGCCCTTTTTCAAAAACGCTGATCCTTATGTGGTCCGCCTAGCCGCCGTATTCCGTCTTTCAATCGCTCTAATTGATTCCCCTTTGACAGCAATTCATTTCTGGTACCGTTATGATGTGATGTGCAATCAGACCGTTTGGACCTGGAAGACATACGGCAAAATTTATTCTGTTTTCCTCATGTTGACACTAAGCCAGGCCGTAAAAATGCTTACCGGCGGATTTGACGACAGAAATCCACATGCAAATGAGGCTGCAAATGATGGAATAGCGCCTTCGGCAAGATATATTTACTTTTCCATGGTAGGAATAGCACTTTAAGGTTCTTATTGTTTTAATAAATAAATGGCGGTTTTTGCTATGAATTCCACACGTAAATCTAAGTTTTCAGCAAACGGGATCGTTTATTTTTGGAATTATTCTGTCGCAAACACAACCACTTGTCGAATACTCGCTTATTTGCTATTTTGGGTGGAAAATTTACAAAAATGTGAAGGAAACTTCAAATCGAACAATCAATACAACTCAGGCGGCACAACAAACGTTGGTCAAAGTCATGGCCTTGCAGGTAGGCAGGAAATTTTGTTATCACCGCAAGTACTACAAATGCAACGCTCAGGTTTCTTTTAAATTGTGTACGCGCTTTGAGCATAGGCCACGTATTGATTTCTGAAAATTTGAGTTTGTGCTTTTCATTAGCGACCTAGATATTCGACGATCTTTGCGGCCGAGAGAGTACGCGAAACGCGGAGAGCGGTCAAAGAGACAGAGACGTTTGGGCCAGATCTTTGCCAGTTTCGTGGAGAAAAAATTTCTTTTTTGTTAAAACATTACCCTCTACGGCAGAAATACACCATGAAACTTTTCATGCCTAAAACTCTCAAAAAAATGTCACATTTAAAAATCTCGGTCGTCTCTCAAAGCGCAAGCTAGGAGTCTTGCATATAAAGTTAACCAAATTTTTGCCATGTTTAATCAAAATCTGAGCATTGCACTTGGAGTACTTCCCTTGTAAGGTTAAGATTATAGGCGATTTATCCGCTGATCCTCCATTTCATACCGGTAGTCTTTATCCAGTTTTGTGTCATCATTCATATTCACTTTGGTTCCGCGTCAACGTATGTTCTCGGAGCTCCGATGCATTTGACTCCAATACTGAGTGCATTATCAATTCTAACACTTATGCCTTCATACCGAAGGGGAATTCGAAACAAAAAAGCCAGCATCACTGTAGCCGAGTATTCGAACAACTGGACCACAAAGAGTTAGCCGGTCTCGGATATAATTTGTTTATAATTAAACTTTTAATTTGTGCATTTGACATGTTTTCCCGGTAGTTTCATTTCTCTACATATCCGATGGAAATGCTTTCATTTGAAACACCGTGTCTCTCTTGCTCCGCATTCCTCCCACAGTATGGCTTCGACATGTGCAATCCTTGATGAGCGAATATACAATTTGTTGAACAAGAAGGGTCAAGTTACAATTCGCAAACTTTCCACAAACCATTCATGTGTTCTTCTTGAAGTGTTCTTTTATCGCTAGAAAGATAGGAAAGAATATCGTTTGCTTGGCCTGTTTTTCATGCGTTTCTTGGATAGTGCTAGTACGTACTCCACTTCCGGATGTCTACCGCTTATGGTTTATTGATGCAAGTAGCGGGGTCGGCTTAGAGGCATTGTTGAAACTCTTGAGATGCTTTGCGCATAACTGCTCTTGCTTATTGGTATGTAGGACAGCGGTTTTTTGTTGCTTAGCATGTCTATGCGTAGATTTATATCAATAGATGTATCCTACAATATATTTTTAGTTTTTGAGTGCGAAAGGCATCTATGTTTACCGTGTCCTGGGTACATATTTGCACATATTTCAAAATGCCTTTCAAGAACGCGGGATGTTGTTAAAGCGATTTGTAGTTGTGAAACTTTGATGTTGTAGGGGAATGTCATCTTTGAATAAGTCAACGCCTTCCGGTAGAAGGCGAAGCAATATAACAATGGTTTCCTTCCTGTTTGGTGATAACCGCGACATATTCTTGCCAATGAACTTTGCCAACGTCTTCAATCAGTACATGAAGAGAAGGAGATGTTATTGTCGATACTTTGCCGGCAGTGAGCTTCATGGGCTGAAGGAAGCGATTTCTGTGAGTTATCGTGCAACTTTCTCTTCTGCGGCCTTCTCAACAACCGAAATTTTTTTATTTTAGACCCAAAACACTTATCGTCATTTGGGTTGGAGTTTATTGCTTTTCGCAGCGGTTAGTATCGCCATAATAAACACGATTCATATGTGTGCTGATTACTACCAAAACCAACTAGAGACGTCGTATTCTAAACATGTGGTAAGCTGTTTGATGCAGTCACAAACGAGGAATTACTTTTTCAGGTACCCGTTTGGAATTTCCATCTGTAATTATCTGCCCAAAAAGTCCGGACGCCCTTAACTTTGAAGAACTCAAGAAGGAGATCACCAAAGTTCTCCCGATGCTCAACAACTCTCAAATTATTGATTTAATAATGTACGCGATTGCCGACACAGCTCTTGTCAACGCACACTACGTTGCCGTGAACAAGAGTGAGGAGCATTTTGCGGAATTCAACCGGATGATGAAGATCTGGCGGGGAAATCGCAATCAAAGCAAATTTTATGAAGACTTGTTTGAGCATCATGACCATGGATACACTTGCAAGCAGGTAAACAGCAATTTGCAACTGTATGAGGCTGGATATGTAGCTGATCGTCAACCTTGTATCTTATGAACATGTTTCAGTTATTCAAAGAATGCCGTCTGGGAGCGGTGACAATAAACTGTTGCGAACTCTTTCAAACGCATTATGTAATGTTGAGGGACCTTGCTTTCGAATGAGGGAGTTTTATCAAACCGACCCTGGCTTTTATGGCCGGCTTTATATCGGAATGAACGAACTGCCAAGTATAACAGCCAAAGATGGGAAACAGGTAAGTGTTTATGAATTTTTTTGAACTTAAAAACTTTCGATGAATTCAAACTGAACTTCTAACAAGTCTGAAAATAAACTGATTATCATCTTCGAATTGAATAAGCTTCCTGTCTCGCAGGTCCAGCTCGTCGCTTTCCTTGCCACTCCCCGATCTGAGATTTCAACCTTTCCGCGATATTACCTCAACCAACAAGCCTTAACTAAAATTTCCATAAAGCTCCGGATGTTCGACATGGACCCGGATTTCACCAAATGTCATGATGACGGAGAGACCCGCGGCCGAGCTGCATGTTACCTCCGTCAATGGCTCTACGAGAAATTTGTAACTCCACATAATTGCACGCCTTTTTACATGAGCTATCGAACTCACGGAGTGGACGTTTGTGAGACTGGGGTTATTGCAAAGATTTACCAACGTGTTCTGGACCTGGCAACAAACGAAAACATTGTAAGTTTGAAATCTTTGTTGAGAAGTGCGCTTTATCTTTATATTGCGGAAAAATGTATAAAGCACACTACAAAGTACTTGACACGTTCTATTAAAGCGTCTGTCAGTGTCGAAAGCATTGTTTGCTTTTTGAATTTGTAATTTGTCGGTCGTATGTGATGCGCCTTTGAGCTTTCAGTGCATGGCCGCCTGCAGTCGGACAGAGAGAGAATACAAAGTCGTGCAGCGGAAAACGGAAGCTCCCCGATCGTTGGGATTTAATGAAACACATCTTTACAGATTGGAAATCCATTATGACGACTTGGAAGTAAGTGTGGATTGGATTATCTTATTTCTGCAAGCGATTGACTTCCAACCAACAGACTTTGTCATAGCTTAGGCCAAGCGAGAAATAAAGGCGAGGGGCTACAATTCTAACGAACGTTTTTAATTGATATGAGCATGGGCTACGTCTTCAATCGTTAACATTTTAGCTCGCGCTTTCAAAGAGCAGCCTGAGTATTCAGCGATCTTTGCGGGCCAAATACTACTTGATTACGGCATTCCCATTGCTCTTTGATGACTTTCGTTTATTTTCAGTACGAAAACTATGAGGAAGTTCGAATAACCACTCTTCCCGGCTTCGTTTCTCAAGTTGGCGGTCAGCTCGGTCTATTCCTTGGAATCACCGTAATGAGTATCGCTCAAATGATCCTAAATCTCTACGTTTTTCTGCATGAACGCCTGCAGAGACTTCGCAAGACCTTCAAAGCTCCAAGACCGCCAACTTGACTTCTCAGAATTCGAAAGAAATTTGACACGTGTATTTTCAAGGCTCCCACGCATCTTGAAGCCTTCGAAATGTGGTCTGAATATTGAAAAAGACACAAAGTAAAGGGTGATATGGCTGCATGAAAGAACAAGGTTTATTTTGAAAGACATCTTCGCACTTTCAAGACATCCAGCCTTTGCTTTGAATGGGTTTTGATGGAACAAACCTTACCAATTCTTCGAGTACCAAGTGATTCCAATACTTTTATGTTTGAAAAGCTTCGATCCGGTTGAATGTTTAATCCAGATGGCTTCATCACGGATGAAGCCCATTGTTATGACGCGACTTACTTGAT
Source organism: Bursaphelenchus mucronatus (assembly GCA_025436335.1). Classification (NCBI taxonomy): domain Eukaryota; kingdom Metazoa; phylum Nematoda; class Chromadorea; order Rhabditida; family Aphelenchoididae; genus Bursaphelenchus; species Bursaphelenchus mucronatus. The sequence goes on from CM046359.1 coordinate 3,240,887, forward strand.
CAAGTTAAAGAAACCGAAGAAACGTGTGAAATGCAAGTTAAGGACAAGGCTGTTTGATCGATATTTTGGAGGGACTGAGATTCATGGGCTACTGTTGGCGTTCAATGTAAGTTATCGGCCGATAAGAAGTTGTAGGTTTCTATTATATTAACAAACGAAGTACCCCAAGTACAACAATTACATTTTTTTAAATTTTTTCGGGCATCGGTCACATAACAATTCCAAAAGCTCTAGCTCGCGCTTTGCAGAAATAGCCAAGATATTCAAGGGTCTTTGCAGCCGAGTACGCGCAACCCGGAGAGCAGTCAGAAAAAAACACTTTTTTGTCATATCTTTGCCATTTACGCACAGAAAAAATTGATTTCTTATGGAAACGTTGCTTTCTATGGTACAAATTGGCAAAAAATTTTGCGCCAACTTTCATCGAAATTTGAGCATTGCATTTGGAGTACTTCCGCTGTAAGAAAATATATTTGTACAAAGATCTGACTTCTCAAAGGAATGCTTTTTTCAGAAAGGTATATCCAGTTTATACCAAGCAATATGGATTACATTTTTGGTCATCACCGCCATGATTTCGGCTATGACTACGAGAACAACATTTGACGAGTATTTGGAACATCAAACTGCAACGTCATTCAAAATTAAGCAGGTAAAATACGATATCCTAAAATAACAATTTTTTTTGTTTTCTTATAATAGTATAGTATCACCCAATTTTTTCCAGGTTATGGAGCTAGAATACCCGTCTCTAATCGTCTGCCCAAAAAATCCCGATGCTCTTCGGTTTGATGAAGTTATTAAAGAAATTCAATCCAAATTCCCGCACATTTCCAATAAATTTGCGGAAATGATGGTCGCCTATGTTATTGCTGACTCCGGCTTTGCTAACATGGACAAAAGAATTGACGAACTGACTGAGGGTCATCATAAAAAATTGCGGTATTGGTTGAGAAAATGGCGAACGACGATGGAGGTCGAAGATATTCATCAGTATCTTTTTGAGCAGTTTGGATATCGATGCGAAGATGTAAGCACATTTTTGTATAAATCGTTTAGTGAAGGCCTTCAAAAAATAAACTAATGACCATAATAGGAAGCATGACAATTTTTGTCATATTTTTTGTATTGATGGAAGCTTATCGACTTGTAAAATACCGAAAACAAAAAAAATATGTTTTATTTTTCAGTTCTTTACAAAATGCCGTTATTCCAAGACCGTTGTGCCTTGTTGCGAAATCTTTGAAGAGTACTATCTAATGTTGAGGGGACGTTGCTATCGACTCAAGCATTATAACTTAACGCAGACTGATGTGGCTGATCGAGGAAGATTTCTCGTACAAATGAGACAACTAAATGCTCCATTGACCAGTAAAAATAAGAAACAAGTAGGTCATTTAGACTGTGATCAATGCTGCCTTCCTACTATGAGCTTATATGAGTATTCTAGAAGCGATCGTATTTCTTCTAAGCTGCCTGATTTCAGCCCCAAGTCATCGCCTATTTAGCTCAGCCGCGACGCGAAATCTCCACATATCCCAGGTTCTATATCAACTATCGGGCTTACAACGTGATCACTTGCAAGATGAGAGCCATTAAAATGTTGCGCGACAATAAGAATTGCATTGGAGGAGAAGAGTATGGCGGTCGGAATGATTGTTATATTCGGAAGTGGCTCCATCATCGGATTAATGGACCGTTGAATTGCACCGTATTTTACATGGCTCATAAGAATGATCAGTTCGACACGTGTCCAGTTGGCTTGTTGGCATCGAATTATAAGAGTCTGCAGAATTTGACTGTCGATGACTCGGATGTAAGTCGGATTTTCGTATGTTAGCTGAGTCCTGAATATGAGAAGGCACTGAAACCGGGCAAAATTTTCAGTTGAAATTAAAAGTGTGTGTGTGAACGTTTCAGTTTGCGCTTTACACAGCCGAGATAAGAGTCTTGCATACGTATTAGGAAAAGTTGTTGTCTATTTGTGTCGAGTTTCCTCACGTCGCCAAAACAATTGTTTACAGTGTCTGCCAGCCTGCGAGAGGACAGAGATCACTTGTAGCCATGAGTTCGACGAAGATAATCCGTCTAGGCAATACATTTTTAACAAGAATTTCCCCGATTTCCAGCTTGAGTACGGATTTGAAGATCTTGAGGTAAAAATTATCATTTTTCATGGCCAAACATTTTATAGGCATTGAATTCAATGTCTCATTTTCAGTACGAGTACTACGCCGAGTTCAAAACGACCACCGTTCCCGGGTTCATTTCGGAGATTGGCGGCCAATTCGGGCTTTTTCTCGGAATCAGCGCTACCAGTCTGATTCAATTTTTGCTGAATTTGTTTTATGTGTTCCGAACGCTCTTCCGACGGCGGCAAAGAAGAAAACGGCATCAGATTAAAAGAGAATAAAATTAAAATTTGAATAAATTTTTGAAAAATTTTCAATTTTGCTCATTGTACAAACAGAAAATATTGCTACGGCGACAAGACTGATTGACATCTAAAAAACCACCTCAGTTTTTTTGGCTTCACCTGTTTTTTCATCGCTTCCAATGGCTTGTCGGGTCGCATTCCCCTCATGTATACGACTGTGAACGGAGTAAATAATAAAATAGGAAAAATTGGCTGTACAGGGGCTATTAGTCGACTGGGAAAAAATGGGGTGCAGCAGTTGTCGCGTTTGTACTGGGACCTCGGTAAAATTTAAAATAGGGATAAGACCTAGGCGAAACGGTTTGCTTTTGGGCTACGGAAGCCGCCGAGATTTTTTGGACAAAATCGGTAAAAAAATATTTCAACCGACGCACAACGGACACAAAAATTTTTTACTTTAAATGGGAAATCCGAACGATGAGATGTGTCAGGACTTTGCCATAGAGCAAAAATGCAAAATCTTATCAAAATCGGCTAACAGCAAAAAAGTAGATAGGAGTTAAAAATTGAAGGTCTAAATTGGCCGTTTTGGGAAATAAACGCACCGGTATGTGCTCTAGTAGTCGTAGTGGTCACTCGGCAGAATTTTTTTTAGAATACAATATATTTACATAGAGTATACAAAATTTTCAAGAAAATTGGAAAGTTTTATTTTGGAGTAGCATTTCAAACTTCTAGAAATCATTTGTTTTGGAGTCATACAATTTCTATATTCCACGAAAACTTTTTTCTTTTTCTGATCTGATGACCTTTTAACTGATTGTGATTCACTGTTATTTTCATTTCTAAAACAATCTCACTCCGAACCATCCTCGTAAAATTTCCATTATTTTCCAACATTTCACAGTAATCTTTTTATGTCAAATGATTTATCGCGCGAGTTAGGCGTCGCGCATATGTCATAAAAAGAATTTTTCTAAATTTGTACCAAGTTCCGTCAAAATTTGGGCGTCGCACTTGAAGTACTTCCCCTGTTAGTCGAATTAAAAGGAGTGGTAATAAAATTGTTTTTATTGGATTTTTTATCAACTTTTCCCATCATTGAGACCTTTTGTTTCCCGAGTAATCTTCTCGACTTTACACCGCGTCTTGAAACACCTTGTCATCAGCGCCATTTCTTATCAAAACTTTTTTTTAATTTGGCGCTTTAATGGGACTTGGCTCTTCTTTTCCATAAAAATATTTTCGTTTTAATTTTCGCTCGATTTTTTGGAGAAATATAGTTTTATTTACCTTGTCATCTCGATTAACAAATTAGATTATTTTGTTATCTTCGCTCAAATCAAGTTATGAGAAACTGATTTTGATGAGAAGAGCTTCCGACAAGCATTGTGTTGGCAGCCCCTGCTGATTGTAGGAAAATAGCTTACAAAGGGATTGCTCGTCGTTTTAAAAAATCTGTCTTTTTGATTCCCTTCTAACAGTGTTTTTTGACCGGTAAATACGCCACCCACAAAATTTCGTTTGCATAAGCTGTCAAAATAGGGGATAAGTCCCTCGGAGGGCTGAGTTAACATGAAATCAATTTTGGATCAAAGATTTAGCTTGAAATTTGAAAAGAAAGAGTTGTAAAGTGCGTGCAAAAATTTTCAGAAGTCGCTCTGTGGCCTATTCTCGAAGTGTATGCAAAATTGAGATAAGCTTCGCATTTGGAGTACTTTGCTTATTCGTACTATGTAAGCGGACACAAAAATTTTTTTCAATATTGCCTGTAAAGCACCAACCAAAATTCTCTGTAATTATGTAAATCCCTTAAAATTCTTCCCTTTTTAATTTCTTTTTACACATAATTTACCATCGAAATCCGCCTTCATAAAAAATTACTTGACGTGTAAACCTTTATCTAAAGTTACCAATTTCCATATCAGATGCCAACCTCAAAACCTACTGAGGTTGACACTCTCATCTCAAGCGTCAACAACAACACCCGAAATGACAATGTGCCGGTGCATGGGATTCGTCCCAGCACTTCCATTGAATCCCTCAAATCGCGCCATAGCCATATCAAATTTTTGGACGAAGATCATACTACACAGCAGACAGAGCTGACCGCTGATGGAGTGCTGAATTCATACGGTAAAATTTTGAATCTGTTTTGATTCAATTTTTAGGATCGCTGAATCCGCATCAACTAATGATTTTCTGCACCATGGCGTTGATTTGGACTATTATGGCGCTGCCGTTGCTGGTTAGCGCATTTTTTATTGGCGATCTTTGCTTGGACGAGAGGAATTGCACATTGACTCCGGGCAGCTTGATTGAGGAGGTGAGGACGCTTTTGTTTTATGCACAATAGCAAAGCAGTGCTCAATGTGAAATGCTGAAAATTTCTTCAAGTAAAAAACAGGAGTTTTGGGTCGGTTAAAAACATATGCTAAGGCTTTGATATCTATTGCAATGTTTCTAATATCGACCTCACAGAATCACTGTTTCAGTTCCATTTAGTCGGAGAGAAGTCTCAATGGGCAGATTATTCAACAATGACCTTTGTGTTGGGTAATATGTTGGGTGCAAGTACAATATCTCGGTTTTCTGATGTGTAAGTCATTGAAAACTATCTGCTCTAAAAGATATACAGTCATGTTTTGCATCGATTTTAACTTGCTTTACTTACAGGAAAGGCCGTCGTCCAGCATTGTTACTCAGTTTATTTGGCCTTGGATTGTTTGGAATTATCTCAGCCTATAGTCCAAATATCTTTGTGTTTATGGTGTTCCGTCTGATCCAGGGGATCTTCTTGCCTGTAAGCCTTTCCCCCCATTATCACCCACTTTCAAGGGCTGCGGAATGACGAATTGGGTTTTAGCCTACGAGTCCACCTCCATGAAGCTAAGATCCTATTCGGCGTTGGTGTTCGGCCTCTTCTGGGTGGTCGGTTATTTTGTTTTGGCTCCGATTTGTTATTTCTTCGTTCCTTGGCGACATCAAATCATTGCGTCGTCGCTGCCATCGCTCGTTTGTGCGATTGGTTATTATTTTTTCGTCCCGGAGAGTTTTCATTTTATGGTTTCGAATGGCATGGTTGATCAGTTAAAAGTATGGTATCGAGCGGCCAATCGATGGTCCAACTGGCCAAGAGATGAGAATGAGGTCGAGCACTTGGTAAAGAAGCATGGAATCGAGTCAAAAGCTAGCTCGAACAACGATAAGACCGAAGGATTTATCTGCACCTTGGTTAAACAGAAGGTGTTGCTCATGTACACTGCAGTTTTGGCATATTTATGGTACGTTGAAACAAGGAACTAAGATCTCATTTAATTTTTAGGACCTGTGATTCGTTTGTTTACTACGGACTATCCTTGATTTCAACAACTTTGGCGGGAAATCGATATGTGAATTTTGTTCTTGCTGGATTAGTGGAGATTCCATCTTACATTGTCTCTCCGTATCTACTAGAAGTAATGGGAAGACGAGGATTTGTTTCGTTCATCCATCTTCTAACATCTTTTGCTTTTATTGGAACAATCTTTATAACGAATGAGACTGTTAGCATGGTAAGTCAAAGCCGCATGTTTGTAAACTTGCCGCTCGTGCATGGTACTGCTATCAGGGTTACGACTGAATTCTTTTCAGGGGTTCTGGTTGATTGGTAAATTTGGAATTGCCTGTGCTTACACTTGTTTGTACGTCTACGGCTCTGAAGTTTTCCCTACGGTACTCAGAAGCGGTTGTATTGGAATCTGCTTGTTTTTGGAAAGAATTGGAGGAATCACAGCGCCAATGGTCAGATCAATGGTAAACTCCGAGAAAACCAAATATACCGTTATAATATATATATAAAAAAACGTCAATTTTTTCAGAGTGTGATCTCTCCCAATCTTCCCAACGTCTTCTTCGCAGTTACAGCTGGAGTTGCTGCTTTATTAACCCTACTGCTGCCTGAAACCCGTGGCCTAGAACTTCCAGATCTAACCTGTGAAATTGCGGAGCCTCCGGAGCGGAAACTGTCGAGAGCGCCATCAAGAAGACACACCAATACTAATTCATCGGTAATCTAGATTAATTACTAAAATTTTACCCGGTTTAATCACATATCAGAGAAGTCATTAGCTAATAAATGCTATGTTTTTACACAAATTCTGTTTCAACCAAAATAATATTCACCAAAAGGGATTTCAAGGTCTTATCATTTCTCCGAATATCCGACTTTAAGACGTATTCAAATCAGCGGTATATAATAAATAAAAGCGTCGCTTTGCTGAGCCTTCCGTTCATTCGTAAAATGAGCGGAAAAAGTTCGGCGGCCTTTCAACGGCTGGCATTAGCTTCAATTGCTTGTTCTCTGCTTACATTAACTTTTCTGTTTATATCCGTAGTTGTAATCACCAGAAATGCCAATGAGAACCGATTATATATCCTGGAAAGGTCCAGCAAATTGAAGGTAAATCTATTGATTAGCAATGATGATGGGTAATCAAATAATTTTAGTCTATGTCCGACAACATCTGGGCAGATGTTATGTCCCAACGTGAACTTGTCAGACCAAAAAGAAGTGTCGGTCGCTATGCGTCTAACCCATTCGCTCTAAGCAATGTCATCAACCAGTGCGGCAGTAAGCAATACAACGAAACGTCAAACCTATTGAATCATTGCTTTCAGAATGTGCCCGTCTCAACTGCCCAGCAGGCCCAATTGGCTTGGCCGGCGAGTCTGGAGAAGATGGGACGCCAGGAACTCCAGGAAAATCAGGAGCCCCTGGACCTGACGGCCTCAGCACTCCAATGGACCCTCTTCCAGATTCACCTTGCATAATCTGCCCGGCTGGCCCGCCTGGCCCTCGAGGACAACAAGGGGAAAGAGGAAGACTTGGAGCGGCGGGCCAGAAAGGGCCAAGGGGACCACCTGGAAACCCTGGTCGCGATGGAATTAGAGGCCAGTTTGGTGCTATTGGAGCTCAAGGCGTTCCTGGAGAACCTGGAAAGAAAGGACCCTGTGGTGATCAAATTATCGGTACGTCTTTGAAATTTCTTTATCGTATAACAATATCGTTAATTTTTTTATCGAAAAATATTGCAAAAACTCTTTCATAATTTGAATTTTTAAGCCGGCGTCGGAATACCTGGTCCAAAGGGCCCTCCAGGCAAAAGGGGAGCTGCTGGACCCGTAGGCATTCCCGGAAGGCCTTCGAACATTCCTGGTCCTATTGGCCCCAATGGAAGACAAGGACCAAAAGGCCCCCAAGGAAAGTGTGGAGCACCCGGAGGATTGGCGTCTACGGTCCTCCAGGTGAACCCGGAAACCCGTATGGCTATTGCTGGTCGATCTGCGGACCAAATACTGTTATCAAGTCGGGCAACCCTATCTTTCCCTGGAGCGACTCGGAAAAGGAGGATTACCACTATGATGACACCCAGATTGGCGGATATGGCTATGGAAAGTAAAAAGATTGAGAAGTGCTATTCATTGAACAATTTTTGAAAACGGATTCCTGAAACCCTTTTAAAAGGCTTCCGAATAAAATATATATATGTATAATCCATCACATGTAGCCATGCTCAGTTTATACGATTCACTTGTTAAAGAAATTACAGAATTTTTAAGATGAAATAATTACCCGCTTGGAAGAGAATTTGGACTTCCTCCATGAAAACCATAAATGTTTATTTGAGTTAAATTTAGTTCACAGTTTCAGTTCTATTGGCAATGTATTCTTTCAGCTGTGGGATATTTCCGATCTTTTTGTAATGCTCAACCACCTTTGGGTATTTCGCGACCAATTTGTCATCAAGTCTTGTCAGAGTGGTAACATGAGATTGGACAACGAAATCAGCATAAGTTATCCCGGACTTTAGAACATATCCATTCCCAGCCTCCTCCAACGTTTTGTTATAAAACTCCAAAGCTTTGGTGGCCGATGAAACAAATTCGGCGTACGCGGCGTCCTAAAATAATATTACTTTAGAGTACTTAACGAGCAGTGGTATAAACATTATTGAATCAATTTTGGGGTCTGGCCTACCACATCCTCAACTGGGTTCATTTTTGCCTTGTAAAGACAGTATCTCAAATGAGTGAAGAAACAGTCGTGGAAGAAATCATTGTTCATCGTCGTCATCTACGTGCTCTCTCGCAAAGCGATCGCTAAACCACTCGGCTTGTTTTGAATAAACGAGACAAAGTTTAGATTACAAAAGCCGGACTTACCGCAAACTGGAGCTCCTATACCGTTTATTGTAAGGTTAGTTTTAAAGATTGCTCGTTTTTAAAGTTTATAACGTATCGTAATATTAAAGTTGCGTTATGTTGATTCATCAGAATAATTTTCTACCGAAAGAAAACGTTCTTAAAAGTTGCGTTATCGCGCAAAAAGCATGTAAGCAGAAAAAAATCAAGCGTTATATAAGAAATTTCTGCGCTGTTGCCTATATAAACCCATTGTCGACTTCTTCACCATCATAAAATTGGTAGCAACAGCCGAAGACTTGGTACAACAAATTGCAAGGTAACAAATAAATTGTTCGCTTTATAAGGTTTGATATTTTGTCAATATTATTCTCATCATTTACTCCATTTTCAGAATGACCGATTCCACCATTCGTTCGCCCGGTTTTTGTCCAGCTTTCGCCGAAGAATTTTTGGCAAACCTCGAACATTATGAGAAAAAATTAACTCCAGAAATATGCCGTCCGTTCAACGCACAAGTTCACAAAGACGATTTGCAATATCTCCATCATGCAGAGGATTGCATTGAAACGGTTATGGAGTTAAACGATAAATGTGTGACGGAGGGCTTTGAAATTACGGAGGATTTAATGAAAGCCTATGATTTATATTTAAACCGATACTTAGTGTAAGTCCGGTGAAAATTTTGAGAGATTTTGGGTGTGTTTGTTAAAAGTTTTGGAAGAAAGTCTTGCATATTATATATAAAAAAGGGAATTGATCGCTGAGGTGCTCGAAGTGTTATTACTACTTGAAAAATCTTCAAATTTTGCAAGCGTATAATAAATGGGCCACACATCAGTTCTTGAAAAACTTAGCTATCTTGTTGCTAATGTGGCCCAGAGATTCAAAGGTCCATTCGATGAAACAGGCGTAAAATTGAATTTAACTACATTTACTTGTTTTAATAATAAATTGTAACGATGGATTGATTTGTTGTCATTTTTGACATAAAAATGATTAACGATCATATAAGTTTTTATTTGTTATTGGAGGCAGGCACAATATTTCAACAGTAAATCGACAGTAATCGTCCGCTAGATAAAAATCAAAAATTTTAGTAGCTAATATAAGTGTGGTCACAGAAGAATTTGCTTCGAATTTCTTCCGATGAGGCGAAAATCAGTGCAAAAATTGGTTTGCACCGATTTTTGAAATTCATTCCCGACATAAAGGGCCGGAACGGCTACTTTTGAATTGCGCTTTTTACGGCGTGTGAAACGAAATGTCAAAGAAAGTTTTTTTGTGTCCTGCAGCGAAAACAAAAGCGGAAAAATTGCAAACAGTAAAATAATTATTAGTAATCATGTAAAATGTCACCATTATTTTTTTCCGTTGTTATTGGTACAGTAGACGAAGAAACTTTTTGGACATTTCGTTCACACGCCGTAAAAAGCGCGATTCAAAAATAGTTGTGCTGTCCTTTAACGCGGGCATTGGAAAATCTGTCGAGGTTTTCGCACTAAAAGTTTAAAGCCGTAAAAAGTAGCCGTACTGTCCCTTTAATAATTTCAGAAATCGGCGCAGAGTTATGCGTATGTCAAGAGATTTACGATTTTCTCTTTTTAAAAAACCTTTTTTAACGACTTTGGTTTCAGCCTTCACACGTCGCTCATCTACACCACCCAGCTGAATGTTCAATTTGAGAACGATATATGTGCCATATGTCACGAAGAGCAATCAAAGAAGCCCATGTATTGTATGCAATGCCTAAAAGTGATTGGCTGTTACGACTGCATTGTGGATTGGGTTGGAAATGACGACAGTTACTTTTTGAAATGTTTGCGATGTCAAAGAAGATGTTTGGCATCTTGCCCGACGTTTTACTTCGCAAAGATTTAATTTATTGTAAAGACTGGCTAAAAAATAAATTATTTGGTAACCGTCGTTTCCGCCTTATGATAAAGCTCAAAAAAAAGTTTTTTCGCCAATTTTTTTGAGCATTTCGGTTACCAAAACCACGATTTAGAAGTACTGTTGTGCGGTTTTACCTCGAAGTGTGTAAAAGAATCTCCGCTGTTTCAATGAATTTCTGCAAGACAATAAAAGAAGATGAGAAATAAATACAAACTATTATTTCAAAAGGCCAGAGCAGCTACTTTTGAATCATGCTTTTTACGGCGTGGAAACGAAATGCCAAAAAAGTTTTTGTATGTCCTGCATCGAAAACAAAGGCGGCAGAGTTGCAAACAGTAAAATAGTAATTAGTAAGCATGTAGAATGTCACCATTATTTTTTTCGTTGTTATTGGTACAGTAGACAAAGAAACTTTTTGGACATTTCGTTTCCACGCCGTAAAAAGCGCGATTCAAAAGTGGCTGTACTGTCCCTTTAACAAAGTGCAAAATGAAGAAAGAGGAAAACCATAATGTGAATTCTGAACGCGTAGTTAAATGCATAAATACTACGCGCGACATAAAGAGCGTGGAATTTGCACTTTGCATTTTCCCCTTTTCCATTTTGGCCCAAGCGACATGCACTTTTCGGCGACCGCACCCGCGCGACATCAGCGATAAAATTCTACGGACTCTATCACGCGAGTAGTACAAAATATTTTATTCCATAGTTCATTTCTTTGAATTGTACAATTGAACAATTACGTATCTTTGACATTTCACATAAATTTACTTTTGTATAACCCGTACTCTTAAAACTTTTTTGTAAAAATGTGACTTTTATGATAAAAAAGTAAGATGCGAAGTGCAAAAAATGCTTTCTTTGCGCGTTACTTGCATTTTGCAAGACCTAAAAATGGGCGATTTTAAGGTTTTGGCACTCCAACATCTGTATTCGTTTTTACATAGCTTGGCCACGACGCCAACGCCAGCTTACGGTATGTCTTTTCAAATATAGTGTACGTGTTCAATTCCGTTTTAAAAACATAACTGGCCATAAATTAAAGTGTTTTGGGTGTCAAACATTATTAAATTGCTTCATTTACTTTTTACATTTTCTGGACTTTCGACCATGCTCAATACGTATATAAATGCTGCCGGCTAAAAAAGAGATAACAAGATTGCAAATGGCCCAAACGTTACCCATTGGCCAATGAAAAACGTTTAAAAGGCCAGAACAGCTACTTTTGAATTGCGCGTTTTACGGAAATGAAATGTCAAAGAAGTTTTTTTATGTCCTGCAGCAAAAACAAAGGCGTCAGGGTTGCAAACAGTAAAATAACTATTAGTATGCATGTAGAATGTCAGCATTACGTTTTTCCCGTTGTTATTGGTACAGTAGACCAAGAAACTTTTTGGACATTTTGTTGTCGTAAAAAGCGCGACCCAAAAGTAGCTGTACTGTCCCTTTAACGGCTGCTCTTTGCCGTTAGCGGTTACTGAAACGAAGTGTTGAGATTGTTTTCTTGAACACTGAAAGTAGTTAATTCATTTTCGAAGGGCTAACATGGTTGTCATCTAATTAAAGAATAGAAATTATTAAAATGATGAAAAAGCGCTGTAGAGCAAAGTGTGTAATGACGTGTAAAGAAATTCCTGCTTTGTTATTTTATTATAATAATTTCTTGTACTCTTTCCCTCACCAAACGTTTGATGATATGGCTTCCGCGCCAAACTGGATTTATTTTTTTCGTATTGCGTGTTATCATGTCATACCGTCAATTTAATTAAGATTATTTTCAACTTTTTCAACAGAGATATCCCACTTTGTTGGAGGTCTTGGTGCACATTCTGTCTGCATGAGCATGCCCGCCCTGTTCTAACAATAGTCATAGCACTTCAGCAGTGGGTAAAAGTGTTCTTTTCCATTTTAACGAATCCATCGTATAACAAACATTGGCTCATGTGGGATTCTTTTTTGGGGGTTTTGGAATTTCATTGATATTAGACCCCTCTGAATCCGAACGGTCCCTAATTTTGCGCGACGCAGGCGACCATGGAGAATTGTGTTTTAACCTTTCCAACTTTTAAATTTTACGCTTTGTTGAATTCTGTATCTTGGCATTGAAAGTTGTGTTTAATTTCTCTACAGCGGATCGCAAAACATTGTTAATTTTATTTTCTTATATTATAGAAGAATTTTGCTGTTGGAAGATCCATTCTGGAGCCGTCTGAAACTGTTTCAACTTTGGCTTCTAAAAGGTTTTTACGCATTTTTCATCCTAATGTTTCGATTGTTGACTTGTAAGCTTAGAAAATAAAGTTCTGCAATTTGCTGTTGGAGACCTATTTGAACCAAAGTTGAAGTAGACAAAATTTTAAAGTTTGTATTCTATTATACAAGTTGAAATGTGAAAAATTACCTATACACAATTTATGATATATCATATTAAAGCTGTTTCAGCCTTCATAACCCAGTTTATTTTTCTGTTTACAGGTTCGAGAGACCCCTTTCCGGCCGGCACCACTCGCAAATAAGTTGTAATGAGTAAGTATGTACTTGCAACCGTTAATTGTTATTTGTTTCGGCCTTTTCTAACGTATTGGAAATGCGACGCTCAGATTTTACTTTATAACTTTTCTGACAGGTCCAGTATAACCCCCATATCAATTCTTGGAAGTTGTAGTAACTCTGGCTTGTAGGCGTAGGCGAAATATTCAGCAATCCTTGCGGCCGAGAGAGTATGCAAAACGCGGAGCGCGTTCACAGAGAAAAACACATTTTGGTCATATCTTTTTCAGTTTCGTGCAGAAATAATTGGATCGCAGCTTAACTTCAAACCCATGAGCTACAAAATCTTTAGCACCTGGAATTTCTTTACTGGGTATTCAAGTCTTTGTACACTTCGAAAACTTTGTATTTTACTCTTTTACTCGAACTTGAAAAAATCCTGAGGTATAAGAAGAGAAGAGCATTCTATGAATTTCCAAAAGGTTGGAGGTTCATGTTTTACATTGAAAAGTTCGAATAAGCAGATAATGGATTTACAGTAAATCCATTATTGATTTCGTAATTGCAAATTATATGGCCTAATTCAATGATTATCATGATTACCGTATTTTTCATTGCATTTTCGCAGCCCTTTCAAAAAACACTTAAAAAGAGTCCATTGACAAAGAAATTGTACTCCGTAAGTCCACATGAACCTATTGACTAGTCGGTGTCCAAACCAGACGGAATCAAATTTTTGGCCTTTCTACAATACTTTGGTTTCCCAAACACGTGGCCTTCTCATAAATACATGCCCTAAAGGTGAAGAACTAATTTTTCGCCCAAAATTGGATTTTCGAATCTCCACCCCTTATGTCACAACGCCATTCCACATTACGTACGCCATAAAATCGGTGCAGCAGTATTTTTTATGGCGTCTAGAGAAACTACTGTTCTAATATTTGTTACAATTTGTTTCTGTCTTTGGTATTCGAAGATAGCTGATAGCTCGTTGAGCTACGACAATGTGAATCATACAAACAGGTGATTTTATCTTGGGGTTATGGTTAGAGTAGACTCGTGGGCAAAAAAAAACTCAATTGCAATGAGGTTACAGAGTTCAACATAATAAAACTTAACTTGGTTTACACAACGTAAAATTATAGTTACTTTTACCTTTCGTATTTTGCTCTGAAGGCCGCCATATGTCAAAATACAGGGGACCTGTCGGTAATAAAATATGCTCTTGGGAGCTCTGATATCGCTTGTGAGAGTAAGTTTTCGTACTACATATACCAATTTGTTATTCCACATAACATTTTGTGTGCCTATAAGTTCTCTCAAAACTAGTTCCGCGTGAACGGACAGCGCCAACGTCCACTCTGTTAGTCGGAATTAGACATGGATCTCGGGCCGGCCAGGAAAATTGAACTTACTAGCAAAAAGACAAATTGTAGTATTCAAATTGTACGAAATAAGGGAAAATTTTTGTCAATATACAAAATGATGGTCAAAGTAAAGCTGGGATGAAGTAGCAGCTGTTTTTTTTTTTTTTTTTGAAGCTTTCAGAAGCTAATACTAAACTTTATTATATTAGAATACACTAGTGGGCGGTAGGGTACTTCTCCTTTCAAACAAAGCGATGACTAAAGGTTGCAAATGCAGTTCCTTTGCGAATTGCCTTTTACTAAGCCTTGATATGTTTTCGTTACGTGTCGCGACAAACAATCAGCACCAATTCATTTTTCACTGTGCGTGGTCGGCGCGCTTTTACTCGTCGCCGTGCGGCAAGTCTTTGCGCTACTGCGTACTGTGCAAACATGTTAAGACTCTTTGGTCCGCCTAGTATTGTCATTTTATATACTTCCTCAATAGGCTAAAACAGTCATAAGATTTATGCTCTATGACTTTTTAATCAGTTCTTATAAAAGAATTTGTAATTAAGTGCACGTACATAACATGATAATGAGATGTATCGCATAAGAAATGATGAAAACGTTGATACTTTGTTTGTAGGCGCTGTTTATTTCCCTAGAGTACAACAACTCTCAAATATCGACAAAAAATTTCCCGGAATGCAATTAACAACAATACATATATTTTTATTAAGGGTATTAAAAAGCATGCAACACAGCAAAACTGCCTTTTTAAAAGCCGTTGATTAGCGTTTGGAGACCTCAAATGCTTACTGTGGAATATTAATGGACTTGGCAAAATAATAAATAGAGTATACCTAGAAATTTAGGTGCGGCACTTGAGTAATAAGTCATATAGTAATCACTAACCACGTTAGCTGCGCTTTCTATGTCCAGCCACGATTTTTTACGTAAAATGGGAAAAGACGGTCATAGAAAGAAACTAGCGATAAGCAATTGTGTTCAGATCTAACTTTTCGGGCTACAAACTCTTCGTTCCAAAAATTGCAAAGTGTCGGATCCGTGCTTAATTCGGTGAAACCCACACTAATATTTGAAGTATTTCCTCGGTGAAGAAGCACGCTAATGAGCCAGCTGCAAAAAAACATTTGCAAAACAGGAAAAAACTTTATTTTTCTATCCCACAAAACGTGTGATCGAAGGAGGCGGTAGCAGAGGGTGTTCAGAGAATTATGGAAAACACAATTCATTAATAACTTTGCGGTTAGTGGTCCAATCCGAAAATTTTTTTGTATTTTACAGCAAATGTTCGGAGTTTTTAGAATCTAAAAATGTTTTTCGTTTATCGGCCACAAATAAGGCTATAAAGCGTCGCAGTTGTGAAGGAAAATGGGCGTACAAGTATTCAAAAAACATATCATGATATTTCTTTTCAATTTTTGTAATTTGGCGGAGACATTTTGTAACCTCGGTGGACGGTTTTTCTTCGACCTCGGAGGGTCAAATCTAGGAAAAACGAAAAAAAATGGTATCCCTGGGGGCTTAGCACTTAAATACGGTTTGTTGCGTCGTATGTCCGATGACAGATGAAAAAAGGCAATTCGGCGGAAAAAAATATGAACCCATTTAAGAAATTAAGATGAGAAAAATAGTGACCGCCGATAAGAATAATCATGTTTTTTGGTTGATAAAGGCCGTATAAAACCAAAAGTTTTATTTTCCTCATCATAATTTCTAAAATAGGTTCATATTTTTCTCCGCCGATTTCTCCGCCGAATTGCCGTTTTTTCATCTGCCTGTCGGCCGAAGACGTAACAAGTCGTATTTAGGCACCATGCCATCAGGGATAACATACGCTTTGATTTTAGCCAGGTTTGACCCTCTGAACTCAAAGAAGAGTCGTTCGCCGAGGTTAAAAAATGTCTCCGCCAAATCACAAAAATTTGAAAAAATATCATATTTTTATCTTTTGGATCTCTTTCTGCCCATTTTCTTTATACACACAACGATTTACAGCCTCATTTGTGAAAAAAAACATTCCGTCGAATTCAAGGCGGATTACGGACGTCCCCGCCAATAAAAGAAAAATTTTTTAGATTCCAAAAACTCCGAACATTTGCTGTAAAATATTACAAAAAAAAATTTGGGATTGGACCACTGAGCGCACAGTTATTAATGAATAGTTTTTTCCATAATTCTCTGAATACCCTGTATAGTGTTAGAAAGTTAGAATCCCTATTCAGCGTTTGATGGTTGAGTTTTCGCTTTTGTAATTTTTCGTAAATTTGAGTGCTTCTTATGTGAGACAATACAAAAAAATTTTTATATATTATAATTAGCTTTCTGTCAATGCATAGACTTCATATTTACCAAGATTCCAAAATTTGTTTATTGCTCTATATTGCAAATAATTGTCTTGTGATCATCCTTTAAGGGCAAAATTTTGTCTACCCCATTAAACCGTTTTCCGCAATGAATAGAGATATTTATATTTATTATAAAGCTCAAATAATGTCTAATAAAACAAAAATTGGTATTATACGAACGCGCGAAGATCTCCTAAAATTTAAAAAAAGGTGCTAAATTTCTAAATCTTAATGTTTTGAAGTATTGGGTATATTTACTGAACACTTACACCTCATTTCTTCTTTTTAGTACTAAAACTTTTTTTTCTTTTACTAGCGCGTATATTTACCGAGCCAAAAACGTCGGCTCGGCAAATTGAGCTTAAGGGCAAAAAGAAAAATTTTAGTACTGAAATTGAATAAAACGAAGCGAGAATTTTTCGTAAAATGTAGACGATGGTTGAATTAGCAGCAGTTTTTATAGTTTTTAATTATATTTTAGACCTGCGGGGCCGGGCCGCCTTCTTCCGGCCCGAGAGACATGTCTATTCCTGTCTGACAACCAAATTACAGTCCCAGAAAGTATTGCTAACCTTGTTAGTACGACAGAAACTAAAAACCTTCTAAAAGTTCAATCTAAGATCATTTCAGATCCATGCGAGAACACAACTGTCTAGATTGCATGATGGTCCATCCATATGAGGACTGGCTACCGATTTATCAGCAGTTTACCCGCGCCCATAGGGTTTTCTTCTTCTTTTCATGCTTTGCAAATTTTTACTTTTTATATCGATTATTTTTTGCGTCAATGATTCACAAGAATATTCGACTAGTACTGGTAAGCTTTTTATTTTTTTTGATTCCCAAAAAGATTGTAGTGTGCGGAAAAAAATAATTTTTGCAGTAATATTTTTTAATTTTTTGCTCCATTCAAAAATTTCAACATTTTTGTGCAGTAAAATTCTAAAAACACAAAGGTTATTTTTGGCATGGTGTAACAAAGTCCAAAGGTTTACTTTTGCCAAAAGCTTCACATTTTTTCAACCTTTCAACAGAAAAGTTGCGGTCGTTTCTGCTAATAAGCGCGACCTAGGAGTCATGTATAATATTATTGCACGCCTTTCTTTCAGTGCAGTGCCGCCTTATCGTTCGAGATGCTCGGCGGAACTCGCATTTCGGTCCAACTTTTGTTGGAGAACACGGCCGATGTGGAAGATCGCTATGTTGTGAACTTAATTTGTTTGGTCCTAAGTAATATTCATATGATCTCAATTTTTGGTTCCGTTTTATGCATGAATATGCTGGCTGTTGAACAGCATATGGCTACCGTTTGGGTAAAGGACTATGAACAGCGAAGCTGTACGGTCGGGATTATATTGATCGCGCTGGTGGTAAGTAAATGCCACGTTTTTAACAAAAATGCATTTAAAATTCGGAGAAAGGATTCAGTTCTACAGCACATGACATAATTATAGCCGCACCTTAAAATTGCTGTAACTTTTTTGGTTGTCAATATAAATGTCTCACGTTAGATACCACTGTGTTTTATTGCACCATAAATGAGGTGCCAAAAAATTATTTCGAGAAGTTTCCATAATTTTGAAAAAAGCTGAAATAAAACAAAAATTAGGCCTCATTTGAAGCATTAAAAGTGTAGGCGCCGAAAGCCCTTTTTTCTCTGACCTTATCTCTCGTAGCCACTCATCCACAAAGATCGTTGAATATTTTCACAGCCCTTGGAAATAATGACTTCAGAACTTTAGTGTAAAAATTGTATTAAATGCAACATCAAACCTCAAACATTGAACCTCAATTTTAACCTTTTAAATGCCAACCAGAAAAATGTTTCAACATCTTGGAATCGCATGCAAAGCGAGCACTAAGATGTTCAAAGATTGACGAGACGCCAATTTGGAGGGCAGACAGAATATGACAAAATTTTGCTCCACTTTTACCTTTCAAATCCATCAACCCCAAAAATTTCAGTTTGTTCAAAGTGTGCCTCTGGCGATAGTGCTCAACTGGTATTACATGAAAGATGATTTTCATCTCCATACCTCATACAAAAGTTGCATTGCCATGGACTTACATTGGGAACTGGCGTTGATGGGGTTCAGCGCCTGTAGTGTTACTTGCACTGTCGCTGCTGTGGTAAGTCAGAGATCTTTTCTTATTATAAAACTTTTCGGACGGTCAAAAAACAATTTTATTGCTTCGCAGAGGTCGTTGAAAGGGAATTACGCGGGCGTTTAGTTGTTTGTGGTCTAAAAAGGTTATTAAGAATCTATTTTTTAGCCTAATTTTCAAAAACTTGGCCAAAAAACGCTACTACCGCGGAAATAAACGAAATTGGAGCCCACCAGTCGTGTTGAAGCCTCCTGTAATCTACATTTTACTACAGACCCAAAAAAATCAAAAAATCTTTTTTAGTGGATGGAATGGCTGAAAAAGAAGAATCGTCGACTCACGCGGAATCGGTTGATGCTTCAAAGTTTGAGCGCCCGATTTCAACAGACCGAAAATTCAGCTATGAATGCTGCAATTGCTCCATCCATGGTTGGGTACATGGTGATGACATTTTGCGGGTTTATCCTCAGTTTCACACGCAAATATTTCGTGGACAATTACGGGGAGGACTTCATTTTGAACAAGTTTGCGACCGATGTAAGTTCTTTTTAGGGCTCGAAAAATGGAAGGCAGGGTTTATAGGACTTTTTGTCACAGAACCGAATCCCATATCTAGAGTTATTTTGATTGTTTACTCCAAATTTGACCCTTTGAAACTTGACACAAATTTAGAGAACGGTCTTTAAAGGAATATGCAAAAGTCTCAACTCGCATTTTGGAGAAACTGCCCAGATCTTGAGGTCGAAAAAATCGTACATGTTCTCCACTGGTTTCTGCACAATGCAAGATGAGACTTTCGCAAATGGCATGGAAAATTGTACCCTAGATTTGTATCAAGTTTTAAAGGAACAAATTTGGGGCAAACCATTATCAAAATGAATCCTGCATTTCTTCTATAACTTTTCAGTTAGGCTACATGCTCTTCGACATCTACTCAGTGTTCCACATGTTTTGTTTTCTCTATTGCAATAAATACCTTCGGAATCAGTGTCGCAGAGACCTCTTCCGAATGATGGGAAGAAGCACACGACAATCCGAGAGAGCCGTTAATTTCATCGCGGACAAAAATGCTGAGCTCACGGGAGAGCAGTATTTCAATCAACTCAAGAATAGTTGGCAATAAAGACTTTCGAATTCGGAATGGATTTTGTGATAGATCAGATCAGTTAGTATAAGGTCGAGTTGGGACTCAAAAAAAAGTTCAAATAACGTACTAATCCTTGCAAATACGCCGCATAAGGCCGTAACACATCATTTCCAACATTATTGACCTTAGCAATCTATTTTCAAAACACCGGTATCCATATAAATATAAAAAGCCAAAACTTTTGAATTTCGAATACAAACGGCAAATGTTTTACCAAATACTTTATTCACGCATTTTCAAAATACATATGACATCTCTATTCATATTCGGCAGTCTTTGGGTTCTCTCTTCCCGGTTGATATGCCAAATTCATAACATTTACATCACCATGTTTGGCCATAAATTCCTTTTTCGTTCGATAATTCTGATATTTCACAAGGGCTGAGACCTTCTTCGGAAACTCGGGGATCAGCCAAGCCAATATTCTCTTCACAGCAAGGACAAAGTGCTAAAAATTATATTGGTTTAGACCATTTTACCAAAGACGCCTACTACAATATCCTACAACTTCCAACAACATACATGTCCTACAACATGCACAAATCTCTTCCATGGCCAAATTAAGTATTTCTAAACCACAAAATTCTTTTTGAGCACAAAACAGCAATTACAGCCCAAAACTTGGTCACTTTTTACCTACAACAATATAACTAATGTCTTTATCCGTTCAAAAGCTGCATTTTATGAAAAATCCTTGGAATCTCCACGCCCCATAAGTACTAATAAGCCCACAATAAACCAAGCACAAGCACAAACACCAACTAAAATTTTTACTTCTTATCCATTATCTACTACAACTATAATATAAACGACTTTCTCACCTCAAAAACAAGTACAAAGCCCAGTCTCAAAACCATCAGAATGTACCATCTGTGGTCAATCTTCTTCCAATCGTTTCTGAAGTAACATTCAGTGACATTATCTGGGGTTCTTCCTCTAAATTCGGTTAGATTCGTATCCAAGGCATCTAAAGTTGCATTCCAGTATGTCTCGAGTGAATAATTATTCTCGAGCAAGTGATACATTCTCGGGATCATATCCGACGAAAATGCAATCACCAGACCCTAAAATATGCGCCTTTAATCATCTTTTCCTTCCAAATTTACCTAAAAATCAATAAGAAATCGATGCGGAACCTACGTTAATTAAGACCGAAAATCCGCTCATAAAATCCAGAATTGTTCTCCAGATTCCAATGCCATTAGAGACTAAAGCCACTGGTCGTTGATAAACAGCGAGGATTTTGTAGGAGTCACCGCGGATCTCGCAGACATTATTGAGCAGAGCAAAGACGGGGGCCAATGGAAAAGTCGCCGTAAACATGGCACAGAATCCAAATTGAACAGCTGAAAGTTATAGATTAAAAATGTGTCGTTCTAAGGATGCCACGGAATCCTAATCATCTTATTGCCTATTATAATATCACCGAAAACTCCTAAAACCCGAACAAAAATCAAATCAAAAACTTACCCATTTCCAAATACTCGTTGAACAGTTGTTGCTGATCGTAGGGGTTCAGCAAAAAGTTCTCCACCACAATCGTATTTTCATCTCTCGGCAAAAGTTGATCGTTTTTCTCTTGAAAACTCCGAGCCCTGTAGGAACGCCAGCAAGTTCTAAAAAATTTCGGAATTAATAAACGAACTGACGTGACAGAGAATGTGCACAGATCATTTCCAAACTATTCTTATATTGTAGTAGCAAAAAAAAAATTCAAAAATAAAAAATCGAAGCAATACACAAAAAGACTTTTTTTTCAGATTACGCACTTACGGTACGAAAATCTCCATAATCAGGCTGAAAAACTGTTTTCCGCACATGGTCACAAATAATTGGATAATCAGTTCGACCATGCAGCCCGCTTGACTGCATTCGGCAGTTCTGACTCCAAACAGCCTAAAGCCATTCCAATAATCCGGACCCAGATCATAATCTTCCGGAATAGTTGGCGGCGCTCCATTGAATTTGCCGCGGAAAAACGCAATGTAAAAAATACTGGCGTACAAGTTGACAAATTCAAAACAAAATATTTTGACGGCAAATTGATTGTCAAATTCGATCTGAGTCATCGGGCATTCCCATTCCGTCAGTTTGTATGCGGTAAGTCGATAGAGTCGGCTCATACCCATAATGAAAATAAAATTAATGAGAGCGCCCGTAAACGAGATCACCATTGTACTGAGAATGTAATCAAAATGGGCGAGGAGTTGGGCGACGATGACTTGATACACCAAAATTCCAATTAAAGCCGCAATCACCAAAAGTACCTAAAATAACATTGATTTTTAGTTAAAAATATCATAATTGATGTCACTACAATAAAATCTCTAAAACACTCAAACTATGCCCTTCCTTTTACAGCCAAACGTACAAAAAAGACAGCAGTTACATAACTGAACGACATTTTCAACACCTTTTCCAGCCTTAGATCGCTGATCAGATAATCTTGCGAATCATCGGGATTATTAATATCCGGCACATTCTTGAGGAATTTGAACTGATATTGCGGCCGGACCAGATCATCAACTTCATCGTGACCCAATAAATGCCAACGGTACTTCAATCTCCAATAAAATCGCTTCCATTTCTCGAGAAATCCCGTGGCCCAGATCGAGGTGACTATGGCCAATAAAATCGTGGCCGGATTATCGAAAACGTACGAAAGCTAAACTCGAAATCCAAAAAATGAGCAAGAACAAGGCCAAGACCCACCTTTGCATACCAACAATTGTCACTAAACTTCCGAATTCGATTGCCACCAACGTGTTGATGCAGCGAACACAAATAGATCTTACCCCCAAAGTTAGGATCGCAGATTTGAGAACTAAACAAAGAATAAATAATAAAACATGGTCGCACTTACCTCGGGACATCAAAAATGGCGATAAATAGCCCAATCACGGTAAAAATAGTTCCAACAATCGCCATGTACACCATGGATTGGGTGTAAAATCCGAGCCAGGCAAAATAGAAAGAGATCTTCGAGCCAAAGTACTTCCTAAAATTATTGGTCAACATAAATTAAACCGTCCAAATTCGGTCCCAAATTAAAGAACAAGACCTACTGAACCAGATCCAAGGGTTGGCTAAGGTTCCAATTGGAAAAATTGGTCCAGTATTTGCGCAGAACTTCGCGATCATTCATTTCTTCCAGATTCAGGTCGGCAGTTTCTTCGCGAAGGCTCTAAACCTCAACTAATCTCTAAATAAATGTGAACGTACCTCATGGAGTGGGAAACAGGCATGATAAACCTCTTCTTGGATCAATCTTTCAATTCCAAATTCGATTTTCTGCTGTTCTTTGTCGTTGAATCGGGTTCGAAGGAGAATATCATAGATGATTCTGCTTTTTTCTGCTGTTGTAAAGAATCTTTCACAATCATCTGCTCCGTAGTAGCTGGAAACGGAATAAAATTCAGTTTGTTTTGCAATTTCCCATCAGTTTTTGGGTAAATCAAGATTTTGCACTTCGTCACAAAATTTGACGAAGTGTCCCAAAAATTATCGTATTTGTTGAATAAGTCAAAAAATGACAAAAAACGCTCGTAAATATATTTAGAGGGTATTCTAGACTCTCCAAAAATTTTAGGCATTAAGATTTCGTCGCTTTTTATATTATCCATGACATCTCCTCTTACCTTTCAAGTTTATTCTCTTTGAAGTCCTCATAAAAATATGTGGTCATGCTTATCCGTTGTATAACCTCGTCCGGCAACTTTTTCATGAGCTTACACCAGATTTGCTTCTTCTGTGGGCTGTACTTTTCCTGAAAGATTTCATTTATTTCATATGACATTAGATTGCGTGTACTCCACGAGGTGTTACAGCATGCAAAACTTACATAAAAATCGTTGTAAAGAATTGGTTTTCGTATCTGATGCAATTCCGCTTGTCGACACAGGATAGGAAATGGGCAGGTTATGAGGCGAGTTCGGTAGTCAATGTTATCTGAAGAAAAACGTGTAATTACAGTAACCCTGATGTATGAATTTCTGTATTTTGCCAATCAAAACGTTGATGACGTCAGCTGGTTTCCTCCGAAACTAGATCGTTAAAATGACTTTATTTTAGCTTTGAAATTACTTTTTGAGTCAGCAGATGTCTAGTGTAACATAAGAAACGTCGAATTTAGACGATTTTTTCTCGCAACCTTTCGATTATGTTGTCTTACACAATTTTGGGCCCAAAAATTTGATTAATGACTATGTTTTACCTTTGCAATTCTCATGGTTCCTCTTCAAATACCAAGTACAATATAAAAATCATTACGTTTTTGAAGCTGCGGGCCATTTCTGATTTCTAGTCCAATTTTGACCAAATTTTCTTCAAATTTCTCTCGGATGCTTCTCCTTTCCCTCTCGCTTTCGCCATCTTCACGATTTTCTTTGACTTCGTACACTAAAACAAAGTCAATCTTCGGATCCGCAGGGTATTGGCTTCTTAGATCGGTCGTTTGTTCTTTTGCGTTGTTGCCTACTTCCGAATCAAGTTTCCCTGTGCTTTGAAGTGTACTCAATTTATCGTTACTGGCCTGAAAATTAAAAAATAATAATATTCTTTGTCATTGTCAATTGTGGGGTTTTACGTAATCTCTGTCAAAAAGATCGCTAAATATCGCATTTGTGGATGCTAAATGAGAGCTAAAACTTTCCGGCATTGATATGTAGTCTTATTAGAGAACGTCTGCAAAATTTTTAAAAAAATGAGACTTTTACTACAATATTGCTACAGTAATCCTCACATATTTTTGTTATGTGTTTTTTCGACAACATCCGTTTCGTCCGTTTCCCCCATGTATAATTTATTCTACTTTCGTAAATAATAAACCCCCTACAATTGCTATGAAATATTACTCCGACTTCTACTCTACTACAACTACAATTTTTGAAAAATGGTGAACCTACACTTTCCAGCTTAGCCTCGTTCTTCTTTGTAATGCCACTCATTCAACTATTGTAACTCGCCAGGTTTATTTCACTGTAACGTCTATAGAGTTTCGTGGCAGAAGATCGACCGAGCAATAGAAAATATCTGCAAAGTGATTTTTGGAATTTCGAAAAATGGATAATAAAAGCGGAATTGAACTGGATTTGGGAGTGCTCGATGAGTTGACTGCGATTAAAGGTATGATGAAGGTTGAAAAATTTGGAATGAATAGTTGCAAACCAAAAACGAGACGTTTGACAGTGTGATAAATGTTTCAAACATTGAGAAGAATACAATAGAGCGTTCATGTGAATCAGAGTCATTTCTGATTTTCTTATTACTTTAGTAACCCTCACAAAAAATCTGAAAAGCAGCTTAAATAGCAAAATTATGAAGTTTTTATTTTTTCAGTCCATTCAACTCTCAATGGTATCTTTGTTTTTATCTCCTTACTTCTCAATTTCTACTTATTCAAGTTAATTACGACTCAAATAAGAGCGATGACCATAATTAGGCCCATGCTATTTTTTGGCTGCGTCTTTAATATTATTTACAATCTTTTCTACTTCTTTGTTTGTCCAGTAAGTTCAATTCACTCTAAAAGTCTTTGTTTAAAGGGACAGAACGGCTACTTTTGAATCGCGCGTTTGTGAAACGAAACGTCAAAAAATCTTTTTTATGACCTGCAGCGAAAACAAAAGCGGCAGAGTCGCAAACAGTAAAATAACTGTTAGCAAACATGTACACTGTCACCATTATTTGTTTCCGTTGTAATTGGTACAGTAGACGAAGAAACTTTTTTGACATTTTGTTTCCACGCCGCAAAAAGCGCGATTCGAAAGTAGCTGTACTGTGCCTTTAATCGTACTTTAGATAATGTTCTCGGGAAATGGCCTCGTAATGTTTTTTGTAAACTCTTTTTTACACAGCAATGATGATCATTTATTGGGAATTGTGGCAGTTGTAGGCATCATTCTTATCGGATTTTCTATTGCATTAGTGCCTTTGCAATATTTATGGAGATATCATGCAATAAAATAGTGAGTTTTACTGAAGTTCTGCAGCAAGAATATCGAGCTTTGTCTAAAATAATGTCATATTTCTCGAAAAGGTATCTTTATCTTCCATTTTTCAGTAACTCCCAGCCCTCTTATTTCTTTCTTCTTGCAATTACTGCCAGTTTAATAGCCTATCTTTGGCTTTGGGGAGGGTCGGCTGCTTTCATGTACCGTCATGAGCAAAATATAATATTCCAAGCTCTTCCATTATTAAAATCAAATGGTTTCTATCCAACATTTGTGAATGAGATTACAGCTGCCGACATTGTAAGTTAAATTTTTTTAGGGAAAGTGTTTTTTCAGAGATTTTAATTTGGTTGCACTGTGCAGTAAATTTTTCCAATTACATGCACAGTGCAAAAATTCCGAAAATTTCGATGTGAATAAACAATTATAAACTAATTATAAACTTTCAGTCCTCCCAAAGTGTATTTGGACTCAACTTGGTGTTCTTTGCATCAATTCTGCTGTACATTACAGTAATTGGTGCAACAAAGTACCTCATTGTGAAACAATGGGAATGCGAGGTTTCCTACTCGTCGTTTTCTGCTGTAAAAAGTTACAGGCAGCTGAATAAGTTGTTGAATTATTTGGTAAGACCGTAAAAATTAACTGCAAATAAAATTTTTCGAGGAATTTTGACAAAAAATTATATTGTAGTAGCGTTGATAGACAAATTTGAGCTAAAATTTATCTTCAAAGTTTAATTTTTTTGGTAATAGCTTATTTTCAGACAATTTACCCCATAATATTCAACATAATGCCTCCAGCAATAATTATTTTTATGGCAATGTGCAATATGAGTGGCCCAAATGCATTGTCATTTATATTTTTGTCCTTACTACCGGTGATTCAGACCATTTTCAATTCGATTACAATTATGTTGGCGATCAAACCATATCGAGTTCAGGTCTTCAGATTGTTTGGAATGGAAGTTGTGAATACTCATATCGAATACGAAATGACGACTATGTCAAGGAGCTTTACTTCTCAGCATATGTAAAAAGATTACTAATAACAAGGGAAATGCTTCACCACGAAACTGGGCACAAATTTAGATTAATTTTTATAATTGTAAGACATATGCGACCGTTGCGCATTACAGAAGCGACCAAGGCTTTTATAACAAAAGGCGGCAAAAATTTGGCACTTTTTGGAAAATTTTGTTACAAAAAGTTTCGTACTTAACTTAGAGGGTAATGTCTCCACAAAAAATCAATTTTTTTGTGTATGACTAAAAAACGTTTTGCTTGAAAAATAAAAAAAAGCTCTTTCAAACCGCTCTCCAAACTTCGCGTGCTCTCTCGGCCTCAAAGCTAGTCGAATATCTCAGCCGCCTCTGTAAAACTCAAGCTAGAACTTTTAGGAATTGTTATGTGGCTTGTGCCCGACGTGTGCCTTTCAATGTGTAAAGTCTCATCTTTAAATTCGTTATTATTCTAATGTTTGCTTCTTCTTTATACCTTTGTGTGGGAACTTTTCGAATTGAAAGCGTTTTTAAGATTTATCTCTGCGTGTTCGCCATAGAACAATGAATTGTTATATCTGATGAAAGTTGGAGAGTTGCGATTCGACCAGACTCATCTGTCGCATCTCCCGGAGGACCTTGCCAACGGGAGCCGAGAACGAATGACGTTGCGAGTTCTCCAGAGTGCAAATCCATCTGTTCAGGACATCCTCATCTTCTTGATTATTATTGACAGGGACGGGTTCGTGCACTCGCATTTCGTCGATTAGCTGGAAGAAAAATGAAGATTTGATTAGAAATTTGATGAGATTAGACTGGGTGGGCTGAGGGGGCTGTATAACAGAGTAGCTGGACAACAGGGAGACTTGATGAAAAGAGAAGTAAACGTTATATCATAAAATAATTTCTAATTGAATTCCAGTTCAAAAAATCGAAAAGATCCTCTTAGTTTTAGAGGCACGGCACGTTAGGGACCAGTTGATCCGCAAACGCAATAAAAAAGAATGTTTAAAATACGTGTATTAACATGTACTGCCACATAAATTTCAAGCAAACTTAAAGAAACATTGATATAAAGTTCTCCGATGTCCCTCACCTCCATTCTCTGACAACTGCACAACAATGCCAGCAATGCGAAATTCGCTGCATCCGCATACAAGAACAGCGAAATTCGCCGGAAATGTTCGAATAACAGAATCTGACTTCCAATGGCCAAAAAACCAAATGCGAAGAAAGTAATCGTCGCCAACTGAGTCCGAAGATGATAGCCCTTGATGGATGCGGGTTTCCAGCAAAGCCCGGCGTTTATTGCGGAAATCAAAAGAGTAAATGAAGTAAAGATTGATATGATAGTGGAGACCACTTGGAGGATTCGGATTATCAGCCACTGAAACACATTGCGTTTTTTTGTAAGTCGTAAATTTGTGTGTTGCTTGGAGCCAATATAAAGTTTTAATAATTATTTTGCCAAAGCTCCAAAAATCCAAAAAAAACTCTTAAAACTTGCATAATTTCTGATAGTAGTGTCCTTTGCCCTCCACGGCTGTTCAAACATGATCGCCAGCACTTCGGACCCGAGCAAAGTTGCCGCAACCAGCGTAAAAATCAAGGCCAGAATCGAAAGGCAGAGATTCCGTCGCATTCGAGCGCTTCACAAAAAACAGTTGAACATTGTTTTTAAGGGGGCGCTCAGCAGTCCCAATAGGCCCAGATGTCATGCATCTTGTCATATTCCCATTCCATTTCAGGGCGACAAACGCCTTTTTCTGTTCGCTGCGGAGCCCTCCAGGGATGTGGTTCAACAATGGGTGCTATAAATGGACGCTGAAACAAATTGTTTCCGTTTCAGAAGAGTGAGATGTGTAAACACGATTCGAATAGATAAATTGACCCCGAAACGGGTGAGCGGAGGATAGACGTAATCAGAAATAAAGTCAAAGATCAATGGATACAAAAATAAAAGTAATTCAGTCAGAATTTATCAGAAACAAAGAAAACATTGAGAAGAATCAAAAGACCAAAAGCTTATAAAACTAAATAAATCGTTTGCTTTTTTTAGCTTTGCATTGACATATCAAATTGGTTAAACTTTTAGTGCAAAAACCTCGACAGATTTTCCAATGCCCGCGTTAAAGGACAGCACAACTATTTTTGAATCGCGCTTTTTACGGCGTGTGAAACGAAATTTTAAAAAAGTTTTTTGGTCTACTGTACCAATTACAACGGAAAAAAATAATGGTGACATTCTACATGATTACTAATAATTATTTTACTGCTTGCAACCCTGCCGCCTTTGTTTTCGTTGCAGGACATAAAAAAGATTTTTTGACGTTTCGTTTCACACGCCGTAAAACGCGCAATTCAAAAGTAGCTGTACTGCCGCTTGAATTAAAGGGCCAGCACAACACTGTTTTTAAGCCTCGCTTTTACTAACAATAAGTACTATCATAGCATCGCATCTCAACTTAAAAAAAATAGCTTGATAGTCACATAAGACTTCCTAAACACATCTTTACTCCATTATAATCGCCGGAATGCAGTATTTAGAAAGAAGGAAGCAAAACACTGAAATTTCTTTTCAAAAGTCCATCACAATAGACACTTATCTGTTACGTAACAACCAAAGATTGGGGGGTAATCCATAGGAAATCTCCGAAAAGTTTTTAAAGTGCATGGTTGCTAAAGGCCGCTACATCTATATATTATACTTGGGAAACAAACTTTTCAAAAATTTATTCGTCTACCAACAACGCCAAAAGAAATTATGGTGACATTCTACATGCTTAAAAATTATTATTTTACTATTTGTAATCTTTCCGACTTTATTTTCAAGACTAGACATAAACAAACTCTTTGACCATACGTTTCCAAAGCGAAAGCTTAAAGTAGCATGCTACACTTTAAGAATGGCCGTTCGTTTCGTCTAGTCTAACTATAAATCCCTGAAAATTGTGGGTTGCACCTTGCACAACCAGCCAAGATATTCAATAATCTCTGCTGATGAGTGAGTAAAGAACAGGCAGAAAAGGCAATTTGGCCAAATCCTTGCCAATTTTGCGTGAAAATCCTTGGTATTTTTACAAATGCAAACTAGAGCTTTTACATTCATATATCGCAATAGAGCCTATGCTAAATACGCACAATATTTTGACAAGATAATAGAAGCCACATGCATGAATGACTCGCGCTCCAAAACAGACGCTATGAATTCTTAAATAAAAAAAATTTCATGTTAGTACCCAACGTGTCCAGTAACAACAAGAAAAAGAACCCCATGTGGAGAAGATTTAGAGCCTACCAAAAGAAGTGTGACACGACCATCAATATTGTTCATGTTCCCTTCTCCCAAAAGCCTTCTCCCCGCCGAAACTTCCTTAAAAGTGAAAAAAACTAATCCCATTCAAATGTAATGTTCTTTAGTCACCAAAAAACTTCAATAAAAAGACATATTTGAATTTTGAAATGAAACGAAAGTAAACATTACTTTTTTTCGGTTTATAAACAAATCAATCAATTATTTTTACTTTCCTTCTCTCTCACAAATTTCAGATGTATCAGTTTTCGTTGGTTTCGAAAATAAAATATGATTAACAAAGTGTTGCTAGTGTTTCTGGTCTTGAAGATTGTAGATTGTGGATTGTTTGACAGTAGTTATTGCAAGCAATGTAAGAATGATGCGGTGGAGGGCTTCAAGAGTCATGGGATGAGTCATTTGGATGGAAATGCACTTTATGTAAGTTTCAAAAAATAATAACACGCTAAAATTTTCATCGTATTTTACAACTCCCATGATGTCAAACCAACATTGTGGGCGGATGTTTGATAATAATTGCCATGTCAATCTTAGAAGATTACTTTCAGGGCATTTGTGACAAAGCGTTGTTTGGAGATCGAAGCGATAAAAATGGAAGACTGGCCAAAATGGTCAAAGGCGCGAAAACAATGGAGGACAAACTTAAAGTCATTGAACCTTGTAAGCTTCAGCTTCAACCAAATTGGGAGAAATTGAACAAATGAAAAACTTCTTTAACCAAAAAAATTTTTTAGTAGTTCAAAAATGTGAGAAATTTAAGAAGGATCCTAACGCTGTAAAGCCATACCAAGAGAAAGCGTTGACCGCTGAGAAGGCAGGGGAAAAGATGGCCAAGGACTTGTGCAAGGACTTGAAATATTGTTAATATGTGTCTCTCAGCAATAATGTTTGTTATTAATGCTCGTATAAACTTGACCTTAAAGGACAGTACAGCTACTTTTGAATCGCGCTTTTTGCAGCGTGAAAACGAAATGTCAAAAAAGATTCTTTGTCTACTGTACCAATAACAACGGGAAAAAAGTAATGAAGACATTATACATGCTTACTAAAAAATGTTTCATTGTTTGCAATTTTCCCGCTTTTGTTTTCGCTGCAGGACATAAAAAAAACACTTTTTTGACATTTCGTCCCACACGCCGTAAAACGTGCAATTCAAAAGCAGCTGTTTTTGCAAAGATAGACAGAATACTCAGGATATAAAATGAAAATTTATATGTTACGCTTCACCCATACAGTCTCTCAATTTTAAGGCTAAGAATTTCAGGTTCCGCTAGAAGTAGAGTACATTTTGCTAACATAATTTGCGAACTGCAAAAATATTTTTGTTTTGTCTGGCCGCCCCCCTTCGCTTTGTAAGTTCTCACCCAAAGAAATTAGCGAATATCCCAATTGTTCTTGCAAAATAACAGCTAAAATGTTTGGGAGTTGTAAATGGGACCTATTCAAAGTCTGTATGCCAAATTTGTAAAAAATATTATACATGCCTGAGACTCTGAGAATGTCATTGACAAATATCACGTTTCCGCCGCGTAAGGTATACAGTTTTTTATTTACGACAAAAACCACTCACAACCACAAATGTTACGTTTGTGCAATAATAGAAAAAGATGTATTCTGCCTCATAAAGATGTTATTGAGTAGGATTTACTCATCACTATCCTTCTTGAGGGCTTGCTTCACCTTGCTGAAGAATTCCTTTCCCTTGGCCTTGACCTTCTCGGCTTGGACCTGGACTTTGCTCTTTAAGGTGTCCAATTTGGACTTGGCTTTGTCAAGGTCATCAGAAAGGTGTTGCTTGAGGGATGGGACTTTAGATTTAATCTCTTCGAGGACATCACTCAATGGCTTGTTGTTTCCGTGAAGGGCTTCCTTGACGGCGGCGAGTTCGTGGTCCTTGAGATGGTGGACGGCGTTCTTCAGCTTATCGGTGATTTGGACTTTCTTTTCTGGAATGGGTAGGGTTAAAGGACGATAGTGAAAGAAAAATGAATCTTTTATGGTTGTAACAAACTACAAAGATCATTTCCAGAGGACGGTTTGTTTGTCTTGATGTAAATCTTAATTAACAAAAGCTAAATTTCTTGTTCTTGCCTGCAAATAATAATATATGAAGGTATATCTGAAGGATTACTCTGCGGCATGCACGCATTACTTATGCAAAATTTGAATCCAATCAAGACGTTACCACCTGAGTAGTCCTCTACCAAATCAACCGTTCCCAATCCTTACCCTTCAGCTTTTCCAAGGCCTCCTTGGCGGCACTCTTTTTCTCCTCGGCATCCTCTTTCAGCTCCTCGAAGCTGGGGCTGGTCTCGCCATCAGCCAAGCTCAATGCAACGAGTCCGGCCAAAGCCAAGAGAATTGACAGTTTGAAGTTCATTGCGCCCAATGTGATGTCTTACGATGCGATTCTTTGACTTTTTATACAATTTGAAAAATTTATTTATCCAGCTAAGCATCCAAAAGTCGGGCCAAATTTGAATTCGACGCACAAAGAGAGACTTGTTTAGGGATCACCATACATCCGCCTGTTGTTTTATCAAGCTGATGCAGCTGTGGATTCTGCAAGCGGATTGCGTCAGAAACTCTTGTCTTTTGCTGGAAAGCATGCAATGTCACACAATTTTGGCGTTGACAAAAAATGTTTGCTGTCTTTGTTGGAGTTTGTAACATAAAAATCGAAAAAAATGGGCGGAACGTTTAGTTTATGCAACTTTGCAAATATTGTTTAACTTAAGGGACCTTCTCCAAATTTGGCTAAAGCCAATTTTTGTAAAATTTATTCAAAGTTCATTATAATATTATACTATTGCTGAATGATCTTAGTAAAATTTCGCATTATTCTTTAATTCTCATCCGGCGACCAGACTCTACATCTTTCCTTTGGAGTATACAAACTATCAACCGGACAGTTAAAAGCACTTCTGAAAGCCGGGAAATTCTTAATGGACGTTGATAATCTGCTGTAAGAATCTTCCCGATAATCACAGTAGGAGGTAGCAAATGACAAGAAGAACAGTTGATCATGAGTGTATTTTGAGTACGGTAAATTGGGAAGTTGTAGATCTGGACCATTTAACTGTTTATGAGTGCTATATGCCCGATAAGCCACATGAATGCCTAAAATAATATAAAAAATTTTGGGTGCAGGTAAAATACGTAAAGACGTCTTACAATTTTTTGAGAAGAAGACTATAGATATACCTGTGTTGTCCGCTTTGACTTCACTAACATCAATTTCTGTACGATATTGATCAATAAGGCACTTTTCCATCTCCTGAATCTTGTCTTTGAACGTCTTTGTCACCACTGTAAGGTTGCGAACGGCATGGATCCACTGGAGAGATGGCCCTTCTGAAAGAAAATATTATAATATACACACTAGTAAACGACTATGTGCTGTACAGCACGAGCGGCTTTTTGAATTTCTTGAAATTTTCAGAAACTCCCTTAAACAAGCCATAATCAAATGCAGCAGCGAAATGTCATAAAATAAAAGCGTTCACTTACCAAAGACCTTTGACAATTCTCTTGCAATTTGAACACCCAATCTTCCATAGTTTACCGAGACCGGGAAATCTTTATCAAAACCATTGATCTCAACAACACCTTGAGGGATCGTCAACGAGTTGTATTCGGGCTGAAATAAAAATTTACCAAACTCTCGTCCACCCTTACTTTATTCCACCCGCTAATCGTGCTTGGTGAATTTTCAAATTCCACCAAATAATTTGCATTTGTCAGATATTCCATTTGATGTCTGAATTTGTCCAGATTCAAACTTTGCGTCGTTTCAAAGTAATCTTTTCCGATATTAACTTTTGAGTAGTACTGATCAAGCTTATTGGTAGTACTAATTAGATCCGGATACAGCCAATTAACATTCAAGTCCAATAGCTTTTGATGCATAAATCTTCGATCTTCTTCGGAAATCCATCGTATTTCGTCGATAGTCCCGCGGAATTCACTCCGAATATTATTGAACATTCTTTTCAGACTTGGCAATAGGTCGGTGGTATCTTCATGGTTACTTAAATAGTTGATATACGCTTTTCCATTCGCAAATTTGAATAATTTCTGCGTTTGGCGTGCGCATTCCTCTTCAACATTAATCCTCGGAGACTCTACTCCAGGAATTAGATGTTTGTACTTCATTAGCAGCCTCATGAAAAAGTAGTTCACTTTGTCATCGTTCTTCATAATCTGGCCGATATTTTTGCTCAGCATCAGCAAGGTGTTTTCAAATTTCACTGCGTATCTAGCAGTTGATAGCCGGGGAAGTCCAGTGTAAGTTGCCAGCTGAGTCGTATATGAAGTCCATTGGAAAAAGTTGAACTTGTTCATTCGCATAACTGGATAGATCGTGGGCTGGGAGTCCTCTCTGTCGGCCGTATAATAAGCCGGCTTTGTCATCAACTTCTCGAAGAACAAAAACGTGTCGATATACTTTCCCAATTCAACTTCATCAACAACTGCATTGGGCCAAATCTTGCCGAACTTCACCAAGACATCGAGCATTTCTTCCTTGTACTTTTTTGCCTTGCCTTCTCCCCATTCTAAATAATCTTCTTTAGGCCACAATAAAGTGGGCTCGTCCACTGTCAATAGCATTGGATTTACCCTAGGTTTGGCTTGATTTTCTCGGTTATCGACCTCAATAGTAGTTGTAATAAAGGTCTGAAGGTCTTCGAACAGATGAAGATAGGAGATGATCTTGTGTTGAAGGGGTATAAAGATCATCTTGGACCTGCTGTACATGGAGATCCGGAGATTATTGCCGATTTGTTTAATGAAGTCTTGTACTTTGTTTTTGATGACAGTACCATCTCTGATCTTGTCCTCGAAGCTTTTATGGAAGTCTACGCATTGGTCAAAGTAATGGCGGAGTTTTCGAAGGGAAGTGGATTTCTGAAAACATATTTTTTTAGAGAAAGTACGCTAAGTGACCCTTAATTAAATATTGTAGATTTTTCGTATATAGATTATCGCTCCCTCTCTTTCTCCCTTTCTCTCCGCTTGTTCTGCAAAATGCGAGCGAGCACTTCCTGTAATTGATATCTGGCCTGTGCGTAATGGGTATGCAAAATTCAAACAAACCCTGTACGTTAGGAATCTTCTTACAACAGTTCCTATGCCTTTATCCTTCCGTTTGAAGCAGCATCAGCTTTACTGAAATTGCATCACTTACCTCAGCCAAAGTGATAACTTTGATGGCTTCAATTTGAGTTTGAAGACTTATTTGTTCTTTTGATTTTCTATTAGGCTCTAACTTTCCGCACGTGTACTTGTAAAAATCGTTGCATGGATCCACATTAGTATCCAACGACTCATTCAGATGTTTGACAATGTTTTCGTACTTTCCATAGCGTCTGTCGACCTTAGATATTGTCTTGGGCTGCGGAGCGATATGGGCATTCTGATTTTCTGTTTTGGCTACTAAAATAAGGTCAGTGTCAGCACAATAATTAATGTAAAATACAGAATTAAAAATGCTAACTTACTATTAAAGAATTCGCATCGATTTTTCTTTACATATCTGCTGGTAGCGGGGCAATTGAAGGTTGATCCGAACATTGCATCATTTTGCAAAATATTGAGTAATTTGGCCTTGTTTGTATTTATTGTAAACTCTTTCTTGGCGTTGGGATGATCACAAAATTGGCCAGAATATTTGATATAAAACACTTGATCATCGGTAAATTGTCTTAAGACATTGTCAGCAAAAGATGAAGAATGACCAGCAAAAGCTTCAGTCAGTTGAAGGGCTTGTTTGGCGATGTGCACAGCTACAAAAAGACAGAAATATATTCGGTAGAAAGACAGAGCCGGCATGTGTTCACCGAAGCTCTGCTTGGACAATTAACCTACCGGCGTTATGCCCAAAAATGGTAGAAAATTATTGGTTGTATCAGTTCCATATTGATTGTTCAAACATGTTCCAATCCTGCCATAACCAAGAGATGTTTCCTGGTCCAACTCAACGAATCGACCACTTTGATCAATTTGAACGCCATACAAATCTATAAACCAAGCTATTTTCAAAACAAATCATGTGTCACTTGCCAAAAGATTGTACCAAATGCTGAGCAATCTTTACTCCAAGAGCAGCAAAATTGATGGTAAATGGATATTCTGGATTGTAGAACGGAGCAAGAACCGCCGCCGCTGGAATGTTCAAGGTGTTTTCCAATAGTCATAAGAGATTTCAAACTAAAATTAAAAGGTTTACAATTTAAAGAAAATATGAGCGTCGAGCTTGGAATACTTTCGTTGTTAGTGTGTTGTTCAGCAACTCACCGTTG
The DNA here is from genome assembly GCA_025436335.1 of Bursaphelenchus mucronatus. Classification (NCBI taxonomy): domain Eukaryota; kingdom Metazoa; phylum Nematoda; class Chromadorea; order Rhabditida; family Aphelenchoididae; genus Bursaphelenchus; species Bursaphelenchus mucronatus. The sequence goes on from CM046359.1 coordinate 3,277,373, forward strand.
TAGCTTCAAACTCCGACACTTGTGATGGGGAAGTAACATTCAAAATTTGATATCCTTTGGCTACATTAAATTGATACACCGCCAATTTTAGTTCACTTGAAGTCATGTCATCTTGATAACTCAACCCATCAAAATAGCGTCTCAAATGCTCGTCATCAAGTATTTTATGATCAGCAATGACATTGACTTGTAGAGAATCCAACTTGTTAATGATTCGAGTCTTCGCCGCCGATGACATCCATGTGCTCTCTGCCAAAAGGCCTTGAAGGGCGTTGATCAGAGATGACGTTGTTATTAGAACTTTGTCTTTGACTAATTCGAAAACAACATGTTGCTTCTCCAGAAATACTCGAGAAGTGAGTATTGGAATATCTCGGGTTTGCAAGGCGCAGGAGAGTTTGCTATTGTCGACTTCGTTTTCATTTTGAGGTAGACCATCGGATTTTAGGTTGAGAAGAAGCGCTCTGAAAAAAATATAATAAAGATGTCACATTTCTGGAGATGGCTAAACGTAAGATTCATGGAATCATGCACTTAAAGGTACAGCTGCTTTTAAATTTCGTTTTTTACGGCGTGTAAAACGAAATGTCAAAAAAGTTTCGTCGTCTACTGTACTACTAACAACGGAAAAAATTAATGATGATATTCTACACGCTTACTAATAATTATTTTACTGTTTGAAATTTGTTCCGCCCTTGTTTTTGCTGCAGGACATAAAAACACTTTTTTGAAATTTCGTTTCACACGCCGTAAAAAACGAAATTCAAAAGTAGCTGTTCTGGCCCTTTAATTACCTGTCTTATGGAAAAATTTTACCGTAAACCCTACTACTGTTTCAAAAAACGGTTACCTATGACTCCAAAGCAACCTGAAGTAGAAGTAGTTCAGTAAGGATTCGTTTGTCACTTGGTTTCCGTAGATTTTTCTGAACAGTTCCTTGATGTGATCTATTCCAAATGTTGATACAATTCTGGTCTCAATAAGACCCTCGGCTCTCAAAAACATTTTTCTAACATCCTCTCCGCTCTTCTCCAACATAACTTTAAAATATTCGTTAAACTTGAATCCTTTCAGCTCATTTTGTAGATCTCCCATTGTAATCAAATTCTGATGATATTTCGGTCCTTGCCTGAGGGTGTCATTTTTATATATCGAAGCTACAAGTCGTTCAATGTAGTAGATATCTTTTGCGAGCTTTTGCAGATTCTTTGGAGTTTTTCCGATCACATTTGAGTAGGCCACAAGTAATTCAAAATATTCGTCAATAACCTTGTTTCTCGCAGTTTCATCGCTGTTATTGCTATATACATCATGATTATAGATAAGTTTTGGCAATCCAACATGCAGTAAATATGGTGGATTTGTTAAATCACTCGTTTCCAGGTTCTTTTCTACTCTCGTATCAAAAATTGAACCAATATTATGATGACCTTGCAAAAATCCCATTGATTTCTCTAAAAAGTCATCGGAAATAGCAGAACTATCAAATTTAGGATCTCCAAACGCTGGATATTTTGAGCCAGCCACTTTTCCAGCCCTTCTAGCAGTTTTTCAAATGATCTCTTCTTTGAATTTTGCTCGCTTCTTTCTTTAATACATCTAGTGTAATATATGTTGATCAGCTTTTTGTGAGGAAATTGGATGGAATCATCTTCCAAATTTTTCAAAATATGTTTGGCAATATTGACCGTGGCTTCTTCTTTAAGAGTAAGGTCATGTTGATGTAAATTATTGCAAACATAGCCGTAGAAGTCGTTGCAGACGTCTTGTTGGATGTCAAGAGACTTGAGAATTTTTTGAGAAGCCTCGCTGTATGCCGAGTTGTTAGCAGAGATAAGAGATCTTTGAGGGACGTTGATTGGCTGGACTGTTGTAGTTGTTGGCGGAGTTGAAAGGTCTGAAAGGATTCATCTTAACGTCAGCTTGAACTTACTTGGTTTCACCTCTGTGACCCAGACTTGACAATGCTTCTCTGTGCTGCGCTTTTTCTTCAAAGGGCAATTAAAAGCGTCCCTGAAGGCTGGAAAGTTCTGTAGCGCTCCGCGAACACGGAAATCGCTTGGGGAATGAACATCCCTCAGCACCACGTCTCTTTCGTAACTACTCATCGGCGCAGAGCACCAAACTCTTCCGAATGCCAAGAAAAACAGCTGATCCGAGGTAAATCTTCCGATAAAATCGCCAGGTAAACTTTGAGCCTCTCCTTTCAACGATAATTCGTTTCTGAAGGCTCTGAATGCGGCTTGAATTCCCCCATTGTCCGCAATGTTTTCTCCTTGAGTGTTTTGCCCATTGACGCAGTGATTCTCATCATAGCAAAACTGATTATACTCATTCACAACACAATCAGCCATTTTCCGGAATGATTGAAAAGAAGAGTTGGATATCCAATTTTTAAGACGGCCATCTCCATCCCATTGGATGCCTTGATCATCTGAAAGAATCGAAAATTTACACTCTTTGGGGGTCTCATGAAGTTCCTTTGATTACAGCTGTTGTGTGCTTACTTACCAAACCCATGAGTGAGTTCATGTCCAGCCACCACTCCGATTGATCCGTAGTTTACTGCTGCTGGCCAATCCGGATCAAAGAATGGAGCTTGCAGAATGGATAGAGGAAAAGTGATCGAATTAGATGCTTGCTGATACCATGCATTCAAATCAAAGGCTGATCCAAAATCAAGCCGATCGAAAGAAGTCTTTTTCAAATCATTCATGACTTTTTGTTGATTAAAAACAAACAATTTGATGTTCATTTCGCGGAAGTCACTCGTTGACGATATATTGAGGTCGTCGTAGTATCTTTCCAGCTTGGATTCGTCGACCGAGATGTTAGGGAAAGCAACGTTTTTGACAAGCTGGCAAATCTTGTTGTAGGCTTCCTGGAATAAGTGTTTAAAGGATTATATTATATGTTGCCAGTTTAAGCATGTTCGAAAAATCTCAATTTGAATCATTTTTCTACCTTTTTGCTTTTCCGATCCATCCAATTCAACTGATCCAGCATGCTTCTGAACCCAAGTAAAGTGGAATCGACAATTTTGGTGGCCTCAATTCTCCTATCATCACGTTCAGTATCATTTGGGTGTATTGCCTTCACAAATATATAGTTGAGAGCTTCGTTGAACAGCTCTTTCGTGGGTACCAGACATTTCAAGTCGGCTCCAGTTAGTCCTAGCGCAACAGCTTCTGGATGAGAGAGTATATCAAATCTTTTTTTGGATAGTGGATACCTTGACCTGTAATGATTAAAATCAGAAACTTCTGAAAAAAAACTTCAGTTTTAAAGGATTTGTTACGTCTTGAATACTGCAAAAAGCTCTCCGCTTCAGTTTGTGCCATTTTTCAGCAAATTCAGTACGACGCAGTTCGAACATCTTAATGTAAAATTGCTTCTTACCTGGGAACTTTGGCAACTTCCTCTTCCATCCTTTTCTTCTTTTCTTTGGAACTTCTTGACCCTCTTCCATTACTCTCACACCGCCCAAAGAAAATTCTTGATTTGCCATTTGAATGGTTCGATAGAATATGTAATCCGCCAAATATTCGTTATGTCCTTGCAGTATTGCTGTCAATTCTTTTGTCACATTTTTAAAAGCTTTCTCGTCTTCAATGGTCAATTCAAAATCGTCATCAGTGACTTTTTCTTTGACCTCTGGCACCAAATTAACCATGCCTTTGAGATATGACTTGACGTCAAAAGAATTGTCATATTCTTCTTCGAATTTTTTAACAGTAATCGGCAAGTAAACATCACTGAAATTTGGGTATTCAAATGTTCAAATCTCCGGGCTGCTTTGAAAAATTGAGCTTCAATTTTGACAAACGCCGTGGCCATTTCCAGAACTTTCTCCTGGATCTGATCAATGTCGCCTCGAATATATTTTAGATAATCGTTCAGCTCTTTGAGTACTTCTTTGAATTTTTCTTTGCTTTCTTCTTCAAACTCCTCCGCCGTCAGATAAACCGAGTATCCCTTTTCTGGATGCCTACTATTTGTATATATAATGTTGCTGACAATAATATCTTCGCCATATTTGCCACTCAAATAACCAATGATATAACTCAGCTCCTCAGGCGATACAGTAGAAACGACACTGTGGTTAGACTGCAAACTGAATTTATGGCCAAAAATTTGTTCAACTTCGGCCACAACTGCTCGAGCCACATTCACATTATCATATGTTTTACTGTAATCCTCTCGACACTTGTTGTAGAACGTCTTGGCTTTCTTCACAGCCTGGTTGTCGTCTTCTTTGATATCGATTATCATCGATTTCACCAGCTTCAAAGTGTTTTTCAAATCAAGGTCAGCAAAGGTGTTCCTTCCGTTGTAATGGTTGCACGTGTAGCTGTAGAAATCTTCGCATGGGTCGATGGAGTTGTCAACGCTGTCTTCAAAATATTTGGCGCATTCTAAGTACTTTTTAGAGTGTTTTGGTTTGAGTTTGGGAACATTAAGGTTGGGAAGGGCTTTGTCGTAAATTGGTGGACCAACTGAAGTCTTGGCTGGAGAATTCCAAATCTAGAATAGACAAGAATCATTAACAAACAGAACGGCATTGTTCAAGCAAAACTATAAAATAATACGTGTTGATATACGTCACTATTTCCACTTACTTTTGCAAAATTCTTTGGAGCGTACAAACTATCAGCTTTGCAATGATACGCAGTCCTGAACTCTTCACTGTTCCTTAAACTAACAAGAACTTTAACGTCGTTGGGAGTTGCAAAGACATCGGCAGGGTTCTGTTGGCAATATTGTTGAGCATGCGATAGGAAGTAAAGTTGATAAGATGAAAGATGGGATATGGTCTTGTTGGGCAAAGCAAGGTCATCTCCAAAATAATCGGCGTAAGCCTGGAAGCCCCGGAAGGAGAGCTGAAATAAAATACAAATGTATATGACATTATTGAAAATACGTTACTTTTAATCCAACATCCTCCGCAAATTATCGTGGATATTCAAGCCTTTTCTACCAATAATAACCTCATATTCCTTCTCCAATTCATCCACCATCTCTTTAACTCTTTTTCTTGTTTAGCCTTCATCCATTTACTGAATATGCCATGTTCATTTCTCTCCAGTCCACTTTCATCTAACAGTTTTCCCAATGTTTTTCCAATTTCGTCTCCAATCATTGTAAACTTCCAAATTGCTGGATGCCCATCATGAACAAGGTCGTGCTCAAGGAAAGGGAGTGTTAGGTAGAATGAGTTAGTATCGTAATCGACTGTAGATTTGAATTCAGTTGTAAATTGGCCTCTGAATGATGACAAAAAATCATCTCTTTTTATCTCTCCACTTTGAGTTAGTCGTTGATACATTTTTACTTTTTTGAAAGCATTAACCTCCAGCCATCTTGTTGCAATGCTATCGTTTGCATTGTAAGTTAAATCGCTGTAGATTACATCAATGTTTTCGTCATCTAACGCCCAATTTGGCGCTCCGTAAACCCTTGAGATTTGTTTGATTTTCGATATTAAGACCTTCTTTTCGCTTAATGACAGCCATGACAATCGATTGAAAATGTCTTGAAAAGATTGTAAAACGTATTCAGCGATTGTTGCAACTTCTCTTTGACGACCTTTGAAATCAATATTTTTGGGATAAAGCGCTTTAACCGCGAGATTTCCAATAATTGGCGGGTAAAAGTGGTTTAAAAGGATAAACACGACTTTTTCCTGCTTGATTTTGCTTCTCCAGCAATCAGCGGCAGATATAATGCAGACCTCAGCTTTCGGACACTTCAATTTCTTCTGCATCCAATAGAAATCGATATCTCCATAAGATTCTCAGCAAAATGTTGTCCAAAAACGCATCGGTGCCTTGATTGAAAGCTGTGTAGAAAGCGTAATGACGTTCAATTTGCCTTGGTTTATGGTAGATTGCCACCTTACTTTGACGGTTTAGGATGTATTTTAGAATATTTGTTACATTCTTCCCTTCATTTTTGTATATTCCACGAATAAATCCGCTAATTTTGAAAAATGGAAAAAACTGATGGAAATCGTGCAAGGAGACGACCTCATAGTCAGAGTCTCGGATATGACGATGTTTGGAAGCAGCCAGTAACTCGGCCAAATTTTCTTCAAGTTTGACTGCTTTGGAGATCGAATCCTTTGCTAAATTCCCACCAATATCGGCTACTTTTTGAAGAAATTTAGCTGAAGTTTCAATAAATTCTTGTTTGATTTCTGGCCACTCAAGTTGGCCATAAATCTCCGCTCGGAAAGTCAATTCAAAATCGCTGTAAGTCAGTAAGTATGGGTTGGTGTTGAATTGTTTTCGCAAGTTTGGTTGGACGTCAATTTTGAAGAACGGATAAATATCGTATGTTGAGGAGAGAAAATGCCCAAACTCTCCGATTTCCGGTAGAGCAGAGGCTTGGTAACTTCCATTATTCAGCAGAGGGAACTTGATTCCAAATTTATTATCAATTTTGTCGATGAAGGTTCTGATTAGAGTCGCGTTAAAATGCTGAGTAGAGCAGGCTTGAAAGAAAGATTTTCCGATTTTAGCAAATCTCTGAAAAAAAATTGTTGAGGGTTAGAAATCGATTTGAAACTCTGTCAATCCTACCTTTTCACTTGGTTCATTCCTTTCCAAATACTTGATAACTTTCTCCTTCACATTTTCCTCAATGTTCTTTTTTATATCCACGTCACTATCTCTCGCGTTGCCGCATGCAAACTCATAGAAGTTATCACACGGCGAGTACTCAATGTTCATTTTTTGAGAAATGAGTTCGGCAACTTGTTGATATTCTTTAGACTCTCCAACAACTTTATTTCCAATTTGCAGTGAAGATTCTTCTGGTGGCATCGGCGGAACTCCAGCGACTATAAAAAATGCTCAGAATTTTAAAAAATTTTAAAATTTTATTTACTGGCACGGTAGATTACACCTACCTGCCTTCACTTCCGAATCCCAGATATGCAATGTTCTTTTGGCGCGTATTTCGATTCCACTGGGCAGTAGAATGCTGATTTGAAAGCCGGAACGTTTTGCAAGACTCCTTTGGCTAAATTTCCACTCTCCGCGTGGATATTTGCATAGGATAGGAAAAAGATTTGATCATGTGTAAGTTCGGAAAATTGTGTGTCCGGGAAAAGTTTATCCTGATCATGTAAGGTAACATGAGCTTTATAAGCGTTGTATGCTGTTTTGATTGCTGTAACGGAGAACACATTAATTTGGTGTTGACGCTATTATGCGTATTTTAGAAAACTAACATTTAAGATTAGCTTACCTCCTCCATCTTTTACCACCATCTTTATAATCGTCTCATCGCTGATTTTCGTTGTATTTGCAAGGCATTCCTCCATAACAGTAATCCCATCGGTCGATTTCTTGTCCATCCAGTTTTCTAATTTTCCAATTTCATCCCACTGAACCCCTTCCTCATCGACAATGCTCATCAAAGATTTGGCTATTAAAAATCCAAGGTTTGCAAACTTTGTAGAAGCCGGGAAATCTCTGTCGTAGATTGGTCGTCTAATCAAGCCAAGGGGAATTGTAATAGCGTTGTATCCGTAGTCATAAAAGGGAGCTAGCGATGTAATTGAAAAAACAAGTTCATCCCGTTTCGTTGAGTCGAGAAGAAGTTTATCGAAATTTTGTTGAAAATTGAAGGCTTTGATGTTAGTTGTGATTTGATTGTAATCAATGGAATCTGAAGGAAAAAAATTTATAAAACGTAGCAGTGTGTGTATGTGAGCTTACTTGAAATTTTGAGGTCGGCGTGCTTATCGATTAAATATTGATCATTGCCAATGTTATCATTGAACAATACGTTCCTGACCAAAAACCTCAGTTTTTTGCTAATCTTTTCCTTTGTGGATTCAACCATCCAACTGAGCTTGTCGATTTGCATCTAAATTGGCATGACAATCGATAATAAAAAATTGACTTTCAAATTCTCACCTGAAAACCGTTGACAACTTGTTCAACAACGCTTCCAATGTCATTTTTGAGCTCTTCTAATCTCTTCGGATAGATGAATTTGTAATCCAAATAGATCCTTGCAATTAGGTCACTCAAATCTTCGGCGGCTTTGTCTGCACATTTGGCCTTGGAAACCTCAACGACATGAGCCAAAATATCATTTGTATCCTTCGGAAAGTACACCTTTAGATTCTCCAATAACTTCCAGACGATGTAGTTGTAAACTGTTCTACTTGGAGTTTGTCTGGAGAAGATTAAAGCCTCCAATCTTTGAAGATACGCTGGGGCCGTTATGATGAATTCAAGCCTATCGTCTTGAAGATTTTCTTTCACTTCAGTTTTCAGGTCCTTTGATAGCTCATAGAAATATGTTGAAAAATCAAATGCAAATTGTTCTGCTGCTGATGATTTTGTATAGGCATTGAACAGCCTGAAAATGATGTATTACATGCAATGAAAATGACAGGAGAATTATTGAACCTTTCATAGGAATAATTTATTGTATAATTCCACTTACATTTCCTTCTTGGTCCTATCAAAAGTTTGCGTTTCCAAGGCAATCTGTCTTTCTAGTTCAATTACACTCCAAGCGTCTAATTCAATTTCATTTTCATCCACAGTTTTGTTCAAGACTTCAGCGAACTCGACAAACAATCTCTTCACTTGTTCATGATATCCTTTTTTCTTTTCTTCCCATCCATTTTCATATTCATCCTTTGTAAACTTCAAATCTGGCTGATCGAGGAACACTCGATATCCTTTATGGCCATACAGTCCTGTGGGGTTTTTCCAATTAGTCTTTATCGTTAATTTGAGGAAAGCGTTGATATCGTATTCTCGAAGAAGAATAGCAATGATTTCCGAGAGGTCTTTGGGACTTGGTTTCTCCAATGTAGCGTTAGATAGGAAAGGAAATTGAAGAGGTGTACCGGAAATTATGCTTTTGTAGATTTTCTGAAGAACTTTGCCATCTTGATGGATTATTTGTGGGTTTCTCTCGGCTTCAACGCATTTCTGATAGTAGATCTTGGCTTTCTCGAGGACTTTAAGCTTCTGAAATTTGAAAAATCATTGTTATTATGCAGTTTAAAAATGTGTTCTATGCTTATGAAACCTTCATCAACAGCACACCTACCTTAATCCGCTCAAAATGATTGGGATTCTGTAAAAGCTGATAAACGATTACTATAGTATTATAATATTATTATATTAGAGTCTGTCGAGAGTTCTGCAATTTGTTGATCTTCTTTATTCTTGAGCTTATAAGATTTAAAAATAAAAACTACGATGTTTGTGCTGAAATTTTTTACAGTGGCCGTTATCCGCGTTTCGCGTACTCTCTTCCCGCAAAGGTTAAATATCTCGGCTGCTGTTGCAACTTGCAATGCGCGTGCAAAAATTTTTTGGAATGGATACGTATGCCCCGTTCATACGCAAAAGCTAAAAAACTCGGGGTTCTTCCATTGCATTGCAAGGAATGCAATTTTATATTTATTCTTAACCTGTATATTTATTATTCTGAAAACTCACTACTGGGTGTTCCAACGCTCGTATCAGTTCTCCAACAACTTCCTGTTTCAGTTCCTCAAAGACATTCAAAGAATTTCCTCTTCTATTGTTAACGTATTGATAAAATTCATCACAAACATTAAACTTCGTATCAAGCGATCTTTTGATACGATTGGAGATAACGGAGTAAGCCTCGAATTTTTCGGGTTCAGATATTTGATCGACAATTAGCGACGGGTGCAAATGGAGACCAACTAAAAATCCTCGATTCTGATTTTTGTTGACGTACCATTAGTTGTTGTTAAGACTTTAGCTGTAGTTTTACTTGACCAAGGATTTGTTGGACCAATAGTTGTTGTAGTTGTAACTTCCACCTTCTTACTATGCCCATTTAACGTGTCATAATAAATAAATCCGCCAATAATAAAACTTGCGATAGCGGAAATTAAAATCAGCGATGTCAGAGTGTTTTGACATCTAGTTAGTTTACGCGTCATATCTCAGGCATTTGAAAGAGATCTAAAATAGCATAAAGTGACATTTAATTTTAAAAAAACAGGCAAAACCACAATAAAATGAAGGAGACAAAAAGTAGATTACATTATTTTTGACATCAAAAGAAATGTTGATAAGACGTGAGGTATCAATGTTCAGTGGCGGTAGTCATGCAGAACTTTCTAAAACATTTACAAACTATAAGATAAAAAGAGCTTGATTTCGTTAGCATGATGAATGTGTTATTTGGGGAAAACAAGGTATATGCAGAGTGGGCGAGGATTGTGATGTTTTTAAACAAAGCACTGCAAGTGCCACACTGACAACCACGAATTTTCAAATGATCTGTTCGAAACAGGAAATAGATTACCAAAAAGAAGTTTTTGTCTGACCGACCTGCACGTTTAGCGCACACTCTCGCAAAGACTGTTCAATATTTAGACCGAGCAAAAAAAAAGATTGGACTTAGCCACCAAATGTTAAAACCGGCAATTGGAGAACAAAAGAAAAGTTCTCAATTGTTTTCTGTTGCTGGTTGGCGAAATGGCCACATATGACGCACTGGCTTTGGCGCATAGTCCGTCTTATAATTGTCGCTGAAACATTATGAAAGCGCGGATTGCACATTGCACTTGAAGTGCACAACTATAAAAATTGGATGAAGAGAACTGTAAGAACATCTTTTTTTCCGCAGAGCAATAGTTGATACAAAATAAAGACTTTGCTTTTAATTGTCGCGGAATATGCATATGCTTAAATCAAGCACAGCGGATATGTAATACACTACGACATTTAGAAACTTCCTGCAAGGCTCGTTAAGGATTTCTTAGTGCCTACCAGAACTCTATTGAAGCCACGCCAGATATATGGCTGACCCAAAGCTATCAAGATAAAAATAAGAGGAAATGCCTTTCCTTATTTCGATCAATCAAACAACTTGTCATGCATACTGAAATCGGAAATAGCAATCTTGGGCCACGCCTAATAATCATAATATTCTACTCGAAACATCTTTGCAAAACGATAAATTAATTTTCTTTCTACTGTAATCAGTAGTCACATGATCTGTAAATGTTTCTAAAACGCTCATCGATTTGTTAATTAAGAGAAGGCCGTAAAAGTTGATCAATAAATTGAGTGCTACTGATAAGAAACTTGTCTTTTCAGCGATTATGTCACTACTCCGAATACCTCGATCGTATCATTTTAATCGGATTAAAATTAACCTTTATTTCTGTTAAACGTCTGCCAAATAACGTTGAAAATTTGAATATATACAATATATTGAGAGGAGGAGTTAGTTAACTTTGTACAATGGGCTTTGCCGGAGTTTAGTGTTGTCCAAGACGTCTGCTACATCTTGAGGGATGTCCAAATGGACTTCAATCTTCACTGGCTGTTTGGAAACATTGTAGGAGAAGAGGAGAGCCTTCTGGCCAATTTGAGAGTCCACGTTGGCTCCGTAGGTTTTCGATATGATGTTTGAAATATCGGTCGTAGCCTTAGCCGAGAATTCGAAGTACAACTTGACGAAGACCCCAAGAATTGGGTAGTTGTTGTCCTCAAAGGCCTTGACAGCAGCGTCAACGTTGTGCTTGATTTTGGTGAATTCATTGAGGAACTCCAGAGGGGTCTGAAATTAATATCCACAATAAACAGAGTTTTCCAAGCCGGCCAAGATATTGGGCAATATTTTCTGACGCGTTAAAACTTTCATTTGACGAGAAAAAAAATTAATCTCGTATTTCAAACCACATTTCCTTACATTTTCATTCGCTTTCACCACCGCTGATCCATACAACTTCACAGCTTTTGTCTCTTCGAACAACGTTCCCAACTTCTTTACGGCTTGTCTGTAAAATACGTCCGGTTCTTCGGCAAAGTCTTGTAATGGACTGAAGAACACAAAGTCCATGGGAAATGCGGGCATTGCAGCGCGATTGGCCAGAACATAAGCCATATCTTCAAGCCAGAAGACATGCCCATGTCCGGAAGTGGAACGGTCCGCGATTACCTCGCCTTTTCTCGGGTTTTCAGAGACTCGACCGCCTGGTTGATGACGATTCTTCCGCGGGTCAAACTGAAATTCGGCATGAACAGTGACGTCGGTATCGTTGTGTTGAAGGACAGTTTTGAAATCCACGTAATCGTCAGGTCTTACGGTAACGTCGAAATGTTTTTTGAGAATCGCGGGGTAGTTGTAGGTGTCGTGGGTTATCTGAGAAGGTAAACATAATTTTATTAAAAATAAGCCCGACGTGGGTTGATAATATATATTACTTGAGGTAAAATTGACCGCTTTTCCGTTGCGATCGAAACTTTTTTACCTTACCGTATAATACATCAGCCACTGTAGTCTAACATTAAAGCTTTGAATCTCCAACTCATTTTCTTTTGCTGCATCAACAATTGCTTTGATTCCATTAACTGTCCGCTCGATCTCCGCTTCCAAGAATTTTTCGCCCTGAAAAAAGAGATCGTTTGTCGAAACAAGTTGTTTACTTACAAATTCTCGAATCGATAAAAGAAACCGCCGTCCAAAATCAGCTTCTTAGCATCCTTATTGATCTCCTTTAGCCGTTTGAAAGCTTCGGAGTACTTGGAAAGTTGATCTCCATCCTGATTTAGAAGAACATCCAAACTGACTGTGTCTCCACTTGCCAGTTTTGGAGTTTCATTGCCAAGAAGCTCTTCAAGTCTTGGAGTGTAGGAAAAGAAACGGGCTGAAATTTCGACTTAGGGCATTAGCATAATAGTCGTCTTCTACATAGTACGCTCATAGAAGCCCATAAAGAAGGAAAGCTAAAAAGGATGGAAGTTGCAAAAATCACCGGAAAAGGTTCTTTCCTATTTAGCAAAAGGAACATGGTATCAAAGCAAAAATCCAGGAAAAAAATCAACCCACTGAAAAGTTTTTACATAAAGAAATATTTCTGCAAAGAGACCAGTAGTAAATCTACGATATGGTGATCTCATCCTTCATTTCATTAAAGTTTTTTGTCATGCAAAACTTTTACCAACTTACCATAGCCGCAAATAAAAATAGAAGCCAGAAATAGCAGCCCGAAGCCGGAACTCGTCATTGCCTCCGAAAACAAAACAAGTATTAAACTATTTGAACTACTTTTTCGCCCTTTTTTCTACCTGTTTTATGGAACAGCGGAGGAATTAACAGCCATAAAAGGGTACGACGTAAACGCGCGCCCCTCTTTCACCCTTTTATTTTGACTAAAATTAATTCATTGCGAAAGTGATTGGAAAAACAGGAGATTCCCGGTTTTGGTCATTAAAGTTCAGAGGTAGACGCTTATAATTAACTCAAGTTTGGTTGCGGCGCATGTGAATTGGTTATTAGAGGCGTACAGTGATTTTTTTGTATGTCATCAAAAGTTGTTGATTAAGATTCGAACTTGATGATTTTTCCGCTCTTTTGAAAGGGCATCCCATACTATAATATAAATAAAAAAATAGAACAGGAAAAAATATCTAACACAAGTCAACCATAAAAATTTTTGCAAATTGGCGATTACATTTTATTGGTCTATTATTTTTAGGTTTTGGCCAATGCAATGGAATCAAACATAAAAGAAAGGTTCTTTGCCACATTCAACTCTTCTATAAAACCGCGTCTGTTTAGAGTGTCGATAATTTGAAGGAGATTCGGCTTGATCAAGCCCCTACGACAATTAAGATAGTCTTACGCATATTTTTTGTTCACAGAAGTCATTAATCGTATACCCTTTTATTATCTGATAACCATGAAAATAGTTATTTAAATTTTGGGTACCACTTGTAACGAGTCATACAATCTTTGCAAAAGCAGACGTCAAAGTCGGATTGTCGATGCTGAAGATCACCTTGCGTTTGAGCAGTTGTGGGACTCTCAGTAGGCATATATTGTTTTGGCGATGTGAAATTGAGAGATTTCTGAAAAATCGGCATTATTTTTAAGAAAAATTTAAATCGCGTTTTGTCTTTATCAACAATTAAAACAGCACTTACCTTGGCTTTTTCGACTTCCATCGGCGGTTTGATTTCGGCGTTAGAATCGTCCTTAGCCTGCGGCGGAGGCGTTGAAGCCGGACTTGACAAATCCGATGGGCAAGAATAAAACGAATCTTTAGTTGACTGATTGTCCGGGGAAGATGGTCTTGAGGGAGGACTTTTTAATGACGGCGAAACAGATTTCCGAGGTCCCCAAACATCGAGGAACTCAACATAAACAAAGTTATCGCCAAAGTCTAGAGCCATATCGCCGGTTCGCAAAATTCAAACGGGGATGGAAAAATAATGATTTAATTTTTATGAGATGCTAAGTTTCAAAAATTTTCTGCGCACATTTTCTGCCAATTTTTTTCTGTGCGGTTTTGCGTTATTTTTCAAGCGGCCATCTGATTGTTGCATTATTTTAACTTTTTGCAAGAATATCCCTTGATTTCTTGCAAAAGATTATAAACTCAATGCCAATAAAACCAAAATACATTGAAGCCGCACTTAGACATCAATTCAATAATCAATTTAAATTTTTTTCGGTTGAAACATTCACAAGATCACTAAAAATCAGTCTTAATAATCATGCAGTCTGAGTCACAAAAAATTTAAAAATGGTTTAAACAACCACGCATTTTGCTTACTAAGAACTTCGTAGACATGCGATTAGCAGCTCTTTTGTGGGTTTGGTCGACAACAGTATTATGTGCACAAATCCATGGTTGTGATTTTGAGATCCGAATAGAATATGTTGGCCCGGTGGATCAACCGTTAATCGTTCAAATTCAAGAGCCAAATGGAGCTTTATCGCCAGAGTAAGTGAACAAAAATGTTGCTACAAAACAATTTCCGTCGTACATAAAAAATGCTTTATATGTAAACGAAAAATCGTTGCAGATTCCATTTCCAACGTCGCGGAGATAAAGCAAGTTATCGAGTAAGGGGGACGTGTAATACCAGAACATATATCCGTGTTTATAAACCGTCGGATACTTGGAATATTGTTGGAAGAATATTCGAAACATCTGGAGTTATGACTGGGAGAGGTTATACTGAATACAAGGTAAGCAAAAAAACTGCAAAAATAAAGACGATTTACCGACCTCCTCCCCATCTTCGACCTAAAACTTCCTGTAATTTATGTAACGCAAAGTGGTATTGCGAATTTATCCTTTCAGCTTCTTTCATCCGGTCTTATCTTCATGCACAATTCTTACGGAGTTCCTTGCGTTTTCGGCACTTGGGGAACTTGCGTTCGCAATCGATTCAACCAGCCTTTGACCAAGTACGATCCATTCGCCCGGCAACAATAAACGCCCACTATTCAAAAGAATTTTTCGTCATTTTTTTGACAAATTCACTGATTAAAATAACAAAATAAATCAATAATCTGTTGTATCTTTTACGGGTTTCTATGACAACCGCCTCTTGGCCATACGTAGGCCACATTACTTTGCGCTCATTTACACCTGTAAGGCCTTATGGCGATAATTTTGCGGCCACCCGCGCAGGTGTCAATGCTAATTACCATACACTCGACACCAAGATACCATCGACAGCGGCGGAATAATGGGATTGCTCATTAGTAACCACATTTGTATCTTGGTTTCAAGGTAAAGATATCGTATGTCGATGTAAAGCTCTGCGGGTGGCCTTGAAATTATAGACAAATTTAGTCGTTGATAAGAGAAAGCGTTACAGTGTATAAAAGAAAAAATTAAATTAATTTTGCTTTCCAAGCCTTGTTAAATAAAAATGTCATTGTTGGAAGATACGATGGTGGATACGACAACCGGTTGATAATATTGTGATTATCTTGTAAGCAGTAATTGACACACACGTATTTACATTTTGTGCGGGTGGTCCAAATATTCGTTAGATTGCCCAATGGCCATGATATTCATTACGTAATAAGTGGTTGCCAAGGCAACGAAATTTTGAATGTAATTTTTCAGATTCAGCCAAGACAAGTTCAGATAGCAAAAGATGTAAAAACAAATTTATTAGCAATACAGCGCACGACATAAACATTTCGACGTAGAAATCTGCGTGGGTTTTACAACCCATAATTTTTAAAATGTCGTACAGCAATTATATAAATATAATAATTTGTCTCAAAGTTCATCAAAGCAATGACAAGGACTTTTATCAATTTTCTCTGTAAAAGCAGAAAAAAATCAGTAGAAGATCACGAAAACACGCAACGCCGCAAAACTTCCTCTTGCGCAATAAGCACAAAATCAAAGATAAATCAAAATTAAAATAAGCAGAAAAATATGTAGTCAGCAGTATATAAGCCGACGGTATCTTATAACATTCATCACATCCTTTCCTTTGGATTAGTCTCAGCTTCCGTCAAATATTCGAGATGTCCCAAGAGTTTGCTGATAACTTTGTGTTCGCTGAGTTCCTTGATGTTTGGGGACCCAAGCCTTCCCGTGCGTCGCCTTCCTTAACTCCCAGCCCCGTTCCCAGCCAAAGCTTCGAAGCCAGGCCGCCTTCTGTGGAGAGCCGGTCTTCTGGATACGCGTCTTATGGAAGTCCATCTCCTACCTACTCCGTATGGTCTACTGCTTCTGAGACTTCGGTCCCGCCCATACAATCTAGTGAGGTTCAGCCTCATTACAATGTTCAGACCGGATATTATAGTGTAAGTCGACTTTCCTAAAATTTTATGTTTTAGCTGTTAATCTTACTAATAAATTATATTTTCAGCAACCTCAATATTATCTATGCCCTCCATTCATTGGCCAAGTGCAATATCCAATGGGAATATCTCCAGCTCCTTACAGCCAACCTCAGAGCTCATATGGAGTGCCAACGCCCTATCAGCCACAACCAATCCCTTACCACCCTCAACGCCATTTCTGTCAACGTCAAGCAAACTACGATGTCTGCTTTTGTTCTGAGTGCATGAAGAAGAGCCGCATATGCTATAGGCGCCAATAATCTTGTTTTGTAAATTTTTTTGATTATTCCCGGTTTAATCATAATAAATAATATTATATTAATCGATCGGCTTATGTTCTAAAAATTGTCGTACTTTAGTTATTGCTTAAATAAGAAACGAAAAAATATTTAACCTTCAGACACGTAAAAGGTGTTAGCGGTTTCAAATCCAACGAAGCGTGAATTTGAATCACAGAAACGAGGGGTTTCTGCGTACCTGCGGCCCGATCAGAGAGAGTCGACTAATTTGGGAAGAGGCGTTTTCTATCCAAACATTTGTGCAAAATCAAAAAAAAACTCGTTGAATTCGGACACTCGTTGAGGGTTTCTCTCGGATCTTTGATTACTGAGGCTCACAGTTGCATGCTGTAATTTTTGAATATTGTTATAAGTTTAAAATAGGTAGGGCATGTTAGAATATTTAAGAAAGATGTAATAGTCTGCAAAGGGTTAGGTAACGTTTTTGGAACTCAATGTGCATCTTATTTGCAACAAGTATCCGAAATTTGAAAAATGTATTGCCATGCTTGTCGAAGTTTTCTTGAATAGTTGACAATGCTTTCTTTACCTTTGTACTTTAGGTTACAATGAACCTCAAGATCTTTTTCATCTTGTCTTTACTTTTTTTTACATCAATTGCTCGTCGAAAACAAGGTCGAGGTGATGATGGGAACAAAAACAAGCTTGGAATGGGATCAATTCAAAAAAATTGGGATGATGATGATGAGGAGGAGCTAATAAACAACAATAACATTGCCTACATGCCTCTGACTCAAGCTCCTTTAACTACTTCTATAACAACAACGACTACTGTGTACCCAAATTAGTAAGTCGTATTTGGGATTACAATCTTTTATTTTAGTAACGGCATCGGTCCAGAGTTTCAAGCTCTTCCTCCTGCAGAAGCGACTCCGGCTCCAGTTGCTGTGCCCACCACAACTCTTGAACCAGATGAACCGGAGACAACTGAAGTCCCAAGAGATGATAAAGCAACGGCACCGAGTAAGTGATCGCCAGGAAATCTTTGTAATGACCTATGAAGTATAGCTCTCGAGGCGTCGAACAAGACAATTTTGTGGATCGATGCGACCTACAAAGCGGAAGATAAAGGGATGAATCTGTCAACATTAGCGGAGTGTAAACCATGGCTAGAGTATTGGAATTCAAGTTTAAACTTGACGGTAAAAACCATTCGAACGCATAAAAAATTATGTTTAAAATACGACTGACCTTGATTTTTATTTTAGTTATCAAACTCAACCGACGAGTTGTCCAATGAAACTCCGAAATCAACAACAGAGGCTGAAGAATCCTCCGAAGAGTCCGAGAAAGTCAAAAAAATGGAGTTTGAAGTCATTGACTCCAGCTCACGACTGGAAGAAGTTGGCCTTGACCCTGACCTTCTGGACGAATATGAAGCTATTGGAGTTGTTTATAAAGAGGTTTGTGGCAACCATTCGCGGCAGCTGTGGTTCAGCGACCCTACAATGGCTAGGAAGATTGGAATTGATGAAAAGAGTACTATTTGTGATCCTTTTAAAGTAAGTCTTCTGGAAAGTATCAATTTTTCCTCTTAGGAAGAGCTGCATCCAAATGCTGAGACATTGACAAATTTGGCGATACAATTGAACGAAGTTATCACAAATTTCACAAAGAACATTACCACACCCGAGAAAAGCATTAAAAATGGGACAACGGGGCAAGAGAATTTTGAATACACTACAAAAACTTACGACGACAGCATGATGGGAATGTTCAAAGATTCAGTAAGCCTACCTTATTGATTAACAACTTTTCAGCCTCAATATGAAATCAGACAGAGGGTTGTAATCCGTCGGCATCGAAGCGCCGGTGAAACTGTTGTAATTGAACAAGCAGAAGAAGATACCACTGCTGAACCGAAGCCAAATGAAGAGAGTCCGGATCAAGATTGGTTGGAAGACATTGCAGTCGAAGAGAAAGAACTTTTGACAGTTGCTAAACAAAAAGTTGGAGGTAACGTTTCCATTGAAGAGGCTTGGATTCAAATTGACGCAACGGATGAGACAAAGTAAGAGCCTAGCTATTCATTGGTAAAATACGCCCAGCATGATCTAACAAATGACCTAAAAAGTTTCCCTTCAGCCCTCTAATGTACATTTTGTCAACCGATGCGGCGGACGCTTTGAAGTTAAAAATTGATCCTCATAGTTTCAACCGATATGAAAAAGTGGTCCTACATTTGCCTGGAATATGCGCTGACTACGTACCGACAGCCGTGGATTCGTTCAATGCCAGTGATTTTGAAGGTGAATCGAGATTTATCCCTTGAAAATTTATATGTGAATGCCTCACCAACACTTTCTCTGTAAAATATGTATATATACTTCTTTTAAGGTATTGAGATTGAGGGTCCCATTGGAGTAAACATAACAGCGCTAGAGCTTGCCGGAGTCAACTTGACTGAACTCGCCGAAAAGCTCAGAAATGATACGGAAGTAGACGAGGTTTTGACTAGGACCAATGCCACCAGGTTTGTTCACAAAAGCTTTGAATATAACCTTTATCGTATAGAACCCTCGGGGGAAGCTATATTATCCCTGTCCTACAGAAAAATCAATACGATGCCTTCTCGGCACCCATCGTTTTCCAAGGATCAGCTGTTGTTGTGAGGTTTGGAATTTACATCGAGTCTATGAGCAATTTCCAAACTTCAACAATGGTAAATCATTATTTTGCACTATATATACATTAATAATTTTAGGACTACGACATGGATATATACTTAATAATGTCTTGGCGAGATGCACGGTTAGTCAACCCATATGGAAAACCGATTTTGGTAAAAGAAGAAGATATTTTGGAAAAAATATGGCGACCAGATCCATTCTTTGCAAACGCCAAAGAAGCCGAATTTCATGAAGTCACATTCTTGAACTTTTTAATGAGAATTTTCAGTGACGGCATTGTTTTGTATGAAACGAGGTGGAATATTTTTTAAATATTCTTTTTAAACAATACAAAGTAGCCTGAGTGAAATTAACATAATATTATTTCAGGATCAAACTGAAACCCGCTTGCAACTTGGTCCTATGCAAGTATCCGCATGACAAACAAACCTGTGAACTCCTCATTAAATCTTGTAGGTTCTGCAACAATTTTTGCGTCATCCATGTATCTTGTGCTTTTAGTCGCGTATCCCGTTGAAACCGTTCGATTTGAATGGTTTACCAATAAAATTGACGCCATCGACAAAAATCCTGATGTGAAATTGCCGGAACTCTACATCGACAGATACGAACCGACTGTTTGCAATAAATCGAGGAAGTCCGGAGAATTCTCTTGCCTTAGGGCGCTGTTTCGTCTAAAACGTGACGTTGGTTTCCACGTGGCTCAAACGTATATTCCGACGTCGTTGGCTTTGATGTTCTCCTGGGTTGGAGTATGGCTACCTGAAGAGTTTATGGAAGGCCGAATTGGTGTGGCAATTACGGTGCTTCTGACTCTGTCAACAGAATCTGCAGGGGCAAGAGAGCACTTGCCAAGTGTATCGTATATGAAGGCCATTGATTTGTGGTTTGGATATATCACTGGATTTGTGTTCTTTACACTCTTGCAGACGTTGTTTGTAATCGGCTTTGACAAAAGAGCGAATCAATTGGTAAGAAATGTTGTTGACGTCTGCAGAAACCAAGATAACCTTTTTTAAATGCGAAATGGACCTTTTGTGTATTACCAAAAAATTTTTAGAGAAAATCAGCCAACAAAAAGCGAACAGACCTTACCCAAGAATACAAAGATGCCTTGGTGCACAAAGCCGAAAGATACCATAAGACTGGAAGGTAAGAAAGAAGTCATTATCTGATCAAATTTGACTTCAGATACCTGGACAACTTTTGTCGAATATTCTACCCTCTGACGTTCCTTTTATTCCTTATCATGTACTATTTTGTGTTCACGGAAGGCCGACAGGACGATTGTATTTCACAAAGATAGGCGTGCCGCAGCGAAATTTTCCGTTAATCCAGGGATTTTTAGCTAAAAACTTTTTGATTCTTTTAACAGTCGATAAATATTTCACTTCTTCAAAGAAATTTGGCATGTTTATACAATTTTTTGTTTATTTGTTGCTGCAAACAACAATTGCTTTTAATTATATCCAATAATATAAGGCGAATCAAAAGGCTCCGGCAATTTGTGGAATATACAAAATAACAATCAGGCAAAAATGAAGAGGAGGGGTTTACTTGTGCTTCTTTTCGGTGTTCTCTCGAACGAATTGAGATAGTTTGATCGCGAACCATCGAGGGTATTTAATGTGAAGATCATGACCGCCTTGGGCGTGCACTTCAACTCTGGAATATAAAATTGTAAAAATGTAATTATCCGTACTTTAGAAATCTAAGATCTATTTTTTATAAGACAATACCCTTTTATGGATACTGTCTCGTTTTTTATATGGGATAGTGTCCATAAAAAACTTTATGCATATGTCCAACATTTGCACTAAAAGTTAATTTTCTGGCGAAGATATGGTCAAAAAGTCTTTTTATCTGTGACCGCTCTCCTCGTTTTGTGTACTCTCTCGGTCACCAAAATCATTAAAGGTCGCGGCTGTCTCCGCAAATCGCAAGTTAAAATTCTCAGAGATTGAGATGAGGCTTATGTGTGAGAAAAATTTAAAAAAAAATTTTAAAAATCCGTCTCACTTCTGACACTTTCCTTATATTACATAAGAACACTTGTAAGCCTTATGCACAAAACATTAACACACATCTGCAAAAATTCTATTCCAAATCTGTCCCGACAAAGATTGAAGGTATGATTCCATCACAAAACTACTTTTTTTCCAACGATGTGTAAGGTGCAAACATTAAAAGAAGTTAGATCAACGTCCAGTATTCGTTGTAAAAAACTTGCACTTACCTTGCATTTTGCAATTTGTCGGTCATATGTTTTGGATCCAAGATAAACCGGTCGGTTCCTCCATTCACAATCAATACTGGTTGCTTTACTTGACTGAGGACCATGTCTGATGGAAATCTGCCTCCCAAATCTTTGTAGACTCTGGAATCATCAAAAAATTAAGATTTTTTTAAATAAAGAAAAAAGGTTAAATTGACTTAATTTAACTTACGTTGAGACCAGATCGCATAATGCGGCCCATTGTTCTCGAAGGAATTCCTCAGAATAGTGGGCGAGGTATGTTTCTTTGGCGTTTGGCAGCCATTGATCGGTATTTCGCATTCCTTTGAACGCCATATCTCCTCGGAAATCAATCTGTGTGCTCGTCGATAATAGAATTACACTGTTGCATTCCCGAGGCGCTAGCTGAGCGAGGTGAATGGCTGTTCGTCCACCTTCACTCCAGCCGAGGCAAGAGAAGGGAACAAGGTTTAGGTGCTGCAATAAGAAAAATACAATTTTATTAGGTCCTCATCGCTGATAAACTAAAGCTCTTGACATTTATAGCAAATAAAATTTTTTTCTCACTTTCATGAGGGCAATACCAAACTTGGCATCCTTTTTATTCAGTTGAACTTCTTGTTTACGATCTGGAGGTCGGCTCTTACCATAGCCTGGAGGATCGAAGCAAATGATTGTGGCAAAGTTTGGATCAAAGGCCCTTAGGACATTTTCTGGGAAATCTTTTTTGTAACAACCTAAAAAATTATCCCTCTACTATTCGCTTAGAACTAAATTAATACAATGTTTTGACAACTGATAATGTAAAGAGCTCACCAACTCCACCACAGATAAAAAGAAAGACATATGGGCCATGACCATAGCGACAATACCCGATTGGCAAGTCGTTTATCTCAGCATACGCCTCAATAATTGGTTCGGGGATGTCTGAAGGGGGCTTGGTAACCTGGCCAGTCTGTGGTTGGCTCTCCGCAACCAGCATTCTGGTCATAAATCGCTGAAACATGACCAATATAATATTATTTCTAATTCAAGAAATTTTTTTGTCACGAAAATGAATATTCCGACCAATTAATGGCAATAAAATCACGTTCTATCGCTAAACTAAGGTACAACATGTCTCACGCCAAATTAGAAATCCCTCTCCTCACGATTAAAAGTGCAAACAAGACATAGAACGACGATATAATGACAAGATACGATTAAAACTTTGTTCGCAAGAATACTTTGACCAGTCGCGCGCCTTTCCTTTTCACGTCGCTTTAGGCGTTTAATCGTGGAGACTGAAAGCTCTTGTGATCCGCGGTTCGTCTACGCGATGAGCGTGACATGCGCGTTACGTCATGCCATAAACAAGGTAATTTAGAGGGCAAACATCAAGGGGAAACAATAAAAATAAAGGTGAATAGCACAAAAATATCGCTAAAGAACAGGGGAACTGTTATAAAAAATGGGAAATCAATGTCTTTTTCCATCATTACGTCGTTTGAGTCTAAAATTGAGCGAGAGAAAAAGCCCTCTCCAGAAAACCTGATCGAGTTTCTTTACGGTTCAGAATTGTGAAAGCGGCGGTTTAATGTATCAAGACCCTAATAGCGGTGGAAAGTTTTCTGTCTCTACAAAATAAACTATAACGTGATTTTCTGGAACGATTTTAGACATTTCAACCGCGAAATGTTGAAATGTACACTCCAAAAAGAGGAACTAAAAATTGAGAAAATTAAAAGGCAAAAAATTCAGTTGAAATTAGGATAATTCAAAAGTGTAGGATGAACTTTTAGAGGAAAACAAATTATTTTTATTTCTGTTTTCCAGCAAATGATGTTAATGGCAAGGTATTTCAAGTGTTACCCTTTGGATTCCATCAAATTTTTCAAGAAATTAGAAAGAGGCAAGGCAATAGTATCAAAAAACTTTAACAGCCAACTATTTTCAGACAGTGCACCTAAGATGGAAAGTGATAGACTCAGACGAAAAACTTTTTTTCAATAATTTTTTGCATGCCCTTTGGAAGTATCGTTACCTTTTCTACACTTTCTGCGCCTTCAAAATCATTCCGACCAAATTTTCGAACTACTTTAAATTTCAAAAAAACACCACCTAAAGACAAACATCATCCAGAAAAATGATTGGTAATATTATAAAAAAGGGCTTTCTGGAGTAGTGTCTGCAAAGCAGTAAAAACTTGAGCCAATAAGGTTGTTTTCTTTTGCGCTTCCAAAACTGGTCGGATTGAGGAGTTAAAGAGGCTTCCCATAGCTAACTCTCTTCCTTGAGAGGGTAAACGTGGTTTTAATCGGCGTTTTCGATTTGAAATTAGTCAGCAGCCAGTTGTTACTATAAATTTTTAAATCTTAGGGTGAAAAAAGCGAAATAGAGGAAGAAAACTAGGAAATTTTATATTCGCTATAGTTTTTGCAGAAATTTGATAAAAACTGGAAACTGTTTTGAGATTTTTTGGATATGATAGACAATTTGAATTTGATTGAACTTTGGGCTACAAGATTTCTGTCTTTTACAATTTTTTCTGACCGCTTTTCTCATTTTTTACCATTGAATATTGGCAAAGCCTGTAAAACGCCACCAAAAAATTAGCAAGTTCAAATGCGATCTAGGCAGATCATGCAAGCTAAACGAATAAAATCAACCGCGCTTTCTTTGCCAACTAACGAAAAAATAAAAACTACTATATAATATCAACATTAAACCACAATTCTCCCATCGTTCTTCAGCAAAACTAAACAACAAATGCTGGAAAAAAGTGCGATCCACAGCCCAAAGCTGTAAAAATAAAACGCTTTTTGACGTAAATCAATCCCAAAATGCTGGCAATCAATTATCAGCACGCCTTTTCCAGGCTTCCATCAAAAAATCAACGTGAAAATCACATAAAAGGCCTGAGGATTACAAAAACTGAGCATAGAATCACTCAGAAAATAGTGATGTATGAAGAGTGTTCGAAAGTCGATTTTATTTACTTACAATAAACATTAGGGTCCTATAAACCTTTTGACTAAAAATCAATAGACCTAAAGTGAGAGAAAGTTCTCGAATTCGGCAAACTGTAAACGTATTTGGTTACGTTTTATGTTATAAAACCTAAGGGAAAGGAGCAAAGAAATGGTTTCTAAAAATAATAGAATCTAAAATACGAAAACCTCATAAATAAATCAAAGAATCATATCAAACATGTCACTAAAACCACCAAAAACCAAAAACTATTGTTTAGATCTTACAAAATAAGCGTTTGACGAAAGCGTAAAGGTGGAGAGGGCGAAAAGCAAACGGAGAATTTTCCGATTTACAACAATTAATTACAAGAAACCCCTTCTTCGTTCAGACCGGAATCGAACAGTTTTCCCTCTGTATTGCAACCAACAATTGGATTGGATTCTGATTTTTGTTTTAGAAAAGGCATACATACCTGAATTGTGAGTTTTCGATTTTGTTGAGGTCTATGTTATATGTATGGAAAGAATTTTCTAAGGTGTAAGTGAAAGTTTTCATTATAAGTAATGGGGCCTTTAAAGGAGAAATAGGTTTAAATTTGGAAGTCTTTTGCAACTATAGGCTCAAAAATGCGAGGTGCATAACATTTCCATAAAAAAATCAATGCTATGCGATTGGGATTCAAAAAAGTTATGACAAAGAAGTTTTTCATTCATTAAAAAACCGTTAAAAATCTCTGATGTGCTTACAATTAGCGAACTAACATTCCTATGCATTCAGTTAGGAGCTATTGAGAAATAACATGCAAAATTTTTCAAAAAAATTTGCTAGTCACTCTCAGCGTAGTTCCATTGCCAAATTAAAAAATTCAAAATTGATAAGTGAGAAAATTTACAACCAATGTCAATGCAGTAGCTCTAAAAGTTCAAATTGATTTCCGTCTGGTTTTGGGGTTTTTAAATCGACGAAAACGGTGTAATGCGCCGTTACTCATCGAGAACACAATCGGGAACACAGCGATTTAGAAATGATTTCAGAAATGAGTGCCGGTCATGGCTTTTGAATCGACAAAGTCAACATGTTTCTTAACCTTTAGAGGGGGATTCCTTAGATCTGAAAACAGATAAAGTTCCAAATAACAATGTTGCATATTTATTGACTCCAGTTTTGCAAATTTCCTCAACAAAAATTTGATTTCTTCATGTTTTTTTCTTTTAGTGGTTCAGAGCTCAATTTTTTTCTTGCACAATGCAACAAAAACGAAATTCACGCCCCTTCTTTTGTCTTGCAACGAATCTCTGAGAAAGTTTGCAAGACTCTGCACGGTGCAGTCATTTCTTAGACCATGTCGCAAATCTTGTCTCTTCTTCTGTTTCCCGTTTATCTTTCCCAAAAAACCTCACAAAACGAAGAGACGACAGTTTTTTCTCTGATTTGTTGCCGCGACAACAAATTCGTCGCAAAAATTCTTTTCTCAACCTGCGACACGCATTTGTCGTTGCGATCCTTGCATTGAAAACTCAAATTTCAGAGAGAAGTCGCAAGTTTCTCCCCATATCCATCGCTGCGACAACTCTTCTCTTCTTTTTGCGGCAATTCAAACGAAAAAGGGGAACGAAAAGAGTTCAAAGGGCGTGGAGACGTCAGAGAAAGGCGAAAAAAGTTGCGATGGAAGTTCGCACGGTGCAAAAAAATTGGGGATGGGGAAATGAGAGGGGTTTGCACAGTGCAATGGGAAGCAAGTGAGGAAAATGGGGGAGATTGGCAAAAGTCTGGGCAAAATGGAAATTTTTAGGCGAAATTCGAGTGAAAAATTTGTTTTCTACGTTCTTACACTTAGAAAAAGTAAGAAAACTCTTGAAAAACGATTTGAAAACAAAACAAAACATTTTTCTCGAAAAATAAACCAAAAAAATCTGTGCAAAACACTGTTCACGAAATCCTAAAAACAAAAATTCCTAACAAATACCACAAAATACTTGACCTTTTATGTTTTGAAGTTTAATACGGAAGCGTTAATTTTATGGCACAAGACACGAAGTTCTCGATTTTTCTTGCGATACGTGAAATTTCGGAAAATTAAACTTTTTTATACTCTGATCAACCGCAGTCTGGATGGCGACTGGATGCGTCAAGAGTGTACTTTTGTCGTTTCGAACTTGTAGGAAACATTTCGAAAGATCGATGTAGGAGTAAAATGAATGATGAATCGCCGGAAAACTTTGGGTTGCAAATAAATTTAAAGAACTGCAATAAAAGGGTAGAGTTCATTTGTTTGTCGGGTGGATGGGAGAGTCAAACTTGTGTAGGACAATTATATTTTTGTCGATATTGCGGCAAGCAATTTTCAAGGCTTCGAATACTAGGGGGAGCGTAACATTTTAATTTGGTGGAAGTCTTGGTAAGTTTACAGAGGAAGTATAAATTTAGCGTAAAAAATTTGGCCTATGCAGATGCATTTTTGCTGAAAATAATTTCTGTCCGCGCAAAGCTGGCAGATTTATGGCAAAAAGCGTGGCCCTTTGCAGAAACAACTTAAATCAGCCAAATGCGAATTTTCTCCCTTCCGTAAAAGATAACGTACCCACAAAAACCCAATCTTTCCGCACAAAATTTGCAAACATACGTCCAAAAAGTATTTTTCTCCGTGACTACTCTTCGCGTTTTGGGTACTCGTCTTCAAAGATTGTTGGATATTTTAGAAGCCCTTCAAAACTAACATTTTGAGAGAATGATATGCACCTTTTGCTTGACTTAAGAAAAGGATTTAAAGGAGATGAGCGAAGAGCTTGCAAAATTTTTGATATTTCTTTACAACCATCTAAAATTATACATGTTATCTACAATCCCATAAATTCAAGCTGCCCCTGCCTGAAAAAAATCCCCCAAAATCAATCAAATCTTGCCCTTAAATCCAAAACAGCGAATGCAATCTATTCCATTCGTAAACAACGCATCAACTCGTCCCTACAGAAAAACGGGCTTTGAATCGCTGGAAGCTTCTTGAAAAGTTAGATTGCTTTCCGATATTCGATAAACAAGAAACTCTCTTATCTGAGCCGTCTATTTAGTGTTCATGTATCCTTCCAACTCTTGGAGACTGATATTTATCGCGCATGAAATCAGATAATGCATTTGAGTAATTTCTGAGTACAGTCTTTCTGTGAAGGGCGACAGGTTTCGTGTTGTCGCATTTTTGTAGAACGGGGTGGGTGCGACCGCGTGGCCGAAACGGCGAAGAATGTGGCGCTGCTGATGTTATCTGGGCTAGTTGGAATTTTAAACTATCTTTAGCGGGGAGATGAGAGGAAAAAAGCAAGTGGTCAAGGTTCATCGAACCTTTGAAGAATTTTATGTATTTTGGAATAGAAAGAGCTGGTTGATGACAATGGGAATTGAAGCAGTGCAAAGCAACCACAGAGAGTTAGTGTTTGAGCCTTTAGATGCTGCTGCAAATTATAATTTTGAAGGCAAGAAACCCTTAAAAAAAACGAATTGACCTACTAGCAGGTGCACTTTGCTTGTTCTTTAATTTTTCTTGCATTTTCAACACAATTTGTTACCACCCTTCTGTATAAACCTCTCATCCAACGGGCCGCATGGCCGATTCATTGCGAACATTGAGCTGGATAATCCTTTTGACGTATTATTTATATCTAAATATAACAACAGAGCAATTACAAAATTATATTAAAAATGTTTTATTCGTTTCTCGTTTCCGACACATGTAAGGACTCATTTTTGTTAATTCGAGCTGGAAGTCCTGGAGAACGAAGCGACGGCTGCGATGGAACATAAGATTTCGAAGATAACAAATCCACCTTCAATTGAAGCCAATATAAGTTCGACCATTAAGACGTAGTTCTGGAAGAAGCCGATGTACACGCAGATCGCGATAACTGCCAGCGATAACATCAATGAAAATGCGATGAAGGCCGTTGTCTCCGTTAAATTGCCGCGCCGAGCTGAAACACATGGAGCATAAGCTAGCATTTTTGACATATCTGCCCGAAGCAATGATCTTTTAATTTATTACTTCAACTGAAACGTCGTTTAAGGTTCCGAAAACATACAAATTGCAAACTTAGGCATCCTGGACCTAACGGTATTGGTGGTTTCTTCAAAGCGAAAGCAAACAATCCCCATTGAAGATATATGTAGCCTTCAGTTGCGTTAAATATCAAAGTTTTCTATAAGACCCATCAAACCTTAAACTTACCCCAAGAAATTCTCAAAGCTTCCAAGGGTCCAAATGAAAGTAAGATAATGAGTTCACTGACGTCGGCATGTTTAGGAATATGAAGATATGTAGCTAAATTACTTGAAAATACGGAAAGCACAACTCAACTTACATTTATAAATATGGATTCCAATGAAAGCAAAAAAGAAGATAATTGAAATTCTTTCATTTATGTATAAAAGTATTTCCAGAGGTAAAGAGGAGCGCTAAAAGATACAAACATAAAAAAATATAATTTTTTTTATTTGAAAAAATAGATTTTTAATAAAATGGAAACTAAATACTTACAATCTGACGAGGTTTCAACATCATCTTATTCGTATTCAAAATAACCTCAAGCCCTTTCGCGCGGCATTTCAAACCAATTTTTCGCCTTCAAATCTCGGAAATTCACAGATCACCATAGCAACGGAGAAAGCCAAAGTCCGAAAAGTTGAACAACACGCTCATTGTAGCATAGAAAGTGCCGAGTTAAAAAAAACCCATCAACATAATGTCGGATACATGCGAGAACATTGTGTGTTGTGTGAAACGAGCACTTCCGAGCTTCGTCATTTTCTTTTCTCTTTCCAGACTTACAACAAGATGTACGAAAAGAGTTCCGAGCCATCTCTCGTTGACAAAGATTCTTGAATATCTCTGCTGTTCCTACTAAGACCAAGATAAAATTTTCAATAATTGATCTGAGCGTCGAACACTGAACTTTGGTTACATAAAACAATTGAATATACCGGTCGTTTCTGCAATGAGCCAGCTAAAATTTCATCACAATCCTTGAATGGCCTATTTGGAATAGGAAAGCAAAGTTTGAAGAAAAACAAAACAGCAGTCTATGTACTAACCTTTATGTTATCTTTTTCGATGTGAACAAAGCAATACGCCAACTTTATGTTTCACTGTAGCCTCTGTACACCTTAAGTTCTGGTTTCTCAATTTCATTACTCCTTCAGCTCTCTTCACGCCCCAAATGAAGTAATAATTTTCTGCAAAACTTCGACTCAACAAATCTCTGAAACAAGATGTCTGGACGTTGGCTGCAGCTGCATGTTCGTTTACCCAATGCTTCCTAGAATGCCGTGAAATGCGGCCATTGAAAGTGTAAAAATAAATAATATTTTCGCTGTAAACTGGAGTTTACATTCTTCCATTTTTCGATTAGGCGAGATTGTTCGAATCTTCTTTTTCTATTTTGATAAAATGTACGTAGTTTAAGTTTATGACAGAGTAATTTTTAAAAAATTAAATTATTCCGTGTAACAAGTAGTTTTGCACACGTTAAACCACCTGCATTCCAAATTTGACACTTTCTTCGTATTTCGATTTACATCCGAGCTAAGGTAAGTTAATGGAAAATGTTTGTTCTTTGAGCGTACTCAATTAAAAGTCGTAGCATTTGGTTGTAGTTTTGGAAGGTCTAAACTAGAGCACTCGATGCCTCATAGGTCTGTCTCCTCGAAAATTTTACGGTGATGTTTTTTATGCACGAGATCAAAATTTATCCTTTTGTGAGGAAAATGAAAAAATGTGGGAAAAAGCTCGATTCGTTTCGGGCCGTGATTTTGCCATGCGTTTGAATTACTGTACTCCTTGCATCTATTACGCTCCAAGCTCGGAAAAAACTTTATATACTACGACAGAAGTATTGACATTTAGAAAAACCTATAAATTGTCTTTAATTACACCGTCGGATGCACTTTCTGAGTGTACAAATTTATAAATATGGTTTGTTATTTGTGAACACGTGTAATTTATCTTCTTTTTCAGGATATTTCACCTTGCGCAAAGGAAGTAGCTTGCTTATAAGCTAAAGGTCAACATTTTTTACCAGTAAAACACGAGTTCTGGCCATGAAATTGTTTGATTACATAATGTGGCCGTCCCTCCTCATTTTGCGTCATCTCTCTAAAAATCTTCCAGCGGCGCTGCAAAATGCAAGCTTAAGATCTCATGGATTGATATCTGGTCTATTATTTTGGCCCGAATCTAAAGCAAATTGGTCGGCCTTTCTTCAACAACTACAACGGAGTCTTCATAGATTAATGTAATTTAATGTATGCCTTTTTCTTCGTTTTCCGTGTTCTACTGACCCCTAACCATTACGTTCTTTTTGCTCCTTCTGCCATTTACATATTTACCTTTACACCAAGCATGACCGACTTATCCACTGCGGCGCAATCTACACTTTCCCCCATTTTCTTCGCCCCTCGGAAACCCAATTAAATTTTTTGTTGAGTTAAAATGTAAAAACCCAACCACCACAGTCAGAAAAGTCTTGCCGCGCATGCAATGTGCCACTCGCTCGGTATAATTTACACCTGTCTGTTGGGGTGCGCTGCCTTCGAATAAGGTTGTAGGCTTTTCGACGGTGACAAAAGAACCTCTCGGAGAGAAATTTGGGATTTTTTTTGTAGAGCCAATGTTTGCATTAAGCTTCTTCCTGAAGGCGGTTGTGTGACACTTTGATTTAACTTGCTATTGCTTTCGTAGGATTTCTAGATTAATCAGAAAGCATGGTATTTTATACCGAAAACAGACAAGTATACGGGGACCTCGTTATTCGTTATGAAACGTTTTGTTGTACGAATATTTTTCTTGGCCTAGAATTAGCTTTTAGGCCTCGTGAAATTGTTAGCTATAGGCAGACGTTGTTATGCGGAAGTTTTACGCACCCTCTCAAATGTTTAGTCGAACATCTCCGTGACACGTTATGTTTCCGTTCTCAGCTTTTAGAAATAGATGAGTGGTCTATTTACGTGCAATATATGTAAAAAACGACTTTTCAAGATATATTTAAATTTGCGGTTAGTCAAATGGTTTTATATTGGTATGCGTATCTCTATATCGTGTTTGGTTTTACTTTTCTCTTTTATTTTTACCTCCTTCCAGTAGTTTTGTTGTTGGCGTATCGTATTATGAAATCGCACTTGAACAAGTCTGTTATTATTCAAAAATCGTACAATCCTATCTGCGGTTTTAAAATTGTTGCATTTTTTCAGCGTGAAACAGGCGAACTCATGGACATGAAATGTTTCTTTCCCTGTCTCTCTCTGCGTTTTGCGTATTCGGCCGCTTTGAATATCTTGGCTGCACAGGTAAAGCGCGAGCTAAAATTTTTAGAAATTGAAGTCGCAAATTTAATGAAACTCTGAGCTTTGAATTTCGAACACTTTCCTCGTTTATCTGTAGGAGTATTTTCATCTGAGATAGAAGCTTCCTGTTTTGGGACAGTAAGAACTTATTGCGAATGGATAAAGCGGCGAAGTACTTGAAGAAGATACTCCCTCAAAATTTCCTTATTTTGTGGTGACATGGTACTAGATGGCTATATCAGTCACAACTTTTCGGTTTACAGACAAAAAAAGTGTTTTTGCCATGACTTTCCGAATTATGGCGGGAAAGAATTGTATTGTAAGGACATTTTACACGTTACCCCCATTAAAGCCCTTAGTCTTCAAACCAAAAATTTAGACCGTTCTTTTCAACTGAAATTCTAAACATTATTTGCCAGAGAGAAAAAGAGTCAACGTATTTTATGTTTGAAACCCATGTTCGCTTTCCTTATGAGTCAAGTTCTAAACAAAGTAATAAAATTCTCGCTACCTTTTTTTTAGCAACCCTTCTAACTGGCTAATTATCTCATTCACATATACATGATTAGCTTCTACGTCATGAAGTGTCCTATTTTCCGGGTCCTATTCGATTCTTTTTGCTGCACTTATTTACCAAAATATTTTCGCATAAAGATTGTTTTCCGTATGACACTTAATGCTCAACAACGCAACCGTAAATGTGTTCCTTCTAGAAGTGGGAAAGACTGGAGGGAGCGTTTTGGTTTATCACATTTAATTACTTTTTTTGAGAATATTTAAATGGGGACTCGTGGGTTGTTGTAATTGCTCAAGCTTTTTGGGAGAAAATGTTTTGCAATCAATTTTAAGGGGATTGTTGGCTGGATAAAAAGCTCACAAGTTTCCGGTTAAATCAAAGTTTTCAATACTTTTTTTTGATTTTTTGAAAGCTCGGATGAGATTTTTCTCAAAATGAATTTTTTTCTAGGCATAATACCTCAAATGTGACATGTACAGAGCTCCACAAATCCCGATTTCAGTGAAACCAAATTTGAGACCCGAAAAAGAAAATTTTGAGTGCGGTTTGCAGAATCCTTAGAACTTTTAAAAGTTCTTTACAAAGATTTGCAATTTTTTCGACCCACTGATTTTTGTGTTCTCCTTACTAAAACCACTTAAAACCTAATTTACTACATTGCATCCTAATCACTTAGACAAATTGATATGGATTCTGTATGAAGTAATGAGTAATATCGCGAACAATCACTTTTATTCGTACTTGTTTCATTATACATCTTAACCCGTTTACAGACCTTCCTTTTGCCATCAACCCTCACCTACAAAGAACCGAAACTGGCGGGTGTATTTTTATCATCGAACATTTGTTCGATGTCGACCAAGAAGATGGCGGAAGAGGAAGAGGACGGCTTCGACGACGTGGGGGCCGTGGACTTGGATCCGCCGTGTGAGACCTATCCCCGCCCGAAAACACCTGTAAGCCCTTTTAGCATTTCGCCCTGGCGAAGGTGTCATATTTTTTGTATTGCAATATGTATATGCTGCAAATGTAGTTTTCGAGGGTTTCCAAAACAAGGTTTGAAAGAGTCGTTCGCACAAAGTTGTAGAGCATATGACTTGTATTTACGTTACAAGGGAAATACTTCAATTATGAATATTTTTCTTTCTTTTCTTTTGTTTTTTTGCCTTACATCCATAATGATTCTATGTTAATATTGCGCTAATCTTCAAATAAATCCAAGGGTCACAGTGTGAATACCTTATATGTAAATACCTCAGCCAATGCAGTCTTTTTTTTCAGAAGCGCCAGCTGAAACCGCGCGGGCCTTTGCAACGTCCTATGACCTCATTGAAGAGCTTCAACGCTCGGGCATCCACGTCGTCCGCCTCTTCAAGATCAACCTCCTCTACAAACGATGGGCGCGTTGGAACTGCGCAATCAGTAAATAGCACAGTTTCGACAATTTGTAAGTTTGTTTCGAAATTTGTCATGCGCTAGTTGTTTACCGAGGATTGAAAAACCTGCGGTAGAAGGGCCACACGATCGTTTTTATTTTTTACAATACAACCATGATCTCAAAATAATTAAAGGTGTTTGCGTGTTGCTTTAAGGCAGAATCTCATCTACCCATTAATTGACTAATCTGTTACAGCATCAGGTTCTGATGACTACTCGATTTCGTTGCCGTCAACAAAGTCGCCGTTGGTCATAAAAAGTCAGAAATCAAATCCGAACATGTCAATAACAGCACGAGGTCGACACATGTCTCAAGACGACGGCAGGCTCTCTAGACAGTCAGCAATGACATCATACAGTACCAGCACTCTGGATGTCTCTAATATTCAACTTACTCTTCGGAAGGTGGATAGCAAAGGCAGCTTAATAAGCACAACGTCTGGCCTATCGAGTAATGCGGAAGGAGCGGCAGAGAAGGCGAATGGAAACGGCAATATGCAAACGTTGATGGTTAATGGAGATGAGGAGAGAAAAATGAGTTTAAGTATGTTGATCTACAATATGTGGGCAAGACGCTTAATGATTCGTAATCTAGGAAACATTCCAGATGATACAAATGAAGAGGAGGTGTTGGCCGTGCGAATTCGATCGTTAAAAACGAGTGTTCTGCCAAGACCGGAGGGACAAGTGACGCTCATTCAAACTCAGAATCCGTCGACGGTAAGAAAAAGGGAGAGAAAAGAGGCTATGTAGCTTTATTCTCGAGAAAAAATTATCAAAACTTGTTTTCAGTCATCTCAACCGTCCATCGAAGAGAACCGCTGGAAATCGGCTTCGAAGGAGGAAACCGAGTACAGCGCACCCGCCCGCCCAGTCAGCCAATATTTGGGCGAGCTGGTGTGGCAAGTGGACAAGATCGTCTACTGCGGAGGAGTGAAGGCTGTTCAAAACCTAAATCTTCTTTGTCGCCTCAACATTGAATACATTGTCGATTTGACCGGAGATGATGAGGAACAGTTAGCCAGGTATTCGAGGTACGTCGATTTGAGATGTATTTATTACCAATTTCTGCTTTTAGGCCGCGACAAGACTACCCTTGTTTGTGTTCAAGAAAGACGGCGCACAGCCGGATGACTATGACAATTAATATTAAAGACGACTCGCCGCCAAACTCGACAAGGCGCATAAACGATGATGATGACAGTACGGTAAGCTAATTCTGAGTAGTCAAAAGACGCCTGAAGCCAATTTTACGCCTGTGTACCGCATGCCGTCACATTTTGAGAACGGTCAAGTCTCTGTACAACAACTCGCAGCGGGCTAAAAAACTGCATTTTAGGGGGTTCCAATGACAGGGGAAGTTCTTACGATTAGTGTGACGACCAGATCTTTCGCGGTGCAGAAACGACCGAGATTTTTGGGTCGAAAGTTGGAAAATTGTGATACTTTTTTGCGAATTCGGACGTGAAATGTTTTATACCTATTTCTGTTTTGGATGGCAATGTCTTCACAAAAAATTTATTCTTACTGCGCAAAACAGCCAAATATACATCATATATAGTTGTTTTTTTCTCTGTCAGCTCTCCACGTTTTGCGTATTCGCTCGGCAGAAAAGATCGTTTAATATCACGGCGAAGCGCAAGAAAAACCTTTCAGCAATTGACACGTGAAACCTGCGTATGAGTCTAAAACATCCGTAAAATCAAAAAATTTTTTCAGAGCGCCGAGATCATCACATACTTCGAAGACTTAATGCATGTTATTCGAAAAGCCAGAATTAGCAATAAGTAAGTTCAAAATTTTTGGCTATTCTCATACCAAATTTACCCAATTTATATGTAACAATCCAACAATTTCAGAGGAGTTCTGATTCATTCCATAAAAGGTCGAAACCGCGCGCCGGCGTTTGCGGCCGCTTACCTGATGAACATCCAGAGGTGTACAAGAGTTCAGGCACTAAGTCAAGTCGCTGAATTGGTAAGAAAAAAGAAACTTATCGCCTTTCTTTATCAAAAACCTGAAAAATTCGTTTTTTGAACTCCATTGTTTCAGATGTCCAAAACCCGGCCAGGAATGGACGTCTCAAGCACCTTGCACAGAGCGTTGATGCGATGGCAAAGCATGCTCGGAATACGGTCCAATGAAAACGTGTTGACTCAACAAACAGCTGATATGTTTAGCATCAAACGAAAAACTGCTTGGAATTAAAACCGCTCATTTGAGTTCAATAAATTGATTACGAAAACTTTGAAATCTCAAGAACCTTTTTAACCAAAATTTCGGCTCCAAATTCAAAATTCACTGCAAAAACGTAGAAACTTTATTTTCGCTATAAAACAAAATAAATAACATCTAGCCCATAAAAAACATAAGAAAAGAAGTAACAACAAAGACAAAGAGGATGAAAAAATGCCATAACAAATCGGAAACTTCCTCAAAACATTAAAACTCAGCAATAACAGACATAAAATCCCTTATACCTTCCTCTGCAACCTCTTCCTTCTTTCGAAATCAACTTTCACATAGACCAGATTCAAAGCGGCCATGGAGTCTTCGATAGGGCAATGGCCATTTTCTTGGATTCTGGTTCCCATAAACATCTTAGACAGGGCTTTCAGAGAGTGCTTTGAGTGACGATTAGCAACATGGAAGAGCATGGAGGTGTCCACTACATTATGATGGACCAATTTTAGGGCGCGAAGGTCGAATTCGAGGCTATGGCCAATCAAAATGGTATTCTGATTGATGTAGCGGAACATTACTCGCTTCACCTGGAAAGCAAGGCTAATTAGAGGTCAAAAACTACTAAATTACAATAAAATATTTGCATAAACCTAAATCTTTGTAGACAAAAAAGCTCAACTGGACAAATGAACCCTTTGTTCACCCATTTCCCACGTAAAAACATCCTCAACAATACCCTGCTTTTCCTAACCACTTATTTTCCAAGTATTCCATCTCATCACCAAGTGCAAGATACTCCAACCTACATCATTTAAGCTCATGCTGACTCCAGCCATCATTTCCTTGGTGATCCCGGAAAAGAACGTATTATAATCCACAATTTCATTTTCTGGCCGGCAAAGATAATCAAGAACCAAGTCTCCTTTCCAATCGATTATCACAACCCTGGCTACTTCACATCCTCCAGTTGTGAAAACCATTTCACAGTCCAGTGAGTAAACCTTCTTTGATCGCTTATCAGTGGGTCCTTGAGGAGTGGGGGTCCTTTTGAATTCGAGAACGAGGGATTGACGTTCAAGTTGATTATGAACATGATAATTTAGCGTGGAACATCCTTCCGCCTCGTACGGGAGGCCGCAGCAAAAGTATTTGTCTTCGTATGGAGAGCGTTGAGGATTTACTGAAAGAAAAATTACATTAAAACACAAAATTTAGCCTTCATTATTCAAAAAGAATTTTTCGCTGATATAAGAAATGCTGGTCCCGCCACGAAAACACCCCCAAATTGGAAAAACTCGCCAGAACTTTTCCAAGCCTCTCCAATTACCTTTCGAACCCTTTCTGTTGCTTACCGTTCTTTTTGCCTTTCGGTTCCTCTCTTTTCGCTGGTTTCTTTCCCCAATGATAAATACAATGATCCTGCTTGGTTTCCATCGAATACTCATTCACATTGAACATTTTTTGGCATCGAAGACAATTTCTCAGCTCTGCCGAAGGTGCAACAAATCTCCGATCATGTTCCGTGGCAATATACACTCTTTGGTATCCGCGTTTGGTGGTCCGAGTCATCGGAAATCCATTGAGTTCCAAGAACTTTTGGGACAACACGTATTTATCCTGAAAATAAGAAGCCATTAAGATGCACAATTAAGACTTTTTCTTCCATCAATGACTAAGAAACCCTATATTTTTGCTGATAATTCGATACGCCAAAAGCAAATTTTTATTAATTTTGCGGTAAAATCTTTTATACTCCATCTCTAAATTGATTCTGAAGAAGACAAGGCTCATCAAAACAACATAACAAAGCCTTATCCACCAGGAGCTCAGAAAAGCGAGCTTTTGATTTCAAACACCTAAAAATCGACTAAAACAACATAGTTCTCCCATTTTGTGATAAAACCGTTTATTTTCAAGCACAAAGAAGCCCCTGGAGAATAGCTAGATCTTCACAAAGACAACCAAAAGCTTACTTTCCATAAACAGATAAGAAAACCCCCAAATTTCCCTAATAATCCCCATCAATTCCCCTAAAACAATAAAATTCTCACAATTTTTGATAAAATCTTTTATTTTCACGCTCAAAACTCATCATACTTCTCTTTAGCCATCAATTTAGACAACAAGACACAATAATCACACCGAAATAGACTACGATAACCTTCACCTACCTTCAATTCATTATAAAACTCGACCTCATTTAGTGATTTCATAAATTCAAGAGCTCTTTTGTGCTGCTGAACTTGCTTAGGCGGTGCAGTGGACTCGTTAGATATCTGATTAGACATTTCACAAGACTGAAAAGGCATTAGATTCAGGATTAGACTTTGATATTCAAATGGAGATTAACCATGGAGCCATTAGTTACCAAAAATCAAAAATTAGTTTTTACAAAATCTTAAGAGTATCACAAATACAATACACACGGACATACAATCAAATGATATTCTATATAATCAATTCGGGAATTTTTCAGAGATTGGATCCAGGTTCTGATCGAACCTTGTGAAGCATTAGTTGAATACAAGCTGAAGAATCCTCTTTTGAGCAATGTCCTGATGTGTCTTCCTGAATAATTTTTTGCAGATATTCTGAGGCCAAGGTGCGGAGAGCTCGTTTGAATGGTGGGCCGAGGCGATGAGGGAACACTATGGCCGTATCGACGACCTTCCGGTGAACCAACCTCAGGGCACGCAAATCGGATTCCAAACTATGTCCAATCAAAATTGTTTCGGAGTTTATGAACTCGAAAAGCCTTTTCCGAGCCTGAAAGAATATTATTCAGTAATAAAACAGCCAAAAGAAAAAAGGGACAAACATTTATATTGTACTAGGCAAAATTGGTCAATAAAACAAAAAATAGAAAGATTTAAGCGATCGATTTTGATGAAACTTGACAAAAATGAAATATAAATATTTACAACTCGTATGCTAAATTCTTAGGTGGCGTTTTAAGGAATGCTGAAATTTTTATATCAAAAATTTCTATAAGATCTTCATTTTCACCTTGATAAAAAATTTTTTAAAACCCAGAAAAAAAACGTCAAAACAGAGAATACGCTTTTAAACATTGTGTGTTTTACCCAAACGATTTCAACAAAACCTCTAAATTTTCCAAAAATCATACCACACTACGCAAAATCAATCAAAATTTCAATTTCTCACCTTATCCAAATCGTACTCCGCTTTCTCCAACATCTCTTCCGTCAATCCCGAAAACTTTGTGTTACAATCCAGTACCTTATCCTTTGGTTTAATGATAATATCGAGAACTTCTTCATCATTAACATCAACCACTGAAACTCTTGCCACTGACATCCCCCAAGTGGTGAAAACCATCTCGCAATCCATTGCGTAGACCCTGCTCGATCTCCTGTCATTCTTGTCGATCGGTGGCGGGGTCCGGCAAAACTGTTGGAGGACGGATCTTCTCATCGTCTCATGAACATGAACACTCTGAATTGCACATCCTTTTACAGTCAATTCTCCATCACAACAGGCGTATCGAGATTCCAACGTCTTGTTGACTAGAAATGTAAGCGATAATCTGAATATTCGAACCCAACAACGTTTGAAAAATCCACTTACTTCTTCGTTTATATGCTCTTTTCCAATGAAAAACGCAATCTTCTTGTTTCACAAAGCTTCCGTCCTTTTTCAATCCATATTCAGCGCCACATCTACAACAGGTCCTCTTGAGTTCACTATCCTCAATAAACATCACTTTCTTATTATCAGCACTTTTTATTTCAACTGTCGGTTTTCCATTTACTTTGACTACCAATGGATACCCATTATCTTTTAGGAGCTGATCCGTCATCAGATATTTCTCCTGAAAATTAGAAATAAACTAATCTACCAACCAAAATTAGTCCCTTTTATCTTCCAGACACTAAAGACAAAATATATAAAACATTACAAAACAAAAATTTTCTTTGTCACCTCATTTTTACCTAAAGTAATATCCAAAATTACCAACAACTCACAATCCCCTCAAATAAGAATTCTTACCTTCAAAATCCTGTAGAATTTGTCCTCATCCACTCGTTTCTTCGCGTGTTGGGACCGGATCTCCGTAACGGAAGTTTTCATTTCATTCGTTCGATCCAACTTAAAACCGCCCGATCTGATCACCCGGACCACTCCAACCATCAACGAAGTATATCCGCTTTGGGTAGAGCTTTTGTCTAGAATCGCCTTCTCTTCCCTTTGCGACATTTGAATGCATTGGCCGGGGAGGAGATCATGTTTGCAGAATTCATTGTACAACATTTTTAGGTATTTGGTTCGGAAAGCAACTGGAATTTTGGAAGAATGCATGTCCAAAGGCAAGAGTGTAGCATTCTAAAAGCATAAATCATTAGAAAGCATCACAACCAAAACAAAAATTTAAAAAAATTCAACAATTTTTATATTACACTTGACCTTACATTTCCCGAATGTGCTGTTCTTGCTTCTCCTTTGCTGACTGTAGAGCTGGCAGTCCTATTAATTCCATTACTTGTAGCCCATTGGTTTGCAACTTTATTTATCATATTTGGCGTTGTTTTAGTCCCTCCAACTGCTCTCTTTTCGGCCGCTAATTTTAGACTAATGTTGATGGGTTCGTTTTTCTTTGCGAGATTTGCTTTCTGCGCTGATTCAAGTCGACTTAACATCTGATTTTTCGCTGTGATCTTCCCATTTACTATCCGTTTTCCCATCGAATTCGCTGTCAGAATTGGAGCCGTAATTGCCGACGAAGTCGTCGGTTTCTCCTCGACTACTGGCTTTGAAGGCTAAAAATTAACTCTGTCAGAGAAATCCAGCTTACTTCCGGTTCAAAGAGCGAATCCACAAAACTTGGATCATGTTTCATTTGATTCTAAAAGAAAAATTTCAAAAATAAAATAATTTCTTGCCCTTCGCCCTTCAATTTCCTTGATTTGGGCATCAATATCCGCCGCTTTATGAAGATTATTCATGTACATGTCAAAAAGTTTGGCCTTTTTCTCCAATTCTTCCAAATGTTCTTGAGTTAGCTTCCTTTTCTTGATCGAAACCTCATCTTCCTCTTCTTTCGTCAAATCATTGCTATTCCTTCGTTTAGTATTCAGTTCGGAGAGCTTTATTGGTCGGGGAGGCTCTGGTTTCTTTGATACCTTCTTCTTGACCACTTCCTTTTCTTTTTTGCCCTCTGGATTCAAATTAAGTAGAATATCGTCTTCACCAAGATCAACTGGAAGTGGCGGCTTGTCCATCATACTGAACTCGACAGATTTGGCCTAGAAATAGCCAAATTAAACATAATTTTCATCAAAAATATATTATCTATAATACCTAAAATAAAAAAAACAAATAAAAAACACTTACTTTTACCTTAGCTTTTGCCATTTTCTTCTGATTCTCTGATTTCTTTCCCAAAGGATCATAAGGATTGTACATAGGCTCTGCCGGAGCAAACGGTTCATCGATTTCCTCATCTTGGGCATAATAACCTTGATATGAGTATTCATCATAAGTTTCCTGTTGAATTACGACTGGACATGATGGGATTTCAGTCGCTTCCTTTTGTGGTATGAGTCCTTCTTTAACGAGATCAGTTACGGAACGTTCGGGACTTCTAGGAGTGTTGATCGCTAAAAAATTATATTATCCATGAAACCAACTCAATATTTTTTTAAAAACTATTGAATTTCAGATTTCAAGAGAAGAAATCCTCTTCGAAAAACACAGATTACTCATTTTCGTATCTAATTTGACCTCATTTCAGCCATGTTTCCAAACAATTCAAAAACTTAATGTTATTTACCCGTGTGATTGTATCTGCAATATGGCCTTCGGCATTCGAAGCCATCTGCACATGGGAGATGTGAGAACACGCTGGAAATCGGGATCATTTCCACACTCCAAGGTCAAGAAATTGAAATTGTCGAAATCTTTTGCAAACCTTTCTCCAATCAATTGTTGCACTTTGTTGTGACACTACGCCGAAACCAAAAATAAAATAATTTTTGCAAAATTTTCGCAGAATTTCGAGAAATTTGGACGATTTCAGATGCCCTCGACGTCAGAAGAACCGCTGAAGGTTGATTTCGAATCTTCTAAGCTCGGAACAAAGGAATAGTCAGTTGTTCTTGACTTTAATCTTATTATTTTTTAGTTGGGACCATAGATACGCGCAGGACCTCGAAACTTTCCGAGATTGTGGAGAAGAAGGTGAAATATGGTTTGGAAAGACTGCTGAGAACAGGATCATCAAGTTTGTAAGGGAGAATGTGCCTCAATCAGCGGCAATATTGGACTTGGGTTGTGCGAATGGCAGCGTTTTGAGAAAATTGGTAAGAACTCGTTCAAACTTTTTTCAAATAGTCCATTTTTGGTGTTTTGAGCAAGCACTGACATTGTTTTTTCAGTTTTACAGAGGATATCGTAACCTCTTTGGTGTGGACTACTCAGAAACGGCGATTCGATTAGCCAAGGAGTGTGTAGAGCATGATGAAGACGTCGATTCTCCAGAGTCATTTCAATTCGAAATTGTTGATCTCACCTCTCCTGAGGCTCTTCCTGACTCTTTGAAAGCCAAATTTGATTGTTTAATGGATAAAGGGACTTGGGACGCGATTTCTTTAGGCTCAAATCCATCCGATCTTATCCACCAATATGTTGAATGTTTATCGGCTCTATTCAACGATCAATCCGAGGGAGACCAGTATTTTGTGATTGTATCTTGCAACTTTACAATGTAAGTAATATCTTAAACTTTCCT
The DNA here is from genome assembly GCA_025436335.1 of Bursaphelenchus mucronatus. Classification (NCBI taxonomy): domain Eukaryota; kingdom Metazoa; phylum Nematoda; class Chromadorea; order Rhabditida; family Aphelenchoididae; genus Bursaphelenchus; species Bursaphelenchus mucronatus. The sequence goes on from CM046359.1 coordinate 3,320,331, forward strand.
TTGCTTAGATTTTATGTTGAATTCTCTTTCGAAACCCTTATTTCAGCGAAGAGCTCACCAACTTTTTCACGAAAGATGGGCATTTTGAAGTGCACGCTGAATTGTCTAATACGAATACATTTTGTTTTGGTGGTAAGGTTGGGAAGACCACTTCTGGCATGGCTTTTAAGAGGATACGATAAAAGAGAATCTGAGCTATATATTGTTTTAGATATTTTTGATGTTAAGTTCGTTATTAAATTTTTTGAGTGTCTGAAGTTATTTGAATGTATACTGGACAGTTTTTTAGACTTGTAGTGTGTTTTTATATGAATTTTGTCTTTGCTGTTTGTAAGGCAACCCATTTTTGTTTAAAATAAGGTTTAAAACATTGAAATTTTGCCGCGTTTCCTTTTTCAAAGACTTCAAAAGTCCTCAAAGATTTGCATATTACCCATAATTTTCCAAGACCTTGTGATCACTAGTCAGTCATACCTTTTTCTCATTGAATCAACCGGCTGTGTGTGAAAGATGAGCGACGATCCGCTAATGGAGAAGACGATCCGTGACAAGATCGAGTTCGATTCAGTGCAGGCCGGCGACCCGCATGCCCATAAGCCCTCTGAGTTTTACGCGCCCTACCTGGAGTTGCCCTATTATCATGGATTGGTTACGAAGACTGATGTTCCGCAGTTGTTGGGTCGAGGCGGCGAGTTCCTGCTGCGGTTTGCATGTCCGGACGTGTCGGGCCAACCGATGAAGCCGATTCTTTCCATTCATCCGGTTGATGGAGATAAGGAGTCGGCAAGTTTACGATATATTTTATGTGACATTGTAATAGACCTAGTTTAATAAAATAATATTCATTTTCTGTCAGATAGTACATGTAGAAGTCAAAGTAAACAATGGAAAGTATTCAGTAGACCCAAACCAATCTTTTGACTCTATTGAATCTCTGGTTAACCATTATCAATCCAAGAAAGAATCGATTCCAGGACATGTGAGTACCAACAGTAATATCAAAATTTTAAATAAAATTTTCCTCAAATTATAGGCCAACGCTATGCTGAGCCGGCCCGCCAAACGTCATCGATGGCAACTGAGGAACCGTGTGATTAAAGTGGAAAGACGAATTGGCGCCGGAAGCTTCGGTAGGATACTAGAATATAAAAATGATGATTTTTGTTATAAACTATAACAAACTATTTTCAGCCCAAGTATTTTTGTGCATATTGAAAAGTAAGAATCGAGAAAGGGAAGTGGCTGTGAAGATTTGCCATGAGACTCCAAAACTGCGGAAGGAAGAAATGTTGGGAGAAGTGATGAGAGAAGTCCGGATCATGAAACAATTGAGGCATAAAAATGTTGTTAGATTGTTTGGAGTCGCTATGGACTATGAACCGTGAGTTATCACTATGTCAACAGACTTGCGTAACTTTTTACTGCACAAAAGATGAAATTATATTACTTTAGTCATCAATTAATACAAAGTGCAGAAAATGGGTAGATTTTTCATTTTTCTTTCAGAATAATGATTGTTATGGAATATGTGAGAGGAGGATCTCTGCTACGGTACTTGAAAAAGAACTCTGGCCGCATTGCGCCCTTGGAAAAATTGGAAAAAATGATTTTGGGAGCTGGTCGAGGACTGGAATATGTCCATTCCCAGAGGCTGATCCATCGAGATATTGCGGCTAGAAATTGCCTATTTGATAAAGAAACGGTACGTTGACCTCCAAACGTAACATAAGTTCTTCAGTGCAAAATCAGCGATTTTGGTCTGACGAGAGCCGGCGATTCCTACAAACTCGTCAAAGTTCGGAAAGTCCCGTACAAGAATATGGCCCCGGAAATCTTTACAACCTTCAAGTATACTCCGGCAAGTGATGTGTACGCCTTTGGAGTGATGACTTGGGAAATTTGGATGGACGGAAAAGAAGCTTTCATGGATAAGAAGCTGGTGGATGTGAAATCGGTGGTTTTAGCGGGAAATCGGCTTGAATTTTCGGCTGCAACTCCCTCAGATGTGATTCATATTGTCAACAACTATTGTTGGAATCAGAAGCCAGAAGATCGTCAGACAATGTCGTTTGTTTTGAGGAAACTGGAAGAGGTGACATTGAAGATGATACAAGAAGCTTGTAAAGCAAAAACAGACAATGTGGAAGAGGATGTGGAACCGGGAATGCCTCCGAGAAGCCCAATGTCCTCGATTATCAACAGAGACCACGAGCAAACGGAAACTGAATGCGAGGTAAGAAAGTTGCGACTACCTGATTGTATTGTGCTAGGTAAAAAATGGGTGATATCTCAGCTGTCTATTCAGAACATGCCTTGAAATTTTCAAGGATTTATTTGTGGATTAGCATTTAGAAGGAGCAGGCAAGACTAGAAAAATCTAAGTATTACAATTGCGATATTTGACCTTTATGTTATACCGTGGCAAATTAATGAATTTCTCGCTGTTTGGACACAAATACAGCACTAAAAGAAATAAAATAATTTCCAATCCATGAAGAAGGCATTTTGATTTCAGACCAGCATTTATTCTAACACCCGTAGTATCAGCGCCAACGACACAACTGCCTCATCTAGTTCGACCACTAACATAACTCCCACCGGCTCCACTAAGAAGAATGTTTCCGTGAAAGAAAAGAAACAAAAAGAATCGAAACGGAAACACATCAAGTGAAATAACCGATTTACAATAAATTCGTTACTTTTTTATTTTTATCCGTATAATTTGGCTCTGCGAACTACAGGATATTGGGCGCAGTCTGCTGATAAAAAATAATTTCCCAAGCGAAAATTTTCATTTGAGGTGTGTTGAAATTGTTGCAGACTGCTTACCCCTTTTGGAAGCTTTTTTGTTGCTTTATTTTATTTATCTTCTATCATATATTATACTAGTTATCAAATGGGAAGAGGCCGAAGTGAGAGTAGATCCGTGTCTCCCCGCGACTCCAGACGGCATCATAAAGACTCTCGTCATAAAGACTATCGGGACTATGATCGCCGGGACAAACGACGATCAAAATCGCCGAATTGGAGGGATCGAAGGAGAAGGTCACCTGAAGATTCAAAAGAGTGGTTTGATAAAGCCTCAACAAGCAGGAAGTCACCAAGTCCCGTAAATCGAAGAAGATCACCGAGTTCGAGCAGTGGGTCCGGTTCTTCAGAGGATTTCGACAAGAAATTGGATGAATTTCGAAGCAAGAAGAAAAAAGAGATGAAGGATAAGAAGAAGATCAAGAAAGAGCGGGAAACCGAGGAAGAAAAACGAGCCAGAAGGTTGGAGAAGAAGAAAAGAAAGGTAAGTAGTCTTTTATTGTTTTTCTTTAAGTTTAGACTCTGGAATTCTGCCGAGCATTTGAAAAATTGTTTTGCGACATCCATTTGTTGATGGATGATAACAAACCCTTGAGATTTGTCAAATGTCATGTCTAATATGGTGCTTACAGGAAGAGAAGAAGGCCTCAAAGTTGTTGCCCGATACGATACCATATACAGATCTCAACAATCCCTTCAACGATCCAAATTTCACCCAGCCATTCGTTTGGGGCAAGAAGATGGAAGTTGAAGGAAAACATAATCTCTCTCGGAAAGAAATCGAGAAAATGCACCGAATTCAGATTCAAAAGAGTGTGGCAGAGATGGAGCAACTAAAACAAAGTCGATTAGCTCGGCAAGCGGCTCGAGACGACATTGAACTGATGACCCGAGATGAAGAAAGAAAAAAGAACTCAGATTTCGGTGAAATTGAAAGAAAATTCCATCTGCAGCAAGCCCCATTGAGGTCGCAGATTAGGATAAAAGGAAATCGAGCCATGCCTATTGATTATTTAGCAGTGTAAGTAGTTACTTTTAGCTTTTTTTTTTGAATTTAGAGTAGAAAATTTATTATCCATCAAACAAAAGCCGTGTCTTTCCAAAATTTTTGTTGAAGATACAATTTAATGTCCCTATTTCAGATATATATCATTTGGAAGTGAGAAAAAACCAAAAGCATTCCAAGAATTGGAAGATTTCGAGCTCAGAGATCCGAATGAATATATCAAGGGACTAACAGAAGATGAATATGAAGATCTATTGGCAGACGTTAGGATCTACCGATTATTGGATGATGAACATAAACAGAAGGATTTCTGGGATGATGTTTGTACAATTGCGACGTCAGAATTGAAGAAAGCAAAGGCTCTAGCAAGAGATGAAGTCGTTCATTCGTCAGTCCAACAAGATGTTGTGAAGACTTTTAAAGTAAGTATTTTGGGTTTGTATTGAAGAACGAGGGTCAAAATGAAATTTTGAGCGCTTGACATATCAAGGTTTATTAATTAAACCTTACAAGATTACACTTTATCAGAAAAATATACAAAAAATCGATCGTTCTCAAGTCATCTTTTCCAAAATCTTTCGTTATGTTCCTCAGAGGGCTTTTTGACTCTCTTTTGCGTCTTTGGGTTCTTGAACATTTTCTCCTTCTGAAGGGACCTTCTCCATGACAAATTTCGGCAATTCTTCGGGAGTTGGCTGTCTTTCAAAGTCAAAGTCGTCGTCCCAACTTTTACAGTCTCCATTTTGCTCATATATTTTCTTACACAAGCCAAGGATTGGCTGGATGTCAGAATAAGCACCGCGACTTGAAACAAGATCCATTATATTGGTCCATAAGGTGTGATACCTAAAAAAATTTCAAATATTGGAGTCAGATGCGTGTAAGATCTCTCTTACGTCTCAGGCAGTTTTTTGAGATACTGGCTGTTGCTGTCGAAGTTTAAAATCTTCTTTTGAGCCACCTGATCCGAATGATCTTGACCCCAGGGCAATTCTCCCATTGTCAACTCCAAAATCAAGTAAAATACAGCCTCCAGTTCAAGATTAGCCAGGGTCTCGGCCGGAATTGAATTCTGGATTTGATCAGACCATCCCAAGGGTGTATAGTTGAGATTTCCACTCCACCTGACATCGTTTTTGGACTTGGGCTTTGGCCGCACAGTGGAAAGATCGGCCAAGAAGAGGGTTCTCGAAGCCGCATCGAAATGGAACATATCTTGATCCAAAGAGCAGAGAATGTAGTTGCAAGAGTGCATAAATCCAAGAATCTAAAATTGGAGGGATGTAGGGGGGCGTTGATGATATTGTAGTAAGTTGACGTTCATTTTTTTGGGTCTTGGACTAGATTATTAACTAAAATTTGATCTCGAAAAAAGGAAACAGTCAGAGGGTTTGGAGGCAGTTTGAAAATTTATAAAGTTATCATGGTATTTTAACCGGAAATTTCTCATTCTTTGTTAGAAAAAGGTAAAATAGGATATTGCGGCCGGGATTATGTTACCTGATAGAGGTTGTATCCGAACCTTCCGACAGTAGAATACGACAATTTGGGGCTTCCGCGGCTGCTCGACATAAATTCAGTAATCTGTCTCAAAGTTGGACCTCCTTTGAAATAGGTGGTGTACCAGTAATAGTCGGTCTCAAAGTATCCGTGATCGTGCAGTTGAGCGAAGAGATTGTGTTTTCGGTGTTCATTGGCCTTGCGGAGAAGGGCGATTTCAACCAACAGAACTGAAGGGGTGTGAATGAGGGTGTTGTCCAGGCGGAGGACGAGTTCTAGAGGACGATCGGACTTCTGAGGAACCACAAAATATGTAGCTCCGAAGCGATCATCAAAACCGATTCGCTCTTCAATCTAAAATCCACTTTTGAGTGATTTATGGCAAGGGTAACGTGATTTTTGACCGTTGCATTTTTTCACCTTACCACAAATTTGTCTCCGAATTTGTGGCCTGGTTTGTAGTTGGGAATGCCGTTGAACAGCTCCACTTCCTCATTTTCCGCTGGTAATTCCACTTTCTTTGTCTCCACTGACAGGGGAGCCATATCCATTGACTCATTAGCTTCCACAGCGGCCATCTCTCAATTTCGCACAAGAAAGAATGAAGATTTGGGAAATTTGGACCGATCTTGAGTTTGGAAAATTTGAATGGTTTTGAGAAATTTTATCGAAAATTGAAATTAAAAAAATAATATCGATTTTCAGGGAAAGGCCTTTGCCGAACTCGAGAAATTGGAAGTGGACATAGTGAAGAAGATCAAGAATGCGGGCCGCGGGACTGATGTTTCTTTCTGGGAGAATCTTTTGGACACGCTCAGACCACAAATGGCTCGGCAAAGATTGAAGGAATTGCATCAAAAGTTCTTGAAGATCAAATTGGAACAGATCAGAGCCGAGCAATTGAAGGAAACGCAAAAATTGGAGAAACTGGAGCTCAACAAACCTTCAGAAACGGAGCAGAAACCGGAAAAGAGGGTTCAGGAAAAGCCTGGGGATGTAGAAGAGGAAAAGAGCGAAGATGAGGGGGGAATTGAGGATTTGAGGGTAAGCTTTGGTAATTTTTTATATAAAGATGTTCCAGAAATGCGTCAGCATCAATTCATAGGGGTTGTAGGCCGTATTTAACGCGTACGCCAAATTTGAAAAGAATACGAAAATTGTTGCTCAAGTTACTACAAGTTACAACAATTTTTTTCAAACATTGGCCCATTTTTCAGGCCGAAGATCTGGAAGCTCTTGAAGCCTACGACACAAAACGACCCCTCCCGTTCACCGTCGACGAGGTCTTCAATTTGGATGATGAGCAGCGAGACGCCAAATACGAACAGCTCAATGATCGCCAGCTTTTGAGGTTTACATTGAGGATGTATGAAAGTGGAAGATACTCCCCGACGTATGGAAAAGAATCGTTAGCCATGCCCGGAATTGAAATCCTGAATGAGAAAGAAGATGTGGAGAGTCTGAGAGAAGTAAGTTTGGGATTTTTGGGAATTGGGATATTCGTTTAGATGATTTTTGCTGGTTTTAACGTATTTTAGACGATTTTTAATATTTTTTGTGTATTTATGGGGGAGAGTTGTGATTTTAGTGAAAGAAAATTCTTTTTCTTGGACGATGCTGGCATTCCAGAGTGGTTAGGGCACTTTGAGCAGACCTTATTTTAGGTACAATGTTTGAAAAAAACATTGAATTTTTAATAAAAAATTTTTGATGTTTACATCAAATAACATCTTATTTTTCTAGAAACGTAAGACTGAATCCGAAAAACGTCAAGGCAAACCAATTTCTGCCGGAAATTCGGCCGCCGATGAGAAGATGATGGCCATTGCAAAAAGTGGAATGTCCGGCGAGGAGAGCTCATTCGCGGTCGAAGAAGACATTGGACATCAGAAGCTGCTCTGGTCTGACAAGTACCGCCCCCAAAAACCAAAGTACTTCAACAGAGTTCACACAGGCTTCGAGTGGAACAAGTATAATCAGACTCATTATGACGTGGATAACCCACCACCGAAGATTGTTCAAGGATATAGATTTAATGTAAGTAGGAAAGAGGGTTGGTAGTAGGATGTGAGAGTAGGGTTACGGGTTTCGGAAGGGGAATAGTCGATAAAGTGTGCTTTTTTATATTGTACTAGGCGTGGATAAGATAAGTATGACATTTTTATTGTGTTAAGAGCATTTGTGCCGACGAAAATAGTCAAAAAAAGTGACAAATATTTTCACTGTCAATTTTTCGATGAGATGGAATTTTAAAAATTTGAATTCCCGTTGTTTTTGGCATTTGGTTTTGGATGTCCTTACTGTTAGAAAAGGCATAATTGTAGGAATTAAGAAAATTATACTCTATTACTAAGAGACGCGGACTCTTAGAAATTTAGTTTTTGTAATTTAATTTTAGAGATATATTTTATAATCCATAGTGATTTTCGTAAAATTTTCAGATTTTTAGTTTGGAAATTTATTGTTTTATTTATTAATATTGTATTTTAAATAAATTTACACCCAACCTGATTTCAGATATTCTATCCAGACCTTCTCGACCCGACCCAAGCTCCTTCATTTAAACTAAATGAATGCGAAGATGAAGATTTTGCGATTATCCGTTTCAAAGCCGGCCCTCCATACGAAGATATTGCCTTCAAAATTGTGAACAGAGAATGGGAGGTCAATTACAAACACGGATACAAATGTCAATTCCAGAACGGCGTCTTCCAACTATGGTTCTACTTCAAGAGATACAGATATAGACGATAAAATGATGATTACTGTGTTATAACGTTTGACATTTTTAATAAAATTAATTTTTAATGAAATACTGGAGGATGAAGGTTCATTTAAAGCTGTTGCGACAGAGAAATATCGATATTTCTTTGAAGATTTTAATTTTTTTTGCTTTTGGTGACTAACATCATTTCTGATGTATTTGGGGGTTCTTTAAAACCCTTTCTCTAATTTCGCTAAAGTTTCTTTGCACGTATTTCACTTGCAATTTAAAGAATATGTCGTTATTTGACGAATTCCAAAACTTACGTTTCGAATTCCCGCCATTTTTTGCATTGCGATGCAAGAGAAAAAATTATGAAATTAGATGGAGAAGGTAAATCATGAATGCAGAATGGTGACATATTACCCTAATTTAGAATTTTTTTCGGACTGATTATTTATATTCTCTATGGTCAAATTCAATGGATAGTATACAAAATTTTCTTTCTACGCTTGCATCGCGTCGTAACTGAGGTTTGAATAGTCTATCGATTAAGAACTGCTGTTTGACCTTGTGGGAGCGTATTTTACAATATTTTTTATCTTTATGTTGGTTTAGATGCCCCCTCCGAGGCGCCGAACAGAATCCACCTCGTCTCGGCCCGTCCTCGCCTCAACTGTTGAATATGTTGGTAAGGCCAAGATCCAGGGCAGAAGCAAATGGATTCTATATCTAAAGGGGCTGCTGTCATCTTTCATCGCCTTCGACAAACAATTTTTCGTTTTGGCCGTTCTTATGATCACGCTTTTGGACTCGGCCATCGTATTTTATATGCTCAATTATGTGAAATGTAAGCAAAATTGTTTATTGTGTAATTGTGTATGATTTGAGAGAGGTGTGAAGCTACTTTCTCCGATTTATGACAAAGTAAACAATTTAATGCCATATATAATGTAATGTTTTTGAAATTTTCAGACACCAATATTGATTGGACTGCGTATATGGAGCAAGTTCGGATCTACAAGTCGGGAGAGTTAGATTACTACCATATTCGAGGCGATACGGGTCCATTAGTCTATCCAGCCGGACATTTATACATCTATACCCTGTTCAATTATTTGACGAATGATGGAGAGAATATTGCTCGGGCGCAGATGATTTTTGCTTTGATCTATGCAGTGAATCAGTTGTTGATCGTCAATCTGTTTTATCAGTCGAAAAAAGTGAGTTAAGAAGGAGATTTTCGAGATTTTTATATTGTAATAGATGGGTTTGATGGATAAGGATACAGAAAGTTAAGTGTGTGATAAGAATACACATAAATGACGGTATAAATGATCAAACGTTTTATGTTTGAATCGAATTGTAATGCTTTTGATTTTTGATGGCAAATTTGGAAATCTTGCTGAAAAATTATATTTTTCGTTAAATTCTTGGGTTGACACTAGTATTAGCAGACCCATTAGTTGAACTTATAATATAATAAGTATAAATTTTCAGGTGGGCCCAGCAGTTCTTGTCTTCATGGTCCTAATTTCCCATCGGCTCCACTCAATTTACATCCTTCGACTGTTTAACGACCCAATTGCAATGTTCTTCCTCTACGCAGCTGCTAATTTATTCATTTATCGACGATTTGGACTGGGCTGCGTGTTATACAGGTAGAATACGGAACGATTTATTTTGGGAATAATTTTTATATTGCTTTAGTGTTGGAGTAGCAGTCAAAATGAATATATTACTATTTGCACCGGCGGTTTTCTTTGTATTGTTGTTGCAATTGGGTGTTAAGAGGACTATTTTCAATTTGGCAATATGTGCGGCGGTTCAGGTAAGGAGAAACGAGGATTTTTTGAGGTTTTGTGTATAATTGTTTGAATGCACAGTTTATGTTTTAAAATACGATGTTTCTTTGTCAGGTTTTTTTGCGGCTAAAATACAATATAAAATACGGGTTTTTTGGATTGTCCAGTTTTTTACCTAAATTTTAATTTTTTGAATCTTGCTTAAACGTAATAATATTTTCTTTTAACGTTTAAAATTTTCAGATAGCCCTTGGCGCTGAATTCCTCTTAGCCCATCCATTTTCATACCTAGGCCGAGCCTTTGAACTCGGCCGAATATTCCAATTCCGTTGGTCCGTGAATTGGCAATTCATCCCGGAAGAAATATTTCTAGCCCAGAAGTTTCATCTAATCTTACTCGGCCTACATGTAGTGGTTTTACTGGTATTCATGTTTGGAGTTTGGTTTAGAGATCGGGGAGGTCTCTTCAATTTAATTATCGAATATTTGAATACTGGTAAATTGGTGGCGTTAACTCCTCATGGTATGTTTTGCCATTTTCTGACTTTTTCGGAGGGTAGGAATGAACAAACTGGTGAATTTAGTTGGTAAAGACATTCTGAAAGTGGGTTTGATATTTATTTTGTCGAGAAATCACCAAGTGTAATATAATTTTTACTCAACGTTAGAATGTAATTGTTTTTTGACCTTAGAAATCGCGATAGAGATTATTCTGTGGCTCGTTGTGGCGTTCAAATGCGTTTCCAATGATTATTTAGACGAAAAGTACTCATTTTCACCCAGTATAATATAATTTTTGCTCTTAAACTGACGAATTTTTGTTTGAAAATTTAGAACATGACTCAATAGACCTTGTAATCGATACTGTGAATTGATTTAGGTTTTAGATTTGATTTAAAATATTGGTTTTTTACTTAATACAATCATCATACATAATATAACTTGATTTCAATGCTTTATTTTCCTTTTTAGAGGTGCTCTTCTCACTATTCTCGGCCAATCTAGTCGGACTAACCTTTGCCCGATCGATTCACTTCCAATTTTACTCCTGGTTTTATCATTCGTTAGTATACTTGGTGTTTACTTCGTATAATTTTGAACCGATTATGTAAGTTGATAATTTTGTAAGATGACACATGTAGTTTGTATGCGTTTCTTGGATAATTTTTTAGTCGAATTTGAAATTGTTCTGCCATTTCAGACCAACATTCCACGGGTTCAACAAACAAGTTTTGGTATGGATTGGATGGTAAGTGAAATTTTATTTTAAAAAATTGATTAATAGCTGAAGTTGGAAGGATTGTGGTTTCTTATGACTTTGACTTTGCTTAGCAATTTGTCTAAGAGGTTTTTTACGCAAAATTATATTATCCATGACATTTTTGTGGAGAATTTTTTTTTATTGGTAAAATACGAGCTTTTCATGTCTTCCTTATGTTGAAACCTTCTTTTTATGGAGCTTTTTAATCAATTTCGATGCAATTACAAACTTGATTTGATCTCTTTTCAGCGCTTTATACCTGATTTCCGTGGAGGTTGTCTTCAATATTTACCCGCCCCAAGCCTGGAGTTCTTTCATCCTGGTAGTTGGATTAGTCGTGTTATTGAGTTCCCTTGTTTTTACCCATCGAAAAGAAGCGAAATATCCGAAAAAAATTCATTAAATTGAACATGGATGACATCGATGAAAAATTCGTTTTTAAGCTACGCGAACGGTCTAGAACTTTTAGTTTTTTGTTAGAACGGTGGAATCTGGGACGACGAAGGCGCTAGAATTTCAAAAACGCAACCTTTGAAGTATAAAATACGTCTTTTAGTTATTTTTTTCAAAATTGATGACTTTAAATAAAAAATTTTTTGCTTTCCTTATATCCATCTTCCATTGAGTAATTTATTCATATTTATTATGGTTATACGCAATAAATGTCGACATATCATAGACTTTCAACTTTTTTGAGATTTTTCTTCGAGTTTTCTTACTGTAATATTGATTTTTTGCCAAAAATTTGTTAATGATAATTGTGAAAGGGTGTTCTAGGGGATGATAACAAAGCTAAAAGTAGTAAGAATACAATGTCAAGCGTTTTTGAAGCCATCTACGTCAAGTTATTCGACATCGACAGTTCCGAGCAATACTAAGGTAAGATTGGGAAAATTTTGATGAAAAAATTGGTGATTTTGCGTAGAGATCTTGAATTATAGAAGGTAAAAACTACGCGGCATATTTTACTTTTTGGGGTTGCTTGCTTTTATCAATCTATATTATTTTAGACAGCTTTTTGCTTAAAATAATCCAAAAAAATGTAAATTTGTAATATAAACGGGCTGGGACATGACTGTCAGCTCTCTAACTAATATTTACAATTTATATTTTAGGTATTCGACAGAGAGGTCAAACGAAAACAGCGAAATTGGGCCGCTAAATCCAAGGATTTCGAGGCCGCCCAATACCTTCGAAAAGAATGTGGTGAACGAATTGCTGATCGCGTTTTTGACCTCACCAAGTTCAATGAAGTCTGTATTGACCTTGGCTGTGGCGCTGGGTTCATTGCACCACATTTGATCAAAGAAAATATCGGGAAAATGATTCAATGTGATGTGAGCGAAGAAATGGTGAAGATCAGCAAAGGAAATGATGAGGTGAGTCGGGATCGGTGTTAGATTAGTAAATTTAGTAGTAGTAATATTCCAGTCGACGAAAAATTCTTGGGATTTTTTAAAATCCGGTCGAAGTTTTTATTTTTGAACCAACAGATGACTAAAATAAGGTAAATTTTTTGATGGAAGTGTGTTAAATTTGATCTGAATTTTTACAGGATAGCAGCTAGTGGAATTTTAGATGCAATCGATGTATATTTTATTATTTTTTTGTTTTTAAAATACCTCTTGCATGTTTATGTCAAGAAAATGACAAAAGGTTATGAAATTATCAAAATTTGTAAGCAAAATCTCATCAGATACGTTTTTCAGTTCCCAGTGGAGCGTCTAGTAGCCGATGAGGAGCTCGTTCCATTCGAAAAAGAGTCTGCGGACCTTATTTTAACTTCTCTTTCGGCTCATTGGATCAACGATTTGCCCGGCTGGTTCAAGCGTATTCACGATGTTTTGAAGCCGGACGGCGCTCTGATTGGATGTTTGTTGGCTGGAGACACCCTTCATGAAGTCAGAGTCTCATTGCAATTAGCAGAAATGGAAAGATTAGGCGGCATCGGATCTCATATATCCCCCTTTGTTCAACCCCAAGATATCGGCGGATTAATGGGAAGGGCGGGTTTCGGAATGATCACACTCGATCTGGACGAGATTGAGGTGAGAGTCGATGTTTTGAAAGATAAATCCGGGATTTTTGAGAATTTGGGAAGCAAAAAAATGAGAATTTTACCTTATTTTAGGAGGATTGAGTTTGAAATTTCAGATCGGTTACCCGAACCTCTTCTCCATTCTCTACGACCTTCAATCCATGGCCGAATCCAACGCCAGCCTTCGCCGGTCTCCCTTAAGACGGGATGTTCTGATCGCGGCTGATGCAATATACCGCTCAATGTTTGCCAACGAATCCCCTGAAAGGTTACCCTGCACTTTCCAGGTCCTAAGTTTCATTGGATGGAGGCCGGGGCCGGAAATGCCGAAGCCGGCGATGAGGGGAAGCCAGAATGTCTCACTAAAAGACCTCGGAAAGGTGATCGAAGAGCCGGAAAAGTTCTTCAAACCCGAATAATTAGGTAATTTAAGACGTATTTTTGCAAAATAGAAAATATTTTTTGGAAACAAAGGTTTTCGTAGTTTTTTGTTGATTTTTCAAATAAAAGTATCAAAAAGTATCATTACGGCTTTTTCAATCAGTTCAGTATCAGGTCACAATCGGTTTATACAAACAGAAATTAAAACAGTGAAAAATTGAAAAATTTTTAATAAAATTCCAAATGAGCGTCTTTGTCCACACCGAACTTCAATTTGTTGGCCTCAAACAGTTCCACCAGCTTTTCTTTGTACAAATTGTGGAGCTCCTCGATCTTTTCCTTGCTGGGGCTTTCCGTTTTCTCGATTGGAATGGGAGCTCCGACTGAAAACGAGGGAAATTAAATTAATGTATGTTATCCAGGAAGGTTGATGGGACCAAAGTTGATCAAGAACGAAAGCTAATGCTCCAATTTGCATGAAATTTTGCTAAGAGATAAACTGTACTGCTAAATATTCCTGTGTAAGATTTCAAACGCATCGGAGAACTACTTTTTCAGAAAAAACATCTCCCATCATGTGCATAGTATAATATAAAAAATCCCATGACTTACAGACAACATTGATCTCAGCTCTTCTTGGCAATATCCCTGGGAGATATGGGATCAAACTGGTGCCAAATACAACTGGAGGACTCACTCCGGTGTATTTTTTTACCGTTTCTTGGAAATTTCTCAACGTTGAGCCCTGAGGGTTTTTGACTTGATCGTAAGTGCTGGTCTCTCCGAACGCGTAGACTGGGACCAAATGAGCTCCTGTGGCCAGGCAAACCTTGATAAAGCCCTTTCTTCTGTTCAAACACAGCTTGTATACATCATGATGTGCTTCCAACGCTTCTTCGGCGCCTCCAATCGCCACAATCACCGCGTTCCCTCCGGTTTCTTTTGACAATTTGAAGACCAACGACTTGAAGCTGACTGGAACAAATCCGAAAGCTTCCATGAGCCATCGACGGAAGGGGAGGACGAAATGGACATCAAGTGTAGCGACATGACGGGTAATTCCTGGGAAAAGTCGAACGAATTCGGGTCCTCGGCCACAGATGGTTACACCAGCGCCGAATCCAAGGATTCCATGGGGATGCCAGCTAAAAATACATAGGTTTAGATTTAAATTTTATACCCATGTAGTGCAATATAAATAGTAAAAAATTAGATACGACATCTTATTTTAATTACATAAGCTGTTTATGCAATTACAACGACACTAGTAAAGCCATCATGTGGAAAATAAAAAATCTATTACGTTGCATTTGACATTTAGGTACCTAAAATTCAAAAACTTTGCTTTTTCTCCCTGTTACGCTTAAAATTATATATTTTAACCCACATAAAAACACACTAGTTACACTTTCCTTAATATATAAGGCAATAAAGATCTAAAATACGACTTACCCGAACAGATAATTCTTGTCCTTCGGCAAATCCGCGGTTTTATGCAAATTGACAGGGAAATAATCGCCATAATTGTTAAAAAACCAGTGATTTCTGATGGCTTCCTTTGGTTCACTCTTTGGGAGTTCGCATTGTCCAGATTGGATGTAAATGTAGCCTCCATAAAGCAGGGCGACCCACCAGAAAGGCGTGAACAAAACAGTGTAGAAAAAGAGTAACAAATACAAAAGTGGGATGAAGGTAAAGTTTGTAAAGAAGAACGAAACCACCAGAAATTCGGTGGCTCGTTTTAGAGAAGAATGAAGATTGGAAACAAGATTTTGAGCAGTCATCGCAAGCTTAATATAAGATAATGTCAGAGACCCAAAGAAATGGCCCTAAATTTATATAAAACGAGTTTCAAGACAGCGAAAAATAGCGAATGGAGTGATTACGTGCTTGCCGCTTGGAAGACGCACAAAATACAACTCGGGAAAGATTCTTTTCCGTCTCTTATCAAGCAAAGAACAGAGAAAAGACACTTTTTGTAGTGTTCGATGGCATGTTTTATAGCTGATCCCTGTGTCGCATAATCGGAAGTTCACGTGATCATTGAACACGCAGAAACATGGACTATGAGTTGAACTCAAAACACAAGATTCCCTATATTATATTTGACATAAGGGTTGGGCCTTAGTAACTCAAGAGAAAAAAATAGAAATCCTGTCCGGGAGCCCTGCCAGGATTTCCATGTTTTGACCATTTGTCTGAACTCTAGACGGGTTTCGGGACTTCTCGTCTGGCTGGCAAAACTTGCCTGTCTAGTTCGTTATTTTGATAATGATATGTCGAAAAACTTTTTTTGTGAATGAACTAATAAAAACTGGTGAAACCAAGATAACGAAAGGATGATAACATCATCTCCTGACCAAATATTAATGAAATTCAAAAAATATTATCATTTTTTGGAGAAAAAATAAGTGTTTCAAGTCAGAGTCATCAATCTTAGATGAAAGCTTTTGTATAATGCTATTGGGTAAAGCTAGATCAAGCTTTCCCGTTCGTAGAAGTAAGAATTGCCGTTGTTTTCAATAGAAGCGACAATGCAGGCAAAAAACTTCGAAAATTACTTTATATTACACCAGTCTTCAAGTCTAAAAATCTCAATTTCCCGCTCTATCCTTAATTTTTGCGCCATAAAAAGACATCATAAATACGTGCAGGACACAGCTACATTAAGAAAACAAGGTATACTAATATTTGAGACCCATTCCTCAGTAAAATCAGTTTATTTTCAACTTTTCCCCTCAATTTCTCCATCCTTCCCAACTCCTCTACTCCAAGCTCATTCCATGATGTTCCTTGGCAGAGTTGCGATGCAATTTGGTTAAACTTTCATTCAACTCCTTCATCACCATGCCTTTATTGAACTTTTGATGATAATGCGGGGCCTCGAACATCAGAAAGTCGGCGATTCTCATAAAAACCGGATCCGTCAAGGGCCGCATGATGGAGATATGGTCTCTGTATTCGACCAACTCGATTGGCACGGGTTTATGGAAGCGTTTCAGAAGGGAAACCGCGTGCTCCATTGGGATTACCGAGTCATTAACACCATGCGCAATGAATACTGGGACGTCCACCAACGGGGCTTTTTCATAACTTAAAGTCAAAATAAACCAAAAACAAAGGCTAACATACCTTTTGAACGCATCTGTAATGAAACTTTCATTGCGATTCGGCTTGTTAAAAAGTACTCTTAGGCCAGATGTAAAAGGAGCCATTAAAATGAGTCCGCAGAGTCCCTCCGGTTGGGTTGAAGCCAAGTGAATAACCGCAGCCGTGCCTAGGCTAAAGCCCATCAAGTAGATCTAAAAATGATTATCCATTACTACCTAAAATAAAATAAAAATGCAAAAACGAATATTCGACCCTGACAGGACTCGAACCTGCAATCTTCGGATCCGAAGTCCGACGCGTTATCCATTACGCTACAAGGCCACACTCACCACTTCATTTCTTTTGGTAAAGAAGGAAAAAACTTGAAAAAATAATCGAAAAAACTCACTTCGCAATTGGGTCGTTGTTGTCTGACATACTCAAAAACAGCAGTAATGTCGGCATAAATGTTCTTCTCCAAGGTTGTACCAGAACTTGCGCCAAAACCGCTGTAATCAAACGCATAGACATCAGCTCCGGTTAGACTGGCGATATCTCTGAAGGAGATGATCGAAGTCCCATGATTTTGCCAAATAAAATTGTGAAGGTTCGAGCTGTTGGGCTGGGCAAAGATTATCACCTGTAAAATCAGTTGATGCAGGAAAATCATCACAAAATTATGTTATCCATAAGGAACTTAAGAAAAATTTCGAAAAAATCAATTTTAAAAAATTGTCATACTTTCTTCTTCATCTCTTCTGGACGTTGTGTTTGACACGGAACGTGGACACAAGCTAAATAATTGCCTCTTTTGGTCTTCACAACAAAGCCCTCCATCTCATCCAGTGGACGATCCGTAAAATTTGGATTCACAAACTCTCTAGGCAATTCCACTTCAACTCGGATCACAGTCTTGCCATACGCTTCTTTGGCAAAAGCCGGCTTCTCTTGACCGGTTTCTTCATCTTTCACAACAAAGTAGTAACTACATCCTCTTGGTGGATGGAAGGCAATCTTTTTGGTGACTAACGCTGGGATTGGTGGCGTAACCACGTAGCAAATGATGCAACACGACTGGAAACGTAATTTTAGGCAATAATTTAGAGATTTATAGGGGAAATAAAACATTTCGATGTAACGCATAATCAACAAATGGATATTAATTGTAATTATGTTAAACGGCGTCAACAGAATCTGTATTTTACGCTAACTCGAAATTCTCAACCTCCTCTATTCAAACATACAAAAATGAACCCAAAACAACTCACCGCAGCATATTGCAAAGCGGCCAACAATCCCTTCTTACAGCCGGTCTTGAATCTCTTCCAACGATTGCTTGCTTGGTCAGGAACCTTAGCTCGACTGTTGCTTGAACAATTACACTCTTTCCTTGTGAACCAAGTTTCGGTCGATCCACCTGTTCTCTCACCGGATATCGACGGCTAAAGCATTTAGATATCAACGATAACATAATTGGTTAAACCTAATCTAAAGTGGAGGAAAACAGTGTATAAAACAGATGAAAACGCCGAAAGATTCGCTTATATTCTGTTTTGTAAATTTTTTTTGTGAATATAATGTGGGCGCAGCTCGGCTACAAACCGCGGGTGACATTTTATACGAAAAAATTTGGATGCAATAATCTGCCAAATGCAAAATTGAGACGGGAAACGGGCATTAAATTATACCTTTTTGTTTTCTACCGCACCCGAAGCCAGATTTCTTGGATCCATTCCAAAAACTCTTCGGAAATTCTCCTCATTAAACGAATTTGATACACTGTCTTGTGTAATGTCCTCGGCCAGTCGCTGCGTGCTCCCCGAGCGACTGCGCCGCAAGTCCTGCTTGCTCTCTATCAATCTGATTGCAGAATCGTCGATGAATGTCATCATTGGGGCTTTTTTCAAAGTCGGGAAATACATGGATTGGACTTGAAATTGAGTTTGAGGTTTGGGCTGCGGCCGCTGTAAAATGATGAATTATGATGTCATCCGTTTTATTGCATTGTATTTACCTCTATAATCGGTCCACTCGGTGGAGATTCGATCCTCTTCCCATCTTTTGACCCAATATGAGGAAGAATTGAATTAATTGCCTCGGAGGAAGTTCTGGCCCTGGAAGTAGTTGAATGAGAGCTGATAATATTCAGTGGACGTTGAGATAGGATGTCTGGCTTGTCACTGATCTCAACAATTGTATTCTGATCCGCCTGAAAAGCAAAAAATGAACAAAATTTGCAAAAAAGTGTAATACTTTTGTTAAAAAAATAAAAATTTTACTTGCATAGCGTCAAACTATGCCAAAAATAGAGCTGAAGAGACATCAACTTACCATGGTATCTCTTAGTCAGTCGCTTTTTTTGGCAGATTTTCCAAATTTTTGCCGATTTTTCCCCAAAATATGCTGACAAATCAACCGGTCGGCTTTGAAAAGTCCTGAAAATGCCCTTCAATTCCCACGAATGTCCTCTAATTTGCATAACTTCTCACTTCTCAATACGTCCATGACAATTGAAGAAATTGTCTTATTTGTTTAGTTGGAACATATTGTGCTGTCGGTGAGCGGTTTGAAATCGCGACCCGGAGTCATCTTCGAAGTGATTTTCGATTCCAGAATTGGCTTCAGGTAAGAGTGATCGTAGAAGCGCTCGCATCATCTGGAGACTTTTGATTTTTATTTGTCAAAGTTTCGGACCAAAAAATTCAAAAAATCTTGATTTTTCAATTTGGCATTGTGTTATAGCCTTCCTACAGTATACAGATACCGACGCTGTCATCAGTATGATTTCGATAGTGTTTTAAGATAGGACACAGCGCCAAAAAATTTTTTTAGGAGAGTGTTTTATTATCCACGACATTTTTTGATTATTTTTGGTAAAAAATGGACTGAAATTGGAATATCCTTTGAGACAATAGCTTGAAATTTGACTAGGTGCTTTGTGGGTTAATTTTAGAGCTTTTTGTGATAGAACTTCCAATCTCATTACGTTAAACATGACCTCCGATGTTATACTTGTCCAGTTTTCTGTTCGACTCTTTGAGTCCCAAATTTTTGTTTCAAATTGGTTGATTGTGAGTCAATACCTACCTAAGTCATCGAATCGCCTCTTCTAGAACGTCAGCATGGCTGATCCACACACTGTTTTCTGGGCTCTTCTTTTATTGGCCGCTCCAATTTCGGCCAAAATCGCAGCCGATCCCATGCTCCAGACTGTGGCCATGTATCTGCAGGATGAGTCGTGCCGATTGTTCGGAGCGTTCGTTTTTGACGGAAAATTGCATCCGCAGCCAATGAAAGATGTGTATTTGTATTTGGTGGAAGACGGACAAAGCGAAGAGGCCAATAAAGGATGCAAAAGACCTTTGAATGCGATTGTTCCACTGATGCATGGACACTTCTTGTTGGCGTTCAGCGAAGGAAAGACGGAGAATATCAAGTTCCATTATGCGGTGAGAACTTTTATTTCAAAGGAATTTTTTTGTTTTTTAAATAATTGGTTGAAACTTTAGCTGCATGAATTTGACAGTGAGAAGGGTCTTGGTGTGGCCAAACTTTTGAGCCAAGCGGATTACGAAGTTACGGCCCAAACCGAGAACAATATCAAGTACTTTTTCCAATGGTGTTTCAACGAAATGCAAGCATTTGTGATCTGCCTTGGATACAGAAAGGTAAGAGTATGGCTTATTTGGGATTTGTACGGGTTCTTTTTTTCTTTTCGGGTCTCGCCACGAAAGCTTGAATTTTTTAAAACTGGCTGAAGAAGCGTTGGAAATTGAAAACAGGAACTTGTGGACCATTTTATCTTAAATTTTACACTGTGACCAGCAATTTTGCCGTTTAATTGGCTTCTTGGGTCTCAACGCGAAAACATGAATATTCGCAAGATGTCTCCGGAAAATGAACACACCATTACTTTCAGGGCCGAAATGAAGGTGTGATTATCAAACGCTTCTTCTACGATTATTTTGCAAAGGAAGAAAAGTTCAAAACGTCATCTCCAATTATTGAAGTTTTGGCCGAAGAGATTTCTCATATCTCCCGAGTGATGTATGATCAGAACACTGGCCACTTCCTGTTCACACACAAAACTGTCCAGGGCAATTCTGAAGTGAGTCGAGTGGTTTTTTTTTTGATTTTTATGTTTTAAATTTTTTTGAATTTTGATTGTTTTAGAATGTTCTAGAAGAAAGAAGTCTATACGGCCTGAACTCGGTATCCCGTCAAATTCGGACCAGTTTCGACCCTGCCGCGGCGATTGGTGTCACTTCGTTTAATGGATATCGTTATGTGTTTGTGACCCCAGAGCATCATGTCTATGATGCAGGCGATAAAGTGTCATTAAATCCACAGATTCATACTGTAAGTTCAAAAAAATTTAAAATTTTTAAAATTTAAAAGAATAAAAAAATTTTTTATTAAAAAATAATTAAAATCTGTATTTTAGTTCTACCGCGGTGTTTTGGAGTCGTTTTCTATCGCCGAAGAAGTGACGGACACCGGAAAAGCCATTGATGGATTTTCCCCTCAGGCCCTCCAGCGTTTACAAGTGGTCCATTTGGATGCCAATCCTCTTTATTTGACCCATGGAGTGTCGGGTATACCCTTCTTCAAGGTCTACAAGCGAGAAAGACAGTGTGGAAACGCTGAACAAGAAATGGAGAACTGCTTACTGGCCCTGGAAAGTCGCCAAACCATGATGACTGTGGCTATTGTCCTCGTCTGCATCACTTCTGTCGTGTTTCTAATCATTGTGGTGGTGTTGGTCATGGTCGTCCTCTTCTGTGTAAAGGTAGGAAAAAGTTGGTGACTTTGCTTGGGGTTTGCACGGTGCAAAGACAAATTTTGGGTTTTTGCACTGTGCAAAAAGTGAATTTTTTGCCCTGTAGCGTTGAAATATTCAATTCAAAGATATTTCTGTAAAAAGTTGAGGCATTTTTATTGTTTCGATAATTTTTTTTGACTTTTGCCATCACACCGTGCAATTTTGAGATTTTTTAATTTTTGCACTGTGCAAAAAAAATTTGGAAAGTTTTTGCACAGTGCGCTTAGACTCGAGTTTTTTCAAAATGAATAAGGAGTTTTGGATTATAAAGTGTTTGTAAAAGACGGTGAAACGTATTACAGTTTGCTTTTAGGAACGCAAGAGGAGAAAGCGGAAACTGAGAGTCCATAAAAAGATCAGCAAGAAACGGGGAACCACCAAAACGTCAACTTCATCAGGTGCTCCAGCCCCATCAGAGGCGGAGGAGAAGCAAATGGATGATACTTCGTAAGTGGAATTCTTGGAACTTTTTGGAATTTTTGTCAAAAAATTTGGAAAAAATGGTGAAAAAAAGATTTTGACTTGAAATGAGATTTTTTGAGTGTTAATATGAGGATAGCAAATTTTTTTTGTCAAGAAAATGAATATTGGTCGTTTGGGAAAAAAGGAAATTTGAAAAAATGCTGTTTTGTCCGAAAATTGATAAAAATTGCAAATTTTATAAAAAAAATTAATTTTTAGTTAGAAAATGCCTGAAATATTGTAAAATACGCCGATTTCATGTTTTCCGAATGTTTGATTTGGTTTCTAAAATACAAATTACTTCCCTTTCAGTAAGAAGTCGGAGAAGGGAATGGGCGGCTTCTTTGCCCAACAAATGCGAAAATTGGCCAAACTGGATGAGCTTGAAGAGATAGAGAAAGAAAAGGAGCAGAAGAAGGCCGATGACGACGAGGATGACAGTAACTACGTGCTGGCTAAGGACCATTTCGAAGCCAACGATCCCGCAAATCCCGCCGGAGTCAACAATAATTTGCCGGCGGCTTCGCCGGGCATCGAATCACCGGTTCTGGCTCCGACCCAAGACACAGGAGGCGCTTCTTCCGGCCCTTATGAAGCTCCCTCCGGTGCCGGCAATAATCCTGGCTCACAACCACATTAGAGATTTGATCATATTTTATTTGAAAATAAAGTTTTTTGAGGTATTTGTTGGAATTTATTTGATTTTTCTGGGTCATTTCTTCATTTTGGCATCCCAAGTGTCATACAATTTCTCGAAATACTCTGCATTGTCGTAGCGTTTGACGATGGTTTCGCCGAGCACATTAACCTGCTCCACTTTAATCCGAGAATCCTCGCGGTGGCCGAATAAGGAACTGAAAAATGAAAGGAAATTACACCTGCAAGACATTACTATGTGGATATGTCTGGCGACCCTAGCCAGATTATGTTTAGCTCCCACATATTGGCGCTTGGCCACGTCAATCCCTGAAAATTTTAGTTTGTGTTTTTTAAGGAGAGCCGAGATATCCAGCAATTTTTTTCGGCGAGAGAGCACGCGAAATGCGGGGAGCGATCAGAAAGGAAATTTTTTGCCATATGAACGTCGTGCTTGAAGCATTTTTTTTTGTTTAAAGACTCCTTTCAGACAAATTCTACGTGCCATTTAAAAATACAATAAATGCATCGGGGTCTCATTGAGGGCTCCCACAAATCGTTGGGACCATTCCCTCGTTACTCATCAACGGAGTTTATGCCATACGGTAGGCGTTTCTATTGTCCTATGGCCTACAATCATACATTCACATTTTTGGGCTTGCAACTTCGTAAATAAAGCCGATTAATGTTCTCCCTCCCACCTACCGTGTGATTTTCCAGGCGTCCGCATGATTGCGCAACAAGAACCATGGGAACAAAAATGCATACGACGCGCAGATGAGGTCATAAAAGTTGGAGACAACCCGAAAAGTGTACACAGTATCAGGCCGTTGCAGCCAAATGATGATTACTACCATTATAAGCGAGGTTGCAATGTTACAGTAGGCACTAATGTAGATAACATATTCAAAAGTTTTGAGGGTCCGCACATTCTCCGTGATCTGATACTTCTCGGCCAATGAGCGCTCGCCTTTGTTGATGTAGTGGCGAGTGTTCACTCGTTTCACAACAAATAAACCCTGGAAATTGTAATAAAAGCGCTTTTTTGGGGAAAAGAGAAAAAAGCTTTGAGAAACTTACAATTCCAGGCAGTAGAATTGTCAACACCGGCACAATAATTTTGAATACGGGTGGACCTGAAAAAATAGAATTTTTGAACTTATTTCTCAGGGCAAAGCGCTCATAGCGCGAGGTTCGAATTTTTTTAAAACTGGACACAAATTTGGACATAAACGAGATTCTTACTTGCATTTTTCAGAATCAAGTGCAACGCTCAGACTTTTTTGAATTTATCACACGCATCAAACCTAGGCCGTGAATTAATTCCCAAAAATTTTAGCTTTCGCGCTCCAGAGCAGTTAAAATAATGCAACAATTTTTCTGCTGAGAGAGTACGCGAAAGGCGGAGAGACGTGACAAAGAAAAACACCTGTTGGCCGTATCTTTGCCGGTTTTCTGCATTTTGGAAATGCCAAAATGCAAAAGCCTAGCACGAGCGTATGAATTTGTTGACCACCAAGGAATCAACAACTCCTTGCGACAGGTGTTCAGGGTGCCCTATAAAATGCCTAAAACCTGCTTTGACATCTTTTCCAAAAATCATTAATTATCCCAAAAAAGTTGAATTGCAAACAGTGTCCAATTGAATTACGAGCGACAATTGTCTTAAGCGTTCATTGTGTTCAAAAGTTCGACATGATTCAATTTGGAATCCAAAAACGATTGTAAGTAAAACGTTATTATTTTTGAAGAATATCAAATTTCAAGCAATTTTGATGAAAAATATTGTAATCCGACTTACCGTCGTTCTCCAGCCAATTGAGAAGGTAGCCGAGGCCACACTAAAAGGCAAAATGTTAGTATGCAAAAATACGTGTGAAATTTAGTTAAATTTCAAACTTAAAAATGGTTTTGCTTCTAATCCCCTAATAGTAAGCATAATTAGTTTTGGAAAGTAATGTTTTTGTTCGCTTTGTTTGTGGGTTAATCAAAATCGAGAAAAAAAATGTTCGTTGTTTGTGTCAAACAAGGATAATATTTGATATTTCAAGCTGAAAAAAGGCTAAAATTTTTCATAAGTGAATTGTCAAAAATTTCGAATTTCAAGCAAGCTTTGGACAAAAAATCTCGATCATTTCTGCAGTACACATTCCTTCAAAAAATCTCAAAATATATTAAAAATGTCATTACAATTCGATTAACATTTTGAGTTGTTATTAATTTGTTTTTGTAGGGATTAGTTTGCTCATTCTACAAATATTATCTGCACCCAAAAAATTCTCATTCTTCCCCACTACAAATGGCCTATTTCCAATTAAAAGTGGGATACGAACTTTGGTTCTTACCTGAAAAAGTGATATCAAAATTCCCCAAAAGAATCGGGCACTCTGATAATTCGGATAAAACGTTGCCATAGTCCGCTCGATTATCACTCCAATATGTGCCAAGTTACAACACCCCATCATCCAATTTCGGTAGTCATACATCTGCGTCATCACGTCGTCATCGAACACCGTCCCATATCGAATGGTTTGGATGACGATTAGGATTCGCAAAGTAATTTGCAAAATAAAGAAAAGAATATTAAAAAAACAGACGATCCGAAGGTTAACATGGAAAGTCCGAATTTTGAGGATGACAATAAACAGTAACGCAAAGTTTATGTAGCTTAGAGTGAGCAGGGTGAGTTCAAAAATAAAGAGAGACATTCGAAATCCATTGGGGACGTCTGTCTGAATCAGAAATCCAATGTGATCCTGGTCGAAGGAATCCGACATCCCTGGAAACATTGGGTCGTACATAGTTAATGAAATAACCGAATAGAGTCCAAATTTATAGAATAGTGAAAGGGTGTCTACTCTTTAGAAAACAGCGGTTTGAATCTTAAAAAGTAGTTGGCTTTTACAATTTTTAGCCAAATTAGGAAAATAGTCGGAAAAGCGGAATAATTAGGAAGAATTCAAAATACTGGTAATTATTATCGCAATGTTGAGTCTAATATTCTCACAGCAGTAGAACTCTTCTCTTCAGAAGCCCGTAAGTCAAATACCAACAAGTTATCAACTTCACCGTTTTTTGACGAAATTCCAAAAGGTAATCAGAAAAATCAGAATCTTTAGAAAAGCCAAAAAACTAATAATCAAATTAATAATTTTGACTCAGAATGTTCAATAATAGTAGAGAAGGTCCCATTCTTCATAGGATATTAATTGCCACTCAAGAAAGTGGCCAATTTTTCGTACTTGGGCTCAGAAATCGCAAAGATACCAAAGTTCGAAACGTTTAGAACAGCCAAATATGGTTAGACGTAGGAAAGAGGCAATTAGCCTTAAAACCCTTCAAACAAGGCTTGGCACACACTATATGAGAAAAAAATTCTCTCAGAAGGCAATGTAAACCAGTTAGGTATGAAGAAACGGAATTGATCATTGATACCAAAGCAAGGTAGAGCAAACAAGAAAAAGTTCGAATAAAAAAGATATGGTACAATATTTTATTGACATACCAAGATTACTGTAACACAATTGTCTTAAAAGGACGTTCGGTTTTTTGCCGAAAATTGGGATGGTACGTATTTAATAGTGACAGGCAAACGATAATTGTTGGTGGCAAACAAAGATTTAGTGACAATAGGTCACGTACAAATTTATGTTGAACTTTTTGTTTGGAAATAAGGAATTATACATTTGTACCCGCGACAGAAGCAAATAGAAATAACTTTTGACAAAAGGCGAGGAACAGAAAAATTAAAAATTAAATTTCCTAACGTCATAAAGGTTTTTGCAAGGGGGTTTAGTCGCACTCTTAAGTAAGTAACAATAATTATGTGTAGAATGAACGGAAAAATTTTTTTGAACTTTACAGAGGAAGTACGCCAAGTGCAACGCTCAGATTCTGATGACGCTTGACACAAAATTTCTTCTAGAAAATATGTAACATTTCTTGCTCAAACTTTGAAAAAACGACCAAGAATTTTAGACCAAAAGTTGGCAAAAGTGTCAAACTTTTCTACATTAACCTTAAACCGTTAAATAGCCGTTTGTTTGCAACGACTTTGCTCGAGATTCAAGGCATTCGGAAACAAATTAAACCATTTGGATACGACGTATTTTAACCGCTTTTCTACAATCCTGAAAGATGTGTCTCGAAAATAATGTTTATTCATATCGACCACTGAAATATGGTCTTCCTAAACAGAATCTGCCCCCCAATAAAGGGTATCTCCATTTACCGTTACGTCCGCACCCCGAACAACAAAAGAAGACTTGGGCCCCCGCAAAACTTACATACATATATAATGTTGGAATGTTTCCGGCATCTAACGGAAACTGCGCTGCGCCATGGGAAATATTTTTTGCAAAATAGTATAGGATAAACAACGATAAAGTTGAAAAACACAAGGCGTTCGAAAAAAAAATTGCAAACGAGGGTTTCGATGCCAGACAAACGCTTTAGTTGAAGAATACCAAAGAGGAGATGAACCGACCTTTTACGTAATCTATGAACCTACGCTGCACGTCAAATTGAGAAGGGAACTAACTCTTCAAATTAGCTTTTCGTAAAAAAATTATTTTAAAATTTTTCCGCTAGATGTTACCGGTCGAAACAAGTCTGAAAACAATCCATATAGCTTGAAAATGGTTTGTCAAAAAAAGCGTGGTTTTTACCAAATTAGAGAAGAAATCGGTCAAAAAAAATTTCTCGGATCCCATATTTATGACGAAATGCCAAGTTGGCATTTCGTCATAAATAAACTTGGCATTTCGTCATAATTCCCTCCCCCTTGCTTTTTCGATTGGACGTACGCTGTCTCTGATTGCAAACCATTTGATGTGTAGAAAAAAAACATACAAATTTACTCTGCAATTAGATGGCCCTACCGTTTTTTGAATAATTGAAAATCGCAATTATCTTCGGAAATATGAAAATAACTATGTGCAAAAAGGGCACTGTAATTTTGGTTACAAAAGCAATGTATAATATTCGTTAACCCTGTAATTATAACATAAAGAAATTACTTTCGGACTTGTTGATCTTCGGACCAAACTATTTGGGTCTTTAAGCTTGCAGTGAAGTTGTAATTGGACAATGCTCTTGGGATGCGCCGAAAATTGCGGCCCTACCCGCGGGCCGCCCCGATCCGTTTGAAATTTGATTGGGCCCGGTCCGAGAGCCATGTCAAGGCCGATGTTGGCAAAGAGAAGTAAACGGAACTAAGCATTTTGTACTTGATATATGGGTTGCCTTTTATGGACAGTACGGAGACTATGTTGCCCATAAAAATGAAATTTCAAGTACCAACCCTTTCTCTTTTGTTCTATGGACAAAGACAGACACTTATCCATATCTCCAGATCTTGAAAATTTGCTTTCTGATTTCCAATTTTATGCTTAGTCCTGTAAACATACCATGAACAGCCCACACAATTTTTTTGGAACTTTTTCAAATCTACATTTCATGAAAATTAAAATTGCCGATGGTCCTACCAAGATATGCACTTTGGGACGTTCATATTCCAAAGTTCTCATGTTTTTTTTAAAACTAATTAGGTCACAACAAATATATACATATTATGTATATTAAAACAGAAGATGTTGTTGTATAGAATTTTCTCAGGTAGGGGGGTCGGTGAAAACTCTAAAATTCCCACATTTCTTGTGGTAAAACAGAAAGATTTGTAACAGAATGGCCGCATATGGGCCTGAGAACAAAGTAGCGGAGTAAGAACCAAAGCAGCCAAAAAATGTTTAAAATATGTGTTTTTTTTGATGCTTGGGACTGTGATTTGCAACACCAACTAACAAGAGAAATGGTCTAACGATCAGTGCGACGCAAGATCTCTGCCAAGTAAAAAGAATGTGGTTGGGAATACGAAATGAGGAATACAAAGTATTCTTTTGAAATCAAGGGTTGTCGTCTTTGTTTTTGTCGACACAGGAAGGAAGTATAATTATATAGTATTAGTGCTCCGGTGGCACAACAAGAAGAATCTTTTCAAACGACACGGTGTTTGGACCGGTTGGAGCCATCAGTGAAGCCGTAAAAATCGTGATCCGAAAGTAGATAGCCCTTTAAATTTCCACAGTCTTTTGTAAGACCCTGGCAGTTACTATTGTACTTAAATTGACTAATGAGTTTAAAAAAGTTGACCAAACTAAATAAAGTTCGAATTTCGCCACGTCTCGAGGACAAAAAAATTTGTATCAAAAAAATCACGTAAAGAAACTCTACTGGGATTTTTGAAACGTTTATATATATTAAGTTTTTCCCATCATTACGTAGAAAAACTTACCATGTAACATATCAGCGTATAGCTGGTAGCACTGGTCGCATTGGGCGCTATATAACGCCATTTTTAGCCGAAACTCGTAATAAAACTTTCTTGAAGCCTTTGACAACTTGTTCCAACAATAGAATCGGATGTGTTTTGCCGATCCAAACCCACTACACCCGTTTTAAATTATCCTAACCTTATTATCAGCCCTTTTGGCACTTAAGGTTTACCGGAACTGCAAATGCCTACATTTAAAGGAGTTTAATCAAATTTTATGGCTTTAAAAAGATGTTTTCTAGTAAATAAAACGTGTCTTGGCAATGTGAACTCGAAGTACCAAAATTGAATCAAAACTATAGTAAATTTTAGTAATTTATTTGTATTATGCAGTAATGCAGATCAAATTCACGTGCTGATTTGGTTGGAAATGCCAACAAGGACAACGCCTATGACTCCAATGCAAATTCCGAATGTTAGAATGATGAGGTTTCGCTTTCCCTGCAAAGAAAATTGAGTATACATATTGCGTAAAAAATGAGTTTATATAACCAAGGAGTAATCATCGATAGTGTTAAATTTGTCACAGTTGCTTTATGTAAATACGCCGTACTTTAACTCTAATATATAAATTTTAGCTCATTTTCAGAAAAAAGAGGGTTCACTCACAAAAAATGCCTAAATCCCATTTTTTCAAAATTTTTACCTGTATTGTCCGGAAAATAAAGACGTCAGTGAGCACTCCGAGAATTGCTGGAAGCTAAAATGACCTTATTTATAACAAAAAATGTCCAAAGAAATAAATTTTTAGACAAAAACGTGGTCATCTTACCCTTGTGGCAATCGGAAAACTGACAATTTGCGAGACAATTCGATTCGAAATTATGAACAATGACATTCCCAATGACCACAAAACTCCATATAACACTGAAGGCAACACCAAAGTTGGATTGACAACGGCCTTTTCCCGGCGAATGCAACAATAAATGATGAAATAAAGGGTGGAGAAGAAAAAAGTCGAGGAAAAATGGACAAACAAGTAGTCGATCACTGAAAAATGCTGTGGTAAATAGTAAAGCAAATGATGTAAATTGTAATAGGCTGGACTAAATCGCATATAAAAACGACTTTTCGCAAAAAATAGACTCTTTTTGAGATCAAAGGTAAAAATGTAATGGATACTGTAAAAATATGCGAACGTCAGATAAAAAACGACAAAACAAGATCTAAAGAGACTTAAAACATCTTCTAATGTCCTAATTTGTCACTTTCTATATCCATCGAACATTTTCAACCTCTTAGAACAGAATGCCAAAATTGGCGGCAAAATTAAATTTTTAGACTTGTAAGAACTGGTGGAAGTTACAGCAAAATCAATTTGCAGAGTCAGTGAAAAAGAAGCAGTGTTTTTTAAATTCAAAATTTGTAAAATACGGTTAGCGAAAACACACATACACTTTTATCGATCTTTTCGCAAAAACCTATGATATGAAATAAAATTGACTCACCATTATCCGAAGCATCTATTTTGTTGTCCTGAATATAAACAATTGGGGTCAACATGCATCCATGAAGAAGGCCGAGAGTCACGGCCAGACCGATGTACCTAAAACAATATAAGATCATGGGCGAGAAAAAAGACTACAAAACTTGATCATTGTTACAACGATGAATAAAAATTTTCAAAAACCGTCATGATGATATATTTTTTTGATAGAACAAAATTTTGAGTTCAAAGGTTCCCTGGGCGTCCGGCTGCTCTTATGGGAGATACAATACGGGCAAGCAAAAATGTTAATTTTTATAAGCGCTTTCCCAACATTTTTCAATAATATGGTTTTTTGGTGAAAAAATTTGGAAATAAAAAAATTTAAAATACGAAAATTACCATAAATGTTTTATTATATGTAATTAAACTCCCTATATGTAGTAATTTTTATTGATGACATTCTTTGGAATTTCAAAAACGCAAAAAAAAATTTTAGTGAAAAAATTTTTGAACCAATTTTTTCTCAACTTACACTAATTTTGTCTTCGTCATAAATCTATTCTGACTTTCTGCGGCGCCATCTTCATCTTTTTTGCCTTCTTGTTTATTCCCTCTGACCATAACAAAGATCGCTCCGCTTGCCAAAGTCAACGCAAGTCCCGCGCAATTCAATGGCCAACTTTTGACTTCTTGAATATTCGTTCCAAATAATCCAAATCGGGCGATACACCAGCCAACTACTATCTGGAAAGAAATTGGGCAAAAAATGAGAATTATGAAAGGATAAAAAACATGAATTATAAACCTACCATACCTGAACAGTGGTCCAAATCAGCATGCCAAGGCCGACTCCAAGTTCGCTTTCAATGATGGGAACGGAGAGGACATTACCTGGAAATAAATAGTAAAATTTTTTATGAAGGCAAGGAAATTCTTCCTCGGAAAAACGTTTACTGTATATCCTATCTTACCCGTGGCATACAAAAATCCTCCAAAAATGGCAATCCAATTGAACGGAGGGAAGTCGCGGACAATATTGATGACAAAACCGACGCAAAACACGACTGTGCATTGAACCCATTGAACAAAAAATCCTGAAAGGCCAAGCCCACATAACAATGTCTACAAAGCTCAAAACAGACAGCCAAAGGACTTTAAAATTGCAAAAAGAGTATAAAAACTCACCATCTTTACACTGATATCTTCTCAATGGAATAAACATAGTTCCAAATGAAATACAAGCCACAATAAGCAGGCCAAACCCAAGCAATTTATCGCCGAGGGCCGGATATTCATCGGCCATGGTGCCGTTTTTCGATATCTGAAAAAATATTTCCGGGCAAAAAACAGAAAAAATTGGCATTTGAAACAGTTTTGAAATTGTTCGAAAAATAAAAACAAATATAAAAAAATTAAAAGAATTAAAATAACCAAAACATCCCGTTTTTCAACTCTTCTTCAAAGAAAGCTTAAAAATTGCAATAGAATAATACAATTCTTGAGTGTGTATGAACCACACCCTAATGTTTTATGCCCAAAATTCTTCAAAAAACTGACCAGTAGAAGTTGAAACATGCCTTTGAAAAGGACCTAGTTTGTTCTATTTACTTTATTTGTCAAAAAATGAAAAAATTATTTTTATTTATTTCCCCCGATATTTGAATCATTTGTTATTCAAATTTAGCCTTTCGAAATTTTTATGGTGTGAAAATTTTTCTAGACGCCAAAAAATTGGAAATTGCAAATTATGGATGCTTCTTTAGATTTAAGAAAACAAAAAGCCTTATAATTTTTATTCACCATATTTTAAAGTCTAATTTCCTCAAGGAATATCAAAATTTTCTTGATTATAAAAAAAAGCACTAATGTTTTACTTGTCCGTTTGAATACTAGATAAGAAACTGGCGGGAGCAAAAAAAACTACAAATTCCATTAGAATTACAAATTTGTTATTTTATTTTTATACTGATAAAATTTTAAGATCATTCAATGCTTTACACGTTAAAAAAAAGCAAATGAAAAACATTTATGCATACAGTGGAACTTCTGTGCAACACACTCCCATAGAACAAGAAGACATGTCTATAACGAACCATTTCAGTGGTGGGATAAATTAAACCTATGCAACGGACCTTTTATAAAGAATTTATTGTATGGAGTTTCTACTAGTAAACGTATCTTGAAAAGTGAAGAACGCAGCTCAAAGTTTATTCTCCAACAAAAACCATGAAATTCTAAGAATATATTCCTCCAAAAATCGATTAAAGCCGCGATCAAAAAATTTGTATTTTAGTAAAGAAAACAAACCGGGTATTTACACAAAAAATTGGAAAGGAAAAAGCGAACCCTATTAACACATAGGAGCGCAATAAACGAATCCAAAATACCACATAAAGAGAGAGAGATATGATTCTTTTTCTTTTTTATCATTTATGACGAGAGCAAATTTCAATTCTGAAGTTCATTGGGAAAAACGAGTGAAAAATGTAAAGCGGGATTGATTTTTGAACCATAGAGTGGAGTCTTGGTAAAGAATACGGCGGTTATATTCACGTTTCTGACTTTAAGTATATAAATTACTTGAAAATCGATTCTTCGACTCGTCAATTTTGCTGGAACTTCGAAGCGATCTCTGGAAATCACCGACCTTTTTACGCAGAAGGCGGTCTAAAATCCATTTTTCGAAACTCACAGGAGAAGTATTCCAAGTGCGACGCTCAGATTTTGATGAAATTGGCACAAATTTAATATTATTTTTTATAAGGCATACGCGAGACTCCTAGCTCGAGCTTTGCCGAAACGACCGAGATTTTTAGATCAAAAGTTGACAAAAAGTGACAATTTTTTGCGAATTTTGGAATAAAAGGTTGCATGCCTATTACTACCATAAGGGCAATGTTTTCACAAAAAAATTAATTTTTCCTGCGCGGAATTGGCAAAGATATAGCCAAAAAATGTTTTTTTCTCTGACCACTCTCCGCGTTTCGCGTACTCTCTCGGCCGCAAAGATCGTTAAATATCTCGGCTGAGCCTGCAAAGCGCGAGCTAAACTTTTCAGGAATTGATAGGTGGCTGATTCCCTGAAGAGTGTGCATTTAAAGAAAATCTGAGCGTCGCAATTGGGGTACTTTCCTTGTCAGTCGGAAAGGAACGGACTTCGTTATGTAGACAGTGAAGCGGTAGGGATCATTTACAGGTCCATAACGGTTTACCAGAAATTTGATTTGGAGGTCATGTTCAAAGAAAATCTCTCTCGTCTGACTAGTCCTTCCAGTCTTACCGACTATCTCGCAAAAAATCGTTAGGCATCTTCAAAAAGCAAATTTTTTTACATTTTTCACGTCGTTTTTCACAATAAGCGTTTACAATTTGAAACTGCATCGACATGGCAAAGCAATCGGGTTTTCACACCTTAACGTGAGATTTTGCAACAAGACAAAATTTATCGACTGATAAAAATAAAAAGCGGCTTGAAGCGATCAAAAAAGTGGGTGCAGCGACAAAAACAGCACTGCACAGCGCAAAAAGTCCTGAGAATTTGCACTGTGTGATTCGAAAATCGCGAAAAAACGGCTTCGCACAGTGCATTTTGACCCAAAAACATCATTTTGCACGGTGCATTTTGCATTTTTTGCCTTTCGTCGCGCGCGATTCCCAATTTTCTCAGCGACAAATCATTTTTTTCGGCATGCGACTTTTTGCGCCGAGTAGTAAGATTATGGAATACACCTTCCATATGAACCACAATTGGCGAGAAAAGTAAGTACATAACTTTGCTTAAAACCTCGTTTCTGTTTTTTGATCAGGGATTATACTTTAGGTTTATATACCACGCTACACAAGATTACCTGCGAATAGGGTAAATATTTTATATAAGCCTACATAAGAGGTCCAACTAAATTTTGACTTTTTTTTATAAACCCTCTCAACTTTTTGATCGGTTATTTGTTCTTGAGATGTAACTTTATGAGGCGGAGATTGCTTTGCTCATAAAAGTATTGCGACGCAAGGTGAGTGAAATATGGCTCTCAAGATCAGGCCAAAGCAAATTTGAAACATGCCGGACCCGCCACCTTCCGGATGGACATCGTTTAATGAGCTTCGTCTTAATGCACTTAGTGCGGATCTGATGGCTTCAATTCAAATATTTGGTCGTTGCAACAGAAATGATTCAAATGGCTTTTATTTCGAATAATAAAGTTACTCTTAAGCCAAGTCACAACCGTTTAAAGTTTTGGGACAAGGAACCACATTTCTGTTGCAACTACCCACATAATTGCAGCACAGCAAATCCTACAGTATCACAATTTCCTTCCCAAGCAATTTCAAACAGAAGATCACCTTCAAAATGGTATTCCATTTTTTTCCAACTCAACACATAAAATATGTAAATTTGTCCTTTTTATCATATTTTGTCGCTTTTGTTGAGTAAAAGAAAAAAGAAATCTTTATGGGCCTGGCAAAAGTCCCTTCCCTTCTTTGGACAAACGGCATTTTCGGCGCTAAATTGAAACAATCAAGCAGGGGATTCTTGGCCATGTTCTCTTCTGTTTATTCTTGTTTCTTGTTGCGGTTTGCTCTCGGGAAATGTTTTATATAGAGAAGGAAAACGTTTCGATTTCCAGTGAACTTAAGGGCATGTCTTAAAGTCTTCTTATCTCATGGTATTGGCAAAATACGACAGACAAAAACGAAGAGGCACTGTGGCGAACAGGAAACTAAACTTTTTGAAGGGATTTTTGTTGAAATTCAACAAAAATTTTTTATTGTTTTTGCTTCGGGATACAAAAAAGGGAATTTTTGTCGAAAATTGAAAATATTTTGAATTTTTTTCGCTTCGGAACAAAAAAAAAGATTTTTTGTTGAAAATTGAAAAAATTTTTATGATGTTTTCGCCTCGTGACTCAGAAAAAAATTTTTCGTGGAAAATTGAAAAAAAATTTAAACAAAATTAAAACGTTTTTGCTTCGGGATATAAAACAAAGTAAGGTGTTAATGCTGCTGGTTTGGTGCCCAGTACTGCTCAAAAAATCCACAGTAACTTGTTCGCCACAGTGCCCTTTGTTTGTGACCTGTTTGGATTAAAATACGCGGGTTGTATTCCGTGATGTTGGTAAAATACGACAAAGATGTTTACATGGAAGTATTCAAAGTGAAATTTGCGTTACATTTTGCAAACAATCGCGTCCGGAGCACATGTGAGCTAATTAAAATATTGGCAGCCGTTTTTTTGGAGATTCTCAACCATCCTTGTAGTTGACAGAGCACGCGGAATGCAAAGATCGTTCAGAAAGGAAAACGTTTTTTGACTGTAGCTTTTGCAAATACACGGAAGAACGATTTGTTGTCCAGGGGTTCAAAGTGAGTTTTTGTCCTAAAAACTTTTTTTTTCTTTTTTTGGACTTGTAAAATACGTCTTGTGGATAATAAAGATTTGCTCTATTTTTTGTAAAAAGATTGTACACCTCAAATGCAACACAACCTAAAATTTGTCATTTTCAAAATCAAAGATAACTTTTTACCTCAAAAATTCGGTCATTTCTGAAAAACATGACCTAAAATTGTCAACAACGCTGTAAAAGTATTCTAAGTTTGTCTCAAGCTTGGTCAAGATCATAAGTTAAATTCTACCTCAAAGTTCAAATTATACAATATTTTCCGTTCAAATTTTTGCTTTGACCACCGCAAATCGCATGTTTGTAAGTTCAAAACCCTGAATGTCCCTGCGATTAAAACGTAACAACCTTTATTCCCGTTTTCCGCAGCTTTTGTATCAAAGGTCAGACAGGGAATTGAAAAAGCGGAGGGAAACAAAATGAAAATACGATTCGTCGCGTTCGCCAAATGTGATTCGGGACATTCGAAGCGTGTCCGAGAGTCGGCGAATTTGTTTTCGGCGGTTTTTAAATTTTGATGTGTTCCAAAAGCCATGGGAGAGCTTGTAAAATACGCGTGTTTTTAATAATTTTTAAATTAAAAAAAATCTTTTTTATCATAATGTAACTCAATTTTTTTGACTGTTTTTTTTAAAATTTTTCGTTGAAAATCCTTGGAGAATTTACATTCGCACTTTATTTTTGACACCCAACATGATGAAGAGGAATGTTCGAAACATTTTTTATTCGCACAAAAACCTTGTCTTATAAAAAGAGTTTTTTTATTGCTTTGAAGGAGGTGATGCGTATTTTACAATTTCCCTGAATTTACTGAACAAATTTTGAAACTCCTATTTACATTAGAGACTAAGCCAATCTCAAAGGGAGTGTTCCAAATAAGACTCTCTATTTTTTCAAATTAAAAAGAAACGCCACGTTAGCGAGAACTCGATCAATAAAATTTTGAAGTTTTAGTGATCTGCTGATGTCATCAAGATATTCACAAGGGAAAGTTTCCAAATATCTTTTTTCGTGTTGCACACACATGAGAAATGCCCCAGAAATCAAATTTGAGCACGAGTTTTGCAGGAGCAGCCAAGATAATCAACAATCTTTTTCCGAGAGAGTACGTAAAATGCGGAGGGAGAAGACAAGAAAGCTTTATGAAATAACCATTCTAATTTAGCAATCAGAAACTGGGTCCTTTCCCGATTTTTAGGACTGTGCCCTTATTATGGAAATGGGTGTAAAACTGTTCATGTCAAGGCTATCGCATTTTTGCCGACTTTTTATATAAAAATTCTCAATTTGTGCCAATTCCCATTGATCCTTGCTCTTATCATGCCACGACTTTTTTTATTTTAGTTTTGTTGTTTGTACTCAAATCTCCTCCATTTACCCCATCTTCTTCGGCTTAGCCCGGGATTTTTGCGCATTTTCCCAGGTCAAACCGGGGGGTTCTGTTTATCCGGCTCTTTGTTTAGTCAGCGCTTAGCCCCAACGTCGTATCTGTTCGCCAAAATTTGTTCAAGTCATTTCAACGAGATCTAGAACGGCCCGCGACGTAAGCGATAATCTGCTTGAGGGACTCGTTTATTTGCGCTTTTATACGCTGTAAACGTATTTTATGGGGTAAACGTATTTTATGGGGTCAAAACGTGAAAAAATTTCCACAGTGATTTTTCCGCCAACTAATGACCGATTTTTTTGCAAAATGTGCTCTTTGAAAACATGCCTATTGCATACTAACAACTAAAGTATAGCCATCTTCAAACTTCTCCAGCATACATATTCTTCTTAATATCATCTTTTTTATTTAAAAAATCCCATATTTTGCGGCGGTTTGTTTTGCGACATTTCCGCACACGCAATTTGGTTAATTGCTGTGTACGCAATACGCGAATTGTTCTGGGGGCGACTGCAGAATTAAATATGAAGCCTTTATCCGGGATTTTTATTGGGTCCAAACCAATTTTCAACCAATTTTATTGGGGATTTTTGGTAGAATCTTTAAATTTTGCATAAAAATTTGTTTTTTTCAAAATTTGCTTGTTGACAATTACTGTTTAAATATTGACTTTTAGACAACATCAAGAAATATTTCTCCCAAAGAAAATTCTTAGGAGTTTGTGGCCATTTTATCGAAATTTTGCGCACTTTTTGCGCACTCAAATGAATGCAAATGAACCTCTCGTATAATGTATTTATTTCACTTTAGGTGGCTAAAATTAAGAGAAGACAAAATGATGGCTGCGTCAAGAAATGGACCTCGAGAGATCCGGCTCGCTCTTACTCATTTCTAATATTTTGTTTGAAGCAGCCCGGAATTTAATTTTTGAGCTTAAACTTGGGCCTAAAATTGGGATTCAGAGCTGTTTCGTATCTTGCAATTTTTAAAAATTTTTAAAAAGTTCTAAGTGGTATATACATATAGGGAACTCTTTGTAAAAATCCGAAAAAAGTCAGGAAGAATGTTGTTTTCCATGGTAAATGCCAGAGTAGCTATTATTTGCCTTTGAATCCCCAAAGGCAAAGTAATTGCAAGGAGCGATTGAAATGAAAAAAGTTCTTGACCTTGAACGGCCGAAAAAGTTGGACTCAACGACCAAATTATATGCTGCAGTGCTGCGCCTACTGGCATTAAACTTTGAATAAATTTTATTTAATTTTTCGATCGTTGCCGTATTTCACAAAAAAATTTTAAAGTGACCATTACAACTGCGTTTTTTTCTCGCTTTATATATAGTATGACTGTCTCTTTCTCGAAAGTGTCAGATATTTTTTTCTTCGGATTCTCAAATTTCATTCCGCAGGCCTTCTGAATCCGCTCTTTCTCAAACATTTTTCCATTCGGCCAAAAATGAAGATGCCCGTCTTGAAAAGGAGTTTTTTTTTGGAGAGCAAAACTTATGGCCGGCGGTCAGTTTATGAAAAACGTTTTCATAAAAAATAAATTATTTTTTTGGGGAGAATTTTTTTGCCCGAGGGAAAACGGTGTTATAATAGACTATTAGTAGTAGGGTTTAGTCTTTAATCGTTTATTACAATTTAGACTTTCTTTCTTCGTATTTCGACATTGTTTGTTCTAGAAGGGTTTTGTTGTCCGCAAATTTTTTTCTGTGAACTGTTTATTATGATAGATATATACATGTTCTTCTTCTCCAAAACAATTCCAAACCAAATAATTCTCTGGCCTTTGACTCGGCTCGTATTCAACGTTTCATTGTCATCTCCCCTACTCTCACGCTATTTTCCTCTCTTTATTGGCCGTACTAGGAACGGCCGAACATGTAAACCTTTTTACTCCCAGTTTTTGACATTGTACTCTTTGCAAGTTTAACTTTCAGTCTCCAATTTTCCCAAAAATGCATAATTGCGTGTTTTATTGACCCCCAACGCAAAGCGCAAACATTTGCAGGTGATTACGAGCTGATTTTTCGCATTTATTTGGCCATCGCGCCCTTATCAGTGAGAATTTATGATGATCGACGGGATCGTCAATGTTTTTGTTTGGAAGTGAGGGAGGTCTGAGGTATACGATGACGGGTTTTTTAATATTTTAGGCACCCGCTATTACAATGATTTGTTTTTCAAGTACCTGCAGTTGTTTTCAGACATTTAAAATACGTCGGCACTTGTTGGACAAATTTATAAAACAATCGTGTTTACGGAGGAAGTAGTCCAAGATGAAGCGTGGTTAAAATTTTTTTCTAACAATGTAGTACAATTGCAAGACATTTCTAGCTCGTTCTTTGCAGATACTACGGAGATTTTTTGATCCAGCTTTGGAGATACTTCCATTTTTCCCAATTTGCAACGTCTTTTGACGGTCGAGATGTACAATGTAACTATTCAAAAAGTTGTTGGCAAAAAAGTGTTGTGCGTCCTACCGGCTCTCATGGTTTTACATACTCTCTTGCAAAAAAGGTCGCTGAATATCTCTGCTGTTCCTTGCAACACATAAACTAAAATTTTTCTAGAGTAATTTATAGCCCGTCTAGTTTAGCTATGCAAAATTTGAAACAAAATCTAAGCTTTTACGAAATGACCTTTATAACCAAGTTACCTATAACAACACAAAATTTTTTTGCTTCATTTCCATTTGTCTTATAATGGTTCTACTACTTCCAAAAATATCTCAAAATTGATTAAACTTCCGTTTTATCTCCCCTTTACCCCAAATACCTTTGATTTTCTCCCATAAAATTCGGAATTTTACGGCATTTTGATGGCTCCGCCCTCTTTTTACTCGAAATGATTTAATTTCGTTTCGAACCGCGCATCCGTTTCACGCGTCGAATTCGTCGTTAAGGCAGTCGGTACTTGACTTTTAATGGCTTGAGGGTGGGAGATTAAGCGCTCTGGGGAAGATACAAAAAAGATCCATTCAGTTGAATTGTGTTCAGCTGCGTGGTGGGATGGGGAACACGGAGAAGGGCGGTTGAGGTTTGGTAGACAGTATTGTGGGGAATTTTAATTCAAGGCTTGATTGTAAAATACGCCACAGATCCGGTTTGGAAAAAAATTTACTCTGGAGGTAAAAATCTGTTATCAGATGAGTTATCCAAATGTAACCGTTTTAGTTGCCCCAATTTGGCATGCTTACTCGAAATGCTCAATGCATCAAACACTGATAACATTAGTTCACTTTTTGAAACTACAATGAATATATTCATCGACCTTTTTAGCGAGAGATTGCATAAAATGAGGAGTGCCGGCCAAAACGAAGCGTTTTTCAGCAATAACTTTTTGGCCGTGCCAAGCTATGTCTCGGTATGCCGACGCATATGAAGATGAAAATCGGAAGAGGATTCATACACATCTTTGATACTTTTTGGACCAAAATGATTATTTGAAAATAAGTTGTTTCTACATAAAATTGCGACAAGTTTCAGCAAAATTTGCAATACTTTTTTTTCACCGTAAGACTTTCGTAAAAGCCGTTTACTTTTGTAAAATAAGGCCCATTTAATTCAATCGCTTTATAAAAATCGTACAGTTAGTGCGCCCTTCCAAAGATATTTTGAAATTTCAATCCTTAAATTTTCGAATTATCGCTTCCGGCTGTAATTTATCATTCCTCCACAAGGCCATTTTCATTCCGTAAATCTGATATATGGCAAGACTCCAGTTGCTTCTTACCGAAAATAACTGCACTCGCTAAAAATACTATTTTTCGAGAAATAAGATTAGAGCTTTGCATTGTTCGGAGTTTTATTTTATTTCCATTTTCTGTTTTGTCGAAGCTTGCGTGATGTCTCCAGCAGCGAATTTCCTGCACTTTCAGCAATTTGCTTAAGGGCATTCTGTTCAAAACGCCTTTTAATACACGCAAAACAATTTCCGAACCGTTTGGAATTTATTTTAGGAAAAATGAGCGTATTTTAAAAACTTTAAAGTATTTCTACAGTATATTATGCAATATCGTAAAGCCAATCTCCCTCTTAATTTCCGACCTTTTCCCATTTTTATACAGCTTTATTTTGGCCTTTTTTACCTGGCCAAGTCAGGCGAATAAAACGGGTTTTTGGCGCATTCGAACCGCCAATTTTGTGTTGAGAATTAAATAAAGGACAGGTGCTTCGGACCCTCAAGAAGTGTCCTACCCTCTGTAATTACCTGCATAATCTCTCTTGGAGATAGGGATCTGGCCAATTAAATGGACATACGAGACCAGATTCGTATGTTTTTCAATATGACCAGCTGAAATTTTGAGGCAAATAAGGTTGGTCTTAAGTTTTGTGGGATATTTTGAAGAGCGGGTGGAGAATGGAATAAATGAGGCTAGTTTTTGCAATTTTGGACCTACTGTATAGTAGTGTAATGAAATTTTACATTAAAAGCAGAACCATTTTAGTCATAAAAAGTGTGTTTTTGGCTAAATGACAATGGTTTTAGCTATCTATAATTTTTTATTTCAAAAATTAAAATTCCCGCCTTTTTTGGCATTAAGTTTAAGAAAATCCAAAATTGGTAAAATGCGCTGTATGTTATTGTTCTGCTAAAAACATATTCAGCTCAAAAATGCAAACTTCCCGTCACTTTTGGCCTCCCTGTTTCAAAAAAAATTTTTAAAAATACGAAATTTTTTATTATGTTTGGGCTAACGATGCTTTGAAAACCTATGTTTTGTCAAAATCAGTGTAAAATACGGACCTTCGAACGTTTTTAATTGTTCACGCCCATCAATAAAAGCCTACAAAATCGATTCGAAAAGATTAAATTTTTGGCCGACATTTCTTTACTTTTTTCATTTTCAAAATTTCGATTTCATTTTTTGCCCGCTCGACCTTCAAGAAGAACGATTTGTAACGAGTAATTTATGAGACAGGACGATTCGGTCATTAAAAATGGTGTCTTATTAGAATTTTGGCAATAAAAACGATTTTGTCCTCCGGACTTTAAAATCATTATAATCAATTTTAAAATACGACAATATTATCCCTTGGATGAATTTGACCTTTCTTTTTTTAATATTATCCATTAAAAAATTTTTATAAAGAAAAAACTTTTCTCATCCATAAATCTCCAAGATCATGTCTTTCTGGATTTATGGCCCGAGGACAAAAAAGAAGAGAACTCCTTGGGCTTTGGAAATGAACACATAAAGAAACAGAATGACCTCAACTCTCTTCTTTTTAAGCGGCTTATTTTGAAAGACCTTCTAATGAGTTAAAACACTGGAATCGGCTCGAACTATGGTTTAGATGGCATGGGGAATATATTTTGTGTTTGGTTATCGCAAAGTCTCTATCGTATATACCTGTGTGCATCTCAAAGACAACGTTTTTTTACTCTCTTTGATATTACCAGTTTCTATGCTAAAACTTACCTACTCTCCCTTTATAAATAACCTTGTTATTGTAATACTTTTTTCCTTCCCTTCCACCTGTAACAATATTTGTTTACCCTCCGACTTTTCCTTGAGTCCATTTTTTCTTTTCGTTTTTTTGTTATCTGATATTCTGACCTTGTTTTTTGCGACATGATTGTCGTATGATCCAGGCGGAAGGAAAGATATGTATTTATTTCGTTGG
Source organism: Bursaphelenchus mucronatus (assembly GCA_025436335.1). Lineage (NCBI taxonomy): Eukaryota > Metazoa > Nematoda > Chromadorea > Rhabditida > Aphelenchoididae > Bursaphelenchus > Bursaphelenchus mucronatus. The sequence continues at coordinate 3,363,016 of CM046359.1, forward strand.
CCACATGTGTGGCGGGGCTTGTTTATTCTCGAAGATTTTGATTTCCTTTCCAGATTTATAATTTCTCGTAAATTTTCTTTTGGGAGAGTTTATGGAAAGGAAAATGTAGATAGAGGGTTGATTTTGAATGGGATTATGAGCGAATCAGAAATGACAAAACGGATCGGGCCCGGACTTTTTGGGTCCCCGGCCCTTTTCAAAATTTCTAAAGCCCGGCCCGGGCTTTGGGGCCCCCTTGCCATGTCTGGAGCGAAGTGGTGGGGAAAAGATTAAAAAAAAATGTAAATACAGTGGAACCTATTTTTCAACGGATCGCAAATGAAAAAATTTGTTTGTCATAGAAAGGTTTTGTTATACGAAGGTCCCAATGGAGCTATGTGACGCTGAGACTGTTTGTTATAGACAGGTCGTGTTGTGATGGAGTTGTTTGATCAGAGATGCCACGTAACTTCAAAAGTTTTATCGGAAATTTTGCACTTTTTGATTATCGACCACTGAGTAGCGTTAGCTGTAAAATACGACCACTGTTATTTGCCCATGCACATATATATTATAATAAAAAGTATGATAGAGTATTGAGAATTCCTTTTTTGGCTCCACTCCCCACTCCTCGCCCTTTTATTCGATATCCAGCCAATTCCCGTTATATTCCCGTCTTTCGGCTTGATCATCCCCACCTCTTTTGTCTTTGTTTGACCTCCTTAAGATGGGGCCGATCTCCTTTTTGTCCGTTTTTTGGCACTTCTCTTTACCGCTTCTTTATAACGCCGCGCTTTCATGGAATACCATTATTTCCTTCGTTTTCAGGACAATGAAACGTTTATTTATCCGATTGGCTCAAATGGAATGGCGGCCAAGTCAATATTTAAAGGAATTTGGGCATTTTCTGACTTTTTTGGGTAAAATACTCATTAAAAATTAATGTATCTTACTTTTAGTGCCTGATTTTGAGCATGACAGAATTGTAAGGGTATGAATACGATTTTTCAACAAAAAATTGGCAAAAAACAATTTTTAAGCATTTTTAGCTTATACAATTTTGGTTATGTTTTCGTGAAATTTTTTCTTGTAATGAAAAGAAAGCTGTTTTTAAACTACCTACGGCTGTTGAAAATTTTTATTTTTTTGAAAAATTAAAAAATCAACTTTTTGAATTTTTTGTTTTTTAAATCCCGAAAATTTTAATTTTAGCGCTGACTCGTGTCTTTGCAGACAGTGTAAGATCTTATGATCGATAGAATAATATTTTTGTTTTATCCAATCCTTTACTTTTCCTTTTCTTTATGAATCATCCCTCTGATCCTACAATACTTTTGTAGGATTATTGGAAAATACTTTTTTAAGGATTTTTTACGGTTATTGTATAACCATGTCTTAATGGGTCGAAAGATATTTTGTGTGATTATAAAATACAAGAAGGAAAGGTTTGATTATTACAGTAATAAGGATTCGATTTTGAGCACGTTAGATATTTTCGCTAGAAAGACCGCAGGCGGTATTTTTAAAATTTTTTTCTGAATAAAGTTGAAAAAAAATTCAAAAAATATTTTTTTTGCCATCTATCTTTTGTTTTCCAATATGGTAATATACAAATATTGCCGAAAACACACTGTCTTTTTTACATTGACTAATAACACCTTTTTATTCCCAAAAACGTTTTCTGATCTCCCTAAATTAAAGGTTCGTTAGTCTTTCCCGTCAATTTCCCTCCTATTTTCTTCCTTTTTCGGGATTACCGGTTCATCTCGACTTTCGCCTTCTGTCCCTAATCGGCCAATACAATAGAAGCAACAATATGGCGTTCTAATGCGGTCAAATCTCCATAAAAGCGGGACGAAAAACAATTGCCATTCGGGAAATCGAATGATTTTTTTTCGTTTCCGGAGAACGGCAATTTCCCCGGAAGGTAAAAAAAATGAAAAAAGAGAGAGGGGATTGAGGTCATGTTTGTCAAATAATATGGCGCAAGATTGGGTAATAACGGGTTTATGGGACGGGTTGGCAAGGAGAGGGCGAGGTTAAAAGGGGACTTCAATTTTTTAGATTTGTGAGAAACAATTTTTTAATTTTCTTTGCCGAGAAAGTTTTTTTGGAAAATTTGATGACTTTAAATCTTGAAAAGGGTAATTCTCCGAAGTCTATATTCAGAGATTCTCCAAATTTTGCATACGCGCTCTAGGTAGGTTACAGGACGATAATTCCGGAAATTGTTTGTGCGATTCTGCTCCCAGTTTGTCCCAGATTTATTTGAATAATTTCCAATCAACCCCTTCCTTCATTTTTCGACTTGTTGTCGTCAAAACGTTCTAGTCCTTCGACTCTTTTTAAATATTTCCCGATATTACACCCAGTAAACACTCATCTCGCCCCTAATCCAGCGCGAGTTTAAACCCTCAAAAAGAGTTCCTTTAAAGCCCATTTGAGTGGGTGATTGAGGTGTGTCCCCCTTCTGATTCTAATCTCCAACTTCTTCGCTCCTTTTTCGGTTCGCTTTAAAGGCAATGTCAGGTATTAAAATGGAGATATTTTCCATTGATCTCGAGATGTTTCGTGGGTTTGATTGATCGGGAAATGTTTTTGGAGCAGGTTTATTGCGGTTTCATTTTATGTAGAAAATAATTTTGGGTTAATAGTATGGTTTCTTCGGATTTTCAAGTTTTTTGAATTTTTTTGGAACCACAGTTACCTTAGTGAAATTCAATATTTCAATTGGTCTTCGGTTTGCATTTTTGACCAAAATTTATTGTAAAAATTCAAAAAATCTTATTTTTCGCATTCTTGGCATTCTGTTGCATGGTCCAAAACATGTCTAAAACTGGCTGTAAAGTATAAAGCTGAAAATGATATGTAAAACTCTGAATCGCTTTATTTTCTGACATCAAACTCGTGCTCTATGTACGACTATCTTCCCAATTTTTATAAATTTCATTTTTTTCCTGCAAATGAAAAATTTGCCACTTGGTTTTTCCTAAAAACCTCAAATAGTCATCAATTTCCCTCCTAAAACAACATAAAACCACTTAAAATTCTAATTTCCTTCGCTAAGCCGATTTTTGCGAACGATTCATCTGCCCTTTTTTGCCCTCCGAATTTCACGGTATTTTGATTTTTTAATGGACATATAAAACCTTTTGCTCGCTTTGTAATAAAAATTGGGCTCATATCCGATAAAGAGAGATGATTTCTATCCATTTCCGATTTTTGTTTTGACTTAATTTTGATGAAATTTACAAAATTTTGAGAAAATTTTTTAAATTTGAAAAAAATTCAAAATGTCAAAATTCACTGAATTCGTAAATGTTTCGAATCTCCGACCCGGAGGGCTTTTATTTTGACTTGATTGGCCAACGTTAGTGACCATTGAACCGTGAAAACGGCCGTTTATTTTTTTGTTTGGCTTTTCTCCAAATTCTTTTTACCCAAAGAATCTTTTGCTCGGAAACCGGATTTCTGGGTTCATTTGGTCAGTTTACTGGTAAACCGCTACTGGTAACCGAATTTGTTGGGGGAATTTGTGTGCAAAAATAATTTTATTAATGCTTTTTGGCTGATTTGGCGGCACTGTTGGCGGCCACAAATCTCCCGCTGTTACTTATCGAAATTGGAATTCCCTGAGGGCCTAAACGGTCAGTTTACGGGGAGGATTCTTTTAGTGGACATAGAGGGTCGTGTTGTATTTGTTTTGGGAGTTCAGTACTATTGGGATAAACATTGGGTTTAAAATTTCTGTATTTTGACCATGTTGACCTTTGAAGGTCCATGGATAATGTGAATGAATTGATGCTCCTAAAAATTACTGAAACTTTTTAAATAGACTATATAACAACTTTTTATAATTGGAGAGTACACCATTTATTATTTTAAAACCCATAACTCAACTTGCGACAGAATGCCAAATATGGCGGGAACTTGAAATTTTAAACACTTTCTTGCTGTTTTAGGCCTTCAGCCCCTGTAATTCTCATCTATCGCCTTAAATTTGTAATTACATAGCCGTATTTTACACATGCCCTTCCCAATTTCCCCCTTTCCCTCTTCTCCAATTTGTTTCCATCAAATTTTGTTTAAAATTTATGGCCGGAGGGACATTAATTCCGAGACTCTTGATCGCCTCGAATCAATCATTCCTTGAGGTTTCCACCCCGAGGATCTTAGGGGTCATTCCGATTGCCGGAGGGTGAGATTTCCTTGAAAAATTGAGGGAGAATTTAGTGGACATTGGATTTACTAGGAGCGAGGGAAAGGATGGCGGTTTTTGGGATGATTCAGAGAATTTATAAGGAGATTTTTAGTGAGTTACGGGCTTCTTTGACGTATTCTAAAAAATTTTTGGTCAATTACAGATTTGCCCTCAGGGAAAATCTTAAAATTTTGAGATTTCTTTGTTGAAAATTTTTTATAACCAAAAAATGAGTTTTCAGCTGTTTTCAAGATTATGGAAATTCCAAAAATTTTGTTAAAAACTCAAAAAAAAAATATTTTTTGAAACATAATCCCCGAACTTCAAAAACAACAGCTTGAACATGTCAAACTCTCCTATATTGTCACTCAAAACTCTCAAAAAAATATAAATTGCATTTGGCCAACTTCAAATATTTTTTTTCAAATCACCCCGTTCCGACCACAATTTCTGACATATTTCCCCATTTTGCTCTCTATAACATTACTTTTTACCCTAAAAATATAAATTTATGACATTACTTTTTGGCCTCAGAAAGCATTACTTTTACCTGAAGAAACTTATTCTCGAGTCCCTTCGCATTCAATTCCAACGATTTTATTCGAAATGGATATGGGATTGAGTTGGGGGGGGGGGGGGGGGACGCGTTCCGACCGTTAAATTGCCTCGAAATGGAGGTGGGGTAAATGAGATCGAGTTTTGCAAAGCGGGAAATGAAAAGGGAGGGGTGAAATTTGCCATACGCGCGCGAAATTCCGAATTCCATCGACTCGATATTGCAGCTTTGAGGGTGAAAAAAGCAAACGAATGGGAGCTAAAGAAAGTTATAAGGGAGAAAAAGTGGGAGTTAAGCAAAAAATGGCCTTGAAATTTTAGAAAACCTTGAGGTTTTATGAATTTATGGACTATCCGGAACAGAAGAGGGTGTGGTAAAAAATGCCCAGAATTTTTGCTTTTTCAATGGGCGATGGTTTCAATGGTTGTTCAATATCTCTCTATTTACCCTGCTCGTGGCTACCTGAAATTTTCTGAAATTGATACACGTCCTATTTAGAATATTGATGCAGAACGTGATTAGAATCCGAATATTGAAAGTTTGTTAATTTTTTGATTTATCAAAGATCATCAAAATTCAGTTTATCCCATTTACAAACACCTTCAGAATACGTCTTGAATACCTGTTCCTCTTTTATTTTCATTTTTACGAAACATCTTCTCATTTAATTAACCCCTTCGAACCGCTCGCTGATTTTCCCATTTTCGCTCTCTTTTTGATTTTATGGGACCGAAATTGGCCCAAATCTTGTTCGTTTCCCCCGTTTCTGCTGTCACTCGCGGATCAATCCATTCCAAACTTGTGATGGAAAACCGCCGTTCAAATTGACATTCAAATTTGTTTTCGAAATTCAAAATGAAAAAAAAATTTTTGGAGGAGTTTTGAGATTCTTTGAAAAATAAAAACTTTTTTAAAGGGACAGTACAGCTACTTTTGAATCGCGCTTTTTACGGCGTAAAGCCAAAATTTTCAAAAAGTTTCTTCGTCTACTGTGCCAATAGCAACGGGAAAAACGTATTGATCACATTCTACATACTTACTAATAATTATTTTACTGTTTGCAACTCTGCCGCCTTTGTTTTCGATGCAAGACATACAAAAACGTTTTTGGCATTTCGTTTCACACGCCGTAAAAGCGCAATCCGAAAGTAGTTGTTCTGGCCCTTTAATGCTTTGCATGGTAAGAATAGGATTCACAGAGTTTGTAAGCGTATTCCAAAAACATTTTTTTGGTGAAATCCTCTTAAATTCAGATTTTTATAAGAAACCTTGATTTGTTTATAAGATTTCTTCCAAAAACTCGTAATTTCTTTATTTATTTGCTCTCCAATTTTTTTGTAGTCCCTTTGTTTCCAGTCCTCAATCTTCTTCAGCTCCTCAATCATCGTCGCGTGCCAATAATCTTCTCCTTTCAATCACCTCGATCCATCTTTTTACCTCAATTTCCCGATAGGTCTCTCTTCGATTTACTCCTCGTTTGTTTTCGCGTTACGTAAGTGTTATCTCGACGCGACATAACTGATCGGTCGTAAATTAGTTTGTAAGCATTTTAAGAGATGTTTGGAGTAGTTCGATTAGGATCAAATATTTTGATAAGATGATTTATGTTGTAGTAGAGGGTTTGACGTCCAAAGGTGAGCATTTCTTAAAAATTTATTTTGGGAATTCTTTGAAATTTTGCGCCGCTGTTGTGCAGAAATCAACACTTACAAATTTTGGTTACACTTGGGATAGCTCTCAAACTATTGACAAGATTCTACTTTGAAAACTTTCACCCAACCCTTTAAAAATCTGCAAAAATCATTATCCATTCATTGTACAACAATAAAACCATTGATTAGCCAGCCCACTTCCCCTTTTGACCTTGTCCATGATATCCCTCTCCCCATGAAAACCCCATTTTCCAGAACCCCATCTAATCTTGTTGTAAGATCTCCTCGACGTTGTCTTAAAACGCTTTTTAGCGCTCTTCCCGCTCCGTTCATCTGTTGTTCTTTCCGGGTTGCGCAATCGTCTCGCCCATTGTTTTTGCGTCGATTGCTTTTATGGCACACTTTTGGGGGAGATTCGAACAGACGTCAGACTTGTTATAAAACATGTTGAGGGGATAATTATTATGCTCTTTGCTTTGTTTGTCTTTGTTCGATGAGGCGGAATGTAACGGCCAAAGTTTGGAAAAATGGCAAACGTTTATTGCCGATTGGGGTCATTGGGCAGCGAAATGATGTACTTGAGAAATAGTCTAACATCTGTAGAACAAACCCTGTCTATAACAAACAATTTAACAAGTCTGAAGAGTCAGTTTTAGGCTAAAATGAATCTTCTTGCTATGAAACCCTCCTACAACGAATATATTTTGTCCATTGCCTTGTAATTTGAAACAAAAGCTTTACCTTGGAATATATATTATTAACGTCAAATTTTAAATTTGCGTTTTCTATCACAAACGTTTTATCAGTAACGAAATTTATTGCAAAAATTGTGTAGGCATTTTCCTAAGCAGCGATTCAAAATCAATAAAAACAATTTCTTTCCTCTTATCAAACAATTATGCGGCTGGTACAATAAAGACCTCACCTTTCGTTTTTTCAATTTCATTTTTTATTTTGTTGTTTAACGTTGCAGTCTTTTTTATGGAAAAGCATGTTACAAACAATTTATAAAACATCTATATTTCAGAGAGAAATTATTTTTTGCTATGTCTCTGCCAATTGATTCTTAAAGTGTTGATTTTCCATCTATTTTCGGGAAAAAATCTCGTAGTTTCTGCAAATCGCGGGACCCTTGCGTAAACTTTAGGAAAAAACAGTATATATAAATTTGTCTCAAGCTTTACTTTTTTACCGTCTGACTTTAAGCCCTGTAAACATGTGCCAAGTTTCATCGAAATCCGAGGGTCACACTTGAGCAAAAACTTTGTTTTAATCATTACTCATAATCGCCTATTACTTATTCCCAATTCGCAATAACCCAATGACTGCACAATATTACGTATTCCGTTATCGAAAAAATTAATTAACCCCCTCCCTTAATATTGTTCCTCCAATTATATACAGCCGCGAGATCAATCAGACCTTGGGGGGTTGTTCTTGGTCGCGATAACATTACCTAATTTCAAATTTCCTTTGATTCGCCTCCATTTGATGATGCGATTCCACGTCGGGTTTATTGTATTCGTTTTGTAACGGTGATCCGGATCTGTTTTTGATATCCAAGATACGGGTTTTGTGGGAGAGGTTTGAAGAGTTGTTTCGTTGGATTTGTGGGCTAAGAGATTTGCGTAACCGATCTTTATAATAGAATTTAGCGTAGTCAAACAAACTTGATCATACAAATTGGAGAAATGAATTATAGGCATTAGGCATTAGGCGTTTCAGAATCAGTTGAAAAGTTAACCAAACAATAACTAAAAGGGGATTTTTTACATAGGCCATAAAATCTTAGCATGCGCTATGCTACATTCCTTTGCGAGGGAAACCACGGAATGAGGAATGTAAAAAATTAATTTTGTGCAAAAATTTGGAACCGCGTATTTTAAAATTTTTATTAAAAACTCTTCATGTTTACGATAATTTCAATTTCAGAGACCCGTAAATTTGGCAAATATCTGATCCGATTGTACTCGTTGTAACACCGTCAAAGCGAGAAAGGAAGAGGGAAATCTGTTTGCCGAGTGATTCCATTTGAGTCATCCGTTCGGGAGAATCGAGAATTGGCATCCATTTCGGCGGTTTTTTGACAAGAAAAGCTGAGGTTTGAGGATCTGCAAAAGAGAATGGAGGCTTAAGTTTAGGTAGGTTCAACATTTTATTTTCTTTGATTTTTATATTCTCATTTTTTTTGTCCAGTCTAATGAATCTAAGAAAATTAGAATAATATTGTCTAATTTGTATTTTAAAATTCAGTTGCTATCAGTCTTATCTTGATACACTTTAAGATCAACTTTTAAAACTCAAAAATTATAATTTCCCGCCATTTTTGGCATTCTGTTCAATCACTTCCAATCAAGAAATTCGGGCCAAAAGTATGTCCAAAACCTCTAAAAATGTTAAAAATAAGCCAGACGTTTTCAATAGGGGTTAGTAAATGATTTCTGAGAAGATTTTGCAATTTCATATATTATCCATCATATTTTTTGATATTTTAGTGCTAAGCCTCGACTTTAGTGCTAAGCCTCGACTTCAACGTCGTGAAAACTTAAATTGAACCCTCACGTTAGAAATTGCTTATTTGAAAACCTACTCAAGATCTAAAAATCCTATTTTTCTACTTGAAATTTTTATGTTTCTCCATCTTTTGTCCTAAAATCAGATATTTTCAATGTTTTTCCGAGTTTTTCTCTAAAAATCAAAAATTCACCCTTTCCGATTTCCTTTGTCATAACACATTCAAAAAGTCATGTATTTCCATATTTTTCACCCTGACCTTTCACTTTCATCCCCTCTTTTCTTACCTTTGAGTCATTTATACAGGCGTACCCGTTCCATTCCCAAGTAATTTACATTTGTTATTCAATCGTTTGGGCTGATGATCGGTCAACAAAAATATTCTGGCTTTCTCTCCGAACGATTCAATTATCGTGTCTCGGATCTCGCTGGAAAAAAATATTTTAAAAAATTGAAAAAAATTTAATATTACACTCGACGTCAAATTCTGAATATGCCCCAAAAGAAGGCTTTTTTCGAATGCTTATCCCAAAAAATCCAAAAGTTTCGAAATCCCTCAACTTACGTATTAAAAATGAGGGTGAGGAAAGGAGGTAGTGCACAGATGAGAATCCATTCCAAATTGACCAAAACATTGATTATAACGACACTGTTGAAGAGGCGATTCAACGGAAACCAAAGGAAAATATTTGCGGCAGTAAGGAAGAAGGCGATGCTTGAGTGGAAGAAAATTCGAACCTCAGTCGATCCGATGATATTTGAGTTGTTTTGGAAACGGCGGCGCTGAAAATGACACAAGTTTTAAAGCTGAAAAAATGGACTTTTCAAATTTTTACTCAAAGAAATCAAGTCGCGGATTTTATTTGATAGGTTAATACTAAAAATTACTTTTCACAGTAAAAAATGTGACGCAAATCCGAGAGCTGAAACTTCCTTTATAGTCATGAAAAACCCTACTGCAATCCAAGTGGTGGTTTTGCGATCTTTTAATTTTTCCAACCCGACATAGGTTCACAAATGCTTGCTACATACCTTTTTCATAATCACGCACACAATCAATATGCAATTTACAATCCCCACGACCGGTAGAAACAGTTGTATGTAATACAATGCGGTCACCAGCCACGAAGAATCCGGATTCGAAGCCCACGCCATGATCGACAAATGAAATCGCATTTGATCCACATGACAGCCGTAGCCAACGACCGTCCCGACCAGACAACAAACTCCCGTGAGCAGGTTACTGTAACTACAGAAACCCTCGGAAGAGGCGCACTTATTTACAGTAATCACCAATACTCGGTTCATACTCAGATGAACGTGTAAAAACACCATGCTCAGCCATAGCGGGAGCATGATATGTGAGAGTGCGGCGTTAATTGCCTCGGGGATTTCTCGTCGAGCAATCAGAAATCCGCCGGTCGAAGCGTGGATCAAAAGTTGGCCCGTTTCCACCACTGATAACACGAACATTATAAAATAGGCGGGACGCGAACGGACTAGCTTCGATTTTATTGCACCCTGAAAAACGTGAGGATATGTACTATTGTAGAAGATATTTTAGAGGCTACAGATCTAAAAAATTCAAGAAATTTTTACATTTTTTGAAAAATAGAGTAATCTTGCAAAATTACGCTTTATAGCACTTTTCAGACCTCAAAGAAATCCTTCTTAAGGTATAAAAGGTTATAAAGTCGAGTCGAGAACACTTACAAATATGACCAATCCCTGAAATGGAATTGGGAACAAGCTGACGCATAGGTAGAGCATTCCCACGAACGGAGCCGAAGCCGGTGCCTCCGCCGACATTTCCGCCACTCCTTTGGCTCACCAATCCTGTCTGTAAAATACGTCTTCACTTAAACAATACATAAAATATCATGTAATATCACGCGTAACTCGACAATTTTCAGCGGAACATGAAGCAATTTTGAGTTGGGATGGCATCAAAGTTCAACAAATCTACTATGCTTTCCTTTGTTGTGCTGACTTTAATTGGATGGAGGGTGCGCGGACAAGTCACGAATGGCGTCATCGAACAACCATTTGTCAGGTAGGGCATTTTTGACTATTAGAGAGCTTTTTATTTTACGTATACTAAATAATTGGATTTTCTGGAGTTTTATGCTTTCTAATAGCAGTTTTCGAAAATTTTGGCCGCATTTTTGCTTATTAGTCCGTTGTTAAGTAATCTACTAGCCTTAAAAGTAATTTTAAAGGCTTTTTGGGCAATTTTTGAGGTAAATATGATTTTTTGAGGTTTATAGTCATCCAAATGCCTAATTTTTTATTTTTGTTACATTTGTAATGCCCAAATTTGGCATTCTGATATCTCTAAGATCACGTGAATATATTCTACTTTACTCCACGACCAATAATTTTACGCTCCTCTCCCTCTAGTCTAATCTATTCGCCTTGGAATCCTCTCGAAAACCGCATTTCTCTCCTTTTCCCTCCCCATTTTCTCATCTTTTTTCCCGAACCGATCGACGAATGCGGGTGGTCCGCCAATTCCTCGCACTTTGCGCGGAGAGGGCGCGCGGAAGAGAGGGCACGTCAGACGACGAGAGCGCTCGTTTTCTCACGGTCTTTTGGGCGGGAAAATGCGGAAAAATGGCGGGCGATGCGGGTGGCCCACGGAATTCGGCGCAGTTTGGGTTTTTTTCACCGCTGTCGCAAGAATTGGCGGAAAAAGCGAGAGGAATCGGGGAGAGACCGGGGAAAGGAACGAATTGAGAGTGCGAATGGATTCGAATACCGTTGCAATAGGGGGGAATGAGAGGGGAACAGAGTGTGGGGTATGTATTCAGATAATAGGGGAGTATTGAGATAGCATATATAGTAAAAAGTATGACAATTAAAACGAAAAAATAAAGAAAAAAAATTTAGGAAGGCCTTTTAGGATATAGGATAGATTAGTTCGGCAAAAACTCTCGTTGCTAGAAATAAAAAAAAATAACGATTTTTTCGGCCAAAAAGATCCAGAATCACATTTTTCACTTTGAAAGATTAAAAAAATACGAATTTTAGCCGCAATTTTCTCTAAAATGCAGGAAGTATTTCCCGCCACTTTACTCAATAATTTATGCAAAATAAAAAAGTGTTGCATAACTAATGACAGAAAATTCAAAAAAGTTCATTTCCTTGTCTGAAATGTACCAAAATAATATTCCAAAGGAACTGGCCTGCTATATTCCTACTTGTTCTCTGTATGAATTCCGATATGCGCTATCCTCAACTTCCTTGATTAATAAAAGCGAAATTAGACGATGAAATTGGCAAAGCGTTGGATTACACGCTAAAACACGCTTCCAAAAAGACCGTAACATGAGCTGAGACATGTCTGGCGGAAATAAATTCGTAATCAAAATCGGAGAAAGAATGACAAGTACATGACCTCGAGGCGATTAAAATTTTTGGCTCCAGTGCAATATTGACATTACTTTGATGTAAAATTTATGGAAGTAGTCTGAAAAAATGGCTGACAGTAAGAGCAATATCTTGCACAAAGGTCAGACTGGAAAAACACATTTAGAAGTATTAAAAATTGGGTATTAAAGTTACTGGCAAGGCAAATACAATAAAGTGGCCAAAAATAGATGAAAGTTTAATTTTAAGGCTAACGAAAGTTCTGAGAATTTTTAGTAAACAGTTTTAGAGCCTTCCCAGATTTGTTTGCAAAATTTGGAGGGCTTAGAACAGAATGCCAAAAATGGCGGAAAATTTGAAAATAAAAAAATAATTTTCCACACTGCGGTCAAGAAACGACAAAAAAGATAGCTAACCAAATATTGAAAACAATCTTTGTATAAAATACGTCATTCCGAAACAAATATTCGCCATTTTGCCAAAAAATTCCTATCAACACGTAAGCAAAAAAGAAGTGTAGCATCCGTCTGCCTAAAGTACCAATTCCTCTCATCCGCTTCGCGCCGAGGAGGAAGTTTAAGGTCTTTGGAAATGAAAAAAAAAACTAGAAATATATTTATTGGGAATGTATGAGAAAATACCTCACGCCATATCCCTAGTTTTCGCAAACGGAATTTTACAAACCCGCCGAAAAAGGTCCAAAAAATTAATTTGCAATTCCTAATCGCACTCAAAAATAACTCCAGTTTTGAGTATCTTTAACTTTTGGACGTCACGTTTTAATAAAAAAAAACCCTGGCAAAAATTCGAGAAAAACATTACATATATTATAATAGGACATTAATAATGTTTCGTAAGAAAACGAGGGTTAAAACCGAAGTCAATGGGTGCTATAGTAATTTAAATTGACCTCAGGCACGTACGCCGGAGTGGCATCATGTATTCGCGGGACAACAAAGTGACTTACTTCAGGAAAACATTTTTTTTGGCACTTTAATTGTCAGAAAGAAGAAGCGCCAAATGTGTGGAATAATTACATGCCCTGAGGATGATTGTATATTTATAGCATTCTATTGGAAAAAACACATCCTAATATAATAGAATTATCAGGGAATTCGAGAAAATTAGGGGATAAGTAACCAATTTGAAATTCAGGCGGGTTAGTGTCATAGATAATATAAATAATAGTTAAAACAACCAAATTGGAAGCATAGATTTAGATTGGACATAACATAGACGAAGAGCATCACATTCTGCAAAATTTTTGAGGTTTTTAGACCGCGTTATGCAGAAACGTCGAAGGTATGAGACTTTTACATCTAAAACTCTAATTTTCCCCATCAATAAGCTCGCTTAGCCTTAAAAATCGAAGAAATTTACTGTAAAAAAGTCTTTCAGTAGAACTAAAACATCTCACATCATTCATAAACGACGTTTCCTTCATTATCATAGAGATTAAAATGAAGATTCATCAAAAAATTCCTTTTTTCTCGTCATAATCACATGTCCTCAGGGCAAAGACTATAAAATGCGCATATCCAACAAATCTCATGCCCCAATTCTGTTACATTATATGTGTTTTATACACCCCGCATTCATAAAAACGTTAAAAGCAAACATCCGAGTTTTAATTAAAACTTTTCCTTCCGAGAACTTAATCAAATCCCCTCCGAGATCTCGTTGTTTCCGGGATATTTTAGGCAGTAGAGATTAGAGAGGGTAACGAACAAGTAGTTTAGAGAAACTATGACAGTTCTATAGATTTTTAGAAGATAAATCGACCGTAAATATTTTAAAAATTTCAAAAAATGTGATGCACTTTAACAGATCTAAGCGATTTTAGCCATTTAGAAATTAGGACAATCCGCTTTTTGCTAAGAAATACGTCTGAAGCCCGTCTTAAGCCCACTAAATCTCGGATGAATATCGGAAGTAAAACAAAAATTAGCGTAAAATCATCTTTTGGGAACGAGCTGGCACCAATTAACAATTTCTAGAAGGTACAATTAGGAGGTAAATTATAGGGAGATTGAAAAAATTGATAGAAAGAATCCTTACACGTATACCATGAAAAAGGAACCGCATAGATAAAAGTTCAGTGGTAGACAGACAATTTTTGAAAGGATCGACAGCCAACTTTGAGATTACTGTTGAATGACAGATTAAATTTAAAAGACGATGCGGTACAACTGGTCTCTGAAAAGTTGTAAACTTTTCAGAGACCAGCTCAACGACTAACTACAAGTTTAGACAAGTGAGTCCACCTACATCCTCTTCGATTCCCTTTAGACTCCTTAGATATCAAGATACGACTTATCAATACTTTTAATTCACGCTTTTGATGTGCGGCCGAGATATTGAGTCATATTCTGGAGAGAATACATAAAATGAGGACTGTAAGACGGAACAAATTAAAATTGTCTGACAGCATCGACAGCTGAAACAATAGAAGGTAATTAGTGAGAAAACTAGACGAAGATTGGCTTCTAAATTGCCCTTAGGTTTCGTCAAAATCAAATCAACGTCAACGGGCCACTTAGGTTGTACCAAAAAATAGTACCAAAATTTTATCTACCATTACCTCCAAAAAATGTACCAAAATTTTATCTACCATTACCTCCATTTATATATTTCTTGATCACCAAATGAACCGCATGACCCTTGACGGGGTTTTCCGGCGCTACACTTTGGCAGATTATATTAAAAAATGGGATGAGAAACAAACTGCAACGTTAGCACGTCCCTCCATGTTCTGGATCCCTGTCAAGGACAGGCGGAAGTCTTCGCTTCTCCCCATTTTTCTACTCATGTCCTTTCCAAATTCTCCCTTCGAGCGTTATAATAACAGGCGGCTTGCTGAAAATTGAGCAGTCGATAAATGTAAAACAAGATGCTTAGCGTCATAAATTTGAAAAGAGAGAATCTAGCGTGAAATTTTTGATGATAATTAATTCAACTCCGGGCTCTTTCTTCGAAACTCTATCAATACTAGGCCCATTGTGCTCGTATAACATATTTCCTGGTTTATAATGGAGATAATATTAGCCGCTGAAAGAGCAGGGAATAAATAAGTTTGCAGGGGAAAGTTATGGTAGCCGGAAAAGTCGTGAGAATGGAGAGGGTTTTGTTATGTGATGTTGGTCTGAATAGGTTGAAATTAGGGATGCTGGAGGTTCCTCGAAATGACTTTAGGTACAAAGAGTTGTGGGTTAATAGGAAAAAAGATAAAAGACCAAATAAAAAATATTTTGTAAGGATAAAAGATTAAACTCTGCTGCATAGAGCGAGATCAAAATGAGCACATGTGTGGGGGCAAATGAATAGCGTGGACAGATAAATAGAACATATATAGCACCTATGTGCGCAAAAATGTGAGCTAAGGATTCAGCTCACATTTTGTAAGCAATTCAACTAAAACGAATAATCCCTATTTTTCGTCAATCACCATTCCCAGATCTGGTTATTAATCCCGCCTGTTATAAATTAATCCGCTGTAAATTCAATTACAGCCTTAGTGTTAAACCATTTTAATCCGCTTTTTCATTGGAAACATTTTTAATGAGATTTAATTTACTGTTGCTATGTAAACAACTAAAGCTAGGCACCAGTAAATAGCTAAACAAAGGAGCAGAATTTAATCGACCGTAAAAATATTGAAAATTCTCACACAATCACATTTTTATGGAGAATTACCATTGCAAATTCGATGTAAAACAAATATGAAACTTTTTTTCCATTTACGCAGAATGTCTTACGTGGGAAGATGATTAAATAATTCACGTTTGCTTAGGACAATTTTAGAGATTTTAGTTTCCAAATGTTCCAAATCTCATGTTGAGCGTTGTAAAAACAGCCTACTAAAAATATCAATTTTCGTAAACGTAGGCCCTCATAAACATGAGGGGCGTAATGCCCGTTCTGCTCAAGGGCGTCTTAAACTTCAAGAACAAAAATATGATTTGTATTTTATGAAAAAAGAGGTATAAAATATAATTCTCGAATGAATAACAACAAAGTTCTAGTTGACAACAATAAAAATAGTATGAGAAAATTATTATGGACTATTACATAGTAAGGAGGCTTTTGACATTTTCGAAAATTTTATAACGTCTTCATGCAACAAACTCAAGAAAATTCAGACCGGTCGATTTTAACGGTAAAAATGACTTAATAGTCAAAACATACATACATCCCATTTTTCGGAAAGCAAACATATTACCCGACCAAATATTGTGAAGAACGGGGACGGAAAGTAGAACTCTTAGAATCGGCTTGAGAACCCAATATGTCGTTTCATGAGCTTTGATGCCTAAGGAGATAAATAAAGTTCGTAAATCTATTGAAGAGGGTAAATAGTACTGTAACGTCTAGCAAAACACGTTCTCAGATTAAACAGCTTTTTTACAGAGAATATTTTACGTGAATCCCATAGTCATAGGCATTTACGATAGTAGTTTTAATTTTTACTAACACCAGCCATCGTTTATTTTTATACATTGGGGCTCTACAAGAGGCTAGACAACTTGAAGTGTTAGAAAAACATATTTACACGCTTGCCGGAGGCAAAAAGAAAGGAAATAAATCGGTATTCAGATATATAATTAGGCATAAGGGCACTTCCGAGATTCACGACGCATCTCAATGGACTCCCAATGAACCCAATAAACAACGTTTTCAAATACTGTAGACGATAACAAAGTATAAAACTTTTATATGTATAGTACCCTCTGCATGGACACAGCTTCCGTACAAAAACGGAGCGCAAACACATCTTGTAAAAGTGCATAGTGCACCACTACGTTTAATGTAGGAAGACATAGAAGAACAAGACTGCAAAATTTAAACATGGTCTATACTTTTCAAAGTACTCCGCAAAACCTTATAATTGTAGCTAAACTTTGATCAGATCCAATGGTGATTACTAAAACATTTAGTAAAAATGCACGTGAGTGTTTACATCCCAAGGTATTAGAAAAATATTGAGCTTAAAAGTCCACTTTCAACAGCGCCAAAGAGTTTGTAAATCTTTTCAATTTAAAAACAAAAAATGAGTGGGCAAAAATTATATTTTTGTATAATATTATAGAATGACGGGATTATTGTGAATCTGCCGAGAGCTGGGGATCGAAGACCCTCAATTGTCGAGAATAATCAGACAGAGCCTTCCAGAATAATGGGGATGGTTACCGTAAAAGAATAAGGAACTAATTGTTTTGAATAAAGGCCTAATATGTATAGGAAATTTAAAATTGTTATCGAAAACAGGATTTTATACCGTAATTACGCGTAAGTAGATACATAAGACGGCCATGTATATTTTCATCGTAGACCAGATTTCAAGTCATGCGCCATAATCCTTCGACTGTAGCTTTGCATCCCTTAATAGCTGAAGCCTCAAAGGCTGTCTGGAGCTATTAAAGAAAACCTTATGACAAAATGCGTCTAAAAGATAATAGGGTGTTTCACAGCAGCATCTTAACTCTTTTCAAACGAGCGAATCCCTATTAAGCAATTATATGTAGTATTTCCCAAGAAATAATCGAAATTGCGAGAGTAGAATGTCACATGGGTAATAATTTTACCATTGCTAAAAGGCCCGATTATGGTATTGTGAGTCAGAAAAATTAAGACGATCAAAGAACAAAGTATAGAAAAGGAGGGTAAAAACAAAATACGGTTAATTTTATGGTGTTGGGACTTTTTGATTCTTGACTGAGAAAGTGTAATTGGCTTAACGGGGCGAAAATTACTTTCCTGTAAAAAGAATTTGTTGTGGTGCGAGCCATATTGGAGGGAAATTAACCTGAAGAACAATGTCCTAGTAATTTCATCGACGGTCGGTTTCAGCCGAAAAAGATCGGGATCTCTTTTTTTATACATCTTTGTCGACTGGACGACCAATAAATCACTAGAATGTGACTGGCCGCATAGATCTTCAGTCTAATCTTTACTCCAATCGACAACAAATCCCAACTACAATAAATCATGGTTTTTTCTACTTCAATCCACAACATCCTACCCTCAAAATCATAATCCAAATGCCGTAAAAATTGAATCTTTTTTGTGAAAATTACTTCCGGCCCAAAGAACAACATAACAAGCATTTGTTAGTTAGATTACCGTAGCTTTCCTTTATGTGCACTTTTTGTCGAAATAAGAGAATTAAAAGTCCTCAAGGCCTTCCACAGGCCAATCTTAATCGGATTTCGATTAACATAACAGCGTGTGGACAAAGGAGAGTGCAGAATTTCACTGTAGGAAGGATAAGGGATCAGCACGGCATGGTAGAAATGTAAGTGGGGAAAATTAAAATTGCTCTGATCATTGTAAAAACACAGACATATTTCTATTCTACAATAGCAATGCAAAAACAAGAAATAACAATTATGCCCTCTTTCACAGCGGCAACACGACATTTCCGGAATTGCGACACTTCCGGAACGGTAAATAACACGTTAAATAACGATACCGTCAACCTGGTTTCAACAGTAAATAGAAGTTCTGAGGTCATTACATTCCATATCTAATGCCCACACAATTTGCAACAAATCGAAGTTCCAAAAAGAACGGGTAGATCGTATATTTAGCAACACGTTCACCATTCCGGAAGTGCCGCTGTTCCGGAAATGTCCTGACGCGTTCACAGCAACGTTTCAAACATGTTTACTTTGACGCTTTTGGCTTCTTAATCATGGATAAAGGCGTAATTGGATAATTAGATAAGAAATTTGTTTTATTTGTGTAAAAATTTTCGAATGGCACTTGTTTTTGGATAAGACTCGGAGACTAATTAGATTAGAATTTGAAGAGACCGTAATTTGAAACGCCTTTTTATTGGTGTCACAGAAAAAAATAGACACATAATGAAGTCGAGTGAATAAAAAATATTCATGAAGTATACGTTTGTGTTGTGTAGGAAGAGTTATAAAATACCAAAGGTTAGACTTATAAAAACTTTGTTTTTGCAACAAAAAACTTTCACACATGCCTTAGAAGACATAATTCTTTATTTGGGCCAAGTTTGATCACAATCGAGACGTTTTACTAAAACAATATCCTTCATAAGCAAATATCTTAACAACTGCCCAGTTTTCAGCACATAAATTTTACAATATTACATTCCAAAATGTCCTCTTAACTTATTGTCCTTTGTCCAAGAATTACTTCCTTATTTTTCTCGACAAGTGCAACCCAAAGCGCCTCCGAGTCCTAAACTAGCATCCTTTGACTCCGAGCAATGCGAATAATTGAAAGGATCTACAAGGCGTGAATCCGCGAATAATTGAAAGGATCTACAAGCCGAGATTGAAAGGATCTACAAGGCGTGAAATTCGCCGGGTCATTAAACTTCTCTTTCACTACAAACTGGGATGCAATTCCCGGGAACGCTGCAGTTTTGCAAACCAGCCACGGAATTAATGTCATCGGTCTCATTAATTCCCAGGACAGAGTTGTTTTTATTATACAAGAGGGACATAAAAAGTCTGCAAAAACAAGCATGGAAGGGTTAAGTGTGGATTTGGGAAAGAATTAGGACACATTGACGGGAAAGTACGGTATACTTGGGGAAAACAATCCAAAGTCCAAGCCCGCAGAAAGTTCAATTGTTTTTGTTTTTTCAAGAAGCTTCTCGTTTCATACGGAAATTTTTAAGCGTTCTTACGATACAGTCTTCGCACAAGTGACAAACTTTTTCATTTTTTGCATAACTTTTTAAATACCAGCCACATCTTAGCCCACAAAAATCCATAACAAGGAAAGTACTTTTACTGGACCCGTACTTTTGGTTGACAACGTCAAAAAATTGCAAAATCGAAGACGGATTTCCATAATCAAATTTTACCAGTTTTCGAGCTTTTAGAACCCTTAAACCCGACATTGGGTAGGAAATTGTTATATATCCGTGATCAGCATAAGTTTGCGGATTTTTTGAGATATGTTTTGACAAAAACCAGGGTGTCCGGTAGGAGTACTTCCTTCGCAAGATTTCATCACTATCCGGTAACTGACTTCACTTCCTAACCTACCGTATTCCCTCAAAATTCTCAAAATATCCCTTAACATTTACTCAAAAGAAGTTAGAGTTTACGTAATAAGCCCACCACTAATCCTAAAAAATTTCACAACTACTAAACATTACCCAACTCCACTATTTATGTCATTACATTCCCAAAAGTCCAATAGAGTAATCATAAACACGGACTTTTATTAATCTCAATTTACGCTTTACACTGAAAAAAAAAACGTAATCATGATATCAAATTGAAAAAACGTAACCATGATATCAAATTGTAAAAAACGGTGTCTAAAATTGTAATCCATAGTTTCGAAGAACAAAAAAGAAGCAAGTTAAAAGCTTTTAGAGAGCGGAAGAGAAGTCAGTTTCTATTAGACTTAGACTCGAGGATGGGACATTAGAAAGAATTAGAAACGTGGTGCGAAAAAAGAAGGGGCGTTGTGACGCGAGTGAGAAAAAGGGGGAATAATTGAAAGAAGTTATAAAGAACTTTTTTGTGGAGGTTTCTTTACTATGAATGAATTTGAACCTGAATAAATAAAGGACGGGTTTATTTGTTGATGATCATATTATAGTAGACACAAAACAGATGACTTGAAGAAATCGAGAACCTTCATTAGGTACACTTCCCCTGCTAAATCCACCATTTTTGCCACGCTTCTTAACACCAAAAATTTTTTACTCACGTCCTTGCAGTTAGTTGTCCATACATCAAAGAAGAAACGCCAAAAAAAAACTCGCAGTAGGCAACAGTTCTAATCACGCAAGCCCTTTCTTTGCGACAAACATCCAAGTCTCCCCTAGTGATCTAATTTGTCTCATTTATCCAATCCATCCACCTCCCATATTTTTCGTCTATGTCTACGCCAAATTGAGAATAGAATAATTAACAAACAAAAGAGTGAAGACACAGAACAACAAATTCCTCGAAATGGTCGCG
Organism: Bursaphelenchus mucronatus; assembly: GCA_025436335.1. Taxonomy (NCBI): domain Eukaryota; kingdom Metazoa; phylum Nematoda; class Chromadorea; order Rhabditida; family Aphelenchoididae; genus Bursaphelenchus; species Bursaphelenchus mucronatus. The sequence goes on from CM046359.1 coordinate 3,384,244, forward strand.
CATTTAATTCAATGGGACAGAATCATGCGAACAAGCCCTAAGGGTAATTGATTGCGCCCGCAAGGCCTAAAAAATTGATGTTCGAACAGAGGCTTGTGTTGTACTTCATGTTTAATTTGTCCCAAGTAACTTCAAGTAAAATTTAGCAAGTTGTGTGGAGCAAAGGTCAGAGACTTTAGAAGGCCGTGATTGCAGGAGGATTTGGAGAATAGAAGGAAGAAAGATGATTCTTGAAAAACAAAGTTAGAGTAAAAAAGACCTGAAAACTAATCAAAACATATCGAATAATCAAAAACATATCGAAATTTTTATTTTCTAATAAGTATCCTTTCAGTTGCGCGCCCGACGCAATCTACGCCAAATGGAAGACAGAGCAGACATTTACAGGCCGAGTCAACGTTCGATTCGCACCTAATCGCTACTGTTATCAAGTGCTCGTCACCAACAATCAAGTCGAGTTACTCATTCCTCATTTGGACTGTCGAATCAGCCGGATACGCAGTTCAAAGCCCGAGGGCATTCTCCTCGAAGCCACTGTGCTACTCTCTTTTCATCCTGAGTTTGTAACAGAAGCCGATCGGCTCTTTGTTCTGCGTTGTTTACATACTCGAAATGGATCGGAAATGGGGACGGGAGTACCGCAACCGCTGACTATGTCAACGCCGATTACAACGATAGATGAGCAAGATAATTCAGTGGAAAAAGTGGCACTAACATGCTCGTATGTTGTGAAAAACGATAGGTCTGGAGAGATGATTCGAACAGTGAGAATTGGTACCCCAGTAAGACATGAATGGGAGTGCGAGGGAGCGAGGCCAAATCAGTGTTTAGTTGTGACAAGTTGCTTTATAAAGACGACCGATTCACAACATGAATTGGTCGATCAATATGGATGCAGTAAGGATGAAAGCCTCATCAGTCCATTGGAGTATCAGGGACAGGTAAGTCAAAGGAATTTGAGGCTGACTTTGAAGCCTCAAATCGATATGCTATTGTCCTATACAAAGCCCTCGTTGATCCTAACAACCCAAATTCTTCTCTACTTTCAGACTCGAGTCCATCAACGGTCGAGAATCTTTGGAGTAGCGGATAAACCATTCATCTACTATCAATGTGAGATGAATCTTGTCGACATAAACCCAAACGAAACATGTCCACGACCAAAATGCTCTGGTAACAACCGACCATCGTAAGTTAGCCATAACCCAAAGGTTGCTGCTCTATTTTGATATTGCATTTGACAATAGACCAATTTTTTGAGAAGTAATCTTTTTTAGTCCTTCCTAAAGTCAAGTCTCAATGCAAATGACTCTAAGTTACAACTAATGCTACTTTTTTTAGTCGTTCGCCATTCTCCTCATTCTTCGACGCCGTCAGCCAGCAAATCGAAGTTTTGCCCTTGGGCGTTCCAGAACGATGGCCAGAAGAAAAGTGTCCTCAGACATTGAATCTGTCAGTAACAGAGTACAATGAGCCATATCCATTACAGCAAGAAGGCCATTTTTGTATGGCAGTCCCGCTCTTTTTCGTTAGTGGCGTGGTTTTGAGTTTGGTAAGTGGAGTAGGATTCGTCATGGATAATATAATTGATGGCAGGGAATACAAAGCTGATTTCTATTGCGTGAAACTTGGCATACATAGACTCCACATCCGTCTTTAACTATATAAGTCATCAGTTTCGAGACTTTTAACAATATAATTATCAAAATTTTAAATTATATTATCCATGACGACCAAAACTAAAATTAGTTAATCTATCTAATAAAACAAACGCAAATGCCCATCAAATGATCATTTAGTCGGTAACAGCCTAATTATGCTATTCTAAAAGTTTTTATGGTCGTCTTTAACCTTTTCAGACAATAAATTATATAGTCTATGACATTTTTGCCGTCAAAATCGAATTTTCTCGCTAAAAATTGAATAAACCCCCAAAAATTTTTACCATCTTCTATTTTCAGCTCCTTCTCGTCGCGGGCAGTGCACTCGGCCTTCTGTACACCCGACGGTACGTCTATCATGATGTGGCTCAAGCATAGAACGGCTCCTTGTTACTTGTAAATTCTTCCACGACACTCCATGTGACTCCCGAAACCGGTCTTCCCTCACCAAAGAACGTATTTGTATATTGTTGTTGACATTTACTGCCAGTTTTTTCGTAGATTTTCCTTGGCATTTGAGCTTTATCATACCTATTACAATGTAGGACTAGATTAGGAATGGTATCCATAAAAATATGTATCATGGCAATGTGCAAAACCATTGTAAGAGTATTACAAACATTTTTTAATAAAAATTTCAATGTATTTTCAAGGATTTATTGAACCTGCTAATTTAGCAATTTTCAAAAAAATCTGATCAAAATGGGGACAATCAAGGTGAATATGGAGATAGGAACTCTGAATGACGACTTGTAGGTGGTTGGGAAAATCTGGACGCTGAAGCGGACATAATGATTCGCATCTTCCTTCAAATCTTCGTCTGTGTAGCAGGTTACGGTAGCCTTGTCGCCTTCGTTGGCTGGAGATACCTAAAAAACGGAAACTTACTGTCGGTAGTGCTCGTTGATGAGTATTTTTAATTAGAATGTGACTCTTCTATCTTGTTTTAATGTAATTTTATAAAAAAATTCGTATTTCGATAAAATTTAATCCCATGTTTCAAAACCAAAATTCATCTTATACTTACTCTAACAAATTGAATTGGCTGTTGATAACTAGTAACATCTCTAATGCTGGCGCTCGACTTGTATGGAAAATGGCATGACGGTACCCCCATTGACGGGAAGATCTGGACCACACCATTATCAGTCTCGCATTTGAGAAGAGATCTCTTGAAGAAACAACAATCTCCATCCAAACTTTCATTGTAATGCTCTCTAACGCACAAAGTCTGAACTTCACTCAAAATTCTCCCATCTTTTGTGATATTTCGAATGTCAACCAACTTCGGAATGTAATGGAGCATCTAGAAACAAAAAAGACATCAAAAAAGAGAAATTCAACTAAAGAATACTTACTGCAATGTAAACAATCTAAAAAATTACCTTATTCTGACGCACAATGATGCAAGGTTGCTGATCCTCAAATCCAAAAGAGAAGGATTGGACAGTTTGGCCTTGCGCAACAGCACATGCTCCATATCCCAGCTCGTAATTCTCATTGCTCAGATCTACGAGACAACCAGCTCGTTGATGATCGGTGTCTCCAAAGCACTCCTCAAATCGCTCTGGCCCATATTCTGAAATTTTTGCCCAGTTATAATAATAAAATCCAAATTTCTAACAAAAAATTACGTTATCCATGACTTACCATCTGTCAACAGGAATCTCAATCTCGTCAGATACGGTTCATAAGTCCGTGGGAGTTTGTTAATGTAATGGATCTGTTCTGGATGTTTTTTCAGCTCGTCTACCTCATGATGGCCAGACTTTGCAATCCCCAATCGGGCCACATTCGGTTCGTAGATCAGCTCTGAAAAAAGTCCGTAACATTTGGAAACCTTGCCAAATTCAAAAAGTAGATCAGACGATACCTAAATACTCAAACAACAAAATAAAAAAGTCGACTTACTCGGAACATTCCCCAAAAATGAGCCATCTCCAATATTTTCCGGGCCTCCTTTATAAATTTCGGGGATAAAGTACATAATCGGGGCCATCATGGCTGCTAACAGGCCCCAAATGGTCAAAATGTACACCGGTGCGACAACTAAAAGAGCAATAAAGATTTAGCAATCAAAATAAATCTTGATTTCTAGCCGAAAATACAAAGATTTCATCAACTCATCTATTACAATACAGGACCAAAAACTAATAAGAAAACTCACACCATCCCCAGAAAGTCCTTTTCTTCGGCAACTCAGCGTAGATTTGTTCCGGCTTCGGTGGGATGTGATTCAACCTCTTCTTGTGCTTGGCTTCTCTCTCCAGAGCTTCTTTACTGTTCGTTTCCGTCTTCTTTCCTTTCTTTTGTTTCTTCTTTCGGGAGCCGGAGGCACTAACCGAGTGCTTGTCCTTCTTCCCTCCAGCATCCTCTTTCTTTTCTTTGTCGTCTTTCTTCTGATTGTTGGACTTTTCTTCCTGAAATTAAATTATTTTTACATTATCCATGATGAAATTAAAATATAAATAAAACAACAGGATAAAAGAACGTAGTAGAAGATCTATAATTCTACATAAACCCGTCTAAATTGTTACGCAACATTTTGAAAAAAATGGCCATTCGCAAACGGAACCCAAAAAATCTAGGCTAAACCAATTTCTGTTTTCCGAGTTGCGCCCTGTCTACATTTACATCATAAAAGATGTTTGCTCTCGTGGGTTTGTTTTGTAGCCCATGGCATTTCCGGGAAAGTCCGAAAAATTCAATCGTCCACTTTAAGAATTTTTATTTTAGTATCCCGTCTCTTACCTTATCCTTCTGCCCCGTTTTGTCCGCTTCTTCAATTTTCTTTTCTTCTTTTTTCTCTTTCTCTTCAATTTTCTTTTCCTCTTTTTTCTCTTTCTCTTCTTCAATTTTCTTTTCCCCTTTTTTCTCTTTCTCTCCCTTCGGGTCTTTCACCAACACTTTGTTGGTTTCTAACGGGGTGTCCGTTGGTGGACTTTCATTCTTCTTGGAATCTTCTTTCGGCGGTTCTTCCTTTTTGGCATCATCCTTCGTTGAAGCCACAAGAACAGACGCTTTGGTCACGTGGGTTTGGTCTGCAGACTGGAAAGATAGGGTAAACTACGGATGTTCTTATTGACGAAAAATTTAAATTTAGTTTTTTATGTTTTGACGTCTAGAATAATAACCGAATTGGTGAAGTATGGGTGAAAATCCAATGCTCTAGACACTAGCCTTCAAAAACAAGTATAAGATCGAAAACTCGGTATTAGCGCCCCAGTTCGATTTTCGTTGATGTCGAAACTTTGTTAACTTACTTCTTTGGTCTTCTCGTTTGTTGTACCAGTGCTGGTTTTCCCGGTGTCGGCACCAGCGGTTTCTCGTTCACTCGGATTCATCAAATGAGTTCTCGGTGAAGATTCGACCGGTCAAAGCGGCGACTGACCAGAAGGAATGAGAGAAAATGCGATTAAAAAGGTCAGTCGTGAATTTCGAGGTCCAAAAATTTGCATAAATTTGAATTTTGCAGCGGAAAAATGTAAAAAAACGTGAAAAATGGGCGATAATCTCAAAACTGCGGGTAAAATTATAACTTTGGAACTCTTTGAGTTTCAAAATTAAGTTGCACCCCTATTGGAACACATAGAAACTATTTGCTCTAATTCAAAACACGTAGTTTAGCTTTTATTTTCCAAAACAACAATAACAATAAATAATAATTGTCAAAGAAAGCTATTCACTTTTTGTCTTTTCCATGAGACTGATTACAACTTTCAGTAGCAGTTTTACAATGTAAACTACACTGTAATACAGTGTTACCGATGATAGCGAAAGGATTGTGGCCAAATATAAGATAAAATCGATATTATGGGATTTGATAAATCCTTGAGTTCGAATTGGCAAATCCAAAACTTCATGTACATTGTATTTGACGGCATGCTCTACATAGCGAACAAAGCGTTCTCGTGGTGAGAACGGCTTGTTGTTCATGAGATTGGCCATGTTTTGAGCTCGTTCGCGATAACTGAAATGCGATTTCTTAATTAGAAATTTTTGTTTATCTTCTTACCTAGGATTCGCTAAAAGGTTTTGCAGCGCTTTATCCAAATGGTCGGCGTTTAAGCTGATTTTATCCAGTGGGATTGAAATTCCATGAGATTGGGCGGCTTGGCAGTTAGGGATTTGATCGACGAACAAGGGGATACAGATTGTTGGAACTCCCATTTCCGCTGTTTCGCTAAGACTGTTCAGACCGCCATGGGTAATAAAGGCGAGAACTCGGGGATTTGCTGAAAAATATGGTGTAAGATAGGTTAGTTACTAAGATAGATGAGGCACTTTGATGCTCTTTAGAAGACAAAAACGATTTCCGTGACACCAAGAGTGCCACTATGGCAATGTTTTGACTCAAGGCCACCAGTGATCTAACAATTGTAGAACCGTTTTTTGTCTAGCTAACATCTTCCATCTGCTAGCTATTTCGCATTAACCTAATTTCTTTCTCAGCGTTCTCCAATACAACTTACCCAACAAATCATGTTGAGGGATCCATTTCCTTTTATGGACATTAGTCAACTTTGAGGCAGCATCATCTTCGACTTCGTATTTCCATATGAAGTCAATGTCGGGGTTTCTTTTGAACAACTCTTCAAATGCCTTTTTCTTTTCCTGAGGCATTTTGTAAGCCATTGTCACTGTTCCAAAAGAAACTACGATTACACCTCGCTTTGAATTATCGATTATTTTTTGAAAGTCGGTGGGAAGGGGCTTAGTTTTGCGATTTTTCATGTCAGATCCACCTATGAAGATTAACTTGGATGATGTTGGATGTTGAAATGAGAGATGCTCATCAACATTTGTGAAGATATAGGAGCTCTTTGCAATTTTATCAAGAATGTTGAAGTTCTGGTCGTGGAGATCTTGAATGACAAGTGATGTGGGATTGTTTTTGATTTTTTCTCTGAATATAAGGCTTAAAAGATGGCTGGCGAAAGCATTAAGGCGTTCGGTGTAGGTTTGCATTGTGCTGAATTCGCTGGTCCAGTCTGAAAGGTGTATAAATTTTGTGTTTGATTGGCCATAAATAAAGTCTTGGGAATCTATCTGACAACTTTCTTACCTGGCACAAATCCAATGCCTAGCGGAAGTCCCAGCGCCTCATAGAGGGGCCGAGACGGCATGAACGCTGTCAAAGTTGCGTATTTCTGGATTCCCGCTTTTTCCAATATAGCATAGGCACACCGATCAATGAATTCCACCACCGCAAAGTCGTATTTCTCATTGCGGAGTTGTTCGGGGAGTTGGGTGTCAACGAGTTGAGCTGAAATCAAGGGGGCAATTACATTTCAATTTATAATCAGGTTGTGTCTGATAGTAAATTTAAACTTACATCGACAAACTTGACTTTGAAGATTTAGAAAGTACTTTAGATACTGAAAAAATAACCATATATGTAATTGTTATAATTTCACAGTTCATATAAGAGAACCTAAAGAAATTCCACTTACCTCAGCATTCGACTGAGCCGTTGGTTTCCAGAAATGGTCTTGGCCGGGACCCGTATCCATGGTAATATTGGGTTTTGGCCGCACCACAGTTCTCGCTAGCATCGTTCCCACTTTGGGTGCGAGATCAGTGACGTCTTGTTGGTAAAAAGTTACATTATGACCGGCCTCGACAAGCCAGTCCGCCAATTTTCCCATAAAGAAAATGTGAGATTGGGCAATGCGCGCCGAACTGTAGAATAAAATATTATGGGCATTAGTTATAGCTAAAAGGAATAGCAGTGCAAAAAATTGGATAAAATTCATTGAGCTCAAATTTTTATTTTTGAATTTAAAAAAATTAGCACTCTTATCTGTAGAGAATGAAAACAAATAATTGCCCTTTTGAGGCGTCCTTTTGCGATCAGAACTAGGTTTAGCGATGACAAGAACTCTTCGTATTTTGTTCACTGTTATCTAGCGCTTTTATACACTTATTGCCTTGATTTCTGATGCTACAAAACACAGAAAATTGGAATAAACCCCGAAGTTTTTGGCTTGATATTTTCTGTTATTCGATAGTTTTTTATGTCTTGTAACCGATCGCATAAGACACTCGTTTCAAAGGGGAATCGCGATTTTAAAGTGTCGGGAGCACTTGCAGTAGTAAACTAGAAAACTAGAGAAATTGTAGTTACAGTAATGGTAGAGTTAAGTTTCGAAAAAAGTATGATTTCCACGTGCATGATTTACAAATTGGGATAAATGGGATCACAAAGCGCAGACTCCAAACTCGATGTTATTATGGTTGTTTATTTGTAGTCATATTGATTGCATTAACAATCCTTGCGGTTGGAAAATGGTGAGATTCAAGAACGGTAGACGTTTTGCTGTAACTATCATAGTAGTGTAAATCCTCATTTTTCTGTTCGTATTTTACATTTTCTCAAAGACAATGATAACAATAAATATTAATTTGCAGTTTAAAGCTATTCGATTTTAGTCTTACTAATAAAATTATTTACAATTTTGAGTTGTAGTTTTACAGTGTAAACTACACTGTAATACAATGTTACCCATAATACCAGAAGAACTGTGGCCAAATATAAGATAAAATCGATATTATGGGATTTGATAAATCCTTGAGTTCGAATTGGCAAATTCAAAACTTCATGTACATTGTATTTGACGGCATGCTCTACATAGCGAACAAAGCGTTCTCGTGGTGAGAACGGCTTGTTGTTCATGAGATTGGCCATGTTTTGAGCCCGCTTGCGATAACTGAAATAGGATTTCTTAATTAGAAATTCCGGTTCGTTTTTTTACCTAGGATCCGCTAAAAGTTTTTGCAGCGCTTCATCCAAATGGTCAGCGTTTAAGTTGATTTTATCTAGTGGGATTGAAATTCCATGAGATTGGGCGGCTTGGCAGTTGGGGATTTGATCAGCGAAGAATGGGACGCAAATTGTTGGAACGCCCATTTCGGCTGTTTCGCTGAGACTGTTCAGACCGCCATGGGTAATAAAGGCGAGAACTCGGGGATTTGCTGAAAATAAAAGGTTAAACTAGGGGAGGGGTAATATCGCTCAAAATTTGGAGACCTTTGATTGAAAATGATGTTTGTTCAACGAGTGTTGTAAACAGATATCAGGTTTTTCCGCTCCAGCTTACCCAACAAGTCGTGTTGGGGCGTCCATTTCCTTTTGTGGACGTTAGTCAAATTAGCGGCTACGTCGTCTTCTACTTCGTATTTCCAGATGAAGTCAATGTCAGGGTTTCTTCTGAACAACTCTTCAAATGCCTCTTTCTTTTCCTGAGGCATTTTATAAGCTATTGTCACAGTTCCAAAAGAGACTAGGACAACTCCTCGCTTCGACTTGTGGACTATTTTTTGGAAGTCTATGGAAAGTGGCTTAGTTTTGTGATTTTTCATATCAGATCCGCCGATAAAAATTAATTTTGATGAGATTGGATGTTGGAATGAGAGATGCTCATCAACATTTGTGAAGATATAGGAACTCTTTGAGATTTTTTCGAGAAGGTTGAAGTTCTTGTCGTGGAGGTCTTGGATGACAGATAGCGAAGGGTTGGTCGTGAGTTTTCCAGCGTAAATGATGTGTATTATATGGCTGAGTAAGGCGCGAAGTCGCTCGGAATAGGTCGGATTTGAGCTGAGTTTGTCGTCCCAGGCTGAAAAAAGAGTCTCTCGGTATTTTTTGTCGGAAAATGGGCATTCTTTTGCAAGAAAATTTATAAACTCACATGGCAGAACACCAATTCCCAGCGGCAACCCTAGGGCCGCATTAATTCCTTTGGAAGGCATGAAAGCCGATAGACTTGCGTATTTCTCAATTCCAGCTTTCTCTAATAGCGCAAACCCGCATTGATCAAAGAATTCAAGAAGAGCAAAGTCATATTTCTCATTGCGAAGTTGTTCTGGAAGTGTGGGGTCTAGGAGTTGGGCTGAAATAGGGAAAACATTCTATAAACTTGTAGTAGAAAAAGTATTAAGAATAAATTTATGTAGTTGTTGACTTACCTCGACAAGCCTGGCCTTGAAGTATGCCGAAATATCGCATGAACTGAAAAAAAGCTTTTTAGTTTTGATGCCATTTGTTTCTGCGTGTTTTAGACTTAAATGTTGCCTTTCTCTCCCTGCTTTAGGGATTTCTTTCTCTCAAACGTTACAAAAAGTTATGAGAAGATGTGCCATAAGGTAATCCCTCTATCAATTCGAGCCTTACTTACCGCCGCATTTGCTAATGCAGTTGGTTTCCAGAGCTGGTCTTGTCCTGGGTCAATTGCAGCCGACATATTAGGCTTTGGCCGCACAACAGTTCTCGCTAGCTTAGTGCCGACTTTATTAGTGAGATCGGAGACGCGTTGTTGATAGAAAGTGACATTATGCCCGGCCTCGACCAGCCAATCGGCCAATTTTCCCATAAAGAAAATGTGTGATTGGCCAATGCGCGCCGAATTGTAAATCAAGATATTATAGGCGTTAGTCGTGGTTAATAGCACCAGTAGACCGAAGATACTGTTAAAATTCATAGTTATGGAGTTCAAATTTTGGGAAGTCGCAAGAAATTCCGGAATTTGGATGCAAACAAATCAAGAACCAAGAAAAGAATTGGTCTTAAAAAGCGCCCTTATCAGGGATCAATTTGAAACTGATTTTTTTTGAAGATAAAAATTCACTCTCTAGAACTCACAATTGTCAGACTTATATATATACCCCCTATGGACTTGTCCTACACGTGTTTCTTCGAGAAATACTGTCTTGTAGCGCAAAGCTCAAAACACAAAAATTTAGTTAAAATCGGAGACGTCTTTGAAAGTTTAACAAAAATTTTGGGTATTTTCAGTTTTTTTTGTGTAATTTTAATTTATTGTGGCTACAGTAATCGAAAGTTCAGAATTTGAGGGGAATAAGATTTTTATATGAAGTTACGGTAATATTTGTTGTGATTACTGTGGGTAAGGCAATGAGAAATTGCAATGCAATGGTGACATTATACTGCAGTAGAGGGTTCTTTGAGCCAAACGGCTACGTTTATACAATTTCGTCCACGAATAAAAAACATTCGTTCTTCGGAATTTTCTCGACGCAAAAATTTCTGATTTTCAGTTTTTTAGACGATAAAAAATTGGTTCAAAAAATATATACCTTTTGTGGTCCTTTAAGGGAGACTTAAGAGTCTAATATGGCTTTTTCTCTCCTACAATGCCGGTGACAGGAGAATAAGCTTCCCACAGTATGCTTATTATATGCTCCAAATTCCGCAAAACCAGTTGGCCTAAACCGTTTGGTTGGGAACGGCAAAGTGAAACCGTAAAATTCGTTAACATGACTTCGAAATTTCTTCGGTTCTGCTAGGTTTCATAAACCTGGAAGCCTCATATTGAGGGTTTTTTTGTTTTCGCATAACAATTCTGTTTCCATACTCCGTACAGAACGCAAATCCTATACGGTATGATTGCTAGATGACGCCCACGTCCGGACTTCTTATCTTGCAAATTTTCGAAAAAATTGAAATTTTCTTTCTATTCAAAAAATGTATATGTACTTTGTTTTTTGTTACACCAAAAGATGATATTCTTTTTGTCTGCCCGGTGCTGATAAAAATATTTTTAGCTGCACATTTTTGTAAATTTCATTACATAATTCGGACTTCGCTTGCACCAATTTTTTGTCGTTTATGTCATAGTGTCTGAACGATAAGAGCTGATTCAGTTTGTAGTTTGCAGAAGATATTGGCTGTATTTTTTTGTCATGATTTTCCCTGTACTTTTCTACCGATTTTTAGCGGTGACAAAGTTAAGATTGGCAATTTTCGGAGTGTCTTGAAATAGCAATTTTTTTCTTCCTTATCGAAAGAAAAAAGCCTCGATCACGTCAAGACTTGACCCTCTTATCTTGAGGTTATTACGCACAGACAATACTCACACTATTAACTATAGATGTTTGAGGCTTGGCATGCGGTTCTTATCTGAACGTTTGTGATTTCTTGCCCCTAGCAAGGAACTTGACAAGAATGAGTAAATTGAGGATTAAACTCTTGCAGCCGACAATGGAATAATGGTTTTGCCCGTACTTTATTAATTACAATGGCAATTAAGAAATATTTAACCCAGCACATATACGAGGAAGGTACCACTGCGCAGCTTCGAATATAAAAAAACTGGAAAGATCAAAGAGAAATACCCATAACTTGAAGATTTTCTATAGCCCACGTAGTAGACTTTACAAATCTACTCATCCTTATTTTTTGTTAATATTCTCTGTTGCAATATCCTCCAGAACAACTTTAAGGTCAGTTTAACGGAGTAGTAGACCACTGAAAGAACGGCAAACAAGAGCATGGCAAAAAATAATACATAATCCAAATTATGAGCCCTGACAAATCCATGGTTTCTACTTTTGATGTCTAATGCTTCGGCAACATCAAACTTAATGGCGTGATCAATATACCGAACGAATCTTTCTTTTGCAGAGAAGGGCTTGTGACTTATGAGATCAGCCATGTTCTTGGCTTTCTGGTGGATACTGAAAATGGTTTTTACATTCAAAGCGGGGTGGGACATAAATACGATTGCTGTAGAAATGCACGATTAACAGATTTACTTACCTTTCATCATTTAACATCTTTTCCAGCGCTTGCTTTAAGGCTCGCGCATCACTGTTTTTCTCAATCATTATGGCTATTCCATGGGCTTGAAGAGCTTGACAATTCTGTGCTTGGTCGTTGCAGAGGGGTAAGCAAACTGCTGGGACGCCCATTTCCGCTGTCTCACATAAACTGTTCAATCCGCCATGGGTTACAAAAGCAAGCACTCGAGGATGGGCTAAAGTTCGGACAGAATTAGCGGCATTTGGAGAATGTGTTGTGCGCTTGCGAAAAATTAACAAATGTCCGTTGAAATATAATATAAAAAATGCCAAAGGCCAATACTTACCCAACAACTCATGTTGAGGGATCCATTTTCTCTTGTACAGGTTTGTAATATTTGCTCCAACCTCATCATCAATCTCATATTTCCAAATAAAGTTAACATCGGGAAAACTCTTCACAGTTTCCACAAACGCGTCCTTCAAAGGCTTCGGCATCGCAGAACTTTTTGCCATGGAGCCTAAGGCAATAACAACAACTCCTCGTTTTGCATTGTTAATGATATTTTTGAAATCCGAATTTAATGCCTTAGGCTCCTTCTTGACTTCAGAACTCCCAAGAAAAATCATTTTGGAAGAGATTGGTTGTTGGAAAGTGAGATGCTCATCAATGTTGGTGAAGATGTAAGAGCTTCCGGCAATTTTGTGAAGCACATTGAAGCTGGGATCGTGATATTTCTTGATTGCTTGGATTTGTCCGTCGCTTGCGACTTTAGACACCCAAAAAAGGCCGCGAATATGATTGTACATGGCGAGGAGGCGTTCGTAAAATGTGGGGATTTCGCTGAGACTATCAAGCCAAGCTGAAACAACAAAAAATATTCCGCAATGATTTTGATGTTATTTTAGCGTATTGTAAACGAGAACTCACCCGGAGTGACACCCAGTCCAGCCGGGACTCCCAACGCGGTTTGAATCGATTTCTGTGGAATCAAAGCGGACGTGGTAGCATATTTCTTAATACCCGCTTTCTCCAGCATGGCATACGAGCAAAAATCAAAATATTCAATAACACCAAAGTCGTATTTTTCATTTCTTAGCCTTTCAGCCAATTTGAGATCTTGGAGTTGAGCTGAAACACTAAACTTTAAAATACTCCAAAGACATGCGAGGATTTGAAAAAAGATGCTTACATTCGCATGCCACTCCTTGAAGATACCCATAGTTTTTCATGAACTAAAAAGAAAGCGTAAAATACGCTGTTGCAAATTCAGGCGTGTATATTTATATATTACCTTAAAAGTTGCTTCATCAAACGGCATCCAAAACATTGATTGATCAGTATCACCACTTTGCAAAGGGATTTTTGGACGAACAACTGTATGAGCTAATTTTGTTCCGGTGCTACTGGAATGTTCAACGAGATCCTGTTGGTAGAACGTCTGGAAAATTGTGATTAGCGACATGACTACACATGGCTACCAGGACAATCTGACTGAGCCAAATAAAACACGGACAGGTTTGACCATTTCCTTCAATACTATTCATTCTTCAAACAACTTCGGTACCTACCACATTATGTCCGGCTTCCACTAGCCAGTCAGCCAATCTGCCCATAAAGAACATATGCGATTGGCCGATTCTGGCCGAATTGTAGAATAAAATATTGGCGCCATTACAAAAATCGCAGATGACAACAAACAGCAGACAACCTTTGATGTTCATTATCGAGCGCTTTTAAGAATGAGGCAATGAATAGGCTTCCCCTAAACAATGCACGGATGTTTGGAACAAGGGTCATGCGATGACAGGCAATAAGAGGAAGTCTGAAGTTTATTGCATTTGGATTTCGATGAAGCACAAATTAAGATTTTGTTAAGAGATGTAGGAAATGTTTAGTCCGCATCTCAATCAGCTTACTTGCCCGTCATGCATATTTATCTATGGAACTTCTTTGACGGTTTGCTATAAGGCTTTTCCTGTCTTTCCAAAGTATCCTTTATTCTTGATACTCTTGTCTGCATACTAGAAAATTCCTACTGGCTAGAAATGACTTGAATTTTGTAGTCTGCCTTCTGAAAAGCTTGTAAAATTGCCTGTGCACAAAACACATAACATAATGACGTTGACAAAACATATGGTTTGCAATTCATTTATCTTTGAGGGCGCAAAAGAAACCAAGTAATGCATTAAAATGTACGATTTAATAATTTATGGGTAGTTAACGATGATGATTAGGAAATGTGTACCTTTGGAACACACAGGTTTGTTTTTAGTATCAAAGACAAGGATCAGCGTTGGTCTTACTCTTTTATTCAACTTTTCTTTTGTTCGCTGGGGCCCGTGAAAGCAGTTTCAACGAGAAAAAGTAAGTTACGGCGAAACCAGCGTAAATTATTATAGAGAAATATAAGACATAGTCTAGGTTATGGGCCCTGATAAACCCATGATTTCTACTCGGAATGTCCAAAGCTTCGGCAATATTGTGTTTGATGGCATGATCAATATACCGAACAAATCTCTCCTTTGCCGTAAATGGCTGATTATTAACGAGATCAGCCATGTTCTTGGCTTTTCGATGAATACTAAAAAAAGATTTTTGTTGAGTAAAAAGTCGTATATATAAGTCAGCTAATTTAATCAAAAAACACCTACCTTTTGTCATTCAACAGTCTTTTGAGAGCTTCTTTCAACGTCTTTGCGTTACTGGTTTTCTTTATCATAATTGCTGTTCCATGGGCTTGGAAGGCCTGGCAGTTTTGAAGTTGATCACAACATAATGGCATGCAAATTACTGAAACAGCCATTTGTGCTGCTTCACACAGACTGTTCAGCCCGCCATGGGTTATAAAAGCAAGTACTTTGGGATTGGCTGAAAAATGGACTATTACGGAATTTCGTTAAGGCATGGCTTTTAAGCAACAGTAGCGCTAAATACCTTTGGATCGCCTTTTACGGCTTGGGAAACAAAATGCCCAAAAATTTCTTGTCTATTGCACCAATAACGACGGGGAAGAGACATGGTGACATTCTACATTCTTATTAATAATTATTTTATTGTTTGCAATAAGTGCTGAACTCACCCAGCACTTCATGCTGCGATATCCATTTCCTCTTGTACAGATTCGTGACATTTGCTCCAACTTCATCATCATCCTCGTATTTCCAAATAAAGTTTACATCGGGAAAACTCTTCACAGTTTCCACAAACGCATCCTTCAGAAGGGGCGGCATAGCAGAACTTTTTGCCATGGAGCCTAAGGCAATAACAACAACTCCTCGTTTGGCGGTGTTAATTATCTTTTGCATATCCGAGCTTATTAATATCCCTTCACGCTGTGGTGTTACTTCTGAACTTCCCAGAAAGATCATTTTAGACGAAATAGGTTGTTGGAAAGTAAGGCGCTCATCGATATTAAAGAAGATGTAAGAGCTGCCGGCGATCTTCTGATCAGGATCAAAGTTAGGGTCATGGTATTTCTGAACGGCCTGAATTTGACGACCAATGCCTGGGATGGTTATTCGGAAAAACCCGCGGATATGATTGTACAAAGCCAAAAATCGCTTGTAGTATGTGGGAATTTCACTGAGAGTGTCGATCCAGGCTAAAATGTAAGGTTTTTTGCTAGATTTTCACAGTTTTTAAAGAAATAGGGTGACAAATGTGCCATAAATATCTTTAAAAGTGAAAAAATACTTATTTAGGCATGATAACAAAGAAAATTAGACTTTAAGTTTTTTACATGCAAGTTTATTTATATTGTTTCCTACACAACGGCAATGTTGCTTACCAGGTGTAACCCCCAGACCCGATGGGACTCCCAAAGCCGCTAGAACGGATTTCTGAGGGATAAAGACGGATGTGGTAGCATATTTGTTCACTCCGGCCTTCTCTAACATTGCATAAGCGCAAAAGTCGAAAAATTCTATAACGCCAAAATCGTATTTCTCATTTTTCAGTTGATCATGCAGCTGTAGATCTTGGAGTTGAGCTGAAAACATAAAGGTAAAGTACGGCGACGAAAATCGTGCATTTATTGAATAAAAATTCAGGAAGTACTTACACACACAAGCAACTCCTTGCAGATATCCATAATTTTCCATGAACTGAAAAAGTAGTTTAAAATACGAAGCATTGATATCACGCAGTAATTTTTGTAGTCTTACCTCAAAAGTGGCTTGATCATACGACTTCCAGAATGATTGATCCGTTTCGTCCCGTTCCAAATGTATTTTTGGTCGAACAACTGTATGTGCTAGCTTTGTTCCTGTGCTACCGGAATTCTCAAGGAGATCTTGTTGGTAGAAGGTCTGAAAAACAAAAGGATTGATATTCGGTAGAAAGTAAAATCCGCCTTAAGTCAAGAATTTTATATACAGCGATTTCATACTTTTGACGTGCAGGTTGCCGTATTTATAATTTTTGGACACAAGAACGTTTTTAGAGTAAAATTTTAGAGTAAGTAATTTGCATCAAGTCCCGCTGAACCCTGTAGCATGTCATAAAAGCAATACAAAAAGTGATTCTTTACGACAAGACAAAATTTCAGCGACAGTAAGCCTGCTGTTGTTTACTGAAGGAATGCCGGCACCTAAATCCCACTGCCTACCACATTATGCCCTGCCTCGACCAGCCAATCGGCCAATCTGCCCATAAAAAAAATGTGCGATTGGCCAATTCTAGCCGAATTATAGAACAAAATATTAGCGCCATTATTTAGCCCACTTAGTAATAAAATAGCAAAATAAATTCTTGTGTGAATCTTGGGGAAGTATTAATAAATGATTACAGGAAGAGTCAAATTTATGTGTTTTATGTATGAATAGTGCCGGCTTATCAGTCGTGCAACTACAGACTAGGTTGCTCAGAAGAATGTTTTGTTTGATTTTGAAGGTGCAACAAGCCTGCAACAGACGAACTGCAGGTCGTTGATCAAGATTGAAGTTGAAAGTAATATGAATTAACTAGCATCCTAAGGTCGGTCGTGCAAATGTACCAAACAAATTGTGCTAATTTTACTGCCGTCTGATAACAGTAATCATAAAAAAAATTTTAAGCTTTTAGGTAACTCTTATCAATTTCATGTATTGCATGTGTGTATACCGTACCAAACTAGTCGCTCTGAACAGGCTGGGTATGACTTTTGTCTGGCAAGTCCGACAAAACTTTGAATTGGTTTACGTTGAAAATATTAATCTGGCCAGTTGACATGAAGTTGCGCCCTATGTCTAATGCTAGACACTTACGGTCCCAACCCAACAAACTCTTTCAGAAACATCACAGATTCAAACTAGAATTTTTTTATCGTCTATCAACGTTAACGATAAGAATTAGTTCCGCACGGAGTTCGACTACATACATATTTTTTGTGTTTTATAGCAGAGATATTATTTATCTTTAAAAAAAATTTTTCCAAAAAATGCCACTATCCAACCGAGGCTGTAAACATGCTAATAAGTAGACAAGCTTTGAGATCTTAGCTGACTGCTCGCACTCTTACTTTTTTCTGTCTTTGAATCCGTTCTCTTCCTTGTAACGTGCATTTTTCGAAGACCAAATTTGCAAACATTGTTTGACCAAATTGCATTTTTTTTTATTTCGCACTCTAACACTTACACTATTCCAATGTAATTGACGTCTTTGTCTGTTTGAAGGATTAGCCGCCATGTTCGTATAAAAAAGTGTAAAGGTTAAGTTTGGTGGAAAGCGGTGCCGTTCTTCTTCTTTGGACATGTCAATAGAAATAAACTACAGTATCCCAAAAAGACGAGGGAGGAAATCGGATTAGAGAAACATTAATATGGATACGGAAATCGCTTAAAATGTACTTTTAAAATACGGATAAAAAACTCAACTTTAAAATTAAAAATTAATTATGGACTTCTTTGTTTAAACCAACGTTTTGATTTACAACTACTGCCAGCAAATTCTTCAAGAAGATTGGAACGGGAAAAACAATTTTTTATGGGTTTAAGCCATCCGTCTTTTGCTAAATCATGTGTCACAACCACCTTATGACCTGAAGGCAGATGATAAGCCACTGTTTTTCAAAATAGTTTTCATGAAAAAAGAAAGGTATAAAAATTAGATATTTGTTTTCAAGCCATTTTCCTCTTTTCCTTTCGTTTTTCAGCGCGTTATGTTCAAGCTGACAAAAATACGTAATACGGTTATTATTTGGGGGAAGAAATCGTTATTTGCAGATAGTAAATGAGTAATTCCAGCTGCTTCCTCTTGTCTCCAAGATTGACATTTGACGTTCAAAGGTCTATAGGCGATTTTTTGACTGTTGTTAATTGTGAAATAGATCAACTATCACGGTTTTTTATTATCCGGCATGTTAGTTGAAAAAGACCCTTAGAGGATCGTTTTGCGACGGCTTATTTTGCATAGTGAACTTATTTTTGCATAGCAAAATCAAAAAACGTCAATGAGTAACCGAATAGCAATATTTCTCAGAGTAAGCTACTTGTTTGAAAACTTTTGATTTTGTATAGCAACTTGGTTACATAGTCCGTGTCATAGAAAGCTGCACACTGAGAGGCACACATGCGCTTCACAATTGGGATTTCCAGAAGCCCAACATTTTTGGAGCTTTGCAAAGATTTACGGAATAACTGCACTCTCAGCCAGATGAAGCCTCCATAAATAGCCAAAATGCCCACTTCCTTCAATTTCTGACTTCGGAAGCCCATCGAAATCTGCAAACACTATCATTTTTGGAAATAACAAGAAAAGTCTGTAAACATGAGTGCAAACGTACTAATCAGAAACCCCCACAAAATCCGGAGGATTCGAATCTCCCAGACAATTCCTCTTAATGAACAATTTGTTTGGGCCGCTATTTTTGGACTATTATAAAAGCTGACAGTTAATATTATATTTATAAAACAGTAATCGTTGAAATCGTTGAGTTTGCACTTTCGAACTTTTTCAGAAAAAAAAAGTTGATATATGATGAAAAATAGCAGTACTTCAGTTGTGACGTTTAGAGTTAATGCAACTTTCAATTTAGAACACAATTTTTAAAGCCATATGCGAAAGTATTATATATTAGTTAGCACTTTGCAGAAATCATTGCAATTTTATGTCAAACTTTGTTTTTTTTAGAAAATGGGGCTTTTTATTGTCTATGTTAACAATTTGTTTCACAAACTAACATCCACAAAATTCCATTACACAACTAACATTACATTACATATTCATTTGCTCTCTTCCCCTCCATGTAATCATCCTCTCCCTGGAGAATTGTTAATTTGTTGGGTTCACATGCCCTCTTATGGCCACTATTCACGCCCTCGGGGCCCGACATTTTTTCCCCGCGTCGCGCACTGTGCAAACATTTATTAAGGAAAAAATGCGTTAAAAAAATGAAAACGTGCCAGTCGCTACCGGCCATTCTTTTTTTTGCGCATTTTTTGGCCAGCTGTTCCTTTTGGCCATTCCGGAAAAAAATTGACGGGATTTTACATGAACAGATTGGAAATTCCGAAGTCTTTCGAAGCCAGTTTTGTATAAAAAACATTAAAATTTAATGAGAGTTTTCAGCGAGGCAAGTATATATATATTTATAACTTCTCCACGGATAATATAAACAACTTTTGGGGAGTTAGAGATAAGTATAAAGATTATAATTTGAGGTCTGAAAATGTCAAAAAAAGAAGATTAGTTGGAAAATTTTAAAAATAAACAAATGCTGTCATTACTAACAACCCACTTTCCTTTGTTGCAAAATTAGAAAATTGAAGAGCACTGAACGTGTGACACTTTGATTTTCACAATACGTATAACTGGCAAATATATGGCCAAAAAGTGTTTTTCTCTCTGACCGCCCTCCGCGGTTTGCGTGCTCTCTCGATCACAAAGATCGTCAAAGATCTCGGCTGGGCCTGGAAAGCGCGAGCTAAAACTTTCAGGAATTGATATGTGGTTTATGCCCAAAGGGTGTGAAAAACTTTAAGAGAAGCTGAGCGTTGCAATTGGAACCGTTAGCCCTGTAAAATCAAAGTTCATTCGGCAGAAGTCACATTGTAGATAAAATGATAATTTTTTATTTGTTATCGGTGAAAACGGTGTTATTTTACTAACAAAAGTTTTCTTCAGACATTTTTTTCTTTTCCAAAATTTTTTTGTGTAAAAATTTTTTTGTTTCCGACAAAACAAAAGTCCAATTTCCAAATGATATTCTTTTTTGTGTAATATCAGATTTTTGTCTTCCGGAGAAATTATCCAAAGCAAAAAAATATTGTTTTGCATTCGACTGTTTTTCGCATTCCCTGTTACTTCTTGGTCTCTGAAATGAGATCGTTCCAGAAAAATCTTTTTTTTGTTTTTTGAATGGAAATAAAACAAGGTCAAGGCGACTCTCCTGTCTTACTTGTTTTTTATTACAGATTTTCTAAATTGATTCTTTTTGGGCTGTGTATCTCCAAATTCAAGGTTGTTTTTGGCTGTTTTTTATATGTCGGGTTGATTCTGCAACGGGATTTTTAAAGGACTAAAACAACTATTATACATCCGAATCTTGCTCTTACGTCTTTTAAGACCAAATGTTACAAAATTTTAGCTGTCCCTCGTCGTATTACGGAATTTACAATAGCTCAAAATAATCGAGTAGATTGTAAAATAACTCTTGAGCAGTTTTTTTTTATTATTTCTACCTTGTTTAGTGGCATGGGAGAACAAAAAATTTTGTGACATTTCGTCTTCCAGTAAAAGCAAGGTTCAAATGTAGTTATCTTGGTCCTTTAAGATGATCAAGTTTTTCATGATCTATCGAAACATATTTTGAAACAAATGAACAACAAAATATGAGCACACACAAAAGATTTTATTTTGTTTTCGAAAACATACGGAAAGTTTGAAGCTCTCACTTTTTATAAACAAGAGTTTTAATCCGAAAGTTGGTTAAACTTTGATATTATTTCGTGAATTTTGTGTTGAAATGTTTCACGTCCGTTTTGACCGTAGAAGGTAATGTTTCCGCAAAAAATCAATTTTTTCCGCGCGAAGCTGGCATATGGCCAAAAGTGTTCTTAAATCTGACCGCTCTCCGCTTTTTGCGGTCTCTCTTGTCACAAAAGGTCGTTGAATATCTAGACTGTCCCTTCAAAGCGAGAGCTAAAAATTTTAATAAATTAAAGGCCATGGATTTTTATATTAATTTAACAAATTCGTATGACAGTCTCTGTACAACAACCTCGCATACACAAAACCTGTCTATAACGTCCTTATAACGAAAAAATATTTAGGTTTTTTTCGATTCTTTCTACAGAAGTTTGACTGTAGTTTTATCTCTCAATTCATCACAATTTCTGAATCTTCAGCAGTAATAAGGTCAGCCAATTAATTTCCCAAGCAGACCAACGTTTTTTTAATTTTTTATCCGCAGTCGTTTTTTGTTTTTTTATAATTTTTTGCGAACATCTCTTGACGAGAACGTGCCCCCGGTGCCAGTCGGAACGGGGCGTTAAAAGGGCGAAAAAATGCAACAAAAAACGCGCAAAAATTGAATTGGCCATGAGGGGAATGGCCAAAGGGAAAATTAGAAGGATGAATGCGAACAGACTTTGAATTAGGAACTTTATTTGCAAAAAAAATTGGGATTTTTTGTTGTTTTTTTAAAATTCCCCTGTAAATTTATGGCCCTCAAGTGTGTTAATGACGGAAAAAAGTGGTCGATACTCTGAAAACGGTCTCTAAAAACTGCCCGCCTTACGAAAAAGCTGTTAAATTACATGAGAAAGAAAAAAATAAGGAAGTAGTCAAGTTGGGGTGCTAAATTTTGTGGATTAATGGAACAACATTAGTCCAATGATCGGAAAATGGTGGCCAAACAACTAAAGATTAATTAAAAAAGTAGAAGATTAGGTTTTTATATAGATGACAATTCCTATTTTTGGAAGAAAATGCGTAACTGTTAAAATTAGTATGGGATTTAGGAATGTATCAGATTATTGGATATTATACTTGGTAAGGGAGGTAAGATAGGGAAAAACTGATGGAACGCAGTGCAAAATTGAATTTCAAATAAGTTTGGAAATGTTAGAAGACACCATAACCTACCAGAAAATTAGTTTTTTTTGATGAATTTTTTGATGGTTTAAAAAGAAAATTCCCGCCAATTTTGGCATTGTGTTTTGTCTCGAAAAATGCTTCAAAACATGTAAAAATCAACAATAATCTTTTGTTTAATGTTTCAAATAAATTTTCGTTAGCTTGACGGTCATTATTTTCCGTTTTTAGACAGTAAATTTATATTACACATGACAATTTTAACCCAAATCTGGATCTTTGCACTTGCTTTTTCAAAATTTTACATTCAAAGTACACCTCCAACAACTTGCATATTCCTGCAAGCTTAATACCCAACTTTTTATTTTTGTGAAATTTCATTTTAATTCTACTATTCTCCTACTTCTTTTAGTCTGTCATTTACACCTGTAAAAGGTGAAATTTTACTTTACAATTTTTTACTATACTAAAACCTATCGTAAATAAGCGGACAATGCGTGCCATGTCTCATGTTCGCGTATCTCATGAATAATTATTCAAGATTACTTGTACTCTAAAGAGAATTGAATTATGGCCTTTGTGTCCTCGTGTCTTTGGTCTTTGTTTTTCTGGAGGAAATGGTGGGAATTTTTATAGGAAGTATTATTTCAAACGGTGTTATTGGGATTGTGTTGCGTTTTCAAAGCCGTAAAAAACCTAAGGGCAAAAATCAAAAAGGAAATGGGCGAGATACTGTAGAATTTGGTGCAAAAATCCGAGTAATTTGATTCTAAACGGGAACAAATGGTCGTATTTAAAAGTAAAAGTAGGAGCTTATTTTTTCCAAATTTGCATAAATCGAAATTTGGAATAAAAATTGCGACAGTTTTTGTAACTTACATTGTTAAACCTTTCGCATATTACTTTGAAAATTCTATTTAAAATTCTATCAACTCTAAGCGTCACAACTCAGGTACTGCTATTTGTCACCATTTTTCAACTTTTTTCTCTTGAAAAAAACAAAAGTGCAAACTGAACGGTTTGCACAATAATTTTTTTTCAATTGACTAGCAGTTATCATCATATAGTGGCACAAATTCATTAAGAGGAATTGTCTGAGAGATGCTAATCTTCCGGATTTCGTGGAGGGCTTCTGATTAGTACGTTTGCACTCATGTTTACAGACTTTTCTTGTTATTTCCAAGAACGATAGGGTTTGAAGATGTTGATGGGCTTCCGAAGGTCAGACATTGAAGGAAGGAAGTGTTTTTAAAGGCTTCATCGAGCTAACAGTGCAGTCCATTTTTATATCTCCACAAAGATGACCATTTTTTATAGACAGGTACATAAGTGGGCCGTTTAAATTTTCAATCAACTTGTCAAATGTCAGAACGTATTTTACCTAACATCTATGTGCAGTTAAACATCCTAACGACGAGTTTTATAACCCTAATTACGATATCTCGTTTCTTTTCTTCAAAATCCATAAAATAGTGTCCTTGAATGTTTCATTCTTTTTGGCGCACCTGCACCCTTAATTTTTTATCCACCTGTTCTTTTATTATAGCCATATCTCTCGGGGCAAACAATCATTAACACTTGTTGCCAATTAATTACCCCCTTCGGAGGTCCAGACGGGGATGTCAACGGGCGCTGAAAAATGGATTTTTGGGGATATTTTTAGGGGCGTTGTAATTTCGTAATTCTTGAAATACCCATTGTTCAATTGCTGAAATGTGGATAAGGCTTTCGACGTTGGTGTCGATCACTGTTTTTTACGAGAGAGTACGGAAAATGAAGAGTGTCGGTTGGAGGAAACCTGTTTTTTGGCTATGCCTTTTTGAATTTTGCCCGGAAAAATGTTTTTGGTAGTAGGAACTATGCACCTTATTGTTAAAACAGAGAGTCGAATTTTCAAGAAAAAAATCCCCAAAAAATCGACTTTATTTCAATTTTTAACTTAGTCTTGGTGAGTGCTTTCAATGTCAAGCTAAAACCTTGAAATATGTCGTAGTACAGTTTCCTCTAAATTTATTCCAAGTTTCATTGATATTGAAGAGTCCTTTTGGCTCTTTCTTTTACCATAAAAACGTTTGTTTCCCCTCAAAAATATTCAAATCGAGATGTCTGATCTGTTTAATCCGCCTTGTCTCTCGAAGTGCAATTTCATGTTAAATGGCGTCCGCACTCTCCGCCAGTAATCCCTTCCGTCGCAAATCACGCAAATTTGGAGCGGAACGGAGATTCGGAAAAAAATATCGGAAAAAGAAAAGACCTTGAAAAAAAGAGTTCGGGGTCAGCAGTAGTCAATGTCCATGCAGACGATCATTAAAAAAAAGAGTTGTATTAAATTTATAGTGACATTAGGCATGCAATCAACCAGAAAATGGATTTCAACGCGGGTAATTCGTCGGGTTCGAAATTTTTGGAAATCATGGCGGAAGTGAAAAATTTGGCGATTAAAGTGAAATTAGACGCTTTAGAAAGGAAAGCTATTTACCATAGGTCGCTGCGAATAATTCTAGAGCCTTACGAAGGCAATTAGACCAAGCTTTTGTTATAAAAACTCAGGATTCCAAGAAAATCAAAAAAAAGTGCCAACATGGTCAAGTATAATATAATACAAGTAGATGTCCAAAAATGGAATTTTAAATCTTAGGTTTTATTAAAAACAGTACCACTTTAGGCGTATTTTACATTTCTACACGTATTTGCAGTGGTTTTGGCCCTTAAAACAGAATGCCAAAAGTTTGCGGGTGTTTAAATTTTTGAATTTTATGGAAAGTCAGAGTTTAATTATTTTGTAGAATACGCATCTAAGGATCGTATGAGCTTACAAAATTCATTTTTTAAATTACAGTTTCCCATTTTTTCAAAGTATTTAATTTTTCCCATATCTCATTTCACTGGCCCTAAAATGATTAATTCTGCATTGTTTTTGCGATCCGCCAGCCTTTTTCAATATTCTCGCCTGTCTCTGACCCCCATCGCTCAACCCATTTTCTGTTTGTTTTGGCCAAAACCGTCTGCCCGCACTCTCGGCCAAACAAAAAAACGTTCGCGATCTCGGCGAACAGTGGTTTTACGGGCCGCTTCTTGGCATTATAGCGGTTGTAAACGGATCAGTTTGTGGTGAAAATAAACATAAAAAAGAGGGAGTAGATTATGGCCGATTATAGCGAGGGTTTATGGCCACCGTCTTTGCGGGGAGAATGACTTTTTGGGGATTTCGGGATTCTTTGAGGATTTCGTCGGTTTAAAGTCGCTTTTAATTCAACGCCGAGATGCGATGAAGAGTATTCTCTATTTTGATGGTCATAACAGACCGATGGCAAATAAAATTTTTAAACCCTATTTTCTGGGAGCTATCAGGTAGCCAAGGATAACTTGAAGTTGTCATATCTCAGCGAATTCTCACATTTTCTTTCTAAATTTTGTCCACATGTAGGACTATTACGGTAATACGGGTAAAGTTTTGTAAGATTTTTTGGGTATACGTTGGAGTTACGGCATGGTAAATAGATGGAGCTTGGTCAGTCTGGCCGTATAAAGCCCTAACGTCTCTACGGGTATCTCAGTGCACGTCACCCCTTCTCCTCTCACTTCTTATTCCTCTTTCTTCGCACCAAAGAACCATCCCGTACGGACCACACTAATTTAATATTTACACATCCTTTCCCTCTTCCCTTGCCCGTCTCGGGTTGACGTTAACCTCATGTCTGATTCAACTGTACCTCCAAAAAAATGACCGCCGTTATAACCGATCGAGAGTCAGATGGGCCAGATGCCTGATTTTCGAATTCCGGCCCCGGCTTTGATCGATTTTATGCGCGCAAAGATCAGCGGTTTTAGAACGTGCAGATGGCGGGAAATGCGAGTTATCGCGGGTATTTTGGGAGATGGAGTTTGAACTCTTGATATGTAGGGAGATTCCGGGATTAGTGGAGGGTACTGTAGTATATTTTGGACATTTTTTTGCCACAGATTTGGCCAGAAGGCTTCGGTTTTTTGCCTGGATTAAATTTACTTTGCTAGAAAAGAAAGAGATCGTTTCATCGCTATCCAGAACCTCCCTTACCGTCAACTTCTTCGTTCCAGAACCTTTCCGCAACATGCTTATTCAAGGGCTCGGAGGACCTGTTCGCTCCCAAATCCCTGCCCCATTTCTTTGTCTTCGAAATTTTGCGCGGTCAAGCCGTTTAATTTCCCCCCTCCCCAGAATTCTTCTTTTCGAGGACACACCGCAAACTCTGCACTCCATTTTTTCGGCACTGCAAAAACGCAAATGCAAACAAAAGAAAATGGAAAATGCGGCCCGCAAACAGAGTGCACACAAAGAGAGGAGAGCGGTGAGAGAAAGTGCGAGGAAGAGTGCAGATGCGAAGGGGTCTTCTCATCTTGCATTCACCCTTCTCCGGTCCCCCACTGACCTCCACTTGTCCGCCGTTGACCGGTCGTGCCGAAAATGGACAAGCCCAAAGGAGAGGAGGGCGATTTTTGCGAGGAAACGAGGATTTATGAGGGAAATAAGATTTTTTTTAGAAAGATAGGGCTGTTTGGAACGTTGAAACACTCTTATGCTTGCAGATGTTTATCAGTCATAACTTTGGGACCATTGAATGTTTATCGATTATCGGTTTTCAAAACAAATTCCACTTTTTCGCAGAGTCTTATCAACTGGTCATTTCGGCGGTGTCCAGCCGCGGAATGGAACCAGAAATGTTTATAGCCAAGGCAAAGTTATTTAAGGTTGATTCAAACCAAATATAGTTCGAATCTGCCTTTAGGCAAACTTCGGGAGCAAAACTGATGCGCTCCTCAACTCTTTTTTGGCTTTGAATTTTGATTTGAGCAATGTTTGACGACCTTTGAAGGTCTCTGCTTCTTGAGGCTTTTAACTGTGTTCTAAAGCCTTTTTGGCAATGGAAACCAACTCGGAACTGATTCATATTCCATATGAAAATCGTTGATCAAACTGCAAACCAGGTCAGCCGGCCGTTTCCTTCTTCGTCCTTTTTTGCTTTGGGGTGTGAACGTGCCAGAGGGCAAGGGATCACCCCCAAAAAAGCGGAGAGATAACCGTCCAAGCTGCACCGGGGGGAATCAGCCGGCCTGAACTCGGACGCGCCTGCGTCGACGGCGATAATGGCCAGCGGGTTTCTTTTTTCTCTCCCTCTTCCTCGTTTTTCGTGTCAGCCAGTGCAAGTGGCGCCGAGAACGGGGAGAAGAATGGTGTTGGAAGGGGAGAAAGCTGGGGTAGGGGAGAGCCGAACGGGGTCGGGGCCGCCATTCGCTCTCGACCGCTTCGAATTCGTTTGTCTGGGGTCGAGATAGACGGGCGAAATGGGGAAAGAAACGCAGCGCGAGGCCGAGTGCAAAAAAGTCGCCCCCACACGGTCCGAACTGTCGCGTTCTCGGGAATAATGACTAATGATGGAAACGGGGCCTTTGCAATCATGGAGTGGCCGAGGTGCAGAAATTGCGCGCACTTCGGCGGTGTTTTGACCGTTAAATTTGAGAGCACCAAATGCGGAAGGTTTTTGGAGGGAGCCTTGGGAATTTTTGGAAATTTCTTGATCTTTGAGGCTTCTAGCTTCTAGTCATAGTATTTTTAATTTCTAGTCATAGTATTTTTAATTTTCCTGTGAGAGTCTATCTTCTTAGCGAAATTTTTAATTAGACCTTGATACTTTCTTCTAAACGTAATTTTTTGATATATCCTCGTGTTTTCCCTTGTATACCGCCGGTAGAGTCGGTCATTCTTCATATTGATACTTAAATACTCGGTAATCCCGTGTATATCCTTCTCTTTCAACCTCAATCCCAATTTCATCCCAGCACTTAAAGTGCTCCATCAAAAATCCAAAATACGTTTGAACTGTTGTGCCCGCGGCCTTCCCGCAAATCCCGCTGACCGTTGATGAGGCTTTGTTTCACGTTTCGAAAAAATGGGATTTCCGCGACACTCGGTGACAGATTGTTGAGTCGTCGTCTCTCTTCCTTCTCGCTTTTTCGCGTTGGGGATAAACCTGCGCGAGAAG
Organism: Bursaphelenchus mucronatus; assembly: GCA_025436335.1. Lineage (NCBI taxonomy): Eukaryota > Metazoa > Nematoda > Chromadorea > Rhabditida > Aphelenchoididae > Bursaphelenchus > Bursaphelenchus mucronatus. Next base: position 3,412,479 of record CM046359.1, read on the forward strand.
GAAAGGGGGGAGAAAATCAGGCCGAGGCCGTTGGCGGGGGACGACGATCCAGTCGCTTTACAGAAAGTGGATTTTTTGTGCGTGAATCGGCGCGCCGTATGACCGTCGGAGGGCCGCCTGCAGGGCTTAGATGGTTTTTGGCTGTTGTTGGGGCTGAGTGGAGAAGGTAGAAGCTTTGAGGGGATATCATGGTGTCTAGTAGGATGTTTTCTAAGCTATAAATCTATTGGCCTTTTCTTCCCCGCTGAAATCAGTAGCCCAAAGGTCTTTTCTAAGCTTGTAAACAGGCAGTGCCAAGTTTGTAAGCCCCTTAAAGGACATATGGATATTATCCACGAGGAATTTTTGTCTATATGTAATTTGATGAATTCTAATCCTGAAATTACCATTAAGCCTCAGAGACTTCTGTAATTTTCTCTAAATCTCTTCCGGAACTGAATTTGTAATCCCAGGATTTCTTGGTTATCTCTAAAACCGAAAAATGTTATCCATGACCATTGAAATCAAATAGCCAGAACTTTGGCCCCCCACCCTCAATGACATAAATCCCCGACCAAAATACAGGCCATTTCCCAATGTTCCATATACCATATCCTTTCCTTTGACCTGTCAATCCTCCCTCCTTTTATCCCTTCCCGAAACCATCAAGCCTTTCCACAAGCTGTCGCCGTTCCGTGAGCCCCGTGTCCCCCTTCTTCCTTCCTTCCACTCTTTGTTCGTTGCGCGATTGATGGTCATCGCGACCTCCGGAGAACGTCGAGCGAAAGTGGGAGAAGAGGAGACGGGCTGCGGTGTCGCGCGGCAACCTCAAAATTGCGGGTTCTCTCTCTCTCCGCAGTTTTTTCGAACACATCCAATTCACATTCCCATTTCGTGTTTCGGGCGCTTGTTTTTCAGCGCGTATTTTTGTCGCGAAACAATGTTGTTTTGGTCAGGCGCTTCGAATTCGGAAACTGTAGACGCCCATTTTGAAATGCGATTTGGGCGCTAATTGTTCTGGAAGAAGGGGAATTTGCATAAACGTTTGAGTGACCGCTGATGGGATTTTTCGATGTTCGAGGTCGCTGCGATACGGTGGAAAGGCTTGTCCGAAACATGATGATTCTGGAGCCTTCTGGACTCCGAATCATTATCAACTTGTCGCGATAACGCCGACTTTTTTGGGCGATATTTTGAGGGGAATTGAGCTTCAAAGGTTTCTACCAACTTCTTGACCGTCTAAACTTCTTTGTCATCCCGAAAACGTTGTCCTTTTGCAAATTCAGGACGCCAAAATTAGTCCGCTTGAATGACCTGCAAAGGCCAAAGGTTTTGACTTCTTTCTCCCATTTTTTATTCAAATTGACAGCTGAAAGAAACCCGAGTCTTTCAACTTTATTCAAATGCCCAAATGTCATGCCTGTGTATCTTGGCCGTCGTTCTTGAGACTAGAGTGCAATCCAATTTCCATTTAAATCCCCGCGAACTCTTGGCCGTGTGTCCGCCGGCCAATCAGCGCGCTGTCCCCAAAGTCCATTCCTCTTCTTTGCTTCGGGGTGTTTGGCACGGTCCACATCCGCGTCCGTTCCCTTTTTTTTTCTTCCGTTCTCCCGGTCCACTTACAAATTTATGGCCAGCGGTGCGGCCCAGCACGGCCAGAAAAAACGACGGCCAATTTTTTTCGTTGTCGTTCCGCAGAAAAAATGGAAAAAATTTATTCGAAATGGGCGTGGTCTGTTGACCGGTCAGCCGCGAAATTCGGAGTGGTCGGAGGGCAGATAGCGTGGAGAGGAGAGGAAAGCGAGAGAAGAGCAGACAGTGTGCGAAATGAAGAGAGTTTTAAAGAAAACATTAGCGCACTGTGAGTAGAATTACGTTTAGGAGAGCAGAGCCAAAGATATCGTCGAAACCCGAGGAAACGTGAAGAGATTGCAAAGAAACAGAAAAACAAGGGAGGCTGCCAACTCAGTTCTTGTTTAACGTAGTCCTCAGAGGTCTTAGTGCTCTCTAGAGAGTCCTCCATTCGCCGAGAGCCCCTTCTCCCTTTCCGTGGGGCTGCGGGGGTGACCTCTCTCTCTCTTCTCTCCGTGTTCGAGTGCACAGCCAAAGAACACGGGCGGAGCGAGCGAGAGAGCGCGCGAATCCGCGAGACCGCAGCGCGTGGAGCCGGCGGGCGCGGACCATTCGGTGCTGGTCACTGGGCCGGCGGCGTCGCCGCGGACGACCGCCGCGTCATCCCAACCGAAAAAAACTGACGCAAGGGGCGGGACGTTCCGAAATTTCGGCCTCGAGGAGACGGAAGAGTGCGGGCAGCGTCGTTCCATCTGACCACTCTCTGGATTGGGTTGTAGGGTGAGGCGAGGCGAAGGCCTTGAACATGTGTTATGTCGCCGGTTTGGTCATTTTTTCGATTTTCTTTGCCAAGGTCGAAAGGGTTTGATTCAGGTGAAGGTTACTGGACGATAGATGCGGTAAAGGCATTGTTTTTCAATTTAAAGATATTTCTGCTCATTTTACTCCTACTTTACGGCGATATTAGCAATTTCCTACCACCTGGGGCTAATGTCACATCCATATTTAAATTTTTTCCCAAATTTTTGCACAATGCCCTTTAAAAATCTCTTTATTTTACGTTGTTTGTCCAGTCCACATTCGGTTTAACCCCGTATACTATAAACCGTTCTTCTACAAATTCACAGACGTATTTTTCAAAATTTTCGTAACATTCGTCTTACTCTTTGACCCCAAAAGCCTCTTGGAGATTGTTTTTTCTTCTTATTTTTCGCGGTTTGCCGCCTTCGAGGCCTTTCTTATCAGATTCATCGTGTGTCCCAAGAATCGATTCAGACGTTCGGCGGGAAATTTTTGCTGATTTTGCGTAATTTTTAGACACGAGACCTGTAATTCAAATCGAAACTTGTTCCTTTTTATTTGATAAAAGTCTAAGGACTCCAAAGAGCATTTCTCTTAAAATCATTTAACTTTTTTGCAATCATAATAAGTGGTAACAATACTTTTGCAATTAGCTTTATCATCAACCCTGGTCTGCACAATACTCTGCACTTAATTTTATTACAATATTCGAGCAGAGCCTTTAAATCTGCCGAGAAATTGATTGAGATTTTCTCGGGGATGTTTACGGGTTTCAAAGGTCGTCTCGGGAAGGTTAGACGGACTTTTTCGGGTGCAAAACGGTCTTATAGAGACGTCAACGGGGTTTGAAAAGCTCCAAAATTTATACGCTATGGTTATAAAAACTAGAGGGAATTTTTCATTTCTTCGTTCGACCGTCTGACAAGCAGTTTTTCGCTTTTTAGCAGTGTAAAACGAAGAAATTTTTGTACTTTGCAAACTTTACTGTTTTACTCACTATTTTTACTATTATGTTTAACAATTTTGCGTTGTTCACATTGTAATTTACTTTCCACTTCACATTTTTTACATTTCTGTTTCACCGTGGCCAATTTTTCGCCGAGGGGAACACTTGACTCAGTGAGGTCAAGTCTTTCCCTGTATTTATCACCGGAGTGTTTTCTCGAGAATCTCGTGGTGGGCTGGTTTTCTTGGGTTTTCAAGTGAAAAACAAGCACGAGGAGTCTACTTATTTACCGATTTTCAACTGTTTTCCCCAAAAACTATATATTTTTTGATCGCTAATTCGATTGTTTTTCGCAAAGAATTAATCCAACTCAATGATTTCAGGTACAATTCCAACTCGTTTCATCATCGGCTTCACGCATTAGCCACTCTTCTAGACTACAGCGCTTTCAAATTGCTCTTCATTTAGTTTTGGGATCTTTCGTATACATTAATATCCAAATTGTTCGATTTCGGATACCTGCCTAACAACTACATAAATTTCGAACAAGAACCTTGGATTCTCGTTCGAAATTCTTCAGTTAACGACGAGTTTTACCGGTTTCATGTATTAAACCCGTTCCAAAAGAGAATCCGTTGAAATGGCCACAAATGAGAAATTGGGTCAAATGAAATTGGATGCGATCAATGATCGGCTCCAAGGAGGTCGCCTTTACTCCGTCAGCACTCAGTCTTGTTGCACGAATGAGAGCATCAGTGTGTTTGAGAGAACACGGATGCTGTTCCGATTCGCGATGGAAAAACAGGTATGCATTTTCTCATTTTTCAAAATTTTTGCATAAATCATAGTGTACAAGAATTATTAAAAATGGCGCCGTTCCTTTGTTTAATGTTGAACTGATTATTCGTGGGAAGGAAGATAAGTTACAACATCTTTAAGCAGCACTTAAGCGCTGTAATCTGATGAACCATTAGGGTCAGAGAAGAAAAAAAGGTTTTAATGCGATTTTCAATGGCTTTTTGGGATTACTGTAAAATTTTGATGTATTGTTCAGTTACAATACGAGGAAATAGTGAAATTTCATGTAGATTAGAAGAAATAAGGCTTCCATTGCACTGCATCATCAACTATCACACTAAATAGGCAGGGTTTTTCGGATTTCTGGCGGTGATATTGTCTATGACACCAAGAAAGGTCTACTCCGAAATGCTCCTTACTCAGAATAGCGCGTAGTATCCACGGCGATGAGAATTTTGACAGAAAAATACACTAGTTTTAGTTTTGAGCAGTTATGTCATACCTGATGCATAGTCCAATATGTAGGTCAATTTGTTGTCTGAATTCTGTAAAATCAACAGAGTAGTTGTCAAATATGACTGCAGTACATTTCCCGTTGCAACACCCATTATTTCCGCCAAAAATATTCCAAAAACATCCATCTTTGCCCGATTTTACCACCGCTGGCCAATAATCTCCCGTGTTTTTGCCAAATCGGCTTACAAACCGATTATTCATGTCTTCATCCTCCTCACTCCACGAAAATGCCACGAGCCAAAAAAACAACGGGTTTTCCCAATATGTTTTATGGCCTATAAATGGGGCCGACCAAATATTTTTTGTTTGTTTTATGAGAAAAAGTTTCCGTAATTCTTTTTTTCGAATTTTTTTTGGTGAAAAAATAAGACACGGACTGGCACAGTCTTGACGGATGTGCTAACGGCGAGACGAACGCAAAATTCTCCCACATTTCTGAATAATAATGGAGGGGATAAAAGTGTAAATGAACTCGCAAATACGAGTGGAAATTGTTTCAATGGGAATGAGAGGGCTAAATGATGACATCGGATTGTAGCGAAGAAGATAAATGAGTTGTAGTAGGACGACATGTTGAGTGTCAGAAGGTGTTTTAGGGTAAAATGAAAAAAACCGAGGGAGTTTTGAAAGTTACATGAGAGAAAAGGAAAAAATGTAACAAAAAAGTGAAAAAATTAAAATTACGGTAATATTTTGACGTCATAAAATTGAAGAGATATTGAGCAAGGCATTTAGAAGCACAAACCATGATATTTATCAAGAAAAAAATGAAATCTTTAAATTTTAAGGCTTTTCAATTAGAAAAAACTGCAAAAAATTATTAGAGGCAACGTATAAAATGTAAAGTTACAGTATGATTTTTACTTTATAAGGACCAACACACTTTGTAAAATCCGTAGCAACCAACTGACAGAATACAATGACTTTATCAAAAAAAAATTACAAAAAATCTCCAAGAATCATATAAATCATCATTTTTCAGTCATTCTACGCGCATTGCTTCAAACTTTTGACCCTCTTCTGCATAGCCGTAGCCCATCTTGTCTACATGCAGCCATTCCTCGACTCCTACAGTGCTGTAGAAGACTACACGCTCAAAATTAACGCCCAATATCCGGGCGAAGAGCCGGTTAAAGGCCAAGACATCAAACACTTCCGCGATCAAATGGACATCCTCGCTGATTACAAGCAGAACACCTGGATGTGTGTGGCTTCGATGTGCATCGCGCTCTCCACCACATGCTTCTTCTTGTTCATTCTGCCGATTACAACGGTTCGGCCGCGCAATGTATTTTTGTTGGCCGTTTTGGATCTGAGCATGTTTGCGGCGTTGCCGATTCTTCTGACGCTGAGAATCTTCATCGTGGAGAAACTCCATCTCGGACTGGCGGCGGCGATGAGAGCTGGTCATAAGATCATGTCGGCGGAGAGAGTTATGAACATTTTGCAATGTACGATCTTGCCAAGGGAAAGGGTAAGTGACGATAAGAATTTTTATGTGATTTATGTAAATTTCCTCTAATTGCCTGCGTTTTCAGCTCCCCTACTGCTCGGAGATTGTTCTGGGAACCATCTTCCCCATAATTCTCCTCAAATACTTGATCATCTTGGCCCTTCTGACCCTGCTTTACATCGGTCTTGCCTACCTGATTGAGTGGTGTATTCGTCATTGGTTCCCTCATTCCCGTCAACGCAGTCCATTGCCAACTCATTCCTGTTGCATGGCGAGATGCAACAAGTACCGTTGTCATGTGGATCCCCGAACTACTCGGCACTACCAGGACAAGAGCTATGTCCCGGTTCTTTTGCCCTCGAGCGATGTGAAAGTGAAGCCAATCACTCCGATGGCCTCGATTTCGATTGTCCCGCTGATTCAACGGGTTGACGAAGAGAATGATTGTCCCAGTTTGGCGGACTCAATCCCCGCCGAGCCACAGCCAAATTAAGCGCCTAAGGGCCGGAAGTCTCGACTCGCGGTCCGCATGTTATATGGGTCGTATTTGGCATCTCATCGAGGTTCTATCTGCTGTAATCTACCGTTTGGACACTGTATTTTACAAGAGTTACAGTCGAAATGAGTGCAAGATACGCGTTTCAAGGTTCATCAACTTAATTACGGTTGTTTCAGTAGTAATTTATGTTTGTCTCGTACTTTAATGTTATTTTACCACCCGAGGAGTCTTTCATTGTCATCTGCTTTCAAAAACACAAAGATTTTCCCTCTGAACTTTTAATAATGGCCGTTTTTGGGATTTTTTTCATTTTTTAGAGCTCTGATTCAGTTTTGATCTATCTCAGCCAATTGTAAACTCGCAGTTATCTGTGACAATAGGTCAAAATTCGTAATTAAGAATCTGAATTACAAAAAACATCCCTTAAGGCCATTTCTCGGTTATTTTCCCCTTATCTCCTCATTGTATTTAATCGTCCCCCAACGTGTAAACGGTCTCTCAATTCCGAATCCAAACCTTCACCAGCTTCACTGCCAGTGGCTTCTGAATCCGCTGTCTTGATTTTTGGCCCTTTAAATTTCGTTCGATAATTTTCGGAGCCTCAAAAAATCTCGATTTGATTCGAAAACTTCAAAGCCCCAAAATACCCGCCTAAGAAAATTCGAAGCTTCATTCTCAACGCAGTAAGTTGGTTCCAACCAATATTCCCGCTTTCTAATTTGAATATTTAAATTTCTCCTTTCACAAACTCCAGGCCGGGCCGACTTTCGTCTCACAAATGACGATCCAAAGCGAATCCCTTTTCACGTACTGGACGTCCGAAGTCTTTTTGAAGGCTTCTGGATGCCGTACAAGTCTTAATTACTCTATTCTCATATAAAACGCGTGGCAATCGTATTTATGACATTGTTTTCTTAGTGATACGGGATTGTTGAGGGGAGAGGACGTCATGATGACCGATTTTTTTGAAAAATTTTTGTACAGCCTTTGATCATTTTTAATTTCCCAACCGATTTTTTAATTTTTTGAATAATCCGTCATCATGGCGTCACTGCCCTCTTAACAAAATCCATAATTTATAGCCTCAATCCATTCAAGACTCCCCTTCTTCCATTTTACAATTCTGGTCATTGCACTCACAACCTTTTCTTTTGTACTCTATTTCAACCTCAACTCTCAACTGTGTTCAACGCCGGCGTTACAGCGCGCCAGATTCCGAATAATTGCGAAAGTTTCTTCCGCGCAAGTCTTTCATAAAAAAAATCAGAAAAATATTTTATCGTCCCTGGGGCCTTAGGCTTTGTAGAGGTTTCGTAGTTTTGTGTTCTTCTTCCGTCTTTCCCTTACCCTCCCAGCGAACACCGTTTTCTTTCATTTTGTTCACAAAGCAATCAGCATTGCCAGTTGTTCGGAAATTTTGGTCACAGTAACTTAGTGGTACTGTGGGGTGTTGAGGCAAAATTTTCCTAATGTAATCATTGTTACAGTAGTCCTCCGGATACAGTGACAAATATTGCGGTGAAAAAGTTTTTCCGTACATGTACTGCAGTACATTCATCGTTTTTGCTGACTTTTTGGTCAAAAAATTTGTTACAGTAATATTAGGTTTACTGTAGTCAGTTATACAATAACGCAAAGACTACTGTAGGCCTTTGAATTGTCCGTATTTTTAGTCTAGGCCATTTGCAATATCCCCAGTTGCATCATAGAACCTACAGTGACCCTGGGACTACTGTAGTCGTCCTGCAGTATTTCCAGGCCACTGTAATCAGTCAATCGTACGTTTGGGATACTGTAAACAACCTTAGATAACTCCACAAATTCCTATCAATCTTTCTGTACCGCCTCCGACCGTTGAACCCCTCCAGAGTTAATGTATATACATTCATTTCTTCCCACTCTTTCACACATCCAGTCTTACAAACCATAGCTGTGTCGATTGTGAACCCCCGTAGAACGTAGGTTTGATATTGTACTTGTCTGGTACAATGTCTCATCGCTCCTTCACAAGAATCCCCCACATTATATACGGTTATAACGTTTCCTAACTTCTCATTGTTGTTTGATGTAGATCCAAATCGAATATCCCCCGAAATGTTCTCTCCCTGGCTCCACATGTGTAATTTTTCTTTGTATCCATTTGGTTTTGTCGAATTTTACATTGTTTTTATTGTATTGAAATTTTGAATAGAAGAGCGTACAAAAAATAAAAATAATAATAAATATCGGAGAGCTATTTGATGCCTATGATAAAAATTGTAAATGAAAAATTTTGTGGAAAAACATTTCGAGACAAGTGTCCCAGTTGCCATGCTCACGTCAGGTTTGGGTCTTTGTCGTCGAGGGAGTACGCGGAATACGGAGAGTGATCAGAGGAAAAGTCGTATCTATGAGATTTTGGCCGTATCTTTGTCAATTTTAGACGGAGTCAATCCTTTTATTTGCAGAAGCGCTGGAAATCAAGCGCGGATCTTTAACGCGTGAATTCGCAAAAAAAACCTTGACTAGGAAAATATGCATAAAACGTGCCCTGTTCATAGCCCAATGTTTTGCAGGACCCGTGCAAAACCAATATCTTTGGTCCGGTCCGCAGAAATCTCGATCCGGCTGAACACGATCCGGTCCGACTTCTATAACACTTGGCACGTCAGTCCAGCGCATTTCCTAAAGCACGTCGCTGGATTGACGTGCTTGGGCCATCCTGGATAAAAAGCTTCAACGGAAAAGGTATCGTAATGACTGCGATCGATGCAAACTACATTCCTCGAAGACTTTTGGCATTCTATACCTGAATAGACGCATTTGATTGGGATCACTAACAAAAACTCCGAACCGGACCGTTTTTTTGAGGTCTTTGGTCACAGGTTAGCAGAATTCTCAGTCAAGTCTAACCAATTCTCCATGGAACCCGCAAAGCACTTGGCCCATTTTGCCAAAAGATGTTCTACAAAATACAGCAATACTTTTGTACAACGAACTGCCAAAACCTGTCTATACTAGGGACCTCAATTTCAGAGGGAGTAAGTTCTTCAAATTGCCCACTTATTTTTACATTATTTATTTTTTTCAAATTCATGGAATCAAAAATAAACTTCAAAAAAGCTGTAAATTAATAAAATTTGGAAAGATTTGGCAAGTTTTCTTTTTTTACAATAGAATTTTGTGCTTATTACTGGGGAGCAAACGAATAATCGGGTATCATAATAATATTAGATAATTATTTGAAAGACTAAATTGGACTATGGAAATGTGCGTTGAAGTAAAAATATTTGTGGATGATGAGGCGTTTGGGCGGTTGAGCAATACGCGGCTATTTTAGTCAGAGTTTCTGCATCGAGGCTGGTGTAAGATGAGATTTTATGATGTTCAGACAATCCTGAAATAAAAGGTGTGGCAACAAAATTTTATTCGAATTAGTAAAAAATATAGGTAATAGATTTTGCTTCAAAAAAACGTTTTTTGAGGGTACCCCAAGTAAAATGGGTTGGTTTTTGTTAAAGCTACTCTAAATAGTCCACATATCAATAGCTAAAAATTTTAATGTAACATTTGCAAGCACAACCGAGATATTTGACAACATTTTTTGCAAGAGAGTACGCGAAAGGCGGAGTGCGGCCAGAGATAAAACACTTTTTGGCCATATCTCTGCCGATTTCGCGCGGAAAAAGTCTTTTTTTTGCAAAGACATTGTCCTCTTTAGTAAAAATAAGCATATAACTTTTCATGTCAAAATTGGCAAAAATTGGCATATTTTTTCCGACCTAAATCTTGGCTTAAGCTGTTTCCGCAAAGCGTAAGCTGCGAACAGAAGAAATGAGTTTTGCCAAGTTTCGCTAAAATCCAAACGTCGCACTTCGAATACTTGCCCGGTCAGCAAACAAACTTACGAAGTATCCACATCGTCGCTCAAAATCAGTTTGAACAAGTCGGTCTGCGAATCATGATGCATGAATTTCTCTAGTTCTTCTCCTTGACTAATTTGTTGTTGATGTTGCAGTTTTTTCCCGTTTCTCTGTACATTTTTGTTCTCCACATTTTCCCCATCACTCGAAGAGCTCTCCGTATCCGGCGGAGGCCCATGTGGCAATGGCGGAGGCTTCTCCGTTGAGTTCGGGCTGATGTTTTGCTCCTCTTCTCTGATGTCTTCGTTCACACTCAGCGAAATTGTTCGATTCTCGTCCCTCAGTGTACCATTATGACTTTGAGTGGAGCTGTTGCGACTGTGGATGTGATGATGCGAGAGTTCGGACATTTCGTCGATTCGAACTCGAGAAATGTTAGAATTGAGAAGCTCGTCATTGGAATGGTGGATGTTATGATTGTCATGAGAGGAAGAGGAAGATATGCCGGAAGTTGAGGACCCAAATGAATCACTCGATTCCGTGGTCGATTGGCTGAAGCGTCGATTTCCAAGGGACGTTTTCTACAAAGCGTTTGAGTTAAAAAATGAAAAAATGAAAAAATAACGGTCAAAAAGAAGTTTCGGTCGTAAAAATTGCGATTTTTTTTGATTTTAAAATTATTTGTTTTTATTTTTGTTTTCTTTGTTCGAAAATCTCTTGCTACCACCTCTGCCGTATTTTACTCAATTTTTTGCAATTTCCCCTTCATTTTCAGCTCTCCAAATCGCATGATCAATGTCATTTCCAAAAATTTTTCGAAATCCCGTCGATAAATCTCTCCCCTCTTTTTCTCTCGAATTCAAATTTATGAATCGGGCGTTTGCCTGACCTTGACATTCTTTCCTTCTTTTTCTCTCATTAAACCGGTTAAACGACCTCAAAACTCATCGGCGGAAACATCAAAGAAAAGGGGGATTTGATGAGGAATTCCATGAATCCTCGCAGATGTTAATTAGGCTCTCTGGGAATGTTTGGAATAACAATTGAATTAAAATTTCAATAAATAGGAATGCCGCACGTGTTTTACAAAAAATCAAGCCAAAGAAGGATTTCAAAACTAAAATACATATGTATATCCTTCCAAAAATTTTTTTTTTGATTTTACCGGCTTTTTATAAGGTTTAAAACGCCGTTGAAATTATTATTTGATAAATTCTATTTTGACTATGACAAAAGCACCCTAATCCCCAACTTACATTTACAGTATCGTTCAATTTGTTGCTGATTTTCCTCTGACTTCCCACATTCCACGAGAATCTTTTGACAATGTTCTGCCCGATGACTCCCGCATTAAACGCCGTACTCTTTGCTGCATCACACTCTCCGCTCACTGTATGATATCTTTTCTCAAAGCGACGGCCAGTATTTCTTCCGGATGTTGGCGAGTCTCCACTCGGTGTGACGGGGGTGTTACATCGAGAGGATTCGCCGGTGGATGTTGTTGAATTCATCATCAATGGAGGCACTGCGACGAGCGCGGAGACACAAGAGTCTGGAGAGATTTGAAGACCGGGATCATCGTCGACCAGGATCTTTTGAGGCTTTGGATGGGGAATTGGTGGGTGTTGGTCGTATCCGCGGCGGTCTAGTTGCTCGGCGGAGGCAATCTCAGACTCTTTTCGGAGACCATCTGAAATTTTAGAGCATGTATTTAATTAAAACAAAAATTTCAGAATTTGAAATTTTTCAATTTTCAAACGTCCAGGAAACATATCATCATGACGGAATTTTTACTTCAAATTTGGCTTAAAAAAATGTTTTTTAGAAACGACGACTACCACAAAATTATCGACTGCCATAACTATAAGAGGATAGTAGCTGCACGAAAACTTACTCTGTTGTTGTGCCAGAGCTTGAGAGTCCATACTATGGCTCTTTCGATGATACAAAGCCATGCTTTCGGGTGAGAAATCACTGTTACGGGGGAATGTATTCGACGTCACTGACATTGCATGGGAATCTACAAACAACAGCAAAATTCAGTTGGGATTCAGTAGGGAAAACACTGGACAATAAAACAAAGTAGGCATTCTGGAAAAGTTATGAAATTTTTCCGCGAAAATTAGAAGTTAAAATTTTCGAAAGAATTTTGGGAAAAAATGAAATTTCTGAGAAAAAATCGTGTTTCAAATTCACGAGACATCTGAATTCTTCACAAAACGATAATATTTCTTGTCAAAAAGCGTATTTTTACCCCAGCAAACTATTTCCAAGCTAAAGCTTTACTTTTTTCCAAAAAAATGAAAATTTCGATCAAAAATTTCGGAAAACTCAATATCAAAAACTCGTAATCTGCCATGATTTATTTCCAAATTTGACCCTAAAGGTGTAGACAATCAAAAAACACCCAAAAAACCGTTTTCTCAACTTACAAGGCGCATAAGCCATTGCATTCTTCAGTTTCAAAAATTCTCCTTGTGCAAATTCAAAAAAGTCGATCCATTTTTTGGCATCCTCTTCGGTCTGAGTGAAGAACGTCAGGAAATTGATGCAGACATTGAAATTGTCATAACTCATCAGATAAAACCCATTACTGCTGTCCATAAACACCCGATATCTCATGCTGGTGATGTGAATGGGCGGCCGAACCACCCGCAGTTTGTCGCGACGCCCGAATTTGCAGATGAGGAACATGTCGGTGAAGAGGAAGACGTGCACCTCAATCTTCGGCGCGGATTTGGATTCTTTGAATTTGAGATCGCCTCTGCGGATGAGGTGGCGATGCATGGGATGGGGAATCATCGGCATGGGAAGGAGAAGGTCAATCATCGGCTGTTTGGTGTCCGTGGCCTAAAAATTCTTGATTGCTTTTTGGTTATGGCAGCTTTGTTGGCCATTAGGCGCAAAAAAAAATTCTCCCCAAAAAATTTTGAAAAGCTACCTCGAGCACAATGCTACGATCTTCCTCAAATTTTGTAATTACACTCTAACAACAGATTTCATAAAATGAGGTGGCCAGACAAAAAAATATATCTTAGAGGGATGCTCGACGTATAATATTTAACACCTGTTATTAAAGTCACTTAAACTGCTCACCTTTTCGTACTCATCAAAGTCCATATAATCGCAGCTCTCAAACAAACTCATAATGTAACGGAATTGCGCTCTAAGATCATTCAAATTGAGTGATCTATTTAGCTCATGATTGGCCTCATCAGTTTGCGCTTTCATCCTCTGAATGCACCGCAAATCCGCTTCATTTAGCGCTGTCTTCTCTAGGGTTTGCAGCAACAACGAGTACCGGGTCAAGTGTTGAAAAGGAAAGGCCATTACGTCCAAGAGCTTCTGTCGATTAAAGAACGGCATACTCTCGGTCCATTTGACAAAGTCCGCAAACTGTTCATCTTGTTTGATTTTGTGCGTGATGTAGTTGCGGGAATGATTTTGCTCCACTTGGAAGTCGACGTAACATCGCGACCATTGACGGATCTCAGCGAAGGCTTGTTGGAGACAAGTCGCGTCCAAAAGGTCGCCGGTTGTTCTGAAAAATGCGGGTTTTAGAAGGGCAAAGATGTATAGTTCGTCTTTGCCAACAGAGCATAAACAATTACGCTCATTTTTCAACGATTTTTAACGATGAATTTTTGATTTTTGTTTTACCTTTGTTAAAGGGGCAGCACATCTACTTTTGAATCGCGCGTTTTACGGCGTGGAAACAAAATGTCCAAAAAGCTTTTTTGCCTACTGTACCAATGACAACGGAAAAAAATAATGGTAATATTCTACATCCTTACTAATGGTTATTTTACTGTTTGCAACTCTGCCGCCTTTGCTTTCGCTGAAGGACGTAAAGAAACTTCTTTGACATTTTGTTTCACACGCCGTAAAAATCGCAATTCAAAAGTAGCTGTTCTGGCCCTCTAACAGAACATAAACAATTACGCTCATTTTTCAACAATCTTTAACGGTGAATTTTGATTTTTATGTTTCCGCCTTTCGTTGACAATTTTTGACTAAAGGCGGGAATTACACAATGAGCGACCGGTCGATTTTTTTAATTTTGAATGCATACTTCAAATAAGCCAATCATCACTCCTCAGAAATTTTATGTCATACGTTATCAGCACCGCTGAGATGTTTAACAATCTTTTTCAATCCTTTCCAATTTTGATCTAAAAATCTTTACCGTTCAAGCCTTTTGCATATGTTTTGGCAAGTAGCGTTAAATTTGTGTAAATTTCAATCAAAATCTTTGCGCTTTTTTCTTTTCATTGTAATCCAAATTTAACTCTCTTTCCAAATTTAGAGTATTGATAAATATTTTGCGCTACTACAACTTAATTGGTCACGAGCTCTGTAGCCACATTTGTGAGCGTTTTCGTGACAGGATCTCCTGTTCTGTCAACACGCCACAAATCCTACAGAACGCCCAAAAAGTCGTCGCTCTTTGACATTCGTCAGGACGGCATTGGGATGGCATGGGGAAATAGAGGTGTGGGTTTCCAGCTTGCGACAATCCGGAAAGTTTGTAAACATCATGAGGGTCAGTTTTAATGGAAAACGCCTACGGGGATGAGCTTTCAAAACTCGGAGGATTTTGGAAGGAAAATTGAGGGAAAGTAGAGATTTTTTGGTAAAATAGGAAGTGCCTTAATGAAATTACAGAAACAAAATTTCGGTAAAATTCGAATTTTTTCTTTTTTTCACAAAAAATTGTGAAAAAAGGGAGAACAAAATATTCAGTGTAAAATACGACAATTTTCAATATAATTCGCCTATTTTATTAAGAAATAGGATTCAAATCGACGCGTATTTTAAAACGCTTAAAAAAATTATTTTTACCCTACGAGAAGTCTACGCAAATTTTTTTTCAGTAACTTCTGATTTCAACATTTTTATCTTCGAATCCCTCCTTACCTTGACTGCTGCAGCATCGGCAAGATCCCTTGTCTCCAGAAGTTCAACGTTGTCTGATAAATCTCAGAGAAATTCAAGAAAACGTCCTTGGAACTGATGTCCGTCAAGAAATTTTCCTTCTGAATTTCCAACAATGTTTGATGTAGATCGCAGATGTTTTTGAGCGTAACAATATAACTGTGCTCGGTGGTAACAATCTCCCAGATCGCAGCTTGATGCTTCTGGACTTTGTATTCGGTGATAAGTTCGGGTTTGACTAGATCTGTGAACTTTTCGGTGATATCCAAATACGAGGGAATTGGGACTTCGGATATCGCGCTGTAGATCGCGTCCAGCTGCGCAATGAATCGTTCTTTCTCCTTTTCCTGAAAGCATAATCCTTAGGGACCGATTTAAGACCACGACATCGTAAACTCAATAGTTTTTGCAAAAATTATGACCAATTATATTCACCATGCCGGATCAGACCTACCTTTCCAAATAATATCATTCTGCGGCTAGAACTCGGTGCCCTCAGACGTCTCGTGCCGTTTAGACTGCCACTCATACTCGACTGACTTGGAAATCGACATACATCACGGCCTTCTTGAGAGTGTTCCCGAGCTGAGTCCACATTTAATGAACCTTTCCGGCGAGGTACTGTACAGTGATTTTGAGCTTCGTAAAAACTCATCGGATTCAGATGCTGACGAGAGGAGGATGCCTGGAAATAAAAAAAAATTAAGGAAAGTAAGAAAAAATTTGTATTTTGGCAAAATTCTATCAAAAACTCGTCAAAACGACCTATTTATAAATAAAAGAAGTAAACATTACGTGTTTCAAAAATAATTTGAAAAGACAAACGATGATGTGTTTTTTCAAGTCATAATCTCCAAATAAATTGTACAATTAGCCTCCAAATGGGATGGTAATCTCAATAATCAACAAATTTTTCAAAAGGATTACTGTAATTTTCGCAATTTCTCTATTACCCACAAAAAATTGAAAAAAGTTTTGGCCAAGTGTAAGAACCAAGCCTATTGGGTTGGCCAAGAATATTCATGGACTAAAATATGTACGTTATAGAGCCA
The DNA here is from genome assembly GCA_025436335.1 of Bursaphelenchus mucronatus. Taxonomy (NCBI): domain Eukaryota; kingdom Metazoa; phylum Nematoda; class Chromadorea; order Rhabditida; family Aphelenchoididae; genus Bursaphelenchus; species Bursaphelenchus mucronatus. The sequence continues at coordinate 3,428,872 of CM046359.1, forward strand.
AACAAGCGGCTCCAAGGCCGGGTTTGTTTGCTCTTACCGACCGCTCGAATCTCTCCCCATTTTTCGCCCCTAATCCCCACGATTCGGCTACAATACTGCGAAGAATTTTGTGGACGAACGAATTGTGGGATTAGCAGGTGGTCATTGTTTGCGAATTGAAGATCGAAATGGAACGTGGGAGAAGATTTGGATGTTCGAAAAGGGTTTTTTGAAATTTGTAAGGACGCACCATACGGAAGGGCAAAAATTTTTCACAGTGCAGCCAAAAGTTGGTTTTAGAATGCACTGTGCAAAATTCGAAAAATCGCACAGTGCAATAGTAAAAAAATTTCGCACTGTGCAGAAATAAATTTTTTTACATCGCGTCGTACAGCGCAAAAAAAATTTTCATTGTGCGAAAAATGCACAGTGCAAAATTCTAATTTCTGCACTGTGCATTTAAAAATAATTTTCTCGCCGCACTGTGCAAAAAAATCAAGAACGCAAATTTACCTTTTCATGATAGCTCGAGGGTATTAAATGTGCCGTGTCATGCTCATCCAAGGATCTCACATCGGCCTCGTCCACTGAATGGCTAGCCAAATTATTAATACTTCGTAGCGAGACATTCGCAGTCAAAGTCAAGTTCGATGCAGCAAGAAATTGTCCTTGAATCGACGATTTATGCATTTGCTTGGGGCGGATATTCAACCGCTGCCCCACTAGATATTCGGCCGGGCTGATGGCGGGGATGGGCGTTGAAGAATTTTCAACAAACACGTCAACGTGGTTCGGACCAACGCCGTTTTGGGTAAGAAATGGGGTCAGAGTGTCGATGAGAGTCCGGCCCGCAATTACTTCGATCTGAAAATAAAGGGGAAATTTAAAAGCAATAGAGTATTAACACATTGGGAGGTTATCTGAACGTTGGAGAAACTATGCAAAAACGCATTTTTTGAACAAAATTTTGTGTTTTCGCCAAGTATTAGACAAAAATCTTGCTTCTATATTTAAATGAAGGCGAGAAGCAAGCAACGCGCATTTTACTCAATGATAATTTCAACTATTCCGTTTCAAAATAAAAATTTTTTCAAAAACTCAAAATCGAACCTAGCACAACATAAAAATTTAATTCAACCGTGGTGCCACATTTTACATTTTACCCCCGTCAAAACATTGACTGGCCATAAATCTCATTTACAATCGAAAAATTGATCAAAAACTAAATTTTTGTGCAAAAATCTGCGTTTTCTCGATGAAACTGTCGAAACGATCAAAAGCTTCTTTTCGAAATCCTCATAAATCCCGAAATAAAGAAATTGTGTATCAAAAATTCTCCAAACAGCTCAAACTCGCGCTTTAATTGCCCCAAACTTCAACGTGAACCGCTCATTTCGCCGGCTCGACATAACCAACAACACACAGCAAAACCGGGTGCCCTTCAAGTTGGAAGCCCGCCCCGCGCATTCCTTTCCCACGAAAATCTCGGCGAAAATTCGAAAAAGTGAAATCCGAAAAAAAGTCCCCCGCGGAATTTGAATCCTCCCAAGCCCCGCCCACTTTTTGTTGGTGGAGATATAGAGCCGAGGCTCTTTACATAACCGGAGGGGAAACTTTCCATTTCGTTCCTTGAATACAATGTCATTAATTAAAAAGAAAAAAAGGGGGGGGGGGGAGATTTGAGGTCAGCGAAAAAATGAGCGATGAATATTGTAATAGAGTTGGGGCAGAAGAAGTTAAAAGAAATATCTTGTAGGAAGAATACAACAGTCAAAGGTAAAATTTGCGACCTCTAAGCACTACATAGATCCTTCTTAGAAAGAGTTTATCAAGAGCTTCATAAAAATTTCTGTATGATGCGTTTGACAGAAAATGAACATGTTCCAGAAATAAGACTTATCGTTGGGTATTCGTAAAAGGGCGAATATGAGTTAAAAGTAAACCCGGCATTCCCATTGATTTCGCCTTGAAAAAAGTTTATTCCAAAATTTTCACACCAAAAAGGTAAAAAAAATAAAATTTTGACGACAATTCGCTGTAAACTGAACGTTCTCAAAATTTTTGTTTATCAAAAACCCAAAATTCATTTTTTATCATCCATTACTACTTTAACTATCTTTCTCTTTTCAAGGAAGATAGCAAAATCTAGTACATAACTATCAAGTGCAACGCCCTTGTCTTAAGTCCGGATGGGGACAAATAAACAACTGCAACGTTTTTAAACAAGTGCCAGAGGCTTTTCTTATAAACATATACATACATATGTAAAAAGAGTGTACAATTTTGATCGCAAAAATGTTTTAAATTGAATGAATAGAACAAAAAAAATTATATTTGTAGTAGAACCTACCGGAGATAAAAGGGCATTAACTATAAATAAGGTTCATAAAATTGGTAGAAGCAAGGTAAAATACGATTTATTATTTAATAGTCACAACAAAAAAAAGCCAACCACAAAAATTTTAGCTTTGGATTTGCGGAATTTTCCACCCAATGTTTTCAAGATGAAAGGTTCAGAAACATTGTCTTTCCGAGAGAGAAACTTGAGATGCTTTGCTCTTTTACTCTATAAAATTAGTGTAAAACTGGGTAATATTAGCCAAATCTTCGAAACAAAACATCTTTTTCTTGTGGCAATTCATTAAATTCGACAAATTTCGGTCAAATAAATAAAAAAAATTAGAGAAATTCGAAATTTTCTCAATTCTGGCCAAGTTAACTCTAAAACAATATCAAAGATTACAAGTTGCCGAAAATTTTCTTGTAAGTCACGGTTTTGCTCCCGCAAAGGTTATCGGACCCTCTCCAGTCTTCCGTATTGGCAATAAACCTCTTTTCCCTAATAATCGCTCTTTACAAATCCCTGCTAAAACTACTAAACAAGAGCAAACAGAAAGAACTATTTATAAAATAAAAAGAGGTACAAGATGAAGCGTTGCAGAGCCCGCGTTCCACTCCCGCAATGAACGTGTTCTGTCAAGTTTCAGACTCTTCCAAATATAATATTCAAAAGATTTTGAGGAACATTGGTGTTTACTATTTATTATGAGTCTTCAGATGGACTCATGATTAATTGGCTAAATGGGAAGAGTCCATGGGAAGATTTCGGGGAAGGATCAAAGATTTAAGTGAGATTTATGGATGTGTCAGATAAAGGGCAACTAATTAGTTCAAAGTAAGATTTCAAAGACCTTCAAGGGTTATTAGGCAGAAAACAAGTATTCCCCAAGTGTGGCTACTTGATTTCTCCCAAATTTGGAATATACGTTTTAGATATGACACATTTTCCTATCTGAGCATTAACTGTTTCTTTGAAAGAGCTAGCGAAATATTACGGTGTCTGTTTTCCTAGAGGGTAAAAACAAAACTCGGCCGAGTTTCCGCCAGATTCTGATCCTTTAACCTAAAAATTTGGGCAGTTTTTTCAAAGCGCAATCTAATTCTAACTTTATTATCGTACTCCTTAGTTCGCAAGCTAAAGCCCTGCTTAAAATGGCATTACATTTAGCCGTAATCACAGGGAACAAAGTCAAGAAAAAGGTTTGCACAACAATAATGTCCTTTCGCTAATGCGAACAGCTTACAAGCCCGTTCTTGTAAACAGGACACCTCTAGAGGCTTATCGAATACAATTAGTTAATATTGGGCCATTATCAAGGTATCTTGGCAAAATAAATCAGAAACTGAGCAAAATAAAAAAAAATTTGTTGGTGTTTTACCCCAATATAAAAATCAATTTTTTGTAAAATACGACTTAAGAGGCAACATCATACCTTGTCTCCTTTCCTACACTTCCCTTTTCTCATCGTTTTATGAAAAACAAGTGTAAATTCGTAGATTTCAGACATGATTTTGCCTCAACAATACTGTTAAAAAATTCAGTTTTTAGCAAAAATAAAAAATTTGGAAAAGAATACCACATGAATCTGCAAAATTTAAAAAAACAAGCGCTTTTTATCCCAGATAAACCCTCAAACATTCGAGAAAACAATAACCATCAAGCGGTCACACAGTCAACGACACGAACCGAACGAAGTACGGCTTCAAGTGTAGTTTACACCGAAAATTAATTGTTTTCAAAGACCATTGTCAATGTGAGTTTTGCAAAAAAATATCGCGCCAAACTCGTGATTACCGTAGCAGATTTACGACGAAGTTTGCTACGGTATCAGGAAAGTTGAGAGATGAATGCGCAAAGAGGTGGTGTTTTGTGGTCTAAAGAGGTCCAAAAGGATGTCCTTACTGTTTTCGCCTTATAAGGAAGTATTTCCAAAGTTCATTGTCTTCGAACTTTTCATGCTTACCCAAGCCCAGCCACTTTTCTGTCATGCTGTTTACGGCGTGGCAAGCGAACCAAACAACTAAACGTTTTTTTCACTCCCGACGGGCCCGGGCCCGTCCCGTTTTGCCATGTCAGACCCGCATGGAAACGCCTAAGGATAATAACGACTCGCACTTGAGAGCCCGGTCCGCAACATGTTTTCGCTACACCCAACCGAACATACCTTTCCTTTTTTGATTTGTGGAACTCGGTGAAGCAAAAAATTGTGTAATTTTTGTGGAACTTTCGGTCGATATTTCTCGTCGGGATGGGTTATTTAGAAAATGTCTATTTTTACCACAGTCAGCCTGCTCTACCGCTTCGACATGGTCATTTCTCTAAACGCCGGGGGGAGCTGAGACCATTCCCTGGTAAGACTTTATGTACTTTCCAGGTGCATCAGAGATATTCACCAAATTTTTTGCGAAAGAGCACGCAAGAAGAGGAGAATGAGTCAAACGAAAACGTATTTCAATGATAGCTCTGCAAAAATCGACAGCTTTCAGCAGCTCTGATTAGCAGTTGCATTAATTCTTAACGCTATTCCTATTCCAGCAAAGATTATTAGAAAAACTTACAGCCCATTTTACAAAACTCTCCATTTTCGAAGCTCCAAATTTTGATACTCAACATAACAAGGCTCAATTCAAGCATGGCATGCTATGAATTAAATTTTGTACAATGTGTAACTTCTTGACTTGCAGGATAGTCAGCGGTTGCTTGCGATACACTTTTTGAATATCATTCTACAATTGTGCTAAACGGTTTTGTAAACGAGTACTTGATGATTTCTTCATCGCCTTTGTACATTTTCATTTTCCTTTCACCCCCACTTTTGCCCTCTGCAGGAATTGTGAATCTACTACATCGGCCGTAAATAAACATTGTACAAGTCTCTGAGTAAAAACAGACTGTTCGTTTGTAACTTACAAGCCAGTAAACAAACTCACAATTTTGGTAAGAAAATGCCCACTACGTATAATATAAACAACTTTGCATGTTCCTACAACCCTCTCTACAAAGGTCAAGACCTCAACATATCATCATCGACATCATTTCCCCAGAAAAATCGTAAAAAAAGGTTTGAGGCGTTTGGGGGCCCCAATGCATTCTACATTTGCGTAGGTAATGGGATGGCGTGCCATGACAAATTTTACGACAAAATGACCCTCAAAAATAACTGTGTCTATATTTTGGCGGGGATTTTAAAATTCAAAGTATTTTGGGATTTGGATTTTGTAAAAATGCTATTCCAAGCTGAATTTAAGAGTTTGTAATTTTGAGAATTTAAATATTTTTTTTATTATATTTTTAAAGGCACAATGCTTTTTTCTGCAAAGTCCAACCTAGAAATTTGTGATAAGTGTTAGCAAATACTAACGTAAATTTGCACTAAGTTTCGTTTAAATTGAAGAGGTTAGTTGTGCTTTCTTTTATAGAAAAAAATAGTTTTTATAAGATTTTTTACCTTCTACTTTAAAAGAACACTCTCTACATTTATTGCACAATTTCAACAAAATTTTAGCAACTTAAGACCCCCCACTTACCGTGGCGCTCTTGTACGGTTCCTGCTCCTCAAACACACACAGATTGACGTGCAATTGTTCGGCGGCCGTTGACGGAATGACGGGCGTCGAGGCCGAGGAGTTGTGGCGTTGCAAGGCGGCGCGCATCGCTCCGCTGCGCCGCCGACGTCTCTCCAAAGTGGTCGCCGTGATTGTTGAGGTATGTTAGCGTTACTATTTGAGGCTGAAAATTACAAAAAAGTCATAAATATTTTCGCATTTTTTGTCTGACATATTCACGGAATTGGCAATTGTAATAAAAAAGGTAATGTAATTGCGTGCCGATCAAAAAAGGTTGGGTGTTTATTGTAAAAGAGTAATTAACGGAGGCTGTAGGCGAATTGGAGAAAAGGTTGAGGGGAGGGGAGGTAAATAAAGACAAAACATTGGGACAAACACAACAAAAGGTCAGAAAATGATTAAAATATATTTTTTAAAACAAAAAATAAAAAAATAATCAAAAATGGCAAAAAAATGAAATTTTTAATTTCAAAAAAAGCTCAAAGCTAAAAATAATGATAAAAAAGTAAAAAATATCAAAAAATCCCAAAATTCAAAAGTATCAAAAGTACAAACAACAAAATAAAACAACAATATCAGAAAAATATTTTGAAAAATTTCGTTTTTCAAATAAAACTAAAAATGTCTGGAAAGTAAAATGAACAAATAATAATAATGAAAATGGTCTGCATTCAAGTCTCCAACTCTTTTCTTTTCCCGCAGCGTCGACGGCACGCGCTTAATGAGATCGGTATTTATATATTCGAAAAGAGGATTCGTCGGCGATTTTCAGGTGAAATTTTGGAAAAATTATTTTAAAGAAACTCGATAAAAGTTTTGCAAATCACAAGCAGAAAACTATTATGTTAAAGAGTGTACTAGTCGGCGCAAGAATTATTGAAAGTTTTTTGCACTGTGCGGACATTTATTTTTTCTGTTTTGCACTGTGCAAGTAACGTTGCAAAAGAAGAATCGCTGGACATGGAAAAAAAGCGCATCTGCACTGTGCATCCCCAATTCAAAGAAATGGCGACAACGAAGGGACAAAATTTTGTCTCAGCGACAAAATTTGTTGCGAAAACCTTTGTCGCGGATCAATTGGCGGGAAATGCTTACATCGCAGCGATTTCACTATTCTGCGATAGAGATTCTTGGCGAAAGCACAGTGCAAACGAATAACTTGCACAGTGCAAAAAAGTCTCACGAATTTTTGCACCGAGAAGTAAAATTGACCAAACCAATAAAGCTGGGTGCTGCTATCCTTGACATAGCTCCCGGGCCGGGCCGGGTCAAAGCAAATTTTGAAACGGCCCGTAATAACAAAAGTTCCGAGTGCGGGAGCAAAAATTGGAGTAGCAAACAAAAATATAATAGAATGTCGAAACCCCAACCTACAGACAGAGAAATCACACACACCTACCAACAATTATTTTCAGAAGGCTTACAACACTTTTCTAACTATTTTTTTCATCCTAACTTTGTAATGTTATATTTGCCGGGGGAATTGATATCGACGGGCCGGACCAGAGCAAATTTGAAATTGCCCGGCCCGAGCGCCATGTCTAGTCCAAACTCAATCGTATTTGTAAACATTCAGCTACAAAATACAACGAACCCTGTCTATAAAAATCAATTTTAGAGGTCCCAAGAGCCAATTTTGGGCCAAATTAAAACTCTTAACAACAAAATCTGGATTTAAAGAACAATTTTTTGGTCCGTTGCGATCGCTCAAATTTTCTTTAAGTCCATAGATGTATTTTACACCTTTCTTCATATTTTTTTAAAATCTAAATTTACTGTAACTCCCAGAGGGCCTTCAAAACAGAAAGTTTGTTTACAGAAAAAATACGTCTACTGTCTATTACAAATAAATAAATTTAACATTTTATCCCCTCAAATAAACACGCCCCCCCCCCCCCCCCCCCGCCCCTCTAAATTTCGATTATATAATCTCGGTTAACCAAAGTTCGAAATATTGAAGCATTGATCTCGCGAGAAGCCGAAATGCCCTCTCCCCACTTTTTTCGGCTCTTTGATTTTATAATTTCAAAATTTCGTAAAAATTTTTCTTTTCGTAAAATCAAAAGAAAGTAAATCGAAGAAGAAAAGAGTGCGTTGATTGGCGAGAGGCCGAGAGAAAGCGGAGAAAAAACTTTTCATAAAATTTTTGACGGGAGATCAATCAAAATTCTGTCGGGAAATATTCGAATCTCCCCCGAGGACGGGTTAATTTATATGATTTTGGGGAGAGAATACGTTTAATTTGATGAATAATGTCGAAAAATTGGAAATAAAAGGTTGTAAAATTAGAGCTGGGACAAGGTTCAGTTGACAATTGAAGCAGCCGTAAACAACCATAACATTCAACGAATTTAAACAAAAAGTAAGAACGCAAAGAAATTTGCATATTTTGTGTAAATATTTTTTGTGGATGAATTGAAGATTAAAATTCTCGTATTTTACTCCAAAAACCAAGACATATTTTTTTAAATTTGCATAAAAATCGAAAAATTTTGCATAGAATTATAAAATTCAGTTTGACAGATTTTTTCAATCTTAAAAATACAGCTTTTTAAACAGAAAAAAGCAAAAACATTTAATTTTTTTTTGCTGTTGCGTATTTTACAGTGAAAATAATAATAAATTTTCAAAATTTCATTACCCATCTAAAAATTTTTTGATCTCCCAACAATTCCGCAGGTAAAAACCGGAAACCCCCGCCGAAAGCAGCGAGTCCGCGCGGCTTAGAAACCTTGAGAGCCGCTTTTCGAAATTCGTCAAAAACACACACACAATGGAGATACGTGTAATTTTCGGGGCGCAAATTACCGCCTGAAACGCAGGAAGATGATGTTTTAGGTTCCCATCCAGATGGCTGGAACATCAACAGGGCAATTATGAGGGAGATAGGGGAAAATATGGGGATTTTGAAGGCTGCACAGTGCGGAGAAAAAATTTGTGATCTGTGCACTGTGCAGAAAGATTTTTTTTATTTTTGCACTAAGCACAATTTTTGTCCGCACCGTGCAAGAATTTTTTTATCGCTGCACCGTGCAACTTTCAAAAACGACTTCCTGCACCGTGCAGCCCTAATTACCCCCAAATTACATCTTATGTCGTCAAAACCGAGCTCATTATTACAATTTTTCCCAAAATAACCCTCGAATAAACCCACACAAGAGCCCGTATATAATTTTATACCCAACATTATATACGACATCTAACGGACTCTCCAATTATCTCTCATCTCTGTCATTGTATCGATTACGTCGGGAATAAAGGCGAAAGCGAGATGATTAAACGTTGTAATATACACCTGGCTGGGTTCCACGTTATATAATTTATGAACGTTGGGGAGGGGAAGATTACAAAAACAGATAGAAAAAGATAGAGAAAAAAAGTTTAAGTGGAAGTGATCAGAAGCCACGGTAAAAAAATGCAACAACAAGTCGTTGGAATGAATATTAGTGTTTAGACCACTAATGGAAACACTCCGATGATCTTCGGAAAAAAGGTAGGGCGCAGTTTGCGGATTTCAAAAATTCATTATAACTGCGCAAACAAGATGGTACATCTTAGGCTCAGAAGTGGATAAAAATTTACTTAGTTTGAGTGACTTCGGAACTCAACGTAGGGCGCAACTTGCGCTTTTGCAATATTTACGGAAATTCTAAATCACGGTGCAAATTATCTAAAACTGACGGTAAAATACGAAAACGCGCTGAGAGATGTTTTCCTAAGTTTTTTGTGACTAATCCAAGGGCGCAGCTCGAATTTTCAAAAACAAAATTAGTGCAAATAAAAAACGCTCTTTTCTTGTATTTAATTAGTTGATTTTTTTACAACTGGGTTTTACAACATACAGTAAAAAAGATTCAAAAAAAATACCGTTAAATGTGTTGAAATTTCAAAATTTTTATCCTGACAGATCGGGACAAACATGTTGTGAAAATAAGAGCATTCTGGCTTATCGCAAAAATCTCATTCCCAAAACCACCGAGCTAAAAATGGGGAAAATGTTATAAAAAAGGAAAACAAAATCTATCTATGTAGTAAAAAATGACAAACTTGTTGATTTTATAAAGCGACTGGGTACTGCCAAGTGCTCCAAGACATTTTTTTAATCTCAAAGATGTTGAACTTTTAGCTTTCAAATATCTTATTCTTGTTATATTTTTTACTGCTTCTTACTTCTTATACCTCATAAAAATCTCTATTTCAACGTTCTTTGAATTCCCCTCGCTATTTCACATTATAACCCCCGTTATCCTAATGACTCAAAGTCAAAGAACCATTCGGATTGATATTATGAGATTCGAATACCACATGAACAGCATATGTGTTCGTGGGGCAAACAAAGTTCAAAGTTAAAAATAGAGGCAATACACTTCTTTGCCAACAATTTCTTAAACGACTCTTGCATTGAAAATTGGTTTATTTTGCAATTTTTATATTGCTGTAGATGTCAAAGGCAAAGTGAATGTAAATAAACAACTAACAAAAAGACAAAGTAACAGGACAGTTGAAAAATAAAGTAATAAGAGTCGGTATATAAGCAGTAAAGTGAATTTCGAAACACCAGGTTAGTAACTGTCTAATTTGGAACAGAAAGTCCGCTGAGACTTGACTTTATGTCAACAAAAACTACAAGCTCATGATTCCAAGGTAAAAGAGAAGTCTGTTTTGTGATAACAAGCCAGAAAACTATCAAAAGATCCTATAAAAATTTAAAAAAAACCTTTACAACAAAATCTTATGCCTGGCGTATGTAGTAACTATAGTCAAACCTCTGTACAACGAAATCGTAAGAGACCTGAAAAACTGTTGTTATAAAGGAAATTTTTTGTACAAAAGCTTGTTCTGCCGTTCTTCTACACCTACTTGGTACAAATTATGTCTTAGCAACATTGGTCGTGGTCACATCACAAAAGTGCCAAATCACAAACATTGTTTTTCTTTAATTTATTGCTGATTTATATACATACTCCCTAAGATCACAAAAAACTTAGAAAGTTCTTTGTGACTTCTGCCCTTGCAAAGCTTACGCTGAGATTTTCAAAGACTCATGTGACATCAACACAAAATACCGCACCTAACGTTGGCAGAAAATAAGACAGGTTTTCATTACCTTCTCATAAAGCCGAAACGATCGTAGCACACGAAACAGTTGCAAGAAATACCTTGCTTGCTGTATTGAACAGTGTATTGTTGTCCATTTTACTGACCAAAAACCACAGCGTAGGTGGCATTGACGTTTGATAAAAAAAATTTATATCAAACGTATTGATATTCCGGGTTTATTGTAGCCTTAAATCTTATCAACCTATCGGAACTGTTATATTTTTGTTAAAAAAAGTCAAAAAAGCCTCAGAAGGAGTTAAAGAAAGCGTTAAAAGAAATAATCGAAATGGAAAAAAATTGAATTTTCAATTTTAAGACTTTTCAATCGGGTTTTGTTTTGAAACTGGAGTGAAAAACAGCTAATTAGTCGGGTAATTAGCTTAATTTGGCGACAAAATGGATTCGAAGAAACCAAATCGATAGTAAATTTGGTTTACTGAGTAAAAACTACTCGATTTTTGTATACCAATTTTTTTAAAGCGTCCAAAATTTTTGCAGTAACTTGGTTGTTCGTTGTGCAATCGAAAAAAAAATTTTTACAATAAAAAACTGAGGTCAAAGTTTGAGGTTAGAAAGTAATATTGGGTCCAAAAGTCAACTCAAGTCGATTGTAAATCGAATAAAAAACGGAAAAAAGGGTTGTGAGGTGGAAAATCACAGAGAAAAGTTTTGACAGGCCAAATCAGACAAATATTTTTGTAAAATACGAAAGTATAAATGGTTCGAAACAGAGCAAGACTTCAGAAAATGAAGCTTTTTTAGAGATTGGGGGAAAAATGTTGAGCTACACCTAAAGAAGCAATTTTATCTTGTGATTCGACCCCAAACAATGACGCAATTTGATTCGAATTCAGTTGTAATTGCAATGGAAACGAATTAAAATTGATTTAAAATCATTTGTAAAGAGAAATGCAACTAGCCATGGAGAAAGAAACGTCGAGAAAACTGAACACAAAAATTGAAAATTAATATTACATATATTGCACTATATGTCTACTTGCCAAGCTCATAGCCATTGTTTTGCTAACCTCAAAAGAATAAACATCAAACCCTTTACTCCCAATTAGAGCCATCTATATATTCAGTCGAGGGCCTCAAATTTTAATTTGATTATTCCCGAGAACAAAGGGAATTTTTATTATTCCCCGGTGGAATCACCTGGGAATTATTACCCAATCTCGAATGCATCTCTGACCCGAAAAACGAACCCATTTCCCTATTCCAACTTTTATTATTACTTTTACTATTATAACTAGTGTCACATTACCCTCAAATCTCTGCACCTCAAATCTGAACATTCGAAAACATGATGACAACAAAGGCATACCGTAATTCTTGAAGGCAAAAAGTGCTTCTGATCAACTTTTGATTTGAACGGCCTTAAGCAAACGATACAATACGACTCAAAAACAATAAAAATTTGGAGACCCAGTCGAGACAGCCACCCCACAAATTGTAAAGTTGTTCAGAGTGCGCGGAAATTTCCCGCAAATAATAAAACTTTTAATTCGACGGTTTTGGGGCGACATCAAGGGAATTCTCGGTAAAATCAAGATTCAACGGAGTCTTGAGGACATGAAAAAAGTGGGAAAAGTGTTGGCAAGAAAATTTGATCACAATAACTATCAAAAATCCCGGTAGAAACAGGTCAACTAGATTTATTTTTCATAGAAAGGTCCGTTGTCCGGAGACTTGGCCAAATATGGTCTGCTGAAATTGTTAGTTATGGACAGGCTTTGTTGTACAGCGGTTCTAGACTTATTATGCCTGACCAAGAAGAAAAGATGAGCTTATAACAAATACTCAATCATCTCCTCCGCACCTCTCTTTCTCATCCGTGAAAAGCGGAAAGTAAGCAAAGAGTAAAGCCTCGGAATGACCAACACGTATGATCAAACAAAAGAAAAGGGGAGAGGAGATGGGAAAAATGGACTTTTAATCATCTCGTCTTGAATAATTGTGACTAGATGAGAGCACTCTTTGATTTTTTAGCCCTAAATTTGTTCCTTTTCGTCCTGTAGTCTTACTGTAACTTCTAAAGGATCTTCTACCGTAATTTTCAGTTCAAATAAAACTTTGACCCAGAAAATTAGCATTCTTTTCTCCTGTCACAGAGGATCGACAGAAGGTCATATATATCCTGGGATTTGCTTGAAACCTGTATGAGTGGAAAGAGCATCAAAAACTGGTCTAGACACTGTTGTTATTAACTGAAAACCGGGATATGAACTTTTGCCGACCCTTTATCAATTAGAAAATATTTTCATTTTCGAACAAAGAACGGTACAGTAAATGTTTTGTGAATCACCCCAGTTTTTGCTTTACAACCGGGTAAATTAGATGGAAGAATCGCTGGAAAAGTGGAGAAAATCGAATAGAATTAAGGTGATTTCGAAATCAGATTACGATTGTAATTGCGAAGATTACTGTAGATAAAAATTTGAAAAAAACGTAGCAATTTTTGGAAATTCGGAAAAAACTAAAAAATTTCAACTGCGGTAAAAAATTTTTCCACAGGACCCACGACAAAATGTAGTCAATTTGAAGTGTAAATGACTCAATTTTTACGCCCCATCAGACAGAAAACAGAACGTCAAAAGCTGACGTTCCTTCCCCATAAAAATCACCCACACTGTTCCAGCTGTCATCCCAAAATAATCCGCATGACTCAGAAAAGTCCCGGGCTTATCCCAGCGATCTATTTTGTAAGCTTTTTGAAAAGTATTGTCAAAATTTTTTACATGTATGGAACTCATAATTTATAAAAGTTCTATTCAATTTATTGACCGCAAAAAAATTCCCGCCGGAGTTCTTTGAATAAAAGAACTCAACCTTGTAGGAATAATATTGTTCAAGGTTTAATTTCAAGTTTGTCGCGAAATTTAGAGACTCGAAAACAATGTACTTTACACTGAAGAATTGAGGAGAACGGAGAAATTTTTGAACTAAAAAATGTGTAAAGAACAAAGAATTACAAGATTGATCGACTTCAAAGCCTGCGATTTGCTTCAGACTTTGCTTTCTTACATAAAATTCACAACCGTTCAATTAGTGTAAAATTTTAGCTCTCCTCTAGCAAAGTTGAGATATCTAACTAAGAGAGTACGAAAAATGAGGAGGGTCGGACAGACAAAAAATGTTTTATGTCAATAGCTATTCGTATTCTTCTTGGCAAAAAGTGATTTTTTGTAAACAAAATTTAATTTTCTAACTGAGCAAGCATTTTTTAACTTTAAAATTAAAGAAAAAATTAAATTTCGTAAAACTTTTGACCCAAAAAATCCCAAAGATTTTTGAGAAATGCGCGCTGCAACTTTCACATGCATCTTGGTAAACTCTAATCAGCATTCGTTGCAAGTTTCATCAAAATCTTTAAAAAAATTCCCCCAAAAACTTCAAAAGAACTCAGTTTAACACCTAAAAATAAAAGGCCAAAAAATCTTTTCTACCATAATTACACCGAAAAACCTCACAACTAAAGTCCAACTGACTTCCAGCACCTTTTTTCACGCCCTTTAGAGCATATTCGTACAATCTACTTAATGAAAGAAATAAAAAACTGTCAACAACCTGTTATTTGGGCAACGCACGAAAGGTCCGAACCCGGATGAAATTTGGAATATCTGAAACATGACAAAGTTAGCGTTATGTCTAAAAAATGGTTAAAAATACACAGAATATGTCAAAGCGCGAGTTTCGCCATTAAAAAAGTTTTGAAATCGAAATTTCACAATTTTTTGTTAAATTTCAATATTTAACAAAAAATTTTAAATTTCAAAAAGTCCAAAGGAACAATTTTTTGACATGAGAAAAATGAATTTGCTGTAAAATCGCTATTGTCAGCAAAAATGAACAGCGACAGGGTTGGTTGTAAAAAGCTTATCGAACAAGGGGAAAACAAAAACACGATAAAAAGAGATGAAATTAAACAAGAAGTGGTTCCGGTCAGGACATAAATAAGAAATAACTATGTTTTATGAGGCAGCGAGCCAGAAAGTTTTGAAACGGACAAGTGATGTGAAGTTGAACTTTCGTATGTGCGATAGTTTATAGGTTCGGTAGTTTATAGGTTCGGTTTTGCATACGTGTAAGCAAAATTTGAAGAAGATACGAACATTTTGATTTGAGCTACGAGCTTTTTTGCAAATAAACAATTTCTCAAAAAAAAAAAAATGATTTGTCGCTGCCTCGAAGAATAACTTTTTATCACCTTTACAATCTTCATTGAGGCCTCCACGCTCCCACATGCCTCCAAGAATTCAAAATCGCTTTCACCACCAATCCTCTCACCCACCTTCTCCATGACCCTCATCCTCCACTTCTTTGACCTCCTAATCTCCCAGAATCCCCGCTAACCTCAAGCTCTTCGTCCGACGTTATACGGTATTCCACGTCGCTCTAAATACCACGGTAAATATTTACATTCCGAAACTCGGAGTGACCTTTGTTGCGTCACAAATTCCTCAGCGATTTCGGCGATCCCTCTTTTTCTCTTCCACTCTCTCGAAATCGCATTAAATTTTTGAGTTTTAGCTTTTTATTCAGATTTCCACGGCGAAATCAACGTGAGAATCTTCGGTTTGAGAGCCGAGAATTGATTTCTCGGACGTACTCTCTAAATTCTGTAGTCTCTAATCGCGAAATGGGTTTAAAGCGCGAAGATTTGATTGGAATGCGCAGGGGGCAATGGGGGAAGAAGGGATAAATGGGGATAAAAGGTAATGAAATCAAAATTCCGTGGGGGATTATGAACAAAAAGGGAGGAGTATATGTTGTGTTTGAGTTTGAAAAAGAGAACAAAGCTATGAAAACATTGTTTTTATCTTAGTAATGGGTAAAATACGCTTGAACCCATTCATTGTGTCGTACACAACTGAAACGCAATGATTACAAGTTTTGTCCAGAAATGGATCACACTCAGACACATTGCAAAGACATGTGTTTTCAGTCGCCTAAAACAGACATTTCAACATGAAAC
The DNA here is from genome assembly GCA_025436335.1 of Bursaphelenchus mucronatus. NCBI lineage: Eukaryota > Metazoa > Nematoda > Chromadorea > Rhabditida > Aphelenchoididae > Bursaphelenchus > Bursaphelenchus mucronatus. The sequence continues at coordinate 3,444,836 of CM046359.1, forward strand.
AATCTCTACAAAACTTTGACGGCCCTTGAAGCGTTATGCCAAAAAAATCTGGGAAATTTTACTTTTTTGAAGAATTGAATCGGCTAATAAAGGGCTAATCTAGGAATTATCCGTACACCCTAAAGATCAGCTTACAATTCCAAAAAACGATTCAAAAGTTACTTTTACATACCCATTCTCGTCATTTTTGTAGAAATTCGCAGAGATCGTTGAGTATCTCGGCTACGCGTGCAAAGTGTAAGCTAAATTTTGCAGGGACCCGAGTGACCTACGTAGAACACAACGGCATAGCTATAAGCGCATAGTAAAAAAAATTAAAGTGGCAATCTTGCGGCAACTTCCCGATGTTATACCAAAAGCAAAAATCACAAGCTTTCAAATCCAAAGCCCCGGTTACATAACACAAGAAAGGGAGCAATCCTGGTATAAGCATACATAGCTCCCTCTCATCTTTAATTTGTTGAACGATCGAAAGTAATTCCCTCTTTATTCACCGGAAATGGCCATCGGAAAAAGGGAAAGGAATAATATGGAAAAGTGTTTGATCTCTCTTTTCGAAACGAAAGGAAATCAAATAAATATCTACAAAAGAAACCATTATAAAGACATCTCGACCGGATAAACCGTTTTGCAGTCACGGGAAGAGCAATATTATAATATACAGGAACATGGGAGCAAAATATTTGCTTCAAATTTAAACTTAGAATTTCGGGATTTTCGGGTATAAAACTATACAGAATCGAGTGTAACTTCTGTAAAGCATAGGACAAGAAACTTTGTCTGCTATAGAAGATAAAACTTCGTATTTTACGATTAAAACGATTCCCTTAATGCAAGCAAAATAAAATTATTTAAGTAAAATGCCGGTTTTTCAATATATTTCAAAAGACTACACGTAAAAACATGGCCACAAATGTAGGAACTGTATAAAACAATGTTTTGCGTGATATTATTCATTGTTTTTCTAATCTGTTTTCCGAGAAACGATTGCTTTTGTAGCTTTTTTGTTTCCAAAACAAATCCTGTAATGACTAAAGAGTTTATGAGGGAAACAGTAAAGCAGATCTCTTTGGTTGGGAAATTTTACCATTTAGAGCTTGTAGATCGCATTGTAATGGGCAAAAAATGGTCGTTACGAACAAGGAAGTTCATGTTGGCAAAGGGTAACTCTTTGGCGCTCAAGAATTGTTTTTATAGAGAAATTTTGTTTTAGGGATACTAGAGGACATGGCTATGTATTATAAGATATCTGACGACGCTTATGAAAAACTTTTGAAACAAAAACGGAAACTACAATTAACCATTACCTCTTTTTTTGAGAAAAGCTCAGTACTTTCAACTTTTATACTTTTAAAATTCTGCTCAAAACGTTACAATAGAGATTTTGAATTCTTATCCTTTCGTATCCGTTCAAATCCCTTAAAATACAATTAATTTCACATGTAACATAGCGTTCATCTACGTATTCTGATGACTTGTTAGAACGTATCTTACCATTCAACAAGTCAAGTACACGTAAAGACTAACGTATCATTTGCGACAAAGTCTACAAATCGCTCTGCACACGACATATTACACTTATTCGTGCAGTTTACATATTACATCACTCAGCAAGCAGAAAAAGTATTAAACCCTTTTCTTGCAAAATTATTGTAATGTCTGGTAACTAGGTATCTTACAATTTGGACACGACAATTACTATTTTATGTGAAGTAACTTTTCTGGCTGCCAACGGAGGGGAACATCATCACTTCCTCAGAATAACATAAAATAAATATTTCCCAGCCTTAACAGAATCACCGTAACCCAATTTCAAAATTCCGAAAGAGACGAAAACTCGTTGCAAGGTCAGTGGTGAAACATATGACAACAAGTATCAAAATCAAAATAAAAAAGAATCCAAATCAATAAAAACATTGACGTAACGCGAAGAAAACCGGTTAACGGTTTCAGCGACGAGAAAGGTCTTGTTTTCTCGAATCAAAAGATGCGAAATGGAATTACACCTGATCAAAGAGAATTCGACGACCTGTCGTATTTTTGCAAGAAATTTCGAAATGAATTTTTTTGCAAAAAGTGCCGAAAAAAAGGTGAAAAGGTAACGAGGGTTACGGTAGCGCCAGCTCAAAGGGGAGATACCCTAAGTGGGGCACGTTGTTTCAGATGCAATTTGGGAGAGATTTACAATAGAATCTTTAAAGACAGGCAGAAAGATTTTAGCATGGTATACAAAAAATATTGAGATGTTTAGACATAAGAATCACGAGAATCCATCACCCTTTCGAAAAACCTTCAAAAGTCGCCAAAAAATCGGTCGATTGCGCAACGACTTACTCCCTTCACTGAGTACTAATTAGAAACAGTTAAGAAACTCGGGTGAACTGGATTTCCAAAACACATCTTCATTGGGTTCTTGCTCAAGGGCGGAGGGAAATCGCAGCTAATTTGCATGTGGAAGATCTAGTTCATTCATTTATTTAGAGCATGACTAAGACTTCGAAGTCTCAAAAACTAATAAAGTTAGTCAAAATCCAGGTGCGCGAGTCCATTTCGAATAACTTTTAGAGCTTTAAAAAAGTTTCAGAGGGATTTATGCCAACAGAAATTGCACCTGCAATAAGAAAATTAGAAAATTAGAGATTTCGACAACATTTTTGTGTTTCAGTCGATAGAAAGGCAAAGCATCGCGAAAAACGCGCCAATAATATAAAACAATTTAATTTTATTTCTATAATAGCATTGCCCAAAATATTTTTGATCAATTTAAATTCGAAAAAATTTATAAATCAATAAGATCAGTGGCTGATTAAACATGTTTAGGAAAAGATGATCGATCAAATTATGAATATTCAAATTTTTAATTAAATATAAATTAGTCATTTCCTGCACAATTCAAAATAAAGTGTTTTTGAATAAAATTTTAGGAAAAATCCAAAAAGTTCAAAAATGCAAATTTGCAAAAAAATCGATAAAAATGCAAATTTCAAAGTCACAATTACAAACAAAGTTATCCATCTTCGAATCAACACGAACTTACTTCTATAAAACCATAAAAACCACTAATTTCACCTAAAAATCTTAAAATTTCCTCGCAAATATTCAAATTTCCCAATTTCCCCACCACAACAATTCCCGCGCCTGTCCTCTTAATGACCCTGCACATGCTTTTGCAATGTTTGCAATGCGACAAAGAGCCGCGGTGCAATGCACTGCCATTCTCGACCCGAATAAGGTGCGGATCCGCGAGAGAGCGCAACGATCAGAGAGAGGGGGAGAGAAATGAGGGAAAAACAGATAAACAGAATATAATGCGAGAAATATTGCGGATGCAAAGTGATAATAAGAAGGAGTTGGTGAGCTTGGGATCTTGGGGAGATAATTAGGGAGTTAGATGGGTAAGAGAGGACGTTACAATATATTTGATATTAAATATGCAAAAAAACGCTGAAACTATCCCAAGTGACCCTTCAATTTTTTCAAATCTTATGTGTATACTCTAAATAGGCCACAAGTAATTTCCTAAAGTTTTCAGCAGACGTAGCTAAGATACTACATGATTTTGTTTGCAATGGAGTGTGTAAAATGAAGAGAGTTTGCCAGACGACAAGTGTAAAAATGCGTTTTAATTTGCACTTGATCGAGAATCTCCTTAATTTGAGCAAAGCACAGGAAAAAGTTTTTATATATATCTTTAAAACCCTTGTGTTAAATTTGAGACAAGTTTCCACAAAATTGGAAAGTTGAACCTCGGCGCTCTAAGGTCAAAGTCGAACAATCTCTTCACTTTCTTGCATTCTTTCCGGATTAGGTGTTAATCCATCAGAGTTTGAAGGCGCAGACATCACGCCTTTGTTCCTTATCAAACACCTCTGCGCCACCCTAGAAACATCAAACATGAGGCATTCACAATACCAATGCAAAGTTTGATGTTCAAAAATTTCATCAAATAAAACACTGCTTATCAAGCCTTTATACCTGCGTTTACCCTAAGCACACTCCTCTTATAATCCCGCCAACCTTAGGCTATAATCGTCTCTGAAGAACTCAACAAACAGAGCCCCAAAAAAGTCAGTGGAAGAGTGAGAAAACCCATTTAGCGCTCTCTAATTCGAGAAAATCGCTAATTTCGCTCTATCAGCAGAATGCCGGCGGCGATATTCGCGCGAGAAACGAGAAACGCATTCAACGCATGGTTTATTTATGATCCACCTGGAGTCAAAACCTGAGAAAACACAGTTTCGAGAGGTCAATCGGCGGCGAAACGGAGCGCGGGGCCTTGAGGGCCGCTGCTCAAAAGTCCTGACCATAACTCTCGACCGTCGAGAAGTTTTTAAGGGCTGAGGAGCATGAGAAGAAAAGTTTAGGTGTTCAGAGTCTAGGTTAATTTCGGGGGGCTCAGTGCTGCTCTACTTTTTTCAGATGTATCTTGCGCTTTGCAGAAACACTCGAGGTCATCATATTAACAGTCAATAAAAAAATTCGATTTATATGTTGAGTGTAACAAAACAGGCATTCTTTTCAGCGCGTGGAGTAAAATCTTGCTTCAAACTATCAATTCATTTCCAAACAAAATTCGAAAAAGTATTGGAAAAAATGTTTTGTCTGGCCGACACTTCTCATTTTGTGCACTCTCTCTCTCACCAAACATATCGTTAAATAGCTCGGTTGTGCTTGCGAAGCTGGAGCTAATATTTTCTGGGATTGAAAGATCGACTACCGAGAGCGTCTGGGCAAAAGTTCCACCTAAAAAGACGTTTTCAATGTTGGTATTTCCACTCTAAAAGGTTTCAATCTTCTAAGAAAAGATAATTTTTGAAAAATACGTTCCTTGCTTAACTAGCCCATCTAGGTCATCAAACTCATCATTACTTAACTCACAGTCCACCACCCTCTCTTATTTCATCGCTCCAGTTTTATCGCGCCGACAAAGATTCGATCAGAAAGCCCAATTTAACCGCAAATTGAGCAGAAACTGTAAATTCGGGTCAACAAACAACGCAGCACTGTTAAAAAGTAATTAAAATCCAATCGAAAATCCTCTCCGAAGACAAAGCGAACGCAATCAAAAAATCGCCCATAGCAAATTCAAACAATAATTTTGAGGGAATTTCGCACAATTCCCGTCAAAACAAACATGACAATAACTGGATCCGGAGATATTACGAGAGACGAGCCGGTGCGGTATGTACGAAGACGGTTGTGTAATCGAGGAAGGGAGCAGACGACGGTAAAAATGTATTGTGTTTAGAGAAGAAATTGGGTGATAAAACTGGGGGAAATGCTCAAATCAGAATTCGTTGATCATAATGAGGCTTTTCAGAGATAAAGATTTGAAATTTGTACCACATGTACCAAAATTTAAAGATCAACAAAAGCCAAAATTGGGCAGGGCATGAGATGAACAATGCTTTGCCAAAAAAACCAAACTTCTCCAAAAAAAGTCAAGAACGTGTTTTTAAAAAACGTTTTTTGTCCGGCCCACCCTCTTCTTTTTACGTACTGTCTCGCAAAAAGATTTTTACGAGTCTCTGTCGCAGCTGCAAAACGCGAGCTTAGATTTTTTACGATTCAAATAAGGACAAGCTGGGACAACTCTCAAAAATTTCAAGCAAGCCATCATAAAGCGTCCGGAGATAGCCAAACGTATATGAAAAACATAGTGATGCTACTTAAGGCACGGTTGAAATTACCTTTAAAACCTTTCTAAAAAAAGATAATGTACTCTGTTCTAACATATCAAATTCTTCATTATATAACAAACTCTCCAGTCTCCTCTGATTACCCTTCTAACCTAGAAACCTTGATCTATTTTGGTCTCAAATTTTAAAAAAATATCCTTCAGTTCCACGAACAACCACCAAAATTCCCCAAAAAAAAAATCCCTGACCCTCGGATTAATAATGGCCTTCCGGGCGCGTTCACTGAGGATTTGGCGTCCGAGGACAGCAATCAAAATGTTCGCTCGAATCTGCTGCCTTCAGATCGCGCGCGACAACCCGGCTGACCCACAAAAAAGCCTCGCCCATGCGATGAAGAGCAGCCTTTCCCCATGATGATGTGTGATGGTCAAGGGTGCGCTGAAGAAGATGGGCGACAATGGGTGGAAATCAATGTTGTCGAAAGTGGAAGGAGATGTTTTACTTCATTTGCGGAATGAGTGTACGAGGAATGAGGTGATTACGGAATATTGTAGAATGAAAGCGGGTAGAAATACGATCTTTTGCGCTTGCAGAGCTCTTAGTGGCATTGAAAAAAGCACTCCAATCGAATGCTTTGATCTGGCCAAAAATTTGTCATTGGTACCGAATAGACTAATCATCAGAAACCACAGTAAAAACTGGAGCACATTTTTTTTTATTTTTGCCTTGGAACATTAAGTCTTTACTATTATATATATAATAGAAACAAGATGTTCAAGTTTTCTACAAAGTTATCGTCAAAAAAGTTCCTCCGCTTATCCGAGTCTTTTTATGTGAAAATGACGTCATGATTTGAGAAAAATCATTTTTAAAAATGACGGACTGACTCAAAAAATTGTGTCTTAAACAACAAATGTATCTGCAAACCGCAACTCAAAATTAAAAACGAGAAATTATTGCAAAACCCATATCTATTATATAATGATATTCCAATTCTCAGCAGCATCAAATGCTTCAAAAAAATTACAAAATCAAAGGCCTCAACGCTCTATTTTTTCAATTTCCAACCTTTCCTTTGTCCCCGCACCTTTCCGCTGCCCCTTTTTTCAATATGCAAATTTCGGCCTTTCCCCTTCCAAAAACGGAAATCATTTCCCAAAAATAATTACCGTGACCATGGCAATGCCGGAAAAAACACAATGGCTTTGCTTACAATAGAAAAAAAATCGGTAAAAACGCGGCGTTTTCGCGCGTGGATGAGCTAAAAAATTGAGCGGCTTAAAGTGTGGGGGGATTTGTTCATCTCCATTTTTGGGTGAATCCTCGCTTTTGAAACGATAAACCTCACATGGATTAAAAGGCGGTGGCGATCATCTCTGGAATAGGTAAAAAAGGCGGTCAGAATGGAAGAAAATTGATGAGAAATGGACTTGAAATAGTAAATTTTGTGGCATTATGGGTATTGCGGTGGCCAAATGGTCTTATAAAACTTAGAAAACGCATAAGTCTTTATAGAGCCTTCTATGTCAATGGGCCTACTATAAAGTCTTTGTATCTCAATCCAAAATCCGAAATTCCAAGAAAATGCAAATTTTGTCCAAAAATTTTGAAATTTTCCTCCGAAATCTCGAACAATAATTCATTTGTCTGCATCTTCCGCGCTGACCATATGGTAGGTATTAGAAACCAGGGAATATCTCACAAATGATATATTTTCCCACAGATGTTTGAAAAATTAGACTGGCGACAAAGACAATGGATATTTTATATTGTTGTAGATGGATTACGTCCTCATTTTACGTATGTTTTCGCAAAACAACATCATTGAATATCGTCGCTCTGCCAGAACGCTATAAACCTAGATTCTAAAGAGCTGGAACGTGGCCCATTCAGATTGGCATGGAAAATTTGAAAAGCCGGCTTCAATGAGCTTGAAAAACATGGAATTTTTGATTAGAAATAACCAATAGTTTCGTTCAATATCCACGCGATATCAAACACTCAGTCCTAAGGTTCAACAACTCTTTTCCTTTCTTTCCCCTCCTCTCCCAACAGCCTCAAGCACCATGCTTACACCAATTTCTTTCCTTCATCAGCCACCAATTTGCAGATTACAAAAGCAAAGAGAAAAACAAAGGCCCACTTTTTCCGTTTCCGAGAGTCCCCTAAAAAACGCCTCGGGCGATGGTCATCCGAAAATGGAAAGCGACAAAAGACGCGCAGTATCATTTCTGTAACGAGTCGCATAAATCGCGGCGGTTAATAAGCCGCAGTTAATGGAACGGAAACATAAAGGGTTTGGGGGATATTATCGTTTTCTTTTTTTTGTATTAAACTTGGCGTACTTCGGAGACTAATTGAGCAATGGTTGAGGGAATTGGTTCAATGGGTCATAGATTGCATATTAAATGTATTTTGGATGGGGAAACCGGAATGCGGAAGTTGGGAAATGTTAAAAATTATGGAAGATAAAGACAATAGACCAGCATAATAAAGGCCAATGGCCAAGATGAGGTCAGAATTAGTACTGCAGGAATAAAAGAGGGTTGTAAGGTAAAAGAAGTCAGTAAAAGTTTATAAAGCGGGTGCACAAGGCACAACGCTCAGACCTTGGCCAGATTTTATATGTTTGATCTGTCTACGCCATAGATAAATTGTTGTCAAAGTTTTTGCCGAAGTTCTTCAATTTACAACCAAATATTGCCAACAACGGCGTCAACACACCTCGCACGATCAAAGCCTCCGTCTACCCTGCACTAAGACCGTTTTCTTAGCTTATGCAAATTTTTCCTCTGTCATTAATCTTGACCAACCCGATAGCAAGCGCATCTCCGCTCCGCAAAATATGCATTTCCAATCGGAGCGAGCAATAAATTGAGAAATGACCAGCCGATAAGATTTTTTCGAAATAAAAACAAATCCATCTCATGCGACCCTCGGATTTTGCCCCAGGCTCTTCAAAATCGCCGTCTGCCGCACTGATAACCCGACAAATGCCCGCTGGGTCAGGGCCGAAGACACACGTCCGGCACCTGTCGCGGCGCCTTCAATTGTTTCTCATTTGCTCGGCTGCTTATTGTCCATTCGCTTTGGGATGGACCTTCCTTCCCTTCCTCTCCGCTTCCTTTCGTCTTTCGCCGTTAGACATCATCGTCTTCGGACAAACAAAAGTTGCGTGCAATGCGTGGTCAGTTTAGCGGAAGAGAATATGAAAAAAAATTATGAAAAAATGCCGGGAGTGGACTTTGGAGGGAGAGTGATGGCAAATCAAAAGATATCAACAATAATAAGAAAAAAATTTTTTGTTTGACAGTAGGAGTGGTCGAAATGCACCGCTCAAGTTTGACGAAACATGACGCAGATCTGAATTAGAGCCAAGGCTCTGTTTGATACGAGGTGCGGAATGTTTCCCCAAAAAGAACCTTTTTTGAGGGAGCTTCAAAGGGTGGTCGTTTTCAGTTTACTGAATCTCCTCGTTTTGCGTGCTCTCTCGCGGAGAAAATCACCGATATATCGGCGGCGGCTACAAAGCAACAGTTAAACTTTACTGTAGCCAAAGATGTGCGCAAATCTTGAGCAAAATTTGACAGTAAACCGCATGCCCTAACAGCTTCCTACCGAAATTCCAAACGATGGAAAAAATCAGATCCGAAATTTCACAGAACATTATCGACCACCCTCAATGTCATCAACTGAACCACGACCCCGAATCCCGTAAAAACAAAAATTTCTTGCTTCAGCGGCATCATCTTGGCGGTGGAGCGTTGCAGGCAAAGAAAACTCGAAAATGAGTAAAAGTCGGATTTCGGGAGATCTCGCCTCACTTCCTCTGTCGCCGAAAGCGAAAGTTCGCTGACGGAATTTTAATAAAAACAAAAAAAGAAGACTTTTTTCTGGATTTTTTTGAATTTCAACGGAAACGGAGAAACTTATGGAGTGTAAAGAAGGTAAGGATTTGGAAAAAAGACTTGAAAAATCGTTAAATCAAACTTTTAAATATTTTCTTTTAAAGGGTCAGCACATCTACTCTTGATGAAACGAAATGTCCAAAAAGTTTTTTCGTCTACTGTACCAATAACAACGGAGAAAAATAACGGTGGCATTCTACATGCTTACTAATAGTTATTTTCCTGTTTGCAACTTTAGCGCTTTTGTTTTCGCTGCAGGACAAAAGTAGCCGTTCTGGCCCTTTAAATCTTGCTTACAGGACTTATTGTTAGTCTTGAATGACAAACCGAGAACTTTTAGAAAGTTGACGGATATTTAGCACCTTTTTGCAAGTTTGACATGAGAATACTGTAGAACAAATGGTTTATAGAAAATTATTATTTTCCTTGCAAAATGGACAAGGATATAACCAAAAAAAATTTTATTTTCAAACTCCTCTCTGATTTAGCGTACTCTCTCGCCGACGAAGATTGTTGAATATTTCAGCTACGTCCGCTACAGACAAGCCTACAATTTCAATAATTTAAGTGTAGGAACAATAATACAAGCGCGAAAACTTTAGAGAAAATCCACGAATCAAACTGCGGACAACTTTTCCGATAAAAAAATCAGACTCAATAATTTTATTCACATCCCCATCGTCCAAGCCGTTGAAACTCCCTAGAATAACCTTTATATTAGACTGACATCTGGCCACAATCAGTCCATAAATCTATATTTAAAACGAGGCCAAAGGGTGGCTGATTCAGCCGCCCCTCCGACCACCTTCAAGTTCCATGGCCCAACAGCTGATGTCCGCAGGCATTTTGCGTTTCGTTTTCGTAAATTTTAAAACGTGGAATTCCAGAGATTCCGGTGTCTGGAAAAAGTGTCAAAAACGGCGACCCGATTGTCCGAACTTCATGAAGAATTGGCCATCAGCTGCCGGGGAATGAATGGGCCAAGTGATCGGTCAAATGCAAATACGAAATATTTTGAAAAGACGAAATGATAAATAATCGGGCGACGGAAGAAGGTTTGGTTTTTGAACCTCGATGAGATTGATTAGCATGAAAGGCGTGATATAATGAAAATTCGGGATTTTTGGAGTATTTCGAAGTTAAAAAGATGGGACTTTGGGACGATCAAGACCCATCGGGATGGCTCTACATTGAAAAGGAAATACGCAAGGCTCAATCATCAGATTGGAATGAAACATGACCCAAATGTTTTTAAAGACATATGGGAAAATTTTTACTTACATTTTACAGAAACTGTCGAGGGTTTTAGACCGAAGTTTCGAGGGCGTTTTGAATTTTTCAACTAAAACAACTCTTTTAGATATACGAATGCGTAGGCTTGTTGCCAGAAACTTTTTGTCGACTTTTTCTGTTCCTCCTTCCCACTATTACAATTTAGTTTAACTGAAAAGATCGCTGAATTTCCCGAGTGATCTTGCAACGCAGAAACGGAAATTTTCAAAAATTAGCATACGAATGGTATTGGGCGTGCAACCAAAATTTTATGTAGATGAATTGCTTGTATCCTGAGAAACTGCCTTTATAAAAAAAAACCTTGCAGATTCAACAAAAAAATTTTGCAAACTAAATTTCAAATGTTATCGATTTTTTGCTTCCTTAATCAGCATTGTTTTCAGCTCTTTCAACGACTCTGCAATCTGTTCATACAGTTCCAATTGTCGTCCTTTCAACCCGTCCAATATGATGTCATCCTGTAGGCTCTTGGCTTGTCGTAACAGTCCCAAAAGATGATTTATCTTCCCAATAGTTCTGGTCGGCACATTATGATCCCTAAGGGCTTTTCTCAAATTTTCGGTAGAATCGATAAGCAATTGAAGAGTATGAGACAACGGATGGAGAGGATCTACGTTCAAAAGAGCGTTCAAAAAATTGGCCACTTCGCCTCGAGGGTTGAAGTGATGTAGATCGCCGGCTTCAAAGGCGGTAACAACGGCTGATCTGATTAGGTAAGAGTTTAGGCCGATAAAACCTTCTTTGTTAATAGCGGCAATGTTGCGATCGATGATTGTGTTTTTGGGGTTCTGAAGTGTAAGTAAGTTTATGTTCCAAGAAAATAAAAAAAATATTTGGAGAAGACAGCCGTCTAATTTCATACCCAAAAAAAAAATGGTTAGTTAAGGAATTTTGTCATGACATATAGAACACCTCACCTTTTCCAAAGAGTGTAAGAAGAATATTTCCTCATCCAGAAAGACTAGCTCATCATCCGCCGCTTTCTTTGCCAAGATGTTTCGAATTTCTTCCATGTGTTTGATAAACGCTGTTAGCTTTGCTCCAAACAGGTCGGAATCCGGAATCTGTGCGATCAAGCGCTTAATGCTGAATACGTGATCGCTAATTTCAATGCCATATCGATTTCCAAGTTTTAGAATCTGAAAATTGAATGAAATTACCCTAATGGAAGGCGGCGTATTTTTAAAAGAATCCCACTGGATTAGGCAGGTCTCAAAAACAGGGCTGGGAATTTTTTAAAAAACGACGCGATTATTTTGCCGCTGCGGTATTGAAAGTTTTTTGCGATACGATAACAATGATTCGACAGCTAAAAAATGGCAATTTGTTTAAAAGTTGCTCTCGTGTCTCCGAAGTTTCAAAAATTTGTGTTTGCCATGCCCTACTTTTGCTCTAGAAGTGTTTCAAATGAAGTTTTCTATTTACTAACGTAATGTTGCTGCTGTCAAAGGTTTCTTCTTTTATGTTTTGAATTTTTATTTCGAATGCCGCAATGTTTTCATATATCACCCTTTTAGCAAGTTAATTCAAGAATTAAATTATCGTTGATTGCAGCCTTTTTTGCAATATCGATAAAATTGTTGATAAAAAAAGCGATAATGACCATAGCCGTACTCCCAGCCGCGCTCAAAAAAGCACTCGTTTTAATACAACGCCGTCGACTACAGTAACCCACCTGACTGTCAATGAACAGCCTCTGTTCCACGACTTTATTGAAGGGTATATCAAATCCTGAAGAAGTGAAGATTTTGAAAAACCTTTTATCCGCATCCGACTCGCTCGTAAAATTCAACGCACACACAAAGCCAATCAAGAGAAATCCGGCCACAATGAACTTCATAATGAATAATTTTAAATGCTTTTCAGATCTTTTTAAAGTCAAAGACGAACAAAGGGTCATTTCATTATACGAAATGATTTGAATTTGAACTTCCAATTGCAGATGTAAGGGGGCGTTGGATTGTGCAGCGAGTTAAAATTTATGTTTAAGATTTGAATAATCAAGTGCCTTGTTGGGTAGAGAAATGTTTAATGGATGATGATGTAGTATATCCATCAGAAAAACAAATCACAAGCAATGGAAAACCTTATTTGTTATGGAAGGGTTTTGTTCTACAGCAGAGTTAGATACCCAATAGCAGCGAAACACATCATTAATAAACCCCGCCTCGAAAGGGTACCCTTGATAAGAATAGGTCGATTAGAAGACTGGACATGAGAGGGTAGGGTCGGAGGACCCTTGTTGATCGGAGCAGGTAACTAACTCTCTTTTCTATTATATATCTTGTTCACTTCCTACACTTATTTTTGTAGCATTGTATTGCATTGGTTGTACCCTCCGGGTTTGCAGTATTTTAATGTTTTTTAAATAGTTCTCGATTTTGAATTAACCAATTCTAATATTCAGCACTTCACCTCGCGTGCCGGCTAAAAATAGCCATTCAGCGGCGGAGCAGCCTCAAATTTCCAGAAGTTGATGTTCTTGCTTCCTCAGACTTCCAAAGTTACTTGTTAGAGACAAGGTTCTCCGCATTGTACAGAGATCCCACAATTATTGCATCATTTTTAGCGCGCTGAATATAATTCTTACAAGAGAAGTCTTGATGCGAACCAAACAGTACTACTTTTGTTGTAAGAACCACTGAAAAGCGTGTTCCTGCAAATCAAGCCTTGTGAAATTATTAATACTCCGGCTTGATTGCTTTGCTCGCTTGTTCCAACACACAAAAATTATGATTAAGAGATGATTGCGAATTTAATTCAATTCGAAAGCAAAGGCAACAAAACGATTTTTGCTGCAAGGTCGACAAATTTTACGACCGCTTTAAATGCAAAATTTAGAACCGATTTTTGCGCGCAATTTGATTTTCGAAATTATTTCTTTTTCGGCTGATCACAGAGCTTCCGTTTTCTGTTTTGCTCGAGTTTGAAGTCAAAGGAGTCAATTGCCAGTGGCCATGAAGTCGATCTACATTTTTTTGGGTGTAGCAGCGGCGGCTTTGGTAAGTTTAAACTTAGAAATATCCTTTCTTGGCACAGGTAGTAAATTTTTGGCTCGGTTTGATTTTTGATCTTTAAATTAGCATTTTTTGCCGAGTATTTTACATTCCTTTATATTTTTAGGTCGTATCCTTTCCAGTCAGTTCATCCGACCGACAACTGGCTGAAAAGATGGCTAGAGTTATGCATGCCGCTGGAATTAAGGTTCCCAAAGCACAAATTGTCCAAAACTTCCTCAAGGAACTTAAACTTGTAAGTAGTTGTCGAAGTATGCGGTTCAGAATTTAATATCACGTATTTTATAATAATTTTCACCCTAATCTCCTATTGTTTCAGTTCTCATTCCTCAGTCACAAATTCAATTTGGCCAAGCTTTTTGATTACGTCCGTCAAACCTTGGCCGAACTCCCCGATGATGATCTACTTGGTGATGGACTGATCTCTGTGTTCTATTCGCTCGAGGCGTTTCGGGACAATTTGGAGGGAAAAATCGGAATTCTCCAGTTGACAACTTTGGATCGATCCGTTTCGTTGATCAAGTTCATTTATTTTGTAAGTTTGGGACTTATGGCTCATTGGGGAAATTTTTAGATTGAGAGATCAGATTAGAGTTTACGGAATGGGCGAAATTTTAAGATCGATATTTAGAGAAAATTTAATTGAAAAACTGTTTTTATGCATCTTTCTTTTTATTTTTTGCCCTTATTCTGTTATTTATAGCATCTCATTTCAGCGAAACCGCTTTATCGTCAAGTATAGCACCATCAACAAATACCTCAAACTGCGTCTCAGTGAAGCCAAGATCTACAAGACGGTCCTTGGCCATGTCACCCACGTCTTCGAGATTGGCCTTGCTCTGGGATACGACCCAATCAACGAGTACAACGCCTTGAACAAAGCTCTTGAAGAGTTCGAGTATCGATCGTTTGAAAATGCGATTGATGCATATTTAAGAGCCCTGGAGCAATTGGTCTTAGCGTTGGCGAAGAATGGTGCAGTTTATGAGGATACGGCGTTCTTGACAGAGGAGATTCAAACGTTGACGTTGGCTGCGAAGGAATGGAAGTTAAAGAAATATTTCGAAGAGAACGCCAACAAGCAGTCTAGGGATATTCCTTTTTGAATTATAGATTTGTACAATAAATATTCTGGTACGACTTTTAACGGATGTTTTTACAAGGTACATGTCAGAACCTGTCATAACTTTAACAGTAAATTTGCAGTTGCAAACCGGTTATGTCTGAAAAAACTTCTAGAGATATTTTATTGTACTCAGATTGTTATACAAAGGACGCTCTGTAACGATTTTTGCAAAAATCTTTTGGCAATATCGGTCGTATTTCTGAAGCTAATTTTTTGTCGGGTGACCCGTGGTTTGCTATGAAATCAAAAGAATCCTTGGCAGTTTTTTAGATTTTGTTGCTCCTACATTTACAATATGAAGTTTCACAAAACTACAAGTGAGATGCTACTGAATAACATGATTTTATTTTAACTGCGAATAAAAATTGGCTGAAGTGTTAGTTTTCACCTTCAGTTTTTAGGAGAGAGTGTTACATTTTTTTTGTGCTTGATCAAGAAGTGCTTCAAGTCCTTCAAGTCCTCGACGATATTTTCGTAGAGGCTCAGAGCTTTTCCTGAGAGTCCATTGAGCAAGCTGTCATCTTGAAGGGCTTTGGCCCTTTTCAAAATTTCAATCTGCTTCTTGACAACCGGATGTCCGATAACAACACCATTCTGTTTTTGGTAGATAAGATCGCGCTCGGCTTCCAGAGCGTTGATCAACCGACCGAGACTGGAGCTCAACGGGTGGGCGACGTCAATGGCCATGTGGGCCTTGGCCACGTTGGCAATGGCCTTAACCGGGTTGACGCTAATGTTCACACCTAGTTTGTAGGCTTCAAGAACGTTGCTGACGATGATGTATCTAATTTTATTTTCGGGAATTATAAAGCCAGAAGCCAAGTTTATTGATTGGGCCTTTTTGATAGCCAGGGCGCTTTGGGCGTCCTAAAAAATATATATGTTAACATACTTTGCACTTACTCTTCGCAGCACCTTCGCGGTATCAAGGAATGCATCGACGATGATCAATTTTGGTTCCTCAATTTTGTCTGCCAAGCGATTGCGGATATCTTGCAAGAGGTCAACAGCTTTACTAAGTTCAGGGCCAGTTTCATCCTTGCTTTTTGCGGCAACAAGTAGTTGTTTCAAAAATTTGTGGTACAACGGGAGTATTTTCTCATAGAGTCCCGCGGATTGGGAAAGGTCGACGATCTAAACAGTTAGGAATTTGTAGACGTTTACATACAGATTTTTGCATATCGACAACGAGAATGTGTGCAGTATTTTTGTCCAAGTTGCCCATGCCAACGTCATTAAAAAGCCGGATAAAATAATTGCGGATCTCTGTGTCCGGCAGCGACCCCTTGGCTGCCTGAAATGTCCGAAGTTTAAGTGATGTCACCTTTTCGAGCCCCAATCATCTCGATTAGTAAAAATCGCAGCGTTCCTGCTGTAAACCCCAAACTTACGGTCTGAGCGACCAACAAGGCTCCGAACAAAGCGAGGACGAGGAACTTCATGGTGAATATTGTGTGTCGACTTGACGGCGATATCGGTTTATATAGCATCTTCGAGCCATCTAAATATTTATAACTTGTCGCTATTATCGTCCTTTTCCCATTCGCATTTCGATTTTTTAATGAGTTAATAATCATGATTGGGGTTTGACATAGTTCACAGCACTTGTAAAGATCAAACACACCGTTATTGGCTAGAGTAATGCATGCCGCAGGGATTAAGGTCGCAAAAGTGCCAATCGTCCAAAACTTACTAAAGGCACTTAAACTTGTATGTAGTTGTCGAAGTAATCGAATAAGAATTTACTGTCACATATATTGTGATAGTTTTTACCTTGATCCCCTATTGTTTCAGTTCTCATTCCTCAGTCACAAATCAATTTGGCAAAGCTTTTTGACTATGTCCGTCAAACCTTGGCCGAGCATCCGACGATGATCTTTTCTCAACAAAATACGGCTAAAACGTTATCCTGCTAAATTCTGGCAATCAAATTGCAGTTATTATAATTCCATACAACACATCGGAAAAAAGTTTAAAAAGCTTTCATGGAAGGATCTCGTTATACAACAGAGAGTTACAGCTAGAACAAATTGTTCGTAGTAGACATGTTTTGTTGTACAGAGTTTGTTAAATAAAAGTTACAATTTTTGCAAAATTTTTGAGCATTATCGGTCATATTTTTGGAGTTTTTCTGTCGCATCGATTGGAATTTAGTTTACTATAAAATTTAAAAAGAAAACCTTGGCAGTTTCTGAATTTGAAGATTTGTTTCGATATTTTGACCTGTCGTTCTTGGCGGATTCTGCAAAGCGCGAGCTACCGAATAAGAAAATTGCAATCTCCATCTATGCCAATTTTTATAAAAATCTGAACGTCGCACTTGGGGTACTTCCCTTGTAAGTTTACAACACGGAGTTTTATATAATAAAACTCCTTTGTAGAATAGAACATGACTTTATTTCAAATTTAAATCAAAATTGGCTGAAGTATTTGTTTTCATCGTCAGTTTTTAGGAGAGTGTGTTACAATCTTTTTGTGCTGGTGAAGGAGGGGCTTCAAGTCCTTCAAGTCTTCAACGATACTTTCGTACAAGCTCAGAGCTTTGCCTGAGAGTCCATTGAGCAGGCTGTCATCTTGACGGGCTTTGGCCTGCTTCAAAGATCTAATTTGCTCATGGATAATCGAATGTCCGAAAACAACACCATTCTGTTTTGGGTAGATAAGATCGCGCTCGGCTTCCAGAGCGTTGATCAACCGACGGAGACTGGAGCTCAACGGGTGGGCGACGTCAATGGCCATGTGGGCCTTGGCCACGTTGGCAATGGCCTTAACCGGGTTGACGCTGATGTTCACACCTTGTTTGTAGGCTTCCAGAACGTTGTTGACAATGAAGTATCTGACCTGTTTCCCGGAAATATGGGTCCCATTGGCCTTGCTGATAGCTTTGGCTTTCTGGATAGCCAGGGCGTTTTGGGCGTCCTAAAAAATATATATGTTTATATTAACATGTTTTGTTTGCACTTACTCTTCGCAAAACCTTCGCGGTGTCGAGGAATGCATCGACGATGATCAATTTTGGTTCCTCAATTTTGTCTGCCAAGCGATAGCGGATGGCTTCCAAGTAGTCAACAGCTTTACTAAGTTCAGGGCCAGTTCCATCCTTGCTCCTTGCGGCAACGAGTAGCTGCGCAAAGAATTTGTTGTACAACGGGGATAATTGGTCATAGCGTCCCGCGGATTGGGCAAGGTCAACAATCTAAACAGTTAGGAATTTGTAGCCGTTTACGTACAGATTTTTGGATATCGACAACGAGAATATGTGCAGTGTTGTTGTCCAAATTATTGATGCCAACGTCCTTCAAAAGTCGGACAAAATAATCGCGGATCTCTCTGTCTGGTGGCGGACCAGCCCTTTTTCCGGCGGCTGCCTGAAATGTACGAAGTTTAAGTGATGTCACCTTTTCGAGCCCCAATCATCTCGATTAGTAAAAATCGCAGCGTTCCTGCTGTAAACCCCAAACTTACGGTCTGAGCGACCAACAAGGTTCCGAACAAAGCGAGGACGAGGAACTTCATGGTGAAGGTTGTGTACTGACTTGGAAACAACATCACTTTATATCGTGTCTTCAATACATTTGAATTTCAATAATTTGTCGCAACTGTTGTTCTTTTCCCATTCGCATTTCGATTTTGGTTTTAATGGGTTAATAATGATAGGGCCTTGACGTGGTCCACGGTAATTGCAACGATCCAACACACCGTTATTGTTTATCACCTCATAAATCCTGGAATTGACAGACAAACCTGATGCAATAGTTGTTAATGTTTTGCGTCCCCTTTGATTGTGGCCACTTTCACATTCGTTAAAATGCATTTTCGAACGACATGTTAATGGGCATCTGAAGTGCCTTGGAAAAAATGTAAGAAGATTAAATTGTTTCTACAGATGCGCCCATTATTATTACCGGATTATTAGTTTTTGTTCCGCTTAAAAGCAACGGACGCCGCAACAGCGATATAATCATCAGCGAAGCATGATGAAACTTGTTATCGTATGCTTGGCTCTTTTGGCCGTAGTTCAAGCCAAGGTAGTAAAATGAAGGCTTGCAAAGCCGTTGAGTTTTTGTTGTAATGTGTAATTACAGAGTGACCCAAATGGCGCCAGAGACGTAATCAAGAAGCTTTTGAACAGAGCCGGTGTGCCGATTACGGATTATCAAGCGCACGAGTTGGACTTGGGAAGCCAAAAAAACGTAAGTGCTGCACAACTTGACCAAATTTGCGTAAACTTTTGTGAACTTTGTTGTATTTCTAGGTTCTCGACCTTCTTCAAAAGTACAACCTCTACGATGAACTGATTTCAGCCTTTGAAAAAGTCGACCAGCTGTTGATTGCCTTGAAAAAAGAGTCCGAGCCCGAAGGTGCTAAACTTGGCCTTGTCATTGCTGCCTTGAGGGGATTGCGACACCGATTGGCTGCCAAGGCCAACGAAGACGAGCTTCGTTTCGTGGATTCCGAAATCGACCTCTTGAGCGCTCTGCGACACGTAAGACAACTGCAACGAAATTACCGCTGCATTTGGTTTGGTCTAAAGAATACTTGTTTTTGCAGGACGGACAAAACGCACTTGCCCTCGCCAAGGCTAAGGCAATCAATAGCGCAGGCCTCTTGAATCTATCCGACGCTGACATCAAGCACTCTTTCGTGTACAACATCCTCGAGTCCTACCTATCTGCTTCCAAACCCGACGGACGTAACCCTCGCCAAGTTGTGCTTGCTTCCGCTAAAGCCCTCTCCAACATTGACGTTCACCATCCATTGAGCAGTTCCCTCGGCCAACTGCTCGATGCCTTGAGAGAACAGCACAAATTTGTCCATGAGGTCAACAGAAGTAATAGCACCGAGATCGCAAAGGAAATTCGCCTTCTTGAGCTCGCCAAGGGACGTCAAGATGACTTCCTCTTGGACGGACTCAAAGGAAAAGCCTTGAGCATCTACGAAGACTTGGTGGAGAACCTGAAGGACTTGAAAAAAGAGCTCAACAAATTAAAATAAATTTCCCGTCAATCTAAATTGTACTCTACTGGATTCAACTGAATAAACGAACCGTTTCATTAATTATTTTGATTTTAAGCTTCTTCAAAATGTTCATTTTTTCTGCGACCGTTCTCCGCGTTTCGCGAGCTCTCCGGGCCGCAAAGGTTGTAGAATTTTCGCAAAAAAAATTTAATACTTTTTTTGCAAACTGTATTTATTACGATGGCATGTGGTGCGTAGTCGTTGCATAAAAATTGGTCATAATGTTCAAAAGGCCATAAAATTTACATTATGGGTCTTGTCAAAATGAGAAGACTCTGATGATTTTATCTTTCATTAGATTTTTAACTACTTTTTCTGACTCTATATAAGCGATCTATGCGATGTCGGAGTCACAATCGATTAGAATGAAGTTTCTCTTCGGCTCTTTACTTGTTCTCCTCTTGGCTCAAAGCGTATGTTAAAGTGTTTTTCAGGCAAATTTGCGGATAATTTAAGGTCTCTGCCCAAGATCCACAGATCCGAGACATCGTCTACAAATTGTTGAACAATGCTGGCATAAACATCAGCAAATCAGAAGCTCATGAGCTTGTGTTGAACTATAGACATGAGGTGAGCTGTTGGCTAAAATTAATTTCCCTTTTACATTTTCTAGGCTATCAGCTTGGCCAACAAGTACAATCTCTATAATGTTGTGGAACCGAGGTTGGAGAAAATCGATAGAAAATTTGCGGCGCTTAAAAATGAATCGAGCCTCAACGGGCCGAAACTAACTGCTATCATTGGCGCCCTAAAAGCGCTGAGAAATAAGTTGGCAGCCAAAGCTAATGAGCTTGAATTGGCCTTTCTCGACGCTGAGATCGACGTATTGACTCCACTTCAGACCGTAAGTGAAAAGAAAAAAATCTATATTTCCTGTGGCTGATATTAGACCGGATTTATTAACCTCAACCCGTGTTTTAGACCCCTGCCCAAGATCTCCAATTCGCAAAATACAAGCAAATCAATAGCAACGGAAACCTCGGTCTCAGCGACAAACGAATCCACGAATTCCTTGTCAACACCGCGCTGGAAGCCTACAACGAGGCCGCCAAGGCAAAGCTCAACCCCGTCAGATTGGTTAAAGCCTTCAATGACGCCCTCTCAAACCTTGATCAACAACATCCTCTTAGCGCCTCTCTCCGCGTTCTCATCGACAGCTTGGTCGTGTTGGACCGGGCCATCCACCTACCTCATAATAGAGCCATTGGAAAACATGTTATCAAGGAGCAAATCAATTTGCTACGAGCTGCCAAATCCCGCCAAGATGACTATCTGCTTGACAATCTCTCTGGAAAGGGATTGCAGATCTACGAAAGCATTGTAGATAACCTGATGGATTTGAAGTCCGAAATTCGTCATTAATTCTGTTAATTTTACATTGAGATTTGCTGCAAATGAGATAAAATCATGAGAAAAAACGCTTGTTGGAATATATTATAGAAAGACGTGCTACGACAGAATCTTTCCAAAATTTACGTCTTTTCGGTGTTTTCGGTACTCGAATTATTGACACTAGCAATTTCTTCAAGTCGGGATCAAAGAAAGTGACACAGATTTTACTCTCCCGTACTACCCGTAGTACTATTAAAAAAATATTTCTAAATATCTGAAACAGAAATAACGGGAACTAACCGAAATTCTGAGAAATCAATTTAGGCGTACAAACGTGGGTATAAAATTAAAAGAGAATCTATCTAAGCGCCGCACTTCAAAAACCAACCATGTTAATCCCCCGGTATAAGGTAGTCTTTATGACAACAAGACACTTAAGATTCAACGTCAAGCATCCTTCCCCTGATTTGTGCGTTTTAACGATTTACTTTACCGCCTTACGCATATATAATATATACTATACATGTAAACATGCTGCCCATTCTTTTGCGTCTTTTCAGTCATCAAACTTAATTTATTTTTTTGCAGTTTACTTCAACTCATGTTTCAAGTCCTTTAAAGCCTCAACCAGCTTCTCAAACAACAACAGTTAATTTCCACTCAATCCATCCAAAATCGTATCATCTTCCCTGCTCTTGGCCCGGGCCAATAAATTGAGCAGCTCGGGTGCAAAGCAGGGATATCGCGGAACAAGGCGACCATGAATAATAACCAAATTTGAAAGGTACAAAACTAGTTCCTTAAAGCTCTTTTGGACTCGTCCAAGCCCTAGACCCAATAGGTGAGCCTGTCAATTATGAATATGTCACAAACAAGGTGGTTGATATACAACAAAGGACTCTTTCCCAGCACCTCCCCAGCCTGATAACTGCCCTGAACCACCGTCAACATCATTTGACGGCAATCTTCTTTGCTCTTGTTTCAGCCATGCGGCCTCCATCACCGCGTAAAGATTCTTAACAATTGTGTCTTAAACAGGGCCCTAGAAAGTTTACAAATACGGAGCGAGTTGCAAACAACACAAACCCATTTAATGATGTTTAGTAGGGCAACCTCGGAATCAATTTTCAACACCTCCAGGAGAGTCGCATGTAGAAGCAATGTGTCTCTCAGATTGTTTAATACACCAATCAAAGGTGAAAGCTTCAGGTCAAGTAGATCACTACCGGGAACGGTGAGTAGGGTCTTGGTGACTTGCTGCACCAAAGGCACAACTTTGTCATACAAATTGTACTTGTTGGCGAGACGAATAGCCTGCAAATAAATTGTCATCGGATTGCTACTGCAAAAGAAGCACAATAAATCAGTTGTATCATGCAGATACTGTAATTATCAATCTCCTGTTGCCCACTTACATCATACTTGATCAAACTGATCATTTCAGCAATTTTCTCAGGCGTCTTATGAATGCCAGCAGCGTTCGAAATCTTTTCCATCTTCTCACTCATCTTTTTATCTTCACTTTGTGCATTGCAAAGCGCAGCTAAAACAAGAACAAAAAGTAGAAGTTACATGACAAAAAGACCTTTCGATTATACCGAATAACTAACTGACTGTTGCAACGCTGATTTTGATACACCTAATGGATCACATTTTCCCTGCATAACAAATGTAATGTGACCGAATAAATGTAAATCAAATTGGTCATAGCGATGTTAGATTATACAGAACTCAATATTCTACGTTTTGTTTGCCTACGAATTTATTGCAAAGTAAAGTTTTAATTGTAAAATAAAATTAAGGTTATATGAAGGTACGGGAATTCGGTTTTAGTGATTTACCGAATGTCATGAGAGAAAATCAATGAGAGCCATTAAAACATGGCACAAGTAGTGAGTCAACGAGTTTTTTGCATTTTTAGCAAAAAAGTGTGGCTTTCTGGTTTTTTTCACATATCGCGGGCACGTGCTAAATAAGCCACAAATCAATTCATGAAAAAGCTGGTCACACTTTAAAAGTCGAAACAAGACATTTAGCAACAAATTTGCAAGACAACACGCAAACATTGGAGAGAGCCGGCCAGGCAAAAAACTTTTTTTGCTTATGTCTCTTCCAAGGCAGCAAATTGTTTCCTCAAATTGTTTTATTTACTTTTTATACATAACCGTTCACAACATGTATGATTGCCGACAGTCTATTGAACTTTTTCCTTCGTCTGGCCTCCCATTTGACTCATTTGATTGGGTTTACCATACCTGGACAAAGCAGTTGAAGTCGGTTTGCAAATAAAACGCTTTTGTCTCAGCAACTCGATAGCAATTAAATTCATATCAGTGTATTCTGAAAATAAAATCGTAAAAGATCAAGTAAACCTTGTGTTTTTGCTTTTTATATAAGATTTTGCAAAATTTGGGTCAAATCTTCCCCTCATATATAAGGTCAACTGCTCCCTTTCGTCAATTCAGCCTTAAAAAGTAAAGCAAAATACGCATCCCCTCTGTTGATGAATTTTTAGTCAAATAACAATTTTCTATGTTTTGAGCCAAGTCTTTCCCTCAAATCAAAATTAATGAGTCATCTGTTTCCATGTGACAAATGACTACTCTCAAGGCCGGAATAAACTAGAATTTTCAGCATTCTCAGTCAGAAAACTCAACTTACTGTTCAGAACCGGCTCTTTCCCCTCCTGAAGTTCGTAATAGATCCTTCTGATGGCCCAATGGTAATCGCTGACGTATTCCTTAGCCGGAAACATTGGAAGTTCGACGAATTTGGTTCCCAACACCAAATAAATTGCACATCCAATTAGGCAGGCGGCAAGATAACTCCCAAGGTAGATAGAGGGAAGGGCCTCAGGGCAAATGGTGGTAATCTCGGGCGTGGGAATCGAGAATTCGGATGCTTCGTTGATATAGGCCATTGGACAACGGGGAAATTTTGAAAAGCAAAAATAAAATGAAAAAAAAATTTGAAAAATAAAAAAAATCTTTTTAATTTCATTTAAAAATCATTTTTCACCATATTCTCCATTGAACAGTGGTATTTATTGAGATTTGAAATCGTTTCTAGCCTCAAAAATGGGTTGCCTTTCTTCGTATCCACCTCTTGAGGTAAGTTATGACATCAATTTGTTTCTTTTACTTCTTTCTTTGGCCCAAAATTATGGAATATTTACTTCTCGAAAAAATAATTTCCCCAAGGTGCGCCCGAGCCTTAACTTTGACTTTATGAGCACAAATTTTACTTTCTTCACCGCTTTTTCCCTGAATAAAGTAATGATTTTTCACTTTTTAGATGATGATCCTAGTCGTCTTTTGTCTGCTGACCTGGGGAATTGCGATTGTCGTTTACTCTCAATACTACTTCTGGAGCAGAGGATTGAGTCAGAAGGCGGTCAAGGAGCGAGTCAAGGAATGCCTGAAGTGGGATATTTTATAATCAGAATTTGCTATTCGCTTTGAATAAATATTTTACTATTTTTTGGCGTTTTTTTTTTTTAATTTTCAATATCTTCAGCTCCCATGCTTATGTTTGTATCATACTTGGATCTCTGTTTAGCAAACTACCGTACAAACATATCCTGGCTATCACGAACAAAATCGCGAGCCGTAGGCCAAAACAGATCTCCATACAACGCGAGTCCACTACAACAAGTTTGTTCTTTTGACCGCTTGCGATTTGTTGCACAAGGGTTTAATTGTAATTTTTTACACCGCGATCATAAGTAATATAATATTTGTTGCCTTTTTTCCCACGGAAATTCTCCGATTATTAAACTTTTTACTTTTTTTTATTTATAATACATTAAACGTAATTTTGTTGTAAACTTGTCAATCAACCCTTCAAATCGAATCATATTTTTGTATTTCCGATATAAAATACAATCTCCGACAATGTGTCGACCACCTCAAATCGACGATTGTTTGATTTCAGCGGTTCTGATAGCGTTTATCAGATCAGCAAATTGTTTTTGTCTCTTGAAAAACTGATTCCGCGGTCGACCTGAAAATAAACATCATCTGTTGTAGTCATAAAATACGAGTTACGCAGAGAATAAGTAAATCGAAAGACTAAACCCACTTCCGTCAACGTCATTGATGCCGAATTCATCCGCAATTTCGTCGGTCAGTATTATTTTACCCGTATATTTGAAGGGATTAGGGCTTGTGGCTAGTTTACTGAGACATCGACCGGCAAAGTAAATACTTTCACCATCCTCAAAAAGCGCTGGATCAGTCTGAAATTTGAATATTGGATTGCAACTCGAAAAGTTTCATTTTCCAGCTAAATAACGTGGTAGAGAAGGGCATACCTTCCCCCTTCCGGCCAAAATTGTTTGTTGAATAATCTCGGTTTTGACAGCACCCGGCCAAAGAGAAATCGAAGTAATACCATAGTCTTGAAGGTCAAAGGCCATATCAGCGGCAAGGCGGTCACACTGAAAAACAATATCGTTGAGTCTCAAGAGAACCAATTTTTTGGAATATAACTGACTAAATGTGCTATTATTGTTTTGTCATCAAAAATTTGTATATTTGATACTTTTCAGTATCTTGCGCAATATTGGTATGTTACATAACTAAAACGTTTTTAACTTAAGGCTGGGATTCAGCAAGCTTTTGATTTCTCTTTTACCTACCGCTGATTTCCCAACTCCATATGGGATATTGAACAAATGTTTTATTCCTCCAGGCGAACTGACAGTGCAAATGAACCCACTCTTTCTTTTCACCATCAACCTTGCCGCATATACCGAGCAAATGTAATGATTTCTCAGCCCAACATTGTTCACAACATCCCAAGCGTATTCCGGCTCTTCTGAATATTCAAAAAACTTTTTGTCCACATTCTTTCCGATGTATTGGACTGCCGCATATGCATTATTAACGAGGATATCTAGTTTTCCAGACTGCTCTTTTTCTATTTTTTGGAATAATTTCTTCACATCATCGGCTTTACTGTGATCACAATAAGCGACGATTCCACGGCCGCCTTTGGCCGTAATTTCTTGCGCAACTTCCGCTAGACTGGTTGTGGACGGAAAGTTTAGTGCGTTTTCGGGTGATCGGCCAGTCACGTAGACGGTGGCACCAGCAGCGCCAAGTTCAACGGCTATTCCTTTGCCAATTCCTCGAGAAGCACCCGTTACGACGGCGATCTTTCCGGCTAATGACATACTGAAAA
Source organism: Bursaphelenchus mucronatus (assembly GCA_025436335.1). NCBI lineage: Eukaryota > Metazoa > Nematoda > Chromadorea > Rhabditida > Aphelenchoididae > Bursaphelenchus > Bursaphelenchus mucronatus. The sequence goes on from CM046359.1 coordinate 3,471,354, forward strand.
AAACAATGTGTTTTAAAGGTAAAATACGAGGATTCATGAGCCAACCGTAAAAAAGGAAGATAAAAATTATATTTCAAATAACTGGAGAGGAAAATCCTTGCTTTTAAAAGCTTCGGATCGGCTTTAATCCGTTGAAAAAAGATATCAAATTTAAGAGACAGATGAAGTGTATAATTGCCCACCGATTTTTGATCTGTCTGGGCGGTGCACTACCCAAAAAAGTTCAAAAATCTTTATAAATAATACGTTGTGGAACAGAGGAAAAGAACCAAAAAAAAAGAAGATTTTTTGGCTAGATCTTCTGTCAATTTTTGATAAAAAAACACGGTGATTTCTGCAAAGCGAAAGCTAAAATTCTTCTAAAAATTGAACCCATGCTTTGTGCCAATTTTTGCTTGTTTCGATCCTCGGAACATTAGTAGTATACGAAAAATCTTGGCTTATCCTAGTATAATAAATAAATTTTCGAAAATTTGAATGTTCAAAAGAAAAGGTTTAAAAAGAGACTCTTCATGTTTAACTCAAATTTCCCCTTTGCATTCCCTCCGAAGGCGTTTCTCTTAAAAAAAGCAACAACTATAAATGTTTCTCCTTTCCCCTTTTCCATCAACACTGATGGACAATTCATCATTAAAGCATGGTAACTTCATTACCTTTGCACTCCAATTTCTCTGTTCGTTGAAAAAATGCCGGGACTATAAGACTTGTGGCTTGAACGAAAAAAACCGCGTGCCCACGAGTAGATCGGTGGCTCTTTCAACTTTGATTGTTCGGGGAAAAAAGATTAACCGATCGCCAATCGGTGGAGACAAAAATTGTATTATGATACTTGCGGGAGAAAGTACGCGTATGGAATGCTTCGATCAACGGCAAAAGCTTTGAAAACAAGAAAATAAAGGAAGTAGAATGGGAAGACATATTGCAAAACAAGTGTTGAATAAGGTACATTGGTTGTACCTTTTAAAAAATCTTTGGTCATGTATTTGTATCTGTAAACTGTCCGCTAAGCATCAACTATTATACATGTAGGATTTCATAGCTGCAACTGCGGAAAAACATGCTTGTGTAGCAAACAATGGTTTCTAACAGTACTGAAAAAGCAGGTAGCATTCAGAGATGTTTACGACTTCAACCGTTTTCCCAGATACGTCCTTTTACCTTGAAGGTTTGCTTGCAAACACTTTTTTCAAAAAGTCAGCCCACTTAATGAAACACTGATTGCAAGACTCAAACTTTTTTTGTTCAAAATGGCGGCTACAGAACGTGTACAATTCACCTGATCATCATGTTTTCAAGACGGATGAGAAATGTTTTGTGCGGCTGCAAATTGTTTGTGTTTTGGAGTTGTCAAATCGTAGCGTATCCAAAGTCCATCAAACACATGAGATGGTCAGTTATACTGTGGCATGTTGCGTTGTGATCGGAGTCTAGCTCGGTGTATGGGATGATTGTTGAAGATGAGTGATGATGAATATTTTGGAGCTTTTCCGACATAACGGAGGCTGAGGCAACATGGACTGGGAAGATGTTGCAGCTGTAAGCAGCGCAGGTTGGGAAACGTGCCGGTCATCAGGTCGTAGAGAATCTATCCAAGTATGATTTAGACAAGTCTGATCGTGTTTATACAGAGGGTGCATAATGAGAAGATGTGTTATGTCTTTTGTATCACATTGTATATCAAGTGCACAGAGACCGCTAAGCACTCATTTGGCAACGTACTTTAATTAAAGTTTTATATTTTTAATACCCAATATGTTACCTTTTATTGCTTCATAAAATAAAAGAGGAAGGTATCAGGTTTGCATAAAATACGATGAATCTATTACAAAAAATGTCCCAGCGACATTCAAAACTCAAAATAAGCTTCTACCCATCATGATTGATAGCAAAACAACGACATATGTTATATTATGCAGGAAACACTGCACTTTTATCTACCTTCACTCTAATTTCATCCACCACTTAGTTTCTATAATAGTTTGTTTGAAACAATCAATTCATTGTGCTCATCGTGGTATCTGTTCGTTGACCTTTTCGGCATGGCTCTTCCTTGTATCTTGTGTTTCGTTGTAAACCCGCTTTCCAATTAGACTGAATATCGCCCCGCAATCAATTTAAGTGTGATTCCGCTTCGCGGCGACGTCCTTATTTAAACGTTTCCCTTTCTTTGATCGACTTATATACTCCCTTGAGGTCGTCGAAAAATTCATCGGCAATGAGATAAGCATATGAAGATTGTGTGTCCGAGACGTAGCGATTTGTCGGACATGTGTATTTTTCGTAGTTTTCGTTGGGTCACGCGGTCTTAAAGGGCATGTGATTATGTCAGAGACGATAAAGATTTGAAAGATGGGCGTGGGTATGCAAAAATATAAGGGCTTGTAAAATGGCGTCTAATATTAGCTAGAGCTTGTCTTGGTCAACGGTCGAAGGTGTTTTTAAGACTATAATACCTTAGATGCTTTAAAAATTTTTTGTTTTAAATTTTAAAGTCCTTGCTTCATGTGGAGGTCTGTCGAATCTTTTTCGAAAACATCAGCCGTTTGGCGCCTGGTTATCATTTTTCGATTATAAAAAAATATAATTACTTTTTAGATTAGTACACCTAGACTAGCCTTTTTCCTTCAATGGAGAGATGATTTAATGACAATCATGTTTGTTGTGATTAGCGGCTGGCTTTATAATTCTGCTTCGCAAAAACAACATGTTTAGGAGCAACCTTTCGTCTTTGTTTTGGAAATATATATTATTCTTGGTTGTGGTACCCAGGATCAAACAATCTTTGTCATATGGGGCCCAAAATTTGCAAATTGAAAATCAAAGGATCTTCTATTTGTCTCCAGTTGCCTAAAACTTATGAAAGCTGCAAAAAGAAAGCGTAAAATTCGCTGATATGCCTTCAAAAATTTTCTTAGACGTTTCATAAACATAGATCCTAATATTAAGGGGTTTTTTGTCTGACTATACCAATTTGCAACATAAGATCATAATTTTTTTATTTTCTTATTTCTACCGCCTTGGCTTCCCCAAGCATGTTATGCCCTGACTTTGGATAAAATGCACTATTCGTTTTGATGATTTTTAAAGAGTTCGTCAGTCTTTATGTTTTTCATCAAAACAGTTCGTTAAAAAACTTAAATTACTTTCATTAGCAGTGTAAACCACTCTAATTGTAATTGAGCTGTTCTTGGTTCGAACCTTTAATCGGAAAAATGAAACCACCCCCTGCGGGCGGTGATAAAACAAGGCTAGCCTTATCACGCCACAATTATTGAACCCGTCCATGGCCGGACACTTGTTTCTTTTATCTTATCGAGTATAAAACAACTCCTAACATCGACATACTTTTCAGTTTGAGGTGTGTAACTAAAGAGGTTTTGAAAAAACTTTTATCGTTTGGTTTGAGAATTTTGAATTTCTAAGCTCAATATTATTATATATTATCTGAACTGCGCTCTTTAACATTGTTTCAAAGATTTTGAGGTCAAAACGCGTGACTTACAAATGATGCAATACAAAGCTGATTTTTTCAAGTCTTTGGTTAAAAGCACTTTGAAAATTTTCGTTAATATTACAAGGCAAGTACCTTAGGTGTAATATGTATGTCTTAGATACGAGTACTTAGTCAACCAGGCCGTAGAAATTTTGTTTTCATATTTTACCAAAAATTTTTGATACAACACGTAATTTACAGTACAATGAGGCCTCTCTATAAAAAAAGTTCCGCTAATGATTGGCCGAAGCCTATTTGTCGGAGAATAACTTTTCTTTTATGTAATATCTAATTGTTCGGGACATCTTTCACTTCCTGGTTAGATACCAAAATTACAAACCAAACATTTGATTTGCAGATTAGAAGCTCAAAATGCCTTCGGTTTCACGTCTCGGCAACTTCGAAGTTCCCGACTTGACTTTCGCCGAATACTTTGTTGGCAGATTACTGGAGAAAGTGAAAGAATATCCAAACCGAAAGGCTTACATCTCTGCCGAGAACCCGAGTGACTTTGTGACGTTTCAGCAACTTTACAACAACATTAAGATCATCGAGACTTATTTGTTTTCGATTGGATTCAAGAAGGGGGATGTGGCTTTGGTAGCCTCCCAAAATTGTTGGCAATATATTGCCATATTTGGAGCTGTGGTGTCACGAGGCGGAGCGCTGAGCGGGGCCAACTCGGATTTTACGGCCTGTAAGTTGAGTTGTGGCAAATTTCTTTCTTGAGGGTATTGAAACTTTTGGCTTAAGAATCTTTGCGATTTCCTTTACAGATATATCCATGGGCTATTCTCCTATTTTCAGATGAGCACAACCGCCAAATCAAAGACTGCGGAGCTAAACTTGTCTTTTGCTCAAGCGACACCTTAGCCAAGATTCTTGAAGCCTCCAAGGGCCTCAACGTCAAGGTTGCCTTGATTGATGACGATCCAAAGGTGAAGCCGCCAGCCGGAGTTATTCGATTCTCCGATATAATAAAAACTAAGCCAAAGCAGTTGCCGGTGCCAAAGATTGACAAAGAAAAGGATCTCGTGCTTATTCCCTACAGTTCTGGAACTACTGGTGACCCGAAGGGTGTCATGATCAGCCACAAAAACATTGTCGCCATTCTGGAGGCTATTGATCGGTGAGTCGACGTATCAGTCTGTCGGGAAAACAATGAGGACCCTGTTTCTGCGTCGATCGCGTCGCTGAAGTGAAAAACAATTTGATTTTGCCTCGACACAGTGCATGTTCTCGGCGGCGATGCGGTCGTTAATGCGGCAAAGTGCTCATTATCAGTCTGGCCGAAAAAGAACCGGCCTCCCGCTCGCATCAAAATCGCGACCCTTTAGCGGCGCCGAAAGTTTTGGCGATGCATCGCAAAAGTGCGCGCGACGAGCAAAAATCGCTGAAATCTGGGGAACTTTGTTGATTGCACCGTGCAAAACACTAAAAAACAGCCGTCTGCACTGTGCAAAACAGTGAATTCTTCGAAAAAATGGGCGAGAAAGCCAATTCTTCGCGTGCGACGCGTCGCTTTTGTTGTTTTTTCGGCGACATGCGCCAAATTTTTGCGCGGTGCAAAGTGCGGTTGCGACAAAAGGGCGTGCGGAGGCCGGTTCTTTTTCGGGAAGACTGATATTTTAATAGTTTGGCCAAAAACTCGGCGGAATGGACCCCGCACTGTGCAGCACAGTGCGTACCCCGCGACAGACTTTTCGCACCGTGCATTTTCACTTTGCACAGTGCAAAGGACCAAAACCCGCACTGTGCGCCTGTTTCTGCCATTTTGCACTGTCCACCGGGAATTTAGTCTCGCTTTGGAAATCGCTGCGATTTTCGAAATTTCTTGCGACAAGTCGTGATTTTGGGGCTGCCGCTTCGAAAATCGTTAATTTTTTGCACAGTGCGGCCCTATTCTTGGGGAAAAAAAGCACAGTGCGGCCCGAAATTTTTTTTGGTTTGCACTGTGCGGCGCGCCGGAAATTGAGCTTTTCACTGTGAAATCATGCCATAATGATGCTAAATTTGAACTTCAAACACCTAAAATACGTTTTTGAATCGATAAAGTTGTCATCATGTTCGTAAAATCAAAATCAGAGCGTTTTAAAAGTACTCAAAAGGCGCTAAAATTACTTTATGACAATATTTTTGGTCTAAAACCACTCTTCAAGCACCACTAAACACCAAATCCCTTTTAAAAATATTATTTTCTAATTATCAGATACTTTAAGAAAACAATGTAACAATTTACTACAGTTATTAGCCTCACAAACCAAGGAATAACGAATTTGGAGCGCGCACTGTGCAATGCATTCAACGGACCGATCGCACTGTGCGTATTCCCCAAAATCTGGCCGAAACCGACCGCACCCTGCAAACCCAAAAAAAGGGAATTTATTGCACTGTGCAATGTCTTTTTGCACTGTTCCCCCACTCCGTCGCGCGCACCCCGTAATTTGCACTGTGCGCGCCAATAGGAATATCACCTCTAGCTTTCTCTAACCGAGTCCACTAGTAATTCCTAGGTCTTCTAGGGAGGTCCTCCACTAGAATAAGTCCAATAACCTCCAAGTAACACCACAATATAATTTATCCGTCTCTTCTACAATAATACAACACTAAGGCCTAATTGAGTGGCCACAAGTCTAATCACCGACGGTTCTTCCGGCTCTGTGGACCAATCGTCCCTCCAGGCCACTTCTTCCAATTGTCCTAATCCAAATCTGTGTCCTCTCTCTGTCCTAATCCTTTCTTCGGTGGCCAATTGCGGAACGCCAAGATCAGGGAACTCTTCGTGGTGAGACGCGAGTGCACTTCAAGTGTCGCCAGCTCGGCTTTGGTCCTATTCGCCCCCTCTATATATTGACGGCGTCCCGACGTCACGTTGCGTTGTTGGTTATTCGAAGTAACGAGAACTGGCTTTGCTTGACTTGAACGGGCTTGGTGTGGTGTGACGTAGCTGAAAGTAGATGAAGACGAAACCTGAAATGAAATAAGAGTTAAAATTAATGAAAGTCCCTAAAAATCCCTAAAATATCCTAAATACCCTAAACGCTCCCTCCTACATAGTCAAACGACGTCCCGGCGTTTCAAGATATTTTATGGATTTTTCCTGAAACTTATCCAAAAATATAGTACAAGTTGACCTTTTACCGGAGCATAATAAATAAATAGAGAATTTACGAGTCAAAAATAGAAATACCTTCAAGATTATACAACACACTACAATAAAATACGATATTTCCACAATGAAATAGTAATTGACAGTCGATTTTGCCAAATAAGTCCGCATAATTTTCAAAAACTTAAATTTCGTGCCTTTGCCTTTGATTTTCTGGTAAGATAAGATGATACTGGTCTCACAATTTGAGTTTGATGTCTTTTCAAGCGTTATTATTCCATTAGAATTTATGCTTTTGTCTTTCGAGAAATTTTTATAACCAAAATCTTCCAATAATTGTTTGAATTTGCATCCTTTTCCTTCAATTCTGGAGTAAACCGATCGTTTAGATAAATTTCTTTTGTCCTTTTCACCATCCGAATTTTCATTTTCTTGATGGGATTTAAATTTACATCCGTTGCCGGGAAGAAATGAGTTCAAGAAGCCATAATCGTCTTTTTCCTTATTCAGAATTTCTAGAGAAACAGTTGACTCCAACTCAGAGCAACATGACTCTTTTAAATTTACAAAAGCATTCTTCAATTCTTCTTTTTCAAGATTAACTTCCACATTAGAACATTTCTTTGCAACAAGATCCTCTTTTATCCATTCATTATAGAGGGAATCATCCAAACTTTCCATATAATCCGTATTTTTTTCGAACTTGTCTTTACTCCAGATCATAAACACACTTCTTGATAATTCTTCGGTGTAATCCGTGCGATACTTAACTCTTGTGGGTGGTAATGATGCTTCTGGTTTACCAAATAACAATTCGAAATCGCCATAATCAAATTCTGAATGATCTTCACCTTTCTCTTCGACAATTTCCACTGAATCACACGAATTTTCGCCTTGATTTAGTTCTTGGGTGGCCGTAAAGTCTTCTTCTTCTATCAACCTTATGCCTCTTAGCTCGATTCTCTTCGTATCTTGTTGAAGTAACTCATGGTAGCATAACAAAATTTCTCGATATGGAGCTGTTGGTTTACAGTCTTGCAACGTTCTGGCAATTGAAATACGTTTTCGTTTCTTTTTAAAACAATCCTTTTCAAGATGACCCTGTTTGCCACAGTAACTACAGCTTAATTCGACTTTTTCGATGACCAACACCTTCTGTTGTTCTTGTTGGAACATTTCGTAGGCCTCGCCTTGCGTTGGTAGAGATTCGTTGATCAAAGTTTGCTCATAACGCGGGAATTCGATGTCCAGTTCGACTCTCATTTGTTTCTCATAGCCAAATCTTTTCATCCATGAATATGGCATGTTCATGTCGTGTCGTCGAGTTGCTGATTCACAAAGATCTGACCCGTCTCGGTTGTCTGGTGCCCGACTTTTCAATTCTTTTTCAAAGCTCACAAACATTTCTTCGAAATTGTCGTTGGTCGCTAAAAGTTTACAACGCTCCCAAATTCTCAACGCTTGACCTGTTAACTTGCTCTCTAGAAGTATCATTTTATTAACAGAGGGCCAGTTCTTGCTGCCCGACTTGAAGTTATGAATAAAGCTTGCGATTCTCTCTGATTTTTCGCGACCATTGAGATTCGGAAGCTTCATTTCTATATACATTAGTTCTGCGAAGTCAATTTCTGTTTTACTATGATTCTCAGTGTTTGTTTCTTCAAACGGTTCTTGTTGTTCCGGAGGGTCTGCCGAACTTGACGGTGCTTTTGATTGAGCTATTTGCTCCGTTAACTTTTGTAAGGCGCGTTCTAAAGTTGCTTGACGTCGCTCTGCTTCTTCAGCGCGTGCCCTAGTTTCTGCCATGAATATTTTCAGGTCTACGCTCAAATCCGCATTTATTTTTTCGTCTCCACTGGACATTTTCTCCTAAAGATTGAACACTAATGGGTAAATACTCACTTGAGATTCCTCACAGATGCAGTCGTGAATGACTTTTGTTTCTCGGAGAGTTCGAGCTCTTCTTTTGTGGGTATGGAGTCGCGATCAGCCACCGATAGTATCCTGAAATGTCAAGTGTAATATCACTTAAAAGTTTAAAATGAATACCGAAATTTCACGGAAAATAAAATACACAGCACGAAGTACGGTCAATAAGTTTCAATTTGGATCGGCAGTTACAGATCAATTCACCCTCACAAAGAAGTTATGTCACAATCCGATTTGTTACCTAAAGTAAGATCAGATGTCTAGTTTTTCCACAATTTTGACAGAAATGTCGTCAAATTTTCTTTCTTACGATTTCTAAAGGTCGAAAGAGGCTCTAAACCAAGGGAACGTTCGCTTGATTCAGAAATGACCCTAGACGTTATATTGTACTAGGTCAGATGTCAAAATTTTCCAAAACGCTGGAAATTCGTTCTAAAAATCGGGGAAGAATAGCTTCACACCGTAAGATCTTTGAACACCTGTTCGATCTTCAGCTATTTATCGTCCGGAGAGTGGACTTAAATGCTGTTCCAAGAGTTGCTCGAACCTTCGAGTCTCTGGAGCTGACTTGACACGGGGAGTGTGAGAAGCCAGTCGCAGTCGTATTATTGTCCGGAGAGTGGACTCAACGCTGTTCCACGAGTTGCTCGAACCTTCGAGTCTCGGGAGCTGGATTGACACGGGGAGTGTGAAAAACCAGCGAAACTGAGGTAAACTTCCGTATTACTCTCGAGTTTTTTAATCAGAGTGGCCGAAATGTGGCTCTCTGATTTCCCTAAAAATCAAAAGAAAAACCAAACAAAAACAAAAAACCTCACTAATCCAATCTACGTCGCCGAATGGTCGTACCGTAGTGGTCGCCAAATAGGTGGTCGCCAAATAGGAATATCACCTCTAGCTTTCTCTAACCGAGTCCACTAGTAATTCCTAGGTCTTCTAGGGAGGTCCTCCACTAGAATAAGTCCAATAACCTCCAAGTAACACCACAATATAATTTATCCGTCTCTTCTACAATAATACAACACTAAGGCCTAATTGAGTGGCCACAAGTCTAATCACCGACGGTTCTTCCGGCTCTGTGGACCAATCGTCCCTCCAGGCCACTTCTTCCAATTGTCCTAATCCAAATCTGTGTCCTCTCTCTGTCCTAATCCTTTCTTCGGTGGCCAATTGCGGAACGCCAAGATCAGGGAACTCTTCGTGGTGAGACGCGAGTGCACTTCAAGTGTCGCCAGCTCGGCTTTGGTCCTATTCGCCGAAAACTGCACAGTGCACGCGCGAGTAGTGCAGCCATTCCGCCGACTTTTTTGGCCGAACTAGTATATCTTCCCGACAGATTGATATGTCTTTGAGTAAGGAACTCACATTCCTTCTACGGAAAACTTTATCACTTGTTTTTACACATAATTTAAGAATATGTTTTGGCAGGGAAACAAAATTTTTCTAAAGACTTTGCCCCATTTTGCCACTTGACTTCTCTTCCTTCAGATACTACGACAGGAACCTTATGAAATCCCTTGGCATCGACATGGGAAAAGAGACCATTTGCCTAATTATGCCAATGTTCCACGTCTATGGTTGTTGTGTTTGTGCCAACGCGGTTATTCGTGGAACCACCGCTGTTTTGATGAAAAAATTCGACTTCGAGCTGCTTTGTAAGACGATCCAAGAACACAAGGTGAGCATTGTCGGGGCAAAGAGCCCGCAAGGTTCGAAAAAATGTGTTTAAAAATTTAATCGACTAACGAGAATAACCTTGATTCGTTGGTGTAGATAGAGGTGTTTGCGAAAAGAGTGGGATGACGAGAAATCAGGTGGACATTAAGCATGGCTCAGTTAATTTCGCGGGAAATTTAGAGTGTAATATCGGTGACCGTCTCGCTCGGAGATGATTCTTTTGACGGAAATGTTGCGAAGCTTGTGGTAGACGCAAATCAATGCAATTTTTGCTTGAAAACAAGGTCAAAGGAGCGGAACGTTATTCATTCTTTATACAAGCAAACTGAAAGCCATGAAATTCATCTAAATATTTTTTCAGGTCAAAATCCAATTCCTCGTCCCGATGATTGTCCTCCTTCTTGTCCATCATCCCGCTGTCAACAAGTACGACCTCAGCAGTCTAAGAGTAATTCAATCTGGAGCAGCTCCGCTTGGCGCCGACGTCTGCGAGCTGGCTGCTAAAAAGTATCCTCATCTGCAAGTCCTCGGGCAAGGTTACGGAATGACTGAAGCCACAGTTGGCACTCATTTCTTGGCCAATAGCAAGACCAATTTTGCGCAGACAGGATTATTGGCCCCAAACATGCAAATGAAGATTATTGATCCGGAAACCGGAGCCGAAGTGCCTCCAGGCAAAGAGGGAGAGGTCTGTGTTCGAGGGCCCAACGTGATGGTGGGATATTTGCACAAGCCTGAGGCAACTAAGAACACAATTATTGATGGATGGCTTCACACCGGTAAGATATTGCTTGCAAATGTTCTCGTTTGCATAAGAAATAGATTAAAATGTTAGCCATAGCTGACAACCGTGAGCTAAAAAATTTTTGAGATTAGTTTAAACTGGCTGTTATTTTAGGAGACATTGGCTACGAAGACAAGGACGGCCTCCTCTATATTGTCGACCGCCTCAAAGAACTCATCAAAGTCAACGGATTCCAAGTCCCTCCAGCTCAACTTGAAGGCCTCTTAACTTCCCATCCCGCGATTGCCGATGCCGCTGTTATTGGAATTCCCGATCCACGAGCTGGCGAGTTGCCAAAGGCATACGTTGTCAAGAAATCCGACTCTTTGACTGAAGAAGAGGTTAAGAAATTCGTTGCGGAAAAGACAGTTCATTACAAACACTTGAGAGGAGGTGTTGAATTCGTTAAGGAAATCCCAAGAAGTCCTTCGGGGAAGATTTTAAGGAAAGATCTGAGAGCGTTGGAGAAGAAGAGAGCTCAGGCCAAATTATAGGCCCGGACGGATATATTATTTTAATTTTCGACTTTTCTTTAATATAAATTACCATTATAATGTCATTCAGTTTTTTATATGTAGTTTTTGATGTTTATGATTTTGCTTTTTGCCTGAAAAATTAAACAGCATCGCATTCAGACCAACTACACAAACAACTGCCAAAATTTTTACACAAATGTCCCGAATTTATCAACGATTTTTTGAGAGTGCAACCCACTCTCTCGTTAGAAAAAGACTTGAATATTTCGGTTGCGCCTGCAAAGCGAGTTATTATAAATTTTATTTATATACATATATCTGTTTAGAGAAGATCCGCAAAATTTGAAAAAAGCACCACATTTGGTGTTGCTCACCAAATCATGAACTTGTTCATTGTTAAAGTTCCATTATTTGGCAACAACACCGGTGGGCTTCCATTTCCTTCAACATAATACAACAATTTTTGCGAAGGTTCGGACGAGCGAGGAACAATTTGGAATATTTGGTTGGAATGGGATATAAAGTATTTGGCTTCTTTTTCAATTGTATGGATAATTGTTTTGGTCGCTGATTTTGTCATAACCTAAAAAAAGAAAATTTTGAAAAATTTGCTTCAAAGGAAGAGTAATAGGGCATGTTATTACCTTAACCACATATGTGTTCTTCCTTCGCACTTGATAAATAAAAGTTTCTGGATTCAATAGGCAATGTGGCTCTTTAAATGGCTCAACTGTTTGCATTACGTCTGGATCCAAATTATATTCCATTATATAAGATTTTAGGCAAAAGACAACCAAAAAATTGTTAAAGGGACAGATTTCGGAAACCTAAAAATTGATATAAATCTTTGGTGTGTTTAAAGGGACAGTACAGCTTCTTTTGAATCGCGCTTTTTGCGGCGTGGAAACGAAATGTCCGAAAAGTTTCTTTGTCTACTGTACCAATAACAACGAAAAAGATTTTGGTGACATTCTACATGTTTACTAATAAAATTATTTTACAGTTTGCACCTCTACCGCCTTTGTTTTCGCTGAAGGACGTAAAGAAATTTTTTTACATTTTGTTTCACACTCCGTAGAACGCGCAATTCAAAAGTAGCCGTTCTGGCCTTTTAATACAGAATATGTACATAATATTGTCGTGTGGTCATTTTAAAAATTGAAACATACGATTTCCTCAGATGCATCCAGATTTAAGCGTATTTCCTTATTTTTTCTCATGTCTTTGTAAATGTACAGCCTCTTGTTGGCATGCAACGTGCAGATGGATCTCATCTGAAATACCACGTGTAGATGGTCACCATCTGCGGCAATAAAAAGTTTTCTATGCGTCGTTGGGGAGAGTTCCAAGACTATCTCGGGTGGATGGGTCTCGGTCAACTTCTTTCTGTAAATCGCAGGGTTTGAGTCGAAGACTGTGTAGTATAATGTTTGCGCTTTGGAATCGTAGAAAATTGAAGAGTTTTGGATGTTGGAATGCAACTGAAATTTGAGTCATAAAGAAGGGAATTTTAAGTGACACAAATCAGTCGGAATGAGAGATAAAGGCCAGCTAAGATTGAAAAGGATATTCGAAAAATTGTTTTTTTTTTCACAGCTCTCCGCGTTTCGAGTACTCTCTGAGAGTTAGAACCGCTGTTGCTCAGAGTTCCCTAGAAAACACGACCTATAAGTATTTTACCGATTTTAGAGGTAATTGGACCGCACCTTTCACAGTAACAAGGTCTTTTCTACCTTCTTATAAGCAATCCCCAGCTGATTACATTTTTTAATTTGTCTATAGCAATTTTCTTACCGTAAAATTGTACACATACGGTTTCCACAAAGGCTCTGATTTGGATCGGAAAGGCGCTATGATCAAATCAAGCCGAGTCTGCTGCTTCCTTCTGGCGCAACAAGTATTAATCAGCACGTCACCATGCATTTTACGAAGCGGATGTACCAATAATGTGATTGTAATATTTAAGGGCTTGCAAGTGCGGGTACCGCGCCAACTGTAATCGTCGATAAACTGATGATAGTACTGATTGGTTTTTTTGCTGCAGATCCTGTCGATTTGCGGTGTCCACTTTGCGTTCAAGTTAAGGACATATCTATAATAAAATTTGAATTTTTTGGAGACGACAAACAAATTTCTTACCTTTCAAAGAGCGCAACCCAATCGTTATCGATCACCGAGTCAGCAATCTCATTTAACAAGCAAATCCTCATGAACCTGTTTGCTTGTGCTGTTGCAATCAACTTCTTCATATCTTTCGCGATAAATTTGGTGTACGCGTTTGTAAGTTCGCCTACGTTAAGACGATCTAATATGTTTTCTCTAATCTTAAAAACAAAGATATCTTCAATCGAATGATGGGACTTACTTCGACAGGGGAACTCTTCAAAGCATGATAATATCTTTGCAAAGGAATGGACCGTGGTTCCTAAAAATTAAGACATCAGTGTTGCGTAATAGTGCAAAACGCCCTAGACGAATCCGGCTTTTGTTACTTTTATTGAATAAAGGGTTTGTAAAAAGAACGTGCCGTTTTTAAACTTCAAAGTCACTAAATTTAATGGCAACCAATTTCTGAATACTTACCACAATACATCGCTTTTGAGGATTTGCGATGGGTTCGGTTAATTTCCTCTTTTTTGGTGCCATTTTTCAATCACAAATAGGGCTACAATCAGAAAAGGGAAATCCGCGGAGGTTAAGAAAATTAAATCTGTTTTCTTTATCAAAACAATGAAAAAAGGATGATGTCAATAACGTTTCCGCGTATGACAGAAACTATGTACAGAAAATTAATTAATTTTTAACGCCGATTTTGTTATTTACAGGAACCAAATTTAAGGCGGTTTTATTACCCATTTTGAGCCTGTGAATAGGGTAGCTCGTGTCCGCCACCCTCGAAACAACGGAAATACGAACGTGCGCTTAAAGATGCAGATCGAATATTAACTCTTAAGACGTAGGTACATATAAGAAATTGGCAGCCCCGAAGTCTTAGTGTTACTTTTTACTTTCAAACTTTTCACCAATTAGCAGACCAATAACTGTTGATAAACAAGTTTAATGGCAAAAATAAAAAATCATTAAGAAACCGTTGAAAAATGTCAAAAAGGGAAAAAATACATAAGAATAGAACTCCTTATACAAATGATTTGTTCTTGTTCATCATGAGAAAGATTTGTTTCATGTGGATTTCAACGCAATCTTGGAAGATTCCAATGTTCCGAGGGTGGACAGTGGCTTTCAGTTGATTGAGAGAGTCTGCCATCACATTCAGCTCGTAATTTGAGTGCTGGTTTCTGTTTTGACCGAGTTGCCGGATCTGAAAAGGTCAAAATTTTACTCATGAGATTACCCTTGATGGATAACTTAAAATCGGGTAGAAACCGACAAAAAATCTTAAGGAACGCAGTCAATTTAGATTCACAAAGAAACGACAAAACATTCTCTTCGTAGACATTATATTTCTTATTATCTCAAAGCTTGTGTGGAACAATTATGTCAAATTTTTATTACCCATGATGACTAATATAATCATGCTCAGAAATCAAACATAAGTCGAACAAACGTATTTCTATTTTTTTACAGCCAAATATCAGAAAATATTGATGCCTCTGCACTAAAATTCATCGACTTATCTCAGTAAAATTATATTACACATCATAAATAATACACTTCTGCATTCAAAAATTCACAAATCTCAAACAAACTGTCCTCAATAAAAAAAATTGCGCAACAAGTCTTAGCAACTATTTATAGCACTTACCTGCAGTAAAATCGCTGTCAATCGGCTGATCAGTCCCAAAACATCCTTGTTTTTCACATTCAAGCTCGCATTGCAATGCTTGACGATCTGAGCCGAATGCGCTTGAGAGTGTTTTCTCAACTGATCAGGTTTGTCGGACGGCAACGGATCATTCAAGTTCGTGACCAACAACTCGTTGTATTCATCAATTCCATTCAAATACGAGTCCAGTAACCGATTTGCCAATTCAAGTTCGGTCAAAATCTCGGCGTAACGTTCTTGGAATGTGATCGGATACTTATTCGTAACCATTTGAAGTCTTTCGGCGCGATCATTCATCAATTTCAGGTTCATTATGAGGGTTTGTTTGTGGGAAAGGACTTTGAACAGCTTGACCATGATGACCAACATGCGGAGGGGAAAATTGCCAACTTTGTCGTCCCTCGCTGAAAAAGATATCATCAAGGGCTAAAAAGGTCATGCTACTACTTATTTTTCCGAGTAAATATTATGCTGTTAAGTCAAAACTAAAAATTTATATTACAGTAGACATCAAAAATTAAAAATCTCTCAGATTGCTGTAATAAAAAATTAAAATAAACAGTCAAAATTATCAATAGACTCTAAAACACCGTTTCCAAATTTTGAAAATCATCAAAACCCCTAATATTCAAGAAGATTTTAGTCAAAAACTTACGTCCGATGGCCGGTCTTGCTTGGAACGAGAATGTAGGAGTCTGATTTGGACCTCCGACCATAGACACTACTCGATGTTGCTTTGGATCGACAATAAAAGTGGGTTTAGTCAAGGGATTATGAAGGTATGAGTGGTTCTTGCTATTATTGGCATTGTTCATCTCAAGGAAATAGGTAATGTTGAGAAGTTCTGGAGGGGTTTCCGGCATGACTTCTGTGTCCTAAAAGACAAAAAATAAACGCGTTATCCAAGAAACCTTAGAACAAATTTTATAAAATGATTTTACCTGTACAACGGATGGTGGAATCATTTCCTCCTTCTCGAAGACCACTCTATAACCCTCATTCAATATTGCATCAATAGTTCCAGCGTAAATTCCCTCCTTGGGATGCCGAATCCGAGCAAAAACTTTACATCCAACCACATACTGTCTTGGCAATCGCTTCGGGAGATCATTATCTGCAGGTAATCTACAACACTGACCACTGTACAGCTGTCGAATCTTCTTTCTTTTATAATTCAGGGCTCTTCGCTCTTCGTCGAGGAAGCTTTGAGAAAATCGACGGGGTTTTCCGATCAAACGACGAATTTCACGCCATTCGCTGAGTCGAAGTTTGAAGGTTTTGAGGTTGGGGAAGGTGTCTTGAATGAGCTGGACAAACTCATTTTCATCGAGAAAGATCTGACGGTCGACGGCGGAGTAGAAGAATTCGGAAATTACCCATCTGAAAAAAAGGATGAAATTTTTTATGAATTTTGCAATGTTACACATGATGAAGGACGAAAAAGAGGTAAAAATATATTAAAAGAACCCAATGTGTCTTGTCAGACAGTATTTGTCTTAAAGAGAATGTCAGGCGTACTATTATCCGATTACGATTAGAAAACGTTATATTGTACTAGGCCTGATGACGAAAGAAATCCAATAATGCAAGCATCACTCTAAATTTGATACAAAAATAACGGAAACCGGCTTACAGTCTTGATCTTGGGTAGTGAAGAACGTTCTTCAGCCTTTTCAAATTACTCTTCAAGAACTTGGTAAGCTCATGGTATGGATAAGTTCCTAACGTCCCCGCCAACGTTCCAATTGACATAGGATACTCGCGAGCCTGCGGATAGTCGGAATAATCATCGGGATCATAAGCGACCACTTCTTCTTCAACAACTTCCTCATTCATCTGATCAACCGGGATTGCACTCATGTAAACTCGAGTTGTTACAACATTTTGTGGGCGCTGATAGGAGATGGTCGCTGGCATTCGGATTGGTCGACTAGAATTATTCTTTATAGACATTGCTACTATACCTAAAACCCAAGGAAAATTTAAATAAAAACTCACGAATGCGGAGCCTTTGAAGGAGTTGGATCATAATATTGAAGACGGCTCGACGGCTTCGGGGTCTCCCGAAGTCGATAGCGAGCAAGAGCCTGATTCGAGGCCCTCCCCGACATTACACAACCTAAAACAATATCCTGTTACACCATAATCAAAACCTTCGCTCACGTGTATAAAACAAAAAAGAACCACAGAAGAAATCATGGATAACATCGCCAAAAATCTTATAAACCCAAACAGAAAAAAATTCATATATCTAAAATCTTTCGACAATTATATTTCCATTTTTTTATTCTCCATGAGATTTGAACACGCGAAACCCGCGGCGAGAAAAAACGCCAGACAAATCTTCGTCTCTCCGCACCCCGGGCCGAAAACAATCCCTGCCAAAAAATTGAGGGAATTACTTTGGCATTCTGTTCCGCACGAAGAAAAACCAGAGAGCGAACTTTTTGAAGAGGCGGAAGAGAGAGAGTGGGCCGTGGAAAGAGTGTGCCTTTTTCGCTTCTCTGCGAAAAAGGAACCCGTACCAAACGGGAGAAAGGGTTTATCGGGGCTTCAGATTGAGGAACGGTTCGTGTCTCCAATGATGATAACCCTAGCTCTCTGAAGGCTTATATGTCGAGAGTTTCTGCGTTCCCTAATATTTTTGCATTGTCCGAGGAGACTAAAATACGAATAAACATTTTGATTTTCAAAGTTATGTTTCTTTCCGACGTGAACCCATTATACCCAAACTTTCCAGTTTATCTATTTATTTCCGTATATCTTTGGGCAATGAAAAGGGAAAAATACATACCCAAAAACAATAAAGTAATATTTCTGTAGGTTACAATGCGAAGATACGATCGGAGGAATATATTTGGGTGGGCATACGAAAAAAATGAGAGGTTCAAGGATCGGAAAGAGTAAAAATAAGACACAAACAAACTATGAGTTTAGACAATTGTGAAGGGGCAGAGGGTGCGAAACAAGGTAGTAAAATACGACGTTAAATATTCTAGTGAAAGTTTGGATACATTGTGGATAAAGCTGGATGGGATTAAACAATAAGCAAAATGAAAATTCTGTCTTGAAACAAGGTGGAAAGTCATATTTTAGCCAAATCAATCAAAATCAAATCTTTACCGAAACAAGAATTGAATAAACTACATTGTACAACAACATTATAATTAGAATAGAGCATAAGGTGAGTCTAAACACAACAAATAAGAGTTACAAAATGGTATTTGAGAAAAAAGTGGTACAAAATCCTGACAGTTTGGCAGGCTAGTTCCGTCGCTGACGTCGGCTGAAATTCAAAAAATTAGTCAATCCCATTTTTTTTAATCAATCCAAATCGCTCAACTTACTCATCCTGACGTTTATTTCCAAATGCACCTCCTCGTCCGCCGTCTCCTTGTGGTTTAAATCCAGGGTTGTCCCGTCTTCCTCCACCTTGTCTGTTGTCTCGATTGTCATATCTATCCCTTCCAAATCCTCCTTGTTGTGGTGGGCCATCGTGTCTCATAGAATTATTGAAGACCCTCGGCTCGAATTGTCTTTGATCTCGTCGGTCTCTAGGCGGAACATTATTCCGTTCATTCCTCTGTTGGATTTTTTGCTGTTCTTGTGCCTTTTTAGCATCTCGTTCTTTAATGAACTCTCTTAATCTCAACGCCGTTTTTTGCAGTTTGAACTCCTTGTCACCAACTAAAAACACATTTTCAGTTCGAAAATTTCATCCAAAAAACTTTTACAACTCAATATTATTGCTTACCTTGAGGGCAGAAATAAGAAACATGAGCGTTTTCACCAGTTGCCTTACACACTTCGCATTGTTTCTTCTGCAATTCGGGGCATTTTGTCTTCAAATCTCTTTCCCTGAGGATATGAGTTGAGTATACCGAGGCCGGTTTCTTCAAAGATCTGCACAAAGTGCATTCCATAACCTGTTGTTGTTGCCTATTATCCCTTCTCCATTGATCATCCTGCCTTCTAGAGTAATTGGAAGCCGTTGAAGTTGAAGAAATCTTCCTCTCCAATCGTCTTCGATCTCCTTGAAAGTCCTGGAACCGTTCATGCCGGGGATCATGTCGATTGTCCGGGACCCGATCGTTCCGTCTGGGATCGAATGCAGCCGCATTCGGATCTGGGACGAATTGACTTGGACTCTGAGTTTGACGAGTTTCTTCACGAATCTCATGGAGAGGTGTGTGCCGAGACTTCCATGAACCCTGACTCTGATCGTATTGATATTTCGAGTTTACAAACTCTTTCCCGGCAATGTTGTTGGTCTAAAATAAGGTCAAATAGAAGCAAAGTAAATCACAAATCTCATATCTTGACATCTAAGTGACGACTAAGACCTCTACCACGATTTCTAATACCCGTACCTGTTCTTCTTCGCTCTTGTTCTTATCATCGATTCTAGTCTCCTGTAGGCCTACACATATTCCTTCGGTGTCAGCATCCAATGTTGAACACAGTTGCGCTGTTTGTTCTGTTGAAAGAGGGTTGAGTTCTTGGGGAGTTCCAGGGGGTGTGTAGTCCTCAACCTCTTCATTTCCCGGGTGGCATTCAGTGTGGGGAACAGGCCTTCCAGCCGGTTCTTCCGGCTGATTACCTTGGTTTGGATGCGGGCTGTTGAGTCTGGATTGGGATGGTGTTGGTTTCTGGTAAGGCTGAAACACAAAGAATCATAAATACAGACAACCAAAGTCTTTTCTTCTTCAAAAAAGGCTCCAACTTACCCCTTGGAATGAACCCTGTCTCGTATTAACGGGACGTTGGAACTGATTCGGCATTACTGCATGTTGTTGGAATTGTTGAGGAGGCTGTTGGGGGAACTGTGGTTGGAAATGGGGCTGGTGATAAATTTGGCCAGGAACGGGTGGCGGTCGAAACTGTGTCTGATGAGCTTGGTAATACATGGAAGGGTCGTACTCGACAGGTTGTTGATTCTCCACGTAACCCATCTGATTCGGTGGGTACATATGTTGAAACATCGCGGGGTCGTCTTGAATTGTTGGTGGATATCCTACATGTGGATACGGAGGCGCTGTTCCGGATGGAGGAGGCTGATCGGGGGTAGTCTGACCATTCACTGCGGGTTTTTGGCCATTCTGAAGCTAAAACATTATAATTCCTCAAATGTTTTACCTAGATTTGTAACAAAATTATTGAAAACCCTTACTTTACTCTCGGATTGTGTTCGTGAGAATGTTTGGTGCGAATGCCGGCGGTTGTTTTGCCGGTAGCCGCCGTTTTGGCCCGGATGAGGCTGCTGTATCATGTAGGGAACCTGTTGGAATCGGTTTTGGGGTATCATTGTAGGAGGGGGGAAATTAGGAGCATAAAAGGTCTGAGGTGGGTTCTGAAATTCACAAATCAAATAAAAAAATCTCGAAAAAGCTTACTATGGGCGGGACTGATTGCTGTGTGATCAGTTGTGGAGGGGGAACAGGCTGTCCAGCTGCCAAGATCATATGTTGCGGGATTTCTTGACCGTACTGTGGGGCACCGGCCGAGACTGGAGCATAATATTGGAAGGGAGCTGGGGCAAATAATTGCTGAAACATCATGGATTATTTTTCGTATCAAAGCTTTAAAAATTTCAAAGGATGACGTCGAATTCAATAAGTCATGATTTACCTACCTGTTGAGAGTGTACAGAAGTCGCCGAAGGGGAATTCCGATCACTGGAGTTTTGCGAAGGAGCATGATGAGACAATGGAGTTCCAACATGTTCCGCATGCTCGTCCTGAGGGACTGGATGAATAGGGTAGGCAGCACCTGGAGGCACAGCAACAATTGCTCCAGGAACTTGCGGTGGAGGACCTTGATAATCTGAAAAACAGATAAGATTATCGTCGTGAAAAAATATATACCAAGCCTAAAAACATTTTTCGACCAAAAAACAGCTCGCTTTTTAAAAAGACGGGCCATAAATCCTTTTTTTCGGCGGCAAGGTTTCCTCGAACTTTCCTAAAATCGAGAAAGAAAAGTTTAAAACACCTACGAGTATAATGTGGTCCTCGGGCCATGTTCGGTGGCTGATTAGGGACTTGGCCCGGATTCTGACCTTGCGACGAGACGGCGCTGTACATCACAACAGGTTGGAGGGGCACGCCGCCCGTCATGCTCATTCTGGTCCAAATTTTTGTTGGTAGTTAAGAATGAGAAATCAAAAACTCGCTCAGCCTTGATCCCTTCCCAAATCCACCTTGACGTTGTTGGTAATCTTGTCGTAAAAGTCGGTATTTTTAAATACCGAACTGAAATAGAAGCGTAAAATCAAGTGTGTGCGCAGGCTTGAACTGAAAGGTGAAGATTATCTTGACAAAGTTAAAAAGTATTAAACACGCTGAATTGTGAATATTCCCACTTCCAGCAAGGGCCAATGAAGACAAAGTGCATATTTAAAAATAATTTCAGCAACAGAGTTTCAGATCCTATACAAATTAGAAAAGTCCCCAGCGACCCTCCAACTTCTCCCGCGCAATTTTCATCGAGCGATTTATATTTTTCAATAAAAACAAGGGATTATAGCGAAGCGGTCACGTTCTTGACCTAGATCGCAAAAACTCTCACAAAAAATTTTACGGAAATACAAAACTTACTACAATTTAGATAAGACAATTTTAACAAAATTAAGCCTGTCTCCTTATTCAAATTTTAACTCCCAGTCTGACTCATAACACAACTCAAGACGGAGAATAATATCTATGAAAAAAGAGCATGAAAACATTAGGTAATCTTGGAATCAACAAAGCAAATCTTCCGATATTCCACCTGCCCTCTGGGTAAATACAAATTGCGGTGAAATATAAAAATTTTTGGAGAGGAAACTTTAAAATACCCCTTTATTCTAATTGAAGACTATTCGCTACAAAAAATGCAAAAATTTTTCCGAAAAATTTTATCGCATCTTGACGAATCAGGGTTTTCGCGGCGAGACGCAGTTAGCAGGCGGGCGGAAATTTTTCGAAAAGAAAAAATTGCAATTTTCGCAAGGTCGGTTCTAAGTTGAAGTAAAAGAAAGTCTTGGATAGGTAGGATTTCGTCGTTCTATTTTACAGATGGCTGCTGTTAATCTGGTTGTTTCAAAATATAGCGAAAAATTTTTTTCTTATGGATATACGAATGAAAATTCAGGTAAGAGTTTGTTTCAAGTATTACATTTTTAGTCGAGTTTTGGCTCGTGATGTTATTATTGCCTTTCTAAAGTTATTTGTGGGTGATTCTTACCGCTTGGAAATCCTCTGTTACTTCTGTTTCCTGTTTTTATATTTTTTAGGTAACAAACTGTTTAATTACCTTTATTTATTGCTGATTGGTTGACGGAGACCAGGGGTGGCAAACGGGCCGGGCCTAGGCCCGTTAATTTAAAAAAAATATCCTGCTCTTTTTTCAGAGTAATCGAATGGCTTTGAAACTTCGGCTAAGCCTAGGTTTAGAAGGGTGCTGACCCTTCAAAATGTTATCAGATTTTTGATATCTCTTTTCCAAAACGGGATATCGCGATTGGCGGGGAAAATAAATTCAAATAAACGCGCCCAGGCCGGGTGCGGCCCGGCCCGTTTGCCACCCCTGACGGAGACTGATCGAACTTTCCTCTAATTTCTCTTTCTTCAGGTCTAGTCAATGTTTTCGACCATTTACTGAATTCTCAACCGACAATTGGCGAAGAAGACGAACAGGAAGTACCGTTGGTGGAAGTAGAGTTGGAAGGTCGTCTTGTTATCAAAGAAAAGTCGAATGGAGGGGAGGAGTTCCTACTAGTTGGTGGTGGGGGTTCTGTTAGATTGGAATTGGGCGATGTGAATGGATTTTCTTATTTCTCCGGAATGGTAAGTACAGTATAATTTATTTCTTTATTCTGCCTTTAGATTGAGCTAAAAGTCACGTTTACGTAGTATTTTTAGAAAGTCAAGGTGCGATGTGTCCAAACGAGTCCAGGATCACATTCTGCACAGATTTTATCCGTATGCCCATTTCCGTCTTTACCTTTAGCTCAATTGAACGGAGATTTCGGTAAGCGAAACTCAATTTTTTCTTTGTATCTTGATTGTTAGATTTTCTCCGTGTCTTCATGGGATTTGGCCCTCTTCTTAATGGCGACTGCTATGAACATTTCGATTATTTCTTGGACAAAGCCGCAAGTTCCAGCGCATTGGCTCTGATTTTGGTAGGATAATATAAATTTTTCATTTGATAATTACCTGTTTAATGACCCATATTTGTCTTTTCAGTCTGGACCATTCTATAACCCAGCGGAACCAAATAAAGCCGTTGAACAGACTCGAATTACGTTTGCGAAGATCGTAGAGAAGTTCAAAGGCCAGAAGACAAAGGTTTTGATCCTTCCAAATGCCAATAATGATGTGCTGAGTACTAATACCTTCCCCACACCTGCTCAAAAGCCAAGACTCATTGGACTTGATGGTTTGCCGGAGGTAGGATCTAATTTGTTCTAATGCAATATAAATTTTTTTGCAAAACAACTGCAAACCGAACCGTATTCATGCCTAAAGGATAACAATCAGACCCTTTTTCTTTTTTAGAACATCCAATTTCTCCCTGATCCGGCGATTTTCACATTGAATGGGATTTCTTTTGTCGCCACAACAACAGATCCTCTAAAACATTTGGCGAAATTGGAGAGATATTGTGGGGAATTGGCTAGTGGAAGTGATCGTATGAGCATTTTGTGTGAACATTTGTTACAGTGAGTTTTTTTGTAACGAATTTATTTTTAGGTAATGGTTAATATAAAAATAAATTTTTTATACCGATAATGCATGAAAGGTTCCTTATAAGATAATCTAGAGACTGTATTGACTTCATGTGACAGTTAAATAAAGTTATTTTCGTTTCAGACAGCAGTCGGCTTTCCCAGTGACTTTTGGACCAGAATCTGATGTCATAGTGAATAACGAAGGTAATCATTTCTCCCAACGCCCTCATTTTTTCATTGTTCCTTCGAATCTAGCCCCACTCAAGCGCGTAAGTCGTATTTTTTAATCATTAAACCATAATTTGTGATCAAATTTATGTGTTTTGCAAATTTAGTACCTATAATATAAATTTTGTTTGTAGAATGTTCAAAACACCGTCTTCGTAAATCCCGGTCGGTTTTTATTTGGTCAGAAGGTACGATACACCAAGATTGATGTGAATATCAAGAGGGGAAGAACGAATCACGCCGATTCCGTCGGATTTAACGATTTTAGCTCCGTTGACAATAGAAATGAACCCATTGTGGAACAAAAACCTACTCAATAGGTTCTCAAATTAATGTTCAAACATTTTACAAGTAATTTTCATATTTCATTCCAGCTCATGGTTACTGTAATATTTTATTCATCATTAAAAATGTCCGAAGCAAATGTAGTATCATTACTCCGATAAGTGATCGCCGAATTTCGTACTTCCGATCGAATCCCTTTGGTCAAACTAAAGATTTCATTCTTTTGAACCCTCAAATCACTCATGCACATGTTATCTTCGCCCGTATTGTTGCCCAACTCTATTTCTTTGAGGTCGGCATTCACAACATCGCGTCCAATCCCAAGTCTCCGCCGCAGAATTTCGGTTGGAGTCGTTCTGATCACTAGACATCCATCGTTGACTCTGGTGTACTGGAAGGTTAGTACGTTTATGAAAAATTTGATGATTACAGCTTACTCTTGCATATTTCAGCAAAAATCACTTACAATTTTGTTAATTTCCGCCAATTTTTGATCACAAAAATGTTCGACATTGAAATAGGTGCTATATTCGTATTTGGCGGTAATTTCAAAGGTTCCATCCGTTTTCGATCTGGTACTGGAGAGTGTTTTGCTGTTGAGGTAATCTTCGAGTTGAAACCATACTCTCAGACCCTTTTGTGGCTTTCCATGACAAAGCAATTGTCCCTTGATAGTGAGTTTAACCGCGATCGAAGGCAGAGAGTTTAGGAAAAGGAGAAATGGGAGGAAAATCGACCGCATTGATTATGAATTTCAACAAAGATGACTCACTACTTAAAAACTTCTCTCTAATGATCTTCAGGTATTGTTTCGAAGGCTTCGTTCATCATATGTACATAGCGTGAGGAAATGGGCTGCTTGAGCTACCAATTTCTTTACGCCCCCACTAAGCTTTATATACAATTGCCACACATCTCCAACCCTCAGATGGTTCAACGTCTCTCTTCTGATTTGAAGGCATACAAAATTATTATTATTTTTTAAAACTTTTTGTCAGACATGGCAAAACGGGCCCGGCCCGGCCCCGGCCCTTTTTTTTGTTTGAAGGTTTTACTTTAAACTAACATCATGACGTTGTTCGCAGTACTCGAATTAGTCCAAAAACGTTTTAAAATTAAAAAAATCGATCAACCTATACCAAGATATTGTTGATTTTTTTTGATATTATCCATGATTTGTCTTTCGGCGAAAAAGATGTTCAGATATTGGAAATATATGCAAAAAGAATGTTAACCATTGCTTTTTTCCGTTGTTATTGGTACAGTAGACAAAGAAACTTTTTGGACATTTTGTTTCCACGCCGTAAAAAGCGCAATTCAAAAGTAGAAGTAGGTGCACTGTCCCTTCGAAAGTGATAAGACTTTTGAAAAATCTTGCATTTTTAATTTTAAATTAGCATAATTTGTGGCAAGTCACAGCAAAATTTGAGTTCGGAATAGCAAATATTGCCATGTTAACTTCGCCGTAATTACATATTCTTACTTCCTTGATTTGATACGGTTCTACAAGCTAAATTTTTTTAAAGAACCTTTCCTCCCACTCTCTTTATACAATTTTACATTGATTATATTGCACGCTCTAACTCCTTTACGAAATGAACCTTTCCTCAAAAACTGTTTCCAAGGAAACAACCCCAATGTAAACTGGTTATAAGCGTACAGATTTTTCTTATTAAATCTTTGGTCCGTCCAATGTGCGGCAAATGTGGCTTGTGGTCATAGCTTACATTCTAATCGCGGTACCTTGTCTGCTGATCTTCGCTTCGTTGCTGCTATATATAATAGACGTGGGATTGGAGAAGAAATTGTCAAGAGCATTGAAGCAACGAGTGGTAAGTCATTTTTTAGACTTGATTCTTTGTCAAGTCAGTAATAGGGAAGTGCTATTGAAGGCGACTCACGGGGAAAGTTCTCCGAGTGTGGACGCCCATATTTTGATGAAACATGGCACAAATGTATGTAGGGTGGATTTTTATAAGACGTATAAGGGTGGTCACAGAAGAATTTGCCTCGAATTTCTTACGATGAGGCAAAAATCAGTGCAAAAATTGTCTGCACCGATTTTTGAAATTAATTCCCGAGTTAAGGGCAATTTCGGACAATTTTTTTGAGGTCTCCGCCGATATCTGAAATTATTATTTGGGCAATGAATTTCAAAAATTGGTGCAGACCAATTTTTGCACTGACTTTTTTCTCATCGGAAGAAATTCGAAGCAAATTCTTCTGTGACCACCCTTATATGCAATACTCCTAGCTTGCGCTCTAATAAAGTTTAAGGCTTATTTCTATCGTCGCGGGTAATGTTTCCGCGAGAAAACAATGCACGTCAATCCAGCGCATTTCCTGAACCGTTTAGACTTTTCGTCCACACACTATCAGTTGAGGAAAAGATTTTAGATTTAAAGATTTTAGATATAAAAGTTTTTGGGGAAGAATTTTTGGTGGACGAAGTTGGTCTTAAAAAATCAAGAAAATCTTTAGATATTCGTTTCTGACAGAGAGCAAGGTTTTTTCCCGGCTAGCCAAGAGAACACATTCTTCTCAAAAATTCTGTTTGTGACGAAACGCCACATCGATAAAATCTTGGTCAGGAAATAGCTTCAACTACGCTGGATTGACGTGCAATGATTGCTCCATGCGTTTCGTATCCTCTTTCGGCGGCAAAGATCGTTGAATATCTTGGCTGCTCCAAGCCTTGCTTTGGCAAAAGCTTATTTGATATTTGATGTCAACTTTGTAGAAAATCTTAGAAATTCGAGCTCCTCCGTTTACGTTATTTAATAATTTTTACAAAAAATGATTTAGCAAAGGTGCTTCTGCTGTGGACGATGAATTTAGCCATAAACTCCGCCCTTCCTCAATCTCGGAAAACTTCAGGTATCTGTACAAGATTTATTACAATACGAAATTGAAAAAGAACATGAGATCGAATTTTTAAATAAATAACTGGACGAAAGTATAATTTCTACCCTGAACATTGTCGCCTTTACCTTCTTCTCCTCATAAACTGGTCTTACTCGAACCGGGCTCATCTTTCTCCTCCTCATCTTCTCCATTGTTGTTGTTCACATTCGAATAAACATATCCGTTGGTATTTGGTCGGAAATCCTTGGAGCTAGATCTTGAAAGAACGTTGAGTAGTGAGCTGATTGAGTCGTTGGCGGATTGCCGAATCCGTTGATACAATGGAGCGCATATTCTGATGGCTACTTCGTACGGCGGAGGAGGTTCATTGATCGGAGGTGGACGGAACACAGTGGAGACAAAGGGATCCTAAAAAATGTATATAGGTTTGTTTTCTACAAAAGGACTACATTCTTGAGTTTTCTTTGTAGGCGATGAAATAGCGACATTACGGATTCAGACAAAATATATCGCGCAAAATTAATGGCCAAGTCAAAACTTTGATCTTAACCAAGCCTTTTTGGGCGGGTATGGCATTTATTAAAACGAAGAACACTTCCTTACGCTTTTTTCGGCTTGTAAAAAATTAAGATTTACCCTTGAAGAGTTAAGCAATGACTGATTTTCATCGTTTCCACTGTAAGGCGAGCTGATATTTTGGAATGTCCCGGAGATTGAAAGAGATCTTGGTGGAGGAATTCCAAAACTGAGATGAGGAAAGTTGGAAGGTCGAGGTAATGGCGGAGGATTTGCGGAAGGAATTGGCGTTGAGAAATCGCGAGATCTGAAAAGAAAAAAAAATGCAAAATACGACAAGTCAAGTCAAGTAACACTGATTCTAAAAATATACAAATCGGAATCAGAAAAGGCCCTACTTGAAGGACGAAGACATTGATCGACTTCTTGGGACGTAATTTCGATTCAAATCCCGGCTATACATGTAGAAATCGGCATTATTATTGTCATCTTCGCCGATTGCACCGTAATTTGCAATCACTGTTGGTTCATTGTTGTTTGTTGGACGTATGCGGATGGAAGAGTTGTACTAAAAACTCAGTTAGCCTTGAGAAACAATATCTTTTTCTTACATTTGTATGAACTGGATCCATCAGAACAGCTTCCGAATAACTGGGAACAATCAAGTAGTTTTGCTGATTGGCTCGTTCTAGATCGATGGTGTCGATGGTAGAGACTCGAGTCAATGGGCCAGTGTAGTTGATGCTTGATGGACTAAAATATGGGAAATTATTTCGTTAAATAACAGAGGATCAACTGCTTAATTACTAAAAAAGCCATCACGAAATTTTTTCTTCTCGTCGTGCACAGCGAATTTCCATAGCAAGAAACTTGTTATAACAAACAATTGCAAAGGTTTCAAAAGTCAATTTCAGGCCAAAATGTTCCCCCCTGCTACAATGAATAAAGTTGTTGATTACTTGCAAATTGTTTGAAGAGGTTGGCCGTTATAAATGTTTTCACACTTTTATTTACTCCTGCTAGGGTAACCGAAAGCTCACCTCAAATAATTTGTTCCAAACAGCTTGGTGACTTGATAATGAAGATGTGCGGTTCTCCAATCAATAAAAACCCTAAGAGGCCATGCCAATAGAAGACAACAACATGTCCAATAAAATCCGGATCTCATGTAGAAAGGGAGTTTCTTTGTTTCATCGGCAAAGACGAGCATTCTTTCAGAAAATCGCGTTTCAGCAAAGTCCAGACCTTCTCGAACCTAAAAAACATTTGAGATTATAAATTTGGCTCAAGGATAAATTGCTATAACAAAAATATGATACCAAAGATTACAAAGTTTACCTCCATATAATCGTCTCTGAGTTCGTTTTCGTTGAAGAATCTTGTCCGTTGGTCTTCAAATTCATCGGCAGCTTGAACGCAAGCAAACACAAACCCTTTGCTGAACCTAACCCGTACTATTGGATAATCGTCGACGTCGTAGACATCCTTGGAGATGTCTTTGACTCCACACATGTCATACATAAAGACGTTTCCTGAGGTGTGGGAATTTACACGTTCGTAATAGACTTGAGTCGCTGAAACCGCATCGCCGTTGCGATATCTGCAAAGGTAGCCAGTGTAAAACTGTTTCGGAAATTAGAAGTGTTGCAACAACATTGCGGCACGGCGGACTCGATTTACAACTTACCTAGTGACATGTTTGGTCCGCCGGATGTAGTGATAGCAAATACTTTTCCACCACACAACCGGCGTAGATGTCCGGAGACGATCAATCTGATCAAGCAGCTGACTGACCGTTCCCCGCGGAATGGAACTCAATTTTGACCGGTTATGCCAACATTCGAACAGATAAATAATATACAACAGACCGGCAAACCCGAGAGGCACATATTTGTAGGCATTGGCACAAGGGCCATGGAGCTTACTAAAAATTTTAAGGAATTACATACATTGTATAATACTATAGGTAGAGAGCATGCTAAGTGTACGAAACCGCTCATAAAAATGGGAAAAACTGAAACGATGGAGATGTGAGAGCAACGGCGACTCACCTGAGCTCCGGTTCATTAAAATATATATAAGGTTTGATGTGGCACCATCCAACATAGGCAAAACAGGCCGTAATCAGGAAAGTTGAAGCCAAACATTTCCAGTGAAAATTGTTCCGTAGTGTGCGGAAGATCCCATATCGCACTGGTTTTTGCTATAACATTTTGTAAATTACGCATGTTTTAACTTCGTTGCTTTTAAAACACTGTAAAATCAAAAAAAGGTGATTTTTAACCCGACTTACCGCAGTTTGCTCGACAATAACTGGCGCAACTTGAGCCCCAGGCATGGTAACCGGCTGGAGAAATATTCAGTGAGCCAATTTCCTTTCAGCCATACATTGCCAGCAGATATCTAAATCTGCGGATGTACGAATAAACTCGATTCTACGGTTTAATTGAGATTTTTTTCTAGTGCAAGACGCGCAATATGCACATAGTAAACATGAAATTGCACCAAAAGCAATTCGGACTTGTTCATTTAATTCAGAAGCCAATATCGCGTTGAGAAATAGCAATTTTCCTCGTCAACAATAACAGGGCTACAATTTGAAGAGCCGAGAGGAGAAAAATAAGGATGACAGCACATTATAAAGGCAAGAATGACAAGTTTAACCTTCTATGGATACTAAAAAAAAGAAAAATGTAAAATACGCCTAGGGCAGGTAGATCCAAAGTTAAGTTTTTGTCATAAAATTCCCAACAAAGTTGCAAATTAATTGAACGAATGCTCGAAAGCCTCGCAAATTTGGCGGCTTTCAAGTGGTCCAAACTTGTTAGGCCCTCTTTTCTTCATCTTTGACAATAATTCTGTTTCTGTTCCCGGCAAACCGGTTTTTATGCCCTAACGAGGAGGGAAGACGCAAAAAGGGATGCGCCCTTCGACATTGGCCAGGGAAAGTTGGGGTCCGAAAAAAAAAACATTTTCCGGATTTTAAACCCAACGAAAAATCCCTTCGGAGATTCGAATGTTTGTCTCTTTTTGCGAGACCAAGTTGGATTTGGCCTCGCTGACGAGATAAGGCCAGGGTGCTCGAAATCTGGAGGCCAGACGGGGATTCAGGGGGCGAATCTGGTTATAAGCGAATGAGGAAGGATGGTGCAAAAAACGCAGCAAGTCGGGTGGAAGAATGGGGATGATTGAGAAGCTTATGATATTCTCAGGATGTCTGCGGTGTAGCGAGCCGCGGCTAGGGTTCGGGAATATGATCACTGAACAGAGATTTTTGAGTATGAGATCACACTATGGTCGGCTCCGCAAAAATTCAGAGCCATTACTCGTTATTCGGCCTTCTGAATCAAAATTAAATACAGTATACTTATCAAAATATCTCAAAAATACATAAACACCTCTTGGACCCAATGTTTTGATGTCTGATCCCGAAAAAATTGTATTGACCTCTTTAACAAATTAAGTGACACGCAAAGAAATAGAAAATAAACGGCCAACGGAAGACGGAAAGGGTTGTTATTCGCTGATTTTCACTCTGGCATCACAAACAAAACTTTTGCTTGTTGTTCACTCTTCGCGCATTCTATTTTCGGGACAAAAAACAATCTTCAGAAGAGCTTTCACTTTGCGGTAACCGAGATTTGTCATACAAAGTCCGCAAAAAATGGGATTTATGACTTTATCCATAAAAACGTTATGCCTATTTCTACCTTAAAGTGTAATATTCTCATTAAAGGTCAATTTTTGGCACAAAACTGGCAAAGATATGCCTAGAAGGTGTTTTTCTCTGCGAATGTTCTCCGCGTTACGTGTACATACTATCTCGGCCGTAAAGGTCGTTGAATATAACGGTGGTCACAGGA
Organism: Bursaphelenchus mucronatus; assembly: GCA_025436335.1. Taxonomy (NCBI): domain Eukaryota; kingdom Metazoa; phylum Nematoda; class Chromadorea; order Rhabditida; family Aphelenchoididae; genus Bursaphelenchus; species Bursaphelenchus mucronatus. Next base: position 3,503,076 of record CM046359.1, read on the forward strand.
GAATTTGCCTCGAATTTCTTCCAATGAGGCAAAAATCAGTGAAAAAGTTGTCTGCACCGATTTTTTAAATTCATTACCGAGTTAAAGGACCAAAACAGCTACTTTTGAATTGCGGTTTTTAAAGCCTGTGAAACGAAATGTCACAAAAGTTTTTTATGTCCTGCAGCGAAAACAAAGGCGGAAAAATTGCAAGCAGCAAAATATTTTTTAGTAGGCATGTAGAATGTCACCATTACGTTTTTCCCGTTGTTATTGGTACAGTAGACGAAGAAACTTTTTTGGAAATTTTGTTTCCACGCCGTAAAAAGCGCGATTCAAAAGTAGATGTACTATCTCTTTAAAAGCAATTTCAAACAATTTTTTAAGTCTCCGCCGATATCTGAAATTATGAATTGGACAATGAATTTCAAAAATTGGTGCAGACCAATTTTTGCACTGACTTTTTCCTCATCGGAAGAAATTCGAGGAAAATTCTTCTGTGACCACCTTTATATCTCGGTCACCGTTGCAAAACGCGACCTGAACTTATCAGAAATTGATAAGAAGTTTGGGCCACCAAAATTTAAAAAAAATCTAACAATAAGCATCGCACTTGGTCCCTTCCGCTGTAAGTTTGGAGAAAATCGAAGTAAATTTAATACGTCTAAATTTGGATAGTTCTCTTGGAAAGTTCCCAAAATATATTTATTTGTTCTTTGAAAACATCAAAAAAGGAAGAGCTCCGATTTTTATGTGACATTAAAAATATTTTTTGCGTCCCATCTAAGCTTAGTTTGATTTATGGATTATTACGGGACATGAAAAATATCATTACATCTTCGAAAGGCCGGCCAGTTCTGAAATACTGCCAAGGGTTGGAAAAAAATTATCTTTTGAATTTTTAAAATATGAGGTAACAAATGTATGCAATATTTGTTGCAGCACCTAAGGAAAACAACTAGTTTTTTAATTTTACAACCACCACGTTGTGTTATTTATAGGTCCTAAGGTAATTAAGTTGTTTTTACAACTTTAGGGTCCAATTCCAGACTTTCGACTGAGGAATTGGCTCCAAATTAGAGGCCAAAATAACTCAAAAAGCTTTTAATTAGTGACTATCAAATGACGCATGGTTACTATTCTTTAGAGAGCCCAAAAAAGATGACAAAATTACAGATTTTGATAAGACTTGGAAGAACTTTTCAAATTAGAATTTCAAAATTGATGAACTTATACTATGATCATTCGAAGACTTATTGGGATTTCTTTGTTGAGAAATTGGTGGCTTTGAGTACAACGTCTGCATCCAAAAAAAGTAATTTTCCCTAATTTGTTGCCTGCGAACATCAAAAAATTTTGTTTCATTTTGCAAACCTAAAGGTATCTATAGCATCTCCTCAAAATTTGAGTTCAAAATCGCAGCTCTTTTATTAAAATCGATCTTTACTCTTTGACCTTATTAACCCCATCATTACCCCACCCTTTTTTCAAAAAATGTCAAAATCCCATTTTCTTTGCCAATCATCCCCATCCCCATCTTCAAGCCCATCAAAAATACTAGTTACATCTCATGGAACATATCCCCTCCGACCCTACGAATGTCATGGTCGAGCGGGTTTAAAAGGCGGTCATTGACATTTGGGAGGCGCATCTTTCGACCCCGAAAAAAACATTCCAAATCCTCGGCGCCGCACTCTCGTCCATCACTCCCGCCTTCTGCGGCCCTCGGGGCTTTTTCCCGGGTCCGTTGGGAGCGACGCTTCGGCCGATTCCATTCAACACAAGTGGGGCGTGGACACTCGTATTGTACGGAGAAAAATGGCGGAGAAAAAGTTGCTTTATCCATTTTTTGATGGCATTTCGCAGACTGAACCTATTAGTTTTTACGAGGCACGTGAGCCTTTCGAATTTTTGCCAAAGTTAGCATCCAGACGGATGACTAATCATCCTCTAAAAATTTCACTTCATAGCTTCCGACGCAGACGATCTTTTTGCAAAAAAAAAAAACAATTTGAAAAATGCAACAAAAAAAGGTTTTTAGAGAGTAATTTTCCCGAAGTTGCTCGGAGGGGGGGGGGGGGGGGGGGACTAATTCTTTGCATAGACATTTTAGATCTCGCTTCTAAGGCAACCTTAAATTTTGAAATCAAAAATTAAAAAATGGCAACTTTGAACTAAAAGTGCAACTTATGTACAGCTGCTGGACCTTCATTTTTAACCTATTTTCAGCCCAGAATCGTACACACTACCATTGTCCAAGTCAATGAGGTTCTCCCGCTCTGGCAAATCTAATTTTTATTATACATCCATAAGCAGAACATAAAAAATTCCTTGCTTTGAGAAGCTCCAAATTGGATTATTTTTTGAACGTTTCGAACCCAGAATTTGAACAAGATTTTGCCGGGCTTTCGACTTTGATTTTGCTCTTGAAAGGCGTAGAAATTCAAAAAGAAAAATTGAAAAAAGGTGTATCGTTCATTCCTTGTAAGCAGAATTACATCTAAAATTAAAAGTAATATAAAAAAGGTTCAAAAAACTTCCAAAGCCTTTCAAAAACAGTATTTATTGCAAGATCATCAGTAAAAGAAGAGTACTGGAATAAATAATGAGATTGGCGGCGCTTCAGCTCAAGGTGACCACAATCAGATTGCATTGGTCATCGTTGTCCTCGATGGTGTAGGGATCACTGTTCTGGACGGACATAGTGTTTGGTGCGAGGAGAGGGCGAGAGAAACAGCCGGTTAAGTGGTCCAAAAACCAAGTCTGGAAATGGATAAATTAAAAGTTCAAAAAAAATGCGATTTTTAGACGGAAAACTCGAATTATGCAAATTTCATAATAACTCAAAATAAAAATAAAATTTTTAGACGCGAGGTGAAGACATATCAAATCATTAAGCTTACGGTGTCCTTACTAGAATGTCTTACAACTCATAACCTCTCGCCTAAATTTCCGGTATATATGCTTGACTAAAACATTACAAATATCAACGCCTATTACAACCAAAACCTCTCTAATTTGATGATCTCTTACACTCAACAACGTGGTCATTTCTGAAAGAAAGTCACATGTAAACGGCACACATTGTAAACACTATTTACTATCAGATTTTGCTTTTATACCGCAGATAAAAAAGCGCTGATAAGCTAATAAAATGAATATGAGGGCAGTAAAATTTGGAGCAAAATTAATAAAGACTTGAAACGAGTTTGAGTGATACGTAGATTGAGAGATGCCTTTAGGAAATACGAGCGCTCGTACGGAAAATTTTACTCCTTTCTGGTGATAAAGATAAAAACCAGGACATTTGCATGCCTTTCTAGGTGGAGCAACCCCTTCTAAAAACACGTGTAAAGGGAAACGAGGGTGTTTTTATGTCTTATCTTAAACAAGATACGAAAATCGTACGAGAACAGTATTACTTATAATATTATTCTGTAAAGTGCCGACTATCTTTGGAATAAGCAGAAAGCTCGTTTGACTAGAACGATGCCAGGAATAATATGAAACTTGCACTCAACTTGTCTGCAACTTCAATGAACCGAGATAATCAACAGCCATTTTGCGGGAGGTAATGGAAAGGAAAGAGATAAGAAAAAAGAGATTTCTGGACAACTACTGCCAACTTTCCAGCATAAAATTTACAACAAAGTATAGAGCATTTCCAAAAGTTGGTCTACAGTTTCCGTAGAAATATTTTTCTCTCTAAACGCTCTCTCCATTTTGTGCTTTATTTCGTCAGCAAAGATTGTTGAGAATCTCGGCTGCTGCTGCAAAGCGCGTGCTAAAATTTTCGTAATTTATGGTCTACATCAATATAACATCAGTGCAAAATTTTGATAATGTCTGAGCGTCGCGCATAACAAATTTCAAAGATTTTTTTTAAAGACGCGTTGCTTTATAAGGAAAACGTCTATATAAGGCTTCAAAAGACCACTCTTCCCGCTTTAGAAACTCCCCTAAACCTTTTCCAAATCTCTATATATACGAATTGAGTTATACTCTCTCCAAAAAATCATTTCATTTTATTTATTCGTGCGTCAAACGCAAAAATCGCAAAAAAAATTGATAAACGAGGCTGTCAAGAAGCGGAAATTTGAAAGACTAAAAGAGACCAAAAGCTTTATAAAATTTATTTATACCACCATATATGGAAGGAATATTATTAAAAAAAAGGATGCGCAAGACGTGTTTTACATAAAGATGACTATGAAAATAGAAAATTGAAAATAAGAGGAGAAAACTGTACAAAACTAAAGAATTTCCGATCTTTAAATACAGAGAAACACGTGAAATTCATGAAAGTGATGGAAATTGCTCTGTCACACCATTGAAAGACCGATGGTAACCATTCGTTCTTTTGGTTGTTTTCTCAGTTTTTGGAGATCGGAAATTCCTGATGATGCAAGGAATAACATAAAAAAGTGAGAGAATTTATGTAAAACGCTCGGGATATCCTTCCGGAAGAAAAGTAAAGCCCTTTCAAAAGTGTTTTCGGGAAGAAGCGCTTTGAAAAACAAGGTGATCAGTTGATCTTGACTCTTTATGAAGGAGATAAATCGTTTTTCAAGAGGAGACTTGAACTATTTTTGTTGAGTTAACGCGTAATGACGTCGGTTGACCTGTTTTTTCACTTGTAGGATTAATTTTTCTATATTTTTACAGTAGTATCATGTCGTTTCGGTTGTCTCTTCTCACCACAATTGCTTGTTTTTCATTCTATGTATGTCCATACTATATGCTACAATCTGCTGGACTACATTTTTCAAATATTTTGGTTCTTTCATTGTCGATGTGTTAAAAATTATAATTTCCGCTTTACGTTCTTTGCTCGAAATTCCCATAAACTTCAAAGTTTGTTTCTACAGTAAGAAATGTAGTATTGGGGATATTAGACTTATCGGCCAACGGAAAGCCGACTAGAAAACATCTCTAATGCACGTGTGGTATCTTGCGTTGACGCTCTGAGAGCCCTTGACGTTGCCCCCCAAATTCTCAGTAACAAATCCAAGATAAACAAGTAAACAAACGACATTGGTGGTATCCTCAACATAAGCACGTTTTCTCCCGTTTTGGTTTGGAATTTCAATAGCTCTGCAACTGAAACATAACATAATCCTCTTCCGGAATGACCGTTTGTGCGTCGTATGGAGATTACAGCTGCGGTATATCCGGTGTGAAAGTTATTTATATTTACCAAAAAGATATGGGGAAATTTGTGAAACAATAAGTGATGCTCGCTTAGTTGATGGAGAGATATTTACATTGCGAAAATGGTCTTTGTGCGAGGATTTCGGAGATTGTTTACTGGGGAATTGATGAAGAGACGACGCAAAGGTTTTTGACAAAATTTAGCATAAATTTGGAACAGATCCACGTAATAAATGCCCCGTGCGACACTCAGATTTTCTAAAAATTTTGTAGAAAGATAAAGAGCGAATTACAATATGTAAATTTTTATGCATAAACCCGCAAAAAGTTTGATCGACTTTTGACTTAAAAACCCCATTGCTTCCGCATAGCGTGTAAAAATATACCACTGTTTTATTTCACAGTTTTTTGTTCTTTAAAACCTTTTTTTTTTAAATTTAACATATACTCGGTCGTATCAGAGAACTCCTTCAGATCAAATTTTAAACTTGGTCCCCAAACCAAACACGTCACAAAACCACTCCAAGTAGACTCGGAACTTTGCTCCAATAACAATATAATATCTTTCCATGTGATTCTCACTGATAAAAAAGTCATTTACCATTCGAAAAAATTACTTTTCTTTACGGTAACAATCAAAGATTTATTGGAAAATATCAAACATGCGACGGAAACCAATAACTTACTACAATTGTAGACCTAATAAGACGTTTAATATGTCAGTAATGGCGAGAATAAATGTCTTCATGCAGACTATATGTACAGACTACAATTTTAGAGGAAATTGAAAAATAAATGGGAGAGAAAGATACTTATATGGTTAAGGAAGTGGGATAGAGTAAACAACAGCTTATAACAGTATGCTGTAGGACAAAATTACAACCCCACTATAGAATTGATACGAAAGTATGGAGGGTTAGAGCTGGAGTTGAGATTTTAGGTCCGTTAGACGGGAAACTCAAATTGTAAAAAATTGTAAAATTAATTTCAAGGTTTTGAAAGCAAAAATACCAAATTTTTACTCTTTGATTTTGTAAAACTCGGCATAAATTTACTCGCAAATTTTTGATGACATATGGGAGATTTGTAGCCCTTATTACGCTGAAACCGTTGAGATTTATGAGTTTAACCGCAAAATATCAGCTGAAAATCCATGGTCAAAAAATGGTTTTTGCTTGGCCGACTCTCCTCATTTTATGTTACCTTTATCAAAAAGATCGTTGAATACTGTAGATTTTGAGAGATGGTTTTGGAGCAAAAATTTGTGGGTATACCAATTTTGACAAAAATCGAAGAGTCACCGCTATGGTATCTCCTACATAAAGAAAATTTTAAAAATACGACTGAAAATTGGTTCAAGCTACTAGCCAATGGAGAAATCGGGCCGTAGGATAATAAGATAAGTAATATAAGAGACTTGAGATCTTTAGATAATGACTTTATAAAATTCCATCAAAAAATGCCGCGTCAAAACGGGATGATCCATGGATAATATCTCGACAAATTCGGTCGCTCTCCGTTCCCTCTGGCCTTGCGGAACTTTTCAGCATACGGTTTTAGCCGTTCAATGGCGGCATCGATCTGCTTCATGCTCATCCGACTAATGTATTGCTCCCATTCGGGCGAAAGTCCCTGATCGCCGCTCGCATTCTTCTTCTCATGCGAACGCATCCGCCGATAAACATCGTAATAGGTGATGGATGTGGCTACTAAAATTGGAATGGATTAAAATTGATATAAGCGCGAAATAACAGAAGATTAAATGTTAATCCGGCTGCAAAGAGCAGGAAAATTCAACAATTTTTATTTGACCGTAAATGGCAGAACGCTCAGTAAATTTATGGCTTCGATTGGTTTTTTGGCGTTTGCTCGCGCTTTGCAAAGAACACCGAGATTCGGAGGTCTACAGTTCGAAAAAATGTGACAATTTTTTGCGAATTTTGGCTTGAAAATTTCGAATATCGTGGATTGTTCAATATCACACCTGCTGCTGCAAAGCCCGAGCTAAAATTTTGAGGAATTTAAATGTAGCCTATGCCCGAACTTTGTGCAAAATTTAAAAAACCCGTCACAGTTGGAAGCCTTTCCTTGTCAATATTGCAACTTTCCGCCAGCTACATATACTGTCTCAGCAAGCCAAATCTTCCTGAACATTCTCCTTACTCAAAGACCATTTCCGCAATGCAAATCTTCTTCCACCAACTAAATGAGCATTACTTATTGTGCCCAAAATTTCACCACATCCTGTTCTACGGTAAAGACCAATTTTTTAGCGGAAATACCGTAGCTCTAATCCTCATTCTACGCACAAATGGTCATCCAACAGAAGATTATGGCTTATTTCTATCAAAAAACTTTTGAAATTGGAACAAAAAATTAAAGAGAACGTGATTATGAGGAGAATACTAACTGAATTGGGTATGTTTACTAATCTATTAGTGATTTACTGCTCAGAATTTGGAGAGTAATGGCAATGTGGACGTCAATAATTTTGGAAATTTTTGTTTTATTACTGAGGGTGAAGGCGTAACAAAAGGGCAATGGAATGGAAAACAGTGGATTAAAGGGAGGCGACAAGGAAATTGCAAAAAAGGTTAATGTGCAGGTACAAACATAGTGAAAAATTCATGACAGTAATTTTGGAGCCGGATCGCTTTACGTATTTTGCAAAGAAAAAAATGATTTCTGGAAAAAATCCGTTCCTGGCCATATTTTTGCCCAAAAATCTCGGGTGTTTCTGCAATGTGCGAGGTAGGAGTCTTGCATATCCCTCAGAGACAATTTGTGCCAAGTTTTATCAAAATCTGATCGTCGCACTTGTAGCACTTCCCTGTTAGTCTCACAATTAACAGCAAAAAGGATAACCCTCCGTTTTTCGAGAAAGTCCCAGGAACGTTTCAAGACTCCAAACTAATCCGGCTTTTCGGAATTCTCCCAAAATTAAACTTTACGCAAGTCCATCAAGTTGATTGTCGTCAAAAATATCGTAAGCCCTCCTCGAACTACACATGGACTCCGTGAGAATCCGGAAAAAGTGTGAATTTTGCTGTCAAAACAAGGTTCAGAAGCGGTGTTTTGCCATCTAATTACGCTAATGAATTATTTTGGGGGGGGGGGGGGGGGGGGCTTTATGTGTAAGGTTCAACGCAGAGGGAGGAAGCTTTATGACGTGAGGAGACGGTAGAATCTGCGGAATTACGAGGAAAGTGCGTAGGTATTATGAAAACATGATGGGACGGCGGAAGGAAAAGTTCAAAATTTTGAGGAACGGAAAAGGTAAATTGGAGAAAGTAAAGATAAGTCAAGGGTAGAGCGGAAAAGGTAAAATACGAGGATCGGACGTTCATTAAAGCCTAACCAGTCTAAAAAACATGTTTATAACGGACTGTTCCATGCCAAGATACTTAAAAACGTTATTTATGTTAAGGCCACGCAAGGAAGTGTTGAAAATTTGGCGCTATTTGATTTAACTATGTACAAATATATCTAGAAAAGAAGTTGTCAAAACATATATGTATATGCAAGATTTTTAGACTCTACTCTCATCCCAATTCTCTGTCAAAAAACCAGTTCATGAGCTACAGTAAACCGTTGTTTCATGTCGGCAATGTAGACTCAATACGCGAGATTTTGAGCGATAACAATTAAGAGTAAACCTTAAAAAAACCTCAAAAATTTTCTGCCATTCAGACCATGGAAGAAGACAACGTCGGGGAATGTCATGCACTACATAAACTTACATTGTATGCAGAGAAAAACAGCGAATATCCTCATGTACATTTGTGTCATTTCGAATGCCCGAAAATACCAGTTTCGTCCAGATATATACAAAGCAAGAGTAGTGCGCTGTGGCAACGCCCTCTGAAAAACAGTGAAATTTATATTTAGTAGTATGGGGTTACGAAAAACGCGGAATTTACAAGCACTTGAGCTGGATTCTCGACATAAGGCGAATTAAAAATAAATCTTTAGTTTTGCGGTCGAAAAAAACATAAAGGTCAGTCAATACATATCACGGCCAAAATTCAGTTCAAAACATAGTACAGAAACACGGTTTAAGGGCATTTTTATACAACTGCAAAGCATCGTAAAATTAGCGAGTATGACACCAGACGGCTTGTAAAGTCAGGTGAAATCGCGACAAATATTCACGGAAATATTTAAATATTACGATTTTGTAGTTCGGACTGCTAGAATGCACTGGATGATGCTAATCTTTGATTACCGGTAGTTATGGTTAAATTAAAGCTTTTAATAAATGTCGGGCATATTAAAATTGCGTGGTAAAATTGTTCCAAAGCGTGTGGAGTGCAGGAAAAAAACGTTTTGTACAGCAGTGAAAATTTTGATAAAAATAAGAGCAAACTATAAAGAATAACAAAAGTAAAGCTCGATACATGCGATATACGCTGACGCCTCTCTAGGACGAACTCCCGTACGAATTACAAGGTGTTGTTTGTTATCCTGTTCAGGATTAATGCGGAACATTTGAAGAAAATCAAAGCCATCTTTGTAGCAGCCCGAATCAGAAGCCTTCGTTGGAAGAAATATACATGCAAACCCTCTAAAATTCCTGCCCGGTCCTCTTTTACGTTTCTAGCACCAATAATGATATGAAGGTGGGCAATGGCACAGCAAAACAGTATATTGATCCTAAAAAAAGGGACAAGAGAACTAAGGGAGCGTTTTCAAAGCGCGGTAAACGCTTTGATAAAAAGAAAGGACCGTAAAAATATCATAGTGCAAGAATATATGTATATGTACTCATGGAATGTATCTGCGGAAACGAGGGCGGTTGGGGGTGGGAAAAATGGCTGAGTTGCGCGTTTGCGCTCGGAAACAAATTGAGAGTTCTGGTGCACTTTGCAAAGCTCACAAACCTCCGATTTCAGGGGCAATTATGTCTGCTCAAAGAAACAGACATAAAGATCTGATCTGTCTGATCAGACCTCAAGGGCTGTAGAATGGAACAAAAGTAACTGCATGTCAAAGAGCTTACGCGATACCAAATCAAGAATTCTTGCGTAAGAAATGAGCTGAAAACTGATAGAGGAATAAAACTTTTACCGAAAAACTGGACCAAATGCCAAAGGATCAACTAAAAAGCAGGTAAAATATATACATGCACACCTCACAGCCACAAATAGCCAACTGACGGACAAATTGATGCATTACCGCGAAAGGATTGAGGACTTTTGATAATAAAAAACACAACTTTTTTGCAAGGAAGAAAATTTTAGGGCTGTTTTGATTGCAGCGATAAAAACATGATCGTAAATGTGTAAAAAAACAAATGATCGATAAATTTGCAAAGCAACAGAGCCCACTACAACTTATTACATTGCACTGGTTTTAGGGAAACTGGGATAAAACAAAAGATCATACCTTAGCGAAAAACATACGAACGTCACTGTAGAAAAGACCCTTGTAAAACAAAAATTGCAGTAACAGCGATCGCAAAGGTTGTAAAATCCAACTCCATCAACAAAACGATGACTAGATATGTCTACTCGTCCTCATTGCACTGGCAAGAGGCACAGATAAATCGAAAGTTTTGTAGCCCTAAATTGTAGTCTCTTCACAAAATCTTAACAATTTCCCCACTTGAACCTAAATTTTAACCATAATTATCATCAAAATATGTAGCACCTATAACTATTATACTATTTTCAACTTATATATGTTACCGTTCCCACATTTTGAAGGAACAATAGCAAAATATAAAGCAACGAATGTCTGGGAAAGTTGTTCGGCCTGCCTAAGACAGCTACAGTGTAATTCGCGTGTTAATTTAAGGCAAAAAACTGAGGAGGGAGCGTAGGGCGGGAACTACAAAAAAAATGTATTGTTACAAACACAACATTCGAAATACATTATAATATTACAAAAGATTTCGTATCTCTGCTTCCTGTCAAAGACAATTTTGAGTTTGCGGATGATCTAATACGCTAATTTCAGCCATGTCACCCAAAAATACAACATACGAAAAGTCATCAGGCAGTATGAAAAAAATGACACAAAGATGTTATATTGATGACAAATATGACACAACGATGTTATATTGATGTCATGCGACACTTTTTGAGCGTGTCCTTGTACAGTGGGAAGATTTTGGGACGACGGCCTAGGTTTCCTTAAAATTTGCTTGTTTGATCAAGACATTTATATATACATGACAACCTAACGCTTGCTTATCTGGAACACCCGTGGGAGTCAGCGAACTAAACTCTGCAAACGAAAAAGCATGACAGATGGGAGGAAAAGGCGGTTTCAGCTGTAACTTTCATAACTGGGAACATAATATCAATTTTAATCCCAAAATTTACAAAACCGTTTCCAGAAGCTTCGTAAATTCGGGAGAAGAAACTTGAGAAAGTTTTAAGTGGAGCGCCTTGCAAATTCAAGTTTATTTTTCAAAACGCGCACTCTGTCGCATCGAAATCGCACCGCCGTTGAGAAAATGAATGTGTGCGACAATATCAAATTGCTTTTCACTTCAGCGTTATAATGAACGCAACGTCGACGCAGCAACATTACGTTCATTATTTTCCCGATAGACTGATAAGACATACACATGTATGTGAATCCAGCGCATTTCCTGAACCGTTTAGACGTTTTGTCCACACACTATCGGTTGACGAAAGGATTTTAGATATAAAAGTTCCTTGAGAAGAATTTTTGGTTAACGAAATTGGTCTCAAAAATCAAAAAAAAAATTTTTTAATTCGTTTCTGACAGAGAGCAAGGTTTTCGCGCGGTTTGCCAAGAGAAAACAGCCAAAGATTCTTTTCAAAATTCTGTTTGTGACGAAATGCCACATCGATAAAATCTGGGTCAGGAAATAGCTTCGACTACGCTGGATTGACGTGATATGTAAGGTTCCTAACTCAAAAATAAACAAGATTTTTGATCCCAGAGTTAGTGAATATTTGGGGCTTTTTTGCAAGTATATGTCGTGTGCCGCATATACTTGCTTCAGAAAGAATTTACAATAAACCTCGGACATGCAAATATTGTAAATCTCTATTCAACATCCCACAATGTGCAGTTTTTCCTCGTTTACAAGAAAAAATTACTTTTGTATTATACCCGAGGCCCTTAGAATCATTTAATGAAGCACTGGAAAAAACAGTATCAAACTGGTTTTCAGAGGAGGGCTACATACCAAGCTCCCCGCACCATCTTCAACCTTCCTCTTGGCGCGAAAGTGATTATCTTTTATAAAAGTATCTTATTGGCCGACTCCACCCCCTCGATGCCCAGAGGGCGGAGGGCATTGCGTCAAAAAATAAATGTTGAAATTTATTTCGATGTAAGGATTAAAAGATATATTTACTATTGGGTTCGAAAGACAACAAGTACTGTAATTTTGACTTGGTTTTTTGAACGGAAGTTGCAATACCGGAAATTGACGGTAATTGCAAGGTGTAACTAGGGCTTTTCAAGGTGAAAATTAAACATACATAAAAATTATATAATTAATGCGAAGAGTAAATAAGCCATTAACTTAGAAGTTAACGTCTCGTCATTGTTTATGTTTTTATTCTGACATTGCACAAAGACTGTCATTTTCAGAAGATGTCTGTCCAGTTCTGGGTCTGGCTAACAACGATATTTGTAATTAAAATTGTGCAATATCTCCCATATCTGACGTACAACAACAGAAGTCTCAAAAGGGTATCTAGAAGATACCGTAGGGCTTATTTGAGCTGCACGTCAACACAAGGAAGGCTTAAGAGTGGTGACAAATATGTTCTATGGCTGGAGTGATGTCTCAATCGGGCATTTTGGAAGCTGAAAGTTTTTTGGACAAGTTTCAAGTTATTGAGAAACATTTCTTGCGAGAGATTGCATAAACTAAGAGGGTTGGCAAGGGGGAAAGCTCATGATGTCCAATCTTACCAACAGATCTGTAATTACAGGCAACCAATGGCTAGCTAACGCGTCAGCCCACAGTTAAGCATTTAATTAAAGTTAATAACCGCCTTTGAGCCAAGAAAATAACAATTTCCTCGAACTAATAATGTCTATAATTAAGGTCATTCGAAGTCATAACGTCTCATAAGACCTGAACAAGACGTAAATCACCATGGTTCTTCGATAATAATAAAGTAAAGGTGAGCCGAACCCTCCTACAAACTTCAATACAATTACAAACAAGTTTACAGTCTTTCAGCTGCAGTTGTATTACACTTGTGACTACAGCTACATTTTTGTTTTTGCAGGCTTTCCAGTTTGAAGAGTACGATTATATTAATATAAAAAGAATCGGCAAAAGGTGAAACAAAGGGAGATTTCATAAAAGTTCAAACGGAGAAATACGATTCTCAACATCCGTAATGATACGACTACAACAAACATCGGCGGTACTCAGTAGTCAAAGTGCTACGCTCAGATTTTGATAATACTTGGGTTAAATTTACACTACATTTATCTAACAATTCCCAAGGTATACGCTAGATTCCTGGCTTTGCAGAAACGGTAGAAGAAAGTTGAATCAACAGTCTTTGCGGGATCTGCATAATGTCTTATGCCTGTTTCTACCGTAAAGTGGTATGTTTCGACAAAAGATCAATTTTTCCGGCAGAGATATTGCCTAAAGGCGTTTTCGCTCTGATCGCTCTCCTCATTTTGCTTACTCTCTTGTCAGGAAAGATGGCTGCATATATCGGCCGCGCCAGTAAAACACCAATAACGTTTATTCAGAGGTTCATATGCGACATAGGCCATATATCATTCTCACACGCCAAATGTAAAGAAATGTTACCGCCTTTAATTATACAAAAGATAATTTCCAGTTTCAATCCTCGTACGTTGCTTTTGTATAATTAGTGTCACATGTGACAGGACATATAAATATAATATATAGTGTTAGTAGTTTCTTGGTAGCGTCTGTAAGCCGACAACGTCATTTGAAATAAAAATCTTATCTACAGCCAATTATGCAGAATTATGCATGTCTGCCAATGCCTACGTATAGCCTAATTGTGTTGCCTTCTTGACGTAGATTTATCATTGGATTTTCAAAACAATGTGCGGAAGTCGTAATCCAGACACCATCAAGATTCTTATAACAAAAGTAGAAAACTGTTTTTAGTATCTGGAGGGCACTTACGCTTTATTAAACGGTATGCTCAATGCGTCAAAAAATTGATATCTCAATGCGGATTTAAAGGTACTTCCAGGGAAGGTGTTTCATTTGGCAGACTCATCTCATAATACGTAATCTCCCGCTAAGCAGATTTCTGAATACCCCTGGTACGATGACAAGTTGTGAGCAAACATTTTATATGATTAATATTCAACCTGCTTAGCGTTAGAGTATCCATTAAAAATTCGGAATAAATGAAAGTGTTAGACTTGGGGGTAAATACAATAACTTTCTTCACTATTTGATTAAATAAGGAACTACTAACGTCAATTTGTATATGAACATGTATTAATATTAAAATTTTAAACTCATAAATATCAAATAATCATAGCTCAGTTTCAATTGCAGATAGCTGCGTTCTACGTGCCGTTGCATTCGTATCGTGTCAAAAAAGTTCGTGATATAATTTCAAAGCTTTGAGGTACACATGTAATCAAAAAGGGTTCGATTATTTGCAAAACCGTACTTTACTCGGGTCGTAAAGGCCGAAGAAAGAAGCAATATAAATATAATTGTCAGTGTTGCGTGAGAAGGGCGGCACAGTTGTAAGTTCTGATGATCATCAAATTTAACTACAGTAAGATAGAAGACATCAATCAAAGAAGAGATAGCTGTTATCAGTTGGGTAAAAGAAACATTTTCAATTTTTTTTTCTGCGCGTAGACAGAGTAGAAAACAAACCTTGAGTACCGTAACATTACATTTAAAGTTTGAAAAGTACCGTAAGTACATGTTCAGACCCAAGGACATGTTTAACAATGAAAATACAATCTCAAAACAAAAGCACTTATGATCCACTTATAAAGGTAAACTTTGAGCTACCTTGGAATGCAGTGAAATCATTTTATTAGATACGCATATAGTAGTAGTTGACAACGAGTTGAACTACAGTAGAAAGCGCAGTCAAATTCACGGTCGGCAAGGCCTGAGTAAAATTAGGAAACATCTGTTGATCCAGCCGCCCAACCCGACGATAGCGCTGAATCATCTTAAAACCTGTTCAATAAAAGCATTATCCGATATATGATCTATGTATTGCTGCATCTTCACCCACTTGAAGATATTTAAACCCGATTATCACCTCTTATGGTTACAATATTGAAAATAAAAAAAAATGACAAATAAAAAAGTGAAACCCTTTAAAAATACAATGTAGAGAGGCCAAAGCTTATTGTACATATTACATATTGTACATATAACATTGCTATATCCTGTGTTAATAATTTGCCGCGGTAACTCACCTATTTCTTACCACAAGTATTTTATAGACTCATATACTGTAGAATGACCTCTCAAGGCGTAGGTTAATCAATTTCTTCAGACATTTCCGGGAGAGCATTATGTAATTACGCCATAGACTTTATTGAACATTAAACGGCCCAAGATGGCCGTTTAATACGGCTATTCAAATCTTGCGGCTAAAAATAACATGACGGGAGTGCCTTTCCGTTTTGAACAGCTAAGGGTCCTCGTTGTAATGTTAAAAAGCCTCAACAATCCACCAACAATCGTATTATCGGAGTATTTACTTTAATATCGCGCTTTTTACGGCTTACGAAAGGAAAAGCTAAAGATTTTTTATATCCTGCAGAAAATGGTTTAAAAAATTGTAAAAAAATTAATTATTAGTAAGGGGATGTCATGATTATCTTTTCCTCGTGGTCATTAGAAGAGTAGATGTATATATAGATTTTGGGCATTTCGTTTCCCAATCCCTAAAAACCGCGAGCCAAAAGTAGCTTTATATACTGGCTCTTTAAAGGGCCAGAAAAACTACTTTTAAATTGCGCGTTTTACGGCGTGTGAAACGAAATATCAAAAAAGTTTTCTTATGTCCTGCAGCAAAAACAAAGGCGGGAGAGAGGCAAACAGTAAAATTTTTACGAGTAAACATGTAGAATGTCACCATTATTTTTTTCCGTTATTATTGGTGCAGTAGACGAAGAAACTTTTTGGACATTTCGTTTCCACGCTGTAAAAAGCGCAATTCAAAAGTAGTCGTTCTGGCCCTTTAACAACCAAAACATAAAAAAGAATGTCAAAGATTCAATACGATGATTGACAAGACTATAACAAAACTAATAATCGATTTCAAGCATCTGCTGCAACGTACAATTCTATGTACAGTCAAACCTCTGCACAATAAATTGCAAGAGACTTTGTTGTGGGAAGATTTTGCAGAGGTTTATCCAAGTTGAGTCTTGGGACATCTAATATTGTCTATTATGCATAGACAGCCGTTTTTGCACGAGAGTTTGTTGCATTGAGGTTTCACCTTACAATGGCAACCATTATGTGTTGCTACCCATTGTTGACTAGATTCCATAAAGTTTCGCTTACCCAAAAATTGCAAGATCAGAACCGCAACAATCTCCTGTTACTTTAATATCACTTTTATATGTGTATGGGCAAGTCAAATTAAAAACAAGGGATCTCTGAACGGCGATAAAAAATGCTCGCGGAAGTTATGTTTTCCAGACCCACATTACACAATCATAATCAATTCCCAGCTCACTCAAATATTCCATGCCCAATAATAAGTGGATGTCAAAACGGGGAGGGCGTTGGAAATTTTAATTTTCCGATTTTTAATCGAGCTACATAAAGATAGTCGTATCCAAAACCCACAATGAGAAGTGTTGCCAACTAATGACTACCGTATTCGCTACAAATAAACCTTTGTTCGATTAGAAGAGCTCTTGAACTCTCTTGTGTTTCTAATATGATGAAAGGACTGTAAGGTTGTATGCGTTGTGATTTTACGTGAGGTTCCGTAACGGGATTGTTATTTGTAGGAATAAAACAACGGAAAATTAGAGTTGCATCAAGCTAAAAGGAAATGTATCTAGAATCAGCAATTGCAGCTGGGTTTTACGGACAACCAATCTTTTCCAAGAAATTGGCAAGAATATATATCACTGGAAGTGTTGGTCTATTTACGGCACTTCCATTAAACGACAAGCCAATGATGCTACCTACGTTCCTCAATAATTCTTGTTTTTTCGACCACTTTTGCCCTAAAAATCTCAATCGGTACTGCAAAGCGCGACCTATATCTTACAATTAGGCAAAATTAGTCCATGTTTCATCTGAACGGAGCATTTTGAGCACTTAATTTTTAATGGGCTCGTACTACTTTTGAATTCCCGGCTTGAGAAAAAAACGTCAAAAAACTTTTTTTTGTATCCGACCACGCCAGCGGGCAGATTTCCAAATAAATAGTAAAATACTTATTAGTACACAGAACGTCACCACAATTGTTTTTCATGATGGTACTATTGATACAACAGGCAAAGTAATTTTTTGGACATTTCGTTTCCTAAGCCGTAAAGGCGCATTTCAAAAGTACCTGCACCATTCTTTTAAGGAAAGGAGAGATTTATGAAACTGCAAAACAAATCTGCATTCATTTGGTTATTCAAAATTTTGCTTTCATTTTCTTTAATCCAGAGTGCACTTTTGAAAGAGAAAACTCCAAACAATGGCTTCACCGCACCTTCTTGCGGGGGTTACTGTTATTATATTTATAAAACGGGGGCTTTTGACATGTTCAAAGATGGGAACTGATGTAATAGTTAAAAACGATGGACATTATCGTCATTCTGGAAACCCAGCCCTCTTTATATCTGCCAAATCACACGGACTTGTGTTTTTCTGTTATTGTCATCCAAAAAATTTAATTCCGCGTTCAAGTCACCAAAAATGACGTGGGAGAAACGTAGACCTCGTATTTACAGCGGAAGTACTCCAAGTGCGACGCTTATGTTTTACTGTAATTTGGCACAATTTTTTCTAAATAAATATATAAGACTCCTAGCTTGCGCTTTGTAGAAACGACCGCGATTTTTAAGTCAAAGGTTAAAAAAGCATTCTGCGAATTTTAGCATCAAGAGCCTTTGGTATGTTTCTACTGTAGAGGGTGGCATTTGCAAAACACTTTCAATTTGTTTTTTCATTTTTTGATATGAAAAAAAAATTTTCATTTTTTTGATATGAAAAAAAATTATTTAAAGGGCCAATAGGCAAAATACTTTCTTTACATTTTCAAACCATTTAGGTGAGGTTTTTTTAAAGGGCCAAAACAGCTAATTTTGAATTGCGCTTTTTACGGCGTGTGAAACAAAATGTCAAAAAAATTTTGTATGTCCTGCAGCGAAAACAAAGGCGGCAAAATTGCAAACAGTAAAATAATTATTAGTATGCACATAGAATGTCGCCATTATTTTTTCCCGTTGCTGTTAATACAGTAGGAAATTTTTTGAACATTTCGTTTCCACGCCGTAAAAAGCGCAATTCAAAGGTGGCTGTACTGTCCTTTAACAACGAATTTGTCGAGCCATAGCAAAAATCAAGGCCGATCACGCGTGAATTGGAAGATTCACCCCGAGAACAATGCCCAGTTGGCCATAAAGCAAAAGCTCCGCTGAAAAAGATGTTTGGTCTAACAACAAGTCCGTCTAGAGCTCCTTGTAAACCCTAGACTTACTTCCGTAATTTTAAGCCGATCATGATAGCATTAGAGCTTATGCACTGCATACCATCGACTGCTAATCGTAAGAACATTATTGTTAACAAAAAATATGCATATGATAGTGATCTTTGAAAAGAGATCTCAATACTTTTTAAATTGCTCGTTGTAGAAAAGTTGTGTTATAAAGAGGATATACAGTAACCCTTTTTATATGACCCTTTGCTATTTTTTGCCTCTTATTTCAACCCTTTCCTAATAAACCTTTGGGGTTGCTATAAAATTCCAGTCTCCCAATAAGAGTTATTCTCGTCATAATACACCATCACGACATCGTATTCCCGAAATAACAATAACACTACAAAATAGAGGAAAGGCCACTCTAATATGTTCTTTGAAACGTGGTCCGGTTTCATTATGCTGTTTTTAACACCCTGGAAATTTGATTATTATGACACGCAAAACAACACATAACTCTTGAGGTACAGTAGGAAGAAAGAAAATGTTCCCCGATACCAAACAAACGTTTATAAAATAGTCTGGAATAATTGCACTTTAAAATTGCAAGGCAATTAGATTGGAATGTCGTGCCTCTAAAATATTCAAGACGTACGTATCACCTGGTTAAACTACATAAGAAATCATGATATTTCAAGTCGGGGATGTTGGCCGTGGAAAGTTTACAACTTACAAGAGCAGTGTTCAAAGTGCAACGTCCAGATTTCTTAAAAATTTTTGTTGACACGTCTGGCCTATGTCGTACAAATCCCTAAAAATTTTAGCTCGTGCTTTACAGGCTTAAAATTGTCAAAAAGAGTCAAATTTTTACCAACTTTTGGTCTAAAAATCGTTTGTCTCTGCAAAACGCGTACTAGAAATCTTAAATACGTCTGAAAAAAATAAATTTAAATTTATTCCATTTTCAATTACAATTCAAGTGTGACACTTTGAACACTTCCCCAAACAAGAATTGTTCCCATGCCGCTAAACCTATCCAGCACAAGCTAGAGCGGTTTATATTTCAAACCCCTTCTACCCGTTGTAACCGAATTATCCGCTCATTGCGGAAATTAAATACTGATGTGGGGGTTGTGATGTAGGCTACAATTACGGACAACAATAGTTGTTTTCGACACGTAACTATTTATGATCCGATTAGGCTCTCCAAATTGTTCTACGGTATGTGGGGGGAACGCGCTAATATTACGCTTCCAAATCGGATGTCGAAGAAATTTAACCGAGCAATGAGCGTAATGGGAATTATAATCGAATAAAAGCCCTTAATAGACATTATATGGTGATTAAAATTAGAATTGGAAAGGGTTTAGACGGGTTGCTATTACGAACAGACATGATCAAAAAAGACCACAAAATATGCAAATTTTGTTTATATGTATGTTTTGATAAAGACGAATACGTTCCCTTAGGGTTCGTTGAGTCTCCATGTTTGACGGCCAAAAGAGTGCGCAAAACGCGGTGATCGGTCACGGAGAAAACCCATTTTTGGCCATATCTTTGCCAGTTTTGATCGCCAAAAATTTTTTTTTTATGTGGGGATGTTACCCTCCACGGTCGAAATATATATATACGAAACCTTTCAGGTCCAAATTTCGCAAAAAAATCTCACATTTCCGCCAACTTTCTATCTAATCTCGGTTGTTTTTGCAAAGCGCGTGCTAAAAATCTTAGTCTAAATATATTATACACCAAATTGCATCGACATCTGAGCGCCGTAATCCTTGTACCTCGCTGGTCAAGTGGGAAAGTTCCGGCCAGGGAATGTTTTGTCTTCCGCCTCTCTTCATTTTGCGTGTTATCTCCAAAGATTGGTGAATATCTCGGCGGCACTTTCAGAGAATTTTATGTGACCCATATAGATGTCATGTTACGGTATTCCACATCCCTCAGCATACCCAAAACATTCCAAAAACCGCAACATTCCCCATCAACAAAAACATTACAATTTCGAGAAATTGGATGACAATTCCGTTTATAAATAGTCTTTTTCTGTTCGCACAAACACCTGTAGTTCATGCCTCCGTATTTTATTATGTTTGTAGGTTGCCTGCTTTCAAATCCGACCAAAAATTAGAATAATTTATACCTGATATCATGTGTAACATTGTTTTTATACAATTCTTTAATTTTCTTATACTTGACAACTTAGGTATGCAAAGAGGTGGTGGCAAATAGATTCTGGGTGGTGGGGCACGTGTGAATGGCACCATAATGGACTCGGAAGAAGCTGCAATTTCCTCGGCCGAGCAGATGTTCTTGTCTCAGGAACTTGAAAGCGTCCGTCCAATGGCAAAATGGAACGGCGTAGGGGGGATTGGAGACTTTCAGGCTAGAAACAAGCTAATCCACGATAATAATACAGTAAATGCAAAAATCTCAAAAAAAAATTCCATTTTTGTAATTTTTTTGGGGAAAATTCGATTTTTGTGTGAAAAATTTTGATCCACCAAGTTTTATTCAAATTTATAGAGTCCTTTTTTGAAACTTTTAATTTCAATATCTGCTAAGCTCTGTTATCACAAAAAAGTCAAAGAAAATGATTTCTTACCCAGTTCCAGTGACACACATCATTCTTGACACATTTCTGTATCTCTGCCCTCCGGGTTGGATTATAAAGTTGTCCAGTGCGATCGTGGCCAAAGATTTTGGGCTGAAAACTGAGACTGGGTCGGCCGGATCAAACTAAAATACTTAATATGTTTAAACTCTAAAAAAAATAAAAAAATTCGATCTAAAATTCAAAAATGATATAAAACAATATCAAAAAATCTCAAAATCAAAAAGAAAACCCAAACCCTCACTCACCACCTTCACGTTGGGAAAGACGAATCTGTCCAAAACAAATCTCACGGCCCCCAGACTCCAGTTACAAAAGAAACTGGCCAAAAGAGTGGGAACAACGCCGGAGAAAAGGCCGGGAATCCCTTCGGAATCCGCAATTTTCATCAGAGTAATGTGAACGGGGCCATACAACGTCTCTTTGCCAATGTGTTGAGCAACTTCCCGGACCATACAGACTGAAAATATCAGGAATTTTACAAAAATTTGCCAAAAATTTATTTAAAAGTAACAAGGTTGAATACAAAATTTTAATTTGCATATTAAAAATGCAAAAATTATAAATTTTGGATATAAAATCATTAGACTGCTCTACAAACTACAATTTTGCAATCAACTTTCAAACAAATCAAACTTTAATAAACATAAAAAAATTTGCATAAAAAATTTTACCCAAAAATGGCTGAGTAGCGATCACAGCGATGGTTTGGATGGCAGTCTGTCGAATCAAGGTCCTGAAGCGTCTTCTGAAGCTCTCATAATTGGTGAGTTCATTGTCCTTCATGGAGGGTCGAACTGGATCTCCTCCAAAATGGGGAAGGTATGTACGGATGTACTGGAAAACAAAATTTTTAAATTTTTTGACAAAATTCGATACTTTTCCCCCCAACTCACCTTGAAAACCGATTCAGTGACCAAAATGAAGACAAATGTCCGCAGGGCACACGCTTCCACTCCACGAAACAAAACAAGGATTCCATCTTTTTCGGCGGACTTGTAGACTAAAATAAGCTTATTTTTCGCAAAGCGATTTGCAAAATTATCTAATTAAAAAATAAAATATATACAAAAAAAACGGATCCGGGGCGGCCACTAGACTTTGTCTCCTTTAATTTGTTTTGAAGAAGTCAGTCTCCGATTTTGAATCAAAGGATCGTATTGCCCAAATATTTCTATTTGAATAAATCGATATAAAATCTATTTGTGTCAAATTAATCGACACAGCGAAATACATTTCGCACACTCATTTCTCGAGGAAAAACTTTAAAAATTTTTGATTCTTTTAGACCCATTGAGCCGAAAAACGGTTTTACAATCGTAAGGAATGCTCCAAACTTACTGTACGAACAGAAATTGGGGAGAAAAAGGGTCCGACATCCGAACAAAATCTTGAAATTCGAGCGCTTCAACGGAAACGGCTCGTAGCCCAGCTCAATCAAAGTTCGGGCCCAGGTCAGCGGATAGATGGCGACGTCGAACATCGCGGTCTGCCATGCCTTTCCGATCACATCCGACATTCTGAAGATACCTTTTCCGCATTTTATAGACCAATTTCCGGATTTTACCTGTTCTTTTTCCCGGCACAACAACTTTTTTGTTTAAAGTTGTCCGTTGAAACGTTGTCTGCTCGCTGCGCTCTGTTGGGCCGACCGCCAGGTGATGCACACAAATGAAATGACTTTAATTTGCAATTTTTCGACCAATTTTTTCCAAAATTTTCAAAAAAAGTTAAAAAGTTCTAAAAATCGAAAAAATAATTTATTTCGCGGTCAGTATAAAATTTCTGATACTTTCACTAGATATACATCTTCATAACAGTCTCAATGAGTGTGTCGTTGGGGAATTCTTCATCAGTCACCAGTAGAAATAGCTGTATTTTACCCAATTGAGCCAGCTGACGGATCGGAGTTTGATGGGAAGAAGGACTCCAACTCTGAAAAAAATTGTTACAATCTTAATAACACATACACTAATACATAATTTAATTTTTTGAAAAATTAGTCAGTAATCGCAAAAAACGAAAAAGAATGTTTCGACCACAGCAGGATTCGAACCTGCAATCTTCGGTTCCGTAGACCGACGCGTTATCCATTGCGCCACGCGGCCACATCCTGGTTCCTTTTTATTTTTCTTTCCATCTTTTTCGAACGAGGATAAAAATCAAGGCCCTTTTGGCAAAAAGCCAATTTTTGAGTTATAAATCATTTTCAAACTAATTGAAAACTATAAAATATTCCTTTAATGACATTTTTAATCATTTTTAAAATTGAGTCTTAAGATTTTCCAGCAATTTTTTCGCGGAAAAGAGAAAATATTGGCGACAAATGTCTTTTTAAAAATTTTAGATACCTACAATTTCAAAATCCATTTTAAAAACTATCCGCATACCTTCGGTGCACCCAGAACAACTTTACAAACGACTTCTCTTGTCTTCATTTTCCTCCTCCAATCTTCCGTTGCCATTTGAAGTTCTCTACTTTCATCTTTTCCATACTTTTTCCCTTTGTAATACAGCTCTGTGACATAAATATTCTTGGCGATAACTCCTTCGAAGTCGTGCAGTTGGACTATATCTGCGGTTTTTAAAAACAAAGATTCCAAAGGTTTTGACAGTCCAGTTTTGATGATATGAGCAATATCTTGGAAGTCACAATCTACCCGTAACGTCTCCAGACTTCGGACTCTTTCCAGCTCTTTTAGGTAATTAAAATCAGATGGGACGCAATCGGAATGATGATTTTCTTGGATTATTTTGACATTGTGAAGGCACAGATGTTGAATGCTTTGACCGACAGAACGAGTCAGCATCGAGAAGGAGTAGAAGGTCATGTCCACATCAAATAAAGCCAGCTCCTGAAGAAAAAATCTATTAATTTTAGAAAAATATCAAATGTAACATCAAAATTGGCCTCAATGTGCTTTAAAAATCTCAAAGCTTTGATTTAAATCAAGTTTTCTCCTTGGATTGGCTAAAAAATATATTATACTTGAGATCTTTGCAAAAAAACAGTCGAAACAGTGATTTCGGTCTTAAAATAAGTATAAGCTCCTGTTCATTCCCTCAGACAAGCTTAAGAGAATTTAACGAACACAAAGCTTGAGGTTTCCCAACACCAACTATATATCTTCTCCCTGCCACACGACTTACAGTGATTCCAAATTGAAAAGGTTGTGATAAAGTAACTCCCATCATGTTATTCATATGCAAACAGAGCCTCCTCAAACTTTCAACGCGCCCAAAAATCAACATATCCAACTTGAGATCGCTGAAAAATTCCGAAATCTATCAATTGAATCTATTGCAATACAAAAATTCCATTAAAAATTACATACCCTTCCTTCCAATGGTACTTTGATTTTTTCTTAGCATCGTCGTACGAGCTGACACTGAATTCGAGAGCATCTGCCTGCGAATGGCTGTGGAGAATGTCGTGGAGGGCATTTGGCTAAAAATAATCGGATTTTCTGAGGCAAAACAGGAAAAATAAATATTTTTAACCGAAAAAAGGCTAAAAGACGATGAAACATTGCAAAAGTAATAACAAAAAGACGAATTCTGTAAAATGAGAGACATCTTTCCATCGACAAACCAAATTTTCCGCAAAGGATTGCGAAAAAATATTTTTGGCATTTCGTCGAAAAATTAGATGAAATGTCACAAAGTCCGAAAACCAGCTAGATGATCCGGAAAAGGCATTTCGGACAGTTTGATTGTTTCTAACAACTCTTTACTTCTTTTGGGTCGAAGATCATGGGAAATTTACTTACGCTTCTATTCCTCAGTTCATAAAATCGATTGTTGTGAGAATTGGATTCCACTTCAACTTCGTATGTCATTCGACCTAAAAATGAACTCTATGTGTAATCTAACGTATTTTGCAATACCAAATGCAAATTTTTGTGCCCAATTTTGACCCCTTACCCTCTGAGTTTTCGGAATTTCCATTAATTTCGTTTAGTTTGCACATTTCCTCTATCTTCAGAATTATTTTTCAATAAAAGCACGAATACAAAGAATGATCCAGCCAAATATGAAGTGTTGAATTAAATAAACAGAAAGTTTGTTGATCGTACAAAGGTTTTTAGGCCATGATTAACATAAACCCAACGATTACAATGCCTGTAAAAAGAGGGAAATTGTGTGTTGGAA
Organism: Bursaphelenchus mucronatus; assembly: GCA_025436335.1. NCBI lineage: Eukaryota > Metazoa > Nematoda > Chromadorea > Rhabditida > Aphelenchoididae > Bursaphelenchus > Bursaphelenchus mucronatus. The sequence continues at coordinate 3,528,552 of CM046359.1, forward strand.
AACGAAAGGATGGTAAAAATCACGCAACAAATCGGACAGAGATCAGCGAATATGTAAAGTGTTGTATCACTTTGAAGGCTGTTAAGGATGCAGTTTTTTTTCACCTAACTTCACGCACTCTCATACAACAACACTGTTATGCATCCATTTTTCCAAAATTTTTATGCGGCTTCACTAGAATTACTTCCGTACTTTACCATTAGAAACTTTACCGACCCACATTGGTCACACAATGCTTCTACAGCTTGTTGCTTTACACCGCTGTCAAAGATATGGTCCAACAGTGTTTTTCTCTGTGACCGCGTTCCGTGTACTCTCTTGGCCGTAAAGATAATTGAATATTTTCGCTGCTCTACAAAGCGCGAGCAAAATTTTTCAAACGCCAAAGAGATTGGAGGGTCCGACGCAAAATTTAATGAAAGGGAGGAATTTATTGTCTACATACATCAATTGCAAAAATTCCCTCCATGACTGATAACAAAAATTTTACGTCTTGCGTCTAAAGTATAACATGTAAACCAAATAGAAAACGACTGCTCAAATGCCTCTAAGATTCTCAATCTTTGTATACATATAATATAAAGAAACAATCGTCATATACTCCTTTTTCCCAAACAAAAAAAAAGTATATTATCCACAAAACCTAATCTCCTTTCGCACTTTTTTTCTTTTCCCAAACTGTCATTTCCAATAAGCCGCAACTCAAACAATATTATATAGTTTTGGTGGGACTCTCACATAAAATATTCATAAAAAAGATCAGAGGCGTTCAAAGAGAGGAAAGGAACAGTCGGAGCCTCAAATTCCCTTTCTTTTGCATTAGTCTTCGACTCTGAGGGAATATGTTTCCCCGCCGTTTCAATTGTTTTATTATAAAAAGGCGTTGGTTGGGGCTTATTATGGAGGAGAAGGAAATTCGAACACGTTAGGGTGATAAAAAGATAGAATTTTGTCTTTGAAATTCATTTTTTGTGGTGTCGCAAATTTTCAGATAACATTGTCACAACCTCTCCGTATTTTGTCAAACCCATCTACATGGGCCACATCAAAAAATCTCTGAATTTTCTAGAGCGTGTTTTATAATTTTAGCGGTCATATTCAACTGCTACAGCACTAAAAAGATGATAAAAGGCAGCAAGAATAGTGTAGTGTCAAGATCTTCCTAAATTTGCACATCAACTCCAGATTTGTTGGCAGAACCTTCCGGTAAAAAAGCCACACACTTATTGGCATACAACCATGAGCAAAAAAACATAAATTACTTGACTATTATAACCTTAACTGTTGCCGTCAAACGCCTTTCAAAATGTTCGCACAAATCTCAAAGCGCGAATTCTATATGATGATTTATTTGGCACTATGTCAAATATCGCCGATAAGATAAACGCGAAAAAATGGGAACGCCTTCAAAATACAGCTAGTCACAACGCACAAAACGCAACTCTAGTCGAAACACATTCAACTTACCGCTTGTCATATAAAAAATTGTGATGAAGACATTTTCTGGAAGCGGCCAAAGTTGTTGATCATCTGATGTCCTTGTTGTACGGTGAGGGTCGATGGTTTTTTGAAGAGTGTTGCCATTCTGGCGTGCATCATCATTAGGAGAAACATCAGCACAACTGCTAATCATTATTTGATAACAGAAATAATGGAAATAGAATGAATCATGCCTTGAAAGATTTTCTTGGAGTTTTAGCGAGCCGTTGTGGCTCAAATTACAGAATTTTTTAGCTGTACTTGTAACCATAAGGGTTTTACTTTTTTGAATGCCTTATTTTTATCCCTGGCTTTTATTCTAGCAACGGTACACCAAGTAATTTCTCAATTTGTTTAACTGCTGTTTCTGTATCTCCAACGATAACTTCTACCGACGTCATTCCGACCAGATCGGCGACTCTGCAGTTGATCCATAAGTCATCGACAAAAATGCACTCTTCGGGTCTTACATTTAGTTCTTTGGCGGCTACCTAAAGGCAAAACAACGTTGAAAAGCTGAGAGTTAGACCGTCGGTTTCAAGCCGCAAATTTTTTACCTTGTAAATATCTTGATCAGGTTTCCTTAATTTATGTCTGCAGGATTCAATGATGGCGTCAAACTGATCAATGTCTTCTGGAACATCGGTTTTAGAATGACTGTCATCGCTGAATCCAATATTTGTGAGGAGTGCTACTTTGAATTGGCCACATTCCTTTAGTTTTTGGACGGCTTTTGTGATGAATGGATCCTTAAAAAGTGTTTGTGTTACAAAGGTAATATGTCTTATCTGTTTTACCTTTACTCCGAGTATCTTTTTCAACCAATCCCTCGGTTCAACTCCTTTTAAAGACTCAAACTTCTGGAGAGCTGCCTCAAACAATTTTGGGAACGGAATGTTTCCGAGTTCATATTGCTTCAACGCCGTCAAAAACACATCCTTCTCTAAAATACACATTTTCTTTTTATTTCGTATATATCATACCTGACTTCAGCACATCGTCAGCTCTCTTCGGAACAGGATATTTATAATAAACACCGCCCATGTCAAAAATGACGGCTTTGTAATCCGGCTTCCATATCCATCTTTTCAAGCCACGTGCTGTTGAATAAAGAAGATCATAAATAGTGAAAACAACCATCAAAGTGGATTCTAAGCAGAAAGATTTCAGTGCGTTGGAAGTTGAAACTTTTTTTCTAAAATTTAATTCAGTTCACTTTGAGGAGAGCCTTTTAGGGGAGAAAAAGTCCATTTGGCTTTTGCTGCAACGAAAAAAAGTCCAATTTGCAAAGAGCAAAGAGATTGTAATTTTTTTGTTGTGTTTTGTAGTGGATAAGTCGTCAGAAAAACGCAGAAGAATGGAAAACAGATATCAATCATTTTTATTACAATCGCACTATAACATGTTTATTTACGACAATTGCTTTCCCAAAAGTCCTTCCAATTTCTTCACTGCAGTTTCGGTGTCTCCACGAACAACTTCGATCGCAGTCATCCCACAGGCGTCGGCTGATTTGCAATTTGCCCAGAGGTCGTCCAGAAATATACATTCCTCAGGCGTGGAGCCAACCTTTTCTGCGGCTAACTAAAGAACAACAGTTGTATGTATAATATATTTACATGGGAAGTACCCCAAGTTCGACGCTCAGATTTTGATGATACTTGGCACAAGCTTAGTATTATTTTTTTTAAAACATATGCAAGACTTCTTTGCAGAAACGACCGAGATTTTTAGATCAAAGGTTGGCGAAAATGTGACATTTTTTTGTGAATTTTGGCATAAAAATTTTCATGCCTATTTCTACCTTAGAGGGCAATGTTTCCACAAAAAAATTAATTTTCTGCTGCACGAAACTGGCAGAGTTATGGCCAAAAAGTGTTTTCCTCTGTGACCGCTCTCCGCGTTTCGCGTGCTCTCTCGTCCGCAAAGATCGTTAAATATCTCAGCTGAGCTTGCTAAGCGCGAACTAAAATTTTTGGAAATTGATAGGTGACCAATGCCTGAAGTGTGTGCTAAATTTAAAGAAAATCTGAGTTTTGGGGTACTTTCTTTGTTAGTAAAAGGAAAAAAAGAACGTTTTCAGCATTCAAAATGACCTTCAAAAAATGATGATACAAACCGCATACCAAAAAAATTCTTGGGTCTGGCTTTCTCAGCTTCACTTTACATGACTCCACAATCACGTCAAAATGGCTTTTGTCGACGTTTTTTGTGTCCGTTTCGGAGAAGTTCTCATCACTGTAGCCAACGTTAGTGAGGAGCCCAATCGTATATCCCCCGTCCTCTCGCAGCTTCTCAATCGCTTTAATAATGTTTGCATCCTGAAAAAAAAGCGTACTTATTTATCCTTTAAGCGTTTAAAATGGCGAAGGATTTTGTGTGATTTAACTGAGAGAACATTTTAAAAAAATATATCCATGCTTACTTTATCGCCAATGACGTCCGCTACTTTTCCAACCGATTTGAGGTCATTTTGTTGTGCACGAAAAGCAGCAATCACTTGACGGGAGGTAATCTCTCCAACTTCGTATCTTCGGAATTCACTGGCAACATGTGGTGGTGCTGAAAGCCAATGCAATATAGTTTTAATTCTGTGGAACAACTTTGCAATGAGCTCTTAGTGCCGACTTATCATTATAGCTAATAATGCATCAACTTAGGACTCACCGTTTTTCAACATCTTGTCGATCTTTCCCGGATCTTTGAATCTCAAATAAACACCACCCATATCAAAGATAACCGCTTTATATTGTGGCCTGAATATCCATCTTTTCACTTTTCGACTAGTCGAGTAGAAGATCTCATAGATAGTGAAAATAAGCATAATAAACAGTCGGCGATTGTAGCAGAGTCTTAGAAGGTTTCAAGACTTCCAATTCCGTCGTCCTTTTCACTTTTCAAATGATCTTTTGACGGAATGCTAATCGTTTGTTACAATGGGTCCGGACGCTTTTTATAGATCATAGGTCAGATATTCTCTGTGACCCAAAATAGAAAGTTTGTGATTTCAAGGTCCGATGCATCATAGGAGCCGTGATGACGTCAGTTACGGCGTAAATGAAGAAATCAAAGTTGAGATAAAGACGTTACATCGCGATAGACTCTTAGAAAAATAATTTTAACTCTGGTATTTTTTTAAATTCTCAATGAAGACAAGTTAGTTTTATTACAATCACATCATGTTCCGTGCATCTATAACAATTCTTTTCCCAAAAGTCGTTCCAGTTTTTTAACTGCGCTTTCACTATCTCCTCGCACCACCTCAATTGCAGTCATCCCACAGGCCTCGGCTGATTTACAGTTTGCCCAAAGGTCATCGAGAAATATACATTCTTCCGGTGTGACGCCAACTTTCTCTGCGGTCAGCTAAAAAACAAAAAGAGGTTTTGAAAAAAATAATAATACCATCGTACAACAAAGCGCTTACCACAAAAATTCTAGGGTCTGGTTTCCTCAAATTAACTCTGCATGATTCCACAATGACGTCAAAGTGATCTTTGTCAACCCTACTAACATCCGTCTCGGCGAAGTGCTCATCAGTGAAGCCCACATTGCTTAGGAGCCCGATGGTAAAACCACCATGATTCCGCAGCTTCTCAATCGCCGTTATAATGTTTTCATCCTACAATCACATTACTTTTGGCTAATGATAATGCAGATTGAAGAACTTGTGCCCACAAGTGGATGACTTACTTTTTCACCGAGCATGTCTGCGGTCTTCCCACCCGGTTTTAAGCCCGGCAAGGCTCCGCCGAAATTGGCCACTAGTTGCGGAAAGGTAATGTCGCCAACTTCGTATCTACGGACTTCTCGAAGCACTTCAGGTGGCACTAAAACAATATAATAGTATAATACTATAAAATACTACAATAATCGAAGCAAACTTTGAATAATAAAAAAGATTCTCATGGCTGAATTCATTCAGTTGTAACCGAGTTGGAGAAAATTTGGCTCAAATTTAATTTTGTTTCTTGCAGGAGCGGAAAAAGTCGTAGGCGAAAACCGTTTCTCGTCTATCCCACTCTCGTCATTTGCGTGCACTCTCAAAAACAAAATTCCTGAATATCTCTGGTGCTGCTCAAAATCGCGAGCTGAAATCTTTAGATGTTGGTATATGGCTAGTTCAGAACACGTAGAATTTTAAAAAAAATCTGTATGTCCTATTTGCCAGAGCTCCCTAGTCAGATTCTACCCTAACTCTGCTAACTAGAGACTTACAAGTCTTCAACATCTTGTCCATTTTGTCTGGGGCTTTGAACTTCAAGTAGACCCCTCCCATATCAAAGATTACCGCTTTATATTCCGGCTTAAATATCTTCCTCTTTACTTTCCGAGTAGTAGAATAAATAATTTCATAAACAGTAAAAATGATCATAACAAACCGCTAGCTCTGCCAATAACAGTAAAAGAATAAGTTTCTGATAAAATTTTTGTGTGTATTAAAGAAAGACCTCCTCACAAGTGTAAGGTCTCGTTTCTTCGTTTTTTGGAAACGTTTGCCTTTGTTACAAAGGGTCGAACGTTTTTCTATAGATTGGAAGTCAGATAGATTCTGAGAACCGAACTTCGGGTTTGTGACTTACATTAAGAGACGACTTGAAGGCGGGCGCTTGCCATAACAAGAGTTGTAGACAGGATTTCAAACACTGACATCATCCAACTTTGCCGACGTTTCAAATGCAGTGGAACCTCTGTACAACAAACTCCCATGCAACAAACCCTGTCTACAACAAACAATTTGAGAGGTCCCTAGTCAATTTAGAGCAATAAACACTTTTCCATAAAGAACAAATTGCTTATCACAGTGTTACTCATTTTCCATTCTGTTATATGTATATGATTTTATGTTTTGTGCTTCATTTTACGACTTTTTCAAAAGCAGGACTATTGATACTGTTTTATGACAAGTTCAAAATCAGCAACCACCTTTCGAAGAAAATGTGCACGCTCCAGACTTAGCTGGTAATTTTTGTACTTTAGAGCCTAACCTATACCAATCGCAAAAATTGTGCGCACAATTTCAAAACTCTATATAAGGAACTTGTCTGACGCATTGGGGTATATCTCTGCACAATTTGGGTGAGGCGCGTTTTAATTATTTTTGTTTCGATCTTTGGTCTCGTAACCACGTTGATAAAAGCTAAGCACATACGTATAAATGGAAAACCAGTCTTGAATTATCATTTGTATCTAACTTCATAATGAAATACCTTGCTTTCTCTTTCTTTTTACTTGCGCTGCTTTCCACTATTGATATTACAGTAACCGCCGATAAATGCGACTCTTGTGTTGAATTGTTCGAACTAATTAGAGAATTGAATGGAAAGAATTTGACGGAGCTAAATCAGTTTATCGAGGACACTCGCGTGGGTTTTTTCTTGGAAAGTGTTTCAAGTACAGTGAAAGTTCTGCAAAACGAATTCTCGTAGAGCAAAGGCATGCCTTTTTTCCAACAAAAAATCGTTTTAGCAGCTCGGGCTACCACTTTTGGATTTTTTCAAAAATATTACACTAAATGAGAGCCTGGCCTAGCCCAATTCTCACCCAATCTTGCATTGCTTAAAGGGCCAGAACAGCTACTTTTAAATTGCGCTTTTTACGGCGTGGGAAACGGAATGTCAAAAAAGTTCTTTATGTCTTGCAGCGGAACCAAAGGCGGCACAGTTCCAAACAGTAAAATAACTATTAGTTATCATGAATGTCACCATTACGTTTTTCCCGTTGTTATTGGTACAGTAGACAAAATAACTTTTTGGAAATTTCGTTTCCACGCCGTAAAAACGCGATTTAAAAGTGGCTAAATGCCAATTTTCAGCTCGCCTGCACAATTCTGAACCAAGATGAGAAAAATACGGAAGTGAAAGAACTTTGTTCATTTACCATGAACAATCTTCAAGGCATATACCATTATGTCCGATATGTTGACAACGGAGTTCATCCCGAGAAAGATTGCTGGGTGTTTTTCCGTTGCAAACAGACTTCGCCAACTCAAGCCCCCCAACTCATGAGCTACGAGAGTTTTCAGATTCCAGAAAAATCCGTGGTTAATAAGAAAACTGTTCATAATCAAGTTCGTCATTAAATTAAGCAAAATGTAATAGAAATCGGCGTCGGTATTTGACAGTTTATTGCTCCAAGTCCATCGGGTATTTTAGAGCAAGGAACTGCAGCGGTGTTTTTACCAATCGATGCCAACCCAGACAATGTGCAAAGGATAGTGGGCAGCATGATGTATCATTGGCACTGTGTGACTCGCAAGAATTCGTGAGATTTTTTTGCACCGTGCAAGTTCTTTGATTGCACTGTGCGTTTTACTTTTCTGCACAGTGCAGAGGTTTGTCGCTTTTCGCGACGTCTTGTGTTTTGTTTTGCACGGTGCAGAGAACGGAGTAAAAGAGACGAACGGTCGCCAAGAATCTTTATCGCAGAGTAGTAAAGTCGCCGCGACGTAAGCATTTCCGAAAATTGATCAGCGACAAAGGTTATCGCAACAAATTTTTTCGCTGAGACAACCCCTTCGTTGTCGCCATTTCTTTGAATTGGGGGTGCACAGTGCAAATGCACTTTCCTCCAACGTCCAGCGATTCTTCTTTTGCGGCGCTAATTGCACAGTGCAAAACAGAAAAAACAAATGCCCGCACGGTGCGAAAAAGTCTCACGAATTCTTGCGCCGACTGGTATCAGAGGGGAATGATCGGACTTGCCAATGTCAAAGATTGGGGTCATTAGATGAAAAACCTAGTCCTTCTTATTATGTAAATATACCCTTTGACGCAAAGATAATACTGCAAAAGTTTTTCTATTATTTTTCCTTACCGCTGTTATCATTCTCAAATTTGGTAGGATTAAATTGATCAGAACGTAATAGTAAGGTGTGCTCCCATAATTCCCTAGGGGAAGAAAACACAATAATTAGTTTATTTCTAAAATAATTAAATTAAACGTTGTCAGTCGACATGCAATCGGTTGTAGTATTAGTCGGATTAATTGTTATTTTGCCTGGGAAAGCATTCACTATTCGGCAGTATAATGAGCCGCTGAATCCATTTTGTAAGTTGCAAAAGGTTTTGTTGGGGATAAAATACCTCAGCCAACGACATCTACGTCGGAAGTAGGCAAACGGTAATGTCATTGGAAATCGTCCTGAATTCTCCGGAAATTGTCTTGGTTGATGCGAAATACTGGAGTAAGAATTGCAGCGTATACTGTGGCATACGTAAGCAAAACTAAATACTTGCCGTCGATGGTACCATATTGTTACATCTTTAGCACAATTTTGTCGCGAATTCTGCGATCCACGATGTTGCAACGACATCAGAAAGAAAGCAAAGCAAAAACGTCAGCATTTTTTGAGTTATGATCGTAACTCAAGCAGCTTTCAGTCGCATCCCGACAGGTATTGGAGATCACAAGAGAATTACGCCGCTGGTGAATGGGCAGAGGATGAGCTGAATATTTGGCTAACCGCAATGGGAAGGCCTTGGTGAGTAGGTCAAAGTGTTGTGGGTTTTTTTCGTCTATGGTGTTCTTAAAATTTGTTATTACCTAGAAAGTCCATTTATGCGGCTAAAATCTTTTACAGGGTCATCTTCAACTTTGGCGTTGCTGATTTTGTACTGAAGACGTTGCGCTACACGGCGTTTGAAGCGGCGTCATTGACACAGTAAGCATTTTTTAATTGCGTCATGCTCCATATTAGAGGTACAATCGGGTTGGGACGGAATCCAAAAATAAAAAGTTTCGCTAACCTACTGGCCGAGAAAGGCGTTACAAACTACACCGGTGTTACCATCGCCTTACCAGAACTCCATTACTTCAGAAGACATTATTACTTCACATTTGGAGATTATAATACAGACTTTTGCGAAGAGCGACAAGTCAAGGTTGAGGCGCTCGGAAATCGCGAATGGATTTTTGATGTAATGGACATTAACTTTCTGGATTATAGTTGGCACAAAAGATTTAGAGTATGTTTGGGATAGATTTGGAAATCGGATCGAGCCATTCCCATACTAAGCATTGAAGGGGAGTAAAACTGCCTTTGAATCCCGCTTTTTACGGCGTGGAAACGAAATGTCCAAAAAGATTCTTCGTCTACTGTACCAATGACAACGAAAAAAAAATAATATTGACAGTCTACATGCTTACTAAAACATATTTTACTGTTTCCAACTCTGCCGCCTTTTGTTTTTCTGCAGGGTATAAAAAAAACTTTTTTGACATTTCGTTTCACACTCCGTAAAACGCAAAAATCAAAAGTAGCTGTTCTGGCCCTTTAAACATCATTTAGATGATGATAACGGAAAGCACCGGCATCTTATTGCCAAGACATTTGTTGCACGGTTTTACTGTATCCGGCATTTTTGTTCAAGCCAAATTGGAAGGGATTAATCGCAATGATCTATACTGTTTAAACCAAACAATGCTGACTAACGATAAGATTTCCTTCCAAATCAACAAGAATCTGAGGCTTGACTCGGATGTTAATGGTATTGATATTGGTTTGGGCAATCAACCCATCATCGTAAAGGCAGAAGCGCTTGATCCGAATCCTGACAGGCTGGAATGGGCCTTTGGCAGAACGATATTCTACGAATACTGTATCTTTTTGGATTATGAGAAGAACGAAATAGGGTTTTCAAGAGTAAAAAAGTCGGAATAAATTTGTTAAAATAAATACTGAAACATTTTCTGTACTTGATGATCTTGCTTTCTTTGAATTTTAATCCATCATGACTTCAACCACACCCAAAGGGGCTTGTTAAACCTTTGCCCGCTCTTATGGCTAGTCAATAGGCAAAAAATCCAGTATCTACGGATTCATTGATTTTTCATTTTCTTTACCCCTAATTAATGGCGTTCTGACATAAGAATTGTCACAGAAGAATTTGCCTCAAATTTCTTTTGATGAGGCAAAAATTAATTCAAAATTGTCTGTACCGATTTGTGACATTCATTCTCAAGTTAAGGGCAATTTCAGACGATTTTTTAAGTCTGCACTGATATCTAAAATTAAATATTAAGTCTTCAATAAATTTCAAAAATCGGTGCAGACCAATTTTTGCACTGATCTTGACCTAATCGGGAGAAATTCGAGGCAAATTCATCTGTGACCACCCTTATAATATATCTCTTGTCAAGTCGTGACCATCATTTTGCGATAGATAAATTCTGTTGCTGAATTTCGGCGATGTGAGTCAAGTGTACGAATGTTTGATGCTTTGTCGTTGCGTTTTTGGACAATTGAAATGACATTCAGTCTTTCTAAAATACCGTTTCCACGGAGTTCACGTCCGCTCAAGCCCGTCACAAGGACATAATGAGGACCATCACACATTTTATTGTTTCGCCCCACTCCTGCAGTTCCAGAAAACGACGCTTTAAACCCGACTAATCACACTCTCTTGCCGATAATGCGAGTGTTTTTTTCCAGCATTAACGCACCTTCAAATAAGGATATCTTTTCAGTTTAGCAGTCAACACGCCTCTACGCTTCTGCGAAATCGGGCGACGTTGGCTGTGTAACGGAGTCCAGTATAAAATAGACTGGCAAACCGTATTAGGGAGTCTTGGGAGATGCATGAGAACCGTTGTCTATTTGTAGAGACACTTCATAAGGGCATTATTAAATATTTAGATTTTTTATAGTAAATTGTAAGTTGACTAGTTGCCTGCGAGTATCGCGACACCAAGGGACACCTAATTTCTGGTTTAGATATGTAAATGAAAGCGGGAGCGTTAAAATTTGCAGGCAGCATTTTTTTGCCGTTTTGCGTGTGCGACCCTCGCGGGCAAAAATAAATATGGAATTTTGATGTTGTTTGTAAATAGTCGGGATTACGTTTAGGCTGTTCAACGGCTGCTATTTTGACAAATCACAATCATCGGAAATGTTCCGTTGCCTCAGATATATCATATTCATTGTCTTGATTGCGCTGGAAAACGAACAACCCCAAGCCGGACGCACATTCTGGATTAGCGAAACAAACACAAATGCCGGCGGTTCAAGTCAGTTTTCCTCTTTGATACATAAATAGCACATCCCCAGCCTTACCGAGACTGTTATTGCTCGCTATCCAAATTGAAGATAAACGTTTCACGTTTCAGCACACAACTTCCTTTACGGCACCGGTAGGAAGGAAAAAGCCGCTTACCTGGATCTTACAACTGCGGAAATGACAATAATAAATCCGGACTGTGATACGAAATACGCTAAATGCCGACGACATTGCGAGAACCGTAAGTGTTCATCATATAAGGGATATTACTTATAAAGCTCGATTCTGTTCATTATACTGCAGTCCGATATGTTGCATTTCGCACTCAACCATTGTCTGCAAAGATAGCATCAGACAGTAATGTGGCTTCCGCGGTGCACAGCATTTCGGAATGCTGTGCGGTGTCATTTTACAAATTTTAATCCTCAAAATCAGGGGTGTCAAAGGACACAGGAGGCCGTCCATTTTGCATCTGCGTTAAAGCTTAGGAGCAAAATGTGTTGTCACAAAATTTTCAATCTGTGGTTTTAAGACGGGCCAATTTAAAAATTTAAAAAAAAGAAGAAAATCCCATGCCTCTCAAAAAATAAAAAAATGATACAGTGGGAGCCACATTACTCTCTCCCGTCAACAGCCTAAAGTACAATACGACACAAAAAAGTCTTAGTAATCGTTTTTGGATATCTGGATACAACGAGGATGTCGGAGTCTGGGGAAAGGATCAGATGTATGTTCAACCACTTCCGAAACAAGGCCAGCAATGGTAAGACTTTGTTCGAAAAAGAATCTCTTGTTTTAGGGAGATTATTGATCTTGGTGTCCAAAGGATTGTGTTCAAATCATTAGTAGCTGCCTTTTTTGATACCGGCAATCTGCGATATTCGTAAGTTTAATAAAAAATTAAGTCCCTGTGCTATGCGAGAGAGGTCGTTCTAACCGCCAGTAAGTTTAGACGTGATAGATATTGCAAAACCAAAAAAAAAAACATTTTATACGAAGAAAGCATCGTTCGTATTACATAAAAATTTTTATCGTACATTTTGCCCCGGCAGTTTCAAATTTCAATGTAAAAGCCATACGTTCTCTATTACTTACTTTGTCGCATAGAAAGTTGCGAGCACTACGAGAAAAAACTTTTTTTTGCGTTCACAAAATTACATGTCTTGCAATACTCGGAATAATTTTTTGCATTTTGTTTTGAAATTTTTCAATGGCGATTTGTCACCACACTCTTACACGATGCATAATGACAATTTTGAAATTTCAGGGGAAGTATCGGCCTCAGTCGAGATCCTAAAATTAAAAACTTTGTCCAACTCTGCTTTGAAGGAAAGCACATTAGCCAGCAGATAGTTACAATAGTCCGGCCTGTAATTGATGGCTACATAGACCATCGAATATACTTTGTCTTTGGTGAGTATGCAAACCAACATTGTGAGCCGAACTGGGAACACGTTGATGTGATTGGAGAACGAGAATGGATTTTTGACGCCATCGGTGTTAGCTTTTTGGAGTATCACTCGAAACACAACTTCCGGGTAAATACGTGCTCAAAGACACATGTTTTTAGGTTCTTCTCAAAAGCGATCATGTGGTGGACCTTCCGCGCCACGTGCTTGATGCTTTCTTGCGGACCGGCTTTATTAATGTAGCAGATTGCATAGGTATTCAAAACATTTACGAGATCAATGAATCCCGCACACATGAAGATTTTGATGTCTTCTTCAACATTAACAAACGGTTCAAGCTTGATATTGGTGACGCTTTATACCATGTTGGGTTCCCCAACACGTTTCAGGCGCGAGGAATTCTCCCAAACCCGGATAATGTGCAATGGGGCATTGGGCGGATCGTCTTTCAAGAGAATTGTGTGGCGCTGGACTATGATAAGAATCAGATCGCGTTTTCAAAGGCAAAACGCAATGGACAGACGCGCCGATATCGTCATTTACAAGACCCTTATGATAAGTGTATTTATTAACATTACAGGATAATAAAGAAACGGAAGGTATTGTCTCAATTAGTTTGTCACCCGTTTGCATACAGCTGAGGCTAGGGACGTAACTGACTGGAGCTGGCATCCCAATCAGTACTTCAGTATTCTCGAAAAGCAGTCATCTAAATTTTTGAAGAATAAGTAATGAAAATTATATTAATTTATGTACTCACACGGACAAACAAATATTAGTTTCTATGCCCAAAATGTGGCTTATTACAACGCTTTATATAAAGGACTAAGTCAGTTCAGAAGGGAAGGTTTCGTATTTCAATCTTTAGAGAGAAAAATTTTGTTGAAAGCCATGTATAATATAATATAATGTTTAATTTATTTATTTTTTAATCTCTTGTTACGAACTCTTCGTCACAATGTTTCTATTCGTCGCCCGAGCCATTGAGCAGTTGTCGTTGCACCAACTGTCTGTAAAGTCCTTCCTCAAGCATCAAACTTTGGTGATTCCCCTCTTGCACAACTCTTCCTTTGTCAATAACAAAGATTTTATCGGCCTTTTCCACCGTACTCAGCCGATGCGCAATGACGATGACGGTTCGACCAACACAGCATTGCTGAAGAGCTTGTTGGATGACAAATTCGGATTCTGAATCCAGCGCTGAAGTGGCTTCATCGAGAATGAGAACGGCCGGCTTTCGAACCAACGCCCTGGCAATGGCTATTCGCTGTTTTTGACCGCCTAAAACGCTATGTTTGATCACTCTTCATGATACATTACTCACCACTCATTTGAACTCCTTTCTCTCCGCAGAGTGTATCGAATCCGTTTTCCATTTCCTCGATAAAATTGTAGGCATTTGCCAACTTTGCGGCTTCTATCATATCGTTTTCTGTAACCGTGTCCTCACAGCCATATAATATGTTCTCTCTGACGGATCCACTGTACAAAACTGGTTCCTGAGAGACGAGTGAGACCTTCTGGTGATAAAAACGATGGGCATAGTCGCTGATCGGAACTCCATCGAGCTTTATCGCGCCTGATGAGGTGTTATAAAAGTGCTCGAGCAACGCGATTACTGAGGATTTGCCAGCTCCACTTGGACCAACCAAAGCTGCAGTTCGACCAGGAGAAATTCGGATTGAAAGCTCCTGCAAATTGGATTTCAGAAAAAGGCTTTACGGCATTTATAATCAGACAGAATAGCAGAATAACTCTTTACCTTCAAAACAGCATTCGTTGGTCTGCTTGGATATGCAAATTGCACTTTCTCCACTTCAATCTCGCCTTCGATTTCTCCTTCTTTTTGGCCGTCGTATTTGATCTCGGGTTCACGATGAATATACTCCAAGACTTTTCTTGACGCACCAACACTCTCCATTAGCCCGGAGAAAACGTAATTTAGGCCAGTAAAATTCTCACTCAACTGCATTTGGTAAAAGAGAAAGGACGTTGCTGAAGCAGCATCCAATTGGCCTTTCATGGCCAAACGTCCAGCATAGATCAGCACAGCGATGAGCACAACATTCTCGCTTAATTCGTTGACCCAAACATATCCCATATAGGCCACAGCTTTCTTCCGATTGAAGGATAAAGTGGTGTTCAGCTTATCCAAATATCTTCGACTCTCCTGCTCCTCGCAAGCGAACGCACGGACGGTCCGTATTGAGCCAATAACCTCTTCGGCCATCCGGTTCGCATCAGCCATTGCGGTTTGAGTTTTTTCGCTGAGCTTCTCGAAGTAACGGCCATAATATTTACTGAACATCATCAGAGGTGGAACCGCGATAAATGTGATCATCGTCAGCTTCCAGGAGAGTTGGAACATAAAGATCAAGCTGCCAGTTAGCATGACACTGTTGCGGAGGAAGACGTTCACGTTGGTTGACACACTGGAGGCAACGGTTTGGCAGTCGGTGGTCAAACGTGAGGTTATGGCACCTGAATATAGAACAGGTTAATCATGGTGAGTGGTGTTGCCTTATGAAACAAGTAATCCACAAAAGCGTATCATATAAGGCGGGTGCGTTCTACATTTTTTCTGACCCCCTCGCATAAAACCCGGAATTCTTGTCTCTCAGCCCTACAGACAAGCTTTGCGCGTTTTCTGTCTAAAAAACGGACAAAAATTGCAAATCTTGTCTGGGATAACAGGAAAAGGGCCTGTCCGTTAGCCCGGACAAAAAATCTAACGGTTTGTCTAATCAACAAACAGAATTTAGCAATTCTTGTTTGTTAGCCAGAGAAACTGTTAGATTTTCTGTTAGTAACTCAGACAAGAATTCTCAAACCTTGTCTGAAATACAGACAAAGCGAACTGTCTGCATCCCAGACAACTTATGCTTACTTTTTGTCTGGCTCTCGACAAGATTCGCCGATTCTTGTCTGAACTCAAATTAGTCTGGACAGAGAACGCGCAAACCTGGTCTGGCTAACAGACAAGAATTGCGGGTTTTCTGCGTAGGAGGTCAAAAAAATGTGGGACGTACGCGTCTTATATGTGAGCTCAAAACAAGTCAAGACATACATATACATAAACAGAAAACCCACTTACCAGTTTGATTACTATCGAAAAACGCAATCTCTTGCTTTACCAATGACGAGAAGAGATCACTTCTCATTGCGCGACTGATCAACGCCGTTGCTTGCGTAAACGTACCACCGCGAAGTCCAGCAAAAGCAGTGCTGACCATGGTCAACATACATAACATTAATATATCATGAACAAATTTGGACTCTCTTCCATGCGACTCTAACATAATGTCAGCCAGAACCTGACCCACATAGTAAGGGACGAATACTCGGGCTGAAAAAACGAGAGTAAAACATCTGAAAAATGCGTAATCAAATTTCATTGACCATAACACTTTGATCGTAGAACATTTTGTTTGACTTACCAGCTGAGTAGATAATCAAAAACACAAATCCGACTCCAAACCACGCAATATGGAGTTTACAATAGCCCAAGAGTGCTTTTATGTGCTTTCCCATCGACCTTCTGCCATTTTCTGCCTCCACGTTTGACGATGATGCCTCTGGCAGTACAACATTTCCATTGCTTGTACCATTAGCGACGGGCTCTACGGTTTGCCCACTTTCCATTCGCTGATATGAGTTTACATTCGGAGTAAGATGAGATAAAAATCGTTTGTAGGCCCGGGTAAGAAATAGGGAGATGAGAATATTGAGGATGACGTTGAGCCATAAGCCGGGATATTTGAGTTGAACCTCGATTTCGGAAAAGGCAAGAACTGAAAATGAAATCCTTAAGTGCGCCAAGTTATTCTAGATCCTACACCTGACAGGTCAATTATTTTAAACCTTCAAACTATGGCTTAGTCCTCTCACCTTTTCCCAAAGTATACGAAATACTGAGCGTAGTAAATATATTCAGTCCATGTTCAAAAGTTGTCGTTTCGTATTGCCTCGAGCGCAATATCACTCCGATTCCAATAATGGTCCACCGAACGAGTGACAATAATAAGAAATCCACAGAGATTTGTCGGATATCAAAAGCTGTGGGGCAAAGTTTGTCAAATAAAATGTCAATTGAGAAATGAAACCCTGTGGAATAGAAACCAAACCCGAGAATTGTGAGCAGAACATCCGTGAGAAGTGAGATCACTATGATTAGAAGGAGTTTTATCATGGCGAGCGGTTATTAACTGAAATTGAAAATTTTGATTAATAATACAAAACAGGATCAAGCAGGGAATGCAAGCCTGTGGGTGGCATTACGCAAAAACCATCGAAAATTTCAACTCAAATGTTGACCAGAATTCACGGAAACTCACAAAAGTAAAACTACCCGAACGTTGCAAAAAATATATTACAGTTAGCAAATGTTGTAAGGACGAGTGTTTTTCAAGAACATGAAAGTTTCTGTATCAATAAGTAGCAAAAAGTGCGCTTGCCCTTATCAAAAAAGGGTCAGTCATTTCGTAAAATTTCATTTTAAAAACTGTCCGAAAATGATTCAAATTATTTGGCTTTGTAACGCTAAATAGATCATCTAAAACTAATCCAGATCAAAAATTGTCTGGCAATAAAGTATTAGAAATATCACTTTGAACAGGCATTTTTGAGTAATTTAATGCCCTTTAGAAACTCTTTTATTGTGGCGCCAACGTTATTACAAATAAATAAAAAAAACACGTAGAAAAGAAATAGCAGTTATTAACGCAACCCTTTTACAAACCCCACCTGAAGCAGTTTCCTTGCCAGTTGAAAAAAGTCTCAAAAGCTGCGAGTTGAGAACATTTCCTTTCTCAAAGCCTTTTTAGCATCTAGTAGAACAGAAAGAAGATTTTGTACAGTCCCGACTCCACAAACTAACTACAGAATCGTAAGTTGAAAAAACTTTATTTTATAATATTAGCCCTAAAAATATTCTTTAGTCCTTTTTCTTTTCCCTCTGTCCAAATCTTTTTTTTCAGTGAGAAAACGGCTCTTTTTCCCCTCTCTCCACATTATTTGAGTCCGTTTCCCCGTCTAGCCTTCGTTTTTGACCTCTTACTACATAGTTCTGATCGAATAAGTTTGTTAACATACGGCTTTTGAGTGTTGTTTTTGTCGGAATAGGTGGACTAAACATACTGAAAAACAGTCGCATGAGATGAGAACAGTTAGCGTAATATGTCTTTGGATACAGAATGATTATCGCAATACTTTGATGTTGCCTAAATTCATCCTAATAGAATACCGGTGACAATAAAAACAATAATAAGAAGAATAGGCCTTTTTTATTATAAATTAGATTATGATCTACAACGTCAGCTCTACATTTCTACACGATCACTTCCCCTCACTTAGGAAGGACTTTGATTTTATGCAAGCCGGCTGATGCTCGACTTTATTCTGATGGAAAACTTTGATCATTCGGCTCCAAATTGATGATTCGGTTTTTGTTTTATCTGATGGGACATCTTGTCGGCCCAATTTTTGGCCATACAAAATCGGAAGTGGTTCTTTGGAGTCCTTCTGAAAAGAGACGTTGTTGAAAAAACAACAACATTGCAATTTTTCTTTGTACAATTATACGTAGAATCAAACAAGTTTGTTAGATTAGGAACACTAAAGTAATTTTTCAAAGACTGCCGTGAAAAAGTTTCAGTTTGTAGAAACCTAACAAGGGGTCGGCAAAAGCTCGTGTTTTTAAGTCCAGCCTCGAGACATATACGATTCGAAAGAGCGTTAAAAGCTGATCTAGAAATAACTTTTTTTAGCTGCTACCTAAGCTTCACACGCTGGCTAGTGAGGATTCTTTTTTCGCAACCTAATCTCATTGTAAGACAGCTCTTTTTTTCAAAGAAAAAAATTTGAGACGGCTTTTAAGAGTGCAAAGAATCCTAATCATAGCATTTATGGTCCATTACAATCTGTGGTTTCATTGTATCTTGTCTAACAAAGCCCGAAAAAACTTTCAGGAATGAGCGCATAGCCTATATGTAGAGGAATAGAATCTAAAACACGCAAAGAAGAACGGCTTACCCTCATATGCGGCAATTTCCTCTTCAATTTTGCGTAGAATCCTTTGTTTATAAAGCACAACGTCAATTTCTTCTGCTCGCCTTGTGTCAAATCACTTCTTGAGGGATAAATTGGTTTCTCGATCTCCTTTTCCTTCTCGTCTTCCTCAAAATCTTCACTTAGCTCCTCAATTTCATCGATTTCATAGCCTCTGGCCGAATGAATTCCTTCATCCGAACTTATCGTGCTTGATGAGGCTTTTCGCAAAGTTTCATGGAGAATTTGAGATTCCATTGAAGTTTCTGGCTCTGCAGCGGTATAGGATGTCTCGTTGATGACCTCATCATTATCATCAACGTCGTCAATATTTAAAGATTGTATTGAATCAGCGTTATGCAATGATTGGACGTCGGAATTTGTAATTTCCTTGAAGGAAGATAGAGATGTCACAGAGTGGAGCTTGGTTCCTGAATATAATCATAGTTGCAGCTTTATCAACAGAAGGAAGCACGTCGAGTATAGATTTCCCTTATTTGGGCTCTGCGTTCCTAATTTTGTGCAGCGAAAAGAAATCGACTTAAAATTGTTCATCTTGCAAACATGTCAAATTTTCCGAAAATCTGAGTTCTCTTTTCTAATATTATAATTGGCCTGCTAACTTTCGCACTAATCAACTTACCATACTCAAACACACCGATGTTGTTCACCGTCCTCACAATTACATAAACAAAAACGCAAACAGTCTCACGCATAAAACAACCGAAGTTAAAAAAGCTTGAGTTCGATGCAAGTGGCTCTGAAGTTGACGCGATTCTCGATTGATCCGGCTGAAATTAAGCCATGTAAGTAAAATCTGACGTCTTCTTTTGAAAAATCAAAAGTCTACTTACGGTGCAAACCGACTTTATTGACAATCCAGCATGGTTTTTGAAGCTCTGAGAGAACTGCGAAAGTTTTGCGAACATTTTGTCAGATCAAAGTGCATCTGATGGCTAAAACTGATGCGTAGAGTAAGCCAAAAATTTTAGTAAATTGCGAAACACTAATCTCGACCTTACACGCCAAACAGAAAATCCAAATTTACCCAAAAAAGTCGATAATATATTCCGTTTCGAACAGCTATATGCAAATTTTAGTGTTCACTCGTTATGCAAGGCAGACAGAGCGCACTCTTTCGCGTCGCGCAGACAACGCATGCGCAATTAATGGCCAAAGTCAGACCGAATTTAAAGTGCGCAAAAGGAGAATCGGAAACGAAGAAAGCTCTTCACGGGCTTTATAATATTACGTTCGATAGAACATGTTGAAAAGCAAATTAGACGAAAAGTAGGTAACAACACTCATCGATTTTTTGCATATCATAAATCATCGAGAAATTAAGAGAAAAACCGCACAATAACTTGTTTAGCAGTACTCACCCCACCGCCATTAAACACCAAACCGAATTTCTTTGCAAGAAATCATAACAACCCTAACCTTTATCGCAAAAAAAGCAAAGATAAGTAAGGAGCAAAAGTATGCTGCCGGTTGCACAGAGGATCACTGGGTCGCTTCAATTGAAACCTCAAAAAGCACAGACCTCCGCGTAAAAAGTAGTCGTCTTATCTGCTATTAATTGCAGCAAATTTCCACACAAACTTTTTCATCTTCACGTAAAATAAACAAACATCCGAACTCATGAATAATTTCACTCTACGTGCTCCCCGCTCCGTAAACATGGCCCAGTGAGCGGGGAAGTGGGGCCGAAACGTGCAAAAGATTAGCAAAAATGCAATTAATGAGGCCGGGGACGGTGTTGGACATGGGGGTGACCTGGTATTTGTGAAATTAGGGGCTGATATTTGTGGAACGATATTACGCTTTACAAAAGTGCGTAGATACTTCTCGGCGCAAAAAGTCCTGAGAATTTGCACTGTGCGGTTTTTGAGGATTTGCACTGTGCGGTTCGAAACTGCTTTGCACAGTGCATTTTGACCCAAAACATCATTTTACACGGTGCATTTTGCATTTTTTGCCTTACGTCGCGGACGGTTCCCAATTTTCTCCGCGACAAATCATTTTTTCGGCGCGCGACAAAATTTCGGTGCGCGATAAATTTTCAGGACTTTTTGCGCCGAGTAGTACATGGTGACCACCCCTGGCACACAGTGCATTTCGCCTCCTTTTGCGCACCGTGCGCACCTTTTGGAACCATTTTGCACTGTGCAAAAGTCTGTCGCGCGCGCAAAATTCGCGGCGACGCAATTGAAAAAAATTGCACGGTGCAAAAGATAAAAATGCACATAGTACATACTACTCGCAACATAATGTCCGTAGAATTTTGCACGGTGCATTTTTGTTTATTTTTCGCGGCCGTCGCGGCAATTTCCCGGTTTTACCCAAGCGACATGCACTTTTCGGCGACCGCACTCGCGCGACACCAGCGATACTACTCGGCGCAAAAAGTCCTGAGAATTTGCACTGTGCGATCTTTGAGAATTTTTCTTTGGCGCGCGACAAAATTTCGGGGTGCGATAAATTCTCAGGACTTTCTGCGCCGAGTAGTAAAATTCTGCGGAGTTTATAGCGCGATTAGTATTTTTCGCGGCGCACAGTGCATTTCGCCTCTTTTTGCGCACCGTGCGCACCTTTTGGAACCATTTTGCACCGTGCAAAAGTCTGTCGCGCGCGCAAAATTCGCGGCGACGCAATTGAAAAAAATTGCACGGTGCAGAAGATAAAATGCACAGTGCGGAAAAGCTTGTGCCAAAAAGTCTCCGCTCTTTTGGCAAAGCGCAGTAGTCAAATTTAACAAATTTCGTTTATTCCACAGTATTATACACACATACGAGCAAAATACTGAAACGACGAGCAAAGTTTCGATTTATTTTATACACAAAATATTTACAGAGCAAATGAGTTGAGTATGAATGCACTTATCATGACTAGAATACTGTAACTTTGAAGATCTCCTGACGATACGATTTTCATTCGTGTGTCGTTGAGGTCTTTCGAATCCGTTGAATTTGGGAACAATGGAGTGTTGCATAACTGAAAAAATACGGCTTAAATTTCTGAATTTTTTGGTATCACCACGAAAACTTGAGAAACCCAAAAAATCACTATGAAACAAATAAAAACACAATAATCCCTCAAAAAATAAATTTTCTCACCTCTTTGATATCCTCAACCCTGTAAATCTCTGCCCTTTCGTTGAATTGCTTCAAAGTGCATTCCCCCTCGCATCCTTTGATGTGGTTTGTAATGTCTTGAAACTTGTCCTTGTTCGCTGGCCAGAACAGCAACTGAAAATCATAAAATTTATGTCTACAAACCTACAATTTCCTTTAGGATTACGGTAACATAAATAAAAATGATCAGGGTTACTGTAAGATAACTCAAAAAAATCAGGGTTACTGTAATTTCAAAAAAAATTTCTAAGGTTACTGTAGTCTAAAAAAGCCTTTTCCCACGGTTACTGTGACCTCCATAGAAAACCATCCATGATTAGTGTAACCTACTCTAACAACATATTTATTTTTGATCAGACGAAGTTCAATCGTCACTGCGGTCGAATAGCATGGTAACCCAATCTCATCAACGTTCGGGGCCGGAAAGCCAAAAATGGCAAACAGTGCTGATATCGTCATGTCGTGCTGAAAAAAAAATAATAAATACTTCAAAAAGTTAAATTAAAAACATTCCAAACAAGTTAAAACAAATAAAAACTGGATGTTACTAACCAAATCCATCAGCTCGTATTTTACCCTCATAAAATCCCTACTCCAAACTGACCGCAGAATATGCGTAGAACTTCAATTTGTCCATTCTTTTGCACATTTCCTTTTGCTCTTCCGACATTTTTTCCTTTTCCGTTTCTCTGCAGAACACCTTGTTATTCATCCTCTCCATTATCTCAAACAACATCGGAGACCCCCTAACTTTGGCCATGTCCAATTTGAGATCGACTCCCCTGAAGGGCTCCAAGCCAAGGCCGAATTGGAGCCGGTCGATTTTGTCGTCGATTCTTTGGATTTGCTCGAACAAAGAGTCCTCTGTGATAGTCAGGGAGACATTATGGAACTGAAAAATGCAATTGTAGACCTTCTTATTACTCGGGAAGAAAGAAGAAGCTAAAAACTTACCCGAGAAACCATCGCATAGTCATTTATCGACCAAAAATTGAACATGTCAATGGACTTTCCACTTTGCTCACTAAGATATTGAAATAAAATTTTGTTTTCCGGGTCCTGAAACAAATATCTTTCTCATTTCATCCTTTTTTGTTACGTTTCTTGCTTTCACTTACCATGCTGATATTCCTGCCCTCCGGTGTCTTGTAATAAATCGTTTGCAGCAATTTTCGGAGCCTTGGGCATTTTCGGTTTACATTTGCCACCTAAGAATTTCATAGTTAAAAAATATGCCCTAAATTTTGCCAAAAAAAATATTGTACCTACATAATCAGTACTATATTCCACGGTGTGGACTGGGATGGCGACAAATCCAGCTGGCCATGGAGAATAAGCGGGGACGTCCGTTCCTTTCCTCACCTTCTGACTGTACATCCCCATCATTGTAATGCTCGCACTTTGGAGGGTTCTGTTTTTGTCCGTACTTCGAACATAAATCTGAAAAAAGCAAAAATAATGAGAAAAAATTGTTGAAAACAAGCTCAAAATTTTGAATCATCAATTCCGCAAAAACTTGTTTCATATCTGTTATAAAATCACATTTTCCAAGACATTCGCTGAACTTTAAGCTCCCATTTTACCGAAAGAATCGCTAATCTTTGGACCAAAGGCGGAATTTTTTTTGATTCAAAAATTTCGTGGGTTTTTGGAATTGAAATGAACAATGTTTGTTTCTAAAATCACATTTTTCCGGTGACATTCGGAAAGTTATAACCAGAAACAGTTGTTTCTCATACCGACTCTCTTCATTTTCCGTGCTCACTCTCCGAAAAAATGAAGTTTCAATATCTCATCCATTTCTGCTGATAAAAAGCTAATATTTTCAGAAATGAGTACTAGTTCTATTCTAAAGCTACTTTTAAAAATATCCAAAGAACAAAAATTTCACACTTTGAGAAAATTGCTTTATATTTCTCACCTCTTCAGTGTTAAAATAAGGACTGATCAGCTTCTCGGTGTCCATATAACGGGTTCGCAGCTTTTCTCCGAGCTTGAACTGTTCTTCCATTCCTAACTGAAACGATGCATATTACAGGTAGAAACACGAAACATCTCGCTTACCAAACTCATTTCTCCCGTCGGCAGCGGCCACTTAACTCCAAACTTGGGCATTTCTCGGTCAGGCATTCGGTCGCCGTGTCGCCAGATCTGCAAATACACCTTTGGTGTTATAAATTTTGGTTAGGCACATCAAAAATACATTTTTTGCCCAGGGTAAAGTCAAAAAAGTTGCATTTTTTCCAAAAAAATCAAGTTTAACATACGGCATGCGCAAAAATAAGCTCTCCATGTCCATGCTGATTAATACTTCGAAGATTGCGATTGCGAAAAACCGAGGGAATTACAGAATTGGCATTTACAAGAGATATGCACAACAGACAAAAGAAAAACATCACCGATTCCTCTAAAAACAATGATTTTGGGGGAAAATAAACGAAAAATTAAAATCGCGTGAAAATGAAGGGATTTTTGAAAATCGAAAAAAAGTTTTGTCGCTGAAACGAGTTAAATAACTCGTCAA
The DNA here is from genome assembly GCA_025436335.1 of Bursaphelenchus mucronatus. NCBI lineage: Eukaryota > Metazoa > Nematoda > Chromadorea > Rhabditida > Aphelenchoididae > Bursaphelenchus > Bursaphelenchus mucronatus. The sequence goes on from CM046359.1 coordinate 3,553,141, forward strand.
CGTTCCTAATATTACTATCTTGATAAAGCATTAATAAAACAATAAATGAAAACGTCATTTTTTGACGATTTGAGGAGAATTTGCTAAATTTTCAGCTAACACTGCAGTGCTCAAAGTGCGACGCTCAGATTTTGATGATAAATACTTGGTACCGATTCAGATTAATTTTCTAAACCATACGCAAGACTTCTAGCTTGGATTTTCAGAAATTATATTTTTAGGTCAAAAATCAGCAAAAATGTGAAACTTTTAAACGAATTTTGGCACAAAAAAGTTTCATTCCAGTTTCAAGAATAAAAAATCGGTCTTTTCATATTCAATCCGCATGAAAATGAGCTGACAATCCACAAATAGCTTCGCAAACAATTTACAATTGCATTATGATAAAAAAGACACCTTAAATATGTTATTCCAAGGTTAACCAAAAACTTAACAAAAGAAATGATTGATCTGTACACGTAACAAAAACGATCATGAAAACTTATTAAAAGAAGTTGGGGAAACGCAACTGTTGAGTTCAAAAAAACCCCTTAAAAATTGGTTAATAAGTCAAAAAAAGTTCAATAACAATAGGAATCAAATGAATTCCCATGTTTATAGCTGTTTCTCCGTTACTTAACTCTCAAAAAAGTGTCAAAGAATCGGTCAACACAATTTAAATATCGATGAAATTTAAAATATATCTTAGTTTCGGCGATTTGAATACGTTAATTTAATCGTTATCCAAAATACAAAGTATGCTTTGCAATAAAACGGTCATGTTCCCTTTGCAATGGAAGCGATCGCGGGAAATAAATAAGAAGATTAGCGCTGTCCAACAAGCATTTGTTGTGCAGTACATATAATGGCCAAGTTTGTGGGCTTTACTAGTTCTGCCAACGCACTGTGCACTCAAATTGAGTCGGAACAAAGGTCAAATCTGACAGGGATTTGGATCAAAGATAAATAAGAGAATTAGAGAGAATTAGAGACAAACATGAAGGGTTTCGACACGTGGGAAACAAAATTGGACAAAAGGAAGCAGAAATTCAGAACATTACTTTCTAACAGGACATCTACGAGGTTCCTTGCACGCGCTTTTCAGGAATTGCTGCAATTTCTTGACCGGAAGTCAAGGAAAACTGAATTTTGTTTTTAATCAAGCAAGGATCTCCTCATTTCGCGTACTCCTTGGCTAGAATAATGTTGGATACTTTGCTGACTTCAGATATCTTAGAGTTAAGGCCTTTGGCAAATGATATCTATAATAATAAATCAAAAACACATAAGAAAAATTTCAAGAAAATTAGAAAACTCAAAAAAATGGAATTTACCCTATAAAAAGCGTAAACAAAACCGCAATATTCCGCCAGCTAGACAAATAACTATCATAAATTACAAAATTTATATTGCACAACGTCATTACAAATTTACATTGCACAACGACCTTTTTATATGCTAATGACCATCGCAAGAAAATTTTTACAACAAAAAGAGATTAGAGAAAAAAGAGATCAGCGGTTTAAATCAGTAAATCCTTGTCTTTATCTCTTTTTATGATATGGCTTGACAAATTTATACACGTTTCTTTATTTGTTTTTATTATTTTTCGTTTTTATTATAATTACTAATTTCAAAATATCTACGGAGCACTTCTGATTACAGTAAATACCATAATGCGGCTGAAATCAGCATTAAGAGCGTGCTGATTGAAGCTGCAGCTGCTGATTGTGTGAATTTGTCGTTTTGGCAGAGCTAAAAATTGATCATTTTGAATACTTTTTAAGAAACGGAATGTTTTCTTCATCAGAAATCTAAACTCACTTCATTGGGGTCGTCGATGTTGTAGGGTTGAGAACGCTTGATGAACTCATCAAGAGAACAATTCTCAGAACAGCCACGTACCTCTGTGGTGATGTCTTGGAAGTTCTCTCCGTCGTTTGGAGGCCAGAAAAGGACCTAGAATAAGATGACTTTTTTGGCTGTTCGATGACTGTCATTTTGCCTAACATAAATCACAATCAGCGTTTTTTGCAGCTTGCTGACTGTCAAGTAGGCTAAATATATTTGAAGAAGATAGCGGATTAGCCACAAAAAAAAACACTGTCAGCTTACCTTAACAAAATGCTTTCCGTCCTTCTCTCTAAGCTCCAGTGTAACCGCAGACGCATAATCCGGTAATCCCGACTGATTATAATTAGTCTCATTAAATCCAAAGGTCGAGAAAAGGCCAGCTAAGGTTGTGTCGTGCTAAAAAGGCAAAGATTATCAATTGTTGGCTAGAATTTTGTTTACGGCAGAGTAGATATGGTATTTCATTGGCTCAATCCATCGGCAAATTCCATTCTCTTCTTTTGTTCTGTCCTTTGCGTTTTTCGTTGCACACAACACTTTCTGTTGCATCCTTTCAATCATTCCCCATAGTAAAGGACCTCCCTTGATTTTGGCCATTTCCAAGCTAAGATCTACGTCTTTATATGGCGCAAAGCCGATCCCATATAACGCATTATCAAGAACGTCGCTGATTTCTTTGATCCGATCGCAAACTTCATCAGTAAATCCTTCGGGAACCGGCCATTTATATTTCTAAACAGGCATTTGGTAAAATACGAGGACCAAATATGAAAAATCATGAATACTTTTACGCACCCTGGTGATAAACAAGTCATCGTTCAAGACATACAAATTGTCCAGCGTCACTTTCATTCCGGCGATCACAGTCAAGTTGGCGAGAAAGTCCTGCAATTTGTTTTAGCGTCCAAATACGATATGTATTCTTACTGCATGCTCTTCAACCAACTTCTTGTATTGAGGAGACTCCTTGAGCAGATTAAGCAAAGCCTTGGTTCGAGGGCATGGCCGGTTAACATTGCCCATCTATAATACCAATTAATTCATATATAATAGAATTGACACAAAACGACGCGCATGTCAAATAAAGACTGTAAGATCCTGCCCTACTTACAAAGTCATGCCGAAAGTCTTCGGTGTGAACTGGTACCGGCACAAATCCTGTTGGCCATCTCGTATCAGATGGATAATCCTTGTCAGCTTTAGCGGCATCTCTGTAAAATCCAATCATATTGGAAATGGCGCTAATCAAAGTTCTATTGACATCGGTGCTGTGGACGTAGATCTCATTGCTAACATAACGCTTGGAGATAAACGGGACGGTCTTAATATAACGTTCCCGCAATTTTTCGCCGAGTTTCAGATGATCTGTCATGCCGGTCTAGAATTGGGGTAAAATACGGATAAGTTTATATAGATGCCTGGAGAGTTCCAGTAGTAAATTAAACTCACCACGGTAAGCTGTCCGAGTCCCTGTGGCCACACGTTTTTGTCGGTGGGGAATTGCTGAGTGGGGGTCCGGTCGCCATGTCGCCAGAGCTGAAATTTAGAAAATAGTCTTGCTTCAGCAGTAATTCTCGCTAGAGCATTGATCGATTGTAGTTGCAAACTAAGCCAGTCTCAAAAAAATTGTTCTTTGGCCGGGCTTTGGCTTTGTAAAGACAATAATTCAGCTCAACCAGCTTTATAGCCAACCCAATTTTCTTCAGCTTGACGAAACGACTGGGCAAGGCAGTAAATATTTAAAAAATGCTTTGCAAGAAGTTGCTTACCGCCTGAAGAAATATGAGTTTTCCATCAAAGTCGGCTCCTGTAACCTTCAATAACTCATGGCTTGCAAAGAAATCCGGGATCGCCGCAACCCATCCAAGACTTAATACCAAAGATAACACCGTCCTCTTCATGATTACCAACCAACTCTGCCCAAGCTTGTTCTGAAACTTTACGGTATTAGCCTCGCACCGTACAGTAAAGTGAAGTCATAAAATCTGCAAAAAGAATTCGAACTTCCTGGCGGCTTTATCGGCAACGTTAATTAAAGACAAAAGCGAATTGCAAAAACGTCTAATTATCAAATTTTTGTCTTTAGTGTGATAAGCCGTCTTGTCATAAGTGAAAAAATCTGCTCCCGAATACGCTGATAAACGGTTAAAATTGCAAGAAAAATTGGTCAAAACGATGAAAAGCGTTTGATATTTTAAAACAGCCTTGATAATTGACACTATTCGCTTAACATTTATGAACAATTTATTTTGAGAAAAGTTCAAAAACAAATAGTACAGGGTTCAGACACATGTTTCTTTAAGTTTCGAGTCTGCAAAGTGAATATAAGGTTGACACAAGAATACTACAGAGTAATTACAAGATAGTCTTTAGGAATTAGCACTGTAAAAAAGAGGTTTCTGTAGCTTATCTTTTGACATTGTTTTTTTCAGACAGATACAGTCTACGCTGTAGAAAACCACATACACTGAATGCAGCAAATTTGGCACCTTTAAGATGGGCGTCCGAGGAATGGACGTTTTGAATTTGACTTTTTTCTTATCACTGCGACCAAAACAGCGTGTAAATGTCTATAAAACAATCATAGTGATTGGACAGAAAAAATGGTCACAAAATGTAGGATACAAATGGTGGAAAGTAAAGACGTACAGTATAAAATACGAAAAAAATCAAGGGCACACTGATTATTGTTTGCTTGGAAAACCTTACGAAACCGAAACTTGAGCTTTGAAATGTCATTTACTAGACCAGACGTGCATTCTTCATATAAGGATGGTCACAGAAGAATTTTCTTCAAATTTCTTCCGATAAGGCAAATGTCAGTGATAAATTGGTCTGCACCGATATCTGAAATTATTAATGAATTTCAAAAATCAGTGCAGACCAATGTTTGTCCTGATTTTTGTCTCATCGGAAGAAATTCAAGGCAAATTTTTCTGCCACCACCCTTATATACAACCATTTTTCGATTTTTAAACTGATAAGCCAAACTTATCATAATTGAAACCTGACTTTTGGGATTATCACAAATTCCAAGCCGCCGGAATTAGGGACATTTAAAATTATAGAACATGGAATCACAGAACATTTTGTGCTGCAAATGTTTTTTTGTAATCAAATATGAATTGATTGTGGGCTTTGAAGGGACAGTACAACTACATTTGAATCGCGCGTTTTACGGCGTAAAGAAATGTCCAAAAAGTTTCTTCGTCTATTCTATGAATAACAACGACGTTCTACATGCTTACTAATAATTATTTGACTGTTTGCAACTCTGCCGCCTTGGTTTTCGCTGCAGGACAAAAAAAGAGTTTCTTGACATTTCGTTTTACACGCCTTAAAACGCGCAATTCAAAAGTATTATAGTTTTTCTGGCCCTTTAATTGCTGACTTTGTTAATTGGCTTGAGAGATTCGGCCTACAAATTTTCTTGATTGCCTAAGTTTTTAGGACAAATCAAACGAATAAAAGAAGCATAAAACATCTGAAAACATGTGTTTTGTGAATGTTTGTTCTATTAACCGTTCATTGTTACGTTCAAGAAGGACGTCGAAAAGGCCAGAGAACATGTAAAGTCCGGTCACCGACTACGTCATACCTCCATCTGTGACTCTTAATACTAAATGTAGGTTTATTGATCTTCTTCAAACTTTGCAGCCGCACTCGAAGTCCATCAACGAAAAATTTTGTATTGGCATATATACCAAAGGCATAGAAATTGCAGTTTTTCATTATGGGTATTCCTCTGTAACTTCCATCAGAATTCATTAGTTATATTTTCATAACCGCTCCGGGTTCAACGCCCACTTTACCTCATTATTTTCCGTTTGGGTACTGTACTTTTTGGCCTACAAACTGTGATTCCTACGTTTAAATGCGCTTTCTTTTCCTTAGATAGGATAAGCAGTTCATTCGTTCAGAAATGCAACAATAGCACTTTGATGAGAACGTATGGTTAATAAATTATTTATATGCCAAAAACATAGCATTTCTAAACAAAAGAAGTTCATTACAAATTAGAGATAGGAGAATAAATATTTTATAAATTGCTAAAAGCAGCCGGTTTCATCGTTAAAATCCCAGTTAGTTAGTTCAACAGCTGGCTCAGCCTAGAATGGTACCGTAATGAGGGTCAAGACTTTCCGCCGAGGTCTGTACCATGTTCTCTATGATTTTGGTAGATGGACTTCAATTCATGGATTGCCTCATGTCGCCTTAGCTGATGATATTATAACTGCGTCATTTTGGGTAGTTGTTGTTGTCATATCAACATTCATTTTGGTGGTATTAGTTGCAAACGCGATTCGAAAATTTTTCAGCTATCCGGTAATAATGACACAAAGGGTAAGCTCGTTTCTCAGTAGATAATTTTGTTGTTCAGAGTATTATAACCCCACAGGACTTCCCAGTTATCACGATTTGTAATGGCAGCCCTTGGAAGAGTAGCGGAGCTGACGGAACTCCGTTGCAAGGACTGGTGAGTCTTCCAATCAGCATTGAACATATGTTATTCTTAGTTTACTGTTGAAAGCGCCTCATTTTTAGATAGAAGCCTATCAAGCCAAAGCTTCCAATGATACATACGGGTTTACTGCCCCATTTGACATGGCAGAATCGCTTCGAGCCACCAGATGGACAAGATTCATGTTCGAAGACTTGCGGGCCTTGGATGAGAAGGTAAGCTCGTTGTAAAAAGTTTCCTGTTTACCTTATCGTATGTTATTTAGCAGTCGCACGACCTGGGCTACAGACTGAATGATATGCTAATCGACTGTCAATACAACCAAAGGCGATGCAAACTAAAGCAAGTAAAAATTTTTGTTGCATTCTTTAACAAATCCATTTCACTTTCAGCGAGACAGTCAGCTTCTACGACCCATACAACGGTCTTTGTCATATGATAAATCCAAACATGACTTGGTTAACATCACGAGCCGGACCCTACAATGGTTTGAGGATATCATTCAAATCCCCGCAAAACTCCTACTTGCCTTGGGTTCAAACCGCTGGAATCATATATTATGTCCATGGAACTGTAAGACTTTCCTTATCGATTGTCTGTAGCTGTTGAATTTTAGTCTGAAACACCATTTCAAGACGCTTTTGGGTACTTTGCTCAAGTTGGGAAATGCACTTCAGTGGGAATAAAAGGACTGAAAAGAATCAAATTAACAGCCCCATATTCGGACTGCTCTGATGGAACTTTGACTGGAGCTTCAAATTACTATGACAATGCATATGCGGTTAGCTATAAATTTGTGTCGTATATTGCAATGTTTCAAATATTTTATTTATCTTTCTCCTTCTATAGAGATTAAGGTTATAAAGGAGAATGGTTTTAGGTCGAAGCGTGTCTCCGAAGCTGCATCCAAGACAACATCACAGCCGAATGTGGGTGCTATGACCCTCAATATAACTTTCCGTCAAACATCACTGTTCCGTCTTGCTATAAAATGAAGGACACAAATGTAGCAAGTAGGCAAAGGTTTTTCTTTCGTCTCATTTACGTATTCATCATTCTTCGTAGGACATTACGATGCACTTTTCAGTGAATTGCGCTGACGCCATAATAAACGTCGCATTGGAAGACAGCAAAAGCTTCAGCATTGAACAATGCAATTGCCCATACGACTGCGAGTAAGTCTTTTGATTGGACACAATACGAGGTGCATCGTAATTGAATTAAGCTTTTTCAAAGAAGCAACATTTTAGCCAATCATTTTATCTGATTTCAATGTCTCAAGCGAAATGGGTACCTCCAAGTCATATTGTAAGTTTCTGGCCAGTAATGAACATAATTGGACTCTCTCATATTTGGCATTTGGGACAGTCAATTAACTTGTTTTAAACTGTTTTTAAAAAATAATCGTCATTTGCGATGTAAATTGGGCAAACAATTTTTGAACAACCCTTTCAAACTTAAAACAAAATGCCAAAAAACCATGTAACTCAAATGTCAAATTCCAAAAAATCTGTCATATTGTCTATTACAATGTCTCCAACGGAGCAATAAATTGGATTTTGTATTTTTAGCCTCCAGAATGTGCAAACAAGTCGATTGCCTCATCTTTTTGGTCAAGTTCTGCTGAATGCATTGCTTGGTACAAGGAAAACACGGTAATGCTGGAGCTATACTTTGAACGTCCGTATTATCAAAGCAATTTGGAAGCACCAGCATATACTGTAACTCATTTTTTTAATACTTTACATTGGCTATGACTGCTTTAGTGGACAGACACACTAGCTGATGTTGGGGGCCAACTGGGACTTTGGCTCGGAATGAGTGTAATTTCGCTGGTTGAATTATGCATGCTGATTGGAATAGCTATTGCTTTTCTCGTCTTACAACCCAAAAATGTGAATATCAAAGGATACGACTACTGGGAAGAGTTCAATGGTCAGGTGAGCATAGATGATATATCTCTTTATATATTTTCGGAAATGATTTTATAGATTGATAACAAAGGAAGCAATTTATATAAGACTGATGCCAAAGAAGATCCCTTGCCGCCCACGATAATAGATTCTGACCATTTAAGGACCAGTTATGGAGATATTGGCCGTGCTGAATAAGAAATGTTCAAAACAATGTAATAGTTGTAGAATAAATATAATAGATAGTATTTGCTTTTGTTATGGAGCATTTAAAAAGATGTGCTGTTGAACTCTTATTTTTGGTTTGAAGTTGAAATTAACAAATGCTGCAAAAATCCGCTACTTTCGTATAAAATGTCACCACTTGATATATAAATATGTATTTCAGGCCCTTTCTATCAAAAGTAAATATGTAGCTATGGCAACTTTGGGGCATCTCAAGGTCATAATTTTTATTTTTTCACCAAAAAATTTTCATTTTTTCGCTACCAACCGCTGTTTTTTTGAATAATTTTTTTGGAAATGTCGATTTTTTTAATTTTATTCAAATTTCGGATGAGTATAAAAGCCGGGGATTTCGCGGATTTCCTCAGATCAGTCGGCTTGCCCGTCCTTGTCTTTTTCTCTCGCGATGGCTCAATCCGTTCCCCCAGGTGACATCACCACCCAGCCCAACGCCAAGGTCGTTTTCAACGCCCCCTACGATGACAAGCACACATACCACATCAAGGTAGGAGAGGTGTTTTGTGTCCGCTAGCGGGGTGCATTCGTTGTAGCGTAGTTTTATAAGCAAGCTTTTTTCTGGCCTAGTCTTTTCTCTGGCCTAGACATTTTTTTCTCGCTAACATTTTTTCTTGGTCTTACCTAGCGGTTCTATGTATGTATTCTATGTATTCTGTCCAACCCCGTATTTTTTTAGGTCATCAACTCTGGTGGTCGTCGTATCGGATGGGCCTTCAAGACCACCAACATGAAGCGCCTCGGCGTTGACCCTCCATGTGGTGTGCTCGACCCCAAGGAGTCCGTTCTGGTTGCCGTCTCCTGCGATGCCTTCAACTTCGGCCAGGAAGACACCAACAACGACCGCATCACCATCGAATGGACCAACACCCCCGATGGAGCCGCCAAGCAGTTCCGTCGTGAATGGTTCCAGGGCGACGGTATGGTCCGCAGAAAGAATCTCCCCATCGAGTACAACCCTTAAATCTCTGTTTGGATCTACGATGTTACTGTATAAATCTGTTTTCTTGTAACTGTTTGAATTGGTTTTGAATTTTGTGGTTTTTGGGGCATCGGGGTACAATAGTATTTGTCATCTTTTTTAGCTGTTCTTCAGTGCATCCGACATTGGACCTCTTGCTCTCGAACGACCGCTTAATTAAGTAAGAGAAATATTGACACCTGACATTCCGAATAAATGATAAATGTATTTCCTTACCATCCTATGACCTTACTTTATCGGAGCAGTGTTTTTATGAAGATTGATTGGCTTGAATGTTTGGTTAGCAACGTTGTTTGTCTATAGAACCGAACTTTTAATCAGTTTCTTCGAAGAAAACGGTGTTTCTGCAAAAGTTCTAGTCCCTTTAACTCAGAAGTAGTAATAAATCAAAAACAAACTTTGAATGTGCAAAACTTATCTTATGGCGAACATTTCGGTGAGGTTCTTTGAAGTGACCGGAGATCAGGAGAAACCAAGTGCACGAAATTAAAGTTCCAGGCGAAATAAGTACGACCAGGCTTCACAAAAGATTTCTAACGATATGGCACTAATATTTGGATAGTATAATATTTAGCATATCAATTCTCAAAGCTTTGCGTCGTCTGCATATGTATTTAGATCCCCGATTCTTTAGGTTTCAAAAGTCCAAACTCTACTATTTCTACAAAGAAATCATCTTTTTTCAATCCCTACTGTTTACCGCCTACACTTCGTGATGGCAGTTCCCGAATGGAGGTCATTAAAAAAGTAAACGCAATGATGAATTGTTGGCAGAAGATCGAACTTTACAACAATATCAATACTGTAACTATAAAAAGGCATGCTGAAACAGTTTACCATCAATAAACGTGATTCTTGACGAAAATTCCAAAAGAGAAAAAGAAATATTAAAGCCAACGTTTGAAGAGATTGGCAGTATCGTAGCAGAAATTCAAGGCATCATGGAGATGATAATTGAAGACCGCGAAAAAGTAGAGGCTTTGAGGGTAGGTAAAAACACAAATTTTGTGGCTTGGTTTTACCTGACGTGCAATAATTTCAGCGAGATTACCGTCAACCATCTCGAGTGCTCACAAAAGATCAACTCGAAGCCTATGAAAAAAATGGTTATATCATCGTGAAAGACTTGGTATCTGACTTTGAAATCAATGATTATATGTAAGTTGAAGGAAGCAGAGAACGGTAGCTGAGGTCTTGGCACGCTTGCCGTTTTCAACTATCGCATTCAGCGAATTTTTCGTTTTTTCTTGTTAGTTAATTTCAGGCACTATTGGACTTGAGGGGCACAATTCTTAAACAGAAAAATCAAGTTTCTCCTAATGCAATTAAATTCGAACATTTATTGACAAAACGCTTTTACTTTGACAGTGTACACATGTTATACAAAATAAATGCTGAGGCACATTTCGAGTTGTCTGCTCTCAATTAACCCTTTTCACTTCAGTGCCCGTTTCGAAGAAATCGTCGCTGGAAAAAACATTTATCCCGAGATGACCGTAATGCGGAATGTCGCTCAAAAAACGAAGAAAGAACTGTCAAAACAGTCCTCAAAGTTCAAGACTTCAGTGCCGATAAAAGGTTGTTCAGCTACTGTCAGCATCCGCGGATTGTCGAAGTCGTTGAGGATTTGATTGGCCCTTCAAAGGGGAAATTATCATCAGTTAATGCAATGTTACTCAACAAGCCGTCAGACGACGGTTCATTGTCAACTCGACATCCAATGCATCAGGATATGTACTACTTTCCGTTTCGGTGAGTGCACGGTAATCCGAGAGGCTTTATTTAATCTTTCAATCACAAATGATTTTAAACCTTTGACTCAAAGGCTTTGAAAGATCAAAGGACAACGAAAAATGAAGGTTTAACTTGTAAAACCCTTCAAATAGTGAGTCATGGGTAAACAAGAGTCAGAACGATGATGCTATACAGTAATTTATTGGTGTTGTAGAGCACAGGTCAGAAAGAGGTGGGCTGACTTTGAAAATTTACGCGACGATGACGTACTTTGGTATACCAACTTGATAAGAAAAGCTCTCGTGGTGTAACATTCCAATTTTCTTCAAACTTTGTATACGTACTTTAAGTAGGGCGCATAAGAATCTCTGTGAATTTCAGCTCCCACATTTTGTAAGTGATTTTGGGCTAGCCTAGAATCCGCATTCAAAATTTTAAAAAGATCTGAATTATCCATTTCCCGTTGCAGAAAAATCTCTGGACCAAGTATAATAATAAATTGCCTGTTTCAGACCGGCCGACTTTATCTGCTGTTCTTGGACAGCCCTGGAGCCCGTTAATCGCGCAAACGGCTGCCTCGTAGTGATCCCCGGAACCCACAAACTCCCCTTACTCCCGCATACCTATCCGAATTGGGAGGGCGGAGTGAATAAAGCCTTTTTCGGGGTCCACGCCTTCGATCAAGCCAAGCGAGTACATGTCGTGATGGAGAAAGGAGACACGGTTTTCTTCCATCCCCATCTTCTGCATGGTAGTGGAGCCAACAGAACGAAGGGCTACCGACGCGCAATGTCTTGTCATTATGCGAACGGAGATGTCTGCAGATTTGTGGATATTCAAGGGGGAGAACAGGATCTGGCAGCCAGCGAATTGTTGGGAATTTATGAGAATAAATTCAAGGCGAAAGGTTGGAAATGGCCGGAATGGAATATTCAAGTAAGTTTGGGATCCCAAATTGGGGGCTTTGGCAATGGATTTGCTGACAATTCTGTGTATGGATTCCGCACTAAAACCGCTACGACCCTGAAAGCTTTAGCTCAAACTTTTCAGCGGAAGCTGACATATTCAACGGTTCTTTTCAAGAGAGAGCGCTTGAAATGTGGAGTCGGCCACAGAAAAAATGCCTTTCGTCAGAAATTGTACAAAATCGGCGGCAAATTTTACATAAAAAATTGTCCGTTTTCTTTCTACAAAAACTCCATTTTCCTAGCCAAAATGTCGCTCTAACATCATTCATTTGATTTCTTGACCTTTTAATTGCCTAGCCGACCTTTTACATTATTCATTCGACCAAATTCTCAACTTTTTTCCTAAAGATCTTAAATGTTTTAGCAATTGTGGCATTATCGGAGTCGGCCAATTAATAATCAGCCTCGAGCTTGCTTGTAATCCACGATGACTACTCATGCTTCTCAAATACCATGTTCATAAGACCTTTGAAAAAAACAAATTCGAAAATTATTATCATTATTTATTTGCGAATAAATATTAGACAAGAATACATCGAAATAACAATAAGTGACTCGAGATTGTAACAATAGGCGATATGAAAAGAATTCTAGACGGAAGCGGAGATCGTTTGGACAGTGTCTTGAGCAGGGTTATAGCTGGATCTATAGTCATGAATAACATATGAATAACAACGTGGAGACCGATAAAAAATGGTCCAAAATAAGCGAGGACGGTGTGAAATACAATCCCAGAACAAATGGCATCATAAACTTCAGTTCTATATACAATCCTTGGGGTCAGACGGAATAATCATTATATACACCATGGAAAATATGCGTAATTTCCTTAGAAACCCCCAATAAAATTCTTGAATTTCCTTGTAGCACGTGACGAATTGCTTCTCTTATAACGTAGATCCAATTTTGATATGTAAATGAAGTAATATCCAGTCTAAAATTCAACAATTCTTTAGCTCATCAATTTCTCATTCAGCCTGGGAAAAAGGTTGCGTAGCCGCTTTAGCAATGGATGATTCTCCTCTGGGAAGCGTTGGTGGTAAATTTGAGGGTAGAATCTGCGATACTGAAATAAAAAAATTATTAATCATCAAACAAATTCAAAAAACATGCAAAATTAGGAAAAGATCCAGTTTTCCCGAAAACCCTATATATTTTTCTATGTAAACATCCACTAATCAGTGGCCTATTGGCTCCCACATCCTCCTCCACCCCTCGTTTCATCATAACAAACATTAATCTGCCCAAAAATTTGTGCAATCTTATTCATGAGCAAGTTCAAGGACACAAACAAATACAAAAAAGCGGACAAGTTCGGACTTTTTTCTTGCAAACACGCTGACGTCAACGTCTTCTACTCCCACGGTATCACTTTACCTTCTCCGACAAATTTATCCGGCTGACCTTACAGTTCTTTGCAAAATCCGACCTTGTTTTAGGTAACTCTTGCCAAAAATTGATCATAAATTTTGTGATTCGTGCTATTTTCCCAAAACAAATTTGTTTTTATGAGCACGAGATTCAACAGCTGTTTTTGTAAAATTTCCCGTGGGAGTTTCAAAAAAATTATTATATTACACTAGGCAAATTAATGGGAAAACTGGCAAAAAGTAAACAAATGCCGGAAACGGAGTGAAAAAACTTACATATCTGATGATTTTATTCTTTTCTTCGTCTGTGTAGATAGGATCCTCACAGACCTGATTCAGTTTTTCCAGAAGACGTTGATCCAAGAGGTCCGAATCCACATGTTGGATAGATGAGGTGGAAGAAGATGAGGCCGAGGCGTATTGAGAGTCGGTTCCATCGTAGGAAGAGGTCTCAAAATCAATGTGATCGGCGGACATTTCGTCTTGACTGCGTTCGGAATGAACTTGGTCAAAAAGTTTTTCGGTCGATTTTCGGGCCAAAAACTCGGTGTAGATCCGAGGGTAGTGCGATTTGAACTAAAATAAAAATTCATTAGTATGAAAATTGCATAATCTTTGAATATAAACTCATTTTACCTAAAGGAAAACCCGTTAAATCTAATTCTTAGTCATTTTTCCATCAATGCTACCTAAAACAATATAATTTTTCTCAAAAGTCTTACTTTTCGAACCAATTTCTGTCTTTCAATCTCAGACATAGTTGAAGAGTCGCTGACCCATTGGATAAATCGCAATAACGCAGCGTTGACAGCCTTTTTTCGCTCCTTTTTTGACATCGGAACCTCATATTGGGTACAATCAATGGAAGAAGTCGATGAAGTGCAAGAAGATTGCGATTTTTGCTCATCAAACAGAACATCACTGAAGTCACAGGCCAGACGTCGTTTCTGGAGGACATTGTTGGTCTCATCCATAGATACGGAGCGTCTTGGGACCGTGGGAACATCAAGTAGACCAATAGAATCAGTCACAACGTGGTCCAAGTCCCCAAATCTGTAGAAAACATCTTTATCATCTCGAAAAATGTGCACACTCGAGTTAGCACCGATTACAATCCCTTGAGCATAGAATTTGTTCATCACTTTGTTGGCTACCGACCTAAAACAACATCAAATGTCAAGTGTAATATAAAGATTGTTGAAAATTGAGCTTAACCGGTGAGAAAGGTAAGAATGACTTAGAAAAAATCGTCTAGACATACCTTTCCGACAGTCTGTTGGGGAAAACTTCTGCCAAAACATCACACATTGCATCCACTGCAGCTCTTCCAGTGAACGAATTCGGATAAATTTTCCAATAATGTCTGTTCTGGTTCCTCGGCACCGTCTTGTAGAACAATAATACCATCATATTCCACCGTCTGGTGCTTTCGAACTGCGTTTTCTGCACGATATTCTCCATGATAATATCTGACTTGCTCATTGGGGAAAAATAGATTTGTTTTGAATCAAAAACAGCTGAAATGAGAAAAGACGTCACTGCCGATCATGATCATAAATCGGGCCGCCGATTTGACATTATCACGAGCCGTGAACACGAACCCGACACCCGGCTTTTGCAAGGTGCAAATAGGCGAAAGATAATAAAAAAAATTTGGTGGAAAACAATTCAAAAAGCAGTTGGTCCTGCTTGAATATGCAGCGTGGATGGGTGTGGGTGGGGGGAGAGGGGATAAAACTCATTGAACTTCCTCATCAAGCCGGCTTTCGCAATACTTGGGGCAGAATTTTGGAACAAAAACTGGGATGGAGAAGATCACAAAGGACAGTGTTGGGAAATAAAGGGCGGAGGCCGCTAATCAGGACGGTATTTGATCGCTTTGACCTCCGGTCATTCGTTTCCAACGCAATTTATGCAAAATCCTAGGATTAAACGTAATGCCAGAGGAGTTTGGCAACTTGGTTTTCGTGGTGGGACGTAAGGTCAAAATAACAGTAATACCAAAATTAATAAATTTTGGTTACATAGAAAAACAATAGGCTATTCAATCAAAATAAACCAATTACCCAAGTCAAGCACATGCATATTACACTGGACGATCAAATGTCAAAAAATTCAAAAAAAGTTACAGTAATCCTAGCAAATGATAAAATATTAGCGTGATGATAACCTTTTCTGTCCACGATGCGACCTGTCCGCGAAACATCTGGCCTCATATATAAACTGAATCAAGAGAAACCGCGGTCTCTCCGACCATTTTTTCTGAACAGTATGAATAACGACGAAAAACGCGAAACCCCCGCCTCGGGATTTTTGTGGGTGACGCAGCCGGACGTGTTTTGTAGTCCCCCCACCGCAAAAGAAAATGTTTGGAAAACGGATTGTTGGTTCAGGTTTCAAGTAAAGTGCGGGTGGATATTTCATCCTGGCGAATTTCGGCCCAATTTCGCATTCTGAGGTAGATTTGCATGTGGGATCCTATTTCAGGTCGGAAGCGGCGCAGAAGAAGGCTATATGATGTCTGGGAAAGTACGGTAGATCAAACGGAACCCCTTATAGGGAGGTTGAAGTTAAGGGATATCAGGTCTAAAGGATAAGATTTCGGGTCTAACAGTTTGGAAATTTAGATCGTAAGGCAAATAGGTTGTATTACGATAAGCTGTTGGGAAATAGTACGGTAAATACGACAAATAAAGAGTAGTTTTAAAGGAATTGAAATTTTTTGAATTTGATGACAATTATAATATAAACGATCAACAAATAACAACCACTTAATTTTGCAGTAACAATATGTAATACAGTTCTAAAATACGCAATTACAAATAACTATTAAAATCAGCAAAACAAGATGCAGACGGAAGACTCCTTGTTTTGGCTTCTCATCTACTACCATATCAAGTGCAATATACGAGACCCTCAAAAACACTGTGAATCGTCAATCCGCTTTTGCACTGGCTTCATAATGCCATCATTACAAATAATTCAACCATTTACGCAAAGAACACTGAAGAATAAGCCGTTAATTCGAAGCGTTAAACCCCTCAAATCTCTTTCGTCAATGGTTTTGAGAGATCAAGGCGACGATCCTGTCCCCATCCCGTGACGTCAAACCTTTGCGGCCAGAGGGCGGAAGCACTGCCCAATGACTAATGTCCGCCGGTTGTAAATAATTGAATCAGCGGGGCTCAAATGTTGGGGGGATTCGAATTTCACAAGTGTCCCGCGTCCCGCAACGGATAATGTCCTTGGAATGCAATTAATAAGCGAGATGGTGCAAAAAAGTGATGCATCAGAAAGCGGAGATCATAAAGTTTGTCTATGACTTCCTGATTTTCCTTAATTGCGTCCAACAGTTGGAAAAACTCAAAAAATAATAAAAAGGATCCAACAGATGTCTAAAATAAGGTCCAACCTGAGGATTAGATGAGTACGCGACTTTGTGTTCTGTTGAAGATTTGCTTGTAGGGTATTTGGGGCGGGTATAAAGCCGGAAGGTAGCAAAAATAGGAAATCCGACTATTAATGCCTCAGGCCGTTGTCCGGAAAACCGGCTAATCCCAGACGTAGAAGGGGTGTGCGGATTACAAGTTGGGCCAGCGTTTGAAGCCGGGACAAAGAACTGGTAAGGTTGAGTGATTCTTTATATCATTCATAGCCACAAAATTACTGTATCGTAATACAGACAGTAAAAAAGAGTAAAAATATAATAAAAAAAAGTTTTTTTTGCAAAACAACTTAAGAAAGGGGTAATAAAGTATTTTTACTAAGCATTCTCCCACACAAAACCACTAAACTAGTCATAAAACTACAAAACAACACCTAAACCAGTTTCCCAGAGTGTTATTCATCCTCCAAAATCCTTCATTTCGCCGTTTCCGGTGAGCAAATGGCCTACCTATCGTGTAATATAAAGTTCTTGGTACTAAAAACATTCGCAGAACATTATATTCTTTACCTCCGAAAAAGTAGAGCGACTGTCTTCCCAGACTGTTGTTTACACTCCGCGTTGACCCCGTATCCGATAAATGTGCCCTTTCCTCCAAATTAAATCCATTTATTATCATTGGGCCCTAATCTGATTGCGAAAGAAGTGGGTGGCATAACGGAGCCGACATTTCTTGCATGCGGGTATAAGCCGGCAATTGAGAAGTCAGAAGGTCAGTAAACAAAGTTATTAGGGAATTCACCACTCTTTACGGGGATAAGCAGTAAATTTTTGAGAAACGAGGAGGATGACATTTCGATGAATTATCTTAATGTAAAGAAGTATATCAAAGATGCAGAACAAAACAAGTCGATCCGAAATGATGTTGATAGTACATCAGAGACCTTGGCGGTCATGTGGCAACATAAAGTTTATATGCCCTAGGGCAATGAAAGTTCAAACTTCAACTCAAAGCTAAGGTCCTACGACCGGAAATTGCTAATAACAAAGTGTGGTTATAATTTGATTAAAGCATGGTATAATAACAGAAAATACGCCGGAAAGCATACTAATTCCACTCAGGGCGGAATACGTAGAAAACTGAAATACGTCCTAAGGGAAAAGAGTTTAAAATTTCAACTCAAAGATTAAGTAAAAAATTGGTCCCAACGTTTACAAAGGCGTATGTAATGACCCAACAAAGTCGAATAACTAGCTATAATGACCCGGAAACTAAAGTAAAAGCATTAACGATTTCCTGGTTGAAAACTACCCAAAGGCAATTACGGCTTACTTTTTAAAACAAAAATTGAGTTAACGTAGACGAAAATTCAAGTATTATAATGGTTAATATAATTAGCTTAAATAAGGGCAGAGAACGTTCTGAAAGCTTTTATAATATCATAAACTTTCTGAATATGCGATAAAGTATTTGACTTTATAATACTATTGTTAGATACCACCTCCACATCCATTAGAAGTTTATTATTTAAAACCGCGGGAAATCGTAAAAATTATTTTTCTTTCAAGTTATTGTCTACCCCTGCCTCGAATAACACCGCCGAAAGTAATGAAAAACTCTCGCCCTTTCTCTTCGTATTACCATTTCCGCCGATGTAAGCGCCCCCTTCCCAAAAAAGGTGCGGGTGTAAAAAGGGGCGGGGCTTCCGCTCTAATTTCCCCCGCCGGAAACGGCCCAAAATACGACAAAAGCCGGGTAAAAGGTGGTGTTATGAAGTTGTTTACAAGATGCAAAAGTATTACAAGTTCTGGGTGCGGCGTTGCGAAACAAAAGATAAATTAAGACGGGCGGAAAGCGCGACATTTACGACACTTTTGGCCGCCGAAATTAGCTGCGTTTAGCCGCGAAAGCCCGTCCAAGTGGAGGCGGTTTGTAAGGCAGCGGTTGTAAACAGAATCGAGCTTTAAGGGGGAGGTAATTGAAGTGATACGGTAGGTACAAAGATGGAAGGATGATGTCAGAAGGAATGTAGTTTGCGAGTATTGTAAAAATAAGTGGGAGAATAATATATAATACCATGCGGAGAGGAGAGTCGGTTGCTTGGGAACAAAGGGATTGAGAGTTCAATAAATTTGGGTTATGTTAGCTATGTCTGTAGCGGAAAGGGGGGGGGGGGGAAATTAAAAATCAACAGGAGTTAGGTCTACAGTAATTGATGGAAAACCAGATATTACATACCTTGTCATCAAATTTTTTATAAATACTATTGCACAAATGTTCAGTCTATACTTTGTGCAAAAAAACTCACTTTTTTTATATCACAAAAGTCTCAACCCTCGAATTTCCGGTCAATGTCAAACTCAATCGCTCGATAATGTATGACCTAGAAACCCCTGATACGATCTGGGAAGTCCTAATCTAAATTTGTCCCAGGCCTGGTCGCAATATAAACGTCATACTGTAAGTAATTCTCCTTTAATGTAAACGTTATTATCGAAACTCTATAAGGAATCGATGTTCACTCTCCTGCGGGCTGTTGTATGCACGTACATCGGCTTTATTCCAGCTTTCAAACGCATTACAGATATAATCTGCGACTGCCGCAATCCCATTTCCTTCCTATCTATTACATATTCTACACCAAAATGACGCCAAAGCTATCTCCAGGTCATCATTTATCTGATAAATCCTAATCCAATAGCCGGATTACCCTCCATTTGACGCATTGAGGGCTACTTTTTACAGTATATGCACGACCTATGACATCTTCAACTTGTCTAATCAGCCTTATGTGGTTTTATATGTAATACAAAGGCAGGTCTTAATTATTTATATGAATAAAATAAGTAACTTTCCACAAAGTTTTATAAATATTACACCTGGACATGTAAAGATATGCAAGGCACATGGTCGTTTTAAAAATTTACAATCGGAAGTTTACCGTCAAAATAAAGCAGTAAATTGGTAGACAAGTGCACGCTATGTAGAGTCATGCAAAAAATATTTGGGGACAGTAGCCTGCCTACACAAAGTATTAAACTGTTAAAATACGATGTCGCAAAGAATATGCCTATCTTTTGTCAACTACGGACTGAAAAACACTGTACAGTCAATCATCTGCACAACGACTGCCAATCTCCTGTTTTTCCTACAAAATGTCTTGATGACCTCTTCTTTCCTTTCAAGTATATATGTATTAAAATTACCTACTTCATGTCAAGGCGTAAGCACCCTTTTGTCATTAAACACAAACTAGTTCTCCTTTCCAAGTCGACTCAGTTACGTATCTGAATAGCCGGATGTGTAATATCCCCTCTAAATCCCCTAAATGATCATTCGCTGAGAGTTTGTGCAGGTATTTTAATCACTCTTGCTAATCCCCGACTACTTCACCACTACATTTACTACTGTTTTCAACTAGATATTCGACTTTCTAGTTAGGATTTGCAATGCAATTTGACGAGGTCAAACTACCGGGGATATCAATAACGGATTACAACGCACAACTAATTTAAATCAATTCAAAGTTAATCCCGCGAATTAATCAAAGTCATTACAGCTTCGACGTATCAGACACATGTCTAAGCAAAGTGAGATTAGATGTCTGTAAAATAAGGAATAAAAGTGTTCGTTAAGATATTTCGAGGGAGCTTTCAAAGAATTTGAAAAAAATTCTAAGCAGTTCGCAGCAAAATACGTAAAGATCTTTTGGATTAACGTCTGATGAAAAAGAGATACAGCCAAAACTTTGCAAAGAAACCTTCGAAATTGTTGGCAACGGTCCATAATGGGCAGAAACCACAACGGGCAGATGCCCTAATGGGCAGACCGTAATGGGCAGATGCGAAAATGGGCAGATTTCCAAAATCCTTGAAAGAATGTTCAATGCCTTACATATTTGTAAAAAACAGAATTTTTTTTAAAAATTTTACATTTTTACTTTACTGAGTAATGTAAAAATGCAATTTTTGGAATTTTTTTTGCAAATAGTAAATTTAGGGGTTTTCGAGGGTGCTGATTTCGAAAATCGTACTCATTTTATATGAATTTTTCATTTTTTCAAAATGAAAAATGTCATAATGTCATTTTTTCGTTTCTCTAAAAATACTTGATTTCGGGGTTTTCGAGGGTGTTGATGTTGAAAAAATGTAAAATTCACATAAAATGAGTACGATTTTTGAAATAAGCACTCTCGAAAACCCCTAAATCCACTATTCGCAAAAAAAATTCCAAAAAATACATTTTTACATTACTCAGTAAAGTAAAAATGTAAATTTTTTAGCAAAATTCTATTTTTTACAAATATATAAGGCACTGAACATTCTTCCAAGGATTTTGGAAATCTGCCCATTTTCGCATCTGCCCATTGTGGACGCCCACAAAATTGTTTGTTACGGACATGATTGGTTGCAGTTTTGCTGCACGTTCTATTTCTATTTTGCCACGCCAAATATCTGAAGGATTTCCAGATAAATCAACCCCAAAACCGAACGTATTCTGAAAATGCCTCAAGACACGCAAACACCCATCAGACCACTTGTAAAACTTCGTATTTCAGATCATTCCGCACCTAAAAACTACAAAACTTAATTTACAAAGGTGTTATTATCTCCCTCTTCAAAAATATGACAAATCCCAAGGAGACATGTTTTTTCAAAAAAACCCACTCGAAAAAGAGATCTTAGAGTTCAACAAGCTAAGTGATTTGAGCTGAACAAACGTGCCAGACATTTGTTTATCTGACCGAAGGCCATGATATATGACAAGGTCTGCAATCGGCAGGTCCTAAAGTCACTAAAACTTCCGAATGAATAAATTTTGAGGTGATGTGAGAAAAATGGTGGACATTACAGTAACCCAAGGGTAATATAAAAAGTCTAAAGTAAGCTAAAAAGCTAGAGCAGCAGTTTATATACCAGCATTTTAACGCGTTATACGCAAAAGCAAAAATTAATGGTTTCTAAAAATATAAAAATTGCAAAATTCTCCTGCTTTTGTTGATGTGTTTGCCCTTTTACTTATTTTGTTAAAAAATAAATAGTAAAAGATGCAATAAAACCAGGAAGAATGCCATTATCCCTAATGAAATGGTATTCACGGCACAAAGGTCGGAATTTTACCCCTGCTTTTGCCTGGAGACTGCCATTGTACATATAAGGGTGGTCACAGAAGAAAAATTCGCCTCAAATTTCTTTAGGCAAAAGTCAGTGCAAAAATTATCGGCACCGATTTTTGAAATTCATTCCCGAGTTAAAAGGCCAGAAGAGGTGGTGTTTTATTTTGTACCATATTTTATTCAAATCTAAGCGTCGCTCATTGTTTAATTAAAATTTTTGTTTCAAAAAAGTCGAGTTAAAAGGCCAGAACGGCTACTTTTGAATTGCGCGTTTTACGGCGTGTGAAACGAAATGTCAAAGAAGTTTTTTATGCCCAGCAGCGAAAACAAAGGCGGCAAAGGTGCAAACAATAAAATAATTACTAGTAAACATGTAGAATCTCACCATTATTTTTCGTGTGTTGTTATTGGTACTGTAGACAAAGAAACTTTTTGGACATTAAAAAAGCCGTAAAAAGCGCGATTCAAAAATAGTTGTTCTGACTCTTCAAATCTTGGCTGCATTGAATAGAGAGAGGTGGTGGTTTATTTTGTACCATATTTTATTCAAATCTAAGCGTCGATTTAATTAAAATTTTTGCTTCAAAAAAGTCGAGTTAAAAGGCCAGAACGGCTACTTTTGGACGCGTTTTACGGCGTGTGAAACGAAATGTCAAAAAAGTTTTTTTGTATCCTGCGGCGAAAACAAGGGCGGCAACATTGCAAACAGTAAAATTATTATTAGTAAGCATGTAGAATGTCACCATTACGTTTTCCCCGTTGTTATTGATACAGTAGGCAAAGCAACTTTTCGGACATTTTGTTTCCACGCCGTAAAAAGCGCAATTCAAAAGTAGTTGTACTGTCTTTTTATGTCGGCATGACTCAAAGTTTGTCAAAATATTTTGTGAAGATGTTAACTAAAGCGTTGAGGATACCAAAGAGATATTTAATTTCTGATTTCTCATCGTTGGTCTCCTTGGGAGAACATAATGTTTTCGGTGAACATATATAGGACACAGAAGATTGCATGGCTAAGAATTCGATGTGTTCCAGAAAAAATATTCTAAATTAGTTTCATCAAATTCTGAGCGTCGCGCGAGAACTTCCTTGTTCATCCCACCGCTTCGTATCTTATCAAAACCTGCACGCCACGTTTTCGCACTTTATTTCCGTTGTTCCCAAGCATTGTACTTATATAACTTTGTCTTTATTCGTCGTGTAACCTCTTGGTTCATCATATTTCGTAGCCGACCCGTTTATCTACGCATCTCCAACCTCCACTTTTCAGGTCCAAACAACACTCTTGGTTGTTTTTTTTCATACCTTTATGCATGAACGTGTAAATTGCATGCACTGGTAACCACTTGTTGACCTTGTTATTCGGAAGGACCAGAGGGAGGGTGGGGGTGGGGTTATGCTTCAACGGATACCAACATGACAATGCCTATAATTTATGCAAAACGGAAATCTTGAGGAAAAATCGGTCATGTTTTTATTTTCTCGTTGAAATAGCCACATAAAATTTGAACTGATATATATACAGTAATGAAACATTAAGCGAATTACATTGCTGGCATTGCTCTAAGTGCGACGGTCAGATTGTAATAAACCTTGGTACAAATTTTGATTCCGTTTTTCTTTGCCGTACGCAAGATTGCTAGCACGCGCTATGCAGGAACAACCGAGATTTCTGATATTTTTTTGCGACGAATCTATCCGTGAAAATTGGAGCCTTTTTTAGAAAGGGCACGATTAGAAGGGCACTCAATGAATCGGCTATCGTTAAACAGTCCTGAAACTTTCAGAAAAAGATTTACCGCCAACTCAGAGCTTGTATATATGTACACACACAAAAGTTAAAGAAAACTCCGCGTGATTGTGGATGACTTTTGTTGCCAACAACAAGATGGAGATATCAGACCTGGGAACAGACAAATAATCAAAGATTTATACCCCTATTAAAATACAAATTAGGCATATATTCCGATATAAAAAGGCTAACCCTTGTACGTTTAAAACTACTCAGAAAAAGCAAAATCAATCGAAACATGTGGCCTATTTGGGTGCCAATGCACCTACCATCCCCTTCTCCAAAAAATGCTCGACTAATTTTATCATGGATGTTCGAGTTCATTCCCTGATTTGATTACAACACCCAAGACTCGTTCTGAAGATTGCAAAAACCGCATTCTAATTGTTCCGATTTCCACTCGGCTGAATTAAAATTATTTTTGGAAGCGCCTCGCGGAAATCCCCAAAAAAGAGCTTTAATTGGGAACGGAAGTTGGGAAACAAAAAGTTTTGTGATCCCTACGTATTTGTGCTGCACAATAAAGTTGCAAGGAACAAATTGGGCAAAAAATATTCTTTTTTGGGCCAAAACATTGTTTTAAAGGTGTTGATGACGTAACATTTTCTCTCGTATTACCGTATACCAGGCCGCCCTACATTAAGCCGCAAAAACATTACTTGCACAGGATTCTGATAGCACTTTTAATATTATTACAACATCACAAACCTCAAAAACACCAATATAAACATGAAAGCACAATTTAATACCCTGATGATCGATCTCCCAACTTTGGTTTTGTGATCAACCTCGGACTAATTACTTGGTAAAAGATAAAATGGATTAAACAACATCTATTTTACTTGTGCAAACTCACGTACATATCCACTGTCTCGATTGCAAAAAAGTGCTTATACGGAGAACCAAAAACCGATTGTTTTTGCAAGTTTTGGAACTTTTAAAAGCAAAGGTTCAGTTGAGTTGAAAATTACAAAAATGCTAGCCAATGATCATCATGGAAGTCGGCTCAAACTTTAATATGAAATTTTTAACAGAAGAAGCCTTTTTTTATTTTTTCTGGAAATTGGGTCTTCTTTGCGAGAGATTAATGTAACCGTCAAAGCAAAGATCGGCTTTCAACAAGAACTAAAGACCCTTTTCCCTGAACGTCTTTGCTGATTTTCTATCATCTCTAGTCGTAAAGACCCTTGAATAGACGCTCTGCGACTGCAAACAGTGAGATAAAATGTTTTAGGATTGGTTCAAACTATTATGTTATATTACATATACGTTCCGTCTTTGCAAAATTTAAGGAGAGTGTGAGAACCGTAGCAATTTTGCAATTGAATATCTCGCTTCAGTCTGCCAATTCCATGCTTTTTTGTATACGTTACTCAACCTTTTGTGAGAATGTTACAATATCGGAAAAGACAAATTTACACCCTGATCTGACCTAAAATCACCCTTTTGTGCATTTCTGATCAAGCCACAGGAGAATGTGTGCAACAAACTGCATCTAATTCGTAATACAAGAGTCAACTTTAGACCAAAATGAGCCTGCACACAACAAAACCTTTGTATAACAAGCCTATTTTTGGAAACCTTTCCATTTGTTGTACGGAGGCTGACACTATCGGCACTATCGTGATAAAACGTACCTTTCCCTACTCCCCTTCAATCTCCGTGACTAATTGTCCCTCTTGGCCTTTTACCTTTTTACCCTAAGGACCTTACACAACCCCCTCGAAAATAAAAGAGCCCAAAGAAACGACAGTAAAACACCTCGAGATTGTAAGATGGTTAGCGACAGGCCATTAATAAAACGAGAAATTGTCGCAGGGACAATTCGAACGAATTACCTCCAGAAAGCCGCTGTCGTTAAACCCACGCTCGGCCCTATTTTCGTGGCCGAAAACACATTGCCCAAGCACTTTATTTATGTATTGCGACATTAATACGGACCACTGCCAAAGCCGCTTAACCAACGCATTCTTCGAAATGAAGTCGTATTTTGTAGTCAAAATTTGATTAAATTAAATGTGGGTGCAAAGACGCAACAGTCTACGTAATTTCGCGCTTTTTGATTACTCTTATAGTAAATAGCAAAAAACGTAATGGGAAAAAGTTTTGTGGTCTAAGAGAAAGTTGGGAAGGCACTCAAAGTACTTTGGATGAATTACAGACACTTTGGACTACGGAATGAGCCGAAAACATTCGACATAAACAACGGATTACTCTTTAACTTTCGCAACCGCGATCTTCTTTAAATTTTGCCTTAAGTCACGTACATTAATCCCTCAAAATTTGCAGGTCGTGGAGAGGTCAACAGAGATATTCAACGAGTTTAGCGATTGATTAACGTTTAAAATGGATTCTGAAACTCTTCTTTCAGTTCAAAACGGCAAATTTGTCACTATCCATAAACGAAAAGACTTTGAACATAAATTACATCTTTGCCCACAATTCTCCATCCAAAAAAAGTAATTATATTTTTAGAAATTTCTACTCCAAAACTACGGTATCTCTAATCTACTTAAAGCACAAAGAACGGGTAATTATGAATATTGAAATTTGCGTAGGCCAACCGGATATCCAAAGTCGGCTTTTCTGACTTTAAACTGAGATAAACTACTTAAAGGAAGTGTAATAAAAGACGTTCGAAAGTAATTACAATGGTCTTACTGTAAAACTGTGAAAACATGAGCTCTTGTTGTTGATATAAACATTGTGTCGTAACATAGCAAGATTACAAAATACGATGAATTCTGGTTCAGAATTTAATTAATGACTTGTTACCCAATTGTGGGAAGCGCCGTTTAATTTGGTTTAGTTTTACTCGAACTTTTTTTCGTTTGCGAGTGTACGGAGGTGAAAACACGACGCAAAGGAAATGAAGGCGTCATGTTTGTCGTTTCCTCTTTGGGGTCTCATTGCGTGATACACAAGGCTTGCAAGATAGGTTGCAAAAGGAAGAAGGGAAAAGCTTAGTTTAACTCACGCAATAATAGAGCATGGGTAACTTCGGGAGGAAAACGGAAGTCCAAATGAACTAAAATGGAAGTGAAATACAAAAGGAAAGTTCTCACGCTCACATTCTCTCCAAATCTTGCGTATGTTCCATAAGCAGGCGACGTGACAACCTCAAAATACATCTTGCAATTTTCAAACACAGAAAACCTGAGAATACTCATAGACCTTTTTGCTAGAGAGTGCATAAAATGAGGAGACGCGGAAAGAAAAAAAGAAGATTTGGGCAACGCCGCCTTGAAGTCCTTTTTTGGCATTGTCGTAGCCTGTGACTTGTGCAACATCAACAAAACTGGAAATTGGCAACGAAGCCATATAATTGATTCTTTTTTGTTAACAAATACGTAATTGCTTCTAGATCAAAACACTCAAGGGCTTCGTAATTGCGAGAAGGTCCAGACAATCCGACCGTTGTTCTAATCCTGGTAAACAAAAGGATAGCTTCCAATTGGCAATAAGCTGTTATTACAAGACCGGAAGCGCACTGTGATTTAAAGAGCAAGTTCAGTTACATACTTTGGAACCAAAATTTGAAGTCATCATTTTTGGCCAATGTAAAAATTCAACTCATAGCGCTGACAATCCATTTCTGAACCGAAAATTTTGTCAATTTCAATCCTCATATTAAAAACTCACATTGCCGTCGAATACAGAACAATTTTATATTATAGTATGATGTGATAGCTCAATTTTGGTCGTTTTCTACAGTTTTTGAGGCAAAAACATTGAGGGCGAATCGATGAAAACAGAAAACTTCAACTTATTACGGTATTTCCGAAAGAGATATCCGAGAAATCGTTTGCTATAGGACTGCTAATCCATTTATATATATATACATGGCTAATAGCTGCCTCGTTTTTCTATTCAAATAACAATCGGGCGCTCATCCGGTTTTAGTAGTAATTATAGGAAATTAAGTTGGGATTAGAAGGGGGGTGAGCACTTTAAACCGGGTTTTAAAAATAAAATCAGTCTCTATGTATGCATTTTACTTTAAGATCTTGCTTATAAACCAATGTCCTTACAGCTGTCGAATACTACATATCAAAATGCTCAACTTTAACATCTAAAACATTTTTAAGTGCTAAAAGAATGTTAAAACCCCGAAACCAGATTAGTTAATCCCCTGAAGATTCTTTTTGTGATCGCTATGACTAACTTTATGCCAAAACACATCCGGCGGATTCGAAATCCCTCAAAAGGCATATCCGGCCCCTAATCCGCCTTCTCGAAATAGCCCCAAAAATACTAAGCCCTTTCCTGATCGCTTTAGGGCATGAGACGCTGAAATCCAGATACAATATGTCCTACGGTTGCAGAGAAATGGGATCATCCCCTGCGGGCACAAACAACCGGATTTGAAAGGATTTTCAGAAAAAATGCTAAAAGTTGAGGCTAAAAGTAGTGAAATGAGTAATCATCGGAAAGCCGATCAGTCTCAAGTTGCTGGTTTTGTACCATCTTTGGGATTAGCCAAGGGATCATAGGGCTTATAAGTCAACTGAGAAGATAAACTTGGAGTCGAGAACAATTTCAAGAGGATTTGGAGGGTATTTTTAGAATGGGTTCTGCACAAATCCGCTAAGATTAGTGAAGAGAATATATAGGAAAGAAGAAGAGCCTTGTGTCTATGTATAATATATCAAACAGACGGAAAGTCAATTGTCAAAAACTGATTGTTAATCGAGAATTTGCTATAATATCTGGGCTCGTTAATTTTGTGAGAACGAAAAAGTAAATTTGAGGAGTTCTAGACAAAGGTAAAGTAATTTTTTGGGAAATATCGGAAATTATGGCTGTCAGTTATACCTTCTTTAATAATATTATATGTATTCAAAGTTCCCCAAAAATTTTACGAGCCTTTAGCTAACCGTTACCAATTCCATTGTTGTCACAATGGAATACATTAGCTAGTTATAATGTCACGCGTCTCTCTTTGCATAATTTTGCAGCGTTTTCTGTGAAGTGCAGTAACACGTCAACATATTCGCATACTGATCATCTCTAAACTAGACAGAACTGCGTCATTTGCCACAATTTGCATAACATAATGAGGCCGTATATCCTCGTTTATATACAGTCCATATACAAACGTATTTCTTCTATCCAAATTGCAATTTTTGTTTTTTTCTCCAAACATACGACACCTAACACTTGCCGATGCTCAATGGGCCGTATTAAGAAAAGGTGAGGGTGGATGCAAGACAGTATACATCATACTGTTTTTGTTTGATTCCCGCTTGACACATTTCCGTCGGATATGGCCCAAAATATCTTGGAGGAATTGACGCAGAAGAATGATGGATGAATTATCATGTCTCAGCAGCATTTACTTTTAATTTTTCATTTCGAATTTGTCATTCCACACCCTCAAACCAACGAATTTATTCAGGCATAAGCAATTTGGAAGAAGCAACAATGGCTCTTAATTTGGGGATTCCGAGTGGAAGATAACGATTGGAAGTTAACGTCAAGTTCACAGACAGTGATGGAGGTGCAGATTTTAATGGTATTTGACACAAATCTCTAACAAATCGAAGAAAACAAAAGAATTCTTTGTTATAGTGAGGTGTCGCAATGCAGGTTTTTTTTGGGACAAACTTGAGCTGTAGTAAATCTGAAATTACTTTTATATACATACTACACAGCTTTAGGAGCATGGTTTGTTTCCACTGGAAGAAAAAACTTAGAATAATGGGATTTAAAAAGAGATTTAAAAAATATTCGTTTTAACGGGATTTTGTATAATAGCATGCAGGTTCATTTTGTCCTATATGTAGTTGACTCGCAATCTTATGATTGACAAAGAACATCAATAGAAAAACGGAAGGCCAGTCGTATTTTACAATTTATTCGAATAATAAAACAATTAAATGTTCAGAAAACGCATCAAAGTTTGCATACAGTTACAACTTCACCCGTATTTGAATGTTAAATCAGTGATGTGTACAATAAATAATATTGAAAACAAAGTAAGGGAGTCATGCCTGTGATAATGTACGTAGCAAGCTCCAAACAACCCAAATTTAAATAACAGAGTTGCTTTTATCACAATTTTTCAAATCCAAAAACCGTCGCTTCACAATTTTGCGGAGATTTTTCTTCGGTTTTTAGTGTGCTGTACAAAGATTACACAGTAAACTCAATGGCAAATATATCACGATATAATAAACAACCTTGTAAAACTCAAAAAATCCTCTTCAATCGGTCGAAAAGTCGCTCGGTCGAGCCGAAACTCGACTTTCTTCGCCCCAAATAATTCCCCTGACTTTTGGTCTCCCGATTCATTGCCTGAGGGGGCTTGACACAAAAACTTTTGGCTCTATCCTTCAAACTGAGCGTTGACAGTCCCTCAACGGTCCCATTGTCAAAGACATCTCTTCTGGACCTTCTCTTGGATTCCGAGGATTTGGAGAATTGTGGAGTCGCAATCGTCTGATTCAGCGGTTGAACTCGCGCATTCATATACGGACGGAAGCGGTCGATTTTAGGGGAAATGCATTTGGATGAGAGCAGTTGAATCGAAGAGTCTGGAGAGACGTTTTCTTTGTTTTTGGGAGTTCGGTCGGTGGAAATAAATCGACGACATTTTTCTCTGAAAAATTAGAATTGAATATGTAAATTTTTGGAGTTGAAATTTTTGTTCTGTAAGAGTGATTTTTATTTATAGAATTTGGCACAAATTCCCGTGCAACAAAACTTCTCCATAACGAACAATTTTAGCAATTCCAAGAATCAATTTTAAGCTAAACTTTATCTCCGTACAACGAAACGTTTCCAAAACTATAATAAGTTTTTGATTGATTCGTTATACAGGGGTTTACTGCTTTTGCTATTACTTACCTTATTTGAGAGAAAGTTCTAGCTGCAGTGCTTCCCGATCTCCTTCGTTTTCTTGATTTTTCGCCTTCATCCATCTTTTCAAAGGCCTCCAAAGCTTCAGGTATGTGTTTTTCCAGTCCAAACAAGGTAAACCTAAAAATTACCAGATATTGTTGACATCGTATTTCAACTCATCATAATAGATTTTTGGAAATCCATTTTTCCGCCAAAAAACGTTTTTTAAAAAATTTCCACTCACTTATAAAAAACGGTTGAATGGTCCAAAAAAGCCACTGATCTTTTGCAGTCATCACTTTCAATTACCGCATCTTCAATCAATTTCTGTAGCACCCTCAGGGCATTGACTCTTTTGACTTCTCGTTCAGGGAACACTTCCGTCAAAATTCTCTCCAAAGCATTGGTTGCATCGCGGCCCGTAAAGGCGTCGACATGATGTCGTTCGGCGGACGGCCGAGGAATACTGTAGTAGAGCTTGCAAATCATTTCGTTCCACTGAAAAGAAAGTGTAAAAATTGCCAAAAAAGTCATAATCTAGCTGAAAAAATTACTAAAATTTTGAAAGGCCAGTACAGCTACCTTTGAAAAGCGCTTTTTACGGCGTGGGGGATACGAAATGTCAAAAAAAAAATTTACTGTCGCAAAAACATAATATGTTGGTTTTGCATTTCCAAAACTCAAAGAAATTCTTAGCATTTCCATTACAAAGTAATCAAATAAAAAACTTACTTTTCGAGTGGCCTCGAATTGGCTCATATTTCCAAAATCCGTGAAATTATGTGTCTAACAATATTCTTATGGCGGACCCTCGATAAACCAAGTCAAATTGAACCCCAGACCTCAACGCGGTAACCCTGAAAGAATACACATTGAAAATTAATTTTTTATCCCAACTCTCAGATCAATTCGAGAAAAAAAAGATGGGTAGGTAAAAGAATCTTAATTTTAATTAAAACTCAGGTACAGGAAATCATGTGGAGTGTTAATTGCGTTAAGAACAAAAAAGGTGGAATAATTGGAATTTTAAAGATCAGAAAGACAACTTTTGGTTGTCAGAAAAAACCTATTCGCCAAACCAAATGATGACAATCAAAATTTTTGTTCAACAGTTTTCTTTAAAGTGGGAAGTAGTCAGAATTGAGGCTTCAATATACAGTCAACCCTATGCACAATGAATTTGCAAGGGACCAAATTTTTTAAATGTTTTAGAAGGGTTTTGCTGTAAAGAGTTGTTTTGGCCAAAAACAGCCAGTTACTTCTGAAAAACTGTGTCTTAATTTTTAGAACAGAACATGATATGAGGAATAAGGTGTTAACAGAAAAAATATTTTTTCTAGGCCGACTCTCTCCTTTTACCTACTCTCTTCACAAAAGTTTCTCTTGAAAATCTCGACTGGGTCTGCACAGCTCCAGCTAAAGCGTTGATTTGACGCCTACTTAGACAATGAGAGCAAAATTTTAAGAAAATAAAAAAAAATTAAACCAAAAATGAAAAAATCACCAAAATAAAAATCGATTTTCAATCCAACCCGGAAGATAAATCCCGGATATACTTTCAAAAAATCCATAGAAACACCTCTTCTAAATCACAAAGAAAAAAGCCTCAAAGATCGCATAATCACACCGTCGCAGCCTCAAAAACACCGCTGTCCCGCCATTAACGCGCTCCATGCAGAAAAAACGAAGAATCAAACTCAATCTGATTCGATTCTCTCACATGCCTCGAGGTAATCAACCAAATTAGGCGATCAGAAACTAATCGATGGAGATCTCCAATACAAGACTTGAATCAAGTTTTTTTTGGAAATGGTGTCAAAACATCGCGCAGTTGATTACAAGGTCGGCAATGATATGGGGCAGATGGAGCAGAAAGGAGGGCATCGTATTTAGGGGGAACCTCATCAGCAGAAGCTCTGTTCAACGAATGTATAATATATAACGAATATTTTTGGTCTTTTTGAAATTCATTGTACAGAGAGTTGAGTGTGTGAGAGGGTTAGTTAAACAGCACTTCATATTGCTACAAAAATTTTGATACGAAAATTGCAAAAAAATTTAATATTTAATTGCAAACCATCAATAAAAAAAATTCCTATCTTGCCGCAGACTTATCATCCGAAGAAATAACATAACGACCACAGAAAAATTTCCGATCTTCGGATGGTTTTCGAAAGTAACACCTAAACATTACCTCAAATATTATACAACTGAATGAAATAAGCAGAAAAAACGAGGTTCCTAAGATAACAATGTTGCGTTCAAGTGTGAAGATGGACGTTTTGGATCGTAAATTAGCCGTTGGAATTTTGCGCAACAAAACGGTGAACGCCGTCAATAAATCTCGCTAGTAAAACGAGTCATTTGGAAATTAATTCGGTTTTTATTGGATTACTGTAACAAAAACGTAAAAAAATCTGAAATTTCGGTTTAGTCCGTAGAAATAAAAATGCCAGAAACCGTATTTTACCTACAAAAACATAGTAATAAAACATAATAATTTTTATAAAATCATCAAAAATTGAAAAATCCCCCAAAAATTTGCATTTTTTTTCGAAAAATCGCAAAAATCGGTTGTTTCCTTCGCGGATCACACTGTAATTTCCACTGGGATCGCTGCAAAATGGTCCGTATCACCCAGGAGACTCCTTCGAACAGTCCATCAACCGAAAAACCATCTTCTTCTAGCGTTTGTAGACGTTGTTCCAGTTGGAAGTTTACATTTTTGACCAAATGTCCCTTCGGGATATTGAATCTCCTACTGTTGGTGGGTAAAATACGTCGTAGTGTGTATACCACTCCATTTTCAGGTTGTATACTCGGCTGGAACCTTCATTTACATCCTTCATCCCTCATTTTTCGGCGAATTTATTGTCAGTGCCCACATTCTGGTCTCATTTTTGGTTAGATCGCTGTTGGTGTTGTGCTACCTGACAAACACGCAGTCGATGGGCATTGGATACTTCACTGTGATCACAGTAAGACACCATACACATTGATTCGAAACATTTTATAGTCATTTTTATATTATCTATGAGAGCAGATGACAAAATTTTATGTATAGTGCTTAGATGGAGATCTTTTCCAGGAATTCGTTACTGGCTACTTCTCATTGATCACTGGCCTCATCTCCTTGCCATTTATGACCAAGGAGATCATTTTGAACAGTGAAGAGACCCAAATTTTTAGCATTTTGGTTACGGTAAGTTTGCCATCTATTATTCAGAACTCAAAAAACTGTCTATCCGTATTTTACAAACTTTCTAAGCAGAATTAGACACTACAGTGTCTGCATTATGCAATGTTGTCGAATTTTGCCTTTGTTTTCGATCTTTACGACCTTGTTTTAGATCGCAATCGTCCTCGGAATGTTTGGAGCCCTTTACCACATTTGTGCCATCAAAAAGGCGTCTCACTCGCGCTCAAAGGTGTTCTTATTTAATACTGGAACTTGTTTTATGACCAAGAAGGAGTACAAAGCTTCGCATCAACCAAAAGTTACCTCTTTGTAACAATTTACAATAAACTTGCCTACTATACTATAAATTTCTCTTCATATTAAATTTAAACTTAAAAGTTTATATATACTTTATTGTTAATACAACCAAAAAACATCTAACCTGGATCTGAATAAGCAAAATAAGATGGCTAATGTCCATCCAGAGTGAATTTGAACAGTTCATAGACACTCCATGACAGTGCTGTGGCGGGCATTTGATAGATCACACGAGCTTGAAGTCCTCGATAGAAGCCGGTGACACCTCGCGTTCGGTATATCGTCGACACGGCATCCACAATACCTAAAATTAAAAATATTTACCTAGTGTAATATAATTAGATGTCCCAAACTTCCTAAAAAATAATGGCAAATGGCAAAATACGTCGTTAGAAAAACTTTCAAAAAGAAAATTCACATCATTCTCAGATCAAATTTTCAAAATTAACCTTTTTATACCTAAAATAATATACCGACAAATCTAAACGTTCCACCCAAAATTCAATCCGAATCTCTCACCTTCGTAACTTCTAGACGCCTTCAGTAGTATCCTTCGATTTGCAGATTCAATTTCGGGAGTTTGCTGAGTGTTTAACACAGTTTTGACACAATCCAGAGGTGTTGTTATAGCCGCCGCGATACCACCAGCCAATCCACCGGCAAGCAAATGACTTCGTGGGTCATATAGATGCTGAGGGTTGAGGACTTTTTGGAAAAACTCGTAGGTCATGAAATGAATCGTCTGGAAGGGGACATTCATAATGAGCTGGGTAGAATAAGATCGATAGAAGGCGGCGAAGCCCTCACTGCGGTAAATACATCGAGCACATTCAAGAGATCCTCCATAGGGACTGAAATGCATCTGCATTCGTTGTTTCACGACTTCAGCGGGATTCATGACCAGGTCGTGGAGAACAGTAGCACACGCGCCAGCTGCTCCATAGGCCAAAGTATTTGAGTGAGAACGGGTGTGGCCGGTGAGGAAATCCTGCAAACTCTCAATTACTAGTTGATTTACGACCTCTACCAGCCACACAACCAAAACAAGTCATCGAATTTTATCTAAAAACCAAAGAAAACAAGGAAATTAACCCACCCTCATCTTCTCATAGGCCGAAAAATAAAGTGCATGTGCTGGAATTGAACCGGCCGCTACAGCATTAACCCCGCGCAGCGGTCGAAGCCAGCCCTCTCGTTGAACCATCGATGCGACTCCATGGATCGGAGTGGGGCAATTGGTTTCAGGACAAGGGCATAAACTTTGCAGCCGGGTCTTCACCGAATCCAAGGGGAACATCACACAATGCTCCGCAACACCGGCCATTGCACCGGCGGTTAAATGAACCCATAGTTTGTAAGTCGGCGCGAGAGCCTCGTAATCGGCTCCACCTGATGTCTCGGCCATACCCAAGGGACAACAAAGAACAACTGAAATTTCGGGATGAATAACATCGAAATAACTCTCAAAAATCAAAATTATTTTCCAAAGATAAAAATTAGCGCGAGAAAAAATTGTGTTGGGAATCAGCAAGGAAATTCTTATTACCTCACAAAGAGACGCAAAAACGAATCACGTTTTTAGTTTGATCGAAGAACAATATCAGCGACGCGGAAAGCAAAATTAAATTGATGATGATTAGGGTCTGATAACGAACGCGAGCTGCGAGGGCCTTTTGCAATGCCATCGTTGCAGGTCAAGTGACCCGGAGAGTTCGAGAAAAAAAACACAAGGGAAATCCCATGGAGAATATGATAATATAAATTGTTTTTGCGAAAAGTGCAAAGATAACGCACCGGGAGAAATAAGAACCTTCCTTACTTGACTTTACAAAACAAATTTGATCATTCAATTAGGATTTGCACCTAAAAATTGATTAATTATATTCTTGCTAATATAAACTACAAAATCTACTCCACAACGCCCGAAAAACAGTTTCTGATTGAATTCCAATATTATTTTCGATAATACACTGCCCTGAGGTCATTTCGAAAGAGTCTTCGCGCCTTTCCCTATCAAAAAAATTACAAAATAATTCATGAAGAATATATTATTCATGGCTGAACTGATGGAAACAAAAGACGTAAGTTTAAACGGGAGTGGAGTGCTTAGATTTTGACAAACAAACAGAGTGATGGAACCTTTCGGCCGAAAGGCCCACAAAAGTTAGCAAAAAAATCAAGTTGTAACGGAATGCCAGAGGTTTTAGCAATTCAATTTTTCGTTTCGAGACGAAAATAAATAATTTTTTTGAGAAAACAGCGAAACGGAAAAATTGTTTTTCAACGCAAAAGTAGCTGTGTTTTGTAAATAAGGTGATATTTTGTATTGCTTCTTGTTTCATCCGTGAGATCAGTCCTTAATTTATATTCTCCATGGAGGTTCAAAGTCCATATTTCAAGAACGAAAATGGGTATTATTTGGGGATGTATGATCCCAGAAATTATATTCCATGGCCAGCAGCAAGTGCGGAGCGACTGGATTGGGCTGAAAAGAGTCTTTTAAAAATTGTAGAAACGCCGTTGGAGTATCAATCAGTCAAGGTATGTGGGTTATGTTGTTATCGTTGGTCTTTAGGTAAAAAAATGGATGTTATAAGGTTGTTAGTTTGATTATTGCAGGTGCGACATTGGAACGGCTGTGTGGACACAATAATCTGCAAGCAAGAGCACCCTACTGCCAAGAAACAAGATGTTCCATTTGTTCTTATCCATGACATGTTTTTGGGTAAAGCTGTGTGGAATCAGAACTTAGACGAACTCTCGAAGAAGCGACCGACGTATGTCTTTGATCTACTTGGTTGGGGACGTTCTTCTCGACCTGATTTCCCTGCAGATGCGACGCTAGCCGAATTGGAATGGGTTCGAACAATTGATGATTGGAGGAAGGAGTTGAAGATCGAAAAAATGATATTGGTTGGCCATGGACTTGGTAAGTAGGTTGTTCATTAGTAAGATTACGACGTTCAGGAGGCTTTCTGGCGGCTTCTTATGCCCTTGAGCATCCGAGTCATGTTCGGCATATTGTTTTGCTTGATCCATGGGGATTTGTACCTAAGCCACTGGATGATCAGGTAAATTTTTTTTTGTTAAAGATGGGTTTTTTCACAGACCTTTTCAACGATGTAATAAAGCGCTTACTTGAATTTTTTTAATTTCAGAGCTATGCCTATCAATGGATTCACACCCTCGGGTATTATCTATCAAAGTTTAATCCGCTGACGTTTCTACGATTACTCGGACAACTTGGTAGGCAAAAAACGTCGTCTGTTTGTTCTGGTGTCTTCTCATACAGTTTGTCGCCGAAGTTTTATTCGAATTTACATATTTCCGAAAAATATTTCATTGCAAATGTCAAGTATAACATAATTTTTTAGCTCCTCCGTTCCTCCGGATCTTCCGTGCCGATTTCCGTAAGAAATTCAATTCCGTGGACCCCTATGCGATTTACGAATATATTTATCAAGCAAATGCTCGAAATCCAACAGGGGAAGCGGCCCTTCATCAATTGAGTTACGACTTTTGCTGGCCAAAACGACCCATGATTGAGAGATTTGTGGGGATCGATAAAAGTGTTCCAGTCACATTTATTTGTGGATCGAGAAGTAATATTAGCCCCGAGCCCTTCTATGAGTTGCAGAATTTCCGAACCGACTGTTACATTCGAATAGAGGTGAGTTTTGGGTAGGAAAAGGAATAAAAATTATGATTTTGGTCGATTTTTTTGTTGAAAGGGTGTACAATTATTAAAAATTACTTTTAATGCTATTTCAAGGTAAAAATGAATTTTCAGTTCGCAGCTGCGGGTCATCATGTCAATGCGGACAATCCGGAGGAATTCCACCGCTTGATGTTTGACATCTCAGATCAAGTTGATTCTGATGAGGATCTGAATCCGAGAAACTCAAATAGCGAAGAGAATGCCAGTTGTAATCAAGCCTGCTAAGAGGACGATATCGCACTTGGTTTTGAACTTTTTATTTCACGTTTATATCAAGGATAATGTTAATATGAGAATATCAGAACGGTTCAATTTATAGTCGCCCCTTGACATACCCCCTTGCTCAAATTGCTATTTACTACATTATCAAGTCATTTTCATATGAAAACCCCCTCCAGATTTCAATAATTACCAAAAATTGTATATTGCACTAGGTCAGCTAGAAATTTTTAGTAATTTTAGTCAAATAAATTTGTATTTTCTTGTTACTTTTGGATTATTTGATGCCCAAAAGCATTATTATGTGTTTGCGGATAATATAATACATGTGAAACCTCTAACAACGCCTATTCAGACCTTGTTTTAGCTAAAATTTGATTGACCAACACTGTTTGTACAACTAAATGAATCGAAAAAAGCAACGAACAATGACGAAACAGAGCCTTCAGGGCTTTGTATACGCATATGTAAGACAATAAAAACCAATCCGACCGCGTTATCCGGCTATTTTCGTTGGCGTATCACTAAACTATATTACTATCGGAAAATTAGTATTTAAATTTTTTCGTCTACTTATTTTCGACTTAAGCTGTTAAAAAGGGAAGACTTGCCGCATTTACTACCTCAAAATGTGCTTTACATTTTTTGTGTTTGCCATTTGTGCATTTCATTGCAAGTTCTCTTCGGCCGAAATCCGAACAATGACTATCGATTTGAACTCGCAGGAGAGCTATCAAGTCGAGTTCGATGACGCAGAGATTTCGGATGGAGTCTACAGTTACAGTTCGGAGCAATGTACGGACAGACTGAATGACTGCGGTGTGATTAAATCGGTCTGCTACATATCTCTCTACTACAAGATGATGAAGAATTATTGCGGCAAAACTTGTTTGTTTTGTGGGCGTAAGTGGAAGATTCGAATGTTTTTGCAATGATTAGCAACATTAGAAAAGTTAGGGGGGATTTTGGAAACCATCACAAGTCAGATATTTGTCATATCAAATTGTTTATATATGATTTTTTTACTGTTATTACAAAGTCTGTGGGTGGTTTGACCAGTGGGTAGTTTGGAATGGTTGTTTTTTTTAAAAAGTGATGAGTGTAGGCATGTAGTATTAAACCACAATTCGCCCACTATAAAAACATTCCTGAATGAGAACTTTGCGTTGGAAGGAAGATGTTGTACTGTTCTACTTGTTTTGTTGCCTGTTTAGTCGTTGTACTTCTTTCGTTAAGAGATGGCAATTCCGCAAGCACTTCATGTAGGCGATTTTTTTTTGAATTAAAGTGAAGTCTCTACGGGAACATCGTGAATCCAGTAGATATTACAATTCTCTTGAAGGCAAACTTCTCGAAATTTGATATTTTGATTGCGATGAAACCGAAAAAGTTTAGCGTAGTGTTTTATTTCGCGCTTTGCAGAACAAGCACGATTTTTTGTCCGAAATTTGGTCATTTTTTCGACACTTATTACAAGTTTATGAACAGCTCTCCACTTTTTCGAATTCTCTCGTCTTATTACATCGCGAAACCTCTCGGATGTGTCTGCAAAATGCGAGCTAATATTCGAGAGAATACATATATCGCCTACAGCAAAATTGAAATGAAATTTGAGCTTAGCTCTTGGCACACGTTATTAACATGCTGCCAACGTAAAGCATAGGCGCTGAATTTTGGTGAATATCACAAAGCCATAGTTTAGATTCTAGCCTAGTCAGCTTTTACTGATATAACAAGGTTATTGAGAATTTTATTGACGATAAACCAGCCTAGTCCTAAAGATTACTAAAATCAATATTCAATGTTGGTTCATGTCCTTTTGTCCAAGTCCCAAACATTTTTGCAGAGCCATGTTTTGGTTCCGAGTGTTTGTTCAGCTATTTTCCCACGTAACATGTCTTCTAAAATTGGCCTTACATTAGCCATGCGCTGTACAATTTGCTTTTCTGGGGCGTAATATTATTGATCAAACGCTAGAACAACTATTCCAATTTATGCGGATATATTATCTGAAAGGCATGTCTAATATGGAGCCACTTGGAAGTTTGTTTTCGAGTAATCGAAGGTCAAAAGTCGTTACAAATGTCTTGCTGACAATTATCGTTGCAGTCTTTGTGGTGTATATTGTTTGGTTGTATTTTGAAAAGTGTATGTGCTGTTGGTTTAGTAAATTTCGGAAGAAAAGTGATAGAAGAAAAACATTTACAAAAGAATAAATTTTATTTTTTGCATTTCAGCCGGATCTTGTGTCGACAAAGCATCAGATTGTGCAGAGAAGAAACAACTTTGCAACACCTGGGTAAGTCGTTACTCGCAAAGGAAGGATACCAAGTGCGACGGTCTTATTTTTTAAAAATTTTGTACATACGTCAGCCATATATCATTTCCTAAAAATTTAAGTTTGCGCTTTCCAAAGGCAGCCGAGATATCCAACGATCTTTTTGGCAGAGAGAGTAGGCGAAACGTGGAGAGCCGTCACAGAGAAAAAAAATTTTTGTTTGTTTGATAGTTCCGCACAGAAATTTTTTTTTGTGGAAACATTACCCTCAAAGGTAGAACAAGGCAACACATTTTTCATACCCAAATTCGCAAAATGTGCTACGTTTTTTTCCAACTTTCGACTACAAAATCTTGGTCGTTTCTACAAAGCGCGAACTGGGAGTCTCGCATTCCCCAAAAGGCTTTATCCAATCACCCAAATTGCGGTATTTTACCATCTCTCTTTCCAGCCCTACACCAATTTGATGGAGCAATTGTGTCCGAAGACCTGTAAGCTGTGTGATGTAGAGTGCGCGGACACCGATCCAAAGTACGTTGGAGTTTTCATTTCGTCGATAAATATTTATTTCCCCTAAAGGAAAACAAAAAATTTTATTTTTAGCTGCAAGGAATATGTGGCAAACAAATTCTGCGAAAACGAATACTATCCACAAAGCTTTATCAAAGGGACTTGTGGACAGTCATGTAAGCTGTGTGGAAGCAGTAAATCATAAATTGTTTTGCACGAAATGTAATAATCAAGGTGGTGTATATCGCTAAATAATAATGCATTCTTGTTTAGTTACTTGTTAGAGGAATGCTGCTGCAGAAATATTAATAAAGGAAAACAGAAATGTGACTTTTATCTAAGATATCTTTATCCTAAACCAGATCCGACTGAACGATGCAGGTCCTGAGAGCAAAAGCAATTGCAACAATTGCCTAAAAAATAAAGAAAATGAAATCCAAATATCTTGTACGTGTATTAAATGACTGTAAAATTAAACCTCTTCGGTTTCTGCAGACTTTTTAGTTTGGTTCCTATAAGAGTTTGAGGTATAATATAATACAACGGCCAAATATGTAAACCGATTGGCGTTTTCATCAGTAGCTAACCCAGATTTTGCTTCATTACCATGAAACGTTGCCCTATCGGATGTAAAATAATACACCATACCTAATTTGGCAATAGCATTTTCAAATTAATCCGTACGTAATCTTTTCACCAAATATGCAAATTTGAAGATGAATTTGACAAATTGGATACGGGGTTGTTATTTTGCATCCCTTTGTTGGCTTGCATGCCAAGTCGGCCAAAAAGATCGTCGTGGCTGGACATAATATGGCAAAACCAAATTGACACATAAGGCAGTAAACTTTACTGTTTGTTCATCGACCTGTTAGATAACAGAACAAAATGTTTTCTTCCCAGCAAATGGATTCCAAGAGAAATAACAATGTTATTTTTGGCAGTCACATTTCTGCGACCATTAACGAATCACTAGGAAGAATACTTTGCAAACCAAATATTTTTATCTTTGGGACTTCGGGATGTGATCCTTGATTTATCCTCAATTTAAAAAACTTGTGCCCGGATTGTTGGCTGTATTGTACTTTGGATGTCTTTTGACCTCTCAGTGATTCAAAAAGATATTTGAAAGAGCGTTTTCTGGCCAAGATATCAAAAACCTTTATGACCGAGAGAAATGGGAAGGCTATTTTTGTTCCAGACAACGTTGAGAACGATCTGATTGAGGGAGCAAAGAACTTACAGCGTTTTTATGACTTCCTTGGATGCCAATGCAATGTTTTGGGGGTAGAATTTATAACGTCAGTACTCAAAGCATGACGGTGAGGTCCTTTTCGAAATTAGCGCTCATGCTATAATATACATGTAAGCCAAGAGGAAAAGCAATGGAGAACAATGAGAGACGGTCTAACCTCAATCTGTCCAAGTCTGGGCATCGCACTTTGAGTGTTTCCAATGCAAATTAACAATCAATGAAACAAGACTTTGAACAAAACAAAGGCATTTCCCTAATTTAAATTTTCTAGCGGCACCAACTATCAGTTTGTAACGAAAATAATGAGTACAATGTCGAATCGACAATCACCGCCGAGAAAATGAATAATGTCGCGACAGAATCAAACTTCTTTTCACTTGCGCGATCGGCGCAGCGACATTGTGCTCATTATTTTCCCTACAGACAACACAACAAAAGTCCATTGAACCGCGCGTGCAAAATTGTTATTCTATTACAACAACCTCGACTTGCCTAGAAAACATGTCAACAATTGCTTATCACCGACGATGCCGGAGAAAATCTTGCTTGCGTTCGCTTCGATACCAAAGTTTAGTCATACCCTACAAGAGAAAGTAATTGCAATCAACGTACTTTGAACTGAAGACTGTAAGCTACAATTAGAATTCAATAAATAGTCAAAATCTTTCGAGAAAATTCAAAAAATTGAGTTTTTTGACTAAAAATCAACAATGAATCCAGTGCAATATAAAAGATGCCCAAAAAAGCGGAATGTAGAGATTCAAACTTTAGGTCGGGTACCTTGCATGATAGGGCTTCGCGTTCTCTGCTCAACGCCAACCCAATATACGGCTATCTTCGCGGCATCAAAGAACGGACCGAGAGAATCGCCTCAAGCAGCTGTTTATCAATTAAACCGCTGACTCTGTCGTCTCTCCGTTCATTGCAATCTTTTCGGACTGTCACGTTTTTCGCGTCTAAAGAACATTGGCGATGAGAAAACAAACGGAGAGGGGCCGATCAAACAAGGTGGAGTAATAATTTCAAAGAACGTACAAACGGCACCAAACTGCAGAGGTATATAAGGCGAGATGGAGGGAGAAGATGGACTTTATTTTTGTGCCGGTTCGAGAAGAATATTGTTTGGGTTGTGTGAAAGATATAGTATAGTATGTATGATAATAGTAGGGCATATGTCCTGGATGAATCTAAAGCTTGATGGGTCAAAAAGCAACGGGGTTTCGAAAATATTATTATATTAAAATAATACGTATTCCTTTAGGATGTGAAGCGTAAATTTCAAAACTTACGAATTAGGACTAACATATGATAAGACACCGGCCATATTGTTAGGTTGCGATTTGCAGAAAACACCAAGTTTTTAAGACCTATATGTGCGCAGAACTTTGGCAGGTCGCACGTGTGGCACTACTATAACTGCAATTTTTTCTAATGTCTTTGCTTTTGCAGTGGCTTATATGTATATGTGCCCCTGTAGCTTCCGTAGAGCTTCAGACGCCCTATAAAGGTCTTTAGTTTGCAAAAAATTTTAAACCTAAGACCCCTTCCAAGAGACACATTTTCG
This sequence comes from Bursaphelenchus mucronatus, assembly GCA_025436335.1. Lineage (NCBI taxonomy): Eukaryota > Metazoa > Nematoda > Chromadorea > Rhabditida > Aphelenchoididae > Bursaphelenchus > Bursaphelenchus mucronatus. Next base: position 3,596,820 of record CM046359.1, read on the forward strand.
GCCTTTCCCTGTTCTCTAATCACATGGGCTTCTAGAATTCTAGAATCAGCACAAACAATAAATAAAAAGGTGTCTATTCTGATCAAAGAACGACTTTTTACGAAAAGCAAACGCTCGGGATCAGAGAACTCTGAGCTTTGTCTTGGAATGTCTTTTGGGGCCAAATTAAAGTTCGTTGAAACGGTTTGAAAACTTTATTCCCAGACCAGACTACCTTGGACCTAGTGCAATGTCCTTTACTTTAGGCAGTCGAAAAAAATGACTTGTTTACAAAAACGGAACTTTTTTATTTCCTTTATCATTTATCTTTGACTCTTTTTCAACGTGATAGTCCGCCGTTGTCAATATTTACAACTGTTATTTATTTAGTACATCCTTTCGGTCGCGAAGGTTCGATTTTTACCCAAATAAATTTACTGCCTAAGGCATTAACTTTGTTATGTCAGCAAAAAATTCTAAAGGATATAGTCGATGACTTCGAACAATTTCAGATCTAAAAATGGCGTTGAAAACCTCGATTCCCCGCTACACAAAGTTGGCGAGTCATCTGAGACAATTCGCGGCGGTAAAGAACCCCGTGCCAGATGTTGAGACGCAATTTTCGTATGTTCACGGCGCCACCAACGCGCCTCTTCTTAATCACACGATCGGCCAGCGACTCAAACTTGGAGCTGAGACGGTCCCGGACAAAGAAATTTGCATATTCTTGGAGGAGAACACCCGCAAAACTTATGAGGAATTCCACAAAGAAGCCTCCCAGTTGGCGGCGGGATTTTGTAACCTCGGGTTGCAAAGAAACGATCGGATTGGAATCTGGGGCCCAAATTACTATGAATGGTTGTTGACAAAGTATGCGGCAGCTCTTGGGGGATTTTGTCTGGTCAACATTAACCCCGGATATCAAACTGAAGAGCTGAGATTCGCGTTGAGGAAAGTGGGAGTATCAGCACTAGTGACTCCACCCGAATTCAGGAAAAGCAAGTATTACAAGTAAGTTGAAAAGCTTTGAAACTCCAAAACCGTGTTTACTGTATTCTTAAATCATCTTCTAACTTCTGTCTTTTTTCAGCACAATTCACGAGATTATCCCGGAGCTCACAATTCTCCCCGATGGATGTGGAAGTGTCCATTCCAAGAACCTTCCCGACCTTAAACATCTAATCGTTTTTGGCAATCATACAAACCTCAAAGGCGCCTGGAACCTAAAAGATGTCGCTGAAGGCGGCAACGGTTCGAATGCGCGGAAAACCTTGGCGGAACACGAGAATCGAGTGCGATTCGACGACCCTGCCAACATTCAATTTACCTCGGGTACCACCGGCCATCCCAAAGCGGCCACTTTGACTCATCACAACATTGTAAACAACGCCTACTTCTCCGGTGCTAGACTTGAATTCGACAAGGGAGACCATCGAATCTGCGTTCCCAACCCTCTCTACCACTGTTTGGGGTCGGTCTGCGGCGAGTTGAGTTCCGTGGTTCATCAACAAACCGCAATCTTCCCATCGGCCTGGTTCAACGCCAAGTCGACTTTGCATGCGATCAGAGAGGAGAAAGTGACGTCCTTGTTTGGAACACCGACAATGTTCATTGATTGTCTAAACCATCCCGATTTAAAGATGACAGATGTGTCGTCACTGTATAATGGAATGGTCGCAGGATCGCCTTGTCCCAGAGGTAAGAAGGGAGGAATTTAGAGGTCTACTAAGGTCAACAATGTAAATTTTCTGACTAAGCTTTCTAGTGTAATATCTAGACTCCCCGCTAGACGCTCAACTTTAACTTTCTTCTTTACAGACATGATGAAACGCCTCGCCGAAGAAATGAATCTCCACAAACTCGCGATTGCCTATGGGTCCACCGAGGTCTCTCCCATGTGCCTCATGGTTCGCTCGGAAGTCGAGGCTCCCAAGCGTTGGGAATCGGTCGGAACGATCTGCGAGCACGTTGAAGTCAGCATCGTAGACCCCGAAGGACATGTGCAGCCAATTGGAGAGCCCGGCGAGATCTGCGTCCGAGGATATTCCGTAATGCGAGGATATTGGGACGACGAGGAGAAGACGCGAAAAGAGATCACACCCGATCGTTGGTACCACACTGGAGATATTGGAGTCATGGAGCCGGATGGAAGTGTCAAAATTGCGGGCCGCTCCAAGGATCTCGTAATCCGAGGCGGGGAGAACATATATCCTGCGGAGGTGGAGCAATTCCTCTTTACTCACGACTCCATTGCGGACGTTCACGTTGTTGGAGTCCCGGATGTCCGATTCGGCGAAGAATTATGCGCATGGATTCGACTCAAGGATGGACATGAGAACTTCACCGAAGCCGAGTTGAAAGAGTGGTGCAAAGGGAAGATTGCGCACTACAAAGTGCCCCGATATGTGTTGTTCAAGAAGGAACAGGACTTCCCAATGACCGTAACCGGCAAGGTGAAGAAGAACGTGCTGCGAGAAGTGTCTCGGAAGGAGTTGAACCTAGTGCCCGAGGCTATTCATTACAACGCCTAAGGGTTTTTTATCCATTCTCTAACGGAAATACTGTGTTTTCAAAATTTAGCGCCGTTTCTATATTGTTTTAGATCATCTTTTTTACTACCATTGCCATATTTTCTCGAAATCATCAAACATTTGCTCATTATCATTATTATACGCCCGTGTCATCATGTACATGTTGAATATCAATTAATTTTAGAGTCATTTCTATTTATCTCAAATGTATATATGTTTACAGTATTTATCGGTCTTGTTGCGAATAATTTAAAATAAAACTTGACATATCAGGTTGCAAATACTCTATGATGCCCAAAAACTTCACTGGCGATCTTTGGGATAGAAAAAAACCCACAAGAATTCGTCAAATTATGTTATACTTGGTCCTTTAGAAGTGAAATTTGTTTTCAAATGATTTTTCGATCAACTGGTCGAATGGCGGTTGCCTCAAGACCTTTGGACTCTCAGCGTTCGAAAACGTCTCTATAAATCGCTGAGTTGGGAACAACCCAGTGTTTATGGCATTCGTTGAATTTGCCAAAAGTCGGCTGTATTGGCGGGGTTGAAGGGAATCTGCCGTGGAAATGAGGTTAATGAACACGTCTAGCGATAGCGGGTTCTGTTTCTGAGGCCAGAAGACAATCAGGCCAGTGATTGCGCAGTGGAATCGGTCCGTTTCTTCCGAGGAATTCTCTTGATCAATGTCCCATTGAATAAGAAGTGGAAGGGTCTAAAAAAGATTTTCAAGGTAAAAACACATAGCCAAATATCAATTTCTAAACTGCCCATGATCCAGTAAAGGTAGTCGACAATAATATCTAGCCAGAAAAACCAAAAAATATATTGTACTACAAATTTTTGTAAAATTTTTTTAAAATTAGTATCTAACCTGTAATCAAGCCTCCTAGTTCAACCCAACCAGCTCTTACAAACCCTAAAAGCCCCTTCTTTACATTATTTCACAAACCAAATATATAGATATATCCAAAATTAAATGATTCATGCGCTACACCTCTTTGTTTTCTCATTTTCCCCTTACCGTTTCTCCGAACCGCTTTGCCAGCGCGGGATGCTCTCCAAAGAACTCCAAAATGTCCGTAAGATCTTCGGTCAGCCATTGTCCCACAATGGTAATAATTTGTGGTCCATAAACATCAGCATTTATCCCGTGCGACAAGAAAATGCACGAAAATTCCAATGCTTTCTCTCTCAGTGGCAACAACGCCATAAAAATTGAATATGCCGGAGGGGGTTTGACGAAATCATCGATGAGACGTTCCGTGACCAGAGAAATCGACGCATCCGACGGGTTTCTCAACCAATATGTGGCTAGGTCATCAAAGATTGGGAAGACTTCGAGCTGAAGAGCGATGGAACAAAGGCGAGTCAAGACGGAGATTCGGCGTTCATGAAGACGAGGCTGCGCTTCTCTGGCCAGGAAAATGGTGTAGAAACAGTCATAGCGGGTGGAACTGTCAATCGCCGGATCCTGAAGGTAAACTACGCATTATTCAATGAAAAGTTGAAGAAAGCACAAAAACTGTAAAATATTAGGTCCACAATGCGTAATAACGCACTTTAAAAATCAAAACGACTCTCTTTGCTATTTATAGCGTCTAAAACGCGACATTACCTTATTCTAGGCAACAAATAATCGAAAGACAAAGATCCTTCATAATACCAAAAATACCTTAAAACTTCAAAAAACTTACCTTATAAAACTCGATGACCATCCTGACCAGATCCAGCTCCTGTTGAATCGTCATGCTCGTTTGATCCGGCTTGACATAAATCAGCTCATCCAATTTACTTTGCAAAGCCGCAAAATTCTTTGAAAAATCGGGATCATTCTTTTGTTTGGCCAACAACTTCGCTGCTTCGATGCATGTTTTCAGAGTATTTCTGAAGGTCTTCTTTTTGTGCAGGTTCAATTCCACCGTATTCTTGGTCCGTTGTGCTTGCTGTTGGGCAATTTGACCGGCCTGTTGTTGAGTGGGGGTTGGGGTTCGTTTTGGTGGGGGTGGATTTGGGCGTGGTGGACGGCTTGGTGGGGCATATGGGTGGGGTCGATGACCTCGGTAGGGTTGTCCTCGACCCCGGCCGGGATTACCGCCTCGCGGGCGAAAGTGGGGAGGGCGACCTCGGTCCTGAAATTAAAAATTAACATCAAATGTGATGTGCAATATATATAATTTCGCTCATAAACCAAAACAAACCCATCTAAACTCCTTTATCAATAACCAAAAACCTTTAGATCCCTGCTTACCATTTAACTTCAAGTTAACACCAACTTCGGATTCCAATTTGGACTTGGAACTAATAAGGGAAGTCAGCTAAAATCAGGTATTAAACAAAAAATTATAACTATCAAATCAACAAATCAACCATGAACGTGTTCCTCTCACCACTACGCACCTTCTTCTTTAATATATTCACTGGAATCATCAATTCACCGTAAGAAATGTAACATCTAGTACAAGACCAGCACATTTTATTTGCTTAAATAACAAAATAATTGGCAGCAAAACACGAAAAACAATATAACAAAGCAATAAATATGATATGCATCACGACCTCAGATCTAACTCCAAAACTTTTTACAAATTCAATATTTTTTAGACGGAAATGTAAGAATTCACCCGTAGACCAAGGCTAGAAGGCTTGAGCAAACAATAAATCAAAAAACCCTTTACCTAGCTCCTCGTATATACTATGACACTAAAAATAACCTAAAATATAATTCTCCACCGTGTACAAAAAATGCTATCAAAAACCCGTGGCTAGCTACTGTTTTGGCTTTCGAAAAGTCTTTTTCTTTACTTTTTTTAGTCTCTTCGTTACTTTTTCTCCATTCTCTATACAATAATCATCTTCATCTACGACTAACACATCTCCATCGTTAGGTAACGACGACTTTTTGTGGTTTTTTATGAGGAATTTCTTGATTCTGACGCCTTCTTGCAAGGATCGCATCTGTGGCGGGTCTGGGACGTTTGGTTGGTGGGACGTGCTCGGTTCTAAACGTTCTGCCGCTGCCATTAAACGAGGTTTTTTCTTCAATTTCCCCACTTTCTTCAAATTTCCCAACGAAAATTCTTCTTCGCTCAAACTTTCCTGCATTTTTCTCTTCAATAATGCTGATATCTTCCTCCTCTTCGCTTTCTTCGATAATTTGGCAACTATCTTCGCTACTGTCTCCGGGTTTTCTGCTTGCAGATTCCGAATTTCCAATCTGCTCAGATTTTCCGATGGATTCTGAACTACTTTTTGACCATTTTCCGCTTGCTCCTGATCCTGCGGGCTTTTCTTGACCTTCTTCTTCCTGATCAAAATTTTCCTGTGAATCTATAGATTAAAAGATTGGGCATTAATTAAGTACAAAAACTACTCTAGGCCTATTCTATTCTAAATGATGAAGGAAGATTAAACAATTTCCGTTATTGCCTTGGCTAGTTTAAATCCCACAGAACCATTAAAAACAGTCAAAAATTACCTAAAATTTAAATTACACTAGAGAAAACCTAAATTTTTAAAATTTAGAATCTATAACACACTAAACCTAAGAATGTTTGGCTAAAAAATACCAAAGAATCAAATGTGGATAAATTGAGACCCTTAATCTTCCATCCATGTGCAAAAAATCATATGGAAAAACTCACAATTTTTCGTGCTTTTTTCTTCTCCACATCTCCATTTCCATCAATACCGCAACTTTTTGTCTTCTCCGGTTCTATCACATCCTTTTCAACTTCTCTTCCTTTATTTTCATTAACAGTCTTTACAGGTCTCGGCCCATTCAAAGTCCACATCAGCTTCTCTGTTAAAATTTCATGGCATATCTTGGCTCTGAATTTATAGATGAAGTCATGGCAGAAGTCGAAGCATGTGCAGCCTCTTGAAACATATTCTGCGAATAAACAGACGTATACTCCACAGTCAGTCTCATTTCTTTGGATCGGTCGGTTCTAAAGCAAAATTTTTGCATTTCCTCTAAAATTCGAACAAAAACTCGCTCAAAATAACATACCACCACAATTTTTTTGAGCTTATTTACTTCTCGGGGGTCTTTTCCTTTACTATTGGCTTCTTCCCTGAGGTATTTGCTAAAAAATTATCTTACACCATGCAATTTGTTACAAAATTTTAATTTTCGGTATGAAAATAATATAGAACGGCCAAAAATACAATTCCAAATCACTTACTCTGTCAAGTTGAAGTAAATCGTGGCCAACGCTCGAATGTCTTCACCTTCTGGGACCTCCAATGAGTCCAAATAAATCTTACACTTGTTGCAAAAATCCCAAATAAGTAGCGACCAATGTTCACCGTAAAATATTGGAACAAAAACAAGATCGTATTCGAAGATGTCAACATTCTTTGTCCAACGGGCCACTTTACTGTAACCACCTTCAAAATATGCCGGGTAGAAAAAGGTGTTAAAAAAGTATACCTAAAAATGTAAAATAAGGTACCTAAAATTAAAAAAACAAGCCAAAATAAAAAAAACTTACTTTTGGGAGTCCCTCAATCTCTTCGGAACGTTTCTTGATCAATTGCAGATACGCGTAAATGACCTCATCGTTCAAGAGTTCTCCGATCCTCAAGGTGTAAATATCCGCTTTTTTCAGAGAAACACCGGCACAAGTTTTGTATGGTTTGGTGTCCGTGGGCTTTGAAGGAAGTCGCCAAATGTCACGGATTGCAATTAGGCTTTCGGAAGGAATACCTAAACAATTTTTTGATCACTTATAACGACAAGTATAACATTGAAAACGATGTAATTTTTTCGCAAAAATAGAAACAATGTCGCTAAAACACTTTAAATGGCTAATACAGTCATTTGAAACACAAAAAAACAAAACTTAAAGACACTATAAGAAAAAATTATATTATCCATAACATCAAATATCTAAAAAAAGTATAAACCTTACCGGTATGTAAGAAATGATGCGTCAAAGGAGTAATTAACCGACAGAGCGTTAAAAAATCGTCCGTATGAGTTTGATTCAAAGCCTCTTCCTTGAATATTTCTGGATCACATAGCTTTAGATTGTCGTCCAACATCTTTTTGACCCTAAACTTCTGAAAAGCAATTATCAGTAGTCAATCGCTACAAGCGAAAATTAGAAGCTATATATATATGAGACTAATTCAGAAAAAAAATATTTACCGAACTTTGGATCAAACTTGTTATACTAGCCACTTTATCCTTGATCTCAATTTTTCCCAACGTCATAATCATCCCTACTGACTACCTGCTTTCTTACTCTGAGAACGCTATACAAAAAACGTTTCCCTTAAATATCCCCTTGTTACGCACCCTGGCTACGTGAGTTTTCCAAACTCTTCATAGCAAAAAAAAACAAATGATCAAGAAGTAATTCTTGGTTAAGTGTATGTATGTTCTAAAAGTCACGGAGTACCGTTACTAAACTACTCCGAAACGGGATGGCTAAAAAAAACATCAACGTTCAAGGTCAAGGAACTACACAATTATATTATCCTTGATGATGGATCGAAATTTTCATCAGTTAGACCGATTTTTAGATGCTTCCGCAAGAAGTTAATAATTTTAATATCCTGCGAGCGCAGCCAGGCCATTTTAAGTTGTTTTAGACAAATATCTTGTCAACACAACGCTAAAGTACCTAAAAATCAAAGGAAAAATTCACAAAACCTTACTTTTTTGCCCAACTTCGGTCGGGCATCCGGTTCAGGCCATTCTCTCCTCTCCTTAATAACTTGTCCATTTCTGGCGGGCCCTTTTTGAATTACACAAAGTTTCTTCTTCACAAAACCAGGGTTTGACATGATCTGAAAGAATATAAGTCTTGTCAAAGACAAATGACATTTCTTTCTCGCGACATTTACTACTTTCTCGCATTATTTGCCGGTAAATACGTCAGATTGATGGCAATACTCCACAAAAAACAGTTTTGTGGTATTTTTGCTTCGAGGATAAAAAGATTATACATTTTTGCGCCCTGCGCCCAAGCTTCAGGTTGCAGTGACCTTTTATCCGACGAAACATGTCTCTTGAGTATGAAATTGAAGTCGAAAAGGGCAGAAATTACAATGGGATGTGCTAAATAGTATCTTCAATTATTATTTTAGTTTTTTTTTACTGATTTTTGCACTGCATCGCGCAAAATTTGACATTTTTTATTATAACTGAGGCCTGATGTTCGCGGCCTTGGTTTCTGTTTGTATTTATAATAGTATTTAATTATTTCGTTAACGACTTTTTGAAGCATGTGGCCTTTGTTTTTAAAGGTCCTATCAATGTCCAGCACATTTTTCATGTCGTTTGCACAGTGCCATCAAAATAATCGTCATGAGTAATATCAATTATTTATTACTACTTTTCATTTCATTGTACATGACACATACTTACTGTTTAGCAGGCGTGGAGGAAGAGGCATGCACGGTCAGGCTCAATCTTGTTTGATTCTTCGGCGATCCAGTCGGCCAAACGTCCAAGAGCTTCATCGGCGAGGTTGGCGCACAAATGTTCGAGTTGCTCGATTTGTCCGAGCTTTTCATGACAGTATTTCTAAAAGATACGGTCACTACGAAGCATAAGCAATAAGATGAGATGAAAAAAGGCTAGTTTACATAGGTTAGCAATTAAATTTATGAATTCCTTATTTTGATGACTAAAATAAGTTAAAATGGGCAAAACAAGTTGCTTTGTTTCAGATTTTGCTGTTAAACTGATGTACGATGTGTGTTATGCAATAAGTGTTGTCTAAACCTTTATCTCAACCCATTTAACAGCTTGAAAATTATGCTAATTTCGCCCCTCCTAATCTAAATTATGCCCACTACCGGCAAAATTCCAGCTTTCTCAACTTACATGGATGGTTGGCAACAAAACGGCCTTTTCGATTTTCTTGGCATTCTGGAGTTCAACCTTGATCAATTCGAACAGAGCTCGGCAAGGCTTGCACAAGAATTTGCCTAATTTTTGAATCTCAACATTCTCCAACAATGGGTTCTGTTCAGCGAAAGAGTTCTTTTCCAAAGCGCTGATCAACTCCAATCTGAGCTCTTCCAAGTGAAGGGCGGTTTCACGGTCAAGGACGGCGGCTTGAGCGGTGGCCAGAACGGCGAGGGCAAAGAAGAGAACCTTCATGTTAAAGTTGAGGTCAAAAGTATGGAAAGGACAGTCTTTTGTCTCATTTTATATGAGTCTTTGTCGCTTATCAGTGCTTGCATTATCGCCTAATTTGACCAGAATTCAGATACTCAAGAATTTAAGGAAAATGTTGTTTGTTCAAGAGGATGATGACTTAAAAATGATCAGGATCATGAGAATAAAAGTTTAGAAGTCGTTGGTAAGGTTTGCAAGTATATTTAGTCTACACGCAACATTTTTTAATCCCTAGCCTCTGCTTGTCAAGGACGGCCGAGGTATTCAGCAATCTTCTTTTGTGGCAGAACATGTAAAAGTCAATTTTGGGGCTTTCAGCGGCGGATTTACTTAAACGAATCCGGTGGCAATTTTTGAAACCAGTACCTTTAACAACAACTTTGCAAGGATCTCCGAATGGTATAATGCACATGTTATTTAGCTATGGATACTTTATATAATTTCCTTATTCGGAAATTTTAATCTAAATTTTTCTGTCAAATTTACATTTTGCAAATTTTTGAAGTCTTTCGGATTATTTGAGGAAAAGTTTAGCCATCACAAGACTGATTACTCATTTCAAATCCTCTTTCGTGTATTTTATCGATGATTTTCCAGTTTTGGAAGAACAGTAAGAACAATAATCGCTCTAAGCCAACGAAATGGGTGTGCCATGGTAAAAATTGGCTTTGATCACTTGAAAGTGATTTCATATTTGAAAATGGAACAAGGAGTACTGTAGATAATTATTTTTGTAAACAAACTGTAATTCTATTGTCACCTGATTTATGGAGGGCAAAGGTGCATTATCAGTTGATTGTAAACGATGAAGACAAATTTTCGTCGGGATTATATAGTTTGAATTAACAGCCACAAAATTTCAAGGATCTTTGCACTTTGAGAAGAGGCGGTCGACAAGAAACCATTTTTAGCAATGGCTTTTAAAAATGTGCTCGGAAAACGTGATTTTTTGTAGGAATTGGACAGTTGCCCTATCTTCTCATAGGTCTCGCAAAGGAAGTCTAGGTAAAACAGAATCAAATGCAAATGTAGGTATGCTCAAATTTTGTGTTCCAGTTTCCAAGACATCTCCGAGATTTGCTTTAAAGGAACAGTGCAACGACTTTTGAATTGTGATTTTTACGGCATGCAAACGCAATGTCCAAAAAGTTTCTTCGTCTACTGTACCAATAACAACGGAAAAGAATAATGGCGACATTCTACATGCTTATTTATAATTACTTTACTGTTTGCAACTCTGCCGCCTTTGTTTTCGCTGCCGGGCATAAAAAAAACTTCTTTGACATTTCGTTTCACACGCCGTAAAACGCGCAATTCAAAAGTAGCTGTTCTGGCCTTTTAACACCTAATTCCATTCAAAAAATGAAGGCTGGTCTGAGCTTTTCTCGGCTTCATTTACGTGCCAAAGGCCATAATCATTATATCTAATACAGCTTGTTCAAGAATTCTTAAATAAGCTCTGATCTGATCCCTTTAAAAGTGGGATGTCGTCTTGCCCGTTCTCTTTTTCCCACACTCTCTCGCAAAGCTGATTGTTGAATATCTCAAGCCATTGGTTACCTTGAGCAAAATTTTACATTTTAAGAATTTAATTGAAAAGCAAGGCCTACATGTTTTACATTTTTTGTCATCAAACATCACTTCTTTGCCTTTTGACCAATCTTTTTTTATTTTCAGTCCTCAGGCATTTCCTCAATTTTTTGAATCCTTTCCCCTTCGAACTTGTTGATAAGTCTCTCCAGACGATCTTCACGGAATTTTTTCTTACGTCAAGGCTTTTTGATAACTTCGGAACGTGAAATAAGAGGATTGATAAGGCCGTGCAATGGAACGATTGTAAATGCTTGTAGATTTCCCAGAATAGAGTCAATATTGAACGACAAAATTCTCGATAAAAGTTTTACAAGTTTTATTATGCAATAAAATTTAGAAGTTTGATCTTAAGGGGGTAATTGCACTTTGATTGAGGGTAAACAACAAATAGAAGATGTATATTGCGGGTGATTGATGTTCGGTATGTACAGATACTGACAAAAAATATTTTAAACATACACAAGAAGAATAGGACCATAGATTCATAGTGATTATAATACTACAAATAATATAATTGAACTAAAAACAATGTCAAAATCACACAAATAATAGAAGCTGAGACTTTAATGACACTTGGCATCATTTGTTTATATGCGAAATAACGCGAGCTAAAAGCCATTTTTTAGAAATCTCTTGTCTACATTTACGCCAACTCATACTAAAATATGTTCGTTGCAATGCGAGCAACTCGTAGCAAACTAAATTAAACCTCAAAAAAATGGCAGTATATCTTTTAGTTGATAATGTTCAAATAAATCTCTGATATAAACTACATAATATTACACAAAATCCTGACAAAAACATAAAACTTTTCTTTTTTCTAATCACAACATGCCGCTGCCAACGCCGGAATACAACAAGCCTCATCGGCTCGAAAACATAATGATAATGCGACCAGCATTAATATGACTGCCACTACAACCAATATTAGTAGAGGTGTGGAGAAGTTGGGCATAGGAGTCTCTTGCTCTCGTATCACCGGAGGCCCACATTGAACCAGTTGCGAGAATGATGATACGATTAGCATTAATTGGAGAAGTTTATGGGCAAAAGATGACTGTGATGGACGAATCGAAAATACGGATGATAGGAGTAACATGATTGATTGTTGTCACTATAGGATTAAAATTTACATTGAATCAAATGCAAGGATGGTGATTGTGACCTAAAATTAAATCATAACATTATATTAATAAGATATGCAAAAAAAAAATCGACTACAAACGCGGGCAGATGGCATAAACAAACAGACAATTATCAAGCTATTCTTTATTATCCTAACAACGGAAATGTTCAAAGTGCAACAATCACATTTTCATAAAAATTTACGCAGTTGTGGGGCATATAAATTCTTGAAAATTTTGGGTTGCGCTTTGAAGGGGCAGCCGAGATACTCAAAACAATCTTTCTGGCAAATAGAGAACACACAATGCGGAGAGGTCGGACGGAAAAACGCTTTTTGGTCATATCATGCATACACTCGCAAAAATATGTCAAATTTTGATCTTTATCCGGACTAACCCTGCTTGTTTCTGCAAAGCGCGATCCAAATATTCTAATTATTTCATAGAAAAATTTAGTTTAAATCTATGTATGGAAAGCTTTACCAACATCCAAACGTCACATGTCCAGCGCTTCTTTTAAGCCAGATACAACTCCAAAAAAGACTAATTGTTTTAACCCAAGATAGTCAAAGAGACAATAGAGCTAAAAAAGGTCATAGATCAAGTCGGCGTAAGCCCTTGGCAAAAGAATTCCACATTTCCACCAAACCTTCCACTTAAAAATATAGCTCACGTTTGTTGCAAAGCGTGAGCTATACGGGTGAATACGTTTTAAAAAATCTTTTTCAAGTTAAAGGCCGTGAAAAATTGTCAAAAAAGACATTTTTTGTTTACAAATCTGTCCATCCCTCTAAAACGCACTCAAAAAACAGCTACTAACTCTCTCAAAAAACCACAATAAAGATTCCGAAAAAGCTCACAATGAACGACTAATGTTATACAATATTTATTCCCTTCCAAATCTAAATTCGCTTGGAATTTATGAATAAATAATGAATTTTTTTACTCAAAAACGAGGAAAAATAAAAAATCGGACAGAAGAATCGGAAAGAACATTGCTTATGATCTGATTACACACTCAAAAATATCGAATTACCCTACGAACATCTTCAAATATTGAAATTAAAACTGAAATTAGAATTTCGAAGAAAGTTTTGGGCGAAAGAGAAGCAAAAGTTGTGTAATAAAATCGGATTCTCAAATCGAAATTGCGGATTCGCGGTCCTCTTATCTCGCGCAGGCATCAGAAAGCGTACGTCACACGGATAAATGCGGATTTGGCGTGATAAAGCGAAAATAAGCGGGAAATTGGAATAATATTATGACAATAAAAAGGAAAAATAGAACTTTTAAAGGAAAGTTAAATTGAGATTTTTTGAAAAACGGTCGAAAAATTAAATACAAAACTACAGATTGATGAAGGTTCCAGATTCAAAATTAAAAAAAGATAAACGTTTACCCGTATGCTTCTATATCTTGATGGCTTCTGTTGAAATCTAAGATACGGATTAGATCATTTGATTCTTAATCCTCATCAAAATAACCAATTTTGAAAAATCCGCCCTAAAGACTGAAAAAACCCACTCAAATGTTAAAATCTCCTTCAACTTTCGACCTAAACCCTCAATGGCTCTTGTAAAGCGCAAGCCATAAATTCTGTATGTCTTAAACAACTATAATCTTACTTTGTGCCAAGTTTCAAGCAATAAAAAGTGTAACAAAACCTAAGATTTTCATTTTGAGCACTTCCCCAACAAAGCTAATCGAAATGAGAACAAAAACTCTTTCCAAAAACGTTTCCAACACCCAAACAACAACAATCCTCTTCAAAAACCCGAGTAAATGACGTGATCGCCTACAATTAACCGAGATCGAGTACCCTCAAGAGCTCATCCGATTGTTTTCTTCATAAAAAAAACTATTCTTTTTGTCTCCGCAAAAAATTCTTTTCCAAAAAACGAATTTCGGGGAAAAAAATAAAATTTTTGGAAAGAAACGCAAAATTTTGTTTCCGAGTAGATTCTTGCACGCTTTTAAATCCGAAGCCGGCTCTTCCAAACGCGGGAAAACAATGTTGTAGTAGAGGAAGGAAAGTGAGAATAAGGGGCTTGTTTCTGAAAGGTAAAAGGGAGGGAGAAATCATTTAAAAAAATTTGGAAATTAATTCGTTTGTTTTTAAAAAAAACATGTTTTTTCTAATCAGAGAGAGTTCTTTCTGGCTACACGAAAATTCAAACTGGTTCAATTCTCTTCAAACTGACAGAATCTTACTGTATGTTCGGGATAAATGGCTACAAAGGAGATAATTATGTGAAAGAAGGCCGATAAAAAGGAAAAGAGATTTTGAAAATTTCCAGAGTTTGTCTTTAAAAGAAAATTACCTACAAACCGTATCTTATACACAAATGATAAAAAATGTGGAAAAGTAAAATTGGTTAGTATTTTATATCATTCATACTGATGAAATGATATTGAGCCATTCACCATAAGCCGTTGTGAACGCATCGTCCACGATTTTTGTCAAGAAAAAAATGAAATTTCTTTATTCTACCGCCGAAAATTGGAAGAAATCACAAAAAAAATAAAAAGTTTTACAATTAAAGCAAGATTAGGGTATAATAAGCAACTACACACATTTTACGCTGTAAATTGATTATTATTTTATAAGTAAAAAGTCCAAGAAACCCTCCAACAATCGTCTAAATAATGTGTCTACACTCTTAGACGTCAGGGGAACAATGTTTTAACAAAAAAAGAATTGAAATTTCTTGTTGTTACCGAATAATTATTTGAAGTACCTTAGGTAACTTAACGTTAGCCAAAATTATGCAACTAAACGGCAACAAAATCCAATAAAAAGTTTTATTTCCACCTTTTCTCAAACTGAACACATACAAATTGAGCCAATTTAAAGATTGAGGTTTTTGAAAAGACACCTCAATCACTTTTTTACAGCATGAAAACAGCGGGTCATCGCACTCTAACGATCAGAAGAGAGGGAGTTTTTTTTTTCTGAAAAGATACTTTTTTCGAAGCACATAACAATTCGAAGAGTAACTCAAAGGCGGGAAAATTTTCGGATTTTGGAGGGATTTGTCTCTTTTTTGGAATAATATGAGCCTTATGAAAAAGTTACCTTTTTTTATTTTTAAAATCGTATAGTTTGCGAGTGGTCTTTTTAAAAATTAGCACCTGGATTGTGTCTAACATAAATTTAAAAAAATTTTTGCTTTTCACTAGTAACTGCCGGGTGAAGTACTCAAAGCGGCCGACTCTCTTCATTTCTCGTGCTCTCTCGCAAAGAACCCCGTTGAAAATCATGACTACCACTGCGAAACGAAGACTAACTATTTTACGATATGATTTTGGCCGAATTTGGAATGTATACGCCAAATTTAATCCAAATATATGTATAACATAATGTAAAACCTCCACTTCCCTTTAACTTACTCCCTTAAACTCTCTGAAAATCCCCAAAGACAGCCCAATAATTCCCGACACATTAAAGATCTATCCGATAAATGGCCCAAAGGGCAAGAAGACAAATGAAAGGAGAGAATTGACGAGCTCGAACGTGAAGAAAATGCCAAGTCAGCTGATGCACGACACACATTTCGAAGCGTTTTAAAACATTTTCACACACGAAAAAGCCGTCGGAAGAATAAATAAATCTCATAAACGTGTGACCTCTTTACGACAAAGGGCTTTTCGTATTGCCCATCGTCACAGTGTAAACATAAACGGCAAAGGCAAAGTTTTGTTGTCATCTATTTATTGGTAAGGAAGGCTGATCGCGGATTCGAATTCTACCGTATGCGTTGATTCCTTGACATCACAACATTCCGGGCTGATGATTGGCTGATCGTTTACGTAATGCATGAATGCAGTATGTCAAGTAAACAAACCGAGTGTTTCATGTACATCAAGGAAAACTCGAGTCATCAACACGTTGGATTTTTATTTCAGAATTTGCGACGTCGGGCAAATGTTCTGTAAAACATTTCTTAGATTTTTGCCTCTAGTGTATGTACAAGGCGATTGCCTACCGTCTAGTTTTCTATCGTACACAGACAATATTCCACGTCGATTTACATAATAAAGGGACGTTTATAAAGAAAGGTTAGTAACTACCTCTATGATTCATGTTGCAAAATTTTAGTAACCAGTTTTTCGCATAGTACACGGCTTCGACAAACCCATAAAAGTGCCAAACAAACAATTTAACAATTAGAAGCGAACCAATTCATTGTGATTGATATTGCGCTTCTTTTTACACAAACATGTTAAACACGGGTTCGGGCTTGTCTACGCATAACGGAAAATATAATATTATATTAGGACTCAAGGGTCCACCTTTGGACAAGATAAATCTCAGCACATCAAAGCGCTTCTACAACGAATTAATTTTTTGGTCCTTCATGGCTGTTTGTCTCGAGCTTTTACTGCATTTGGTTATACTATTTTAGCATAATACAAACCATGAATCCTTTATTTCAAATCTCAGAAAACCGTACCCACTGCAAACACTCAAATTGAATATAAATTCGAATAGCCTCTGCTGTTCCAGACCTTGAACCATTAAACCTTCAGATAATGATGACTAAATTTTTATGGCCTATAAAATTAAACACGATTTCAATTGCATAGCGTGGTTTGGACTCCTGCGTCATGACCATGAAGCTGTTCATTTGCCTTTTATTTTTTGCAGCATGTCATAATGTCAAAAGTGGTAGTGTACATGGAACTTTTGGCCCGAACGCTGTAAAAGGTCATAAACTGGAATATGTAGCGGCAATATGGCGACATGGAGATCGAGCGCCAAATGCGCATTTTGACGGTGATTTGTATCCAGAATCGTACTGGGAGAATGGATACGGACAGTTGACTTATGTAAGAAGGAGGGTTTGGAAGTCTTTGAGGTCGAACATATTGCTTGCATAACATAAGGTCGCTTACCGTGACCTTTTGCCAGCTAGCCCCTCATTTTAGGTCGGAATACGACAGCAGGAGCTTCTCGGTGAATGGGTTCGTAAGCGCTACGTTGAAGCCTTCAAATTTCTGCCAACCCATTTTGATGAGAACGCGATCAAGATCAGGTCAACTTCGGTTAATCGGACAAGAGAAAGCGCTCTCTACAATTTCAAGGGGATGTACGGGCTGTATGTTACGTACGACACATTAAAAATTGAGACCCCTTCGAAGAATTCGACGGATATTGTTGGAGCTCCATTTTTTAACTGTGATTTTGTAACAAAACTTGGCGTTGAGTGGCTGAAAACTCACGAGGTCGCCAACTTTTTGAAGGACAATGAAGTAATAAGCTACTATAAATTTCTCATAAACATACAATGACCGCAAAAAATGGGACAAGAAGTTTTTTTGCAATATCTGCCGTTTCAGAACAGACCGGTACATACTCTTAACGTACGATTTGTAGCGTGCGTTGAGAGTAATGCACTGGTGTATAGCACGTGGGTGTAATTTTACATACCGAGATGTAAAGCTGAAATTGACTGTTTCCGAAACGAAAAAAATGGGACACGCGGAAAACTTGTTGTGGGCGATTTCAAACGTTGCTGTTAGGTGTAAAAGCACTACTATTGTGAAGTATAAGTCCTAATTGCTTGCAGAAACCATAATCCGACAGTTCCAAACCATGTTTATATTTTTAAAATGACTCCCGACGACATGTACCAAAATTGGCAGTTTTTGGATATCTGAGGCTAGAAATTGCCTGCGGGCAGGGCAGTTTTGATCGTAAGAAAAGCGCCAGGTTGTATCTATGCCCTAGTATTACTTTTAAGATACAGTGCCGTTTTGTTTTTCTCAGAATTTCTGATATTGTTTTAGTCAGGGATGTCCCGTTTTAAAATAAATCATTCGGAAACAGTCAATTTCAGCTTTACATCTCGGTATGTAAGATTACACCCACATGCTATATACCATTGTATTACTCTCAACGCACGCCACAAATCGTATGTTAAGAGTATGTACCAATCTGTTTTGAAACGGCAGATATTGCAAAAAAACTTCTTGTCCCATTTTTCGCGGTCACTGTAGATCGTATTTTTATGATTCGTTTTCAGCAGTTAGTTAAACGTCTCAAGAATGTCACAAAAGCGGAAGTGCCGACTTTTTTGAATTTGATTGCTTTGGCTGATCCTTTTGTTATCGAGGTAACGTTTAATTGGAACGCTATACAAATGAAAATCGATTCTTTTTCAGAAGGAGAAGAATCTCAATTTGACAAAGGATTATGAAGCCATGTACAGCAACATCTACCATTTTTACATTCAGTCGTTCCGGTTTCTCTATGGGCTCGGTAAGGACAATATGTATGTGGAGCAGACATGGCAAGGGAGCCGGGCTTTGGAAATTTTGAAAAGGGCCGGGCCGGGCCCGTTTTGCCATGTCTGATGTGGAGCAAACCAACGAAACGTATCTGCAAGAAAATTCCATAGGTCCCAATAACTAATTTTAGGCCAAAATGAACGAGTTGTTTTATCGAGCAACGGTTGTATTTTCCAGATATTTGTGCAAAACCTAGAATTATTTGGAGATACGAGTTGGTAACGATGAACTCTGGCGGCTTATTCAATATCCTTATTAATGATCTGGAAAACAAAATAAAATGTTCCAACAAATCGCAAGGAATGCTCGATAAAAACTGTAATGATAAAGCAGCCATTGACTTGAAGTACAGAGTGTTTTCCATGGTAAGTTTCGCTTACATGCCCGTTGAAGCACAACGGTCGTTTTTTCAGCACGATGTCAATGTTCTAGCCTTCCTCAACAACCTCAACTTTGAATTTCTTGATTATAACAAAGATGATAATGCTCCGGTCTCTAGTGCTCTTTTTATTGAGCTCTGGAATGATCCAATATATCAGCAAAGATATATCAAAGTTATTTATCGAAAGAGACCTGATGAGATTTACGATTTGAGCGACGAAATCTCGGAATGTCACTCGATTCGCAAAGGATTTGGTTGCAATGTGGAAAAATTCATTAGAAGGAGCGAGAAATATTTGATACGGGATGCCAAAGGGGTAAGTAGTATCAAAATAAGAGATAAACACCGTATTTGTTTGCAGTACTGCTCACAGGAACACGGAAAAAGCGGCAGGTGAACAAGACGTATATATTCTTGTTGAATATTGATTGCAAGATGCAATGCTACAAAAAAACTAAATAGATCGAACAGTCAAAAAGAATTAAATATTTCAAAACATTTTTTTAGAACAGAAAATATTATAACATGAAGCGTGGCCGGAAAAAAAAATGTTCGACATTTTTGAATGCACAACATAAAAGAAATCAAATAGTTTTTTAAAAAAATACGTTTGAAATATCGACCAAATCCGTGTTTTTCTCCCAATAATAGATTACAATCTTTTATTCTAACAATGTAAATGTCCCGAAGCTGGAGATTCCTGTTAAATTTTGTCTCTTCGCGCACCGAACGCTTCCACCAAAAAGGTGCCAATTTAAACTTTGAAAAAATGTTTTGTAGCTACTCCCAACACCATGTGCAAAGTATCCAACCATTAGGAGAGCCACTTTTTGAATACAATGAACTTTGTACCCTAAATAATTGAATATAATCTACTATTTAAACTGATAATAGAATGTTAATCCCCTTTTTGAAGAATCTATGGACTGTAATTTGATTCAAATCTAGAAAAGTATATTTTTAACTCAAGGTCCCGATTCACGGAGAATTCGGAAAAAAAACTTTGCTCCGTGTTTTTGGACTGAGATGAGTGATAAGGTGCTGCAAACAAAGAAGTATCAAGCTATAATTTACTGGCAAAAAAGGTGTCCCAAGTGCGACGGTGAGATTTCCTTCAAATGTTGCACACACATTGGGCGCATATCACATGTTCTAAAAAAAGTCTTGCATTGGTTTTAGCAAAAATAATACTAAATTTTTGAGAAGTTTTATTAAAATTTGAGCATTGCCCATGGGGTACTCCCCCTGTTAAAATAGAATCCGTTGTCCGAATGATACGAACCGCTCCTCTCATCGTTCGAAATGGTCTGTTTGACCCTGGTAATCTTTTTGCGTTCTTGTCAAACTGGAACCGCTGTACTGCAACAGAAACATAAATCAAATGTAAATCCGAACATCCTTGGACTGCTTGACCTTTGAGTGCAACTGCAGGCATACATAAAGCGATGAGAATTCGGTATATTATACTATACTTTGTTCTTCCATAACTATTGATGGATATGGAGATCATCGTTTGCGCTTTGCTGGCTACCGTATCATTGGCCGCTCGAGTTAATGATACGTTTGGGCCGAGAGCGGCGAAAGGCCATCAGCTAGAGTACGTCGCGGCAGTGTGGAGACATGGAGATCGAGCACCAACTGCTACATTCAAAGATGATTTGTATCCCGCATCGTTCTGGGAGAATGGATACGGCCAGTTGACTAGTGTAAGAAATTTTGAGTCTGATTTTATAAGGACTACATATAGTTGTTCAAGTACGGGAAGATATATTAACTGTGTTCCCTATCCCTATTTTAAAACAACAAATATTAAGAAATAGTATTTATCGCCTTGTTTTAGTATGGAATACAACAACATCGCGATTTGGGTAAATGGGTTCGTGCTCGTTACGTTGACGCCTTCAAATTTCTCCCAAAAACTTTTGATGCAGATGCCATAAAAATCAGATCTACTTATGTGAATCGGACCAGAGAAAGTGCTCTCTACAATTTCAAAGGCCTTTACGGAGAGAACATTACGTTTGACACGTTGAATATTGTGTCTCCGCTAGCGACTGATCTGGATGTTATTGGTGTTCCCTATCGCCTCTGCAATTATACCGATAAACTGGGAGCCGCGGGGTTGAATACGACCGAAATTGCCAAGTATTTGAGTGATAATCAGGTGAGGATGAAAAATATTTTATTAGGGGAGTAACGAATATGTTTACTTTAAATTTCGCATACGTGTTATTGTTGATTTACATATCAGTCCCTGAAGACCCTGATGTGCGCGTTGATGGCGCAGTCGATAAATTGAAGTTTAATTGTTCAACGATCTTTTTGGCAGAGAGTACGTATAATGTTAATATAAATAGAATGAGAGGAACTGACTAGAAAACACAGTTTTTGTTCACACCTTCAGTATTCACTCGCTAATTAAATAATAATCGGTCTTACAATGTTTTCTTTTCAGAAGCTGGTCGAATTTTTGGAAGATGCAAATAACTTTGACGTCACTGTTATTGTATACTTAACTGTGTTGACCGACTCGTTGACTACTGAGGTAAACTTTTTCTTCAGTCAATAAATGACTATTAATTTAGAAATTCAAAGGGCTAAATCTTTCCGCTGAATACGAAGCCATTTATGATCAAATTTACGACTTTTATGTCAAGGCATTTGAATTTACTTATGGATTTGGGATTTCCCCTCAAAACGGGATTGATTGGAGATTCGAATTGGTTAAAATGACGTCTGGAGGGGTCTTTAACACCTTCGTTCATGATCTAAAAGTTATATCCTATTGCAATAACGTCTTTCGAAAAATTTTCAATCCAATCTGTTATCAAAAGACATACACTGAGCTGAAGTACCGCGTGTTCTCAATGGTACGTGATAAAATTGTCATAAACATTTTTTTCGCGTCTCCTGTAACCAGAAAATACATTTAAGCACGACGTGAATGTCCTCTCCTTTCTCAACAATCTCAATTTCCCTTATCTCAATTATGACCGAAATGACGACGCTCCATTGTGTAGCGCTGTCTTTGTGGAACTGTGGAAAGATCCGTTGACTCAATCAGAGTACGTTAAAATCATTTATCGGCGAAGTGAAGACGAGATTTTCGATTTGAGCGAAGAGATTCCGGACTGCAAGGCCATCGGAGAAGGGCTTGGCTGCAGTGTAGATGACTTTGTTGCAAGGAGCGAGAAATACAGAATTCGAAACGACAGTGAGGTGAGTCTGCGACTTGCTAGTACGGCCGGGTTTTCGAGACAAAATTACGTTTGCTTTCCCTGAGGGACTTTAAACGACCACAAATCATAAGATCTTTTAAGTATTGTCCCTTTGACATTTCTTAATCCATTTTACCGACTGTAATTTTTCAGTACTGCGCCCAAGAGTTGTCTCTATCCGGTTAGTCGACGAGCGAGCCCAAAACGACAGATGCAACCATTATTGCATCAGGATTAAAAGATCCAGTAGTATCGCAATTAGATTAGAATAAATTACAGTATACTCCTCAGGATGAGAATATTACTCAAAAAGGGATTGTTTCGAATTCCAAATATTCCTACATTTTCACAGAAGGCAAGATAAAAGCTGATGTGTAGGAGTACGACCCAAAATTTATTTGTTTTTTTGAAGCCTCTATGTTACTCGCTAATGACAGGGTTTGTTGTACGAATGTTCGCTGCCCATACACTCTACTGTAAAATAAAAAACTTTTCTTGTTGAAATGGCTGAATTTTTTGACTTACGCGCAAGTATTAAACAGCGATTCCTTTCCAAACAGACATACCTACCTTATACGTTCAACGGCAAGACCGGAACATCAAATGTCCTGTTTAAACGAATCAACAGGCCGCGACTTGCCGACACAGTTGAATCCGCAGACGTCGCCACGATAATCCCCGCGACTTCTTAATAACATAGACTTTGTGCCTATAACAACAAAACAAAAGTCATTCGAAGCGGATAATAGAATGCTAATTCCCTTTTCCACGAATCTGTACCGAACTTTAACGTCCGAAAATTGACTGTAATTCGATGCAAATCCAGTAAAGTATGTTCCTCCGATGTCAAAACCCCAACTCTCAGAGAATTCTTAGAAAGGGAATTTGGTTCCGTGTTTTTTGGAATAACTGACTAACAAAACGATAACGTATTGCAAAGAGAAATTCTGCAACTTTTTTCTAAAACATTGTAGACACTAACTGGAAGAGGTAACAAGCTTTCCGATTACATCAAAACCGTAGTCATGTCTGCCGAATACAAAAAACCATCAACAAAACGTTTTTCATGCTCTCGGCTATTACTATGAAGGCTCAAGGAACATCAAAGGAGTTGGCCTCGGCATACATCCAAGACTGCTTAGATAATAGTTAAAATTACATCCTTTACGTATGCTCTTACTCTGTGAAATTATGTTTTCGCCGTCGGGTAATCCTTCTCGTTCTTGGAAAAGGACGAGCCGCCGCCTCGCAACAAAGCACAAATAAAATGTAAATCCGAACACACACGGAACGTCGTTCGCCGCCTTGGATCGTTCAACTTTGGGTTAGCAACTACTATAGATATATATAAAACGATGATCGCGAAATTGGAACAAAAATTGTTTTCCCATAACTATCCATGTCTCTAAAGATCTCTGTTTTTTGTTTTTTGGCTACCGTATCATTGGCCGCTCGAGTTAATGATACGTTTGGGCCGAGAGCGGCGAAAGGCCATCAGCTGGAGTATGTCGCGGCAGTGTGGAGGCATGGAGACCGAGCACCAACTGCTACATTCAAAGATGATTTGTATCCCGCATCGTACTGGGAGAACGGATATGGCCAGTTGACTAGTGTAAGAAATTTTGAGTCTGATTTTATCAAGGTTTCAAATAGTTAGTTGTCCAACTACGCGACTCAGATATAACTGTGTCCCCAAATCCTGTTTTCAAACAGCAAATATTAAAAAATAGTATTTATCGCCTTGTTTTAGTATGGAATACAACAACATCGCGATTTGGGTAAATGGGTTCGTGCTCGTTACGTTGACGCCTTCAAATTTCTCCCAAAAACTTTTGATGCAGATGCCATAAAAATCAGATCTACTTATGTGAATCGGACCAGAGAAAGTGCTCTCTACAATTTCAAAGGCCTTTACGGAGAGAACATTACGTTTGACACGTTGAATATTGTGTCTCCGCTAGCGACTGATCTGGATGTTGTTGGTGTTCCTTATCGCCTCTGCAATTACACCGATAAACTGGGAGCCGCGGGGTTGAATACGACCGAAATTGCCAAGTATTTGAGTGATAATCAGGTGAGGATGACAAATATTTTATTAGGGGAGTAACGAATATATACACAAATTTGGCGTGCCTGTTCCTGATAACATATTTTTCGATTATCCTCAACTTTATTATGTAGTTCTTAAAATGCTCTTTTCAGAAGTTGGTAAAATTTTTGGAAGACGCCAACAACGTTAACGTCGCTGCCATCGTATACTTGATTGTGTTGACCGACTCGTTGACTACCGAGGTAAACTTTTTCTTCAGTCAATAAATGACTATTAATTTAGAAATTCAAAGGGCTAAATCTTTCCGCTGAATACGAAGCCATTTATGATCAAATTTACGACTTTTATGTCAAGGCATTTGAATTTACTTATGGATTTGGGATTTCCCCTCAAAACGGGATTGATTGGAGATCCGAATTGGTTAAAATGATGTCTGGAGGGGTCTTTAACACCTTCGTTCATGATCTAAAAGTTATATCCTATTGCAACAACGTCTTTCAAAAGATTTTCAATCCAATCTGTTTTCAAAGGACATACACTGAGCTAAAGTACCGCGTGTTTTCAATGGTATGTGATGAAATTTTCCATAAATCTTTTTTGTTCTCGTCTCCTGTAACCGAAAAGTATATTTAAGCACGATCTGAATGTCCTCGCTTTTCTCAACAATCTCAACTTCCCTTACCTCAACTATGACCGAAATGACGACGCTCCATTGTGTAGCGCTGTCTTTGTGGAACTGTGGAAAGATCCGTTGACTCAATCAGAGTACGTTAAAATCATTTATCGGCGAAGTGAAGACGAGATTTTCGATTTGAGCGAAGAGATTCCGGACTGCAAGGCGATCGGAGAAGGGCTTGGCTGCAGTGTAGATGACTTTGTTGCAAGGAGTGAAAAGTACAGGATTCGAAACGACAGTGAGGTGAGTTTGCGACTTGCTAGTACGGCCGGGTTTTCAAGACAAAATTACGTTTGCTTTCCCTGAGGGACTTTAAACGACCACAAATCATAAGACTTTTATTTTCTCTATGACATTTTTTTCATTCTTTGACATTTTTGAATACATTTTAGCGACTGTAATTTTTCAGTACTGCGCTCAAGAGTTATCTCCCTCCGGCTGACCAACAATCGATGCCAAACGGCAGATGCAACCGTCATCGCTTCAACAAATACATATACAAAAATCGAGTAGTATTACAGTTAGATTAAAATAAATTACAGTATACCTTACAGCATGATAATGCTAAATTGTTTCAAATTCCATATGATCATTCAATGTTCCTACATTTCTAAATGTAAACACGATAACTATTGGCAAAAATGGAAACTTCAAATTGCACCATTTCTTTGCGTGCATATCTAATTACAAGCACTTTAACTGCACTCATAACTAATTGAAAGAAGACAAATTGTTCCAAATGTCTGGCCAACGCACCAAAGCTCGAAAAGCGCATTTTCAAGGAAACTCTCGATTTATCAGAGACTTTGTTTTACATATTACGTTCTCGTTGTGTGTATGGGCTTTATATCTCACAATGATCGCTTTCTTATCATTACAGCAGTGCCTGCAAAGTTAGCTCATTCTGTTCGCAAGGCTGATCAAATTCTGCAAAACATTTCGCACGATATTCGCTCTGCAAACATCCCGAAACCCGATCCGCCTACTTGTGAAACAACAACGCGAACGGTGCAAAAAACGGCCGCGTCTGGGCCGCGAAAAAAGCCGGTCTGTTTTTTGAACTTTTTGAACTCGTGGCCTCGTGTTCATTCCTGCGGCTTCGTTTCTCTCCGCTCATTCTTTTCTTTTTTTCTTTTTTTTCGGCCGTTTGGCCGCCGTGGCAAAAACATGCATAGAAGCGAGATGTTTACTCGCGGTATCTTCGTTCGCTTCTAATAAAATTTTATTTTTTTCGAATTGGACTTGGGTTCAACAACTTTAGTGGAATTTAACAGAGCACTTGAACTGTATTTTTTCTTATTTTTTCCAAATTTTGGATTTTTATGGGCGTTCTTGGAAACAAAAATATCGGAAAAGCCCAGAGGGGAAGCTGACGAAAATTGGCGTGGGCTGAGGATTGGAAACTTTAAGTATTTACTGAACGTTTCAAATCATGATGTACTTTGAGATTTCGGACGTACAAGATCAAAAATATATTTTTTATGTAAATAAATAGACTGCGATTATGTAAAACTCATTGAGAGATTTTTAGCTTGGATTGTGACAAAACCTTTAAGATTTTATGGTCGTAAAATTAAGGAAAAGGGACTATTCGTTCCGATTTTCAAAGCGTAAAATTATTGTTTTTTTTTGAAGTTTACAGCAAAGTTTCTCTATAAACAATTAATGCTTTCTACCCAGAATCATCCAAGACATAAGTCAAACCACGTTTCTCTCTGACCGTCTCAACGAATTTCCATAGCCTATCATCTGCAAAGATCGTCGCATTCCTCGCTGTCACTTGCAAAAGCGATACGAAAATTGCAGGAATAGATAAGTGGTCCATGCATATTATATCTGCCAAATTTAAAGAATATTTGCAGTTTGCCCTTTGAACATTTGCCATTTCAATGTTTCGAACTTTTGCCAATTTTCGACCTCAAATTTAAATTTCAAAAACCGCTCCGCCTAACCGAACGTTTGGTACGTTTCTTTTTAATGCTATGTTAGAATCTCATCAGCAACACCTAAAAAACTTGTTAAAACTACACGCTAAAAATTACTTTTTAACTGATTCCATTTCTGCCTCACTATTCGAAGATTAGAGCACGTGGCTTTTTAAATGCCGGAATAAAAGGCAAATGGGCCATTAGCTGGCCCCATTCCCATCGTCCGGTTCAATGAGAGCGAGTTCAATTGCTGCCTCGAGGGCTGATGATTTTGTAATACAAAAAAAAATCTTTATTGTTACTACCTCTTTTGCGGTATAGTTGACAAGTCTTTACTGCTTTTGAAATTTGTGTTGTTCCGCAAAAAAGCGGCTATAGATTCGCTGTGATTTTTAATGTTTTAGTCATCAGTTAAAAGAATCTGTCAACTGATTAAGTTGGCCAAATTTGGTATTAAGCATGGGTCAGACAGTTTTTGGAATGGCACATGAGAAGAGGGGATCTGTGAAGTTTGGGAGTCCAATAACATGGCTGGGATACGGTTGAATGTTCTGGTGATTAAAGTTCTGTTAGTTTATGGAATATTCTTGTACAAGCTTGCTCGAAAAGAATGACTTTTATGGCAAGCATGCAGGGGTTATCCTGCAAGTTTTCATAAATTTTGCACAAAAGGGAGTTCTCGATGAGTTAAAAACATATCTTTTTCGTAATGCGTTTAGACCAATCGCTGAAAATTATAGTCCCGGTCATACGTACATATTCAACCATCTTTTTTGACGAAGCACAAAGAATCCCGTCAATGAAAAATCGTTTTTTTTTATTGTCTAAAAAGCAGAAAATGCCGTTTTCAGACGTTTTGTAATCCAAACGTCAAGGATAATGTAAATTTTTTGCTTCAAAATCTGAATCAATTGTCGGCTTTATGTACGGCATTTTTTACGTAAAAATCTCAATGGCTTCTATAATGTAAAGCCCAAGCTAAGTTGTAGTAGAAGATTGCAACCATAATTTATGCAAATTTTCGTAAAGATCATCAGCATCGCACTTCTCACAAAATTTTTTTATCATTTCGTACTTTAAAAGGTCTTTTGGTGTCCTTTTCAAAACCCATAGTAATTGAAATTAAAGGAGACCACCGTACTCTCCGTTATTTATGCCTACCGTACCAAGGTTCAAGAGACCATATTTGTCCCCTCTTAATTCCCTAAATTCCAATTCTCTTGGTTTTGCCATACTATTGGGATTGAACTCTACATATATAAGGCTTTTTGCCCCCTCTCCCTCTCTCTAACTCGTTCCATTTTGTTTTTTTTATGGCTCTGCACTTTCATAAAAGTGCAAGCTCAGAAACATAAAAAAAATCAAAGGAAATTGGAGAAAAAAGACATTCATATAAAAAAAGAACATGCCAGAGAATTTGTGGGCCCTCTGCTTTAGTCTAATTCCGGGGTTCAGGCCGTTGGATATCCGTCTTGAACGCGATGGTGCACTAATCTTTTTCATCTCAAGGAGATTGAAGGATAAAGTGCTAAGATCAGAGCTTATTTAAGAATTCGTGAACAAGCTGTGTTAGATATAATAATTCTGGCCTTTGGCACGTAAATGAAGCCGAGAAAAGCTCAGACCAGCCTTCATTTTTTGAATGGAATTAGGTGTTAAAAGGGCAGAACAGCTACTTTTGAATTGCGCGTTTTACGGCGTGTAAAACGAAATGTCAAAGAAGTTTTTTTTATGCCCGGCAGCGAAGACAAAGGCGGCAAAAATGCAAACAATAAAATAATTACTAGTAAACATGTAGACTCTCACCATTATTTTTTGTGCGTTGTTATTGGTACTGTAGAAAAAGAAACTTTCTGGACATTATAAAAGCCGTAAAAAAGCGCGGTTCAAAAATAGCTGTTCTGACTCTTTAAATCTTGGCTGCATTGAATAGAGAGAGGTGGTGTTTTATTTTGTACCATATTTTATTCAAGCGTCGCTCATTGTAATTTTTGTTTCAAAAAAGTAACTTAAAAGGATCCTTTTTTGGAAATTTTTGATGATAAACCGCGCCATTAAAGTTTATTTTGTCAAAAAATGATTTCAAAGACCTGTAAAGTTGTCCTCTGTAGAAGTCCCGTTCTCTATTTTCTCCATTACAAGTACAAGGGTCCATTCCATACAGTACATACCAAGCACGAGATTTGTGAACACAAAATTTACTCGCCCTTTTGTCGTGAACGTCCTTTTACCGTTTTTTTGTGTGAATTTGCAAAGACACAATGCTCGATTCCCTTTCTTTCACCATTTTGCAAACTTTAATCGCCTTAAATTCGTCGTTCTAACCCAATATTGTGACGCTATAAACTATTGTTCAAACATCTCGCGACCACATTTTTGCGTTTGGTTTGAATCAAGGGTTCAATCAGACCCAAAAATCATCATTTTCTCTGTTTTTGTTTTATCCAAAAAATAAGGAAATAAAGCCCGAGGCATTTGTCATCTCAGGCTGCAAGATCGTAGGAATCATCGGGTTCGGGTCGCACAAAAAAAATTCAAATGCGGATCTGTTCGGCTGTTAAAGTGCACGTTCTGAGTAATCGTTCGTTCTCTTAAACTTACCAAACAACGTTTTCAAGAGGGCAGACTTCCAATCTTTGAGGAGTCTGAGGAAATTGAAATTGCTGTAAAGTTCGGTTTAGAAAAGGTTCAATTTGAGACTTTCAGAGCACTTCTTGGAAATCTATAGAAGTTGTAGTAGAAGATTTGAGACGCAGACATGTTCTTTGTCTGCGAGAGATTACGTAAATTCAGGAGAGACAAAAAAGATCTTGACAGCAATTTCTCAAGTTCTGATCGGAAAACATCTTTTTTTTTAAGTAACATTATGCACCTCACTTCGAATAGAACTGAAATTTTTAAACCGCAAATGGCAAAAAAATAAAAAATTTCCCATACTTTTGACCTACAG
Source organism: Bursaphelenchus mucronatus (assembly GCA_025436335.1). Classification (NCBI taxonomy): domain Eukaryota; kingdom Metazoa; phylum Nematoda; class Chromadorea; order Rhabditida; family Aphelenchoididae; genus Bursaphelenchus; species Bursaphelenchus mucronatus. The sequence continues at coordinate 3,626,677 of CM046359.1, forward strand.
ATCTTGATGAGTTTTTGCAAAGCAAACGCAAAAAAAATTTTTCTAGTTTAAACATTCATTAGATAGAATGTACTGTCCAAATTTCACCAAAATATATGCATCACACATTGAGTATTTCCTTTCAAAATTCCAAGTCTCAAAAGGTTCAACTCTTGCAATGTCTTGTAGTTTAGCAATGTTTACTCAACAGTTCTTCGGTCACAGTCTCTTCCAGAGATACGTTTCCCCGAAATTCCTCACTTGCAAAGCCCCCTTTCCCATCGGCGCACAAATCAGAGACAACAAGTCTTATATCAGTTTGTTTGTCCGCCTCTAAGCAACAGTGTGCTGATCAAGACATGGTCCGGTTGAACTCCTTGATTCGCAAATTCCCTGAACTTTCCAATTCTTGCAACGCTCTTATCGACGAGGAAGAGGCCGAAAATAAATCGGAAATAAGTAACTGTGCGGGTATTTAAAGGGAGTGCTCCGCGAGGTGTTTGCGCTCGAAAACGTTGCCGGTTTTGCAGCCAACTGCATTGCGTAAGAGTTGAGGGGAGCAATGCGGAGCGACCTTGTTCTATTTGAAAGCGTTGCGCGGCGCTAAATTACGGTAGACCTAATTAAAAGTTCGAGGAATCAAATTCTACAAAAACTTTTGAGTCGCAGTCCACTTTTAGAATTCAATACAAGGATTTGCTTTCTTCGGAGCGTGCTCGGATTCCAACGCGTACCACTTGACTAAACTGATGTCAAATTTAGATTAATAGTTTCTGAAAAAGATAAAGATTCATAGCTCGCGTTTTGTAGAAACAAAATAAATTTTTAAATCAAAATTTTTTGCAAGAAAAGTTTTAGTTACCGGAAAGGGCAACGTTTTAAAACAAATACCGCGTGTTTTTCGTTAATTTGTCTTATCCAGGTATTAGATCTGTACAATGTTTTAGAAAAACCTGAGCGACGCACCTCGCACTCTCATTTTGTTGGCTTTGCTTTTGGTGCAAAGTCCACAATTTTTTGGATTAATTTGATATGTAATTTTAATGTCACTTTAAAAGTACATGTACATAATCCTCAAAATCTTCTCTGCGAAATACCACACACTATTTATTGTTTAATTAAATAGCTCCATACAGAGTCGTATTGCTTCCTCTTAGCTAAATTATTGTTTACTGTTGGCCCTAAGTAATTTTTTCTCCAAAATATTATCGTCAAAACAAGCGCAATCTCATAAAAACAATGTTTTTGCAATGTCCAAAGATTTTGTGACAATAAAACGACGAGTTTCCGATCAAACACCATTACCTTCTCATCATGACAACAGGGTAATGTAAAGGCTACGTGCCACAACTTTATTAGAGAATTTGGATGTGTAAAGGTTGCCTCCCAAGAGTCTTCCCCTCAGGCATTATACGAGTATATGTGAGCAAATAACATAAAGAGTAATTCTTCTTTTTGTGGTCGGTTAATTCTTGGGAGATTACCCTGGCAAAATTCTTTAAGAACCATTGAGAAGCTCGGGCTAGAGCTTACAAGAAAAGCGTTCCACATGCGACGCTCAGATGTTTTTTTTTTATTTTTTATAGAGCCGCATATAAATTTCTGGCAATTTTGGACTGCGTTGAACAGGGACAGTATCTTCAGCGCGTTACCGAAGAGAGAGTGTGCGCAAAACGTTAAAAATCTCACAAAGGTCTCTTAAAATTCTAATCTCAATTGTCACAAGTTTTATCAAAATCTGTGCTTTGCTTTATGACCCTTTCCTCCGTTTCGAAAATTTCAAAATATTAAAATTCGATGGTTTCGGATGTTACACACGAGGACCGGATTGTAGGGCTTGTTTCAAAGGTCGCGTGAAATCTGATTCGACACAGGGTTTCACAAAATCATCCGGAAAGCTTTTGCAAATATCTTTATGCTCTTTGTAGCTATCCAAGAGGTTTAGGTTGTTTTTGAAATTGGAAGTCGTGCGTTTATAGAATCTGCAAAAAAAGTTTTTCTCATTTTGGCGGAGAGACCATTTTCCAGCGGAGACATTTGCCGTCGTTTTTGAAAATTATATCTTGTCACAAAGCCCAAGCTTCTTTACTACAACCGTTTTAGGGAATGTCTACGCCGACAAACACTTGAAATAGTTCCTGAAACATCCTATGTATTAATCCGGTGTTTGTTGTGAGAGATTTCTTTAACTTTCTTATTCTTTTGGAGGTTTCTGAGAACACGTTAAATGTAATTACACAAGCATGCTCTCTTCGGGGGTTTGCTTGGACCCGACAAGAATTGAGCACTAGAAGCCAAAAAAAGGAGCACGGAGGTTTCTTCGGATGTGCTTTGCCGCTGAACGGAAGCGGGTTTTGGTTCCATTGCACTCTATAATTTAAAGAGGAAACCCTTCATATTCTAACGGATTTATTTTTTCGCAAAATTGGATTTTTGATGACTTAAATTGTTCTTATAATTTATTTTGTTGTAAATTACCCGCAAATCTGTCTTGTCTTCCATTAAACCAATTTTAGTTCCTGTTTGTGTCATAATAACCCACTTTTTGGGACATTATTCAACAGTAAAAAATTGCACTGTGCAAAAAAATTTCAATTATGACTCTCACAATCAGATTTTGAAACTTACCATAAAATGATTGTTGAATATATTGGCTGCCGTTGCGTAGCGCAAGCCAAACTTGTGAAACTTTATATTTTCCCATATCTACAAAGATTCACCGATTTTTTCTTCGAAAAATGCAAATTTTTGCACTCTCAAAATTCCGCAAAAAAATTCTCTCCTAAAATAAAGTTTTTGCTCTCCAAGATCCTCCATTGACTCCGTAGTGACGTCAGACCGCTGTTCAAAGAAGAGATTAGATGCATCTGAAGGAGCTTGTTTTCGATCCATCTGCATGCACCTTTTGCACCCATTCTTTTCATTAATTTTGGGTCCATTCTTCTTCAAGAAAACACGTTCAGAGATGAGAACAGATAAGTGCATCCGGGCCCACCTGATAAAAAGCGATTAATCCGCCCGAAATAGTTTCCAACATTTTTTTGGCCGATTCGAAGAAAAAACAACATTATTTTAGTCTTCGTTTGTGTTCTTTTCACTTTTGCTCCCTCTTTCAACGTTTTCCTTGCAATATTTTGCACTTTCCGTCCTTGGCAGACCTTTACTGTACTTTTGCCGTTGATTTTTTGCCTTCATGACCCCATTTTTTCGAAATCTGGAAAAAAATTCTTTTTTTCGCGGTTTCTCGCGTTCTCGACTAATTATTTCGAGTATTTCGGGTGCACTTTTACTCCGTTCTGTCCCTATTTGTTTTATTTCTTCGCGTGACGTGCTGGCGGCTTGATTTCACACCATCTTTTCAGTTTTAAACCTGCCAGAAGATCGGATTTGTTGAAGAACTCAAAAATTAGGTGCAAATCCGACGAAGATCGTCAAAATCTCGCACTAAATCTGGTTTATCCTCAGAATACCTCTCACACATACAGGTCCCATGATACTCTCACATTTACTGCGCTTTTCAACATGGAGAATGATTATTTTTATATTATCCATGATAAAGGTTGGAGAGGCGGCGAAAATTTTAGTCTACAGTCCGACAATCAGCAAGAGCCACATGCAAATGAATGCGCGGATAGCTGACGCACTTGCGAGAGATGGACATAACGTGGTAAGTTTCGTTTTTTAGCTTTGTTTTATTTTTAGGTACCTTTTCAAGTGTTACATTAAATTTGTATAAGAAACGCGTAAAAGCCTTTAAAAAGAAGAAAGTGGTACAGTGGAAGATTTTTTCTTTTGTTTTTAACCTACTATTAAAAAAAATTTTTTTGAGTACCTTAAATTTATAAAACAATATAACTCCTATACTTTTACTACAATTTCAGACGATTCTTGATGTCGAGTACATGGTAAAACCTCAAGATGTGAACTACACAAAATTAGCTAATAGAAAGATTATAAATCTGGAAAATATGGACCATTTATCAACAGTAGACATGAAGAAGATAACACAGTCGTCGTTTGAGCCGATTGATGCGGTAAAACATTACGATTTTATTGTGCAATACGAAAAGAAGTTCCACGAATACTGTGTGAGTAAGTGGAGCTGGTTTTCTGCAAATTCTTTTGTTGTATTTTTTATTATCTAGAACAATATAATTTTGAACTCGTTTTTAGAGCACGTGAAAAGCGGTTGGGTTCATGAATACATCAAGCAAAATGAGTTTGATTTAGTAATTAACGAGCATGTGGATTACTGTGGAACGGCGATGAGTTACATTTCGGGGATCAGAACTAATATTCTTTTGTCCACGTAAGTACCTAAATTAATATTTATTTTTTGAAATTTAGATGCCCACTATTCGAGCACACTGCATCGTTGATTGGGGTTCCAACACCAGTCAGTTACGTCCCTAGCTTCAGCTATATGCAAATTGGTGACAAATTGAACTTCAACCAGCGGGTGGATAATGTAATCGCATATATTTCAAGTTACTTTGGGTTACGTCAAGGGTCAATATTAGTCAACAAAGCCTTTAAAGACCATTTTGGGTGAGTTCGAATTGTTTTAGAGGGATTTTTGTCCATTTTTCCCATTTTTTTTCATGTTTAATATAAAATTTTTGTGATTAATTTTTTTAACTCTTATTTTTAGGCCCAAATACAATGCGGATGTTGATGATATTGTATCAGACTCTCCATTGACTCTAATCTACGCCGATGAATTTATTGACTTTCCTCGGCCCACTTTACCGAATATGGTTTATATCGGAGCGATGGGACTGCTTGATAGCAATGGATATCAAGTCAGTGAGAAGTTTGATGATCTCCTAAGCCTTGGAGCTAAAGGTAGGTAAAAGGTTCAGGGTATGTATGGTGTTTAGATGTAATTTATTTTTCTTTGGGATCAATCACAACAACCAAACATTTGCCTGAAGATTTCACAGCCAACGTAATCAAAGCCATGGAATCTTTGCCGCAATTTCAATTTATCTACAAAATCGACTCAGGCGACGAGAAATCAAAGAGTATGGCGAAGAAAAATTCCAACATTTTCTTTACTCATTGGGCTCCTCAAACGAAAATTTTGGAAAGTCCAAAAACAAAATTGTTCGTCTCACATGGAGGGTACAACTCGATCATTGAATCAGCGTACTATGGAATACCCACTTTGGTCATGGGATCGCATATCGACCAACATCGGAATGGAAAATTGGCCGAGAGAAATGGTTGGGGGTCCACGGTGGACAAGGTGGAAGTGATGAAAGAAAATGGTCATGAGGTGTTTAGGAAGGCGATGTTGATGCTGATCAATGAAGAACGGTGAGAATTGAGGTCGTTAGCGACTGTTTAGAGAGGTTTTTTTGCTGAAAATTGGTCTTTACTTAAAAAATTTTTGATTATATTATTTATGAGTGTCTGGTGTCAAAAAAAAGACTTAAACGTTTTTTGATTTCGAACTTGACATGTAATGCATATGAACTGAGGACTCGTAAGCGATGTTTTTAACGGAAAAATAGCCGGAAATATTTGGAAAAATGAGACATTTTGGAATTTGCACTTCATTTTGATGACTTTCAAAAAATAACATGTGAAAAAATTTGTTAACAACGATGAAAGGTGTTATGCTTTAATTCTAGATCTATTTTCTTTCAGATTCCGAAATAACGCCACCAGAATCAAAGCCATAATGAAGAACCGACCACAACTTGCAATAGAACGCCTGACCTCCATGATTAATATGGTTGTGATAGGGAATGGAAGTCTCTATGAACTACAACCTCATGGCCGCAAACTAAGCTTTGTTACCTATTACAACCTTGACATAATGTTTGTGGCAGTAATAACATCGATTTTTGTGGTTTCTTTTATCTTTTGGTTCACGTATAAGGTCATCAAAGCTTCATATAAGATATATTCGTGGTGTAAAGAACCCAAAGAGAAAGCAGAGTAATTCCGACTGCTTTTTAGTTATCTTAGGAGTTGTTTTCAAAGTTTTAACTCCTGAGAGCTTATATTATTACCCATTTTTCAAGCCAAAATCAGCCAAAACTTGTCGTGTTCGGTATTTCTCGCATATTTGTTCTCTTACTTTAATACCATCTCCTCTCATCATCCGGTGTTACTGCTTAACTTTGCCTCATTGAATTTAAAATTTACAAAATTGTCTTTATATTGTTTATATTGTATTCATCCAAAAATCAGGTTATTTCATTGCCATAAGCGCCTCATCACAGTGGCGCCTTTGCTCATTGTAAATACTTCCGCGTATCTCATGTATATTTCTTTTCCCGCGGTAATTTTGTTTGAATTTGAGTAAAACGCATTAATTTTGGAAATGTTTGCGCGTGGTGTCAAGTATAAGGTCGGAAATGGCAATTTTTCTTCGAATTTACAGATATTTTTGATAGTTTTATTTGTAAACAGTAGTGGTAAGTGGAATAAAAGCAGTATTTAAAGACCAAAATTATATAATATTCTATAAATTACAGTAATCCTAACCGGAAATTTACAGCTAGACGTATTCTCGTTTGGCATGGGGATTGAGTTCGGACATTCGGCGAAGATATCTTGTCTCCTCAAAGCTTTTGATCTCCACTTCCGACAACGCTCGCTTATCCTTCACTGGGTCTTTTCGGGGTTGACTGAAAATATAATATATTTATACATACTTTTGGTTGGGTAATCATGCAATTAAACATCGTACTTTGAGAGGTCGGAAAAATAGTTTGTAAGAGAAAATTACAAGAAAATGCCGAAGGCACAATGCTCAGATTTTCTTAAAATTTGTTGTACATGTCTTTTCTAGACTGAAAATACATCCTCCCAAAATTTTAGCTCACGCTTTGCCGGCACAGTTGAGATATTTGATGGTTTTGGAAATGTGGAATCGTCACTGAATTTGCATAAATATATCTCGGCAAAGCGCGAGCTAAGATTTCAAGGAAGACGATTTGTTTGCATAAATCTGTCCACTATTATTGGTAAAATTTCCTGTTTACTCTCCGATAAACAAACGCCTCAAAAAAAACCGGAGAAACTTACTATCTAGCGGGCCGTAAATCAAATGCCATCCACACACCAAACACAGCCAGGGCCACAAAAAGAACTCCAATTGAGAAGAACAACATCAACACTCGGATGTGGTAGCTGTTGCAACAGTTCGTATCTTTACATTCCCAGGCGAATTTGCCTGGACAAAGTTCGCTGCTGTCCTGGTCGGTCATTGCTGGAAATTTGCAAAGATTAGTTAAAGTAGAAAAATCTAAAAAACATAAGAAAGAATCATCAGAAAGCGGTATGAAAAAGGGCGATGCGGTTATGATGACACTTCGCACAATTCTGGATCATCATTTTCCAAGATTTAATAGAGCTTTTTTGGTCAAAAGTTGTCGCAAAATTTAATATTTTTCCTGATTTTCAACATCAAGAATCATCATTTTTCGAATTTAGAAGGGTCTGGCCAAAAAACTTTTTTCTCTCATCGTCTCTCTTTATTTACTTTTTCTTGGAATGTTCGTTGACTATTTTGCCATTGCCCATAAAAAAAAATTGAAAAATTATGACTTAACATTGAAGTTTGGAAGTTAGAGATAATGTTAAGTGAGGGGAGACAGAAAAACAAAAATTTCTTAAAAAAACTTGTTTTTCTGTCTCTCCTTTATGAGATTTCCCCAGGACAACTTTATTTTTGTAGACACGTTGAACTCAAGAAAAAATTCACTTTTCAGCAATTTTTGGCCTAAAATCTTAATGGTTTCAGCAAACCGCGGGCTAAAAATGTTGGATATGCCTTGGAAAATTCTAATCCGGATTTGTGCCAAGCTTGATCAAAATTAATGAGTCATACCTTGCGCACCACCGCGACAAGTGTAAAGTGAAAGGTTGGCCCACTAAAATCAATGACATCCCAATAAAAATGAGTTATTCTCTTACATTTTTACATATAATACTACAGCTAAATGAGATCCCAAAATCGGTTAAAAACTAGAAATCCCAAAATGGGTTGTTTTTTCGTCCCGCCGCAGGGCCAAACCCCAGTTTAAAGGCACTGAAAAATGAATATCGCCTTCTTTTTTTTAATTTCTTTCAATTTGCCCGGCTTTGTGTGGCCGGAAGAGATGGAACATTGAACTTGAGCCCATGGCAAGAGATGGGTTTGAGACATGCAATGGCAAACAAGGGAACACATTCTTTTGGGGGGTTAATTTAGTGGATAAGATTTGTTTTTCTGATACACATTATTTGCTAAAGTGTTTGGAGATCAACAAGCTGAAAAGTGACGTAAAAGAGCATGTGATTCAAAGGGCAATGGACCGGGGATTTTGCGGAAAAATTGTGAAAAATGGGACCCAAGAGGGAAGGCAAAAGCAAAGTTAAAAATTTTGAATTTATATTGCAAATGGATACAATTGGAATTAAAATCAGCTGCCAAAAAAGAATTTTTCAAAAATCTCGTTTTAACTTTAAATTCAAATCAGTTTACAGGGAAAACGTCACAAATTAGTTCTTTGATATTGCTGAAGCCGGGCACAAATGTGGGCTAAATTTTTGTAAGCTGAACGAAAACATTTTAGCTTGTAATTTGCAAAAATTTCAAAGGTTTTTTGGTCGAAAATTTTGTAGAAATTTGAAATCTTTCTTTGTCACTAAATGTGATCAAACATCTCAGCTGTCCCTGCAAAGGCGGAGCCAAAATTTGCAAAGTTTGATTTGTGGACTAGTCAGAAGATTCAGGATCAATTTGAGGTAAATCGGTCACTGAATCGTCAAAAAATAATAATAATTTAAAATAAGTCATCAAATTAAAAGACTTCTCAAAATTAAATATTTTATAAAATACGGTTCGCCTGATCTTTTCGTTAAAAATCGTTAAAAATCCGGTCCTTTTCTCCCATTCATTTCCCGGAGAATACTCAAAAAAGACAAAAACAATTTAAGAATGTCAAATTCAGTGGCCGCTTCGAAGCCATTCCGGTTGTCAAAGCCGAGCCGAAATTTGATGGGAGAAAAAAAAGGATCTTTGTTACTTTCGGCAGAAGAAAAGATAAGTAATACCCGAGCTGCTGGACTGATAAATTTTTGTTGGGAATAAGGCGACAAATTGGAAAAACTATAAACTATAAAAAAGTTACTGTAAGTACATCTAGCACATCTAACAAGGGAAGGCTAGTCTCACGATCAGATTTTTTGAAACTTTTACGCACATGTCGGGCCACGTATCATTTCCTAAAATTTTTAGCCCGCGCCCTGCAGGCGCTGCTGAAATATTCAACGACCTTTGCGTATGGGAGAGTACGCGAAATGCGGAGAGCGGACAGCGGGAAAAACACTTTTTGGCCATAACTTTGTCAGATTGGCGCAGAAAACATTGTTTTCTTGTGAACACGTTACTCTTTTAGGTACAAATAATAAAATTAATCTAAATTCGCGCCAAGTCTCATTGCACTTGTATTACCTCCACTGTAAATTGAGTAAGTTTTCGTATACAAGAACACCAAAAATCATAAAAAAAATCCTTTTGCCATGGAATTAAATCTTTTATTTATGTTTCCCAACTATCAAAAATGGTTCAGACAGGGAGACAATTTGCCGAAAGCAGGCATCTGAACGCTGTGCATTCAAAACAATTCCATTCCATTTTATTCTTGACAATCCTCATGAGAAAATGCCGAGCAAAAAGTTTTTCGTTTTACTTTCCGCGAATAATAAATAAATGGAGTATAAAAATTCTATAGAAGCGCCTGAAGGAACGGCGAATGTTTACACCCCGAAGGCCTTCGCCAATAAACATAAATAATGCGGAGAGGGAACTTGGGGTTTATGCACATCCATCTTGTTGGACATGAGATTGGATACCAAATATTTTTTCGGATATTGGAATTTACAGGGGATAATAATCGTCGGGGACGGTTGGAAAAAGTTCTTCGACGCATGATGGAGATGTTGGCAGCCTCAAATCATTCCCTCAAGCCTTTAGCTCTCTCCCTTCAGCGACAGGAAAAGTTTTCAATCTTTTTCTTTGCGAAAAAGCACGCAAAAAGAAGAGAGCAGGGCAGACTAGATGTTAAGAATATGGTATATGTCAAAAAAATTCACACGATTGAGACCCCCTTGTTAAGTATTGACCAAACACTTCATTGGAGTATAAAGCACGAGTTTTATTTTATTCGCGTTCCAAAAAATGCGCGGTTCAAACAGAGCAGGACACAGTAAATTTCCTGGCATTTAGAAGGCTTCATTGTTATCTTTAGGAACATCAGAAAAAATTCAGTGACGAAACGTGGTTCGTGCTTGAGAATTTATTTTGAATCAACAGTCAATTCGCTGATGGCATACATAATTCGGGCCTGATTTTGTTTTGATGTTAGCTGTCGTCGAAAGCGGCGAATAGCAATTTCCAACAATAAAACAACAAAAGAAATGATGATAACAATCCCGCATACCATCAATACTCCAACATACGGAGCCAATCCTAAAAATAATTACAAAATTCTCCATATGACCTAAATAAACAAAAAATTTTGTTTTCAAAAATAACTTAATCATAGCGCTGCCTATCTTGAAGTCGTTACATATACTGTTTTCATGTGTTCCCAACGTCAGATAGGTGTATTTTATGTTCTCAATTTCTATGTTGTTCTCCTTGATGATTCGTGAAACCTCTTCAAGTACAGAGAAATTTTTTCGAAGCACCAAATAAGAATTCAGCTCTGGCAAAGAGATGGGCAATGGAATATACTCACAGCTCATGTGCATAGTGAACGATATAATCTCATCTTCTTGAAAGAAAAGAATGGCGTTATTGTGGCGAATTTGGTAGAGGGCATCTGAAATTGGAGCTTTCAGGGATTTTTCAAAATTTTCCTGCAGTTTCAAAGCCTTCCAAACGTTATCTTCGACGTGTGTATCTCGGATTTTTCAGCTGCGGCCGAGATATTTAAATTGTTGGAAATTCACCGACTAAAAATCAAATCAAAGATTTCGTACGTTAGAACTCATAATACTGTCTTCTTCAAAGTCTAAGCAAAATTTAGTCCCCACAGTATGGCTATCTCTTTTTACGCATTATGTTTCCTACCTTCAAGATCGCCGCACACCCGAACTCTCTGTTTCCCCAACGAGGCGTTGAACGCGGTATACGGCGCTTCATCATTATCCGCAATCTTGTGTTCAAACCATGTGTGCTCATGCATGGTTACGATTTCCCTGTAACCGTTACGGATATCCGACAGTATCCGATCGATCCTCGCAAACGAAAAATCTCGATGAGGATGGATGATGGATGAGAGAAGATACGACGAAAAAATGCCAAATAAAATAACGTGAAACAACGAAAATATTAGTAAAGAGTAGTCGCCGGCGCGCAGGTGGAACGAGATGTTGTCGGATTGGAAGAATTGAATCCGGACAACCTTCCAGATGAGCTGTAAAGCAATGACTATCTTTGTCTTCAACAAACCAATGAAGTGCTCTCCTGTTTGTTGTATCCCAATTTATTTTCAAAATGACGGACGGTAACGCAGAAAGCGCATTGCAGTAACAAAACTATTGTCATCATTTGCCAACTGATAGAGTCGTACACGGAGAAGAATCGCCCATATGATTCTAGCTGGTCATAGCGATAGACATATAGGAAGGATTTTACCTGAAATATAATAACTGTTGTGATCTTCAGAATTAAAGGGCCACAACAGTACTTTTGAATTTCGCTTTTTACGGCGTGTGAAACAAAGTGTCAAAAGAAGTTTTTGCAGCGGAAACAAAGGTGGCAAAGGTGAAAACAGTAAAATAATTATTAGTAAGCAGGTAGAATGTCAACATTGCTTTTTCCCGTTGTTATTGGTACAATAGACGAAGAAACTTTTAGGACATTTTGTTTCCACGCCGTAAAAAGCGCGATTCAAACGTAGCTGTACTGTCCCTTTAAGTGCTTTTAATAGGCAATGTTACATTTAGAAATCATAGAGATCTTAGAGCTAATAACGGGACTTGATGGGGATCGTATACGATTTTTAGGCATTGACTTGGGTTCTAAGTACGGTAAGATCGAATAACGCTGTAAATACCGCAAAATGCAATAATACTCAGGCTATTTTTTTCTTTTTTAAGAGCCTTATCTTGTGTATCTTCTCGGTGACATTTTCGATGCCAATATCTTTATGCTTTGGTCTTTTTCGTCTTGTTTTACTGCCCATACCTTGTAAGTGTGATGTGTGAAATCATAAAACTCCTCCTGTTCGTGTGAGTGTTGGTACGGAATAGCCATAGAATCAAATGTCTTGTTGTTCAGGAGGCTGATGAACGGGTAGTCGAACTGGCCTACAGCCTGCAAATAACGTTTTCCGAACTTGAGACATACGAAAGGCACAAATTCAGCTGAAATTGTATAGATACAACGAGCTTACCTTATTGAACGTTAATTGATTTCCTTCTCCTGTCTTCACTACATATGGAACAATCTCATAGTGTCCGTATTTAGCAATTAAGCCCCATATCTAAACGAGTTCTTACTGAACTTTCTCTTATAGGTACTCAAATGTATTTTATTACAATGGTATTTGATTCCTACCTCATTGAACAGTCCGGGGAACGGACAGTTCCTAGTTGGCAGAAGAACAGGAAATCGACCACAATTATTATTCGAATTCGGGAAATAATTGGTAAAGAAAACTTTTATTGGTCGTAATGGGTACATCCTTTCAGTCACAACGAATATCACATAACAAGAAAGAGCAATTTACTGGTAACACCCGTTTTATGCAAAAACCTGATGTGTGCACCAGACATTGTTTTGAGCTTCCGGAAATGTCTTTAAGTGTCAAATTGCCGACAGATTCAATTTTGTTATTTGCATTTCCGTTGAAAAAATGCTCACACGTTTTGCGGACATTATTGCAGGGGTGTATGCAAAACATGGCCTTATTACGTTACGTCAGCACAAGATCTTTGCGTGGCCATTGATTGAGAGTCGTCAATGAAAGAGGTGCTATTAAACCAATGAGGATTAAGATTGAACATACGCTTAAAACCCCAATATTTGGCGTGATACCTAAACGTCGGTAGATTTATCATCATTTTGCTTACTTATTGAATCTCCATTTTTAAATCACCACATAGCGAGTCTTTACTACTGTCTACAGTAAGATTTTTCAAATTGCGAAATTCTCGAAACACAAGATGAGAACCCCTCTGGCAATCGAATATTGACTGCGTGGGCCTAAATTGTCATATCCTCCGTTCAACCAGGCAATATGAGTAGGTTCCGAACGTGTAAATTTTGGTTTCTTGGTTGTTGCAAAACGATATGCCATTTCTGAGAGGGCTGTAAATTGTCGAGTGGGAACAATATTCTATTTGTAGCGCGCACGGTAGGAAAATTTATGAGAATTATTTACATCTTGTTGTTTTATTTACATTTAACAAATAAACAGTAATCGGTCCATTTTTCCTCTGCAAAGAGAACAGTATCTATGATTGACATTCAATTGTCATTTTTAGCTCTGGATTTGGTTTTGTCGGACGTAACTTTGTGTTATAGTAACTGATGGCAATTTCTAAGAATAGAGCGACCAAGGAAGCTAATATTAAGGTTGAACATATAAGTAAAGCTCCAATATACGGCGTGATTCCTAAAGATGGCCCATTTTAGTATGTATGAAATTTGTTGACACAGAGTCATGGTTCGTGTTGTTTTACTAGCGTTAGTAAATGCTTACTCATTGCATCGCCAATTTTGAAGTCATCGCACTTTGTATTTTCATGGTTTCCTCTTTCCAAATACAGATCTTTCAGCCTATAGAGATCTTGAATATTCTCTTTGATGATTCTCGAAATATTTTCAAGTTCGGTGAAGTTCTTGCGAAATATTAAATGTGATTCCAGCTCTGGTAATTTGAATTTTAGACGGACAAAATCGCAGTGTGCCTGCATTTCAAATCCAATCATTTCGTCTTCTTGGAAAAAGAGGACCGCCTTCTTATGGCGCATTTCATTTAGAGCCTCTGGAATTCAAGAAACGTTATGTACAAAGTAATTATTACCTGTTACATGTCCTACTATCCGAATTTTTCTTCCTCCCAAAGCGTCTTTTAGTTCATCGTACGGGTTCTCATCGCCTTTGGCAATTTTCTCTTCGAACCATGTGCTCCCGGTAACTGCTATTATATCCCTATAGCCATTTTTGATGTCACTGAGAATTCGATCTTTGCTCAAAAAAGAATAGTCGCGCTTGGGATGGATGATAGCTGAGAGAAGATACGATGAGAAAATTCCAAAGATGACAACGTGGAAAAATGCGAATATCAGTAACGAGTAATTGCCAGCTCGAAAATGGAATACGATGCGTTCAGATTGGAAGAGTTGGATATGGATGACTTTCCAGATGAGCTTAGACAGTCTGTACTTAACTACCTATCTTGAACTTACATGTAATGCCGTTTCTTGGTGTCTACGTCCTGCTTTCTCCTCAACATGACGCACAATGACGCAAAATACACATTGCAAAAGCATGACGGACGCAATCATTTGCCAGAGCGGCAAGTCGTACATTAGAAACAAACTCCATCGAATATTTGGGTCGTCATAGCGAGATGCATAGAGATATGACCGGACCTAAAGTAACGACGACTTTCTAAACCTTTTCCACAGTTCTAATCCGTTTTAATCTTGTTTTTCAGCAGTTACCTTGTATGTGTGATAAGAAAAATCCACAAGTTTCTCGCGCTCCGGTGTATATTGAAATGGAACTGCCATTGTGTCGAATGTGTTATTTTCGAGAACTTCCTTGTCTGGAAATAAGTTTGATCCACCGAGTTCCTAAAAATGAACAGGTTACTTCTTCTACTTTTGGTATTTGCAGTGGTTGATTGAATACCTATTACCGAATTGTAAGTCCGTTGATTTCCTTCGCCAATTCTAACAATGTAGGGTACAATCTGATAGGGTCCATTCTTCGCAATGACCCCAAATGTCTGAAAGGGTCCTTGCTTTCAATCTAATAGTTCTTTTTCTTTGTAAAGTCGTGTAAAAATATGTAAAAACTAAAGTAAAACAACTTTTTCTATAGAACAAAACCGATTTTTGTGCAAGTTGACAAAGTTTTGCAAAAGACGTGCCCTAGGTTCGTCATTCAAATATGTCGGTCTAACAGTAGCGCACAAAAGTCTGAAATAGTCGAGCTTTTCTAGCGTAGCTACCTCTGTTCTAGCCATGAAATTTTGCATGCTGGAGGGCAATTAAATGCAACATTATATGCCGTATCTAATTTAGTAATAAAGAATGTTAAACTTATGGCATTTTTTTGAGTAATTATCTAAAATGCAATCAAAGACTTTATTAGCATATTACTGAGCTCTCCCTTTCTATTATACCTCGGCCAGCAATCCAGGATAAGCACATTGATTGTTGGAAAACAACGAGGGAAATCGATCACAGAGATTATTTGAATATAAATAGTAATTAGTAAAAAATACTCTAATCGGTCGTAACGGGTACATCTTACAGTATACAGAACTTAAGACGTGCAGATTGAGGTAGTCCAGCTGTGTTGAGGTAAACAAAAGAAAAAAAATCTTGGCAAAGATTCAATTTGCACATGTTTTGGGTGTTTTAATGGATCGTAGTATCAGGTTTCAATGGAAGTCAATTGCACCTTACCCTTGGTTTAATTAAACAGCATGTTGTTTTTAGGTGCATTTATTCCTTGGTTCATAGCTGCCAGGAAGCCGGACGTTTGGCATTTGTATGTATATGCTGAACGTAACCGAGCGTATTGTACTTCATGAGCAGAAGGAAGGGTATATATGACTATATATGACTGCTTCTTGCAGGAGAAGTACTTCAACTGCGATGCTCATTTAGAATCATTTTTTGTAGGATGTGTAGGTCCACTGATGTGCCATACTATGTCATGAATCTCCTTGTTTTTAGAATTGTCATACAGTTTATTCAAAACTCGAGCATCTATCACAACGCCAATTTATTCAAAAAATCGATACAAAACATTTTTTACCTCGCATTTTGTTACCCTGCATTACACATGGCTCCCGGGCCGGGCCAAACAAATTTGAAACGGGCCGGCCCGGGAGCCATGTCTACCCTGCACACAGACTACTTACTCTTCTTTTGCCTTATCAACTTTAAACGTCAAAATAAAGACCGCTCTTCTATACAATACGTACAAAGTAAGAACTGTAAAAGCTATTAGGAACACTATAACATCCAAATTGTTATATTGAATGAAATTGAGATGCCTTCCTTGGAGATCCAAGTAATCGTGAATGTCGAATTGCGCTCCAAATTCGCAATGTCTTACAAATCTCTCGTCCGCTGACATTGGCTTGGCCAGCATGACCTTTGCTAACTCGTTTGCCGTGTTTTGGTAGCTAAAATACAAGGAATTCGCTTAGAAATTGTGTTGAAATTGAAAAAAACTTGCTGATTTTACACTTACTCGTCATTGTAGATGATCTTCCTAAAAACATCGACGATTTTTTGTTTCGAACTCAAATCCTGCTTCCTCAAGATCTCTGCAACTCCCCGTTCCTTGACTGACTCGGCATTTCGAAACTGATCTCCAAATAATGGAATTACAATCAAAGGAACACCGGCGTATGTCGCCTCGGTAACACTGTTTTGTCCTCCGTGGGTCACAAATGCAAGTGTTTTGTTGTTGGCTGAAAGACATTGGAAATAAGGTAAGAAGAAAGGCGGTGAGTATTGTAAAGCCGCAAATTTTCAACTCAGAAGTACTACGTAGTTCAGCCAAAAGGTCCGCGGAATGGATTTCGCACCCCGCACTGTGCAGTTTCAATCAGCACAGTGCACACCCCGCGACAGACTTTTCGCACGGTGCATTTTGACTTTTCACAGTGCAAACGACCAAAACCCGCACCGTGAGCCTGTTTTTTTGCCATTTTGCACAGTGCAACAGAAAATTTCTTCTCGTTTTGGAAATCGCAGCGATTTTCAAAGGAAAATCGAAATTTCTTGCGATGTGTCGTGATTTTGGGGCTTCCGCTCCGAAAATCGTTCATTTTTTTGCACAATGCGGTCCTACATTGGGAAAAATGCACAGTGCGGTTTTATTTTGGGGGGAAAAAGCACGGTGCGGCCCGAAAAAGTTTCTTACTGTGAAATCTTGCATCCACAACGATATATTTACACTTCAAATAGTTAAAATGCGTTTGTAAGTCGATATAGTCGATAATATCTTCGTAAAATCTGAATTAGACTGTTTTTAGCAAAAAAAAGCACTCAGAAAGCGTTAAAATTGCTTTATGACGTCATTTTTGTCTAAACCAACCTTGTTGGCACCAGTATACACCAAATCTTTTCCACAAATATTATGTTCTTATTATCAAACATTTTAACAACACAATATACCAATTTACTACGGTTATTGGCCTCATAAACCAAGGAATATAGGATTTGGAGCTCGCACTGTGCAATGGATTCAACGGGCCGACCGCACTGTGCGTATTCCCAATATTAGTATTTTCACAAAGTGCAGCGACATTTTGTCGCTTGCGCACGGTGCATTTTGCACTTTTCCCACGCTTGTCGCAGCCGCACAGTAAATTTTCCCTTTTTGCACAGTGCAAACCTTCAAAAACAGCCTTTTGCACTGTGAAAATTCCAGCTGCCGACGCAGCGACGTAGTTGAAACTTGCTTACGTCGCAGCGATATGTCGGCGCACGGTGCAAAAAACCAAAATAGGGTCAAATGCACAGTGCAAAATGGAGGTTTTTTTGCACGGTGCGGCAAGCGACAAATGTCCATGCACTTTGTGAAAATACTAATAATCTGGCCGAAATCGACCGTACCCTGCAAACCCAAAAGAAACGGTATTTATTGCACTATGCAATGGATTTTTGCGCTGTTCGAATGTTCCCCCGACTCCGTCGCGCGCACTCTGTAATTTGCACTGTGCGCGCCGAAAACTGCACAGTGCACGCGCGATTAGCGTAGTGCAGCCATTCCGCGGACTTTTCGGTTGAACCAGTAGAAAAAGAATTAATTAATTTGGTATCTTTTGGAACAGCATCAGACGGTTTCTGCAAAAAAAGGTAAAAATTTCCCATCATCGCTGTGACTACCGTATTTTAATAATTTTTTGCACCTACTGCCTACCTTCCCCCAATAAAAACAAAAATTCTCACCCAAAATCGCAGGTTGAGGCAGCCATTCTGCCAAAAATACATTACTTGGCAACTCCTCTAGTTTATGATTCATATGCTCGTATTTTACAATAAAGTTGATCTCCGGAAAGTGGCTAAAGGCTTCGAAAAGAGCTTTGCGGTTTTTCATTGGGATGTCCACAGTTCTGGCCAATGATCCGAACGAGATTAGAACGACTCCTTTTTTGGCCGTGTCAAAAACTTTTTGGTATTCCGCCGGCAATCTTTGTGGTTTACTCAACAACTTCTTCATGCCGATCCCTCCAATGTTGACGACTTTATGCGATATTGGCTTTGGGAAGTCGACAAATTCATCGGTATTGATGAAAATGAATCCTCCTTCGGCCATCAGATCCTAAAAAGAAATTCACCATTTCAAAGCGCGTATTTTATTACCCAAATATACAAAAAATTGCTTACATAAACAGTTTTGCCCATAGGCTTGAAAATTTCGTTAAATCCGCCAATATGGCTACTAATCACATACGGCTCAACGATCACATTGGCAAGATAATTCCAAACTCGTTGCATAAACGTCATCTTTGAGGCGGAGGTCCAGGTGATCTCTAAAAATTGGTGTAAGAGAACCTCTGTGAAAAAAAACTGTCGTAAAACAAAATTTGTTTATGACACGAAATTTCAGAGGTCCCAAAAGCAAATTTTGTACCAAAATTAAGCTCCGTAGAACAAAACCCTTATATAACAAACAATTTTTTTTGGTCACTTGCAATTTTGTTGAAGAGAGGTTTGACTTTTTCAAAGCTCTACTCAACAAATTTTAAGTGTTTGTTATAGACATACTACGTTGCATAAGGCTTTTTTCAAGACAGCTCCTCTTTAACTTGGCATCTTACCCGGCACAAAGCTGGTTGGCGTTGGGATTCCCACATATCTCGCGTGAATCAGATGAATTTGCGTCGAATAAACCATTGAATATCGTTTGAGGCCGATTTTATGAAAGATCCCTACACCACAAGGATCAAAGTACTCGACCAAACCAAAATCAAAGTTCTCATTGCGCAATCTCTGCATCAGCGCCTCATCTTCCAATTGAACTTTACAAGAGCGCGTCGCAACGTCACCTAATTGTTTCATCCACTGAAAAGTCCTCATAAAGAATTTCGATGACATAAAAATTGAATTTCTTTGCTTACAGCTGCAATTTCGGTGACTTCAAAGTCCCTCAGCCAGATATTCGAGTTCTGTGCAAATTTTGGAACGTCCATTGAAACTCTATACAACAAGAGGTCCGATTTTCGAGTAAAATTTGCAAACGAGACTTCGTTGACGTATGGCATGTATGTAACCTGCAAAGAAGGGGGAATTTGTAAAATACGAAACAAATAAATTCCGATTCAATTGTGCTGAACCGATAATTGCTATAAGGCCAGAAATCAATTCGGATTTTATTTTTTTACTTAGAAAATTTAAGGCTCTGTTCGGTGTATAACGTTTCTACAAAAAATCAATTTTTTGCAAGTTAAAAGCAAAAAGTTATTGACAAAAAAGCTGTAAATCTAACTGACTCTCCATATTTTTTGCAGTCTCTCGCAAAACTTTTCAAATAAAAAGATTTTTCGGCGTTTCCCGCAAAGTGCGTTCCATTTTCAACCTACAAAAACACGACTTACCACTTCATGTCCCGCATTCACCAACAAATCGCCCAATTTATCGACCAGGATTACATGGGACTTGCTGGCGCCCGGATTGTCCGGATTATACAAAAGAAACTTCAATCCGGAAGCGAACGAAAATTGAATTAATAATGCAGCAAGGACCCTCATCATTGAATAAATTTGATTCTAAACGCGTTTTTGTCCGCGGTGAATAATCTTATCAACGACGATAAATAAAACTTTTTTTTAATTTACTGGTGATAAGAGCTCATCCGGTGGCGGTACAGGACCTCATGTTGCTTCTTTGCGGTCATTGCTCTATTCGGTTGCCCTTCACACTGCATTTTTGGTCAAAAAAACTGTGGATTCCTCTTCGAACCGCAGAGTGTTGTAATCTTTTTTGATCAATTTGTACTTTTAATCTAGTGTAATATGTATAAATTGAACTCCGTAAAAAGTTAGGTTCAAAAAACCAAAAGTCGATAAAATAAATATTTATCGGGTAGTAAGGAAATGACTAGACGTATTTCTGTAAGTGAGGATACCAAATAACAAGTGGAATATAACAATTTTTGAAAAACTGGCAAAAATGACAAAAAAAATTTTGAAAAAATAACAAAACTCCTATTTTTCCATCAAGCAAAATAATAAACTAATACTGCAAAAAGCTTGAGACTACCGTATTCAAAATAATACTACTAAAATTACCGGTAATTCTTGGGTTATTACTCATTTCTGGACAAAATTTTGTTTAACATTGGCATCGGATTCACGGAAAATCTTCGTCGATGTGTTTTGTGACCACTGCTCGATGCCTCATCCTGCTGTCGGATATTTTGAGAAATGTGAGACAAATTTCTTAGATGGAATGCAGATTCAGCGGCCGATGAAGGGCGATGTTCGCCGGAATTTGAGTGTTGGAAAATTTGTCTGATCGGGGATTTGCGTTGATCAATAATGTCGCTGAGCTGAAAATTGTCTAATCATATCTTTAAAGACATATCTGAGTCTTTCCAATAGAGCTAAAATTTTCAAAAAAACATGTATAATATCACACATGATATCAAAATTTTTCAAAATATGATTTTTTGATTAATACACAACCGTATGTTACCCCACCCTCCTAAAGCTTACCTTTTCGCCAATTTTCCACGCCTCATCATCCGTTGTTTCAATGTTCAGCGTTTTCCAGCTCAACTTTTCATATCCATGGACCAAATCTTTAGGCTGGAACCTTTCAATGCCCTCAGGGTGCAATCTCATCTCTGACTTATCATCTGGCTTAAAAGTCATCGTAGAATGGCTTTCCGTCAATTTCATCGATGACGCTTTCTTTCCCATACTAAACAATGATATTGATGACGACGAAGATGTAAATCCTTTCTTTGAAGTCTTTTTTCCCGTAGAAATATTAACCGATTTCAGGTATTCGATATACTGAAGGCACTGGAGTTGCTTGGCAAATAATTCTGGGGGCATTGGAAGCCATATAATCTTAAGACTTCGCTTGGCTGAAAAAACTTTATATTACACTTGACCTTAAAATTCTATTTGATCAAAATGAATTAATTTCCCAAAAAATAATCTTACAAGATGACGTGTGATAATAGTCGATGCCACCAACAAGATCCCATGAGATTGTGACGCTTTTGTGAGGATGAGATTGAGTCGCTCTTCGGCGATCTTCTTCCACCGGGATTAGACTCAAACAGTCATCTCGGAAGGCTAAAAACTATCGTATTTTAAAAGACAATTTTCTAAACTAAACATAGACATGCTCAATGCACCCGTCTAAATTTGATATTTATCTCAAAATAACCAATTTTTGCCCAAACTTACTCAATTTCGCGGTCCACTTGGGTTTCAGTCGATGTAATCTTTCCACAAAGAAAGTCTCCAAAACATTTCCTTGGCCAAGACTGGCTGTGTGCCCATACAGGGAGTTACTATTACTAGTCGATGCTTGGGTTGGTTCCATCTCATCGGATTGACTTCTACTTTTTGAGGCATTATGAAAAATTGGTTGAGCTCTGGTCTCAACATAAAGCGGTTTGTCCGAATAAAAGTCGAAATTAAAGTCCGCCGATTGTTGAGAATATTGGGAATTCCTATTCTTCTCCGTGAGTTTGATATCGAACGCTCCACGGCCACTATTTTGGCGGATGATTACAAAAATCCTGGAGCCCGCCGACGCCACCGATGCCGATTCATTCAGAGCTTTGTCGGGGACTTCGTAGAGTTCGATTCGGTAACTGAGCACTGAAAGTAGGTAAATTAAGTAGTGCCAAATAAAAAAGCAGTCAGTACGATTATCAAAACTTTCGAAAGTCATCATTTCCCACAGAATTATATTGTCTTAGGCATCAATACCCCAATATTTCAGAAAAGCAAAAAAAAAAAACACAAGAAGAAAAATAAATTCAAAAAAAATTGCAAAATATCATTCAAAGTTCAATTATGTTAATTTAGGGAATGAGAAAAGTCTCAAAAAAAAAATTTTTTCGCTCAGAAAGCAAGAAATTTGTCGGTTGATTTGGTCGTATTTCTGTAGAAAGGAAGATCAATCAATTTGAGTGGCAATGGCGGTAAGTTTTCCCTACTGGTTTCCCGTGCAGGTCTATTGCCAAAACGCGCATCCTCTTGTATCCAGGAGGTATTTTCAACGCTTCGATATAGTTTTCTCTACGCGAAAATAACGTTCCTTTCAACGAGAGCCGAGGAAAAAAAATTTACGGCCTTGTAGAAAGAAACAGCTAATTCCGGTTAGAAGAAAGCATTTGCAGGCATTGAAAATGTCTTGTGGTTGCATTTAGAAGCATTCTTTTGCATTAAATCCTTCACTCTTTGCCCAAGTTTTATATTTTCTTTGATTTCAGTTTCGTTACGAAAGCAAACGAGAGTTGGATAAACATTTGAACCGTTCCGATTCTGACGAGGATGACAGCAAGAACCCGTCTGAGGGACCAGCGCCATCTTCCGAAAGTGACGCTAAGCGCCGACCCGTTATAGTAAGAACATTTAACTCTCATACAATATCAACCAAGCTTCCCATTTCAACTTCGAATGTTTTCAGAGAGTTCAGAGAATCGCCAAGTACCAAGAGCCAGCTGTTGAGCCCATTATTGGCAAGGAATTGAACACCAAGACCCCGGTTGGAAAGGCCAAGGGAATTGTCAACCCGACTACCACGCTGAAGAGGGAGGCGGCCTACTACGATGATCAGGCTGCAACGTCTCTGGCTTGTAAGTTGTGAAGAAATTTGAAAAAATTCTTAATCCATTTCATGCACTGTGCGCAACAAAAAGTTTTCGTACTTCTTTAATCTTCAAAAAGCAGTTTCCCCCTTGACTGTACTGATAATCGCACTTCAGTAGCCAAGTACGACGAGGAGTTCGCGGACTACCTTCGCGATCCTTTGAATTTCGACAAGCTTTCTCCTGAGAGTTCCAAGAAACCGTCTTCTTCCAAGGTCCAGCCAAGAAAGAGCCGTAAGAGTTCGTCCAGCACTTTGGAGGAGGTCGATGTGAGTATGAGTCCGAGGAAGACTGCAGTAAAATCTGGGCGTGCTTCGAGAAGTTCTTTACGCGGTTCTTCGAATTCCACCAGATCCCCTGGTCTGAAGAAGAGCCATAGATTGACACAGGAGACGTTGATTGGCAAACCCAGTAAGTCAAGGAAGGAAAAGCGCACTAGAAGTAAGTTACAACAGTCTGAAAACTGTAAGGAAGAAGTTTGACGTCGTGATCGATGTCAGTACCAATTTAGACGACTTAAATTAAATTCAGAGAGCAACAATCTCGATAATGCGCTTCAATCCAGCAGAAAAGGACGGTCTAGAGTTCGATCCAAGTCTTCTTCGCGCCATTCTTCGGCTTCCACCAATTCCCGCCGTCCGAAGAAAAGTCTTGAATTGGAGCAGGTGACGCTGATTGGCAAACCAAGCAAGCCAAAGAAGGAAAAGGCCTCTAGAGGTAAGACATCAAAACCGTGGTCCAATATAAATTAATGTCAGACATCAACAATCTTGATCGTGTTCTAAAGCCGGCCAGGAAAGGACGTTCTCGAGTTCGATCCAAGCTCTCTCAACATCGTTTTCGTCCAAGAAGATCCAAGTCCAAGGCCTCTTCAACGAATTCCAAATACCTGGAGAAGAGAAAGAAACAAAGAAGACCGAGCATGTATGCCAATTACAAGAAAATGCTCAAGATGCAAGCCAAGTCCAAGAAGAGCAAATCCAAAGTAGGATTACGGCAGATAAAAGTTTGCCATGTTTTTCATTTATAATTTCAATTTCAGCTTGATGAAACTGCAAGAAAAAGTAGCAGAAAATTAGCTGCGCCAAAACCGCTGGAGGAAAAAAAGAGCGAGCCGCAGGTGAGAACGGATTTTTACTTTTTTAGGCCTAGTATAATTTAATTGTCCCTCTATTTTTTTCATTTTCAGTCTGACGGTGGGTTTGGCCGTACATTCTTTGGACCGAGTCCTCCCTCAGCCAAAAAGTCGCAGAGAAGTCAAAGAAAAGTGGGGCAACAATTCGACCTTATTTTAGAGAACCCCCTTTGCTATAATATAAAACTTCTAATTACTCCCCGTATTTTCAGCTCAGCAGTACTACCGAGTCGAGTAGCAAGGAGTTGAGATCGTCTCGCTCGTCAAGCAGAAGCCAAAGCAAGGTGAGATACCAACATATATTACTTTAGGCAAGAAATGCGCATTATAATATAATTTTTTGTCCTATTTTCAGCGCAGAGAATCCGGTCGTAAAACCTTTGGACCTTCTCGAGCACGCCAATCTGGCTCCAAAAATTCAACTACTGGATCAGACCGTCAGTCCAAGCCATCTGCTTCCAAGCAAGCCAAGACTTTGATGGCTCAATGCGAGAACTGTGAGTTTATTAGCTCCTAAAACCTTTTTAGAGCCACCAGTTCTCGGACATTTTAAGTCCAAAATCAATTTTCAAAATTACTACAATATCAAACATTCAATTTTTTGTCAAAAAAATCGCTTCAGCAGATTCTATTGCACTTACTACGAGTGTACAAACTGACCATCGTCAAATAAAAAGTGGCAAATGCCATTCGATAGCCCTTGAAAAGTAGATTTTTGAATCACTAATAATTTTCATTTCCCGGAGGCATTCTGCAAAAATTGAAGGTGGTTTCTTGTACTACTATTCAAGAGCTTTCGAATGGTATATATATCACCTCTTACTTGGTGATGGTTCGTTCGTACACTTCCCTAGTCAGAAAGTAATCACCATAAATTTTTAGTCGTTCTGTATGGTGGAAGTGGCTCCTATGAAAAGAAGAAGACCTTGAATTTGGTCATCAAGTCGGGAAGCTCCTCTTACGTGGCCAAGATTCCCATCAAGATCAACTCAGACAAGCCCAACGCCGATTTCAAGATTGGCGAATACTCTTTGAAGCCCTGATTCTCGAATATTTTTAGTGTATGAATAAATTTTCGGACTGAAATATCTTAAACTCGGCAGATTGGCTAACTTTGGCCATAAATCGACCCAATGTGATGTTATGTCTCTTATATTTTCTTCAAACATCCCAACTTACACTTGTAATCAAACGATTGATGCCTTTTGTCACCATCTTCCTTCCTTTTCTCCTCTCTTTTCCTCAAAGCATCTGTTTTTAGCCATCCTAGAGTAATATCAGTGTCATCCAGATCATAGTCGATACAAGTTCCATCCACAAAATAGACTTGAACGCTATAAGAATTGGGCTCGCTATGCAGTTTATCCTCATCTTCTTCGACCAATGCCAAAAATGGGAAATCAATGTCCTTGAGGTATCTATTGCCATCTAACGGAGGTAGATCAGTGTCGTATGAGTAAATATCATCGGCAAGGTACAGCTTGTATAATTTTACCGACGGTTTCCTAAAAAAATCGCAAATTAGTAACCAAAATCTAAGAAAATTATATTATTCTTGATCCTTCTATTAATATCTCTTATAAAAGCTCACGCTTCAGGTCTAAATCCATTCTGCTGGTATTTATAGAGTGATAGGCCCATAAAGTCTTTGATTTTGGCATCAGACTTAGCCTTGATATCCAAATATGTGGGAATTCCATGTTGTTTTTCGCCAAAAGTGTATATGACCTTGATCTTTTTTGAATCCGATGAGTTTGAGGCTTCAAACTGAGTGAATTCGTCGAACGGACTTGACTCAATCTCCTTTGGAGGCTCTTCGGACATTAATTTAGACAATAAACTCGTATTGTGGGTGTGGATTTCGACGAGGTTTGTTTCTTTTCGACTGAAGAGTTTATCAACTTGTTCCTGGTCCAAATGAGGTTTGATGACTTGTCTAAGGTCGTTGGTCCGTTTTATTCGTTTGCAGACCATCTGATTGGCGTATTCACGAGTTCCTAAAAGGAACGGGAGGTTATTTTGACCAAAATTGTAATAGGCAGGTCTAAAAATTTGGCTTACAAAGAAGGCAGTCAGAACCGTTCAATTTTTCTTATATTTGGAATGGAACTTCTTATCTGAACTTAAAAATTTTAGGCCTTCACTTGCAAAAACCATCGAGAGACAGACCAAAATTAAGGACATATACTATAACAATCTTGCCAAAAAAATAAAATTCCCTCACAAAACACGATAAAATACCCAAAATCACATTACAAACCCTCTAAAAACCAAAGACTCACCTTCAAACACATCCCGGTTCTCATCGAATTCCAACGCATCAATTTCATCAGGTTCATAGTCAACTTTGACCCATTTCTCTTGCTCCCCTCCTTTATTTTGATATCCCCCCTCATGAAAGCTCTCATCAACCTCTTCGTCTGACAATCGACTGTCGCTTTTGTCTCGTTTCAACTTCTCCGCGTTCTGATCTTCACATTGGCTGGGGACTTCGGCGGATCTTGAGCGAACATCCCTTTCCTTTCGCGGTAATTTGCCTTCAGCTGGAAAAGAAATTGTTGTGTTCTCTCCCCGTTGGCGTGAATCATTTTCCGTGCCATAACGGGAGTTTCGGACGGATTCTGGACGGATTCGACTAGGGAGACCACCGGGTTTTTGACGGCTAAAATATGAGCATGAATAAGATAAAATCATACAACAAAACACGTAATTTTCATCTTTAGAGATAAATTACAGCTCAGACAGGCTTTTGGCATCATGAATAAGGCAAAAAGAAAAAATCGAGATAAACTGTAATGTTTTTCATAAAAAGTTCAAAGATCCATACTGCCCTAGGTCAAAGATCTCAAAAAATCCAATACAAGCAACAAAAGCCCCTTACTTACTTTGATAAAGGTCCTAATATTGAGATTGCCATCAAATCCTCCGGCTCCACCGCCAGTTTATACCTAATTTCGTCCAGAATCTGTGCATTGTCCATGCCTACACCAACATCAACCCCAAAAGCGCTGAAAAAACAGAAAATTATTAAATAATTGGTGAATACTGTTTATAAGACCACGTCAAATCCATGTTTATTGAACCCGAAAAAACATTAACCCACGAAAAAACAGGAAAAAGAAAAGGAGACACTGAAAATCCAATAAAAACTCATGGATAATACGGAGAAGGGCAAAATAACAAATTTTAAAAATTTCTGATAAGCAAAAGCAATGTAAAATACCATATTTTCCACTTTTCGGACAAGAAGAAAAATAAATTTTGCAAAAAACAAAAATAAAAATTCGCGAGCTGCGCCCTCGCCGCGCTTGCAAGACGTCAATTATAAATTATACGGAGCTATATTTACGTGAAAATTTTGAAACAAAGGCAACAAAAAGTGTGTTGCAGACTGGGAAAGGTCTCAGGTAAACAAAAAACCGAAAGGAAGACGTCTCTCCCGATAGCACTTGGTTTAATTAAAAGAATCAAAGGTTATTCATGAACACCAGATGTGTTGACAGTATAACTGCGCCCGGCCAACTGACTAATTGCGTGGGAAAATAATCGAAAACACGTTGAGACAACAGGTCGGATAATCTGAAGAAGAGAGAGAGAGAGGAATTCGCCCAGTTTTGGATGTTGTTTTTCACTTTGCGAATGTTTTGAATGCCGGCTGAAAACAAGAAGAAACATGAAAACAGCGAAAGCCGGAGCGGTGTGGTGTTTATGTGTGTGGATGTTTTTGTGTGTTTCTTTTTGCGACTCTTCGAACCGTCCTCGAGGAGGACGGAAGGCTTCCGCCTTCGCTCTTATCAACACACCCGGGCCTCCCTTTTATGCATGAACGATTTTTATGCGCACAGTCTTGTGGAGCCACAATATTATTGTTGATACTGCGCCAATCTGGAGGCGTTGCAAAACAAGTGGGGCTTTAATGATCAGGCGGTGTTACGACAACATTGCAAAAAACAAACCAAATGTGGAAATTGAGAGCAAGAGTTTATTCAAGTGTCATTTCATTCTTTAAATACTCTAGACAATGTTTCTGGGCTTTTATCAGGTCAATTATCCATGACTAAAGGTTGGGACAAGTTTTTTGATTACAAACCATACAAACAAGTGTGGTTTCTTAACCGACAAACTTTTCCAAGATTGGAGTGGGTTGTTTTGGCAGATGTAACTAGCATTATTTGTCGGTTGGATATCAACAAATATTTCATTTCCTAACCAAAGACCAATTTAGAGATTGTCGGAAGCAAGTATCCTCGCAATTTATTTGAAAGCGCATAAATCTCGTATACTCGTTAATTCATAAATCAACATGTTTACTGTTTTGTTACTTTCCGCCGGGAAAACTGTTGACACCGCAGAATCCACAAGTCTGCTCGCAATCCTTCTTCATCAGCTGGAAGTAGGCCTAAAACAAAAAGTAATTAACGATACTCATGATGACAAAATCAACATACTTCCACCGAACATTGCGCTTTCTTTGCAGCGCATTCAGTTAAACGGTCTGAGCACGAGGATGCTGGCGCTGTGGTCGGTTGCTGCGCAGCTGTCGTTGTACCACATCCACAAGTTTGGGGACACAGAGAATTCATCAGTCTAACATACGCCTAAAAGGTTGTTATAATTTATAACATCTGTTAAAGTAGAAGGGAATTTAGTGGCCCTCTTACCGGAATTGTACACAGTTGGCTTTTCTGCTTACAGTCCGGTGCCTTATCAACTCCTGTACCACACGCTGGAGTTGTTTGTTGAGGCTGGGTTGGCTGCGGCGTTGTTGGGCATCCGCATGTCTTTGCACAAAGTTTGGCCATTAATCGAAGGTAGGCTGGTTGACCACAGAGTTGAATCTTTTGAGGGCATTCGGCTACTTGATCAGCGCAACCGGTAGTTGGCGTCGTAGGTGTTGTCGGTGATGTGGGGGTAGTTGGTGTGGTTGGGGTTGTTGGCGTTGTGGGTGTCGTTGGAGTGGTTGGCGTTGTTGGTGTAGTGGGAGTTGTAGGCGTTGTTGGCGTAGTCGGGGTTGTTGGTGTTGTGGGAGTCGTTGGTGTTGTGGGAGTCGTTGGGGTTGTTGGCGTTGTGGGAGTCGTTGGGGTAGTTGGTGTTGTAGGAGTTGTTGGCGTAGTCGGGGTTGTTGGCGTTGTGGGAGTAGTTGGTGTTGTGGGAGTTGTTGGGGTAGTTGGTGTTGTTGGGGTTGTTGGCGTTGTGGGTGTTGTTGGAGTTGTTGGCGTTGTTGGTGTTGTAGGCGTAGTTGGAGTAGTTGGCGTGGTTGGGGTAGTTGGTGTTGTAGGAGTTGATGGCGTGGTTGGGGTAGTAGGCGTAGTTGGGGTGGTTGGAGTTGTCGCCGTCGTAGGCGTTGTGGGAGTTGTAGGCGTAGTTGGGGTGGTTGGGGTTGTGGGCGTGGTTGGTGTTGTAGGAGTTGTTGGCGTGGTTGGCGTAGTTGGTGTTGTTAAAGTTGTAGGCGTAGTTGGGGTGGTTGGAGTTGTTGGTGTTGTGATAGTAGTTGGGGTAGTCGGAGTCGTTGGGGTTGTTGGAGTTGTTGGCGTCGTAGGTGTAGTAGGGGTTGTTGGAGTAGTCGGAGTTGTTGGCGTTGTGGGCGTTGTAGGCGTGGTTGTTGGGGTGGTTGGAGTGGTCGGGGTAGTGGGCGTAGTGGGTGTAGTGGAAGTAGTTGGAGTGGTTGGTGTAGTCGGAGTCGTTGGAGTTGTTGGTGTTGTAGGTGTTGAGGGGGTCGTGGAACTTGGACCTAAATGTTCGTCTTGGTTGACTTAGATCTTACAGCAAAAGGGCAGACCGCTGATGGTAACACACTCGGGGTTAGTGGATAAAAAACATGAACCGGTTGGGCACGCTGAAATGTGGTAGTCTACACATCCTTTATCTTACGAGTTCCAACTACACTTCCGTCGGGGCAGAACTGTGCATAAAGCGGTGTAGACAGAGCGCTAATGAATATCAATGAAAACGCCGTTTTTTCAAAATACATGATTTGCGGGTGCGTTTTAATACAAGTGAATTTAAGGAATTTCGAGTCTATTATTTATACAACGTTTGACCTATGAGCTGCCTTAGGTATGTCTTGTTAGGACAGTCGTCTGTCCAAACATTTGTAACCAAATCTGCAATGTTTTCAAGCGTCACTGTTTTTTTTTCAAGTCCAGCGTGGGACATAGTCTCTATAGTGTATCTGTTACAGTGAATTCCATGGAGCCAAATCCGTCACAAAAAGAAACTGTGAACATAAATTTGCTGCCCGAATGGAGTTCGGTTTTTTGGTCTGGGAACGCGCATGATTCCCCTGTGGCCACGGACACAAGACGCGTCATATTTTATAATAGTGGGCGTTTGAAAAAGCGGCACAGAAATGCCGAATTCTTAACTGATAACACTCTTAAATAATGGATCCTAAAAAGCTGTAAATCTGCTCATCCGGTCGACAATGATTTATTGCTGTGCGGTGGGGGAGGGAAACATTGTTCCCAAAATGGCAGCAGTTCTTTGACTATGGATCATTTTTGTAAAAGATGGGCTTGAGATACGCTATGTAAAATCTGAACCAACATATTTATTTTGTTTGAATTGTATTAATAAAGTTTACGATGCTATGGCTTGATTATTTGGGTAACTCGCAACCTGAGCTGCATTAAAGTTTGCGTGAATGAAATTAATACTTTTACTGACGTCTTGAATCTGGCTTTACAAACTTCAGATACCTTGAAGATGAAAACGCCGCCCTCCATGACGCAGACTTACCGTAAATCATGCTGCGCTTGCGCAATGTTTGTTTAATCAAGGCAATTTTGTTTCGGAGAAACTTCTTCTGATATTCAATCTGCCCTTCTTTTCCTCTGGCTTCCGGAGGTCTCTTCGGCCCATCTTCCTCGCGAAGCCAAAGAACGAATTGAAGACAATAAAAATTGCGCATCTCTCCTTCAGATTTCTCAAAAAGATATTTCGCACGGAGATTCATGTACAAAAGCTGCGCGTGAGTTTTATGGACGACGTGAATAAACCATGAATTGAAGTTTGGCACTCTGGTAAGTATTTTATAGTCTTTTGCATTTCCTTTTATTGCTCTTTAATATTCCACGTTTTGTTTATTACCTGCATTATAGCGCAATAAGGGCCGCCCACAGTCAAATCACCTGCTTTTAAAAGACTAAAAATATGGCTTCTCTTTTATGACATCCCTAAAGGCTCCAACATGCTCATTCCCATTCCATGACCTTATGCACTGCTGAGTGCATTCTTTTTTGCGCACGGAAGTAAATGTGATAAAGCTGTCGGGCCAAATCAGATCCTGTCCTCATCCTTTGAGTTCGCGGACAAGAGTAGGTGGGCATTGTAAATTAACTTAATTTCCGGTCAAAAAATAGAATACGGCGAGGTAAAAGATTGACGCTGTTTTGCCCTACTTCGTTTATGCTGTTCTGCGGTCTAGCATGAATGTATAATATATGATATTTTTGTTGTCTTGTTTTTCACACGCACCAAAGGAACATAAAATGTGATTCTGGGAATATAGGACAGGCCGATTCAATCGGTCTTCGGCATTATACACTTTTAGGTATTATTTTATCACAAAAAAATATTTGATGTTCGATTTTTTTCTCTTATTAAAGCGTTTTTTGCAAAAACCAAAAATTTTTCCGTTTGTGACGTCTAAGTCTCCGCACTTGAACTCTTGATGACTTACGAGAGAATGAATGTAGTGTCGGAAGGATGTTCAAATAGTTTTGTCGCGGCGACTATTTTTTGTTTTTATCTGTTCGAAGTATTAAAATTCTTCAAAGGGATGTGCCCTACTTCAAGCAGACTACTTGAAAGATAAGGGGGAAGTTATGGTAAATTTTTTCGTGGCGCCGGCGGCATCTAGCAAAAGGAGGAGCGCCTTTTTTCCGAACATTATTCAATTAAACCGTCCTCAAAGAGTTTGACTGAGATTTGCCGTTTAAGGACTACCCAGTTTTCATTCGAGTACCGCCCGCTCTATGATGTCTTCTCTTTCAGAGATGATCATCCGAATATGGGTACAGTCTTGCTTAGTCACCGCTATCTTATTGTTTCCACTGCGAAGTATTGGTCTGCAAAACAACAATCTTGTCATGGGTACTGTAACTGGGGCTCGTTCACGCAACACATCGTTGCGAACCGCCGCAGCGAATTTGAATTTTGAATCGGATTCTTTTCCCTGCGATTATTGTGATCTGGATACATGTACGGCGAAGAAAAGGACGTCAAGGTCGTCAGGGCGTGAAGTCTTTTGTTTCTCCAAGAGGAGTGTTAATGAGGGTGAGCTTTGATTTTCCGCTGGCAAGACTTTTTCCGCTTTCACAACGATTATTTTTACATGTTTCAGACGACAACGATGAGCCGACATCAACCTGCATAACAGACGAGGCCGAATTAAGATACCTTGTGCTAGCAGAGCGGCTAAAAGACAGTAATACTTGTCAGCCAGCAAAAGAAGATCCTAATCTGAGGATATGCTGGTGTAAGGCGTCCCTCCGCAGGAGGTAAGAGACTAAATCTTCCCATTTTATGAACATGTTTTGCGGTATCTTTACAAATTATTTTAGTCTTTCACGTGTGGAGCAGTTGCAAGAACGAAGCCGGCTTCGTTTTGCTACTGGAGCCAAAGGTGGCGTCAAACTGGTTCATTACCAAAGTGCGGATCAAAAACAGGTCACACAGAACTACGAAAATATTATAAAGGTAAAATTACCATCTTCAAACCGGCATTTTCTACATATTATTTACTAAATACCATGATGATTAAATTTTCAGTCGCCACAGACCCTCCGGCAAGGTCCTCGAGTCCAAGCCTCCGGTCTTCAACGCTCCGGTTCTACAGTTCCACCGACCCCTCAAGATTTCCATTCAAGGCATAAAATTGCCTCGACTCATGGTGGAATTGCTAGTCGATTGACGAATCCCCGGAGGCCATCTTCAAGCCCATTTGCGGACTCGGCTAGCCTGAGCCGGCCAAGTGCTATCGCCTTATCATCAGTGATGATTATTTATTATCTTAGGGAATTTTAGTGATAATTTTAACTGTAATATTGAATACAGGTAACTATATATTATAGATTGATCTCTTGATATTATTTATATTTTCTGACAACATAAAAGTTTGTATTCTGAAATGTTTGGTGAACGCAGTATAAAATTAATTAAAGAATTTTTGCAAGCTTTCATTGGCCTTCAAGCGATAAAAAACACTTTTTACATCAATGACTAGCACCTTACGGAAGAGTAAGCTACACACCATTTCCAGATGGCTCTAGAATTTCATTCATTCCAAAATCCAACAAACTTGAACACACGAAAATCAATCAACGTCAAAAAAACTTTGTACAGCATCCAGTTGTACAAACAAATTTCGG
Organism: Bursaphelenchus mucronatus; assembly: GCA_025436335.1. Taxonomy (NCBI): domain Eukaryota; kingdom Metazoa; phylum Nematoda; class Chromadorea; order Rhabditida; family Aphelenchoididae; genus Bursaphelenchus; species Bursaphelenchus mucronatus. The sequence goes on from CM046359.1 coordinate 3,660,209, forward strand.
AATCCACGTTGAGCCGACAAGCCGAATGCTCATCTTGCACATAACTTTTGAAATGCAGAAGTTATATTATTTTTTCCTTTTAAACCTTGTAGTTATTTATGCTATTCAAACAACAACAACATATCCAATATGCAAGGATAAGTTGAAATTGTGCGTTCTTTGACTTCTCCAACTCCCAAGTTTAAGTGTTCAACGGAAATTGCATTTTCTTTGTTTCCAGATGCCCGATGTATGCCCAGCACGGGTTTTGCGAAAGCACGTACTACTCGCTGCGGCAGCGTGAGGACATGTGCCCCAGGAGCTGTGGGTATTGCAAAGAGTCAGAATGAACGCTCACGTTGATCGATAAAATAAATGCTCTTCTTAAATTGAAATTTTATGGAACGTTTGCTCTAGTAAGGGCATTCAGAATCTCTAAAAAAATTTTTTACGTGCGCATAACTAGTCGCAACTTAAATTCTAAAACTTTTAGCTTACAGTTTCATCGTTCGATATTCATAAAAATATATACGCTACATTTGGGTGCGTAAGTTCCTCTGCCTATCTTACAATTCCAATATCTGTCAATGCCCTTGATCTCCGGGATTTTTTCATCAGCATTGATGCTGACTTTTGTCCATATGACAATTCACCCTTATAAAAAACAGCTTTAACTCCAAATCCCCGTCGACCTTGGTGCCACTCCAGCTTTCGTTCCAAGCCCCAAAAAATCCGGTTCAATCTCAACTCACCCACCAAAATACCAAGCTCAGAAGATCCATATTGAAAGTATAACTTTCAGTATATTTGCAAAGCCTCCATTGGAGCGTCCATCTAATCCCATTTTATTCAAATAAATCCAATCAAATCCGATTTCTTCGTTGCGGCGAATAAATTTCTTTTCTCCTTTTGTTGCGCAACCCCCAAAAAGTCATCATGGTTGGGAAAGGAGTAATGTAAAGGTTACTTTCACTTCGGCTTTGATTAGATCTTCTCGTTCGATAAGAGGTTTGGCGTCGTAAAGGCTTTAATTGCAACTCCTAAGGTGTTTTTGGAGCTTTATGGTATTTGGGGTGCATTTTGAGGATGTTTTAGGGGTTCGGAACCTGTTAACAATAACTCGGAAGGAATTGTAATTAGAAAAATGCAACTGACACTGTTTTATAGCCCTTTCAGTAGGCGATTACCAATCGAATTTTACAGGAGTAGAGGGTGGGAAATTTTTGAATATTTTTTTTGTTTTTGTCTCTCATTTTCACGATCAAAAGGAATTTCTCAGTGCACAACGCTGCAAATCAATTTTTATTTGCACGCCATGCCGGGATATTCAATGATCTTTTTTCGCGCGAAAACAAAGTAAAAGTTGACATTCTGATTATAACTCTTCCGGCTCTCGCTGGAATAAATTTATCTTTCGTAGAAACTTAAAATTAAAAAAAATCCTAATTTTGGCCAAGTTTTGACCTCCAAATCCTAATTGTTTCTGAAATAAACAAGTAAAAATCTTTTTGGGTCTTAACAAATGTAATAGCTAACGTCTACAAACCTTACACTTGCCTATAAATTGCCAAATCAGAGGCAAACAGGTCCCCTCAAACTGAATTGTGCCCCTACCGTATCGTCTTCTTCGTCGCATTTCTGATCCGTTATTACACAACGCCCTCGCGGTTGAATTTAATTTTTTTATGATGTAGAAACCGGTGCCGCTGTAATAAATGAGGTGGAATGGAGCGGGGCCGGTTATGTGATCGCTTGTTTTATTTTTCCAATTAATTTCGGCATATGAGATTCCATCAAATATTCCTAAGGATTTAAATGTGTCTGGAAACGGCGTTGTGATTCGGCTTGGCTTTAATGGCGTCATGCAATCTTGGAATGGGAAAGGGATTTAGACTGTTTCGACGATGACAGTCATAATGTTTGTTGGGTTTGGCAGTAGAACAGTATGGTTGATTTATAATTATTACAGTAAGGTTTTATTGAATGATTAGCCCATAACCAAACGTTAATGTTAACAGAGTAAGCACTAAAAGTGCAACGGTCAGATTTTGATTAGAATAATAACTTCTATTCTAAGATTTTAATAAAACTTGGCACAAATTAAGACTCAATTTTTGCAATATGTTTGCAAATTTTAAAGAAAGGAACAAGTCAAAAGTTCGGGGCTTTTTCGGTTTTAAGAAGCCAAAGTTTACAAGATGGAAGGACGATCATATAGCAAAAACTTACTCTTTTCCGAGAAAAATTGGCCAAAGCATATCTTTTGTCCGGTCGACTTTCGCCATTGTTTGTAATTTCTCGAAAAAAAATTGCTCAATATCTCGGCTATGCCTGCCAATATTTTCAAATATTTGCATGTCTTCTTCGAAATTTTTGCTCAAAAATTATAGGAAAATCAAATATTCTTGCTTGTACTACAAGCTTTGTAAATTTCTTTGACGAAAAATTTAAAGACCTCCGAGCAGCTTTGTTAGAGCTTTTTTTTCTTGATAACTTTGTAAAACTACCGTATCTTCTACAAAAATTGACCGTTGTTTTGTTCGAAAAAAACAAAACTTTTTCAGAAATCAGTAAAAATCAATGATTTGTTCTTTACACCCAATAATATTAAAATTTGATGATATTTCCTTTTGAATTACCGTTCTACAGCCAACTAGTTACACTACGACAAATATTATAGCTTTTTTGGTCAGCAAGCAACTTTGTTAGCCCCTATTCCTATTTATTCCCCATATTTGGATCGAAACCAGCTTATGGTTGCTTAACCCAGTTCTCGACCCGATCTTCGACCATCCGTATCTTATTCCAATGCCATTTTCCGAAATCGCCATGCCTTCATTTATTCATCGATGCGACGAAAACGCCGCCGCAACCATTGAAGATACGTTGCCGACGAATGGCTCTCTGTAAAAGATCACCGAGATCTCCGGCATTTCCCTTTGCATACGGCATTTCGTTACGAACCGCACGTATTTCCACGGCTCGACAGGTACGGGAGAAATGCGGGGGAAGACGCAATCTCGTTCAGCCAAGAATGATCTTTAAAAAGAGGTCAGCATGGAAGACAGAGCTCATTATGGACATTAAGTTGGCTGGGGGAGAGGTCGGGCCTTAGATCGGATATTTGATTTTGAACAGCGGGTTACTGTAGCTGACGATGATTTAGGGAAAGGTCCTGTTAAGAGGAGAATTCATACGACGATGATTTAAAAATCGTGTTAGGAGGAGAAGTGATGTGATCGTACTCTCTTGGTTTGTTGTAGTATGCATTGCCGGTGAAATTGGGAGGTTTACTTTGGTGGCAATAGGCCACAGTACCCGATGACAGTTTTGATCTCCGATTTAGATGATTCTTGGGATACGGTCTCGCAATGATGATTTTATATACAAGATAGTGAAAAGTAGAATTTTATTTAAAATGTGTAAAACCATTAGCTTCTACTTTGCAGAAATCTTTGGGATTTGCAAGGCAAAATTTGACCAAAATCTCGGATTTTTCTTTTGATTTGCGGTTGGAATATTGCGGACTTTCTGGGAAAGCAATTGAAAAATTTCTCTGCAAAAGAAACAATTTGACGGGACACATTTAAGGTTTTTCCTTAGCCTATTTTCCTTATCCTCTAATTCTGTGGCAATGTTGACATTGAACTTGCTAACGCTGATGTCGTGACCTTTTGACGCCTTATTGGTTCCATTTTTCTTCTTTCAGTCTCAATTTCTAGCTCTTCCAAGACTACAATAGCCTTTTTATGCATCCAACATTATCAATTTTGCTGATATTCGAATTACCCATCACATTATAGCATTCTTGTTGTTCGCATTATCACCGTTTTTTGCACAAAAGACATCCAGCTGGGTTACGTAGTTTATTTGCAGTTTTGTAGGTTATGTCAGCGACAGTTTTTCGCGGCGAAAACAATCGCTTTGTTATGACAGAAGCGGAATATATGTCATGGAGACCTTTTGGCTTCTAGTTGATCATGGAGAAGAGATACGAGGAGGGACGGTGGAAGGGGCCGTTGTTATTTTTTGAGGGACAAAAGTTCGTGGAGTAAAATACGTGTTTCACACGTTTGTATGTAACTTTTTGCAAGAAAACAGAAAGTTGCATAGTATATATGTATCTTAGAGGTTGTTGGTTTTAATTTTGGCCGTTTCGAGGGAAATTTTAGTGTTACACTTTGAGCGCTTCCACCGTAAAATTACTCTAAATACAACAGTAAATAGCATCAATTCTGGGCTCTATGGCGATCCGTTCCACTCTGAGTAAATTCTCCCCAATTTTTTGATCCAAAATTATTTTACACCCCCAACTTTTCGGTTCAACCTTCATTTTCCCTCCTAACTTTCCCTTCGAACCTTGTAAATCCCAAAATTACCATCCCGAAAATGCTCACAAAAAACCGTTCGGGGTTTTTTTGGTGATCCCTGTTATTGGTCTTGGAACCTTTTTGTCTGTTTCGAACTTGTAATTACAACCCTTAGGTAATCGTTTTTTCTCTGGGATCTCTTAAGCCAACCCTCTTTCTAACTTTCTCTCTTTTCCGTCTCTAAGTTTGCAATAGTCCCTGCTAAAAATCGAAAATTTTCCGAAGACGCATCGGAGCTAAATTGTCGGATGTTTCGAACTGTTTTTCCTCTCCCTGAGGCAGTTAATTACACGCATTCATAACCATCTTTGGTTTTTTGCGCGCGACCGGTTCGTCCGATCTCTGTGGTCGTTGTATTGGGATAGGGAGAGTTTCGGCAAAGCCTCTTAATTTGCTTAGTTTCATTTTCTGCGGAGGGTCGCGGATCCAGGAGCGCACTGACCTTTCCCTCCGTTCCTTGTTGTTTCGAGCGATTGTTTTGTATAGATAAATGAAGTAGCTTGAAAGGGAAAGTTCCTGAAAGGATTTGGGGAAATTGAGGAGGGCGGCTTCTGGAAATCCTTGAAGTGGGATTGCTGGGGTTCAGAAAAAAGTGATTTTGTTAATTTAAATTCTATGAAGTTAGTGTTCAATGCGGCACCTATAATTTAATGATACTTGAAACTGTTGGAGCCAAAATTCTTGACTCCATTTGTACGTAGAGAGATCCCACAAAAAATCATCTCGGTTTTACCAGTGACATCTTTCCTTGTAGCTCTAAAATATTACTGTTGACAAGAAACTTTGTTTACAGGGAGTCCTCCGAATCTGACGCTTTAGCTTTTTACCAAAACTCCTAGACAAACCTTGACCTCCAGTCGACATAACTCTCGATAAGATTTAAGTTCAATTCTGAATAATCTGTTTGCTGAGACGTGAGCTTTTTTTTATTTTTCATATTGTTCCCCCCGGATAACCTCTTTGAGGTCGGAGGAGCATCAAAGAAGGGCTTTTGTAGGGTTGGAAACCGGGTTCGGATCCGTCTTTTGTCAATATAAAAAATATATTTTGAAGTTAAACGTATGGACACTTCCGTGGTATTTTTAGGATAATTACTGAGGAAGTGGATAGAGCTTTTTTTTTAAATTTTGTATACACACTCTGAATTGTCGGTATTTCAATTCCTGAACATTTTAGTTTTCGTTTTATACGCACAGCCAAAATCAGAAATGTTTTTAGAGAGTAGGTAAAATGAGGAGAGCCGGTCAGACAAAAAACGTTTTTCGGTCAAAACTTTCCACATTTTTCCGTAAAAAAATCTTTTCCGTGCAATTATTTTTTTTTTCATCCGTCACAATCACCGCTTTTTTAAGTGCAAAATTTCACAAAAAAGTCCAAATTTTTGTGTCATCAAACCACAAACTCTTTTCTGAACCTGGCGTAATAGTTTTATAAATGCCCGTCTTTTATGATTCCAGTTTAAGTGATTGCTATTTTAATTTGTTAAATAAATACTACCTCTCTCTTCCTATTTTCCCTCACTTCCGTTCGCTTTCCGGTTCAACGACGAAATTACGAGAAAGTGACTAAAATCAGGTCAATCGAGGCTTTAACGGCATAAATAAATAAATGGAGGCGGGTAATTGTAAGGCGTTGCCGGAACTCACAGTAATCGTCATTTGGGAACTTTTTAATGTTGAAAGTTACCAAAAGGGGGAGGGATCAAAAGGCAATGCTCAAGTTTTGATAAAACTAGGAATAAGTTACGATTAGTTCTTGCTAAGGCGTTGAGGCTTGTTTTTTTACTCGTGCCTTTAGGAGCCAACTAGATTTTTAGACCAAAAGTTAATTCAACTTTATTTTGTTCCATATTTTTGATCACAAGATTGGTTAGCGTTATTGAAACCTCTTATGAAGTAGTTCTAAGAAAAGTGCAGCGTTGAAGGCTGTTTAGAACGTCTGGATTATCTTTTAACTCTTTTTCGGTACTTTAATTTGGCAAGAATTTACCGTTTATAACTTTATAGATCTTATAAATCACCAAAATATTTTTTGTCACAATTTTAAGAGGCGCTTTCTTTGATTTATCAGATCTGCAGCTCTTTTTTGTGTCTCATTCTCTTCTGTCCATTTCCTTTACTTTTTGACTACTAATCAATTACTAATCAACGAAACCGGGTTGATTTCTTCGACCGTTACCTTATCCACATTTTTAACCCCCTCATCGCGCTGCCACTAGTCACTTATTTAGTAACAAGTCGTCTCCATCGTTGATTGATTTATTGAAACTTTAAAAGCTTTGAATTTCAATGTCCGAAGATTCGTTTGAACTCCGCTCCATCAATGTTGATTCTTCGGACAGTTAATCATCTCGAGGTGGTTGCTCGCTGATCCCTTTGTTCTCGCGCGTTTTAAAACCTTGTTTGGAACAAGCCCTCAGGATATTTCGAGAAGAGGATCCAAAAATTAAGGGGTTCTGAGCTTTTGTTTCACGTGAAAAGGTCAAAAAAGCAAAAAAAAATAGAAGTCCATTCAAGACAAAAGACAAAATGGGACTTTTAAAATTCACTTTAGCACCCAATACAGTAGATGAAAGCTTGTTCATCCCAAATAAATTGATGACCTTTTTCTCGTCTCACCTGTGTCATGGTGATTTATTTCGCGCAATTCTTTAAAGGTTACGGAGAGTAATGTCGTTCCCGGTTCTTATCAAGATTTGTTGTTCGTTGTTGTTTCGTTTGTTTTTTTTTGGTTGTTAAAGAAATTTCGAGATGTCCGACACAAAATTTCAAAAGCGATTGAAATTCTTTCGAGGGATGTCAGACCGGACAGGAAAACATTGGGATATGGTAAAATTGTCCAACCTCCTTGTGGCAAACGGCGGATGACCCTATTTTTCTGGGCAGGTCAGCACTTTCTATCATCAGTTTTTACCTTCAAAATTTTTGGATATTCGCGTCATAAGAGCCCAAAAGACCTTCGAAAAATACTTTCCCGAACGCCACTTTGCTATATTTTCTATAATAATCAAATTTTAAAAATTTTTAAAAAATTTCAAAAATGTTGCAATTTTGATGCAGTTTCAGGCTTGAATAAATCGTGTTTTTGCTACCAGCGAGGAGTACAATCTTATTACAACAAATCTTTTTTTTTACAGTGCCTCATTTTCTGTGCTCTCTCGCAAAAAATCCGTTAAATATCTGAGCTGTGCCTAAAAATTGAAAGCTAAAATTTTCAGGGATGGATGTGTAGTCTATACAGCGTGTATGTACAAGACTTTAAGGAAATCGAAAAGTGTCTTTACCTTCACTGCGACCTCCAATGGACAAAATTTTCTTTTATTCACCATTATCGTCTTACAGCCACTCCAAACTGGAGTTATTTACAAACAAACCTCTGCTGTACACATAAGTTGTGACATTTGAAGTGATTTCTGCAAAATTTATTTTTCATTTTTTCAAATTTCGTTTCTTCGAAGACTGTATACAATGTAACCTACTTGTATACAATCTTCGTATATTTACGTGACCCCAATTACCCCGTCCCCACGATTATATACAATTCCCGTTATTTTAAAGTGCGTAACCCAGTTTTTTTGTGTCCTCCCATTAACTCACTTTTTTGACCCCATTCCCTTCACCTTCCACATCACATCGTATACATCAAAACCACTTTCGCAGACAATAACATTACTATATTACTATTTAATTTTCTTACAAGTTCTTGATTCATTATGAGGAAGTCTTTCTAACGGAATCTTAAATTTTTTTTGTTTCTTACGCCTTCTTTTGGAAATCCCCGATTTTTTTGGAGGTACCCCAAAATGAACCTTCTCAATTTTCATCAAGTATTGCAATTATACTCTGTAATGCCCATATATCAATCCCCAAAAATTTTAGCTTACAATCTTCAGGCACAGCCAAAATATTCAATGAACTTTTTGCAAAAGAGTGCGAAAAAGAGGAGAGTCGGCCAGACAAAAAAAGTTTTTCGTCAATAATTTTTCGAGTTCCGCTGTAAAAAGTGTATTCTTTATAGTAAGATTGAAACATGACAAATGCAAAATTTTTGAAATATTCTTTTTTTTGTTTTATCACGGACAAAGCCGATTTTTGTTCAACTTTCGACACAAAAATCTCGATCGTTTCTGCAAAGAGCCAACCAAAATTTCCGCATATTTATTGCATTGTCCTAAACTAATGTTTTGTGATGTTTTAGCAAAATTGAATCATCTAATTTATAGAAATTCCGTTTTTTTAATCTCTAGACTACTCTTTGTACCAAAATGAACAGTTTTTCCTCCCATTCCACAAAATCTTGACCCTCTCCTCGTTTTTCACAATTTTCCCGCTTTCAGACGACTTTTTCTCCATCTTTGATTCTCCATTGTCTCACCCGAAATTACCTTGTATTTCCAGCGGCGATCGGGAACTTTCGATACCTTTTATTCGTATTTGACCCAGACATCAATCAAAATTTTTCGACCAATTAATGGGAAATACTTTCAAGTCATCGATGATCGCGTAACGCAACATTTCCAAAAGAAATTAACTCAAATTTCAGAGAAAAAGTGAGATTTGAGCATAAAATTGAACATTATTGTACATTACACTTGATTTTTTGGAAATTTTGGAAATGAGACGGCTAGAATCTGCGTTTTTCTGGTATGGCCGACTCGTTGCAAGACATCCCATTCCATTTCTGGTAAGAATTTATAATTTATAATCATTTGTTGCATTTTGTTGCAATTTGTGGCGAAGTGTCACAAAAATTATTGGAGATTTGTTATCCAAGTTTTTGGTCAGAGTGAAGATGAAAGTGGCGTAAACTGACGAGTAATGTCATAATAATAGTTTTTCAGTTGCTTTACGGCGTGTCCAACTTACTTTCGACGAAATTTTAACCGAAATTATGATAGTTGACCTATAATTTACCCACTTTTCTCTCAATTTTTCTGTTTTTTAGATATTTCCCATTATAACGACTCTGATCTCATGTGTTGGCCTGTTCAATTTCCGTTCGCAAGATGATATATGGGACATTTATTCACCTCTAAATGCGCTCAGTCGGATAGAAGAGAAGGGCATGGAAAAGTTCGAATATGTTGCCGCAACTCATCATTATCGGGTAAGTTTTTTATTGTCATGAAGTTTAGGTCTTGTTCTATCTATGAAAATCTATTTTGCTTTTAGATTCAAGTTCTGGTGGATCGAAAAGACGGCGGAAATATGATGAATTCCGAGAGTTTGAAGGAACTGGCGGCGGTAAATAAATTCATCGTGGAGAATGTCACAGTATCCGATCGAGGGAATTTGTTGACGTATAAGGACCTCTGTGGAATTTATTGCAATGAGAGCAATGCGTTGGTTATTGGGTTCATTCAGGTGAGGAGATTTGACGATATTGATTTAGTTGGTTCATGAATAATGTAATGTCGATTTTGACTAGGAAATCTTGGACCTTTTCTTTGGATCACATTCTCGGGGCTATTTATGCGAGGTTTTGGTGGATGTCGTTTTTGCTTTCACCATGATCACTATGAATTTAAAATTAGATAGACGTTTGATATTATCCTTGATTTTTTTGGTCCTTGCTCTGTAAATTTTTTATTGCAAAATTGTGAAAAATCATATTCTTTTTTCCAGGCAGCAATGAACAACCCTTCCGGCTCTCTGAACTTTGTTTTGACCTATCCAAATGCCATTGCTCTGAACAACAATGTCTTTCTTGGCTACTCATTGGGAAAGTTCACCACTGAAAAACAGGAAGATCTAGATGTGATTAAGTCCTTCAGGCTATTTATTCTTCATTATATGGTAAGATCTTTAATTTTTTGCCTGTTTTTATTAGTTACCTAAAATTGTGAAAAATCTGAATTTTCAAAATCTTAGGTTGATCTCAACATGCCAAATGGTCGAGCCATCCGAGATGACCTCGAAGACAAGCTTCTACAACTAATTGAAACCGCTTCTCACGAATCTAAGACCTTGAATTTCGCTGTTTTGAGTCGAAATCGCGAGCTCTACGAGCAACGTCAAATTACAGTCACCGCAATCCCTTTTTTGGGCCTTACAGGAGCTGTGCTAACTGCTTTTATGGTGATAACTCTTCTGGACGATCCGTTATATAAGTCTCAATGTGTTGAGGTGGGTAAAATCATATTACCCTGATAAAAAAATGTAATTTTTAGGCAATTTTCGGTGTGATCTCCCCTGGAATGGCACTGGTGACGACGTTTGGGCTTGTCTGGGCTGCTGGGCTTCCATTTTCGAATATTCTGACAGTGGTGCCGTTTTTAATTATTACTATTGGAATTGACGATGCTTTCTTAATTTTGGCTGGATGGAGACAGTCAAGGTAAGAAAATGAGTTTAAATTATTTTTTGAAAAGTTTAGCCGACTTTTCAACTCGCAAAAAAATTTAAGATTTATATTGATTTCATAACTAAATTTTTCTTAACATGAGGTAATTTTTGTCTATACTGGAATTATTGTTGAAATGAATTAAATTTTGTGTTAAATGATCAGTTTTACTGTTTAAAATGAGGGATAAGGAGATTGACTGCCACTTTTACCATTTCACACTCATTTTCACTTTTTTAGTCCCCATGCCGACTTCGAAACTCGAATGGGCGAAAGTTTGGCCAAATCCGGAGCCTCAGTCTCCGTGACATCGATCACGGACGTCCTTTGCTTTGGTGTGGGCATCATTTCCAATATGCCGGTGGTCCAGCTCTTCTGCATTTACACTTCGATCGCCTTGGCCATCGACTTTGTGTATCAGCTCACATTTTTCGCTGCGATTTGTGTTTTCTGCGGGAAAAGACAAATCGAAATTGAAGAAAACATGAAGTCAAGTACTGAGAGCTCTGTAAGTTGATTAGTTTTGTGGAGCTGCATATTTCGGAAATTAGAGTTTTATGTTATCCATGGTGACTGATCCAAATTTAGAAAAATGTCTCAAGGTTTTGCTAAATTGAGGTGTTAAACAACTCTAGGTTTTCTTGGACGACCTTATTCTGATAAAATACATATTCTTTCTTTATTTTAACTAAATTTTTAGACACTACATTACCTAAAATGTAGTGCAATATAAATTTTTATGTTTTCAGACCAATGGAAGTATCTCTTCCCACGGATCTTGGCGTAAACATCTTATCCGCAACGCTGAGCGTCTAAAAAGGGCCTTCAGTTTCCGAAAATCTTCCGAAATTGATCTTCCCGTTCCTACAGAGCCTAAGGGCACATATCTCCAATGTTTTGTCGGCGCCCTCCACTCATGGCCCGCGCAATTTGTGATCCTCGCAATATTTTCGGCCCATTTGCTTGTCAGTATTTACTTCTGCACAAAAGTTAACACCAACTTTGACATGGAGAATTTGTATCTGAAAGAATCGCCGTTGACGCCGATCTCACGGAAAATGCAAGAATTCGTCTTGAGCGAAAGTTTCGTAGTCAATTTTGTGGTCGATCCGATGCCACCATTCCAAAAACAAGAAGAAAGAGACTTGTTTCATCAAATGATCGGTGAATTGGAGAATATCCCCAAATTTGGAATGGGAAAGAAGGGAAGCACTGTGTGGACAAGGGATTACGAACAGGTAGCACATTTTTTTGTAATTTTTCTGAAATTACGGTGGCTGTAAGGACGTAAATTTTAGATTTTTGTAGGTGTGCCTTCTAAGGCATTGCTAGATATTTTTTTATACTTTTACTAGACACGGATCTATATTATCTATAACGTGAACATGTTGTTCACTTGTTCTTTTTTTGATTTTTTCCATGTTACAGTTTGATTTTAGATATAAAATCTAAAATTCTTGAGAGAGTATTTTACATTAATTTGTATTCCATTTAATTTAAGACTGCTGAGTTCTGGCCAATGGAAGAGGAAGATATCTGGGCGCCTGCTGTGGTGCTCAAAAATTACAGAATGTTCAATATGGACCCCAAAAATATCCATACTTTGTGAGTTTTTGTCTATATTTGAGTCGCAGATCATTTTTTGAACCGAATTATCGATTTTTGAGAATTTACAAGAAAATCCGTCATCGTGACAGTTTTTCATTGTTGGGAAATGGTATTTTGGAAAGTCTAATTGCCTCGTGTTTTAGCAAGAATCGTCAAGGCGAGGAGGTGATCGACTCCTTTACCTTCCACATTACCTACTTCAATATGAGTAATTTCAATGATGTGGAAGAGCTGTTAGAGAAACGCCGCGAGATCCTCCACCGATATGGAAGGAAATTCCACATTCTTTCCCATCATCCATTCGAAAAGGTACCCACAGAGAGTGCAGCTAGTGCTCCAATGAATTTCATCCAAACGGCTGGTAAGATTAATCTTAATGTTTGATCTTTTCCAGGAATTTTGGTGTATTATACAAGACTAAATGACTTCTAATTTTAGTTTCCGCGATTGTGCTGATGTCGGTACTCGTTTTCTTCTTCATCATGGACTTTGAAGCTATCTTTGCGGTGGTTTTGTCGATATTATCCATCAGCTCCGGGACGGTCGGATATTTGTATTTGTGGTCGGTGAATCTAGACGCGGTATCGTTGATCAGCATGCTTATGAGCATCGGATTCAGTGTGGATTACAGCGCCCATGTGTGCTATCATTACTATACACATCAACCTAAAAATCGAAGAATTGTGAGTTTAAAGTTTTAATTTTTTGAAATTTTTGATGTTAAAGAAAACGAGGACCTATTTTATTGCACTGTATAGGGCCTAAACATTGTTTTGATAACAGTTGGTCTTGTTTTAACAGTATAATATAATTTTTGACTCAAAAGTCAAAAAACTCGATTTTTTGTATTCAAATTAAAAATAATTGCTATAAGCTTTGATTTCCAGCGTCCCCGTCCCACATCGATCATGATAAACCCGGATGACCTTAAGTTACCAAAGAAAATACCGGCAGAATCCATGAAATCGTCAAAATTACCAAAAGTTGATACGAAAGATCGATTACTGCATACTTTTTATGGAGTTGGATGGCCCGTAATACAAAGCGGACTCTCAACGGTGCTAGGCATGATCCCATTGCTCTTTGTGGATGCTTATGTGGTCGCAGTCTTCTGGAAAACAATAATTTTGGTCACGGTTTTAGGCATGTATCACGCTCTATTTTTATTGCCCGTTCTCTTTATTTTCATGGGACAGGTTAGGAATTTGTTTAGGCAATAGAATGAAGAAGCCGCTGGGAAAATATGAGCTTTGATTTTGTATAGCTTGCAGCTTTTTATCAGCAATTTTGGACCTTATTTTAGGTGATGTTTGATGTCTCATTATCAATTTTAGCAATTGTTAATTGTGTCTGTGAGGTTTAGAGACGAAAGTTTTTGTGTACCAGGGGTTTAAATTTTTATTATAGACAAATTTTTAAAGAATTCCGAGAAATCCGTCATGCTTATAGAGACTCGGTCATAACGACTGATTTAACGTCGATTTTCATATGAAAATTTTTTTTGTGGATAGTTGAAGAGTTTGTAGTTTTTGTTCTGCAAGAAAATTTGCGACAGTGTGTATCATTAAAAATTTCATCGTGACGGATTGTTTAGAATTTTTATGAGTCGGAATTTAATCGAGATTTTTGAAATTTGATTTTGAAAGGTGTAAAAAGTATACTGCGGTTTTTACCAGAAGGTAAAAACTCTTATACTTACCGAATTTGAAATCATACATATTATACAAGGCATACAGAAGAAAAATTAAAAGTTTGATGGTATACGGTGACTTTTGTAAATTACAGTAGTCTCATATCAAGGTATTGTTTGAAATGTAATCGCCTTCATTTATTTCCATGATCTTTGAGTATTATCGCATTTCTCCACCAAAAATAACGTCTTTTTCCACAAAACACGGGTTTTTTCGTTTTATTTTTTACTTTTTTTCAAGTAACTGTCTCTCTCATTGTTCACCAAACTCCGCAAAGTTATTGGCCATTGTAAAAGTTCTTTTTTTTGAGTTTTGTACTTGTTATTATACAAGTAATGCATAAATAAGTAAAAAAATTGCTCGGATGTTGATATGGAAAAAATTTTGAATTTTATCGCTGAAATTTGCCACAAATAAAATATTGACACGCCCTAGTATCAATAAATTTTTTTTCGTCCTGGTAGTTAACGTCTTTTTACGAATAACGTCTTTTTTTCCCACGGGAAAGGTTAATGGGAAGGTTAAGATATGGGAGTCCCTTTGAAGTCAACAAGAAATTTTTTTTAATGGATTAAAAACAAATAAAATGCCTAAGAATTTGGGATATTTCCACCTAAACAAATTTTGATTACATTTTTCGAAATCCGAAATAAGGATTTTTTTGGCAAAAGTCGTAAAAAATGTCTTTTTGCCCTCAAGGCAAAAAGAAAAACAGATAAATTTTGCGAATTATTGATTATTTCAACATTAAAGACGGGCCAAAAAAATCTTTCGAATTAATTTTTGTTTATTACCGTACAATTGGAGGTGTATTCAGATACGAAAAGAGTCAAAATTTCAAAGAAATCTCTTATTTTCGCAATACACATACATATGTATATTCCCACACTGTTTTCACTATATATTTCCGTCTGCACTCACCCGACTAATACGAAATAAATCCTATTATCATCGCAATAAAATGATAATAATTGGCCCAATAAATAAAATGTAGACGGAATTTGTTCGAGAAAACGTCAGCACTTTAGTGTTCGCATCGGTACTCTTATATTTCCTTTAAGTTTTGCACACACGTCGGGCCTAGACCGTACATCAATTTCTGAAAATTTTAAGGGAGTGCGCAAAATGTAGAGAGCAGGCAGAGAGAAAAACTATTTTCTGACATTAATCTTTCGTTCTGTAGTGTTTTCAGCCTTCAATCTAACAGTTAGTATAGTATATATATACTAAGTCATGAATTTGATTATGAGGCAGCAATTTAGAAAGGCAAAAAAAGTTACCTTTTGCTCTATATTATTATGTGTTATTAACATTTTATCCATATGGAAATAACTGTGGTCATCTACTCTTCTCCAAAAAAATACATACAAATATGAGCTTACCGTTTTTATAATTGTGATATTATAATGGTAGTACCGTTAGCTTCTAAAAACCATCTTTTTTGCTTTCAAGTTGTAACAATGTCATCATTTCACAAATCTAGTTCCGAATCTTGACGCAGTTCGTATTTTACATGCAAATTCCATATCTCTATCCTGGTCGTACTATGAATGCCCTAAGGCCATTTGTTGGGTCATAAGAATTCTCCGAAATGCATTTTTACTGGGTACAAAGGGTTTCGTGTTAACGAGTTTTTTATAACTTGAATTTGCAATAAGTTCGCGCAGAAAGTCGGCTACACTGTCTAGAAATTAGAATATTGGAATACGAAAATTTGAATATGAAAATAACGATTTGTCATCAAAAAAATATATAGATGTTACTGTATTTTTTGATGGATTATTTTAAATGTAAAGGTACAAATAGTGACCACACAGACCGAGATGAGACTTGGTGGTAGATTGCAAGTAGAATTTTGGATGACATGTGCAGAATTTTTAACCTGCGCTTTGCAGAAGCAAACCGCCGATATTTTTAGGTGAAACCTTGGTAAAATACGATACATTTTTTCAAATAATCTAATTTTCAAAAAGTGAATTTATGGCCTCGATAGATCAGCCATGTCAAACTTTTTATATTATACTCTTTGTTACAAAAATTCATATCGCCATCCCTCTAAAATACCATACTCATGGTCTCTAAACCATCAACTTTTTGCAGTGAATTTTAATGAACACGGAAGCGATGTAAAAGTTGGTCCTGGACTTGAAAAGCAGTGTAAATGGACTCAACAAAGTCCAGGAAACCTTTTTTGTTCAGATGTTTTTTGTAACTTCCACGGAATATGACGTAAATTCAAGGCGACAATGGAGACGATTTGAATCCGGATGGGGCGCAGAAGTTCGTTTGAAATTCAGTTTTTAATTGCAATGCGGCGTTGCAAGGGCATTGTTAAATAAACTTGTTTGTAGTTTGAAACTTACGACACTATGCAAAAAAATTGTTTTGTCATAGACACGTTATGTAGTACGAAGATTGATCTTAACCTAAAACTAACCCTTGGGAAATCCGAAATGTTTTGTTAACGGCAGGTTTTGTTGTACAGAGGTTATACTGTAAATGTATAATGACGTTATTTCTTGAATGTTTTTCCATTTTACACCAATCACAAATCCATTTTTACGTCATTTTAAAAAAATCTCAATTTTAGCGATTACACTTCAAAGGAGACGCCGCTACGTTTTCGCACGATGTTCTGGCCTCTGTTCCTGTTAGACATTTAAAAGGGCGGATGAATGAAATTCGGAAATGGTCAGACTACCAAACACGGGGTTCTTCTTGGAGAAGGGGGTGTTTGAACAAGTAAAGGCGGGGGCTTCGCTATACTTTTGGGATTTTGCAATATTATAATAGGCCTACAAGGACAAGAAGAGAGAATAAGAAGATTGGCCAAAATGTAAACCGTACCTGGATCCTGTGTTGTTATGTCTAGCGATGATGAACACATTACGTCACCAGTTTGGAAGTTTCCACATTTCTAAGAAAATTCGAAATTCGATAGCTGAAAGCTCCTTATCCTAGCCGGCACTCCTCATTTTCCCCATCAAAATATTGTTCCTTATTGGACCAAAAGTAACAACATGTTTTGCATGGAGCGGAACTCCTTTCTTCGTGGTCTCTTCTTAATGCTCAGACCTCATGAACACGTTGGACGCCCATTAGTCTCGATTGCTCTTCGCTATATTTAACGTTAGAGGATTGGCTACTCATTAAATTTAACTGAGTTTTAGCAGGAAAATTCGATTTGTTTTGAAGATTAGGTATGTCTGTGTTTGCCGACGATGCAGTTTCTAGCATCACTTTCCTTTACAGTAGAAATCAACGCCAAAGTTTTTTATTCTGAAATTTGACATGGCTCCCGGGCCGGGCCAAAGCAAATTTGAAACGGCCCGCGGGCCGGCCTTTTGGCCGGGCCCGACCCAAAATTGGCCCGTAATAACTATTAGGTTGTCCGGAAAAGAATGGCGGATTGAGACCGTTCACTTTGACAAGCCATAACTTATTCTAACTAAAAGTTTATTAAGCGAATTAAAAACTTCTAGAATCAGCACGTTTTTGCCAATAATGTACAAGTTTGTTTATGCCGTTTGATCTAAAGTCCGGACTTCTGGAGTCGCTGATACTTCTGAAGCACTTTTGAACAGGGTCTTGATTATTCTTCTCTATACCATGTTTGAAACTTGTTTGCCGCTTTAAAAGGTGGTACACTGGATGAGTGAGGACTGCCGAGTATACATGAGGAGAGAAAGTGTCGTAGCCCTAGTCGCTCGACTTCTGGAGGTCAATTGCGCAACATGCGTTTCAGAGGAGAATTGGTCTTTTTGTATTGAGTCCCATCAAGGTCCAACCACTGCGCTAAACGTCGCCGAATGTCGTAGTGGATCTATTTGTCATTACAGGTTATGATTTGGTCAACCAACTGATCATTTTTGTTGCACTGATTTTTGTTGAATTCGACCGGCACCCATTTGTCGACTTTTTTGACTTGCCAATTTGCCTCAAAAGCCGGGCGACGGTTGGAAGATGAACAGTATGCTCTTCTACTAGCGCCCAAACACTTTTGCATGGATCGACTTCCACCATTACCTTCAAATGGTCGTTGTAAATCTTCTACCATAAGGCTCATCTTCAAGGCTGGTATTGCCGGAGCGAAACAAGTGAACCAACGAGCCAGTGTGCGTTTGGAAGCTGTATCAGGGCCAAATGCAACGGTGATATTCCTTGTCGCTTCGGTTGCACTATGGCGGAGCTTGAACTCAAACAAAAAATTGGCTCGAATTTGGTGCGTTTGTAGGATGACTGAAAAATCCCATAAGTTTCGTAAGCGATGGCAAAATTTCCCGCGCGATACAACAAAATGAAGCTGAGACACAGAGCTTTCAAACCGTATATAATACATCCACTAAAATAAAAAACAAAAAAAATAGAAACAAACAAAAGCATTTTCCAAAATCCGCCATTTTTTCCCTACAACCTAATAATATTCTGAGTCTGGAAGCAAAAATTGGGGTAGCAAGGTGTCGAAATCCCATCATACAGGCAGAGAAATTACACACAGCTATATATGTACGATCCATCTTCGAAAGGTTTACAACACTTTTCCAAATTTTTTTACCTCAGTAATGTTATATTTGCCGAGAGAACTCGACGGGCCGGGCCAAAGAAAATTTGAAACGGCCCGGCTTGTCGTTGAAATTTTTATTCTTAGCCAATGCAAAGTTTTTTCCTTGCGGCTATTCCAGAACCATACATTGTTTTTAAAAACGTGCATTCTGACGTTAGAGAGTGCAAAAAGTTTTTTTTTCGCGTTGGTGAAGGCCATTTTTCGACGGTGACATTTGACGTGTTTTTTGAAAATTACGTCTTGTTTACTGCGGATGAAATTAGGTTTGTCACATCTGTTCGGATGTAACCTGTTACTGTCGGTAGATTGACGGATGTTTCACACATTGGCGAAGGTTTGGCGGAGACTTTTTTTTAACGGCAGTGGGCGTTATTTTCGCTATGCACAGGGTTGTCGTATGGGGATTCGATGTAACAAGATTTCACTGAATTCCTGGTTGTACATCTTTTCCAGCAAGTTTACATTGTTTGTCTCACCTTATGATGTGTAAAATCTGCTATACTCCGAATTATATTATACTCCAATTCCTCATGTGCCTGTAGATGAACCTGTTCAAATCTTTGCGAATCATGCTTAAAAGTCCCATAACATCTCCCTCTCTCTCTTATGTCCATTTTAAATATTAATTCGAATTCCCTTTTTGGCTCCGCCCCTTTTTATGGCCAACTTTTTTTTCGGCCGCAGAATTCCTGGCCCAGCTTTTTCATTAAACCCTTTTTGCGGAATTCATCCGAAATATGCCGCAGAGCATTAAGTCTTTTGTGTTTCTTACTGTAACTTTCATTGTCATCGGAAATGGATTTCGAATTGGAATTTTTTTGTTTTCGAAATTCTTTTCTTTTGTTCGACGACATAGTGACTTTTCTCTTCGCTTTTCCTTTTTTGGGGGATTGGAGTACGGTATTGGGAGTCTAGATTTTCAGGGTGATGGTTTTTAAGGAGTTCAAAGTCGGTGTTTTTGCTACTAAAGTTTGCTGAAGCAGAGAGTAGATTAGACAGTAAATATGTAAAACAAACCCCCTTACGACGAAAACTGTCAACAAGGAGCAGTTTCAGAGGTCCGAAGAGTCATTTTTATTGGCCAAAATAACCACAGTAGAGCCCATCCATGATAAATAAATTTTTTGGTGCATTGCAATTCGTTGATTATAATTTTTTCCGAGGAAATTGGAAGATACAGCTCTAGAATTACTTGACATTGTGATGGTTGCAGACACCCGGAAAGATATGCAGGTTTTTACTGCTTGGAGAGGGGCATAACATGTAGAATCTTCTTTTTTTGTCTCATAAATACACTGTAGACTGTAGATCTGAGAAAATCTTGAAAACTCTGGACCGTTCTTGGATTTGAAAGCCCGAAAATGGGATTTTTTAAGGACAAGAAAAGTTGCCAATACCAAACATAAAGATACCAGAAGACCTATTGTATTTTAAATATAACACTAATCAACATAAACCCAATCTACATATGGGCTTACGTTGATTTAATGACCTGTTTTCGAAGTGCTTACATCAAGCGTCTTCCAGAACCTGAAAATGTTCCCAAAGTTATGCTCCTTATGTTGGTCATCTTTTGTAAATGTTTTCCCCGAGTGCATTATCGTAATTAATCCCGATGATCTGTGTGGATATTATTATCCGAGTTTCCCTCATGTTGTAATCACAAGATATGTTTCTCTTACTCTTTTTCATTTAAAGAATCAAGAAACAGAATTATTGTATTTGACGACCAGTCGTTTCAAAATGTCGTTTAATATTTTTTAAAACCAAATTAGGCTATGTCTTTGTTGTGTCTAGCTAATTTCTGTTAGACATGTTATTTATTTACCCCTTTTGTAGCCAATTCGAGATGCACGACACTTCATATTTATCTGGCCCAAGCCCTGCTTACAGCCGCCATTTTCCATTTCAACGAGCAGATTTTTTGTTGTTCCCATTTCCCCCAAATTAACTCCGAATTAAATTATCGGATTGAACTTGTCAATTGCTCGCTGAACATTCCAGAAATCACATTTCTGCCAAGTTGTGTGTTGCGTTAACAACGTTAAATTTAACTGAAAAAGTCTTGACATTCTGATAGCTTCAGGGACACCTTAACATTGAGCGCTTCATTTCAAGGAGTGTTGCAATGAAGCGTGCTGCAACGGCCGGGAAACCGGGAAACCCCCAATGTTTTGTCGCTCTCGCAAGACGCATCAAACTACAGCGACAAATCTTTCGCTATCACAGCGATATTCGGGTTTTGTGCGACGCACTGTTGCTGTCGCTGCAGCGAAATTTTGTTTTCAGTTTTTCTCCCGACAATCTGATTCAACAATTTTTCGACCTTTTCCATTCTAAACTAAAGTGCCTTGAAAACCGTTTATCGTATTTTAAAAAAAATTTAATTTGCGTGACATTTACATATTTTCCAATCAGTAATTCCCTTATGCCTGGCAACAACAACAACATTATTGTATTCCGCGAAATTCCCTTGACTTCATCATTTTGTTTTGCCCTCAAACATTCATCTCGCAACTTCGGGCATCCAACGTGCATATCTTTGCTGTTCTTATGAAGAACTGCATCTTTTATTTATGATGTATTCTCTAAACTCCATCATTATTCAATGTTATCCTTTTCAAAATACGATCTTGTTCCCTGTAGATGACGTCATCTTCATTGTTATGACACAAAAAATTTTTTATGTTTGAATTTCTCGCTATTTTCTGATTTTTCCCTTAAAAAATCGTTTTTTTCAGAGAAAGGGATGAAGTGCACGGTGCAGCGCGTTGTGGGGATTCTCCTGATTTTGGGCGTTTTGGCCGAATGCATCAGCGATGAGGAGACGGCGGTAAGGAAAAATGGTCCTTTATTCGTCAAAGTAGAATTGGGACCGTTTTTGAGAGCAAAGAAATATTGTTTTAGACCTTAAATTCAAAAGATTCGCTAAGTGGTAGTGGCACTTCTTTTGGGAGAAAACAAAGATTTTTTGAAAGAAAACAACGCTAAATTTCTTAAAAAAGTGTTGTACTTGGAAAGGGCATGGGAAAGGTAATTTGTAGGTGGTAAAAAGGGAAACAAAGGAATAATTTTTAATTATTTTTGGTTCCACCCAAACAGATTCCAAATCAATTCATTTGCCGGGAAAAGTGAATAGTAAATTACAATATCAAAAGGAGAAAAACAATTCTATTTGCTAGACATTTTGCACAATAACATGCTAATGGCGGTACGTGAAAAGAAAAAAATTGGAAGTACAGAACGATCCCGGGCAAATAATTGCGAGAAAAATAGTTTTCCCAGTGCGAGGCCCACATTTCGATGAATCGTGAAAAACATTTTAGAGTGGGGTCGTCTAAAACAGATAGCAGATTGCTCGCGCTTTGCAGAAACGACAGACTTTTTTAGTTCGAAAGTTGACAAAAATTTGTCACTTTTTTGCAAATTTTGTCATAAACGGTTTCATACCTATTTATAGGGTAATACTTTCATAAAAAATCATCGTTTTCTAATGCATTGTATTGCCGAAAAATTCAATTTCCCTCATTTCCAGAAGCGGGAAAACATTCTGAAGGCTCTGTACCGGCTGAACGACCAGAACAGTTATCGGTTATACCGTGCCAGTCGTTCCAACGGAAAGCCCACATTTATTCGGTTCGGAAAACGGTCGCCTCCGGCGTTTGATGGCTACGAGCACGTGGACTACAACACTCAATAACTCCCACAGTAACAAAAAGTCTTTATGGATGCACGGTCTCCCCTACGGAATGCGAACGGTGTGTGCGGAAGCCGTCGTATTTTATCCAAACTTTTCTGCACTCTTTCTCGGTTCTCCGTTGTCTCTCGTCTTGGTTGAAGATGAACAGGAATAAAATACAGTCTCTGTTATCACATGATGTATGATGATCGTCCCTTTAACCCCCACACAATAAAGATATGTTTTATACGGAGGAAGATGCGTTATAGAAAATTTGAATACCAATAATTGTTTAGTCAGTATGGCCCTATAAATGGCATATGAAGAGTTTTTTACAAAGGAAATATTAGGTTGGAAAGAATAGAATTAGCCATAGAATTCTTGAATTTTTTAAAAAGTTCCGGAGTTTTCTAGAATATTCTTTTTGTGTTGTATATAAAGGATGACTCAAGGACTACACTGCAACATATGAAAGGAATTCAAATGCTACTACAGAAGTGGCAACATGTTGTTGATTCTGACGGTGCTTACACTTGTTAATGTTCGTTGCTTTGAACAAAGAAAAATAAATTTTTTAAAATTTGAAAAAATGGCTAATTCTATTCTTTCCAACCTAATACTACAAGTGTGACCTTTTGATTTTCTTCAAATTTGCGGTATTTACTCCACGCAGACCATATATAAATTACTGGAAGTTTTAGCTCGTTTATTGCGACAGGAGCTGATTTATTCAATTATATCCCCCCCCCCCCCCCACTATAATTTTGTAAGTTTCTATTTAAAGATAATCCGTAGAGTTTGGTCATGATGTTATTATTCAAAATTTTTGATGACAAAATGCGGAACAAAATTTCTTAAGCCCTCCGGATTTGTCAGTTTCCAGAATGATAAAAGTGGATTATCTAATCAGGCAGATTAAGCAAATTTTCAATAATTTTGTTTATCAAATGTTAAGCTTTACAGTAATTTTTAAAGAATCAAAGTATATAGCTTTGAACGCAAATCTATTTTCCCAATCAAAAACAAGTTTAAACTCAATGATCACCTACAATTACTATAGCAACATAATTTCCGCTTTTCCAGTTACCGCCTTTTCTAAATATTTACACTGTAAAAGCATATTTTGTGCCATTCCAGAAATTCCTATTTTCCCGGAAAGCCATAGACCTTTTTTTAAGTGTTATGACGAGTAAAACAAAACATGATACCTATGTACTTTCACTCATAACCTTTCACATAAACAATAAACCTCGACGCATAATGGAGACTGGAATAAATAAAACATGATTTGAAGGTGGGCCATCGGAATTCTGGATGAGAGTTCAAACCCATTGAAGGAATACGTAAACGGCAAAACGTAAGGCCAGCTCAATGTTCAGAGATCCTTAGAGAGGCTTAAAGGTACGCTAGGTGTGGAGAGCTATAAAATAGTCATTATCTGAATCGTGACTAATATCATCATCTCTGATTTGACCTTACCTCAACGACCGCGCCAATTGAAGCGACTTGTTCTCTGAGGTTTTCTGGCTTTGGTTTTGTCTGGCCATATCTTCAATCGTTGAATGCGCTTAGATAACAAGAGTTTCGGATAGGCATCTATACAGCCAACGGTGGCGAACCAACAACTTTATTCCTTATATAATAAAAGGGCTTTTTGTGTAGTTTAGTTTGGTCTAAAACTGGCCTTTATCTCAGAAATTGTTTTTTCTTGACGGTTTTACAGCGGAATTATAAAAAAAATGAAATCGTCAAGAGACATCTGAGTTGTCATAAAAATTTGAGTTCAATTTTCTTTCCCATTTTTTATTATGACTCAAAATTCATCACCGTTGCTTCCATTTCAACTTTTTGCAATGTTCATTCAAAGCCATGCCTCTTTTCTGACTAATCCCTCAAAAAATCGCCTTTTAGCGCCTACTTTTTTAAGCCTTTCAAATCCAGTAATTTTATCGAATATTAGAATCTTTATTAGCTGAGATCAGTGGAAGAGAAACCCGTCAAGTTCAAGATAAAAATGAGAAGATGGAGCGGCCCGAAGTGAGCAACGACGCATCCAACTTCTTCTTCTTCCTCTCCAGCTGGTTCAACAAGTAGTCCATTACTTTCATTTCGTAGGGAGTGAGGTGATGGAAGGAGACTGTGGTGTCGCTGATGGCCTCGGGGAACTGTAAAATACGGATTTGAGATTTTGACATTTTTCAAAAATTGGAAAATTAATTTTCGGACTTTAAGACACGTGAAATACGGAGCTACGAAATGTAAAATACAAACACAAAGGTACGAAAACATGATTTTTAGAAACAATAAACTGAATCATAATGTAAATACGCCCTCGCAAAATTAAATTATTATGTATGTATAATATATGAAAACATTTTCATTGACGGCTTGAAAATTTTAAATTAAATTTTTGTATTTTTTACGGAGTAAAATAAGCGCGTGAATATCTTGCGAAATATAATTACAAATCTAAACTCACCTTTTTATACCCATAAAATGAGTTCTGTTTAATGAAATCGACCAAATATTTGCTTTTGTATTCATCAATGTGGAAGTGATGGAATCGATCTCTACCCAATTTATCCCTCGTATCCACCGGATAAATCCCTACCTTGGCGAAACAACGGGCGATCTGCAAATCTTGGATATTAACTTCTCAAACCATTGAAATGTTTTGGCCTGTTTTGATGACTTTTTATATTATCCATGAGATTTAAAGCTGCGTTTTAGATTAGATGTCAATTGTAATTTAATTAATTGTAATTTAAATAAATTTTGTGCAAATTCAAATAATTTGTTGGCCATGTTTGCTAATTTGAGTGCAACAGAGTCGGGACCTCACAAGTCAACGGAAGGAAAATCAATTAGAAAAGCAGACTCCCTGCTAATTTTTAAGCTGTTTTTTGGTAATACACTAAAGTTTAGATATCGAACGGCATTTTTCAATCAAAAAAGAAGGAAAAATTATCATAAAACCGTTTTTGAGAAAGACCAAATTTTTTTTGATAAAATTACTCAAAAGTATCAAAAAGTATCCAAGTTTCTAATATTCTAACCCTAGGTTTTTACATCTGCAGAACTTCGTCTTAGACCGAAAAATCGTATCTCTCGCCGCACTTTTTACATTAACCATACTTCAAATTCAAACCTACCTCTTGATCCTCTTCGGCTCGATGGAAATCGGGACAGATCGTGTCGTTCTTCATGATTTCGTTGAAGACTTTCATTCCGGCACGGCTTACAATATAAACTCCACCATCCACATAACCTCGAGGCTGAAAACGACACTTTATACGATGAAAGGTGTTTCGGAAAATTTTTAATGTAAAAAGAGTTCCATGGTATGTAAAATACAAACAGTTCTAGGTTTCTTGAATGTGAGTTACGTTTTGATGGATTAGTTTCACAACTAAAGCTTATGGCCTTTTATACGACAAAAAAAATCAATGTTTCTTTTCGCCAAAGCCTCAAAAAAATTTCATTTTCCCTCAAGAAATCGTTAAAAAGATCACTCCCACTATAACAAGTACTCACCTCAAAGAATCCCCATCGATATCCCAACACTGCCGGCTTCTTGGGATCGTGCTCTTTCACCAAGGTTCGAGCATTATCCACCAAAACATAAGCATCATCATCAGCTCTCAGATACCAATCGTATTTCTTTTCCATATCCTCAAAAGCAAAGCGGAATACCCTTCGGATCTTCTCCCAAGAGTGATCACGAGTGTTCATCATGGGGAAGTAGACGTGAGGGACGTCGTATTCGAGTGGTGCATCGGTGAAAACAAGAACGTCATCGCATTTCTTGGCCCAAGTGTCCAGAATTACGGCCATCTTAAGAGATTGCATAAATGATTTGGTGCAAAATATGGCTTAGAATATAATTTTGGACTATAGGAGGTTACGACGTATTTTACAATATACTTTAAATGAGGTTTTGTTCAAAAGAAAAAATTGATACATTTTTTGAGTCCCGCCACGAAAACAGTGATTCTCAACAAAATCCTAAATTAGCCGAGCTGAGCTATGGTTGACTTCTGTATTCCATAAAATAAAAGTCGACCGGGCGCAACGGCGTATTTTACCATTTCTTATATTACTTTAGACATCAGTCCTCCCCTCCAATACACCGCTTACCCTGGTCTTGTGTGAGCCTTTACTGGTATGGATAATGCATAGAATGCTTGGCTTCTTCATGGCGTCCACATTAGTTGCCATTATTCCCATCAAAATCACCAATCCAACCCACATTTTTGCCATCATCTCACTCAGTCTACTCTAATATAATCCATTGTTCCGATTCCATTTTTATTCAAATCTTTAAAGCGGATGTTATTACAAGCCCTTCAAGACATATATTCATTGCTCCGCCTCATTTTAAGGATTCATTTCAAGTTCAATTTCTGGTTTTTTATCTTTCAAAATCTTTTATTCATTCAAAAAATAATAAAATCATTTCTCGTCTTTTTCTCTGGCCGTTCTCACCGAATCCGCGATATCGTACGCCGAGAACAGAATGGCATCTCCAGTAGTGTCTACCGTATCTGTCACGCCCGTATTATCGTTGGCATTTGACTCTTCGTCCGTATTACTGTAACATCATCAAGTACGATATAACTTTCTTCCAAAATTTTTACAAAACTACAATAGAAATATTGCAAATCACTTACTAGTTAACTGAGACCAGATTGGCATCATCAAAGAGCCGCTCTGCAAAAAAATGCACACATTAATTGCCGATAACATCAGTTATCGGGCTTCAAATCATCCCGAAAGCCGCAAAATGAAGACTTGACCTTAGCAAAACGAGTAATTCGAAAAGGAACTGCGGGAATTAGGCTGGTTTCAGGGTCAAAGCTGGTTATTAAAGCTGTGAGTTGTAGTTTTCGGGAGAACTGCGGTTTTTAACCATCAAATTTCTCATGGATAATATGAGAATTGTCGGAAAATTGGTAACATTTGAACTTATAGGTTTTGCACGTTACAAAAATTGAAAATCTTGCTGACTTCTTACATTTCAACTATTTATCGGCCGAAATCAACACATGCAACGGAATGTGTTGATTCCTTGGCGGGAACTCTGTGAATTTGAATTTTTATTGCATGAAAGTTCGCAAAAACGTTGGACAAGCCTTACATAACTATAAAATACGTTTTCCATTCACCAATGGGTAAGAACTCACAATTTTCAGTCCCTTCTTATATTACTCATGACAAGTTTTGATGATTTTTTAAAATTTTTTATCAAATCTCGGCAACAAACTCTTCCAAACTGCAAATTGTAGATCTCCAAGCAAACTAATGTCACTACCCTCTTACCCTTTCTCTTCTTCTTCTTCATTGCCTTCTCTTTTTGCTTCGAAACAGCGGGTCTTTGCCCTCCTTGAACCTTGACGAAATTGGTCGGTTCATCGGCAGTTAACTGCGTCTTCTTCTGGAAACGCTTCTTCTTATCAGCCGCCATAATAAAATCTTCCTCTTCGGTGTTCTTTTTGCTCGGTGGTTTCTTGGGAATACTCGGAATTTCTTCGGTTTGAGTTGTGGCCACTGCTGGAGTCGTGTTCGTATTGGTTTCTGAAGAGGACGGAATTGGTTCAGGACGAAGCTCGTGGGTGTTCTGGAACGTACAAGTTTAAAAGGAGATGGAGAACGCAATGGCCACAATTTCAAAGAGATTTCTAACTCTAAACTGATATTATACTACGTAAAGTTTAGAGTAATATGATATTTTAAGTCACATATATTGCAATGTGCTTCCCAGAATCCTTTATAACAGACCATATTTAATTTAGAAAAGTATATTTCGGCTTAAAATCCACTATTGATAATAATTATCTTCATCATGATGACCAATATCATAACTTGACCTTACCTCAACTGCCACGCCGGTTGGAGGAGTTATTCTCTGAGGCTTCCTCTCTTCCTTGCTCAAGTCCTTTGGTGATTTCTTGCTTCTCTTCTTGCTGGACTTGCTACGATGCAACGGATTTTTCAAAATCGGTCGGTGCGGAATCATTTGAAACTTATTGCGGTCTGGCTTCGATTCACTGGAAATAATAAAATACTGCCTGAATAAATGTATATCTGGAGAAAAATGAGTAGTAAAAAGATTATACGAACTTACGATCCGCCCATTTTTTATCTTTATCAGCTCGACCGACCTGGCTGACTGCACAAACTGAAGAATGGCTCAAAAATAAAAATCAAAATATTCGAAAAAATCTAAAGTCACGTTTATTCGACTGTCACTTTACACTTCCTCCAAGACAACCACAATTTATTTACAGAAAGGCCTGCGTTGGGCCGTAAATCACGATTATATTCGACTAGGTATATATTGGGAGTAGGCTATAAGAATTGAAGCAAAATTGCATGTTTTCAGAGCCATTGATAACTGAAGCTATGTCTGTGGACTCTAACGTTCCCAATTCGCCTGACTAGGACTGCTTCCAGCTGAAATCACGCCTGTGTTTTCATATCAAAATCATCCAAACATTCCACTACACCACACATTTATTACCATGGTTAATATAACATCTACTCAGAATGTAAACGAAATATGAATAAACTTATTATCAATAATTTTCTAAAGGCTTAGGCCTTTCTGGACTTCAGTCAGAGCAACGGCGGACTTTTTCAATTGGTCCACTTCGGGTTCGGAGAGATTCTGTTTCACAATGTGGGTGATTCCATTGGCTCCTAGGACCGAAGGCAACGACAAATAAACGTCGTGTTCAATGTTATGGAAGCCCTAAAAACATAAGGGATATTACACTTGCCATTCAGTACTCAAAATCATCAAAAAATATTCAAAAATTGCGAAAAATCTTACCTTAACATTAGTTGATAGGGCAAAAACATTTCGGGTATTGTGCAAGACCGCTGTGACAATGGAAGCGACCGATAGGCCAATGGCCCAAGAAGTATAACCCTTCAACTTGATGATTTCATAAGCCGAGTCGACCACTCCTTTGTGAATGTGCTGTGCCCAATGATCTGAGTCCTGTTCGCCACCAATATTGGGGTTGACTTTGACTAATGGAACACCGGCTACGTTGACGCCGCTCCAGACCGGGACTGTAATAACAAAACTCTTTATTACATCCTATGTCTCATTTACAACACGATCAACTCAACTTTTTACCAATCAAATCAACCCTTTTCCCCCATCCAATTAGATCTAACCTAGTTTAATAAAAACTCGATATAAACAAAATTTACCTGAAGTATCACCGTGCTCTCCTATAATCCATCCGTGGCAGCTAGATGGAGCAATTTGAAGACGCTCCGAAAGCAAAAAGCGGAATCGAGCAGAGTCCAAATTAGTTCCAGAACCAATGACGCGTTCTTTTGGAAGTCCGGACAGTTTCCAGGTAACGTAAGTCAACACATCCACTGAAAACAGACAGTTATAGGCGTGAAATTATATTTATTACTCTGTGTAGACAAAAATTTAGCAGGTATATAGCTGAAAAATTCTTTCTTCTGATGTCAAGTACAAGATAAAATTAGGTTAAAATCTAGCTTTATATCAAGTACAACAAAAAATCAACCAAAGCTCTTACCTGGATTAGAAACAACCAAAATAATGGTGTTCGGGCTGTACTTGACCAAGTTGGGAACAATTCCCTTGAAGATCTCGACATTTCTCTGCACCAATGAGAGTCTTGTTTCGCCTTCCCGTTGTCTACACCCGGCTGTAATCACGCAGATCTTGGATCCCTCCGTAATCGCATAATCCGTTCCAGCTCGCACAGTGCAAGGCCTGGTGAAGGCAAGTCCATGTTGAAGATCCATCATTTCTCCCTTCAGCTTGTCCGGCACCACATCAACGAGACAGATCTCACTCGCAATGTTTTGTTGAAGGATACTGTAAGCACAAGCCATTCCAACTTGGCCAACTCCAACCACGGTGACCTTGTTGTGGGCTGTCTTTAGGATCGGGGAGACCTCCTCCAGTAAGCCGGCAATTGTTTGGGACATGTCGCTGAAATTCGAAGGATTAACGAGGAAACAAAATTATATTAAACATGATACTTACAACATATTGGAAAATATAGGAAGCCAAAAGAAATTCAATGAGGAAGTAATGTCAAAACAATGTGAATTACTACTTCTACATGAATTTACGTGAAAAAAAATTGTCGAGAAATTTTTGACAATTTTTATTCATTTTGACGAAATGTCACACGATTTATCAGAAATCGTGGAGATTGTTGCAACCCGTTCGGATTGAAAAAGCAGGTGAAACTGGACAAAAAGTGATCATTTTTTAACTGTTAGGAGAATTCTTAGCGATAATTTAATTTTTTCCTCGAATTTTCGTCAAAAAACAGCAAAAAATTCCTTAAAATTGTAGCCAACCCGGACCTAATCCAGACATCTGAACTTTAAATGCCAAAAAACACCTCCACAATGCAGTCGCGCTTTCGATCCGAATGCCTCGAGCCAAAAAAACAGGCCGAGAATAACGTTGGGAAATAAATAAGTTTTCGGCCGCGAAAGGCCGAGAGTTCCGGCTTCTTTGAAGAGAGTCTGGGGAACGCCGTTTTCGTTCGGCCGGCATTCCTCTCCCGAGCTGCACGTACTTTCAAACACCAAAATATTGAATGCTTTCACGTCGACAGCCCTCCGAATATTGACCATCAGATAAAAGGCGTGATCCGAGAATCCGATTACCCGAATAGGTAAACGTTTGGCGGGTTGAGTTTGTTTAAACTGTCAAACTTGTCAACGTTTGTTTAGGGGTTCGTGGAGGTCCAGGTTTCTATCAGGAAGTTTTAAAGAGCAAAAAAGTTATCTATCACGTAAAAAGTAGCCTTTGATCTTGTTTTCTTGACAGATGGGTAAAATGCCATATGTTTTGGACTAAAGTGCAGAACAAAGAATACTTCACGAAAGTTCTGGTTAATCCCCAGTCGCACCTTTATATTGTCCTTTAGTTACAAGAAAGCCTTAAGTGAAACATGCCTCATAGAACAAAATGGAAAAAATTTTAAAGAATCTTGCTTTTTATATCCACTCCTCCAAAATTAATCTAATTTATCATGCCTTTAGGCAATATTTCTTCGGATGTTCTCAAAAAATCTCGAATATTAACTTTAATCTATCGTTTTTTATAATCTTTGAATTCAACAAAGAATATCTATTTTTAACCATGCAATTAAATACCATAATTACTTCTATAAATAAGTAATTTCCTGTCAGCACTCACAACGTAGACCTTGTTTTCGATCCAACGTAGACTTTGTTTTCGAACTCTTGTCCAGAATAATTTTAGTCATTATATTATAGCATTACGAAATACGGAAAAATAACGACATCTAATGGCAGGATTGCATCACGAAAAGAGAGCTCAGAGGGAGAATATTTCTGGCCAAGGAACTAGGAAAAGCGGGTAGATAAACAAACAAAAACAAAAAACGACTGTGTTGAACTTTCGAAAATGTTGGAAACAATTGGGCATGTTGAACTTTTTGACTCCAAGAAAATTTTGATAAATCCAGGATTTTTAGGACATTTGTTTCCGATTTCAAAATAAAATCTTTGGAGTAAAATACGCAATGAAATAGCGTTGAAACCTATATCAAAGATTTTGAGGTTACTGTAAAACAAAATCTTTTTTTATTCAAGTTTTTGGTAATTTTTAAAGAAATTTCAAAGGATTTTTTCTGGTAAAAATAAGGAAAATTGTTGTCGTATTTTTAAGAATGAAGCTGACTGGTCAAACTGACGGCTACTGTAACTTCAAGCGATTTTTTCTTAAATTTTTGAAAAAATAAAATAATTTATTGCCCTAATCTGGAAACTTTTTAAAATTTTTTACGCAAAAAACATTTTGCCACATGTAGAATACGCTCAGAATATTATCCGGTTACTATTATAATAAAGAAATAAGAGATCTATCCATAACTTTTCTCCAACTTTTATTTTCACTTTTGCCTCTTATCGACAAATGTTTCAAACATTCGTTAAAAAATTCAATTTTTCTTCCAAAATCTCAAATATTTCTTCGAGACAGTAAACACCCAGCTCCCATATACAATACCGCACTTACCTGGCCATTTTTGTTCACTTTGTTGCTCGGTCTCGCCTCAGAACGTGCGAATTGACTTCACCAAT
Organism: Bursaphelenchus mucronatus; assembly: GCA_025436335.1. Taxonomy (NCBI): domain Eukaryota; kingdom Metazoa; phylum Nematoda; class Chromadorea; order Rhabditida; family Aphelenchoididae; genus Bursaphelenchus; species Bursaphelenchus mucronatus. The sequence continues at coordinate 3,692,564 of CM046359.1, forward strand.
TCCGAGTGCAAACACTAAAATAAATGCGAAAAATTTGCCTGGGATATAAGCAAAGGGGGGAGGGCGGGGAGAAGTCAGCCCAAGCCATGGCCAGGGAACGGTGCGCGTGTGGTTTTCGGGGCGAACGTGCGGTTGGGAACGGGGAAGAAACAATTTTTCGTTTCTTCTTGTTATGTGTAATGTAAAAGATATCGGATTTTGAGGGAAAAATTTTGAAATAATCCTCAAAAATTATAAAACTGGGCAGGGAACTGCATGGAGAAGAAACATGTGGTGCATTGAATGGAAGACGATCCCTGGCCGAACGATTTTAAAAGTGAAAATAAGAAATTTAGATGATTTTATAGTGAATCAAAGGGAACATGATGCATTTTTTCCTCAAGGATAGGAACACTATTGCAATTCGTCATTAGAAATTGTTCTATGAACAATCTAGCCTACATCTAGTATCATTTTCCTCCATAAATCAAAAATTTTATAATCATCTGTCATGAATAATGTAGGTATAAAAAATTTCCCTCTGTAATAAAATGAATGCCGTGCGTAATGAATCTTGTACTGGTTTCAATAAAACGCCCAATTCCAAAGCTACAGATCTAATTGCCTTCACAAAACTTTGGGCATCTGCAGATTTAATTTCGCGACAACATTTGGGCTAAAATTATATTATCCATGGCACTTCTGGCTTTTTTATAGAAAAAATGACTGTTTGGATGTTTTTTTTGATGTAAAATGATATTCTAAATAATTTCTGAGGAACATGGAGTAATATAAAAGCAGATATAAGATTCGAATATACAGTGAAACAAAGTCGATATTTTTATTCAAAAATCATGAAAATTCTTCAGTTTTTCTCTTTGATCCCAATCAAAGTTCCAATTTATCGGTTTCTGTTCAGCGCCAGCTCAGTGAAAGAGCATTGAGCATCACACATCAATCTGAAGCGATGACACCATATGGAAGCCATGTCGCAATACATTGCCTGGCCAATTTCGTCCATTTCTCCGAACCAAGAACCGATCGAACTAAAGAATCGCTCCGTATTTCTGAGCCCAATGTGCAGAGGAGGCCAGAAGAACCCAACCAGGAAGTCAAGAGTCGCAGCAACCGAGATTTCCAGATACAAAATTCCAAAATAAAGACCGGTGATGATCAGACAAATGGCAAAAGGGGTCTGAAAAAAGCGATTTTTTGTAAAGATACGAACGAATAATCTTAATGTGAACAAAAAAATCACATTTCAAGTCAAATTGTGAGCCTAAATCATCAAAAATACGATAAAATAAGGTCATTTCCACCTAATTATAGTGTAAAAAATGTAAAAACCAGCGCACCACACCTTATTTTTCTTCGCAGTTGCTTACTATTTTATATTAAGTCATTATCAAACGTTTACAACACCAGAAATCCCCCAATCCTACCGGATATTTCACTCCAAATTTGGCCATTTGGAAGAGTTGAACAATAACCTCCAATAAAGTGTTACCAATGCCTTCAAGAATTGGAGCAAGCTTATCGACGTTGAAGAGCGGACTAGAAGGCATCGTATAAGGTAAAAATCACTTGACTTACGCCCGGATATAGTCATCAAACGAAGCCGCACTGTATTGGTCACTTTCACGGCTAAAATAACAAGAAATTAAATTTTTTAGCTCGCTACTGAATTGGCAAAGATGCTGTTGCTCGATATTGAAGTGGTAAACGGGTTAAAAAGTCGCTTAATTCAACAAAATACGGTAACCATACTTAATACGCAAACACTTACTATGTAATTAGGCAAAAATCGATGCAAAATCGATATTTTAGAGATAAAGTCAGCTAAAATAAGATAAAGTTGCTCCTATTTTAAGCGTTGGAAAATATTGAACCTCTAATTTATGTCTTTTTACTATCATTTAGCTATTTTAAACAATCTCCATCATTCATAAGAAAAAATCATCGTCTCCATCAGCGGCCTACTACAACAAAATGTCCTGCATATCCTCTTTCCTCCTTACCAATTGAAGATATTGGATCGTTTGGATCGGTCGCCAGCTTCGTTGTGGCCAACCCCTTCTCCATATCCTAGTCCCATCGACATCTCCGAATGATTTTGATGACTATTTCCGGACAAACTGGGATCAGCGGTAATCGGCCTAAAATTATATCCCATGCAAATATTTCACCGTATTCCCAAAACGCATTTGTTTGATAAATTGTTTGACATGTCATTTGTCTATTCCTGATTTTTTTGGGCCTTCAGATTTCCGGCCATGCCCTCAGGGTCAATCCGTCGTTTTTTGTTTCAGATATTCATTTGGGATGTCTTAAAATGGCGAGCTGACATTTCATTTGGGAATGGGATATACGGGAACGAGCAATGGGTTGTTGGTGTGTTTTGGGTTGGGAGACATTTTATACGACAAAAATGGTGATTCTTAAACTTATATATATTGGCTTAAATTTTGTTTGGTATATCTGATAGAGAAAGTTTCAGCAAAAGTCAATGAAAGCCGTAGAATAGCGTCATGTTGTGTTCTTGCTATAACAAAAGCATGGAGACCTTTCAAACAACGCAATGCACTTTAAATTTTCCGTTAAAGCTTACAATTCTCGATCACATTCTTGTTGTTCCATGGACTCCAGCGAAGGACAGTCGGGGATGTCATCTTTTCGGTCGTGGTATTTCCTAAATCGAAATATATCCTATTTTAAGCGTCTCTGTAGGATATAACGGCTGTCAATGCGATTTTTAAGGTAGTTTCCACCTACATTCGCCTTCTGTATTCATGATTCTTCATCTTTCTGCGCGACTGTTTTTTCGTCATTCTTTTCGAGGACCACCGCTCTTTGGTCACTGATAACTCATCAATAATACGTTTTCTTCCATTTCCACCTCATTTTGCGCTCAAATTTCAAAAAATATTGTCATCATGACACGTTTTCTCAATTTTTTTGGATTTTCTCAAATTTCTTTTTGGAAACAAGGAAGTTTTGGCCAATAATTTTCATTCAACTGGGAAGTTTGTAAATTGCATCCATTCTCCGTGTAGTCTAAACTCTATTTCGCCGTTTTTGGAAGTCCGGACGAACAGCTTATTGACAGAAACTTATCCATCCATTCTTCTTACCCTTCAACCCCGCTTTTTCCGCATTTCCTGAGGGCTTCTCACTTTAAAAAACCCTCACAATAACCCCATCTCCTCGAGGCGCTCTTTTTCTCTCTCTGCAAGGGCAGGCACACTGTGCGCTCTCGATTTGACGCGCTCTCTCACCAAAAATACGACGATTTTTTGTTCTCCGTGAATGAAATTAGCGCTTTTTGTGCGGTTTTACCGCTCTCTCCTCGAGACTCTTGATTTGCAGAAGAAAGAGAGGAAATTTTTCATCGAGAGGGAACAAAAAATCGCATAATTGTATTAATTTACACCAAAAACTAGGTGTCTCGCTGGAAAACTCGTCTGGAAACTTGTTTTGCTCAATTTAGTAGAGTCCGAAAGGTAAGCAGACCAATCAGTGTATATTGTATTAGACTTTACACGTTATAGACCACGGAAATTAGTCTAAAATTGTTATTTTTGCTTGTTTGTTACCTAAAATAAGTTGTTTTAGACCGTTTTGTTGCATTTTTGAAGGGGAATTGCTAATGAAGCCGACCAAAGACCACAAAACTGTGAACTAAAGATAATCTACGGTCGACTCACGCCATTTGAGGTCTTTTCATAGTCTTTCTGTTGAAATTTCCATCAAATTTCGGTCGAAATTAGTGTTTTCCCGGGATTTCCCTTCGAAAAAAGTAATTAGAATGATGAAATGAGGTCTTTTTTTGTCCCAAAACGCTTGAAGGACATGGATCTATCATTCATGCACATCCACGACAACTTAAAATATTCTTTTGGGCCGGATTCTCATCAGCAACTCCATAGAAACCCTTTATAGCCTAGGATTTAATTAGATTTCGTGGGAATTCTACCGTTTTTATGTGTTTTCAGAATTCCATGCCCAGCGGCGCCGTTCCGAACTCGCTTTGAATTTCTAATTTAGGCGACCGAACCTCCGCCCAGCGATGTTTTGGCCTTTCGAAACAATATCAATTATAATCTGAAGAGGAAAACACAGATTTTTGGAGAGAGGAGTGGCAGAACTCTGATTCATTAGACCTCAAAATGTCCACGGAACTTGTTGGAAGTGATCTCAAAGTATTTCCGAGTCGACTTTCGTCAGTTTCTTCGGAAAATGGTAAGACTTTGTGATGGATAATATATGCTGATTTTGATGGAAGGTCTGGGAAGATTAATTTTTAATGAACTCGGCCTGCAATTTAAGATTGTTCTACCAAAATTATGGTCGATTTTCTATGATTTTTACTGACGATCCGATATTATATTAGTTATAACTGCTGTTTTCCCTAAAATTTTTTTAATTTTTCGTTCTAAGGCTGCATAAATCGACCTTTTATGGTGTTCTCGTTCGCTGTAGTTTAAAAACAGTCCAATGTTTGCTCTCATATTCACCTTTTCATCCGATATTATCATAGATAATATAACTAAAATTTCAACCAACAATTTGTGATCCTCCCGCTGGAACTTTTATAGTCACGTTTTTTCTGACGTAGTCTTTCATTCCAACTCATAATTATTATGTAAATCCGGTCAGAAAATGGGACTCAAAAAGATTTTTAAAAAATTCTGGAAAAAAGACAAGCCTTCAGGGAAATCGACTTTTCTCCTAAGCTTTTGCTGTTATTATACCGCAATATAATTCAAGAATATTTTAGATGTCATGCCGAAGCACGTTATCCTTGCGAAAAGCGAACTCAACAAGACTTTGGACGCGGAAACGCGGAAAAACTTTGGCACAGTCCTGATGTTGGTGTTGAAGTGGGATTTTGAGTCAAATTTGGATGAAAGTTCGTTGTAAGTTGATTGTAATTTGTGTTTTTATATGGTAAAGACTGCTGATTCTATAGAAAACTACTTTAGAGCGTTTCTAAAAGCATGTGATAAGCTAATCGTCGAAAATTTGGATATTTCCGAGGATTTTGATGAGCTTAAACGACGCGCTGAAGAAGACCACGAAGACATCCCAGAACTCATCGGAGCCATCAAAAACAATGATTTTGTAAAGATGAATGGGACGATTTCGCTGCTAGGAAGCTTTTTACTCACAGTTTTGGAAGGAGGTAAGAGATTTTGGCTGAACTTATCGATGCCTTTTAGGTGCTTATGACAGTCGCCATCGGGTATTATTGCGTCATACGGGCGCATTGTTGGGGGTAAAATGGAATGATTTTGAGGACATTGAGGACACCTTGGTCTACTCTCTAATGAATCAGGATTATGTGGAGACTGAGTAAGTTCTTAGAAAGTAAATTTGTAATGATTACTTTTACAGACAGAACATCCAAAAAGGGTCAGTTTAGGTGTTGTATAGTGATTTTATTGTTGTAATTGTGAGTGTGGTAGTCTGTAAAACCTTTGAATGACTTAATTTGCAGTTTTCATCTGAAATTTTTTTTTGACATTAGATGACAAAGATGTAAAATTAGATATAAAAAGGATTTATAATGCTCCGAAAATGAACAACCAAAATCTTTTACAAAGATTTTGGACAATTCTCACTATTTTTTGATGATTTTTTAACAGATCTCAATTATAATATAATCTTTGGATGGCGTAAACTTTGTGTATTAATCCTTATTTGTGTTTAGTGCTGCTAAAGCAACAAGAGAACGCAATTCGAAAATGAAAAAGTTCAAGAGATATGCGATGATTGGAGTTGCCGGAGGTGTTGGTGGAGTTCTCATAGGTGAGTTAACCGTCTTTATTTCAAGCATTTTTGCATCCAATAATGAAAAATAATATAAAACATTATTTCAGGTCTTACCGGAGGTCTGGCCGCCCCATTGGTTGCAGGTGCTGCTGGTATGGTTGTAGGGACTGGAGCGGTTGCTGGACTTGCCACAACTACCGGCGCCGCCATTATGGGATCTGTTTTTGGAGCCGCTGGCGCTGGATTAGCCGGGTATAAAATGAAGAAACGGGTGGGAGCTATCGATGAATTTGTCGTGGAGAGTCTAACTGAAGATCGTAGTCTTCATTGTGTCCTATGTGTTAGCGGATGGATCGATGAACAGGTAAGGGATGTAGAAATTGCACAGTGCGCAATTAAATTTTCTAAACATTCTGTTTTAGGACGGAGAAAACGCATTCAAAGTACAATGGCGACACTTGATGATGGCGAAGGAGCAGTATACTTTACGGTATGAGAGTAAATACCTGATGGAATTGGGAAAGGCGATCGATTATTTGATGTCATTTGCGATCTCTTATGCAATCCAACATACGCTGATGGAAACTGCTTTGGCTGGTAGGTACATTGCATCCTAATTAATCTGCCTTTTTATGAGGAAATTTAAAGGAATGATTGGGAGCTTTTGTGGAAATTGTATTATTTGGTACCTAAAATAATATATAATTTTTCTCATTATAGGTCTGGTAACCGCGATTGCTTGGCCTTTGGTACTGGTCTCTACCGCGTCGGTAATTGATAATCCATGGAATGTGTGTGTAAGCCGTGCAGCGGAGGTTGGAGAGCAGTTGGCAGATGTTTTACTAACAAGAGCTCATGGAAAACGACCAATAACACTGATTGGATTTTCCTTAGGTGCCAGAGTCATATACCACTGTCTGTTAGCTATGAGCAAGCGGGAGGACTCTAAAGGTAAACGATTTTTTGTTTTTGAGGATGTTTTATATTTTAGTCTGTAAAAGAGTCATTTAATTATTTTCAAAAAATCTATTTTCAGGTATCATAGAAGATGTCATTCTCCTTGGAGCGCCGGTTAGTGCCTCCACTAAGCAATGGAAACAGTTGTGCACCGTGGTTGGAGGTCGTGTTGTGAATGGATATTGCACTACTGATTGGCTATTGAGGTTCTTGTATAGAACAATGAGTGTTCAGTTCACTATTGCCGGAACAGGCCCTGTGGCCGTCAAAGAAGAGAGGAAGATTGTCAACATCAATTTAAGTCATATTGTAAGTTTTCTTTAAACTTTTTAGGCATAAAGTTGGTGATTTAAACCAAAGTTACACTTATTTCTTTAGATAAAAGGTCATATGGATTACTCCAAGAAGCTTACTGAAGTCCTAGAAGCAGTTGGAATCAGAGTTAGCGAGTATTCGAAGGAATCCAAAGAAAATCTTGAGCAATACTTTGGTCAAAGAGACGGCGCTGGATTAGATGAGAAACAAAAGGAAATGGCCAATGAGATGGTAACATGTTCGATTGAAAATGGCCGGGAAGTCGCGAGAAATATGGAAGGAAAGGTGGTCTTCCGACAAGAACCGCAAAATGGAAATGAAGAGAAAAAAGTCACGGAAATGAATGGAAAAGCAAATGGAATCAATGAGTTCTTTGATGATAAATGAAGATACTATCGTATAGGAGCTATGGATATCAGCTATGAGTCTAAAAGAGGATCTGGAGAGGTGTTATAAAGCCATCTTATACCTGACCTAATATTGGTAGAGGTAGTATAACATGAGCCATTTTTTGGTCTAAAGTTAGGTTACTTGGATAGATCCTTTCGAGAAAAGGAAGTCTCCTGAGTATGTAGATACCAAAAATTTACTATCTAGTCTTACGATTCCCCACGAAATTTCAGTATGTTCTCCATGACCCATCTACCAAATTTTACTCTAATATTCAAGATTTGTTCTGTCTGATCTTGGAATTTTTCTCACAATAATCACTTTATGTACTTACTAACCCATTCCAATGCCATTTTATTTTTGCCTACATATCTCAAGTATAGTAATTAACGCTTGTCTACCCTGTACTTATAATTTTTACCGGTAACACCTTGTACATTATATTGTCTCTATAAAATCAGTGAATATAGATTTCAACTACCATGATAAAGTATAAAATACGATTCAGTTTGTATTTGTTTATCATTTACAAAACAAAGGAAAGAACCCAGAGATGCGAAGGGCCATGTAAATACAAACATGGTCGTTGAGTTGTAAAAACAATATAATTAATGGTAGGAGACCTAATCAGCAGTGGGGATGACCTTCAGACGCTCGAAGGCCGCCTTTTCGAGGGCTTCTCGATTGTCGGGATGGGCAATCTTGATCAGTTCATAAGCTCTTTGTCTCATGTTCTTGCCCCACAATTGAGCAATACCGTATTCAGTTACAACGTAATGGACATGGGAACGCGATGTCACAACTCCAGCTCCCTGAAAATAGCGGAAATTATAAAAATTTTCGATATTATAAATCATGAGTAATATCGATAATCTTTAATCGGCTAGGATTACGTTCAAATCACTCCAAATAGTAAGCGTACCTCATTGATGGTCGGGACAATCTTAGATTGACCCTTTTTGGCAGCTGATGGGAGAGCAATGATCGGTCGACCCTCGCCATCATCACCCAGAGCTGCGCCTCTGATGAAGTCGACTTGTCCACCAAAACCGGAGAGGAATCGTTTACCAACAGAGTCTGCGACAACCTAAAATCATATACACTGACTGCTTCATCAAAAAAAATCCATTTTCATTTAGTTTTTACATTACCTATAACCAGCTGGTCATCGGTGATATGAAAGTGATAAAAAAAAGTTTCCCAACCAAAAATTTGAGCCAAACCCAAGATTTAAGCGTTCTTTAAGTCTTACCTGACCAGTTAGATCGACTTCAACAGCTGAGTTGATGGCACAAACTTTGGGATTTTGTCTGACAATCGACGGGTCATTAACCCATTGGACATCTCCAAAGTGGACGGAGGTGTTGTCATCGAGGAAATCGTAGAGTTTCTGAGTTCCATAGGCAAAACTGGTGACTGTTTTACCTGGATGATGGTATTTCTTGCCATTAGTAACGGCATTACACTCGATTAAAGGAAGCAAACCGTCCGAGCACATTTCGGTGTGAATACCAAGGTCTTTGTGGTTTTTCAAAGCGGCAAGAGCAGCATCAGGGATGGCGCCAATTCCTAAAAATTGATTATAGCATAGTCCAAGGATTATTCTAAGTATTATACGTCCAAATCAAAAATTGTTAGCACAAAAAATCGTAAAACATCTTACCCATCTGCAAAGTAGCGCCATCTTCAACCAAATTGTCAGCAATGATCTGTCCAATTTTTTGATCAATCTCTCCGCTCTCTCCAATCGTCCTCTGATGCAATGGAGTGTGATGTTCAACCAGGACATCAAAATGCGACGAGTGGATGACGCCATCACCAAAAGTGCGGGGGACAAATTTATTGGCAACAGCGATGATGACGTCAGCATGACAACAAGCAGCTCTGGCGGCGTCAACGCTAGTTCCAAGAGAGCAGAATCCTTTGGCATCTGGTGGAGAGACATGAATTAGAGCGGCGGCCAGCTTTACTTGACCCCGACGGAAAAGAAGAGGAATTTCGTGGAGGAAGATTGAGTTGAAGTCAGCAGTACCATCATTAACCGCATTACGAAGATTGTGACCAGTGAAGAGCGAGTTGGACCGAATCCTATCTGAAAATATCAAAACTAGGATAATTTTTAGTCTTTGCGTCAATTATTTATCTTGCACTAGGTATCAGATCAAAATTACGATATAAAACACCTTAAAATCAAAACAAGTTATCTGGCTATCAGCTCAATATAACAATAAATCATCCTAAAGTACTTTCACCACAAAAGTTCATTAACCCTGTCAGAATTTCCAGACTAGACACCATCTTGTACACCATAGATAAGATTCCGCTATTTCTTCATAACTTTTCCGTTCAATCTAAAGAAAAACAAACAAAAGGATCAAAAACACTTGCCCTTCACATCCGGCGCCGTCCAGGGGGTTGGGCCTTCAAGATGGAGATGATGCAAGGTAATCTTCCTCAAATCCTTGGCCTTGGCCGCTTCACTGAGCCCTTCCAACAAGTAAGTGGGCGTTACTGCAATACCATGGACAAAAATATGATCGCCAGACTTAATTCTATCGAAAGCCTTGTCCAAACTCCTGACTTGTTGCTTTGGATTGGCCAATGGATAAGCAATTTCTCGCGCACCGAGACCATTCAATGACTTTCGGGGCAACGAGGAGGCCAAACGGGCTTGATGAACACGCCCAATCTGTGAAATGCTCACCGAACGCATCTTCACACCGCTTTGAAGCACTGAAGACAATCAAAATTCCAAATGGGAACAAAATTTATATTACACTAGGTAAAAATGGTAACTTCGGTGCAAATTATTGTTTTAATATAGGAAAAACACAATCGTAATAAATCATACATCATATTGCTGTGTTTTACAACCAAAAACATCAAACATCCGGAGCAATTTTTATATTATACTAAGTAAAGACCTAAAAAATCTTCATTTTATTTATACATAAAATCAGTCAAAAAATCGTAAAATAATACCAAATCTTGCTGTCTGCTTGTCTACAATGTAGTTTTAATAAGAAATTACATCAGAAGATTAATGCAAAAAACATATCTGGGTTGTTTCCTCTCCAAAAATTACATAAAAATAGCTGGAATTCCCCTTCTCAATAGTCGTATACCCAAAAAAAGCAAAAGAATAGTGGTAAATTCCATTTTTGTTGGCCTTTCTCACTCGTGGCCCACGATTTGGGCACGGGATTCTAACAAAAAAAGAAAAAAGCCGACTAAAAGCGGGAAAATCGGAAGAAATAAAAACAAAGTTTGGGCGGAAAATTGAAGTTTATTTTTGTCTGGAAGTTGGAATGTTTCTGTCTAATCAGCTCGAATGAGGTGTTCATGAGGTGATTCGAGCGTGATTTCGGGATCACACGGTTTGAAAAGCGAAATTATATTATTTTAGGGGTATCTAGTGAAAATTCAAGGGCTCTGAGTTACAACAATGTTCTTTAGTGCGAGTTGTTTGTCCAAATCGTAGTTTATGACTTCAGGAAGCTCTGAAGGTCACTGATAGCTCTGCAGAAACGCAAAAAATACAATGTTTTATCAAGTTAAGTTACATTAGGTATTAGTAGTATAATATCGTGCAAAAAACGGCTAAAACAATGTACTTTAATGCGAATTTTGCGGCCAAGACGTTGATTAAGACGTACGAAAGCTATTACTTGCATTCAGTCCCTCTGAGATTAACAAAATTGCATTCTGTTTGCGCTTTATTATATTACTTGTCATAAAATTGTGTCAAAATGGCTAAAATCCCTCAAAGTTGGCCGAATCTGAGTGTCCAATTACTTTATAAAAATTTAGCGTGCCCTATAAAATCCTAATTACCGACTGGAGCTCAGAAATAATTAAACTTCTGGGGCAAATCGCTGGATAAACCCGTAAAAAGGCTCTAAAAGTATCCTCGTGTCGCTCTAAATCTCACCGCCCTTTCGGCAGCCACTCTTTTCACGAATGGAGAACTCGTGGTGATCTGCAACGCGAAAATGTGAACGTTCTTTGAGGTGGGAACGATTGCTTCATAGTTCTTTCCTCTTTTTTTGTTCGAGTTCAAGTCTAACAGTTGGGGGCAGCCGCTCTTCACGTTTTGCGTGAGACGTAAAAAAATGGGGATGACCGAGAACGGTTTAGGAGTTAGAGATTAGAGCCTCAGGACGGGAATTGAATTGAAATTAAAATACGATGATAAATTTTATCTTTTGGCTGAGGAAACTTTTTTTGTCACCAAAAACGCCTAAAATACTACAATCTCAAAAAATCAAGGAATTTTTTCTTAAATTTATATGTATCCCGGGCTAGAATTATAACAAATATGGCTATAAAATATTTCATTGATATTAGGGTTACATGCTCTCTGAGAAACAGGATTAACTTATGACTACAGTATAAAACCAAAAACGAGAAAAATCTGTTCAGTGAATTCCGCAGCTCGAGGCACTTTAAGCCCTCAACTGACATATGTCATCCCCTCCAAGTATACGTATATTCCTAGAGTTCCATGCTGAAAAAACATTGTCTGATCAGGGAACTCTTTTTCAGCGTTATATGCGATAATTTACGATCTCAACAAACACACAAACAACAATCTCTTTTATGATCAGCCACGTTAAAGAGCACGCGTTCCGACACATGTTTCGAATGAAAGGGAGAGACTCCTGGGGCTAAAACAAAGTGAATTAAAGACCTTTTGCAGCAGTCACATGGCCGATGAGCATATTATTAACTGGGAAAGTGGATGAATGATACATGTGCTAAAAGAGATGATGTTTACTGCAAAAATAAGAGAGAATTACCGTTTATGGTAAATAAAAAACATGATAGACCAACAGCTTTGATTTTAGGTTTGACCTCAAAATTGGAAAAGCTCATAACCAAAAATTATATTATTCATGTAAAAAATTAATTTTTTAGCCAAACGACTGACTCCTTTTTGTGACTGTTATGAGTGAACCTAATCAACTATTTATACTCTCTATGTGTTTCCTGTTTGCAAACAGCAGTTCCTGATATTGAAATGATAAAAAGAGTAGAGTACCAAAAATGAGAATTTTCAAATTTGTTTTTGCCAAAAAAACCGATAATTATTATATCAAAGCAATAGGAAGTTTCATTAACCCGTTAAACAATAGTATATTTTTGAGGTTATTATGAGTACTTTTCTTTGGTCAAAACATCTCTTCCCAAGATCATTCTCATCACTTCGTTGGTACCCTCGATGATCTGATGGACTCGGCAGTCTCTCAAATGTTTCTCAATGGGATAATCTTTGAGCACCCCGTAGCCTCCGAACATTTGGAGGGCTTGGTTCACTACCTGGAAGAAGAAAGTAAAAATTTCGCTAAAAGCTGATCTAAGATAATATAGGGGCTCTTGAAACTCACATTAAAACACTCATCCGTCCCCTGAAGTTTTGCCATGGCGCACAATGAAGCGGCATGAGGAGTTTTTCTTGTCAAATGATCGGCGGCGTTCCTTATAAGCAATCTCGAAGAGACCAATTTAGTGGCCATTTCAGCCAATTTGAATTGAGTCCATTGGAAGTCACCGATCGGTTGATTGAATTGTTTTCGGATCTGGAAGAATTACCAATTTTGCTTACTAAACTCAAAAAATCGATATTTTTTTGATTACTTCGAATCTATTGTTATTTAGAATAATTATGTCGCTGAATAGCGAGAAAAGTAAGCAAATATCGTAAAACCAATTGACCATAACAGTTAATGGTCTTATAAATGAATAGCCTTTCGCCGCTTCCTCGAATCATTCTCACATCTTGTATTTTCATCTTTTGATATTGGTCGAGGTTTTTATAATGATTGTCGTGTCTCTTTAATATATTTCCCGTATGGTTTATTAACCCAAGTTTGAGATATTATCAAATAAAATTATTTATTTTCGGGCCACTTACCTTAACATGATCAATCGCGGCGTCGAAGCTGGCCTGAGCTGCCCCCAACGAACAGGATGCAATGTTGACTCTTCCTCCATTCAAACCAGCCATGGCTATATTAAATCCCTCTTTTTCTCCGCCAATCCGATTGCTTATTGGAACCCGACAATCTTCGAAGGTGATAATTCGGGTTGGTTGCGTGTTCCAGCCCAACTTCTTCTCCTTTTTTCCCACACTAAAGCCAGGACGATCATTTTCGACTAGCAAGCAGAAAATGCCCTTAGGGCCGGGCTGTCCATGATGACGTAACATAACCAAATAAACCTTCGAATCTCCGCTGCCACTGATGAAAGCTTTGGATCCGTTGATCACATAGTGGTCACCATCGATTTTGGCGTTGGTTTTGAGAGCAGCGGCATCAGAACCTAAAGGATAACATAATAAGCTTTGGGCAATTTTTGGGGTTAATAATATAAAAATCGTCTAAGAAGCAAAAAATGAGGTCATAATATGAAAATCGAAGCACAATAATATTTGATTTGAAAATTAATATAAAACTGATGATATTTGGATTTTTTAACAATCAATCTCCTGTTGCATTTTTTTCAAAAATCATCCCATTCTAAAATCGTATCGCAAATCTCTCAAAACCCACCAGAATCCGGTTCAGTCAAGCAGTAACTTCCAAGAGATTCGAATGACGCCATTTTGGGCAGGTATTTGGCTTTTATTTCATCGGATCCATAAGTATCAATCATCCCGACTACCATATTGTGGATACTAATGTACGCAGCTGTACTCGCATCGGCCATAGAGAGCTGTTCAAAGATCAAGGAAGCGTCGAATCGAGAAAGTCCGGTTCCTCCATGCTCCTCGGAGCAATAAATGGCTCCGAAGCCGACTTCTCCGGCTTTTTTGAGCTTATCCAAAGGGAGGCTTTCCTGAACAATGAATTAATAAACTTTTATTTATAAAAAATAAAAAAATGCCAAAATCAAAATTATTCGTACTTGTTGATCACATTGTTCGGCCACTGGTAGGAGCTCGTTTTTGGCAAAATCCTTGGCCAATTTTTGGATTTCGAGTTGATCTTGATTTAGCCCGAGGGTCGCTAAAGTGAGAAAATGACATAAAAATTTTCATAAATTTAGAATTATGCAGCAGTTTTGAATTATCAGTCATTTTCACAAGTCTCCAAACCCCCTGCACAGTGCAACTTTTCTTTTTGTTTGATTTCACCCGCACTGTGCACTTCTAATTCCCTTCATCTGAAGGAACGCGTTCCGGAACGGACTTTTCTTTCCCGCTCTTTTGCGTTCTTTTTCAATCTCACACTCTCTCGCATTCCCAGTTCACTGAAGTCGCAGAAAATTTTGACAAAATCCGCGACAGATTCGATGTCGCGGGGGAAATCGCAGCGATTCTTGGCAAAATCCGCGACAAATTTGATGTCGCGAAGGCAAATCGCAGCGATTTTGAGAGTGCGATGGGTTGTCGCTAATTTTTGATGTGGAAGTTCAGAAAAGGGCTCAAAAAGGGGCGGGATTGCACAAACTTTCTTGCACTGTGCGGATCTTTTGGAAATCCTTGCACGGTGCGGCGAGGAGGATTTTGCGAAATTTGACTTTTCGGTCGGATTTTGAAGTAAAAAATTAAGATGTAAAATAAAAAATATTTGAAAAACTTACGGTCAACGACATAAGAGATACTTCGACATCCAGTTGATGTGATTCTAGTTTTGGCCAAACCAAATAACGGCTGAATTCGACGAATCATCTGGAAAAATAATTAAAATCCGTCGTAAAAAAAACAAAATTTTTTGAGTCGATAACATAAAAAATGATAAGAAGGTCAAAAATTAAAGACTTTGAAATTCTCTTTTTGATCAAAAAAGCGATCTAACGATGAGTGTTCGCTGGTCATTCCGTCATATTCTAAATGCCTTGAAAACAAATGCACAGCATTGGACAATGACCGGAGAGAAACACGAGGACACTTGAACATTTGTTTTGTTAGATCTGCACAGAAAAAATATTATGAATCTTCGTAAAAAAGTAAGTCTCCTTTTACCAATTGTTTAGATTTTTCAATTTTACTTATTAGTGTTAACACCATTAGCATTGCCGATAGATTGTTGTTTCATTCTATTCTCTTTTTATTGATGTCATGAAAAATACGAAGTAAATGTCTTTTTGTCAAAAAATTACAGTCATCATAATAGTCATTCCTTCTTCTTCCCGACCTCAAACTGTCGGAATAACCTTTGTTCTCTCAATGGTGGAATCGGAAGACCCTCACAGAACCTGTTATCCAGAATATTCATGTCAACATTGCTGTCCATGAAATAAATTTCGGGGAGAGGATCAAACTTTGAGGTCCCGTCGCAGCTAAAATAAGGTAAATTTTTATTTTTGAGTACGAAGAATGAATGTTTTATTGTACACCCTACCAAATAACGTCATTTTGGATAATCTAAACTTGGGCAAACAGCAAACTTTGTGGGGTTGGGACAATTTTACCCTACAAAAAACGACACTTTCTTCCAAGCGAATCTAGAGAAAATCGGACACATATTGAAAAGCCGTCTCTTCTTATCTCTTCTTACCGTAATGGCATTTCGGTTTGCACGGAGATTTGTTGATACGAATAGAGCATGACATAAGCAATAGAAGCCAACTTTTTTGAACAATGAGTCATCAAGAAACAAGTCCCGGAGTACACGAATTTCATGTTGTCACTAAAAAATTTACCATACAGAGTCGTAATTTACCGACAGATATCCGTGACATCAAGGCATTCATTCCAGAAGGCCTTCTCATTCAATTTATCGTATTTTCGAAGTATTTGATCGTAGGCTTGCGGAAGCTGTTGTTTGATGATTTTGGAACAGCCCTCAGCACTTCCAATGTCAGTCAATGCTGAATTTTGACCATTTTTTTAGGGATGGCACGATAATTCCATCGAAAAGTAAAACTTACTCAGATTCCAAAGTCTTTTGAACGCTTTTTCCAACAAAATTTCGGGTTGAGTCAACGGTCGGCAAGGCGCTTCGCTAAACGGAACATTCAACATAACCGCGTCTAATCTACCAAGACTTACAATCGATTTTTCATACAGTAATCAAGTCGTTTCAACCTGAAAATTTTATGTAATAGTCTCAGATTTTGGCGAAATTTTCAAAAACATGTCCCAGGTTTTCTGGTTCTTTGCCCGATTCTCCTTTCTCGTCCTTCCTCGCCAAAATTAGTATTTCACCTTTCTTCTCGTGCGACATACCTCACCAGTTGTTGCAACTTACACACTAGCCTTTCTGAAGTCACCTTGATATAATCCACAATCCTCGGCCCTTACATGTCTTTTACAAAGACTAACCGCTAAAAAACAGAACAATAGTCGGAGTTTCATTTTGAAAAAGTGAGGAAACGAGTTTTTCTTTGTGTAATATAAACCGAAACCTTGTAACAAACAATTTATTATGTCATTGTCATTACAAAAGAGAAAACAAGAATAACAAAATAAATAAAAAACGAAAAGTCGGAGGAAAATTCGACAGAAAAGAGAGCAACTTGGTTGGAAAAAGTCGATAAAAATTAAATTTTTAGACAAAATAAAAAGATACCTCGTAATTACTTAAAACAACCGACACAGAGTACCAAAAATAATAGTTTGTTGCACAAGTATAAAAAGAATCAAAAAAAAACAAAAAAATTACCTAAAGAAATTTCCACCATACCACAAATAACCCAACCCTAATGCAAAATTATATAATCCAAAGCAAACAGTTTTTAAGCCTGAGATTCCTCGGGTAGCACATGTTCATCAATTTCTTGGACTCGATCTGAAGTGGTCGGTTCTTGTTGTTTCACAGATTCCGGTGAATCCATAACTCCGGAGTCGTCTTGCCCATTCGATTCTGCTCCATTTAACAATTGCCGCTTCACAAGATTCTTGTAGATTCCATCCACCTCCATTAGGGCTTGATGACTTCCTTCTTGGACAACTTGGCCTTTCTGAATAACAAAGATGCGGTCCGCCTTCTCGACGGTACTCAAACGATGAGCAATGACAATCACTGTGCGACCAACCGAGCACTGATTCAATGCTTGTTGGATAATGTACTCGGATTCGGCATCCAATGCGGAGGTCGCTTCATCAAGAATAAGAACTGCGGGTTTGCGAACAAGGGCTCTGGCAATGGCAATTCGTTGTTTTTGGCCTCCTGAAACAATATTCATATATATCAAACAAAAAAGTCGGTGAAAATCATTTATATTATCCATATCCCTAACCTTGACTATCACAACTTACCACTCATCTGAACTCCTTTCTCTCCGCATTTGGTGTCGTAACCATTTTCCAGCTCAGTGATGAATCCATGGGCATTGGCCAGTTTCGCTGCTTCGATCATATCATCATCCGTCGCCCATTCCTCACATCCATAGAGGATGTTGTATCTAACTGATCCCGAGTACAAGGTAGGCTCTTGGCTAACCAGAGAGACTTGTTGATGGTAGTATCGATGAGAATATTCTTTAATGTCAACTCCATCCAACTTGATCTTCCCCTTGTTCACTTCATAAAAGTATTCGAGCAGAGCGATGATGGATGACTTTCCGGCGCCTGATGGCCCAACCAGGGCAACAGTCTCTCCAGGCTTGATGGACAAGTTCAGATGCTAAAATACTCAACAATAACACAACTATTACATCAATTCTAGTTTCAGCAACCTAAAGTGATATAAAAATTACCTTCAAAACCTTGGAATTGGGTCTGGTCGGGTAGGAGAAGGACACATCTTCAAATTCAATGCTTCCTTGGACAGGTCGCTCCACCGTGCCGTTGTAGGGGATATCCGGCTTCTTGTGCATGTATTCGAAAACCTTTCTGGAAGCACCAACACTTTCCATAAGTCCGGAGAAGACGTAGTTCAGATTCTAAAGACAAAATGAAAAATTAAAAAGGCACTTACATAAAAGGTTTCACCCAATTGGAGTTGATAGAGAAGGAACGAAGTGATTTGTTCTATGGTGAGGAGTCCGTTCATGGCCAAATGTCCGGCATAAACCAAGACTGAGATCAATACCACATTCTCGGAGAGTTCGTTCAGCCAAGCATATCCCATGTAAGCTATGGTCTTCCGCTGAAACATGAGAAATAAGTTTTTTATATCCAATCCATGTACAATATAAAGTTCTAGCCAATGCTGTTTGAAAAACAAGAAATTGTCTTTCCAAAGACGTATTAGATCATAATATGCCATCTAAAAATCAAAAACACAAAGAAATCAAACCCTACCTTCATAATTGCCAGTGTTTCTTCCAGACGTTGGTCAAATCTTTCTGATTCCTTGTGTTCACAAGCGAACGCTCTGACTGTCCTCATGGTTCCCAGACATTCCTCAGCCGTTCTGTTGGCTTCTGCCATCGTTGTCTGAAAGCTTTCGGCCAATTTCTGAAAATCGTTAAATTACACATCACATTGAATGCGAAGACAGGATAAAGTGGAGGGAAGTAATATTAGTAGATGTTTTGAATCTATTTTTCTGCCAATACCAGCACCTTATTTACTTACTCTTCATTTTATTTCGAGATTACTGTATCTTTTGTTGGTTTTGATCTTATTCTTGCAAGTTGAATTCGAAAACAAACGAACGTGCCGATTCACAGAAAACGCGGACCCTCCCTGCACGCTAGAGGACGGGAAGCACCCCTTGCTGTCCAAAACAAGGAAGAAAGCACATTGTAAACAACATTTATATTTCAAAACAACTGGAAACGTGCGGAAAGTGCGAGAGAAAGGCCAAAAAACAAAATTCGTTCGCGAAATTTCCCTAAAAATTCGCGGCTTTCGCTCATTTCTTTCGCTAATTCGAGAGAGCACGCAATTTATCGGAGACGCTAGAGAAAGAACAAGCGTGCGAAAGAGAAATAAAAACGAGAGATCAGAGAAAAAGCCGGCTCTTTTCGTTCCTTTCGCCTTTCTCGCACTGTGCAGAGTTTTCTCGAAATTTGAAGAAACAGGGCGGGGCCGCGAAAAATCAACGGAAATGTTTCCAGGTCTTTCGCGTGGGCAATACTGGGGGTATATAAGGGCACGCCGTAGTAGAGACAGGCAAGTTCAATCCGAAGGAAACAAGTTTCGTGTTATTCTACCTACTCTACCTATTACAACATGTCACTTTTGTTGTTCGACCCCTTCCGCTCGTCCACTGGCTACAGCGTGAACCCATGGCGTGGACTCAACTCGGAACTGCAGCGTCTGGAGCGTGAGATGGGTCAATTCGACTACACCGACGGCTTCGCTTACACCTGCAATGTCCAAGGATTCCGTCCTGAGGAGATTGAAGTCCACCATGAGGGTGATGCGGTCACCATCTCCGCGCATCACAAGCAGTCCGGAAGACATGAGCACTTTGAGAAGACCTTGAAGAGGACCGTTCGAATCCCCGAAGGCTTCAGCAAGGACCACGTTCAATGCGACCTCAATGAGAAGGGCGAGTTGATCGTCAAGGCCCCCAAGCAATCGGCTCTCAACGAACCCGAGAAAAGGTCCATTCCCATCAACTTCAAGCAGAGCAAGCCCATCGAGAACAAGTAAACGGTCTACACTAAGATCTCTAATAATTTATAACTGCTCTATTGTAATTTCTTTGATGTTTTTACATTATTGTCAGCCTTATAGCCTTAGTGGATAAACGAAAATTTATACACTCAATCGTGCTCGCTTTTCCTTGAAACTTTTCTACTAGAAGCAAAAAAAATACCCCTACATTAGGCCTAGAATTATTTAGATTAACTCTATAATATCGAAAAAATTCTTGTAAATCTAGTACTCCGGAAAACTTACGTCATAGTAGTCTCCATAAAGCTTGGTGAACACTCCAATCGGTGGAATTACGATGAAAGTGACCAGGGTCAGACGCCACGACAAGTTCAACATGAAGATCAGAGATCCAATAAGCATCACGCTGTTCCTCATGAACAGGTTGATGTTCAAGTCCAAAATTTGTGTGACGGTCTGACAGTCGGTTGTGAGTCGCGACAGGATGGCACCAGTCTGCATTTTGTCGAAAAAGGCAATCTCCTGACGGATCAGCGAGTCAAACAAGTTCTTTCTCATGATTCGATTGACCAAAGCTCCTCCCCAACTGAACGAAGCTCCACGAAGGCCAGCGAAAAGGGTCCTAAAGACAAAGTCAACAAAAAAAATCAACTTACGCCACAATCATGAAGCCGGACATCTTTAAGACGATGGAGTAGAAGGCGTAACTCGACTTCTCGTCTCGATGAACAATGTTGGCGATCACTTGACCCGTGTAGAAAGGAATGAAGATTCTGGCTGAAAATGATTTCCTTATACTTTGTCCGCACTAAACAATCAAGGTTCTAACATTGTTTAACATACCAGTTGAGTAGATTACCAAGAAGATGCATGCCATACTGAACCATGGCCAATATTGGCAAGCATATTGCAGTAGGAACTTGACGTGAGCCGTCACCGACTTCCTCGTCACTTTCTCCGGCTTCTCTTCACCATTCGCCGGAGCATTTTGGTCTGGATTCTCTTCGGCTTCAGCTTCTTCCTGCATTCGTTCGTATTCGGTCTTGAACAGCCATTTTTTGATCAAAAAGTGGAAGGAAGCGACGGAGAGGATCGAACCGAGAATGTTCCACACGATGCTCATCCAGATTCCAACGTATTTCAGCTGTTCTGGCCATTCGGAGAAGCATAGGAGCTGAAATAGGTATAACATAAAATTTTCGATAGAATAAAATATGAAGACGGTAAGGAAAAGGCTGTATTTTGTGTTGCAAAGGATCTACATTGAATTTAAAGGTGAAATTATAGCTCAACTTGCTGGTTTAGACATAAAAACAGGCCAAAACTCAAATAAAACGTGATTTTGTGATCAAAAATATATAATTTAGACAGCATATCTCTTCCAAACGCTGAAAAGCTCCTAAAAAATAAACAAAAAAGATAACAAAACACTCACCTTGACCAGAGAGAACGATATCGAACATACTCCAAAACTTGCAAAAATCAGAAAGAACAATTTTGTTTCTCTTTTAGTCGCAATGAAAATCAGTCCAATAAGAACAAAGATGAACCTCAGCAGCGTGCATACGAGAAAGTCGAATCCGTGTGTAAGTATATTATATTCAACAGGATTCAAATTCTTTTCAAGTGCATTATAATCGAAGCCAAACCCTGGGATATAAAGTCCGAAAGGGATTATCGTCCATGCGAGATCAATGAGGACGTACGCTAGCAGCAAAACGATGGCCCGTGGATTGGCCATCTTGAGTTGGACCCGAGTATCTGAAAAATTCGAGAAAATGGCGAGTTTGAGAAGATATTTGATGTTACACTACGCAAAAAAATAAAAAAAACGCGTAAAATCATGGCAAGCAAGGCAAAGCGGTGCAAAATGACCTAGACGTGACTCATTGTGGTTACCCCTAACGAACCCCAAACGACCTTTTTTATTAGGTAAAAAAACCGAAAAAAGGGAAAAAAGAAATGCCCGAAAAATGGACAAGTTTTCGAAATTGCCTCAGGGCGGAGACAGTGACTCAGCTTGCCAGGGCCGTTGAAATAATTCTGCAGCTGCGTACTTTTATACTTA
Organism: Bursaphelenchus mucronatus; assembly: GCA_025436335.1. NCBI lineage: Eukaryota > Metazoa > Nematoda > Chromadorea > Rhabditida > Aphelenchoididae > Bursaphelenchus > Bursaphelenchus mucronatus. Next base: position 3,714,502 of record CM046359.1, read on the forward strand.
ACAAATAAAACAAGATAAGGGGCAGCTGATCGTGTCTACCATCGGTCTGATGTTGCACTTCGTTTCCCTCCCGTTGTTCACGCAATTTACACGTGAAAAGTGATCCAAAAAAGAATAAGAACCCCAACATCTATTTACACCTTCACTCCATTACTTTCAATTTTCAGTCTATTCGAGCATACAAATCGGATAAAAATCAACGTTTTGAAATAAACAGCTGGTATGAATAACACTTTATATCGAAAATTAATGTTCCCGCCATAAAATGAAGGGGCAAAATGAAGAAACTGAGACATGAAACAACTTCAATCTCGATTTCCAAATTGATGAGTAATGCGACCTTGACATAGACAATATAATCCAAACACTGTTCCGCTCATCCTCGTTTACTTTGACGTTCTTTCCTGGTCAACAAGGCTCGGCCTGCTCTTGACGCGTTCTCTCTTCCCATTTCCTTGCAAATCCATTGGCCCGTTTCGATGAGTCTATCCAAATCCACTCCCTAAAATCAAATATAAGGGATTGAGCAAAACTTGTGAAGTAAATCCCATCATTCGTCGTCAAAAGGCTAGCCTTACGACGGGGCATAAAATGAATGACATAACGCTAAACAAAAAAGAATTTACCGTGTCAAGTCCCAGATCATTTAACATGTACAGCAAGTCTTCTGTGGCCAAGTTTCCAGTCGCTCCTTTAGCGTAAGGACAACCTCCAAGACCCGAAATACTGGCGTCGGCAACTCGAATTCCCTTCTCTATTGCCACCAAAACATTCGAAAGGGCTTGTCCGTATGTGTCGTGGCAGTGGACAGCAAATTTCCCAGCTGGGGCCACCCTCAGAACCTCGTCCAACATCTTTCCGGTGCTCCTGACGCTTCCAACTCCAATTGTGTCGCCGAGGGAAACTGAAACGAAGAAATTAGACTCCACCAAACGCACAATTGCTATATTAACCAATAGACTCTACCCTTACCTTCATAACATCCAAAAGAAAAGAGTTGTTCAGATATCTTGGCAACAATCTTCGGATCGATCGCTCCTTCATCCGGATCTCCAACCACCATCGAGATATATCCTCTAACAGCTAGACCATGTCTTATTCCTTCTTCCGCGACCTCTTTCAGCCTCTTAAAGCTCTCTTCCATTGAACAATTTGTATTTTTCCTAAAGACATAACATCAAAACAAGAGTAACATACCGCGTGAATGATTCTGAAGCTGCACCAAACACTGCAATTTCTTTGACGTTTGGATTAGCCAGAGCGGCCTTAAGACCAGCCATATTCGGGACGAGAACAGGATAACTGACTCCTGGTTTCTGTTTTATCCCATTCAAAACTTCATTGTTATCTGCCATTTGTGGAACCCATTTCGGCGAGACAAAGCTGGTAACTTCAACGGTTTGAAGTCCACAATCACTCAGACGATCTATTAACTCGACTTTTGTGGCGGCTGGAACAACGGTCTAAAAATTGAACTGTTGTGGTCAAACTGATGAAGGATAATAATACCTTTTCATTCTGCAAACCATCTCGAGGGCCAACTTCCACAATCTTGAATCTCTCCTAAACAAAAAATGACCATTGAAACTATAACTTACCACACTTTCACTGAAAAATCTATTAAAACCCAAGTTCTTTCCAATCCCAGAAGTTAAGCGTCGCATTTTTGTCGCTCAACCGATCGAAATCTATGAGACAATTGAGAATAATTTGATATTGTGCCCATCTTCTTCATCAAAGAACATTCATCAAAAATTTCCGGCGAATTTTTTTTGAACGTGTCATGTGTTGCCCTTTTTCGGGTCATGTGTTTTTCGGGGTGTTAAGATTCAGAAATTTAGTATTGTAAGTGCTGTAGTCTTGTTTTTATATAGTAAATGTAAGGAAGAACCATTTGGATGTCGAATAGAGGCATTTCCGGGCAAACAACCGCAGAAAACTCGAGTTTCTTGTTGTTTTTTCATCACTTTGTTGAAACCATGACATAAACTATTATACAGCTGTCACCTGTCTCCAAATCTTCACACAGGAGTTACGGTAAGATGCTCTCTCATAGTGGCGGAACTATTGATGACTTCAATTTCTAACCTCAAATTTTATTACCTAGTATACTATGCCTCGTACAACATTAAAATCATTGGTTTTTGGAAAACATGGCCTAGCCAGACGAATAAAGTTCTGAAATCACTGAAACGGGGAAGAAACATAATTGACTAATTATAAACACGAAGTTTGGGCCGGCTGTTTGTCCATGAGATCGGCTTTGATTGATCCAAGAAGAAGAAGAGAGGGAGAAAAGTTGAGGGGGAGAGCCATGCGACATTTGATTCCGGTTCAAATTTTATTGTTTTTTCGCTATTTCAAATACTTTTCTTACCGAAAATCCACGTTTATCTTATTTTTTGAATTTTAAATTTTTGATGACTAAGATAATATTTTTTGGTATTTATAAAACAAAATCAGATCGCCATGTTTCTCAGAACCACATTTATGAGTTAATTAACATCACTTTTCAGAAAATGGGAATTGGACCATTCTTTGACAAGGCGCCCAGCATAATCAATCGGCCAGATGGCTCTGTTTTATTCGAATGTATGTGTAATGCCAACCCTGAGCCCACCGTAACTTGGTATTTGAAAGACAAAGAACTGACTGGGGATCGATATGTATTCAAAGTTAAAAAGCAGGTCGGAAAATATATGTGCACCATGATCATGAAGGTAAGTTGGAGTTTGATGTCTAGTGTAAAGTAAAACAGCCATGAACATACCATGGGAAAAAATATAAAATATTTTTGTACGGTTCTATTAAAATTTGGGTTTTATTATACTACAACATCCAGAAATCATCGGTTTTGAGCATCCAGAAAATCCGTCATGATGACACATTAAATTAAAAAATTATGAAATTATTTTCCTAAAACTGCGATTTCTATGTTTCCGTAGACTCCGCATAACAAGCTTTGATATCGAATTTGCAAAACTTGACACTGAATCCGTTGCGATGCCCGATTTCCTTTTGTTTAGAACCCCACGCAATCGGACCAAGGGATCTACAAGGTCGTGGCCAAGAATCCTCATGGCGAACATAAGGTGGAGCAGAGCTATGCTGCAGTTTGTGTGGCGAACGAAGTCTTCAAAACCCAGTAATCTTATTTCTAGTCCGTAATAACGATTTTGAGAGATTATTTACATTTTTTCTCCAAATGTTTGAATAATTTTATGCTTCATATAAGGCAAAAAATAAATTTATATTATACAAAAAAAACAGTTTTTTTTCGATTATGACCCGAACTGAACGACATTCTCGGTGATCTGATTGAATTCGTAGTGCCCTCTGCCGTCCATTTGCAAGTAAAATTCATGATGGACCCACAAAGACTTGCGATGTGACACTGTGAACAAAGTTATGTTGAGTTCGCGGCATTTCAGATACATGGCGCCTTCCACGTCCACGCTCACGGCCGACGTGCATTCGTCCAGGATGGCAAACTGAGGCTTGTGGTAAAACAGTCTGGCCATGGCGATTCGTTGTTTCTCTCCGCCAGAGAGGACATCCATCCAGTCTTGGATCGAGTCCCAGCCGCCTTCGCGGCTCAGGATATAGGAAAGTTGGACTTGGTCAAGGAATTGGACTAGATCTTTGTCGTTGATCCCCTTTCGCCGCATGTCCGCCGGCTTATCCGGATAGATAATCTGATCGCGCAGCGTGCCAATCGTCATGTAGGGGCGCTAAAAGCAAGGAAACATATAATAAATAGGACCAGATTGCAAAAAAATTACAGTAAACCTGTTGAACAAATTTCTTATCGTTTCTATTTTTCTTCCTTACCTGTGGGACATAAAACAGCTTGCCACACTCGGGTTTTGTCAGTTTTCCTCCCCAAAGAGGCCACAATTCACCGAGAATTCGGAATAAGGACGATTTTCCGCACCCATTTGGCCCACAAACCAAGACATTTCGGCCTGAAGGGACCTCCAAATTCAAATTTTCTACCAAAACATCGCCGTTGGGAGTGACCAGTGGAACGTTTTCAAATCGAATCACATTATCTTGAAGGAGGATTTCGCCTTTTCCCGGCTTGATTCCAAGGCCTTCGGCGGAAAGAAGGGCCTGAAAAAATACGTAATGAAAAAAATGTAATTGTCAAAATTTGGACAAAATTTTGCCATTGCTTCGAGTAGAAAATAATGTTTTTTGCCGAAAACACGCTTTGAAGTTTTTGCTGACATAACAAACCTGTTGTTGCTCCTCCACTTGACCGTTTCCATTTACCATGGTTCTCTCATATCTTCCGTCCTCCAAATCCTTTAAGACGTTGAGCAAAGTGTCAACGCGAGTTGTGAATCCAGACAACCGAGTGAGCTCGCGACCAGCCAACGCTAACCGCCCCAGGGCTTCGGCCAACTTGAACATCATACGGCCACTATTGTAGTAATCCTAGAATCGCAGTTTTAATTCAACCTAATTACCCTTCATCTAGTATTTTTAATTGGTCAGTCAAAAAATTGAGAAAGGCAGCTGGACGTCTTCTCTTATCAAAACGTCGTTTTTACTGCAGCTGTTTACCACGAAATTGCATGAATTTGCACTTAACAGTGATCATTTGACTGAGATCAAGACGCTGTCAGTCTATTTTTAAGTTCAATCTTCGATCAGCCCTGGGGAATTTAAAATTTGATCGCTATAGTAATTTTTCATCGCATGGAGGTTCATTTTGGCTCATAGCAAGCTGTAAGCACCTCTGGAATCCGAGTAGGCTTCGTTGTATAAATGCTTTTTTAGAAAGGTTTCCCTGATACCCATTTTCTGGCCTCCCTTTTCAGGCGTATAACAGCCTTTCTCACCTGCATCAACTCGTTTTTGCTTTTTCCCCTCAACGAAACATTATTTCGGCTGAAGAACGGCCGACTCATTGTGTACCATCCCACTACAGTCGCACAATATTTAGCCACAATATTGTCCACGAATCCCAGTGAGAAGCGGAACAAAATGACATGTCTCAGATGTTGCACCATCCTATTGAATGCGTTCATAATCGAGGTCTTTTCTCGCTGGTTCCCTTGGTAGAACGCAATCTCCTCACTGTTCATGATTAACCGCGAATTTACATATCGAAATTCGCCTTCCAATTGTTGCTCAACGACTGTCAGTTTTCCCACAGGCCGTCGCAGGTACGTTAACGCAATGCCTGAGGCGATTAAATAGGCAAACAGTCGGCCGGGCGCTGAAAATCCGAGGGCTCCGCCAATCGTGCTGACATATAAGGCCACGTCGACTAACGGTTTGCTGATATTACTGTAGAATTCGACGATTCCCTCGCAGAAACGGTCCACGTCTTGCGTGAGAAGTTGATCCGCATTTGCAATACGGTTGTCCAGATTGGACATCTTGTAGAAAGTGAAACCATTGAGGTAGTGATTGTATAAATAATGAGTCAAACGCTCCCGAAAACGGAGCTTCAGCTCGCTGATTCCGAACTGAAATGAGGAGAATTAAATCTTTAACGCTGTATTAAGAAGAATTTTAAGTATGACTTTTAGTTTTCGAAAAAAAATTTGGTGAAAAGTGGCAAAAATTAAAAAATTATTGTGTCAACTGTTTCATACAAGGCTTTCTGGTTAAGCAAACAGTGATTGTAGGCTCCCAAACTTACCTTGAGCAAATTGTTGACCACCGAAATGATGGGCATGCACATCAAGTAATGAATGATCCATTTAACGAAACGTTTCTTGTCCCTGTCAATAATAGCGGCTTCAATGGACGTCGAAGTGGTGATCATCCACAAATCAGCATAAGTCCGTGAAAGTAATGTGACAGCGATCATCGCCAGATAAAACACCTCGGCCGAAAAGACACTGGGAATCAGAATCTTGACGATTCTCCATAGTTTCTTGAGGAATACCAGATCCACGTGCGATTTCTCCTCTTTTTTCTTGGATTTGTCCAATTTTACGAGCGGCCCAACCGCTAATTGGCTGGAAAAATTTAATTAGGAAAGTTGATATTATATTTGGGATTTTTAGAAAATAGAAAAGCAAAATGCCTAGGGCAAAACACTCTGAACGGATTGCATAGCAATTTTTGCAATTTTTAGCGTAGGCTTTGCAAGAACAGCCAAAATTTTCTACGGTTTAGGAAAGTACAAAGAATGAGGAAAGTTAGTCAGAGAAATATAATAACTTGTGCCAAATTTCATTAAAATACACGCGTTTTACTTTAAGCATATTCGTGTGAGCGAATCTTCATCTCAAATCTCCAAGAACATCAATTTTGATGTCTTCTAAACTGCGAACAAAAAAGCTTTAGTCCTTACTGTAAATTGTGTTTTTTCTTGTAGAACTTGATGATCAGAACCACGGCCGCAGTTCCCAACAAAGCCGGAGTGGTCTCCTTGACCGAAGGAAGCCATCGCTGGACTTTACTTAGTACCGTCATCGTCTTTGTAAACCCTGTAAGTGAATTTTTTAAAAAACAAGAAATAAACAATACTTCGTTTTTTAAAACATTTTTTATCATTCAAATGACTAAAATTACAAAACCCGATTGAAATTCCGTTCTAATTTAGTCCAAAAAATGGACCCACAAACAAATTTTACCGCGAAAACAAGTTAGCAAAATTTGACAACAGAACAGTGCAGGCAGTTTCACGGACTTTCAACCGCCGTGTTATCACATAACAAGTTTTGTAGTCCTCGTCCGACCGCAAGGCGATGCCACACCATCAAACGAGCCCTTCTCAATCAAAGCAGCGATTAAAGGAAGGGGAGAAAGGGAGCACAAGGTCGCGTTATAAAACACAAATCTTCTGATACATACAAAGAAAGCTTAAGACATTTTAAGGTTTAGTGTGTTGCATCATAGCAAAAACGATCATTAAGATATATAATACATAAAGCTAAAAAAGCATACCAGATATATTTTTAATTTTTTATTTAAAAGTTTATCTATAGCATGATGATAGCGTAGGAAATGCTCGAGGTGCGGTTCCCAGATTTGCGACTAGACTAGAGATGAAGTATGGGCCGGGCCGTAAACGCCGGCCCAGAAAATTTGATTGGTTTGGCCTGGCCCAAGATCTATGGTAGCCTAGATTACGTGCATACCAATTCAACGTATTTTTTAAAAATGTGCAGATGAAAGATTTCAAATTTCTTGTTATTGAAGGATGCATGTTTGTTCCATAGAGCATTACATAATTTTCTTGTAAATTTATGTCGTGATACCGCAATATCCGGGACGCTCTGAATTCTCATCAAAAATCTTTTTCCTAGGTTAGATTCTGGTAACATAGCGTCTTGAAAGAAAGCCGTGTTCTAATTTTTTCAACCCATTTTTTAGTATAAACTTTTATTCCTTTGACAATATTTTTTTAGGTCTCTAAAATCTCTTTTAGAACCTTTGAATACAAAGAATGACTGCACGCGATCGGGCTTTGCGTTTGCGGTATTTAAATTCCGATTTTTTTTAACCATATGCATTCCTTGAAGGAACTTTCCAAGCGTTGAACTACGAATTTCTGAAGCGCATTTAGAGAAGGCTTTGGGATTGTTTGATTATAACATGATCTGTAGGCGTTTAATGGACTCTTCTTTTGGGATACCACCGTTAGTCTTGCCCGTGGTTTCCGCGCACCCTACTTGGACGACCTAAATTTTTTTGACAACTCCCTTACAGTTTGAATGTTTTGAGGAAAGAATCGTTTTTGTCATAGCAACAACAATTTTCATTCTTTTCTTTTGCACGTTTTCACTTATTTTGTCGCAATGTTTATGAAGTTAACTGTTTGTTACAACTTCCAAAGTATCTCTTTCCAAAGTTCTTTTAAAAATTGCTTGTAAAACAGCAATCTTTTCTCGTATTAATCCTTGAAAGGTTCAGCTCGCACTTTATATATCTCCCGAGAAATTTAGCGATATTTGATGACGAGAGAGTGCGTTAAATGTTCAGTAGGAAAAACGGTTTTTGGCAATATCTTTACAAATTTTGTAAGAAAAAAGATAATGGTTTCTGAAAATTCCTTTTTTCGCACGTTAAAAAAACTGTACCAATTGGGGTACCTTTTTCTCTAAGCTACAGCCAAAACTTTGTTTATTCAAATTCCCGAATTGGCAGAACGTTGCGCGACCCCAAAGAACGCAGATAATAATTCCTCACGTCGCTTTGTTATTTCGCCATATATCAACGAGAAGAGAGATAACAAACAACCGCTAATAAACAACGTCTCCTTTTTCGATATCAAAAACATAAGAGGTCACAGAGTTTTCCCTTTAGTTGCAGGGAAATGTCTTTCAAAGGCAAGTCGATCATTGTGACGGGTTCCAGCTCCGGAATTGGCCAGGAATGCGCACTTTTGTTTGGAGAGGAGGGAGCCTATGTTACCGTTCATGGACAATCTATGGAAGGGATTAATGTAAGTTCTTTGGACGAAAACAATTCAAAAATTTTGTTATAGGCAGAAATTGTTGTAGAATGCTTACATCATAGTTCTTAATCTTTATTTCTCGGTTGAAATGGCTTGAAAACCGATGATGACATTTTTCTGAATTTCAAAAAATTCTAACAACATTCAATCATCTTATCATCTTTAAGCGTTTATTTTTGTCTGAAATTTCTTTTTCAGACCTTAAAAAATTGTCGTTATAGGTATTGTTATCTGCATAGAGTCTAACATTTCTTTCATTCCTTCTAGAACCTCTGAAAAACAAGCGGTAAAACTTTCAAGGCCAAATTTCTTGTTGATTTAGAAGAGTCACAAAAAATATGATTAAGTTTTAATAGCAGGACAAAGATTTCTCATTACATAAAATATTCAGGAGACCATTGAGTTGCTGAAAGAAGCAGGTGTCAAGGAGACCCATTACCAATATGTCCGAGGGCCAATTCAAGACGAGAAAGTTCAAGATGAACTCTTCGACAAGACTGTAGAGAAATTTGCAAAAGTTGATGTGCTAGTGAACAATGCAGGACTTTGTCAAGGCCCAGGCTTGGAACAGGAGTCCTTGGAGAACTTTGATTACGTGATGAATGTCAATTTGAGGAGGTAGGAAAGAATTACAGCAGAGCCTCTGAACAATGTTGTACACACTTTATTATCAACAAAAAAATGACTTGAAATACTTAATACCCAACATTTTCAGTGTGATCGCCATGACTCGGAAGGCCATTGATCATCTTGAAATTACCCACGGAAATATTGTAAATATCAGCTCCATTGCAGCGGAAATGTGCTTCCCACCCTCTCAACACTATTGTGCCAGTAAAGCGGCGTTATGCAATTACACCAAAAACTCGGCGTTACAGTATGCCCACAAGTATATACGAGTGAACGCGGTTAGGTGAGGGAATTTACAAAATGCAAACCATATTTTTTTGCGGAAACGCTGCCGATAATTGATTTCATTTTTAATTTTTTGTATTTTAGTCCCGGCTCCATTTACACCAACTTCCGGCTTCGCCATTCGGAAAATAAGCAAGAAATTGACTGTATGTACGAGAATCGGCACGAATGGATCCCCATGAGGAGAACGGGTACAGTCAGAGAGGTGGCCAATGTTGTCGCCTTCTTGGCCTCCGATAAGGCCTCGTATGTAACTGGCTCCAATTATGTTGTGGATGGAGGCGCTCTGGCTGGGAAGCCATTCGAACCAGTATATGACTCATGAATTTTATAGCAATCATCTTTGTATTATATATAAACAAAATTAGCAGGCAATAAACTATAATACCTATTTAGAATTTGATGATATCGGCTTTATTTCTGACAATAAGTCAACAAAATTGTCATCATTTTAAGTTTATTTGCAGAAAAATGTATAACTGTAAAAATTTTGCAAACTTTTAGTTTAAAACGGCTTCATCAGCAAGGCTCCACCATCTACAACATAATTGGAGCCAGTTACGTACGACGCCTTGTCAGAGGCCAGGAATTCCACAACATATGCGACTTCTCTGCTTGTCCCTGTTCGTTTCAATGGGATCGCTTCATGCCGACTTTCATAAAGCGCATCGACTTCGGCTTTGGTTGAATGACGAAGCCGGATATTTGTATAGATCGAACCGGGACTATAATAAAAAGCAAAATGTTATATATAAACAAATCTGGTGTTAACAATGCCCTTGGCCACACATAAATCTTTTAGGGATTACAGATTTCCTACTAAAAAATTGTAGACTTGGAGCTTGGGTTACTGTACCTTTACATTTTTCTTTTAAAAGAGTTAAAAGGCATTGTCTGTTACAAGAGTAACCTTTCAACAACTTGTTTTCTATAATAAAATTCCTCACCTAACCAGGTTGATTCTGATATTCTTCGGGGCATATTGTAACGCCGCGTTCCTCGTGTAATTACTTAACGCCGCCTTGCTGGCGGCATAGTGCTCAACGGGTGGGAAACACATGTCCGCGGAGATGGAGCCAATATTCACAATATTTCCGTGCGTTTTCGTCAGATATTCCAGAGATTTCCGGGTTAATGAGATTACACTGAAATTGAAGCTTTGTATTGGGAACGACGACGTCGTATTTCAATGAAACTTGGCGCATTTTAAAACAAATCCTTTGTTTGATATCTTGGACGACTTGATTTGAAATTTATTTCTTCGGTTTTCTTTTATCACCATACCCTACCTTCTCAGATTGACAGTCAGTACGTAATCCAAATTCTCCAATGAAGCCGCTTCTACCCCGGGTTTTTGATTGGTTCCAGCATTGTTGACAAGCACGTCAATCCGTCCAAATTTCTTGACAGTCTTTTCAATGAGTTCGTTTTGAACTTTTTCGTCTTCAATTGGTCCTTGAACGTATTGATAATGGGAGTCTGGGACACCAGCTTCCTGTAGTCTTTTGATGGTCGTCTGAAGCAAGAAATGGCTTTAGAATTAATTTCTCTGAGACGTATGCGAGGTCGCACGCTTGCGGTTTGCAAGAACCACCGAGATTTTTTAGGCTGCAGATTGGAAAAATTGTGACACTCCTTAGCGAACTTTTGCATGAACAGCCTTCTAGACCTCAGTACAACAAAGCACTTCTATGATAACATAATAAATAAATTTTTGGTTAGTACGACGCGATGTATGCAGTTTGACTGTAAAATAAACTCACGTTAATTCCGTCGATTGACATCCCATGCACTGTTACAAAAGCGCCCTGCTCTCCAAACAAAACAGCACATTCTTGGCCAATCCCCGCACTGGAGCCGGTTACAATCACCGCTTTCCCATTGAATGACATAATATTTTTACAGGAAATTTAGCAAACAAAAAGATTAAGTAAACCGAAAGCTCTGAGCTTAAATAGGATTTTCGATGAAAGGGAATCGTATGAAATGGCCTTGAATTGCTAGCCTCAACAATAAAACAAGTCATTGCTAAACAAGCAGTTAGCGCTTTATATATAGTTTGTAGTTTCGAGTCTGGATAACATTTTCTTCGATAGTTTAGGAGAGGAATTTACAAATATTTGCTTACAAAAATACTCTAAAAATGATTGGAGATTGGTTGGACAGCAAAGTGTTGACAATGTGAATGTTCGACACTTTTCCCAAGTTTGAAAGAACCTTTTATAAATTTGAAAAGTCCTTTACCTTTTTGTAAATTAATTGTTATAAATCACCCTCCCAAACTACCGAAAGAAAAACTACGCAGACTAGAAATCATAAAATCTAGGCTGCACACACTGTTCGAAACAGCATACATATGTGATGCATATCTTGTTTATGTTTTGAGACCACAAATTTTACGGCCTGGTCGTTCGATTCCCCGCCCATCTGAAGTCCTATATAAGGTAACCAAAAGCCCTAAGTTGATTGTTCTGCTGAGAGAAACATGGCCTTTAAAGGAAAAGCTGTGATTGTGACTGGTTCCAGTGCCGGGATTGGGCAAGAATGTGCGGTTTTGTTCGGAGAACAAGGCGCTTATGTCACAGTTCATGGCACATCAATTGAAGGAATTAATGTGAGTATTTTTGATGATTACAAAGAGGCGTTTAGTGCAGCCTATGCCACAGAAGTCCCAAAAGTAGAGTTGTCGTGTTTGTGATTTCTCTGCGACTTCTCAAATTCATACGAAAAATAATTTTCCTATTTAATGATTATTTAAGACGACCGTCGATAGGCTGAAGGAGGCTGGTGTCCCAGAAAGTCGATATCAATATGTCCAAGGCCCCATTGAAAACGAAAAGATTCAGAACGAACTTTTCGAAAAGACAGTAAAAAAGTTCGGTCGTGTTGATGTGTTGGTAAACAATGCCGGACTTACCAAGAAGTCCGATCTTGACACAGATTCCTTGGAGAACTTGGATTACGTAATGAGTGTCAATTTGAGGAGGTAGAGTGCTTACAAAATAAATATTTGAACGCATGTCCAATATGAGTTGTTTGGCCCAAGGTAATTTTATTTCAATTTCAGCGTAATCGCATTGACCCGAAAGGCAATTGAATACCTAGAAAAGACTCAAGGTAATATTGTGAACATCAGCTCCGTCGCCGCTGACGTGTGTTTCCCGGGCGCTGAACATTACGCCGCAAGCAAGGCAGCGCTAAATAACTATACCCGAAACTCGGCGCTACAATACGCCCCGAAGGGTGTTCGAATCAACGCTGTTAGGTGAGTTACCCTAAAAATGAATACTTATTTTTGTATTTTAGCCCGGGTTCCATCTACACCAACATCCGACTCCGTCATTCGAATAAAGCCGAAGTCGAGGCCTTATATGAGAGTCGGCAGAAAGGAATCCCGTTGAGGCGGACCGGAACTGGTCGAGAAGTGGCTCATGTTGTCGAGTTCCTGGCTTCCGATAAAGCATCTTATGTGACTGGCTCTAATTATGTTGTAGATGGTGGAGCGTTGTTGATGAAGCCGTTTTAAGAAGTTGGGTTCACAGTCGTCAGACTTTATTTTATATTATTTCCATGTCTTATATCAAATAAACGTGTGATAGATATGAAACCAAAAGAACGACTTTATAGCCGTAACTGGCAGCTTGTTGTAGAAATTTGGTTGTTAATGATAAATAATGCGAAGCGAGCTCTAAAATTTTTAGCAACTGATATACGTATGTCCGCATTGCCGCTAAATTTCGAGAAAATCTGAATGTCGCACTGGGCACAATTTAATTGCGAATGCAAATCTCTTCGAGTACCCCGCAGCTGCGAGTGCGTTATATCGCTGCTCAAAACGCAAGTGCCATTTGCTTTGGCAAAAAACCAAAGAAAGGACGCGCTCGCTTATAGCGATGTTCGAGAAGATAATTAAATATTGGCGATTGGCGACCTCAACGGTGAAAAGTTGGCTGATCGAGAAGACTTGGAAGCTGTATAACGAATGGTAAGTCCATCTATTAGTTTTGAGTTGCGTAAAAGCCGTAGCATAAGGCCCCAAACATTTTCAGGCCATTACGAAATAACTGCTTCATACTGTACTTTTTAAGAGTTATAATCGCCAATTTCAGCTCAAAATACTTCAAAAACGCCTCTCCAATGTCCTCCGATTATACAATTTATCCAATTGAAGATCTCCAAATCGATGACGTCCTTCGATCCGAGCTCGCGCCATTACCACAAACCCTCCCAACGGTAACGTTATATCAACCGCCAAGTGTGGATTTCTTTTATCCATTGGAGATAATGATTCTGTTAGTTTGTATTTTACTCAGTTTCTTCGAATGCGGCCAGGCGTTTGTGCCAATTCGAGGACTTCAGAGGATATAGTGAGCTGCGTGTACAGAATAAACGGTTCATACCAGTTATAGTAAAGTCAAAATTTCTATTAAACCTGTTGTCAAGAGAAAATGCAAAATTCAGGGAGCGGCCAAAGGGAGAAAGGCTACATGACCTTAATTTTGCAAAAGGATCGTTAAGGGGCCCGCTGGCTCGCCTTAGTCCTCAAATATCAAACAACACACCAAATATCCACAATAATGTATTTATCCACTCAAATACTGCCCAAATAAACACTGATCGTATCTCTAAGAATTACTCTGCCGAAGGTTCCACCGAGAACGACTGCTCCTTCCAGTCGATTCTCTCGTAACTGTCAAAATCCACGTCTGAATCTCCAAAGTCGACCAATTGAAACATAACGCCAAGATCCAATCTTCGCGGTGAGACGCACGATTCAGGCCATGTCCAACGTTGCCAATACACCCTTTTTCTATCATACCACAGAAAATAAGCTCTTTCATTAATTATAATACACAACTATCTACATACATATACAACATGTTTTTTCTTCATACACTATTAATCCTGCTCCTCAAAAACTCTTCTTCATCTTCTTCTCGAAAAACAAAATACGATCTACTGTTATCGTTGCTTTGGCTGTGGAAGAGCTTCTTGAATCGTCGTTCTTCATCGCTATAGCGCTCTTTCAAGTACCTTTTGCCATAATAGACAATCTGCCAGAAATGAACTTCCAGTACAATTGAGGTCATTGTGATAAAAAGTGAAAAACTTTCAGGCGTTTTTTGATGGAAAACATCGCGGAGTACGGTAATACGGGTGTAATCTTCTAATATCGTTATCTTTCGGATGTATTTAGCTATCATGAGGATGAGATAGGTGGCCGAGAAGAGGCGCGTTATTATGACAAATCCCTGAAAATCAAAGTAAAAATATTTATAAAATTAAAGAAATTACTTTCCACAACAGCCAAACATTGTATAGCCGATGGCGGTCGTTTTTATTGCCAACGATTAAAACCAACGCCATAAACAGCATCATCATGCATTCGGGAAGAAATAAAATTGAGTTGCCCAGGTAGATCATCACTAGTAAATAGAAGGAATAGATTACATCAAGGACAGCAATAACAAAGCCTGCGGCCTGAAAAGAAAAAATTGGATGCTCTTTCTTTGAATTTAAGCTTAAACCTACATGAACATGAATGGGATTAGAAACGCAGCCGAAAAAGCATGTGAACCACATTAAGTCATTCAGATCTTCATCATCCGCGACATCATCGAACGTTCTCGGATGGAACATGACTAATGGCAAAAATAAAAATGAAAAGAATTGAAGAAAAACAACAACTGACCTTGGGAAAGGGCACACCAGTTATTATGTCAGTCTAGGTTCGAGACGGCTGTTCGAGGTTCAAAATTGGACAATTATTTTCTATGATAAATAGAGTTAATTTTATGCATAACGG
This sequence comes from Bursaphelenchus mucronatus, assembly GCA_025436335.1. Classification (NCBI taxonomy): domain Eukaryota; kingdom Metazoa; phylum Nematoda; class Chromadorea; order Rhabditida; family Aphelenchoididae; genus Bursaphelenchus; species Bursaphelenchus mucronatus. Next base: position 3,729,648 of record CM046359.1, read on the forward strand.
ATTAGTGGCAAAAACATACAGTAACGACTTTAAACCTTGTACTGAATATTTTATTTGAAAGTATTTCGCAGCAATTAGATCAAGAATAACATTACAATGTACAATACAATTCATCTCGAAATTAAAAAGGTAACGACGTCTTCAAGTAGTTGTAGCCTTTGTAAACCACATACGAAAAGAAGACGTAGAAGAAAGTGACCACAAAGAAGGCGATGCCGATTACAACTCGTTGGCCAGTAAAGAACTTGGCCGTATCTTTGAAGCCGACGTGGTAATCCAACCAGGCCCAGGGATGAAAGACGTTCAATGCACAGCCAACAATGTAGATGAAGTAGGCGGCGTTAATGCAAATGAGGATGGCCTGAAATTTGGAGAATTGAATTCGACCGTGGCCAATCGCAAATGAATTGCAAAATCAAATTTCTCTTCACTCCAGCGACGCAATCTGCGCAGCGACATTGTGCTGAATACAAAATACCCGACAGACTGATAATAGTAAGCATGTAGAATGTCACCAAAATTTCTTTCCGCTCTTAATTCTACAATAGGCAAAGTAATTTTCTGGGCATTTGGTTTCCTATGCCGTAAAAGAAGCGCTACTCAAAAGTAGCATCCCTTGATGTAAAGTTAAAACCCTTCCCTTTTTTCGGCGTATAATGTAATCGGTCATCACACTGACCTTCACAACTTCTTTGTTGCAAAAGTGATTAAGAACGGTCACCGAAACGGATGTTCTCTTTTCCGACGAGTTGGAAATGGGCTGTTGACAGGAAATTGATATCGGAAATGAGCTTTAATGTACTTTACAGAAATCTGTATAACAACCGCCTACGCAGTCTTCAAGTTGCGAAGGGTTTGGCGCATGTCCTATCTGGGCAAATTCTTGTCAAATCTTTTTTTATATTGTCGAAAAACATACCGTCCACACCAAATAAGGCCAATATAAGATCCCTTTCTTCTTCATGTTTCCGTATAACAACAATAGATTGACGACAAGAGAAACGGCGGGGAAGAAGAGGATGACAAACTTCCCATTGTAGAGCATGATTATCGCGTTGAGCAGCGTAAAAGCGATGGCTATTACGGCAATCAGGAAGACGGCTTTCTAAAACATATTTCGTTTTTTTAATCTATTTTTTACTTTTTTAGGGACAAATTAAATTAATTTTTACAAAAAATCAGTTTTCTCCAATCAAAATGCCGTTTTTTGTCTGCCTGACTCTCCTCATTTTGTGTGGTCTCTCGCCGAAACGTTGTTAATTATCTGTGGCTTGAAATTAAGAGCTAACATTTTCAGTGATTGATTATTGGCCTATTTAGAGTGTGCTTTAAATGTTATGCTATATACATACATATTGGAGCATTCGATCATAAAAATATTGCATCAAAAAAATTTCTGGACAGTTACAAAATTTGTTTTGCTATAAAATGACATTTACAATGCCTTTTATTTCAATTTTGTCCCATTTAGAATTGAACTCTTTCAAGTGATGGTCGACTTACATGAACATGAAGTCTGAATCCGCAGATTTCCAAGTAACTTGACTCTCCCATCTTGCTTCTTTTTTCTCTTCGACCCTGAAACTCCGGTTTTATTGCCCTCGAGGAATCTGCAATTGACGTCAGAACGCGCGATCCAAATTCGAAGGTGGAAGTAATTGAAATAGTAAAAATTTAATTATATCAATGGGAAGGTAGTGTTCAGGGAATCAAAAAAATGCTTTGACTAAAATTTGGCTCATTTAAAAAGTAGTGTTTTTTGTAAAAAATAAGTGAGCTCAAATCGTAAATTTTGATTTGCTTGGTAAATTTTGAATCAAACAATATGGCGGCAAAGCCACGGCAAAAAGTTTTTTCTCCGACCTTCTCTCTTCATTTCGCATACTCTCTCGTCTGTAAAAATAGTTGGAAAATATCGGCTATTGGGTAGAAAGCTACATTTTGCATCATTTTAAATATAAATGACCTGACACAATCAAAAGACCAATGTTTAAAAAAATTGAAACCCCTATCCCAAGAAGCCATCCTTTCTTCAACAAGATTCACAAATGCAAAGCTCCAATTTAATTCAAATGTGGCATAGTTACTATATATCAATCTCATAATAATTCACAAAAATTAAAGCTGATAATCTCCTCTACCCTACACATAATACACAAGACTACGTTTACCGCGAATATTGTAAACTCGAAAGCTGTAAATTTTGATCAAAACTAAAACTTGATACCTTCGCAGTGTAATAATAATATAAGCAAAAACAAGGCTGAAGTAATGATTGTAAACCCTCAAACAGAAAAACTTTCCTAATTAAAATTCCCAAAGTTTCGACAGAAGGTGAGAAAACTCTTGCATACTACTAAAACTACCCATTCCTACTAACTTTAAACTGCCACAAAAAGTGGAGGACTCTCTTACCGGTCTACCTGCACCCACGTAAACGCAGCCCCTCAAGGCGAATCAGATATTTTTTGTTTTTGGAAGGTACAGTAAGATCCAGCGCTGTAATCAGGATGTGATGGGGTATTTTCAATAAAAAGTGCAAGTTTGTCTAGCAAGGTTGTTCAATTAGTGGACCAACGGACCGTATTTTAATTGTGTGATCACAAGGAAGAGGCTGAGGTCAAGAGAAAGCACGGAAATCGTGAAAACACGGAAGACACGGTGAGATGATATGTGAAGTGCAAATTTTTTAAAAAATGTAAAATCTCGACGCCCGATGTTTTGATCGTCTTTAAATTTTGGTAGTACACTATACATAGACCATACTTCCAACGAAGAATATTTTAGCTAACGATTTACTAACGCAGCAGAGATATTCAACGATCTTTTGGGGTTACGCAGAATACGCACCGTCTAAAACCACCGGTTTTGGCCATTTTTGGCAATTGTTCCTTCAGATTTTTTAATACTCTTGAAAACGTATCAATTTTATTGCGCACATATATCAGCGCCCGCATAACAATCCCAAAAAAGTTTTGTCAACGTCCTTTGGACATGGCTAAGATATCAAAAAATAGTCTTCTTTAGCTTCATTCCAAAGTAATGTTAAATTTAGATCGTAGAAACATGATAATAACAAATGATAGGACCAGAATACATCTGTCCATTAGGAACGAGCCGGAGGGCAAAAATTAAGAGTGACACAGAAGATTAAATTTTTTGGAACATCCAGAAATGTAAATTACATTAAGGATCCATATGTCTGAAATAGTTTTGGAATCCCATGGAAATAATGGGATCCTTTTCGAATAAAAAAATTAAAAAAGCGAACAGTCAACTGAAAATTCGCTGAAATAAACTCGACCACAACGTAATAGAAAAGCTCAGCACAACAAACCTCCGTAAAACAAAACTTGTCCATATAACAAACAATTCATAGTCTATTTAAGACCAAAATAAATTTCTGTACAGTGAAAACATATAACAAAAAGTTTGATTGTTCCTTTTCTATTTTCTGTACAGTGTCTGGAGTTTAAAATGTTCCGTGAGAGCAAAACAGTCTTCCGGAACTCCTTCAGACTCCTTAAACGTCGATAAAAACAGTCGGCCTTGAACCGCGTGGATCACGTGGAGACTAATGAGGAAGTTGAGGTTAGTTAGAGCCAAGGAAACAAAGTAATTTTTACTGTTCGACATGTCGGAACACTATAGTCATCAAAAACTCAAGAAATGAACAAAAGGGGTTGGAATTTCAAGACTTTGATGGAACAATAGCTAAATTTGGCACAAGACAAGTTTTTGCCTTTAAAAATGTGCATCAAAGTCCTCTAGGTCCGTGTAATGTGTACGATAGGATGATATCACGCAACGAGTCAACAAACTCCCATAAAAAGTCGAATTCAATTCCGAGAAAGTGAGCTTCGACTTGTTGCCCAAACATGACACCCTCTCATCTTCCACGTGCGCTGTAATCTATATCGTGTTCCCGAAGGAGTCCTTAAAACTCCCGAAAATAGTTTTCCAATCAAAAAGCGACGAGTCCAAAACACTCCAATTTAAGTAAGGAAAACGCATGTGATCGGTCGATTGAACGAATTAAAACAGTACTTAATTAACTCTTAACTCCTCACAGGACCCTTACATTGACGCCTCTTTGAGGTTTGGAAGACGTCGAGGAAGGTAAGAGGAAGGGTTGATGGATCGAGTCGAGACGGATAACAAAGGAGGTATTAAAATGTGTGCTACTGCCTCTAATTTCGTAAACAGTGAAGTCCTTTAGATGGGATTCCTATATTTGCTTAGAACTTGGCACACGCAGTGTAAACAGAAGAGAAATCAATCCTTTAAGGGTTTAGCGCGCACTTCTCAACGATAGCCAAAATATTCCCCAATTTTCCATTTTCGCAAGAGAGCACGCAAAATGAAGAGAACAGGCTAGACAAAATTTCTAAAATCGAAAAACAATCGAATTTCAGCCTGAGAATAATTGAAAAGCGCGGGCTAAGAATTTCAAATATGACTTTAGAAAAATTAATCAAAGCTTTGCATAAATTTTATCAAATCTAAAACGCATCGTTAAAACAAAGTTAGCAATTCTTTGCAATCCAAAATCAACATCATTCTTTGAGATGTTGTTGCAAACACCTAGAGCAAAGATTCACAAAAAATTAAGTGAGAACTAAAAACGAAAGATGTTTTTTGCACGCTGAAAACCGATGTTGACGAAGCGGGGTTTAGGGTCAAAATTTAATACTACAGAAATCATTTCCGCCATAAAATTTAATTTTGAAGTGGGGTGGAGAATTTGCTATTCGTCGTTGACTCCCCTCCGCCTCTCTTGAAAATCACGTTTGAAAAATGGTTTGTGTTGAAAGGGAGTTGAATAGGACAGCGGACTTACTCGTTCACAATTGATTGGAGAGTCGTAGTACGAGCATTTAAGGGCTCTCAACGACAAATCAGCCGAGGGAAGTTTAATGAAATTTAAAAACAAAGGTGTTTGAAGTGTTGCGGACACTTTGGATCTAATATATTGCTATAGGAAGCGTTCCTGAACAGCGCTTCATCTGATGACTTACTTTAAGACAAAATCTTTTAACAAGCGAGGTCTCCAACTTAGGGCATGAAGATTTTAAAATTATGCACATAGTGAAACCTTTATAGAAACTGCAAAATCTCTCTATAACAAGCGACTTAAGTTATCGTATGTCAAAAAAAAATTTTTGTTTTACGAAATCTAAATAATTTTCTTAGTTCATTGTGATGTGTTGTACAGAGGTCTGCGATTTTTTTATTTTATTAAACTTCGGCTCCGCTTTTCATCTCAATCAAAGATACACCAAAAATGGCTACACTGGGCTCTCTAATTGACTAATTTTGCTGGTGGAAGGAGCAGACTTTACAGCGCTTCCGGAGAAGGCTTAAAAACTGTTGTAACAAAAAACTATCAGATATCGGTTCAAAAAAAATAAGTTGAGTACCTTATAGGGCAAACCTTTGACCGAAAATTCGTACGGTAAATTTCGGACACAGAGACAAAATTTTAAAAAATACGCCTGTCTCATCTTGCCACAGTTGGAACAAACTTGTCAAGTCTTCGATCCAACTACTAACAATAAATACAACACACTACTTCTTTGCCGCGCTTCTCTAAAGTCATCGGATGGCACACTGAGTTGCGCAACTTTTTACACTAATCTCGGTCGGATTCGCGTTCGGAAATAGTCAGGTAAAACGATTAATTAAACAGAATGTGAATCGAACTACCAATTGGTTGAGTTAATTCGAATTAGAATTGAGCGAGCTCATACCTTCGACGAAGAAGAGCATACCACAGTAATTTTTGAGTCATCTTTACAAACATTTGCGGGAAAAACTGAATTCAAATCAAGTTCCAGAAAATATCTTAGGTAACTCTCAAGGCGTTGTCCAAATATCCAACGATTTTTACAAGATTCTCTAGAAGAACGAAATTCTGCGCCCAATTTCTGCGAACAAATATGTATATAATTGCTCATTCTCTCAGCGAACTTTGACCTGAAAAAGCAAAAATATCTGCAATGTATGCCGCTTTGACTATTCAAAGCATTACGCCCAAACTCGAAGGAAATCTGATCCATGCAGGAGGATTTGCAAATCTCTTTTTATTCGAACCAAATTTACAGACAGTTGAATCCAGAGGCTGTTATTGATATCTTCTTTGCTAACGCCCTCCAAATCCGTCTTCAATTATTTTCCAAGCGCCAGAGCGTTGGCTTGAGCTCCAGCAATTGTCGCTCTCTCCGCAGCCAACAGAGCACGAGTCTGGGCTTGGCTAGCCGCCAACGCTGCATTTACTTCAGCTGCTCGCACTTGCGCTAGCGCTTGACGTTGCGCGGCGTTTGTGATGATTTGAGAGTTGATCAGGTTGTTCCGGGCCTGGGCTTGAGCCGCTAAACGGGCCGCATTGGCGTTTGCGGCGGCGATGTTGGCGGCGGTTTGGGCTTGGAGTTGAGCTCGTCGAGCGGCATCCTCGGCAATGAGAGTCGACATAAGTTGACGTTTTGGTCGAATTTCAGCGACCGCCAGAGAGATCAGCAAAAGAAGAACAAAGGAGCGAAGAGATGACATTGCAGAGGAAGGGTTCAAGCTGAAATTTAATATTTTATTAGATCAGAATATTCACAAGATACGAAAACACGATCAAAAACTAATCTTATGGGGATAGAAGGGAATTAAAAACACTCCATTTCTCTCTACGTTAACATAATCAGCCTACCCGATTTAGCAGGCATATATCTCGTATTTTTATATCCCCTCAAATCTCGACCACTCCCACCTTCGAGAAACCGCTCTGACCTTGGCTTCAAAAGACACAAGACCGAAAGGGTTCGCGCTGCACTCGGCATCTTCAAAAACAGCCTTGATTCAGATTTTGAAATCACAGAACCAGATATGCGTTGGTTCAGATTTGTGACTTGGATCAAGGTCTTGGGTTTTATCATAACCTCCAATCGTCTTAAAGTCCCTTTTTTTGCAAAGTAAAGCGCTTTTATTACTTATTACGGCAATTACTGAAGCTCAACATAATGTACATACAATTACAATGTAGAAATTAAAAAAGTAGTGAGTTTATAAGTTATATGAGGGTTTGAAACGTTCGATGCTTGAAGTCCCTAGAATCGGGGAGGTGGTGGAGGGAAGGCCCCTGGTGGAGGTGGGGGGAATGGGCCCGGTGGATGATGAGGAGGGAATGGTCCTGGTGGAGGGGGTGGGAACAAGCCGGGCAATGGAATGTGGGCCTTGGCGAATTCATCGATGATTTTCTTGTCAGTCCGATCCCAAAGGGCTTTCATTTTCTCGTGATCTTGCTCGAAAGTAATTGTTTCGTCTTTCATGATCTCCTGAAAAAATGATGTAAAATTTAGATGAAAAGAGCTCAAAGTTCGGAGCTCGGATCTTAGCTTGGCACAACATTAGACAATGTTACACTTTGCCCACTTTTGCCCAAAAAAACCCTTTTGTGACCGCTCTTTTTACAAAATTAAAGTTCCTTACCTCCATTTGTTCATGGACCTTCTGTGCATCTTCACTCAATCTCCCGACCTTCTCTTTGATCTCCTTTACAAATTCCTCATGCCTTTTCTTCTCAGCAGCGGCTTCTTTCTTTAACTCCTCACTCAATCCATCGACGAATTTGTCCATTGCTTCTTTGGCCTCTTTTTTGGTCTTGGATCTTCCTTCCTCCATAATCTTATCCAATTCTTTTCGTTGTTCTTGACTCAATTTGTGAAAGATGGGGCCCAAAGGTCCTCCGTGTGGGGGGTGGTGGAGGTGGAGGACTACCGGGAAGGGGAACACGATTCTTGCGGAACTCGTCGAGAACAGACTTGTCCGTCTTTTTGATGACTTCTTTGACCTTTTCGAATTCTTCTCTGCAAGAATCTCGGGGTGAATTGGATAAATTTTTGATGACAAAGGTTCATAGGCCCTAACTGAGAATAACAAACTAAATTTTCCAAGGATCTCTAAAGACCCTAGGCATAGTATGTATGCCAAATTTGAAAAAAAATCAGTAGCTGTCATTTCGAGTTATGACAGTTTTGGGTTAAAATGGGAATTCGACCCCTTTTGTAATCATAAAATGATGCCATGATCTCATAAAATTAAAAAATTATTTTTTCTTCTTGACGTATTTGTTAGAAAGAGCTGTTTTTATACCAGAAACTTACTTAAAGCTCAACGAATCATCTTCGACAATTTTTTTCAGTTGATCGAACAAAGCCTTGGCATCTGTGCCCATTTTCTCAGCTTTTTGGTCGATTTCCTTCTTGAAATTGTCGAATTTGTCCTTCTCCACCTTCAATGTGTTCTGCAAGTCGTCAGGTAAAGAGCTCTTAAACTTGTTAAGCTCCTCTTTGAACACTTTCTTTCTCGAATCTCTGTTTTTATCCAAAATTGAGGTCAATTCTTTCTGCTGTGATTCATTGAGATCTCGGAAAATCATCCAAAACGGTCCACCTGGAGGTCCATGAGGTCCTGGGGGGAATGGCGGAGGAGGTCCTGGAGGTGGCGGAGGGAAAGCCAAGATTGTGGAGGCCACAAATGATAAGATAATGACGGTTTTCATTGGGATATCTAAAAAAAATTGAGGTTAAATTGTTAAAATCAGAAGAGAAAACCGCGAAATCAAATTGTTAAACCAAAATAATTTGTAATACAAAGGGTTTACTGTACAAAAAACAGTAGAATAAATCATGTTCAAGAGCCCAAAAGAACTTGACGACCGAGGGTTCCTATTTTTACCACTCTTTTATACCCATCCAAGTCACAAATCAAACCTAAAACTGGGTAAAGGTTTGAGGATCCTCATGAATAATATAACAAGGGAACCTGGGGGAAAAAATTACTCATCTCTGAGTCAAAAATGAGTACTCATTTGGAGTTTCAAGTCATAAGACAAAAGAAGATCCACTGCATTTTTAGTTTATGCAACGAATAATATGATTACAGTAGGCATTTACAAAGAAAATGCTCGAAGTGCACCGCGTAGACTTTTTTTTTATCTTGCACACAAAAAAATCTTGGTTGTTTCTGCACAATGCGAGCTAGGAATGGTTATCTTGCAAAGATTTACTCTAAACTTACACCAAGTTTCATTAAAGTCTGAGTGTCAAACTTTGAGCACTTTTCCTTTAAATTCCGCACTGTGAAATCTTTCTATTTCAATTATATTGTACAGAGCGCAAATGAAAAATATCTGCCTTCATAGCACAGACCAGTACTGCAGAACAAGATACTGTTCACTTACTGCATCTAGAGCCCTTTTATTCCCAAGAATCACAAGTCAGAGGAGTGCAGCGACTTGTGTCCATTCGAAGGGATCGCCTTTTTAAAGCGCTTATTAGTAGTGTAAATGTGGGCGGTCTTGAATGCGAGCCGGACATGAACTCCCCTCTCCTGTCCTCGTTTTGTTTGACCAACCGACTTTAGAGGTCGAGAGTCTCGAGGCCAAGGGAACGTCCGAATGACCGGATTACTTTTTTTCGAACGGCCATTCTTTGACTTCAAAATATACGAAACTGTAGTAGAGTCGTACAGTCGAGGATCAAAGCACACTTCGTATACGAAGAAGAGGAGAAAAAAATCTCGTCAAATGGAGATCAAAATTCCTTATAAATATTAATAGTACATATGCACATACGTTGAGACTAAGTCATTTATCAAATCCAGGAATTTTTAGCTCACGCTTTGCAGAGGCGGCCAAGGTACTCAACGATTTCGTCGACGAGAAGTGAGAAAAATCCGGAGAGTGGTCAGAGAAAAAGAAACATTTTGTCCGTATCTCTCCTAAATTTGATAGAGCCAATTCCGCGTATTTTACAAAAAACCTTGTCACTTTAGCTTGAACACTCCACTTTTTTGAGTCATTTTGATACGTTTCCGTCATAATAGAATTTTTTATTGAAATTTCAAAATTTCAGCACGGTTTATTATAAAACAATAAAAAACAGGTTAGAAAATTGGTGAAATGACCCGTAAGTACAGTAACAAGTGGCTATGAGCCATAATAAATAGAAGCTAAATCAGAAATTGTCTCTTGAGAAAATTTTTCCTTTCCAAAGAACCGTTTGGGCGCCGACTGTTGGGTTTGGCACCGCCGAGATGGTGTATTTCTTCGTGGTATCCAATTTTTTGTCACTGAAATTGAAAATCCATAGGAATTGTCAAAAATCGTATCACAAATTTCAAAAAAGTCTTACTTTTCTCCATATTCGAGGGGGACAAATCCAAAGTAATTGCTGTAAAAGCATTTGTATTTGCCGTCGAACATGGCTTTGAAGATGAACCTGTTAAAATCCGGGTCATATTCTAATTCTTTGCTGGCCGGGGCAATGGAAAAGCGTGAAATCTCAAAGTATGGCCTCGATTTGACCTCATTCTTGGTCCTGGCTGCCATTTCGATCCGGATAAGGGCACCATTCCTGCAAAAATAAAAATGAAAAAAGCTATCCACGCAACAATATTACTCTTATAGGTCCTATTCCCCCTACGATTTAGTTGAAACTAGTTTTGACAACAAAAAAATTTCGCGATATTCTCCATGACAATTTCGAAATTTTTATGATCAATTTTACGACATTTAAACCACAAAAATTCATTTTTAAAGCAAAATCAGTCCTCGTTCACCAAAGCAAATTTTTTTTTCCGAAAATCCTTCCAGTTTCCAACTTACGGCATGTCATTCGTCTTCTCCAAAAAGAACTCGCACTGTGCGTAACCCTCACAAAATACTTTGCCCGTGGCGGAGTCAATCAAGACGCCCATAAAATTCTTAAATTTGGGTTGTTTCTTTTTGCAGTCTTCAATTTCATCTTCTAGATCACGACCTCCAACAAATTTGACAATGTCCAGCCTTGTGATTCGCCCGTTCACTCGCGTGTGAGTCACTTCATTCTCGAGGCCGTAGAAGTCGTTGATCAGGACTTTATATACTTTATGATCGTTCGCGTTCCTGTGTTTGATCGGCGCAATATCGAGGACATTGTTGGGGTCTGCAATCAGGCCGAGGAATGGGTGTTGGTAGAACTGGCTTCGGTGTTCATCGCCTGAGCGCACGTACGTTTCAAACTGCAATTTATAAATTACACCCAAATCTGCTAAGAAAATGGAAAGTTTTTGAGGTGTGACGCTGGAAATTTGCCGAAACTTCGCAAGCCACACCTCTAGCATCTCCATAACCAAAAATTTGGCTACAAATTTATATTATCCATAACACTTACATAAGCGAACACTCCAAACTTCCTGGATTGGTAGATAATTGAGTCAAAAAGCGTTCCCGTACTAATTTTGGGCCGCACTGCAAAGTAGGCTTTGCAAACATGTGACCAAACCAAGTTACAAGTTACGCTGCAGCCAATAAACGTATTCGGAAAAGGTCGATAAGTAGTGAAAAGGACGGCATCACAAGGCAGATCAGGGATGAAAATAGTATTTAGACCTGTAACAAGGCCTATCCGGTCCTTTTCAATCTGAAAGAAAACAAGTTAGAGCAAAAAATAATATTCCACATGAAGGAAAAAATAAAACATGTCATAAAAATTTAAAGGTAAATTTATTCTAAGGCCAAAGAAGCGATTGCCCACATTAAATGTGTCGTCCTCCTTGGCTTCAACTTCCGGCTCATCATCATTGTCAAATCCATAGTCAAATCGAGTCGGTTCAACTGCTTTTTCTTGATTCCATTTCTAAAAGAAACAAATAAAACAATATAAAACACGAACCGATGAAATAGCCAGTCGGCCAAGGTCAAAATCGTCCTGATTATCCGCCAATTCAGCCAACTCAAATTTAACATCGGCCCTGTCGCCTATCATTCCAGTGTTGTCCAATATAACGAACTTGTACCAGCACATAATTTCCACATTTGGGGTGGGAAGAATAGAGAGCTTCTTCTGAAATCAATTTGTAATACTTCTGAGACAAAAATTCATAAATAAATTTTTTTTCGATATTATCAATGACAATGGTCTTGTTGGTAATAAAATTAAAAAAATCATCAAGAATCTAGTCACTACCAATACCAAAAGCAGCCCGAAATCTCTCTGTACTTCTAGAATACAACTCACCCTGCAGGAATACCTTTTTACTAAAGGATTCAGCAAAATTAATATATTATTCATACCTAAAATCAGACAAAACAAAATAAAGGGCTCACCAAAAGTTTGGGGTCCACTTTGATGTATCCAAAATGTTCGCTGTTGATCTCTGTCAAGTCCGGACTGAAAACGGACATAGAAGACAAGAAGTTGTGAGCATCTCGAGCCTCTCCTTGGAAGAAATCTCCGCCCTTCTCGAAACTCTGAATAACTCGCACATTGTCTCTGATCTCGTACTTGAATTTGATATTATTTCCAAACGCCAACGCTTCCTCATGCATCCTTAAGCAGTCGTTTCTCTTCTTTCGGTCCAATGTTCGGATATTGGAATCGAAAACGGTTCGTGGAAGGTAATACAACTTCTTGTTATTGCACATAACCTTGTGAAGGATTGGACTGCTGCTGTCATTGGAAGGATTATCCAGGACCACTCCACATGTTTCCTGCGACACTCCGGACAGTGGGAGGTCGGAGCGATCTGCAATTCGTCAATTATTTATATTTCAGCATCTTGTCTAATATAATATAACTTCTTAAATTTCCAATGACCGTTTCAACCTTATCTCGACGACAAAAAAAAGCTCTAAACGTCAAAGCAAACATATCACAACAAAAATAAACTTACGAGCCATCCGTTTCTTCTCCTTGAACTTATTTCAGGTCCAAATTTGATGGAGATGTTCAAGTTCAGCTCACAATGACGAGAAAAAAATGTAAATGCAAATAAATTCAAACTGAAGAAATAAAAATGGCAGATAGATATATAAGTGAGTTATCAGCAGCGTTAAACAAAAAAGAAAAAATAAATATTTTTTCTCTCGCGCCCAAGTTTACGCGTTTACGCAGTCTGCGGGCGACATTTTATACAAAAAAACAAGGAAGCAAAAATTATATTATTTCTCGCAATTTGACTAAAAACGCCAAGATTTTAGTAATGTTCGGCTTGAAAACATCTTATGATGCCCATAAACATTGTAAATCGTGATGTTTCCCATTGAAGTTGCGCACGTTCGTCTGCAGTCACCTTTTGTCGTTGTCATCAAGGTTTTTGACACATTTAAATGACACATTTTCTGGATTTTTGTTGGCGAGAATTTTGTTTTGAAGCAACATGTTGTACAAATTTGGACCACGGTTGGCCACAAGAAGCTTGGATTGCCCTTCTTGTTCTCCTGACCTCCAATTTGTTTGTTGATGATAGAATAGGAGGAATCTTTGACCAAATTGTAGTTATCAGCCCGTTCTTATCGCTGCCAATCCTGAGGAAAGAGAGCATTCCCTTGTAGTGATCAACAACAAGATGGTGGTCATGAAATTGCTGTTTATATTATCCTTCCTTCTCCTGAGCGGAACTGGATTTGGATTGAAGTTTTTGGTCTACAATCCCAAGTTCGGTGGAAGTCATGCGCTGTTGATGGGAAAGCTAGCTGATGAGCTTGCCGGAGCCGGTCATGAAGTGGTAAGTTGGTTGTTTTTGCTGATTACATTGTAGTAGGTATCAAGTACAATATTTAGCCGAAAATTTGCTCAATTCAGGCAATTTTTTCGCTGAAAATGACGAATATTACTTTCTAATGTTGGCGTTGTTGTTCAGGTAGTTGTCCAAACCGTTCTAAACGAGAATTTGACGTATGCTGGTCATACCAACAAGAAGATCAGACTGATCGAAGTCCGCGTGAACGCATCAATTGCGGCCATTACCAACGACATAGATAAGATGTGGACGACAGAAAAGTCGAATAGTGTAAGTGTTTTTCCATTTTATCTTTTGATTTCCCGTTAAGCCTTATGTGTAATATCGGAAATTTGTGAGAATGTAAAAATTACCTAATGTTTTTCTATTTTTAGAACCTCCTCAAGATTGGCAAGGTGTTTCGCGAAGGATGCTACGAGCTGTACGACAATAAACCTGTAATCAACGAGCTGAAAGGCGAGCATTTTGATCTGGGAGTTGGCGAATGGTTTGATGTCTGTGGCCTGGGTCTTTTCAAGATGATCGGTCTCGAAAAGTGGATAACTGTATTCGGCTCGGCCGTTCCTCCCCAATTCATGTCCATGCTTGGTGTTCCGCCTTCGGTCAGCTTTGTTCCCGGCCTTTTTGGCGCATCAGAATCAAGAAGCTTTTGGACCAGATTCAAGGACGTTTTCGGATTTTTGTACGCGGACAACTACATCTTTCCAGGATTCCTCGGGACCATCGGAGAAGCCTACGAAGTTTTCGACAGCAATTTGGATTATAGAGTGAGAAAATTTTATTTTACGGCAAAAATTTATATTACCCATGATGACTTTTCTTTATTTTTGTATTTTCTCTCTATTTTTAGGACCTCATTGCGAATAGTTCGTTTATCTGGGTGAATACCGATGAATTTGTCGACTTTCCTCGTCCGATTTCTCATAAGTACGTCAATATTGGAGGATTTGGAATGAGAAGAAATGGGAAGAATAGTGCCCTGGAACCAAAGTATCAAAAGATCTTCCATAAAGCAGTGAAGGGGGTGATCTACATGTCTTTTGGATCCGTTGCGCAAAGCCAGCTTATGCCAGCTGAGATGAAATTGGCCTTTTTGGAAGCTTTCAAGGAATTCCCAGAGGTTCAGGTAAGCATGGATAATATTGTTGCTTTGGGTGGTTTTTACATAATATTGCGGTATTTTTTCTTTGTTTTGATAGTTTGGAGAAATCGTTATCTTGCGATTTTATGATTAATTTTTACTTTTGGAAGCAATTCCAAACCAAAATTGCAATTATATTGTACTAGGTGGGTTAGGTTGAGATTTCTTAATTTTTGGGATGAAATTTATCTTTTATTTCTTCGGAGTTAGACTCAGTGGCCTATTTAGTGGTATGTCAACAAACATCCAGGCGACGTTAATCTTTTGTTTATGTTAATCATGATGATAAGAGTGTCCAAAATTGCGAATGAGCCTTTCGCAACGATGTTCCGTTTGTTTATCAAAATAAGAAGTAGATAATATTACATCAAAGGAATACAGGAATGCGGGAAATACACACGATTGCGGTTATTAGACTTTTTATATTGGACATGATGTATTAAAGAGGTATGATGATTTTGCAAGTTCTTTGCTTAAAACTTTTGGTGAAAATAACAAGGGTGTGAAGGGTGGATCTTAAGAAGCCCGGATGTACTTTATTTTATTTTATTCGCAAAGAAGAAGTATCAGAAAGGTTAATTTTGTTTAGTGCAATATAAAGTAATGTCAGAAATTGCTCGAAGTGGATGAGATAGTCGACTCTTTGCATTTTTCTGTCTCGAGGATTTCCGAAATCTAAGATATTTATTTTCAGTTTATTTGGAAATACGAAAACGAATCGGACCACATCGCCGCTAACTACTCTAATGTCCATATCGAGAAATGGCTCCCTCAAAGAGAGATTATTTCCAATCCAAAGGCCCTCATCTTCATTACTCATGGAGGAATGAACTCCATTACCGAAGCAACGTACGCAGGGATTCCGTTGATTTGTGTTCCATTATTTGGAGATCAGTTTCGAAATGCGGCCATGATTCAAGCAAAAGGAACAGCAAAAGTTATAAATAAATTTGATTTGGTCAACAAGGAGAAGATTGTGGAGGTTCTGAGGGAGATGCTGAATGATAAAGGGTGAGTTGAGGATATTTTAGTAGACGATCTGGAGATATTTTTCTCATAATTTAATTTGTTGATCATATTTATCCTAAATTCATTTGTTTTAGATACAAACTCCGCGCCAAACAGCTCAGCCAACTTCTCAAAGACAAACCGGACACCCCGGAGCTGAGAATCATCAAAACAGCGGAGTTCGCCGCCAAACATGACGTTCACAAACATCTGGAATTGGCTGGAAGAAACATGAACATCTTCCGGTATTATAATATTGATGTGTTCTTGGCTATCCTGGTGCTGATCAATATTACCGTACTCGCTTTGGCAGTGGCTGCCGTCTTCTTCTGGCATTTGTTCTCAAATAAAGAGGAGGCAGAGGAGGAAGAGAGGAAAAAGGAAGAGTAATATCAAAAAATAACGGATTTTATACTGTGAAAATTTTGCAAATTTCATCTAATTATGTGTAAATAAATAGAAGTAGTCTTAATTTGTCGTGTCCGGATGTTATCCTTCTTATGTAAATTGTAGACATAAAGAAATCAATAGTGGGATTTCGCCGGAAAGGGCGCGGAATTAATGTTTTTTCTCTTGCTTTTTACGATTAAAATAGAACATGTGTTATTATAGCATGAATTTATAATATGACCATTGAAAAATTTAAATCCATAGGGAGAGATGTAAGTTTCATTCGAAAATTTTATGGTTTTCAATAATTTATGCCGACTTTCAATCAAAAAAAGCCAATTTTTTTAATTTGGAAATTCGAAAATAAATTAATGCCAGTTTTTCCAGATATGGCTGAAAATCGTTGATCTTATTACTGAAGTCGACTCCAAGGACCTTCAAACTTTAGTTTCGATAGATGATTTTTTCTGCGAAATTCTCGATTCATTCTATCGAGAGGTATGTTTGGACACAAAGATCTACCGATTAGAGCATGAATATTGGGCCAAGGCGTTTTATGAGTAAGTCGTAGAGATTACGGGGGAACCTCTGTACAACAACTAATCGCAATCGGGAAAAAATTTGTTTGTTATGGAAGGGTTTTGTTATACGGCGGAAATTTCTGCATAACGGAAAACAAGACTTTGCAACAAAAATTTATGGACTTTTGTCTATACATAGATGGACCATTTGAAAAGTTATTATTATTTTCGCAGCGCTCCCCGACGAATCTACAACCTCGGAATGGTGATAAGCAAAGATTTCATTTTCTGCCCTACAACCGATCGATTCGCATTGGCAATCAGAAATTACGTTGTGATAAGCACATTGGATGCCAGCAAAAAGTTCTACAAATACATTCCAGTGGATTTTGAGATTGGGCATATGGCTTTGATCAAAAATGGAACGTTGTTGAGTGTTTGGGTATGTGAATAAAAAGTGGTTAATGCTCTCTTTGCAAGGCTCAGATTTTGTTTAAATTTTGCATACATTTTTTGTCTAGGCGACATGTGGATCTCTGAAAATTTTAGCTTGCGTTTTGCAACGAGAGCCGAAAAATTCAACGATCTTTGCCGCAGAGAGAGCGCGCGGAATGCGGAGAGCAATCAGAGGAAAGTGACTGATTCTTTTCCATAGACAAACAGTTGTACGAAAAAAGCGTTTCTTGTTTGCCCGACTCTCCTCATTTTGCATGCTCTCTCAAACATTACGTTAAGGGAAATATTAACAAATTTTGAAGGTAATTTATCGAAGATTTCATCAAAATCTTTATAAAAATGGCTACATTCCTTAATAAACAAAAAATTTTACAGCATCAACAACGACGTCTTTCAACGGTCTACATCTTTTCCGTTGACTCGGAATCTCTTATCTTCACAAAATCCTTTAAAAGTAGATGCACAATTTCAAATGGCTCTGCGTATATTCATCAGGAAGGCCAAGTTTTTGACGCTTTCAATCAAAAGGAATACAATTTACATCGCGACGATGTAAATGGATTCAATTTTTATTACGCAAACTGCACGGAAATCCAATATTTTGTATTGTTTCACACTCGAGGCGTTGTGGTGATGAACTCGTTGAATGAGACGATTTATGAAAGGGTTGATTACAAGGCGTTCTACAACAGCACCAACTTTTTTATATTGGCCGAATCCGGATTCATTTTCAATATTAGCGGTAGGAAGTGATGAGTTTGAAGGGGAACTTCTGAATTTCAGAAGCCAAATCCACAATGACCATCTACAGCGTCCAAAACGAAGATTACTCGGTAATAAAGACTAAGGAACCTCATTCGATTTGGGTGCAACTTAGTGATTATAGTATAGCTAATTACACTACTGGAAAGGTAAATTTAACTTTTGCTCTAACAAACTTTTTAAACTATTAGTCATTGCAATATTTCCGCAATTTCCTTTTTGTAGATATTATACTACGAGAAGACCGAAAACATCTGGAAAGAGTATCCAAAGAAGTTTAAAAAGTTTTGGGACGGTCCTTACACACGAAGTTTCAACGAACACGAGGATTCAAATGCTAGAAATTTCGGGATAATAAAAGAGAAGTGGAAGAGCCCTAAGGGCGTGAAGATATTGACTTGGAGGAATGGTAAGCAATGTATTCTTTTGTGGCCCCTTTTTCTATACGTAGCTGTGACATCGAAGGTCCTGAAATTGGTATTCAATGTTTTCAGGAAGGCCATTATTTCTCGTCACGGAAAAACTGATGAGAAAGGAGACACATTATTTTGAGCAATTGAGAGATCGTCTAGAACTGCAACAGAGGGAAGGAGAAGATGTACAATCAACTTCCAGAAGAGCGGCTAAACGCAAACTGGAGGGATAAGATGCCTTAGTCCGTTACACACCTTTTAGACATATTCCCCATACAACAAAACCTGTCCAAGCAATGTTTAACCATTAATCTTAAGCCAAATTTCCGTACAACAAAACTCTTCCAAAATGAACAAATTTTTTTGGTCTCTAGCGATTTGTTGTTCCGAGCTTTGATTGTACTTGACTCTCCGTCCGACTAAACAGTGATAATAAATGAAAATCCTTTTATTTTCCATCGCCAGTCGAATTATTTTCTGTGTTTTTGTTGGTTTAGAAACGGGGAAATGTAAAGTTGGAAAAAGAGCGGGTCTCCAATGGCTCCAACTTCTAAAGAGTAAGTTTTACAATCGAATTTCATTTATTTTTACTTGACAAAAAACAGAATTTATTGTGTAATGACAACGTTTTGGTATGTTTTTGTGTTTTTTTTGGGAAAAATGGAAAAATCGGCTTACATGGGAAGTGTTCTGGCGCTCAGATTTTGATGAAACTTGGTGCAAATGCAGACTACGGCTTTGTAACATATACTTCAAACTCTGGCGCGCGCTTTGCAGAAACAACCGAGGCTTTTTGAGTTGGCAAGAATGTTACACTTTTTTGCGAATTTTGGCATGGAAAGTTTTATATCTATTTCTACGTATGTAAGGGGTAATGTCTCCACAAAAAATCAATTTTTCCGCAGTAAATTGGCAGAGATATGACCAAAATCTTTTTTCTCTCTGATGTGTCTCCGCATTTCTCTCTTGGCTTACAAAGCGCAATCGATGATTTTCGGGAATCGAGACTTGGTCGATGCAACAAAAATCATCAGCAAAATTAAAAATAATGTTTTATTAGAACACTTGCTTTGTTAATTTCTATGAAAGCATCTTCAGAATGCTTGTTTTCAGCACTATATTTGAACTTAAACCTCTCCAAGAAGACCGTATTCCACTCGAGGAATCAGAAGATTATGTTCTCTCATTTCGTCGTCCCTCCAAACTCGAGGATGCCCCCAGGCATTGCCATGAATGGGGTGCGCATTGGGCCTTAATTCTACTGACTTTACTCGGCTTCTTCGCTTTAATTGTAACATTATTTATTTGTCATCTTCTTTTGTCCGAAGAATAAATGCAAAATACTTAATTTCTATGAAAAATCAATTTGAATGTCAGCGAAATTGTTCGTAATATCTACAGAATTGTATATTACAGTGCTGTGTGGCCAAGTTCATGCGCTGAAGAAGTGGATTTACTCCGCTGCAATCGCCGTTCCACTCCCATTTGGAGGTCGAATATCCGTTTCGGAATGAATTTCACGTTCCATTCCATCAACATCTCTTTTACCGTGTCTCTCAATGTTTTTCGTTTCGGATTTTGGTCATCTTCTTGTTTACTGCAATAACAACAATAATTACGATGCAACAAAAATTGAGGAATGCTCTAAGTGTACCATCAGTTGATTGAAAGCAAAAAAGTTTATAATTGACGCTGCAAACACTGTAACTATCCTAATTTTATACCGGTTTTGCCATTTTCGTAAGCGGTGAGAGAAAAAAATTTTTTTTGCTGTATTTTTGCGAATTTTGCGCTGAAAAAGTGAGTTGTTTTCCATCGCAGATAGTGTCGCATAACGCTGCAACTTTTTTGTCGATTTTTTACCAAAAAATTTCAGTTGGCTATGCAGAGCGTGAGCTAGAAATCCCGCTTTTGTTTAAAAAAATTATTCTAGCTTTGCTCCATGCTTCCTCAGAAGTTGAGCGTCGCGTTCTGAGAACTTTGCTCGCTATTCAACGCTTTTACCTTTTTACCTTCAATTATTTTTTTATGTTTCACTTACAACTCAGACATTTTCTCTACGATTGCCGGATCCACACTTTCAATGTACAAAAACAGATGATCGGTCTGAGTGGATTTGAGATTCTGCAAAAACAAATAGATCCCGATTACAATCGGAATAAAATGAATCCCAATCACAACACTCATAGTCGTATTTGAAACCACTTGATCGTGAATTGTCCCGGCACATGGGGGCTTCTGTAAATCAAATGTTATTCAATTTCTCAAACAATCACATATTATTATTAATTGTATATGATGGATGAGACGTCCAAAAGCTTACAACAATATCGTCATCATTGATGAACTCACAGCCAAAGAACTGCTCGATCGGGAATCGCCCTTGGCTATTCAGTTCCAAGAGTTGTGCCAACAATTTTGATAGCAAAAATCGTATCGTATACATCGAATCGAAGAGTGACACATGTATTGTGAAGGCCTGCGTGATACTTAGGACCAAAGCCAAAGCGGGAGCTAACTGAAACGTGAGGGTAGGGATCTTTTATGTCTTAAACAACACTGTTCTAGGATTGAAGCCATGCGCTACAACTTACCAAATAAACTGCTTGCAGCTCCGATCTGAGTTTATGCCTTTTCTTATCTTGTATAATCCACGCGAACATTGTGATATTGATAATTGGAAAGACCAATTCAATAACCTCCGCCACAAACAATGTCCACAATTGATCGTGATACTAAATTCACAGCACTTGCAAAGAAACCTCTTCAACATACCAAGTCGATCTCATTGATTCTCTCAAAGTTATGTCCTTCGTATTTGTAGACATCCGTGGAATTGGATAAAGTTAAGTTCATAGCGGCTGTTGCTCTCATATATTCGTCGAGAAGGGTGTATAACTGGCCAAAGTTATATGCAAAGGAACCAAAAATAAAAGTGTTGGCGGCTTGACAAATGAGAATCGTTGCGGAAATTATGGCGGGCAAGTAAACTCCCCATCGAGCAATCTGAAAATAAATTTTTATTAGAGAGATATACAGCAGCTGAGAATCGTCTAGCCCGAGGCGGAAATCGGCCCGAGAATGTCAGGTCCGGCTCGGGGCTTGCAATTTTGCTCACAAGGGAAGTGCTCCAAGTGTGACGCTCAGATTTTGATGAAACTTCTTATTTTCTAAGACATACAAGACTCCTACCTCGCGTTCCCGGAACGACCGAGATGTTTAGGTCGACTGTTGAAAAATGTAACACTTTTTTGCAAATTTTGCCATCAAAAGTTTTATACCTATTTTCACCGTGCCTATTTCGCATGAAACTGGCAAAGACATGGCCGGAAAATGTCTTCCTCTCTGACCGCTCTCCGCGTCTCGTGTACTTTCTTGGCTGCAAAGATCGTTGAATATTTGTCTGCCTGTGGAAAGCTTTTTAGCAATTCATATAAGGCTCATTTGCAAAGCGTGTTAAAAATAAAAAACAAACTTAAGAGTCGCACTTTGAGTACTTTCCTTATAAGACGGGCCCGGTAAAAGCCCAGTCTGGTCCTGTTACGCTTGTTTTGAAAAAAATCAGACAAAATGTTGCATAAATTGCCTATAAGTCAACATGAATTGTCGCACTGACCTTTTCCTCCATTCGCTCATCGGCAATTTCTCGGAATTTTTGCAAATGTCTCTCCAATTGTTCGCGACATTCCGCCGTTGTCGTCATCTTCTCAACGCCCGAATTCCTGAGAAAAAGCGGATTCAATTAACACCCACACCATAATTAAGCGAACAAAACTTTCTTGGTTACAATTACTTAGACAAATCGTTATTACGGACTCTTCTAAACCCTTCAAAATTTCACTTGAATTGCCGGTTTTTAAGCCCCAGAAAAAACGAGAAGTTTATATTACAGCAACTTGAAAGGTCATCAAGCAGCAGCTATGACAAATTTGAAAAAGATTTTTTTTGATAATCGGGGAAAAGTGCTTTGAAAAATAGATATAAAAAACTGTTGCGCGATGTTTGAAATGTTTATAAGCTAGCTGCCCTATGTGCGGCGCACGAATTTTAATAAAACTTTGAATAATTATTAAGAAAAAATTAATTAATTATCGACTTTGTATTCTCGACCAAAAATATAGTTGATTTCTGTGAAACGCGGGCTTAAAATCTTGCATACTGTCTAGAAGATTCTAATCTTAATTTCTTCCAAGTTATGCAAAAATCTGCATTTCAAAATTAAAAACATTCCCCGTTAAAAATACTTTGCCATTACCCTCAAATCAACAGCTACCCGGAACACTTTCCCTGAAAATGACAACTTTTAACGTGTTAATAACCATCAAATCTAATATAATAGATTCCTTTTTAAAACCGGCCGTTTTTTCGAAAGCAAAACCCCAAACAAAAGCAAAGGTAAGAAAAACTTTTTTACCTGAGCATAAGTGACACAACCGGGTCCCTCATATTCCCTCCTCTCTCACGGCTGCAGATCAATATCAGCCGGGGCGTGAAACGGGCATTCGACCATGAACAAGTAGATATTTTTCGGTCATATGCGCGAGGACGTCATTCGGTGTGATCCCTGGCTGTTCCCGTTGGTTAATCGGAACAAAAGTCAATGATTTTTTGTATTTTGAACTCTTTTCTTTAGTATTTGAGTGGAGAAAGTGTAAATTTTTGAAGAATTATGAAGCTTCTTGCAAGTGGAGCTGTAAACAGTCCCATGTTTTTGAGTAGCGTGATCTCAACTGGTCATAAGAGCAAAATTGTAACAAGCTGAATGGGCGAACAATTGAAAGATGAGAGAAAAATTGGATTGCGTTGCAGAAATCTTAAAATTTTAAAAGTACTTTGAAGAACAACGCTTAAATATGTAAAATTAGTTAGGTCCCAAAAGTCATGTTGCTACAGAATAAACCAGTGTTTTTTCCTTTAGTCGTTATTGTTTTCTTACTCATTGTCAATGCGTCTTTTGTCATCCTATTGTCCATGTTTGGGTCAATCGGAAAACAATTAGATACCCTCTGGCAATATTTGTTCAAGGACGCGTATAAAAGTGACCAAAGGAATGGAATGAACGTATCATTTGACATTGAATTTGTTCCTCTTTAATCGTTGTTCTTCGATCTGCAGTTGATCGAAATCAAAATGTCAAATAGTGTGATAATGTAAGTTGATGCTTATTTCTACCGTTTCCACAAAATCGATTTTTTCCGCGCAAAACTGATAAGATATGGGCAAAAAGCGTCTCTTTCTCTGGCCTTTCTTTCGTTATGCGTACTCTCTCGTCCGCAATGATCGTTTAATATCTCGGCAGCTCCTGCAAAACGCGAACTAAAGCTTTCAGAAATATATTCGTGCCCTATGCCCAAAGTGCCATTTTAAAGAGAATCTGAGCGTCGCAATTGAACCGATTTCCTGCAAAATTCATTGGAAAATTTTTCAGTTCTCTCTTCGCCCTCACAATTCTCGCCACTTCTTCGAATGCCCAATCAAATAGCACCATAACTGGCTGCAGTGGGCCCGGCTGTCTGGCCAATGGTTGTTCCGGCGGTGGATGTCCAAATCCATCGGCAAACAAAGGAAACAAAATGGCCTTTGGGTCTTGCTCTTGCGGTGCGATGAGGATGCAGGACCAATTCAAAAAGGGCGGATTCGGCGGTTGTATGGCTCCGCAAAAAAGTTTTGTTCGCCGAGATCTCACGACTGAATCGCCCAAGACCGCGGAGACAACAAAACACCCCAAGGGACTTTTCAACGCATTCTTTTCCAAATTGTAAATTAACAAAGATGATTATTATATTGTATTTTGCTTTTAATTCAAGACCAATTTGTTCTGATGTCGTTTAAAATCAATAAACTATTCTATTTGTATGAAAATAATCACGGAAGGAAAGGAAAATTACAAAGACTGAGGATATCTGTGGTCGCCGAATGCCTTCTTTGCCCAAACGAATCAAAAAAATCATTTCGTAACCAAAAAAGTCCAGAAAATCTTTGATAAGTTTTAGAGGGCCAGTACAGCTGCTTTTGAATCGCGCTTTTTACGGCGTGGAAACAAAATGTCCATAAAGTTTATTTGTCTACTGTACCAATAACAACGGAAAAAATAATGGTGACATTCTACATGCTTACTAATAAATATTTTACTGTTTGCAATTTTTCCGCTTTCAAAAAATTTTTTGACATTTCGTTTCGCACGCCGTAAAAAGCGCAATTCAAAAGTGGCTGTTCTGTCTTTTTAACATAAAACGATTAATGTCTGACTTTGAGCAAATGCAAAATTGCTTTTTAAAATTTTTAGCCATCACGTGTGCAGCTCAATACTACTCGGCGCAAAAAGTCCTCAGAATTTATTGCCCTCCCAAATTTTGCCCCACGTCGAAAAAAACGATTTGTCGCTGAGAAAATTGGGAATCGCGCGCGACGTAAGGCAAAAAATGCAAAATGCACAGTGCAAAGTGATGTTTTTCGGTCAAAATGCACTGTGCAAAGCCCTTTTTTCGCGATTTTTTAACCGCACAGTGCAAATTTTCAAAAACCGCAAAGTGCAAATTCACAGAACTTTTTGCGCCAAATTTCTTCCGACGTCAAAAATCGCTGAACGTCGGAAGAAAGCACATTTGCACTGTGCATCCCCAACTCAAAGAGTTGTCGCAGCGACAAAATTTGTAGCCTTTGTCGCTGATCAATTTGCGGGAAGTGCTTCCGCCGCAGCGACTTCACTATTCTGCGATAAAGATTCTTGGCGACCGCTGTTGCACCGTGCAAAACACAAGACGTTGGGAAAAGCGACAAAACTCTGCACTGTGCAGAACGAATAAAAGCACAGTGCGAACGAATGACTTGCACAGTGCAAAAAAGTCTCACGAAACCGACTCGTACTACTCGCGCCATAGAGTATCGACAATTTTGCACCGTGCGTTTTTCTCAAATTTTCGCGGCCGTCGCGGCGATTTCCCGTTTTTACTCAAGCGACATGCACTTTTCCGCGACCTCACTCCAATTTTCGCGCGCGACATGAGCGATAAAATTGTCGGGACTTTATGGCGCGAGTAGTATACCGTACGACCAAATTTGAATTAAAAATTGAGCGGTCATCATGTGAAATTGAGTTGTAGAGAACTCTAATCTATTTTACTTTTTTGCTATAAATTGCAAAGGAAATTTGTCAAGTGCAATGTTCAGGTTCTAAAATTAGCATACGCCATGTGTCACTGCATCACACTTTGAGAGGCGCTTCAATAACAAAGCCAAAAAATTGAATAATCTTTACCGTCCAGAGAGCACGGAAAACGCCGAGAGCCGTCAAAAAGGAAAACTGCTTTTTGGCCATCTCTTTCTGCGGAACATGTATAATAACTTGGGTTTTTTTGTGGAAACTTTGACCTCTCCGGTTCCAATTCGAGCATTGAACTTCAAGCACTTCCACACTTCAAAAAATGTCGATAGTGATCAAAAACATTGTATATTCCACGATGTAAAAGCCCGCTTTGAAAACATTCTTCACAATACAAATTGTCTATGATATTACGAAACCTCATTCCATTGAACCCAACATAGTAATCAAAAATTTGTAGTGTTCTTACATCTGATTCCCGATGTGTATCAAAATAGCCACACAATTGTTGTTGCAACACTTGTTTGCCCGCCCGCATTCAGGATACCGGTCAGTAACCTTGTGTTATTGTGTTGTTGTTTGTCCAAATACGGTTAGAGATGCGGGCAAATAAACGTGTCTGCGAAGAAGATGGGGTATAAAATCAGAGATCGCGAGGACATTGAGGACACACTCTGGGACTCCGGGATTCAACATGAAGTTCTTCTCACTTCGGTTTCTGTAAGTTTGGAAGGGATTTGAGGCTTTTATTGGTGGGACGGGAAGTTATATGTATCTATGCACTATAAACCGTAAAAGATCAGAAAAATGGTTTTGTCATAGACAGCACAGTGCAGGTAGCACTATTTTGCAAATTACCAATTGAAAGAATATTATACTATAAGGGCTATCGTACTTTTTGACTCTTTTACGATTTGTAATGCAAGGTATGACTGCCTTTACCACCAGAGCGCCTTTTGTTGTAAAGTTTTATGTATTTTACTTACCCCTCACACTATCATCCCCCTCTTCTTCTTCCATAATAATCAAAAATTTTCCTGTTGCGATGAATTCTCTGTACTACGAACAATGAAGAAGTACTACCTTAAATGACTAGAATTCTTTCGCAGTTTGTCAAATGTACATCTGACAACATCGATGAAAATTGGTGCAGACCCAACTATTTCGTTATACAGAGACTTCATTCGTAACATTCCCAACACCTTCCCCAATCTACCCCTAATTTTATTTCAGCCTCGTTCTTCTCATCATCAGTTTGGTCGCGATCACCGAAGTGGAAGCGCGTCGTCGGAGATGTTGCTGTTGCTGTTGTTGCTGCCCTTGTTGCTGTTGTTGTTGTCCATGTTGTTGCTGTTGCGGTGGTGGTAAGAGGTAGTGATCTCCATCCACTTTTGTTCGCTTCAATTGCTAATCTCATCCAAGAAGATGGTCTCCGCGAAAATGTACAAAAAATATTATATTTTATTGATTTGATGACATATTACAAAACATTGGTCTGCAAATAAAGGAAATTGCTATAAATTCGGGAAGTAAGAGTGTGTTTAGACAGTAAAATTTCCCTTTATTTAATATTTTACAGCTAAAAGCAAACTTTTTTCGCTCAAAAAAGAGAGTTGTTGTCCAAGATCTCTAATAAAATTACTTTATTCGGTTAAGATACGAAGCGATGTGCAATTTTCTTTAGCCAGTAATATCCTAATCCCACTTACCGTGAATAAGCAATGTCCGCCCGGGGTAACTTTCTCTTTGGGCCGCACAAAAACTCGATTAAACCGTTTTATGGGCCGATTCATTGAGCGGGGTCCATTGACTCCGATGGGACTTCTCGGCCACTCAATTTCCACTCAATTCGAGGAGAACTTGGCCGTCCCGTCTGGGCTTTTCGTCGGGAACAAAATATTTATTTATTTACTATCTACAAGATACGACCATGCTCGTTTTTCAAGGGAAAAACTTTAGCTCCGTAAAAGATGATAAGATTGATTACAATTGTTAATGCGTTGCAATTATAAAAGCAAAGATCTTTGTGATGATATCTTTGGCAGTCGCGGAGTTATTGACATAAATTTTTCCCCAAGATTTATGGCCAGAAAGAGTTTTTCCCTCTGACAGCGCTCCGCGTTTTGCGT
Organism: Bursaphelenchus mucronatus; assembly: GCA_025436335.1. Lineage (NCBI taxonomy): Eukaryota > Metazoa > Nematoda > Chromadorea > Rhabditida > Aphelenchoididae > Bursaphelenchus > Bursaphelenchus mucronatus. Next base: position 3,757,121 of record CM046359.1, read on the forward strand.
ACTCTCTCATTGGCAAATGTGTTTTAATATCTCGGCTCTTCTTACAAAGCGCACATTTCAATTTCTAAAATTTTTAGCGATTGAAATGTGCCAGACATGCTTGAAAAATAAAAACAATCTAACCTGGGGCACTTGCCTTGTTCGAACTTCACTTTTTTATCCTATTTTATACTAAAAGGCCCCGGCAATTTGATCTACGTTTTAAAAAAAACATGTTCGTTTTTTAAACCCCTTTCGTTTTACATCCCTTACAACACATTCCCTTCCGTTTCTCATAATTTTTTGTTTATTATCGGCGCAGGAAAGAGAGCGGCCGAACAAAGTTGTCAGAACAATGTCGGAATCTTGTCACTCAGCCACGGCTTTTATCCCCGCGATCCGTTTGCTATAATTTTGGCGTGCAATATTCAAATCTCTTGTTGATATCCTTGACACGATTTTGATGTGCTATTTTTGATATGTTTAGAAATTTTTTAGAGGGATATCTGATTTAGGAGGAGAGATTTGGATAAAAACGAAAAAAGAAATTTTTTGAAAAGAGCGATAGAAAACTTTGATAAAATTTTCTTTACTTCACAATAGAGTAATTATGGATACGTTCCAAACAGCAAACAAGAATTTTATCAATGCGAAATGAGATTTTTAGATTGAAAAATACCAAAAAATTTGATTTTTTACAGTTTTCAACGTCGAATACTCGATTTTTTCATTCAAAATTTTAAAAGAAAATGTTACAAGGGAGCTTTTAATTTTGCCTGCAGGCTAAAAACATCTCATACGAATTCCTGAAAATTTCAGTCTTCACGTGGCATCAATCAAAATTTGAATTTAGCTAGGAAAAAAATGATTTTGCATAGAAAAATTTGACATACCCTCTCTCAAAGCCAAAGTTTTCATTACGCCTCAAATGCTTCTTCAAAGGAATTTTTCAGTTTTTGGCCTTGTCTAACTTACTTCCACAATTCCTCCAAAAATCCCTTGTCCCATCTCTCCTTGACATCTCATCTTTTCATATCCCTCATCTCCATTCTCCCTTCATTTATCGGAATTCCATTTATCAGCTGCAGAATCTGACCCCTGCCAACCCCATGACCAACAACATGGTCCCCTTGAGTAATGTAAAGCCGGCCATTTACTTGGCGATCGGTAAAAAACTGCTGTCGCCCGTCCTCAAGTCCATCTTCGACGGCATTTCCTTTGCCGGCCCTCAGGGGATTGGCAATCTCGGAGTTTCGGCGCTTCGTTTTTTTCTATTTTCGCGGGAAATGTCATCAGACCGGTTTATGTTTTGAAGCTGTTTATTTAGACATTTCCAGGCTTTCTTCAGGATGATTTGAGGCTATCGCAAAGAGAGAATATGAGAAGATCTATAAAGAAGATTTATTCTTCGTCCCCGACGCAGAGTGGTCACAACTCACCGGTCAGACCGTTGGGTAAGCCAATGAAACATTTTGAAAATTGCGGAAGATCAGATATACCAACCGGCGCTTATAAAAATTACAGTTTTATTTAATGTTTTTCGAGAGACTACGTAAAATGAGGAGTGTCGGTCGGACAAAAAACGTTTTTCATTTATACATATGTATACTTGCGGTTTTCGTATAGAAAAAATAATTAATTTGTAGAAAAAAAATTTCTTATCGACCTGAACAGGGTTTTTGGCCTACTGTTGAAAAGAAAGGGCAAAGTAAAACTGTTTGAGGGTAAAATACGGTGAGTCTATTTTGGTTTTTAGAATCAAAAAAATTTCAGAAAAAAGAATCAAAAAAATCAACAATCTGTGCATAGAACTCTAGTCAAGTTGTGAAACTTTTAGCTCTCGGTTTGCAGGGGCAATCAAAATATTTAACGGTGTTTGCCAAAGATAGCATACTCGAAAAACAACGAGCGGTTTGAAGAAAAATGGTGCCGTGGCCGTGTCTTTGATATTTTTGCATAAAAGAAACAGTAAAATATCATACAAAAGCTCTCAAAAATTGTTGAATTTTGTCTAAATTCCGACGTAAAAATTTCAAATGTTTCTGCAAAACGCGATCTCAGAATCTCGCATATGCTTTAGAAAACTTTATTCTAAATTTGCGATAAACTTTACCAAAATCAGAAGGTTATAATTCAAGCACTTCCCCGGTGAATTTCAGAAGAAGATCAAATTCGAACAGTCCTCCGCGAGCTCCGCACAAGAAATGTGAATTTGGACATGGATTTGGCCCGTCTTGAACGGATGATCAGATCGAACGATCCGCTGGTCCAGGAGCTTGTTGATCAAGTAATAAAGATTAGAGCAACACAATCAGAAAATCTATACTTTATTCATCTTCTTCAGATCCGAATCCACAGTAAGATGAGTCCTCGGCTTCAGCGACGCGTCGAAAAGTGCCGAAAGATTGTGGAGCCATTGCTGAGAGATAAGGTGGGACCCCGGCAGAAGTTGTTGTTTGGCGCCGTGGATTTAGCGCAGAATTTCCCGGAGCTCTATTCGTCGGAGGACGGATCGGCCATTGCTGTGGTTGGGCCAAGGAATTTGAAGAAAAAGTGAGATTTCTTATTGGTTTTCTGTAGTTTAAAGGGCCAGTACAAATACTTTTGAATGAATCGAGCTTTTTACGGCGTAGAAGCAAAATGTCCAAAAAGTTTCTTCGTCTACTCTACCAATAACAGCGGAAGAAATAATGGTGACAGCTTTATTTTACTGTTTGCAACTCTGCCGCTTTTGTTTTTGTGGCAAGACAAAAAAAACTTTTTTGACATTTTTGTAAAAAGTGCAATTCAAAAGTATCCGTTTTGGCCCTTTCAGGGTGTTCCTAATGTACTTTGGAAAGCATTTTTGACTTGTTAAAATTCTAGACAAAGAATATTGCATTTTTATTAACCTGCGGGCACTTTAGGGCAATTTTTCAATTTTCTGCAAGAAATACTTGTTTTTTTGTAATCTTTAAGTTTTATATACAGAAAAGTTTTGTCAAAAGTTTTTAACTAAAACCGATACATCTTCATTTATATTCTGAATTGCCTTGGCCAAGAATTTTCAAAAGTAAACTGCGTTATGACCAAAAATGGTTAAAAACTACCAAAATCATCTAATTGTCAATGTTTCAGAAAATTTTTTGAGTTTCTCATAGTGTTTCTGTGCTTGTCGTGACAATACGGACACCGTCATTTGTCATGCGACATTTTCTTATTTTCATTTTAGCTGTTTTCCCCGTTTCTCCGACTTTTTTTGGTCCAAACAAAACCCAAAATTTTTTTTACCGAGTAAACGAATTTATTCAATTTATTTGCGGACTTGGTTGGCGCCGGACGGGGGTTTTGTGCCTTAAGAACAATGAATAATGCGACAAGTGGTTCTTCACAAAAAAATAATCAAAAAAATAGCGAAGAAAGAGCGGCCGAAACGCCCAGTTTGGGCGGCGAAGATGGAGCCGTCGTAATAATGGGCCATAAGAGAAAAGGTGTACGTCTTAAGCGACCGGAAGCCGCGCCAAGCGCCTTGACATGCCCTCAAGCCCTTGTTGGCACTCGGCCGCTTTTCGCGGCCGAAAAAGCGGGTAGATTGGGGGGAATTCTCTCTGTTTTCTCTCTTGTCGCGCATGTTCTTCCCGACGCCCTCGGGGGACGAGCCGTGCCTTCTCGGTCCCTCAGGGCGTGCGTGAAGATTAGGAGGGATAGGTTTGGCGCCAAAAAGCATACTTCTTGCCTTTAGGGCATGATTAATGGGTTTCGGTAAATAAAAAGAAACTTTTTGAAACATTTGGAATTTTTTGAAGAAATGGTAAAACACAAGTTAATAAATTTACAGCGAAAACATCTTGTTTTTTTATAATGCCCTCAGGAGATTTTTTTTATTTTATTTGATCAAGCCGGTTGAAAATTAATTTTTTTTGCAATTTTTGCCAATTTTAGACAAAAATTGGCCGTTATCTTTCCTGTTTTCAATTTTTTCTTTGATTTTTTTTGTATGCGCAACCTCTCATTTGGGGCAGATCGGGAAATATCGAATTTTTATAGAAAATTTTGCAAAATTGTTAAGCCAATTGACCAATGAGATTCAGATTACAGCTAAATTTTTTGTCGGCTTGCCAAAAACCGAGGTTGTCTAGCCAATGTGTCAAAATCGCAGTAAGACTCCAAAAATTGATAGCCAGACCGTCGGGATGGGCGTTAAGCATCGGGATGACAACTAAATTTTTTAAATCGCTAGCCATGACCTGGATTAGCCAGCTAAAGTGTCTGAATGGCCATGAAAATCCAGGTTTTTGGATAGCCAAAAAGAAATTTTAGTCTTTTGCTAATCTAACAATTTCGCAAAAATGGCTATGAAAATTCGATATTACCCGATCTATTGCAAACTGAAATCTGCCTCAAATGAAGGCTACCCATTTTACAACCTAAAATACAATTAACAATGCAAATTTACCATTAATTTCTACGATTTTTTTCCCTAAAAAGGCAATAAATATTTATTATTTTTAATTTCTCTATCCACAGCTGCTTGTTTAACCAGTAATTTTATAAATGAACCTTTAAACTCTTTAGAATTTTGCTCTACATCATTCTAATTTACAATTCTATTCAAAACATTGTCCACAAAATTCTTTTTTGTAAGGATTTTGAAGGGAAATGAGTCTAAAGTGCAGACTTTTGTTGCAGAAAACGGGCGATAATTTAGGTCGTGATTTCCTAAGACATCTGGGAAAGTTTAACATCGCGCTTTGCGGAAACATTCGAGATTTATTGGCCTAACCTTTCTTCAAAATCATCTTTCACACCGTCAAATTTAGAATTCCTTTCAAAAGCCCCCTCATTTCACCTTTCAAATGGCCGCTCTTCAACTTTAAATCCTTTATTTTATTCTTTACAACCTTATTTATCCTTGTCCTTTGTTTATTTACAACTTTTGTTTCCCCCTTTTCCTCATCGAATATTCCATGAGAGATCCGCCGTTTTCCAGTAATTTTTAATGGAATTGGGTTGTTTCATAACTTTGAAAGAGCCTTTACGTCATATTCTTAGAAGGTAATTTAGACAAAATAAGGAAGTGGTGGGAGATCTGCTTCTTTGACCTTGTTTTAGGGACTCTTTTAGTATAGGAATCAAAAATTGGATGTCGACGTCTAAAATAAGGCAATTTTGAGCAAAAAACTTTATTATTGTTATGCTTTAGTGGTAGCCTAGTACTATTTCCTGTCAAGTAAAAATATTTAGTGGTTCAAATTTCCCAAAAATTTTAAATTCCCGCCAATTTTTTGGCATTCTGTTTTAAGTGCCCAAAATGCAACAAAAAAGTGTAAACACAGTAAATACGAGTTTCTATATACAGGAAGGTTGTTTCTCTGATATCTGTATGCTATTTGACTTTGTTTTTGGGACTTATTTTTGTTTAAACATCAAAAATGAGATGTTAGTCTTTAAAATAAGGTAATTCTTGATGTAAAACAAAAGAAGTTTGAATAGGCTTTACTTTTACGAATTGCATAATGCAATAGTCTCTCCAATGGACCTTTTTTGAAATAAGCAAAGAAAGTTTCAAGTTTTGGCATTCTGTGTTAATTCTCCAAAATTCTATAAATGACGTTAAGAATGGTAAAATATGAGATTACAAGCTGCGTTTGCCATTCAAAACACTTTTGAGGCCAAGGATTGCCTTCTTCAACGAACCAAAAAGTTCAAAAATAATTTCCCAGAAGCGATTATGCAAAGAGACTCGTCTATTTTGGGCCGCCGTTTATTACTACGTAATGCGTGCAAAGTAAATATAACTTGAGTAAAAAACGAGGGTGGAATTTCTGAATATTGAGTTTATTACAAATGAATGTATATGCAACAGACCATGAAAATTTACGCATATTAACAGTCGTATTTTGATGACAAATATTAGTCTCAAAAGTAACACATTGACCAAAAATGACGTCATAATGTCTCTAGGACTATTTTCCTGAATTTGCGCTTAGTATCATTAAAATTTTTCAACAGAAAAATTAAGATTTCTTTCAAAATTCCCATTTTTTGTCATGAATATGAAAGTGAAAGTGTTCAGAAAGTGTTTTGCCGTCTCTCCACACACATGTATTCTTAATCTGCATATCTACGTACATAGGTCCTGTTCGACATGCAAATTAACCTCGAACCAGTTCTTTGGGCAGCGGCCGAAAAAGGCTCGTTACGCGGCCCAAAACTTTTTTTTTCTTTTTATAATTTTGGGCTTTTTTGGAACGGAAATGAACTCTCTCTCTTCAGCGTCTTATTAGTACGCATGCCAAAGAGTGACCCGTCGCGAGAAAAAAAAATTTTCGGCTGACGAAAATTTTTTTTGGCCGCTTGTTTCAAACTCCCTTTTTTCGGCCGCTCTTTCCAATCACTCAAAATTTTTGGCGGCCAAAAAACACCCGACGCCGCCGCTTTTTACCTGAGGCAGTATTCGATATCCGGCGAATTATTATTTTCTTTTTGCGGCTACCTAATCCCTTTATTGACGGCCGCGAAACGGGGCCGGATTAATGGAATGCACGTTAAAAGTTGAGGGGTTTTGTTCATTTTTTTGATTGCTCGGTTGCTGTAGACCGCCTGCCATTTGACATTGTCATTCTTATTAGTTACGTCAAAAATGAAAGACTTTTTTGCATTTCTTGTGAAGTTTTGCAAAGAAAACGTTGAAATTTTTATGTTTCCCCTGAAAAAAGCACTTGCATTTTGGCGGAACTTGGCATAAATTTAGTGTAGAACTTTATAAGGCATTTGCGAAAATTTTATTTCTTGTTTTGCAGAAAATATTACGATTTTTTGTACTAAAATCAGCAAAATTTTGTGACTTTTAAATTTTAAATTTCAGTGTAAATTATTTATGTATGGGAAACCTTTTCACCATGTCCAATATTTATGCAATTTTTTCTGCCATTGGTACATGTCTAGTCTATTGATAAAACTGACATGTCAAAAATTGTTTATCGGATCGCGGTTCGTTGTTATTGGAATTCTTTTAATTTTTTACCGACTTTTTTCCATTTTTTCTTTTATTTGTCCCAAAAGCTACAAATTTTGTCGCATTTTTCTAATTTCTTTGTCACCCATCCCCTTTTTTCTTTAAAAATCCAATTTTGCCTCCGGTCTTTTTTCCGAATATTCACCAAGAAAAGGGAAGAGGATTAAGCCCTCCGGACATTGGTTTAAGGCCCCAAAAAGGGGGTTCTTCTTCCTTTTTATGAGCATTTGGTTTATGTGTTCCAATAAAAAAAAAGAGGAATTCGTTTGCACCGTGCATTTGATGACATACGAAGGGCTCTCCGGGCTTAATGAAAAAAAGGAAAAAACCATCGCCGGAGGGAAAAAAGGGATAAAAGCGATGAAAACCCGAATTATGGGGGTTAACGATGGCAAATGAGAGAAAAGAGGGGCAGGGTTAAGAAGTAATGTTAAAATTTGAGTAGCCTGAACACAGTTGTTAGATTTAGTCATTTTTATTTTTTGACCGTTGATTTCGTTAAATCTTATCTAAAATTTTGATTAGAATTTTTTGCAATTTTTTTTTATCGTAGTTCGCGTTTTGTAGAGACCACCAAAATTCCTAGGTCGGAAGTTGGGAAGGGATGATTTAGTGCAATTTGAAAAAAACTATGTCGTTGCAGCCGTTGAATATTAAATCACTTTTTCCCCAAGGAAAATTTGCGAAGATAAAAAAAATTGGTTTTCATCAACAAAAAATCACTTTATTTTCTAAAAACGATACGTTTTTTTTTCCGTGCGTTAAATTATCTTTCTAGAGAATTTAAAACTCTAAAAATTGTAAAATGCATGTCAGAACTACTATCACACGTTAAACATCACGGACTTCAGATGTCCCTAACGTTTTCTCTTCATTCACGCAAAATTCCACCTAACCGGGAACCGATCTTGCGTCTTTTCGAATCCAGAGCAAACGCAATACCGCTGCGCTATAGACACTCTTTTTCTTTTCTTTTCGATTTTCCTTTCGATTTATTTTCCCGCTAAAACTGGGAATATTTTTGAATATTTTGCCGATTTTTGATGGAATTTAAAGCGACTTTATGTGGAATTACGTTAATTTCAGCGGGTAGCGTGTCTAAAGTCCATTTGTGCTTACTGCGTTGTTTTCACTTTTTTTTTCTGCTGGAATTTGGACAAAAAAAAGGATTTTTACGAAATTCTGCAGAAAGATTTAGTGAATCCAAATTTCGATTTTAGATACTAAAGTACTTCAGAAAGTAGATATGAAGTACTTTAGTATTATTTTATTGGCATTTGGCGGCTTTTTGCTAATTTTGAAATTTTGAGATATTTTGAATTTTCGATAAAAAAATCGCAAATACCGCCTAAAAAACTGAATTGCTAGTGATACATCTATTGTTTATCGAATTTTTATTCAATTTCTGCCTGTATTTCCGATTTTTGATGACGTTTTTTATGTTTTCTCCAATTTCACGTATCCTGTTCCAGAACCAACGGTGTTCTTCGGATAGCCGACCACGTGGTGTCGGTGAACGAGGACCTGATCGCCGATTGGATCCCCACCAATGTTCCAGCTGAGTTGTCGGATAAAACGCCGCCAAGTTGCGCAGAGCAGTCGTTGCAGAGTGTCCAGTTCCGGCTCCGTTCTCTGGCCCGCTCCTTCAGCAGTACCGTCGTTGTTTTCGGTGTGCTCCGAGACGTCGTCGACTTCATGGCGGTGAGAATTTTTTTGTGGACTCGTTTTTAGAGACTCGAGAAAAATTTTTAGCAATTTTTTGACCTTGACAACATTTTGAAACTTTTCTACGCTTTGAAAAAACAAAACTTCACTTTCACTGTGACGATTTTTTGCTTCTTGCACCGTGCAATAGGCTTTTTCGGCTGTCGCCATGACCTTTTTTGCTCAGTGCAAACGCCACTCCAGCGGTAAAATAAATTGTGTTAAACCTTCAAGCCTTATCAATATCAAAAAGTAAATCTCCGCTGCTTTAAAGTGATTTACGGCCACAGTTTCCCTCGGTTTTATGTGAAAAAGTGGCTCCGTTATGATTTTTATTTGTTTTTATTTGCCCGGAAGTGGGGATCATCTCACGAGCTTCGGCTTCTTAAAGTATGATTGCTATTTTCGCTCTATTTTCTTTTCAAATTTTCAAAAAAAAAAAAACAATCTTTTTCGTCAAAAAAGTTCGTTTTTCATTTTTTCTCAAAAATTTTTCTTTCTAAAAATAACAAAAAAATCGTTGTAAACTGCATTACAAGTACTTTTTTACTTCCTGAACCATATTTTTGCACGAATGACGTATGAATTTCTTCAATAGAATGCAACGTTACTCTTTCCCTACAGCACTTCTCATCATTAATTATGTATATCTCATAAATTATGTTGGGTATTCAATCCTCAAAATTTATCTTTATTTCTTTCGCTAATTGAGTCAAGAAGCATTTCTTTGGGCGGGAATTTATTTTTGGACCGGGTTTTGGTTAATTTAGAAGGCTTAATTTAGCAGTTTGTTAGGGGTGGGTTTAGCCATTACATTATTTGCATTATTATAGGAGAAATACTCAAAAAATTACGATTTTATTTTGCTGTCACAAATTTAGACTGATATTTTCCAAATCACAAGCGAGTTTTTTAGTATGCGATAAAAAAATCGGCAACTTTTTGTGAATTTTTGAATGAAAAATTTCAGCTTAATTAACGTTTTTACAAAAAAATATTTTTTTTCTTGCGAAATTGCCAGAAATCCGGCTAAAAACGTTTTTTTTCTCTTATCGCCCTCCGCCTTTTCTGTACGCTCTCACATGGGAAGTCACTTTAGTCGCAGATCGATCTATACTGGTGACCTAGTGCACGTTGAAGGCTTCAGGCAATGCATGAAGGATCTGGCGCCCAAAAGTGTTTCCAGGCCCTGAGGGCAAAGTTATAACCGATCACAGATCACGCAAAAAGTCCTCCGAAAAGACCCTCAAAAAAAACGCGCTTGGAAATGAAAACTTCGGTAGTCAGTGGCAAAGATCATTGACACAGGCTGCCCCTGTAAAACGAAAGCTGAAATTTTCAGCAGCTGATATGTGATACTTGGCAAAAAATAGTAAAAATTAAATTTCCGGCTATTTGAAATTTCACCGCTAATAAATGAATCACTTTCTGAATTTTTTAATTTTAAGTTTCCTTTTTCACTGTTTTGCATTGGGGTTTCCTTGAAATCCATATCCATTCAACCTCCTCAATTCCAAAATTTCCGCGTTCTCATCATAAATTATTTACAATTGTATACATTTTCTCGGCCATTTAAGTTCATAATCACATGACAAGAACTCTCTAATTCGCATATTCTCCATTTCTGCAAGTTCTTCGAGCGAATTATGATGTGAATGCGTGATTGTTTTATGTTATCCATGACGAAATTGTTAATTTTGCCCTTTTTCTTTGCACGAATTTGAATTCCCCTCCAGAATCTGCCTTTTTTATCTTGTTTTCGAGGCACAGCACAGTGCAAATATGTTTGAATGGGCTAAAGAACCTATATTTTTTTGGCTAATTACGGACTGAAAACATGAAAAAAGGTTCAACGTTGTTATTAAGGGATTTTATGAGTATAAATTATAATTCCTATGATAACCGTTGCGTTTTCTGTGATTTTATGTTTTGAAAAGAGAAAAAAACTTGTTTTAGTACTTGAAATTGTGTAAATATATTGTAATTGAGGTATAGATATTGTGTTTGAATTTTCCGGGGTTTCAATACCCAAAATTTTTTCAGATTTAGCAGAAGCAGTCAGAATAAGCTCAGTTTAAATCCGAAAAATGTAGTCTACACGTTAAGGTCACGACAAAGATAGTTAGTGTGGCTTGAAAGTGAGAAACTACGAAACACGAGGTAAATATCCGCTCTTTAAACTCTCGATGGCTTCTGTAAAACGCGAGATGGGAATCTAACGTATTGATAACAAAGTTCTAATCTTAGTTCGTGTTACATTCCATTTGAATATGTCCGCTATGACTTTGGAAATCTAAAGTTTAATAATCGCGTCGTTTTTTTACATTTCACAATTTCATATGGCGTGAGAAGCTCGTTTTTTCTTTCAAAGTTCTCCTCATTGCAATATACTCGACTCTTCTGATATACACTTATATTATCTTCAAGGCTTTTTTGCCCACTCATCCTCTTTTCGCTTCATTCTCTCAAAATCCGCTCAGAAATCTCGAACCTATCGTATTTTGCGTGCCCCCGAGGGCGCTGATTGAAACCGAAACCCCCTTCCTCGAGAACAAGCAGGTAATATGCGAGCGACGAAATCGGATAGCCCGCAGGGGCTCGACCTCCGGGGGCCAGACCTCTTGTTCGGTTTATTTATTTCTTCGGCGGGGTGTTCAGGCATGGGCAAATTGGAATGGGGCCCCGTATTTCCCTGGAGGGCGCGGCCGGTTGTCACGCAATCAAGCCCCGCGGCATTAATTACCTGCGGCCATCCATATGCTCCCTATTGCAGTCGCGGCTTCACTAAGTCCGGACGTCAATGGAATTGACGGTTTTTGCGAGAGGAAGATAGTTGTGATCTTTGGAAGATAGTTTTCATGTCAAAGATGTTTGACTTGATTACAAGACCTTCTTCTTCATTTTTCTCAAAGGACACTTGGGTCAATGGCACAAAAGCATGCCGAGATGTTCAGTTAGCCCAACCTAGCCTTTTGTTAGATTGAAATTTCCCAACGTTGATTTTTTTACCGAATTTGTAAAATTTTCCGAAGAGAGACCTCTGCGCACACCAAATACATAATCAATATGTTGGTCCGAGAAACCCTTGAGATTTTCTTTTGTGGCTTTAAGTAGATCATTCATCAATTTTCTATAGTCTACGCGTCCTTTCAGCAAGGGCACGAAAATATACAACGGATGTTTTTTGTCTCTGGATAGGCGAAATTATGCTTTTGAATTTTATTTTGAAAATTTTCTGTGAGGAGGCTACTGTAACATGCTTCCATTTTTTTATTTATAAGTTTCAAAATCTGGCAACCTTTGGCCTAAAAATAAAAGCCTCGGTTGTTCTTGCAAAGCTAGATCGAATTGCAAAAATTTTGGATTTAAATTTCTTCAAATTGCATAAGAAACTTTTATTTTATAAACAAGAAACGAGATTTTTTGAATTTCTGAAAATTCAAAACTTTTCTTTTTTCTTTTTCCGCCAAATCAAAAATTTACGATCTCCGACCTTCTCCCACCCTTATAATAGGTCTGTAATAAAGACGGTTGTAAAAACTCCTGCAACTCAATATGCGCGCCCATTCCCAATGACAGAGCGCGTGGGACCTGCGGGCTTTTGTTTGGCCCCCCTTCTCTCCAGAAGTGTAATTGTGAGAAAAAGCGGCGCTGGGAGATTTCCAACAACCGTTCCGGCAGAAAGTTTCCGCAAATACTTTTTCTGCTTGTTTAGAGGACTTGTAACTTGTTTATGGCCCAAAGGGCAACTTTATTAACGCGTCGCGACGCGTTAAAGCAGTCGATCGATGCACTGTCCAGATTAGAAAAAAAGGTTTCCTCAGGCAAAATCAGCCGTTTTATGGGAGAAAATTTTTTTTGAAATAAAAGGAAAAGGTCATTTATGAGGACCACTTGGTTTTAGGGGTTACTTAGAAGAATTGTTTTGACATTTTTGGTACTTTTTATTACTTTCTAAGCTAAAAACTGGGTGATTATCGTAAAAGATGTTTTTTAGTCATAAAACGCTTTCATTTTTGACTCTTCTGCGAATATCACTTTACGACCGAAAGATTTTCTTTCAAAATCTCCAAAAAATCTGTCATGATGACGTTTTTTTAAATATTTTTGTTTAAACATTTCACCCAAAAATTTGTCTTAAAATTTTTTATTTGTAAAAAACATCATATTTTTCACCTGTGCCATTCGTTTTTATATGTTTCACTTTATATTATTCATAACTCCTTCTGATGACGTTACTTCCCAGTTCGAATATGAAATTATTCAAATGGCGTCGAAAATCGAAAGCCAAGTCCGAGCCTCCCACTGATCCTCTGCCACCAAATTTCTACTCCACTACAATCATCGCTCCTCAACAATCTTCCAAGAGCAATTTAAATCCTCTAACGAGTATAACAGCGCTAAATCCATCTTCAAATTTGTTGGGGACCCCTCGGCCGCCGCGGCCGTTGCATTTCACAAAACGGCCGCAATCTCTGGCCATTCAAGCGGACCAAAAAGTTGATGACGACGAATGCAGCAGCGGGACATACACTCCTTCTGTTTCCACTGTCTTTGCGCAAACCGTTCGAACCGCAACTTCTGTGGCTTCTGCACAGTGCGCCTTCAAAACAAGAAATGGTCAACCAAAAGGGAAAGCGAAAAGAAAGACATCGAGGGTATCTTTTCAATTAGGACCTCCGACAACCATAAATGAAGGGAGTAAGAAAGCGATGAGCGAATGCGGAACAGTCTCATCAAAGCGGCCGAAACCCGCATTCGAAGTGATCAAGGAGAAGAAGGACTCGGTCTCCAGCAATTTGTCCGCCAAACTATATATGGACTATGTTGTCAAGGTCAAAACAGAGTTTAAAATACGAAAAATTACTTTGTTGTTGGTCACAGGGGCATTGGAACACCAAAAATATATTGGACTAGGGCTAACTGATGTTTATTTTCAGCTAAGCGGCGACTGGACCCAAGTGGAAGTAATTCATTTGGCCAATGATCAGTCGGCGGGATTGGGCTTTGGCATTGTCGGCGGAGCCTCTACGGGTGTTGTGGTGAAGACCATTCTGCCGGGGAGTGCGGCAGATAAAGTAAGATTTTTTTAAATACGAGTTGTCTAATGAGTATTTTGTTAAATCATTTAAATTTATTACTAAACTATTAATGTCCACAGTGTAAAATTTTACAAGTGGGAAATCATGAGTTTCTACTGCCCGAGTTATTTCAAATTTTGCATACACCCACCAAACGGGATATAAATTATTTCATCGAAACCTTGGCTTATAATATTTTCAGGACGGTCGATTGCGTGCGGGTGACCGAATCCTTCAGATCGGTCAAATCAACGTTCAGGGTATGACCAGTCAGCAAGTTGCCGCTCTTCTGCGACAACACGATGCTTTTATTGAGTTGACTGTGGGCCGACCAGTGCCTTTGAATGGTCCCACTTCGGATACGGAAAGTAAGTGGAAAAGCGCAAAAAATGGAACAAAAAATAGGGACAAAAGAAGGCTCTTCATTTGTCTATAAAAATTTGGATTTTCAAATGTTAGAAGGGCGTTTTGTTCGTTAAAAGTGCTGTTTTCAAATGGACGCTGACAATTACTTGGGAAATCTTGTTTATAAAATAAAACCATGGCACGTGGGGGGGGGGGGGGCTTAAAATTGTTAGTCACAGTTTTGCAATTGGCTTTCGAAAAAGTAAACGGAGAAATGTTTGAAATTCGGGGAAATTTATAAAAATGGGAGTTATCTCGGCAATGATGAAGCCTCTGTTATGTAAGAGGGACCATTGTAATCTCGTTTATAAACGGGGCTGGTTGTTTTTATGCGTGCATGTATACAGTGAACGACGTAATTATAGCCGCACTTTTGCTGTAACTTTTTGGGTTGTCAATAGAAATGCCTGATATTTGTCACCACTGTGTGTTATTGAACCATAAATATTTATTATGTCAAAAAGTTGTTTTGAGAAGTTTCCGTAATTTTGAAAAAAGTTCAAAAAATCCAAATTTTGGGGGTTTTCTTCACAACAGAAGTATATCCGCACTTACGAATTTGGGTTTTCAGCTAATTAAAACACAGAATAATAATAGAAAAAGTCTGGATACGTGTACTGAGGCTCTAGTAACGTTGATCAAAGGTTTACTGTCTTTAATTTGGGGTACTCTGTTAGTACCAAAGCGCGCAATTATTTTAAAAATAGCCTTGTTCCCAGATGTCACAACGTATAACTGTAAAATCCCCGTCGATTATGACATTTTTATCGCCCGATCTCGCGCCCTCACCGAATGATGAGCCACTTCTTTTCGTGTTGTCGTACATTCCTCGGCCCCTTTTTTCAGTTTCTCTCCTTTTCTTGACAAGATTCAGGAAAATGGAAGCGACGTTTCTTCGTTTACACTTATTCTTCTCCCTCCCCGACTATGTCATAGGATTAGGGAAGTACACATCCATGCCGCATTATGTCGTGTGGTGTTTTCGCGGGGAGATTTTACTTTCTTTTTCAGCCGAGGACTCGTTATGAATATTGAATGAGGGGGATTTAATGGCATGTAAATGTTTGATAACATTGGTCAGGGAGGATTTGAACGTGGGAAAACAGTATCTAAAGAAACGTGGGACAAATGTAAAATCATGACTTTCCATGTCAAATACGTTAGTTTTAGCGTCTTCTATTTGCCGTGAAACCGGCCGTTTCAAGATGTCGAAAGGTAAAGTCTCAGGGCTCTGATTTGCTTTAGATTTTGCCCATACGTTCCGCCTAGGTCACACATCAATTGCTGCAAATTTTAGCCCGCGCGTTGCAAGAGCAGCCGAGATATTCAACGATCTTTGCCGCTAAGTCAGTACGCAAAATTCTGAGAGGAATCAGAGAGAAAAAGGTTTTTTGGCTGTGCTCACAAGGATTACTATGACAATATGTAGTGCTAAAAATTAATAATTTTTTGTGCGTGCTCTGGAGCCGACCTCTTTTTGTGGCAGGACAACAAACTTTTTTGACATTTCGCTTCCCACGCCGTAAGGATTAAAAAGTAGCTGTATTGGCCTTAAAATATTATTTAAAGAGAACAAGGGATATATTATTGGCAAAAATTAAATGTGTTTTTTAAATGTATAATTACTCTAGTTTGACGTGTATTTAAGGGGTTAGAACAGCCACTTTTGAATTGCGCTTTTACGGCGTGTAAAACGAAATGTCAAAAAAGTTTTTTTTATGTTCTGCAGCAAAAACAAAGGCGAAAAATTTGAAACCAGTAAAAAATTTATTAGTAAATGTAGAATGTCACAATTACTTTTCCCCGTTGTTATTGGCACATTAGACGAAGAAACTTTTTGGATATTTCGTTTCCACGCCCTAAAATGCGCTATTCAAAAGTAGCTGTAATGCCCCTTAAATTGTTTTTCATGAGCACAAAACTTTCAGAGCTCTCAGAGAGCGGTCAAGCAACTTTCCTTCAGTACGAGAACGTCCCCTGCTGAACGTGGGGAGTAAATTGACATAAATAATCGCATAATTTTTGAGATATCCTTCAAAGATATGTTTTTTTTAGACTAATCTGGAAAAGGATTAATTTTGGAGGTAAACAGTTTACATGTAAGGTGACTTAAATTTAACGTAGTTTGAAGATATAAAAGGGGCCTCTTTGTTTGGCGGAAATGAGGTAAATTGAAATTGTAGGCGCCTCAAGTGGTCATGTTCAGGAGTCCACGTGACAAATTGGATTGATTTGCGGTAAATAAAAAAAGGGAAAATTTGTGAATCCTAGATATAATAAATACTCCAAAAATTTCGTTTAAAAAGATCTTTTTGGAGATTGCCAAAAACTTTCACAAAAAACAAATTGATGACTAAATGTTTACATTTTTTGGCTTAAAATTGTTTAATTGTTTGAATCTTCAAAATTTTGCTCTTCTAACAAGTTCTAGCGCCGTTGGTCGCAATAAATACTTTGCTGACGTTTCCCTTTCCACATGAACACTCCTGAGTTGGTCCGTTAACATGACGATTGTCGTTCGTTTCCATATAAACGGTCTTTAATTCGGGTCGTACGTCTTGGACTTGTCACCCAAAAAATGGGGCTTGGGGACAAGCAAGAGAGGAGCGGATCCAATTGGCTTTCAAAAATTGCTTACAGCCATTTACTCCAACTTAAATTAACACATTTACGGCATCCGGCCAGGGGGATTTTCAGACATTTTCCGAGATTTTTTTGGGGTTTTAAAAGTTGTTTTTAATGATTTTAATGCGGTGAAAGTAAATATTTATAGTTCTTAAGTAATTTCACAGTGATCACAGACCATTTTCAATCGAAAAATTTAATTTGCCGTTTTTTTGATAATATTGGCTTTCTGTTGCAAAGTGCTAAAAGATTTTTTTTTCATATCATAATGCTTAACTAAATAGTAAAATAGTTTCTTTGATTTTTTTCATATGAGAAGATTTTTATGTCATCATTTCTGGCCACTTTTTATATTATCCATGAGTGTTTTGAAATATTTTTGATCCGGAACTTGGAATTAATCAGGGGAAATTAAATGTGGGTTGTAATGAAAGTACCGCTGTTATTTCTGATTTTTTCTTTATTAGCAATTTTTTAAAACTCAAAGTAAAAAACTTGCTTTTGCGTTTTTTGATTTGAAAATTGTAAGATTTATTCATCACGTGGTACACAACATCCATAAAAAATCATGTTTTTTCGGGCGGTATTTGAAAAGTTATTGCCGAAATTTGTTTTTCATCTGCCCGACTCTCCGCATTTGTATGCTATCTTGCGAAAAGACCGTTAGATATCTTGACAAAGGCAGGTACTAAGACTAATACCTGCCTTATTTATCATTTGTATGCATGATTTGAAGAAAAAAATCTTCAAAAATTCAATTTTTTTTACTTATCAAAAACTTTTTGTTTTTCACTTCAAAAATGCACTTTCATAATGCCGAACCAAAACAAACTCTCGATTACACGGTTGAATCCCGATCACCCAGAAATAATGTCGGTCGAAACAGGTGTCAAAAGGACGGAACTTTCGAATGGGTTTTGATCCGCTTATGACAAGCGTTTGTGGCCAAACGTGCTGCAGAAAAGGGTTTGGCTCAAGTTTTACGAGATTTATGAGCGGAACACGTGTTAAATGGCTTGTTGATCATATTAACAATCAAGCTTTTTTTGAGGGAAACTTATAATCCATCTTTTTTGATTGAATTGGTTAGGGAAATGGATGAGAATTGTATGTATATATTCGTGATTGATTATTGTCGTACTCTTAAAAGGAGGTTCAGGCGGTTGTAAAGATGCCTACAGGTCGTGAGATTTTCTTTAGAGTCTCTTAATCTCTTAAACACCATTAAATTTGCGTTTCAACCCATAAAACATTAAAGAATCCAATTTTCTTTCCAATTTCCACTCAAAATTGTTCAACTTTCAGCATGCTGGACGATGCCAACTAGAGCGGCCCTAACTCCAGCGTTGCTCGAAGAACACATTCGAAATCGTATCGCTGCCAACGCTTCTGCATCAGAAGCCGTAATCGAAGAAGTTGTGGGGCGAAGGCCTTCTCAGACTTCTAACATTCACGAAGTCAATTCTGAAGCCGCCACAACTTCTCCTGAAGCCGAAACGCAAGGCGAGATTGCCGAATCAACCCAAATTGAGGCCAAGATTGAAGAAAAGGAGTCATTAAACCTCATGGATGCCATCAAAATGCATGGTGATTGCACTTCCGCCCCGTCCACATCGAATGATCAAAGTCATTCGGTGGGGCCAGATACGATGCCGGAGAAATTGGAGTCGACGGACTCGCTTCAACGGGTTTCTCGCCGCATTTCCAACGAAGTTGTGGCGCAGGTGGTGAATGAGCAAATTACGGCGAAAAAGGAGAGCAATCTCTCCTTCGATTCGAAACATTCGATGCTCCAACAAAGCGGATCAAATAGCCAGAGGCCCTCGAAAACTCCAAGTACGGATCGACCGATGAGCCTGAAGAATTTGCAAGAAATGGTAAGCGAGGTACAGTTTTGAAATTTTGTCGGTTTTAGGAAATCTGGAGAGAGGGTTCAGAGGCTTTTTGGGTGGGGTGACATCATAATACTTGCAGTAGCTCATCAAAATATTTTTTTCAATTTTTTTTCAAATTTAAATTTTTTTTATTTTTCAAAAATTATTTAAATTTTTCTAACCTCTGATGTTCAAAAACAAACGTCATCCTTTCAATTTTCAGGCTCTAACCACATTCTGCGCCGAGAATTGGATTCCGGGAAAGTACGAAGTGGTGGAGGTGGTGTTGGAGCGCGATCCCAGCCTCGGCCTCGGCATCACCGTGGCCGGTTACGTGCACAAAAAGGGTCAGTCCAATTAATTAACTCTCAATAAACTCCAATTCCCGGGAATGCGCCTCAGGGCATCGAGTTTGATGCAATTCCAAATTAAAAGCGGTATTTTTGGGAGGGAAAGACAATTTTTTTGGATTTTTCTCACATTTTTCTCCAAATTGTGTGGCCCTGAGGCATCGAAAAGCCGCAAATCGAATCAGTGCACCTCCGGAAGGCCACGGGCCACGGACAGAGAGTTTTTTCTCTTCGTTTAAGGTCAGATTTGGGTGAAATGCCGCGAGTAGTCAAAGTTTCGGCTCGCGGAGTGTAAACCCGAGCATTTTGCGGGTTTATTACGCCGTTTTTGGGATTTTGAAAGGGTGGCAGTTACTTGAAAAAAGGATTTTGTATACTGATTGCTTACATATTTTTGAATAAAAAATATATTTTTCGACTGTTTTTAATAATTTTTGACACTTTCCTATATTATTTTAGCAATTGTTAGCCAAAGCCCAAACTTTTATTGTATGAAATTGGTTATTGATAAAATGTTGAGACAACTCTAGGAAAACGAGTGACATTGTGACACTTTTTACCTTATTTTTGGGCGGTTTCAGATAAAAATTTATGTTATTTTAGGTATTTTTGACAATTTGGGCAAAAATCTCCACTTTTTCAGACGAAATGAAAAAAATTTGGAAATTTTGGGGCTGTCGTATTTTAGGTTCAGACGGAGAAATCTCAAAATTTTTATTTTTTATATTAAATATTTTTTGGACCATTTTTCTCTATTTTTTGTAATTTTTTCCAAAAATCATTTTTTATCATTTTTCATCATTTTTCAGAGGAAATCTCTGGGGTATTCGTCAAATCCTTGGTCCCCAATTCGAGTGCGCATTTGTCACGGCAGATCCGTGTTCACGACCTTATAATCGAAGTGAATGGGATCAATTTGGAGAAGAAGCGGCATGCAGACTCGGTGCGGACGTTGGTGAAATCGGGGCAGACCGCCAGACTCAAAATGATCCGATTCGCGGCCGAATCGCCGCAGGCAATTTGCCTCAAAATGCTTCACGAACAGGAGACCGCGCAACAAGTCGAGGACATCCAATCGGATCTGATCGATTACAAGACTTTTTGGCAGAATCGATTGGGCGCCGACTTTGAGATCGTTGTCGTGGATTTGAAGCCGGACAAACACACGGAAGAGGATGCGGGTTTGGGTCTGAGTTTGGAGGGGACTGTCGACATTGTGGATGGGACTCATCTATGTCCTCATCATTACATTGAGAGTCTGAGAAAGGATGGACCGGCGGCCAAAATTGGAATCTTAAAAGCGGGCGATGAATTGCTACAGGTATTTTTTTTTGTTTTTTTGGGTCTTTCCAAAAAACCGAACTTAATTTTTTTTAAATTGTGAACCTTAAAATTTCGATATTTTTTGGTAAGCAAGAGCTAAAATTTTTAGATTTGTTTTAGAAAATTTTTTTATCAATTTCTTTTATTTTCATCAAAATTGAGGCATCAAAAACTTGATGACATTTTCAAAGTTTTTTTTTTATTTTCCAAAGTTACATTATTATTTTCAGGTGAACGAATGTGCCTTATATGGGGAATCCCACGTGACGGTCCGACAAGAGCTGGGTAAAGCGGCAACGGCGGCCAACAAATGCGACAAAAGTATTCGATTGTTTTTGTGTCGGAAAATCCAACAAGTCAACTTGTACATGCCAAGTCCTGGGGAGTCACTGCCATTGGCGTATCCGTTGTTGGCGGCAGTTCATGATGATCGCTTGGTCAAAGCCAAATCCGAATGGAATTTGAGTTTGAGCAAGAAAGAATATGTGGATGTAAGGGGATTTTTATTTTCTTATATGTTTGCTGCGGTAGAAAAGCATGTACTTAAATTTATAGTGATTTATATATAGCCTACGTATTGTGTGTATGCATGTTAACACTAAAAGAAATATTTTAAAAGCTCGTATTTTACTCAACGATTTGTTTCAGCCATCTCCTCTCCGCTCCCGGTCCTTGGAACAACTGAGTAGTCTGGCCATCTGGAATTGTGTCCCCATCGTTGTGACCCTCGAAAAAGACTCAAGAGGCCTTGGATTCTCGATTATCGATTACCAAGATCCCCTTCATCCCGATGAAACAGTAATTGTAATCCGATCTTTGGTCCCAGGCGGCGTTGCCCAAGCTGATGGGAGAGTTGTCCCAGGAGATCGATTGCTCTTCGTCAATGGCGTTGATCTGTCCTCCAGCTCACTGCAAAACGCGGTGGAAGTGTTGAAGTCAGCGCCATTGGGATTAGTGAGGATTGGAATCGCGAAACCAGTACCTGTGAGTGAGGTAAGGAGAGGTTTTTTCAACTTTTATCCATTTTTTATAATTTGGGGCCGATTTGATCTTCATACGTTACATTTTAATTATTTTGAAATTAATTGAAACCATTTTTTAAATCTTTATTTACATTTACCTCAAAAACCTATTGTTTTGCTATTTTGTTTCTCCATTTTTCTCAAAACTTCACTCTTTGGCCTTTTATGGCTATATCCTACATTCCTCTTGACGGGGCCATGAAAATCATTTTCCCTCCCCGTTAATTTCAGTCCCAAATTTGGGGTTTTGGCTTGGGAATCGCGTGCCAACGGATTTTGTTTCCACTTTCAAAAAGTATAAATTTCGAACGCAAAAAGGGACCAAGGTGTTGTTTTTTATAGAAAGAATGGGGCGTTTTCCGAGTGGAATCATTGCAAGACCTCAGGGCATAAAGGATTAAGGTCTTTTTTTGTGGAATCACAAAAATACTTGGGGTTCTTGACTTTTGGCCGTTTTTTTGAAAGGGAGGGTGGATTTGTTGGATTTTAGGAGATTTTAAGGAGTTAAAAAGTGGCGTTTTACATTTCAAAGTGAATTCTTAAAGTTAATTTTACTCCCTATATTCCTCAAAAAAGTTTTTTTTAAACTTTAGAAACCAATTTCTCAACAAGTGACATTTTATACGAAAGCTGGGGCATTTTTTGTTCGCCCGGTCAAAGATGACAAATTATTGTCCGATTTTTTGACAAATTCCTTGAGGCGTTTTTGGTCGAGATTTATTTCTCTTTAGGGAGATTTGGCCATCTTTTTTGGCCATTTATTGCAGAATTTTTTGGGAAACAATTTTGATGTACAAAAGAATTTTGAAAAAATTTACGTCGTAAAATTTAATTTTCTGAATAAAAGACGATATTTATGACATTTTTTTTTTGATTTTGCATTGACTATCCATTCAAAAACATTTTTAAAAATTTTTATTTTTTGCCTCGCCCATTTTGGCGGAAATCTCTTGAGATCGCATAAAATCTAATGAGAGTTCTCCAACAATGGGTGGTCTTGATGTACTAAAGGGTGAAAACATTCGGAGGATATAAAAATTTAACTCTTCCAATTGCCTTTAATGGGAGATATAAGAATTTTTCGGCGTTTCAAGGTTTTTCCCCAATCTTCGTTAAACCCCAAAACTTTTCTCATTAAAAGAAGAACGTTTTTGAACGAATTATAACATTATTCATGGTCCCAAGATGAATCGTCTCTAAATATCTCTGAGAAATTGCCGGAAATGAATTAGCCAAGCGTTTTTTTCGTAATTCCTTCTGTTTTGTGGTTTCCTGGGATATCTTCAGAAAGGAATTTGGTTTTTTGTATGGGTTCGAGAGCTCAAAAAATGGTAAATGTGGGCCTGAATTTTTTCCGATATCTTTTTATTTTTTTACTTTGCGCTTTGCAGAAACTGCAGGCCTAGCTGAAATTTTAACAGTTCATTTTTGGCCAATATAGGGTGGGTAGACCAGATTTAGAGAAAATCATTAGTGGTTTTTTTGGAGTTTTCCCTTTTTCTAGCAACTTGAACATTTAGCATCAAATCCTCCCTAAACCCCATGCCATTTTCGTCTCCAGACATCCGTCGACGCCATTAGGACCTGTCCACCTTAATCAAGTCGCCGGTTAATTTCTAATCTCGACTTGGCAAACATTTGGCCGCAAAAGGGCGGCCGAAGGAAGCGTTTGACGCGGCCGGACACTTTGCTTAAACGAATTCTTAATTTGGTGCCGAATGGAGAAAGAAGAAGGGAAGATCGTTTTGCACCTTCCTTTCCTTTTTTGGCCTTAGAAAAGTAATGCCTTACAATTTGTTTGCTTTTTGTTGATTTAGAGGCATTTCTGAGGATGATGAAGTGGTTATTTGATAGCGGATTTTTTGAAGAGTTTGAAAGGAAATTTTGAGGGGTATTTGAAAGAGATGGGTCATTAGAGAGCGGAAGATTAAAATTTAATTTTTGGTCGCGTACTTTGCAAAATGTAATTGTTTTAAAATATTTGAAAAAATTAAAGATTTTAGCGTTAAAAATTGTAGCCTTGTTGTCAGGTTCTCTTAAAATTATCGTAGAAGGTCCTTAATTTTAATTTGTGAAAATTTCAGCTGGCACTTTCAGCTGAATTCCAAGACATTTTAGCATATCCAAAAAATTATGATTTTTCATTTTCAGCCCAGGTTTCTGCAAAGTGCAATTTAAAAATCTCACATGCTGTAGGGAACCCTTTTACAAATATAATATATGTCAAGTTTCATTAAGATCCGATAACTTCTTTTATACCTTTTGTATTATCAATCCCTACTACTATATGACTCATCGGAATTTCCATTAAAAAAACGGCGCATTCTTAATTTTTGGTCGAATATGAGATTTCCTCGGTGGTTAATATTTGCTTTTCAAGTAATTATGCATTTGGAACGGAAACGGTTTTGCATTTTTGAGTTCCCGCGGAGAATTGCTCATTGAATCATAAGTGAGGTAAACGGAGAATAAGTAATCGAAAAGAGGGAATTTTTTATGACTAGAAGGAGTGGTAAAATACGAATTGTCAAATGGATCTAGTTTTTCTTTTTTAATATCTATGTTGTAAAAATGACATGTTTCCTCAGAGTTTTAACCTTTTTCTAATGTGACAAAGCTATTATAATATAATATTTTCCTGATTTCAGCTCCAACTCGGTGCCCATTCTCCGATCATTAGCCGCAGTGAGCGACTTTTGGCCAAGGGATCGTCCCCACGATCACGCCGTCGCCGATTGCATTTGGGGAATTCGGAACAACTCCTCGGCTCCATTCTCGGCTCTCACACTTCGGTGAGTTTTGTTTTGTTTTAGCCCGCGAAATGCTTCTTTTGCTCTAATGCTTGGCCAATTTTAGGTCAGCGCCGTCTCGAGTTCGGAGGAAGTTTGGATTGGGGCCGACCTTTATCGACGGCTCAATCCGCAGGTAAGGAAATTCTAGGGCATTTGCTATAAGAAAAGCATAAAAAGTTGTTTAAAAGTGGAAAAAATTATTAGTATATCAATACATATATATATTGATACAAATTTACTGACAGTTCGAAGAGTGACGCTCAGAATTTTTTCAAATTTTGCATCTTTGCTCTGCATAGGCCACTAATCAATCAATAAAAATAATTGTTTGCACTTTGCGAACAAAGCGCAGATATTCGACGTTTTTTTGAGAATTTGCTTGGTTTTAGGCCAAAAACGATATGACTGCGTTTAACAATGGCAAGCTAATATTTTCAGCGATTAATTTGTGGGCTGTTTAAAGTCTGTGCGCGAGCTTCAAGAAAATCGGAGCATCAAGATTTCGG
Organism: Bursaphelenchus mucronatus; assembly: GCA_025436335.1. Taxonomy (NCBI): domain Eukaryota; kingdom Metazoa; phylum Nematoda; class Chromadorea; order Rhabditida; family Aphelenchoididae; genus Bursaphelenchus; species Bursaphelenchus mucronatus. The sequence continues at coordinate 3,781,779 of CM046359.1, forward strand.
AAATTTTATTTTTAATTCCACTTCATCATGGATAATACTATTGTCAAACTTTAAAAAATCCTTTGAACTTCTCAAAACAACCCCTAAATTTTATTGCAGCTCTATTTTCCGTCCTCTGGCAGTGCCACCCCCACCACTCCACGGAGTCATTGCTCAATGTTCAGCTGGACTCCATGCTCATCCAGATCGGTTTCACCGGTCTCCTCTCCCATCTCATTGAAGGGATCTTGGTCTTACGATGTGATTTCCTTGCCTCCGCATCTGGAGAGATCCATAAAAGTGATGAAAGGCGCGTTGCCAATGGGAATTGTGCTGGATGCGGATGTGGATAAGGCCATAAATGGATGCGTTGTGAAGAATATTTGTAGTAAAAAGGCGATCGGAAGAGATGGAAGGGTCCAGGTGGGTTTGAGACAATTTCTCATAAAATCATTGTTTAAGGTTGGCGACTACATTGTCCGATTAAACACCGAAAATCTTCGGAATGTAACGAACTCGCAAGCAAGAGCGATATTAAAAAGAACCAATTTGGTGGGAACGCAGTGCAAGTAAGTGCATTTCACATTCTTCTTTGTGTCTTTAGGGTCTTCCATGTGCAGTGAAAACTCTGTAGAACGAATTACAAGCGATCAAAAACTTTGTTTGTTATACAAAGACTTCATTGTGCGGATTCTTATTTTTCTATAGAATTGATTCTTACGAACTTTGCTATTGTTCGTTTCTTGTGCCAAGCTTCATTAAAATAGCGTCGTACTTTTGACCAATTCGCCTTGTAAACTCCAAAAACATTTTCCCGAAAATTTTGTCATCAATTTCCAACTAATCTTGCAAGACTTCTCTTGACCTTCTTTTTAACTCTCATAACTTCATTTCAAATATTAATTGATGTCCAGATGTTCGCCGTCTTCTGGCTTAATCCCGCCGCACATTCTGCACGGTGCTCCATCGTTGGGGCCGTTTTTGTTTCGGGGCCGAAAACCTTCTTTTTGCTTGAGTTTTGGTGGAAATTGACTTCCGTTCCCTCTCTTCCCGTCTCCTTAAAATTCCTTTATTAGAACTCCCTGCCAGAGATTTGCGGTGTCATCTTGTTCTTCTTGCAGCATCACCTACATAACGGCCGCCGACGCCAAATTGTGGAAGGAGCGGTTCCACAGAGAGCAGAACCTCAACGATCAAGGGATCAGTAGATTGTCGCCAAAGTAAGTCATCACGTTGAGGGGCCTTTTCAAAACGTTTAAGGGGCTAGAATAATACGCTGTGTATTGCACTGGACGTCACATTTTTCACATCAAAAAAGCTGAACTTTTGAGAGTTCGACTTTTGTTGAAAGCTTGGGTTTACTCCCTAAATAGGGCATTTTGTAATTCCTTAAAATATTAGCGCTCTCACTATAGACGCGGCTGAGATATTTAGCAATATCTTTACTCATTTGTGAATATTGTAAAGAGATGCACTTGGCGTGCTCGTCAATATATTATATATCGAAAGATTTCAATGGACATTAAGAATGCTCCATGCCAAAAATATGTTTTCTTGACTTCATCGCTTTCACTATTAAAATTTCGTCATTTTTTTTATCAAATAATCAATAATCTCAGAAAATTCGCGCTATATTAATATCTCCCTGTCTTAACCAACGGTTTACCAGCAGTTCTGCTCGAATCGTAATTGGCCCTCGGTTCTGTTGTTGTTACTATGGGGATTTCGCGCGCGCATTTCCGGCCGCTCGTTTGGCCGCTTTTTGCGGGAATTTTGTGGCAGAAAATGAAGCGATACGTACTTTTTTCAAAGGGCCGAGTTATTAACCAGTCTTCTGTTGAAATATTTTTTACAGGTGAAATTTTTATTTAACACGATTTTAGGGTTCTTGGAAGGAGGCGATTTGCTTATTTAAATTTTTAATGCTTTGCGGGCCACAGTCAAAAAAATCTGTTTATAGTCAAAAAAAAACAAAATTTGCGAATTTATCATCAAAAAATCTGTTGTCGTTGCGTTTCGCGAAGTGGAAATTTTTAAGTGACCTAAAATTTCCCTCAAAAATCGCCTGACATCACACCCAGATCACTCCTCCAAAGATCACATTACACTCCCCAGACCGAGTGTTGAAACCCTTGTTTTGTCTCGAAACAGTTTCAAAGTTCTCATGCCCTGCGGACATATGACCTCGACCTTAGGTTCCCTTCCCATTCGCGGCCTCGATTAGCTTCTGTTTTTGGTTGATATGGCCAAAAAATGGAGTCCCCGTTGAGCAATCATTCATTCTTTCGTTCCGATTTCGCCCGAGGCGCACTGTCTATCTTCGGGAAAAGTTTTTCAGTCGATTCGATAAACCGAGAAAAGATTTTGTGTGTTTTCGGCTTTCTGGGGGCCACTTTAGGGCCAAAAGCAACCTTTTTTATTTTTACGTCTGGCCGGGAATCCGAATCCGGACCGGAAAATACCTGAATTTAAAGGGCCTTGAGGAGACGTTCTGGGCAACCGCTTTATAGCGGGTCGGAAAGCGGTTAAAACAGCGGATTTATAGGGAATAAAGCGTTGCAATTGATGTGTACAGGATCATTGCAGCGGTTGTGCGCTTTAGAATGCGTTGAAACATTGTCTAACACTTTTGATCGCTTACAGTCACCATTTTATATTACACTTGTCACAATTCCAGAGTGCATCCCAAATTCTATCGATCTCCATTTTTGGGCCGGAAAGGTTTTGCAAATCAACTTTCGCAGGATTCCAACGACTCCAGAGATCTGCCAAATATGAATCTTGATCAACTCAGTGACGAGTTGCGGAAACGGGTCGATGATTTAATGGAGGAATTCATCAGGGTAAATTATTATACATCTTTACAAATGTTTCATAAATCATTTTACTACATAATTACATGTTCAAATTTTTTAGTCAGTCTTCGAGGATACTGTAACAGAGCTCCGAGCGATTTATCGAACTCCCGATTGGTCGGATGCTACGAGAAAAAAATCGAAAGACCCGGTGATTGTAAGTAGTACTGCTACTTTTTTTAGATTTAAATTTTCTTAAACGGTAGTGTAAGCCCCATTCCTCCGTTTTATCGCTATTTACGACCTCTTTTCCTTATTTTAGAGCCTTAAACCTCCGCCGATAGCTCCAAAGCCTATTATAATCTCCGAACCTTCGAAATCTCACCCCTCCACATCGCAAACTGCAAATACTCAAGAAGAAAATGTACCTCAAGTAGTTAGAGAGGATTCGGAAGACCTTCCGCCCCCTCCCCCATTACCTTCGACTTCCGAATCTCAGCCATCAGAAGTCAAAGATCTTGAAGAAAGTCGGCCAAACCCTCCTCAAGAATCCCCAGATGAAACTCGAATTTTATCGCCTTCTACTGTAACGTTTCAAGTACCTCAAAGCACGGCCAAAGAACGATCTCCATCTCCTCCGTTACCTCCACCACCAGTAAATTTATCAAATTCCCCGCACCGGTCCAACGGAGAAATTGTAAATCTCAGAAAGACGACGCAAGAAGTCGCGGCTGAAGTTGAAATCTCTCATCCTCGGCTCTCTCTGACTACGGATGCGTCTACAAATACCTTGGCCAGCTCAGCCTCAGGGCAATCGGGCAAGGAGGATCAGGTAATTGATATTGTACTTGGCGTAGTAGATTGAATTTCTGATAGATTTGAAAGTTTCTATATCGTCGAAGCGCCTTTCCAAGATGCGTAGAGTCATCATGGGACCTCTTGCGCCTGAAAACCGCTGTTAATTCACATTTTGGACAAAATTTAAATTGTACTTGACATTTTTGATGATTTTTTTTTGGTTAAAGCTGAATTTTTGATAAATTTTAGGATTGTTTTTTGTTTCAAGTTCATTTGCGGAGTAATTATGAGTGTCGTAAAGGATTTTTTACTTCAATTTCGTCCCAAAAGTCATACTATTGTAGATATTTTCATCCTTTTTTCAACTTCAACCTCATTTTTACTCAATTTTTTGTTGTCTTTGTCCATAACTGCTTTACCCAGCTTTTTACTTGACATTTCTCATCACTATTACGGTACAAACTTACCAAAAATTTCGTATCTCATCATTTTTCAGCCTCGAAGACGGAGCAATTTCTGGAGCGAAGAGCGCTCGGTTGTCTTACTCCGAGAGCCCAACGAGACCTTTGGGATCAGCATTGTCGGTGGGAGAGTGGAGGTATCGCAGAAAGGGGGACTGCCCGGCACTGGGAGTACTGTGGCCGGTATTTTTATCAAATCAGTTCTGCCGGATTCGCCTGCTGGCAGATCAAATCGAATGTTTATGGGGGATCGAGTTATTAGTGTAAGTTGAAAAGAAGATTTTTTTGATTCGAGGATACCATTTGGCCCATTTTTCGATCTAAAAATCTTAATCAGTGCGTAAAATGACAGAATCATATTTTTGCTTATTTATTTTAAACATTTTTGTTCTACATTTACGACAAGTTTCAGCAAAATTATAAAAGCTTTCACTTGAGGTATTTTCCCTGTGCTTTGCGTCACAACTTTCGGAATATTTTTTTTGCGTCCTAAGAACTCCTAATTCTCCCACGGCATTTTTCCAGGTGAACGACGTGGATTTGCGGAGCGCCACGCACGAGCAGGCGGTGCTGGCCATCAAGAACGCCCGGAATCCGGTCAGTTTCGTGGTTCAATCGCTTCAGAGCTTCAGCGCCGACAAAGTAAGTCCTCGGCGTGCCCGGAGGGGCTCCTCGAGCAACGCTTAAAACACACGGCCCGAGAGGTTTTGAGGACGCGTAGTTGTAGGAGACACTTGAGAGAATAAATTTCTTCTTCTTCTTTCCGCTTCATTTCGCGGCGGCCGAATCGCCGCGGCCCAAAAATAAAAATTTATAGAAAGTTTTTGCATAAAAATGGGATTAGCGGCCGGCACCGTGGGTTTGTTTCTTGTCAACGTGAAACGGGAGATGGATGGGGGTGGACAAAATAGGGCTCCTTTAGGTGTCATGGATAACATAAATAGAAGAATCGAGGCGGCTACGACACGAAACTTGATCTTTCTGCATAACCGCGCTAATTAAAATGACACAGGTGACGTCAAGGTTGATTTTAATGGATATATTTGCTAGAAAAATGACAAAAATTATCACAATATTGGCATAGACCATCAATGGTTATAGTTCATTTTTTTGCACCTTTTACTGTCAATTTTTTTACTTTTTTGCATTCCGCCCCATCTATTGGAAATTATTGCTTTGCAGTCTGAATAGGTTAGGGATCAGATTATTTTTTTAAACATACCTGGCAAAATTAAAATTTGATGATATCCATGAGATTTTTAATGTTTTCGAGCAAAGTTGGACCCTTAAATTTACAGTCAAATATTTTGAATGCTTTTATACGCCTCAATGAGCCTTTAGATTTACGCAGAAGTAATTTTTCGTCTTAAAAATTGGTTATTTCTCTAAATTTTCTCATTTTTTAGTTCTCCAAACCCTCGGAAGAGCCGCGTCAGCAAAGAATCGAGTTAATACATCAGAGAATTGAACCGGAAGCCCCAAGTCAAGCACCTCCAATAGCCCCAAAACCAAGGCCTTTCGAAATCAGCGCAACCCCGACAACCTCGATAATGAAGAGCGAAGAGAAAGCGGCCGAAAAGCCGACGCAAGAGATGAGACCGGCGGAAAGAAAGGTTTCCATCGACCAAAAAGCGATCAAAGAAGAGAAGAAAGTGGAAGAAATTGATGTAATCTTGGCAAAAAATAAAATCGAAGACGATAGTGCGGCAGCATTGGAAAGGTCAGCGGACGACAAAGAAGAGGAGGACAAGTTTCATTATACTACAGGTAACAAAATAATAGAAAAATTTGATGAAATTAAAATTTGAGTCTTTTATGAATATACGAGAGCATTGGCTTGCTTTGGAAAAAAATCAAAGATTTCTTCAATTTTTTAGTTTTTAAAATTTTGGTGTTGATTTTGCAAACTGAAAATTATAATTTGTGTTAAAACATGTGAAATCTCGGTTTGTCTGAACTAATTAAAAAAGGAAAAGTGAGATCGTATTTTACAAAATTTGAAATAAGAAAGATTTAATTAGTTTATTTTTATTTATTCTCGAAAACTCATTCTTATGGCGCCTTTGATTTTACGTTATATTCCGAAACAATTTTTTTTTTCAAAATAAAATTTGGATATCTACTGTTAAAATAAAAAAAAACACAAAATATTTTGCGAAAAAATGCCTCCAACTCCGTATTTTACAATTATTTTTTTTTTTAATTTTCTTTTTTCAGAGAAAGTGAAGAGGAAATACGGAGATTTACCGGGCGAACCGACCATTCTCCGGCTTGTGGGGATCCCTCCGAAAGGCCTGGGGCTCTCTTTGGCCGGGCGAAGCGAAAATGAAAAGCAATCGGTGTTTGTGGTCGATATAAAATCGACTTCTCCGTTGCCTCTTCAAGTCGGCGACGAACTTTTGGAGGTGAGTTTTGGTGTAAAAAAATATTTTGAATTTTTTTATCAAAATATTTTTTTAATTTCGTATTTTAACCCCCGTCTATGTATAATAGTAAAATTTTCGGTTCTATTTGTACTCTTCCAGATCAACGGCAAAGTTTTGTTTGGCCTTTCGCATCAGAGTGCGTCAACAAAGATTCGGGAGTGTTGCGAGGGCGATGAATTGGCCCTCGTCATTCTGCGAACACAACAAGCGGTGCCTCCTTCTTCCGCCGACCGTCTCAGAGACAAATTACCGGCTGCAGCAACGAGTTCCGCACCCTGTGAGCCTACGGCAAAGGTCGGTTTTTCAAATCAAATTATCGGCTACATCACGTTACTTTGGCTGCGATTTTCGGCCTCTAAAAATCTCTTTTTTTTTCTTTTCAGTGATATTTTTTCTGTTCTTTCCTCAAGATATCACTGTGAAAACGGCCGAGAAAAAAAATTGCCATCCAAAAAGTTGAATTTCTTCCGCATCTGAAGTCTACTACAACATAAAGCTGTCTGAAAACTTTTTTCTCAAGTTATCTCGGATTTGCTGCCTATATCTCTCGCACTTTTCCGGAGATGTTGTTTCGCTCCCCGGAGGCGTTGATTTGATTTGCTGGAGAGGGGTCTTCTTCTCGAATTTCCGCCCAAATCTTTTGCCTTTGATTGGGGAAACGGAAAATGACGTTCGCGCCGTCGCCGCCCCGCTCCATTCGTGGATACGGAGGGGAGTCAGAGGTCATGAGTTTCAGATTTTCGTGGATTCTGAATCTGCCTAATTTTTTGTTTTATCGACCTCGCATTTTGAATTTTTTTAATTTTGAGGGTTTTCTGGTCTAACGGAAAAATTTTATGATCCCTGCACCACAATGACTTAATATAGAATTGAATTTATATTTCGTCGATTTAAATTTACAATCGGTAAAAGAGAATCACAAGGTAATTCTATTATATTTTTTTTGTTTTTAGAGCTCAAGTCTCAACGTTTTGAAATTAGAAGTCGTAAAAACCTTACTGTTTGGGTATAAAACTTGCTGAAACTTTTGTTTCTGAACAAAAATGAGATTCCTTTTTTTCAGCGATGAAACATTAGTTGTAAAATACGGTTTATTAAATAATTTATTTTTAAATTATTTATGTTTCCCTCCAATTTTCCACGGATTATCTTCTCCTTCCCATTCAGAGCCCTCCCATTTCTCCAAAAAAATTCTAGCTCTGCCCGAGATTACCAAGTTTTTGTGAGCCGGAAATCCTAATCATCCGTGGCCATTAATACGTTTTTGCAGCATTTTAATCATCAACAAACAGAGGCCTTCAATTTTTTCGCTTATTTTCAAAAAGGTCGTGTTGTTCATTTTTTTTATTTTTAGAAATGCCACTAGTTATTTGTGTTGTGTTTTGAGGAGATTTGTCATTTCTCCCGGAGGGCAAAAGGGAGGGAAAGTCGATTGTTTGAAATTTATCCAGGAAATAAAAATAAAGGGACAAGGATTAAGGGGAAGTCCAGTGGATTTATTGGGAAAACTCAGGTCGGCTTCAAAGGGACAGTGTCTTAATTTATAAAAAATTTAGCATGCGGCTCGGCCATACAAAAATGCTTTATGGCAAGCAAATTCTCATTCTATTTATGAGCAAAAAAACGCAAAAACAAGAATTTTTCCTTTGGCTTCAAACCTAAACTTATTTTTTCGAGCACAACATTTCAAAAAGATCGATTTTTCCCAAGTTTCACAAATCTCATTCTCAGACCGTCCTGTAGTCTAATATACTTTTTACAATACGATCCCTACACCCGCCTTTAATGGCACAAAACTGTGCAAAATTCCGACGTAGTTAATTTGCAGTAACGGTAGCTGGCCATCACTTTCCATATTTCAATTCCTTTTTTTATCAAAGGATTTAGGGATCAAATTAGAGTTACTTATACTTCTTTAAGCTTGTGTCTAAGAATTGTTTTCAATTTTTGCTTAATCACCTGAAAGTATCCTTTCCTTAATTTCCGTCGGATTTTTAGATAATTGATGTTGAATTTGTAATCCCATGCAATTACATCATAATTCCGACGCTTTGCAGCTATTACAGCCAATGATTTCATTGTGTTTTTCCACTTTGCCCCTTTGAGAGCTCTACTTCCACAAATTTTATCTTTATTTTGTGATGTTTACGTCATTTTCCGCCAAAAAATCTCTTTAAAATACCGTAATCTTTTTGTTTTTTCGTTTTATGAGTCGAGATACCACGAGTCCTCAGTAAAACTTGCACTTTTTGCTGCACAAAACCTCCTAAAACTTGACGTTTTCTCGCCGAAAACGCCCCAAATTTCAAAAATTTTTAAATGCCTTCGACATTCGTGAGATCATTTTTGTTTTTACTTTGCTGATTATATAGGGTGCCTGAGGCAAATTCGGGACGGATGATTCGAAAAATCAGTAATCGCCTGTATCGGATTGGATTGGTAAGAAACGCCGGGGAAAGATGACGATTTTATTCAAAATCGGGGAAAAATTGTTTATGCAAATTTTCTGTTTCAAAAATTTGAAATGAAAACAGATTATGGTGTTTCGTTTCGTATTTTAACCGTTAAAATCTTCGGATTTGTAAAAATTTTTCAAAATGAGAAAAAATAGCCAAAGTAACAAATTGATGTAATGTACAATATAAAAAAGATGAAATTTATCAGTTTTTTCAATGCTTGTAGTCTCCATTGACTGTTTTGCATTTTCAGGGCGACGATCTGACCTCAACATCAAATGAAAAAGAATTGGCGCCAAAACTGTCGCTTCCTGCCAGTTTGAATAATGGTCCTCAGAACGGACAAAGTAGTGCACAGCCGACCAGTCTGCACGATGTCTCAAAAACTGAAGCTGATTCTCGTAAGTTCGAAGGCTGTTTTAGGAGGTTTTAGTAGATGTGTTGCCAAAATCTTTGATTGTTGGAGTATGTTAAGCTATTATGTTATTCTTGGTACTAAAGGAATATATGTAAATGTCAAAAAAAACTGGGTTGATGTCTGTAGGCGTTTAATTGGCATCTATACGCTTTTGTAATGTTAGACTGGGCTTTTTGATTGTTTTAGTATTTTTCTTTTTGACTGAAAGGAACTTCTTCGAGGCGAGGGTTACCTCGCGAGGTAGCCCTCATGTACAACATAATTTTGAACTCCGCAAATCGCCAAAATGTTTGACTGTACCAACTTCTGTTTGGTCTTTTACAACCCGTCTTTTGAATTTACGACCACTCCAAATGGTTTTAGACACTTAAAACACAATGCCAAGATTTGGCGGAAATTAAAATTTTTGAAATGCAATTACTGTTCGATTACAAATTCCAACCCCACCTTGCATCCAAAAACAATATTCATAAGTGTTTTGAACGATTATTCCATTTGTTGGGTTCAAAATAAAATATTCTCCTTCTCTTCCAAATGGCGTCATACATTATACTCTCTTCGCAGGCCTGGGAAACGGACACGAAATTACGATATAATCGAATTTAAGACCAAGAGATGATTCTCACCGTTATTTTGGGCGTTCCAGTAATTTAGAGGAAACTTTTTTATCGTATTACCTTATTCTTGGTCTTTTTGGAGATAAAAAATGGTCGTCATCGAGTTATTTACAATATTTACAATGTGCTTTTTGCGTGGAGGAGGGAAAGAGGGTTAGAGGGGATCTTAAGGGGATTTTGAAGATAATAGCCTTAGGGTTTAGAAGGTGTAAGAGGTTTAAAGTGATGTGAAAAAGGGAAGAGGTACGACAAGAATTTAGAAAGTGTTTTTTGTTTGGATTTTGATTAAAATTGAGTCAAATTTGAAATAAAATTTTCTATGGCACCCGCAAAATTTTTTGGTTTGCGCATTGCAGTAATGGCCGCAATGTTTATTGGGGAAAATAATTTAAGCTGAGTATGCAAGATTCACCTCTAGCCCACATCTTGTTGACACTTTTTTTTCGTCGTCCAAACCCACCATTTTCTCTGTCTATTACGTAAGCAATAATTGAATTTCTCCTGAATTGGAATAGTCATCTTTGTCGTCGCAGGTACTCTTTTTATTCGATTCGGAATCCGTCTTCCAAAAAAATTAAGCCAATTTTTGGGGAGAAAAAAGAAATCCAAATTGGCCCCAATTCAAGAGAAAAAAGAGAAAAAACAGGAATTCACGGGATCCGAAGGTTCATTCATAGGTGTTTGAGGGCTCTTTTTGTCGTACTTTTAATTGGAGTATATAGTATTTGTAGGTAAAAGAGGTTGGCAAGACTTGGTTGGGCTTTGAATGGGAGGGGAGTCGTGTTTTCGGGGAAAGTTTTTTTTGGAGAGTAGATCGTAGTACAATGTAATAAAATGGATGCGAATAATAGAATTTTCTGTGCTGTTGGGCATGCATGTAGAGTAAGCATGACCAGTAGATTTTATTTTAGCTCCTTCTTCCATTATGCAGGGATTTAGACGCTTAGGGGGACATTAACTATGTTGTCCTTGACCAAAGTGTTTCTCAATAACTTTGTTTATTAAGTTATTGAGAAAGTTATCCGTTTGACCCTACTAGATATGTAGGAGTCTATTTTGGCTCTATATACTATTTTATTTTGCTGCAGACACCTGTTTACTAGCCATAGCCAAGAATTTAAGTTTTTTTATATCAGTCATTATTTTGATGCCATTTTCTTGCAGCTTAGTTTATGACGGTTTTAATATCTTTCCTCAAGACTTAACTTAATCTTCTACCAACCAAAGACCTTCCTACACCCATTTCCGATATTGTACTTGACAAAATTTTATGTTATTCACGTCCAACTGCTTCTAGACAACAAAAATCCCTCCACTCTTCATAAATCCACCCTCATTACGAGTTTTACTACGCTTTATTTCGTCTTCAAGAAGCATCACATTGATGTTTAATCTTCTTTGCGTGACTGAAAATTCAAAAATGACTTGTTTTCGAGTTCAAAGAAGTTGTTTTTCACATTCATTGGATTTGATTTCATTTGTAGAGGAAATCGGTGGACTTAAAGATGGAAATACGATTTTGCATCAAAGTCCATATTTTACATGAAAAAAATTTTTTATTTTTTTTGATTTTGAATATGTAAAAAAATATTTTTTTACCTTTTTCGTTATGTTTTTATACGCTTCAAAGCTCTGTAAATACAGCTTTATACCTTGAGTTCTTTCGATCTCACTTTAATCTTTAGTTCTCCAAACTTTTGAACTCTTTGTCAAGTATGTTTCAACCTCAAAACATTGGAATTCGATTTGGATTGCTCATCAGATTGGCTGTGAGAAGATGATTTAGTCATCACAAGTTGTTTTAGGCTCTTTTTTGAAAAGTTTAGCACCTTTTGAGGTGTCCACATCGTGCTTTCTGGATAGCGAGAAAAATCTGGTCATCTGGGTTTGAGGATTTTATGCAGTTTAATATTGTCTTACAATTGGACCACCAGACCCTAAAGGAAAGCTTTTTTTGGACTTTATAATTCTTTATTACGGAGTATCGTGTAATAGAGATCTATCATCACTTCTAGATACCCTTTTCTTCCTTGATTTGCTTACAACGTTTTGCTCAACCTTTCCGTAACCTCTTCAATTTCTGTTGATTAGTCGCCGTTCCGTAACCTTTAAGCGAATCCCGCCGTCTCCTTTGTTTATTCGTGGAGGCTTGTGCGTCGAGCTGTCATCTTAAATTTAAGCCAATTCAGCGGGTTTTCCGCCTTCTCCTTTAGGTAGTGAGGGGATTCGCGTGGCCAAAAGAAATTTCGACTAATTCCGAGGGGGCTTACAAAACATTGGGCGGTTTGTTGGCGATGACGTCGAAGCGCGCTTTTGTGATGTGTTGAGGTGAACGGAGGTTTCTGGAATGGAATGCTGATACTATCTTGCAAATTTGGAGGGGTTTACAGTAAATTGTAAGAGCAAGCATCCAGTTGTTTCTTTGTTTTAGACATTTAATCAATCATTTTTTGTTGTTTCTTTATTATGTCTTTTGTTTCTGTTCTTACGTGGTAATTTAATGCAGCTTTTGCCAGTCTATGTTAGTTAAACAGTGCATAACGGACCCCACGAGCCAACTAAAACTTATAAAGCCTACAACGATGTAAATTTTACACTCCAAGTATATCTTTATGACAGTTTTCATAAGTCTTTGCCTAAAACGATCCTAAATTAGCCTGTTAATTAAGAAAGCAGTGTGTAATTATTCTATTTATGTATTGATTGCGAGGTTTCAGTTATAATTTAAAAGGCCATTATTATTTTTCTAATTTTAGAACGTTTTATACACCTTGAGAAAGTCTTCTTTTATATATCGCGGCCTTACGAAACTAGCAAAAGATGTTGCTCGTTTCTCTAAATGGCATCACCAAAACTATTTATAAAATAAAAATGCGAATTACTATTTAAAAATGCTAAAAGCCGACTTTCCAAACTTTGCAGACATTAAAACGATGATTTAATTTCCGTTGACACTTAAAACGTTTTGTTATTTTTTCTGAATTGCGTGACTCTTGTTCTACCCCGTCAATGTCTTGATTACCATGCCCTCAGGGCATTCAGTCATGCCTCCCGAGTTCGGTAAAAACAGTTTAAACCGAGTGCGCCGCGAAAACCGGGAGATTGTTAAAGGAGTTAAAATTCCCGCGGCCCTCGACGGCGTATCGATTGTGCCCTGAAGGCAGGGGTCTTTTTTCGCGAAAAAGCGAGCGAGAGAGAGCGTGCCGGATGTTTGTTGGGTATCTCTGGCCAAAACGAGTCGCGTTGCTAGCCGCAGGCACTTTTTCCCTTCCCTCCCATTTTTACTCTGCCCTATTTCCACCCCGCTTTTTTTCGTTGTGGGGCCGTGGCGGCCCGAAGGCCCGGCATCTGAAGACATTCGGAAATCTGAATGCGAGACAGGGGGGAGGGAGGTTTTCCGGTTCTTTAAAAGACTCCGAAGGCGTTCCGAAAGTTTTTGTTCAAAGTCCAATGGACTTGAATTTGAAGGTATTGCCGGAGGGCATAATATTCCAAACTTGTTGGAGTGACTTTCTTAGGCAGTAGGAATAATTGGCCAAACTTTCGGGAAATTTGCCCCAAGGGGTTAATGAAATTTTTGGGTGCAAAGTCTAGGTTAAAACAGGGCAGGAAGGGATTAAAAAGCGCAAATTTGCATTTTTAATCCGCGAAAAACAACTTTCAATACGAAACTCGATTATTCCTGATATATGGAGGCGGCTTGCTCTTTAATAATAGGCAGTAATATACAGTTTTTGTCCTTAAGTTTTTTTACCACTGTTTTTCCAGAATTTTTGAGTGTTTGGTTCCTTAAAAGGCTCATTAACCAAGAGACTCCTTTATGAGTAATCTTTGGAATTTACAAATTAAAGGGGATTTACAATTTTGCGAAATTTCTTAATATTATAGTAAGCCTCATTAACACGTTAATTGCCAGTCGCGTTCCAAAGCGGACCTATAATATTTTTGACGTGCTCACACCTCCGCATTTGCATTTTTACATCAGAATTCAATTGTCGGGGGAGTAATCTTCCCTAAATAGTAAATATTGGCAGAATGCCTTTGTTAAAAAAGGGACTTTTACTCTGTTAGATATAAGCAAAGGGGAGTTTGCAGAAAAAATATTTATACTTTGCGTGGTTATCGATGAAGCTTGGGACAAACTTAGAATAAGGTTTTTCAAGAAGAATTGTACGTGATTTTTAACGTGCGTTTTGCAGTCATTATTGAGGTTTTTGGCCGAAAGTGGGTGAAACTTTTGTTTTGTTTCAACTTCTCTTATGTAGAAATGAGATGTACAATGGTTCTACACAAAGTATTCTTTTAACCAGCAGTGTTCGAAACATAACGTGCGAAAAGGTTTTTTGATCCTCCTCATTCTACGGTCTCTTTTGCAAAAGATCGCTTAGTATCATGGCTACGGGCAATAAACATAACCTAAAATTATGGAATTTTTATTCAAAGTTTTTTAAATATTCGACCTGTCAATTGTGAGGAAATTTACTTTGAAGTTGTTTTAGTCATCAGAATTTGGTTGTAAAAATATTTTTGGAAATTGGTATTTACTACGCCGAGATATCGCTTCATTGAGGTACCTTACAAATTTAGCTCACTCTCTACTTAAAAAACACTTTCTTCCCGAATCCGTGGGTTTGTCTTCCCCTTCAAAATCCCATCCTTTTGCGCTTGCCCAACCAAAAAGAACGCGGGTCCAAATTGGCCTTTGAGAACCCGCTGAATTTTGGAGATATGTCCTCTCGCTTGTTTTTACCCCAAAATCCATATTTTTGGCACCGAAACGAGAGAGTGAGAGCGAAAACAAAGTGCATCGGCCGCTTTTTTTGTTCTCTTTCGGTCCCGCTTTCCTTTGTTTTACATTTTAATTTCTCGCCATTTTCCGGTCTGACGAGGGAATGTAATTCAGTAAATATTGGTTTACATGTTACGTAAGGGCAAACGCACCGCATTTATAAAGGGCAAATTCACGAAAGTTGGGCTATGCACCTAGTTTTAGCCGATTTTAATCCTTTCGGGGGATTTTTTTGGATTTTTTAGGTTTATTATTTTATTGAAGATTTCCTGTTAGAAGCCGACATAGTATCATAATTGGCACAATATTCATTTAGTAAATCATTGAATATGCTCAAAATTTGTATTGCTTAAAGCAGTTTTGGTATTTTTTTATTGTTTTTGGACACGAAACCGGGTTCTGATAAACTTAATGGTTTTGGTTTGGTTTTTGACCGTAAACCATTTTTATTTTCATTTTTCATCCGAACTTCACTAAACATTGCATTATTTTAGGCCGCAAGAAGAGTTGGCAGCAACCCATGGAGAAAGTGCCAATCGAAACGGGTAAAGAAACGTTGATCGAGATCGAGAAGGGCGGCCGTGGGCTTGGTCTGTCGTTGGTTGGCGGCTCGGACACCGTCCTCAGCTCCATCGTTATCCACGAAGTTTATCCGGATGGGGCGGCCGCCTTTGATGGACGACTCAAAACCGCCGATCAGCTGTTGGAGGTGCGTTCATTTTTTTATTTTGAGAATTTGTAAGGCTTTATTTTGCCAAAAAGCGTCATCATGACATATTTTGTTAGAAAAATATATTTTCAAAAAAATTTTTTTGTTTTTTTTTTATTTTTCACCATGAACAGTATCGAATTTTGACTCAATTACAATTTACTGGTTCTAGTAAAAAACCAGCTCGTTTTTTAGGTGAACGGTCAATCCCTCCGCGGCCTAACCCATGAACAAGCCATATCAATTCTCCGCCGAACCCCCGCCAAAGTCCGTCTTCTTGTTTATCGCGATGTGAATGTCCAAATGTCCCTGCTCGATCCCCCATACATGATACACGATCTAGAGTTGGTAAAGAAACCGGGCCGAGGTCTTGGGATCTCAATCGTTGGGAGAAAAGACGAGCCCGGGGTTTATATTTCTGAGATCGTTAAAGGCGGTCTAGCCGAAGCGGATGGCAGATTGATGCAGGGAGATCAAGTAGGTTTCTTGATAAGGTTATTAGTTGTTAAATTTTAGATTTTAAAAATCAATAATGTCGATGTATCGACCAAAATGCAAGAAGACGTGGCTGCCATGTTCAAGGTAGGTGTTATTGCTTAGAAAAGTTGCTTGTTTTTTTTCGAAAGTTTTTTTTCACTTGAAATTTTTTGGCAAAGTGCCCTCGGGCATAAACGGGAAAAATTTGGGGTTGAAATGTTTAGAATAGGCTGAGATATAAAAGGAGCAAGAGAACATTAAAAATGAAGAAACGAAAACGTTTTTTGCGTTTTTTTCTCTTTTTCTCTTTGTATTGCCTCGAAACAATAATTGATTAGGGATAAAATAGAACGGAAATCATATTGGCAATGGCTTTTATTTTCCTATCATTTGACATAGTTGTATGTTGTGACTAACAATAATATTACCCATGCCATCTAATATCCCAATTCATTTTTCAGACAATTTCCGGCAAACTCTCCATTCGAGTTGGTCGATGGAAGCTCGGTGAAGCTGCCAACCGCTTTCAACACATTTCCCGGACTTCCAATCCTCCATCCACAGCCACCTCGCCCAATATGCAACGACCTCCAACCACGACCTCACCCTCCGAACCCAGCACGAACGGAACTTCCGGCCTCAAAACAGTCTCAGATGGAGACGAAGATCGACGAGTCCCTTCGCCAGCGCCTACGCCCTCTTCTGGTGGATATATGGCTGCGCCGGATGTTCCGCAAGTTCTGGTTCAGGACGAATCGATCGCTCGAGGAGAACTGTCACCGGTGACCGAGGAGCCTGGAAGTAGCACGGACCTGGTGAGTTGAAAGTGCTGGAGATCCCGTTTGTAGTTTTTGGGACGCAATTTTACGCCGTGGTTTAGAAATTAATGTCTCGTGATCCGTTAGGAAAAAAATCATATTTTTTGATCAAGTACAATATTAAAAAATATAGTCGGAACAGTACTTTAAAGCAAAAGAATTTAGATCAAATTCGGTACAGTGAAACAGAAAGGCTCTCTGATCCATATTCCCAAATCTTAACGCGCGTTATGCAGAAACTGCCTTGATACGTCAGTTTTAATTCAAAAAACATTGATTTTTGATATATGTTTGGGCCAAAATTCTGTCTTTTCTACGGTCTAAACTAAACTAGGAAGTTAAGGCAATAAAATCTTGCTGTAACAATTTTTTTTGTTTTTCTTGCTTCGGTAAACATTTACTCCATCATGTTTTATCTCATTTCCTATCTCCTCCCACAGAGATCTCTTCTAATCTCCAAAATTTTGCAGAAAAGCTTGGCCGAACCCGCCGAAATTGGTCTTTTGCCGATAAACGAAGAAGGCTCCGAGAGTTTACTAATTCACTTAAAAAAAGACGAAGGTTGTCAATGGGGAATGGGCATCGGGCGACGGCCTCGGGGAATTCTTGTCACATCGTTACAGCCCGGCTCCACTGCCGCCGAGAAGCTGCATGTTGGAGATCGGATAATGGCCGTGAATGGAGTCGCGATTTCGGATCAGGTAAAAAAATTTAAAAAAAAATTGATTACAAAACCAAGCATTTTGCAGAAACCATTGATATTTTTTAAATAACTGAAAATAACAAAAATTTGAATTGCTTTTTAAAACCAAACAAAAAAATTTAATTCTCCGAAAACGGTCTGCGGATTCTTGATAAAAATTTTTTTTCAGAACGGCGCCGTGACGATGGTCAAGTCCTCAGGCAACAAGGTCACTCTACAGGTGGCCCGACCCACACGAGTCCCCACTTCCCACTACTGAAGAAGCTTATTAAAATAAGAAACAATCGAATTGCTCAGACGTTTAATCAATCAATTATGTAAAATTCTAGGTGCTTTCTCATTTCACAAAACTTATTTTGGGCCAAAAGTGTACTGTATTTTTTTTAATTAATTTTTCTAGCGAGAAATTAAAAAGTTCTAATTTTTCTGCAAAAAAATCGATACTTCAGAATATTTCACTCAAAATAAAAAAAAATACAGTACTCCTTCCCCCCAAAAAATTTCAAATCGGGTTATTTTCGAAACAAAAAAGTTATTTTTTTGTATTTCACAACGACTTTTTTTATTTTATACAGATTAGATATTGTTGTAGACCGTCTACTCAGAATCTCTGCCAAAATTTTCTGTTTAACCCTTACATTGTTTTATTCGAATAAAGAGAAGTTAAAACTTTGGGGATCCACCTATATGATTATAGTATTCTTCGCAATAAAATGTGAGGGAAAAATCAAAAAAAAAATTTTTAGTCGTCGGTCTTGTCGTAGGTTGGGCATAAATCTGTTCCTGGTATTCTTCGCCCGTGGTTTGCAAAGGCAGCCGAACAATTTAACTATCCTTGCAGACGAGATTGAAGAGGGACGGTAAGAGGAAAAAATAGCTATATCTGCGTAAATTCTCGACGTTTTCATTTTTACCAAAAATCAATTTTTTCCGGGCAAAACTGGCAGAAATATAGCCAAAAGTGCTACCCTTCATATCGATGGTTTCAAAGATTTAAAGGGCCACAACAACTACTTTTGAAGTGCGCTTTTTACGGGGTGTGAAACAAAGTGACAAAAAAGTTTTTTTATGTCCCGCAGCGAAAACAACAGCGGCAGAGGTGCAAACAGTAAAATAATTATTAGTAAGCATGTAGAATGTCACCATTATGTTTTCCCGTTGTTATTAGTACAGTAGACGAAGAAACTTTTTGGACATTTCGTTTCGACGCCGTAAAAAGCGCGATTCAAAAGTAGTTGTAGGTACTGTCCTGAAATTACTGTTTGCACAACGATCAACAAAAATCAACCCATCCCGCTTTCAGCGCTTTACAGAAATTGAATTAAAAGTGTACAGAAAACGAGCACAAAATCAAAAAAATGCATTTTTCCTGGCCAGAAATGGCCATGCACTTTTAATTTTGAGTGGGCGATGACGTCATCGAAGGCCTGTTGATGTCGTCAAGTCTAAAAGTTTGAAGTCTTGTCTTAGGCAAGAAAATTTTCGAACATGTTTATGAATGTGCCTTGAGTTTGGTCTTGATATGTTTGTTGGCCAGCTCATTCTCTGAAGTCTCAGTTCCTTCTCCGTCAATATCCTACGATTATACGTGCCATTTCAACTTTTTGAAGACATGCAAATGGTTTTAAACCCTTTTCTTTGAGGTTTTGGAGAGAAAATTGTACAAAGAATGTAATATTATTTACGACTCAAAGTTTGTAAAGTACGTCAAATCTTTTATCGTATTTTTCCCACTTACAAGAAAAAGTCGATCCATCAATGTGGCGCACTTTATATTTTTTTAAAATTCTTTATAAGGCTTTGGTAAGTAGCCCATGTTAATTCTTGGAACATTTAACTCCCGCTTTCCAACATTAGTCAAGGCAACAAACGTTTTTTTTTGCGTTGACGACCGACTTTTGTTCGTCCCGTTCGTTTGTCGTATGTTCATACAGATGGACAGACAAGCGACCAATAGGACGAACAACAAAGAAGGTTTAAAGAGTGTTTGTTCCTTCTAATGAGGTTTTTTTTGCAAACGCTTCGAAGGAACGTGTCAACCGAAGATATGATGCTTGTGGAAGACGTCGTCCAATTTTTAACAATCTAAAGCAAGCATTAATTCCACAAATCACGCCAAAACCCCAAATTTTTTTCTCGACAGATGCCTCATAAATAACTCCCTCGTCCTTAGAAAAAGCTTTCACTCGCTTTTCAAATCTTTAAAACCAATTTTCTCTGAAAGTGAACACAATTTGTCGTCCCTACATAGAACTGGTAAGTAAGGATTTGTACCATTTGAAGTCTAGACTTTATTCTATCAGCAATAGATTCGAACTCTGTCCCTTGAGCTTTGCTCGTTCCAATTGAAGAAGCCGAAATATCTGATTTTTGACGAAGTGTCGTCTCTTTTCTATTTTTATTTATTTTGCGTAAAACTTGTCAGTTGTCCCTTTGGATTGTTGGATTTTGGGTTGGTATTTGGATGGGTAATATTTACTTATTCGAACTTTTTGGGTTGCAAGGGTTTATTCACACTGGCCGAGAACATAGTTAATCCATGCAGCGAAGTTGTGAAATTTTTTAATTTTTGCCCATTGGTGGCAAAATGAGAATTCCTTGAAACCCAACGAGAGAATGCAAGAAATCCGGAGAGTAGACGCAGAGGAACATTTGGACATTTACTTTCATATTTTGCGCTGAAAAATTATTTTCTGTGGAAAAGGATTACTTCTCGGTAGAACTCAGGATATACCTTTTAGAGCCAAAACGTTCCATACAAAAGTTGTACCATCTTTCGGTCTAAAAATTGTGTTTTCCGTAGAGCAAAAAGTAAAAAATCTTGTTTATGTAATGAGAATTCCCGGAAAAAAGTTTTAGGCCACTGTTCTTATATCCTCCAAACATGAAACTCATTTGCATTTACTTCCTTCTTAGTTTTCACGGAATTTCGAAGTTATTTTTTTGTTTT
The DNA here is from genome assembly GCA_025436335.1 of Bursaphelenchus mucronatus. NCBI lineage: Eukaryota > Metazoa > Nematoda > Chromadorea > Rhabditida > Aphelenchoididae > Bursaphelenchus > Bursaphelenchus mucronatus. The sequence continues at coordinate 3,802,175 of CM046359.1, forward strand.
TGCAACTCAGCATGACTTCTCCCATTCACTCCTCTAAAAAAGTAATTGCCACAAATGTTTAAAAAAGAGGTTTTGCTGAGGGGCATAAAGGCAAAGTCACGGAATTCTGCGCCTTAAGAAATGTTTTTACAGCCAGTTTACACTTGCCTCTTTACGAGGTCCATTTTGCTTACCTCTCGACCGGACTTTTTGTTTTTGACTTGTAAAGGTAGTCCGATTATTTTGTCCTTTTAACCCCGATTAAAAGTCAGACCTCCGTCTTCATTACTTCAATCTAATGTCACGTATACCTGTGCCGCTAATCTTACGGCAAACTACACTTATTCCCCAGCTTCTGAGGCCTTAAATAAACCCTCCGCCCTCCGGCCAAGAAAGCGTTGTTTCCCTCGTTTTCCGCACTCCCTTTTCTTTCGCTCCATTCTTTGCGTTTGACTAAATTTCGTGGCCAAATTTAGATGTTGATCTTCCAAGTGTTGGAACTTATTTACGAAGCCAGCAGGCGGATCAAACGTCACTTCTATCCCATCGAATATAAGGCTGTAATTTTCGATTTGGATCAGGTCTTTTTGAGGGTCGATGAGAAGGATGATCTGGTCGATCTCATGAAATTAGGTGGGTTTATAAGTTATTTTAGACTATACACTGCTTTGGAATAGAGATATACTGCTTTGGAATAGAGATGCATCATGTTTTTGAGAAGACTCTGGAAAATTGTGGAGGCCGTAGTTTTGTTATGACAAAAATACTTTGTTTTTAGTTCTTTTGGCAAAAAAATTCCTAAAAATAGCAGTAAAAGAAGGCATTCAGCGAGTGACGATTGAGTTTGACAAAAACTTGGTTAAAATATATATGGAACGCAATTTTCTATGAACTTTATGTACATTCAGTTAACCGGGGACTTCTGAGATTTTGATGTCTAAAATCAGTTTAAAATTCAATTTCTGTGCTTTGATTGTTGACTTAAAAATTCCCATTGTAAGTGATCGGAAGGAAAGTGCAACGGCGTTTTTGTCTGACCGATTCCGTTATTTTGCGTGCTGCCTCACAAAGAAGTCGTTTAATATCCCACCTGCGTGTTCAACCTGCCATCTGAAATCTTTCAAAGACTATTTTTGCCTTGTGTAGTTACTTGGGCCAGATTTAAAGAAAATTTAGGAATCTACAATATTTTGGGAATCTAAATTTCATTGAAAATACTTGTTTTTTGTTGCCAATTTGTCCAGCATTTATGCCCCTTAAGTACTGTCCGGGAATAGCGTGATGGGTGGTTTGTGATCTAATGTAAAATTAATTCCGTTTTTAATTCCGTTAACATTACTTTTTACACCTGTTTCTCAGAACTTTTAATCACGTTTTACATTTTTTATAACTTAAGTTTTGCAGTTTCTTTATTTTGCTTTTCAAAAGTTTAAACGTTTGCTTTTCAAATTCCCGAAAATGTTTCAAAAATACTTTTTTTGCATAAAACAGCTTTTCCCAGCCAGCACGTCATCATCATTTTGTCCCTTTTCGCCTTAGGGTCTCATTTGGCTGTCTTGTTTATGGAGAATTTAATTGCGACTGCGAGGGAAAGGATCTCGGCTGAGAGAAGAGCACTGGCCTTTACAGTTCCTTATTTTTTGGCATTTTATTGTTAGGACTTGCAAGTATTTTTAGACCAAACTGCAACAATTTTTGGAAAGGAGTACAACAAGTATAATACGAGCTCAGATTTCCTTTCATTTGCTAGGCCTTTGGCTCTAGGCCACAAATCAATTTCTGAGAAATTTTTAACTTGCACTTTGCATTATCAGCTGAGATGTTAAACGATCTTTGAGGCCGAGAGAGTACGCAAAACGCGGAGAGCGGTCACAGAAAACAAAAAAATTTAGCTCGTATTTTTGTCAATTTTATGCGGAAAAAATTGATTTTTCGTGGAAAAGTTACAGTATTAGTTAGATATACTCACGATACTTTTCAGGCCTAAATTTGAAAAAAAGGCTCACATTTTTTCCAACTTTTGATCTAAAAATATTAGTCGTCTTTGCAAAGCTAAAGCTCGGAGCCTCGTTTATTTTTAGAAAATCTTAATTGTATCAAGTTTAATCAAAATCGGAACGTCGAAGTTGGAACACTTCTCCTGTGAATTGAAGGATTACGCTTTGAAACTTCTTTGGAATTACTGTCTTTCAAAGGGATTATAAAATTGTTTATATACGAGAAAAATAGTTGAATTGTTTTGATAAAATTTCACCAAAGTTTATGCCAAGGTTTTCCAGGACCTTTGTCAAATTTTAAGAAATAAAACCTAATCTTTGAGTACCTCCCTTAACATTTTTAAATTTATTTTTCAGTATCTCGCGATCAATACTTGTCCCGGATATACCTCGATTATGAGTTGGGAAAGATGTCATTTTCCGCCTTCTTCGATTGCCTCAAGGTTTATTTCCCCGGCAAAACGAAAAATCTGAGCTGGCAACAAGTGCGTCAGAAGACATTGGGACAAAAGGTAAGAAAAGGTCAACAGTGTGAGTAAGGCACGCAAATTGACTAATCATAGGCTGAATGCTCTGAATAAACGACACTTTTTATATTTAGCAAACTTTATTTTTGGTTATTCTTTTGCGACTTTTGGCCATAGCAAAAAATGATACGAAAACTCAAGGCAAACAAAGATTATGGCTCTATACAATGTTTCGTGCAAATACTAAGCCGCAACATCCACAACAAAACAAATTTCCCAATTTTTATTTTCTTTTTTAGGACCCAAAAATAGTGAATTTGATAGAAAAGTTACGCGAACACCACCTCAAAATCGGATTACTCACAAATATTGGGTTCGGAACTGATGCCAAGGATTTGACAGACACACCAACTGAAGTTAACGATGTATTTGATGTGGTTGTGGAGAGCTGTCGAGAAGGCGTTCGAAAGCCAAATCATCGGACGTATGAGGTAAAATAAGTTGACAACCAAAAAATTTACATAAAATTTAATTTACATATGGCTTTGAACATAAATGGGCACGGGGAGTATATAGCTATAAGTTGTCTAATTATACATTCAAAATTATTGGGGAATTGTTCTCTGGGGAGGAAGAGATTGTACTGTTGGAGCATGATAAAGTACATATATTCTGCGACGGAAAATTAGTATTCATTTCGGATATTTTGAGAAGAATTCAAACATTTCTATACCGACGAGGGCCAGTTAGGGAAAAACACAATTTTCAAAGATTTACCGCCAAGATGGGTTACGGTGTTTTTGCGCCATGTCGACCGTTGAAGAACAGATCGCTACGTACTGTTAGCCTACAATCTGTAGCATACATTGAGAACGATACATTGATATATAACACAATAGGGTATATTAACCAGACGGAAAGTTTAAGCGGTGACGTCGATCTTCTTGTTTGTTGCTTTAATGCATTGTTATATTTTCAGATCACCGCGTTTCGTCTCGGTGTTTTTCCTCACGAATGTATTTACATCGACGACTTGATGAGGAATTGTCGCGGTGCCGAGCTTGTTGGAATGAAGTCCTTCCATTTGAATAATGGAAATGTCCTCAGGCTCCTCGACGATCTCCAAACATTCCTCGGAGTACCTTTATTATAATTTTTATTTTAAAGCACTGTAAGTACTGGGCTTTCATAATTTTTTTGAAATAATTAGTACAGCTTTAGGAATGCCGATTATTTATCATATCTTTTTTTATTTTTGTAATAAATCAAAATATTACAGCTATGTACAGACAATAACATTAGTAATATTAACATTTATTAACTTGATGCGGAAGGAGTGACTAATTTTTTTAGTTTTCCACCATTTTAAAAATTTGCATATATTGCAACAAACCGTTAAAGAATTTTTGAGACGTATTAAAATTGGCGTATTTTAAAAAATTTGCATAATCACAAAAATTTGCTTAAATTAGTAATTTCTTTTCTGCATCAAGCTAACCTCTCCTAGTCCCCAAAAATATTTGGATGCGTGTATTGATATTCCCTATAACAGTTCTTAATCGTATCAAAAACCGATAAACACGCAACATAAGTGAAAATGTTGGGCGGAGTGGGCTCATGAGTCCGACAAAAGGGCATGCATTGACCGGCGTTGTAGAGATGAACATTGTTCCGAGTACAACATTCTGTATGATCGACTTTGGTGGATGCACAATCAAACGCTTGGCCGAGTTGCGGGCCAGGACATTGATTCGAGATCACCGCGGTCACCAGCTGAAAGCAAAAAAATTATAATTTGCAAGGGTTAAAAATTAAGTCATCAAAAAAAAGTATAGTGCATACAGATCGATCCGTAAAAGTGTCGAAATTACACATTGCTTGACAGACCGCTGTTACACCTTGCTTTTTGCAGCACAAGTCCAATTTATAATTGGGATCTAGACCAACGTAATTGGGCATCAGCGTTGTGTGTTGATTATACACTATCATCTCGGTTGGAAGATGAGATAAAGGGCCAGGAATGGCTGACGCTGGATTGGTAATAATAGGGACAGGAACAATGGGACTGGGCAGTAACTGACGATTGCGGAGGTATTCTGGGAGAAGATCCATATCGGCTAAAAACAGCTTTTGAAAAATAAAAAAAATTTTTTGATCAAGGCATATCAATAATGCGGTTGCAACGCCAAAAAATCCGTTTTCTCATTAATTTTTTATGCAAAAAACAATGCGTTATGTAGAAGTGTTCACTACAACGAGTTTTCTGTTTATATTGGACTTACTCTCATCGCCAAACGGCGTCGGTGGCAATGGAATAATTTGCTGAGGATCTGCTTTATGAGTTCCATAGGTTGCCCGGAATTTCTGGCGATCCACGAAGGTCATCTAAAACAGTATTATCAACCTATTTCACTCCGTAACTTCCTAATTAACCCATTATTTTTCTATTAAGCGACTTGCCTGAGGTTTTGGCTTGGTCTCTCCAAAGGCTTTCTGTAGCACATCAGCCATGGATACGCTACTTTTATTCCTTGGGGCAATACTCAACGCGTGCGGTGATTTCAGCTGATCATGGGTTTTCGAGAAGAGCTCTAAAGCCTCTTCTAGAGTCTCATCCTCAACTGAATTTAGCTCTCTGGCAGTATCTAATCCAGTGCTTTTTATCCTCGCAGCCAACAACGCCGGAGGGAGTTGCCAGTTTTTGGCTGGGAATTTAATTTCCGCTGATTTGCTGGTGTCATGGCTGACCAGATGAACATGAGATCCAAAGGCGGCCGGCGACTCGGAATTTTTGGGCTGAAAAAAATTGTAATCAGTTTTTTTTGTTACAGTACTCATCACGTTACAGTATGATATGAAATTGTTTACCTGCGTTTCTGTGCTTTCAACTGCTGGTGATTTCGTTTGCGATGGGTTCATTTTTACATCGCCAAAAATTAATCGCGGTCTTGGCGTGGTTGTTGTTGAGGTAGCAAACTCTGACATTGTTGTCCGCTTGAGCGCGACCAATTCTTGAACATTGGCTTTGGTTTTTGTCCCACTTAATGCTGTCTCTGAAATTTTTATGTAAATATAATAAAAAAGTCGATTCTTTTAGAAGCCGCAAAAATACTGCCAAATAAATCTTTCTCTCTGACCGCTCTCCGCGTTTTGCGTCCTCTCTCAATTGCAAAGACCGTTTAATATCTCCGACTGAATTTGAGTACTTTGAACAAATCTCTAGTAAATTGTAAAATACAGATAGGCTTGTAACTGTTGGATTATAGAAATTATAAAAGCAACAAAAAGAAATTGCTTGTTTTACAAACAACATTTCAGTTATTACAAGTACTGTATTGTTTTCAAAATTCACTTACTTGGCCCTTTCCTCGCTTTGATGACTTCTTTTTTCTCTGGCTTTTCACTTGACACTACAACATATTTCTCTAACGTATAAATCCTGAAAACAATCTCCATGACCCTTCCCTTATGTCCCTACTTTTCTCCCTCCAAAGGAGCTAACACAATCCTCGTTTCCTTCGTATTATTGTACTGCTTTTGTGCGTATGTTTTCCTCCTTGCCTTGTAGAATGGACCAACCGGCATTCCGAAGCTCGTGTTTCCACTGTTTTTCTCTTGAATATCTTAAGATAATTACAATGAAAATGAAGCCTTACTGCTTGATTTACCCTTGGACACACCATTTTGTGCTGCCGCGTGGGCCCAGAGATTCGAAGACGAGGGTTTCTTTGGATACACTACTTCTGGTACGTGAGGAGAGGATAGGATCTGGAAAAAATATATTTTTTATATTCTCCTGGTGCTAAATCAAAACGTTTGGCGTGCATTTTCAGCCAAAGCCATCATCAATAATAGCTTCTATTACCTGTCCAATCAGACCACCCAATAAGCAGCCGCCAATCCAGAGTTTCATCCCGTTTCCCGCTCTCGTCCTTCCTCAGCACATGAACACGCAAACCCTGTCGAAAGTGAAAATGAAGAAGCGTCGAGAGCGCGGCAAATTTGCAAAAATAAAAAAACGGAATCGCGCCGTGAAGAAAGCGTTTTTTTGAAAACAAACGCTGTCAATTTAGGAAGTCGAATAATTCGAGGAACGGGAAGATGTTTCGCCCTCCAAAGAAGAACCGGATTAACGATGCGATTGCGCGATGAAGATGGGCAACAAATGCCTCGGGCAGGCGTGTCAAATGCCAGCCGAGAGTCTTGGGGCTGTCAGATTGAGCGATTGAATCGACAAATCGGATTAGCGCTTCTTGATTTCAACCGATCCACAAAGATGTAAGCAATTGTTATAGGCTTACAAACGGGAATGATGGATGAGCGGGTTGTAGGGGTCAAACTGTTTCAAAAGAACTCAAAAAGAGGAGGATTAGGATTGTAAAAATGAAAACCCTAGAAGTGGAAACCAATAATATCTCTTAGGTCCAGCGAACCGAACAATGCCAAAATATTTATCCAGTTTACCCCGGACCGATGTTAAAACGAGCCGGGCTGCTCAAATCACCCTCAACCGTGGGCTAAGGTCTTCCGGCTGGCCTAACCCGGCAAATTTAGTGCACCAAAGAAAGAAAAACAGTGGTACCAAAGCGCATGACATGAAGTAAAGAAGTGTTATATGTAAATGTACCCCATGATGATTCAGCCGTTCTGACAATCTTAAATAATTTTTGGAGCCTTTAGAAAAACCATGTTACTTGTTGTTACTCGAGAATACATTAACGGGCTGCCCGGATCATGCCTACCCTCCAACGGACCGGGCCGGGCCAAGTTCCGCGCCTGAATGACAGATCCCTAAGCGCCTTACCTGGAAAACAAGCTCAAATTGTTCTTTCCTGCGTCAACTAAAACCCCTACTTCTTTAAAATCATTTGTACATACCCTTTCTTACTACCATCTAAAATTATAGCTCGTTTCCGAAGCATCCCCAAAAACACCGATATTATCTACAAGACCCGTTAAGTCCACCCTTCTCAAATCCTCAACAACATCCTCAAAATCCAAAACCAGGAAGTCCGTGAATCGCAAATTCTCCGAATTTTAAAGAACGAAAAAAACGAAGAGCTGAAGATTACGGCATCGCAGGAATGAACGTCGCCATTTACGCGACGTTGATTAGAAACATTGCATAAAAAACGGGTAGAGAAGTTTTTTGCTGCTGGATAAAACGACGATCAGAGACTTCAGAAGCGAGATGCTCAAACAAAAAGTGGAGGGGATGGTGGGGTGTTACATAACACGGCAAACATGGAGATTTTAATTAAATCTGATGCAGAATAGGTTAATTAGTAAAAGGATGGTATAGAAGAGGGGTAATGGGATTATATTTTAAAAGGAGAACAAAGATCAGTAAGTATAATACAAGTATGAAAAATTTATTTACAGTCAAATCTCTGTCGATGACGCACAATCGACCAAAAAATTCAGTTTTGCCAGAAGGATTTTGTGCTGTGGAGGTTTATATTGGCCATGCGACCTCTGGAACTGTTTGTTAGTACCAAGTTTCGGTGTGGAAAGGTGAAAGCTCCATGTTTTTAGGTTGTGCAATCGAAATTTTAAGCTTGACATGTCGAATTTCGAAAAACCCGAACTAAAATCTTAGGAAATTGTCTGTAGCGTGAAACTGGCGCAAATAAAAATGCTAGTTTATACTTGGCCAGCAGTTGAAGATAGCTTGTAGTGGTTACGATTCAAAAATAGAGAAATACTTAAAATTAGGAGAGTTAGCAAGACGAAAAACATTTTTTGGCAATAACACTTAAAATAATACCACGATAAAATTAATTTTATCGTCGAACATTAAGACCATGTCCACAGTGCTCTAACCTTTACCGTCAAAGCAAACTTTATTTTAAATTTGCGCCAAACTTTGACAAAATCGATGTTTTTTAAACACCTGTGCCTCCAGTACAAGCAAAGCAATCCATAAGTAAAGTATCGAATAAACCTAGCCTCCGTTTAAACTAAAACGATCGGTTTGAAACCCCTTCGCAAAAAAGTTAATGCCTTCAAAGGTATAGCTTTCCGTTTCGATCCAAATAAACATTAAATGAAGGTAGCCACGCTCAGATATTGTACTTGAACGGATACGGAAAGAAACTGTCTCAAACAATGGAATTATTTCTCCTTTTTCTGGAGTAGCCGGGTCGGATTTCCAGTTTTGCGCGCGGCTTTTGGGTAATAATTGTTACCTTTCCCTTAACCTTAAAGCAGATGCACCCTGAGGCGGCGATCTCCTCCATTCATCTCGCTTAATTTTAGGTGAAAGTTGAGATGGTCGCAAAAGTCACGTCGACCTTGCATTGAGAATATTTAGCAGACTTAAAGTCTGCTCTCCATGATCCCCTCTGCGTTCGGATGCGGGCTTCGGAAACGCCAACTTGAATACCGTCAAAATCACGGGGTTCGATTACGCAACGGAGGCTACCATAATTTGACAATAACTACTCTGAATAACTTGCAATAACAGCGTCTTCGAAGGGTTGTTTACTGTCGGTTAAGAGATTTTGGAAATTTTTTTTTATTGTATGTATTGGACATTCGTGAATTTGAGAAAAATCGCGGGAAAGACACAGAAAAGCCTAAAGTCGATCACATTTGGCACATGTCCAAGTTCCCCATGTGGTTCAAAAATGGCCGCCAAGTGTAACGGTTGTTACAGCTCTTTATTAAACAATAATTTCTAAGCTGAAACAATAATCTCAATCAAAGAGTTCCGCGACAAGCTGATATTGCAAAATCATTTATGAAAAGAGGAAGTCAGCGTGATGAGGAAGTACATAATTTGTTAAATGGGCAATTACTGATTTCAAAACGAGTGCATCTATCTCTTTCGTAAAAATAAAATCACTTTTGTTACAGTAATCAAAAATTTCTTCAAGAATATCAAAAAAACTTTATGATTGGTCGACTATAGACTTCTCAATGTAACAGAGGTTGGAAGACTATACTTGCCACTAGAATACGACAATAAAAGACGAATTTGTCAAAAAAATCCACCTTTTTATATTATATTTCATAAGTTTTTATCAAAAAACACAGTAAATAAGAGAAAATCAATCAGGAATAATTTTAACAACTTGCAAAACCTACATTTTACTCAAACCCACTATTTTTCTTCAAAATATCATCATTTCTCCTAGCCTTCAAACACCTTTCATCGTATAAAATGTCGCCTTCTCGTAAATTTCCGAAAAAAATTTCGTGCGAGTTTTGCGCTCGACGCCCGAAAACTCTCTCTCGTCTGTTTTGCACACAAAATAAAACTTTCTTCATCATAATCTCGACCATAAATACTGTTTGCATGTAAATTATTATGTTATAATGGAATATTCGAGTGCGGCCAAAGTCTCACCGGGACGGCTGAAGTTGTCTCTGAAGAAGGTGATCACTCCATTCTATGGCATGAAGAAAGAAATACCTCGTATGTTTGTCGTGTTTGGATTTTGAATTTAGGCGTGATTTGGTGGAGAAATAAGTCGTTATTAGTTATAGAACAGCAAGCCGTCATTGGAAGTGAAGACCTAATCTCTTATTATGATCTCAGCAGCGCCTTTCAAAGGTTTTGTGGACCAAGAAAGCCCAAAGAGGACTTGTCCGCCTTCCTGACCAATGTTGCGGCCACTTCGAACTTGAAAAAGCAGCAGGATGCGTCATGGTGAGAGGTTTTGATATTACACTTGCTCTTGATTTTTAGGTATACGAAAAAACGAATCTTCTTTAATAAAGCTCTGATCTTTACGTTTTATTAAGGTGATCGAAGATTGATCGCTTTTTTAGTTCGTCGCGGGCTGAGTTTATCCTCGAAAAGATAATTATTTCACCGGTCTTATACTTGATACCTGCCTGATCTGAATCTTGAATTTTCTTTCAGTTCTCTCAAGCATTTGGTCGAGAAACCTCCAATAACAGGGAAGGATGTTCTTCCTCTGTCTTCGAGTGCGATGGTTGGGTTTAAAATGGCGGCAGGCCCGGTGCCAGAGCAATATCAATTCTTCGATTCGATACCTTCAGATTCTTCGTTGATAAATGGCGTAAAAGAGCGAAATTCAGGGAATGGAGAGTTAGAAATGGATGAAAACGGAAGGAAAAGGATTAAACGGTCACTGGATGACTACGAAGGTCAGATTTTGCTTTGTTTTTCGATTTCTTGAAATTGTACATGACATCAGATGTAAAAATCGTCAATTTTATTCAATTCTTTTGTTGCATTTGGCTGTCGATTATCGCACAAGGCGTTTATCGCCCGACTGAAACTTCATTCCTTGATTCTTCTAGTTTGAGCCTGTTAACTATCTAATTTCAGAGCCAGCAGAGAAAAAATCGAAGAAACACAGAAGTGGCGAGGAGAAGGAAAAGAAGCAGAAGAAAAAGAAAAAAGATAAAAAGAAAAAGGTGGGTTTACCCTTCTAATCGCGTTCTTATTACTTTTTTTTGTCTCATAACTTTGTCTTTATTGTATGTATATACATGTGATATCTACAGTAATATACCAATTTTTCGATGTTTTAGAAAAACGACGAAGAAGCTGGCAGCAGCAGTAAACGGGTCAGAGCACAGGACGCCTACTATTGATAATATATTTGTAATCTAATTTTAGTTTCAAGAGGCGTGGTTAGTAATGTTACCCATATACATAAACAATATAAAATTTCAACGTTAGACGGGTGATCCTTCTCCGATATGACGAATTATGGGTCAGAAAGACGAAAAGAGGATAAGGGTTAGACTAGAACTTCATTAACTCAATAATTTTGAGGTAAATACGATCAAATTTGAATAGGTGAGAACTCTTCCGGAAGCGGTATTAATTTTGATCGCTTTAGGGCATTTCGGTTAATTTCTTCGCGTAGACCAACTATACACTCTAGCCATGAGATGGGGGTCTCCTCTGCATCATAAATCGCTAGGAATAGGTCTTTATAATCTTCTCTAAGTTCCGCCCATTGTTCTGATCTGACTAGTCGATAAAACTTGCACCTCAATGTTAGTAGCTGTTGAAAATCGGGTTCCCTATTCAGGTCTAGGGTGACTTCGTGTTCATGGCATCCGCAGACGCAAAACAAGACGTCTGGCTGAAATTGGAACATGTCTTTATATTATCCATGACACCTTTTGCTCATTTTGTCTAATTTCCCACAGCAAAATTAAAGGGTGCTGCCAAAACACCCTAAAATCTCCTTTCCTTACCGTTGGCAGCTTCCCAATATATTCTTTAAGCTGTTCCAATGTTTTAAACTTTTTCTTTGGCACTTTTTTCGGTTTTGGTCTAGGCCTTTTTGGTACTACCGGTTCTTGCGATGGTTCTTCCGTCAAATCGATAACCTCATTTGAGTCCGCAACCCTTTTTTTTAGGACGAATCCATTTAAAGACATTTGTGATGGGTTTAGCTCAGGTGTTTCGGGTCTTTTACTCAGGGCGAAGTCCAATTTCGAGGCCTGTAATCCAACGCCGCGGATATCCGATATAACGGGTTTTAACTTCTTGGCCAGGCCCATGCATGTGTTTAGTATAATCTGCGGGTCATCTGTGGCTTCTGCAAGTGTGAATGCTTTGGAGGCGGCTTCACATTGACCGTGAGCGCCATACTTGGCGGGTTCGATTGGAGCACCCGGGGAGCGGATCTAGAACACGGAATCATTGAAAGGACAGAACAAGTCCAAGAACTTTAATTAAACTCAACGTCCCAAGTAATTGAATAGAATTGGTCAATTTTTTCACTACCCATCTATTACAATAAAGAAAAAACTCGCCAGCAGCCTCAACCCAATCGTTCTTCCCTTTGCATAAGCATTCTTCAGTCTCAGCGACAGATTTTTCGATACATCAGTCAAGAATGCCCTGAGGTCTTGTTCCGTTTTTAATCGAACTCCAAAATTTACATCGCATGAGATGGACTTCCGATTGGTCAATTCAGTGAGTTGAAAGGGCTCTGAGATTCCTCGGCACGAATCGTAAATCTAAATTTGACCTTATTATTTCATCTCAATTTCAAAAAGGGGAGGGCCATCAAAAATTTACCTTTTTTCCAACTTTTTGTCCAAAAACATCTTGCAATCTTTGCAATTCAAACTTTTTTAGGTCTTTACAGGTTTTTATTTCCCCCAATTCAGTTTGAACTTTCTCCATCGCTGAGTATCCAACTCCAGGGAGGTCTGAGATCTCCACGGTCTTCATAAAATTCCTGATTTCGGCTTCATTTACATAGAATTGGCCATTTGGCTTGGCTTTTTTGGTGGCTAGGCGGGCAATCAGCGTATTTGGTCCTAAAATATTGCATAAAAAATGTTTTAGTTAAGATGAAGGTTAATAACGGCAAAGAAAACTCCAGAATGTAACAAAAATTTATATTATCCCTACTTACCCAGACCTGCCGAGGCCGTGCACCCTGTAGTCTCCTCAATTTCATCGCGAATTACTTTTATCACCTTCAATGGATCAGAAATCTTCGTTTCCTTGCACAGCGAGGTCAGATCAATATACATTTCATCGCAAGAAACCGCTCGAATATCCAAGGTATACCTAAAATCATAAAGTTTTTAATAAACTTTGAAAGACATACCGAGAAATGATGCTGTATAGAAGTTTTGAGGTGTCTCTGTAGCTGTCAAACTCATAAGGAAGACACTTTAGATCCGGACATAATTTTACAGCTTCATTTACCCACATACTTGCATGAACTTTGAATTTTCTAGCCTCATAACTGCAGGAGGCAATTTCTGCATAACCTTTGCCATTGGCGTCCTGTAAAGAGCATAATAAGAGTAGTTTAAAGACATATTATTAAACCACCAATTTCACTGATATTCTTCAATGTTAAGTGTACTATTATAAAATCTCACCCGTGAGTGTGTAATGGCCACAGGCTTTCCTCTCAGTTCAGGGTGACTTCGCAAAGCGACGGAAACAAAGAAACAGTCCATATCAATATGACATATAACTCTTTCAGTCAAATGGAACCTAAAGTAATATTATTTTACTCTTTAGAAATCCATAAAGAAAGGTAAAAGGGGCCAAAAACTTACTGATTACCATCTGAAAGACCTTCGAGCTTTGTCCTGGACGAAAACTCCGGCTTTGAATTACATCTCAACTCAGCTACAAAAGTTTTGAGATCCTGGGCCAACGTGGAAATCAGATGCAATCGAGATCGCTGGTAAAATTCCTCGACTCCGCCACGAAGTTGAGCCGAAGGGCCTTCTGTGGGGGTCAGAATATATGCTTCAATTGGTAATACTCTGTTGTATAGGATACTGGAATAATTATATTATCCATAAGACATCTATAGTACAATATAGCTTCTAAACGCAGAAAGAAAAGTACCTGTCAGTGATCCATGTGGGCTTTACGATGTGTTCATCCTTTCTCAAAGAGTTCCATTTCGATAATGCCAAGGACGAGGCAATTGTATAACTTGTATGCCCATAGCTGTAGTAATGATGGTAAGATCCGCCATTTTCAACGAAGATTTTCCGCAATTCGAAAGCTGGTGGGTCTGAAACAAAACAAAGATCATCATAAAAACCCCTTTAACATCAAGTCCTGAGCTTTTATTATATTATATATTACACTTGACCCACCTGTATACCCATTCACATAAATTGATAGGCCTCGAAACAGCTGTGATTTGATTACCACTTGGCCATGGACTTGTTGTTTAAGCTTGGCGACTTTTGCTTGCATATAACCAGCCTAAATATGAGAAAACAATTTTATTTTATGTTACACCACCTACCCATCCTTTATATTGCCCATTTTCGTCTAGACCCAGCTCGGATGCGTCGAATTCCGATCGAAATGGTGCTCTAGAGGTCGAAGGAATCATGTTGAGTCAAAGTTTGTGAAGCTATTCGTCGGAAAGTCTAGGAAAATTGATGAAATTCCGATTTTCCGAAATTTTTTTTCAAAAGCAGCTTGATGCAGAATGCCAAGAATTAAAAATGAGTGCCAAAATTGCGCGCAAAAATTTTCAGGACACAATAAAATGCCAGAAAAGTGCTACTAAAACAGTTTTGAACATCAAATACGCAAAACAGGTGTTTTCATTGGAGAAGAGAGTGAATTCTGGTGTGATTTTGGGTATTTACTAATAGTTCTCGGCTTTTTTCACCATTATTTGATCCTATTATACTACCAGGATTACCGACGGCTACACTCATCTGTCTATGATATTTGGGATTGCATGAAACTGAGTGGAAACATTTTTGTAAAACACCAAATTCTCTCCGATTCTTGACTGTATTTGGAGCACCTTTGTTTTATATTCGGCGTTACTTTTTATTTTTCATTAACAATGGTTCCAACTTGGGTCCATATTATCTACTATTTATATGGAATCCCGCTAATTCTGGTATACGCTTTGATTATATTCGTGTTGCTCAAGAAGAGAGCTATATTCTCTTCCACTTTCTACGCTTTTATTGCGCTCTTTGGCATCCAGGTGACAGTTTTTATACAGTTTTCTGTTTCAAATCGAAATAAAAATGGACATGTGAGATTATGACAGGTCAGGGAACCAGCTAAAATTAAGCATGTATGTAGCATATAAGCGACTGATTTGTCTTTGAAAATTTTAGTTCAACGAGTTGATACATTTGACAATTATTTTGATAACGGACTATGAAGACGTTTACGCACTCTCTTAAAAATCCCGTTTATATATTATATATCATCGCTAAAAACATTTTCAGGACCTTCTGTACTATGTTTCAGTGCAATACGAAGTGCGCGGCCCGATGAGTGAACTACTCCTAACCAGCGTTTTTACTGGTTTCCAAATTCACACTCCAAAATGGCATGTGGTCCTTTTCTTTATCCGGATTTCTCTTGAATTCAATGAAGTCGTATCAACAGTTGTGCTGGCCTTAATCCGAATCTCTTCAATGTTGCTTCCATTGAGTCATGAAATGCGTTGGAAGAACGCGCTACCGATTGTGATATGTTTGAATATTGTACTGCCATTTAGCCTTTACGGATATTTGCTCTTGAATAAGGCGCAACTGTTGTGTGCTGGAAGCAATACGACGAATGTGGTTGGCTGTTTCATGGCATATGATCATTCGTTTACCAACCATGGAATGGTAGGTTAAGCACAACGAACGGAAGGCCATCTTACTTCCTTTTAACTGACATTTGGCAATTTCAGTTTTCCGTGTCGAGAATCAATACATACGTTTGCACAATATTGCCAACAATATCCGCATCCCTCAACATTTTTGCGTTAATTCTTCTCTGCAGTCGAAAGAAGTCGTTGAAATCTCATCGACATTGGAGACAAGAGATTAACCTTTCCATTTCGTCCTTTCTGTTGTTCGCAGCTCATCTCAGCATCGGCATTACAAATGTAAATGAAAACAAATCAACTTAGCATTATCTGAAAGTTTTTTTAGACGGTCACAATGCATTACATACCAACCGGTGACTTGACTGTTCCCACAATTTTGGCTGGGATCGTAGGGCCGTTAATACTTGACATGGCACTGCTTACGACAGTATTTTCTTTGCTAATATCTTCAAAACCATTACGAGCAGAGATCTCGCGGATTTTGTTGGGATCTAGAAGGAAGCTTATAAGAGTAGGCAAGAACAACTCGTGGCTTATAAAGACGTCAAGCCGAGATGCCCCAGCTTTGACATGAGAACAAGAGTGAGCAAGAACATCTTTTGTCTGTTCTACGCTCCTCACATCGCCGGCTATCACCACCCCCTCAGAACAATACTGGTTATCTTTCATCGATACGATCCATTTCTCTTTTGAAAAGCCGGAGAAAAAATTTGAAGAATAAATTTTTAAACGTTTTCATGCGATCTGTTGATGCAAAATATTATATAGGGTTGGTAAATACTGTAGTTGCTATTTTCTAGCAATTGTTTATTGTTTATATTGTGCTAGACACGCCAACATATAACAAAGTACAACTTCTAGCGTCATGTACAGAAAGCAGGTGGTTCTACATATTGAGGAAGCGGATAAATTATAATGTCATTTCAATGTTTCCTAATACCTTTTGCGTATTGAATAACTTATTAAAACCTTATTTTAGTATGTTGTAAGTACAGCGATGATTAAAAAGTCCGATTAATACGTTCATTTTTAAATAAGTCGTAGAGTAAGGAAACTACAAAGATCATCGACGACTCCACTCATCTTTCTATACATTCTTTTAAATCTATTATGCTTCCCACAATCTTGAACGCAAGAAAAAACATACACTTGTAAAGACTGCAATTATTACAATGCATTGGTATAAAAAACTGCTTTAAATGTTTTACACTTTGAATCTTGACTGAATTTGGACACAGAGCGTTAGTTATTAATATTAGGCTCTAATTTTCGAATTTAAATAATGATGACACCAACTTCGGTCCTTATTATCTACTATTTGTATGGAATTCCTCTTATTCTGGTGTACGCTTTGATTATCATCGTTTTGCTCAAGAAGAGGAAGGCATTTTCTTCCGTTTTCTACACTTTTGTTGCAATCTTTGGCATTCAGGTGAGAGCTTTTTTGCACATTTATCTCTTCCAAACTGCTAAGCTTGCGTACTCTTTTGGAAAGCCCATTACATCTCCGGTAAAAAAACTTTAGGATCTTTTGTACTACGTTTTCCTCCAATACGAAGTACGGGGTCCAATGAGTGAATTTATATTGTCCACCGTTTTCACGGGGCTCCAAATTCACACTCCAAAATGGCACATGTTCATCATCTTTATCCGGGTTTCCCTTGAATTCAATGGAGTCGTATCAACAGTCGTATTATCGTCGATTCGAATCTCTTCAATGTTATTTCCATTGAATCATGAGAGACTGTGGAGAACGGCGTTGCCAGTGGTGATATGTTTGAATATTGTTCTGCCATTTGGCCTTTACGGATATTTACTCTTGAACAAAGCGATACTGTTGTGTGCTGGGAGCCACGGAAATGTTGCTGGCTGCTTTATGTCGTATGACCATTCGTTCACTTATCATGGAATGGTGAGCTATTAAAGTTGGATTTATCGTTATACGATTTCTTTCAGTTTTCAATGTCGACAATCAACAAGTACGCATACACAGTATTGCCAACGCTCTCCGCATCCCTCAACATTATTGCTTTATTTCTTCTCTACAGTCGAAAGAAATCGTTGAAATCTCATCGACATTGGAGACAAGAAATTAACCTTTCAATTTCGTCCTTTCTGATGTTTGCAGCTCACGTCACTTACGGCATTATGAACGTAAGACGAATATAAATTGGATGGAGCCTATTTGGAAATGATAAATCCGTGTTTTCAGATGGTCGTAATTAACTACATGTTTGTCGGGGATCTCATCGTTCCGACAGTCCTGGCCGGAATTGTTGTGCCGATGATATTTGATGGAGCACTGCTGACAACAGTTCTTTCGTTGTTAATTTCCTCAAAACAATTACGAACTGAAATCTCACGGATTTTGTTGGGATCAAGACGAAAGATAACGGGAGTGGGCAAAAACAAATCCTGGTTTGGAAAGACATCAAGCCGAGATACCCCAACTATTGCCTTGGCATGATAACAAGAGTGAGCAAGAACATCTTTTGCCGGTTTTACGCTCCTCACTTTGCCTTCCCTCTCGTCTGAAGTGTGACGAAAAAGAATATTTCAGAAAAACTGTGAGGAACCAATTGAACTCGATTTTTTTTTGGCATGTGCTTGCAGTCCTACTCTCCCGCATATCAAGATTGCCCCAATAAAGAAATAAAGTCTTTTTGCCCCCATTTGTTTCTAGAGAAAGAAGGCGAAGCTTCGGCGAAATCTTCAAAGGCTGTCGCCGGAGTCTCACTTAAAATGGCTTAGCGTCCATTGTGATTTTTTCTCATACACGCTTCGCTAGACGATCAAGCCGATCTACATTCATAAAACGCTTGCAAGACGACTTATTACCGGTTCGAGGACGATAACAAAGGTTCGAATAAAAAATAACGGACAAAATCGCTGTCTTCGGAAGAAGATCGAAGCGTCACGCAAAACGCTTACATTTAATATGTTATTGCATATCATAATTTTTTGTATTCAACAGTATATACTAGTATTTTTCAATCTGGGGCGAATTCCAAAATGCTACCGTTCTGGGTTCATATTATTTACCTTGGAACTCTTTTATCGTACACAGTGCTGATAGCTAATATAAAATGAGCTTATTTACCACTCGCCAAAGTAAAAAAAAAAATTTTTAAGTCAACTTTTTGTTACCATATAAAGCGCGTGCGTTCTACATTTTTTCTGACCCCCTAAAAACCCGGAATTCTTGTCTCTTAGCCCTACAGACAAGGTCTGCGTGTTTTCTGTCTAAAAAACGGACAAAAATTTCAAATCTTGTCTGGGACAACAGACAAACAGAATTTTGCAATTCTTGTCTGTTAGCCAGAGCAACTGTTATTTTCTGTTAGCCACTCAGACAAGAATTCTCAAGCCTTGTCTGAGATACAGACGAAGGAAATTGTCTGCATCCCAGACAACTTTTGCTTACTTTTTGTCTGGCTCTGGACAAGATTCCCGATTCTTGTCTGAACTCAAATTAGTCTGGACAGAGAACGCGCAAACCTGGTCTGTACGGCTAACAGATAAGAATTGCGGGTTTTCTGCGAGGGGGTCAGAA
Source organism: Bursaphelenchus mucronatus (assembly GCA_025436335.1). NCBI lineage: Eukaryota > Metazoa > Nematoda > Chromadorea > Rhabditida > Aphelenchoididae > Bursaphelenchus > Bursaphelenchus mucronatus. Next base: position 3,821,232 of record CM046359.1, read on the forward strand.
AAAATGCAGAACGCACGCGCCTTATATAATACAAAATGTTGTGGCAACTTAGTAATTTTTTATAAATGGTCATGGTATGATTGCACTATGTATAGTTTTTTGCAAAAATTAGCCTTAGAAATTTAGTTCCGGCCCGCTTTGCAGCCATCCTTACCTACAACTCCAACTTCCCAATTACCCACTTCTGTACCATCCTTCAGCAGTTCTTTTGTCAACTTTGCTTTCTCAGAAATGTCATCGCTTCAAATCTCTATTTGTAAAATTGTACTTGCCTCTTTGTTGGACTCCACTTTTGAACCAAAGTTTGCTTTGCGATGCTTCCCTTCTGGGTATATATTATCTACTATTTATATGGGATCCCTTTAGTCATGCTTTATACCTTAATAATATTTGTTTTGATCAAGAAAAGAAAAACATTTTATTCAGTTTTCTACAAATTTGTCACAATTTTTGGAGTTCAGGTGAGCGTTTTACTAATTTTCTGTCGTACAACGCGATATAAAACTTAATAAAAAATTTTAGGATATTATCTACTACTTGATCATCCAATACGAAACCCGGCGATTTATGATTGTCTATGGATTTGAGACCTCGTTCAAAGACTTACAACTAGATCCATCTTGGCCTTACATACTCTTGATTTATTTACGCTTTTCCCTAGAGTTTAATGGAGTCATCGGCACAATAATCTTGGCATCTATTCGAATTTCATCAATGCTGTATCCAATTAAATACGATCGTGTTTGGCGAAGCGCTATCCCTTATGTAATTGGGTTTAATGTTCTTTTTCCAATAATTCCGTATGGCTATTTGTTTCTGAACAAGGCCGTCTTGTTGTGTGCGGCAGAAGAGGGGAAATTATTTGGTTGTGTGATGTCGTATGATCACTCATTCAATTTTGGAGGACTGGTGAGTTAAAATTTACCATGTGGCAACACGTCCGTCATCTAATATGTGAATCCAAATTTGCTTTTTTAGCTCTCTATTTCCAACACGACCAAGTACGTCTACACGATTCTTCCGACAATCTCTGCTGTCCTTAACTTGGTTGCTCTTGCTCTTCTTTACAGTCGGAAGAAATCTCTGAAGACCCATCGGACTTGGCGACAAGAGATAAACCTCTCGATCTCTTCGCTTCTCATCTTTGGAGCTCATGTTAGCTATGGTATCTTAAACGTAAGAAATGAGAAAACCGTAGCAAATATTTTTGTTTCCAGATGGTGATTTTAAACTTTCTTTTCACCGATGGAATGATGACAACAACAATTTTTTGCGGAATTATTTCCCCGTTGGTGTTCGATGTGGCATTCCTGACTAATGTTTTCTCACTGTTAACATCTTCAAAACAACTTCGTTTAGAGATTTACCGGATATTGATTGGATCTTGGCTAAAGCAGCAACAAAAGAATACTATTTCTTGGATGAGGAGATCATCGTCGAAAGAAACGCCGGTCATCTCTACTAGAGCAGTACTATAATAATTCAGAAGAGATTCATGTTTGTAATTTAGAACTTTTACTAAACATAAATCTATTTTTTTCAAAATTGGAAGATATTGTTTTTTTGCTGACTGTTTCTTCTCCCGCGTGTTAATTCTTCTTTGAATCAACAAGTGCTTGTATTATATGTATAACATTACGGATACTAGTTCCGTATATAATTAAAAAAAGAATCAGAAACCGAGGAATCGACACTTGTTATAGTACGTGCAAAAATGCAGTTACGAATAAGAGTTTTATATTTGTACTAACCGGACAAGAGTACTATAAACATGCAGATATGAATGGCAGCATTCCACGGTCTTTATAAAGGCAAAAGATTGCGACGAGACTCCTTTGTAAGAAGCAGTAGACAAACTGTAAACTGCTTGGGAGAGCCTTTCCACTTCGCGCACTCTCTGTGTTACATTAATCATTGGATACCTTGTATTAACAGCTAGTCTAAACTTGATCCTAAAAAGGTCTGTCCAAAGACAGGTTGTTTAAACGGGCTTAGAAGCGCTTTAAATGTATATTTCCTATACATTTTTTAGCATCAGCAAAAAATCCAGAACCTCCTTTGAATTTTTAACTATAGTGAGTCATTAATGGGGGCTTATTATATTTTATATTATATGTATATATATACTAATATATACAGGGTGTTCAGAGAAATGTGCCGGCTTTGTTTTGTCGATTTTTTAATGCTCAGTCAAGATTTCAAAAAAAATTTTTTGCACAATAAAGAAGACGATGGGCGGTTATGTGACAAAAAGATTTATTTTCTCTGCCAGCGCGCAAAATAGTGTATTCGGCGGAGACTTTCGAGTACTTTTTTGATGATCGCACTAACCTCAAACGCTTTTTGATGATTTTTGATGGTTGAAAAGAGGATATATAGGATATATGCGTGGTTTTAAGTTTACCAAGGACTTGGCAAAAATTCGGCCGACGTTTGCCATGTCGGCAAAGGTCATTACTCAATACACATGACTCAAAACGATTCCTATGCAGTCTTTTTCATTCCCTGCCTACTTCTTATACCCTTCAATATTTCCTCGCCAAGCTTTGGCAGGTCCGTTTAGCCAATAGCAATGACTTTGTGCCCCAGAAAACAACAGAATATTTTTTCTTCATACGGTTTAAGCTATTTCCCAAGTCTGCATCTTTATCCGAAACTGAGTTATGGCGTCCGCCGACGTGGCGAGCGTCCGCCGAACTTTTGCCGAATCCTTGATAAACACCATATATCCTCTCTTCAAACCATCAAAAATAATTACAAAGCGTTTGAGGTCAGCGTGATGGCCAAACATGGGCTCAAAAGTCTCAGCCAAATACACCTATATATTTCCGCGATAGCAGAGAAAATATTTTGCAAAAAACCGCCCATCTTCTTCTTTATTGTGCAAAAAGAATACTTTAAAGATCTTGACTGAGCACCAAGCAATCGACAAAACAAAACCGGCACATTCTCTCAAATTATTTACCTGCCTTGGCCATGAATAAATCAGATTAAAGGTTCAAAAATATGTCTCATGAGTTAATAAAATTTTCGTAGTTCCTTATTCTGTTAAATATCTCGCCTCCCACGTTACTTCATTTTACGTAGCATTCTTGGTCATTTAGGCCTCATTTTATCGCGTACAACAATTGAGTCTTTCATTTATTGCATAATCCTGTTCAAGTGTTAAACGTGTAACTCTGAAACGCATATGAATTTTTGCTGCACAATTAAGGCTTCTAACCCAACTCCAATGTTTTCAGAATACAATGGCAATGCCAGTCCATGTAGGTTGAGATCTCCAAAATTGTACTCTTGTTAATAGCAACAAAAGTGTATTGTACAAAGGCTTAATTATTCCACTTGCTCATTGCTTCCATTCATTGTAATTATTAATGCTACCGTCGTGGCTGTTTTTGGTTTACTACTCCTATGGATTGCCGTTGATCGCATTGTATATGATTGTTATTTTTGTGATACTAAAGAAAAAGAACTCACGGTTTTCTTCAGTGTTTTATAAACTGATTGCAATCAGTGGAGTTCAGGTGAGGAATGGGATTTACAGACGAATTGGTGTTATAAATTCTATTGAAAACAGGCATAGGTTCAGGGAGCTGTAGGGTATAGATGTGCAACACAAATTGGACATTTTTTGGCTCGCGCTTGGTTAAAACAAGAGAGGTTCGATAGCTGAAGGCCATCCACAGACTTTGCATTGCCTTGACATAGTATTAGCTTCATTTACACTGTGGCGGCGATGTCGGAAAGGTTTTTAACTGCACACTCTTCAACTTTTCCTACCTGAGGTTTCAACGAGCAAGGTGAAAAACTCAGTTGCGCTTGCAAAGCATGCGTTAAAGTTTTAATCTTGTCCCAGGTTTTGCTTTGTGAAGAAGTTCAAAAAATTATATGAATATTTTAAATAGATTTTGGCCTTTGAATTTATGCCATTGAAAACCCAATAAGTGGGGATCACAGCTCATATATATCACGTTTATTGAAACCTCAAAAAGAAAGAACTTTGAAATATCCTTTTTTAAAACTACAATAAAAGTAACAAAAAATAGTTCACCACATTGCACAAATTATAACAATAATTTCCTTTGACTTTTTTTAAAGCAGACTCTTTTTTCATAAACTAAGAACCGTAGTCAATCAGTAAAAAGGTCATATAATATTATAAATTAGTCATAAATAACTGTTTTCTCTTTTTAGGACGTCGTCTACTACTTTGTAGCGCAATATCATCTTCGATGCCCATTAAACGAATACATGTTGACGCATTGGTTTGTTGGTCTTCAAATTCACTCGCCGCGACTGCATGTGATCGCCATATTTCTTCGAGGCGTCGCTGAATTTAACGGTGCTTTTGCCACAGTTTTATTGGCTTTGAATCGCATAACCTCAATGTTGTATCCAGTTCATCATGAAAGAATATGGAACCGAGCTTTGCCTTTCATTTTGTTATTGAATTTTGTGTTGCCTACTTGCTGCTACGGGTTTACTTTATTCAATGGAGCAGTTTTATTATGTGATATTGAGGATGGAAAAGTCTTTGGATGTTATGTTTCCTATGATCATAGCTTTACACTTAATGGATTTGTAAGTTTTTAAAGTAACAATAGTCGGTCTTTGGATTAAAAGTTGTAATGACGTCTTTAAAATAATTAAAATTTTTGATTTTTTAGTTTTCAATTACCTCAGTCAGTAAATATGCCTATACAATCATGCCCAGCATCTCAGCGGTTCTAAATGGCTTTGCGTTGGGTCTTCTATACAGCCGGAAGAAGTCTTTGAAAGCTCATCGAACATGGAGACAAGAGATTAATCTGACTGTGTCATCCTTTATCATGTTTGGGGCTCATCTTGGATACGGGATTTTGAATGTAAGTATAATAGATTAATATATATAATATGTAAACTGCCATGTTGTAGAGGCTCTGCGAATATTGTGAAATGACTCAAAAAAACAATTTATCGGTCGAACCTTATAACCCTTCTTTTTTAGATGGTAATTGTCAGCTACATGAGGATCCACACCGACTATATGCCGACTATTTTAAGTGGCATTGCACTTCCATTACTGCTTGATATAGCAATCTTTACAAACGTAACGTCCCTCTTATTCTCCTCAAAGCAATTGCGACGAGAAGTTTACCAAATTTTGGGTTCAAAACGTGCCGTGAACAAAGAACCGATATCAATGTTCCACAGGACCTCATCCAAAGAAACAATCTTCACAACCCAAATTAGATATTACAATAGAACAATAACAGTTTTTAAAAAAGACATGTGTTATTAGAAAAAGATTGGTGCTGTGTTTACATTGCTACGGGTTGTAAACGTATATATATGTATAAATAAAAATAATTTCTGGAAGAAGTTGTGCAAGGTGTTGCAGAAGAGCAACGGAGCCAATAGCAAAACAAGTGTCGCCGAAAAAATATGTAATAAATTTGATAACAATGGAAGTCGTTGACATAGTACAAAAACACTTCCATAACGCACCTTTCATTTGGGGGAGATCGAATTTACGTTGCACGTTGCAAACACCATTAAATTGATAGAAAAATGGGTTTCCCCAACTTTCTTAACCGTATCTCTTTTTTATCAAGAATCGCCCACCATTTCTTTAAAATATTTAATTACATAAAATACAATGTACATTATTACATAAAACCAATATCAAAAAAGGAAACGTCATTACTCTTTCTTTCACGTTCGGGATAAAACTTGTCACTGGTTTTAAGCCTTCAAAATTACCAATATCACAGTACCCGTAAACAACAGTATTCTACTGTAAAATGCAAAATACAAAACGAAAATTGCAAATAAAAGAAGATTACAATAAAAGGAAGTAGAATATACATGAGTGAAAGGAATTTTGTAAGCAAAAAGAATGAATGTTCAAGTGAATTTGGAGGCAGCATTGGAACTGCTGCATGTCACTTTAAGTTATTATTAGAGGGAATATACATGGATGGTTCTTTTCTTGGAATGATTTAGACCTTTCCACGCATCATGTAGACAAATTCTGAAAATTGGATAAACAAAAGAATGAAAAATTTTAAATTTTTGCTATCGATTTGCTCTTAGTTGCTTCAAATTTTGAAAAACAACGTCAAAACACTTACCAGTAAAATTGACTTTTCCATCGCCATCCAAATCCGCTTCTTTGATCATTTCGTAAACTTCGTCTTCGCTCAAATCCTCTCCCAAATTCATCATAACGAATCTCAACTCTACAGCCGAAATATAGCCATCGTTATCTTTGTCGAACACTTGGAAAGCCTCTTGTAACTCCTTTTCTGTCTCCGTATCCTTAACTTTTCTCGACATCATTTTTACAAACTCTTCCAGCTCAATCGATCCGTTTCCATCTTCGTCGATCTCATTTACCATATCAATTAACTCCTGTTCGGTTGGAGTGTGTCCCAGAGATTGCATTACAATCCCCAATTCTAAGGCTGTAACTCGGCCATCGCCATCTTTATCAAATAATTCAAAGGCCTCTTTGAATTCCTCGACTTGTTCTTTAGTTAAACCGTCGATCTTTGGAAGATGGGATGAGTTGTTGTGCTGGCTGGTCATCATTTTAGAAAATTGTAAAGAGAAAGCCGTGGAACGTAACGTCGGAATCTAAAAAAATTCGATGAAAATGGGTTTGTCAGATAGTCGACAATTTTATATCAAAGATCGCGGAAGTTACAACGCAGTTGAGAAAAATAAATAAAAAAGGTATATACACTCTGGTAGCGAAGAATAAATAATGTCAAATTTGAAAAATCAAGATAAGTGCCAGAGGTGGGTTATCAGATGTCAATGAAGCTTGGGATCAAATAAAATTATTTTCTAGGAAAAAGATGACATTTGCAGCTAAAACTGAAATTTAGGACTCCTCGAATAATTCGCTGTGCAAAATTTTGTCTTATGGAAGTTTCACTGTAAAACAACGTGAAACAAACAAGCAGAGATAAGCCTAAAGTGTTGTTAATGAAATTTTGCGCATTTAAGGGGTTTGTCGTAAAATCAGACGTGTGGATCCGACAACTTACCCACAAATTAGGTATTCGCCGAATTTCTCGAAATTTACGCCCACACAAACACCCTTTCAAAACAATTAAAATAACCCTATTATAAGCCAATAATAAACCCCATGACCTCAAAAACAAGAGAATAACCGCGATTTGAGCCCGCTCCTCCCTTCTTATATACCCTCGGACCAAATTGGCCTCAATTCTTTTAGGGGTCATGATCAAAAAATTGAGACCTTATATCGTAACTGCCGCAAAACAAAGGACGTAAAAGTAAGTTTATTACAGCGGTCGGGGGTTACTGCAAAATAAATAAAAATTTATTTCTACCATGAAAACTTGACGCGATTTATGGCCAAAGGGAAGAAAAACCAGACGAATTATAAAAAAGTTTAAAACTCAGAAATTTATGATGGATACAAGTAAGACAGCTTTTTGTGTTTTATGACGGATAAATAATAGAAACAGGTTTATGACATTGAGGTGGCGGATTTGGGGACGATTTTAGAGGAGATTTTGAAAGGAACGGAAGGGAAAACGATAGTAAATAAGAGCATATTAAGTTCATGTGGAGGGCATGTGGGAGGGTAAAATTATAAAAAACAGATCGTTTAGGAAAACGGATCTAGGGATTATATAAAACAAAAAATCAAATATGACGTCAGAAATGAATAGCGCGCCCTGGCTATACCGTATGTCAAATTTTGAAAGAAAAAATTGAAATTAAAAGAATAAAAATGACAGGAACATTCTATTTAAACTACATGGCTACACCCCTCACCCTTTCTTTCATTGTCATTAAATGCCACAAATCCGGATTACATCTTATGGAATTAAATCTGAAGCAATATTTTCTTATTGTTTCTCATCACTTTCAAGCTACGTCGAAATTGACCGTTAAACTTTGCCTTTTTTAAATCTTAAAAGTTTGAAAATTAAAAAGGATGACAACAAAGTTGGCTTAGCTGTTCGGCCAAGCGGTTTCTAGTTAAATGTAGGCACTAAAACATTTTAGAACGTTAGTAATTCCAGATGTTTTCACCAAAAGTCTTTGAACTTTTTTCCTTCCGCTTTTAATCTAATTTCTCTAATTTCTCTGGGGGTTCTGATTTTTGAAAGGAAAAGAAATAAAGGGTAATTAGGAAAGTCTTGGAAATAAATTTCTGCAAAGCCAAAGAATTAAAAGTCTCGTATAACCCTTCCAAGAACGTCGCTGACATTGGACAATCTGAATACGATAAAAGAAAAACAAATTCATAACATCGCTTGAAAATAAATTGTTATATAGCCTACGCCATCAAAGACATCTTGGCTTTATAATACAAAGTCAACACAATTTTCCACGACTCAAAGAATGTATAAGGTCTTCTGGTCATCGGCAATACAATTCCCATTAAAAAAAGCACAGAAAACAGAGCGACCATCACAACCCTCGCAAAGCTTCTTTCGTGGTTACAAAGGTCTTCCAAAACAGGGTCAAAGAGATCAATTACTCAAAGGTTTTTTACAGCGGTAAAAACTTTAGTCACTAGTTTTTGAACCCTTTTACTCCTTGTAATCAATTTAGTCAGAACTGTAACCCACTGAAACAACTTTCAAGCAGCTTACATTCGTTTTATACTCTTAGAAAAGTAAAAGAAAAAAGGCTACAAAGGATAATAAGCAATTTAACGCAATTTGAAAAGATTAGAACCCCCTTTGGATGAAAAAAAGGATTAGCAATGCAATTTACTGAAACTATCGCAACCAAAAAGAACAATTCTCATTAATCCACCTTACTCAGCTGACTTGGTATTATAGAGAATATTAATCTTGTTAAAACTGAAATTTTTTGTCTTTTTCGCCCTTTCCGTACGAGTTCCCATGCAGAAATGAAAAGGGGTACCCCAGTGAGTAATATTATAGTAATAATGGCATTTTTTGAAAAAGAATCGACGTGCTGTTTCTCACAAGGAAAATTCGTCAAGGGATGCTCGTTACTTTAAAACCAAATTTTTTTTGCCTGGCCAACTCTTAGCGTGTTGCGTACTCTTTCTCTCTAAAACTTGACTGAATATATCATTCTCAGCGGCATTTTCATAAAAAAAGCTGAAATTTTTTACGAAAACAATTTAATGCATCTTCGGCAAGTTTAAGAAAGTTTTTATGGAATGCTATTCAACACAGCATTTTTTAGATTAATCTCGTCGATAACCGTTTGATCTTCTCCGTTTTCCTAAACAACGTCAAGATTATCCCTTGAATATTAGCTGTCAGTCTGAAGCCCCATAGATCAAAAAGCTAATACGTATCAGTCCCAGTTCCGTAACCAAAACATGGTAGATGAGAGAAACATTTAGAGGCGGATTAAACTTTAACCGTAGGCCGTTTACAACACCTACAAGGCCAAAGACCTTTGACGAAAACTACAGTAAACATGTTTTTAGATGCGTTTAGCGTTTGAAAAATATCGGAAAAAGGGTACTGGTCGAGCGGATATAGCGGATACAAATATTGCGTCTTTATCAAATTTAAGAGCTTTAAAATTCTTGAAACTGGACATTGCTACGTTTTTAATAATTTAAGACCTCTACATAAACTTGCAAAATTTTTTCAAACACATTAAAAAATACAACTTCCAAGGATAAACACTCATCATTTCTAAAATCTACCACCCAAAACTACAAACCAAGTTACCACCCACATAAAAGAGAGAACAGCAACATCCCTCCGTTTAAATGTCTTTCCAAACCTTATCCTTCTCAAAATCGTCGTGTAATTACAGTGACGCAAAGTACAAAGCCTGCTTAATATCATGGTTAATATCACGGCTTAAGGAAGCCTTTAATCCAAAAGGTGAAAGAAACGCCCCAATTTTAAGGACAATTTGGGGCAATCATCCTGAAGATGTGGATCAGTTTGGCCATGGGATACGTTCATTGATTATGCACAAAGGTCCTGAAATTGGAGTCTTAGAAATAAAGGAAATTTTAAAATACGATGTGCATATTTTTGCGCAAAGAAATTCAGTAACAACAATCAGAGCAGGTATTAGAATAATGGCTGTTTCATTTGATGAAATTTTTTTGATGAAACATTTGATTAAACTTTATAACAACACATATCTAATAGTTTTAGCCAAGTCTTCAAAAATGGCTTAGAATTTGGTTTTTTCTTTATTTTCAGGTTGCTAATTTTTTTTAATAAAAGCAAGATGTGGAAGGGATGTCACGGCAAGAAATCTTTTTTGTCCAAACAAAACAAAAAACGTCTTGCTAGAATACACTTATGGGTCTGGCCCACCATCCTCATTCTACGTGTATTATCTGGAAAAAAATCCGCTCATCGTCAGCATCTCAGCGACACCTGCAAAGTTCCAGCTAAATTAATGATTAATTTACACACGCTATTCATTTATAGATACTATCCATTGTGGTTGACTATAAATCCTTCTGACGCATAAGCATTATAAATAATGTATGTATGTAAAAATCAAAATTTGTCGTAACACGACAAAGTTCATAAAACTTTAACACAAAATCCAATTTTGTGACACAAAAGTCATTTGATGAATTGTCAATCATTGTGATCTTGTAAAGACCCAATCACATGACAATGCTACATCTGTATCATTTATCGAATAACAGTTCTGGGGCACTCCACCCACAAAATCCCCCCTCCAAAACAATCCTATTGTTAACAAAATATTTGACTTTTTGAACTTCAAAAGTCACGAAAGAAGATTTTTTTATGTTGCACATCGGCCATCTACGTTGGAAAAAAATTGACAAGTGTTTAAACAAATCGATTCCAAATTAACCGGTCCTATAATAAAACTACGGCCAGCGGCGATTACGTCAATCAAAGAGACTTTTTTGTCCATCAAACAATTTTTGTCGACCCTCAGGACAAAAAAACGTTTGCTCGCTCTTACATACTAGTTGCTCGACCTTAAACACGGGTTGCTCGACCCTCAGGCCCCTAAAGATCAGCCAATTTGAACTTGTTGGGGCACCTGCAACCCTTCTTACATGGTTACGCCAATTGTGGCCTTGTCGGATGCACAAACAAAGGTGAATATGTATAAAGAGTGTTGCGGGAGGTGGAACTCGATTACATTGTCTTTTGAATCGTCTGGATCATGAGTCGAAAATTGGCCATCCTCTTCTCCGTTGTTCTGGTGTTCTCCTTGGTTAGCGAGGTCGTTGAGGCCGGCTTGTTGGACAAAATTAAGGAGGCGGCTTCTAAGGTGAGTTGGATGCACGAGCCTTTGTAGTTACAGTATGCCACGGGTAATTAATCGAGTCAAAAAAGCGTTAAAAACCGTTTGCAATATATTCGACCGGTTTAGAGGGTACTTTTGTCTAAAAATTCCTAATTTAGGTAAAAGACAAAGCCGAGGCCATCAAGGATAAGGTCGCTGACAAAGTCGACGACCTCAAAGATAAAGTCAAAGAGAAAGTGGCCCCAATTAAAGACAAAATAGATGAGGCTAAAGAAAAAATAAAAGAGAAAGCGGAGGAAATCAAAGATAAGGTTAAAGACAAAGTTGATGAGGTAAAGAGAATTGGAATAGCCAAAATTTTTGTTAACGCTTAGCAGCAGCTTTTACTCAATTTCCGCGCCGCGATGATGACCTGTTTTTTGTGATCCGCCTGTCCACTTTATGCCAATTTTTGTTGAAATTTTTGTTGCAAACGCGTTTCTTAGTCGGCCAGAGATTGGGGGTTACTTTAGTTTAAGCTCTGATAAAGCACAATGCTTTTCTACATAACAGAACATTGTTTTAGGCAAAAGACAAGTTTGAACAAGCCAAGGACAAAGTAGAAGATAAAATTGACCAAGCCAAAGACAAGATCAAGGAAGAGGCGCAAGAACTCAAGGATAAGATCCAAGGAGTCACTCAGGACCGTAAGTAAATTTTCTATTCACCTTAATTTTGCTGAAAGCGTCGGAAAACGGTAGCAAACGCACTCCAAACGCAATTTACGTTGTACTGCCAGTTTAAATCCATAACAAGTACATTGCATTAAATTACTTAAAATTAATGAAACTCATTTCAGCCTCCTGCAAAAACGCTGCGGATCAAGCCGGCGACTGTAAAGCCAAAGCTTCACTCTGCGATCAAGGTACCTATATCCCATTGATGAACCGAATCTGCAAAAAGACTTGCTGCGACAAAAAGAAGAAGTCGGGGTAAATGATTTGGCCTTTTTGAAGGTTGTCGGAATAAATAATGTAAAAAAATAGTATGATTGTATTTATTGAAAATAAAATTTTACTGCATAATGCAACATACAACAATGTAAGAAATGGTAAGAGCTTCTTAATTTTTTAACGATATCAGCAATAAAAAGAGGAGTCATGATAACAAGCACTAGTAAAAATCTCTGTTTCGTATTTAAGGTGAAAATAAAATTGATCGTAAGCAACAGTTTATCGAAGGAGAGTAACGACATCAAAGACTATAAAAATGCACTTTAAATATGTCGGGAAAGGGCGCAAAACAGGGAAAATGTTGGGATCAAATGCAAATCCATGGATAAAACTTTAAACAGGGAAACTGAAGAGGAAACGCTCTAAACCCGTTAAAGTTTTTAGGGTTTAATACGGCCAAGGCTACATCAAACACACAGACTTTTTTAGGGCTTGCGTGCAAAGTATTAGCTAAAATTTTTGGCTGGCAATCCGCGACATAGACCAAACATGTAGGCAAAATACAATCAACGTCTGGGCAACGGATTCTGAGGAAAATTTGCACAAACCTTTTGACATCTATCATACAATTAACCGCATATTCGCAAATTAACTACATTCAGTTTCAAAAACCATCAATTTCATTCCCAATCCCCACCCTCTAAAGCATCCTTTTGAAATTTAATCTTTCCCTATGAAATTACACGGCCAAAACACTGTCATAAAATGACCCCTATGATCCAATGGCCATCAATTTCAAAAGAATTCACCGGCCATTTCGACTTGTTGACAGTTTGTTTGTAAAAAATAGTAATTTCCATCACTTTTTTTACTCAAAAAGTCATCCTTTTGATCTGATAAAAAGTGACAATCCAAACAAAATTGCAAAATAAATTTCCTCCCACAATTCTCCAAGTATTCCCGATCGTTATGAAGGAATTGACAAAAGTTTAAAGGAAATATCGAAGACTAAAGTGTGGTTTCCCATTGGACTCTAGATCAAATAAATTTTTGTAACGATTTGAAGCTTTTATTTGTTATTGGAGTTTCGGCAGTTGTAAATTGAAAAGAAAAGTTGAGAAATCGGTAAATAGACAGCAACTTTCATACAAATGAGAAATCAAAGTTTTGAAATGGTACCCAACTACGTACATGAGAAAGTTGTAGAAGAATTTAAAATAATATAGGAATAAAATTGGAATATCGAAATTCAAAAATATCGATTTTTATGAAAGTTAGAAAAAATTTAGGCAAAAATTTTGCACGTATTTTTACAAATATATTCCAGAGAAATTTACATTGCGTTTTACATACGTAACCGAGCTCAAACAATCCTTGCCAATAACAGAGCGCAAAAATGCAGAGAGCAGTCAGAAATCAAAGATAAAAACACTTTATGGCAACATCTGTAAAAGTGGCATGTAAAATCTTTGGTGGAACGTTGCAATCTCAACCTGAAATCGGGCAAGAACTGCCCAAAATTCATTGACAGTACTTTTCTAATCACTACTGACAAAAAGCATCGAATTCTTGCCACCTTTCTCTATCTTAAAAGCACGGTTGTTTCTGCAAAATTCAAACTGTAAACTTTACAAAAAAAGTTTGGTGAGACTTCAGCCTTACTCAACCCTCAAATCAAATCCGCTTCAAAGCTTTTTATCCCCCCAATTTTCACACATTTATCCCCAAAAAACTTTTTGATCAAATCCCCTCCTCCAATTTCACTTTGTTTTTTACTTTTATTTTTCTCCCCTGTAATTTTTCACTTTACTCGTTCGCCTCCCTCTTCCACCCACAAATCGGAAGGGCTTTTGATAATAAAAAGTCATCAGTTCCCGAACAGATGCAATTTCGGGGAGAGGGAGTTCGATTTTCCGTTTCATAGGAGAGACGGTTTTGATTAATTTTAGAAAATTGGAAAATAAAAAAAAAACAATTTGAAAATTTCAAAAAAATAAAATTAAAATCATCAAAAGAATTCACACAGTACGTTTCTTAAGGCCAAGTTAACCTCCGTACAACTAAATACCAAGTAAATCTCTTGGTCCCTTGCAATTTGTTATCATAGTGTTTTCAGGGTCAAATTACTTTTACCACTCCAACAATGATCCCATTTTATAACAAAAAAAGCTCCAAAAAATCTCATCCATCCCTTGACTCATTTATAATTTGTTTGTTTACTCTTCAAAACCCATCATCACCCAAAATATAAAATTGAAATTGTTTATACCCCCTTAAACCGACTTTTAAAGACGCTTGTGTTGTATTCTTCAGCATATAATTTGGCAATGTATCATTTTAAACTCTGTCACCCTAACTTAAGGACCGATCCCTTTGACCAGATGTTTAAACAGTCATTTCAAAGACACATTAAAGAAGGAATTATGTAAACAAAAATAAAGGGTAAGAGCAAAACCACGTGAGCTTCAATTAAATTAAAGTCTTAAGGCATTTCAACAAACTGGTAGGTCAAAAGACGAAAGAACGTCGACGATGACAACAAACCCCATAATAGGCAATGGAAGAAAATGCGGAAAAGGAAACGCTGAGTTACAGGCAATTACAGTAACTCTCTTTCGAACACCCTCCCTCTCATCAAAGCACCAACAGCCATACTAATGAAATATTTATTTCCTGTTTCTTTGCCAATTCCAATTTTTAAAAGACCGAAATCATTTACTGAAAAAAGTTACCGTAGACCTCTCGGAAGCCCTGCCAAATCTCGCAACATCACTCCTAAAGTCTTTGGCCTCTCCGAAACACGTTCCAAACTTTCACGTAAAAATGCATTAAACTCACGAAGAGTGTTTCTTCTGGCCTTAGGGTCAAATCTCGCGAAACTTTTTAAGAGCCATTTTTGGGATGAAAACAAATAAATAGAAAAGGGCCTCATCTCGGGACTTACTCGGCAAACACTTACAGAGATTTTGAGAGCATTAAAAGTATTTATAAGCACGTGGTTCGGAAATTAAAATTTGTTCGAGAAAATGGATGACATTTGAATAATTAAATTATTCTGGTAAAATTTAAGCTCATTTGGTTTTATGAGGGGCTTACGACTTTCGGGAAATGACCATGTGTTTGTGTACGAGTTTTCATTATTACGTTGTAGCGCATGATTAAGCATAAAAGTCGCGCAGTGTCCGGTATAACTGTCAATCTATTAGTAAATATTCAAACTATACTGTCTTCTTTCTTTTTTGAGTATTTTTCATTACTTAGGAGAGTACAAAAAGCACTCCCGTAAATATGAAATTTCTTGACTCGTATTGCCCAGATATTCCTCATATTTTGCTTGTATGATCTACATAGACCGGTTAACATCGCTGAAAATCTTGTATTGTATCTTCTTCGCGCAACCAAAACCTTCAACAATCCTTTCGGAAGAGAAGCTATTGTGAAAAAGGAGAGGAGGCCAGAGAAGCAGACACATTAATCCAAAATTTGCACAAAAAGCTGTAATAAAACGTCAAGCGGAATCCCCAAGATCTCAATAATGTAACTCCAAAAATATCGCAACGTCTTCGAAAATGATCCATCCCATTGCTCTTAGCCTCGACAAATCTTCTCCTCCCCCACATCATCTCCATCCCGTAAAAAACATCTCGCAACTTTTCCCGACCCATAAAACCCATAAATATGACATCTATTTGCATCCCCCACCCTCACATCCATCGAAACATTTGAATTTTTGGTTCGTAAACACATCAATGTGTAAATGAAATGGGAGAGTGCAATAGGCAGTGAAATGACGGATAATGTCATTACATATCCGAAAAAAGATTTCTTAAAAAAGAAAATTTGGCCGTGGAAATGGAAATGAGGTTCTAAGACTACAGTAAAATTACAACAAATTATTGAACAGTGTTTCGTGGAGAGTGCAGAGGAAAATGCCGCGGGGTTTCAACCCATATTACATACATACACATGTATGTAGCAATGGAAATTTAAAAAAGTACAAAGAAGGTTCAAGGTCAGAAGAGGGGGGGGGGGGGGGGGGGATGGGGCAGTAAAACGGAAAATAGAAGACGCAACAACCGGCACAGTTTTTCTCAATTTTATTTAATTGTAGAAAGGGTCAAATACGAAGCAGTTTCTTTAATAAATGGCTCGAAAATAATCGACTTTTTTAGGTGTTCAAAACCAATTCGGTTCTGAAGTTGCAATTTTAAGTTACATTTTAGATTTTTATTGTGCAAAATTTTATATTCCTTGTCTGGATAGACTACAGACAAATCCCTGGAAATATTTGCTCAAGATCTACAAAGGAAGAAATCAAAAATCAAGAATCCCAAAAAGATAAAAACGCCTTTTCCGGACTCAATTTCCGTCGTATCTAGTCTGCAACGACTGGTGAATATCTGAGTAGTCGTTGGCTGGCAAGAGCAATTTTTTAATCTTTACAAGATACGGAATGAGCACTGATAATTTTCAAACCGTTCAAAGGTCGACCTCGGTTCCTTCTGTAGAGCGTTAAAACTTTTCAGCAACTACACGGTAACATATAAAGCCTGTTTATCCAAAACTTGACATAAATCCGACCTCCATCAACACAAACCCTTCCACGTAAACCGATCCCGTTCCCTATCCATTAATCCCTGTTCCATTCATCCCTTTGCCACCCCCTCAACGCTTCGGGTTTTGGTTCTGCGCTTCCATTAAAAAGCGGCCCTCTCGAAAACATTTATTTTCGTGATTCTGAAAACACCTACGCTCGACTTAAAAAGGGCCGTCAACACTCGGCGAGAGGCGGGGGTGGCTGAAAAATGGGTCCGGTCAAAGCAATGTGATCAATGTGAAAATAAGAGGTTCTTAACGAAGAACAAAGTAGACAAGAAAAAGCCAGCAACTCGTTGACTTCGGAGTTAGAGAATCAGTGGACTGCAGTACTAACTTAAGTAAATAGTTAAAATGATAATTAGGCAACACGAGGAATTGGTGAATCAACCGAAATTAGAAGCTCCCCGAACTGACCAATTTCTTTCTCTAAAGATTTGAAAGAAAATAAGTGTAAAATGCCATTAAAACGGTCATAAAAACTATTATGAATCGCACATGGAGATGGGCAAGTCATATTGCCGGAGGTTAATAAAGGTTTTATGACTTCGTGGGTGGAGGAGGGAAAGGGCTGTAAAAGAAGATGAAATCTGAATCCTCAAAGACCAATTTCGCTGACAATTCGGTTGGTTTGCATACGTAAGTTTTGTCAAAAATTCAAAATTGTAGAAAAAAATCTCAACAAAAAACCCTGGAAACCTTGCATATGAAGTCTTTGACATAGCGTCAAAGTCAAAGTTTACTGTTCCAAGGTTTCTACAATGTTTTCGGCTTTGAACTCTCTGGTATCCACGGTGTTTATTGGTTTAGATGAGCCCGCTTATTCCAATGAATTTCTCAAGAAGATGACTGTTAATTATTTCGGCTGCAAGTCTCGACCTAAGACTTTCAAGGAATGAATTTTGGCTAGTTCAGAGCCCTCACGTAAAAATTTTTACTAAATGCCTCAACGGTAGATATTCCGTTTTCACAATGTTGAATTATACGGCTAAACGCTTAAGCAATACGCCATCAAATTTTTCTTTAAAAAATATTTTGCTAACAAGAAAGTTGTCGGGCTGATCTTGTAAGAAACATGGTCTGCATCAACTTACATTAATGTAACCGCAATTTACACCAGAGTCTGAGCATTCCACTCTAAGATATCTTCAAGCAAGTCCAGTTGGGGTTCATGATTTTTGACCGAGCTTCTCTTACTGCATTACCATATTCCCTAAAGGCCTTTTTAGCAATGTCCATATTTCCATCTTCACCAAAACGGCGATTTATCATTTGGCTGGCTTTTAGCGATAAATAACGGGGTTTTGAAAAATATTATCGACAAAGAACGTAGACGTTTCCATTTTTGGCCGAGAATTTGTGAAAAATGGTTGAAAAAAGTTGTGAAAAGTAATAGTAAAACAGTAGTAGGCTAGCTATAGATATTGTAACAAAATTTTTAAAAATTTCAAGCATTTTTGGCAAAAAGTGAAGGAGAATTCAGCTTTACACAAAATTAATCTTTATTGAATTACAAAAAAATTAATTCACTTACATCACATTGCATGCCGTCGTGTATGGCGTTCAAAAATGTGTTTCAATTTCGTCCCTCGACTCGCGTCAAGTCACGCAATACTTAATTTGTAAACAATACAATTTAAATCAATTTGTCATCAAAAAAATATTAAAATCGTCAAATTTTTCGACTTTCCACACATTGCAAACGTTCCTCAAAAAAATATGCAGTTCCCGCGACAAACTGTTTCAAACTTTTGGTACCTATTATAACACGCTGTCTTTTTTTTAAAAAAAATCCATTTTTTAATCTTTCAATACTTTAAACTCCCAAGTATTTGTAACGCCATGAACATGGCAAACAAATGGCTACCTAAAAACTTTATCCAAACTTCTAGAATTTCTTGGGCCAAGCGTTTGTTGACATTGTTCTTGACCTCGAATTTGTTGTTCAAATATCCTAAACTTTTTCGTGGTTTGAGAGGGTGGGAGAACACGTAACGTGAAGTGTTAAATAATCATATTACCCATGTGTGAATACGAAAAGGCAAAAGACATGGAATTGAATTAAATTCTGGATTATTTGGTTAGCAAAAATAAACATTTTATATGGGTCAAAGAGCAGACAATAATACATTTGTACTGGAGTTTCTAATGATCGAAAGTTGGCGTTTAAAAGCAATGTAGAATTTTCTAAGACTAAATACAAAATAAATACAAGTATTGTCTGACGATTTCACCTCATGGTTTACTGCCTAATTGCAAGGTCTGCTTGTTGAATTGATTTATTGCGACTGTTAAGGTTGAAATTTCCTGAACTTGATGTTTGCGCGGCAGAGAATAATTTTGCAGATTCAAAAGAAAATCTAACCATAACCCACTAAGTGAATCGCTTCTTCGACTTGTCTTACATTTTGTCGACGAAGCTTGCTGCTTTGTTTGCTTATGAACCTTTGCATTCTAGCTTATATTATAGTTCATACAAGGAAACTTTTGCTCTCTTCTTATCAGAATTTCTGTTCCTCTTTCATCATTATTGTCTCCCATTGTTTCCCACCATTATCTTCATGTCATATGATTAATTTTCAGCCTGCGATAATCATTTTTTATAACTCCGCATTCACGCCTACGGCAGAGAAGTTAAAAAACCAAAAATTGAGAATCATGAATTTATTTGTACTTATCAGCAATTGCTGTTTATGCCCGAGACAACTAAAGATCAACCAATCTTATTCCTCTTCCAAATAAATCCAGCCATTTCCAGCGGGGATTTTGAGATGAGCAACGATTTGATTGTCCACTAGAAGCTTCCCCTCCACTTTCCATTCGCCCTTAATAATGCCTTTGAGAGCTGGAGGCAGTTTTGGGAGGGCGAGAGTTCCATTGATTCCAATGGATTCCTCAAGTTGAGAGAGATCGTAGGTTCCGGGCTTCTCGAGGAGGGTACATAGCCCGGCTCCGAATTGGCAGGGCTCAGGTTGGCTGGAAATTTATCGGATTAAAATTTCGGTAATATATGACGCGAAGCGAGTGCCGAAAATTAACAGAAAAAACGATGGGGAAGGCCCTTTGCAAAATGGCGTATTTTAAAGGAGCACTTTCTCAGTCATCTGTATTTTTAGATCAAAATTTGTAAAGATAGTCTGAAAGCTTCTGGATCCGAGCAACCGTTCATATTTTTCCAGAAAACTTAAACGAAAATAGAAAAATAATCGATCGCTGCACGGCACCCTTCCTGAATCAACTCACCAATACTTGCTAGGAATTCCGACGTGTTTAGATTTTCCGTTTTCACAAACAGTGCCAATCATAAACGAATTCTTCTTCAGGGTCAGCAAAACTTTGCTGTTGTCAATCAGCTTCAAAGGCTTGGAAACTTTGACAAATCCGCTGAGCGCCGTTACAGATCCAGGGAACTTTACATCGGGCTCGTTTCCATGACAGCTGGGTCTGTGTTGCGAATCATAGGTGCTGGCAGCACCGTCTTGAGTGGTAATTGGGAGTCCATTGGCTAAAATAAAATAAGATTATCAGAGGTCTTGGCAGAGAATAAAGATTTTTATTATCTACGACTCTTGATACTCACTTCCATCAATTACTTTGACGACATTGGTCCGCTTATCAACGCAGTCGGCCGAGACGACAGCTAGACAAGCCACAGACAACAGCAAAGTCCTGACAATCATTTTTGTTCTAGTCCCAACGAAACTTTGTTCCTAATATACTCAGCCCCTTATCAGCTTGTTGTATTAATACGCTTAACTAAATTGCGATAAAACGTCCGTTCTAATGAATTTCTTTGCTCTCTAGAAATAGTGCAAATGCGAAGTTTTGCATTCTTCAACATGATAAGGGAAAGGGAACGGGAGTGTTGTTGGGAAGTTAGAGGAGTGACTTTGTTGGAGATTTGACAAAATTTTTGGGTCCAAACTCTGAGAACTCTACCTTTTTTGCTATACTTATTATAATTTATGATAAATCGGTTGTGCTTTCTGTGTACAATTTTCAAAAGTATATAATTTATTTTTACTTATTAGCAATTGCCCCTTATGCTCGGCAAAACTAAAGATCAGTCTTATTCCGCCTCCAAATAAATCCACCCATCTCCAGCGGGGATTTTGATATGAGAAACGACTTCATTGTTCACAACAAGCTTTCCCTCCACTTTCCATTCGCCTTTAAGAATGCCTTTGAGGAGTGAAGACAGTTTGGGGATAGCGAGGGTTCCATTGAATCCCATGGTCTCCTCCAGTTGAGCCAGATTGTAAGTTCCGGGCGTTTCGAGGAGGGTGCATAGGTTTGATGCGTATTTGCAGGGGTCTGGTTGGCTGAAGATTGAAAGGATAAGAACAAGATAGAGTAAAAAACGTTTCCTGACTTTTGTTCAGGAAATTGGCCAAAATTTGAAATTTATTTTCCGATTTCTGACAAAAGCTACACTGCTTGTTAGAAAAAGGTGCGATGTTAAAAGATCCCTCAAAACTTTTAATGTTGGGGTACTGACCCTGTGTGTCTTTAAAACTTCCATCAGCGAAGTATCTCACAGATTTCGTGGTGTTAAAAGTCGACTTCTTTACAAATGTCAGCTAAATTGAACTCACCAGTACTTGCTGGGGATTCCAAAATGTTTGGACTTTCCGTTTTGACATACAGTGCCGATAATTTTTGAATTCTTCTTCAAGGTCAACAAGACTTTGCTGTTTCCAGTCAGCTTCAGGGGTTGTGAAACTTTGATCAATCCACTTGACAGCGCAATAGATCCAGGGAATTTTATGTCGGGCTTGTTTCCATGACAGCTGGCTTGGCTTTTTGAATCATAGGTGGTCGCAGCACCATCTTTGGTGGTAATTGGGAGCCCATCGGCTAGAATAATTTTAGGTTATCAAAGACCAAATTACAGATAATAAAATAATGACTTTCACATCACCGGATATCTGACACTTACTTCCATCAATGACATTGATCACATTTGTCTGTTTGTCAACGCAGTCTTCCGAAGCGACCGCCAAACAGACCGAAAACAAAAGCAAAGTCCTGAAAATCATTTTGATTGTGGTCCCAACAAAAGTTTCATGCCTAATATACCCGCCAGCTTATCAGCTTTGGTTGTCATAATGCTCCAGACTTATGAACACGTTGTTGGAAATTAGAGGACTGACTTGTGATTAGGGCGTAGGCAATCTATGAATTTTTCAACAATGATTTTTGCGACCAAAACTCCTGATAACTCGACCTTTGTCAAAATTTGATAAGAAACAAGCTGTACTTTCCTAAAAATCTTCTCAAAAGCAACAAGTATTCTTCCGGCTAATTCTAAGCGCCGTTTCTTTGTCCTTCTCTGTTAGCTTTGCTGGGATATAGCCAGTCAAAGTTTTCAAGCACCTTCTTCAGAACTGTTAAGCCGACTGATGCTGTGGTTAGTTTCAGTAAGATTGGTATCATATTTTCAAATTGAATTGTCATAGTTTTAATAATTAAATATAAGCCTCTTCCATAGACAGGAACAGTTAGATTTTTCCCTCTTCGAAGTAGATCCAGCCGGCGGTAGTTGCGACTTTCAAATGTCCGACAACTTCATCGCCAACAACAAATTTTCCGTCAAGTCTCCACTCTCCTGTTAGGATGCTTTTGAGAAGGAGAGGTGCTGGCGGAAGAGGGAGAGAACCATTCTGGCCAATAGCCTCACGAATAGTATCAAAATCAAAGGTTCCGGTATTTTCTAAGAGTTTGCAAAACTTGGTAGGCTCTTTGCACACGTCTGGTTGGCTGAAAGTAAAAGCGTCAAAACTAATCGTTTGTAAAATTGCCAGAATATGTAATAAAACGTACCAATACTTGTTGTCTAGACCGGCGTATCTTGACACTCCATCTTGGCAGATCAAACCAACCAAAACTGATCTTTTCTGAACCGTCAAAAGAAGTCTGGTTCGTCCAATCAGCTTCAAAGGCTTTGAAACGGTGATCGATCCGCTCAAGAGTTTAACAGAGCCCGGGAATTTGATTGATGGCACAGTGACTTTCTGCTCATGGCAACTGGGCTCCTGTTTTACAGAGTAGGTTCCAAACGAGCCGCCTTCAGTGTGAATTGGAAGGGCGGGTCCTAAAAAATTTAAATATTTCAAGGCATTTGTTTGATGTCTCTAATATATAATTTCACCTGGGGAACTGGCATGACTAAATGGGCACTGCTAACTATTTGTCACCTTCCTAATCTCCTGAAGTTACTTATGATACATGAAACTTACTTCCATCCTCAACATTGATAACATTTGTCTTCGTATCAGTACATAGGCCCAATGCAAGGGCCAGACAAGTTAAGGAGAACACGAGAACTTTGAAGACCATCGTTAAAAGTTTGGTTGATTTTCAGCCAAACATCTCAACGCTTATATACTCCTCATTTTCTCGGTATCATGCCCTGATATGGACTGTATTTTCTAGCGACTTTTCGAGTTTTGGTTTGGATTTGCAATTAAAAGCTAGATAAACAAATGAAATTATAGACTTATGGTTAGAGTTTTGTGAAAGATTCGGAAATGTCCGTATTCATCAACCTTTTGTTGCACAGGAAGTCACATCTTTTTTTGTGGGTTTGTCGCTATATTTTATAAAGCAGTGTGCAACATAGGATAGGCACTACTCGAATGAAAACATGATAATAACTTATCATATCACACTCTTTGTACGAGGGTGCGGTTCTGTGCTACTGTAAAAGCTTTGTACAATTTGTTGCAGAATAAAATACAAGTGTGGAAATATTTGCACAACTAATCGCAATGGGTAAAAAATATTCGTTATAGAAGTGTTTTGTTGTACGGAGGTTTTTTTGGAAAAATGATTCTAGAAAATCGGAAATTGTTTGCTAGAGACAAGATTTCCTTACGGAAGTTCGTTGCACGGAGGGTCCTCAGCAGCACTTTTATGCAGCATTAGCCTGTATAGGCATTGGCTGAGCAATAAAATTGTGAAAAAGTTATCGTGCTTGACAATGACACCTGGCTTCGTAGTCTAGTCAACATCTTGACTGAAACGCCGAAATTGACGAAATTTCAATAGTTAAGAAAACATAAATTTATTATTCAAACATAAGAAGGTAATCTCGGTTATAAACATGGACAAACTAAGCTTGTCCCTCCTCGAAATAAATCCATCCAGCGCCAGTGAGGACTTTCATTGCTCCGACAACTTCCTTGCCAACAACGAATTTGCCCTCGATCTTCCACTCGCCCTTGAGGATGCGTTTGAGAAGCAATGGTGCTGCTGGAAGAGGGAGAGTTCCGTTGACGCCGATAGAATCACGAAGAGTATTGAAATCGTAAGTTCCGGGATTTTCGAGGAGCTTACAGAACTTGGTAGGTTCTACACAGACTTCTGGCTGGCTAAAAACAAACATACATCATTAAGGTCTACGGAATCTGAAGATAAATGACATGATAATACTTACCAAAACTTGCTGTCAATTCCGCGGTATTTTGATATTCCATTTTCACAGACAGTGCCAACCAAAAGGGTGTTCTTTTTCACAGTCAACAGCAACTTTGTTTGTCCAACCAACTTCAAAGGCTTTGTAACTTTCACTGTTCCGCTAAGCAGTTGAAGACTGCCCGGGAATCGAAAGGATGGGACAGTAATTCTCTCTTCATGACAGCTAGGTTCATTCTTCAAAGTGTACGCACCAAAAGAGCCGCCTAGTGTTTGAATTGGAATATTGTCGGCTGAAATGACATTCACACACCATTGGATTTGGCTTCAGATAGCCTACTGACTATTCGTATTACCTACCTGCGTCTCCAACAACAACAACATTTGTCCTTCTGTCAACGCAATCGGCCAAAACAACGGCCAAAGAGACAAAAGAGAACACTAAAGCTTTGAACATCATTCTAATGTGCTTTGTTAAGCTTCATCTCCTAACTGCTGTCCCTAATATACTCCCGGGCTCTGAGTACTATGTCGTTCAGGGTCTTGATAAGAACTCTATTCTCTAGCGAGTTCTGAAGTTTCGTAAAGTTTTGATTTGAATCTATAACCCGCAAGCAATATGAACAAATAAACTCATGGTTGATGCACCTGTGCATTATCAGCGTATTTCATTTTTTGGCAGATCTTTGCTTGCAGGTTAAGTGTTATGTTTTATGTGACAATGTGCAACATAACATGGACACTACAAGAATGAGAGCTTGATGATAATTTCATTATATCAGACTGTTTGATTGGGAGTGGCTTTATGCTACTGTACTGTAAGAGCATTGTATTGCAAAGTCGGGAAAGAAACGGTTTGCTAAAAAATCGCTAATACTAGCTTTGTGGCCTCGGTGTCATAAAACGCAGTATACATGGGATATGGCACTGTCATGTTTCACGTCCATTGTAAGTGTTTAATTAGTGCAAATGTCGTGAATTTACAATGACATTTAGCAAATTTTTTTGTTGCAAATTGTATTATTTATGAAATTTTTTGTCTTCTTTTATTTCTTTGCATTTACTTGTTCATGGTTTCTAAAAAATTTTCGTTTCTGTATATTTTTCCTAATCAAAGTTTAATGCCATAAATATTGATCGTCGTCTAATGAGGAAATTTCCAAAATTCCTTCACTTTGGAAAACAAATTTTATGAGAAAAAATGAAAAAGTTTGACGTAAGCAGATAAGAACCGACAGTGTGATCAGCGAGGAGATCAAAAGTGGAAGGAAACCAAATAATTAAAAAGTTCTGCTGGTATAATATTATTTTTGGCATTTTCGGCAACAATTAAAACGAAAGATATTAGGGACTGTTTGGGCGTGGTGAGGGCAAAGTAAAAATAAGCTGAAAGTTGAATATGTAGTTTAAATTCAATGCTCCGCAGTCCTCTTTTACGTTATGTTTTCCAAACTTTCCAAAAAAAGCACTTTTAAGAACTTGGAAACGCCTCAAAAATGTCATAATTGCGCCAATAAAAATGATACCAGGGCCAAAAACAAGGATCAACGTGATGTAGTGATTATAATTTAATTTACATAGGAATTATATTACTCCTTTGTGCATCACAAAACAAAGATTTTTAAGAGAGGACACAACACAAGTCAAAAACTGTCTATGCATTTTCTGTTGGATCAAATTGGTGGGCGTATGGCTTTATTGAGACGAGCAAAGACATAATTTCTTACGCAAGATGCAAAAAATCATAGAATACGTGCAAGATGTAGATCGTCGTCCGAAACTCTAAAATACGGATTTTCTGTTTATGCGTCACAAAAGTTGCGCATTGGATAATCAACGAATTACGCATAAAATCTAGTTATTTCTGCCGTATAAAGAGACTATATAAAGGCAAATTTACGGCTCATATGCAAAGTAAACCTTTCTGCCATGCAATTTATTGTCCCACTAACGGTAATCGCTTTATTTCTGGCGACAAATGTTATATCGGACGCCAATGATGACAAGTGTACTGCTTGCCTAGAACTGTTCGAACTTCTCGATGACCTGAACAACCACCAAAACGTGGATCAGTCGTTATTTACCAAAAATACTGAGGTAAGTCATTACATTTTTTTATTTTATTTTTTCTAATTTTTTTTATTTTTGCGTTAATTTTCTTTTTTTTTTCAGTTTGCCTGCAACATTCTTCAATTCAACCTCAAAACTCCGGCCATTTACAATGTTTGTGTTTTTGTGAAGACCAACACTCCTAACATCTACAACTACATTAAGACTGTTGATCAGGGGGTGAAGCCAAAGAAGCATTGCCAAGTATTCTTCCGTTGTAAACTTCCAGAAGAGATCCCTCGCGTTCCACAGAAGGATTCTTCTGCCGTTGCTGGCAACAACGTTAAGAAAAATGAGACTTTGAGTGAATCGTAACGTTACTTCCTTTCGTTGGATATTATAACAATAAATATTATATAATCATTGTAATGTGGAAGGTTTTGAGATTTCAAACCGATTAAAACGAATGAAACACTCAGGTCAGAGAATTTTTGCGAGCCACTGGATGAGAAGCGTTGGTGTAAAAAGCATTCTTGATGACTGATCAAGAATCTCCAGCCATTTCAATAAAAATAAGTGTCAGAAAAGTCTCACTTATAGCAGTAGAGAATATCTGTAGGCTTTCATGCAACTTATTAGAGTAGTTTCAACTTTGTTGTACATAAATTTCTGTGGAATAAAAGATTTTTGTTCAAAACCATTTCTGAGTTTTCTAAACGCAGTTTCACACGGACTGACGTAAGCTTAACATTGTTTTTTACGTATCTATAAACTCCAAATATCTTTAACAGACCATTTCTTTGACTTCCTTGCATTTTTGAACTTTCAAAAATCTCAAAAAACTTCTAGAACATGAGTTTGCAATTCATCCACAAAAAATGTTTCGAATGGTTGCATGGAAAGCGTACTTCCGGTTCAGGTATGTATAAGGCCAACAGACAAAAGTGCACATAAAAATTATTTTTATTGGAAATCCACGATTTTATTGAGGCTGGCTGAAAGAAGGAAGAGAGTGGAGGAATAGGTTATGAGTTCAGTTGGAGATGGCAGCTTCAAAGTTTCGGATGAGTATTCTGAAATATTTCTTTGTTAGCTAAAAGGCTTTTGTTTTTTATTTTTACTCCTGTTTACATCTCTTCAAATGCCTTCTATTACCGTTCGCTTTTCATGTGCATGTCTAGATGAAACCTGAGCTCAATTTTACCTGGAATTCCCCTGAATTACCCTCTCCTTACGTCATTGTCACTTTTTTCGAAAGTTTTTTGATTTATTCATACCTTTTCCCATCACTCATACACAACGACACATTCTTCTTGATTCAACAGGCGTTCTGCCCGAGGGCTTGAATAAACTCGGTGGTTTGGAGGAAAAAAGGGAAAATCGCATTAAAAACAGATGGAAGAAGAGAATTCCGAACAGCCCATTATAACGTACCTTTTCTTATTTCGAATTTTAATTCTTTCCTCCCTCTGTTTTGATTAACGTGTTTGTTTGGGGGATCCCTTGGGAAAAAGCAAATTTTTGAATTTTTTTATTTTCGAAGAGAGGTATATACCTTATAGAATATATAGTAGATGAAATTTGGCTCTTGAAACAAAACTTTTTAAGAAATCTTCGAAAGTTATACACAGCTCGTGTTTGACAACTTACACTAAGATTTCTAGCCGGAAAATTTATTCGTTATGTTTTCTAGGCCGAGAATATTACAAACAAATTAGTTCGTTAGAAAAAACTTGAAAAGACACTGCCAAAAACGCTTTTGCTTGTTCTTTATTTTAGGTATTTTCATGCAAAAAAGACCCTTCAATATCTCAGTTGCCTCCGTAAAGAGCCAACTAAAACTTTTGACAATTTATGTATCGCGCCAGCCTCACAAAATTTCAAATAATTTAAGCTGCCGCCGTTTTAATTTTCTCTTAATATTCCTGCTGTTTATGCCCAATAATACTTTCTTTTAAGACTGACTTAAAATGGCGACAGAAGCAGCTGAGACTTTGGTGGAGTCTGCGGAAACCCTTCAAATTGAGCAAACTTCTCAGCCAGAAGTTCTGGAAGAAGGTGATCCGGAAAAGAAGACAATATTCACAGTGTTCGATAAGAATAATGATGGAACAATATCGGTGAATCAATTAGGAAGTGCATTACGAGGATTAGGGTTATGTCCAACGGAGAAAGAGTTGGGAGAAATAATGGAACAATGGAAAGATCAGCCCGATGCTAGACTCACTTTCGACGAATTTGTCCCCATCTTTGAGCGGTTGGGTAAGTGTTGGACTGTGCCAAAGGCGCCGATCAGCAGAATCCATGTAATGTCCGGCAATAGTTTCTAGAAATATTAAGTAACCAAACGCGAACAAAATACACGCGCCGTCATTGGGGATCTTATTGATAATCAAAATTCAATTATCAATTTTTGTTGCCTTAATTTTCAAACCATTTACTTTCCAGAAACCACCCGAGTAGCCAACACCAAAGATGAGTTCCTCGATGGCCTGCAACACTTTGACTCTGAGGGTACTGGTTTAATCAAGACGTCACAACTGAAGCATATTCTAACGACTCTCGGAGAGAAACTAACCGAACAAGAAGTAGACCAGCTATTGGAAGGTCTTGGAGATGAAAATGGAATGCTAAATATTGATGACTTTGTGCAATTAATCACTCAGTAATTAGCTTTAAGATTACTTACAAAGACTGTGTCGATTGTGCACTTAGCACTTGCTTAAGTTTTAAATTAGTTTCACGACGATTACTATGTATAATATGACTTTAAATTGCCAAAATGAGCTTATTTTGTTATTTATCCGGGGTAACTAGTAAATAAATCAATAAATGACACTTAAGACATACGCTTTTTTATTATAAAATGATTATTTACCCCTGACTTCATAAAAATCCGCTTTAAAAGCGGCCGTAAAATACAGTTTAATGTCTTCTCTGCTGATCTCTTTGTGCTTCCCTAGTAGTTCTTCGACCTTTTCGGCGCATAAATGCCGAGGACAGTAGCCAGGAAGAGACGCCATTCCCATATTGCACAAGAAAATAGCTTCATCTTGTTTCAAAATCCGGCAATTGTCCTTGCTTCTAAAGTCACTGACTATGGCGTTGATCAACTTGCGGCTGAAAATAGAAGATAAATCAATGGCAAAATTTGGAAACTTTTAATACTTTGTTTTGAAAAATGGATAATGCGGCATATGTATGTATCCAGCAAGAAACAATATTTTGACGCTTACTGGCGTCAAACTGAATGCGGTATTCACATTTGAACAGACCCGAATTGTCATCAAACTCTACTCCTTTCAAGACTAAATCTCCCATTTCCTTTTCGACCTCCCACTTACCTGCATTGATGTCGATGCTTTGCCAATTTCCGATGGGAATCAATATCGATATCGCGGGCACATTGAACCATTTGATCAGACGCTAAACCCATTTTTTTAACAGACTTTACAATCACCTTACCTTCAGCCGAGAAATCGGCACAAATCGCCGGCCATTTGAAGAATGGAGTCACGAGCATCGTAAAACTGTTCATAATGAAATTCACATCGCAGATTTTTTCGCGTAAACAAGTGAGGAAGCGCATAAATTCCCTAAAGCAACATATTTTATATACTCTGTCATTGATTGCCTGCAAAGTTTCTTCTTCTCCGTGACATCTAGTTGCTCTACTTTTTTACTCATGTATTTCATAATCTCTTCTTGGTCAATTGCATCGAATCGTCGGGCTCGGAACTCGCGGATGTGCTTCAGAAGACAGCGTTTGATGTCAGAAGACTAAGGAATTAGAGGAAAGGCCTATGTCATTTTAGAGACTTACACTTTTCTCAGGATCATCCTTACTACAAGTGCCTGGAGCAACAAATTCAGCACAACTATAAGCTAGAGAATTTACAGACAGAAAGAAAATAAGAAATTGGACAAGGCCGACCCTCATTTTGAGTACAAAATAATGAAAATAAAAACGTATGGCTTTTTGTTTTCAAAAAAAATTTTTTGAAATTAGAATAAAATTCAATTATTTGTTGGAATTGCTTCTGAGTCGTCTATCGCCGACTTAGGTCGCGTAACAAGTACTTTGAAATCGTTGCGACATAATGTCAGAGAATTTTGTTTTTCGCGGTAAGATCCAAATTTAGTCGAATTTATTATTTTGTTTTCCTCCGGTAACATTTCTGTTGTCATCTGTGAGCACAGTCATTTGATGATTTTCAAAAATATTTTTGTTTACGAGTAATTCTGACCATGTTTTGGACACCAGAGATAAAACCGCAATTTGGATAAATAAGCAACCTCTTGAGCTTGCCAATCATGGACACTTGTTTTTTTTAAATCCCAAATATGTTCTTCTAAAGGCCAACCTACGTTAAGGATATAAAAAATAGCGAATTGCACGAGCAGTCACGACAACCGCCCCAATTTTATAAAATTCGAGTGGACAGAGTGCATTTGCACTTTGCTAAGCTACCCACAGTCCGACAAGTGAACTCGGTAGGCGAATTATACGACTGATACATCCGGGAACGTTTAACTGCTATAAGTTTAGAGCGTTTGACCTTGTTTAATATTGTTCATGATACTTTTCGACTCTTTTTTTGAATTTTCTCCCAATTTCATGAGACCTTTTCTATTTCCCTATGGACAAGACCTTGTTAGAAAGTAAATTTGAAGTGAGCATGGCTTAAGCCAGCTTTAAGTCAAAGCAAATATTCGAAAAAATTTAAATGCACTTTTCCGGCGGCTTTTATCTTATGGCCCGGGCTAACCTCATTGGGAACTCGTATATAACGCGTATTTTTCGCCGAAAGTAATAAGATACATTTTTTTCAATTTGTTTACCGCAAAAAATGGCGGAATTAAATTTTGTTTTTCACTCAAAAAACGAACGCCGAGCCCGTTCAAAATACTTATTCAATATTCTTTGAATATTTTCCGAGTCATTTACACTATAAAGTGTTCAATTTCAGTATATTGCAAACTCTCCATTAAAACATACATTTCCTACTGCAGAAAG
Organism: Bursaphelenchus mucronatus; assembly: GCA_025436335.1. Lineage (NCBI taxonomy): Eukaryota > Metazoa > Nematoda > Chromadorea > Rhabditida > Aphelenchoididae > Bursaphelenchus > Bursaphelenchus mucronatus. The sequence goes on from CM046359.1 coordinate 3,852,459, forward strand.
AGAAATTTTGATGATTTTGTAAGTTTTTGTGGGAAATTCTATTATAACCTCAGTGTTGTTTACGGCTTTGTTTTTAGGTCGATAAAGCGTTTTTGACCCAGGAAAAGTGCTCAAAGGGCCTTTTTAATGGGGGTTTGCCTTCTAAGAAAAAAAATATCATAGATAATATAATTTTGCTTCAAAAAAGACTTGAAAACTTGACTTATTAGTACATCCATAAGCCTGCATGCCCATTACAGCATTTGTTGTAACTTATTCTTGCAGTGCTACCAATAGTAACAGTGAAAAATTAGCAAAAACAAAAACAAATTCAAAAAACATGAACTTTTTAAACCTTGAACTCATGTGACCACGAAATTTTCGCTATAAAGGATTCGAACGCAAACTTTTTGGCATTCGCATGATCCTCGATGTGGATTTGTAATCCGTCCGTATTCTAAATTGGTAATGTTTTCCGCTGGTCTGCAGCGAAAACAACAACAACTGACCGTTTTCTGTTGAAAAGCCATAACTTAACCCTTTGTTTTCTTGGACCGAGCGAACGCATGGACTTTCTCTTTGATAGCTTTGTTTTTAGCACCTCTAATTTCTTTTTGAAAGAAATTTAAAGCGTTGAAAATATTTTGTCTTTTGGGGATAATAATACTCTAATGAATTCGGAAATGTGGTCAGTTGTAGCTGTTGGATTTTCTTTAAATTTTTCGTAGCTGTTCCAAATTGATCGCGCAAAATTTCAGTTTTCGATTTGCTTCCGTAGCCAAGAAATTCGACAATATTTTCATGTGAGAGCCCATAGAAGGAGGAGGGTCGGCCAGACGAAAAAACGTTTTCTTTTGTTGAATTTCAGAGAAACATTAAAACCCTGACAATTACACATAGATAACCGTCAAAAAAATCAAATCTTTTGACCTCGTCGACTGCGGGACGCTAAAAATGTTTGCTAAACTACATCAAAGTCTACAAACAGCATTTAACATCTTTAGAAAGTTTCCTAAAATCCATCTTCATATAAAATTTGTTCCCAAGATTGTCCTCTAGCCCTGAAGATCCAAAAATTTTACTGCCAAGTCGTTACTTTACCACTCAAAAGCCTTGTTTCAGAGTCTTATCGTTCAAATCTCTCCTTTGCTTTTGCCGTTCCAGACACCGGTCAGATGTTGTTTTGAACGGATGGAAATTCTGTCCCAAAAAATTGCTTACTTTTTCTGCAGGAGAAAGGAGAGGGAGTCCTCGGGTCGAAAAACAGAATCCAGAATTTTGGATGGTCGTATTGTCCAAAATTTGCCCACAGGGCATTTGTGTTTTTGAGAGAAAGGTCAGAATATTTTGCAAAAAAAATATTTTTGAGTTTTTATGGTTTTTTTGATAGCTTTGTTTGTAATAGCCGGGTTATTGGCGAAAAACTTTTTTCGTCTCTCTGCCCCTCTTGATTTTACGTGCTCCCTCGACAAGAGATGGTCGAGTCTCTTGATGGCGACTGCAAGCTGCGACCTAAAAAATTTGAAGACTTGATATGAAACTTTAGGAAAAATATTCCATATTTAAAAATTTTACAGCGTCAAAAAGTATATTCCCCCGATGCGATGCCCTCTAACGAATCTCGTTATCCTTTGTTCGATCTTAAGTTTGCACTTTCCTCAATTTTACTATTCTAAATTTATCCCAAAGTGCAATTTCTGAATTCCCCTGTTAGTTCGGGTCTTGTCACCGATTATATATACGTATTTACGCCGCTTTTCTCCTTACAGACTGATTAAAATAAAATTATCTCCAAGGACATGTGAATATGATACCCTTCGCGGTATGCACAGTGCAATGTCCTTGGTTTTTGAGGTTTTCTTCTCTCTCTTCTCCTTCGATCTGTGAAAGTGCGTCAGCACTGTGCACGCTTGTTTTGGAAAGAGCGCCTAGAGATGATAGGAATGGAGTGTAGGTGAGGAGTTTTTGGATGCAAAGTAAATGTGAAATGGAATAAATTCCACGACGAAGCCAATAAGTTCTAGGGATTAGATAAAGTACGCATAAAGGTGGACTGGTAACCTTTTCTTAGAACATTCTGATATTACTTGACGCATGCACAAGCGAAAATGTACTAATGAGATTTTCAGGCAAAAACGGGCCAAAATCCCCATTTTTCTTTGAAATTTTGTTTGAAAATTTCATTGACAATTTCAGGGAGGTTTCAGGGAACTCTACAGGTACTTATTTGTGGCTTATGGAATATTTGTATCCCCAATTTGAGAAAAAATCAAAGGGTCGCTCCTGGCGCACTTTCCCGTAAATCATATTTCCATTTCATTTTCCATAGAAAAATATCTTTTGTCTACCCATTACTTTGAATTTTTGCGTTCAAATGCATAAAGTTAGTCGTCAGATCAAATTCTATTATTTTATAATCTCGTAGTCCAAAGCCCATTTAAACGGGCGATTTATTTCGTCTAACATCTGGAAATCACTGTCGGTTCAAAAGATCGGAGCCAATATTGGATTATAATCTTTGTGCAGGAGGACTTCATTACCTCCTAATCGCCAAAAAATAAAAATTTTCAATTTTCACGATATTTTTGATATTTAAGAGCCACTTGAGAACGCTAATCGGATAAAACTTGTAATGAGATTTTAATTGTTGAAATGAGGGAGGGAGCAAGGGAGATTATCATTATCATACTTTGGGGTTTTGATATTTTTAGAGATGAGTATTTTACAATTGAATACGTTTTGGGTCGGTGGATGTTAGTAGTCGGGACATAACACAGCTTGCTTGCAAAGATCGTTGAAAATATGAGCGACCGCGGTCTCCAGCGCCTTCACAACTCCTGTTAAATCCTCTGCTTTTCTGCTAAAACTACTGTAAAATGTAAACCCCGTTGCTAAATCTACCATACAATGTTTTACTTCCGTTTTCCTCGCAGAATTGCTTTAGTTTTACTTTTATGACCAACCCAGTAATTCCGGAGAAGCCTCAACCCTCAATCACAAGACTTTAATGGTCATTCGCACTTGCGGTGGTGGTCATTTTCTCTCAACGCCGCTGGCGGCTCGTTTTGCGAGTTCTTTTTTCCTTCCCCTCGTTTCGGCCCCATTTCTGTGGTGTTCTCGTGTGCTGGTCACTCCTCGTGCTTGGGGATGGATTTGGGAAGGCTTTTTTTGGGCTGCCAGTTTCGGGCTTTCTTTTTAAAGTCCCGGGGTTGAAATGGGACGTCGAAAACTGGTTATGACTGGAAGAATTGGGGAATTGTTGGCGAAAAGGGAAACAATGTTGTTTTTCAAGACATTATATCTAGTGTTTTGGCCAAAAAACGCTGTTTGTTTGACCGAATCTCCTTATTTTACGTGCTATTTGTGATAAACCTGTTGAATATATTGGCTGCGGCAGCAGAGAAGGTAAAACTTTTAGGGATTGATATGTCGCCAATTTAGAGAATGTAGACAGAATTCGAAAAGATCTTTGTGTCTGTTAGGTTCCTTAACGCGTATTTTAATCGGCTATCCTTTGAATTACCTCACGGGAATGTCCATTTCGTTCTCCAAAACGCTTGTTTTCCCCTAATTCCATTATGTGGTCAACAAAAAAGAATATTTAATTATTGTTTGTACAGTCGACTTTAGTCATCATTCATGTTATTTTGACTAAATGTAGAACGCATTTTACTATATATTTTTGACCGTATTCCTTTTAGATGACGATGTTCCAACCGTCCACGGGCTTGCCAAATAATATCGGGTCAATTGACGATCTCTTCGAATCGATTCTTCAACGCCTTCAAGCAGTTTTTGGAAATATTTCTTGGCGAAATTTGAGGCCATCAACCCCATGTTGGATGAAGGAAATGAAAGAAAATTGGACTCTCCCACGAAGAAAGGCCGTGTAAGTTGAGCAGACATTGTTTAAAGGGGAGTTAATTTTTTTAAATACGATTTTTTACTTAACGATTTAATTTTTTTTTTAGCTGGTACTCAAAATGATGAGTTTACCGTTTTCTTAAAATTTCTTAAAAATGAGGAGAGTCGGACATATGAAAGACATCTTTGGGCTATAATTTTTCGGACTTTGATAAGAAGACATTCATTTTTTAATACTTGCTTTGTGCACTTCAGTTGAAATACTGTAAAATTTTTTGGTCGGAGATAAAAAACCTTTAAAAAAAACTTTTAAATGAAAATTTTATGCAAATAACAGCCTCAAATTTTTCATGGACGCCTTAGAATGGGCTAAAATCAATTTTAGCCAAATGATGACAACATCAACAATTACCATTTTGGGAGTAAAATACGATTTTCTCAGACTAAATTTTCATATAATCAAAAATTGTATTTCAGCTGGTCAGACGTAAAACTTTCAACCTGCTCAATTTGTCTGGACGATTGGCCTATCAAACCGGTAGCTTGTCGTCGCTGTAAACAGTGCATTGGCTGTGGAGATTGCGTCGATAAATGGTGCAATGAGCGATTATTTTCTTCTCCAACCTGCCCTTTATGTCGAGAACGATGGCTGAGTCGTAGGGAGATTGTCGAGATGGTTGTTCTTCCTGAGATTCGATAATAATTGGGGTCTTTGTGTTGTAGGAAAATTACGGTAATCAAAGATTAAAATATTTCGGGTTACCGTAATAATCCGGAGCCCTTATTCATTTCCTCATAATCTCACATTCTCAAGGCTTTTCTATGCAACTGAGGTCATTTGCTGGTAACACTATGAATAACATTGTATGTCAATCCCATTATTCCTGCTTGTCCAAATATTTACGGTTATTTTTTAATCTGGAGTAATATAAATAATAAACAATATCAAATCTTGGCGTCGCTTCATTGTGAAATAGTGGCTTTTTATGGAATAATAGGATCGAAGACATTTTGAAGATGCCTATAAACCGTATTTCATTTATCCTTATCAACAGTAAAGCCTTCCACACCACGAAAACAATGAATGCAACCGACATCTTGGCATTCTGTTTTAAGCAAATTTTCTTCAAGTTTTAATCAAAAATTGGATTGAAAAATAATTTTTAAAGAGTGTCTTTCATTTTTCATCAATTTCTAGTCAATTTACTTTATTATTTCAGATGAAGCGAACAGATTCCCTTTTGGCCAACTTGAACAAGGTACATTGGGACCGGAAACCATGGGAAGTTGGATTTCGAGGGCTTCCAGGAGGAAAAAGAAAAGTGTAAGTTACTCCTTCTTTTATTTTTGATTTTGTATTTAGAACGAGGAAACCCCACGCTATTGTACAACCGAGCCATGTAGCCGTGGTGAAAGAACGGTTGGCCAGAGAATGGGAGATCATGAAGATGTTGAACACTCCGTATTTGAACAAGGTGGGTAGGACGTTTGCCAACTAAATTTTGGACGATATTTTTTATGTCTGCCGATTTATGAGAGTTTTCCGATCTTTACCGTCTAATATTGTTGTTGCAGGAGGAAATGAAGCCTTATAATGAAATCCACGGGACATTTCTGGAAGAACAAGAGACTTTTAAGAAGAACGAAGCTAAAGCGAAAATGCCGGGAGAGCCGAAGTTGCTTTTGGCGAATGGAGAAGCTAGGCGGACTCATGCAAATTATGGTAACCTTCTTCATAAAGATCGGTCCATAGAGGACTCGCTTTGCCATTTGATTCGAAGGTCAAGGTGGGATTAGACTCTCTAGGACATTTTAAATTTTTTTCTGTTTATTGTTACGGTTTCTTTATGACTTCATAGTAAAATTTATTCAAAAATAGTCCGCTTTTTGACTAAAGTATTATAAAATTTTAATAACCTCGATTTCTTTGCAAAACTTGGTAAAATTGGTTCCATTAACATGCCTAACGTAATATGTTTGGCTTTATTTTATAAAAATCGTTCGTTTATTCTTGAAAATGGAGTTTACTTCGATGAAAGTCTTGTAAATTGATCCCTTTTCTTTTCAAAAAGTTCCATTCGTTTGAAGATGTGCACTCCACCCTCAAATTGATGAGCAAGTGGAAGATCCACAACGAATTCTTCTTTTTTCCGGGGATGGTTGCAGTTATGTTCGACGTGTAGTTCAAAGGTGTTGGAAGACCTACCGTAATCTTCTTTTTTCACATAACATTTCAAGGTGAATTCTCTTCCTTTATCTTGAATAACGGCCTTGGCGGGTTCCGTTGAGCCGATTTCTGTTCTGAAATTTATTTTGGGGGGATGAATGAGGTGAAAATGTGTGAAAAGGTCAAAAAATCCCAAAAAACTTCTTACACGCATGGATAATACGAAGTGAAGAACCCTTTGCTCCTCAAAACTCCAGTAATATTAGCTGCTTCCGTTAGTGTTTGATCAATACTGCATGTGAGTTTGCGGCAGATGATGTGTTGGAGAGAATATTCCCTGTAATTTGGGCCAACTTTCTGTTGACATACAGAAATTGGGACGACCAGAAACAAGAGTGTCCAAAAGAAGACCATCTGGAGAGATAGAAAATTATGCGTGAGACATAAAAGTTTTATTAAAATATTGTGTTCTCTCAGACATGGGATGAATAAACTTGATGATTCCTGGTTGTTCGTTCTTGATGACGGAGTGATTTTAGGGAAATTAGTAGGGATGATGGGAAAAAGTTTTGCAGTTACGCAAAATAAAAGAAATAAAATTATAAATCTTTTTATTTATTGCATAATCAGAGTCAAACTTAAAGTATTTATCATATTTGGAATCAAGGGAGCTGAAGTCGTGGAATGACTTGAGACTTTCCGAATTCAAAGTCATGGGCAAATGGAATCTCGAAAATGGAAAGTTTGGTTGTATTCGGTTTCGTGCAATGATGCTCTACCAGAAGTTCCAACGAATTACTAAACATTCCAAAATCCGATTTCTTCACGAAGCAAACCAATTCGATATCAAATGGGAAATTGTCGTTTGTTGAATAGATGGCGGTGGTGTTGTAGCCTTGGTTAGTCCTAAGCAAATTTGTGCCAAGTTTCATAAAAATCTGAGCGTCGCACTTGGAGTGCTTTTCGCGTTAACAAAAACTGATGACCGAGGGCAAAATGTAAATTTTTTTAAACTTACACGCAATCGTAATATGTTGGCCAGAGTCCAAATGTCTTCATCCTTGCCGTGAACACGGTCTCATAATAAGGCTTATGGCGGAATGTTGAATCCGTACATTCAACTCTGGAAATGACTATCTTTTGTCTTTCATACGCCGGATGGTAAGAGTAATCTGGTTCCGCAAGAATTGGGACAACGCAGAGCAAGGAAACAATATACTGGAACATAGTTTAAAATATGATCTTGTAATATTATAATCCATTTAAATATTTAATATCTCTTCGAAATTTTATAATCTTTAGTGTGAAAGATGAGTAAGTAATCTTATATATAATATAAGATGGATTATTCATCGCGTTTGACGAGGAATTCAATTTAAACGTCTTGATTGTACACTATGAAAATGAAACTTTTTGAACAATTTTTGCCCAACATCAGCAACTCCAATGTTTTGGTTTAACAATTTGTTTGCTATGGGTGTAATTTAAAGCATAATGAACTCACCAATAGACCCTGAATTTATCAAAAATACAATTGATAATGGGATTATCAAAGGGAGAAGTTCATATTGGAAATAAAAGCTGTTTGATCAAGCAAAAACCATTTTTTATGAAAATGTTAAATGATGGAAAGCGTGATTCAAATTAAAGTTCAGACCTTTTTGCTACAAATAAAGCTGGAGTTCCCAATAAATGCATTTTTTCTAAAAACTTGGTGCAAAATGGTTTTTATGGTATCTTCCAATTAGTGCTACAATTCTGATAAAAAGCGTTCCTTCCTTCCAAAAAAAGACTTCCCTGCATCTGTTAGCTCATTAACAAGCTCCCTGGATGCCTATTCTCACATGTTTTCGAAGCGAAATGTGTCTCGACCAAGATTGTTTGCATAAACTCGTCACGTTTACTATCTCGGAATCGGGAAAAGATCGTCGTTTTTAGCGGTATTGGGAAAACGAGTAATGAGAGATATCAAAATTACTTTGAATTCAAAAATTTTTTTGAAAGTCATTGCCCGAACATTGGTTTTGCCCGTTTTATCACTTTTCAAACCTTATTATGTTTAGTCATGAGTTTTATCATAACTTGGATTATTGCCCTTTTGTTTACAACCACTGCCGACGCCACGTTCACCTTTGGGTTTCAACAATTTCTCATCAAAAACTATGGAAATGACATAGCCAAAAACCTGACTCGCCTGGATTGGGGAGTCCGCGGATCTTTTGGTGGAGGGAATTGGACAGTTCCGCAGAAAACACAGAACACTCCAGTTGTTGTTGTTCATGGCCTGGGCAATGTGATGGGCGATTATCACGAACTGAGGGCCGAGTTTATTAGGCGAGGATATCGGGACGAAGAGCTCTATGGGACAACGTATGGACTTATTTCGAAGCAAATTGGAATCGACGAAACGATTGAATGCCAGTTTGTCAAACAGGTAAGACAAGTTGTTGTTGATTTTATTAAAAAGTCTTGGATGTACCCCTTTGTTATTTCCCCAAATTTTGCATGGGAAGACAATATTATAGTTTAATCCCAATAAACATTGTTTCGGCTTTTACAGTCGCCCCAAAGATATTCAGTTTTGAAAGAGAGACTGCGCAACATTAAGAGCCGGCTATACCAAAAATGTGTTTTGGCTATATCCTTTCAAGGACTGCTTAAAAAAAGGGCTACTTTGCAAAACTGGCCAAAAAAATAAACTAAAGAAAAGAATAAATTTAAAAAGTTTCAGATCCGAAATTTGATTATTGCTGTCTCTACTTACACGCGATCAAAAGTTTACGTCATTGGGAATTCACTTGGAGGGCCGATTTCCCGGAAGGCAGGTTTATTTTCCTTTTTTTTGCTCTAATTAAATGAGGAACCTCAAATAACCAGAGCTGATTGCATTCGAGCCAATCCATCTGCTGTAGTTTGCTTTTCAGCAGCCAAGAAACTGATTCCAGGCAATTCTTGGAGGTCAATGTGTCGACACGCATGAAGATCTCGGACCTCCTCTGACCGATCAAGTTGCATCTTATCTTGGAGTTGCGGGTGCAATGAGAGGCTCGGTATTATGCATGGGTATCTTTTCTGATCTTATTCCAATTTGTAACAGGAAAAACGGGCTGAACGAGAATAGCGATTTCATAAGGGATATTAATAGCCAGTAAGGTGACATTTCGTACGATGATTTTTAAGACTGGAAGAGCTGTTGACCGTTTTTTTTAGATCAAAATATGAGTCATCACGGGTACTAATCCTGGAAAGTAGGGACGACGATATGATTGGATTTGAGACTCAAGATGGCAAACGGTTAATGGAAGTCGACGGCGCTGATAAAATTGTTATTGTATGTTTTCTCTCTTCTTGGCAATGATTTTTTCAGCTGCAAAACGTGACTCATGAACGAACGGTATTTGGCACTCAACCCTTGCAATTTGACTTCCTTGTCCTCAACAAAACCAACATTATCTCAGTAGTACCCACATTTATCAATCCAAATCAACTTCAGCTGTAAAATAGAAACCGTAAATAAACTTTAAACCGTCAAAAATATAGCCTACGTCTAGAAGAGCATAAATTTTTTAACGCTTGCTAGGAATGTGATGGTTAACAAATTTTGCAAAATTCTGAGAAAATCTCTCAAACCTGTTGAGTGTTACTTATTTACACTAATTTCCGAGTTGTTACACTAATTTCCGATCAATTGTCACTCAGTTACTTTAAACTTTCGAAAAAACTTCACTTTCCCCAAAATGTCGCATAAATTTCGCTTTCGTTGAGAAGAGACTCAACAAAAAACCCCAACAATAAATTCGTCTTATCAGCGCGCGAAAAAACCTCCGAGTTCGTGAATGTTGTTCGTCAGTGTAAACGAGCGCAAACGTTTTTCGAGTTTTGCGGGCCCTTGTTCATCTCGTTTACAACCCGAAAAGTGAGGTGAATGACGTCGCGCGCTGACTTTTGTTTGTTTGTCGACAACATCACCGATCCCCCGGGGGAAGCGGCGTCGATTGTTGGTCAGAGTTTACAACGGAGCCGAAAGAAAGGACCGCGAATTCAAGAATTGTCATTTTTTCGACCAAAAATTTTTTTTTTTTCAGCGACGACCTTTTTCCGACCCTCGATGATTTTGCGGGTCCCTTCGACAGAAATTGCTGAGTTTTTTTTGCAACAACGGAGCGCTTCCGCCCATTCCGTCGCAGAAAAATGCTGTCCCTGAGGCCGTAAAGTCGCGGCGCACCGGAGGCGCGTATAAAAGGCTTCGGAAGTTGTCAGTTCTCCACACACCGTGTCCATTCACCTCCATCAGCAGTCATGGAATCCAAGGAGCAGATCCGCGAAGCCGAGTCCTTCAAGCGGCTTACTTTCCTCGCCGTCGCCATCTCTACCGTGGCCACTTTGACCGCCATTATTATTGTCCCAATGCTGTACAACTACATGCAACATGTCCAGACTCAGTTGGACGAGGAACTCGAATTCTGCACTCACCGTGCCAACGACTTGTGGGGACAGTACAAGTTCTTGTACGGAGAACAAGCCGCCCGTGAGAAGCGTAACGCCGCCGTTCGCAGAATCCCTCAAGGTCAACGTAAGGGAAGAAGAATGTCGCAACGCGCCCGTGCCGCCGGCACCTACGCCGATGATGGATATGGAGGAAATGCCCCAGGATCTCAGCCAGTGACTGCAGCCCCAGCTGCTGCTGGAGGATACGGAGGAGAATCTGGAGTTGGCGCCGGATCCATTTCTGTCCCAGCCCCAGCCGCCGCCTCCTCTTCAAGCTGCTCTTGCGGAGTTGGCCAAGCCGGTCCACCAGGTCCACCAGGAGAAGATGGGCACGATGGTAACGACGGACAAGCCGGACCCAACGGAGACAACGGACCAGATGCCCCAGCCGGACACCAGCCATCTGAATCCGATTTCTGCTTCGATTGCCCCGCCGGTCCAGCTGGTCCAGCCGGAAACCCCGGACCCAAGGGACCCAACGGACAGCCAGGACAGCCCGGTCCCGACGGACAGCCAGGAAACCCAGGAACTCAAGGACCACCTGGCCCAGCCGGACCACCCGGAAACAATGGACAGCCAGGACAAGCCGGTCCAGCCGGACAGCCCGGAAAGGTTAACGAGGTTCCCGGCATTCCAGGCCCAGCCGGTCCCGCCGGTCCACCAGGTCCAGCCGGTCCCAACGGTCAGCCAGGTGCCCCAGGAAGCTCCCAACCAGGCCCACAAGGACCTGCCGGAGATGCCGGTGCTCCAGGACAACCAGGACAAGCCGGCTCGCCCGGAGAGGCTGGTCCTGACGGAGAAGCTGGAAATGGCGGCGGTTGTGATCACTGCCCTCCACCTCGCACTGCTCCCGGATACTAAACTAAGTTACGTTGTGTGTTCAAATTGTATTTAAGCTGCAATAAATCAAAAAAATATATTTTCGGAGACGTATTTACATTGAAACGAGTAATATCTGCAGACTGTCGATATAATCAGAAATTATTACTCAGTGATCTTCAGTATTTGAACCACAGAGGCAATAATGAGCCCTGCGGTGATCCCTTAGGCAAATAACCATAATTCCGGAGACTATAAAAACATATAGTGGAGTAGTCTGCACGTCATTCGCATTATGCGTTTGTAATCAAGTTTTCCAAATTTTGTTGAGGCGATTGAAAAAAGATTTGTGGGGATTGATTAATTTTGCTTGAACTCCTAACGTTTCAATTGAGTCAAGGGTTAGAGGGATTGGGTTACGGTAAACATTGAAGCTTGAGGACGAATCTACCGTTTTCCATGGATCAATCAGCCATCATAGCTTCGAAAGCTGTTGTCGTAATGGCAAAGTGGATGCTAAAACTTTTAAAATACGACTGTTTTACTACTGCCTAAACTTATTTCAAAATGACGCTTTATATCCAAAAGTAATTCTCAAACAAGTCCTCTTACCCTACTCCCAGTTCGCTTAACTACATGATAATTCTCACAGGAACGTCTACGGGTGTTTGTTATATTCACCCATGCGGGCATGGCGAGAATATTACCGTCGTAGGCTTAAAGTTTGTTGACTTTTGCTCACCGAACAAAAGACTCGAGCGCAACCGCTTTTCCGTGTGTTCAAGTCGGTTTTGAAAGATTGGAACTCCAAACAAATCCGCTTCACGTCTATATAAACCGGCCGGCTTGTGGTAGAAGACGGGATTAGCAGTGGGGTTAAGGGTTACGGGATTACAGTAAACGGAGTGTGAAATTTTTGATAACAAATGATTTAGCGCCAAGGACGGTATTCAAAGCATGACTACTTGGTTTCAAATTTGGATTAGGTACACTTTAGATATTCCATTTTTTATTTTTTTCCCCACGGCCCGATCGAATATTAAGATAAAAATGCAAAAACCAAAGTAAATCGTGCTGATCAGTTTTCTCATATGCGTTAATATATCTTGCTCATTGACGAAGAATAATGCTTCTTATTTCTTTTCGCTTCATTAAATTTGACAGCTGATTTGAATTACAAAGTTTGTTTGAAACGTTCTGGGACCTATATACCTTTCGGTAGACCAAAATTCAATGAGAAAATTTGTTTCAAAACGCGGTTTTGTTTTTCTGAACTCTTCAAAAAAATTTCGAAATTAATTTTCGTTTTCAATTCGTTCCGACCTGTCGTCAAAAGTCAATATTTTGAACGAGAGATCGGGTAATTTCGCGATTTTTCGATTTTTTTATCTGATTTCGAAAACTTACTGTATGTTTTTTAGAGAAATGCTGCTCCGAACAGTGTCGTTGCTTCTTTTCTTGGCAAACCTCGTTTCTTCCGCTGATCCAGTCCAGCCGGGTCCGCAACTCATCGACGAAACCACTCGATGGACCAAATGTTGGCCAACGAACATGACCATCTACGATTTTAGTGTCCAAAAATTGGATGGAGATTACATTGATCTGAATCAATATCGAGGAAAAGTCTTGTTGATTGTGAATGTCGCTACTTTCTGTGGTAAGTTTGATTTTGATGTGATTGAACTTTAATTTTTCACCATGATTACGGTTGTTTTTAGCTTACACTCAACAGTATATGGACTTCAATCCTCTTCTTGAATCGAACGGTGACAATTTGACAATTTTGGCGTTCCCTTGCAATCAGTTTGCACTTCAAGAGCCAGCGGAAAATCATGAAATCATGAATGGTAAGTAATTGTTTTATAATCTCATCATTATTAACCTTCAGGTATCACCCATGTCCGTCCTGGAAATGGCTTCAAACCTCATAACAACCTCCAAATCTACGGCAAGCTTGACGTTAATGGCAAAGATGAACATCCTCTCTACGAATTCCTTAAAACTCATTGTCCACCAACCGTGAATCAAATCGGACAAAGAGAAGAGTTGATGTACAACCCAATCAAAGCCAATGACATCACATGGAATTTTGAAAAGTTTTTGGTGGACAAAGAAGGAAGAGTCCGATTCAGATTCCATCCAACTGCTTGGGTCCATGGCGATGTTTTGAAACCTTATATTCAACAACTGTTAACTGAGCCTAGACCCGACAATTATATTGTTAATTAAATAAACTTGTAGATGCTTGACTTTTATAGGTGGGCTGGTCTTTCAAGTTGTGATATCGTTCTCCTCGCGACTGTTACAAAGCCTCCTTTTGTCATATTGCGCCAAATTTCATCGCACTAGCGTATCCGAAACTTCTGTTGTCAAAAGTATCTTTTCATTTGAACAAGTACAATATTACTTCATTACTTTATTCGTAACAGGACACACGAGAAACCATAGCTAGATTGCATTTTAATACCGACAGACCTTCTCAGAGGTATACCTTGTTTGCAGAGGGCATTTAAATGCTGATCGGAAGGCTGGGAAGTTTTGAATCGCTCCAAGGATTCGGTATCGCCCTGGGGAGTGCGATGACTTTTCCATATCTTCGTCTTGATCTCCACAAAACACTTGGACAAACGACATAAACAATAGATGTTCATTGGACAGATCTTTTAACAATGGATCCGGCAAATGAGCGTCGGGTCCGTTTAAATACTCAAAGTCTTTATAGTCTTTGTAAGCTGTTTGAATTCCAATGAGATCTGCGAGGTTCTGACGAGATGAAGATTCTCCGTTGAGGCATTTGCCGCCTTTACAGAAGTTATTGTATTGATTGATTACACATTCAGAGAGTCGTAGAAGGCCGCTATTTGTGGACTCGTCCATCCAATCAACTAGCGCTCCGTCAGCATTGAATTGAGAGCCGATGTCATCTGAAAACAGATCACAGTAAGATTTGAGGAATGCCAACAACCTCACCCAACACATGATTCAGCAATCCTCCAATCAAGGTCCCAATTGCTCCAATTTTATGCCATCTGGGCCAGCTCACATCATAAATTGGACCTTGCAGAATTCCATACGGCACTGTTAACGAGTTGGCTGCTGGGTCATACCAAGCGTTAACAGCGTGGGCAGGTCCGAAATCATTTCGATCAAACGTTGGTTTAGTCAGTTTTTCAATTGTTTTTCGTTGATTGAAAACGCTGACACTGTAGATATTTTTCTCGAAAGAGACAGCTTTAACAACAGTAAGGCCTTTGTAATGCTCATCTAGTTCTTTGACAGTTTTGCTGTCGTACATTAATTTTTTTGTGAGCTTATCGAGTTTTCCCAAAATTATCTAGAAAGTCAGCTATTAAGATTAATGAGATCAACTTACATTTTTATTCTCCTTGCTTATCCACTCTGCCATGTCTAATCTTCTCTTGAAACTAGCGATGATAGAGTCGATGATGTCAGCCACATCTCTATATATTCGTTGGATGTCTTTTCGATCTTTAGGTGCATTCCGTTCAGGAAAAAGAATATTGGAAGTCAATTCGAAGTACCCAATGGAAAACTCGGCGCATCTTTGGAATACTGGCTCTTTGTCGCCCAAAATAAGTTGCTTCTCGGACAACACAGACATTCCCATGATCTTTGGTTCACTCCTCAGTTCTTCAAAGACATTTTGAATCGAAGAAAATGCCTGACTTTTCGGCAAGAATGCTCCATTTCTGCTGCTCAGAAGTCGGAAGAACAGGTAATTAATCAGATCCTCTGGTGGAACAAGCTTTTCTTTTATGATTTCCTGAACGTTTTTAGCTGTGCTTTGAAGCTTGATGAAATCTTTAACATAATAATCTTTGTCGTCGGCAACATATGCCGACAGGGTATCTGGGAAGTCGATCAGAATCCCTTCAATCAGCGCTTTGAAGTCAAATTCACTTGGCAAATCCTTGAAGAGGTAGTGCTGATGATTGTCACGATAACAATCCGTCAAATTCTTGTTGAATTCTTCTCTTGCGATCAGAACTGCTTCCAATTTAACGATATTTTTAGCAGTCTTTTTAATTGCTTCTTCAAATTTTTTCAGTTCGTCAACAGTCGCATTGAGATATCTGGTCAATCTTTCTATTGCAACCTGAACGGCCTCTTCGTCAGTTGAATTAAAAGGTAGCTGATCTCTGAACAAGTAATTTCCCGGGAGAAGAGTTAAGGCATAACCTTTTTTTGGATCGATAAAGTTGCTGTTAACTTGTAGAGAAATGATCGACGCTTCTCCAAATTTCGCAAACATAAAACCCATGGCTTTTCCAATAGCATTGCTTGATGGATATTCAGAAACATCTTTTCCATCTTTCAGGGGGAACGGTAGGCCAGTATATTCCATAAACTGGTCGATTACTTCTTTAACCACCTCTCCAGTTGCTCCAGGATTTTTTTCAAATGCTCTACAGCTCTGATAGAAGTTGTAATGCTGTTTGATGGAGTGATAGTCGTATCCGTCGGCAGTCCGTATTGAAAACATTAGATTATCCATCTGTTGGGTCCGAATTCTTGTAAAGTGATCGTCTCCTTTGAAGTTACCACAAGTGTAGTTGTACAAATCTTGACAAGCCCAATACGACGTATTGACAATGCTATTGTAGTGATTTGCGCATTCATCGTATCCTTTAGAGTCACTCGTTGGAATTGCGTCGGGAATATTGATGGAAGGAACGTCTGGTTCGACCTCGTTTGGATTACGGACTTCAGAGTCCCAGAGCTGTAAAAAAAATAATCTTGGTATAATATCAAAAAATCAAAAGAAACTTTGAGATCTCCCTCGTTTGTGTAGTTTTTGGATAAACTTACGTGGACTCTATCCTTTTTTCCGTACTCATTATTCCTTGGGCAATTAAATGCATCGCTGAAAGCTCCAACATTTTCCAACGACCTCTCCAGATACTGCTCATTCCCTACATGGCCGGAAGGCTCCTGCAACTCCCCACAATATCTCTGTCCGTAGATAAAATAAAACAATTGTTGAGTTGTAAACAATTCCATGAAGTCATCAGGCAGATTTTGGTCCCATCCGTAGAAGTTATCCCAGCTTTTCAATGCTTCCGAGGCCAGCAAAAGCCCGGTATGAGTTGAAACAACATTTTCCTCTATCATGTTTCTTGTGTATCCAATCGAATGAAAAGAATTTACATTGTAAATTTTGCTACGCAGTAAATCCATGGTAGATTTCTGGATCCAGTATCCGAGCTGACCATTGGCATCAAATTCAATGCCTAAGCGACCAAACAATCGGCCGATTCCTTTGCCCATTTCAAACGCGAGAAAAGCCCAAGTCCAAGCTCGAGGATTCTCCTTGTGATATATTGGATCTGTCAGATATGATAGGGGAATTTGGATAACGTTCTTTTCGAAATTGGCGGTGATTTCTCGGTGACAAATTTCTTCATGAACTTCTTGTTGCTCTCCGGATTCATCTAGCTTCAACTGCTTTTGTCTCAGCCCTTTTTTGAAATTGTTAATTGCCAAATACCAATCCGTTGTCGTCTTCAGATCATCCGTCTTTAAACCTTCGTATGCTTGCTTCAGTTTCTCATCATCCAGTATCCAATCAGCGACGCCGAAGGTAGCCGACACCTTTCTGGCTTTATGAATAAGCTTGCCCCGGTCTTGCAAAGGCGCCCAAGAAAGTTGAATCAAAAAAGATTCAAAGGATTGTTTCAAAGCTTCAAAGATTTGTCCAACCTCTCTTTGTGCTGTCCGCAGGTCATTGATATTGCTGTAGATTTCGTCGATCGCTGCTCTGGTATAAACTAGAGGCAGTAACTCTTCGATCACTTCGCTGCACACAGCAGATTTTTCATTATCGGTAGCGCCATTATCAATGGAATCTTTCCAAGGATTATTGAGAATTCCTCTCAACTTCTCGCTCATTTTCCATCTTTTGCTTGGGATCAAATATTGATATTGGATCAAGAGCCGTAAATACAAGTAATTAATTATCTGTGGCTGTTTAATATGCTGCATCACTTTTCGAAGTCCGTCATCGTCTTGTATAACAATTGTAGATTTAAGTGAGATCAGTTCGGATTTTGCAAATCCAATTTTCTTCAGGTATTCATTATAATCCTCGAGATGATACATAAGGCCGGCTTCTGAGGCATATGAAGAGTACTGTAAGTCCTTTACCGTTGTCTCTCGCTGCTGCTCAATTCGCCCATTTTTGTTTAGTGAATTTTGATACCAAGACTTTTCAACTTCCATTAGTTGGATGAGATCTGAGCTGTCGTAGAAGTCCTCCTCATTTTGATACACGTATCCGAGTTTTTCAAAAAGAATGCCACCAAGATCACTCAACAATGGCTGACTTTCTTTGTCGTAGGTCTCATAGAACTCAATCTTAAAGATACGATCCGCTGGGGCCATAGTAAGAACGTAAGGTTTACCAACGAATCTTTTTGCCGTGCTTGGCTGAACATCCAGCTTGAAAAAAGGATTAATACCGTGGTATGTTGAGAGGTAGAAAAGCGCTTTTCCAAGCTGTTCTCGGCTAACTTTAACCCGAGTGATGTTGTTAGCCAGTGGGAAGGGAGTGCCAATGATGTTGGCAAAGTCATCAAAAATCTTACGAATTTGTGTAGGGCCATCTGATTTGGTCGATTTGCAGGCGTCAAAAAGAGCCTTGGCTTTGTCAAGTGGGGCCTAAATGCATATAAATATGGACTTAATTTAGTTACCTTCAGATCGTCTCTTCTTAGTCGTCCGATGACAGCGTCTTGAACTCTTTTTCTTGCTTCTTTTCCGGGATCAATTACTTCTCCATTTCCGCAAGAGTACTTGTAAAAATCATTACATGGTTTATAACCAATATCCAGATGGGCAGATAACTTTTCAGCTATTTGTTTGAACTGCTGACTTGATTTTCTTGGCTTTGAAGCAATTTTAACTGACGGAGCAAACGGCGGAAAAGACGGTAAAGATTTTGCTGAAAATTGAGCGCTAATATGGCTTGAAGAAAGATAATATGATAATATGTGTGCCAATTGCTCTTACTAGGCCTCAGCTTGCTGGTCCAAACGTCACATCGCTCTTCCCGTTTTGGAGCATATTTACTGCCACTCGGGCAGTTGAAATCGGCCTTGAAAGATGGGAAATTTTGGAGGGCTCCATGGACTACATATGTTTGTTGGGATTTGATGGAAAATTTACATTGAGATCTCGCATAGTAGGCAAAGAAAACTTGTTGATGATTCAGATGTTGGAGACGCTCGTCTGGCAGCCTAGGCTCGTCTCCATGGCCATCTCTATGATTTTCGAAGGCATTGTACGCAGCGTGGAGTGCTGTAATAAACATAGGATTATATGAATCATCGGGTAAAATCTTATTTCAATTTTCCTCTTGTTTACCTGCGTATTTTGCAAGTAATTCCTCGCCGGCTTGCTCAATAACAATCTCTTTGTTTTCGCTACAAAATTTATTGCTTTGATCAGCGACGCATTTCCTCATCTCCTGATATTTTTCCTTTCCTTCCTCATTAATCCAAGTCCTTAGGGTTCCAAGATAGTCAAACCTTTGACCATTGCTATTCAAGGCTTCGAACATTTGGCCAGCAATCACCACTCCGAGCGCTCCGTAATTGGCTGATGCGGAAAAATGATCGTCGTAGAAGGGGCGTTGTAATAACCCGTATGGAATGAAAATCGAATTGTCTTTAACATTGTAACTAGGGCTTGTTGAATACGTAGGATATGGTATAGAGTCTCGATCCTTCTCCCGCATGAGAAGTTTGTTGAATTCGCGTTGTTTCACGAAAACTCGACGAAGTGAAGCTTGTTCTTGGAATGTGCTTATTGCTAGAAATATTATCATAGTCCTCTTGTTTTAATTTACAGTACAAGGAAAAATGTCAAAATTATAAACGCAAAAATCTCGGCAAGTCATGCGTTAAGGAAAAAAAGTCCATAGGAAAAAGAGTTTTGCGCTCAAAGTTCCACTCAACGAACAATTTTACTTTATCCCAGTTTGACATGCGGCCTAACAGAGAAAAACGATATCTAATTGTAACTTACGGGTATTCAACTCCATGTACTTTTCATCCAGCTTCTTATCATCTTCAATCCATTCAGGATATCCAATATTTATTGTCATATACTTGATCTTGTCGGTGGCTGCCTTTTTACTTTCCAATGATAACCATTCAATGGCTTCTATCTGTGCCTGCGAATAAAATAATACCCCTCTCCAACCGTCATAACTTACAATAACCGCGTTTGATACTCTTTCAGCGATCGTTGCAGCGTTCTTCGCAGATTCCTTTCTCTTATCCGGGTTAGAGATCTCATCGACAAAAAGCCGACTGGCGATATCCGGCATCCAAGTAACAACATGTTCAACACATCCATTTTTGATATCATTATCATTTGCATCCACTTTAACGTTTGGGAAATAATCTTCTAACTCCAAAAGCAGTCGGTAGTTCAGGTAATTCAATAAGATTCTAGGGTTTGACTTTCGTACAAAGTCATCTAATCGTCGAAAGGCTTTGGGTTCCATTAGGACAAAATCATAGCCAGAAGTAATCAGATTCTTGACGTTTTGATTCACATTCCTGGAGAGGGCTTCCAAATAATCTTTGAAGTAGAAGATTAGGTCGTTGTAGCGGCTTTCTGTTTGGAGATTGTAGAGACTGAAAAATGTTTCCAACTACGGATACAAACAAGGTTCAAAATATTTGCTAGATCAGCAATGCGATGCTAATATTCGCAGGAATACATTCACTTTCTCTACATATAAGTTATCTACTCAATACTTAATAAGTATATAATTATACTTGCCACTTTAGATACTACAATATTTCCTTACGTTGAATAGTCCCTCTTCTCCTCATCTGAATTAACGGTCAGCGCAATATGACGCTCAAATTCGATAACATCGTCAATATCTTTGTCCAACACATCTTCCTCATACGTCTTGTCCAATATTCTTGCACTTTCCACAACCAACCATTTAATTTTTTCGGCGTAGCTCTTCTTCTTATTTTCCCAGTCCTCCTTGTAATATGCCTGCGGATAAAATGTTTTTGCCTGATCAATGAACAGTTTGTATACTGGTTGGCGTCTCTTTGGTTCGTTGTATGGATGCGGCCATGTGGTGTCGATTTTGTAGTTGATAAAAGTATTCACGTCGTAGTAAGTGCTAATTTGACCGAGAAGTTTTCCAAAATTGCGTGGAGTTGGCCTGACGTAAAAGTCTGTCGTGTTAAATGATGGGAACTCCAGCTTGATTACAAGAGAGTTGAATTCGAAAAGATCACGGATTCCTTCGTCGCTTCGTGGATATTTTTCGGAGTCTTTTGCGGCGTTGACGCAAAACCTATAAGCTTCACGAATCCGTTTGGCATACGGCTTTTCCTGGAACAAAATTTAAATTTGTTAAAAAAACTTTTTTATATCAAGACTCATGTAATAATAATTCCCTACGTCATTCCGCTCCAACGCCGTTAGAAAGACCTTGAGGTTCTCCTTCTCCAAGTTCTCAAAAGTTACTGTCGTTTCATCGGTTTGGTCACATACATACTCGTAAAAGTTATTGCACGGCTCATAAGTAAAATTTCCCAATTTCAGAAGATCGGTAACGATGAAGTTATAGGCATCGTACTTTTCGGTATCATTGCTGATCATCTTTGGGAGCTCTATGTGAAGACCGTTGTCTTTGTTTTTGTCTGTATCATCTCTTTTTTTATCTTTGTCTTTTTCCTTGTCCTCATCCGGTATCGCTGAAAAAAACAAGATATTGAGCTTTCCGAGAAAACGTTGATGGTTTTCGGATCAAAGCGTCGATACGTAGCAAAAAATATATATTGGCATTTCGACTCACGAGAGTTGGTTGTTGCGCTTGGCGCTTCCTTAGTGGTACTTATGGAACCTTTCTCATCACTGTTACCTTTATTGACCTCCACAAAAGTAGCAATTGACAATGCAAAAACAGTCAGTGCAAATACCACAATAATTGCCAAAATACCGAATTTGGCCTTGTCGACCGTTGACAATTTGGCTGTCATTCCGGATAGCTTTCTAATTCCATTGAGTCGCTTTAAATACAGCAGTAAAGGTATTAAACCACACCTTTGTTAATAAACGATAATTTGTATAATTCGAACTCTAATCGCTTTACACTGATTAGCTAATGAGACATCTCTGTTGATAGTGAAATAATCCCACATCCCGGCAGATTTATCATTCCTTATCGCCTGGTTAAGTAAGGTTTGTGAGCACAATCATAAAAATGTAGCGGCCATAATACAACTTTTAAACAGAGGTAACGCAAAGAATGCGCTGATATAAACCAAAACAGAAAATGGAATGATAAAGGTGAAAAATAAGATGATTCTGTAATTTGGGAAAAAACACCATGATAATGGATTGTGGGTATAGGTAAGACTCCAAAGGTTACCAAGGGTAGGCATTTGACCATAAGTCGTTTTAGCAGTGGTTTATTCGTCTCAAACATTCAAATTTTATTTTTTTGAGTTCTTAAGCCTATTTCATCAATTATCACTGTATTTTGCGGCGCGTTCCTTGTCGATGGTCCATGCCGGGAGAATGCTACGAAAGTTACACCAATTTTTAAAGTGCAGTTATAATTATTAGAGAACCTGTGTTTTTGCTATCTTCTCGAGTATTTGAAAACGAAGGCTTTGCGGAGTTGCTGAATCCATTGCAATATACTCATTGAATAACTTTATTAACCAAAAACAACGCAAAGGACAACAGAAAAATAATATTAGACAAGATCTCCATCCGGCACCCAGACACTGCAATGCTTATTTGGAGTGTATTGAGCATTGGCCGGGCAGTTAAACGCTTCCCTGAAGGCGGGGTAATTCTGAACTGTTCCCATGACTCTGTAGATCGATGGAGAATGGGGATCCGTGAGAATCTGTTTATGAAGATCCTCTGGCTTGGCATCTTCTTGACACCAAACCTGAGCGAATCCCAAAAAGAACAGTTGATCGTGTGTGAGTTGGCTGAGGACGGGATGAGGAAGTTGAGGCTCTTGACCATTCAAATTGATATGATTCTTGTAGGCACGATAAGCCGCATGAATTCCACCATTGTCGGCAATGTTTTCGCCTTGAGTATTTTCTCCATTCAATCTGGATGGAGTGTATTTGGCGGGGTCTAGGGGCTGGAAAGAGCCGTACTGGTCGACAATGCATTGCGCCATATCCGTGAAATTGCCGCGGACATCTTCGGAGAGGCCGGAGCTATTGCGTTTTCCGATTCCATCCCATTGAATTCCTTCGTCATCTAAAAGCTTGTTTATAGTCGTCATTTTGTCAGTTATTTACAAGAGAAGAATGCGGATACTTTTACCAACATTCAAACAATTATATTTTTGTTTTTAAGGCGTCAAAGGTTTCATAGCAACTTACCAAAGGCATGAGAAAGTTCATGGCCGGTAACCACACCGAGACCTCCATAGTTAACTGAAGTTGGGAAGTAGGCATGGTAAAAGGGCGGTTGAACAATACCCTCAGGCAAAGTCAGTGAGTTGTAGAATGGCTGAAAAGCTCACGATCAGATAATCAAGTTCAATAAAACCAATTGAGGTTTCCGATGTTTTGCTCACCTCATACCAAGCGTTGACAGTTCCAGGCCATTGAATAAAGTCATCTCTATAATTCTTCCCTTCCTCCGTCAAGTAGTTGTATTCATGATGTTTCAAGTCTTGAGTGAGTCGTTTGGTCGTTTCAAAAAAGTCAGTGCCGACTTCAAAGCTCTCATAATACTTGTCCAACTCGTCGTTCTTCAACGAAAACGCCGGATACAACAGATTGATTTGGAGATCTCGAACCTTTCCGTTCAAGAACTCCTTGGACGAGCTGTCGATCCACCTGAGTTCATCCAACATCCCTTGGAACTGATAGCGGATTGCATCGACCATTTTCTTCAACTGATCCCATGCGAATTTCTTATTCTCAGCGGTGGGGAACATATAATCAGCGAAAGCTCTGCCATTGGCATACATCATTTGGAACTGAGTTTTTTGCCCGCAGGTCTGCTCAACGTCCTCTGTAGCCTTACTATTTTCACTTGGAATCCAAGCATCGTTGGCCAAGAGAAGTCGCATATAGAGATAATTAATCAAGGTATCTTGTTCGGCCAAATTGTTGTTGCCAATGTCCTCCCAGAGCTTCTTGAAGGTCGTTGTCCATTTGAATGCAATCTCATAGTCATCGTTGACAACTAACGGTGATGTTTTGCTCAACCTAATCAGTTCTTTGACATATTCATTTGTTTTGAATTGAGGGAATTGGGTTACAGCCTCGCTTAACTTTCTCTTTTCGCAAGTATAAGTCCGCCTCCGAGTCTCGTCAGTAGCATATGGTGCTTTAGCCAATTTCTCCTCAAACTCTGCAAATTTGCTGACATATTCTTTCAGTCTCGCTTCATCAGCATCAGCAGTCGAATCCTCGGTCCTATATACGACCAAGAACTTCTTGAGGACTTTGAGAAGTCGCTCTTCGTATTTCGTTCGTTCGGCTGTCCAGGTCTGCCCTTGATAATATCCCTTACTCATCACCAGCGAGGGCTCGTCCAAATACAACATTTTTGGTTTTTCTCCGGGCCTAGCGGCTCCATCTTCGCCATCAACTTCAATAGACTCGGTAACCAAAGTTTGAACCCCTTCATGGACTTGAAGATATGCGATGGCTTGTTCTAATTTTGACGTCTGTGATCTGTCAGCGGTTTTGTAGAACATAGTCGGCTTGACGGAGTCCCCTCCGAAAGCGGTTTGAAAGGCTTTGAAGGCTTGCAGAGCTTGAGTGCCATTCTCAGTTTTGCTGGGGAAGTCTTTATAGGCGACAACGCATTGATCGTAATATTGTCGGAGCTTTTTCAGAGCAGTTGAAGGCTAAAAATGATATTAGATCTTCTCGTAAACTTTTTCAATCACTCAAAAAAGTCCTTACCTCGGTTTCAACGTTAATATTCTTAATCGCCTTAGCTTGATTATGATAATTCTGCTCTCGAAGCACAGTGAAACTCTTTGGCTTCTTGTAGTTGCCACAAGCGTACTTGAAAAAGTCGTTGCAAGGATCGGCAGTCAAATCCATCGAATAATTGAAGAAATCAGCAGCTGTTTGGAAAGCTTTGCGTTGCGGTTCTGGATAAGTCCGATCGATTTGTTTTTTGTCGCGAATGTTCAACGAAGAAGATTTCACTTGGATAGCTAAAAAGTACGAGTTAGCAACTTTTTTAGAGCACCATAAAACTAAATTTATTCAAAGAACAACTACCTCGTCATAGAAAATGACATCTTAAGCAAACTAATACAATTTTCAAGATCTAAAAACGTACCGCCAGCACCAGTAAAGACTTCACAAGGTTGTTCTGATGTGTAATTACTCTGAGCTGGGCAATTGAATGCCGATTTGAAAGCTCTGTAATTTTGCAATGTTCCTTGAATCCGGAATTCAGCTGGAATTTTTCCAATACTCAGATCGCCAAGAATCAAATTGTCAGCCTTTCTACCCTCACAATACTGTCTAGCATAGCCGAGGAAGAAGTTTTGATCCGGACTGAATTGGCCAAGGAGAAGATCGTTGAATCTTGGATCAGCCCCCTTATTATTTTTAGCCAATTCGTACGCCGTGTAAGCGACATGAACCGCTGAAAAAGAGATATAATTTTGGGAAAGCCGTGCTGAAAAATACGGTAATGAAACAAGAAACCGACCAATATTGTCAGCAACATTTTCATCGATCAATTGATGACTTCCCAGACACTTGTCAGGGTAATTCGTATCTGCCAACGGGCAGAAATTATTGTACTGTTCCTCTAAGCAATCTACAATGCGGCCAAACTCTGCCTTCTCGGCGAACCAATCACCATAACGCCCACTTCCATCAAGCTGGATTCCGAGGGCATCTAAAGTAATATTGGCCATGTGTTTAACACTTTTATAAGACCAAAATTTTTTATATAATTTTTTTACCTAGCGAGTGAGCCAAAACATGAGCAATTCGGACTCCAATGCTTCCATAGTTCACGAAATTGGGGTATTTCGGTTCGAAGAATGGCGACAACACAGATGCCGCGGGGATTGTTAGGGTGTTGGTGAAGCGATCGTAGATTGGGCGGCTCTGGAAATAATTTGATGACAATTTAAAGGCCTTCAAAAACGTCTTTTATCCGAATTGAACACTTGCAAACTCACTTCAGTACCAGTGCCGGCAAACTCGCTTTTAACCGAATCTTTAAACAATTTTTCAAATTTCTTGCCAGTTTTGAATTCGTTGAGCGCAATTTTCTTCAACACAAATAATGAATCTAGAGTGGTCTCATTGAACTCCAAATAATAGCTCTTCAAGGCATCATCCTGAAGACTTTCCAAGTCCCCGATGACATGGATCTTGACATTCTTGACCTTGTCAATGGCTGAAGTTTTAGTTCTCTCTGAAATCCATCCAGCTTGTCGGATATGGACAGAAAATGAATTGATGATATTATTGGCGATTTGAGAGATTTTTCCTTGAATATCATCAAAGACAACGTTGGAGCTTTCAAAATAGGCTTTGGTATGAAGTGGACCGATGATTCTGGTGTCCAGAGCGCAAGTCAACGAGACCAGTTCAGATTTCTTGAGGCTAGAGGAAAGTTCAGAACTTCCTAGACCGTTGAGAATTTCGCTGAAGATATTGTTTGATTTAATGTTACCAATATTGTATTTTAGGGGACTATAATGCCCTTTATCCGCTGGACTTACCGGTTGTCCCACAGAATTCTGAAGTAGAAGTAGTTGGCCAGCTCGTCCCTGCCTACATCAACGCCCTCTTCATTCCAAACATTCAGAATCTTCTTCAGTCCATTCGGATTGCTCACACTCAATTTGTACTCCGTGTTCAACACTGTTTTATCAGCCTCTCCTTCCTTCTTTTCCACTTGTAGGAATTTGGATCTTACAGCTGATGGAGCGCTCTCCAACAACTTTTCAAACAAGACAATCCAATCAATACTTGAATAACTTTCAGGCAAAGCAGTTACATTTACAACGTTCTGCTGCCTGTTCAAGTTAAAGCGACTGGTATCTTCTTGAACAAACGAAGCCAACACGTATTCCAGATGGTAAATTTTTTCGGCTTCGGCTTCATATTCAATTGGATCGTTTTCAGCAACTTCAACGTATTTTTTGAGGACGTCAACAATCTGTCCAGTAATGTGACTCTTTAGAAGAGCCGCAGACCTGGCTTGATACCATGCTCGAGGGAAGATTAGAACATCATCATCTAGTTGAAGAAGATGTGAAGGATACGCGAATTCGGTAGTTTCGAGATTAGGTTCGATTTTGAAATTGATCAGAGATGGCAGGCCATGTTGTGTAGACAAGGTCGCAATTGATTTCTCAATAAATTTCTCATCCAGCTGAGGGTTGCTTGAGAATATTGGGAAGTCAGCGCCGGTATCCTCTTTGAACTTTTTAAAGAGCCCATTCAGTGAAGCCTTTACATCGGCCTTTTCTCCGTTTCGCAAAGCAAGACAAGACTCGTAATATTGCGTGATAATTTCCTTTCGAGGAATATCAATACTTCTATCTTGGAGAGTCCTCTGCACGGTCTCAGCAGCAACTCTGGTCGCCAACTGCTCTTCCGTCTCATCATTGTCAGCGATATTTTTGCACACATAGCCGTAGAAGTCGTTGCAAGGGCTGGATTCCACATCCAACGATTGGAGAAGAAGTTGGCTGACTTCATCGTAGTTGGGATTCTCTTCGGGCGCCTTCTGAGCAACCGGGATATTGAGGGGAGGTAACGTTGTGGTGGTAGTTGGAATTGCCAGAGCTGGAAAGTTTTTCTTGCTTTAGGAGAGACTTACAGGGTTTCACTTCCGAAGTCCATACGTTACAATGTTGGCTTGGTGCATACTTCGATCCAACCTTACAATGGAAGGCGTCTCTAAATGCTGGGAAATTTTGCAACGCCCCGACAACTCTGTACTTCTTGTTCAACGGGCGTTCTGCAGAACAGAATGTCCTTGCAAACGACAGGAAGAAGAGCTGATCGCTTGTAAATTGACCAATGATATCTCCAGGTAATCCTGGATTCGGACCTTTCACTCCGATGGCGTTCCGATAAGCACGATAAGCAGCTTGAAGACCACCTGCGTCGCCAATGTACGTCTCTTTGAATGTTATATCCACACATTCATCTTTTCCATTTCTATGTTCGCAGAAGTTGCCGTATTGTGTTTCAATACAACTGTCCATCTTATTGTATCCTTCGATGGTCTCTTGATCCATCCAAGTGTTAAGGCCACCGACACCATCAAGTTGACGTCCTGCGACACCTGGACACATAAAAAACTGTCATGCTTGCCCATTGGTTTCGCTTACCTAGTGCCGCCGAAACGCCCTGTCCTACAAGACTTCCTAAAGCCCCGTAGTTAACGGCGGCAGGCCAGAAGTTGTCATGTATTGGCTGTTTCAATGCACCCAACGGCAAATCAACCGAGTTTGAAATAAATTGGTAGGAAGGGCTGATTATCGAGTAGAAACTGACCAGGGCTTCATCACGATGGACGTATGTATCTCTCAATAGGTCTAGGCGCTTGCTGCGGCGGAATTGGTCGACGGCATACTTTATAGCATCATATGATTGGAAGGCGTAGAAATTAAGGCCAGCATAATACTCATCAAGATCTTCTTTGGTATCGGAAGCTTTCGGCACTCCAACAACTTTGGCAATTTGGGAGAATTTCGTCTTTGCCCCCTGCAAAAGTATGTGTGTTATGACGATAAAATAAAATTGTTTAATTTTTATCATATAAATGATATTGTAAAAGGATACCTTGAAACTTTGCGATGTCACCCAATCGGCTTGTGCTAATAAACTTTCATATCCAAGAAGAACTGAGTCGATGAGTGTGGCCCCAGCTTCTTGAAGTTTTTGATAATCGTCCGCCGATGCAGCAAGGAATGTTTTAAACCAATAGTTAGAAGCTTCAATGAAGCTATAGCTGGAAAGAGTTACACACACTCCATCATAGGTTCCACGGGCAGCGTTAATTTCTTCTGGATCCAGTGCGAGGTCTGGACGACTAAAAAAATTAAAGAAAGCCGCTGTGGAATCCTCTGAAGCTTTCGTATACAACGGCTGCGGATTTGAGTTGGGTATGTAAGCCCCGTCGTCGGTGTTGATTGCGGCAAAATAGATGTAGTTTAGGATGTCTTTGGCAGGAATTCGTGTCTTTAAATCAGCAAGTGTTGTCAACAGCGTATCTGTGTGTTTATTTGTTTCTTTCAACAAGCCTAGCCGTTTGTCTGTATATCTCGGGATCAGAGCCGGGTGGTCAACCAGAATTCCTTCGATTACACTCTTAAAGTCGATGATATCCGCCCTGAGATCTCTCAGCTTGACTTCTTCTAAAGTGTTTTTTAAATTTGTCTGATCATTGTTTGAAGGCGGCAAAGCTTTCAGCGCGTCATATATATTCTTTTCTATGTCATAGATGGCATTAGCCGCGTCTCTAATGGCCTCAGGGTTGGCTGTCGAGTTGACAGGGAATTCGAGATAGCTGGTAAGCCGTTTTATGACTTGATGTACACCACTTTCTCTGTCGTCATTTCTGATGTAATTCTCCAAAATAAGGCTTCCAGCATTCAATCCAAAAGTCCATCCTTTGTCTGATCGGAAGAAGTTCGGTAATTGCGTCAATACCAACAACACGTTGTTTCCATGCCTTCCATTCAGATAACCGATGGCTTTTCCCATTTGTTGGGCAGATGGCCATTCAAATTTGGTGCTTTCGTCAGCCAATGGGAACGGCAATTTGCTATAGAATTTAAAATCGGTCACCAAATTGTAGACAATAGTGGTATCCTGCTTTCTTTCGGTACTGTTGTAACTCTCAATACATTTCTTAACGTATAACTTCTGAAGTTGGACCGCTTTCGGATCATTTGCCACGCTGATGGGGCGCAAAACAGCTTCTTCAAGTTTTCTTCGGAGTTCTTCGTTCGCTCTGTTAAAGAAGTCTGTGTCAGTAAAGCCGCCACAAGTGTATTCGTAGAAATTCTCGCACGGGTTTTGAGTGGGATCGATGGAGTCGGCAATTTGTTGAGCACATTGCTCGTATTGACGAGATCTGTCTTGTTCTCGATCGGGAATATTCAGGCTTGGAGCTTGTTTGGGAAGTTGAGGGACTCCAACGATGGCTTCTTCCGGCGATTCCCACAGCTGAAATTGAACGTTTTAGTCAGGAAAATGGGGAATATCTACAAAGCTTCCGTGAACGGACTAAGCTTACACTAACGGTTTTCTCAGGCCTCTCCGAGCAGCTGAAAGATCCTCTAAATTCTTTGCTGTTTCCAAGAATTCTCCTCAAATAAAATTTATTGTCGAATTGGTACGCGTTTTCTTCTCGCTGCTTACAGAACCCTTGTGAGGCTACGTAATAGAAGAGTTGAGGGTTTGTGAACTGTGCCAGATACTCATCCGGCAGAGTTCCACTGCTTCCATGGTTGTCAATCCACTTTTCCAAACTCCTTTTAGCCAGTAAAATGGCAGTATTATCGGCGATTAAGTTGTTCTCCAGTGCCTTTACGGCGACTTTTTCGTTGGCAAAGACTGTGAGTAGATCTTCGAAGTCTTTCTGGATTCTATTCTCTGAAGCTGGATCCGTCAATCTGGCCAATTTCCCGTTTTCATTGAATTCCAGACCCTGTCGGTCAAACAGATGGCCAATGGCTCGCCCAACGGCCAAACCAAGGGTACCAAAGGTCCAGACAGCTGGGTTGTTGTCGTCAAAGTACGGAGCTTGCAGATATTCCAACGGAATGTTAATGGCGTTTAGTTCTCGATCAGCAGAAATCTCAGTAACAACATGACGGTTATAGATGATGTTGAAGAATGTTCGATCAAGGCTCCCGCGGTGTAGAAGGCTCAACCTTTTCTCTCTTCTGAACTTGGTCAACTCCTTGGACCACTCGATGAAATTTGTTGGGTTGACACTAAATCCGTTGTATAGTGTTTTTAATACATCTTCGTTAATCGCAAGCTTGGAGACTCCGATGTTTCTGGTGATGCCTTTAACCTTCCGCACAAAGTTTTTGCGGGTTGTTAACGGCATCCAGGACAGCCCGTTGAAGAGGCCTTCAATGGATAGAGCCACGCTTTCTACTATCTGGCCAACTTTCTTTTGCACCTCCTCTAAGTTCGCAGATTTCTCATAGATCTTTTTAAACGCAGCGAGAGCATAAAGATCGGGCAGGGTTTGATGAACAATATCCACGCATATACGATGAGCGTCCTCTTGAATTGGCGGATACGCTTTAGAGTTTAAAGCCTCAGTAATTTCATGCGGCAAATCCAATTTACTTCCAGGGATGACATGTTGATATTTCAAGAGAAGTCGAAGATATAAGTGCGTAACCAATTCTCTGCTTTTGTCATTATCGGCGAGAATCTCATCTAGAAGTTCGCAATCCTCAGCCCAAGCACCTTCATTTTCAATAATAATCTTGAAGCTGTCTGGGAAATCATTTTCGGGCTTGTTGAAAGTCGACTTTATGTTCTTGATATACTCTTGGAATCCAAATTGTCGAGCATAAGGTTGCAGATAGAGATTAGCCAACGTGCGTTCCTTTTGGGTCTCACTTCGTCTTCCATTGTTTTGTTTGAAACTTCTGGAGACATAAGTTTCAATATTGAGAGCTTTTTCGATTTCCGTAATGACTGTGTCCTTGTTGTTGTCGAGTTCTGGGTAAACTGAAATCAATTTGCCTTTAACCAACGTCTCAGCCAGTGTCTTTGAGTATTCAACGGTAGAATTTTTGCCCTTGTAAACGACATTCTTGTAAACAGTGTCTGGAGCGCTCAGCCGGAGATTGTAACTTCTTCCGAAGAGTCCTGTGTTCGGGGCAAAGTCAATATTGTAAAGAACATTAATGTCATGGCTACTGGACAAGTAGAACAACGCTTTGGCCAACGTTTCCGGCGATAAGAATATGCGTCGTGAAGTGTCCAAAGGAGGAAATTCAGCTCCAATGATTTCTTGGAATTCATCAAAGACCGTCTTGAATAGGGTTCCATTCTCGGGCTTTGTGTCCTTGCAACTGTCAAAGAAACGGCGAGCAAGGCGGATTGGATTCTAAAAAAAAGCATTGTTTATTGCATGCCTGAAGAAAATTTCAGCAAAAAATCGACACTTTTTTAAAAAAAACTTACTGGAATGGATGGGTCGTAGAGAACGGCCAAAACATAATCCTCAACGGATTTTCTAGCTTTTTCCAACGGGTTGAACGTGCTCTGCCCTCCACAAGCGTAATTATGAAAGTCATCACAAGCCGCATTGTCCAAGTTCAAGTTCTTTCCAAGCCCTTTGGCAATGTACTTAAACTGTTTGGAGTTGTTTGGAGCCGGCGGATCAATCTTCAATTCAGGATCGATTTTTGGGGGTTCTGGGACACCTCGGACTAAACCATAAAAAATCAGCTATTGACAATGATACAAATCTTCTGCTAGAAAAAGTTTGAAGTATCTACCCGGCTTAACGGCGGACGCCCAGACTTCACAATGATCTTTTGGCGCATACCGAGCTCCAACAGGACAATTGAAGGCAGTTCGGAACGCTGGGAAGTTCTGGACAGTTCCAAAGACTCGATACTTTGATGGGGAATGGGCATCAACCAAAAGTTGACGTTGGAGGTCATCCACCTTTGGAGTAGATTCACACCAAGTTCTGGCAAACGCAATGAAAAAGAGTTGTTCATGACTGAATGCATGGAAGTCGCCGGGCAATCGCGGGTCTTGTCCGTTCATCTCCAAGTGGGCTTGGAAGGCGTTGTAAGCCGCGCGGATACCTGTAATGTGAAAGGAATTAAACGGCTTGGTAGTGCGTGCTATTCTCTTAGAGTTTCCGTATAAGAAAGCTCCTCACCTCCATTGTCAGCAATATTTTCTCCTTGCGTGGCTCTTCCATCAACATGCAAATTCTCCAACGGTTTAAACCCATCGTATTCATCGATAACACACTGTGCCATTTTGTCAAATTTGCTCCTAGATCCAGTATCCATCCACGTTGAGAGTCTTCCAGTTCCATCCCATTGAACCCCATGGTCATCAAATCCATGGGTAAGTTCATGACCAGCGACCACCCCAATAGCTCCGTAATTAAGAGAAGCCGGGTATTTAGGGTCATAGAATGGTCGCTGAAGAATTCCAAATGGCATGGTAATTGAGTTCATTTCTGGTTGATACCAAGCATTTACGATTACAGCGGAACGGCCAAAGTGTTGGCGATCGGCCTTTCTTCGGAGAAGATCATTCCATTGTTGGGTTTGGAGGAATTTACGGAAAGCGACGTCCAGGTCATGGTATTTGGTATTATCTAAATTGGTCGCTGTTTATTTATCGGCAAAGACGGATGGGTTCTTTGAAGGATAAAGTGTTTACCGTTTATCTCAAAACTCAGAGACTCGTAATATTCGTTGAGTTTTGCGTCATCATCAATCCATTCTGGATAAGCAATATTTCTTGTCAAGTACTTGATTTTATCATAAGCGGATTGCTTAGTTTCCGGGGACATCCAGTTAAGTTGGTCGAGTTGTGCCTAAAAGGTAATCTATAGTTAGTTATTGTTAGTGAAACAACGGGCCCTCCGCTCATTAAAGGAATATCTCACCTGGAATCCTACAAGCACATTAGACACCAGCTGCGTCACTTCCTTCTTCATTTGGTCCTTTCCTTTCTGATCCGGATAAACCTCATCAACAAAGATCCGACTAGTCGCCTCAGGCATCCATTTTAGCACCTGCTTCACGCATTTTTCCTCAATTTTACTTTCGTCATCGTCGTCAACAGCTCTCCGATGAGGAATTGGCGATCGTCGACTCACATCGCGCTCAGTTCCCAAATGAAATCCCGAGGTTTTTTCCAACAGTTTCTCAACGAAACTAGCCTTAGGCAACTCGGGGAAATATTGTTCATGCGCCAGGAAGAGTCGGTAATAAATGTAATTGAACAAAACACGAGGGCTGAGGGTATCTTTGTAATAAGTTGTCATTTTTTCAAAGACCTCTGGTTCCATATTAATCGCGACGTAATTGGGATTTCTGAGGATTTTCTGAACCTCGGATGGAGTTGCCTCTTCAGTCGCGGCTTTGGTAAACTCAGCCAGGTCGATGTAGTAGGATGTAATCTCTCCAAGGACGTTGAGGTTGTAAGATCTGAAATGTCAAAGTAAACTCCGGAAGATCGGTCAGAATGGAAGTTCTCCTCTAGCGATGCCAGGTTTTGTCATGCTTCGTGATTTTCCCTTGCTAACATTTAGGAAAACGAATACGTATAATTGTTACCTGCTAAAATTCCTTCTTGTGTTTTTGTCCGTATTAATTTCCAAAGCTAAATGTTTCTCAAACTCAACGACCTCATCAATATCTTTATCCAAAGTCTCATTCTTCACCGTTTTGCCATACAAAACAGCAGCTTGATTAATCAGATTTTTAACTTTTGCCACGTATTTTGGTTTCACTTGATCCCAAATCTTGCTGTAAAAAGTTTCTGGATAATAAGTGTTGATTTGATCGAAGAACAGCCGATATGCTGGCTGATGATGTTTTGGGCGAGGAGTTGGCTCGGGCCAATTAGTGTCTACATCAATATCAACAAAGGTTTTGAGGCCAAAATGTCCAGTAATTCCGCCAATAATTCTAGCCAGGACTTGAGGGTTGGGCTTTTCAAAAGTGGTATCCTCCGATTCCCATCCTGGAAATTGGATTTCCAATCTTTCTTCGGCAAATTTCAGAAGGCCTGTGATCACAGCGCCGTCTTGATGGATCAACTTTTTATCGTTTTGAGCTTTAATGCAAAAATTGAAAGCTTCTCTGGCTTTTACGGCATATCTGTTGCTCTAAAAAGAATGCTTCACTATTAAAGAAAATAAATAATTTTATGTAAAAGTTCAAGAGCCTTCCTTACATTGCTCTTTTTCAGTCCTTTCAAAAAGTTTGTGTTGCTGCTTTTCTGAGCAATGTCAAAACTCATATCGGCTCCGGAATTGGCACAGACATATTCGAAGAAATTGTTGCAAGGATCGTAAGTGAAATTGACAAGAGTCTTTAAATCCGTTGCAAAATCATTGTATGCTTCGTATAAATCGGGTTGAGAGACCGAATCGACAATATTGGGGGATGGAATATGCATGCCGTCATCTTTACCATCCGGCTTTTCAGCTAAAAGCGCAATAAGAACACAAGTCAGTAATTGATAATAAACAACTTATGTCAACTTCTTAACATGCATTTTTTTTAGGGCATGCGTTTGTAAACTTACTTGTCAAATTATCGTCACTTGGTGGTGTGGGTGGTGGGGTTGGCACATTCCTATTTCCACTGTCCTTATCTTCATCATTATGACTATTAACATTAATAAGTGTCACAATGCTCAAAGCCAAAATTGCAACAGCTACAATAAAGATACCGCCTAAGGCGGCGGCCTTTACTTTTTCGATATTCGAAGCCGCCATGGCTTCGAATTTACTGTGATATACTTAATACTACAGTATCTAGTGTCTGCGGTATTTTTGAGTGGGAATATTTAAATCATACGTCTGAAAATAACGTCTTTAGTTGTGAAGATTAAAATTTTACGTTTAAAATGTCAATTACAATTAAAAAATTTTGTTATGTGGTGATTATATAGCAATAATAAAAGCCCAAAAATGAATTTTGCAAATACAAGATCAAAGTCAAGGTTCGAACCCCTCGAAGAACAGTAATCCCCTCAAACAAAGCGGAACATTATAAATCAGAGAAGATGTTATGTCCTTATCTAGCGTAAATACAACTCCAGAGGAAGCCATTGCATCAAATCTTTATCAGTCAAAAAAATGATAAGCACTAATTAAAGCGGAAAGCAAAATGTAGTCCACGAAATGGAACTTATACTTTATAAAATCTCAAATTTCCCAAAATTTAAGGCGCTGCATATCAGGGTATCTTAATTACTCGGATTGGAAATGTGTAAATGCAAGATATAAAGATTAAGCCGGTCCTGTAATCAGAAAAAAGGGTTAGTTACTGTGTGAGGCAAATATTACCAATAAGGCTTTGTGGCCTTGTAGTAAACTATAGTCTATATTTTAGTCATCACAGAATGCTCTTTAGCCTAGCTTAGATTAGTGATTAAGAACATTCCTTACAACATAACTCCTAAATTAAATAAAATAAAAAACCGAGGCGTATGCATGATAAATTTGAAAGAGAAATGTTTTATCTGAAAGAATTCCATTGTATACAGGTTTAGTTTCCTTTATTGCAGTGTTGTAATCTAGTTTCAAAGGCACTGATTGTTGTGTGATATGACAATATATAATAAAAAACCTCGAAAAATCAAAAGGGTGCTACTATGCCCATCAATTTTAAATCAAAATGTATTGCAAAGGCATATAAATTCTTGGTTTATAAGACAGCGATGACTATATGGACACCAAAAGAGCTCTAAAAACAGACTAGCGTCACCAACGCATTTGAAGGTTGATCAACACATCTTCTAAGCAGTATTAGAACCCTGCAACACATTAGATTAAGACTCAACACAAAGCTTCTTAGCAATCAAAGAAATTTTTACTACAGAACAAACAGTCGCTTTTTTTGAGAATGTAATTCAACTATAATTATAAAATTTATGCTTATGACATCTGAAATCTGCTTTAATTTCCTCCCCGCTTATAACCCGCAACTCGTCAAGTAGCCGCCCAACTTATCACAAGCATTTTAGCCCATAATGAAGGGCACTCCCGAAAAATTTGGAAAACCGGCATTATCAAAAGCTTATACACCGAGACCATCACCGTTATCAGAGTTGTATGCGTCAGTGATGTAGATTACGCAACAGAGAAAAAATTGTTGAAAATTTAATTCAAGAAAGACGGTTATAGTTTATATTGGGCCCAAATTGCAATATCACTTAAAATTAAGCTTCAAATAATGGTTTTACGTTGGAATGATAAGGTTGGAGAAGTGAAAGGCTTGCTTCGGTCTGTTGCCAAGCTGACCAAATCATCATGATTAATTGATGTTCAAGCAGCATGTAGAACGTAAATTTTTTGTTGGTGATAAGACTCTTCGAAAGAAAGAACTCTGGATTGTAGACCCTGCTACAGCTACAATTTGTTGTAAAAAGAGATGAATTAGCTATAGTGCTTGGTTCTTTGCATGTGTATGACTTCAAATTGTGATGTGCCTTGTCAGCGGTGTAAATGAAACCTCCACATCAACCAAGCTCATATGTACGAGCTAATGAATCAAGTTTTCAACATTTCTAACAACGATGCCAAAAGTTTTATTTGCAGGTTACAAACATACGACTTCCGGACTCTTCATTGCGGCAACGTTTTTTGAAAGCAGAAAATGAAAACAAATGAATTCAACTTTTTCTACCACTCCGACCGGTCGTTTTCCATATTTACCAATGTTATTACTTGATTGTAGTTTTACTCTGCACATCTTCTCCTACATCCTCATTATTGCTGGGTGTATTGTTACCTCTCCAATTTTTTGGTTTCGGTATTTGGATCTCAAGTAAGTCATTTTTAAATCAAGATATACTTTTGGACGTTATTAAATAACCATTTGCAAAGGAACATTTTAAAATTAAACTTTTATTTCCCCTGTTATCAGTCAATTCCAGAAGCCAAACCTTCAATGTTATCCATCCTGGCATTAAGGGCGTGTCCATAAATAAATTCTTTTCGGTTCGGTGTTTTGGAAAATGGAGTGAATGGAAAATCGTTCAAAAAGAAAATAAAGTAAGATTATATAGTTAAACAGAAAAAATTACATATATTTAGTGCTGACCTAAATTGTCTTATTTAGGAAGTCTGGCAAAGACATCGGAATACCTCAGAATGCAAACTAACTTTGGACGAAGCAAATACAGAATGCCTGGTGGAGCAGGATTTTGAGGACGCGGTAGATGTTGTCGACGTCAATCTGTTGATCTCTAAGAATTACGTTAGTTGAATTTTAAGCAAAAACCTTGCTTTTTCAACACAGAGGAAATGCTCTAGCCCGAATGCACAGCTTTTTTAGACTTGGCTCGGACCTTTAACAACAAAGTCTCGCCTTTACCGCTTTGTAGACAAACTGCCCTTGAATCTTTTTCTCCCATGCCCTGAAAACAAAGTTGAAATAATTTTTGAACTGATGAAAATGTATTTAACAATCTTTGTGGTGGTTTTCAACTATTGCATATCAGACAGTAAAAATTCCGTAACATTTCGTCCTGCAAACCGTAAACGAAAAGATTCAAAGCTGTGATAGTTTTTTGTCTGACGATGAGCTATGTATTATACATATATATATATACACACACTTTCAAACATGATTTCTGAATTATTTCTTTATGCACCTTTCGTGATAATTTAACTTTTTAAATTGTTTCAGATCATCAAGCTTGAGAATCAATTGTCAAGCAGACAAAACGGGTTCTGGATTCGTTGTAGTAATTCTACAACGACCCCTGGCCCACCAGTTCCGGTCCCACTAACTACTGTCCTACCAACTACCGTGACGCAGGCCAATGAAACCGATCCTCCACGAACATCACCTACTACACCAGTTGTGACCCACACGAGTACGAATGGACATATTACAACTACAAAAAAGCAGAATAAAACTCTGAAAAAGTGAACTCCTTGTCAACAGAATTTTGAACGACTGCAGCTTCCGTCCGTCTGTTGCATTGGTGTTATGTAATGTGGTCGCAATAAAGTCTAATGTTGTACTAAATGTGCTTTGAATATTGATTGTAAGATTCGAATGCTGCAAAAACAATTTTGTGATTTTCTTATATTATTTTTAATAGATAATAGAAATAGAAAGTTTTTCCGAAGAAGAAACGTCAAAGGTGTAATGGTAACATCGTGCAAATACAGATGCAATTTTCCGATAAAAGATCTACACACACCGAATTTAGAGGATTTTGGAGCGTCAGGTATCTTCTAATGTACTGTCCTCATCGAATAAACTCTTTATTCTTTCAAGTCCAAGAACTCTGTAACTGTTTAAAGTACTCTTCCGGCCCGTAAACCATCGCAACCCTGCTGGCACCAAGCTCTGGATTCATTGATCTAAATGGGAGATCCCTCAAAATGGAAGTTCTCAGCTCCGGGAACTTTATAATCATAAACACCATGCAAAACAAGTTGTATCCGGCAACCGACATATGCATTAACTATAAAATTTAAGAATAATTGTAGCATATCATCGACAAACGTACGGCTTTCACACACATCATGTTGGTGCCGTCTTCGCTTTCGTTGTTGTAGCCCATAAAATAAACTGAAGCAAAAAAACAAACAGCTCCGGCAACGAGAAGTGCAATTATTAGGCAAAGAAGTCCTTTGACATAACGGAGAACGTACTTTGTCTGTTCAATTTCGTATCGTTCCCTGAGGTTATAGCATTTTCCTTCTTCTTGTTGAACATTTTGATGCAACCGGTAGAATAACTAAACACTTAACTTCTTCAATGAATAAAGGCAGACTTACAACCGCCGCTGACATTACGGAGATTATTGTGACAACAAAAATGGAAAAAGTACTCCATACGGATGAAAGCATATGGGTTATTTTGATGAGACGAAGGTCAAGAGGTACATTCTGGTAGAGATGCCATATGACCCGCATTTTGA
Source organism: Bursaphelenchus mucronatus (assembly GCA_025436335.1). Lineage (NCBI taxonomy): Eukaryota > Metazoa > Nematoda > Chromadorea > Rhabditida > Aphelenchoididae > Bursaphelenchus > Bursaphelenchus mucronatus. The sequence continues at coordinate 3,891,447 of CM046359.1, forward strand.
CTAGGAGTAGGGTAAGAGATACGCAGAACTGAAACATTAAAAGAACGTATTTTTAGGCCAACTTTGTGACAATAAAATTGTAGTTTGATAGGTTAATGAAAGGTTGCTCGCTGAGACAAAAGATAGCATTCCAAAGCCCTTAGAGGGTTCTTTTAATTAAAAGTAATTTGGCATCCTCAGAAACCTTCGCAGATAGCAGAAGACTGTAACTTACATTCACAAACAGCTGACGGTAAGCTGAAGTATCCGTTTTCTCATCATATTTCCCTCTTTCTTTAAACGCAGTAAACCGTTCAATGACAACATGAAGGTATTGAAATTGCAACATAGTCAACTGTAAGTGCGCCACAAACATAATTCCATTACAGAGAAACGCATTCAAATAATGGCCTCCAGCGACAGCCACATATTCGTTCAGAACCAGATATCGGAGACTGTGACATAATGAAATGTAAAGGCAGGAGGCTGTGTAGAAGATCTGAAATCTCAACGTGCTAGAAATTAGAGCAAAAATATGCGCAACAATTGGCGATTTTGTGGGAAAATTTGATTAGAAAGGCTTTGATTTTTGCAATGCCTGTTCTTACGAAACAAGTTTGAAATTCTTAGATCGCTTGTTGCAGAAACCAGCGACAATCAAAGGTTTGAACTTAAACAGTATAAGTTTCACAAAGAATATAAATTCACCAGCGAAACTTGGAAAGAAAATTTTCTCTCTGATATGCTTCAGATTATACGTTTATAGCCTTGCATGCAAAAGTCTTAAAAGCTCCCGGAATACCCGAAAAAGCGCGCGCTAAAACCTTTCATTATTTTATTGGTGAACCAGATACGTAAAGTTCTCGCGCACAATTTTTCCCATAAAAAATTAAATCTGTATGCAAAAACTGCTTTCAAGCCCAAAATTCTTGGAGAACCGCTAAGTCAGTGATATATATAAATATAAATCTTAAACAAACATACACTATTTGCAACTCACCATAATAATCTTCAGATTTTTGCTGATCGTCGAAACCTTTCCCATCTTGAAACAAAAGTAAGTTCCCCATAATAAAGAAACCAAAGAGAAGACGATGTCAGTCTGCCAAAGCATGCTAAAAATGTCCTGTGAGAGAACCATTACAAGTAGATTCTATTGACTACTGTGCCTTCAAATTCATGGAATGGAAATAAATAACAAGACATTTATCTTTCAGAAATTTGTAGCGCCGTACAATTGCCCTAAAATGGTACGAAAACGTTGGAATAAAATGTATTAATTCAGCTTCCTAGGTAATTTTCCAGCGTCGTGAAATTTGTTTAATAGAATCAAAGTATATTTCCTGTGCCGAAATCCTGGACCCATGCTCAGAAAATAAATTTGATTCTCTACGTATAATAATCGTATAATTTGTCGTACAATTAGCCTTTTGTTGTCTGTTGGGAAACCAGTGGTGTTTGAAACCCCCGATATTCAAAATAAATTTTTTATATGTGATATGAAGAAGTCACAGATCACAGTTTCTTTCAACGGATCTTTAGATTATGCCCAATAGGAAGAAAGTCGTTTGAAATAGGCGTCAGTCTCATCTTCAGGCGCTACTTGGTTTGGCCGGATCTCGGGAATGTGCCGATGAAGAAACGGCAAGTCTTTTCTTACAGCTTGTTGCAGTTGAGGGAACTCTCTGACCATATAAATCATGCAGGCAAAGTTGTACATGCATAAGGAGATCATAATCAACTAGAATTTTAATTTACAGAATGAGTGTTTGAAGCTGCTTTGCGTTTTGCAGAAACAACATAGAATTTTGTGTCAAATTTTAAAAAAAATAGAAACTTTTTTTTTAATTTTTTGCATCGAAAGCTACAGCCCTGAAAATTTGTAATAATAATGCTAAAAATCCGCTTACAGCAACCAAACTCTTGACCTCAAATCCGTCTTCGTCCACGTTTTTCCGCCGAACCAAGTAAAATATAACCGCATATTGCAGAACACAGCAAACCAGCAAAATAATAGCCAATGAGAGAAGACTCAAGATGTACTTGAGTACGTACTTTGTTTGCTCAATTTCATATCTCACGTGAAGCGGATAATAAATGATTTCATCCCGTTTTATCATAACATGTAGGCAGTAAAAAAGCTGTAAATTATTAAATTAGTTCAAAAATACATATTACGTAAACAGCTCATAGATTATTTAAGTAACTTACTATAGCAGCAATGGATGTGGTGATGGATGAGACGACAAAGAAGCACACAAAATGGCCCCAGAGGACAGAGTGTGGATGGATCGTCTTAATCAGCCTTTCATCCATCGGTAGGTAGTCGTATTCAATCCAACCGGCGCGCATTCGAAAACACAGCAGGCACAACGAAGCAATCAACTGGAAAGTTTATAAATCGAAGTTGTTACGAAAGACAATTAAAAAAATTGATATTTTTTTTATTTCCGGGATTAAAAAATCCGAATTATTTACTAAAACTCAGATACAATGAAGCCTTATGCATAACAAACAATTTCAAAGGGTTTCCCAGGCGCAAATTTTAAATCTCCGTAAAGCCTTGCTTTAACGAAAAAGTTTTGGTCTGTCGCAAGCACGACAGCTATTTCTTTGTAATTTTGTACACACGTTGGGAATATAGCACATATCAATTCCTCAGTCTTAGCTTGCGTTTTACACACTGAAAGAGTACGCAAAACGCGCAGAGCTTTTATCGACAAAAACATTTTTGGCCATATTTTTGCCAGTTTTGCGCGAGAAAACTCCTTTTTTGTGGAAACATTATTCTAGGATCGTGCACGATAGAAATAGGCGTAAAACTTTTTGCACAAAAATTCGCATTAAAAGGACAAGCTTTCAAGATCAAGAAAGAGATAAAAGTTCTTTATTTCTCCAAGTTCTTACCGCCATCGCAAGCAGGCGAAACGCAAATCCATGTCCAAAGGCTTCGTATTTCCCCTTTAACCTGTAGGCATACAGCCTTTCAATAGCAATTAGCAAATATTTAAACTCCAACATGATGATTAGAAGATGAATGGTTCCCGCAAATCCATGTAATAAATAGGCACGGCCGTAGCTGTCACTAGAAGTTTGATAGTGTTCCCGAGGTATGAAATTGTAAATGGAATGAGCTATCGCCAAGTAGAGGCAAAGTGCCGATGTTGTGGTCTATAAAAAAGTTATTTCAAATCTTCGATAAGTTTGCGGTACTGTTGACCAATTGCCGGGATTTTTTTAAGGAAAGGTGCAATCAAACTTTTGTACAAAAGATCGCAAATAAAAATACTAACAAACAAATTCGTTATAAGAAGGTACATTTGTACGATAGTTCTCTTTTGGCCTATAATTTTAGTAACACCTCTGACACCGTTTGTTGTAGACGGTTTCGCTGTAAAATAGTTTGTTGTACAGAGCTTTTCTGTTGTATTTATCTCAAAATAAAACTCACAAAGATAACTTTTAAGTTCCCGTTGATTGTCGAGACATTGTAAATTTTGTAAACGCCATACACACTTAGAGCCAATGTAACCAGCGATACAACAGGCTCCACAATTCTCACAAAGTTAAAAACTTCCTCAGCATTGGGCCAACTCATTTACGGACTCAGGTTTTGACATCCGGAAACAACAATGTAACCCTTTTCCTAAACGCATGTATGTAGTTATGACGAATGAATCGAATTTTAAAACCCGGTAATGAGAGTAATAAACAGTAATACGGTTACTAATGGACACTTGTTTGTCGCTTTTGACAGGAACGATTTGAGGGCACTCTATGGGATTAAAAAAGAAATAATGAGAGCTTCCGTGTTACGCATCAGAGAACAGACATTATGTAATTAACATATAGTTGCAAAATATTCTGGCTACTGTAAAAAAGCGAGATGGATTTCCGGGAAAACGCTGATATCTAGTACAAATTGTTAATTAGGTTTGGCTGAGCAGGAAATGTAGTTTAAGACGAGAAAATTTCTCTAGACAGACATTGCCATCGCCCAGGTAGCCCACTAGATTAAACCCATAAGATGCGCAAGTATAATAATTAAGAAAATATTTTGATATAATCCGCTTTCTTCATTGTACAAAAGTCTCAAAGATCGTCAGATATTGTATATCACAAAAGTAAATGTGATTCGCATAACGAAAAGTTATATATGTAACAATAAAACGGTTTGTCAAACTGTAGATAATTCCATGTTTGGACGGCTGCTTCCGACCTATAATTTGGCTAAGCCCCTCTGGCTGAATTCCTCGTTACCCACAGACGTATGAGGCAGTCAGAAACCCCCTGGAATCGCCATCATCGCTTTGCGACGGTTGGGGTGTGCGACAGCGGCAAGGCGAGACATTTTGCTGCGACAAATCCAACTTAGCACAGCCTAATATAAAATCCAAAAATAGTTTGATAGAAACCTATAGAAACGCATTTTCACGCATAATAAAACCCATACTACTCGCGCCATAAAGTCCCGACATCGCACGTCAAATCGAAAAAGCAAGAGGAGGGAACTCTTGGCATTTCGTCACAAATATTGGATCTGAGAAAACCTTTTTGACCGATTTCTTGTCTAATTTGGTAAAAAGCAGGTCTTTTTTTGACAAAGTTTACCATTTTCAAGTTATATGGATTCTTTTCAAAGTTCTTTTGACCGGTAATACCTGGGGGGAAATTTAAAAATAATTTTTCCGATAAATATTAGGACGAAAAGCCAATTTGAAGAGTTCCCCTCTCAATTTGACGTGCACCGTGCATTTTTCTCAAATTTTGGCGATTTCCCTTTTACCCAAGCGACATGCACTTTTCCGCGACCGCACTCTAATTTTCGTGCGCGACATCAGAAATAAAATTGTCGGGACTATATGGCGCAAGTATTATATCTATCTTGAAAAGTATTATAACAATCTTTTCAAAGAACATCCAAAACATTCAACGACGCTTGCGTCCAAGAGAGGATGCCGCGAGGGAGAAAACTGTTTCTTTTCCAGCTTCGTGCAGAAAAAACTGATTTCTTGTGGAGACATTATCCTTTCCGGGAGTAACACCGCCAAAAAGTAAGACTAATTAGTGAAAACTCTTTTTTCTCTTTTGAGAAATTTCGAAGGATAAAAAACAGTTCTTCAAAACAAGCTCAATAAAAACGTGTAATTTTGTAGGAAATTTCGCGATTTAATGAGTGCGTGCATCTTTTCAGTTCTTGGTGAAGCCGACATAAAGATCTTTTTCACCTGTGAAGCCTGGTTTTGTTGTTAAGGAGAGGTCTTACAATAAAACGTACCTCTACAATGCATCGGCCAACTTAGAGACTTGTTTTTTTTGAAATGGACAATTAGTTTCGCTGTTATTTCCAAACAAATCGCTAATAAAAATCCCATTCTTTTATGTCGAGTCATCAATCACTTCCCAAAAAATTTGTTTATAAATTACAACCAAGAACTTTGAAGCTGCTTGAAATACATGTCACTTTCCATTTCCGGCGTAACTTGGTTCATCTTTGGCTCAGAAATTCGCCTTTCCAGAAAGGCAAAATCGCGATATATTGCTCTTTGAAGTTGTGGGAAGCCCAGTATCATAAATGCCATACAAGCAAAGTTGTAGACGGACAGAGAGGTCATCAAAATCTAAAAGTTTTCATATATCACATCAGAATAATTTGCATACTGTCTTAATACTTCTAAGTTGATAACTGTAGTCGTTGAGGCCGTCATGATACATGTAATAGAACATCCCCACATAATACAGAACGCAGAAGAAGAGGAGTAGAAATGCCAATCTCACTAAGCTGATGATATATCGGAGGACATGTTTAGTTTGTTTGATTTCGTAGCGTAAACGGAGACAATACGATTTACCCTCGTCTTTTCGAATCGTGACGTGGAGATAGTAAAATATCTAAAAGTGAAGACGTAATTCCAACTACGAATGCGCGAGTTGAAGGGTTCAGTTTACAGGGCCTTACAGATTTCCTTGTGACCAAAAACATCTCAAAATCCTGCTGATTAAGCAAGTTGTTGCAAAAACGCTCTTAAAATTTACAAGTACCCGAGCTTGCAACTTGAGTCTCTTAGAATTGTTACGTAATACGCAATATTACATTGTAATATACAGCAGAAACAAATTATCTGCTTCTGAAAAGCTTTGACTTACCGCTACAGAGAACGACATAGCCATGGATGATATAACAAACATAAAGAAGAGGCCCCAGACTGAAGAATCCACGTGTATCGTCCACATAATCAACTCATCCAGCTGCATTTGTGGATTCATATAAATAATAAACATTACCCGCAGAGTAAATATAATAATCGACGCAAAGAACTGCAAATTTAAAGGTTTTAAGTGACGGTATAAGGACATTAATCTTTAATGCTTGTAGGAAGTAAATCGAGTGTATAATTACAATTTATTTACTTACGCATTTCAAGTATGCTCTAACAATGAAACGGTTGCAGTCTTCATCGTATCGGCTTTTCTTCCTATACGCGTAAAATCTTTCAAGAGCAATTATAACATATTTAAATTCAACCATTATAATTTGAATATGAGCGATTAACATCAACCCATTTAGCGCAACTGCCGACCATCTGTAGTCTTTGTGAACGCAATTGTAATAGTCAGCGGGAATAAAATTGAATAATAGATGGATTATTGAAATGTAAAGGCAAAATGCAGTGCTTATCATCTGAAAAGATTTGGCGTTGACTGTGGAAAAGTGTGACCCCAAATTTTGAAATATCTCTGGCTCATGCCAAGTTTGGCTTTGACTCCAAATTTCGAGGTATATCTTTTCAAAGAAAAAATCATTTTCAACTTTACAAAGCTATCGCCAAAAAACCTCTGATGAATCGCTCGCACAACATTGAACAGCTCCAAGCTCTATTGTAAACTTACAATAATGATTCTCAAATTCCTGCTGATTGTCGGGACTTTCCATATTTTATAGTTAAAATACACACTCAACGCCAGCGTTACAATCGAAGTAATAAGTTCCACATATTTCACAACGACAAACGTATCTTCGGCGTTCGTCATTGTGTCAGAAAATAAAGAAAAGTGCCCGGCGGCATAACTTAGGTAATGGGAAGAAATTAAAAATTAAACAAATAACATTATCAATGAACACAACTTTGTAAGCTCAGGGAGAAAGAAAATAACAGTTTAACACTGCTTTTACATTGAAACCTTAAAACTTTGGTGGCGATTTGTAGTTTTTTTATTTTTAGCTATGACTTTTTAGTCAAGAACTAGGAGTAAAACTTTTCAACCATTCAGCTTTAAGATTCTGATGTGCGTTTATTAAGTTATATGTACAAAAAAAGCACCGTATTTTTGGTATTTTTGCACGTCCTACATTGTTATTATTGAATTCCACTACCTTCGATTAATTCATCGGCATCTTGAAGGGGAAGATGTGTGATTTCATCTACGGAATGACTAATTAGGACTGTTGATTGGTCAACGGAAATGCCTGTAGCTGTTGAAATAGGATGTGGAGTGGAGCTAAGAACATTGTTCTTACATTCACGGGGTTGCGGACTTGGTATGAAGATGAGGTCCGGCTCGGCTTTCTGCAAGGAAAACATTAGGAAAGCAAGCGATTCAGAGCTAAGTTGGTTGCTTTAAAAGGCAGCTCGTATCTCATCAAAACTGAGACAGCCCTTTTGGAACATTCTATGTAAAAAGGAAAACTTTGTATTGCAAAATTTTGCCAAAATTTTCGCGTTTGGTCTTTACCATTTACGTGTTTTGCTATTTACAAATTTACTTTTTCCCTTAACCTTAAACCAAATTAGTCGCATAATATATAATATAATATCATATTCCCTTCATAACAAAATTTTCCCGTAGACTTTGTAAGGGAACAAAACTCACCAAGGCTTCGAGAATCTCATCAGTGGAGGATTTCGCGGAGCTCTTTAATACCTCCTCTTCCCTTTGCACAGTATACTCAATCAAGTCAGTGTCATCGCCGCTGCCTATCTCAATAATCTCATTGCTGTTTTTGGCTTGTGCTCGACGTATTTCTATTCCAATCGAAGTGTAATCCACTGTAGTTGGAGTAACCCTATCATTAGGAATCTCGGAACTCTTCAAAGGCACAGTTTCTTCTTCTTCTTGTTCTGGTATTGACTCGGAAGTCGTTGAAGTCAATTCAGAAACAGTCTCAGTAAGTGGAACGCTATCATTAGGCAAGTTAGTGGAGATAATTTCTCCAGAAAATGACATTGGAGAAACCTCCGTTACATTTATATCAATTTCAACCATTTCAGTCATCGTTTTATTCTCCGCCTCTGCAAATTCCGCAATTTTAGAGGTTGTTGCAGGAAGCTGTGTTTCACTTTCAGTAGAAGCGTCAGGAAGGGCTGTAGACGTATCTTCTTTACTTGTTGCGGCAATAGTCGCATTAGTCTGAGACTCCATAAATGGTTCCATTAGCTCCGCTGTTACAATAGTTTCCGTTTGAGGCGTAGTATTAGAAACTTCGTCTCTAATCGTGATGCGTGTGCTGTTAATCTCTTCTACCTTCTCCCTTTTATCATCATTTAGTATAATAATGTCTCCAACAGTTCCATTATTAACTTCTTTGTCGTCCTCAATCGAGCTCTCAGCTTCAGCCACCCAGTTTTCGTCGGGCATGCCTTCAATCGCAACCTTTTCCTTATCCTTTTCTTCCTTGTCCTTTTCATCTACCTTCTTCTTTATTGGCACCAACTTTTCCCCTGATTTGGGCAATACAGTCTCGTCGATGACTTGAGTTAGTTTCTTCTTTTCATCCGGAACCCTTTGCTGAACCACTCCACTTACTTTCTTTTTGTCATCGTCGATATTAACAGGCTCTTCTTCATCATATTCCTCATTACTTGAGTTGATAAAATTATCAGATTCGTCTGAATTTTTGTCCTTTTCCGAATGGAAAATACTGTGAAAGAAGTTCGAAAAGTAAGCCATGGACTGGCTGAAGATGTTACGCGTGGGTGCTGGCTCATCTAGAATGGGAAATTTTATACGATAAAAGGTATTTTGGCGTTAAACGGAAATGTTTGCTTACCACTACTAAAAGTCAATTTGAAACTTGTAAACAACGACTTTGACCTATACAGTACCAAAACTGTACTTATCGCTGAATTAATATCTTTTTGCTTGATATCGGTTGAGCAAAATCTTGCCCCAGTGGTCCCCAAGTCCTTGTGATACTAAAATAGGCAATTTTTGCATTAAAATTTTCATTATTTCCTTACCTTTATCTCCACATAGCTATTCTGACAGGGTTGAGACTCAAAAATGAACAATTTCTCCCAATGCAACCGTATTTTTACTCCTTCTTTGGCCTTGATCAAAAAATTACACTCTCCTTTTCCCTCAAAACTCAAGGTTTTTATCTCGGAAGTTGCTGTGTGATATAACCTTCCACATTTTGATTCAGTTCTCACTGGCTTGCTACATTTTTGGCCGCTGAGGCCACTGGGACAACGGCATTTTGAGCAGTCTTTGGGGTCAGTATACCCGGAATATTGGCAGTCCAACTTGAGGAGACAACGGACTAAAACATGATGATTTTACAACACCGATGGCAATGTTCAAACAGTTACTTACAAGGGCAATAAGCCAGATTAATCTTTTTTACATCATTAAAAGTGAGCTCCTGTCTTTGTCCCATTGTCATCTGATAATTGGGATCAATCGCTCGAATGGAAGGATGCCCATTATACGAAAAACTCTGTAAAATACGTCGTCTCCTGTGATGTATGGAATATAAGAACGTACATATTGATCATAATGCATAACGGAGCCAACATCATAGGGAACAGACAAAGTCGTCATGGACTCTGGATCTTGTTTCGTAAATTGACTGAGAAAGCCGACATGGATGTTCTTTGGAGCGATATTGATATGACCATCGCGGTCATAACGACCTTGCTCATGAAAGAAGCCAAGGGTGTGGCCTGAAAGTAAAATACGATTAGATGAGCCTGTTCATCCGTTTCTCACCAATTTCATGCGCTACGATGTATGGATTCTCACAGCCTCGGCCAATTGATATGTATTGACCATTTATTGAGCTTTTGCCGACATTGGAATAGCAACTGAAATGTAGTTTTTGTTTGTAAAATACGACATCCGGATCGCTTTTAGTCTATGTCATTTAGCGTCTAATACTCTTACCCCGAGCCTTTAATAAAGACAATATGCGGCTGCAAAAGTCCTCCAGTTTTTTCTTCAAATTCAAGGCAAGTTGCATCAGTCCAGGCCTTGATTCCGGCTTCGATCAGTGTTCTGTTGGCTGAATAATATATAAATAAGCTTTACAGTGTCATAGATATGCCACATACGTCCTCTCTCTGGATGAATTCTATACGGAATTCTCATCTCAGTCCATCTCGAGATAATATTTGAAGTTAATGTTCTTTTAAACCGATTTCTCATCATAAGTTCCGGCTTTCCAATGTCTTTCAAAAATAGTTGATGCTCTACGTTCCTAGAATACAAATTTCTCTACTCAAATTAAAGTAATTTACATCACAATTTCGTCCATCTGTTTGGAAGTCAACAACATATCCCCTTCAAAGAGAAAAGGCTTCTCCTCAGGTTTATCTTGACTTGCCAACACTCTCTGAGGATTTCCGTGTTCATCGTGGGCGGCAAATAAATCGTCGAGATATGGAATGGAACTTGGAGATTTCACCTGGAATAAATTTTTGCAGGAACGATCGGACTAAATTTGAAAAACATAACGTTTGTAAAATCGACAAAAGTGTGCTTACTTCCTCAACATCCAAAAGTTTCCCTTCAATAAAGTTTAGACGATTCATAGCTCGAAGAAATCGTTGAACCGATTGATGAGTTGCCCCGCTGTCATCTCGAACCAAGTCATCGTAGAAGTGCCGCTAAATTTTTATGTAATTTTTAAAGTCAGGAAGTATATTTGTTTGAGATAGAATGTCATGGTACGAGCTTAAAGATTAGGAAATCATATTTAGAAATTTTTTAGAAACATAATTTTTTAGGTAAAAAATATTTCGACTGAACCAGCAAAACGTAAGTAAAAATTTGTAGAAGTTGATATGCGACCTTTGAAAACTACGCAGGCAAAATTTGAAAATGATCTAACAGTCGCATGCCAGGCTTCCCTCTTGTAAATAGCTTTAAATTTTTAAATTTTGTCAATTTGAAAATATAATTCAAAAAGAACTAGTAGCTCTGTTTTAATTATTACAGTCAAAGACTTACCGCGTTTCCTACAACTGCCAAAATCCCCAGAAAGATCCACCTCCTCAAAATCATAATGCCAACAATGCAATCGAGTTACGCAATCAGTCCCTCTGGTCACGCTGAAACCCATAAAATCCAGGTGGCAATCCCAATGTTTCTGCACCGGTGAGCTTCAGCAACAGCTTGACAGTCACTTAAAAAGTCGACCTCTTTAACGGGACCTGCATATCACTCGAAAATCAAATCGAATCCCGAATCGCCCTCAAAAAAGGCGGAGGTTTAGCGCGCTTATTCCTTTTTGATGACCTTGACAAATTTTTATTGAATTTCTTAAAAATACAAGATGCTCGAGATGGGATGGACGAGCTTCCAAACGGTTGTATAGCTATGGCAAACAATATTACTCATGATAAAAGCGATTATATTATACATACATTATACTTGATTCAAAAACTAATGTCGACCTGAGTTTTTTTCAGCCCGTCCTTTTTGTACTGTTAAGTTTTGAGTTGTTTATTCGACTAGAGACCTCAACTTGTCCTTGTCAGGCTCATGTTGCGTAAAAACCGCACCTTATTTTAGTGGGAATACCTCTGAAGACAAAGGATCATATCTTGATGTTAACCTTGTAAATTGGGCGTCAAACAAACAAAAAAATGTTGTTTTGTTCTCTATGAGATAAAATTATCAATTTATGATCATAAAGCTATTCAAATTGAATAAAGGATACCTTATTCTGTACGTCTTACCACGAAAACAAATACTTGCCAGCAAATCTTGGTATAACGTTTTTTCCAGGTTTGCAGACAATTTACCGACTACTTGACGACAAAATCGATGTTTCTTACACGTTTCTTTCCTCTGTAAATTTTTCTTCGTTATTTACTTTCTGTAATTTTCAACTTTCCGAATTTTATTTTAAAATTTTGTTATTTTAGTGAAACTTGGTGCGGATGGCGGCGGTTGAGCCTGGTTCCGGAGGAGATGCCAACCTCACGAAGAAAATGGCTGACGCCATTATCCAAGACCGAGCTGCGCAGAAGGCAGAGGAAATTGAGGGCAGACCAGCTGCATCTAGTCCAATCCATAAGAGAGGTCGACCACCAGCAAAGAAATTCAATCCCAGACGGTTGCCGGATAGGTAAGTAGTTTTTTTGATTTTTTTCTGATCTTTAGAGGACTTGTTTACCTTATTTGACTTTGAAATCCCAAATTTCTACTCAAATCGCTTTTCTGTTGCCTAAATTATGCCATGGATAATATAAACTTTGTTCTAGATGGGAAGAATACTCTCCATACGGCAAGGTGATCGCAGACACTCGTCTTATTGCTTTTAAGACACCATTGAAGCCGGATTTCTTTCAAGGAACAGAGTTGGAGCCGTTTGGAATCGAAGATTTGGTGGAAGCCATGGAAAAACAAAATAAGAAGTTGGGCTTGGTTATTGATCTCACAGCGACCACAAGGTATTATAATCCTGCTGAGTTGGAGCAGTATGGAATCAAATACAAGAAGATATTTTGCCCTGGCCGAGATTTCGACGCTTTGAAGGATTTGGGGGATGAGTTTATGGATACGATCAAAGAGTATTTCATGGAGAATTTACATGATGGTAAGTGGTAAATTGCAGTGCAGTCGGACCGTCACGTTGTGTTCTGTATCACAGACTATTTTCAGATAGTTTGATAGGAGTCCACTGCACACACGGCTTGAATCGGACGGGCTATCTGGTATGTAGATATATGCATGAATGTCTTGGCTGGTCAGTCGATGAGAGTGTTCAGAGTAAGTCATTTTCTTACAACTCCGTCACCCTTTAGGCTATTTAATAAACGAATTTCAGCTTTCAACGCGGCCCGTGGCCATGAAATCGAACGAAAAGAATACATCACCGCCCTTCAATTGAAATGTGAATATCACAACGGCTCATATCGCTGCTGAGTTTGTCTATAAATTATTACACAAGATGAAAAATGCCTCCTCCCCATAAAAATTTTTACATTTGAAGCATTAATTTGAAGTAAAGGCTTATATTGGATATGACTTTGGGTAATTTTTCCCTGTTCAAAATAGGCGAATCTTATGGTTAACCTTGAAAATATTCCCATACATGACTCATCTCGCGCTCAACCCGACGTGAAAATGAGTTCTCATCTGGATCAGGGAACAGGTGTTGTGTTTAGCCCACTTTCATGACACGGATTGGGTGACATTGAACTTGAAAAAACAACACTTTTCATGGATTTGAGTGGGAAAACAGGTGTTTTGTTCAGAGGTTTGTATCGAATTGACCTTAATCTGAGGTCCTTTAGGTAATACGGTGGAAATTCTGCTAAAAAATCGCAATTTTTTCCTAAACTTATGTTGTACTTGATAAAAAAGGATGAATTTCCTGCAAATATTGATGCTTTTGGAGACGAACTATAGCAAAATGACTGTAAAACGTTTGGATACCTCTTATTCTTCTAGAAAATACCAATTATACACCAAAGACGTCGATTATTTACTCTCTAACTATAATTCTCGCGAATGTCCGTGCGTTTCCTCTAAATAATGTTTCGAAATACCCTCGCCCGACTTGTTCGTGTAATTCTCGGCCTGCCGAAAGAGCATGCGAGCGAAAATTTGCATAGGCAAGTGGGGTTTTGTGGCATTCCGTCGAGTTCTGCGCAAGTTCCGTCTTTTTTCGCTTTTCGAGGCGATTTGGAGGCGAAAATCCGAAAAAAATCTCTCTTCCGATCCCCAAAATGGAAGAGTTTTCGATTGGAAGGAAAGTTTTTTTTTGTGAGCAGTTTTGTACGTTTGCGCGCGCGCTGTTTTTTCGATTATATTCGATATTCCGCAAGTGTTTTCGCTTGATATTCGATAAGTGACGCCTTTGGTCGAAATCTCGAGAATTCTGCGCATCATGAGTAATATTTTGACTGGTTGTTTTGAATGGAGATGTGTAAAGGGCAAACAGATGAAGGAAAATGGATTTAGCGTTGCATAGAGCTATTTTTGGATATTATTTAGGAAATTGTCTCATTTACTCGAAGAGAAAAATTGCCGAGCTGTCCAAAATTGATGAAAAATGTTCTAAATGTCAAATTCAGCGTGTTCTTTATTTCTAGCAAGATTTTACGGTTTTTTAATTAATTAGAAGTTTTCGTGGATATTACTTTAGGTTAAAACACACCGTATTACTTTAGCTAATTGGAACGGGGAAAGGGCGTGCTGAGCGTTTGAGAAATATCCTGACAGGTGAAGACTGATGCTTTCTTGGAAGTCTTGCGGAATTGTAAATATTTTTCCGTTTCAAGGACATCTTGATACTAAAATAAGGTTTGTTTTTTGCTTGAGATAAAAAATCGTTTGAGTGGGATGTTGTTTGTTGGATCAGTAGTTTCTGGAAAAGCAAATGGTGCGAACGGCGATTGCAAGTGCTTGAGGATGTTGTTCGGTTTTGCAAGTCAGCTCTTTGATCAGCATGAGATCCAGGTGGATGTGGAAGTAAATCCGAGGTAAACATCCCGATTTATTGCTTTTTCAGATGTTTAAAGTCACGTAAGGTCGAGAATGACTCTCTGGTAAGTGTTTTGAGTTGAATTAGTCTTTGATTTTTAGGAAACCCACGAAAATTTATCAGAATCCAAAATTTTATGCCTGAAATCATTTCCGGGCGTGCTGCACGGTACGTTGCGTTCCTTTGGGATGGGCGAAATAATTTATTGGTGTCAGAATTTATTCGAGGAAAAATTATCGGAACGCCGGCGTCTTGCAATTTGCAAACCAGGTCACCTCGCAAATTGCTTCTTTTGCTGTAATTCATACCAGTTTTTCGTAGTTTTATACAATCAAATGGCTTTTGTTCAATGGTTAAAGCAATGAGTTTTGTGTCTAACGGTCTTTTTTCTTGTTTCTCACAACTAATCCGCTGTTATTAGAGGGAATTTGCATAATTTTGACGTGGAATACATATTATACTGGACATTTTTTGTTACTCACAGAAATTAGTGGTTTTTTTGAACCCCGTCTGGTGGAGAAGACAAACCCACAACTAAAGCGCTTTCTTTTCAAGTCTGACTGCAGTATTCAGCAGGATTTGTCCAAAAATAGGAGTTTTTTGCAAGAAAATCGTTGTTTTTGTTATGGGTTCCGGTGTTTTTTTGGCAGTCGCGACGGGAAAAATCTGTTTTGATTCTTACTTCTTGCCATGTGGTATATTCCAAAAATTTATCAGAAGTTTACAATAAGGTTCCGATTGGGGGCGGGATCTTCCAACTCATGTCTGGTGTAATATCCAAAAATAAGCCGATTTGCTTGGATTGATGCCAAAAGTTTGTTTGGAAAGGATTTTTGCTGGTAAATCGGATTATCAGCCAGCTTTTTACGAATGTTTTTGTTACTTTGGATAATGATTTTTTTATGTTTACTGGCCCTTTTTTATTATGGTAGATAGCTCAGATCCCTTCTCCGTTCATTTCGAAGTGTTTCCCAGCGGTTTACAGTTTGTTTGTTTATCTATTAGAGTATTTACACCCTCCTTAAACTCCAAAGATTAGTCCCGCTTGATATTCCGACACCAAGATCTTCTCATGTGTTTGCGAAACGAACGTAATTTAATTGCCTTTCTTTGAATTTTGAAACTGTCGTCTTATCAGTATTACTATCACCCTTTACGGGAGAGGCCCTCTTATGATTGTTGTTGGAATTCAAATACGTCATTTGGGTGGTTTAATCCATTTAAGGGTTGTTTGTTATTTTTGGTTATATTGACCATGTATAATATCGCGATTTTTCGAAATTTTATTGGGACTTTATCGCGGTTACTGTATTTTTTAGGCTCTAGTGACGCAATTAAATAATTTATGAAGAGTGATGTTGATTTTAGATACTGTCGATTCGATGCCTTGATTATCGGGCATGGTAGCCATCACGTGTGAAAGCTTGCTCCGAATGCAATCAGCAACGGCGGAGGAGTAAGTTCTTATCACCTTATTGCCTTGTCTTAAGATTTAGGACACATTCTTTCACAAATGATGTGTTTGAACATCAATTTCCGCCGACTTGTACACTTAATGCCTAGTTTAATATAAATGGTGACGAATTTTGATAAGATCTTTTTCTAAGCCATTTGAAGTGGCTGAGTGAACTTTGTATAAGCTTTTGCAGGTCGGGTTGACCTTAAACTACAAAAGAATTTTATTGGAATGCTTGAGGGCTTATGGGTGTTATCAATTCGCGAGTGCCCGTAAATGGCTTCGCTTTTTGTTCGGATTTTTTCTATTCCGAAAGCAAAAATTTGGTTATAAACTTGAACAATGTTCTTTATTCTATGAAACGGCCCGAATTATCATAGCCGCACGGCTTTTATAACCGGGAAGTGGATGTTTTTGGTGATAAAGTGGAGCTTTTAAATTTTTACCGCGGTGTTTTGTTTTGCTTTACTTGAAGAGTTGATGTAGGTTCTGATGATGCCCCTTCGAAAGTCTTACTAGAGAGTTTATTCTTGTTCGGAGATTTACCTTATAATCTTATTTTAGGTAATAAATAAGATTTTATTGATTTTTTTTGCTGTTACAGTCAAGAAATTATTTCTTCGTTTTAAGATGTGAAGAACCTCTTGTCCCAATGAACCACGACATGATAGCCGAAACCTCTACGCGAGCTTTAAAGGAAGATGTTTGCCAAATTGTCACCCACCCATCTCCAATCCTAAAACAGAAAGCCAAGAGAGTTGGTGCCTCCTTCAATGCTGTTGGATGTCTGAAATACGTCGATGACTTTGAGATCCTGGAGACGTTAGGTCGAGGATTCTTTGGTGTCGCTTATAAGGTAAGATTTTTACATCACATTATATTATTCGTGGTCTAGGTCCGAGAAAAACGTCAAGGTGATGGAAAATCGGGGCCAACTCCCGTCCTGGTGATGAAAGAACCTCTCATAACGAACTCACAGAGCAGTGTGACGGCGAAGAAGATCGTGTCAGATGAGTATTATGTCCTCAGAAGTCTGAGACATCCAAATATCTTAAAGACAAGAGGAATTTGTGTTCAACAATGTGACTCGGAATGGAAGTTGAATTTGTTGGTTGACTTTTGTGACTCAGGAAGTCTCCAGCAGACGATATTGAACAAGGGTATCGACTTTGATTGGTTTTATCGATGTCATATTGCACTAGACATCTGCTCGGCAATGGATTTTGTCCATCGAAAGGGATTTATGCACAGGGATTTGACCAGTATGGTAAGTGAGGGAATGGTCCATATTGAGAATTTGTTTTGACGATGTTTGGATACTTTTTGAGGGTTTTGAAAAAAATTGTATAAAAACAAGAGACTTCGTAGAAATGATATGCGTATTTTAAAAGTAATTTTTTTAGAATATTCTGCTGCAGTCTCAATTCCGTTCTCATCCAAAGGCAATTGTCGCAGACTTTGGGTTATCGTGTAAAATCCCTCAAAAAGGCGAAGTAAAACAACAAGTCGGAACTCAAAATTGGATGGCCCCGGAGATGCTCATGGAAAGAATTTATGATGAGAAGGTAAGATCTGGATGGCATTTTAGGTATCCGGAGTTTTATTTCGAAAAAGATTTTTTGACGTTTTCTCTTTTTTTTTATATGCAATATAATTTTTGATTTTGATAAGCTATTTTTACATTATATGATTTCAGGCCGATGTCTTCTCATTTGGCATCATTTGTTGTCAGATGATCGCCCGTTTGGACGCGGATCACGATGCTGGGTTGTATAGAACACCTTCGTTTGGTTTGGATTATGTCCGTTTTACTGCTCATTGCCCCTCAGATACTCCGTTGAGTCTTCTGAAAACTGCGTTTTTGTGTTGTTTGGTAAGTGAAAAAAGCGGCAATCAAGAGGTTCTTGCACTTGAAAGACAATAAAAACGATTTGTAACGGTTCACCTTATTTAGCACAAATTTAGTTTTTGTTTTATTTTGAAGTGCATGTTGAGGATGACAAATGTTTTGGGCTGCAGCTTATAACATTTTGTTTTAGTGGAATTCCGAATCTCGCCCTTCATTCAACGAACTCAGCCGTCGTCTCAAAGAAATCCTCCGAACCGATCTCCCAAAACTTGCCGACGCTTTTGCCGCCCATTCCGCCGACCAAATCCGCATCGGCCGCTCACATTCCGACGCAGAAATACGCCCTGCGGTCATTCCAATGTTCTCGACGAGACGTTTTCTGTGTGAAGAGAACTCGATCCCAGAAGGAGTTACAGTATCCGTTGGAGGAATGGAAACGGATCCGCCGACACCGATAGATGAAATTAATCCTTTGAGCAGTGAGGATCTGGATAGGAGACTTAGACAGCTTGCCAAGAATGTCGCAGAGGAGGATCCGGATTATCAGGTAAAAAAATTATATTGTACTTGAAGTCTAGATTTGAGATTTATGAATTTATATTCAACGTATGGGGTTTCGTTTACTGGTGTCTAGAGAAGGCTTGAATATGAATAATGAAATTGATTTCAGGAATCTTCAATGAATCCTTTCTCGAAACACGACCGATATCGATCAATGAGGAAGATCAAACCTGGAGATTTGGCATTCCTGAGGAAATTTAGCACAAAATCCACGGATAAAACTCTGAACGAGCCAATATTGGAGACGGAGGATGCCGAATCAATGGATGAGAAGCCACCATCGTCAAGAAAGACCAGCTTTAAGAGGTGCAGATCGATGCCTCAACTGTTATTTACTTCCACTACGGAATGTAATAGAAGTCCGCCGCTCTTGAAAGTGTCAAAGAGGTCTTTTACACTCGGATTAGGGGAACAGCGGGAGCTGCAAGGAAGAATTACGATGACTTTTAGGTAAAAATTTTAACTAATTATATTGTAGTAGGCAAGATTTTTGAAGTTTGAGTTTTCGGATTTCTTATGGAAAGTGAAGTCTAATATAACTAATGACTGTTTTCAGAGATTACGACATGAAGTTTACCAAATCCACTTCAAAATCTAGTCATCTTCAGTCAGTAAATGATGTGAATATTAGCGCTTCGGACGACTCGATTGACAAGGATCTTTTCCTTTTGGATATTGAACAAGCTGCGAGAGATAATGAAGCCTTAACTGACACACAGTCGGAAGATTCAGTTTATGGATCGAGGGAAAACGGCCTAAATGAATATAAAATGGATCTCAGCGAAAGAATTTCGAAAATTGAAGATGAATTGGAGATGGACAAAGGATATCAAGAGGTAGGTATTATATAATGATTGAAGGTTTAAATTGGGATAATTTCCTTTATTTTTGACTGAATTATATTATAAATGACTTTAGATCCAAGAACAGGCAATTCCGCCAACGTCTCCATTCAAAATGCCTCCGAAATCCAAATCAGTGACATTTTGTGGCCCCAAATCCCCTCAGAGGTCCCCGGCCAAGTCCAAGAAGAACCCGATCCGAAGACTTTCTTCAAATCTGGATACATCTCAGTGCTCAATCTGCTGAAAAGGTCATGGAATTTGAAGGGTTATACATTTTACCTGTTAAAATGTTGTGTAATATGGTATATACAGCGGTCTTAACTTATTATTCTTTCTTTTTATTTAAATTACCTTAAGGCTTTATTTTTGGGGTCTAGAAAACAAAAAAGAAGGAACTTTTGGTGTTTTTGAATGAAAAATTTTTTTGCAATGGCTAAATAGCTTCAATGGGTCTAAAGATTCCGTAAAGTTATTGTATATGAGGAGTCCTTGGACCTACTAAGCTAATTGGTAATAGATTCAAATTTGTCATTTTTATCGGATCACTTGTGGTTGATAAAAGGGTCAAGAAAGAAATCAAGGATCCCTAAATTTGATCTCAAAAGGTATTACCGAGATGTAAAAGGACTGTTGGTTTTGACGGAAGAGTGTTACGCTGGTCTGCTACGGCTCAAAAAAGGGGTACCTCTTTTTTTTCAAAGCCAACAGTTTATTCGTCTTTGGTACCGTTTGATATCAAATTTGGGTTTCTTGGTTTCTTTTAAGACTTTTGTCGACTTGTCTGGGTCGAACTCTGCCCAAATTTTTTGCGTGTCGAATTTTTTCTTTTTTTGAACTCAGTTTTGTAAAATGTCGATAAAGTATCGAATTTTTGGTATTAGGGTAATGACGTCTTACTCTTTCTGTTGTACAGTTTTTTATTTATTTTTTTGGTTACTTTTTTATTTTCTCTCAATTTTTCACTTTTGGTCATCAAAATCCGTGCCTTGAACTCAATGAAGTCTGCCCAAAAAGAAAACAGTTATTTTCTCTTTAACTTTATTGTAAATTAAATTTGTTCTCTTCGTACTGGTTACAATTTCACTACTTAAAAATAAATTTTTTTGGATCAAACTTTGGATTTTTTGTGCTTCAAGATATTTTTTTCCGATTACTGTAAAAGTTGTTTATTTAGATTAACGAGAAATGAAAGTTTAATGGGTACAATAAAAGTTTTTGCCTTTGCAAAGATATATAAAGTAAATTTGTGAAAATTTAATGGACCCGAGTCTTTGAAATGCTTGAAAATTTGATAATCAATATCACAGAGAACTATGTGTTGCAGAAAAAGTGCAAAAATTTGGGAGAATGAGCAAGATGACATTAGAATCATCGGGAGTTACTCGATTAAAAAATTGAAGAATTGGTAAAGAATTTAGAAAACATCAAAATCACGCCGTTTTAAAACAAAATTTTAAAAAGTTAAATGCAACATGCTGTCCACTAAATTTAGAAAACAAAAAACGAAAAACTTTTTCGTATTAAAAATTTCATTATGACGTATTTTCTAGATTTTTTACCAACATCCTTCATTGTAACAAATTTTCGTTTTGAAAAAATGAATACCATTTTGAAAGAAATTGCGAGAGAAATACATAGAAGTAACAAAAAGGTTAGGAAAGTCGTCGATACTCTACATGGTGATCATGAGAATATATCCAACCAACGGGAGATATGGCTTCAACATTGGGCCGATAACAGGTGTCATTAGCATATGATCCACCAACCACCAATACAATCGGAATTGGAAGCGACCCCAACTCAAGGTCAGCCAACTCTTCTCATCGTCAACTTTGACTTCACCTCGATCCATACGTTCACGTGCTTTCTGGACCGCCTGGGGATTACAAGTCCGACCATCGGGCTTAGTAAAATAGAAGCCAAAACGGGCCAATTGTTGGAGTTTTGACCCTCCGTCGGTTTCACAATCGAGCTGAAGAATGTATGGCGGGTCTTTCTGGTCGGTATACATCCATTCCCAACTGTGGCCGATTCTGAAATTTAGAGATCTTTAATGTTGGTTTACTCTACGATAGTCGTAAATATAAATTCAGCAAACAGACGGAAACGTATTTTACAAGCGACTTACTTATGTGAGATGTATTGGCATTTTGGTCTTCCCCATGTATGACATTGATGGATCATGATTCCCATGTCAGGCGCGTACCAATGAGCCAGCTTTCCAGCCATTGCTTCGAAGAACTCCAACGTGTAATTATTCGCGTGGATGAAGAAATTGGCTCCTACAATGTTTTTTAAGTACAACTGTTGGAAAAAGTGGCTATTTTGAGATTCGAACGGCTTCAAAAGATAACGAAGCCACTCTTACTTCCATTTTTTACCCCTCACCCATAACAAAAATTATATTCTTTATGAACTAAAAGTTATGTCACTCAACCTACCATTGACCCATTCAGCTCGTTGGCTTGACTCATCCTTTCCAATCTGATCAAAAAGTCCGTCGAAAGAATGATCATCCTCCAAGTTCAGTTCAAACAAGTTTCTTCTCCAGAAAGTGTCTTGTTGCATCATCCAAAACGATTTTCCCCTTTTCAGCAACGCGATTCCAATGTTGGCACGGAGAAGATAAATTGTTTGATAAGGTCCCTCAGCAAAGGAGAAAGGCTTCTGAAATTTTGAATTGCGATTGGTTTATCTCTTTCGGTTTGAAAATCTTAGTCTGCTGGAAATGACGTATTGTACTTTTTAATTTCCCATCTTTCCTACATATAAAAGCGCATAAACTTACATATAAACTGGGCGTTGGCCAATAAAACTGCCTGACATTTGGCCAATACTCCTTCAAAGTGTCTCTGGCCACAGAGTCGAGTGTAACAAAAATAAATCGATCATGTGCGCCTTTGAACTCCTGTGTGTTACATAAGAAGTTGAACGTCATATTCAACGCATATTGGTTCAACAGAAATATTGCCGGAGGCCGTGTGAATTCCTTGTCCAAAGTCTCAATTAATTCCGCAAATTCGGGCGACCTTTCAATAGTATCCAAACCGACAGTATGCCCGTGTTCCTTGATATATCGCACCGCCGTTGTTGCGCGTTCTGTTTTCCGTAAAACAAGGACTCCAATTACAAACCAAAATATTACCATTCCCGTACAACACCCGCGAAAGAATCGTTTTGGAACCGTTTTTCGAATATATGTGGAAGGAATGACTTGTTTGACGGAGTCATGAATGACATTTTGAAGGTGGTCTTCGAACTGGAAAAGCTGAATTAGCACTTAGAAGAGGTGATTGCTATCAAAAATGCAAAATTAAGTTTATGAGTGAAGCCTCTAAGCTTGGGAAAGACGCATGGGTTGAAAATCGACATACATTTAGAATATTATTTTCTATAGATAAAACATAGATATTCTCGGGTTTTTGTATGTCCTGTTCTCCCTTTTTGGTCTGTTTTCTCGCAAAGTTATATATCCCGGATGGGGTTGGTAACCCAATCAACTTGATTTCTCTTTGATTACTAGGGAATCCTTTATAATCTTTGAATAAAAACTCTTATCATTCGTAGAAATTTGTTTTCTACGTTCCCATTCAAACTTACGCTCTTAGGAGGCTTTGTTTCCCCGACCATTTCCCAATCGTTGTCCGAAGAGTCTACTGACGTCACGTTTCCATTTTCCTTTGACGTTGTCGCTATATTCACAGCTCTTGGCTGCCGTAGCCTTACTTCTGTCTCTGTGGTCATTACACCCAATCTAAAGCCATCAAAATACAATGAGAATACAATTACTAATCAAAGTAAATCCACAATTTTTGTGGACTTATCGCAACACCCGCCATAATATCCATTAATCACGGAGAAAGGGAGTTTTCTAATGCTGTAAATTCTAAAATTATAAAAAAAAATGGGAAATTGGGTCAGAATTTAACCTTGTAGCAGTCTGAGCTCGATGACTTTAATGGGATTTGTCCAAAGCTCTGCAAAACTCCTATAATTTGAATTTGAAACCTTTCAAGCCTTTTTTAATTAGCGAACAGAATATTTAATCAAAAGTTATTCGCAAATTCGCAAAATCTCCTAAAAGAAAAAAGGGATCAGAGGGGATCTGAGACGGTGCACTGATCAAGACGACCTTGATTACAACCCGCCCAAGTTTAAGGCGCGTTTTTGTCGCTAAGTCTTAGAGAATGGACGCAAAGGGGATTCGATACAAATCTCCAGTTTTAGTGACGGTTTAATCCAAAGAAAAATCGCTTTTGTGGAGATGATAGGTCTATTGAAACAGCGAAGAAAGACGGCTGGAAGCATAGTATTTATGTCGGCAAAACAAACTTTTTTAAATTTCAAAAAAAAGCAAAGTAAGATACGGAATAAATGTTCTCCTAAAACCCACAAAATATTGCTCAAAATGATCCATTTTCAAAGGTAAAAACAATAAAATTTCTAGGTCTAAAACTAGGTTAACCATAAACTTTACCTAGTCGGAAATAAAATCGGAAAAACAACTGCCGGATGGAGCTCTGTAAGAGTCAAAGCCTCCTCATTCCTTATTATACGTCAGATCAAATCATATTTCTTACGATCCCGTTTTATGGGAAGAGTCAAGGTGCTACTATCACATTCTGGAAACATATTTCTATATTTATTTACCTACAAAGAGCGCTGAAGATCTTGGATCCCCCTTAAAAGCCGCGGCTAAAATTTTTAGAAATTGATACACCGACAAGCTTCAGAAACATTGCGTAATCTGAAGGTGATTTGCAAGACCCATCGTTAGGTACGACTCTCTCAAATTTAGAAAGTTTTGATGACCCAAAATAATTTCACCGCACAGTCTCTGCTCATTTGCTGCAATCTCAAAATTTATCTAAAAACGTTGCAACTGTCTTCTAAACCAAAAGTTTTGTAAAACCATGCTGGAACTCGTCATACCAAACAAGGAAGCATCTAAATCTCCCTCTAACACCCCCGTTCCTCCCTTTTTAATTCACCGTCCAGCATCTCCGGCTCAAATCGCTTAATTACCCTACGTGCACCCTTTCTTCTGATCGCGTGCACTCGCTCATAATCTCCAAATAATCGCCAGAACATTGTAAGATACCATCGTAAATAAGGAGCAATTTGGAAAAACAAAGAAAACTCATCGAAAACACCTCCTCCTCGTCGAACAAAAATACAAATCAGGACTCAAATTCGAAAATTTAGGCTAATCGAAACAAAAAATGATTTTGTAATTTTTCAAGGACTTAACTCAAGTGTTTTCAAAGGGAAATTTAATAGTTGCAAAACGTTTGAACAAGGAATTTAAAAAAAGGTGTAATAGAGATTCTCAAGAGCGGCTGGGTAATTAATGAGACGTCATCAGAAGGGTTTCAATGATCGGAAAAACGAAAATTGCGAAATTCCTGCGTCTAAAAACGTTAGGTAAAATGGGAAATTATGGAATTTATTTGAAACCGCAATGAAAGTTACGTGTAAAAAAATGTCAGACTTGAAAAACTATGTATAAAGTTCAAATTGAATGTATCTCAACTCATGAAAATTTTAGCGCTTGCTATGCATTTTCAGTGCAGGTATTTAACGATCTTGTTACGAGAGAGTATGTGAAATTTGAAGAGAAATATGAAAAACGATTTTTGATGATTAAATTTCAGGCGAACAAACAAAAAAATTTCCTTTTGTACTTCTAAACTTCCCTAAAACATCAATGGGAAACCTCCGTCAATCTCTGAAACCTTTTCGCTCCCCTTTCGTCCACTGGAACGCCAAAACATTTCAAATCGCCGAAGCCAGCGTCAAATCCGTAAAATCGTCTTCCCCCGCTAACCTTCAAGTCCGATTTGGTTGATGCGCCCGAGGAATAGGATTATTCTTCGGTAATCTCCTATTTTTAACGAATGCATGGTGAAAATATAAAAAATATAATTGGCGTGGTTGGAAAGGGGGGGGGGGGCTGCTTTAAAATAACAAAATGTTTTTGTGGGGTCGGTCAGAAGAGCTGTTCAAAAATCAAAAAAAGCAAAATTTTTTATTGGTTATGATAGTTGCAAAAAGTTTTTATGATTCTCGGCCAACAAAGACGATTTTTGTCGCTATTTTTTGGCAATACCGTTTCGCTGACGAGAATGATTTTTCTCATTGACGGTCTACACATCACTTTTAACTCAAAATGCAATTTTCGAATTAAAGGTCTTTGAATTAAGGGTCTAAATCGGAATGTTTTCCATTTTTTACAAATGTAAAAATCTGTGCGGTGCCAAAGTTAAGGCTTTCACAAACGCTTTGTCACATTCAAACCTTCTTTCAAGTACCATTAAGATTGAAAAAACTAGACTCAAACACTCATAAGTCGTGTCTAACATCTTTTAAGGTCGTTTCCAAAAAAATGACAAAATTGAATCAAAAGCTCAGCCTTCAATCGAATTCCCCAGACATTTTCCCACCACCCTCACCACACGTTCGCGTTTCCAACTAATAAACGGCGTAATGGAGGTCGTTACCAAGCTTTTAACACAAAAACAGCGACTTTATGGGCTAAATTCGGTTCCAGGGGACGCTAGAAAGTTGAAAAATCAAAATGTCCCGCGAAAAACCGCATTCCAGAAAGTCTCCATTTCCAATTAGTCATGTTTCAAAACCATTTACGATTTTGAAAGAAAAAGATTCTTACCTAATTGAAAAAGGGTGTTTACAAAAAAGTTACCGAATGTGAACCGTTTCAGAGGAAGGACCTCTGGTTTATGGTGTCATTACAGATCAACACCACATTGTAACAACAAATAATCATCAATTAATAAGGGTGCGGCTAGCAAATAAATTTTGGAAAGAGTCGGAAAGTTCATGAAAGCAACATGTTCGATGATGGAAAGAGGAATATGCTTTAAGCGAATTCATTGCTGGCAAAAGATAAGACCAAACAATGTTTCTATAGCCGACACTCCAAATCTCAGGCGAAGATCGTTAAATGTCTCGGCTGCACCTGTAAAGCACGAGCAAAAATTTTTAGTAATTCTGCTGTGGCCACGGTTAGTGGTGCTTGTAAGACATAATTCTCGCAGCTCAGAAAATCACTATGTAAAATTAACAAAATATTCCAAAAAAGCATTGCGACCCCCATTATAAAGACCGCGGGATGCTGAAAACTGAAAATCAAAAGTCATTTTAACGATCTTCAATTCTTGTTTGCTGCCAAATCAATTCTCTCATACGACAACCACCAATCCTTGACAACGGAATTTTAAGAAATTCTATAATTTGTCATAGAGTTTATCTTAAAATTAAAATCCCCCTTCCGCCAACCTATAAAGTGATCTGCCCTATCGGAAAAAAAGGAGGAGATGCGCGACCCTTTTTTACCCATATATGTATACATTTATTGATCTGCTGCTTCTCTCAAAACGATTCGGTCGCCGCGATTCGCACCGTTGGCTTCTTTCGAACAAAGAATGAAGAAGGGAGAAGATGAAACGGATACAAAAGAAACGGAAGTTTTCATTTCGAATTTTCCCCAAATTCGATTGCTAATGAATAGGGGTGGGTTGATTGGAGAAGAGCGAGCGATTCATTGGTTAAGATAGTTGATGCAACTTTGCGTAAAGTTGAGGTGATTTAAAGTTGAGGGATTCAATGAAATCTACTAAAATGCAAGTAATAAAAGAAAAATAAAACAGTAATTGAATATATACTATAACATGACAAAACGAATCCATTGAAAAATATTCAGACAAAAAAATTAAGGGAGATGACCTGGAAAGTCCTTGATAGATCTTTGCCAATTTCTCTCATTAAATATTTTTAATTTTTGGTTTTTCGAAATTCTACATTTTTTGTGCTTAAAGCCTCTGCTATTTTTGCAAAGCGCGGGCTAAGAATCTGGGGTATGCCTTAGAAAACTGTGATATTAATTTAAATCCAGTCTTATATGCTGTCTATTTTTTAATACTTTTTTTTTTGTAAAATAGATAACACAACTTTCATTGTTCCATAAACTTTCAGCTTTATCTCCCTAATTTTCATCAAGCCCCCTAAAACAACATTTTTCATCCCCAACAAAAATATCCGATTGCGACGGAAAACTATATAGTAACATTCTCTCCGAAATTAATTCAGCGTTCGTTTAAACATTCTTGACCTGCGAAGAAATCCATTTATTCCGCTCATCCCCCCCCCCCCCTCCCCTTTTTGCACCCTTTCGGGAATTCGTCCGGTCAACAGTTTTGTCGCGCCGAAAAAATAACCAAATTCAAAAAGCGCTGTCTGTACATACACGCGGCGTAACGACCTAACGGCGACGATTTATAGAAAAATTATGGTGTTGAAGAATGTGTTACAAAGAACGTATTGAAAAAAATCATGTGTGGACAAAATACTCTGCAAATTTTAAGCGTATAGTACTCGATGTGTCTCAACGGCTGGGCTCTTGCTTTTCTTCGCAAAAACCGCACATTCTGAAGATTTTAGTTCTAGATTTGCAAGCAAAGCCAACGTAGTCAACAATGTTTTTGCGAGAGCAAATGCACATAAAATGAGCATAATCGGCAATTAAAACGACGTATTTGGCAATGACGTTTTGAATCCATCTTGGGAAAAATTATTTTTTGTGAAATTTGGTTCTGTATGTCGGTAACTTTCCAGAGCCTCTCCAATACAATGGTTGAAAGCCGACAATCGACCGAAAAACATGTTGTTTTGAAACGGCTGAAGATGCGGTGCGCGACTGCGAATAGGCAAGACATTTCGCTGCGACAAATCCACATCGTTTTCCGACAGACTGATAGATTCAACTTGGTCTGTAAATCCTTTGTGCTCAGTGTTTAACCGAAATACCAAACTCAAAAATCACCAATGCAAAATCGCCTCTGTAACAGAACAGAATGATTGCTATCTTTGTGTTTTCGATTTTAATATTTAAAAATCCAATAATCTATTTCAATTTGACTTTTTTAAAGCAGCTGAATGCAAAGGAGTTTGGTCTGTGACACTGACCAGCAAGTTCAACATAATGAAATCTTGTCAACACACGCTGAAAATTTCTCGAAATACTTGGATTTGCATAATTTATAAGTGAAAAGCATAGGTAAACAGGAAAAATATGTGATATAAAAGGGCATTTTAATCCAGCGACAACCAGTCAAGAGTAATTGACCAAAAATCTGAGTTCAAAATGAAATTTGCTTGTGTTTTGGCTGTCGTAGCTGTTGTAATTTACGGAGCGGTTATTGTGGAGGCTGAAACCGCAAGGTAACTATCTGGGCTGAAACAGAAACTGAGATTGTTTTAGGCAATATTGTGAGATGGGCAAAAACTATGTCCTTCAACATCAAGGCTTGCTTTCTAACACCGCCAAGCGCCAACAACTTGTTGACAAAGCCAAAAGCCTTATTCAACAATATGTAAGCAGTTTAGAAACCTTTTACCGCAAGAGCGCGGATAAACAATTGGAGTCGAGTAATGTCATTATGCCAAACGGCGTCTAACCCAAAAATAATGTTTCATTTGGCATTTTTTTAGGAATCTTGAACCGCACTCGGCTCATCACCAGAGCTTATTATACACATATACGACTTACATTTTTAGCCGTCTAAAAATTTGAACAGCGAAAAAGGCGAATTTTTTTATAATAACGTTTCAATCACCAGTAGAAATAAGGCTGAACTCTTTCATACACAAATTTTCAAAAACACGCCAAATTTTTGCTAATTTTTTTTCTTTTATCACAAACATGCTTACAATATACGCCAACAAACGTAACTTTTAGTGTGGAGTGCTAAGCATTTGCAACACGCCCTGCGCCAATACTGCCATCAATTGTTTGAACCGTCAACGTGCTTCCAGCACACTTATCTCCGGCATCGACAATTGCTGCAGCCAGTGTTAATATGCCAAAGTTTGCCCATATAATTACATGTTTATTCCGCGAATAAACTAATCATTATTCTTATTTTTACAATTATATGTATGCTTTTGTTGATATTTTCTGTTACAAGTATGTTACAATTTGGCTTTTACATGGCATTTGTAGAGCCTGGCTCCCAAACTTCTCTTGACGAATTCTCCGCACAATTCAAAGTATTCGCCTTGATGAGTCTTGAAATGGCCGCAATGAACTCCGTCGTCCCACGCCTTCAACGTCACGCTCTTTCCTTTGTCCAATTGGGACAATACAAAGTCCCGGATGTAATCAAACTTGACCAATTTGTCTTCCTTTGTGCAGAGATACAATTGATTTGGTGGAAGATCAAACTTTGCCATTTTTGGAGCGTATTGATCGAAGAATCCGAAAAAGTACAAAAATGTATAGAGCGCGGCACGAGGAATGTGTTCGGGGATGCATTTGAGATAGAATTTATGGTCCGTCTTTTGATCGCGCGGCCACATGAAGAACCGTTGGTTGATGTAATATCGGGGATTGCAGGAAGCATAGGCTGGAGCTCTAAAAAAAAGTTAAATGAGTTGTAGCTTCATAAAGCCATGGAAAGCGTTAGCGTAGACTTAGACTTTTGAACCGGAACTTGCATAAAAGTTTGAAAATTTTGCCAATTTTAGACTTAAAAAGTTTCGGTCGTTTCTGTAAATCGCAAGCTGAAGCCTTGCAAAGTTTTATCAACATCTGCGCGCCAAACTTGGAACTCGTTCCTGTCGCAATTGTAACGGCAAAGCAAGTCGGTTTACGTGCAAAAACCTCTTTTTTAGAATTCAGAAACAGTCCGGATGCAACAGCATTCATTGGCGAATTTCTCGGGAAAATTGTTTACAAAAAAGAAAACTAAACTTACCCATCAATAGCAAACCCTTTGATTTGTTTTCTCTGGGTTTCATTTAGTGCATCGAACAGATAATAAAACAAATATCCTCCATTTTGACTGAATATGTGGAAGATCACAGGGGCATTTGGTTTCTGAGCAACCTTTGGAAGATAGATATTATAAATAAAATTGTGGCCATTGTCACCAGTCATCCAAAAATGTTGGTCATACATCCGCGGGACATGGGTTACAATGTCTGACCTGGAATTTAAAAATTCTATCAAAAATACTGTAGTTCTAATGGCTTGAATAAGCTCATTGGTAGAAATTATAACTTACGTAAATTGGGAATAGTAATCTTTCAACGCGACATAATGCTCCTCCTTGCTGTTGAGGAATCCAAGGATGAAGATGACTGGAGTGCAGTCTTCACAAGATTGCTGGACCAAAGAGGGTTCGTCGATTGTCTCGGACATAGCGCGTAATTGTTACTGGAATGGAGAAAATTACTAGAACGTAAAAACGAAAATATATTTAGATCACGCTTTCAATCGAGAGTTGGAGATTTTCTTAAAACTTTGCGTAGGTTCTCTTCACCAGTATTACATTTATCTGTGAGAAATTTGGCTTGCGCTTTCCAGCCACGGCTGAGATGCTTTCTTGCAACGTCTGTGTTTGCAAGAAAGCACGTGGAACGACAAGTACGAACATAAATTGTGTGATTGTATGCACTAAAAGAGAAAAACATTATATCCGCTATGAAGTATCAATAACAAGACATTTGATATTTTTGATTAAACAAAAGTACAACTTGTTTTTACCTGCTAAACTCCGCGGGTAAGGTTATTGAATTTGATAAGTTATGACCTATTATAAGGGTATATTGCAGACTTGCAAACTCATCCTTTCCACTTTAACTTATTAGGTGAAGTTTAAATTAGCATTTGATTTTGTGGAACCGAAAGGAACCTCTTCAATTGCAAGTCTATATGAACAATACTAAAAGTCCTGGCTGTCTCTGGAAGGGTTACGGTAAAAAAAATATTTTTTTTTTGAGTACATACAAGCCAGTCTAAAAAATGCCCACCGACTTTTGCTGAGCCCAAAACGTTACGTTTCATTTTCAAAAATAAAATCGCCGTACGACCGCGATGCACTTGTTACAATGACGCTTCCCACCACGAGTTGTGTTTATATCAGCTTGGAATGTTTCGTAATGCAAAAAAGAACTCTGTGGTTAGTGACCTTGATAAGGGATCTTTACACTCAAAACGGTAGAATGTTTTAAAAGTTTCATGATTGATCGCTTTCATTGAAATTTACACAATTTTTACCATTAATTTCGATCTTATGGTACTCTATTTTATGTGTTATTCTCCAGTTTTTGCATTGAGAAACAATGTGACACAGTGTTGGAAAAAGCAAGATTTTTTCTAAAATTTTCAGATTTCTTTTAAATTTTACACATATGTCGGGCATAGGCGACGCATTAATTCTTGAAAATGTTAGCTCGTGCTTTGCAGAGACAGCCGAGATATTTAAAGATCTTTGAGGCAAAGAGTCTACGAAAAACGCGGAGAGCGGTCACAGAACAAAAACTTTTTGGCTATATCTTTGTTAGTTTTGGCTGGAAAAAATTGGTTTTTTCTGGATACATTTCTCTCGACGGTAGAAACAGACAGGGAACTTGTTATGCCAAAATTCGCAAAAAGTGTTACACTTTTCCCACCTTTCCACTTAAAAACCTCGGTCGTTTCTTCAAAGTGCGGGGTAGGAGTCTCGTATATATCTTAAAAAATAGTTTAAATTGATCCCAAGTTTTTTTAAAATATATGAACCTTTGCACTTTTCCTCTGTAAGTTTTGGTTATCTTAAACCGGCCAACACGAGTTTATATCAAACGAAAAGGCCTCGGTTACGGTTGACGAACATTACTCTTATTTTTTTGATCGGGCAGGGTCATCGTTTTTCCCTAGCATTGGTTGTAATCACCTATTATTATCGAACGTTTGAGTTCAAGAAGCATTCGTTGAAACTTCTTTCTGCAGCTCAGGTTATTCACAAACGATTGCAAAGCGCCGAAAACGAAGGGAGCATGGGTTCCAAAAGAAAGTCACAAGTTCCAACGCAGAGAATGATATGAAAACAATTTTATTATGACGTAAGATCGCTATGATCACAGTTTCTTTGAGTTTATTGTCTTTGAGGCAATTTTTACATCATTCTTTGTAGTAACCAGAACGAGATTGGCGCACTCACAAAATGAATCTTCAAACTTATGCGCCAGTGTGATACCATCGGCGAATAAAATTTTGTTTTATTAAATTGTTATACGATGAATTATTCAAGCGTTATTACTTCAATTGGAACCCCCAAAGAATCTTGAATATTGTATCCAATTTGCTGATTTTTTCTGGGCATTTATTGCAGCAACTCTCTGGAGCCAACACCCACGTGTTCGTTATGGCCTGAGCTTTAAAGCAGTCGACAACAGCTTGCTCGGATTTGGAGCAACTTGCACGCTTACACTGAAGAAAGTCAATAATAATATAACCAAAGTAACTTACAAGTTGTTTGTACTTCCTTAGAAATGATAAAACAGGTTCGCGCCGTTGAATTTCTGAAACAGACTTGTCGGCAGCCATGACGGCTACACATTGAGCAAACGTAAAAATTGTGGGCTGCGCGTTACTTTGAAGAGCAATCAAGGAAATACCTGCAAACGCAAAAAACGGATTGTAAACTTTTACCATTATAAACATGTACTTGATCAGTGCGAAAAAAATTGTCTTACCAGCAGCTTGATTTGATGGAATGGCTGACTTTCGTTCCCAAGAATCGACAAATCAACGAGCTCTTAGGTACTCTTTGAGCAAATCAAAGAAGAAATTACTGTACGTTCTCATGGCTAATTGTTTAGTCATCACCAAAATTTTTTATTTTGTAAAAAACAAATGAAATATATTGGATCTGTAGTCTTAATCAACGGTACTCGCCCTTTAGCCGTTACAAAATTACCACTTGCGCGACAAAAATAATTTATTCATTGTATTATAGTATTACAAATATTGTCAGCCTTCAGTCAAGATACGGCATAAGCAAAGGTTTAACAGTGACTGCAGCAATTTTCATTGGTGATCAACAATTGTCTGCTGTGTTTCTGAGACTTGACGCAGTTGATCATTCCGTACTCACAAGGGCCACATTTCTGCTGCCGGCACTAAAAAATCTTTCCTTATCGTATATATAATTTGTCAAGTCTATCATTCAAACGGTTTTTGAAGGAACTATGCATACAAGGAGGAACTTACTTGTGCTTCGAGGACGTTGAGAACGTTTTGGCAATCGTATTCACGTCTGGCGTCATTGTTCAAATACTCTTTTATCCCCTTGCTAATAACATTGACTCCTTTCTCACAATGTGCTCTGAAAGAATGTTCCATTAACAAGGGAAGTACTCCAAATGAGACGCTCAGATTTTTTTAAAATTTGGTGCACATGTCAGGCATAGGTCACATATTAATTCCTAAAAATTTTAGCTCGCGTTTTGCCGAGATATTTAAATCTTTGCGGTCGGGAGAGTACGCGAAACCGGGGAACGGTCGTACAGGAAAACACTTTTTGGCTATACCACTCGGCGCAAAAAGTCCTATCGCGCACCGAAATTTTGTCGCACGCCGAAAAAAATGAGAGAAAATTGGGAATCGCGCGCGACGGAAGGCAAAAAATGCAAAATGCACCGTGCAAAATGATGTTTTTGGGTCAAAATGCACTGTGCGAAGCCGTTTTTTCGCGATTTTTGAACCGCACAGTGCAAATTCTCAGGACTTTTTGCGCCGGGTAGTAACTTTGCCAGTTTCGCTTCGAAAACATTATTTTTTGTGGAAACATTACCCGCTATGGTAGAAATGGGCATGAAACTTTTCATACCTAAATTCGCAAAAAAAGTGTTACATTTTCGCCAACTTTTGATCTAAAAATCTCGATCGTTTCTGCAAAGCGCGAGCTATTAGTCTGGCACATGTCTTTGCAAAAATAATACAAAATTTGTGTCAAGTTTTATCCAAAATCTGAGCGTCGCACTTGGGATACTTTCCCCGTAAATTAAATCGGCTGCGCTTGCAAAGCGCGAGCTAAGATTTTCAGGAATTGATTTATGGCCTATCTGACGTGCATGCAAAATTTAATGAAAATCTGAGCATCGCACTCGGGGTACTTCTCTTGTAAAATAAATTTACCTATCCGCTTGACAAATTGAAGAAATCATAACAAAGCCGACTATCGAAAGGAAAACACCACACTTCATTTTCTGAAACAATTGTCAAAATCATATGTATTTGATTTGCTTTATATACTGAAAAAAAATGGAATTACTGAGCGAAAATATTGTAATGTTTTTAATTCTTTTTCAGTTAATGTTGATTCATCGCTTGCAAAAACTGTAATGGTTATTCATACGGAAGTTTGCT
This sequence comes from Bursaphelenchus mucronatus, assembly GCA_025436335.1. Classification (NCBI taxonomy): domain Eukaryota; kingdom Metazoa; phylum Nematoda; class Chromadorea; order Rhabditida; family Aphelenchoididae; genus Bursaphelenchus; species Bursaphelenchus mucronatus. The sequence continues at coordinate 3,926,067 of CM046359.1, forward strand.
GTTTAACAAATAACGTTTGTGTTTCTAAGAAAGATTCTGCAGCTCAGACAGGATCACTTGAAGAAACTGAAGTGTTAATCAACACAAAGATTAGTCGGCGATTTCGGTCAACCAATTGAAGCCAATAATTTTTTTGTTTCAAGTAAATGATTTTTTTTTGCTAAAGTTTTGTTAGGGTCATTTATTTTGCGAATAATATTCAAATTTTCTTAAAATATAAGACACTCAAAAATAAAATTCAATACAAAATTGATCTTCAAATCCTTCTTTGAGTTTTTTACACTTAACGGCGAAAACCCTCGTTTTTGGCCATTTTGTAGAACTTATCCGAACCATTCTGACAATGACTGCAACAGTTGGCTGGAGTGATAACCAACTTGTTGGTGTTGGCTTGGGCCTTTATGCAGTCAATCTGTCCATGTTCGCAAGGTCCACATTGCTTTTTGGTGCACTGAAAAAGGAGAATATGAATTTTGGAAAATTGTAAAGGCAGTCGAGACATTGAACAATATTTGCTAGACAAAAAGAAAACGAAAAGCAAAAACGGCTAAATCTTTTAATTACCGCCGCTTCGTATCCTTTAACAATAACGGCCACTGCAGCGCGTCTTTCAATTGGATTATGGAGGACATTTTGTAGGCTACGTCCTAAAATTTCCATTGACACTTTACAAGGAACTCTGAATAGATATTAATTTTCATAATTTGTAAGATTCAACTTACGCTGTCATCTCTTCATTCAAAGGAACGGCCAACGCTGCTCCAACTAAGCACAACAACACAATGCACTTCATTGTTGACCAAATTCTGATTGTGTGTAGAATTTTGTTTGAATGCCTATTTATTGCAATTACATTTGCTAGATAGAATGGAGGATGCTGTTTTGCGAAGGATAAGTAACAATGTTATGGTTAGTCATTAAAACCAAGCTCTGAGAAAATGAGCAACTTTATTTTGGGAAAATTTGTAATCGTATCGATTCATGTGTTACTGTGTATCTCCATGACTAAGCATTCAACGAAGGACACGTTTATCAATGACTTTGATGAGCAAGAAAGAAACTTTTCTAATAAAAGTATCTTATTGTTAGATCATGTTCACATTAAAGATCCTCAGTACTTAAAGGGTCGTCGCTTTATCAAACTTTTCTGGACATTTGCCATAGGATTTCTCAGAATTTAATAACAATTGCTCCTTGGACACAACATTGCATTAATAAATTATTTTATTTTTTATATCATATGTACATATATATGTTTACAAGAATTACAGATATCTCTCGTCTCTCCGAAGTATTGGAAGCCCTGTTCTTATGCAATTATCACAACACTTGTCGACATTAGCAATCAAACTTCCTTCATCCGTGGCATCTTGAAGGCATTTAATGACTCCGTTTTTGCAGTTCTCACAAATCTTGTCGTTACCCTGCAAAATATTATATGTATACTATGAATTTTTATTTTTGCAGAAATTTCCTTTAATTTTTAATATAAATATAATATCATAAAGACAAATGAGCTCACCATATCTTTTAAACACATAATTGTCATCACACAGTAAAATTCACGACTTACATCGTCTTGCAAAGCTTGGTCACTTAACACCTCGACAGCCATTAGTCTGCAAGTGTCGCTGAAAAATATAGAGCATAAGTTACATACATAACTGCAACAAAAATTACCTGGACATGGCGGCACAAACAAAGCTTGTATATTAAAAAGCAAAACGATCTTATTCTTGTAAAATCTCTATTTTATACCAAAATTTCTGAACAATTGCAACATCCAAAAAATGCTGACTCAGTATGAATCAAAAGAATCGCTGTAATTGCTTTAAACTGGTTCTGTGAACGCTGAGTAGTTCCTAAAGTAACTAATTCATTGTTTTCGTGAAAACTACAGCTTCTGGAGATCGATATCAGAGCAATTTTCTCCTTTAGAATTTTAGGAAATGCATAAATCATGCTGATTCTTGCTAAACGACTAATGAAATAAACATTAAAACGTAATTTATCATATTTTATGTTAAACTTGCGGCTGAAAATTCATACTCTATGTTAAACTTGCGGTTGAAAACTTCGCATATCAAATTTTAAATTTTGGCAAAATGACAAAAATGACGCCATTTTGACGCCAAGTTGACGTCAGATTGAAAAAATCCGTCAAATTAACAAACTGCCCTTATTTTCGTGACAAGACATAAAAAATTGTGGGACATTTTGTTTCCCGCGACGTAAAACAGACCGTTAAAAGTAAATTTTTTTAATGGCTTGGGCTATGCAACGATTCAATTAGCGGATTTTAAATTTCACCCAATTTTCAATGAGCCTGAATCAAGCTTTATTTACCCTTTCAGATGAGTTCCTGTCTAATTATATTGTTTTGAGTCAAAGTCAAAGCGTTCTGAGGGCCAGCAGCAATTGCCTTTGGGGCCAGATTAATTACTGCACAGATATCAGTAGCAACTTTATTAACCATTAAGAAAATGTTATTTAATCGGCAAAACCAAAAGATTGTTCGGCAAAGATGCTGTCGAGGGAGAACGCAGGACAGTGGCTGCAACATTTCTCGGGAGTTACAACCAACTGGCTGGTGTTTTCTTGGGCCTTGAAACAGTCGATCACTCCGTGTTCACAAGGGCCGCATTGCTGTGTTTGGCACTGAAACTTTGTATTTTAAGTCATAACCCAATGTTAAAAGTCTAGCATTAAAGAAGGAAGACGAAGAACTCACGGCACTTTCAAGGAGACGGACAATTAATTTGCAGACGTATTGGCGCTTGAAGTCATCATGCAAATACGGTGCCATTGATTTCCCCGATTTGCTCACTTCTCTGTCGCACTCAGCTCTGAAAGAAAATGGGATTAACTTTCGATATTCAGATTGGAAGAGTTTTACTTTGTCAAGTTTTTTATATGGGCATAGTATGTATTCCAGCTACCTTGTTAAGTTAGGAAAATGAAATACAATATGTTTCAGACATTTGAGGTTTGAACTTATGCCACATTTTGTTGGAGGAAATTTTCAAATATAGATTTAAAATACTTACTTGTGATATGCTTGACATGTCAAAACAATGACAGAAAGACCAATGAGGCAAAAGAGGGTAGCACACTTCATTGTATATAATAAAACACAAATGCTTGGTTGTTATACCCATTTTTAACTTTATTTATATACAAAAAGTTTTGGCAACTTTCAACTATATAATTGCGCGACCAATTAGTCATACTTTGCGATGACTTTGACTTCTAGGTAATACTAGTCAGTATGATTAGTCACATTACGCTCTGCAGGAACACTTACAGCCCTTACATCTTTAATTTTTTGATGGAAAAGCGGTTGCTGAGAAAGCGGTTTCCAAGAGAATTCAGTTAACAAAAAAACAAGTGATTAGTCATCGTTTTTTTCTTTTTTTAGAAAAAGGTGTAATAAGAAAGGAAAAACTGTTTTTGCTGACTTAAAAGGTATCGTAGCAAAAAATGATAAAATGCCTTGTCAACTGTAGAGAAGAGCCAATATATATTTGTCAACTAGAGAAGAGCCAATATATATTTGTCAACTGTAGAGAAGAGCCAATATATATTTGTCAACTGTAGAGAAGAGCCAATATATATTTGTCAACTGTAGAGAAGAGCCAATATATATTTGCCAACTAAAGCACGAGTACTCATCAGACGTCTTTAGCCACAAACACGCAATTTTGCTGACACAAAAAAATCGGCAAAAGCCCTTGGGATGTGACCCTCAGGGAGATATGGCCGTTATCCTCAAGACTTTACAGTCGATACTTGCATTATTTATTAAATTGACTTAAAATTAAACAATCTGGGCTTTTTTATCCAGCGCCGTGCATTGACTACAACATTTTTCCGGGATAAGTACCGGGGTGTTAGTTTCAGCTTGCTCGTTGAAACAGTCAATTGCTCCGTTTACACAAGGACCACAGGGGGGATGTTGGTGGCACTGAAAACGGAGGGAATGAAGCTGAATAGAATTAACATCTGTTGCACACAGCGTTTACAGAAAAAAATATTTGATTTTGGTGCTTTCTTTGATTAACGGTTTGCACTTTGTATCGTATTTTGGATAGACAAATTTATTTAAAAAGTTTGAAGGAAATCTTTATGTCTCCCCACCGGCCGTTTTGCACTTAAACTCATATTTGAACAAGCAGATCCGTCCAACTTACCTCTGCTTTAGCACGGCTTATAAAGATATCACACAACACTTTACGCTGGCTGTCGTTTTCTAGATATGGCTCAATTAGTTGCGCTGCGAGAGTAACACCTTTCTCACAGTTCTCTCTGAATTGTAATATTTGGTTTATATTTTAATTAATTGAACTGAACTTACTTGTCTCCCCCGTAGCATGTAATGACAACAAAAGAAGAGGCCAAAATGAAAATAGTAAAGAGTTTCATTTTTCAAAGCAATGAATTTGATATACAAGAAATACGGTTTTAATAGCAAAAAAATCTATTTGAGTAAAGGTTGAGTCCATTATTCATAAAGAGAGATCGGCGCTTTGGTCGCTACAGTATTCTGATTTGCAACTTTTGTATTTGGAAATTTGAGTGCCATTGGAACATGATGAGCCCTTCAAAATTTAGCGATGCAATGTAATATGTATAATAAACTTTGTGCAAATTTTTGTTTTGAAAACTTCAAAGGCAAAAAATTTATTAAAATTTACTGCAACATAATACAAGTTTTATTCAATTCTTGTTGATGCGGAGGAAGTCGTGATCAAAGAAACTGCCCAAATGTCCTTCCGCCTCTGGGCATTTGGCACAACAATGGTCGGGGGTAAGAACCGATTCTTTGGTATTGGCTTGCTCTTTGAAACAGTCAATTATTCCATAAACGCAAGCGTCACACGGCTGTTTTTTGCACTAAAAATGAGAATTAAAGTTTGTATGGGATCATGACGTCATTGAAACTGTTCTTTGGTCAAGTTTCGGTATTTTATTTATTGCGCGTTTGAAAATTTTAGCTCGGGTTTTGCAGCAACATCCAAGATATGTATTTTGTCAATCTTGTACGGAGAAAATTGATTTTATGTGGAAACGTGGTACTTCCGTAGAAATATGGTCCGAATTTTCATGGAAAAAAGCCCAAAGAACAGTATCCAGTCATCGCCAATTCTTAAAACATAAACCCCGGTTTCTTCTATTATATACAATAGAAAGCTAGCTATCTCGCATATTTCAAGCAAATCTTTGCAAATATTCTAAAAGCACTACAATCAGACGTCTTACAACAGCCAAAGTGTCGTTCACAACTTTGTTGCAAGTATACTGACGCTTTACGTCGTCTTGAAGAAGCGGCTGAATTGTCCTGGCTGTCAAGGTAATCGCATAAGCACATTCAGCTCTGAAATACTGTTGACTTTTCTAAATTAGTTTTACTTTTCTCCTGCATCGTTTTCCAACACTAGAATTGATAACGTCAAAAGAAAAGCAGCAAACCCCTTCATGATTGAAAAAAAATAATGGCAGTAAACGAAGCGTGCTTTATATATTGCATGCCGAACGATTTGAGAGGACCCTTGGAATTTAGCTTTTGCTGCTCACAAGGCGAATCCAATAATTTGGTATTTGGAAATTTAAATGCCATTAGAGTATGATTAGTCCTTCAGAATTTAGCGATGCGAGGTAATATATACATGTGTATAATTCACTTCGTGCAAATTTTTGTTTTGAAAACTTCAAAGGCAAAACATTTATTAAAATTTACTGCAACATAATACAAGTTTTATTCAATTCTTGTTGATGCGGAGGAAGTCGTGATCAAAGAAGTCAGCCAAATGTCCTTCCGCCTCTGGGCATTTAGTACAACAATTGTCGGGGGTAAGAACCAATTCTCTGGTGTTGGCTTGCTTTTTGAAACAGTCAACAATATTATATATGCAAGCGTCACACGGATATTTTTGGCACTAAAATAGGCATTAAAATTTGTGTGCGATCATGACAAACTTCGAGTATTTTTTTTAATTTTGCATTTGTTTGTCATGACGAGGTCGCATGTCGAGTTTTAAAAATTATTTTACATTTGCATATATTTTATCGACCGTTTTTGCAAACAAACCCATTGTCAAAATTCTAAAAGCAGCCAGACGTCTTACCGCAGCTAAAGTGTTGTTCACAAGAGTGTTGCAAAGATACTGACGCTCTGCGTCGTTTTGAAGAAGTGACTTAAGGACCTCGCCTGACGAAATAACCGATGTAGCACATTCAGCTCTGAAATATCGTTGACTCTTGTATAATAAATTGGTTTTACTTTTTTCCAGCATTGGTTTCCAAAACTAACATGGATAAAACCAAAAGAAAAGCAACAAAACCGTTCATGTTTGAAAAGAATATGCAATGACAGTAAACAAAGCCCCGGGGCTTTATATATTGCACACCGAACGATTTGAGTATACTGTTGAAATTTAACTTTCGCTACTCACAAAAGGAATTAAAAATTACATTTAAAGGGTTAACAGTGCTCTAATTACAATATCAACGTCAACAAACACAATCACTGTCTGGATATTTTCAGGGGTTTAAAGGTTTCTTTAAAGAATTCATTACTCACAAAGAGAGATCACATTTTTCATTTTGTATTGAAATTTTCTTTGGAAATTCGGATGCTATTCGAGGGATGACATAATGTCAAATTTTTCGCATTTCTTTGAAGATTGTAATGAGACGGGTGAAGGAATAGTTGTCTGCCATATAGCTGTCAATGCGGGAAATACATTACACAAATACCATCTCGGCTTGTTTGATGATCTCAACAATCATATTCGAAAACTTATCAAATCCAACGGCCTTATGGACACCGAATTGGATTGCTCGTTTAAATTTCATTTAAATGTAAGATTTATTCAAATTTCATACTGCAACATAATACAAGTTTTATTCAATTCTTGTTGATGCGGAGGAAGTCGTGATTAAAGAAATCAGCCAAATGTCCTTCCGCCTCTGGGAATTTGGTACAACAATTGTCGGGGGTAAGAACCAATTCTCTGGTGTTGGCTTGTTCTTTGATACAGTCAATTATATTATACATTCATACAAGCGTCACATGTAAAGAATTATATTCACCAGAAGGAAGAAATAAAAATTTTATGCATCTTACCTTAGTTCTACACAGGTTCACAAAAAAGTTGCACACGAACGCACGCACGGAATCTGTCGTTTTGCAGGATAGGCTCAAGTATCCTTGCTGCACCGAAAATCTGGTCGGTACACATTGCTCTAAAGTATGGTTAGTATGGTTTAATTTTCTAAAGTAGTCCTGTTTTTCTCCTTTCCAAAACTAGGATCGGAAACGTCAAAAGAAAAAGAGCCAAAACCTTCGTAATTGAAAAGAATAATGGCAGTAAACAAATCCGGTACTTTATATATTGCAACCCGAGCGAATTGAGTGGACTCTTGGAATTTAACTTTTGCTACTCACAAGAGGAATCTAATACTACATTTGAAGTGCTTTGGACTTATTAATATTAACAGCCAGATACGCGACATTTTTGTTCAAAACATACAAGAAAACGTTTTGGACTCAAAATGTTATCTTAATCCTTTTTAATGTATCATTTACATAAAACCATTTTAAATAAGATCAATTTTTTAGCTCTTAAAAAGGCCTCTGGATACCCGTTATTGAAGGGTTGCATGTCTTTCTCAGAATACTACGCGAACAGTATGTGCGTTTACATAAAGATAACCAAGACCTCTTTTAAATTGTCTATTTTACGACTTGGGAGAAAATTATTGTGGCATTCTAAATAATTAGAAGACAAAAATTTTTTTTGACATTTCGTTTCCGACGCCGCAAAAAGCGTAATTTAAAAGTAACTGCTCTGGCCCTCTGAAGGAAATCTTTCGCACCGTTTTATTAAATAAAAATGTGATCATTATTCACCAGTTTGAGCGCGCGACATTTGGAAGAACTCCAATGGAAGGATCGTGCACTTTTTTGAACTCGTCATGGTTCTCCTTTGGTGGTGGGGCTCCATTGCAAAGTTTGCAACAATTCTGAGGTGTAAAGACGAACTGACTGGTGTCCACTTGTTGTTTTAGACAATCGAGGAAGTTAATCTCGCAAGTATCACATTTCACGTCAACACACTGAAAAAAAAATAATGGTCATTGAGGCAAATGAAGAACTGGTCAGATGTTCTTTACAAGGGAAGTACAGCAATTGGTATTTCGTTTTGTGTGTGTAACCTGACATAGCTTTTGACTAAATTTCCCTTGATTTAGAGAGAGGAAAAGAACGTTAAACCCTTCTTTTGTGAGTCACAGTATACCGGTAAAAATACGTTTCGAAATATACTTATTGCCTAGTCTTTAGTCATACATATTGCAGTCTTCAGCAGAGCAGATACGATGTCTTGTGCTATTTATCCTTACCATATTTTCATAACGGTGTACTAATCTGCCAAGGACGTCGCGTCGCTTGGTTTCGTTGTTTATGAGCGCCTTGACTTGCTCCTGTTTTGACGCCACAGCCATCATACACATCTCCCTAAACTGTTGTACGCCGTTAATAATTCTTTCTTACTTTTCACTTTTATCATAGCAAGTGACCGTTGAGAACGAGAAAATAGAAAAAACAATAAGGGCGAGGGTTTTCATTTTGATTATACAATTAATAAATGTAATGCCTGAAATTTTTGATCAAAAAATGAAATTGGATGGTATTTATGAAAGTAATGGCCCGATTGCAATTCAAAAATTTTAATTATTTTGGATGTTGTGCTTAGCCATGTTTATTAGCTTGAGAAAAAATGTGGAGTATATAATGTTAAAACTCAGATTGGATAAGGACAAAGATTACAAATCCAAGAAGAACACTTATCATACGAATTTCAAATCCGTTTGACGAATTGCAATTGCAACAACATTTTTCAGGCGTTACAGCCAGCTCAGACGTGCCTTTCTGAGCCTGTATACAAGTCATTAAACCATCCGTACATTGATCACATTCATGTGTTACGTTACACTGCAAATTATAAAGGGTTAGGGAGCTTAAATCATAATATGACGCATACAAACTTTTTAAATCCTTGAGTAAAATTTGCTACAAAATCCAACCGAGCCGAATCATTGGAGCGGATAGCTGCTGTCAAATACTGCGACGATTTTGAATAATAGTTGGTAGGAATATAGAACGCATATCTAATCTTTATGCGTCTTCGAAATGAAGACTAAAGTCGGTTCACTTTGATATGATCATATTCTATACAACATAACAGCAAAGGTCTCACATTCCACATTTCCCTCAAAGTGAATTTTTGATATTTTGTGTTATTATAATTAACACTTTAGCCACCCCTTTGAATAGATATGTGTGTATATGTATAAGGTTTGTATAACAGTGGACCCCCTCACAAAGAAATAAGGTGCAGCGTAACCTTTTTATAAATAACGGTCTTAGAAGATCGAAGCCACGAAACCCCAGAAAAATGAGTCCCACACACCTCCTCAATTATCCGCCCGTTTTGTATAAACCTTCAGGTCTCTGGGTATCCCACTCCGATGCAGAGTGCAAATTTTCATAGCTGTGCACTTTCAATGCACTGTGCAATGGGCGTATACTACATGCTCGTTCATAACATAACACATTTAGATAATAAAAGATGCCCATATGAATTAATTTTACGCAAACCAACGAAACTCGGCAGTACAATCCGCCTCATTAAAACAATTGATACAACATTTTTCGCTGGTGATTGTTGGTGTTTTCATTGTCATCTGATCCTTTAGGCATTGAAAAATCCCATTTACACATAAATCGCAATCTTTCACGTCGCACTATAAATATTGAAAGTAAAAAGTGAATAAAAGTCAATGTTCTTGCTTACAGTATCCTTGACAATTTTTTCTGCATGTTCAAGGAATTTACAGCGCTGATCATCATCGTCTATGTATGGTTTAAGCTTTGTTGCCAAGGTTTGAGTAATTGTCTCGCAGTCTGTCCGGCTATAACATAATTCTTTCACACTGTGAACTCAAGTAACCACAAACTTGACAAGAGAAGCACTCAACTCTCAGCGGCATTTGATATTTTCAGCGATCTTTGCCGCTCTACTTACTTGTCATTTTTCTGACATGCAATCAACGGACACAAAGATAAAAATGTAAAAATTAGAATAGGAAAAAACATGTTTGAATTGCTGAAAACGTATTGTTTTGATCATATAAGAAACATTTTTTATATGATTGTCGTTATAGAAAAATACAAACTTCTCCACTATTATCAATTAGCGTTACACATAAAGCGCTGTTATTTGAATCGGTTGAATATAATGTCCAAAGGTTATATAAATAACACTTTATGGATGTATTGGATTCATTTTTTTGTTTTGAAGCGCAGAAACAAAAATTAAATTACAATAAAAGGATTTAAAAGCATAACACTTTTAAGTCCAACATCAACAACCTTTAGTAAATTATTTATTCAATAAAAATCTTCTCAAATTTGTGATGCAAATTCCCAAAGGTGCTGCAACTACTACAACAATTTCCATTCATAAAGTGCTGCCTTTCACTAAGTGTTCACAAAAATTAGGCAAAACTTCTTTGTTTCTACAAACGTACCGTTGCACTTTAAATTTATTTCACATAAACGTTTTATATAAAGCAGATAAAGCTATAGTACTCAGATATAATGCCATTGCCATTAAGTACAGAAATTAAAACTTTCAACAATACATTTCTTTATTTGAATTCAAAAATTTACATATTTAAAAAATTAAATTAGCTGTCCGGACAGTTGTCGCAACAATGCTCTGGGTTCTCAATGGGGGTCTTGCTATCGTACTGTCTATCCAAACAAGCACTGATATCTTTGACGCACTGTGTATCGCAAGTACCAGCGGCTTGACACTAGAAAATATTAATCAAATATGAGAACCGTGAAGCCGTTTGTTTAACGCCTTGCAGTCATTTACCTTTTGTTGTACGATTGCGCGGAACTGATTCACAACGGCATGTCGCGCGTCGTCGTTGTCGATTGCGGGTCCCACTGCATTGCGGAATTCTTGGATTCCGTTCAGACATTCCTGTCTAGAAAGTAGTTTATGTCTTATTTTTTCAGCGTGCTAATGCATGATATTTACAATCTGAGCTCTTTGCAACGAATTGCAAGGAAGCAGACTGATTCTTTATAAAAGGATTTTGTTATAGAAAGGTTTATTTTTACTTATAAGTCCTTTATAGAGAGGATTAGTTGCACGGAAGAATATGCTTCACTGCACTTACTTTGGCGAATCTGCAAAGACCGCAGAAACGATGACAACGGCGAGCAGAACAAGGAATCTCATCTTTAACAACGAATGGTTATAATTTCACTAAAACAAGGCTGGCTTATATACTAACTTGTTTTCTGTCCATCTCAAACAATTGCAGATCAATGCCCTTTCAGAGCGATTAATTTTATTGTGTTTGTGATTGGTCGTGTTCAAAATGTTATCACAACATTTAGGCTATTCCTTTTACCAACGGCACTTTAAAACTTTCTCAATATTTTTTCATTTCTTCAAGGTATTGAAAACATTTAATTTTTCTTTGGGCTTCTTTTCTACCGTCGAAATTTCGGGCTGTATCAGATGCAGATGGCGTTTATGAATAATGAAAATGCTATTAAAAAGTTTATGTGATCATGAGGGTTACAAAAATACCTCTGTTTTTAGTTTATCAAAGATCCATAAGAAGAATTACATCTGTATAGTAAAATAACGATCTTGAAAAAGCGAAGTCCATCTTAATGATTGTGAGGTGCTTTTTCATAACAGCCTCTATGAGTGGTTGTTGAATTTGGCTTCTAAAAGCTAGCTAAAACATATGCAAAATCCGTCGTTTATTTTCATTGAAAAAAACAAGCAAAAAATGTGTTTCACAAAAGGCCATTAAACTGGGCAGTTATCGCAACATTGCTCAATATTTGGAAGAAGAGATTGGCTAGTGTCTTGCTTGTTCATGCAGTTGGACATCCAATACGCATTGAGAATTGCAGTTATTGTCGGCGTTGCACTGCAAAGAATCGAAAAAATGATACAGAAAACTTACATCTTTCTGAGCTACTGCACGGAGTTGATCGATCAGGCCGTGGCGTTTTGCGTCATCTTTGACTATTGGGCCAATCGAACTTTGAAACTGAGACACGTTGCGAAGGCACTTTGCTTTGAAAAAATTTAATTAATACCGTATATAGAAAATGCTGAGTAGCAAATGATTTTGGAACCGACTCGTGGAAATTCTTTAAATCGGCAAAGTTCTAACAACAACGATATATCTTTTTGGCACATATGTATATTTATGCCTATTTAGCGCGCATATATGGTGATTACAATTGATGAAAGGGTTTCAGGTGTCGATAGCTATTCCATTGTGGTCGCTCTATATTGTAAGGACTAAAACCTACTTTGGCGAGTTGTGCGCAAGACCAAAACGACGACAAAAAAAGATAAAATGATGAACAACTTCATTTTGTAACCAGATTCTTTTTGTTACATATTTGCTTCAATGGCAATCCTAATTTAAATACTGCTTCTTATTTCTCGCCTAGACTACATTTTAATCATTAATGAGAGATTAAACTCTCAATTATGATTAATGAAAAATTGTAATAAAATTCCAAAACAGCAAGATTTCAATGTCTGACATTTGAATTGTATATATGTGTCAACAAAGCTGCATTGTTCGGAACCCATTTGATTCAAAAATAAATTCTGAATTTTTACCCTTTGATTTTAGATGCCTCTAGACTAAAGACTCTGCGATGCAAATTCAGAATGTTAGCGGCGCTTCCTTTGAACGATATATTGAGACAGTATAAAGTCGAGGAGGTAATGTGAAAGTCAATTGCGAAACATGCAACTCTCGGTGGTTTGTGTTTTCATGTCGTTGATGTGTGCTTTAGCGACCTCGAGTAATCTCTTACTTCCAATAAAGTAAGACTTTTTTAGAAGAATGGGTAAATTTAGAATGAAACTTGACAGAAGTTAAAAATCTTTCTAATTGTAAGATATGTTATTGATTTCTAAGCGGTTCTTTGCAGAAGCCGCTAAATTATGAGAGAAAAGACAATTGGCATATTTAGAACGTCGCTATACGATTTTCAGGCCGATTTGTGAAAGAAGAGTGGATATCCTTCAGACCACATTGAAACCGTTTGTGACTGATACTGAGAAACGTCATTTACTAGTTGATCTCGAGACAGCTTCCATTCAGAATCAGGTAATTTTCAAAAAAAGAACGCATTTAGCTTTATTCTACAATATCAAAATATGTATTTATTTTCAAGTGCAAGATTCTCGGACTCTGTGGAACTCCATGTTTCGTTGACATTTTTGACTATCTTGCCAAGCAAAGAGACGCCGATTACTTACTTCCAAACCCCCACAAATGCTGCGATCGCTGCCCAGAGAAGTAAATGAAGAGCTTGAATAGTAATAAAGTATATTTGTTTGAAAAAACAGATTTCATGCTAGAAATCCTGATAAGCGCAAGTAATACATATACCATCGGTTCAATGCTAGACTTTAATTTTGGACCCGTTGCCTCAAGGCTGCAATAAGTATTTTTATTCATTCCAAAACATCAATTGAACCAATAGAAGATCATAAAAAATGTGTTTCACAATCCATTACACGGTAAAATTCTTTCTCACAGTATACAAAGAAAAAGAGTAAAAGTTTGGAAAGAGCGCAATTCATCATAATTTATGACAATCGGTCCTGTAGACTCTGCGCGGAGTTGGCCGAGTTACTGGCCATACTATTGGGGCTATTTTCGTATTTGGAAGAGCGGGGTAGTGAGATCGACGCTGAGCGGGTGTCGGAACAAGTCGAATTCCGTTGAGATGAGAGCATTTGGGCACCGTAAGAGGGGAAACGCATCAGGGATGGGGGAGAGGTGGCTGTGGTCGGGGAGATTCCGGGTTGGAGATTCTGGAAAAGATTTTCTACATTCATGTTCGTGCAAATGATACACACATAAGTTTTTCAGGGTTTGCAAACTACAAACAAACATTGATTCTTTCGAAGGCATACACACAATTCCTTGCGACGCGCTCTACAGATTGTCAACGTTTGTACACGACGATTTCGTCTACAGAATCCCGTAGTCAAAAGCGCGTGCTACGGCCTTTAGTAAGAGTACCGAAGACCGCTAAACGCCTTCCTCTGGCCTCGAAGACAGTGTTTCTTAAGGAGAAAGCTAAAAGTTGCGTTTCTTGGGGAGAAATATAAATATATCCTCCCCAAATATATATTTATATCCCACTTTTTCAACAATAACCAATAAAATGTGCTACATCTCTGCCCTCTTCCTTACCTGTGAATTATGGACGGAGTTGCTGAGGGAGTTTCCCATTGGAGCATTTACATATGACGGTGTTACATTCCCAAAGTTTGTGCAGTTCGGATGAGCTGCCGGCGAGGAGAGTTGAGAGTTTGGATTGGTCGATAATTGGGCTGTACTGTCTCTTTTGGTCGTATGAGCCGATCCGAAGGCTCCGAGATTGGGAAAACGAATCCCAATATCTCTGCTCATCTTGACCTAAAATACGGATGTCATCGCTACTGTTATTTCACAGCAAATCTTTAGTAACCATCATCTTCGAAAGCAAAATAGATCAAAAGTATGATTTTCGATGATTAATTTTACTTTCAACAATTTTAACAGCCAAAAGTGCCCCAATTACCCCCAAAAAACAAAGAGCACAGCATAAAAATAAAATAAAAAAACAACAAACCTCTTCCATCAGGTCCACAGAAAGCCGTCACCGTCGAAACACCAATAATATTATAATTGTAATCGATTCAAAAACTAGTTTATTCCAGAAAATAAATCGCGGGAAAAATTGAAAACAAAAGATAGTAGGAGAAATATAAAAAAAAGGTTAAAAAGTGGTACTAATTGTCGTTGGAATTCGATCTCTATACCCGTAATAAATTCTATAATTAGTTAAGCGCTAATTGTGAAAAGCAGAGTGTAAGATGAGCGTGAATAAAACTATGGTATACTATGTGGGATAAAGGAAAGTACTCATTTTTTTGAAAAAACAAAAAAAATATTTCTTTGGAGGTACCTTAGAGTAGGACTCCTCGCTTTACTCGAAATTTACAATCTGGGCTATAAATGGCCATATATCGATTCTTGAAAACTGAGAGTACGGAAAATGAGGAGAATCGATAAATGTTTCGGACCATAACTTTGGAAATTCGCTCGGAAAAAATTGATTTTTTTGCTGAAAGAGCAAACCCTTTACATCTTATTGGATCTGAGATGCTTAACCGGAAATTGCAAAAATGAATTAATTTTTTTTTTCAATTTCTGTCCAAATAATCTCTGCGATTTCTTCGCGATTTCTTCAAAAAACATTCTATTTCCCATTAACAATTTAGACTTCTTCATGCAACTTTATAGCAATTCTCAGTTAAATTTAAAGAGCCCTGCTTTCGGTACCTTTTGGTTATAAGTTGAAAAATTTTCGATACATAAATCAGAGTACTTTCCTTTTTCGAATCAAAGCGAAAAAGTGTCGGAAAATCACAAGATTTGGTAAAAAAGTTCATGGTAGGGTAGTAAGTTCTAATCGATTTGAAAATCATAAAAATTGAAAAAAGGGCCTCACGAAAATCAAAATTTTAAGCCAAAAATCTCCAAAAAATCCGCTAGAAATGTCTAATAAAAGAGAGCCCTCCAAGCTACAGTGTGACGTTCAAGTAATAAATTACAAAAAAAGCCAAAAAATGACAAGATTAGTGAGTGCGAAGTGCAATTTGTTATGGAGAGTTGGAGCTGGTGATGTTAGGTGCTGTTCAGCTAGCGAGTGGGCCACCAGGAAGCCTAAAGGAAAAATAGAACAGAGAAGTCTTAGTGGTAAATTCGACTAAACAGTAAAAGTAATCAAAAAAATTTCAAACCATATTTTAGTCGTATTAGTCGTTACTCAGTAATATTTATGATGTGAAAAAGGATTCTAAATTTTTGAAAAATTTCCTAGTTTATTATACCATACTTTTTCGAATACTGTATACAGTGACATAATTTTTGTGGTTATTCAAAGCGAGGAAATGTTGACTAGACAATTCGCAGAGATTCATTGTTATTGATACTGTACATAAAATCGGGAAAAATGGGGGAATACAAAAAAAACATAGGGGTACAATATTGACAGGGCGAAACCAAAAATAAAATGTAAAACAAAACTCAAATGAAACGAACAAATACCCTGGGGCATCGGAATCCAGGGTTACGGCAACGTTGGCGAGAGAAAAGACTTTGGCTAAAAAGCGGCTGGAGCTTGTTTCTGGCTATTTCTTTAACTAAAACAACACCAAACATGATTCTTCGATTGTCTTCAAATTCAGCCCGCTTACTCTAAATGTCAACACACCAATTTTTGAAAATCTCATAACAATTGAAGGCTCACATTTGGGGTCTTTGCGCTTGAAATCGGTTAAAAATTGGGGTTCGATTAAAAGTTTTCAGCCGTTAAATTAGCTCAAGCTCCACTATAAGCAGATGGAAGAAAGTTGAGACTAAAAGTCAAGAAATAGAAAGATATGACTTTTGTTTCTCAAACATACCAACTATAACAGGACAAGCTCGGATCTAGAAAGGTCGGGATCGGAGATGATGACAGAACAATTTGCTTTCAATCTTAAAATAAAAGTTTGGCAAAGCTAAATCAGAACTTGAATTGCTCTTCATCACCTCCGACTCACAGTTCAGCTATACATACATCGAATAACCAAAAAAATGCCCAAACGAAAATAAATATAGATCAACAAATCCAAAAATGAATAGGAACAAAGAGAGAGAATGAAAATGATTTCAGTTGGTGGGGAGCTGCAGATAGGGCGTCGGACTGGCGGTCTGTTGTTGCGGGTTCATGGAGGCTTTGCGCGCGGGCTCCGAGGCGGTGGAGTGTTTGGGTGAGGGGATGGCCGAGCGGAACGAGCCCGGGCGACCCATCGGCGACGCCGCCGCCGAGTTGCCCAGCAACGCCGACACCGCCGACGGCGACACGCCCCGCTGTTGTTGTTGTTGCAACGAGTCGGTGGTGAAGGAGGAGTTCAACGAAGAGGAACCCAGCCCGCCACCGCCGCCCGCATTCACCGCACCACCACCCGCACCCGTCACCGTACCCGCACCACAACCCGTCGAGGTGGCCGATTTGGAGGAGAGCGACCGGGGTGCCGGCACCTTCCGCGACGTCTTCCGCGAAATCAGCGCACTTAAGGAGCTCTGCAAAATTAAATGAAAACAACCATCGACCGTATAATCGTATGTTAGGGGATGAAGGGAGAGCAGCCAAAGTGGGCAAATCAAAAATAAAAGCGACAGCGAGGTGACACACGGGTTAGTCATCGGGCTAGACGAATGGCTAGACACGGAGTTGAAGGGATGGGGATAAGGTGGCTTCCTCAAAAATATAAAAATGCTTCTGATTATGAGAGGGTCATTACAAGCAACTTTTTTCCTAACCGCTAACTGGAATTTTCGTGGTATAAAAAGAAACCTATTTAGAAGATACATGAACAATTGATAGAAATCTAATTGTTGCATGGTGGAGACTTCTTTTTTAATCAAAAACAAGCAACAACCCCTTTGAAAGATAAATTTGGTAGATTACTATAAAATAAGCGATATTACCAACTACAATAGGAATTTCCTCAAGCCTTTGCCATTCGTTTAGCACGGAAATGACAGCGATGAGAAGCGACGTTAAGCGGAAGTTGAGGGATTCAGAACGAAAAGCGTGCGCACAGTCACACACAATTTGGAAGTCAGAACACGGCACAACAACTGAAAGAGCAACCACAAAATTAGAAGCACTGCCTAAAATACGGCTCAAATACGGATGGAAGACAGCGAACTATGTAGTCAGATGTTGTTAAAAGAAAATGGTAAAAATGTTATCTTTGTTATATTGTAAGTATTATTAGCGTCGTTAACTCTGGTTAACATGGTTAAATTTTTGCAACCGGCGATAAAACTTGCGACGACGGCTTTTCTATTAAAGCAAGCTCTACTTGTGCCCTGAGGGCAACAACTTTCTGCACCGTTACCGCTCAACTCAAGTCTAAGCCGAACAAAACGCCCAAAAAATGAATTCAACCAAAAGAATTTCGTCAAGATTCATTGGCAAAATATAAAATTCTTACAATAACAAATGGAAATTATTACAATCAAGAGTTTTGCAGATGGGGGAATTCTTACAATTGCTCGGAAAACATAAAAAATTGAACCAAAACTGAGAGTTAAAGGATTGGAAATAACAAAACGATAGACAGAAAGTAAGAATAAGAATACGGACAGGATTTCATGGAAATTACAGCGGGAATTGGCTGATTTGGCTTTAGAAATTAGTGTGGGAGAGGGGTACCCAAATTAAGTACGCTATTTTTCTGATAAATCAAAAAATTTTAATTATAAATTAATGTACCTCTCAAAAATAATAGTTTTAACCAACAAAAATGTTGTTTGTCCAACTATAATGACAAAACATCCCTCCCATACTAACACATCAACCAAAATCGAACCAAAAAAGAAACAGAAAGAAGCTACAGTATGCGGGGGTTACGGTAATCAAAGCGATAGAAAAGAGTTAGGAAAGTGGACATACATTCAACAACCATGCTAGATAAAAAAACAGATAGAAGCAGCGGTGGATTAGTAAAGTGTTTCAATTTTTCTGTGAGAACATTCGTTTCTAAGGCCCCGAAGGATTTTGAAGACATTTTGGATACTGCACTAGACAAAAAGTGCTCACAAATCGGTTTTAATTTTGAAAAAGTAGTTGAATTTAAATAAAAATGCCCCTAAATGCCTTCAAATCCCTTCAGGTTGAAATAAATACTTTAGTGTTGTGAGTTTTCTTTGATTGAGAGTAGTTCCTAGTTAAAAACACATGAATTTTAATTTGCACCCGTATTTTACAAAAAACACATCGACTAAAATAGTATAGGAGGCATTTGTGTTGGTGTTGGAGTTCGGGAAATGCAAGTTTTAGCATATTTCTCAATTCCCTTATCATGAGGGCAAGACTTGACCCATTGGGTCAACTCTATCTCTCCCAAATCTTGCATTTCCCGAGATTCCTTTGATGTTTCCGATAAATTTCTACGTATATGCTTAGAATGTGCACTGTAAATCTTCACTACAATTTGGTTGATCGAAAAAGTTGGTTAATTACAAGTTTTGTTTGAAAAATTAAAATTGAAAATAAAAAAAGTTTGAAAAATGGTAAACTCAGTGAGAATTGGAGTAGTTATAAAACGGAGTGCTCGAAGACTTTAAAAACTTTCGCACCTTTTTCCGCGACAGGTTCACCATATCACGGTACATGTCGGAGCGAAGAAATCGTTGATACGAATCATTCTTCATCAGCGCGCAAATGTGCTCCTAGAATAAGGTGAGTTACCAAAAATCTTTTATGTTTTAGGTAGGGAAAGATCCCGACTTACTGCCGCTTCATCGAAGGACCACCGGTTTGGATTGTTGTGCAAGTTCTCCTCCGTTATTTCCATTACTTTGCAGTCGATATTCACGGGAGAAGTGGCGTTCGAGTCGATAAATTCGTTGTAAATCTCTGTTACCAACACAGGTACCATGCGGCTACTGCATTTTCGGAGCTTTTGGACCTGAAAGAGGTAATCGAAGTGGATCTTCTTATATTCAGTTGGTTTTCATTACAATTTGATTACTGTTTAGGCCAAGTATAACATATTAAATCGCTTACCTCCAGCCAAAACCTTAGATTTTCACCCGAATATTCTTTATCCAAGAATTTCTGAAGCGTCTCTCGACCCAACGAATCATTTAACAACTCTTCGAAGCTCAACTCCCAGAGTTTTAGCCGTCTCGTTGAGATGTCGCCGGTCCTGAAGGTGAAATAATTTAAATATTCTAAATCATTGAATTTAGTATTAATATTTAAAAAGTCGCGGTTTTCTAGCAGCCGTGTCCAGAAGGTGAAATTACTTAACAACTTACGATTTATCATGTTGCCAGAAATCAATGGTATCCGAGATCCAGGGATTTGCGTGAGATTGGAAGGGATCTGTCGCTGACCCGAGTGGATAAATGAAACAATCAAAGAATTTACGTTGCTCAAAGTACGTTTGGTAATTCTCAAAGATCTTGGACGTTTTTAGAACATTCTGTGATAAGCGTCCTTGCAGTAGCGTGATCTAAAATGTTCACATCAGTTTCTTTGTCTGATGGTAATTTGACCATAGCTTTGGAGAAAGGAGCTCCATTCAGTTTCCAACACTTACCTCGTGTTTAATGGAGTCCTGTAGTAACGTGCATCTCCTTAACCCCGGCCTCAAGTAATGTCGTCCACCATTGTCCAACGTTTTCTCCACGGTCACGGCATCTTGATTGGGCGAACACCTCAGCACTTGAGGCTGTCCCCCCGAAGTTCCGCAATTCCCGTCGAGGACGTTGTTGAAGCCGTGCGCTCCTGCGGCGGCGGCGTTCAACATGGACGTGTTGGAGGCTGAGTATTTGGGGCGTCCGGCGCGCGACAGTTTCCGGAAATCGACCTCGGTCGTGTTCACGCAGCCCGGCACCGGTCGGTGGACGTCCCAGAACGCGCGTTCTTGGGAGTCGAGGATTTGGCGTTCTAATCGGTCCCGCTTTTTGTCTACTCTGAAATTGCAAGTATTAAAATCACATGTATTTTTATTTTTTATCTTCGATTACGGCTTATTGTGTCTGTTGTTTTGCAAAATCTGACACTTTACGTCAAACTCCACTTACTTATACTGCGCTTCAGCTTGCATGAAAACGAATTCCCATTTCCGGCTGAACATTTTCTGCAGTTTGGCAAGGTTCTCCGCTTCGAAGTCTTCCAGCTCCAGATGGGCTTTGTTTTGCATCGTTCGTTTGCACAAGTAGACAGCTGTAAATCGAGAGATTGTAGTTGGATTAGGTTGCTTCAAAAGTGTTCTTTCGACCTCACTTACCATAATCGGTATTCTCGGGTTCCCAGCAATTGGACGGCCAGAAGTAGGGAGTTTGAAATCGATAAAACGTTCCGTCATTCTTGACCGTGAGGACGTGATCATCGATCTGAAAGATGTAGCCGTGCGAGGCCAACATGTGAGCCAAATGAAGTGCGTCCGCAATGTCCGCGACATCGGCCGAACGCAGGATCCACGCAATCGTGTCCATGCCCGTAAAGACTGAGGGAATCTTGGAGAGGAAGCTCTTCACCGTCTTGATGGGGACACCCGAATCGGGGTCGAGCATCTGCTTCACTAGCGCCTCCATCTTGCGGTAGATGATGTGGTTGGGGTGGACCATCGCGCGCGCTGAATACGCCGCCTGATCCATTCTGGTGGGCGGGACGAGGGCGCGCTCGCATCCACCGCCGCCGCCTTCCGCACTGGTCGAGGGCTGCGGGTGCTTGTTGTGGTTGTTGTTGGTGCCGTTCTGCTGCGGTTGTTGCGGCGCGTCCGGCGGACTCGTGTTGGTGACGGAAGTGGAAGGCGCCGACGGGGGCGCCGCAGCGTTTTTGCCAGCCAATTTGGCGCCCCCGGATTGGTTTTGGATGCTCACCGGGCGCGGCTCCGTAGCGGTGAAAAAATAGGTCATTCTGCAATTTTTTTATGCCTTAAACTTTGTAACATGTACTAAATATGTGCCTAAGTTTCCATTATCACAGTTTCCAAGCCTTTTCTAAATGTGTCATGTGTTTTTTGCCTCAATATCTCCCACAATTTTTTCCCCTAACTACCAAAAAAAGTCTATCCAAACATCTCCAGAAACCTCTTTTCGAACCCCCGTGAAATTGGAATCATATGTTCGTGGGAACAGGCCCACTTACCAAGTCGAATGCCTTTTTCGAAGAGCATTTCTTTGGCGCGTAAAGTACCAAGAAGACTCTTATGGAACCACTTTCACACTCGGCGCAACAATTTCCACTCGTAGCTGAAAGAAGCGACCAAATTCGAAGTTTCGAACATGAACAAGAAAAGCGGCACGGAAACGCGGAGGGAGAAAAGGCGACGGACATTAATTTTCATTCCCGCACGGAATATAAATCCCGGCGATTAGTGGACAAAAACAATAAAAAACCGCTCCCCCAAACGTCCCCGATTAACTTATGTCCCTGGACTCGGGGAGCTTTAATTGATGGAGCGGCCCAAATTTGGGAATGTGTCGTTGGAAATGTCATAAATTCGAGACTGACGGGTTAAGCTGCGAGTTAAGTGAAAGGCGTTATAAGACTTGCGGTGGGTTACAAGATATTGAAAAAAATGAACTTTTAGGAGCAGAATTTTGTAGGATGCAGCTGGATTTATAGTTTTACTTACTATTCTTTTACCACCATTTTTGTAAAGGGTTCTGCAGGCGTTGTAGAAAATAATTAACCAAAATACAAAATGCGATTCTAAGTACTTTTTACAGCAAAATATGCAAAACTGAACCAAGATTTTTGTTAAATTTTAGAGATTTGCAGAGCCTTAAATTCACTTGAATTTAGCGCTCTTTACACAATAAAAAATTTTTTATAGTGCGGACTAAAATCTAAAAATAAATCGAAAATCAACGTCAATACCAAAGCTCGAATATAATGGTGTTATCCGAGACAAGAATTCCGCGCCTTTAAACGGGCCCCAGACTTGGACAAGATCATTAGGTTCAGCGGACTATGCGCTTATGAAATTTGCGGCATTCGTGGCCGGGAAGTCATAAGTCACGAGCCTTGAGGATCTCGAGAAACCCGCTCCTCAAAACGTCATGAATATGGGAAAAGTGATGGGTAGGGGCGGACGAAAAAAGATCATCCCCGATGGCCATTCGATTTTCGCCCCAAAACACGCGAAACGAATTGCGCGCCCTGCGGGCAACGGGGCGAAAGTGTTGGGTGAGGGGGGAAAAAGCGTGCGTATGGATGGCCGAAAAATGAGTGATATAACGGAGAAGAAAAGAAGACTCGACGAAAAAATATAAATTTAGAAAAAATGGAGAATATATAGGGAAACGAGGGTCTCGGGGACTGTGCGGGGCCCGGCCGAAAAACGTGGGGCCCCTCATTCGGCCGCGGCATCTCTCGTGGCCGCTTTCTCCGCCGGCCGCCGCCGCCGTTCTCTCCGTCCTTCCATTCCTCGCTTCGGCGGGGCTTTTTCGGGCCTCGGAATTTTTTGGGACTTTTTTGACGTCCAGCCGATTTTTCCCTTCGCCCTCTTTTGCGCCCATGCTCGCCGCATCTCTGCCCTGGGGCGCTCTTTTCGCACGCACTGCGGTTTAGGGGTTTCCCGTGGACTTTTGCGGGGTCGGTTGGCAGCCAACGGAGGCGCTTGTTTTTGGGTAATCTCGGCCCAACGGCCCCGCGTTTTATGCGGTAAAAAGCCGAGTTTGGTCCGCCGGATTTGGGATGTGGAGAATGGAGGAAAACGAAGGGGACAAGGAACTTCTTGGGGCTAGGTCAACTTTGCCAAGGCGAGCCCGAAAACATAATAGGGAGTTTGGTCATACTTTTTTAACAGTAGAAAAGTGATTATATAGGTAAAGTACGCAATGAAATCCAGGCATGTGTCGTTAACATTCTGAAAAACGATTTTAAGTCCAGTTAGCGACGAAAAATAGCAAGAGGACAAATTTTTCTCCGCGAGTAAAATTGCCTCTAATTGGCCATTCAATGTCCTCGTTGCCATCAAGCGAAAGCAAGATCGAAAAGCACATTATGCAGAAGAAAAAGCAAAAAACAAGAAAATACAGTTTAAAACGATAAAAGCAAAAACAAGATCCCCAAACGTCTTAGAATACATAGCATTTCATATAACTTTCACTAAAATTACAGCCTAACATCGAAATTCCCCTTCGGCCAACTTTTATAAATTAATTTCGACATTAACACGAGATTACGTCGCACACAGGAAGTCGTGTGAAATTTGTGGGCCAAGAACTTGAAAACACATAAATTATGGAAATTCCGTTTACCATTCGTTGCAAAGTCGGAACAAGATTAAAGCGGACTTGAAGTCACAAGGCTTATGGTTTGAAAACGTTTTCGGAATGTAAGTGTTAAAAAAATGAGTAAAATGAGCAATGAATGGACAGGGATTGTTACATAAAAAAAGTAAAATGGAAAATTTAAAGAGATTTATACGTAACAAAAGAACTGACTTGCAGTGGTTTTTTGTAGCATACATATGCAAAAGGCGTAATCTTGTGTTTCAGAGAAAATCCTGAGGTCAAAGATTGGCTAAATTCAGAAAATTCTTTCTTGATTTTCAGTTCAAAAATTTTAAATATTAAAAATTTAAGTTCGACTGTAACGTCGTTCTCCTAAAAAAGCTTTAAAACAAAGTTAATACTAAGTGTTTATATTCGGTCCTTCATATTCAGTCAGTGCCTATTCAGTCTCCCTTCGAAAAAAAAGCAACAAGAGATTTAAAAACATTGGCTGATAATCTTATGATAATTTGAGATTCATTCTTTGCAGATTCCCATTAAAACTAATGTAGCAAAAGTTCAAAATCCCCAAATTTCCCTGCTTTTTGAGATTTAGGAAAAATTGACTAATAGGATTTAAGGTTTAAGTATGCGTTTTTAGAATTTGTTCTGCAAGACAATTAATACATGCAGATTCATTAGAAACCCGTTGGAAAGCTAATTGAAAAGGTCAATTCTTAAATTTGAAGATGGAGATGACTCAGGTGTAATATAACTAGACATAAGAGAATGTAGGATTAGTAATCTAAAACGGGGTATATCGCCTATAAGTAATGCTAAATGCACTTTTAAGTGAGCAAAGCAAATTTAAGACGAAAATAATGATTTTTTTGAGAGGAACCGAGAAAACGTATGTTGTAGATGACTTTTGGTGTGGTATAGCGGCTAAGAAAAGCAACATAGGGTAACATTTGTGCCTTAAGGTTACTTCTTGTGTGCCTTGCGAAAGATGAGTTCGACGTTAGAAAATTATGGGAAAAACATCTGAGCCATCATGAATAACGGAGAAAAAAATTATGACAAAATTGGTGTTTTTACAATAGAACGGTCCTAATAAGCATTTGGCTAACCCCTGATCTTGTTTCCAAAGTGCCCCTGCTAAAACCAATAATTCAAAAAAATTGGAAATCTCTCCATTCTCTTCACTCTCTCTCTCTCTCAAAACCACCCTTGCCTTATCCGGTCCCACTTTCTTTTGCCGTCTTTCTCCCAAAATTGACATCATCTATTTTTACACTTGACACTAACGTCTACAGACACTTGTGACAAAAACCCCGTAGCGCTTCAAATTGGCAGCCGAAAAAGTTTTAATTTGCACGCTTGAAACTTGAGGTGAACTGGAAGGGATGACGTCGATGGGGGGCCAAATTGAGCAGCGGATGGAATTTATAGGGAGATATTTTATTCAGAAGGGCATTTGGCGACATTTTATACGATGAAATTCAATTTTTTGGGAAAAGTTTTGTATAACGGATAATTCAACGAAAGACTTAGAGTACAAGGTTACCAATGATTCAACAAATTTTTTTCCAAAAAAGGCTTGAGGCACAAGCGCCTCCAGAACCCGGAAATTAGCAGAAATCCCGAACTTCTGAGCCCATTAGTCCCGACGCCCTAACAACTCTGACTAAAACGCCTTGAGGGCAGTCCTGAGGTTGACGGCGCCGGTGCCAAACCAATTCAAATCTTTTACGCAGAAAATTGTGAGTTTCACAAAAAGTAAGTCTTTCCTTGGCCCCACCGAAAAAATATTCGGCCGCCGTTCAGCGGCGCAAAAAATGGAGAAAAATTGGTCGGCCGAGTAAACAAAAAACGCTCTCTTTTGGCCCCGGAGAATGTGGGATGGAGAAGGAGAAGAAGAGGAAGAAGAGAGGGGCCAACCAAAACAAAATCAATATTCAGTCGTTGTATGTAGTTGGCGAAGATGGAGGGAGAAGTGGCGGCCCGAGAGGCCGTCAAGACGAGGCCGCGCCCGCTTCCATGGCCCCCGTTTTCGCGACGTAACCCCCCTTCGGCCTTACCGAAGCCGACGTTTTGTTGAGCTCCCAAAGACGGGAATACGAGGCGGGAAACGGAGGGGTAAAAACGGTGGGGAAAAGAGGGGCCCGGGGACAAGGAGGAAAGGGACCGAGGGCACGGTCTTGACGAGCGTTCCTCTCCTCCATTTTCTCACCAGATATTTCGACTTACTCTCCCGTCGGCATCCCCTTCTCTCCAGACGTCTTTGTTGATTTTTTTGAGAGAAGGAAAGAGACTCCAAAACGCCCTAAAGGCCAAAGGTTTTAAACGAGGTTCGGCGGGAGGAGCACAGTGATTCAAATGGAAGTCCTGGGAAAGTAAAGAGGAGGGATGTGTCATCAGATGGGAACCGAATACGGTGCCGGCTTACCTGGACGAATTTAGGTTGACGAGCGAACAAAGGTATACACGTTTACATGGATAGAGAGAAAGTTGCACCGCTCAGATCTTGATGGTGAAAATCAATAAAAATTAAAAGAATATTAATTTTATTGTATCAGTTTCCGTATTTTAGAGTTTAATAACCAGAACTGTCATACTAAAAATTGTTGCCGGCTGGGTTAATAAGTGTCAAAATGAAAACCTTTCTTGATTTTTAAAAACATGATTACATAAAGTACATCTTTTTTAACGCAAACCATGTTGCAAATCGTATTTTACAATAGATTTATTTGAGGTATCTTGAGGAACACATAATGAAAAATTAAATCACAATGAAAAAATCTGAATTGAAAAAGAACTTTCGAGGCAAAGGCGCAATTAATTTAAATTACCATTTAAAGCCGTTAATCATAAACGGAGCCAACTTCACTATTACAAACTTCCAAATCCGGAAAGATTCCCTGGTTTTGCCACCGTTCTCATACTGTAATAACAAGCGGTCGATGTTTACAAACAAATCTTCATCACAATACCGTCATAACGGGAATATGACCGGAGAACGGGGGACTTTCCACATTCCCCTTTCCGAATATCACGTGGTCCGCCGAGTCGCCAGGTAGGCCCAAGGGCATCCGAATTGAATTTGAAACAATAAAAGCGTGCAAAGAACGCCTTCAAATTGACGTAGATGCGTGGATTAGCGCGTATTTATTGTCCGCTCACAAATCCCTGGCGGAAGAAACACGAGTCGTCGAACGGACCGCCAGATACGGCGTCAGATAATACGCCCAGTACTGAAAAAAGGGGATAAGAATTTTGGAGTGAAAAACCAAGGGGTGATAAGCTACAAAGAGTTGAAAAAAGGTCCAATTCTTGGGAAAAATGTGCTCAGAGTAGGGTAATCCTAACGTCTCGAGATTTGAATACGCAGAGTTGCATTGAGTCTGTACGTCCTTTGTGACGGCAAGCTCACAAAGAAGTGCTCAAGATTGCGACCTTCAAACATAACGCTGTTTTTGGCCGAAGCTTTGCGCATCTCGTTAAGCAACATTGATTTTTTAACAGAAATGTTGTCTATCATCTGAGAGTGCGAACTTTTAATTCTTTTGAAGAGCGAAAAATCTCTTGAAATATAAAAATATTTATTTGCGCCCTGTGCGAGCAACATCTCCATTTCTGGTTGATAAAATTTCTCCTGCTTGTTTGTTACTTGTTTTACAGGAAGTTTAAGCTCATGTTGTGAACTTACGATCAAATTGAAAAGCAAAAATGCGACAGGGAACGCAACCCTCGCTACAATGTCAATCTTCTGGCTCTTCTCTTTGTGCCGTATCCTCTTCATCACTTGATACCATTGGAACATTCCAATAAAACTCCTTGCTGTTGTGTCTTGAGGATTATCAGTGTTGGTATCTGGGCGGACCATGTGGCGGGTATGCCTAAGATTTATAAAAATTCGATGATTTTATCAAGCCATCGAAAAAGACGAGCTAATTTTTTGATAAATACTTTTAATATTTTAGTGAGAGTACTGGAAAACCACTTACATGTCCAACAAGGAAGTGGCCTGCTTCCTCAGCCGATTCTTGTACTTAATGTCCTTGTGAAGGGCCCAGTTGACAAGTGCAAATTCCAGAAGAGCCCCAAAAATGAAGCCCGTACACACGCCAATCCAAATGTCGACACTCTGAAGAGATATGTCATTTTTTTGATGGCATCCCTGACACACACATTTTGACGCATGTTATATCAGGAACCCCACGTTTTAATATGCTCTTACCTTGGTGTAACTGACTGGTGGAAGATTAGCGTTCACTCCCGAAGCCTGCAATTTTTATTCCTGAATTATTTCTCCTTTTGCTCAAAACATACCATTGTAGTAACCGTAAGCAGCACGGTAACGCCCAACGTTATCCTTGCCGCCACCGACTCTTCATTCAACCAAAATGATATTGTGCTCACCAAGACCAACATAAACGAGGGGATATACAGTTGTAAGAGGTAGTAACTGAATTCTCGTTTCAGTTTTAAAATTGTCCGGAGGCAACTGTAGGTACCTGAACAGAGAAAACATAAAACATAATTTGATCAATACAGGGTGGGCTAGTAAGAAGTCAAAAAGTAGCTAGTTTTTTTGGCTAAATTCTTTGGGACGACTGCTCTAGAAAAATTGAGTTTGATAGCTCTAAAAAAATCGGGTTTTCAAAAAGCCCTAAGGGCAATGTTAAGGTCAAAGCTTAAATTAGTTTACTGGGGGTCCTGAGGTTCAATTTGATATATCATTTACAAAAAAACGGTCCACTGACTACTGAGTCACAACAAAGATAAGTTTGGCCCTTTTCACCGGCCTTCCCTGTATAATTATGTAAATATTGATTACCAGTAGTAGTGACTGAGGTGCAATTTCCGACTTTTACTTCGCTGAGGGTAAACGAAGGGAGAGATTGATGAAGGCCATGCTTTATTTGGATCGGATCGTCCAATTTCCATCTATACATGATCTCTTGTGCTGTGTAGGCATAAGATGCGTAGTCAATGAAACAAGTTTGCACATCCAGGGGATAGGCGGCCAGTTTCATGGGACAAGAGAGGGTTAGAGTCATCCTGAACGCATAAAAATACAATCTAACGAAAGGAGGATCCTAAGTGCAACCCTCGGATTTTTTTATGTCTTTTTTGCCAACTTTTGTCCTAAAAAGCTCGCTCTTTTCTGCAAAACGCAAAAAAATCCACCAAGATCTGAGCGCGCTCTCGTAGCACTTCTCCTGTACGGTCGAGAGAATCATTTTTGAAACTGTGAGAAGACACTTACCGACACGAATACAATACTTTTGCAGTGGCGTTGTGAATCCTAATCATTACATTTGGCAGATCCACCGTGTGCTTCTTGCCATTCTTTTCATTTTGAAAAAATGTATCGGGTGTCCAAACTAAAACGTCAGGTTAAGTCTAGCATACCACCAGGTGTAACAGAAATTAACGGTCAAAAGAAAGCTTCCTCATCCCAAATGTTGGATTAGTCGCTTTTCAATTAAAAATCCCGCATTAAGCTTTTAAACAATTCGTTTTGAAAAAAAGGTTTAAAATACGAGTACGCTTGCTTTGAACTATTTATAACATCTCACCTTTGGTATTCCTCCGTTGATGTTGATCACCGGATAACACAATATGTTTATGATGAGGGCTGAAGAAGAGTAATCTCTCATCAACCCATTCTTCTCGAAATGTAAAATGCAGAGCAAATTCCATATTTACATCGTCCACTTTTGATATGCTTCTAAAACAAAAACATGGCCGCAAGTGTTTATTGTGTTAAAGAGTTGTACGTGCAGAAATGGTTTTAATATATAATTTCATTCTAAGTTATAGCGTCATCCATAGAAATTTTAGTTTCATTTCAAAATTCCACTCTTCCTCTCAAAAAATCCCGTTTTTCTTACCTCAAATACATGTTGACGACAATGTCTACAGGTGCATCGGCCCCAGGAATAAGACTTCCTTTCGGCCTTAGCCTCCAATCGTATCCATTTCCATTATCATAAGCCAATAATTTCTCGATAATTCTCTGTTCATCCACCAGCTTTTCCACTCCTAAACTCCTCGTTAAATTGGCCTGAGCCAGCTGCCTTCTCGCCGTATACAGTGGAGATTTATATAGAGTTAGAAGTAAGAGGACCGAAGTGTAATTATACATAAATCTACAAGATATTCCCATTATTTGGAGCAATGGTAGAGCAGAACAGACGCTTAGAAAATTTCTGGCCATAAATTCATTTTTTCAAAGATTTATTGGCCATAGTAAATATGAGACAAAATCTGGGTTCCGGATAAAAAATTTATTACGCGCGCCCTAAGGCGATTCCCGATGCAGTGAGGATAAATAAATAAATAGGGAGTAAACAGGAATAACAGCACGATGAGCGAATGTCAAAGATTGAAAAGGAGAAAATACTTTCAGAAGGATTGTTGTTCAGATGGATGTACTATAACATCACTTTTAAAGTGAATCATGGAGAAAACAATTGAATTGAGGACAACAAAAAGGTCTCAATGTTTCTGAAGCTTTGCTATCGCGGAGGTTTCAATAATTTTTTGGATTCCCGTAAAGTGAGAAAAATCAGCCTCATAAAAAATGTTTTTGGCCATAACTTTTCAAATTGTCTACTGCAAAACGATGCTTTCTAAAACGTTGTGCATCTCGTTTCAAAGCGGGCTTCACATTTTTCAGATCAAGAATAACATACACCGTCTTTGCAGGTTTTAGGAAATCCAATTCTAAATCTCTTCCAAGCATCTCATTCTTTCATTTTATGCTCATCGCTAAAGAAAATACCCATCCCATTGCGTGCAACAAGTCCATTTGTGGTGCGAAAGTCAAAGTCACTGTCGCATTGTCTGAGCTTTAGACAAGTAAGATTAGGTAATAAAAAATCTTCTGCTAACTGACATATATTGTCAGCGACGGCTTATTGCCTGCGAATTAAAAAGTTGGCGAGTTCAAAAAACCCCGGTTACCATATAAAGATGGATATGTTAAAATGTCGTTTATAAATTGGAGAAACGTGATAATCTATTATAAAACCCACGTCATTTTTAGAGCAGTCTAGCAAAACTATAATGTATTCATATTTTTCACAATGACCTCAAAAGTTCACATAAAAATCGTTGCTTTTTTCTCAATTCTCATCACTCTCTCAATTCTTTTCATAAATCTGAACTTTTTTGGCATCATCCCCAAAAATGGAACCCAACTTTCTGCCCTTTCAAAATCCCCTCAGCACTTTCAAAAGTTTCAGTTTGTAAAAAGAATCGACAGAAATGCGAAAACAAAAGCAATGAAAGCAAAAGTTCTGAGCGCATAATTGGGACAATGGGCAGAATCCTCGGGGCCAGAATCGGCGATGAGGCTGCCGGAACATGTTTAATGGTTTGAGTGGCCCGGAACAACCAGCACATAGATTATGAACAAGTGTTTTCCGGTATTTGTCTCTCTTCGGGCATAATTAGTGCAGCGAAAGTGGGAGTGGAGAACGATGGAAAACGATGATGTAAGGGAACGTCGAAAGATGTTTTTTGTCCGATTTGTTGTCTTTTTTGAACTACAAAGCCTGGATCGCGTGACAAGCGGCGTACAGTCAAGTCTCCGCGCACGACACTCCCGTACCACATAACCTGTTTATAACGAACGATTTCAGAAGTGCCGACGAGACCCTTTCATAACTAATATGTTTTCTTGTTCTGTATCCCCGAAAAAATTATAAAACGGATACTCAAATTATGGTATCCATTAAATTGTTTATAAGCTCTAAATATGTCGCATCAAAATCAAGAACAATGTCGACAACAAGTTTCAGGAGTTGAATAAAGAGTAGTGACTTCCATTTGACTTCTCAAACACTCCAAGATGCCGTGGACGCAAGATGATTCTTGATCAGATTCATTGGACACCTGGAAAAGCAATCATAGCTTTATAATATGCGTGAGGCACAAATCGATTTCAAATTTTGTTAAGATGACCTAAATAGGCTGACAACAAATCTTTGATATCTTAGAACGCGCTATTGCCAACCACAACCAAAAAAAGATCAACCTTCGTTCTGTGTAAAAATTTAAAACGCGCGGATCCTCCTTACAATCTCTTTAATATCCTTCATGGCATGCTCACAATTCCAACGCCTCTTTCCTTCATTTTCCAAATTTTTTTTGATCTCATTTTGAAAATCCGTCATGAAATTCAGACATCCTTCTATGTCGGGTATCTCAGCTAAAACTGCTACAGTGAAAATTGCTGTAGCCACTAGTAAACAGCGCATTTTACAAATAAAATAAACAGTTTTCGAAATGACAATTGTGAAGCACACTTTAGGCAATTCGGTTTCCAATTTGTTTTTTTATTTGTATGAAAAATGCATGAAGATAACATTTAGTTGTGTTAGTAAACCTGTGCGTAGTTTGCAAAGTCAAATTTTTTTGAAACAATTAAAGTCACATTTGAGAAGCGGTTCGATGATTTATTACATAGTTTATCGATAAAACTGTATTTGTGCCAACCTGTTACTGGCATTTAGAACAACACTCATCCAACTTTTCCAAGCGTTTCGATTGATTTCGTTGCTTGAGCAAACATTTCTTCAGGCCATCCAGGCATTCTTTGGGACAATTCTCTTTCTCTGTGCACTAAAATTTTACAATTTACGGAGGGCCGGAATTCGTGACCAATTCGCAGCTAATTTTTTATAGGAATTACGTCTCCTATCAAGGTAAGTGTTTTAGATGGGGAACTTAGGTTTTGGACGATTCAAATCATTAAGTTTAAAACAATAAGTCTACAAAACATCGTACATAATGAACCTTATTATGTGATAACTTGTTTTTAGAATCCAAAGAAAAAGCTCTCACCTCCACATTCATATTGGCCAACATGTCGTCAATAAACTTTTGTCGTTGCTCCACATTTTCCAAATATCTTGCAATTTTTCTTTCAACGATTTCGATAACCCCATTACAATATTCTTTGTCTCCTTCTGTCGCAAAACAACTTTTAGTAATTAGAGTAAAAATCAAAAAAGAAAATAATTTGGAATCCATAATTTCAATTATTATTTTGCCGTTCGATTTCAGAGTTCCCCTTGTTTATAACGTGATTCAAAATACAATATAAACAAACATCCTTAATTTGCAATAAATAGATTAATTTAGAAATCATCCGTTTAATGATTCTCTTATGACCACCGGCAAGCACATTATCACTCATCACATCCAGCACAACATTTGTCAATATCCATAAATTTATCAGAATCTTTTTGCGCTTCCAAACAAACAATAACTCCTTGAATGCATGCGCTAGAATCGCAGAATTGCTTGTTGTAAGTCTGAGGACACTGAAAAAAGTATTATAATTTTCGTATGGAACCGCAATACACCTTCTCTCTACATCTTCAAAAGAAATATTTCGTACAGATACAAAGTTGCTTTGTTTCACGCCTAAAACTGAATGGCATCTGCAAAGCGTTATCAAAAAAATTTAAACATGTCTCATTGTCAGAAATTTTTACTTTGGCTTTACATCAAGCTATATATACAAACAGGATTATCTTACAGTCTCAATTTTTCTTTGAATGATCTTATCCAGCATTTGTCGTCTTTTCTCTTCGTTCTCCAAAATTTCATGGCTTTCAAATCCCCTTTCCAACGCACTTAGGGCAAATTTACATTTCTTTTTGTCATCTTTGTAGGCAACAGAGAAGCCAAAACTCAGAAATAATAAAAACAAAATTTTCATTCTACTTTCTATTATAAAAGTCTCACAAGAGGCACAAAATCAAAAACATATAGTCTACGTAGCTATAGACATAATCAAATCATACTTCTCTTCTCCGATCGTCATTTATTCCCCGTGAAAATTCATAATGGCCCTTTTATATTAAAATAACTGAATGTTCATTTCTACTGGGCGTCACGCATTCCACTCCTCCACCGTGTCCTGTCTCGCTGTTCGGATCAGGATTATAACACATGATATGGCAATTGTCATCTTGACAGTAAGTTCCAGCGCATTTTTTGAACCCTAAGGCGTTGCAATCTTCTTGCTTGCAGCTGCATTTTTTTTCCGGACAATCGCCTGGTTTTCTGCATGAACTGTTGCATTCTCCGTTAATATTTCTGCATCCCAGAAGGATACTGTAGCCTCTTTCTGGACAAGTATTTCTCTCGCAAACACAAGACTTTGGAAGCCTTTGCGGCTCCGTAGATTTCGAAGATATTGTAGTAGCCTTCGTTGGCAAAACCTTCGTTGCCGAACCTTTTACCGTGGAAGCTTCTAGTTTAACTGAAGATGATGAATGTACCTCTGATTTTGGCGTAGTTAAATTTGGTCGACATTGAGTTGAGCAAGTCATATTGTTACATGAAGAAAAACAGCCTTGACTTAGCCCTTGCTCAAGGCAAAGATTGTTGTCGCATTGACAGTCCAACGGAGTGTAACAGCGGTTCTTCGGAAGCGGAGGAGGATTAGGGAAGCAGATGGAGTAGCATTGCCCTAAAGAAAGCATGTCGGTCAGACGTCGGAAATTTGATAACATTAGCAGTGAAACTATGTTTTTGGACATCTCCTTCTCTAATTTAATAAACTGATGCAACTTCAAAATAAAATTTATCGATCAGAAATAAACGTAGAAGTTATAACAAAGAATCATAATCTTTTTAGAATAAATTATTTTACATGTAATATTACGGTTTGGAGGTCCCCTTGTTAACAAAAATGACCCTATTTGGAAATTTCAAACCGTTGACAAAAAATGATAACAAAATTTCCACCCCTACCTTCATAACATGCGGTCTTTGCGCACTTGGCCGATAAGATCTTGCGACAAAATTGGTCATCACACTTGCATTTCTTATTTTTACATTTCTTTGGATATTTTACATCCGGTAATGGCGCTTTCCCACATTCCGTAGTGCAAATTCCTTTTTTGCATTTCTTTTTCAAACAAACTTCAGTCCTTTTGCATTGATAGGAGTTGCTCAAAGTGCAATTTCCGCACTCCTCATCCTGTTCACATTTCTTTTCGGCCGTGCACAAAGTTTTGCACTCCTTTTTCTCGCAATACTTCCGCTGACAAATCGCTCCCCGCTTCTTTTTGTGACACAAGCGGTCATCTTCGAATCTGCACTTGGAACAATCTTTACTTTGGTCGCAAGAATCTTCTGGATCCGGGCCCCAACAAGCAAATTGGCAGAGTTTCGGGTCACAGGTCGTGTTCACACATTTGACCATCTCATTTCTGAAATTGGTCATATATATTAATTCCCGAAATTTTAGCTCGCGCTTTGCGGGGCAGCCGAGATATTCAACAGGCCTTGTTGAATATTTCGTGATATGCGGAGAGCGGTCAGAGAGGGAAATACTTTTTGGCATTGCCATTTTTTCGCAAAAATCAAAAAATTTTTTATGTCAGAAAGGCCCAAATTTTGATATTCCTTCTAAACTCACTTCTGACAATATCCATGCCCAGTTTCCACGCAATCACATGTTTTCGTGCAGAAATCATCATTTCGCGAGGCCATCAAGTTCAAACTATCAACTATAATATAAAGTAAGCTATAAAATTTACCCTAAATCTCTTCCGTTCAACATAAACTATATTAAGTTCGCGCTTACAGTCATTGAATTGCCCGCTACAGCAAGTCAGTAAGGTAACCAACACAAGGATTTTGCTCCAAACCATGACGAAAAGAGACAATGAAGGCCTCTTCGAAAATGATTTTACATCCCAGAGTGATTAGGCTGCTCATTATGGCTTGCAAATTCATTTCTGCTCGCTGAATTTTATTTTCAGTCCCTCTGGGGATCTAATAAACACCCCCAAACTTAAATTAAATTCAAAATATTTTTATCAAAAACAATATATCATAAAATACACTTTCAAAATGATATTATTATACAATTCCGATGTACTCCTAGATGCATCATCTTCTGCCATACGTGGGTTGATGCCCACCAGCATATGAGTCCGGTGGTGGAGGTCCTGGATATGGATAATATGACGGATAGGGCCGTGGAGTGGCATATTCCGCTTGATACGAATACAACTGGCCTTGGCCCCAATGAGGAGGCATGGCCATTCGAGGAACATCTTGAGGATATGAAAGTTGGCGTTGGAAAGGATCAGGGCTTATCTGACAAGGGAATGGTCTCAACTTCCCCCGGCTTGCAGAGACCATTCCCTTGTGAGATGGGATTGGTCGTCCAAAAGCCGGTTCAACACTTTGAAGACTTGCTATGTAATTTGTAAAGGGCTGGGGATGTTCAAAGCTTCTATTGAACTCTTCCACGGGTTGCTGAAAATGCCATTTCGATAATAAGATAGCAAAAAATCAACAAAATAAGGTCTACGACTCTTCTGCCAACAATGATCCAAGTTGAATTCAAAAAGCCCTTGCCAAAAAACGTTTTTTGTCTGGCAACCCTCCTCATTCTCCGTGTTCTCGCAAAACATCGCGAAATATCTTGGCTAAGCATACAAACCGAGAACAAAAAAATTTAGGAACTGTCTGTAACCCATTATCAAGGAGGGCTGAGTAACATTTCAAAGAAATCACAAAAAAAATCTCCTTCAAAAAATATTTTAAAATCACTTACTCCAACTCCAGCAAAACATTGATTCCAAGCCCTACGTGGTGGCTGGGGTTGCTGAAATTGCCCATAACTCAGTTGGTAGTCCATTGGGAAGTTTGCATTGAGTAAATTAGTCTCGTGATACGTCTCGTATTGACTAAAATATTGTTCGGCAGGGGCTGGAGTCGTCATTTTTCTGTCTCCAATTGTTCTTTCGCCAGTATCTGCCGAGGTCGACGGTCGCGGGACGAACTCCATTCTAGCTTCTGACCATTTGCGCTTGGCCTAAAAAATAAAAAATAAAAAAAATTCAAATTTTTCGATAAAACTCGTAGCAAACTTAAAATAAAATTTTTGAAGACATCCATGAAAGTTCTAACCTGAAATTTCAGGGAATAAAAAACACCTCAAATCTCAAAAATCTCACCGGGATTGGTTTTTGTTCAATAATCTGTACATCCATTTCCTCCGCGGGTCTTTTCCGACTCCAAGATTCTTCAATTCTGTCCTCATTTTGCGAGTCTATAACTCTCGGCCGACAGCGCAAATCGAGGGGTTCTTCTTGGGAATACTTACGACGATTCGGACCACTTTCCGCCATCGAATCCAAGACCATAGAGCTGAGCGCTTCGTTGGACTCATAATTAAACACAGCAGCCTTTCCTTGATGTTCTTCTTGCCGCTCCACATTATCATCTTCACAGGCCTGATTGCTCTGATCCGGTTCAGGTTTGAAGAAAGTTTTTCTTGCATATGCTGAAAAAAAATGCAAGTTTCAATAAATTATTTTTTATTTTTTAACAAAAAAATCCAAAAATACCCGAAATAGCATTCAACCCCACTTTCCCCGAATTCACACGTCCTTTCCTATATTTTATTTTATGTTCTGGGCCCTTAACAAAACGTAAAATAAAAATCTCAAACTTACGATCAAGTTGACGTAAAATTGCATCATCATCACTGCCCTGCTCCTCCTCCACTGGTCTTTGCTTCAACTTGTCGTCCACAATTCTTTGTTGAATTTCTTCTCCACATTTTGCTTGATTGTCCTCTTCTTCCGGCTGTTTTTGGCCTTCCGTTGTCTCACATTGAGCTTCAATTGGTTCCGCCTCTCTTTCCCGATCTTCTTCCTCCAGCTCTTGATTTTCTTGAAAGGTTTCCTCTTTTTCTCTTAGATTTTCTTCATTTTTGCTTCTCAAATAATCCATAGACGAATTGCAAGACAAATATTCTTCTTCATCGCTCAAATGTCCCTTCTTCTGTCCTCTCATTTCCAAATTCTCTTCCAATGGTGCAACCAACAAGCCCGGTTCTTCTGCGCTGTAATCCAAAAGATCCGATAATCCTTGACCGTTCTCAACATGAGTGTTTTCTTCTCCGATTTGATCAACTTTCCCTTTATTTTCCATGGCCCCATCCTCTTCCACTCCTTCCTCGCCATCTCCGCTGCCTTTTCCTTTCATTTCGTCCATTTCTTCTCCAATTTTTTTATCTATAACACGTTCTTCTTCAATAAAAGTTTCATCTTTTCTTTGCCTAATCTGATCTCCTTCCTTTTGCCCCAAAAATTCTTCATTTTCTGTTCCAATCTGATCCAAATCACCTTCTTTTCGTTCACCCGACACTTCCTCATATTGTTTTCTAAAAAAATATAACAACTCTTGAGTCATCTCATCTTCTTGTTCAAAATTATTGTTCGGATCCTCAATTTCTTCTCTGGGCTCTCTTTCAGCCTCATTTTTTTCACCCGTTCGGTGTTGCTCATCGTCTTCTTGTCCCATATACTCATCAATTCCATCTTCTTCTTGTTCCATTTGATCCAGATCTTCATTTCCACTAAAACCTTCCGAATTGCATAAATCTCCCTCGCCATCTCCTCTGACCATCGCCAATGCCGACTCCACCGCAACCAAAGAAGTCCGTGTACCAGGGCTCTTTCCCCGAACATCGCACAAATCATCGTCGCCCCATTTGTCCAAGAAAGAAGGATTGAAGTCATAACTCTCGACGTTTTGAAGGACTTCATATAAAATATTTTCAATTTCAGGGATGGCTGCATCCAATTCGGGAGAATTACAAGCTAAAAATAATACAAAATTATATTATCCAGGACAAAAATTAAAAATATAATAACTTTAAACAAATTTCCCAAATATATTCCAAAAACGATAAAAAATCCAAAATATTCAACAAAGACGGCCGAATAAAAAAAAATATTACCTTTAGGACCGTCTTGATGAACCAGTATACTATCAAAAGAATCAACCTCTGGAATTTCAGCTGCGTCGTGTGTTTTCTCTCTGACCGTCAGCACTTTTTGTGGGCTTTTCGGCATTTCTTCTTCCTCTGCTTCATCAATTAATAGTTCTCCTTGCTGATCTTTAACATTTTCTTTACTTGGTGTTGCTTGGTGTTGCTTTACTTGGTGTTGAATAAAATCAGCTGAGCACAAAAATTGGCGGCAAATTTGGGTCACTTCCTCCATCATCTCTTTCAATTCCTTTGGGAGCCATCGGAGACCACTATCAATAATGTGTGTCTCCATGGAAGTTATTTTTGTTTGAATTTCCAGAAGAATTCGGTCGGTTTGTGACAAATCCGAGCTTTCCATCGATTCAGCTGACCGCTTGGAATTTCGGCTGGATCCTCTGCGAGACATCGTTGTCAAAGCGCCACCAACTTCTCTTGTATTATAACTAAAAAATATCAAATAAAAATATATTATTCATGCCACTTGCTTTCGGGTATCGATCAAGCTCCCATTCAAAAGTTTTCCCTCCAGATAAGTGCAGATTGCTCGAACACCGGTATCGCAAAAGCTCTCAATTGGTTCCCATGAATCGTCATTTGAAGAATATCCCACCCACCGCACCAAATATTCGACTTTGTGCTTTTTTAGTCGATGATTGAGAATCTTATCAACTGTATACAGACCCTCGGGCTTTGGGGAACAGCTTCCTCTTTTCTTCCAATCGGGAGGAAACTAAAAATAGATAGATTTTATATTATACATGATCATATTAATGGCAAAATTGATGTATGACTCTCGCAAAACGCCTAAACCTTTCGAGAAGTAAAACGAAAATGTAACATACCAGTTCTGGGAATCTTAGTTCAAGGTCCTCATGATTTTCGGCAGATATTGTGAGTAGGTTGTGCATTTTTACTACCATAAATCGATAACAACTGGGAGCCATCATATGCGTTAAAATCTCTTCTTCATTTTCCAGCAACCGAAACTCATCGCAACATGGTTGTGGAGCTCGTTGAATTGCTCTCAACTCGTCCAGTAAACAAAACTTCGGATATCTAAAAAAAATTACCATAAATAATATAATTATTTGAATAAAAATACGACTTCAGACCCATCAAAGTGGTAAAGCAGCAAACTCCGATACTCTTAGAGCCATTTTGAAATAAAATTGGCTCTATTCTCACCGAGATCCGACACACCGATGCAGCGGCGGAAATTCAAAGCAAACTTGCAATTTGTTATCGTCGTCGCCACTGGACAGGCTTTCGGTGTTCACAGGCGATAGCTCCGGCGAGTCATTCAGATCAACCTTGTCCAGATCCTGCAATGTTACAAGATAATTGCAAAATAATGCCTAAATTTATATTCTCCATACCAAAAGCCATTGATCAAGCTATTCAAATCCAAACTAATCAAATTCTGCCTTGGTATGGGGCGTTGTAGACTCTTAATAAGACGGGAAAACAGTAAAAAATATGTCCAGTTTCTTAAAACACCAAGTGAAAATAACAAATAACTTACATAACCAAGACGTGCCGCTTTCCTTCCGATATTTCCGCAAATATACTTGTGTTTCACCTTTATGTGATTCCACATGCCTTGGTTTGTTGTATTCGGCATATTATTTTTACGACACCGACACAAGGTGCATTTCCCATTTTTGAATTTTCCTTGGATGTCACGTATAACATCCTCGAGGCTAAAAGAGTGTTAAAAATGAAAGGCCTTACCCCTCCATCTACTTTCAGCGTTGTTAACCTTTTCGATTGCCTTCGAAACCTTTTTACTACGTTTCCAGCGAAATCGACCGCTCACCGCTTTTTTCGACTTGTCAATTTGCGCCCAACCGCTCGGACCAAGTTATACGATGAAAATAAAAGTCGTCGCAAACGGAAGAACACGGGGGTGGTCACGGGCCGGGCTTACGGAATTTTGAAACGAGCCGGGCCTGACGTTTGCCGGGCCGACCCGTTTTCAAATACCAAGCTGTTGTCATTTATTGTTTTCGTGCCGGTAAATTTTCTTGAGGGATTGTATTAATAGTAGTAGTAACTCAAGTTGTCAATCATTTTTTAAACCTTTACGGTCCAAAACAGAACATCTGTAGTAACATATTGCAATTCATAGTACATTTTGGCGTCAAAAAGTCGGTAAGATCAAAGTAAAATCGGCAAGCCTAAGAAATTTCGAAACGGGCCGGGCCTTATATTTGCCGGGCCGGGCCAAGAGGCTGAAATTTTTAAAAATACACCCGTTTGCCACCCCTGCCGAACATTTTGAAAAGGAAATAAAATTAATGTAGGCAAACAGAAATAAATTGGTTCAATCTTTGAGTTCGATCCCATTGCGACCATGAATCGGTCGATTTTTTTCGTTTTTCTGTTGATTTTTTCCGTCGTGAAACCTGAGAAAACTTCAACGGGCAGTGGCGGAAAAGCAACCACCGTCCCAACTACGCCTCCAGCTGTCGAGAGCACGGCTCCCACCACCACGACTACCACAACTTCGACGACTACCACGACTTCGACGACTACCACAACTTCAACGACTACCACAACTTCGACGACTACCACCACTACTACAACAACGGAGACTACCACTGCACAAGAGCAAGAGACGACCGCCGAAACTGCGGAAGAACTCGGTAAGTTGTCTTGGCAATCTATATTTGGTGTAGGGTACTCTTATAAATTCTCGTATACATGTAGCAAAGCTGTCAGTATAATTTTCTTGCTAATTCTTTGATTTCAGGTCCTTTCGACGGTAACAACTTGTATTTCACGGCTGGCGCCGCCTTTTCAGCGGCCGGTTTTCTCATCAGCACGTTGTTTTTGGTACTGGCCTTGTCTGGAGTGATCTGCAAACCTGCAGCCAAGAACAAGATCAAAAGAGAGTTGGATCCCAATGTCCGTTGATCGTTCCCCTGATGTTCTCCTTGATCTTAAATCATAAATCTACTTTTTCTAGTGATTTTAAGGTATTTCGATGCAGAACATCTTGGAATAAAGTTTTCTTCACAACCGAGATCTTTATGATCGTTAG
This sequence comes from Bursaphelenchus mucronatus, assembly GCA_025436335.1. Lineage (NCBI taxonomy): Eukaryota > Metazoa > Nematoda > Chromadorea > Rhabditida > Aphelenchoididae > Bursaphelenchus > Bursaphelenchus mucronatus. The sequence continues at coordinate 3,967,859 of CM046359.1, forward strand.
AAAAGGGAACAAAATATAATAACAATAACAGTACCCGTATAATCATATAAAAAAAGTCAACCTTTATTAACAATTGTAAGAAAATCCTGGATGTTTAAAAGAGAATCATTTGCAAAATATTCACGACGGTGAAAAGAGAGGGCACAGCTCGAGCTACTCACCTTTGAACATGACCCAGACTCGAGGGCATTGAATGTAACCTAAAAACTGAGGGTATTAGCATCAGGTGTAATATAAATAAGTTGATCAAGTATAATACCTGAAGATACCCCAAAAATGCAAATACAACCACTCAAATGTGTACTACCTCGCCTATTCTCCCATTTTAGGCCACTAATCTACATAGTAAAAACAATAAACTTTTTTTTTTTATTTCTCGTCGCTTACTCGAGCTGTTATTTGAAGTCAAATATCCGCCATGTTCAGTTAACGTGTGGTTTTTCATATCTGCCCATTCTGGAAGTTTTATCTGACATATCGAACAGATATATCCGTGCTCTTCCTTTCTGTGGTCCTCCATATTCAAGAATCTATTGCATTTGAAGTCGCAAATTTTGCATTCAAACTTCACAATTCCGGTATGAATTCTCTCATGGGTCGTAACTGAGGTCTCCGACGTAAACAAGTCGTCGCAAAAGTGACATGGATAAGTTTTGGTGAATACATGAGACATTTTTTTGTGTTTCCTTAACTTTCTTGGGGTTAAAAACTTCTGATTGCAGAGGTTGCACTTGAATCCCGAGTTGGCACCGCGATGGAACTTTGCACGGTGCATGTTGAGGCGGATATCGGTGCAGAGATTGCGGACTGGAGTGCATTCGAAACACATGTATACCTAAAATATATTATTTTAGGCAATGTCGATACCAAAACGAACCATAATCTGATATTTTGACTAAACCCAAATAAATTACATAACAAACCTCGAGTACCTAACCTAACCTTATTTATGATAGAAATATTATATTACTTTAGGTACCTCAACAAAGTTTTCATCATAAAATTAATAAATAACGCTTTGAAACAGCTTACCAGCTCACACAAATGATTTTTAAGCTCATCTTCATCCTTTAGCGCCTTAAAACATTTAAGACATTGCACAAACTCGGCGTATTCTGGATGTTTTTTGCTGACATGCTTCTTCAACGAATGCTCATTCCTATATCTCTTGTCGCAAAATGGGCATTGAGGGGATACCTTCTTCTTGTATTGACGTTTCGGCTGATATATGTGGCCAAAGCGATCAAATCGAGGGACGACTCCATTAGTTAATTCACCGGGTAATGGAATATCGCTCAGGTCAAGGTTGTAATTGACTGAGTCTACTTCGTTTTGAGGGGGGATGAAACCGCCAGATGCTAACTCCTCCAGACGGTTGGCTTCTAACTCTTCTTTTCTGGAAAAATCATATTGTACTAGGTACCCAAACAAAATAAGATAGATCACAAAAGTAAAAAAATCGTGTCAAACTTCCGAAAATTTCCTCTAAGCGTAATTAATGTGCATTCCCCACCTTTGCAATTGCATTTCTTCTTCTTGTTGGACTAGATAAGCAAGATGATCGACTGGATGTTTATCTCGAAGATGCCGTTCATATAAATGTTTGTCCAGAAATCGATTTTTACAACGTTTACATCTGACCATCTTCGATCGTACCATTCTTCGAATTTCTGATGGCTTTGTTGGCCTTGCAACTGCATTCGTCAAGACATCATCCATATTCCTTGGGTGTAGAACAACCGGCGCTGGTCTGGGAAGAGCCGGAACCGCAAATCCATTGGCTAAAAATTGTAAGTAGACAGATCTTAAGATGTCAAAAATTCAATGACTCTATATTTGGGCGTATTTCAGAGTTTGAAGTTAGCTTATGAAGGCGCTACTCTATTCTTACATTTCTTGGCCGTCCCAGGTCCTTGGATGATTTGACCCTCTTCATTGAGGACAATCCTCTCTTTCTGAATGGGCTCAGGGTTCCTTAGCCTCCCTAGGGTCGCTGCTAGTCCCAGATCTGTGTTCTAAAACAACAAAAAATAAAAACTTTCAAACCGAACTTACTTTTCGTCTCTCTGCCCTCCTCTCTTCGTCGTATAAGGCCTTGGCCTCTTCATACTGCTCCACCAGCTCCTCATACTCGGGAGAATCGCAGCGAAACATACTCTCTAAAACACCGAAATCTCTCTCAACGAAGATATATAAAGGCCCGGGCGACCAAAAGCTTGAAAACGCTGCGGACACTAGATTAATTTATTTTATAAAAAATTTAAAAAAATTACAGTGAAAATCGACGGCGCTGCGACGGAACTTGACCGGGACACCTAAAACAAGCTGGAAAATCACGCGTCGAGTTTGGTTATGGCGCGTGAAAAGTCACAGAAAAAAAACATAAAATCAAACAAAAAATATTACCCACAGGATCCAAAAGGCGAAATAAAATCGCAAAAAAAAGTAAAAATGTAAGAAAAAGTTACACTCTCAATTGAAAGCTTTCAGTCGCACATCCTGCAACCTCCCGAACAAAAACTTGTCCAAAAATATATTATTGTTTCATCAGGAAATTGGCTTGTAACATAATGCCAAACAGATCGTCCCGTGTCCCGTCACGAAAGGCATAATTACGGTATTGTTAGACGTTCTCTGTTATTTTCCTATCTTTTCATATTTTACCTCCAGACAGCCTGTTTTCGTCGCCAACTGTTGACCGTTCCAGGATTTCTCGATATTTTTGCGTGATAATTAGGGCAATTTAAATTATTCATCCGAATTTGTTACTCATTCTTTTTAGTACAGCCTTTAAACCCCTTCGGGAAATCCGTGATACACCAAAGATGGTCAGGGAAGGACGTGCCGAGTGGAAAGCCAACTACTTCACTCGTATTTTGGTAAGTTTGTTTTGTTTTCAGTGACCTTGTGACTTTAGGTATAAATGAAGAAATTTTTATTAGTTTGACGACAATTTCTGTTTTGTTTTAGAGTCTGTTCGATGAGTACCAAACCTGCTTACTCGTCGGAGTCGACAATGTCGGTTCCAAGCAGATGCAAGAGATCCGTGCCGCGCTTCGCGGTCACGCCGAGATTCTCATGGGAAAGAACACCATGATCCGCAAAGCCATCCGTGGACATCTCTCCGAGAACCCCAAGCTCGAGAAGCTCTTGCCTTATGTCGTCGGAAACGTTGGATTCGTTTTCACCTCCGAAGATTTGGGAGAGACCCGTAAGAAGTTGTTGGAGAACAAGCGTGGAGCCCCAGCCAAGGCCGGAGCTATCGCTCCTTGCGATGTGAAGCTCCCTCCCCAGAACACTGGTATGGGACCTGAGAAGACTTCTTTCTTCCAAGCCCTCCAGATCCCAACTAAGATTTCTCGTGGTACTATCGAAATCTTGAACGAGGTCCACATCATCAAGGAAGGAGAGAAGGTCGGAGCTTCCGAAGCCGCTCTTTTGAACATGTTGAACATCCAACCCTTCTCGTATGGTTTGGCCGTCCAGCAGGTCTACGATGATGGATCCGTCTACTCCCCAGAAGTCCTCGACCTCACCACCGACGAGATCCGCAGCCGTTTCTTGGGCGGAGTCCGCAACGTCGCCGCTCTCTCTTTGGAGGTTGGATACCCAACCAAGGCTTCCGTCCCTCACTCGGTCGCCAATGCCTTCAAGAACTTGTTGGCTGTTGCTGCTGCTACCGATGTCACCTTCAAGCAGGCCGAGAAAGTAAGATTTTTTAGTATTATTATTGATACTTCAGTAAATCAGTCGGAATGTGAATGAGCGAGACTAACTTTCACCCTATTTTCAGCTCAAGGAATACCTTGCCGATCCATCCAAGTTTGCCGCTGCCGCCCCAGCTGCTGCTGCCACCAGCGCTGCTCCAGCCAAGGCCGAAGCCAAGAAAGAGGAGGTCAAGGAAGAGTCCGAAGAAGAGGACTTGGGATTCGGTCTCTTCGACTAGACGCAATCAATGTATTATATTGTTTGTTGTCCAGAATAAATTTGTTGTTATGTTACTATCTGTTGGATGTTTTCGGGGCTCTTTATGGTTTGAGACCATTGTTATTTGTTGATGTTGTGAGTTTATTTCTTCTATAATAATCGACTTTTGTTTTAGCTCTTGCTTCAACTGGCCCCATAATGCTGATCTACAAGTGCGCCTTTTCCGGTAAGGTGTTGTCTTTGATAGGCTAGTGTAGTATCCGTGTTACCTTAAGCTCTGCAGTCTATCAGGGATATGATCAAGTTTTTTGGTCTTGTCCTTCCAATGGTTGCAAAGTGTAGCCAAACACGGTAGATTCATCACAATCTACCGTAAACAAATGCTTTTTCTGTTTATTTATAATATTTTTTTCAGATGATGAGCTCGCCTCTGACTCTTTTCCCACAAAGTTGGTTGATGGCCTCATCTACGAATTCAAAGGACGTCACGTCGTCCGCAAGGAAGGCGAGATCCTCCTCGATGGTGCCAACCCTTCGGCCGAAGGGGAAGATGGCGATGACGGTTCTGACGAGCACGTTGAGCGCGGCATTGACTTCGTCCTGAACCACAAGCTCCAGGAAATGAACTGCTACGAAGATCCAGCAACCTTCAAATCCTACATTAAGGATTTCATGAAGAAGGTCGTTGAATTGATGCAGAAGAATGGAAAGTCGGAGGCTGAAGTTGCTGAGTTCAAGAAGAAGATCCAAGGATGGGTTGTCTCTCTTCTCTCCAAGGACCGATTTAAGAACCTCCAGTTCTTCATTGGTAAGTTTCAATTTCTTTTTTAATATTAAGGCGAAATTTATGAGGTAAATAATTGCTTCAATTCCAGGTGAGAACATGGCTGAGGGCCGAGGTGAAGGCCAAGTTGCCATTGTTGAATTCCGTGACGAAGAAGATGGTGAACACCCATACCTGATGTTGATCAAGGAAGCCCTGATCGAAGAGAAATGCTAAACACCAACGGGATATGCGTTCTTCTTTCTACTTTCATCTATATCCTGCATCAGTTTGTTATAATTTTTGTTGTTCTTTCTGATCCATAAATTATCTCTAACGAATATCATCTGGTTGTTTCAAGTCAACGATATCATATAATAAAGGGATTGGTATTTGAATTAGACCAATTAGTAACAAAGTTCATTCACTTAAAACGTAACAAAAAAATTAAATCAACAAGTAACAAGATTCAAACAGCTCCCTCTTCGACCTTCCATATCTCTTCGAAGGCAGATGTAAGTTTGGCACAAGTCAAAGCTGCACTCAAAGGGAAATTAGACAACTTAACATCTTTTTCTGTGTAATCCGTCTTCACTGATCCTCTGGCAATTCCACCGATCACAACGCAAATAGGTTCTTTCGGCTTTTCTTCGACGATTTCACGCGCAAAATCCCTCGGAGTACGGAAGAATTCCGTGTTGAAAGTGGTCAAATATTTGCGAATGCCAACGGGCAGATGGTCCGTGACTGGATTCTTGATCACACTCAACAATTTCGTCGAATTCTCTTCTGCTCGGATCTGCATCTTGTGTAACAGTTGGACTAAAACGGAAGAAATTGAAGTTTAGTCGCACTTTTAATCTTCAGCTTACCCATTAGCCCACAAAAACGATCAAAAGTTCGAGGCAATCGACATTGAGGAGAAACTTCAACAAGAACATTTTTCTGAGTGCGAAAATAGATTTGCAAAAGGCCGGCTCGGTTCAGCGGACTGTCCAAGAGCATGAGAAGGCACTATAAATCGAAATTCATTACATTGTACACCTAAATTAGAAAAAAATAAATAAAAAGAAGTAACAAAATACCTGGTGAAGAATATCTGGTCGATAATCCGCCGGATCTTTGCCGTGTTTCCTGATAAATTGGATATGCTTGTCACTTCTGAGGATCACGTATTCTTTCCCAACCTGCAATGGAAAGAAATTTAGTCTATGAATAATTGAGAGACAACAAAATTATCCATGGCACAAACGGAAATCTATGGAGAAATTGCCTATGTTTCAGCAAGACAAAGCTGTAAGTATAATCACAATTGAGCTGTTCCACTCAACCTTCGACATAAAAATAAAAAAAAAATCCAAATTTTACCTGAGCAGTTTCCAATGGACAATTCTCTAAAACAACAATCAATTTCTTGTCGTCCTTCGACTTCTTCATCTTTTTCCTCTGTGGTTCGGCCATCTTTCTCTATTTTATTCAACAATCAACAACAAGAACTGGAAATATTTAACCAGAAATTCTCAGGCCAAAAATAAAAAAAAAATGAGTCGACTGTTTCTCCAAATGTGTCAAGTTTGCCATTATTCTCATTTTCGAGGAGGTAAAGGTGAAAGAGGGGAGAAGACGCGGGTAAGCGGTTAGATATGAGTTTATAATTATTCTTGAAGTATTTTTGGTACAACTTTGGATCATTTTTTACCGTTGACATGAAAGAAAATGGTGATTTTTGAATTTTCTTGTTACAGTAAGAATTTCCCCTACTTTTCTGTAATCTGAAATCTCCAAACCTTGTCTCTATCCTTTGTTTTGTTCTCGGAACCTATAATTCGCATTTTCAAATCATTTCTCACAAATATTTTTGTTTTTTGCACATATTACACATGCTTATTATCTTCTTCTTCTTCTTCTGCTCGTTCCAGATTCCTCGTTTGTACGGGAAACAATAGAATTCTGATTCAGAGCGTCTTCGACGTTCTCCAGAAGCGAATGTCAAGAGGCTATTTGGAGACGGCGTCTTGAAAATCTGCGCGCTCAGATTCGAATCGCCAAAAGAGACGTTAAACATAAAAAAGGACTGAAGTCGGCGATTTGTTCTTTTCGGGTTCTAAGCAGCATGCTTTTGGAATTAGGGGAACTAGTGGGATGCAGTTATAACGGAGATAATGGTGACTTAACGGAGGTTACGTAAGAACGTGATGACAAGATTTTATTTTTTTTCTTATGGTACAAGGTGTAGATGATATATTATATGATAGTGGGTCTTATTATGTTCTAAATTCATTTTAACATCTAGTGATGCTCGATTTTATGCGCTTTTTAAGAAAAATTGTTCTCAATTCGAAAAATGGCAAAATTGAGTATTTTCTGCTAAAAAGTTTCATAATTATGCGGTTTATGCAAACTGCGGCCTGAAATTTCATAATTTCACGCAATAAGCTCTGGGCTTCCTCCATGTCAATTTCCAAGAAGAACGGTCATTCTACCGGTCAATTGCGACTATTTTTTACTGACCATCAAACCTCTCCTGCAGAGCTCTCTAAAACAAATTCTCTCCAATTTTCATTCTTCATAGCTCATAAAACTGTTGATCATTCAACCAAAAACCCTTTCGTTATTTTTGTGTTGCCTGAGGCAGCTCCAAATTTTACGACTAAACCCGCTCCCAACATATTGCACTGTGCATACATTTGCATTGTGTTTCGCGCGGCGCTCTAATCTTTCTGTTTTCGCCACCGTTCGTATAAGATATTGCGGGAGGGGTTTCTGACCACCTGCACTCTTGTATTTATTCTAATCTCGGCCTTTCTCTCTCTCTCTTTCTTTCACGGAGAAAGGGCTCTTTTTTTGATTGCAAATATGGCCTTATTTATCTTTTGCTTCTTCGATAAAATTGTGCGTTTTCAGAAAAAAAAATTTTTGAGCATTTTTGCAAGTTTTGGGAGCGGTTCAAAAAGAGTGCAGAGGAAGTTGACGGGGTAGGGTGAGGTCAGAGAGCTGTGAGGTTTGTTTTTCTCACGAAAACAATGGGAATCAAGATGGGTAATCTCATGTGAGCGCGAAAAAGCGAGAACATTTGAACTTAAAATATATAGGTGAGGAAAAAGGGTTAATTGTCATCATAGGGTGATTTTATGATCTGAAAAGTGTCATTTTGAAACAGGCACAAACATTATGAAATGTTAGCTCTATTTTCAACAATTAAGATACCTCAAGATTTTTTTTTTGAATTTTTCTGTTGTAAGATCAAGTGATCACTTGAACACTTCTTTTTTCGCACCATTCTATCAATTTTCTATTAATTTCCCACTTCCTTTCCCATTTTTTGAGGATTCATAGGCGATCGTTTATTTTTTTACGAAAGTATTCTCCCCAATTTAATTTCCATTTGTTTGTTTGCGCGTTCAAATTTGGAATTCGAATAATTTTTGCATTTACGGAAATAATTTCAGTAACGGGTATGAGAATTTAATGGATGATCAGTTGAGAGATTTGATAACAGATGTTATCCGGAGGGGAAGTGTGTATCTGGAGGAGAGAACCGTCTTGAGGACGAATGTTTTCTTGGACTCATTGAGTGTAAGTTGAAAATTTTATTCTGCGTAACATTTTGGCATCAATATCTATGTATTAGTGCACAATACATCTTGTGCCAAAAAATTAACAACTACTGTCAGTGACAAAAGTTACAGTAATTTTTGAAGTGCGCTTATAATTATTTCATAAATTTGTGTTGCTGTCCTAAAACCAAATTTTTTCAGAAGCTCCAACTAGTCTTTTCCGATCTCTACCCAACAGTATTCCTAAAACCCGGCACCTATCCGATCACTCCCCTTCTCAAGTTATGTTACGAACTTTTGGAGCATGTCAGCACCGACAATTTTGTTCGTCAACGGGTATACAATCTGCTCCATCGACTGGTAACTGTCAACTTATCGCTCCGTCAGTTCTGTGCCACTCAATTTCCATTCCCTCATTTGGTTTTTAAGACGCTAAAATACAATTTGAAGGCCCGACAAAATTCAGAATTAGTTGTGGAAGCCTTCAAATTGCTGCAACTACTCACTTATGAGACCGATTTCAATTTTGAGGGATATGGAATGGACTTTTTGAGTGTTTTATGCGATGAAATGTAAGCTAGACTAACATGAAGTCATTGATGTTAATATACCTGGCATTTTTTTAATTTTTTTGTTTCAGAATTGACCCGCAATCAACGGATTTCTTGTCCTATAGTCTCTCATTACTATGCAATCTGGTCACCAAATCAAAAGAAATGGCTCACGCTTTCATGTTAGAGTTCTATCAATTTCTCAGCCGGAAGTTTTTATCGTTCCTGGCAAGCGACAATTATCTAGTAGTAATTTCAACGTTGTTGATTTTGAGGCGGCTTAATACGCCAATGAGTGAAAAGGTAAGAGAAAAATGTATTGCCTAACCTGTGCAAAGAATTACAAGGTTTCAAAAAAGTTGTTCGTTATAGAAGGGTTTTGTTGTTCATTTTGTAAATAGGTTGTCTTTTCCGGTAAAAATAATGCCGCCATTCTTTATGGATAAAAACTTTCGAGTTCTGCCCAACCCATAGAAGTCTTGCCATGCCCACCTCGAGCTAATAATCTTGGCTGTGTCTTTTAAAAGCAGAGCTAACTTCAAACGCAAATCAAGTTTGCTTTCAGTTCTTCACCTCCATGAACATGTTTCAAACCCTCCTCTGTGCGTTCAACGTCCTCGCTCAAGCCGATTCCACTCTCACTGTAAATTTTGCCAGTGATTTTCTTCGTTCAGTTTTGGTCACCAAAAGTCGCGACAATGAGATTGAACTCACCGATCTTTGCCGTGAATTCTCAACTTTTCAATATTTTTCCAAAGCAATTGAGAATTCCGCCGTGAGAATTGTGACTTTTGATCCGAGAACCGAGGAGATTAGCAAGATTTTGTCCTTGTTATACGATTTGGTGCGGGTAAAATCCCTGAAATCTCCGGTTTGTCAGATCATTTTAAATGCCAATTCCCCTCAAGGTCAGAGCACCTCAAACGGATCTTCTACGCCGATGAAGTCTTTGGTTAGAATGGTGGCCTTAGGGCTTGAAAAACAGCCGAATCCGGAGGTCACTGTGAAGGCAATCAAATTGCTCAATTTATTGGCTAAGGTTAATTTATAAAATTTGAATTTGTCGAATCAAAGATTTTCCTAATTTTTGAAAACTTTTGATCCGAAAATTGCTTTTAATATCAATATTTTTTAGGAGATTGTGGACGATGGCGCTGAAATCTCGACCTTTGAAAATCCAGCTGTTCTCGTAGCCGTAGTTGAGATGAACGCTCAAGTTTCCATCAACGCCGAGACTAGTCATACCTCTTACTACGTTGATTTCATAGCTCAGACGCTAATCTTGGCTCAGAGTAAGGCAATATCGTCATTAATAATCATCCTTTAGCTCTAACCAACGACAAAGAAGCTTGTGACATGTTGGCTGACGCTATGAGTCCCGAGCTTTGTGCGCGGATAAATGACTCGCAATTTACTCAAAATGGAGATTTATTCCAAATGTGTCAGTCGACAAATTCATCGATTGATTCGAATAATGGGAGATTGAATGGGATGATGATTCCGATCGAGATGATCAAGTTATTGGGATTGTTGAAAGATCACTCTAGAATTCATAAGGATATTTATTGGAGAACTTTGGAGGTGAGCAACAAAGTTTGGGCGTATTTTACAAGATTGTATGCTAATTTCTTTACAAAATTTTCGATTTTCCTAAAAAATTCTTTAATTTTCGTTGAAACCGTACGTCATTTTGATTAAATTCTTCAACCAGAGGGTTATTTAGTCCGATGCCATCTAGAAAAGTGTATTTTGACATTATTTTCTATCTACAACATCATCAAAAAGCCGTTTTCTCTTCCAGGACGACCGAATAATCCCTTTCATAGCCTACAGTCTGACCCGAGGCACACAAGAGCAAATTCGCAGCGCTCTTACGGTGGTTCCTCAATGTGCTCAAAAGCTGGCATTTCCCTGGGATTTATTGGCAAAGAATATGGCTAATTGCACGGCAAATTCGCTGAAAAATGAGGCTAACTCCACCAAATCATCGGTTGAAGATGATGACAAACAGGTGTTATTACAAACAGTTGTGGATCTCAGGAAAGAATTGGACACGGAGCGATTGAATAGTAGTGATTTGAGGAAGGAGCTGAGGGAAAGAGATGAAATGCTCAGCGCGGTAAAATCAAGAAGTGCCGAGTTAGAGTATAAAATGGATAAAACGTTGAAAGAGGTAAATTTTCTTTGCAATTATCGAAAAAGGCTCTACGAGGAGTGTACCAGCTCCACATCTCCTTTAAATCTTGCCAAAAGTTCGGTATACTTCTTGCATCCATGAATGAAAAATTAAATCTAGATTTGTGCCAAGTCTCGGAAAAATCTAAGCTTCGCACTTTAAACATTTGTTAGTTACTATATTTGCTATGTTTCAAAGAAATTGACAATAGCTTTGGTGACACTTTTACATTAAATTTTGACCACAAAGCGGTCGAAAAAAGTCAACCCAAACCATATACATGGAAGCACTACTAAGATGATTGTTCTTTCAGCTGGACCAAGTAAAAGCAGTTCAGAATCAAGTGGCTTCTCTAATTCGCGACACGACCAACGGCTTTGATGGTCTGAGTATTTCCAATAGGCTTTTTGACAAACGTAATGGCAAATTTTAGCTTTAAACGTGCTCTGTAAAATAATTTGAACCAAAGATAAAGTTTTATTTTGATTATGAGACCAAATTTCCATCACATCCCACACCTCCAGAGATCCAAAAGAATTGAAAGGTATAATGAATTTCGACTACATCATCATGTCCATTCCATCGTCAACAGGTGTCTGTTTTGCAGAACTGTCCTTCGCCGAAGAAGTGTAAACTTTGTGCTCAGCGAAACAGGCAACAACCGCGCGTCGGTACGGAACGATTACTGAGATCGTTAACAGCGGATTGAAGACGGGCACCCAACTGGTGATATTCATGAAAAGCAAAGCTGATCGGCCCGTATTGAGATAGAAGAAAGAGGGAACACAGATGAGTAGAATGGGGCCGATTGAGAGGATGACTGGAAGACAACTCTGAACAGCGATTCTTTCTATGTTATTCTTTCTTACCTGAAAGAAAAGAGCTCTCGAAAGTTGTTTTTGCATCGCTTTGGTCCTCTCCGAATACATCTCACTGTTGTGTTTTAAGAACTGGATAGTACCATATGCATAATACAGGGATAATACGTATGTCGAGGTGACAAAGACATTGGAGTACAAGAAATACAGCTTTTGGTAGATGTAGCGCTAAAAAACAAAGATTGTGGTGTCGATGGATACCTTACAATATCCGCATACAAAACTTTGGGCAACGGGACTTCTCGATACCATAAAGTTCCATAGTTGAAATTGGGTCGAATGAATGGAGAATACGCGTAACAAGGGTACGCAATTGATCCCATTGGAATGGCAAACGCCAATGAGACCATGTAGAGAGCGGCGGTTTGATAGGCAGTCATTGGACGAGACCTAAAACATCATTTACATTTGTCATTCGAACAATGATTACCGAGTAACAGCATAATATCTGAAGAAGTATTGCGCCGGTAGAATACTGTGGATCCAAGCCAATGTAACTACGTACATCGCCATGGTGAGGGAGTGATAGGCGTAGGGAAGACGACTTGCCGGACCTTCCAACTTTACCATAAAGACCCCATCTTCTAGCTTTGCCTTCTGAAGAATAGACAGTTTTCTTATAAAACATATGAGGACATACCAGAATTAGAAAAAAAATGAAAATTGACCACTTACCATTTGGATCATGTTGTCCATGAACCAGTACATAATATCCGTGGCAGAGCACAGCAACAACATTCTTGAATAGCTCTTCAAATGCCCAGTAGTTTTAAACAAAACCAAATACAACATGGAGAACGATAGAAGCCCTCCCATGATACATGCAAGATGATAACTGAATCTGAGATAAAGAGAGATCGCTCCAAGTTCGTCGTAAGGTTCGGTGGGAATACCCGTCTCATTGTCCATGTAATCCCAGGCATAAGGGTTTTCGGGCGTGGGTTGGAAATAGAGCTGCATCTTATTTCCGGATATAAGCATGGTAAGACCTTTGAGGTTGAACAAGCTAGAAATGAAACGAAGTTAGAGTTGCGAGAAAGGTTTATAAGCACATGGCGAGAATGGTTTTCCGATTGCAATTTATCTTCCTTTTCCGAGTGAAAAGTAGGATAAAAGTAAATTAAGCAGGGTGATTGGGGAATACGGTAAGTGGGATGAACGTAAAAATCAAGGAAAAGTAGGCAATAAGAGAAGAAAAGTGGGTATATGGAGTAATCCCGTCATTCCGGGGCATTAATCAGGTTTTTGATGGGCCAGATCGCAATCCACGTCATTCCCATTTATCATGGATTCAAGACAAATGCATTATATGTCTATCAAATACCTAAACCAAAGGCTATACTCTATAAGTAAAAAAAACTTTTTTTTAACAGTTTGGAAAAACGTGTCATATGGAACCTCGTAGTGTAAGATGGCCGGAATTTTTGCTGATCTCTGAATAAATGCCGAAGATGTTTGTTGTCGTTGCAAATGAGAGTTGAAACTTTAAACAAAAGAGTAAGGCAAGCACAAAAACGGTAAATAAACCATTAGGGACATAACACCTTACTTTGGCCCAAACACTTTGGAAAGAACACTTCTAGATACGATAATTCTAACCTTTATTGCCTCACTAAGCCGCCAGACTGCAAACAACATCACTCATTATACCGTCTATCCATATTTTCAACAAAACCCGAAAGCCGGCAATCAGCGCGGTAATTTGAGGATTAACTGTGACAAGCACAATATAACTATACATAAGGGGCTGTATATTCGGCCAACTAACGGAATCAAAGCCCTAAACAATTAAAAAAGACGGAAGCCCCACTTCGTTTGAGGGGTCGGATACTGTAACTCCGCCAACCTCAACGTGCGATCGGTACTTTGTTTCTGTTGAAATATTATACTTTCTCTTTCCTTTTTCATCAGCTCCAGTGTGTTTCAGCTACAGAGAGCAATTAGCGGATTAGCGATGAAATACTAAGATAAGTGCTTAGAATGTTACTTACATTCGCACTAATATCCAGACGCGATTTCAGAAGTTGAACCTAGAATGACGTCTACTTTCAATATTTTCGACGGCCTAAAATCATATTCCGAGGCAATAAACTTAAAAAATCATTCGTAAATCGATAACAGTCCTCAATTTCGTCACCTACGAAATGAATTTTTTGGCAACAAGTGATCAAATATCAACACTAATATCGAAAAAAAGACAATGTTGATGTATATAATATGTGTAACAAACTTTTTTCACTGTTCAAAGAAAGTTTAGTCTTATAAATTACATTCTTCGGCTCTAAAATTCCTAAGTTTGCGTTTTCAATCAAAAAAAGCAAAAAACTCCTCCCGAAAAGAGCACGTAAAAAGTAGAGAGCTCAGAGAAATGAACAAAAAGCGACTCAAATCGAATCAAAAAGGAACCCATTTCAAAAGCGGGGAACGATTCTTTCATGATTCCTCGGTTGGATCGGTTGCACGGACTAATAGTTCCAAAGAAAGGTTAGTGGAACTTCCGGCTCGATGACTTGTGGCCGGGAAATTGAAATTTTGGAATGCCTGATCCGTGGGATTAGGCGAATAGATAACTTTGAGCATAATTAGAATTTTTTTAAAGAAAATGTTTCCTTTTCTTCCCAAGAAAGCCGCACAATTTATTTTAACGTCGTCAAAAATAGCTCAACCTTCGGAAGCAAGGCTCTTGGAAGCCGAGGAATGGCTGCTATCGGCCTTCTGACGGTTCATTCTCTTCAAACGTTTGCGATCAACTGGACGGAACAGAGTGAAATGAATTTCAGACTAAAGCAATATAAATATTATTCTTGCATTGTGTAACATGTCTCTAAAGGGCAGCAAAAACTTACATTGGGAGCGACAGTCAAAGTAGCGCCAGTATTAGAGGTTCGCAGATAATCGCTAGCTGTGAACAAAGTCAGGATTCGGCCATTCTGACTGAATTGATATCCACTTCGATGCATCTATTATAACAATAAAGCATTTTACTGTTCCAAAAAGTTTACCTCATTAGTGATTTGATGGCCTCTAACGATCAAATCAATTCCATTGGCGTCACAGAATTTCTCCACAACAGAATCGTCAAAAGTAAAAGAGATTCCTCGAGGGCTTAGAGCCCATCCTTCATGCTGATTCAGTGGGTCCGACCAGACAATATCACAGGCCATTCCATAGAGAGGGATCATCGAGGGACGACGAATCTTAAACATTAAAAATTAGGTGGAATTTGATTTTAGGTTGTTTCACCATAACCCCTTTGGCTAATCTCGAAAGAAACCGTTGACGCATGATAAGTCAAGTCTTCTCCTCATCTTCCTCTCACAGCCGAAACCAAAATTCAGTCGTTTTATCTCAAAACCAGCGGTCAATAGACCCAAACTTTTTCATAACCTTACTTTATTGATATCCTCCACGTTGTGCATCTCCGGGCTCAGCCCTCCATGCATGCACAATATCTTCCTATCCACCAAAGCAGCAAAAGGCATATGATTGAAGGCATTCACAAAGCACAGCCACAATCTTTGTCCGCAATAATTCCCAAACTTCTCCAGACACTCATCCAGTAAGCCATAAACCATCGAAGTATTGTAATCTTCGTGATTCCCTCGCAGCAGAAAAATGCGCCCTGGATGGAGAATCTTGGCAGCGAAGAGAAAACAAATCGTCTCCACCCCTTGGGTTCCACGATCAGCGTAGTCCCCTAAAATAGTAATATTCGTGGATTTGGAATGGAGAACTTACCCAAAAAGAGATAAGAGTGCTTGTCAACGAAACCATGTTTGTCCATCAACATTCGGACATCTCGAAATTGGCCATGGATGTCCGCACAGATCGTCAAAGGCAAGGCTGAGCTGAAAAGATACGACTGCCTAACATAGTTTCAGCATGGCACTAAACAAAAATATCCGCCCAATCCCTAGGATCAGGCATTCCAAAATTTCCTTCCCCAGCCACAAATAATTGAGCTGGATGTTCCACTAACCTTGTTTTGGAACTATTAGTCCGAAGATTGTATTAAACTGAGGGGGAATCCATTTATTGTCTCTCGTTTTAGGAATGGGTTCCCCTTTTGATTTCATTTTGGGCGATTTTCTTTCATTTCTTTCGCAAAGCGAACGCGCTCTCTTCTTTTTGCGTGGACTCTCAGAACTGTTTTTTTATCGGTTTGAATGTAAAAAGAATAAAAATGAGTAATACAGTTGTCATAAAATGAATCATGAGGAAAAACAAGGCTATTTTTGGTTGTAGTTTCAAATTTATATTGTACTATACACAAAAAACAAGATTTTTTGAGAAAATTTTTAATTGTCCAAATTTTTGAATATTTTTAGCGGGTATGTGTGTAATTCAAATATAAATGGGTAGAAAATTAGGTGAAAGTATTAAAAATAGGAGTTTGAAAAAAATTTCATCAAAAATTCGATTAAATTTTACCTTCCAATCTGCAATAAAGCCGGTTGTTTGATAAAAGATTCCGCAGCCAATTGACAGAGCTTGTAGATCTCTTCAGGGGTCAAATGAACATCCATCTCAGCCGTCGGCTCTCCACGATGATCTCTTTGCATCTTACAATTGGCCAATCGAGATAAAACCCGTTCCAATAGCTCTTTTTCGACCAATCCGCTGCTGATAGCTGTCTCGCCTTGAACTGAGCCTGTAATCGAACTGGAGACACTTGACGTTGTGCTCTTCATCTCGGCTTAGCTCTTTGGCCAAGAAAAACTGTTTGGAAAGAGAGCGGGTTACTGTAGCCAACAAAGAAAACAGAGTGAATCAACCGGTCGAGAGGGCGAATAATCAAAGAATTTTGAGGAAAAACTACAGCAACTCTTTGAGAGTTTTATCCTAATTTTATACTTTTTCACAAAAAAAATAAATTTTTTGCTGCCTATTACGATATAAATTACCTAACACTCATTTTGTCTTCAGATTTCTCCGATCAAAACCAAAATGGTCTTTTGAAAAGATCACAGATAAAGAAGAGAGCGCGTTTTCTTGCGAAAGAAACGAAAGAAAAGTGCGCCAAATCGAATCAAAAAGGAACCCATTCCAAAAGCGAGGGACGACTCTTTCACGATTCCTCAATTTGCTGATGTCCTCGGACTTACAGTTCCTAAGAAAGGTTAGTGGAACTTCCAGCTCATTAACTTGTGGATGGAAATAGAAATTTTGGAATGCCTGATCCATGGGATTGGGCGGATAATTTTTCGCCTTTGGAGTCAAATTTTCTCCCGAAAGGAGTTCTCCAAAAAACGCGTTATGACAATTAAATTTCTTGGCCTTCTGCACTTCATTGTGCAGAGGCCTCGCTGTATTTACATTCAATTTACTCTGAAAATATCATAAAAATGCAGGCAACAATCGAAAATATTGAGACAGCAATCCCAGCAGCGTTCTTATCCGTGTCGTTGCCTCTTCCTCCATCCGCATCCAAGACTTGTCCCCACGGATAGGCCAACAACTCAGGCTCACAATTCTGTGCATCCGATTGCTTATATTCCGGAAGATTTCCTTTCAATTTATCACAGATGTCTTCATCGTCCTGCAGGTCTAGATGACATTCCAACGCGTTGATTAGTTGGAATCTAAATTGCTTTAGGGCATTGGAATCGCATGTATTTGGTTGGTCAAAAATGCGGGCCCGGCCAAGTTGAGGGACTGTGTAGACTGGAGCATTGGTTTTGGGTCGGGCAACTGACCAGACATCGTCGTTTCCATAGACAAAAACCGTGTCCTTGAGGTCGTCTGGAAGAAAGTATCATCATTTTTGAGACTTTGGCAAAATTAAGGTTAAAATTTTCTAAACCCCAAAAAGTGGACGTAAAACGTCTTTTGTCTGGTGTGTACAAGAAGGTAGGGAGCTTTGAGTAGCGGTCCTTACCTGACCCATGCGTTCCCGTCTAGCCCCGCCGCTATGCCTAATCAGAAGATAGCAGTAGGCCTCATAACATTTAATACACACTTTATTTGGTCTACGACCTAACTTTACCCATTACATTCTCTCTCTCTCTTTCTTCGGGGATCCGACGGCGGGCTCGGGTCAGATTTCGCGGGACTCCGCCTCCTCTTCCGAGTCAGTTAAAGTCTGCCGCGACATGGTCTACTCTCTTCATTTTACGTGTCCTCTCTTGAAAAAAAGCGTCAAATACTTTGGCAGTGCTTGCAAAGGATGAGCAAAAATTTTGAGGAACTAATTTGTGGCCATCTTTGAGTTGGTACACAAAATTTTGAAGAAATTCAAGAAATTTCACAGCGTCTTACCATAATTATATTTGTAATGTTTCGCGGCATAGTCCGGATCCACGACATTTGTCTTCTTATACCGATTGCAAACATCCTCCCAATAACTTTTCCATTCCTCTTCATTTGCACATTTCTTGGCGAAGAAATCATTTGGTGGTCCTTGAGGACACGAATAGGGCGGTAATTGATTACAAAATAAGTCGATGAGATGGTCATCGTCCAAATACTCAAATCCATAGCGATCTTTTCCCAAGACCTTCAGTAAAAGTTTGATTGGCGCTAATTTGGAGGCCAGGTCCGTGTCAGAAGAAGTGTTGAGGGAGTCACAATAGGACTAAAAATTAGAAGATTTAAAGGGCCAGAGCAGCTACTTTTGAATTGCACTTTTTACGGCGTGTGAAACGAAATGTCAAAAAAAGTTTTTTTATGTACTAAAATAAAACTAAAACAAAGGCGGAAGAGTTGCAAACAGTAAAATTATTACTAGTAAATATGTAGAATGTCACCACTATTTTTTTTCCGTTGTTATTGGTACAGTAGACGAAAAAACTTTTTGGACATTTTGTTTCCACGCCGTAAAAAGCGCGATTCAAAAGTAGCTGTACTGGCCTTTTAAAAAATTATAAATATAGAAAATGGATTATAAAATTTATTTTACCTCAACGGGTTTGGCGGTAAAATTCTGGTCGCCCCTTTGCTCCACAAAATCTTGTTCATCGGCAGCCAATTTGACGAACGCATCATGAATAAAATACTCCAATTTAACAATTTCCCCAGTCATCTCATCGGCTTTTACCGCATCAACTCCTTGTAGACCCAAAATATGACCCATATCCTTGAAGACTGTCAAATTCTCGGCTTTTAATGCATTTACAGCAGTATTTAGAACGCCCATATCACAGTCAGCCTTTTCGTAAATCTCTTTGAGATGATGATCCAGGTCCCCCAGCGACAGACCAAAACCTTTGAAGAGATTTACAGGGGCATCCGAGATTAGAGCGCTGGAAAATTATGATTGGAGAAAGCACTAATTTTTTAGTTTAAAAATCCCTTCTATGTACTACACCCGCTTTTAGCCAGGCGGCACGCACTTTTTCGTGATCTCATTCTAATTTTCACAAAATAAAAAAAAATTTTAAGTCACCATTCTCAAGCAAATATGAATCACTTACCTTTTAAATCTCCCATCATAATTATGCTCCTTATACCACCACAAAGCCAGTAATCCACTATATCCAAAGCCCGACAAAATAACTGGTTGAGATGCATTGAAATGCGCCAAATTCTGTTGATTCTCCGTCAACTCCGTATAAAGAAGATTGAAATCTTGGAAAGCCTGCGATGGCAAAAAGTATTGAATATCTTGGTAATCCCGATGTCTGATAACGATGATTGTAGCGTTAAAATGCTGGCCCAAGTCCGACAGAAAGGCTTGATTCTTGACAACCGAATCTATGGCGCCGAAAGCCAAGTGCAGAATCACTGGGGAGCCGGGAAGAGCGTATTTTTTAAGATATTGGTAGCTGAAAAAAAAGTATTTTGAAAAAGTAGAAGGCTTTTACAAATGAAGTGTACAATATTTCTACAACAATAAACTTTTTTCCCTCCAAAATTCGCTTAAATATAAGCAAAAACTCTTTTTTTGACAGAATTTCCTCGGGTTGTGTGCTCTCTCAAAAAAATATCGTTGAATATCGCAGTTGCGGTTGGAAAGCAAGAGCCAAAACTTTCAGGGATTAATCTGCGGTCGATTTCGAGTAACCAAACGAAATTTGAAATAAATCTACGAGTCATTCTTGGAGTACATCGCTTTCAAAATATTGCAGTAAGACTCACTTCAAATTGACATTTTCACCGCTACCATTTGTTTTTGGGACAGCAAACACTCCTGATTTCCAATCCGTCTCTTCAGCCGTCAAAATATCAAAAAATACCACAAATATCGCCAATTTGAAGAAATTTTGAGCCATTTTTTTCTCAAAATTATCGCCGGAATTGTAATAAATTAACAACCACTCTTTACCGTATCACCGAATTATCGGAGAATCTTGACCCGAGGCGATGGATTCTATAAATACGAGGCCGTCACCCTTCTCTCGTCTGACGTCGACTTACATGGCTTTTGGGAGCGGTTTATTTGCGCAATCGAGCAATTAAAAACGTTATAACCGAAGGGGATTTTATCGCTTTTCATCCCTCAAAAAATACAATTTCTGGAACGTAGGTTTCATAGACATGAATCATGAGCCATTTCCAAATGGTCGCCATTGTTGTGCGAGGTGTTTATTTGATGACAAATGTCAATAGACTCACGTCGAACGGTAAAGAAATTGTTTTTTTGCGAATCGAAAATCGAATCCAATCAAAAAAAGTTCGAGTGAAATCAAATGAAACAAATGAAAGTGAGCGAAATCTCTGTGCATTGGTGGTTCAGTGGTAGAATGCTCGCCTGCCACGCGGGCGACCCGGGTTCGATTCCCGGCCAATGCATTTCCTTTTTTGCTTGAATTAATAATAATTTTATTCATTTACAATCCCTATAATCATATTTGATGTCATCCTACATCAACACAAGTTCATATTTTTACTTTTGCGTTTATTTTGCTACAACAATCAATTTTTTTTATAAATTTAATCGAAAATCACAGAAATTTGGAAGAAACTTTCAATTTACAATGTAAAACTCTTATGCTTGTTACCCGTTTCAATCATCTTCACCTGCAGGCATGGCTTCGTGTAATACTCGTGCAAATTTCACTCGAACAACGGTCGGGTAAGGGACGTCTGACAGTAACTGGGCTTGGACTTCGATATGAATCGCTTCCATCGCTCCTCGAATGGCTCCACAAATCACCTGGAAAAACGATCCTTATCTACACCCTTTCAGCTGCAGAAATTCGAGAGAAGTAACCTTTCAAGATTTTTGGCACCTAAACACTAAGTGTAATATAAAAATAAAAAAAATACCTGAGAATAACAGAGATCTTTGTATTCAGGAGGAATTTCCACAAATTCAGTGAGCGGATTCGAATCCAGCCTCAATTGGAATTCATCGGCCGACATAAAGGTAACTGCAGCTTCAGTTCCCAAGTACAATTTGAAGGCTTGTTTCGCCAGGACTTCACTCAACTGTGGGACGGAAGAGCATCTTCCTATCCGAGGATTCTTGGCGAGGAAATCGTCAGCCATCCGCAAACCCATCTGATAGCCAATTTTATCCAATTTATTGTTGACATCAGTAGTTTCGTCAATATCATTGATAAGATCCATAATCAGAGCTCCGTAAGTCAACGAAAAAAGATCTGCATTCATACTCCGTTGTTCTGATTGACCTTGAGTCTGTTTGGCTTGTTGGGCAGCATTGGAACGAAGCATTTTGGGCGTTCTCTTCGGATTTTTTGGGATAACAACTCCAGGCTTCCTATAAACAAAAAAATAAAATTAAAAAAAGTAAAACTTAGCAATCAACTCGTATTACAATAACATTTTTTGCCGCAAATTTCGGTATAAAATTTCCAAAAAGTTAGTCAAAACGGAAAAGGAAAAATTTTATTTATGACAGAGCAAGATTTGACCCATTTGAAAATTTGGGTCAACTGTCTCCCAAAATTACATGTTTTTATCGTATATTGACGATTTCTTAAAACTAAGAAAGTATTTTGAGGTCTCCACAAATAATTTAGAGCTTTATAAAGTGCGAGTAAATCAAATTTATCCATTATATCACATGAGAATAGCTTCTGGAAACGCAATTTCATCCGTATCTTTTGTTGTTCCCATAGTTCATCCCATTGTTGTATCCCATGTTATTGCCATATGGATTTTGATATCCGTTCTGTTGTTGCTGTTGCTTTAGCATCTTCTGTTGGAGGTCAAAATTTTGTTTAGAGGCATATTGAGTTGGGAGAATGGAGGGTGCTCCAATTGGTGCCACAGTCTCGCCGAAGAGAAGATTCTGCGAGATTGGGCCTGAAAATTTAGTTCTATTTTTGGTCATTTCAGATGTTTAAGCTTGTCTTTAAAGTTTATTTTGAATCAATCTAAATTTTGATCTCCTACTACAATATATTATTATATAACTCACTTCCCAGATATTTGGACAACGTCGGATATGCATTTTTGAGCTCGGCTTGCGTTGTCGGGTCCAGATTTTTGAATTCGGTACTGGAATTAGCCAAAAATTCCTGACCAATCTTTTGCAGCTGAATACAGTAATCCTTGAAATACAGTAACCTTTACCTCATTTAAGAAAATTTGCGTATTCAGAGTAGCCTTCATTTTTAGTTGATTCATTGCGTTTTTAACCCCAATAATCTCTTGAGACAAGAAATTTGCCAGGGGCGGAGAAGACATTTGCAACGTCTGTGCCAGTTGATCCAGCGAGGAAAAGCGATCAATCTGATCCAGGATTTGAGAGCCAACCAAAATATCCGGGCCTCGAATTGGTTTGAATTCATTTTGAACCGCGGTTGGCCATGTTTGAGTGACTTGTTTAGGCCATTGAGAAAACATTGTTGGATCGGGAGCTTGTTGTTGGCCATAGCCATTGTTCCGGCGGTTGTTGTATTGCGAGAGGACGAGTTGAAAAACGGAAAAGCCCAAAAGGCACACGAATGAGAGATGAAAAGGCGGCATTGTGATCAACACTAAAATACGAGGTAAAATCAGTTTTTTTGTTTAGAATCATTTTCAAATTTTGATCATTATAACAGGCACATTTGGTTATACACACGAAAGACCAGTTTTTATTTTGCATCAGGTTTCAGGAAATGTGAAAAGTCACGTTTTGGGGGACTTCTGCTAGATTTTTTTGCATTTGCCAACCATCGGACAACTTTCCTATGTTTGCATTATATGTAATAAAAGTTGAAAGAGTCAAAAACTTGGCAAAAAATTAAACTTCCTCTTTTAAATTTGTATCTTGCAAAATGTACCGATCTCTAACGCCTTTTAAAAAGTCGTGAGACGTCTTAAAAAATCTCAAGATGGACTTTACAACAGCCTTAAGTTATTCACATTACCTGTTTTATTCACTTCCACCTAGAGCATTGGAATGGAATACACAGAATCTTGCACTTGAAGGGAGATGTAAATCTACAAAAAAGGGTTTCGAAAAATTAACAAAAAAATTGTATTTGAGAATGTCGACGTCAGCGGCGTGTTCGACAAAGGCTCAGCTGGGTAAATATTGCAGAATGTCAGATAAGATGTGGCGGGATTTTTGAAGGTTTTAAATTGACAATGAAAGGCTTCCAAGTCCTTAAACGCCAAGCAGAGATCACATACACTCTGTTTCAAAATGTTAAGAGCCCCTATAACATATCCATATCTTGACTACGGAGAGTCGCTCAATTATGGGATCTAGCTAGATGAAAAGAGGATGTCAAGAAACGGTAGGGCAAAAGGATGCAAGATATGACTTCGCTTGCAACCGCACTTCTCGCAATTTTTTTGAAATTTGGGTGTTTCAAAATGATAGGAACCCCTACTATTATGCTAAAATACTTGTGAGTATGAAAACCAGAGTGCCAGAAGTTGTTAATATGGGTTCCTAGAATTTCCAAAATTTGTCCTATTTTATCTTTACGAGCACTGTTAGACTTTCAAAAAGAAGAAGTTCCTTTTCTGCACACCGAATTAAAACACTAAAAACTACAAACTTGATTTTCAGAATACAAAAAGTTTTGATCAATGGATTTCACAAAACCATGTAGAACAAACAAAGCAAACAAAAGCACAGCTTTGTCTCTTGAACCATGCAAATTTATTTTTACAAGTCGATAACAGTGACAGTATGAATAGTGCCATCTCTCCTGGTAGTCACTGTGTTCCAATTCGTTGTGATCTGATTGAAATGATGATCTCCATCGTTGGGTACCCTTAGAAATTCGCCAACCACATTTTTTGGGACGAACTTGTCATCCTGTGTTACCGAAGCTTTTGTTGACGCATTGTCTTCGACTTGACGATAAATCCCAAATATCTTCTTCAGTTCGTCATGGTTTTTGATCATGACAAGTGGAGAAATAAGCGTGTAGAATGTCATGGTGTAGTCGTAGCAAAAGCCAACTACTGTATTTCCGGGAATCACTTCTCTAAAAATTGATGTTGTAAGGAAAATTCAGAAAATGTATATAAAAATAACGTCTATAAAAAAAAATTACTTACAAAAGCAGAAGCAATATGAGTCCATCAAGGATGAAGTTTCGAAACGCACTGAGAATTGCCAATGGCTTTAAGACTGCCAAAGTCCGGAGTAAAACAACTAGCTGAAACGATTGCATAAATTCCTTACGAGGGAATGGTCCCAACAATCCGTGGGATGCACAAAAAAGGTCATGATATTCTGAAAGAGCATCTAAAATTGCTATAATTGTTGATGCTAATCGTAAGTAGGCATTCAGAAAGTGGTCGTGATCCAACTTCTAAAGCGACGGGCTATGACCTACTTACCCTATACTTTTCCCTGATATCACCAACGGCTTGATGTTTGTATTTGAATCTTCCGATCAAAATCAATCCAACGACTGCCAACCAACAAATAAAATTGAGGAATCCCATAAAGGCAATGGACACTAGTCCTGGCGGCAGTCCATACTCACTCAGCTTCTGATGAACTAATGATAAAGTCCACTAAACCAAACCGATGATTCATAATTTTGATGGTCTTACCAATGAAACACAAATGGTGACAGTAGTGTTCTTAGCAATGTCGAATGGCTGTACGGTCGAGTAAAAGCAATCAACAAAGATCATGACTTGAATAACCATATTTAGGATTACACTGTCAGCCAGGTTATGAGTATACTCTATTATGACGCTCATCGGCTTCGGAAACTCGACAAAATGTTCTCTGATTAAAATAAGCGTCCTAAAAATGAGAAATTAAGTCAAAACACTGTAAAAACAGAGCAACAAAAGTTGTGTCTTACTGTGTAATTGCAGTAACAATCCCTGACAAAACAATGCTGGCAATATAATACTTTTGATTGGTCAAAAACAAATTTGTTTGATACAACGCATGAATGAACTTGACACTCAACCAGATTCCCAGCATATTCAGGAAGAACTCGAGTATTTGCCCAGTAATCTTGACTGTCGCCTCATCCATTACTTAAAATATGCAGAGGTTGTAAATAAGTCTTTAAGATCAAGGCCGGTGATAACACAAAATACTGCGTAATGTAACAGAAATTAAGTTTAGCTATGCGTTTTATAAAACTTTAGGGTACAAGAAGGTACATTATGGGTACACTCGCATCAAAATGTGTATTTTGACATATATATACGTATATGTAGTATGTATGTATATGCATCACTAACCCTGTTAAAGTACAGCTACTGACGGCTTGAAAAACAAAAATGTACCGAATTTACTTCAACTACTGTACCAATAACGACGGAAAAATTCATAGTGACACTCTACATTCGGGTGTCGGACACTTCGCGGACATTTCGCTTCCCGCACTCCCAACTCGCGGATACGGACTTATTATGCTTATTAGAATCAGATTTTCAGAATCGGAAATATTGGAAAATTTTTGGATTAGTGTCGATTTATAGGTAATTAAGAGCGCTAATTTCAAAAATCATATTCATTTGTTCTGTTGTTGACTTTTTTCCTTAATATGGTACGCAATAAAAAAATTTTTATGGAACCTTGATTGAAGGAACTCAAAACTTTTTTGTGTGAATTACGAAAATTCGAGATCAGTATGTCACCGGCAATTTTAAAAACGACATAAAAAATTTGAACTTTAAAATTTTATGACAAAACTGGGTATGTCCGCGAGTTGGGTGTCCGCGAAGCGACATGTCCGCGAGTAGGGTATCACTCCTACATTCTTACTAATATATGATTGTCTTACCGTTTACAATTTTGTCGCCTTTGTATTCGCCGCAGGGCGTAAAAAAATTTTTGACATTTTAGCGCGGTTCAAAAGTATAATAAGTATAAGTGTAAACAAAAGTACTGGCCTTTTAAGAGGACGGTTTCCAACTTCGAATTAGCAACAGAAACAGCCGAGATTTTTAGGCTGAAGTAAGTGAAAATTTGATGTTTATTTTGGGCATTTATTGTAAATAGCAAGATATCTCATCGCTACAAACATGTTTGCTTAAAAATATTTTAAAGTTTATATTTCAAGTTTTGCTGCAAAATCTCTTCATTGAATGAGATCTTAAAATAATTAGGAAGTACAATTAAACTCTAATTTGTTTTGATTAAATACTACATTTCTGCAAGATCTGTACAACTCTATAACCTGGAGTTGTAGGGGTATCACAAGCAAGGAATACCCAAAAGATAAAATATCAAGATAAAAACGGTCGAATAAAACAAAATCAGAACAATTTATCCGCCAGAAACTTCCAACAATGCAGTCCTCAAAATACAAATCGAAATAAAATTCCAAAACAATTATCTTAAAGCCGGTAAAGACGATCAACGATATATCTCAGGATCAAAATACAATCCTTCCTTCCGTTCTTCTTCTCTCCCAAAGTATCGTGCTCCTTCTAACCTTCCTTTTCCCTGTCCTCTCTCCGCTGTCTCCCGTCCGCTGTTCGCTGATCTTCTCTCTTCTTCCTTTCTGGGATTCCACCGTACTGTTGCATAATGCCAAGAGTTGTATTCTCGTCGGGACCATTCTGGGATCTGATTGCACGGGCAGATGGGCTGGAAACGGGTTGAATGAGAATCTTCTGGTCATTTATTTTATCCATATAAATAAACAACGTCTTGGAGCATCCAAAATCAATTTTTACAGATCAATAACCGTAATGCTACGAATGCCAAAGTCCCTCCTGTCAGCCATTGCATTCCAATTTGTCGTTATTTCATTAAAATGATGATCTCTTTCATTGGGTACCCTCAAAAATTCTCCAACCACATTTTTCGGGATGAACTTGTCATCCTGTGTAACCGAAGCTTTCGTTGACATATTATCTTCGACTTGACGATAAATCCCAAAGATTTTCTTCAGCTCGCCATGGTTTTTGATCATGACTAGAGGGCAGAAAAGAGTGTAAAATGTCATGGTGTAAGCGTAGAGGAAGCCAACGGCCGTGGTGCCTGGGATCACTTTTCTGAAGCGCAAATTTCAAGTCTTGAAACCAATTGTGTTCTACTTCTCACATCAGTAAAATACTTACAAATTCAAAAGCAATAGAGTTGTGTCAAGTATAAAGTTTCGAAGGGCGCTAAGAATGGCTAATGGCTTCAGAACGGCCAGGGTTCGAAGTAAAATAACTATCTGAAATATACAATTTAACATCGCTGATCTGTGTACAAATTTTTAACGGCATGCGCTGGAAGCGGGAGATTGTCGGCCCTATGATTGATATCGCGGAACCCTTTTTGGAAACTCACTTTATACTTCTCCTTAATATCACCAACGGCTTGATGTTTGTATTTGTATCTGCCAATTAAGATTAATCCAATCACTGTCAACCAACAAATGAAATTGAGAAATCCCAACAAGGCAAAACTTACTACGCCTTCGCCCACTCGTTGATGAAGGAATGATAACACGTACTGAAACATAATAAGTAAAGAATTACACGATTTCATCCTAAAAGTAGTGCCAAAAACTTACTAATGAAACGCAGATGATTACTGTTGTTCTCTCTCCAATATCGTTTGGTTGGATTGTCGAGTAAAAACAGTCAACAAAGACCATTATTTGAATAAGCATATTGAGTATGACACTGTCAGCCAGGTTATGGATATAACCAAGTGGAATGTAAACTACGTCGGGGTATTTTATAAAATGTTCTTGAATCCGGAGAAAGACTCTGGAAAAAGCTTGGATAAGATGACAAACGGGTCTATTTGTTCAAACCAACACTACTGCTTACTTTGTAACAACCGTAACAATCCCTGACACCACAATAGATCCAACGTAATACTTTTGATTTGTCAAAAATAGATTCGTTTTATACAAGGCCTGAAGAAATTTGATGCTCAACCAAAGCGCTGGGATATTCAAGATGAACTCGATTATCTGACCGACGACTTTGATGGTGAATTCGTCCATCGCTGAAATCATAAAATCAATTATTCTACCTCGTAATTAAATATTGTAGTTGCATGACGCAACAATTGAATGTGATATAACATGCGTGATGAATGGAAATTCACGTAAGTGCAATTTCAGCAAAGCCTTTTACTCGAGCACTCAATACGTGCAAGTTTGTTCAATTAAAATGTCAAGAGCCTTACAAATACGGCAAATTGGCGCTTACAGAAATGGCTAAAAGCTGAAAATGTAACTTTAGGGAAATTGCAACGCCCTGCCCTGCGTTGCAATTTCCTAGATTAAGATTGTTCAGAATCCAAACAATCGTCAAGTTACCGCTTACATTCCACTTAACCCAAAATATTGTTTGTACTGCGGTTTTAAGGGCTAGTATGGCCAGTTTTGAATTGCCCTTCTTACGGCGCGTTAAACAAAATGTCAAAAACGCTTTTTAAATCCGGCTGCGGAAACAAAGGCGGCAAACGGTAAAATAAATATTACTAGGCATGTATAATATATAAATGGCACGTCACTGCAATTTTTCCGTTGTTTGTCTCACATTACACGAACAAAGTTTTGGACATTTTGTTTTTCATGACGTAGAAAGCGCAATTCAAAAGTAGCGGTACCAGCCCTTTAGCCGGCCCCGGATATAACCCAAAATAAACGGGCAGTGCACATTACGAGTGCATTCCCCTACATTGTCCAAAGCGTCTACAATTGAATATGGTACGTTCTAAAACGTATCTCGGTGTAAAGTGCCATTCAACTACAATTACCTTGGAAAGTATAAATATAAATACGAGCCATATTGTACATGCCATTTCTTTGAACCGGTTATCGTTCTCTGGATGACTTTGAAGTGTTAAATACTGCCAAGTGGTGGCATGAGAAACTTGGAATTTACTTGAAGCGCTTTACTCTCCCCTTTTCACGTGCTCTATTGGTAGTTCAGATGAACACATTCCGGATGAAAACCCACACCATATCAAACGTACTATATATGTGGACCCAAATCAGAATTTATGAAAGTTGATATTGTTAGTCCGAGGACGTTATCATAGGTCGTTTAACCTAAGTCGACATCATGTTATAATAAGTATCCAACCATCTTAACCATGCTCGCCAGCTTGGCCACCGACTTGATCGATCATTCATCCACAATATCACAATTTTTTTAATTTAGATGACTCCACTTTGGGTCAACTCGGTCGAACGCGACATTATGCTTTGGGTGCGACACTGCTCGATCATAAGATCAATAGTTTTTCATCTTCTGTAATCTTCTCCATCTCACAAATGGGTGTCAAATATATCACAATTGGTTTCCTCCTGCTTTCTGATATAAATTAATTGTATGGAGAACTGCAAATACCATCCATAAAACCTTTCCTTGATAAAAAGTTCTTGGCCCGATTCAATCTGTTCGAATTCACGCCATAATTCCTCCACCAGTTGGTCTTGTTGTATGTATTGTTGTAAGGCTACAAATTTTTAACACTGTTACAAAGAGTGGCGTTTTACAAATGTTTTCTCAATCGCCCTTTTCATTCATCATTCTGTTGACAAGGTCGTCAATTAACGGAAAAAAGGTTGAGAATAAACGGTGATGAAAATGAAGTTAAAAAATTGTTTCTCTTCAAACTATGAACTTGTTTTATATAATATTATACCTGTTTCTTATTCCTCAAATCCATGGATACAAATACTTGTTCCAAATCACGAACACTGCTTATTCACATGTTTCATATGCAGGGAAATTGGCTGATCTTTTGGTGGAAAATGGACATCAAGTTGTATGTTTATCATATTATAGAAGGGGAGTGCTTGTGGTGCGATGTTCTGATTTTATTCAAATTTGACCCAAAGTTTGATTCTTTTTTAAAATACGAAAATTGGAAAAATTTGACGCTTTTTTGCGGTTCTATTTATGAAAAGTTTTGTCCTCGATAACACTTTTTCGTTCAAAAAATTGGCAGATGGCCAAAAAAATATTTTTCTCTTTGATCACTCTTGAATGTCGCACTAAGATCACTTCCTTTGTAAAAGTGTTTAATAAATATTACCATAGATGTATTCATTTCATATTCAAATCAGAATTTCTTCCTTAGGACTTTGTAATCCGCCGCTACAACACATTCATCTCCGGGAATGGCACGAAAGACGCGACTGTCATAGTCCACACTCCAAAGGAAGTAGTGAAGCTCAACCAGTTGATGTTGCAGGTCCCAATGTATCACGATGTCTTTACTCAAAGCGGTGATATCTTTACTTGGAAAACATTGGAAATTTTGCATCAAGTTTTTGTAAAGGGATGTGAAAGCAAGTATAAAGCACGAGGGTAAATGTAATAAACAGATTTTAGGCACTTTGGAAGATGAATATCTAAGAAACAGATTGGAATCGCAAAGATACGACGCCGCTTTTGTCGAACATATAGATTCTTGTGGATTGCTGATTGCAGAACTTCTCGGAATTAAAACTGTCATGTACTTCTCGGTCCAAGGAGTCAGTATACCTCATCGGAATGAGTTTAGCATCCCTTCTCCTCCAGGTTTGATTCCGGGTAAGTCTCTAGTAATTATTGAAAAATTTAAGTGTCAAATTTTGCCATACTTTTTAATCTCTGAGAAACAAATCTTCAGTATAGCAAAATCTGTCTATAACAAACAATTTTAGAGCTCCTAAAGGTCAATATTAAATTATAAATTCCTATAACGAACAAATTTTTTATCCATGCAAGTGGTTTTGCAGACCTTTAACCTTATTTTACATTGGGTTCAAAACTTTACCGTTTTCTTATCCTTCAAACCTTTTCAGTCTA
This sequence comes from Bursaphelenchus mucronatus, assembly GCA_025436335.1. Classification (NCBI taxonomy): domain Eukaryota; kingdom Metazoa; phylum Nematoda; class Chromadorea; order Rhabditida; family Aphelenchoididae; genus Bursaphelenchus; species Bursaphelenchus mucronatus. Next base: position 3,998,794 of record CM046359.1, read on the forward strand.
CAATGAAGTTCCTCCATCTGGCCATCAAATGTCGTTTCTTGAGCGGGCCATTAACTTGTATCATTACTTCCGTTACCATTTCCTGATACCTTTGAAGTTCCACAGTATACAAGTAAGAGTTTATATTCTTATTTACCGAGGGCCTCCTTGTTTAAAAACTCTTGGGAATACCAGGAAAGCGAAAATTGTGTATTAAATTAAGTTTGTGACTTCAAAATTCAATGAAGGCATGTGAAAACCATGAAAGACGGTGATTGCACTTTTATAAATATAATAGTAAGGGAAGACAATTGAGACTGGACAGTCGCCACAGCAAAATTAAGGAATAATTGTTTCAGGAATACATCCGTTCAGGCCTCGTTCCACCAAACACACCGTCAACATCCGAACTTGCTTCCAGAGTTGTCTATAACTTTGTGAATTCTCTCGAATTCCTTAATTTCCCTGATTTTTCGACCACTCAAATCAAACATGTTGGTGGAATTGGGCTGCCAAAAGCCGGCCAAATTGACGACTTTTTACTGCCGATCATTAAGAAGGCCAAAAAAGGAGTTGTTTGGTTTTCATTCGGATCTATTGTGGATACGAAGAAGATGAGTCCAGCAATCAGAAATGCGTTTATTACCTCATTTTCTGAATTTAAAGATTATCAGTTTCTGTGGCAAATGAAAAATGCCGAGGATGAGGAGATTAAGGTAGTTTTATCTTTTTAATTACCGGGTAAACCCACTTTTAGGCCATCTTTGCACAGTACTCTAATATTCACGTGGTAGAATGGGTTAATCAGCCAGCGTTGTTGGCCAATCCAAAGACCAAAGCAATGATCTCTCACGGCGGCCTTACTGGATTATTTGAAGCAGTTAACTATGGAGTTCCACTCATCTCAATACCTATGTTCATGGACCATAAACGATCAGCGGCGCTGGCGAAATACCACGGAATTGGAGTTATATTAGACAAATACACACTGAGCCCTGAGAAAATCGCTGAAGCACTGAAGGAGGTCCTCGAAAATCCAAGGTAATTAACAGTTATATAAGTTGATCAGAGAGTGACCGCTGTTTGACTTTTTTCTCTTGGTATGCAAACCTTCTTTAGGTCATATATCAGTTTCTGTAAACCGCAGTTTGCGCAGCTAGTATATATCTTTGCGACTTTTACAGAAAATAACTAAGCAATAGTTAAGACGCAATGCCTGAAAAAGGGCTAGCCTTATGTGTATATATTGTTTTGAATTTAATAAGCGCTGCGACATTTGTGCCAAGTTTAATCATAATCTTAGCGATCGTTCACAGTATTACTTGCAAAACTTTTTACATTCCTGGCTAACGTCTTTGCTTTTCTACGTATGTCATTTTTCAGTTACAAAGAGAACATCTTGATAAAGCAAGCCATGATGAAAGAAGCTCCTCAAAAAGCCGAACAGATCTTTCTGGATTCTGTGATTTACGCTACAAAATATGGAAGACAGTTGCAGAAGACGAACATCCCACCAATGCATTGGATACCGTACTTTTGCGTTGACGTGGTTGCCTTAACAGTTATCGTCATTGTAATAGTAACTTGGTTTACTCTTTGTCTCATGAAGAGAATTTTCAAGGTCATTCTTGGAAAATGGAAAGCAAGGAAAGTAAAAAGATCGTAGGAGGCTCGTTCAGATCATACTATGAACTCTGTTCTATCGTGTTTATACTAGCTTCTGGTCATATTTAATAAAATTGTTTACTTCCTTGTCAAATACGATACATATGGCTGCTCCGCTTTCTTTTTTTCCATCTTCACCAAAATTACAGAAACGATTGGATATGGTGCAATGTAACGCTAATTGCAAATAAAAGTGCAGTAAAAACTATTTGATAATAGAGATGTAAACAGAAAAGAAATACATTTCTTGGAAGATAAGTAAGCCTTGAAGCGTCAATAATTGCTCAATTAATCGTATTCCGAAAGCCTTAGCTCGTGCATTCATTGGCCGAAATTATCTTTATCAGCATTTTTTTACGAGAAAACATACGAAATGAGGAGAATGAGCAAAACCAAAGAGGATTTTCGTCAATTACTTTTAGTAAAACAGAATTTGTTTTCTAGAAACACTATGGCATTCGGTTTAAACTTGTAAAGAAACACGATTCTAATGATAATAAATAAATAAAAGTCAAACAAAAAGTGTGATATTGATAAGGATTTAATGATAGTTGAGTACAGCAACACCGACAACAGTCCACCACAGTTTAGTAAACTATGACCAACTCGATATTCTTGATGCTATACCGTATACGATCCCTTTAGGGCACGTGAACTGCTCGCTCCTCAAAACAAGGAGCAAATTCTCCATCATCTCGAACGCCCACCTATTACGTTCTCTATTGATACCAAACGGAGTGTTAAGAGCGTTAGCAATTCTTGTTAACTAAAGTTCGATGAAAAGGTCGACGAAAAAGGGGTATTAAAAGAAGGGCAAGGAACTTTTCAACTCCAGTAGAAAATGAATTCATTCTTTGCTGTGTTGCTTTTACTTTGTGTTCCCCAAATTAATGGCTACAGATACTTGTTTCAAGTTGTTAATTTCGCCTATTCGCACATGGCATATGCGGGACGATTGGCTGATTTGTTAGTGGAAAATGGGCATGAAGTCGTAAGTCGCACTATGTATACATTGAACTTAAAAAGGTTGAAAGTTTGTTTAGTTTATATAGAGAACATTCAATGTGGCAATTTTACAATATATTTTTTGAAATTAGCAAAAGTTTGCGTAAACTCAGAGTAGACTGTTCCGAATTCTATGGAAGGTCACACATTTTTCGAAACAGATGAGTTTTGTAGGTCGTGAGTTGACAAAAAAAAGTTACAAGTTTTTTGCGATTTGCCGCCTGAAAAGACGAACGATGTGTGAAAAATGAAAAATCTCTTTTTAACAATAAATCACGTGAAGAAACGGACGTAGCTCTCGTAACCTTGCACAACCGATCAAAAAGAAAGATTACTTGATATCTCTTCTGTGGGTGCAAAGTGAGAGCAAAAATTTTGACGGATTTAAATTTAAAAGTTATTATATTCGACAAATCAAATGCCTCACTTTGGACTGGTTATATTAGAAATCCCGAGTTTACCACAAAGTATAATAGTTTATGTTTTGAAGTAACCAATAAACTCATATCTAAATTGATCTGTTCATTGTCTTCCTTTCAGGACTTTGTAATCCGCCGTTACAACACATTTATCGAAGGAACTGGCGCTAAAAAGGCCAATGTCACCGTCCACACTCTACGGAACGTCGAGGAGATAAATCAACTCATGATGCAAGTTCCAATGTATCACGATGTCTTTACTCAAAGTGGCGATGCTTTTACTTATAATACTTTGGACATTTTGAATCAACTGATGTCAAAGGGATGTGAAGGAACTTTGGAAGACACTGCCTACTTAAATTCGCTGAGATCCAAAAAATACGACGCCGCGTTTGTCGAGCATTACGATTACTGCGGATTAGTGGTCAATGATATTCTCGGAATAGATAAAGTTATGTATTTCTCGGTCCATGGAGTCGGATATCCACATAGAAATGATTTTAGTATCCCCTCTCCTCCAGGACTTGTGCCCGGTAAGTTTTAATTTGGAATACTGTAATTTACACAGCGAGACGTTGTTATAAGCCTTATGTTTATCTTTCAGTCTACAACGAAGTACCTCCCTCGGGCCATTTAATGTCATTCTCCGAGCGACTGGTCAACCTATACAACTATTTCAGATACCACTTCTTGATCCCAATGAAACTCAAGGGAATTGTAAGTTTACACTGAAAATTCGTTCTTTGATGATCTATCAATTTAGTTTAGTTCATATAATTGTAATAAGAAAACGATTTAGACCTATTTAGACAAAAGGGTGAAATTCTCAGTGCGACGGCGATAAGAGTGGGAAAGTGCAAATGCACTGTGCAGTGAACGCGACAAATGTCCATGCACATGTGAAAATACTAATACCAGTTCAACCAAAAAGTCGGCCGAATGGCTGCACTACGCTAATCGCGCGCGCACTGTGCAGTTTTCAGCGCTCACAGTGCAAATTACAGGGTGCGCGCGGCGGAATCGGAGGAACAGTGCAAAAAGACATTGCACAGTGCAATAAATTCCCTTTCTTTTGGGTTTGCAGGGTGCGGTCAGTTTCGGCCAGATTTTTGGGAATACGCACAGTGCGGTCGGCCCGCTGAATGCATTGCACAGTGCGCGCTCCAAATCCGTTATTCCTTGGTTTATGAGGCTAATAACTGTAGTAAATTGGTATATTGCTTTCTTAAAGTATCTGATAATAATATTTTTAAAAGGGATTTGGTGTTTAGTGGTGCTTGAAGGGTGGTCTTAGACCAAAAATGTTGTCATAAAGTAATTTTAGCGCCTTTTGAGTAATATTTTGTTCAAAAAACGCTCTGATTTTGATTTTACGAACATGATGACAACTTTATCAACTCAAAAACGTATTTTAGGTCTTTGAAGTGTAAATTTAGCATCATTATGGCATGATTTCACAGTGATAAGCTGAATTTTCGGCGCACTGCACAGTGCAAACCAAAGTAAATTTCGGGCCGCACTGTGCTTTTTTCCCCAAGAATAGGCGCGCACTGTGCATTTTTTCCTAAAATAGTGCCGCACTGTGAAAAAAATGAACGATTTTCGAAGCGGCAGCCCCAAAATCAGGACACGTCGCAAGAAATTTCAAAAATCGCTGCGATTTCCAAAGCGAGATGAAGTTCCCGGTTGCGCTATGCAAAATGGCAAAAAACAGGCGCACAGTGCGGGTTTTCGCCCTTTGCACTGTGTAAAGTGTGCACCGCGCGAAAAGTCTGTCGCGGGGTACGCACAGTGCGGGATGCGAAATCTCTTCCGCCGACTTTTTGGCCGAACTATTACAGTACTACTCGCGCTCAAAAGTCCACACAATTTGTCGCGCGCAAAAAATATGTCGCACCGAAGAAAAACGCGACATTAGTGCAAAACAAACAATATGCACTGTGCAAAATGTTGTTTTTCTCAGGGGTGGTCACTGGCACCTATTTTTCCGATTTTGGGCCCGAAGCCCGGCCCGTCAAAAGCCAGGCCCGGCCCGGCCGGTGAAAGCCCGGATAGGGCGCGACCTGCCAAAAAAACGTTGCCGTTTTGTTATAACTAGAGTTGTGATTTTGATAGTGACGTCAACTTGACGTCAAATTGCCGTCATTTTCATCAAATTGCCGCCGTTGAACGATAAACTAAACATTATTTAAGGTAGTATAATGCCTTCAAACATGTTTAAGACCATATACACATTAAAACAACAGTTTATAACAACAAAAGGACTTTAATAGACCTATTTCGGATCAGTTAATTGGATTTCTTTCAACAAATTGCAAATAGAATTACTGATAAATGTTAATTAGCCTATTGGGAACTAAAGTTTGCAAAAAAAGCTTCGGTCCCGGTAGTGCTATTGTAATACATTATTATATATGCACTATTTTTGAGAGTAAACGTGAAAAAAGCTTGTAAATGTGTTAGAACTGGAAAAACTACAACAACAACCCCATCAAAAAATTTTCCCGGCACGAAAACAATGAATATCAACGGTTGGGCATTATGATAAAAACCGGGCCGGGCCTGGCCTGAAAAACCCCAGGCCCGCGGCCCGGACCGGAAATTTCGGGCCCGGCCCGGTTTCAATTTTTCATTCTTGAGTCAGGCCCGGCCCGATCGGGCCCGATCGGGCCGGGCCGGGCCGCCGGGCCTGGTGACCACCCCTGGTTTTTCTGTCAAAATGCACCGTGCAAAACACTTTTTTCGTGATTTTTTCAGCGACGCGCCAAAAAACTGCACGGTGCGGATTGTCAGGACTTTCGGGCGCGAGTAGTAGTCGGCGCTAAAATTTGTGAGACTTTTTTCACTGTGCCTTTTTCTCTTTCTGCACAGTGCAGAGTTTTGTCGCTTTTCCCGACGTCGTGTGTTTTGCGAGGTGCAACGAACGGAGTACTACTCGCGACGTAAAGTACAGACGATTTTGCACGGTGCGTTTTTCTCAAATCTTCGTGGCCGTCGCGGCGATTTTCCGTTTTTACCCAAGCGACATGCACTTTTCCGCGACTGCACTCCAATTTTCGCGAGTGACATCAGCGATAAAATTGTCGGGACTTTATGGCGCGAGTAGTAAAGGCAAATGCCTGCACGGTGCGAAAAACTCTCACGAATTCTTGCGCCGACTATTAATTAATTATATTATAATTGCAAAAAAAAATATTTATAAAAGATCTCAAATGCAAACTCACAGAATAAATTTAAGCCCGTTCTAAACTGCGATCACACTATTGGCAAAAAAATTTTAAATTATCTTTCAGAGAGGTATTAAACCAAGTCTCCTTCCTCCCAACTCCACATCGGCCTCTGAACTTTCTTCCAGCGTTATCTACAACTTTGTGAATTCCCTTGAATTCCTCAATTTCCCTGATTTTTCGACAGCTCAAATCAAACATGTTGGAGGAATCGGGTTGCCCAAAGCCGGGGAAATTGATCCATTCCTAGAGCCGATATTTGAAAAAGCCAAGAAAGGAGTTGTTTGGCTCTCTTTTGGCTCCATTGTCAATACAAAAAAGATGAGTCCAGCCATTCGGGAGGCCTTTATTGGTGCTTTCTCACAGTTTAAAGATTACCAATTTTTATGGCAAATGGAAAACGCAAACGATGAGGAGGTTAAGGCAAGTCAGACTCAAAAAGGATTTAATTTATCTTATTGTAGGCTATTTTCGAAACTATCCCTAACATACACGTAGTAAAATGGGTTAATCAGCCCGCTTTACTGGCCCATCCAAAGACCAAAGCGATGATCTCTCATGGTGGGATCACCGGATTGTTCGAAGCCATTAACTTTGGAGTCCCCATAATCTCAGTTCCAATGTTTATGGATCAAAAGCGATCGGCAGCGCTCACTAAATACCACGGAATCGGAGTTATATTGGACAAATATACATTGAGCAAAGAGAGCATCACTGAAGCACTAAAAGCAGTTTTGGAGGATCCAAGGTAAGAGAGCCACACTTTCTTCCATGGAGCTATTCTTTGTGTTTATCCCCTGCTTTTCAGTTACAAAGAGAAGATCCTCAAAAAACAAGCTATGATGAAAGACGCTCCTCAACGATCAGAACAAGTCTTTTTGGACGCTGTTATCTACGCTACCAAACATGGTGACGAACTGAAGAAAATAAATATCCCGCCAATACATTGGATTCAGTATTTCTGTGTGGATGCCATTCTTCTTGTCCTCGCTGTGTTCTTGACAGCGTTATGGTTAACAATCTTTGCGACGAGGAATCTTTGGAGGGTAGTGGCTAGCCAATTAATCCAGAACAAGAAAAGGAAATCAGAAAAAATCGCATAACTTTGTTTTTTACGGGTATATATTATAAATGAATGAGGTGTGTAGCATAGATTATTGTATTTTGAATAAACTATTGAAACAATGTTTTGTTCTTCGCATAGATCCTGTTTTAAAATGATAAAGACTAGCTATAATAAACGCATATCTTGGCTGCGGACGGTCGTACGATTCTGGGACCTGGCTAAGTAAAAAGAGTATTCTAAGGAACGGTGGGAGTACAAGAATGTAAGGTTTGACCGCGTTTGCAACCGCACTTCTCGCACTTTTTTGAGCATTGGCTCTTTTAAAATGGTAGGAACCCCACTATTTTGGATAAAAGCTTAGTATGATCTCCAACGTGTCTGAAATTATTAATATGGCCGTAATAAGGCTGCCTGTGATTTATGAGTTCAAAAACTCCCATATTTTAATACGGCTTTCTCGGAAATGCAGAGATATCTGGATTTTGGCAATAAAACTTGCATCTGTCAGAAGACCACTATCCATGAACACGGACGGCGTAGATGTGGCCTATAGTTTTTATGTAATGGACTAGCTGCAGTCAGTCTTCGCAGATATGCAACGAAAGAACGGGCGAAAATAGCAACCAAATGGCTTTAAACTCGTTAAAGAACAAGCAGTCGTATTACGGCCATATCTATCATTTCGGGCACTCTGGGGAATGTAACAATAAAAGGACCAAAATTTAAACAAAAAATGCAACAGAGAGAAAAAGTTTAGTGATAATTGAGTACAAAAACCGTGATAACAGTACACCCCACCACGCCACAGTTTATTAAACTATGCCCATCATGTTTTTGGTAATCTACCGTATACGATACATTCAAGTCACATGAATTGCCCGCTTTGTAAAACAAGGAAACAAATTCTCCATCATCTCGAACGTCCGCCTTTTTTTTGCGTTTTCTGTTGATACCAATCGGAATGTTAACAGTACTACCAATTCTTGTTAACAGAGATTCGAGGAAAAGGCCGACGAAAAAGAGTATTAAAACAAGGGCAGAGCACCTTTCAACTCCAGTAGAATATGAATTCATCGTTTGTTGTGCTACTTTTGCTTTTTGTTCCCCAAATTAATGGCTACAGATACTTGTTTCAAGTTATTAATACCGCTCATTCTCACGTGGCATATCCGGCGCGATTAGCTGATTTGTTAGTGGAAAATGGCCATGAAGTGGTAAGGGGGCCATATGTTCGACTCTAGGTTGGAAATTTGATTTTTTACATATGCAGAGAAAGTATTGTGTACTTATAGTACTATTTTTTAAATACGATGCGCTGAGTAAGCTTAGAATTAACTGTAGCTAACTGTGGTTCCCAGAAAAAAAATTCTTCGAAAGAGACGAACGATTTAGGCCGCGAGTTAACAACAGCGTTGCAAATTTTTTCGCGAGTTGCTGATGGAAATGAAGCAATAATTTTGACGGATTTAAATGCACTCTATATATTACATAGAGAATGTGGATGCAGAATTTTAAGCAAATCCAGATATAACGCTTGCGGTTCTTCCACATAACATTCAGAAGTTATCTTATGAATTTAATAAGTATTATAGATTTTTGGTTTTAGTAAAAATTCCAAGTTTACTGCATAGTAGTTTATCTTTTGCAGTAATAAATAAACGCAGATCTAAATTGATCTGTTCATTGTCTTCCTTTCAGGACTTTGTAATCCGCCGTTACAACACATTTATCGAAGGAACTGGCGCTAAAAAGGCCAATGTCACCGTCCACACTCTACGGAACGTCGAGGAGATCAATCAACTCATGATGCAAGTTCCAATGTATCACGATGTCTTTACTCAAAGTGGCGATGCTTTTACTTATAATACTTTGGACATTTTGAATCAACTGATGTCAAAGGGATGTGAAGGAACTTTGGAAGACACTGCCTACTTAAACTCGCTGAGATCCAAAAAATACGACGCCGCGTTTGTCGAGCATTACGATTACTGCGGATTAGTGGTCAATGATATTCTCGGAATAGATAAAGTTATGTATTTCTCGGTCCATGGAGTCGGATATCCACATAGAAATGATTTTAGTATCCCCTCTCCTCCAGGACTTGTGCCCGGTAAGTTTTAATTTGGAATACTGTAATTTACACAGCGAGACGTTGTTATAAGCCTTATGTTTATCTTTCAGTCTACAACGAAGTACCTCCCTCGGGCCATTTAATGTCATTCTCCGAGCGACTGGTCAACCTATACAACTATTTCAGATACCACTTCTTGATCCCAATGAAACTCAAGGGAATTGTAAGTTTACACTGAAAATTCGTTCTTTGATGATCTATCAATTTAGTTTAGTTCATATAATTGTAATAAGAAAACGATTTAGACCTATTTAGACAAAAGGGTGAAATTCTCAGTGCGACGGCGATAAGAGTGGGAAAGTGCAAATGCACTGTGCAGTGAACGCGACAAATGTCCATGCACATGTGAAAATACTAATACCAGTTCAACCAAAAAGTCGGCCGAATGGCTGCACTACGCTAATCGCGCGCGCACTGTGCAGTTTTCAGCGCTCACAGTGCAAATTACAGGGTGCGCGCGGCGGAATCGGAGGAACAGTGCAAAAAGACATTGCACAGTGCAATAAATTCCCTTTCTTTTGGGTTTGCAGGGTGCGGTCAGTTTCGGCCAGATTTTTGGGAATACGCACAGTGCGGTCGGCCCGCTGAATGCATTGCACAGTGCGCGCTCCAAATCCGTTATTCCTTGGTTTATGAGGCTAATAACTGTAGTAAATTGGTATATTGCTTTCTTAAAGTATCTGATAATAATATTTTTAAAAGGGATTTGGTGTTTAGTGGTGCTTGAAGGGTGGTCTTAGACCAAAAATGTTGTCATAAAGTAATTTTAGCGCCTTTTGAGTAATATTTTGTTCAAAAAACGCTCTGATTTTGATTTTACGAACATGATGACAACTTTATCAACTCAAAAACGTATTTTAGGTCTTTGAAGTGTAAATTTAGCATCATTATGGCATGATTTCACAGTGATAAGCTGAATTTTCGGCGCACTGCACAGTGCAAACCAAAGTAAATTTCGGGCCGCACTGTGCTTTTTTCCCCAAGAATAGGCGCGCACTGTGCATTTTTTCCTAAAATAGTGCCGCACTGTGAAAAAAATGAACGATTTTCGAAGCGGCAGCCCCAAAATCAGGACACGTCGCAAGAAATTTCAAAAATCGCTGCGATTTCCAAAGCGAGATGAAGTTCCCGGTTGCGCTATGCAAAATGGCAAAAAACAGGCGCACAGTGCGGGTTTTCGCCCTTTGCACTGTGTAAAGTGTGCACCGCGCGAAAAGTCTGTCGCGGGGTACGCACAGTGCGGGATGCGAAATCTCTTCCGCCGACTTTTTGGCCGAACTATTACAGTACTACTCGCGCTCAAAAGTCCACACAATTTGTCGCGCGCAAAAAATATGTCGCACCGAAGAAAAACGCGACATTAGTGCAAAACAAACAATATGCACTGTGCAAAATGTTGTTTTTCTCAGGGGTGGTCACTGGCACCTATTTTTCCGATTTTGGGCCCGAAGCCCGGCCCGTCAAAAGCCAGGCCCGGCCCGGCCGGTGAAAGCCCGGATAGGGCGCGACCTGCAAAAAAACGTTGCCGTTTTGTTATAACTAGAGTTGTGATTTTGATAGTGACGTCAACTTGACGTCAAATTGCCGTCATTTTCATCAAATTGCCGCCGTTGAACGATAAACTAAACATTATTTAAGGTAGTATAATGCCTTCAAACATGTTTAAGACCATATACACATTAAAACAACAGTTTATAACAACAAAAGGACTTTAATAGACCTATTTCGGATCAGTTAATTGGATTTCTTTCAACAAATTGCAAATAGAATTACTGATAAATGTTAATTAGCCTATTGGGAACTAAAGTTTGCAAAAAAAGCTTCGGTCCCGGTAGTGCTATTGTAATACATTATTATATATGCACTATTTTTGAGAGTAAACGTGAAAAAAGCTTGTAAATGTGTTAGAACTGGAAAAACTACAACAACAACCCCATCAAAAAATTTTCCCGGCACGAAAACAATGAATATCAACGGTTGGGCATTATGATAAAAACCGGGCCGGGCCTGGCCTGAAAAACCCCAGGCCCGCGCCCGGACCGGAAATTTCGGGCCCGGCCCGGTTTCAATTTTTCATTCTTGAGTCAGGCCCGGCCCGATCGGGCCCGATCGGGCCGGGCCGGGCCGCCGGGCCTGGTGACCACCCTGGTTTTTCTGTCAAAATGCACCGTGCAAAACACTTTTTTCGTGATTTTTTCAGCGACGCGCCAAAAAACTGCACGGTGCGGATTGTCAGGACTTTCGGGCGCGAGTAGTAGTCGGCGCTAAAATTTGTGAGACTTTTTTCACTGTGCCTTTTTCTCTTTCTGCACAGTGCAGAGTTTTGTCGCTTTTCCCGACGTCGTGTGTTTTGCGAGGTGCAACGAACGGAGTACTACTCGCGACGTAAAGTACAGACGATTTTGCACGGTGCGTTTTTCTCAAATCTTCGTGGCCGTCGCGGCGATTTTCCGTTTTTACCCAAGCGACATGCACTTTTCCGCGACTGCACTCCAATTTTCGCGAGTGACATCAGCGATAAAATTGTCGGGACTTTATGGCGCGAGTAGTAAAGGCAAATGCCTGCACGGTGCGAAAAACTCTCACGAATTCTTGCGCCGACTATTAATTAATTATATTATAATTGCAATAAAAAAAATATTTATAAAAGATCTCAAATGCAAACTCACAGAATAAATTTAAGCCCGTTCTAAACTGCGATCACACTATTGGCAAAAAAATTTTAAATTATCTTTCAGAGAGGTATTAAACCAAGTCTCCTTCCTCCCAACTCCACATCGGCCTCTGAACTTTCTTCCAGCGTTATCTACAACTTTGTGAATTCCCTTGAATTCCTCAATTTCCCTGATTTTTCGACAGCTCAAATCAAACATGTTGGAGGAATCGGGTTGCCCAAAGCCGGGGAAATTGATCCATTCCTAGAGCCGATATTTGAAAAAGCCAAGAAAGGAGTTGTTTGGCTCTCTTTTGGCTCCATTGTCAATACAAAAAAGATGAGTCCAGCCATTCGGGAGGCCTTTATTGGTGCTTTCTCACAGTTTAAAGATTACCAATTTTTATGGCAAATGGAAAACGCAAACGATGAGGAGGTTAAGGCAAGTCAGACTCAAAAAGGATTTAATTTATCTTATTGTAGGCTATTTTCGAAACTATCCCTAACATACACGTAGTAAAATGGGTTAATCAGCCCGCTTTACTGGCCCATCCAAAGACCAAAGCGATGATCTCTCATGGTGGGATCACCGGATTGTTCGAAGCCATTAACTTTGGAGTCCCCATAATCTCAGTTCCAATGTTTATGGATCAAAAGCGATCGGCAGCGCTCACTAAATACCACGGAATCGGAGTTATATTGGACAAATATACATTGAGCAAAGAGAGCATCACTGAAGCACTAAAAGCAGTTTTGGAGGATCCAAGGTAAGAGAGCCACACTTTCTTCCATGGAGCTATTCTTTGTGTTTATCCCCTGCTTTTCAGTTACAAAGAGAAGATCCTCAAAAAACAAGCTATGATGAAAGACGCTCCTCAACGATCAGAACAAGTCTTTTTGGACGCTGTTATCTACGCTACCAAACATGGTGACGAACTGAAGAAAATAAATATCCCGCCAATACATTGGATTCAGTATTTCTGTGTGGATGCCATTCTTCTTGTCCTCGCTGTGTTCTTGACAGCGTTATGGTTAACAATCTTTGCGACGAGGAATCTTTGGAGGGTAGTGGCTAGCCAATTAATCCAGAACAAGAAAAGGAAATCAGAAAAAATCGCATAACTTTGTTTTTTACGGGTATATATTATAAATGAATGAGGTGTGTAGCATAGATTATTGTATTTTGAATAAACTATTGAAACAATGTTTTGTTCTTCGCATAGATCCTGTTTTAAAATGATAAAGACTAGCTATAATAAACGCATATCTTGGCTGCGGACGGTCGTACGATTCTGGGACCTGGCTAAGTAAAAAGAGTATTCTAAGGAACGGTGGGAGTACAAGAATGTAAGGTTTGACCGCGTTTGCAACCGCACTTCTCGCACTTTTTTGAGCATTGGCTCTTTTAAAATGGTAGGAACCCCACTATTTTGGATAAAAGCTTAGTATGATCTCCAACGTGTCTGAAATTATTAATATGGCCGTAATAAGGCTGCCTGTGATTTATGAGTTCAAAAACTCCCATATTTTAATACGGCTTTCTCGGAAATGCAGAGATATCTGGATTTTGGCAATAAAACTTGCATCTGTCAGAAGACCACTATCCATGAACACGGACGGCGTAGATGTGGCCTATAGTTTTTATGTAATGGACTAGCTGCAGTCAGTCTTCGCAGATATGCAACGAAAGAACGGGCGAAAATAGCAACCAAATGGCTTTAAACTCGTTAAAGAACAAGCAGTCGTATTACGGCCATATCTATCATTTCGGGCACTCTGGGGAATGTAACAATAAAAGGACCAAAATTTAAACAAAAAATGCAACAGAGAGAAAAAGTTTAGTGATAATTGAGTACAAAAACCGTGATAACAGTACACCCCACCACGCCACAGTTTATTAAACTATGCCCATCATGTTTTTGGTAATCTACCGTATACGATACATTCAAGTCACATGAATTGCCCGCTTTGTAAAACAAGGAAACAAATTCTCCATCATCTCGAACGTCCGCCTTTTTTTTGCGTTTTCTGTTGATACCAATCGGAATGTTAACAGTACTACCAATTCTTGTTAACAGAGATTCGAGGAAAAGGCCGACGAAAAAGAGTATTAAAACAAGGGCAGAGCACCTTTCAACTCCAGTAGAATATGAATTCATCGTTTGTTGTGCTACTTTTGCTTTTTGTTCCCCAAATTAATGGCTACAGATACTTGTTTCAAGTTATTAATACCGCTCATTCTCACGTGGCATATCCGGCGCGATTAGCTGATTTGTTAGTGGAAAATGGCCATGAAGTGGTAAGGGGCCATATGTTCGACTCTAGGTTGGAAATTTGATTTTTTACATATGCAGAGAAAGTATTGTGTACTTATAGTACTATTTTTTAAATACGATGCGCTGAGTAAGCTTAGAATTAACTGTAGCTAACTGTGGTTCCCAGAAAAAAATTCTTCGAAAGAGACGAACGATTTAGGCCGCGAGTTAACAACAGCGTTGCAAATTTTTTCGCGAGTTGCTGATGGAAATGAAGCAATAATTTTGACGGATTTAAATGCACTCTATATATTACATAGAGAATGTGGATGCAGAATTTTAAGCAAATCCAGATATAACGCTTGCGGTTCTTCCACATAACATTCAGAAGTTATCTTATGAATTTAATAAGTATTATAGATTTTTGGTTTTAGTAAAAATTCCAAGTTTACTGCATAGTAGTTTATCTTTTGCAGTAATAAATAAACGCAGATCTAAATTGATCTGTTCATTGTCTTCCTTTCAGGACTTTGTAATCCGCCGTTACAACACATTTATCGAAGGAACTGGCGCTAAAAAGGCCAATGTCACCGTCCACACTCTACGGAACGTCGAGGAGATCAATCAACTCATGATGCAAGTTCCAATGTATCACGATGTCTTTACTCAAAGTGGCGATGCTTTTACTTATAATACTTTGGACATTTTGAATCAACTGATGTCAAAGGGATGTGAAGGAACTTTGGAAGACACTGCCTACTTAAACTCGCTGAGATCCAAAAAATACGACGCCGCGTTTGTCGAGCATTACGATTACTGCGGATTAGTGGTCAATGATATTCTCGGAATAGATAAAGTTATGTATTTCTCGGTCCATGGAGTCGGATATCCACATAGAAATGATTTTAGTATCCCCTCTCCTCCAGGACTTGTGCCCGGTAAGCTTCAATTTAGAATACTGTAATTTACACAGTGAGACGTTGTTATAAGCCTTATGTTTATCTTTCAGTCTACAACGAAGTACCTCCTTCGGGCCATTTAATGTCATTTTCCGAGCGACTGGTCAACCTATACAACTATTTCAGATACCACTTTTTGATCCCAATGAAACTTAAGGGAATTGTAAGTTTACAATGAAAATTCGTTCTTTGATGATCAAAAAATTTAGTTTAATTTATTATAATTGTAATAAGAAAACGATAAAGATCTTGAATGCAAACTTACAGAATAAATTTAAGCCCGTTCTAAACTGCGATCACACTATTGGCAAAAAAATTTTAAATTATCTTTCAGAGAGGTATTAAACCAAGTCTCCTTCCTCCCAACTCCACATCGGCCTCTGAACTTTCTTCCAGCGTTATCTACAACTTTGTGAATTCCCTTGAATTCCTCAATTTCCCTGATTTTTCGACAGCTCAAATCAAACATGTTGGAGGAATCGGGTTGCCCAAAGCCGGGGAAATTGATCCATTCCTAGAGCCGATATTTGAAAAAGCCAAGAAAGGAGTTGTTTGGCTCTCTTTTGGCTCCATTGTCAATACAAAAAAGATGAGTCCAGCCATTCGGGAGGCCTTTATTGGTGCTTTCTCACAGTTTAAAGATTACCAATTTTTATGGCAAATGGAAAACGCAAACGATGAGGAGGTTAAGGCAAGTCAGACTCAAAAAGGATTCAATTTATCTTATTGTAGGCTATTTTCGAAACTATCCCTAACATACACGTAGTAAAATGGGTTAATCAGCCCGCTTTACTGGCCCATCCCAAGACCAAAGCGATGATCTCTCATGGTGGGATCACCGGATTATTCGAAGCCTAATCTCAGTAATCCCCATAATCTCAGTTCCAATGTTTATGGATCAAAAGCGATCGGCAGCGCTCACGAAATACCACGGAATCGGAGTTATATTGGACAAATATACATTGAGCAAAGAAAGCATCACTGAAGCACTAAAAGCAGTTTTGGAGGATCCAAGGTAAGGTAGCCACACTTTCTTCCATGGAGCTATTCTTTGTGTTTATCCCCTGTTTTTCAGTTACAAAGAGAAGATCCTCAAAAAACAAGCTATGATGAAAGACGCTCCTCAACGATCAGAACAAGTCTTTTTGGACGCTGTCATCTACGCTACCAAACATGGTGACGAACTGAAGAAAATAAATATACCGCCGATACATTGGATTCAGTATTTCTGTGTGGATGCCATTCTTCTTGTCCTCGCTGTGTTCTTGACAGCGTTATGGTTAACAATCTTTGCGGCAAGGAAGCTTTGGAGGGTTGTGGCTAGCCAATTAGTCCAGAATAAGAAGAGGAAATCAGAAAAAATCGCATAATTTTGTATTTTACGGGTATATAGATGAATGAGGTGTATAGAATAGTATTTTGAATAAACTTTTGAAACAATGTTTGCTTTGTTCATATCAATTTATAAAAGTTTTTGATCGAAGCGCGAGCTAGGAATCTCGTATAAAAGTTCAGTGCAACTGCATTTGATTCAAGCTTTCTACGGGTTGTGGAACATTTGACATGACGAAAATGAAAGCAATTTGACAGCGTGACAGACGCGTAAAGTTGACGGCGGCACAACCTTAATACACAGTTAACCCTTTCGCACTCTAACTTGTAACAATCCCGATAGAATTTAAGACCCGAGGCGCGTCGTCTGAGACCACAGACCAAAGGTTTTTTTTCATTTCCAGACGCTTCGAGCCAGACTATAAACGTGCGGTATAAAAGTTGATTCGGGGATCAAAATTTGATTTCAAAAGTTTTCTTTCACATTTTCCTCGTTCTGTGCAAACAAATTTTGTACGAATTTTATCAGTTTTCGAAAATGTTGTCATCACTTTTCGAATATAAATTTAAACGTGGGCATTGAATTGCGGGAACTAATTGTAAGTTTATTTTAGAAATTACTAGGATGCCAGAATACAGTCTCCACTACTTGAACTGTCGAGGTCTCTGTGAGCCAACGAGATATTGCTTCCTCTATGCGGGTATCCCTTTCGAGGACAAGAGATATTCTTTTGCTGAGTTCCCAAAGTATAAAGAATGTAAGTTCGGGAATCTTATTTTTTTGCATCAAAATCATTGAATTGGAAGAGGAAATTCAAAATTGATTTCTCAAGTGAGCAGAGGATATTGCGGTCTTTTTTGATTTTGGTGTAACATGGCACATACTTGAGATAGGATACTCTGTGAGAGCTTGCGCTTTGCAGAGACCGCCAAGAGAGACGTTAGCAGGGCCGGCCTTCCCCCACTTTCTTAGCACTCGTCATTATCTTTTCAGTATACCCCAACAAACAAGTCCCAGTGTTTTATGTTGATGGCAAGCCTTTGACTCAATCTGGAGCCGTTCTTCGTTATGTTGCCAGACTAACCGGATTGAATGGAAAAGATTCTTGGGAAGAGGCCAAGGCCGACGAGACCTTCCATTTCTTCCACGACTGTCTTCTCGCTCATTTGAGATACCTTCTTCATAAGGCAAACATCAAGCCAGTTGATGATGTGGTAGGTCAAAAGCCTTATCCAATAGTTTATGCGTACCGCCGCTTTCTAAATAAACTATCACTTTAGGAAGCCGCGTACGCCGAATTTGTTCCACCAGCCACAAAAGCTTTGGAATTTTTTAACAAAATGTTGGAAGAGGCTGGAAATGGATATGTTCTGCCATCGGGATTAACTTATGCTGATTTTGTGGTCCAATCTTATGTTACCACGTTGACAAAACTTGATGAGAAGTTGGTCGTAAAATATCCAAAAGTTGTTGAGCATTACGACAAGATACGAAATCTCCCACAATTGAGAGAATACATTGCCAATAGACCTGACACTGTAAACTAAAATTGAAATAAACACTATAACATTGTCGGCCATCTCTATCATTTTCCCTTCTAATAAATTGGTTTACTACCTTATGAACCCGTTAAATTTCAAAACTAAAAATGCAAAACCAACCTGCAAAAATTATTTCCAGGCGCTCCTAGCTTGAATGTAAGAATGCAGTGTGAAAAAGGTTGACGAAGCCGATTATCAAATAAACATAGATATTTGGATCAATCACCACGTTTCATACGAACAACCAATCAAGTCCCACGATGCAAAGCGCACGCTAATATTTGGAAAAATAATGTCAAAATTGGGGCCTTGTATTGCTTGTGTCATTCCTGTAATCAAAATTTCGATCTAATATAACCTTTTCAACCCGGCAACTCCGAAACTACAACTTACAAGTTCATCCTATAACACCACGGTAAACTTCCTTTTACGTGAACACAAAACATACCAGAATGCTTTGTGCAAAGCGAATCAAAAAGGGTCGGACAATCTTTTACCATCCCCAATCCGCTTTGTTAAAATGCACCAAATAAATTTGTGCTTTTTCCGCAGTAGTTTTACCATTTTTTGCGTATACATACCTTGCTAATGGTACCTTCTATGCTTTAGTGTCAATGCCTCAATACACCCTGCATTACATGGACAGCCGAGGACTTTGCGAGCCGATGAGATTATGTTTGCACTATGCGGGGATCCCATTCGAAGACATACGATATTCTGTTCCCGAATTTACAAAGTTTAAAGAATGTGAGTCTTCAGTTTCTCCTCAAAACAATGCTGACATCAAAATTTGATAAAAGTATGTCCTCATGTGTCATGTTTTTTCAGTATACCCCGGTAAAACAGTGCCAGCATTGTTCGTCGATGGGGAGATGCTTACTCAATCAGGATCAATTCTACGTTACATTGCCACATTAACCGGACTTAATGGAAAAGATTCTTGGGAAGAGGCCAAAGCTGATGAGACTTATCAATTCTTCCACGATTCCATTCTTGCTCACCTGAAATATCTCCTTCATCGAGCGGATATTAAGCCTATTCAGAGCGCTGAGGAGGTTGTAAGTTATGAAAACATGACACTTTTGAACCCCAATTACGTTTCAGGACGCCGTTTATGCCGAGTTTATTCCTGCAGCCACCAAAGCTTTGAATGTGTTCACCGAAATGTTGGAAGAAGCTGGGAATGGATGTCTTCTGAAATCTGGTATAACATACGCTGACTTTGTTGTCCAAAATTACGTTACTACTTTGAGAAAACTTGACGATAAGTTGGTCGCGAATTTTCCAAAGGTGGTCGAGCATTTCGACAAGATCCAAACACTCCCACAATTCAAGGATTATATGGCAAATAGAAAGGAAACTGTAAACTAAGTGTGTTTAATCTGCAATTGACGTTTAAACAATATTCCCAAGTTTTATTGATAAAAATGTTCCAAAAATCAGATCAAAGTGGAGTTTCCCGTTTCGTTTTCTTCGGTGATCTCTCTTTCTTTATCATATTTTCCATCAGCTCTTTCTCGATCATCGCCTTCTTTCCAGTCCGATATTCCGGGCCATAATGAGCAGCATAGAACTGAAATCAAAATTTTCTTTCCGAAAGTCACCAAAGAAGTAAATAATTACAGTAAACTCGCACCTTATCCAACTTTTCTTGTTCTGAATTTGGATTGAAAATCTTTTTCAAAATGGGTTCCTCGGGTTTTACGAACTTCCCACAACATGGCGTTGTTCCCTCCAAATCCGGCGGCAAATTAAAATCAAAGGCTTTCGAGGTCTCCAAAACATTTGCCATGTCCATGTGGAACTTCTGAAAATATGTCTTATTAATATATATAATTATAGGTGTGTATAATATTATTAAGTATTTAGAATGAGAAATCGAAATGTTTTGGTAAAATAAATTTTTAAAAAACGGAAAACAAAAATCATACAATTTGTGTGAAAAAATTGAATTTTTTCAAATTTCCCCTAAAAATCTCGATGATTTATCCGTCGCCAATTCCACTAACGTCATCAAAAATCAACATACATTTCGTCGATCAAAGTTGTCGCCATATAAGTGAAGCCATTCGAAGATCCCAAAAACAATGAAAATTTGGAAAAAACTTCCCATCCAAAGGCCAAAAATGGTTGGGCCCAAAAAAGAAAGTGCTCCAAATGTAGAAATCATCATAACTGTGGGGTAAAAAAACTCATTCCCCACATTTTCCTGATTGGTTTCGCTGGTCCAAGAGCCCGAATAAGTGCTCATCGAAAACTCGGAGAATTCTTGGTTTTTGGGGAATTTTATTGGACTCGAACGGGCAAAGGAGTCGTCTTTCAGGGCATTCAAGATGTAGGATTCGATGGAAATGACGTCGTGATCCTCGGAGAGCTCGGATTCGGCGGTAGGCAGGGTTGCGACGCTGAAAAGTTGGAAAAATCAAATTTTTAGAATTTTTTGCAATTTGATAACCTAAATGTCAAGTGTAATGTATAATAGAAAACATCAAAAAATTTAAAAAATTGATATTTCTCGCGTTAACAATAAAAATTAAGCTACGTTTCCCTGTTTGAAACAAGATACGCAAAAAT
Source organism: Bursaphelenchus mucronatus (assembly GCA_025436335.1). Classification (NCBI taxonomy): domain Eukaryota; kingdom Metazoa; phylum Nematoda; class Chromadorea; order Rhabditida; family Aphelenchoididae; genus Bursaphelenchus; species Bursaphelenchus mucronatus. Next base: position 4,019,601 of record CM046359.1, read on the forward strand.
TTTGCCCCGCTAAGATCACAAAAAATAAAAAAAATGAGGAAGAATACCTTTCACTGTCGCTCATTCCTTCGATTTGTTTTCTTGCCTTTGAGCAGTTTGATCATCCAAATCTGACCAAACAACAATTCGACTTTCAGAGAGAATCGACCGATCAGAAGGGCTTGCGGAGGAGAAAATACAAATTCTGAACTTTAAAAGTCAAAGTGAAGATTTTGAAAAAAAAAATCTTGTAAAGTACGCATACTAAAAACATGACTCAGGGATTAATGTACGGCCCAATGTCTTTCTGAACTCTGTTTTTGTTCATTAGAATTTCTCAGCAAGAACTCACTTTTGTTGTACTTCAATTTTGATGAGATAACGCTTCAAAACGTTGCACAATTTCTCCGTTTTCTCTAAGTATATACGACAAGGGTTTGAGCAACTTTATTCTTTCCATGCAACGTAACTTCCGGCTCTTCATCGTTCATAATTAATCCTCATCTTAATGAATCCATCGCGATTCCGGAGAAACCAAAATCAAAAGAAATCGAAAAAAGAACTTGAATCACGTAATACAATAAACGCCAACAACATTCTCCTCTAATTTGTTTTTGCAGCGGAAATTGAGGGATCCAGAAGAAGATGACGGTACTTATTCTGATTGTTTATGAAGTGGAGATGTTGGGAGGAGATGAATTGTCGAGTCTGTGATAGAGCCTCGGCTCATTCGGATATTGTGGATACGGCCTGGAATGTTACTTAAACTTGGCATTTATGTTTCAACGTACGTTCTATTATAACAAACAGTCTATGACGTAGGGTAAAGGTAAAGCCTCATCGTTCGTTGACACAGGAATGTATATTTGCGGCTCTAGGAAACAGTCAAAACTGTTCAAAGAACGGAAAGAGAGCAAAAAATTTGTTTGTTATAGCTGAGTTTCGTTCTACAGAGGTTCATTTGGCCATAGAATGACTCTTGACAAAAAAATTTTGAAATTTTATTGATGTATGTATATAGACAGATTTCGTTGTATTGGATAGTCCACTATATGTCAGCAAGTGGTTGAAGCAAACGAATTTTACCTTCTCCAGACTTCTTGAACCTCCCTTTCTTACTCAATCCACAATATCCCCCGCCCTTGTCCCCGCCGATTTTCCTCCAAAAGCTCATCTCCCCGCTCCCCGATCCCCACAAGGGTTTGGTAATTAGAAACGAAGATAACGGATCGTTACGGGGTTTGCAAAATTCCAGACAAAAGAAAACAAAAAAAGTATATTCCGCTGCTACTACTCACTCACTCGTTATTTGAATAAGAGAGAAATGAAGATGGGCACTTGGAATCCGGGTATCGGAATTCGGTTTTCATTCAAAGAGTCAAGGCTTTTGTCAGCCCTTGAAAATATTATATGTGGTTAAAGATCATATATTATATAAAGGTTTTGAAAGTTTTGTTTGGAGGCATATCCAAAACAACTCCTAATTTTACGCTAACTAAATCTTATTGCCCTTTGCAAGCACTTTTGGCCATTTTCGGTAAATACACGTGATTCATTTTGCATTTAAAGAAAACATCTTACCCTTTGAAAATAATTTTGAAATTAAAAGTGGAGCAAAACGTACCTCAAGTTAGACTATTTACTTTTCTTCAGCTATTCTGTTCTCCTTATATGTATATGTACACGCAAGGCATATCCAATGTATTGAACAGTTTTTGCGAGCGACTGCTTCAGATGCTAGGCCGGGCCGACAAAACAGGCAAAGGTAAGAATTTAGGGTACTGTTTTTTGCAACAGTGCAGTCTCTCAGTTCCTACACAATACCGTCCGTCGAAAGCAAAGGACTTTAGAGACAGGACAAATACGTGTAGAAAAAAATAGCGTAGTAAATAACAAAAATTTCTTCAGTTTATTTTTCTGATGTCGACATTGTACAGTATATATTTTCAACATATTTTTCTTGCTATATGTATGTACATCTTTTAGGATTTGTCAAATCCTATCTTTCTTAATATTCATGTTTGACGTTTCTCAAGCATTTGTCACCCCATGAATCGACGGGTATCTTTCCTCTCTCCAATATCCACAATGCCATGTTGTAATCTTCCCCATTCCCTTCGGATCTACTTGATCCCAACGTTCTTAATCCGTTTAGCTGCTTGTCTTTTACACCATTTAACGTGTATAATAATCGGAGCGAACTCTCTTTCGGAATACCCATAATAGAGAAGGTGGGTAGGGACGAAGGAGAAAAACTGGTTTACCACGATGGGGTTACATCTTCGCTCTCCGTTCAAATTTTTGTATTTGTTTTTTTTTTTATAATTTCGATCAGGAAAAGTATTTTTGGAAGTACATGACTTTTGGAGGGAGCAATTTATATTTTGGGAGTAATCTGTCTAATTTTTTATTTTTAGTTCTTTCTTGCATCTGTTATATCAACAGCATCAACACTTCAGATTTCTGAAGTAGTTCGTTATAGACAGGTTGTGTTGAATAGGAAGGAGTGTGCTAGAAACATAGTCCAACTAGACTGTTAGGCTCCAATTTGTCAACGATTTCATATTCCGTCTCTCTACATTTTACATTGTCTCTAGTCGCAACTAATTGAAGCTATTTTTGTGGCCAACCCAACTGAAAAACAGCCGGTGAAACTTTGACAATTTATGTTTTCTTTGATGTTACAATTAGTCATACACTGGATTAACTATGTTTTATTACTCGGCCTATGTATGCGTTTATTGCTCAGTACAATTCTCTAATTGTTTACGCTCATTTGTTTGCACTATTTGTGAACAGTAACCAACCCCCTCACTGCAGAATTTACAATACTATTATATTATACTTTGTAAACCGTTTTTTATAAATCACTTTCACGGTTTCGTTCATAGTTTGCCTCTTTTTAAAAATTCTTAGCAAACAAAACAAAAATCAAATTCCGAGGTTTTGTTGCGTTCCGTGCGAGACAGTAGTAGACATAGTTATTTCCCTTGTAGCGGCAAATTTTAGGCGATAGTGTCATTTTGATGCTTGCTAAATTAAATAATTAAGGTTGTCAAGGAATTTGTTTTGATACACAAATGTTAATCTCAGGTGAAGTCTCTCGACACGAGACTCTCAGAGTTTCATAAAACTTGGGACCTACGTTGTGCCTAGAGCAACAAATCTTTCTTCACGGGATTGAGGCTGACTGTTGGATTGTCCTAGAGTGCTTGACCGGGTTTCTCAGCGCCTTTTACAGTGACGTCTTTGCAAAAGTTTTTAAACTGCTACGCCTGCAAAACACGAGCTAAAAGTGTGAGAAATAGCTTGGTAGACACGGTATGCAATGAATAAAAAAGAAATTAAAATTTATTGGCGTTGTACTTTTGCAAGTATTAATCATTGTATTTAGCTAAAAATTTTCAGCTCTGTTCTGCTTACCCTGCCCTATTTTGCTTTCTAAATCATATTTTTCATCTCTATTCACCTGAAATTAATTCTCAAAAATCCTTTGAAGATTCTCCAAGGACGGGTTCAGTGACCGAAGAACCTCGTTTTGAGTAGCCTTGTTATGAAACAGAACAATGCAACCAGTAGCTTCGGATGACGACTCCTCTTTTGTCTGCGCGCCAATTTTCCCACGCAAAATATTCTCAAAAAAACTGATGGAATCTTAATAGTTTAAAAATCTTGAAAATACAAAAAAAGACTGACAGTTCAAATGTTTTCATCTGTTTTTCTTGACCCGCAAAGTCGTTTTTTTAATTTCTTTTTCTTTATTTTCTCGGCTATCCAGTCGTTGAAGGGGGGACTCAAATTAGGTGAAAGGCCGTTAAAAATGAGTTAAGAATGTGGTCTTGAAGAGGGGTTAAGGAAATTAAAAAAACCGTTCCCCAACGTTCTTTTTATGAAGAATGAGTAAAGATTACTCAGTAAATTTAGTTAATCTTTTGCAAATTTTTCTGTCATCGAAGTCATCATTTTTTTATTTTTGCAGAAATCACTGAGAATTTCGAATTTTGAGTGATTCTGTAAATAGTGAGTATGTTTACGTTGGCTGCCTGTCAGACAAGTTAGATTGTTATCAAAGAAAAAGATTGAAGCTGATATTGGAGGGTGAAAGAATAGGGTCTAATGGTAAAACGCAGAGTTGTTTTGGGATTTGTTTGGTAGCACAACAAATGGAGTCAAACTTTTGTACAACGAATCGCAGGGGTAAAACATTTTATTACTCGTCATAGAAGGGTTTTACCGTACGGAAGTTTATTTTACGCCTAGGATTGGCGTAGGGAACTTTTTGAATAAGTTTGTTGCAGACGGGTGCCCATTCTGATTGAAAATCTAGATTTGGGTGCGACGGCAACATACCAACGAAAATTTTCTACAATTTATATATGGTTAAGATTACGTATTGCAAAATTAAAGGCAAATCCAAGAGTAACTGTTGGTGCATCGCGACCTTTGAGTTGAGCAAAATCGTTAGCATTTTTGGTAAATTTTGAAATTGCAATTCTGTGTCTTGTAGAATCTCTTTAGGTTTTTAATACGATTTATTTAATTCTCTTCCAAGAATCATTACTTTGGGCATCCCCAGTCCCCGATCGACCCTCAAGACCAGTCGATTCGCCCGATTAACTTCTCCAGCCCATAAATTCCCTCGCTTTGCTCATTTTCCATCCCCAAAAAAACCATGGACATTGTAAAAAGTATTGTAAAAATCCGCGGGGATCAGTTGATTATTGTCTTTTTGATCGCGAAATTTATCGAGTGAAAGTGAGACCATTCTTTTTTTTGTTTTGAACGCAAGAAAAAGGAGAAATTGGATTGCGCAATACGTTAACAATCGGCTAATTGTTTCTTGACTTTTTTACTTTCGTTTTAAATTGTTTTTTTTAATGATTTTTCGAAAGTAGACTACCACTTTTTATAAGGTATAGTAAGGGGTTTTGATACTTTTTGACCGAACATTCAAATTTTACTAACCATAATGCCCAGATACGGCCAAAAATCTAATTTTAAAAATATTTTTTCTTTCAAAAAGTCTTTTTACTGTTTTTTTAACAGTTTAATAACTTTAAATTCCAAAAATTCTTTCTCCATTTTCATTGCGCAACGCCGTTATAAGCCAATTACTGTCGGAGTGTCTTTCAAAACGCTCTGGATGTCAATTTGGAGCTCTTCTTTTCCCGATGTTTGGAACAGGTCATTTGTTCAACGACCCTAATCTGTGTTGATTACAAACGGAGAATCGGCGATTCAAGGTGTTCTTTCGGTAATTGGGAAAGAATTTACCTTCGAAGAGCAAATGGGAATTGGTTTACCGGAGAGAAGGTCTCATAAGTAATAATAAGGAAAAATTTTGAGATGCGATGGTCAGATTTTCCCAAAATTTTGAATTTCTGATATAAATAGGCGATTCAATAATTTCTTAAAATTTTAGCATTGCGTTGCAGGCGTAGCCAAGGTATTTAACGATTTTTAAGGGAGAGTCAGACGAAAAACTTATTTTCACAATATCTTTGCAAATTTTGAGCGAAAATTCTCTTTTTTATAGAGACATTACTACGTATTCTCAAAGCAAAATTTTGATTATGTCTCATTCTTCCTTAGTTATGCCCAGTTTCAATAAAATCTCAGCACTGGAGCACGTCGCCGTTCGTTGTCTTGTTAAAGAAAAACAAAAAAAAAGATGACCAATTTTATTATATCTTAAAATCAACCGTGTTTTGCAAAGTTTGCACCAAACTTTATTTCTCTAAAGTTCAGCGTCCCCTTTTTTGACCCGGAAGAAATAATTTTTCGTTTCCATTCTTCAGTGTCATCTAGCGCTCAATTGTGAGTTCAAATTGAGTAAGAGACCCTTAAAAGAGGTCTTGCGTTCAGTGAAAGCTAACGTTCCTTTAGGGAATTTCAAGTTTCGAACATTCAGTTTTTGTAATAATGTCAATTTTTTGAATGAGTAATGGAAAGATGAGCCATCAATCATATTCATAATATTGTCATTTAGGCCCATTCTTAAATAGCTTATCATCTCTGGGCTTTTGGTAAGAAAAGCGCAAAAATGTTTGGAGAATTGTTTGTTATGTAGGTCTATCATATGCAAGTCCGTTGTTAATATATTTCTTTTTTCAAGGATCGATTGTCCAGGAAGTGAGTCCAGGTAGTGAGTGTTTAATTCACTTTATAATCGTGTTTAACATCTTAAATGTAAAGGTTAATACAATTTACCCGTTTTTATGTGCTCCTCACTCCGTTTGTGGTTTACATAGACTCCACCTTGCCTGCTTTTCAGCATTGTTGTAAGCGCGATTTAAGTGTATAAAAGTGTAACTTTTGAGAGTATGGTTATGTCATTGTGCTTTGTTTGTATTAGCTAAGTTGCAGAGAGACTTTGGTGGAATACAGTGGCAAAAGCTTTTGTCTGGTAATATTATGTTCTTGAAAATTGGCAAAAAAAGTTTCTGGCGCGTCCACAACGATACGGCTTAAACTTCCACAGTACGAAAAGAAGATATAATAATTGAGCGAAATTTTCAATAAATTTTCGTTTTTTACATGGCCCTTGGATAACGCACTTACAGTGCCACAAATACGAAGCCACTAAAAAGTTTATTTCCATATCCAAAGTTCCACATCAATATTTATTTCAACAACCTTCTCGCAACCTAAATCCTGGAAATTCCCCTCATTTTTGGAAGTGACAAAATAATCCACATATCCTAAGGCTAACATATTTTCGTATTGCTTGTACAAATGAAGCTTCGTTTTGAACTCTTAGAAAGACCAAACCAGCTAGCTGGAGGTGGTATTTGAATAGCCGCGAGTTTTTGGCGTAAATATTTTTATATTATACTATCAATTTAACTCTGACTTGTGTCAATTGAGTTCAATGCGGTTCTTTGGGCTTATAAATATAATACTAGAGATTCTTCTGGATTTGCGTGTAAACGAAAGAATGTGCGTAACAAGAAAAGGGAACGGAATTTGTTTATTTGAAGGTTCGTAAGAAAGTTGAGAACAGAAGAGCACGTTGGAGGGAAGATTGGCGTAGACCCGACTCTTTAATTTTTTGTATAAATCTCGAGTACAAACTTTATAGGAAAACGGTAGGCGAAATACTATCACATACTAAAACTAAAAGTTTGTGCTTCCATCTTGCAGCAGAGATAATCAACGATTTCTATCCAGAGAGTTGGCAAAATGAGGAGTCAGTTTGGTTAGGCAAAAATATTTATGTACGTTGCGTTTTGTATGTATACAATTTCCCGTTTCGGATGACATTACTTTTGAGATTTAACTTTAAAAAAACGGTGTAATCTTAATTTTTTACCAATTTCAAACCCTCAAACTTCGGTGAGATCTGCATAAAGCGAAATTTTTTCACGTATACAATCTTTTTTTATAGCACCATTGTTTTTCACTCACTATTTTGAAGTTTGTAAAAAACAGTCTAATTCTTGGAAAGCTCATTTAAAAACACCGGTAATCGCTGCAGAGCGCAGGATCAAGCTTGCAACTCGGTATTGCAATGTGATCTACATAAATTTTTGTCTACTTTCACCAAGATTTGCGCAGTTTACTTTTAGGTATCATGCATCCTCGATTTTGAATAAAACACAATCCAAAACTTTACTATCCCAAACGTCTAAGATTGCAATCCACCCCCACATCCACCTCAAAAAATCTTTCGATGGTTTTCGACGTAACGCTTTGTTTGATTTCCATGTAGATCCCCATTATCAGAATAATTATCTTGTTTGGAAATTAATAATTCAAATGTGCATTCCCCGGAGGGCAATTGTCATTACACCTTCGGGAAGGACGTTAAATCTTTTATTTCACGGCCAAAAGGAGAGCGAGAATTTGGCCAGCGGAGAGAACAATTAAATCTTACTCGAAATAAGCCGGTAAATACACGCGAGGATATTATAGTCGTGTTATGGAGAAAAGGGGACATCTTTTTTGCGTTCGAATATAAAAATTTATTGTTTGACGTATAAACTTTGCATTCAAATCCAAAAATGGATTTTTATTTTTGTGAGGTGCTCAGGACATGATTTGATTGTCTTTGATCTCGGTAAATTTGCATATGCAAATTCCGTGCAATTTTCGCTCAAATTTTTTGAGCAAAATTTTCGAATTCCAAAAAAAAAATCAATTTTTATCGATAATTTTCATATCGAAAAACTTACACGTTTTCTCATTATGCAAATTTTAAAAAATTATTGAAATTCTTGGGAATTTCAAATTCAAATTTTCATAACTCGAAATTTCAAAATTTCCTTTTATCGACTGTTATGCTTTTTATCGACCAGTCGCTCATTTCCCTGAACAATTCTTCCTCGTACTCCGTCGCTCCGACACCTTGTGGTAAGTCTATTCCTTTTCCCAAATTTGATCTCCCTGTAGTCTAATAGCCCATCTAAACCCCAGTAATCCTCAAAACTGTCACTTTTCTTTTCTTTCCCAAAACCTATCATTACTTTCACCGTAACTAGTAACTACTCCGTTACCTCTCGAGCTCTTCGTTTTTTGTTTCCTCGAGAAAAAAGGAAAGAGTTTCATGGTTGACAAATTCCAGCCTTCGGGCGTTATTGTCTTCGGAGTTTACGAATGTTGGGTTTCGGGTATGTTAACTTTTTAATTATTTTTTTTAATTTCTGTTTTCTCCTTAAACTGTTGGCTTTTTTTGGGAATATGTGGCTCCGCTAGGCGATGAGACAATTTTTATATATTTTATTTTCAAAAAAATCTCAAATTTAATAATTAGGAGAATTTTTCGGAATTTATTTGAATCCGCAAAAAATTTAGAATTGAATTTTTTAAGATATATTTGACAGTGAAAGAATTTGCTCCTAAAATTTTTTGTATGGCTGACTCTCCACATTCTACGTTCTCTCTTACGAAAAACTCGTAGAATATACCGGCGTTGCCTGCAATGAGTGATCAATCAGTATCAATTTTTGGCTTCTGACAACGCGTCTACAAGATTCTTCATAAATATGACAGTACTCTCAACATAATAACCAAGTATTATATTTGAAAATTTTTTTTTCATTTTTTCGCGGAAATTGTAATTTTTTTCAACGTATAATTTAATATTTACTTCCTTTACAATTTCAGGCGCTGATGCGCTCCCCTTCCTACAGTCCACTGCCCTCCCCGATTCCGGCAGTGGCGTCGCGCACAGTGCGACGGCCCTTTATCCCATTCGTTTGTTTGGCCGCTTTTTGTGTGATTGCTTGGCACTCCTACCCAACGATATCCGACATTACCGTTCCACAAAATGGTTAGCACCTTTTAAAATTCCTTTTAAATTCGAAAATTTCGCACAGTGCAGTCCAAAGTTTCTTTGCACTGTGCGGAAAAATCAAAACTACAAATTTTATTCCTTTTCAATTTTAGTAGATACAACAACAGCCTTACCGTCGAACGAATGTCTAATCATCGTAGTAACTCCCACATATGCCAGACCAACTCGAATGCCCGATCTCACTCGCTTAGCGCAGACATTGATGTTAGTCAAAAATATTCATTGGCTGGTAATTGAGGATGCAAATCGGACGTCAGACGTTGTCGACAGATTGCTGCAGAGATCCGGGATTCCTCATACATATCTATTTACAACTAATGTTGAGTCATTGCCAAGTAAGTTAAAAAATTTTTAGATTGTTTGTCTATTCAAATGGAAATTTCGAAAACTCAAGGCGATAATTTGTTTAGAATGGTCTATAAATATGCTAGGAAGACGTTATTTGACTTTGCTTTGATTCTTTCAATACGCTAATCCACGGTTTTTGATATCGAGGAAAACAGTTGACTCATTGTGTCAAATGTTTCTCTCTCTCTGCAAACTCATCAATTTATGTTTATATAATTTATCATATATATGTATGGCTCAAAACAGTTTTTGAAAACTTATATTAGAGGAAGTTTAATGTTCTGGCGGAGGAAACACCTGACACAGTTGGTCAAGTCTCGTTCTAACCTAAAACAATATAGTTCTAATTCCAGGACGAGGCTGGTCCCATCGAAATATGGCCATAGATATAATCAACACTAAATATCGCGAGTACAATGGTTGCGCGGTGGTTTATTTTGCCGATGATGACAATACTTATGATTTTCGACTATTCGATGAGTACATTCGAAAAGTCAAGGGAGTCGGTCTGTGGGCAGTTGGTAAGGACTTTGGATTATTTCAAAACTATTATATGGCTCATTACATCTATTTGCGTTTAGGATTCTCTGGCGGAGCCAAAGTCGAAGCACCTCACGTGGAAAATGGAAAAATCACAAAATGGGATGTAGTTTATGCTCCGAAACGGCAATTTGCAACAGATATGGCCGGATTCGCCGTCAATTTGAAAGTGTTATTAAATTCTACGTAAGTTTTACTAAATTTTGAGGCAAAAACGAGGGAGAAAAAAAACGTGTAGTAAATCTCGTATTTTAGAGCTCGATTCACTAAAAAATGTGGCAAAGCTGATCCAGAAAACTGTTTCCTAAAGCAACTGAACGTTTCTATGATGGATTTAGAGCCCTTTGGATACGATAGACAGCCCAAGGAGATCCTCGTTTGGCATACTCAATCCAAGTTGCCTAAGGGCAATGGCCCCTCGTATGGTTACATCTACGAAGAAAAGAAAACGTAGTGCTAATTGTAGACACTGATTGTTAAATTCGTTGTTATTCTTCGCAATTACACCATGACAAATACATCGTTTTAAATTTTTTTTCAGTTTTTATTGTTTTTTATTCTTAATTAATGCTTATTACTAACTTTCATAGCTTTTAAAAAGTAGTAACTACTATTTTCTATCCTTTAAAATTACTCTCAGCCCTCGTTTACTTTCCTATTCCCTAAATCTGCCATTTTACAACGGATATTTCTATTTAAAATCATTTTTTCATATTTCAGTCATAATTCCCTTGCTTTTGCAAAATCCATCCCAAAGGGATAACGTGTACTCTACTGTCTGTCTTTTTCATCCCAAAAAAACTTCCACAGATTTAAAAAATACCAAAAGACTTGCGGGTTTCGTCAAAAATTTGATGTAAAATACGATTTTTATCTGATATATTTTTTTATTTCATTCCATTCGGTTCTGTGTTGTGTTCTACGGCTATATTGTTAAAAATCTCGGTTCGAATAAACGAATTTACGTTAATTTTGGCTCTTTGGTATCGATGACCTAATATAAAATGTATCGAACTGTAAGAAAATGTTGTTCTTAAACACCAATATGGACGCCAACTTGGAAAACCAGAAAACAAGAAGTAAACAATCCAATAAAATTATATTGAACTCGATATCATGTGTAATATAACAAAATATATAGGCTTTCAACCTTAAGAAAATTCTGACACTCCTATAGCACCTTAAAAACAGTACAAGATCGATAATCTAATTAAACATTTTTATAAAATCTCAAACTTAACAACGACCTAAAACAATGTCATAAGTACAAACATAACCCTTCTAATGTCTGAGATAATGATCGATTATTGTTGAGAATGCCGCAAAACCAGCTGCTCCAAATAGTGCGGGTTTTACTCCTGCTCGAAGACCAATAATTCCACCTACAATTCCACCAGAGAAGGTTCCATTCTTCCAATCTGATTTCCCTCGGGCAGTTTCGAGGATACATTCAGTTCCGGCGAAGAGCAGACCCAGGGAGGCAAAGTTCTTGGCATATGAGACCATTCGGCCGCGCATTTCCTTCCAAGTCTCGCGGAATGTCAACTGAAAATTTGCGAAGTCTAGTATAGTATAATAAGTTGCCAGAAATCAGTCTAAAAAGTCTTTAAAAAAATATCATGGTCCTTACAGGTTTAGTTGGGTCTTTGTTAAAGCTCAACGAAGGATCAACGGATGCTGTGAACAATCCAAAAGCTACTCCAACACCTCCTCCAAGCACAAATGAGAGTGCCGCTTTAAAAGCGCAATTCTCCATTGTCCGATGGATTATTAACTCTTCTTTTGACATAGGTGGCAAGGACAACATCTGAAAAAAATAAACGACTGCTTTGCCCGACTTCAACCATATCATCCCTCAAAATCAAGTACAACAAGAAAAACTTACTAGTTTTGGCATAACCGGCTTCCTCTCAGGATTCCACGGCCTTGATCGGGTTCCTATCATCTGATCAACCAGTGTGAAATATGAGGAAGGTGTATATTCGAATTCAGGCTCCTAAAATTGCACGGTTGGATATAAAAAAGGGCAAAACTTACAGGTTCTGTTGGTTTCGTTTTCTCTGGTTTTTTATTAAAAGGATTGCCAAAAATCTCCGTAAAATCCGTTCCTCCTTGACTGAGACTCATCGTATACTATTTGCTGCACCCGGATCGTCGAAGAAAATAACAGATTCCACCAAAACTGCAAAAAAATATTTTCCAAGAACAATGAAAGACTTGACACATTCTATGAATATGTCAAGTTTTTCTTTTTTGATATTCTTTTATGCACAGGATTTTTGGCGCTTTTGTGGGCTGGTTTATGCTAATTAGAATAATACGTAAGAATATTTTTTGATGTATTTTTTTTATGCTAACTAGAACAATACGTAAGCATATTTTTTGATGTATTTTTTGCATTATTTTATGTTACTTTAGGTCTTGAATTATAAATAATGCCTAAACGAGGAAAGCAAACTCTTCAACGCCGTAGAAGACGTCAAGATCGTGGCGTTTCGAGATCGTATTCCACGGATTCGGATGGTCTCGGTGAGGAAATCAAAGAAGTTTTTGACCAAATGGATTTTATTTATGGAGAACTTGAAGGTGAGATTTATTCGAGATTTTAATTTTTGTGTTTAGTTGTTGTAAACGCGGATTCCTTCATCTTTTCCAATGTCGAATTGAGCGAGATGGATGGCAGTTTGGATTATGTTTACGAACAAATAGGCAGTACGTTTTTCTTTAATGTTAGTCCGTCTAGGGTCAAAGAATGGGTAAAATTAACGATTCCTTAACTAAATTATCTTCCAGAATGGCTCGTCGGATATTGTGGATGCCTCGTACAACGTGAGCAAACCGGTCATTTGGATATTGATGCCTTGGAGAACCTGCTAGATCGACTTTTAGGAATCTGCTATCAAATGGAATGTAAGAATAATAAAAAAGCCATCATTCTATCCAAACATATTTTAGCCTGGATAAAGCTAGTGGATCATGTCCTCCAAAACCCTGAGGCTCTCTATGGAACCTCTGAACTTCCTCCTCAACACGAGAAAGATGCTCACGAGCTAAGAAGGAGAAGGTCTCGAGTAACTGAAGTTCAGACCTATTTAGAGAAGTTAAAACAACGTCATGCCTCCCATTTGATTACGAATGATCATCGGGCCTTTGAAGACATCTCAACCGAGGATTTGGATAGAATGTCATACCGATACGCTCGTTTTACCATGGTTGGTTTATCATTATTTGTATTATTATTCTTGAATTTAGGCCTCATTCCCTTCTTCTTGCCCTCAAGAACTTTTCCAACTGCTACTGGGGCTCAAGATCAGTCAAATCCCCGAACTGTTACACAACCTCCCGTTCGACGGATGTGTTCCAGTTCAAAATGTTACCCCAACATCAGAAGTCAATGGGTTAACTGTTAATAATGCATGATTGTGATGGTATTTATAAGTATTCAATGTTCCTAACCTCTTATTACTTTCATCTGTATGTAATTTATTTGCTTTGATGAGATTTAACGATAAATAACTTATACTGTGTTTGATACCAAAGTAAAACTTGATCTCATAGATACTTGAAAAGGAAATTTCAACTCAAATATGGCTGCCACACAATCTCTAGCGGTTAATAATAATATTTATCAACAAAAACTCAACAATGATAACCGAATTTGGACGATATTACACTAAATAACTCAACAATGGCCAAAAATGTGGTAAAAATTGAAAAAAAGCTCTAAGATCATTTTAACTCCTCTAATAATAGTTTGGCTCTAATCAAGATTTCAGCCAGTTGAGGAATCTCCTGTTCAGCCGACGGGCTTTCTTTGAACAATCTCTCAACGGCCGAAATGAGCGGCCGTAACCGGAAAAAGACGAGTTTCTTTGCGGACGCTGGCGACTTTCCAATTATTTCTGCTGCTCTTAGACGGGCTGGATACGAGTCGAGGAGGGAGTTGATAGTGTTCAAATAATCGGGGTTTTTCTAAAAATTTTATATTAACCATGACATTTGAAAGTCAAATTCGAAACAAAAAATTGTAAAATACGCAATCCCACCATAAAAAATGTGCAATCCTATCTAGTTGCATCCCCCTCAATCTTACTTTTCCAGCTTGCATTTCTCTCTTTTCAGCCAGGTCCACTAACTCAATATATTTTTGTATGACTTCCAAATTTTCTTCAGATTCCGTTGGTTTCCTTAGATTAGCCATTAATCGAAGAGTCATTGGGTCTAGGGTGCAATTTTCATGAGCAGCATCCAACGCATTTAGAAGTTGTTTTTCTTCATACTGATCCAGAGGATTTTCTAATGGCGGAGCGGGATAATATGTATATGCAGCGGCTTTTGTATGTGTCAATATTACCTAAAATGATATAGTCTTACTTCAAAATCCAAAAACGTTTCCAAACAAAACTAAAAAATATAATTTCCCATCAAAACTATCAAGTGTAATATAATAAAAGGCCTACTTTAAGCAATGGTTTCGGGTTAAACTCGCTGGAAGCCTTCTTAAATGTCATCATTTGTTGAACAGCGAAGAAACAGTCTCCCTTCGATGGTAATTCCGCACCAATCTCGTACAAATTGCACCACATTTTATAGTTATCTCTGTCGACTTGAAGTCCTTGCTGAAAAATGCTCATAACACATTTCAAAGTGAACGAAACCATTTGAGGTTATTCTCTAAATACTCTTAACATCCCCTACCTTCAAGATCTTTGCTGCCTTTCCCTTTTGATTTGTCGCCAAATATGCTGCAGCCAGATTATTCCAGGCCTTGAAGTGGTCCGGATCAATACAAGTGACATGATGAAACGCGATGATGGCATCTCTCATCTCGCCAATCTCCCACGCTGAGACTCCGTAATTGTAGACGCTTCGGACACTTAACGGGACCAACTCGAACACTCGTTTGTAATGAGTGAAACTCTTTTTGTAATCCTGATTCTCCAACGCGATCATTCCAAGAGCTTTATGGGCGTTCGGATACTTGTCATCAGTGATTTCGAGTACTTTCTTCAGTAAATTCTCGTCTCTTCTGATTTCTGCAATGAGACAAAGGTAATACGGGTCGTTTGGATGCTCTGCCCTGAGGGTCTCAAGGGTTTTTAGGGCCTTTTCTTTCATATTCATGGCTTGATATCCTTCGATGACATTTTTCCAGGCAAAAATCGATTCGTAAATAGTAATAGCTTCCTGAAAATTAAAGATAAGACAATAAAATCTATTCAGAATTATATTACATTTCAAATGAAACTAAAATGAAATTTTATAACTTACACTAGTCAAAGCCAAGGACTCCAAAACTTTGGCATAGAACTTTTTCACAGCCCAGACTGGTTTCAACGGCGATGAGATCCATATCTCGGCTACTCTTTTTCTTGTTTCCTGCGGGTCTAAGATTCTATTTTCGCGGTTTTCGAGAACATCTACTATATGCTCCACCTGCTGAACTGCCCGCTCAACCCTCCTCGTATTTCGGCGTTCATATTCTGATCGCAGTTGGAAAACAGCAATCGAAGTCATGAACCCAATTGGTTGAGAGAGAATCTACAAAAAAATGAAATTTTAGGTACCAAAAATTTAGATTATACTTGAGTTTAGATCAAAAACATCACTTTAAACCATACCTTGGTGCAAAGTGCATCCATTTGTTCAAATTTCAGCTCTTCAATTGGGTCAGTCTTCTGTTCCAACAAGGCAGCAGCCAATAACACACCAATCTGATCCGGGGAAAGCTCCTCAATTTGGGTTTTGTCATCAAACTTGACTTTTTGTAGAAGTGTATCATCTTTATTTTCAATGTTCTTTGGATGTTGAACAGATATAAAACTCGTGAAAGCGGCCTTTGAGCGGTCCACTTTAGTTGTCTGAAAAAAGATAAATTGGAAAAAATTATAAAATTCGATGTTATTTTAGATGGGTTCAATTGTATAAACAAAACCTACTTTTAAGACCAATTGAGGCAAACTTTTTTGTTGATACCTTGTCCTTCTGCCCAGTTGACCATCAAAATCATATCCAAACCCAACAAACTTCGAAGCCACTTCGAGAAATTTGGCAGCAACACTGAATAAAACGGCATTCGAGGAGATGTGATAGTTCAACAAAAGCCATTCAAAGAAAGATTTCCTCGACAAATTTGGTGCTGAACATGCTGATGCAAGATTTTCTGGGCTTTCTTCTTCAACATCATCAAGATCAACTGACCTTACCGGTCGGAACAGACCGAGAAAATCGCGTTTGGAAACTTCGAGCTCAATCAAATGTGAAGTGCAATATGAAGAGGCGATTTTGAGGTTCTAAAAAGACAAAAGGAATAAAATAGAAGATACCGAAAGAAAATGACGTCTTTTCCTTCTCTTACCAACTCCGAAATTTGCTTTTGAACATTTGGACATACAGTTTCCATGCATAATTGTAAAATATGCAGGAACTTTAAAGTGAAAACAGCATCTTCAGGTGATCCTGCCAGTCCTGACTTCTCGTACAGCATGTTTTTGAGATAAAGAAGTAGATCGGGTCTTCTGAAGAGAAAACGACATTATTTTAGGTAACAATTTGACATATTTCCCTAAAATCCAACAAAAATATCAAACCCTTACTTGATACATGGATGAGGGCGAACAAAATCAATCTCCAACGCCTTTAGAATCTCGTCTCTGTTCAAGTTCAGAGTCATATTGCCATTTTCGTATTCTTGATCACCTAAAAAGCAGAATAAGACAACAAAGGAAAACATAAAATTAAACTTCACAGATAATGTCAAAGCACAAATTATTACCTAAAAACAAAACAATAACCAGTAAAAACTTACTCTGCGTGTAGCCAGAAAAATTTGCGGCCAAGAACACATTGAAAACGTCTTCAACAACATCAACATCCAGAATATTTGAAGTCCCAGCCATGTTTCCTATAGCATGCAAAAACTTTATTAAATTTAGCTCCTGTTGTATTACTAATAACGCTACAACTTGCAACAAAGTCACAAATTTCGAAATTTTTAGTTTTCCAAAAAATTATTTCCAGTTATTGCGTAATGCCAAACGTTACTTGATTTCGTGGTGAAGCTCAGAAGAAGTGGTACTGTTTTCCGAAATCTTTCCTCAACAGGACAAACAACATACGTTTTTGTTCTTTACAGCATGTATTATTGATTAAGACGCATTTGACCATAATCTGAAGCCTTTATTACCTGTAATCTGATACTTTACACTACCCTAGCATGGATAAAATGTTGATTTGTACAAACAAAAGAAAAATAAAATATAGATGTATTAGTAATAAATCTTGATATGCTCGCCATTTTGAGTGTACATGTCGTATCTTCCGTTTGCTGGGCCATCATAAACCACATTGCCGTCAACAATTATTCGAACATTGCTGCCTCGAGCATTTTGAGTATTTTGGGGACGCCGTTGGTAGTAGGAGTTGGATTGGCCTAAAAATATCGTAATACGATATTGATGCAATCATTTATCCTCGAAATTTAAAAAAAGAACAAATTTTAACATTACAGGAGCATACCTTGCAACCCCCTGAGGGCATCGGCCGTTTGTCGTAAAAGTTGTTCAGTCCCACGGACTGCTTCTTTGGCTGCCATGGTAGCCATTCGTTTTAATTTTTCGGTATCAATATTCTTTTTCCCAGCATTACTTTGCACTCCATTTTGATACCCTGGCTGCCTAGTATAATATCCACTATTTGCCTCATTGGAGCTTGCCGGTTGATAATAAATTGTCCTACGCACTCCGAAGATAATTGGCCTTCCATAAGCTTGCAAATTAGGAGGATATTGGCTAACAGGTGTCGATGTAGCCGGCTGATAAGCACTGGGTGCACCAGTTGGCCCACTTGGATTAGTCTGGGAGTTTCTCCCCAAAGGTTCGGAGGAAATCTCTTGGATTAAAACCATTTAAAAAGCAGTTTGACGAGAGAAATGGGAGTTATTTACAAGAATAACAAGAGAAAAAAGAGAGAGAGGCGCACACTTGAAGGGAACGATGAGTCATCCCCGTTCCATGAGACAAATTCTACAGCGCGCTGTAGCGGAAAAGGTAGCGAGAGGTGTAAGAAGATGATAAGGGGAAATGTAATGTAAGGGAAGAAGAGGTAGGTAAGAGAAAGGGGTAACATTCAAAGAGAAATATGGCAAAAATAGTATATTAAAGGCTGTCGCAAAGATTTGAGCGATAAAATTATTTATGTAAACTTTAAGCGCATTCACAGCTTCCATCAGATTATCCAGAAGAATTACAAGCAGACGGATAGCAGCAGTTGGAGGACGATTAGACTACAATTGAATAGCAAAAATTCATATGGATTGCCGTACATTCCAAAGAACATGCGACCTGGCCAAGTACAAAAGGCAACAAAATCAATAAAAAGCCGACGTTATACTACACCTCGGATAACAAAAAAAATTAAAACAAAAGTTTTCGATCGTTTCAATATCCCAATTCAATAATAATTGTATTTGGCCAAAGATTTAAAACAAGAGGAACAACTGACACATCTGTGTCAAATGTTCTCCGTGGTGACAAAACTGGTTACCTAATCAAAAAACGATTACAAAACTTACAAAAATGTGTTGTCTTATAAGCGATTAATAAGTGACAAATTCTCTTTTTGATGACATGTATCTGCCAAGAGAAACACTTGACTCAAAATGTGTCACGTCTTTCTCTCTGTGCCAAAGTTGAGCAGTGACAACCAGAGGCGACATGTGGCTATTTTTAATTTTGATTTTTTTGATCTTTTTGTTGTTTTGGAATTTTAAAAATGAGAAAAAACAGAAAATTTCAGATTTTATGCAAATTTTTGACACGACGAAAACAAATTTATGACGAAAAATTTGTCTCACGTCGTCAAATCGGTTGCGCCGAAGTTGTCTTTTGCAAATGTGGTTTTTCAATAAATGTGAGTTGTCCTCAAATTTATATTATTCATGTGATACTTGATGTCTTTCTTTTTTCAGTCTGTTTTCTCGACTTTATCATTCCATTTTCCAAGTTTGTGCCGACAATTGAGAGACCGAGGAAGGTCAAATTCGAGGAAAAATTGATTTGGACGGCGTTGTCATTATTCGTGTATTTGGTCTGCTGTGAAGTCCCATTATATGGTATGCAAAAAATATATTTTTTAACACATTTTAATCGGACTTTTTTGCAGGAGTTTCCCAACAAGAAACCACGGATCCCTTGTATTTTCTTCGGCTTTTAATGGCTTCGAATCGCGGAACTCTGATGGAATTGGGGATCTCTCCAGCGCTGACATCCTCAATGATTATGCAGATCATAACCTCGACTGGGATAATAAGTGTTTCTTCACCGAAGAAGTGGAACCTCCTGCGCGGTGTACAAAGATGTAAGTCTTGGATTTTGAGACGAAGATTTGTCTTTATGGTTTTGTTCTTGCACCTCGGGAAAGACTTGACCAAAATATGTCAACTGTTCCTCTCGGGTAAACAGGGGTGGTCACGGGCCGGGCCTGAGGAATTTTGAAACGGGCCGGGCCTGACATTTGCCGGGCTATTTTTACGTACTTTTTAAACCTTTAAGATCCAAAATAGAACATCTGTAGTAACATATTGCAATTTATAGCACATTTTGGCGTCAAAAAGTCGGTAGATCAAAGTAAATTCGGCAGTCCGCGCCCTAACATGCCTAACAGGACCTGGCCGGGCATGAGAAATCTCGAAACGGGCCGGGCCTGACATTTGCCGGGCCGCGTGCCTGAAAATTTTAAAAATAGGCCCGTTTGCCAGCCCTGATTTTACTGTTGAAACGTGCAGATTTTTCCTTTTGTTTTTATTCTTTGGACTTACTGTAACATCTGTTTTTTCAGTGATTTCCCTTATTTTTGTCTGTGGCCAAGCCTCTCTCTATGTGTTCTCTGGAATGTACGGTCCTCCATACGAACTTGGCATGGGCAATTGCAGTCTTCTCGTCCTCCAACTCTTCATGGGCGGTGTGATTGTGATGCTGCTGGACGATCTGCTGCAAGCCGGCTATGGTATTGGAGGTGGACTCAATCTTTTTATCGCCACAAATCTTTGCGAAATGATTGTTTGGAAGGCATTTAGTCCGCTGACGATTGATGTCGGCAGAGGAAGACAGTTTGAGGGAGCGATATTGGAACTGGTCAAGGCGTTGATAAGCAAGGAGAGAAAGCTTAAAGCGTTTGAAGAGGTCTTGTTCCGGAAAGGCTTACCCAATTTGATGAGTTTGGGGTTGACGATTGCTCTGTTCTTTCTGATTGCATATATACAGGTAAGATGAAGATGAAACGAGACCCAGATCTCTTGATAATATGCCGAAAAGGACTTGAAATTCGTTTTTCTATAGAATAATCATCATTTTAAGAGATTAGACGACTTTTGCGACAAAAAATGACTCTTGAAAGCATTAAAAATTATTTAAATATTAATTTTTAGTCTTGTAATTCTTCTTATTGCGCCATTTTGTTGTATAATTAGGCTTGTTATTGTATGTGCCGTTCAACTTGCCATCTATAAATTTTTTTTTCAGGCATTTAAGATGGAAATTCCGCTTCGTTCGGCCAGTGCTCGAGGTCAGAATGGCTCTTTTCCCATAAAATTGGCGTACACGAACATGCCCATGGTCCTTCAAAGTGCCTTTACCTATAATGTCTTAATCATCTCCAAACTCCTTTCCGCTCTTTTTCCTGGTCATTTTATGGTCGATTTGCTCGGAATTTGGGAGACTTCTGAGGACGGAAGCACTGAACCCACGTGGGGAATTTGTTATTATTTGTCGTCCGTGAATACGCTGGCTGACTTCAAAAAGGACCCGTTTCGTGCATTGGTCAATGTCACATTCACGTTGTTGTCGTGTGTCTACTTTTCGCTTGTTTGGCTGACGTTCTCCGGGAAGTCCGCGAAACATGTCGTCAGGGAGTTAAAGAGAGAGAATCTGATGATTGGTGGACATAGGCATTCTAGCATGGTAAGTAAAACCAATCAGATGTTTGGGGGGCGAAGTATCATTGTTTTGGAGATATTTGGATCATTTTTCGGAGAATTTATATATTAGACTGAGTAATTGATGCTTAAAAAGGGTTACAAACTTCATTTTATTGATAAAGGCTGGTCCTAATTTTTGTAAAATATCCATGTATAACACCTCAAGCGACGCAGTGTCATACAATCCCGTCATCTTTTTTCAGACCAAATACCTAAATCATTATATTCAAACGGCCGCTGCTCTTGGAGGACTTGCCGTTGGAACGCTGACAATCTTTTCTAATGTTTTTGGTACGTTTTTTAAAGATTTTGAAATTTTTTTTTCAAATTTAATTTAATCCGCTGATTTAAGGTGTGATCGGCTCCGCGACCAGTATTCTGATGACGGTCAACGTAATCTGCAACTATTACGACGAGTTTTTGGACGAAAATACGGAGCTGTCTGACAGAAGGCTGATCAGCCCGAAGAAAATTGGAGTCAAATAGGAATATATATATATTAATTTTGCATTGTAACAGACCCAACAAACTATATTTATTAAATTACTTGTCTACATGCTGCAACTAATTATTTTTAAGATTTTTACCCGTTTCACACCTTGTTCGTGTAGATGCTCTTAACCTGTCGAGTGTAATTTCCCCAGCCTACGGCGAGCCGTAGAATTTGTTTGAACTCACAACGAAGCCCTCTTGAGGAAATTAACAGCGATATGCCGGTGCCAAATAGGCAAACATCGTAGAGGAATGGCATAATATACCCAAAAATCAATGACAAATTCCCGTAATGCGAGGTTTTGTGATAACTGATAACTGCGATCTAAAACTAACAGCGCAAATTACGGTATTTTTCGAGGGGATGGGCATGAAAAAAATCTTGACTCACATAAATCATCCCGTAGAACAGATGAATGGAAAAGATGATAAAAGACGTAATGAAGAGGTTGATCTCTCGGTTTCGGATGATCCGAATGTTAAATGATCTCCGTCGGTAGTAGAGCAGAAATATGGAGAAAATATTGAAAATACCTGAGATTGAGGAGAGCGAGATAAACGAGATTTCGGAATTACGGCCTGAGGACATCTGAAAAATCATTTATAAGACTTATTGCGCAAAAATTGAGATTTTTTGTAGAACGACATTCCAAATTTTTTTGAACAACGTCCACGTTTAATGGCTGAGAAATTTAACTCGATGTATGCAAGAATGGCTAAGATATTTCGCCGTATTTTACAGCGTTGTATACAATCTACTTACCCCGAAAGTGACCGAATGATCATAAGTCATAAAGCACCATTTCGCCTTTCTCTCATCTTCGCATGATAATTCATAGTTATTGAGCAAAATAAACCCGTAAAATGGGACCGGCGATACATAGTAAATGACGACAACGACGTAAAAATACTTTTTCCATAGCTATATACAATCAGTATCAATCAGAAAGTACTGTAAAATATGCAAAATTACCTTCTGATGATTTAATGGAAACATAGCACAGGTAAATCGATTCACCGATAAAATTGTCCCAGCCATCACTCCTTGAAATTCGGTGTAAAAATAAAGGAAATAAAGAAATATTTGTATTTTATATTTATCATCAAGATTACTGTAGAATGGGTAGAGAAATGGAAAAGTTGGCCCTCGTTGAATGTACTGATTCAATAAATAACCGATGATATCTTGAACACCAAATAAACTGACCAGTCGAAAGAATGCCGAGGGGAAAGCCCTTCGTTTTGCGAATAAAATGGAGATTAATGTTGAGTAAAATATTACTAATGGAACGCCGTATAAGTAGTAGATAATGAAGAGGTACGTTGGGGCCATGAAACATGGGAATCTGAAAAATCACCAACTTCTATCACTGCTTTACAATTTTAAGATTTTACATGATTTTGTGCAATTTCAAGTACGAGGGGGAGACTTGACTGGGTCAAATGTTTCCCTGGTGAAAATAATAAAACATAAAGAAAGGAGACTTAAAATGAATTTTGTGGCTATTTCTAAAAAAATTTCTTCAACAAGCACTTAGTTCAAATTCGTCAAGTGTTCCTTTCTTAACGAAAACATTCAAAATGTGTGGTATAATAAAATTATACTGCCGTAAAATTCACAAGACATGAAATACGTACATGTTAAGACAACTTTACAATCTAGCAATAGGCTACAAAACCCCGAGCAAGAGGAAATTGAATTTTCTTTTATAAACATAACCCGATGTAAAAGCCCACCTGTAGACAAGAGAAGTTACAGATGGGCTCCGTTCTGAAAGTGGGTTTAGAAGGGTTTACGCAGACTATGAACAGTTCATCAACAAAGCGGAAACCATAACATTTTATACGAAAAAACAGTAATCACGCATGGTGACTTGGGTAATTGCTGGGTGTGAGTGCTCAAATGGGATTATGAAATGGTCTCGTAGCCTTGTCGTGTTTTATTTAGACCTAAAATTGACTCTTGAGACCTGAAATTATTTGTTATAGAAGGGGTCGGCTGCAAAAAAGTTCACAGACGTTTAACTTGTACAAGGCGGTGCGTTGCTTTGAAAAATGAATCAACGTTTCAAAAAATTTTGTGGAAAAATTTCTGTAGAAACTTCAGTGTCTTTTCTCCACAAAACATCTCAAGAAAATCCGACCCCCAATGAACCAGCTCATCAAACAAGAAGGGAATTTAAATATTTATACAGCGATGACTCAAGAAATAATCCAAAATTCGTTTTTGCCTCGCGGGAAAAAGACACTTTTTATGACCCGTCATGTACCCTTGTATATACTCCATGTTTATTATTGCTTGTTTTCTATTAACACGATCCGTTAATGGGCAGAAACAATATAATGAAATGTTCTTTGGCTGTAAGTATAATAGCAGTAAATTAATTATTCCGCAAAAAAACATATTTTTGTAATGAAATAATTCTACATAATGGATTGCTATATCGAGTATATACTATGCGGCTCTAATTAAAGGTACTTTTAGACGGAGCAAAAACAAAGGTCATGTTTGGGACGCCAGGTAAGTATTATACGTTTGGAATTATAGTAATAGAGAAGAAGCGAAAATAAATTATTTGAAGCAAGGGAAAGGGAAAGTTGGGAAAATACTGCGATAGAACTGAGTTTTTCGTGTTTTGGTGGGAAAAAACAAAACGGAAAACCAATTTTGTAATGAGAATTTCTGTCTGCGCCGGAAATGGCTCTACTAATATAAGAATACTTTTTTCTATTGAAATTAAAAAAAGTTATTGCCAAAAATGAAATTTAAGCTGGAAAACCCTCCTTTTTCCCCTACGTTCTAGGCTGTAAAGACAGGCCCTTTGACAGAACCTGTCTGTAAGGAAAAGTTCAAATAGTTCTAAAAATAAATTTTTCGCTATAATGAACAACAAAAACCCTTCCAAAACGACCAAGTTTTTTTGGTCACTTGGGTTGTGTTCTTATCCCTAAAGTTTACAATATTATAGTCATACTCTTTGCGGAAAACTACGCATAATACTATTTATACTCATCTATTTCTAGGTCAAAAAAGGCTAAAAGTTATATTTTGACGTCTTAAAATTTACTCTTTCACTTTAGAAATAATTGTTCAAAAATTCCAAAAATTTGGGCAAAAAGTAAAAGTTCAAAAACTAATGATTGGGTAAAGTTCCTAATAAAGACAAGAAACGCGCCATTTTTGTGGAAATTTAGTTTTCGATAATTCATAGTAAATGTAGCGAAACAAGCTAGCTAGTGTAATAACAGTAGAAATCAATGATAATCACAATTGCTGTTCATCAAACTCCTGTAATACGAAACTTATGCATAAGAAACAATTTTAGAGAGCAATCAAAGGCCAAAAGACCTATTATACCTTCAACAGAAGCTGTATTTGTTGCACGGCTTGAATTTAACCAAAAAAATTTTTTAATTCAAAAAAAAAATTTTCAGCCCAAGAAATCTACCTGCAAGCCCGGTTAGACGACGAAAATATTTATATAGTTACTCAAGAATGCGTTATGAACAACCTTTGTTATGTCAACGACACAGTTAATTACTTTGTGCCGAGGTAAGTTATTACTTTTCAAAATTAAAAAAATGTGTAGTCTACACAAAACAAGACTAGACATGATGGTATAGCAAATCGTAAAGCTGCGACAAGTCTCAGTGGAATTACGACGATTTGCATGCAAATTTTTCGGAAAGCCTACAGATTTTCTTGCATGATGACCAAAATACAATACGGCATGCAGTTTTGCAATAACAAAGACCAGAAATTCGGCGGAGACGATACAAAATAAAGATAAAAACTAAAACAGAAAAGTTGAATAATTACGAGTCAACCTTTTATTTGTATGAAAGACATTGTTTTAGTCAATCAACTACATTTTCGACTCAAATGAAAATCTTCGAAACAAGTCGACCTCATGCGATTGGAACATGGGCTGAGGATGTTGTTCAGGTAAGTAGCATAAACAGATGACAGCGTTCAGGTTAAAACTGACTCTTGAGAGCTCTGAAATTGTTTTTTCTAAACAGGTTTTGTTGCATGGAAGTTCGTTTTAAAGTAGTTATTATATTTTTCAGGTATCCGCATTCTCGCAAAAGCTCCGATTCGGTCGAGTTGAGAAAGCCCTTTATCTTATTCAAGGCAACGGAGTCTTTGGTTTGAAATGGTCTCGAGAAAACAATAATCATATAAACCAATTGCTAAGGGATTACAGATATCCCGCGATTGGGATTGGGCTGATTGTCGGACTTTCCGAAGCCTATCCATATAATGGAGAGCTAATATTGGGAGGGGGTTCCAAACTGTGTCAAGGAATATACGAATTTGTGGACATTAATACGCAGAAATACGATGGCTGGACATTTGATGTAAAAAGGTAAAAATTAATTCCAAAAGCGATGTAAGATACGGTCAGGCGAGCGCGTTGGTTCCCTCATAAAATCTCAAATTTAACACAATTTTTTAGATTTGTTTTCGGCGAAGTTACAGTAACCTCGGAGATCCCAGTGACTTTCGCATTGGGCCAAGAATTCACTTTCTTCCCGGACGAGTTGTTCACCAAAATTGTAAACGAACTAGACGCACGACAATCAAATTCGCAACAAGCTACCTACTATGTGCGTTACAATGGGATCGGATTTCCGATTATGGGCTTCGAAACGAATGGAATCATATTAACTATGAGACCCAAGGATTATTTGGGAAAGGTGGGTTGGCTTTGATGATGTGCCCTGTAATGTAAAAGTCTGCAAAACAAAGGGTTTCAATAAGAATTCAGCATTAGATTTACTTTTTCAGCTAACACCCTACGGATATGAACTCAAAATCCGCTCCAAATACGATCCCTCAATTCCCAACAATTACATCATCTTTGGCGACAATTTCATTCAACATTACTGTCTTCTCCTTGAATATTCGGTCCCTCCAAAAATCGGATTCTCACTCTCATCAAATTGTACAGTAATTCCAAATTTTATTTTATTATTTTCAATTTATTTGCTATTAAAACTTGCTCGGTGACATTGTAACAGTCTTTGTTTGTCGAGTCATATGAAGACCAAAAGGTTCTCCAAATATGTAGAGAATTTCTTGACGGATTTTTGATGAGGCGATTATTAGCGAAAGCACGGTACAAACAAGAACAACGTCGTATAATAAAGGGAGAATGACTCCGAAAATTAAGGTTGAAGCCGTTTTACTGGTCTTGTAAAAGGCCGGGACTGTTTGCTGAAAGAGAAAAAAACAAGTAAAGGCATTCCACGAGGAAGACTTGACTCAATAGTGTCAAGTTTTACGCTAGCCTGGAATATACTTATTCAGCTGAAAAAATACAAAATAGTTATTCCGAAACTCCCGGAAATTCAGCTTTCCTTATCTCATATGTACTCTTTAGACAGTCCGAGAGAAAAACATGCCCCAAAGTGTCAAGTAATCTTCAGAGTGAACCACAAAACCCTATAAATGAAAAAATTGCTCACCTCAACGAGTCCATATGCAAAATGAGCCAAAAAAATAACAAATGAGGTAATGAAGAGGTTGATTTCCTGTTTCCAATTTCTTCGAATCCTCAGAGATTTCTTTCGAAGACATAGCAAAAGCAGAGTTGTGAAATTACAAATACCCGAAATTACTGAGAGCGAGATGAAGGCGTATTTACTGTTGTTGCCAACTGAGATCTGAAAATTACAAAAAAAAAGTAAAAAACTCAAAAAGAAAGTCATTAAAAAACGGCATGTTTATCTAAACAAAATTAAAAGATATTTTTTATGTTTGGTATGCCTACCCCAAACGTATTTGAATGGTCATACGTGAAATAACACTGTTTATCCATTCCCGTTCCATTATCGCATTCAACTAGTCCTTTGTTGAATAATAAAGTCCAATAACAGCCAAATGGAGCTACGTAATATATCGCCAAAACCAGAGGTAGGTGTCTGCGCCACACCTAAAATTATTTAAAATCAAGTTTATGACTCAGTGTCAAATTTTAACTTGGAGGAAAAGACTTGACCCAAGATCCTAAATTTTGGTCAAGTCTTTCCCCCACTCAGAAAACGTTTTACATACAGTATCATGATGCATAGGAAATAGAATGCAAGAAACTCGATTAAACGCGAGTATTGTTGCAGCCAAAACCCCTTGAAGTTGAGTGTAAAAGTAAAGAAAGTACCAAACCACTTGTACCTTCGAGGGGATTTGTAGTCGGTAAAAATAGTGAATGTAAATGAACTCGCTGGTCGGCCATCGTTGAATGTATTGGTTGAAAAGGTAGCAAATTACTTCCTATAATTGTTTGTTTTAATTTTGGAAATTTTTTTTCGTTTTTTAAAGTTAAGGTCAACAAACTGTAGCCACTTTTTTATAATAACTTTGCCACAATTAAATTTTCTTACAAGTCCAACCAATTGCGAACACACTAATCGTCATACCGACTTACTTGAACTCCAAAAATTGCGACCAATCGATAGAAAACGGATGGAAATCTTCCTCGTTCCTTGATCAGCACAATAATTACTAAAACATATGCAATAATTAAAGGGATTCCGTAGAAATAATACGCAACAAACACCCAGGTCGGTGTCATTCCCATTACACTTGGTGGGACAGCTGGTGGAAGAGTGAAAGAACATTCATTTCAGATGGTAATCTTTAATACATAGATTACAATTGTAATATTTGAAGATAACTTTGCGATTACACTACTTATATACGTTCTAAAATTGTACAAACGGAAAGCGAAAAAGACAAAGAGAATTGAGAGAAGAGAAGTAAGTGCAACTACGTAATGGGCATCTCATGTGCAATGACCGACAAGAAAGCAATGACTCGAACATTGTTGATTTTTCTGAACTTGGACTTGTCACATGTTTAAACCATAGTACTCATTAAAACTGCGTTTGAAAAAATCCTGCGAGTGCAAAAGTACATAATTTTGTGTGCCAAAAATTTAATAAATGGATTGTGAGAAACGTGTTAAATTAGACAAAGAAAGGGGAAATCTGCAGGTACTACAATTAAAATACAATTTGGAAATAATATTCTTCAATGCACCCAGAAGAGATCACCGTTTGTATGCATAAAAATGGAAGTAAAGACACATTCTTTTCAGTTTTTGTTGCACGGAACCATTTGCGGTGGAAAGGAACATATTGCATAGCGGATAAAATTAGAATATGAGGACAACAGATGAAAAACTAGTCATCAGTCTGTTTGCAACCCCGGCCGGTATCCCAGCGAGTCTTAATGTTTTAGTAGAGATCCATCGGCAAGAATAGGGTCAAAATGCCCTATTCATTTGTTAATTACGACAAATTACCCGGAAATTTTGGTCAATAAAAAGTTTGATGATTTCGGCAAAGTAATGCCTTTCAAATCAGAACATAGATTAGGCCGAATTTCACTCCAATCCACTCTAAATATCATCGCTTTCATCCGGCAAACATGTTTCCGAAAATGAAAAAAAACCATGCCTAATTTTGTTTCGAAGGCTCTCAAAAAACAATTTTGGCGCCACTAAACCAAATTGAAAATAAAATCCCGGCCTTCCCGCAGGGTTTTGCGACAAAGAAAAGTCTCATGCTAGAAAACAAGTAATAGATTCGCTGTATGGCCTTCATCGAAAAATACATCGCTTTATTGCTGTAAAATCACTCCTTTCAAGGCCCTCAAAACAAATTCCGTGTGTTATATTTAGAAAAGTATTCTTACAGCGATCTGCTTTGTTTTGAATGAAATAAGTACACAGTGCTTTCATAACTCCTTTTCGTAATCTCAATGACCCAATAAAAACAGTTTAGATTTGTACAATGTCATAAGGCAATGGAATCGCAAATCCAGAAATAAACGAACTCTTTGTTGCCGTACTTAGTGAGTCCCAAAAACTGGAGGCCACAACCTGTAATTGGATTGGTAATCATATTATAATAGATTTGTTTATCAAAACGTTTTCCTAGCGGGAAAATAAAATCGGAAATTTATTGTTTCAGCTTCGAATGAGGCCAAATGATGTCATAAAACAGGGCGTTCGGAGAATCCTTAAGGAAACTTGTCATTGCTAACTTTGCACTCGAGGGTCCAATCCGAATTTTTTTCTGGGTTCTACGGGAAAACCGCGGAGTTTTTAGGAATTAAAAAATTTTTCTTTGAACTGACAGCGGAGATCTCCGTAATCCTCCTTGAATTCCGCGGAGAGGGTTTTTTACAATTTTTTTGTTTTTTTAGATTTTTAGTGATTCCCGAGGTCAAAGAAAAACCGTCCGTCGAGGTCACGAGGTGTCTCCGCCAAATGACAAAAATTTGAAAGAAATGTCATATCATCTTTTCCGGATCCCTTTTCGCCCACTCCCTTTGCACGAGCCGCATTGTAAAAAATCCTCCGCCGTTAAAACAAGAAATTTTTTTTAGTTCCTAAAGGCTCCGCGGTTTACCCGTTCCATCTTCCTGCAGCACCAACGCTTTAACTCTCGCGCAACTTTTAGTACTGTACATATGTGCCGCAATTTTATTATAATCTTCAAAGTCTGTTGAAAAAAACAAAAGTCACAATAGCCCGAAAGAAATTTATTCAAACATCACAATTCTGAATTCGTAATTCAAAAAAAGAAACAAAATATAAAGAAAAACATCATAAAGATCTAATAAGTCCATCAAATGTCGTATCAGTTCTGTTTGTTTCCCCATTTTTGAAGAGCTATGATCTTCTTGATGGCTTCAACCCTGGTGACTTTGAATTCCTTGGAAACGGTATTCTTGGCATCGGTGAGATAGTCGATACTCGAGCAGCGGCTCACTTTGGTAAACAATTCTCGCTAAAAATTACGAAAAAATAAAAATTTAGCCACAAAATTATATTATACTTGCCAAACAAAGAAAAAAAAACTAAAAACAAATCCAAACTGATCTTACCGTAAGGTAACCATGCCGTGTGGGGTTTAGATGTTGGATGAAGGCGTTGATTTCACCTCGATTTGGAATTCTTCTATAATTTAAACCATTTCAGAACAAAAAATCAAAGAAAATACCTACTACAATATAAGAGTTAATACCCAATCCCAAAATATTAGTTTCCAAAATCTCCTTACCCAATCAAATATCGAACCACCGGAACAACAATTGCTCTGGACATTTCTCTTTTTTCGGCATCAGAAAATGGCTGAGCCAAGTTGATCTTATCCATAATCTTCAGGGCATTCGGACAATTATCCAAAATGTCCTGCCACTTGTATCGCTGCAATCCCAAAGGCAGTCGGGTAAATCCAGAAGAATCGGCGGGCTGAAAAAGAAAATTTAAGTTCAAAAATTTATAATTTAATTAAAAATAGTCATCATTTTCATGAGTAATATAAAAACTTCAACTTTTTAAAGAATTAAAATTTTCCGAAGTCAGCGCAAAAAACCGTTGGAATACTCATAAAATATTCTCTTTAGAGCAGTTACTCGCCGTTTAGATACTTAACTTCGCCAAAAAATACCTCTAAAACCTCAAAAATCAAAAAATCCCCAAAAATCTCACCTCATTTTGATAAATGGTCATGATATACGGCCGCTCCGTTACCAAAATCTTCGACCAACTCGAGGCTTCAACCACTTGCTCGTTCTGGGCGATTTTCTCGACAATCTTCACTTTGGTTGGGTCGATTTTAATTTCCTCGGCCACTTTTTGCGTCACACTCTTCACAGTCGCGGTTGATGGATCAATTTGGACATAAACTTTTGCTCTGAGTCGATGGTTCTCGTTGATCACATACACTCTCACGGTATTGGGCTGATCATCAGGGCCAATCGAGTCGATTTCCACCAAATCGTCGGGGATTTGAGCTGCTGAATTTGAGGGGCCATCTTCATCATCGCTGATCACTATATAATCAGCTTCATTTATAACACGTTTGGGTACGGCAGGCTTTGACGGAGTAGCTGTTGAATTATTCAGAATTTTACTTGATTCCGAGACACTAAGCAGCGCATTCAAACTTGTCTCGCCTGAAAATCATCAAGAATAATATAGTGCCCAAAAATGTGAAAAACAGCTTCAATAGATCAAATCTTACCTTTAGTAGCTACTGCATGAATCCTTTCTTCTCCATTATCCTCATTAACACCATTTTCCATTTCCTGACCTTCTCCTTGACCATGTTCATCCACTTTTTTCTCAGTTTCCTTCTTTTCTAATTCTCTTTTCTCTCTATTTCTTCTCTCCATTTCCCTGGACATATCTATTTTCTCCACTGTCTCCTCATCAATCACCAGTTCTCCATCTAGACTATCTTCCTCCAATTTTCGATCTTCTTCTTGTTGAATTAGTTCCGCGTCATCTTGTTGAATTACCTGTTCATCATTCTGTGATTCTAGCAAATCCTCATTGTCCTGGGAGTCCAATATACTCTCATCGATCTCAAAATCTTCGAGTCCATCACTTTCGGCGAGTTCATCAGCCGCTTGGAGCAGATCAAGTTCAAGTTGTTCTTCCGAGTGGAGCAAAATGCCTCCAGATGATTTTCTACTGCTTTTAAGATCTTGGGCTTCTTCTTCATCTGCTTCACCAATCTCATCGTCTCCTTCCTTATCTTTTGACATTTCCGACCTTATTTTAGATTTATTGGCCTCTTCACCTTCTCGACTTTCAATATCTTGCACCTTGAAAGTTTGCTGACCTTCCTGATTTGCTCCTACATCATTTTCCGGGTGCTCTTGAGCCTCATCTACCTCCATCGCATCTTCTGCATCAATATTCTTCTCACTAATCTCATCGTTATGTTCTCCTTCATCAATTTGAAGCTCTCCCAATGATTCAAATGACATTGACGTAGTCCTTCCGTCTTCTTGACCTTCTTCTTCAGTATTATTATTCCCTGCATCTTCTCCTTGATCCGTATCTTCATCATCCTCCCTCCAATCCTTGTAAATGTTTTCCATTCTTTTGATGTGTCTCCCTATCCCACATCGTTGGACCATTCGATCAAATGACGTACCCGGCACCAAGCCTCTTGGTCTGGATGTGCTCGGTTCTTCTGAGATTCCATTGTCCTCGTTTTCAATGGCATTTCCATTTCCCTCTTCTTCCCCATCATTCGTTTTATTTTTCTCTTCAGATTCTTCTTGACATCTCTCTTCTTCTTGCGATTTATCTTCGTCTTGTGATCCTGATCTCTTAAATTTCCCAAACAGAGCTTCCATTCTTTTCTCGTATGCCCCTCGACCATGACGATCAGCTTCTTTCGGGAATTGACTGGCGGAACATTGCCTTGGAGATCCTTGAGAATCGATTCCCTGGGAAGAGAGTTCCGATTTGAGACTCGGAAGAGATATACGGACGATAGCAATGTCATCGGAGTCCTCAATTGGCGGTGTAGTTGTCTCTTCGGTATCCAAAACATCTTGAGAAATATTATCTTCACTTGCACCTGTTCGACAAGTTTCTGTTGTTTCAGAAGGCATTTCTTCATCCTCTTTTTCGTTTTCCTCTTCAGTTTCGCCATCACGTCTCCCTTGATCTTCGGGTGGACCAATTCCATCAACATCACTCCCATCCGGCCGCAAATTCCCATTTGAATCATGAATCTGACCACCTCTCCCATGTTCAACATCCAAATCTCCTTTTCCCTGATCTCCACCGCCCAATCCATCGTCTGGCGGGTCATTTCCACCTTCCAATCGCGCTTCTTCGGCCTCCATTTTCTTCAGCCATTCCTCAACTTCCTTCGTTTCTTCTTCTACATTCGTTGGGAGGTTTATCGGTTGGTTCAAGAGGCCGGCATCGGGCCCAGGATCAGATTTCAGATAGTACATAAATATATCACGGACCATCTTCGCTCTGCTGAGGAATCGACGATTTCCGATAAACTTGAAGGCGACATCCAAAGGGACCAATGATTCATAAACCATCGTGGAGAAGATTGTCTAAAACAAGGTTGATATTGTTCAAATTCCGAAAACCGGACATAATTATGCTAGAAGACCGTCTCAGTTCTCATTTTTAAATATAAGCCTAACTTACAGTATCCAAGTTAGGGTATTTGTTGACCAAATGATTGAAGAAAATCATCTTCTCGAAATCTCCAAATTTCCGGCTGAAAATAAAAAATTAAGATCCAAAACCCTCTAAATTATAAAGATACTCTACAATGACAAAATTAATAAATTTTAGGCACTAAAAGCGCCTTGTAAAATAAAAATTTTGCAAAAAACTATGCAGTCATCAAAAAACCTACAATGCACAATGCAATAATGAGATTCTTGCGATTTCCAGCGAGATTTTTACTGCCTGGATCGTCGTCAGTTCCACAGTCTCCCCACTCCTCAGCTTTTGACCAATTTTTGGATAAATCGTATCCACCATCTCGGCCAGATCATACTTTTTGTAAATGTCATAAAGTTGATCACCTTCCTTCAATTCAACCAATGCAATCTGTTTAATGTTTTGTTTGATCCCCACCAAAAACATCTGCGATGGGACAAAGGTCGAGTTGAAACAGGAAAAGCGGCAGATATTATCCATTGAAATGGCGAACATCGCAACGAGGAGGACGTCCATTCTTGGGATGTCGAACTTGTCGCTGGCCGCGATGACCAAATTCTCTATTTGAGGGGAGAAATTTATAGAACAATGGCAGAGAAGCTCGGAGTTTTCGTTGATAATTACCATCACATTGGTGGAAAGATACTAAAACCAAATAAATTTCGTAAAAATCTATTTTTAACCTCTACTACAATATAGAAAAAAATGATCATACCTTTTTAGTTATTTCCTCGACAAATTGGATATCGTCGTCGTCACTTTGATCCTCCTCCACTCCCTTCTCGACCATATTTTCATTGGCTAACACTGGTGGATTCAGATCGTTTCCGGTCAATCTTTCCGGTTGCGCCACTTCATTCAAAACCCTTGGTTCGTAGTCTCTTGGAGGCTGTTGCATCTGCGGTTGTTGCTGCAAAATTATGACTGGACCTTGCATCGATGTGGGCACATTCTGTGGCGGTATCATCGGCCTTGTTGGTTGGAGCAGCATCGAATTTGGGACATAAATATTGAGGTTTGCCTGGGGCATTTCTTGCATTCCCGATATTCCAGGCTGCCCAACAATTCTTGGATTGGAGTTGGAAAGGTTGCATTGTCCATAGGGCTGAGGAGTGCACAGGAATTGGGGATGATAATGGGGATATCCGTATTGATTTGGGCGGAACTGAGCAATCGGAACAAATGAAGATCCAACAGGAACGTGTTGGCTCTGCTGTGGCATGGGCTGTCTTCGAGGTCCAACGGGGGCAATCTGAATTGGATTTGAACGAGGCTGAGAATCTGCTTGGCGTCGGGCAACAGCTTGGAGCAGAGGGCGATAGGCGTTAATTGGTCGATCTTGGGGCGTTGCTTTGTCATTTCCAAGTCTTGTCGGCGTTAGCATTGGCGTATTTATTCCTGATAAAATCTGAAAAAAATAATTTTAAAGAATATCAAAAGATACGAAAAATTGACAAATCTTATATTACACATGACCATATCTCAACTAACCTGCAGATTTTGATTCCCAATGCTGGGCATTTGCCTCGAAGACGATGGAAGACTAACCGCTGGGGCGGTTGTGACTGGAAGCAGGTGATCTTGTGGTTCTGTCGTTCTTCTGACCTGTTCAGAAATCATCGGAACATCAGACGTTCCTCTGACATTTTCTGATCTTCTCCTTGGCTCCGCTGGCAGCATGACCGCCTCCCTTCTAACTTCGTTTGATCTTGCTGCCATCACTGATTTCCTACCCACTTGACTTAAAGTTGTTTTAACCACATCCAAAATCTGAATGTCATCATTATCATCAACAGAGGTAGGTTCTTTGAATGGGTCAATGTTGGGAGAGTACGGAGTAAAATCTGGGTTGAAGTATACTTGACGAAGCGTTGAGGCCATTTTTGTGGACGTCCCGTCAGCTACGACTCGTCGCCATTCATTCACAGCGACCTCTCGGATCTTTTGTCTGAAGGTGAATTCAAATCGATTAGAGAAGGATTCTTTGTGGGTGAACGCCTGAAATATCGTCGAATTATTAAAGATTATTTATTTTTATTCAAATTCCAAGAACTTTAACCCAAAAAATCCAAAAATTCAATATCAACTTACCCCATAAATGTCCAAGACAATGCAGATGATCTTATGTTTGTTCTCGGCCTTGGTGCTCTCCAATTGGTTTGAACAAACCACTCTCGGTTGGATTCTTGGCACAACCGGCATTGACCGTGCATACTTTTCCTGGACTTTGAACACCGCCATTCTGATCGCCTCATCAATATGATACTCCATACAAAAGGATCCAATCAAAGACAAATCAATCCCAATGATCGCATAAAAAGTCGGTGGGGGTCTCGATTCTATCTTGTTACTCAAGTAGTCCTTGACAGCTTGCAGTTGTACCGATTGATTTGGAGGCGGATAGCCGGGCCTGGGATTGGATGCGGCGCTTGTTCTGGTGGAAGAAAGACGATCCAAAACCTCTCTGATCCCCGCAGCTGAAGATCGATTAGCACTATCGCTGCTTTGATTGGCCCTCGAAGTACTCGGCAGATCACTAATACTTTTTCTGACCTCATTTCTTGTCACATTTCCATCACTTCTTCGACTAGTGCAAGGTCGATCCGGTTGAATATTCGGTTCTCTCGGGGGTGGTGTGATCACCACAATATCAGAATCATCCGTATCGTCCTCAACGACAGCTTCTTGATTCAATGGCCGTTCTGAATTAGTAATAGCTTCTGCAACAAGCCTTTCACTGGCCACTTCTTGATCTCGATGCTGTGTCATATAGGCTAATCGTTTTTTTCGAAGATATTTCTGTCTTATGCTGAGTTGGACACTAATCAATGCTCTTCGGTGGTAAGTAGTGCCCTCACGTTGTCGGAAGAGCTCGTGCTGCAATTTAATTAAATTATTTTAGAGTCCAACAGATATTTTTGATATTGTTTAAGATCAAAAAAAAGATCAAAGAAAAATAAAAGTCTCTGTAACTACCAAAACGTTCGATTTTTGCTTACCGCAATCTCCGGCTTGGCCTGGAAGACCATCTCCAAGAAAAGCTCAATTTCATTTTTCGTCGGTCTCCGTTTTTTATAATAACGACCGAGTTGTTCTGCCAATTTTGCCGCCAGTCTTCTACACTCCTCAGTTGTGAGTTCTCGGTCGCCATTATAATTCTGAATGCCTGAAGAGTTGATGACGTCAGCAAAGGTTACAGATCTCAAAACTTCCGGAACCTCTTGCTCTTCCTCCATAGTGCAGATGGGGTCCTAAAAATTGTATTATTTTATATTAAATTGGCACAAATTCCGAGCAATTATTTTCTCCAAAAACCAAACCAACCTCTCCCATGTAAACCTCGACAAAGACCAGCGTGTTATAAAAGGTGTCATCGAAGAAATTATCCGAATATCTCAGACAGTCCACATCCAGCACATGGTCCGTTGGAATTCCCATTTTCTTAGCCACTAATTGTTCAATTTCCACTTTTGTATTGGGGCTTTGTGTGCAAATACACTTTAAAAACTTCTTTTCCTCCGTGTAAATCAAGATGCGATTGTGACCTTGCATTGGTGGCACCAAAAAGTTGAATTCCATCGGGGAGATTTCCATTTGCATGTGGTCCAATTCTTCTGAATTTGCCGGGACATTGGTCGGCTTAGCATTGACTATTTTGTTGCCATTTACACGGCTCATCTCTCCTTCGAACCTTCCATTAATGACGTCATTTAGGATTCTGAGACGTCTTCTTTGTCGAGTATTGAAGATAACTCTTGATCCACTCGCGAGAGCGTCGGCATTTAGTCGGAACAATCTGGCAGCGTCAAATTCAGAGTAGTGTCGGAGAAGATGCGTAAACATCAATTCTCTTTCCGCACTTTGGGGAACTCGACTAAAATCAACCAAAAATTGTAAAATTTCTTGAATGTTGTGCAAAGTATTGGAAATTGCTAAAGGTTCGACGCTCAGATTTGCTTTAAGTTTTGCCCAGATATTCTGTATAGGTTTAATAACAATTCCTGAAAATTTGTACCCGCCTTTCGCAGCGGCCGCCAAGATATGCAACGATATTTGAGAAGAGAGTCAAAATTTGTGACTTTTTGGGCAAAAATCGGCGAAGATCCCAAGACCCTCCGCAAATTGTGAGCTAACATTTTCAGCGGTTACAATGTGGCCTAGGAATAATTTTCGTGCAAAATTGGGAAAAATCTGAATGTCGCACCTCTGGCTTTTTGTCACATTTTCAAAAAAAGTCAAAAACAGATAATAACTTACCAAAACACTCGCATCCAAGTTTCGCAGCACCACTTGACGATCACTCTTTGATCATCTTCACTTAACTGCCCATCTTTCTTCGTAAAAGCCTTTAAAATCCTTTGCTTCGTCTTCGTATCAACCTGATTCAACAATGCATTAATGCTCTTATCTGATAGCTGAGTCGGTACATCTCTAATCAGTTCATCCGTAACCACATCCCATGGATTTGTATGCACTTGGACCACACATGGTAGATAGAGGCATTCCGAAGTCGACCTGATCTTCTTTAACTCCTTCGGTGATTCGAGTTTCTCGATGGCTAGGAGGTGATAAGGCTGAATACAATTGTTGAGCAGCATGCGTTCCATTTGTGTCCACACAGGGTCTTTAACCAATCTGAGCTCCACATCGATTATGGCAAAGTTCTCGTCAAGTAGAACAACAATAACTTGATCTTTAAAGTCTTGAAGATCCTGAAATTGAGATGATTAATATAATCATCCAAATTCAAAACTACTAGTACGCCTTAAACTCACTTTGCCGCTGACATTCGACTTGCTACTTCCAACTGGTCCAGTCCCAAACAATCCGCATAAAAGTTCAGCGGCTCTTTCAGGTGTAACTTCGTCCATTTCGATGTTATCCAATGCTTGAGTGACCTGTTCAACGGCTGGCTGGATCGCCTCTGTTTGGGCAGCATCATTTACAAGTCCTCTGTTGTCTTCCGCTCTTCTTTTTGCCGTCTTTTCAACTTGAAATTCGCCTTCTCGATAGCCAAGATCCAATTTTTTGATCAACTCTTTTCTAGCGATATCCGAGAGTGTGTAGATCCGATCCATAAATTCGATGGGAGACTCCTCCTTGAACTCTCCATCGGGATTTTTTTGTTCAAGTTGGGACTGAAATAGAGTGTCTTAGACGTAAAACTCTAGAAAAGTAAACAAATTTGAAAGAATTGTAATCTTCTGTAAGTGAACTATATATTAATTCTCGGCACATTTTGATCCCATACACAAAATTTTACGGAAATCTGAATTCCTCAAAAGACAAAATCCTTTTTAGGCCAATCCATCCCTCAGACGCCCTCTTTTCCCCAACAAATCTTCCAAACTCACCTTAAACTTCGCGATCTCCGCATTTCCCACTCCATTTCTCTCTGCAAATCCTTGAAGAAGATGATCGCAAATCAATTTCCTCTCCAAAATCGTCGGTCTTCTACTAACAACATGATTATGGACCAGTTCTCCAATCAAGGCCGATATTTGGAACAGCTCATCTTCAGTGTAATCCTCTCCATTCATTAATTTTTCAGCAACTCTTGATGGGTTAGTCGTTTTATCAAAAATAAATTGAAGAGTCATCGGTTTCAAGGCTTCCGGGATCTCGGAGAGCTCACTCTTGCATGGGATTTGAGTCTGAAAAATAAAAATCATCAAAACGTCGAATTTATATCTTATCCAAGACTAAAGAATCTCACCTGTCCAGTGTAAACTTGAACGTACAATACAAACTCAGGGTCAAACGTCAATTCAGTGATTTCTTGGACTTCTCCATGCTGCACTTGATGGATTCCAATAAGATATGATCGAGTTTTGAGTTGATAACAATCAATGATCGTCTCAATTATTTCTTTAAAATTTAGGTCCACTGGATATTTTAGAATGCCTTTGGGTTGAAGAAAATGGTCATACACGCAGACATTGACTTTCCCAACTTCTTCAAACCGGCGATTCTCTTTGTTCTCTTCGTGTTGACGCTTCCTCGAGACTTGTGGGGCTCCAGAGGGGTTCGAAGTCGGTTTTGATGGCAAACTTAGACTGGAAGAGGTCTGAAATTGTTTTCATTTTACTTCATATCCAATTGAAATTTCAACATCTTTAAATTTTAGCGCAAGAACTCAATGCAATTGGTCAAGGAAGATGACATTTTACTTTTTTCCGCAATAAACCTATTTTTTCAATTTCCAAACTCAGCAACCTTCTCTGAACTAATTTTCCTTCTTATTCGGGTCAAAAATTGATCCTCAAAAATCGACAACCACAAGTTTTTGAAATTTTTATTCCAAAAAAGCTATATTACAACTAATTTACTCATATTTTATAAAAAATCAGCCTCAATTTTCTAGACAAACCACCGCAATCACTGACGCATTTCGTGGATTTTTGCCAAGGGTTTGCGACGTCTGAGCCGCCGCAGGACGGATTTATCCGGCTCTCTTTTCCTTACCTTATCATTGAGATCCAATCTTCTGATGGTTGAACTCTTATTCCTCGCTTCTTTTGGATCATTCCTTGTGGAGGTGTCGGTCCGGTTCTCCTTCCCAATTTCCAGATCTTGCAACTGTTCTCGGATCGATTTTCCATCACTTTTTCGGGACTGAATTCCACTTGGGCCTGGCTGATCGCCATGACTTAAATCTTCATTTTCTGGGGTCACTGGCTCTTCTGGAGTCGGGATTTGTTGAGCTTCCCCTTCTCTAGCCAATATCGCTTTCCATGCACGTTCGAAAGCGTTTCCCTCGACCGAACCAAGGCCATATTTCATGACCCTTCGGCCAAAGAAATGTCGTTTCTTTAGACGCTTACGGTAGTTATCAACGATCGCTTTGGATAATTGGTGCATGAGTTGGGCGTCCTATAATCGAACAATGCATAAATCAAGCAAAAAATCTTTAGGCCAACATTTTTATTTCTCAAAAAATCCCATTTTCCAACAAAAAAATTCCGAAAAATTTCTCAAAAATTCAAAACCCCACCTCGATGACATTCTTGTACTCCTTGAAGACCTGTTCCAAATACAATTTCCTCTCTTCTTCGGTATTCTGTCTCTTCGGGATATAATTTATTAATGGCTCAGAGATGATGTCATTCAAGATTTCTGTCTCTTCTTCACTCAATTCCTCGGATTCTGCCAATTTCCTCAATATTTCTCCCCTTTCCGGGATATCTCCAATCATGTCATCGATGGAAATATCAGCCAAAAAGTCAGGTAGCTTTGTCATTAATCTCGTCCTTCCATTGATAAATTCCTTCCCCAAATAAAATTGAACAAAAATCGGGTCTTCATCAATCAATGGGGTATCCGCAGAGATTGTAGTAAAGGAATCAAGTTTGTATTTGAGGATGGCCACACAATTCTCTGGACGAACCTCCAGCATGGAGGCCGCCTTTTCCACAAGATCCTCACAAGTTTGATGGATTTTGTAGCGGAATGTCTGGTGGAGATTAAAATTTGTGTCAAAAACAATGCAAGTATCAGTTTGAGGGACATCTTTGGCCTTGCTGGGAGTTTGTTGAGTGTGCATAAAGGATTCCACGTGCTCCTGGAAAAGAACGACGTCATTTTGTGGAATATCGAAGTCAAAGAAAGTTTAAAAAAATGCAAAACCTGGGACACAATCCCATCAATAAAATCCGGACTGTAAGTCTATCCCTCAAGCCACCAACTTACATCAGCGATATCACTTTCATTGTGCGCATCATAATCCAACAATTCCCCATTAGTTGCCAGAGGCGAGATCTCGGCCAAATCTTCCATGACCACTTTCCTGACCAGTTTCAGATAATTCCTTTGAGATCGATCGTAAACGCACATCGCGGCATATTCAATGGGAGTTAAATGTCCTTGTTTGGTCGATTCGGCGGTGAAGACTTTCTGGAATAACAAAAAATGTTATAAATAATATAAAAAATTAGAAAAAATCATGTTTTTAGACAAAAAAATTAAATTTAAATTCTAATCTATAATAACACTTTATAGGCTTGGGACTTTAAAGACCGTCATCATAAAACAAAACTTGACACATAAGTCAAGTCTTATAATCAAATCAATATTTGGCCACCTCTTCTAATGTAAAAAAATCCCTTTTTAATCTGATTTCCCCTGATCTTTGGTGAAAATAACACTTGACACGTGTGTCAACCCTTCCCCTCGCTAAAATTTTCTTTTCTATGAATCAACCCCTTCAAAATCAGTCTTTATCCTACCTTATAAGAGCCCGGAAACGGCGCAAACAAATGATCTAAGAAGAGTTTGGTCTCCAGTAAGTTCGGGCATCTCTTAAGGATAACATTATGTAGTTCTGTCGCAATTGCCGTTGCCGTCTTCTCCACATCTCTCTCATCTAATGGAATTGAGCCTCCTTTGATTCGGTGGAGAATTTTCATGCCATTATTGACGAAGCCCAGGATATCTTCAAGATTTTGCCTTTTTAGGCAGTCGGGAAGCTTGGTAAAGCCTTCCACAAGTGGCTTCTGAAAAATTGATCACTTTATGACATCAAAAATAGTTTTGTGGTGCCAGCAATGACACCAAACGAATTTTTAAAACATACAAACTGTTATAAAATGTAATTTTGGGCCATTTCAATGTAAAAACTTCAAAACTCACACTAAAAATAATGTAAAAATTTACTGAAAAGTCCACAAATCTCAAATATAATACCTAAAATAATCTTTTTCATGCTCTTTCTAATTCATGTTGACTCCTAAAATACCCGGTTTTGATTTTGCACCACATACCGCTCCCTTGTAGACCTGAACGAAGATCGAATTCGGTCCTCTAACTTCTTCTTCATCCCAGAATCGATGATTGTCGAAAAAATAAGTGTCCACTCTCAAGATGTGATCCTTTGGAATTGCAAATGTCTCCACAACATACTGTTTCAATTGGTCTGTTGTTTTATAAATATCAAACATGCATTGGCCGACTTCTTTGTTCTTCTCATCCACAATATAACATTTGACCTAAATTAATATGAAAATTAATCAAAAAAGGTAGGAAAGCTGACTTTTTTATATCCAATTGTGACCTCATAGCAGTCCATGTGCTCATGCTCGGCGTTTAGATCATCCAGGACAATTCTTTTCTCGTCAGTCAACTTTTTTATAGTCAAAACTTCTTCCGGTTTAAATTTATCGACCTCTTGAGCTGCAAGAGCGATAACATCGGCAATTGTTCGTACAGTCGGGCTAGATAGATTGGCAACCCCTCGCAGTTGACAAGCAGTATTAACAAACATAACTGTAGCTTTTCTTCCAAAGGCCTGAGATTGGATTTTTTCGTTATAGATGACTTGTTTTAGTGCGTGAACCCTAGATTCCACTTTACAATAATAGTACCTGGGGTCTTTCACATCGGTGACAAACTTTTGCTGGAAATTAATGGTCAATAAATTGCATTAGATCCTAAAAAGCCAAAAATAAAAACAAAATTACCTTATCAAAAGGAGTATCTTCCACAAAAATGTGGTCCAAGAAAAGCTCGATTTCACTCCTCCGGGCATGTCGGCTAAAAACAGACAATTTAGAACATAAAGCAGCAATTTTTTTAAACTGCGAAAAATTATATTGTCCATGACTTACTAGGTAAAAAACGACCGCAATGCCGTTCTAACAGAAGCCACAAGAAACTTCATATCGTCATCTTCCAAGGGCTTGCCATTTTTCAGCTTTCTCAAGATAAAACCTCGCATTCCAAAGTCGTCATCAGCCAAAAGACTCTCCAAGTTCATTTTCTTCAACTTCTCTGGTAATTCTTCGAGATCATCAAAAAACGGAGCCAATTCATCATTTCCAGTATCGAAAGTAACAAGGAACGTCCCTGTTTCTGTCGCAACATCCTGTCCAGAAAGGGTCTTAATGTCGGTTCCATCGAAAAATTCGATATAAATGATCCGTCTGAAGTCCAAGTTGCATTTCGAAGATAAAACTTGAATGGCATGAGCCAAACTAACGTCTTTGGAGAACTCAGCACTCGTTAGCAACGAATTGTGCTGATCAAAGACAAAAAATTGCTTTTCCTGAAGAAATTACTTCAATATTACACTTGTTGACACCTAAAAATTAAAGAAAATAAAAAAACTTACTTTATCAAAGTTTATCGCAATCTGCATAGAATCACAATTCTCTGGTACTGCATCGGCAGGACAAACACTATCGCAAAATTGGTCATTCGCTGCAAAAATGGATACAATGTCGTCTGGATCAATGCCAATTGGAAAATGTTTTGAAACTACGTCGCAAATAACATCTATGATCAATGGGCCGGCTTCTGATTGGGTTATCAACCTCTTCCTGTCTTCCAGATCGGTGATCAATACTTTTATAGTCATAATTAGCTAGGCTACTACCTAAAAATCGATTGTAAATAATATAAAATACAAGATTAAAAATATTCACCCCCACGTCTGTCGAGTAAAAAAATTAAAATAAACGCAGGGATTGTCAGTTGATGTGGCATAAGATAACTCAAGTTGTCAACGCAAGAAAAGAGAAAAAAATCTGCTAGAATTTTCAAACCAAGAAAAATGGGCGCAGCT
This sequence comes from Bursaphelenchus mucronatus, assembly GCA_025436335.1. Lineage (NCBI taxonomy): Eukaryota > Metazoa > Nematoda > Chromadorea > Rhabditida > Aphelenchoididae > Bursaphelenchus > Bursaphelenchus mucronatus. The sequence continues at coordinate 4,063,796 of CM046359.1, forward strand.
CGCCGAAACGATTTGCTGCAGCCTGCAGAGAGAACAGGACAATTTTATGCGGTAAATTATCATAGCCTGTTCTATCGTGGTCACATATGTTCCAATACACACACTAGTAGCCAAAAATGTTTTAAACACCTCTTTCCTTAAGATAATCGCCTTTCACAATATCCGAGAATGCCTTATTCAGCGCCAATCGTATCCCGTTCGTCTTGTGCGGCGTTTACCAACACCAACAGCCAATTCACCGTTTTTGTGATACCCCGAAGTCATCCTCCCACAAAAAATATAAAAAAATATTATACATGACCATTTATTTACTTATTTTCATAAGAAAACAGATTCCAACATGATCTAAATCTATAATCCGTCGTATTTGGGGCCGCCGCCGCCCTCTGGAGCCACCCAGTTAATGTTTTGGGTTGGATCTTTGATATCGCAGGTTTTGCAATGAATACAATTTTGAGCATTGATCTGCAGTCGGAGGGATTCGTCGGATTCCGAGCGAGGAACAAACTCGTAGACACCTAAAATTAGCAACAGTTACTTCTAAGGCCATTCCATCTCAGAAACATTACTTTCACTACCCTTTTTGACCAAAAATTATATTAGACTAGACATTTTTGCAAATCGAATAAAAATTTGTCTAAACTCGAGATTTATGCCCCCAAAATCTCATCCAAACTCACCCGCAGGGCAGAATCTTTGTTCTGGTCCATCAAACTTTTTCAAATTGATCTCTTCCGGGACGTCATCATTGAATAACGTTAGATGAGCTGGTTGGTTTTCTTCATGGTTAGTTCCGGTCAAAGCCACTGACGAGAGCAAGTCAAACGACAGCTTATTGTCCGGCTTTGGATACTCAATCGGTTTGGCTTGTTCTTTCGGTAGGAGCTTTTCATTATCAGGTTTCCCATGATGCAGAGTCCAGGGTTCAATTCCTCTGCCGATGACAAAGAAGAGTCCCGTGTAGGCCATTCCTCCCCACCAGCCGAGTTTGGTGTTGAAAGATGGGCGGACATTTCGACTCTTTTTGAGTTCCTTCCACACCGCTGAGGATTTGAGTTTCTCATCGTATTTTATGGGAGTAATGGCTGGAAAAGATGACAATTACTGTTTTGTCCAAAAAGGTAAGACAGTATTCCGATTTGTTTGAAATTGGGCACATATGTACATATATAACATTCCAAAAAGACAAAAAAATTAAGACTGCATTGTAGAGATACTTCAATTATACGATCAAAAATCCTCAATTCTCACCAAAAAAGCTCATCCATCCATAAAAAAGCCCCCAAAACTTCTCAAAATCCCCCAGTCTCCTTACTTTTTTCCTCCAACTGATCAAAGATGCCTTCAGCGGCGTAGATTCCACTCCACATTGCCGTATGAGTTCCCTTCAGCTTCGACACATTCAAAAGCCCAGCCGAACATCCAATAAGACATCCACCAGGGAAAATGAGCTTGGGGATCGTTTGGAATCCTCCTTCATTCAGGGCTCTGGCTCCATAGCCAATTCTGGTTCCTCCTTCTAACGTTTTGGCTATTACTGGATGTGTTTTGTACCTTTGGAACTCCTGAAATCAACATAAATTAGTTAAAACGAGGTCTAGCTTTTCCAAAAAAACATAAATTTCTCACCTTGAACGGATTCATATAAGGATTACTGTAATCCAAAGCGACCACAAATCCAGTCGACACCAGTGGTTGACCTCCGTCTTCAATATGATACAGGAACGATCCTCCGTACTGTGACTTCTCCAACGGCCAACCCACCGAATGTTCTACAAATCCCGGGCGATGTTTTGAGGGATCAATCTCCCACAATTCCTTCAATCCAATTCCATAACTCATGGGGCCCGATTCCTTGGCCAGATCGAAATTTTTAATCACATTTTTGGTCAAGTGGCCGCGACATCCTTCAGCAAAAATCGTGCATTTTGCGTGCAATTCCATGCCCGGTTCGAAGCTTTCTTTCGGCGATCCGTCTTTGGCGATACCAACATCTCCTGTGGCGATTCCTTTGACCGATCCATCTTCGTTGTAGAGGACTTCTTGACCGGCAATACTCGTATATACATCCACTCCGAGCTCTTCGGCCTTCTCGCCAAGCCATTTGACGACATGGCCAAGTCGGACCACATAATTTCCATGATTGGCTAGAGGGACTCCAGGGATCATCGGAACGTTAATTTTGCCATTTTTGGTCAAAATATAGACTGCTTCGTCCTGAAAAGTCAACTTATATACTAGAAATAACTAAAAATGATTTAAAAAATATTATCCAAAATTAAGTTATCCACGATGACTTACCGTGACTTTTTGATGAACCGCAGAACAATTTTCTTCCCAATCTGGGAAGAGTCTAGCTAGACCAGAAGTCTCAATAACCGCGCCAGAAAGTGTGTGGGCTCCAAGTTCCGGGGCCTTTTCGATCACACAGACTTTGACTTCTGAAAAAGTAAAATTTTGCAAAACGATATCGAAATTTTGTTCGAAACATAAGAATAAAGGTAAAATATACTTTCTCCAGGATTTACAGTATATTTAGAAGTACCATCGCAATAAACCACATCCAAATTTAGAAAAAAAGCAAAAAATTTTCGTCTAAATCATCATTAAAAACACAAAAATTACCTCTATTCTGTTCGTTTGCCAATTGTTTCAATCGGATTGCGGCCGACAATCCACCAGGACCCCCACCAACAATCAAGACATCATATTCATCGCTAAACCGTTCAATCTCCACGTCCTTCCATCTCTCATCTTTATCTCTGGGCTTTCGAGTGTAATGTGTGGTTGTCCATTTCCCATTTACGACATGATTTCGTTGCAATGTGCGGTTGAGAAGCCGCACTACCGATATTCTCATTCCGCTCGGAATGAAATTAGGGGCCTGAAAATGAGAATATCCGATATTAGCGAGATTTTTTTGATGATTTGAAAGGTAAAACACGACAAGTAAGGTCTAAAAGAACCATTTCCTCTATAATGCCTGTCCTCTACATCAAAATTTACGCAACAATTATATTACACTAGACATTAATGTCATTAAACGCCATTTTCGTATAATGAACTCTATTTTTTAAGCAGAAAACGACTCAACCAGGTTAATCGATCCACATCGTTTAATTTTACGATCAATTTATCCCTAACTAAAACAAAAAATCTCTATTTGTTACCCAAATTAATATAAGAGTTACTCAAAACTCCCTAACAAATCAACGAAGAAGTAAACAAACTATTCAAAACAAAATCTAAAACACTGTTCGGCGATAAAAAAGGAGGCTCTTTCGAAGCGATAAGCGTTCAATGGTCAGAGAAATCAAGAAAAAACGAAGAGAACAGACGGAGAAAGTCCAATGTCCACCCAAAAGAATATGAAATTGAGAGCATTGGTCGCTTTCGCTGCAAACTTTATACTTTTGAAAGACGTTTACAGTTAAAAAAGTTGTTGTATTAGTTAAAAACAAAAAGTTACAAGTTATTTTAGAGATTTACACGTACTTTTTTGGGTAAAGTAATGGTATGGAAAAAATTTTAGAGCTAAAAATGGAGTGGAAACAAAAGAAAGAATGCTCCTCTCTAATTCTACGGTCATCTTCACCAATAAAAACATTATTTTGGTCATAAAAATCATCAAAACTTTAAAATCCCCATCTAGTTTAATGTAAAAAACAGGTCAAACTTGACCGTACACAGTGTTAAAAATAAACTTTGAAGCCTTCTACGCGGTAATCAACGCAATAAAGAAACAAAAAAAAACGTTCGAATGACCTGTCTACCAATTTTATTCTTATCTACGTGTTGGTTTAGACATTCTCGGCTGCCTCTAAAAGTCGTAGTCCGTCCGCGTAAGTTTTGTTTACGGGGAGTTTTAGGCCTCGAAACAATATTTCGTGGAAGGAAACTGCTATTCTTAAGTTTTGCCATGTACGATAAAATTTTTAGTCATCATGATTTAAAGGTCAAAACTGCCGCCAGAGATATTATTAAAAGAAACATAAACGCAAAAATAAGTATCAAAAATCAGTATTCTTCGTAAATAACAGTATAAAACAAAACAAATATTGATAAAATTGGCAGTTTATTATATCAGTAAATCATTAAAAATTTTTAAATTATAGAAAATCTAATAAAAAACAACAACAACGCCTAAAAACTCTAATTTATTTACAATCACAGCAATCTAAAAGCTAATAAAAGCTCAAAATTACCTAAAATATACAAAATCCTATTAAAATCCCCTATGGTTTAGGGAAAATCATTGTAAATATTCCCGTTACAGTGAAATAAATGCGGTTTGAAAGGCATTTTTGGAATATTTTGGAGGAAAATTTCGTTTCCAACAAATCCTTTTTGAAAAACGATCCGATGAATGGTCCTCAACTGATCAATTTCCTTATTGGGAACAATCTCTGACTCCTTCAAAACCCTAGCAGAAACAAACTCGGATTCATCGGAGAGATAAAGATGATCTTCTGGGAACAAAAAGGCTCCAATCTTCTGATCTTCTGTATGAATTAGTTGAGGAAGGACTAATCGAGCGCTGATTTGACTCTGTAAATGGTTATGATGGGAGAGACGGATCCGTAGAAGCTCGTAGAACTGAGGAATCGGAATGGAAAGCCCATCTGAAAAAGTTATAGAGATTATTTACATTGCACTATATAGATGTTTCATCTAAAATAATGTCCCATGTGGCCAAAAAGATAACTATCAAGAAACCACATAGACTCAATCACCTTATAAATGAACCCCTCCTCCATCTACATAATCAAAACGACAATTCAAAATGATAATTTCCGAGATCAGCTATACATAAGTATAATATAAACTATCAAATCTTCCACTTACTTGTCGCATTCTTTTCGATGAAATCTGTAGGATGTCCCCAAAACAGATTCCCCTCTTCTAAATCCCAAAAAGATTCATTGAGATTATCAGTTGGAGCCAAGAAGAAGATCTTATCCAAACGATTCAGAGATCCAATAGGAGTGATCCAATTCGACCAAGGAACCAACAAATTGACATCTAGCTTATCCGTCTTGTTGAAGAGCTCCTCGAACTTGGTGGGTTGATTCTTTACCTAAAAACGTGAGAATTGAAGAGATTTTGAGCATTTGATACCTAAAATAATATGAAAACAGCTGAATTAGGACTAAATCTATACTGACAAAACAAAGCCTACTGAAAGCAATCGGGATTTTGCATGATTTTCCGCCTAAACATCAAAATACACATCAAAATCAAAAAATCTAACCGTATCCTTCCATTCGATCAAAGCCTTATCGTCCTTTGATGTAACAATGCTGGATTCTCTGCAATTCACCGAATACATCAACAAAGTGCCAGTCTGGATGAAAAGTTCTCTCAAAGCCGCTACTCTGAAGACGTAATCTTCGGTTAGTTCCATCGGTTGGAGAGGTTGTTCCTCCACTAAGTTCCAATTTGTTTTCTTCTTTGGGAATTCTACATCCACTGTGATCTCAAACTTTCCTCCAGGGAAAACCATGGCACCTGGAAGTAGTTCATGCTCTTTCGGACGTTGTAGAAGCAAGACATTGCGGATCTCAGTGTTTACTGAAAATATTTTATATTGCACGAGTTTAAAATAGCAGTAACGCAAATGGTGGATCTACAAATAAAAACAGATTGGGCCCGGCCCGGCTTTGTCCCCTCTTTTTTTATGTTTAAAAATATGTTAAAACTTCAGATAAAACATTCGGTCAAGTGCAAAGAAATGAAACCAAAGCAAACTCACTCAGAGCTACTGAGGCAGCTTTTTGGCATTTGAGCAAACTTCTGGGGAGTTGAGAGGACGAAAACATGATTAATGTAGACCATGCTAATAAAAATGAAAGGCTATAGCATTCCGCTTTGATTTAGAAAGCTTTTGAGCAACAAAAACAGCTGATAACAAGTAGAAGTAACTAACCAGCAACATTTTCCGAAAAAGAATAACAAAAAACAAAAAATGATGTTCGGCAAGCTGCGCCCGACAAATTGTAATAAACGACCCTTTCGAAGAGAAGATACAAGATTCTGCCCTTCATCATGCTCGATAACGTGTAGTCTCTATCTAGTAATCACTTCTTTGCTGACTGCACGTCTTCTTCGTCAAAAACTTTTTCAATTATGTTACTCGTGTTCATTTATAGGAAATTGCCTCCCGGTCGAGAAATTTTCAACAATTTACTTTTGTCTCAAGTGCCTAGAGAACCCTTAAACTTCACACACCATAAAACAGTCAACAAAATAACCGTTTTTTTATCATTTATTTCACCGTATTTAACATACTAACCAAGTGTAATCTAGGTTCAAAAATATAACAGAACGTGTTATTAAAACTAATCACAATTAGACGGCATTTTCATAGAGAAGGGAACATGGTATATCTTCAATAAATACATTCATGGGCTCTCGGCGAGAGCTTTTTCGATGTCCTTGATCATGGACTTGGGCTCGGTTTGAGGGCCATACCGATTGATGACTTCTCCCCTTCTGTTGACCAAAAACTTGGTGAAATTCCACTTGATGGCATCGAAGAGGGTTCCGCCTTGCTTCTCCTTCAAGAACTTCCACAATGGATGAGCGTTGTCGCCATTCACATCGATTTTTGAGTAAAGATCGGGATCAAACTTGAATTTCTCGTGGACGAAGGTCTTGATGTCAGCATCGCAGCCCGGCTCCTAAAAGCAATTCTTTGACTCGGAAGTAGACTAAGTTTTCTTTTTAAACGTTTACTTCGGTTGAAAATGCTCTTCAACTTTGTAATTGGCCTATATTAACCATGTCGGAGTTTAGTCCCTAAAACTTTTTTCTCACGCAAAATTTTCTGGCCTTTATTGGGCTTATGCCGTGAGAAGAGCGAGCAAACTGTATACGACTCATGTTGTTTAGTAAGTGTACACAAACAAAAGAAACCTTTCTGTGACAAGACCTAGTATAATATCAGGATTCATAAAACATATAAACTTACTTGGCCACCAAACTGGTTGCATGGGAAAGCAGCAATCTCGAGGCCGTCCTTCTTGTACTTGTCAAGGATTTCATTCAGTTGGGTGTAATTGGAGTTGGTCAGACCACATTGGCTTGCTGTGTTGACGATGATCACAACTTTTCCCCTGAAAAAACAGATTCTCAGTGATGTTAAACAACCATGTAATATCTTGTTTAAGACAATTTTGACAAAAATATACCTAAAGTCGGCAAAACTGATATTGCAATAGACCTACTTGTATTTATCCAATGAAACCTCGGCCCCATCAGAGTCCCTGGCCTTGAATCCATAGATAGTGTTCGACATTCTTCTTATTGAGTTTATTAGAAAACGATTTGTCTTCAATCTGAAACAAAAAATATTAAAATAGGCAAAACTTCAGAAATTACACTAGGTTCTCGGGACAGGTGAAATAACGTGCCAGGGAAAAATTAAATGTTAGGAAGTCCCACGAGTTACCCGGAAACGGCATGCAAGCACTTGAGACTACATTCCCACATTCAAAACAATTCTTTTGAACCCGAAAACAAGGTGAGTAGGAGAATACCTCGTCTGCCCATATAAGCCAACTGAACGCTTGATGTGCCCAACTGTTTTTTTTTTTTGATGAATAAACGAGAATTTCCCAACAACCGCTTTCGAAAGGGCCGAAAAAACAAGTAAACATCAAAACATTTGGAAAAATGGCAAGTGTTTTTGGTCTTTGGCCTCCGAGAAAAAGATACTCAATTTCTCAATGAAACTTTATGTTTACAAGGCCATAAATGTCCCAAACACCCTGAACAACAACTGAATTGGGAGGGGAAACGCTTCGTTTTATAATCCCTAGCTTCGCCACGCCCATAAACTACAAACTCCAGGACTCAAAACACAACGAAAAGGGAGAGGGAAACAATTGACAAAAAAGTAGAGGGAGGACCCAAAAAATTTCAAAAGTTTGGGATTCAAAAGTTGTAGTAAGAAAGCATAGATTAAAGTTCGCCAAAATTATGGTGACGTAGACGTGGGTAAGATGATTGCCATCGAATGGGCACTGCACAACTTGTATTTTGGTCTCGACGATTTGCGACACAAACATCTCAGAAGTCTTATCCAACAAATACCAAGTTTTGTAGAAAAATCATTATCAATCAACTACTACAACATTAATATGTCAATTATTAGTACAAAAAGCTTAAAAACGGACTGTAAACCGAGTAAAATGTGAGAACTTACAGCAAACTCATTGTTGAGAACAATTCTAGTGAGATCTCACAAGCTTCTCAACTCTAAAAAATAAAACGGTAAACAACTTAAACAGGTTTCAGCGTATAAAATGTCAAAGATCGAGATTTTATACGATGAAATGTGTTCTGAAAATTATTTTTGTTTTAGGAAGTTTGTGATCTCAAAAATTTGATCAAACCGCTTCTTTATCATACGATTATCTCCATTTTTCTGACGTATTGTCTTACAAATATTATTTTAGATATCAAAATGGCGAGTTCAGATCCAATTTTGTCTTTAGCAGCTTCACCAGACGCTCTTCTGCGATTTGACGATTTTTACAGGTATGTTCTTGCTTTTTATTGTATTCTTCTATTAGTCTGGACGTTACTTCTGACTACTTTTCTCAATTCGGGACCCTTATTGCCAAATCGAAGAAGAAAGCAAAAAATAAGAAAGATTTGGAGAAACTTTTCGTTCAAACTTTGAAGGAGATCACTGGAAAGCTGATTGGAGACAATAGAATCTCAGAGCTCGAAGTATTCCTGACGAAAGATGTAAGTCCGATCCCTCTTTTAGAAAATATGACCATTCTCCATGGATAATATAAAAATTAAATTTTAGGAAGACTCCTACGAATCTGAAGATGAAAGTCGAAAGTACGTCTTAGCCCTGGCGTTGGGAGAAGATTGGGCTGATCCGATCTTCCGGGGACCTCCAAGCAATACTCCTGAAGGCAAGGAATTCCGAAGCAATTTTGTGGACTTGGCAGAAATCCGAAAATATGCCGATAACTCGTTGTGCGAGACCGTTGAATGGGTGAAAATGAACAAGAATGCCCAACCAGACGAGAGTGAGGATTTCAAAAAGAGCATTCCACAAAGATGGCTCGAATTTATCGTTTATAAGTGAGTTTTTGTTCATGGATAATGTTGATTTTCCAAGATTCTTTTCTTATTTTTCTATTTTTAGAAAGCTCATGCTCCCAGAAGGATCTCTGCAAGCGATTGCGAATGGTCCTGCCCATTGGACGTCTCTTATCCCAAGGAACCAACTTCCACCATCTGTTGTTCATAATGCTTTTGCCAAATTAGGGAAAGTGTTCAGAGAAATTAAGGAAATTCCGTTGCAAATTGTCGGAGTCAACTGTGTGTCAGGTTATTATCGTAATACTGAGGTGAGAGCGACCTTTTTTCACCATTTTTTTCTTGTTTTAGCCAATTGCCTACGTTCCTGCACCAAAAATCGTCGGTGATGCCAAGAAAATTTTGATGAAAAAGTTGAGCAAAGATTCCCCGACTCCTCCACTGCAGCCTACGATTGATGGTAGGTTTCTTTACTTTTTTTTATTTGGTTTTTAGTTTACATTTCTCTGGAAAGGAGTGGAAAATGGGGTAAAGTCCCGGTTCAAATTGCTGCCTACAAGACCTTATACTACGACGTGTTGGCCAAGGAATTTACAAAGCAATACAAAGCCGTCGCAGTGCCACAAAAGGATCGGATCCTTATTAAATTGGATCGAATCATCTTCTCTGTTTATATTTTACATGATGAAGAATTAGAAAGACATCAAGCAGAGAATGAGCAACCTCAGAAACTGGCAGATCCTTTTACAAAACACGCTCATGTTGCAGTATTGACACAGAAATTGCACTCGATTGGAACGAAATTCAGCGCATTTGCCGAGTCCGTTCAATTGGCCAAAAGATTTGTTGCCGGAGCTCAATTGAGCAACCATTTTGATCCACTGGTCGTTGAATTGCTGGTAGCATATGCATTTTTGAACACTGCAGGAAGGAGAAGTACTAGTGGGCCATTGTGAGTTGATTTCTATGGAAATTTGGGGAAGGTTTTATATTGTTGTAGGTGAGCTGGGTAAAAGGTCTAAAATCTGGATTAATTGCTTTTGGGTTTCCGTGAAATTTATTCGATATGCCGTTGAAGGTCTATGCAGTGTTTACTGAAAGTTTATGGAACACAAAATAAATTTCTACCGATTTATATTGCTTTATATTATTACTTATGTCATCAATTTTCAGGACCTCATTCTCTGGATTCCTCCAGTTCTTGAAGACCTTGGCCACTTTCAACTTTGTTCAAGAGCCCCTTTTTGTCGATTTAAATGAAAATTTCACTGAAGAATCGAAACAAGAACTCCGTGAACTTTTCCGAAAACGACGACCTGTCCTCCCACCAATCGTTTTAATAACGCCTGAAGACAAGAGCGGCATTCGATTAATGGCTAAGAAAACTGAACCATTTGCGGCGAAGAGGTTGATTGATGTAGCGAAGGAAAAGTGGAACGATTTGAAGGGACGATTGGAGGAGGGAAAACATGTTGATTTAAGACGGTTGTGCACAACAAATTCTTCGATTTACGATCTGAAAATTCAACTGGATCAACACAAGGCAACTCATTTTCCAAAACCGGTCAAGTCTACACAAACCAGGGATAAGATCTCCAAGAAATGCGCGTTTGTTATACCAGTTTTGGACTTTGATTTATCCAAGAGGTTGGTCTCGGAATTTGAAAAGCATTTTGGATCGAAATTGATGTTTTTCTACGATGAATTTGAAACAGAGATGATCTATGGTGCGCTAAGACCCAATTTCAAAGTTCAGAATCTGGATTTGACGGTAAGAAGAGAGACATTTTTGGTTTGAAGTTGATTTTTGTCTAGTGTAATATAAGTTTTCCTAAATTTGGTGAAATTTTGTGTTTATAATAATAATCAAACCTTATTCTAGCTGACGAATTGCGCACTCAGAAATAAGACCGGCTCTAAAAATGAAGTGAATATGCAAGCATTAGCTGAAGATCTCCAAATTATTGGGCAAGGTATTGTAAAATCGATCACAACTTCCAAAGGAATTCAACTGGCCGGAGCCAAAGCTGAAAAGAAAACTTTGAAGAGGAAAGCCGACAGTAAGGTTACCAAAAAGGCGGCCAAAAAGCCGAAGAAAGCTAAGAATTGATCATGGATAATATAAAAAATATCCACAAATTGTTGAAAAATTGTTAAATTTTACACATTACTTGTTATTCATGTTGTTTTTGAACCATAAATTGTTTTTTGTTGATGTCTGGAAGTTTTTTTTTGAATTTGAAAACGAAAATATATAAATTTTTTTAATTTTTTACAAAATTTGTGTGAAAAATTTGAATATTCTTGTTGAAATTTTCCTTTTTAATGTTCATTGTTGTTGTGTTAATCCTGATCGACGGACGGTTGTCGATCTTTCCCATTGCGGACTGGTAATTCTCACTCACGTTAAGGATACTGTAGCTGGATTCGAGCTGATACTGTAAGCTCTTTTTATAAGGTTTCTTTGATTCCGTAATTTACCTTGTGTTTTAGTCTTTGTTGGCGTTGTAACAAAAACCGGCCTTCAAAATGCCGGCCCAATCGACCAAGGATGTGTCTCGGGACATGGTGATCACCGTCACTTTTCAATCGATCATGGCTAGCTCGGCACCGGTGAGACCTTAAATTAAATTTGTGGGCCACGCAGACCTCTTTATCTTTCTGTGTGCAAAATTTGGTGCTGATCCGATGAAATACCTTTGAGTTATATCCATTTTAATTTGTATTACACTTGACATCCCCAAAATTTTTTTAATACGTATTATTTTAGTGCAAGTCCGAGGTTCGCCGTGATGCCACCGTTCGAGATCTTAAATTTATCTATCAAGCCAAGAGTGGATGTTCCGCGGAGATGGTCAGATTCACTTACAATGGCCGAGAACTTGCGTAAGTCACCAAAGATTGTATTAGACTGCACAATTTTAGTAATGACGACGAAACTCTGGAAGGATATGGGATGACCACCAACTGCAATGTCTATGTGAGTACTCGACTTGAGTCTGGACTTATGGAACGGACTCCACCGTCCAGTCCAGGCATTGTTTTTGCCGCCGATATTCTCCTTCCTCAAAACGCGGAAGTCTTGAGTAAAATGGCCAGTATCAGAGATGCGATCAAAAATATGACCAACATTCCCCACCAGTCGACTATTGACAAGCCTCCGGACCTTGAGAAGAAAGGAGAAGGCCTGTGGACGCCGGAGAAACAAATGGAACATCAAGTAAGTTTAGATGACTGTTGAAGTGAATATTGTTTTAGATTACGAGAAGTAGAATGCGAGATCTTCTGAGACGTCGGAAAACAACCGCCTGCAAGACCCCTGAAAATTTAAGAGATACTGGATCGGTCTGCAGCTCAGTTGGAAGGTACGACCTTTTTTTTGTCAAGTGTACGATTGGAACGTCTTGTATAATGTAAACACTTTAAGATCTCCGTTAGCATCTGAGCCTGATACTCCAAGGAATGAACTGTCAAACTCTTCGAGTCTCACCGACCTTGGCAATTTGACTCCAGATCGAGCGAGCACCCTCTCAGGAACTGCTGTAGTTGAGCCAGTGGAGAAGCCGGTGACCGAAAAGGAGGCTAAGGTAAGATTTTTTGAAGTTATTATATAATATTTTGGAGGAAAATTGGGCTAATCCCAAATTATTGGATATGTTTTATCTTCAGATATTCTTCGATCCCGCCGAGACTGCCCGCGATTTGATTGTGGTCCATCAAGATCTCTATGATCCTCCAAGAAACAGAGAAGAGTTGGCTGCCATCAAAAAGGAAGTGGAAACAAAAAGAAAAACAACTTGTGGGATATGCAGAAGGAAGTTACCGATCAGTCAGCAGACTGCCATCTGCAAATGCCAACTCTGTTTTTGCGAACGCCATAAGAATCCGGAAGATCATCGATGCAATTTTGATTACAAATTGAGTGGACGAAAGAAGCTGGTCAAGGACAATCCCAAAGTCGAAAGTGGAGGAGCTCGTAAGGGAAAGTCGGAATAGAAGCTTTGAGAGATTATATTGTTATTGGAATAAATCGAATTTAAAAAAAAATCTTGAGAGAACTTAAAATATTCGAATATTACCATGCTTTATTCTCATCTTAAAAATATTAAAAATTACAAATCCTTTTGTACAACTCGATACGACAAATAAAATATACAAATACACCGATTATAGGATCACAGTTTGTTTGGAGATATTTCAAATAACGACCTAAAGCTTTCTGAGAACTCCCGCACATTGAACCATACAAGTGACGTCCGCTTTGATCTCTGTCAGGATATTGTTTCGAATTAATGCGCGGCAATCGGGAACTCGGATTGATCGGCATTCAAGTCCCGTCGCCGTGCACATACAATTGACGCAAGGGGAGCGTTGTTTACTCGAACCGCGGGGCACTGCACTGTTGCCGATTCGACAGACCGCTGAAAAAGAAGTTAATTCAATATTTGAAGTCAAATTGCAATCTCATTTAGATGCGACATAAAAACAGAAGATTTTAAACGCATTTTACTACTAGTTCGGCCAAAAAGTCCTCAGAATGAATGGCTGCACTACGCTAATCGCGCGCGCACGGTGCAGTTTTCAGCGCTCACAGTGCAAATTACAGGGTGCGCGCGGCGGAATCGGAGGAACAGTGCGAAAAGACATTGCACAGTGCAATAATTTCCGTTTCTTTTGGGTTTGCAGGGTGCGGTCGGTTTCGGCCAGATTCCTGGGAACGCGCACAGTGCGGTCGACCCGCTGAATGCATTGCACAGTGCGCGCAAAAAATCCGTTATTGCTTGGTTTATGAGGCTAATAACTGTAGTAAATTGGTATATTGCTTTCTTAAAGTATCTGATAATTAGAAAATAATATTTGTCAAAGGGATTTGGTGTTTAGTGTTTGCAGGGTGGTTTTAGACCAGAAATGTTGTCATAAAGTAATTTTTGCGCCTTTTGAGTACTATTTTGTCCAAAAAACGCTCTGATTTTGATTTTACAAACATGATGACAACTTTTTCGACTCAAAAACATATTTTAAGTCTTTGAAGTGTAAATTTAGCATCAATATGGCATGATTTCACAGTGAAAAACTCAATTTCCTGCGCGCTGCACAGTGCAAAACAAAGTAAATTTCGGGCCGCACTGTGCTTTTCCCCAAGAATAGGCGCGCACTGTGCATTTTTCAGCAAAATAGGGCCGCACTGTGCAAAAAATTAACGATTTTCGAAGCGGCAGCCCCAAAATCACGACATGTCGCAAGATATTTCGATTTTCCTTCAAAAATCGCTGCGATTTCCAAAGCGAAAAGAAATTTCCAGTAGCACTGTGCAAAATGGCAAAAAACAGGCGCAAAGATGTACCGTGCGAAAATCTGTCGCGGGTACGCACTGTGCTGATTGAAAATGCGCAGTGCGGGGTGCGAAATCCATTCCGCCGCCTTTTTGGCCGAACTAGTGCGTACTACAAAAGTCCTGACAATTTGTCGCGCGCAAAAAATTTGTCGCACCGGAGAATCGCTCCGAAAAACGGGCGTTGCGCGCGACATTAGTGCAAAACAAACAAAATGCACTGTGCAAAATGTTGTTTTTCCGTCAAAATGCACCGTGCAAAGCAGTTTCTTCGCGATTTTCGCAGCGACGCGCCAAAAACTGCACGGTGCGGATTGTCAGGACTTTTGAGCGCGAGTAGTACACTTTGGATCTTTGCCTCGCACAAGGCAAACATTGTTAAAATCTATGCCTCAGGATTTAAAAAAATTATTATAGCTTAATTATATACTATTAGGCATACAACAATCGCTTTCGATCTTTTTCCCCCAAGTTACCGTCTGCCGGATTACTGTAACTTTCTTAAAAAGGCTCAGAATTTACTTGACACCTTGATACACATCCAAACCCCAAGAATGCCACACTTTTGAGCTAGTGATGACCTTGTACATGACGCATTGAATGCCTTTTTCTTAAAAGTTATACATTTTATTTTCCTGATTTCCATGGTTTATTTGTCGATGACCGACGTTTTTTAAAAAGATTTAAAATCTTTGTATACACTGTACAGTAGCTTGCTTTATTTTGCATTTTGCATCAAAGCTTAGCCTTTTTTCAGAAAGAAAGTTACAGTAATCCGTCATACGGTAACTTGAGGGAAGAAGAATGAAAGCAATTTCCATGCCGCAATGGTGATCCGCTTGACCAATTTTTGTGTAGTGCTGAGACATCCACTCAACAATGTCCGGGCCCGGACCGGTCCATCTTCAAAATAATAAAAAACCGTCGAAACAGAAACTTTATAACAAAAAATAAAAATAAAAAAACTAAATCAACATAACTAAAATCATAATAAGTAAGCAAGAAGCCCCGTTTGGTGAATAAAAAGAATGCGAAAACATGTTTTCGGTGTGCTCCGCTGCAGCTATAAAATAAAAAAAAAAATAAAAAAATTTATTTCTTATATCGAAAAGGAACTTACACGTGTCCTCCCAAGCTTTCAAATTGATTTTGGGAAAATTGGTACACGGAATTTGAGCGTTGCTAAAATCAAACACAGTACTTCCCTTTACCAACATTATCCCTACCTCAGGCTGTTCGGGATGCTAAATACATCTGGCTGAATTCGCGTTAAATTCAGGCTGTTATTGCACAAGACAGTGGCTAACTTGACGCTTCGAATCTCTTGGAGTTGTTCTGGAAATACAATATATAATACCATACGTTAATAAATAAAAATGATTGAAGCAAGTTTTTCCTAAAAAAGTAATGTAATTCCTTACCTGGGCTGAATCTTGTTTCAGGGACATCATTTTCATAATAGAACCGATCACAATTCTTCAGTCGTTGGAATTGTTCGCCAAGTAAACAGGCCATAGTTGGAGGCATCAAAGCTCCGCCCAAAGGCCGTTCCGAGAAGAGGCCAGGGAAAAGATCAATGTCATCCACATCTTCATAAATCGACTCCAATGCCTTCACGGACTCCGCGGCCATCACATCGTGGAGGTCGTAGAAATTGTTGGCGCGTTTCAAACCGCAGAATTCTCTGAAAATTTTGTCAGATAACTTAGGCTCAATCCTGAAGTGCAATCTATGTACGCAGGGGTGGTCACCAGGCCCGGCGGCCCGGCCCGGACGCAGGCCCGGGGTTTTTCAGGCCAGGCCCGGCCCGGTTTTTATCATAATGCCAAACCCTTGGCATTCATTGTTTTCGTGCCGTTAAATTTTTTTGATTGGGTTGTTGTTGTAGTTTATCAAGTTCTAACATATTTACAAGCTTTTTTCACGTTTACTCTCAAAAATACTGCATATATAATAATGTATTACAATAGCACTACCGGGACCGAAGCTTTTTTTACAAACTTTAGTTCCCAATAGGCTAATAAACATTTATCAGTAATTCTATTTGCAATTTGTTGAAAGAAATCCAATTAACTAAGTAAGAACAAGGACGAAAATGATCCGAAATATGTCTATTAAAGTCTTTTTGTTGTTATAAACTGTTGTTTTAATGTGTATATGGTCTTAAACATGTTTGAAGGCATTATACTACCTTAAATAATGTTTAGTTTATCGTTAGACAGCTTCCGACCGAAACAACGGCGGCAATTTGATGAAAATGACGGCAATTTGACGTCAAGTTGACGTTACTGTCAAAATCACAACCCTAGTTACAACGATTTTTGGCAGGTCGCGCCCTAGCCGGGCTTTCACGGGCCAGGCCGGGCCGGGCTTTTGACGGACCGGGCTTCGGGCCCAAAATCGGAAAAATAGGTGCCAGTGACCACCCCTGTATGTACATACACAATGAATTGCACGGAGCCAAGAGCCTTCAGAGATCGCACTCTGCTCTAAATCTCCTCCTCTTACCTGAATCGATTATACGGTTGGACTCCGTGATCTCTTGCCCTCATAATATTTAGCGCAATCAGATCGAATCCGGAGTGTGGAAATCCTTTTTGTTGGAAGAGATGATTTCTCACCGCATCCGTGATATGTCGATCAAATGCCATGCATCTTGTCCCTAATAATCCCACAATAATCGAGTCGATTCCTCCTTTCTCGTGGTCATATACCGGTTCCACATTATTGAAATGCTCCTGGAGATCGACGGGAGCCGTGAAATTTTTGTAATACTGGTTTAATCGAGGGAAGAACCTTCGAATTAACGTGTGGCCGAACCTAAATGCAGCCGTCGCGAACGGATGAGAAATACTGGCGTCGCAAGAGTCATCGTATTTCCGGAAATACCCGGACTTTTTGGTTGAAAGCTCGTATTTCTCCATATAACGACGTCCCAAAAGTTTTGGGAGGTATTCGTCATAAACGATGTGTTGGAAAATGGCTCCAACGATCTTCCGACTCTCTTGATATAGTGCTTCGTCGTCCCAATGAGGATTTATTCTGGCCAAATCACGGGCAATCGCATTATGCTGGCGGAGGAAAATGTTGTGCATCGCGGTAAGACCGGGCTGATGACTGTTTCGCTCATCGCCAGCTTCAAAGCAAGGGAATTGCGGCTTCGAGCGACAATCTTGCTCTTGATCTCCTTGAGGAAGCGCTTCGCTAAAATTCAAAATACTTCTTCTGATTTTTTTTCGACCTCTAAGCTAATTACTCCCCAAACTCACGTATTATGCGCTCCAAGGTACGTAAAGTTCATCAAACCCCCATGGAACTTCCTTAAAGTCGCTGCTTCACATTTTGTTGACCCATAAATCGCGCTTCCATCAATAAAAGCTGTCAGTTGATTCAATTGATTTCGATATCCCAAACTCAACTGGCCTAGCAAGGATCTGGCCATGGGGAAACATTCTTGTTTATTTCCATCCAGGTCTTGATGGAGAGTATCGTCATCATCTGGGACTGGGATGGGCATACAATGAACGCTCAGGGTGCTAGGCGAGTCACAACGGGTGCAGTTGAGGATTTCGTTATTTGGACCTGAAGAAAAAGATATTTTAGTGGCTAAGGATTTTTTCTAAAGATTAAGAAGTTGAGAGGTTATCAGAAAAGAATTTGTTCTGTAAACCGCTGAGTATCTCGAATATAAAGTTCCAGCTAAAATTTACAAAGATTGATAATAAGTCTGCTAAGAGTGGATGCCCAAAATTTATTAAAAATCGCTTCACAGATTACTGTAAAAATCCCACCTCTTTCGACGGGCGAATGTGTGATCTCATGATCCAATAACTGCCCAAACTGCATTACCATATGTGTGAATTTCTCATCCGAAGCGTTCGAATCTACATGGATTGCATTGGAGATTGCTCTAGCAAGCGGTAACTTATGTCCGGTGACACTGAATGCCCTTGGCGCATCTATCGCATCTTCATAATCTGGAGGGAAAATGTGTCGCAGAGGTCCGAAAGAATTTCCATAATGGGGGAAACGAAGATTATTACACCATCCACTGAATGTCCGATAAGGAGAAGTGTGATCGCATGGTAGATCTTTAGGTAAACATTTCTCGATGGATCCATCTGTGCCGAGGAATGGAGCGATATTCCCAACGAACTCAGATACATCCAGATCCGGAAGGATCCTTTGAAGCGTCTCAGAGTCAAGTCTCACTTCGGAAATACCTCCATCTCGGCTCAAAGATTTGCTGAAAAAATATATATCTCAAAGATGTTCATAGACTCAAGTTAAGAATAACGCCTATTGATTGTATTACAGTAATCTTTGATTGTAACAATCTTCATTAACAGTTATGTTTTATTTCCAATCATTTTTCCTTACTGTTAGAAAACAGTAATCTTAAATTGAGCTATAACCTTGCAACTACATAATTTTTAACTAAAGGATTTTCCGTTAAGATCCCCTCTAGCTGGAGGCCTCTAATCTCTTTCAACTCACTTATTCATCAAAAACCTTGTAGCCTCCAGAAGCACCGATGACACAGTAGACGTATGCAGCGCTTCTTTCTTGGCCCTCATCATTTGGCCATATGCCAGCAAAGGATCTCCCTTTTTGTATTCTCCTTGATCTGTAAATAAAGACGTATGACTGAAGACGTATTTTAAACCAACATTTCCTAATGTTTTCAGTCTCTCTCTTCCTTCTCTCTTTCACAACTTTCAACCCAATTTCGATGGCTTTTTCAACAGTTGCCATTGTAACGGGCATTTGAACGACGTTCTCGCTGTCTCTCCATGGCTCGAAACTCTGCTGGACAATGTCGCTGGTGTTGCAGAGAAGGGGGAAGTTGCTGAAATTCAAAATTTCAGCAGTTTTTGTTTACTAAAAGTTTTGGTTTTGCTTTGCACATCCAACCTGGGAAATGATGACTTACTCTTTTTTATCAACGTATTTGAAAACTTGTGGCTGAATCAGAGGCAGTTGAGAGTTTTCACAAAGAACTTGTGCCAGAGTGGTCTTTCTGATCTCAATTAATTGAGCTTTTGTGAATCCCCATGGGGCAATTGTGTTCTCGTACCAAAATCGATCTCCAAATTTGGTCTTTTTGAACTGTTTCCCCACAATACATCCCAAAGTTGGGCCAAGAATTGCTCCTCTCACCGGTTTCTCAGCCAACCCAAGGATGATCAGATCCACATCATGAACAGAGATGAACACTCTCTTCAGTGCTGGGATTACATAGTCAGCATTAGTGATGTCTCGACGGAAGTCTGGATCATCAAAAGAGTCGATGCGAGATCCTCCACAATGTTCTCGCCATTTTGTGTAGGGCGGGATACCGTGATCACGGCCCACCTGAATCCACATAGTGGCCAAGTCAAGGCCAAGACCTGCAGTGCTCTTGAAAAGATTGTTTCGAAGATCATGAGGAAGATGGAGACCGTAGGAGTCGGAGTGGTCTCTCAGTAGATAGCTTAAATTTTTTTGATCGCGTTTTGCAGAAACTATTATCAAAATGCTTAGTTGTCAATTTAATCGAAATCGAGGTCGACTTACCGCAGAATCGATTCGATATCCTGATCGACAAGTAATGTTTTTATCCGATTTACGTACTCTCCAAGTGACTTTTCCATTCGTCTATAGCCATTTGGCTCCAACTGAGCCATGGAATCGGCCAGCATTGTAAAAACCACCTAAAATACAAACACCATTTATTTCAAAATAATTCAAATTACTATCCTAATTATTTTTCTATTTGTTTCCCAGACTACGACAGTAATAGATCATCATCTTTTGATATTAAAATAAATCTAGAGCCTCTCAAGACCCTGTAAAATCCTCAAACCGTACCTGTCCAGCGACTGTTGCATAGCTGTTGATCACCGAGCCGTCCACACTCATATCATACGGATCAACTTGTGAATCACTTCGTTGGGGATTCAATCTATATCCGTGCCACGTTTCTCGGCCAATCAACAATGGCAAATACTCATTGTAAGTGATGTGCTGGATCTGAGCGGTAACAAATCGACGGGATTCTTGATACAACTGTTCGTCTGACCATTTGGGATTGAAGGACTGGAAAAAAGAGTAAATGGGGCAAACAAGATTGTCCTGCAAGTCATGTCACAAAGTTTTTTTATAAGGCACCTGTGGCTTATCATAAC
This sequence comes from Bursaphelenchus mucronatus, assembly GCA_025436335.1. Classification (NCBI taxonomy): domain Eukaryota; kingdom Metazoa; phylum Nematoda; class Chromadorea; order Rhabditida; family Aphelenchoididae; genus Bursaphelenchus; species Bursaphelenchus mucronatus. Next base: position 4,084,358 of record CM046359.1, read on the forward strand.
CCTAGGGCTATAACGGCGCCAAAAGTAATGTTAACGTTTGGCAAAACATTGCCCATTTTCCAAGTAAAATTTACGATTTGACTTCAAAAAGGCATTGCGGTTGCACAATATGTAAGCTAACCCCGTAAGCCAAGAAGAATATACCTGCAAAACTCCAGCGACTCTGTTATGTTGTCGGATCCATAATGTATGAAGCCCCAGCAACGTCGGCAGTAAATTTATATGATTTGATCCACTGACAAAGCATTCAGATTGGGCTCCGGGACATTTTTTATTCTCCGAGATACCGGTTAAAATTGGCATTTGATTTGCGAATTCGGCGCTTTCGGAGACTCGGAGACGTCCTAAAATACGACATTGATCTTTGAGATTTTTATGGATATAACATTTTGAGTTAATAGCTCCTCACCATTCTTGAGTTCTCTCAATTCCTTGGCCTTCTCTTCGGTGCTTCCGTAAATGGCACTTCCATCCAAATATCCCGTCGCTTGATTCTGCTGCTCTCGAGGGCCAAATGCACAATTTCTTGAGGCAATCATTGTCCTCGAATAATCAATACAATCGATGGATCTATTGTAAAATCGATCATTCTCAGGGATTGGGATGGGTTTACATTCGGGATGGGAATTGTTTTCACAACAGGGCAAAGGAATGTGAATGTCGTCTGAAGCAGAAAAAGATCAAGGGTGGGGTAAAGTACGTTACTCAAATGAAATGCTGTGCTCTTATCTTTCGGATGTGCGTCAAAGAAAATTTATTTTTCAAGAAAATTAAAACCAATGTTTGATGTTAGAAAAGCACCGATGCACTTTGAGGAAGTTCTGGCGATGCTCAAAAGAAAATTGTAGAATTTTTACCTTGGATCAGCTGATAACTTCCGATTTGAACCATATCCGTAAGCACAAACAGTCCCCATGAAGGGAACATCGCACTCACTTCCCTTATCCTCTCATCCGATTGTCTTTCGTTGAAAAATATCCTTGATAAGGCTCTCGGATTCGGCAAATCATTGCCATTTTCCGATTTTCGAAAATTTGTGAGTCCTAAAAAAAGAATGAAATACGTTTTTTCAAATGTTTCAAATCGTACCATCCGAATAATCAGCCTCGATCTCTCGCTGAAATGGAGTGTAGGTTGCTCCCCAATCGGGTCTTTTAATGTTATTACAACTCCCGTCATAGGAACGGTAATTGTAATTACTGCATGTGAATTTGTTTTGGTCGCACTGCTCATCTTCCACCATTTCATCGCCTCTAATGTGTTTTAGAGTTGAAACTGGGCTGGAAATAATATAAATAGAGAAACAATAATATGTAAAAAACGGTGGTTGGTAAACGGTAAATACGAAAACATATGGTACTTTCAAGTGCGACGCCAAGATTTTCACGCAACTTGGCACACATTAAGATTTCTTCTTTGGACTATTGGAGTCACCGTATTTTACAACCGTTTTCCTTACGTTTTCATGAGTTCGGCCGTTCGAAGCATTGCGTAGCCAAGAAAGGCCTTTCTTTTTGCCTCAGGCGTCGAATACGTATAATGTAGCCAATCATTTCGTGCGTGAGAAAGTGGGGAAGACGAAGATGACTCTGAAAAATTTAAATATTTAGTTTTCAAAGCTCAGAAATTTACATATTTAAATATCTTTTAGTAAAAACACGATATTTAATTTTTTTTACATTTAGAAACAGAAAATTGCAAAAAAATTCTTAAAAAAATTCCAAATCCAAACATTTTGAAATTTAAATATTCGAATCAAACGTTTTTACATATTTTACCCACCATAATGATTGAGAAGCCTCGGCTCGGTGTAATTGTAGATGATCGCCACATCTTGCTCTGCCTTTTTGAATGCATCTAAAATGAAATTTTCATAATAAAAAGTATTGTTTTTTGTTAAGTACGACTCAACAGAACTTTAAAGTTTACTCACCAAACAAATATTTGGGAATGCCGTCAACTGCATAGATCAATGCGATAATAAAATATATTGAATACATCATTTTGAGGGGAGATATTTGACTAGAATAGGGGGAAAATATGCATAAATGAGCTGAAAAACAAAGAATTACGATAAAATACGATAAAAGAATTAAAGAAAATCTAAAAAAACAATTATTATTTTTCATTTTTAAAACTTTCTCAACCCTAAAATACGATTTAAAATACAAAAAATGATGTAAATTTTGCTTAAGCAAAAATTTGTTATAATACGCCTTTAAAATCCCTTTTTTGCAAACTTTGCTCCCTCTCCTCGCCTTTCCCGGTTACAACATAAACACAATATAAATTACTGCTGTTTTTTCCCGAATTTCCCCTGCGGCGCCGACCCCATTCTTTGCCGCGAAACCTCCTCAAAAGCCTTCCATTCTGCGCAAATATTATGCAAATTAACGCAGCCCATTAAATGACAATGGAAAGCGACATTATTAGCGTCATATTGCAAATAAAGGCGGTTTTATAGGGCTGAAACGGGTTGCAGCGGAGTTCGTCACGTAGTCAAGTCCCACCCCACGGAGATGAGATTGTCTGGAGGAATTTTGGGAGAAATCAAAACAAATTTAAATAATTTTGGTAAACATTTTGATTAAAAATAGCGTGAAACACGTTGGGAATGATGTGAATTAAAATAAAATTGGATTTATTAGTCAATAGTAAGTTATAAAAAGCTATCCTTAAGCGAAAAAATTCAGATTCCTCGTCTAAAATCCGAAAAATGCAAAAAATGGCAAAGCAATTCATTCTGCACGGTGCAAAACATAAAGGTAAATTCTGCACAGTGCAACCAGCAAAAAGGGACATTGCACTGTGCAAAAATAAAAATTTTTGCTTGCACTGTGCAACCATTGGAGAAAACCTCCTCCGCACTGTGCAACGACTTTTCCGACTGCACAGTGCGGAAAACATTTTTTTTCGCAGCACCGTGGACACAATCGCACAGTGCAGACATCCAGAAATTCCCTTGAAGAAAGAGAGGTTTGACTGTTGCACAGTGCAGTCACTGCGACACCGTCGATCCTACGACAAAGATCGATGGTGTCGTTCTGTTTGAGCGAAAACACATTTCTGAAAAATGCCTGCACAGCGCTGACCCACCAATGTGGCAAAAAATGCAAAAAGGAAAATTGAAAAAGTTGCGACATCTGGGGAAAAGTTTGTCGCAAAACAACTCAAATTTTCGTCGCCGAAATTTTGGAGAAGAAAATTCTTTTTCATTGTCCGGTGGTTTGCACGGTGCGTTGGATCAATTGGAAAAGGTTGCAAAAGAAGGCTTTTGCACAGTGCACAGGGGCCATTCCGAAACTTTTTTGCACGGTGCAGGAAACAAATTTGGCCGCACAGTGCAACGAGGATTTTTTCCTACTCGCACGGTGCATTGAAAAGAAACAGAGTGCACAGTGCAGAAAGTGTGTCTTGGACACTGCACTGTGCACTTCACTCAAAGTGGTTTTGTTTGCACGGTGCATTGATTAACCTAAAATCCTGCCTGCACAGTGCAAAAAACAAATTATAAAAAATGCACCGTGCATTCAAAAAAAAAAGGCTAATATTCCGACTGCACAGTGCAGAATTACTTTTTCCCTAAAAAGTGCACTGTGCACTCAAACTTTGGAAGTTCAAAGACTATGAAAGTGACAGTAAAATTACACCAAATAAAAAACGATCGGAAAATCGAAATCTGGGAAGTAAAAAAGGCGAATGCCGCCAGAAATCCATTTTCCTCCGCTTCCGGTCAATTATTGAATACAAATGAGGTGGATTCGGAGGGATCCGACTACTTTTTACTAATTATTACTCGTTAATACGAAACATAATCGCATAAGATGCGGGGAAATGCATGCTAAACGTGTTCGTTGGCTCGTGTTCGCATTGAATAAGAGGAAATGAGGCTAAATCAACTTAAAACTCCGGCATTATACTTAAAAATTTCCCCAAAACGATGACTAAACCATTGGTCACTCTTTTTGCAGACTATATTATGATGTCTGCGCTTATATACGGTCATTTTATTGTCTTTTTCTTTCGCTTTCCCGGCTGTCCAAACATTTTGGACAACTTCCCCTCAGGCAACATATGTTTTTTTGTACGAAAAGACAACAGATCGCTCCAAATCTGTGGTTTATCCAACATACCGAAGACAATATTTACAAGATATACAATCGTATGTTGAGCAGAGACAATGTTTGATAATGGTTTAAAAGTCGTATTTTACAACTAAAAGGCTTTAAAATTAAGAAAAATGGAATAAAATCCTAAGTTTTTGAAAAAATACTGGTTAAATTTAAATTGCTAGTGGTTCTAAGGTATACTGTAGCTACTGGTTGCCGACGGCATCATCGTTGGTTGATGGAAATTGGATTGAATTGAGTTGACGAAGAGAAAGGGTCGGCCCGCTTTGCCATAGAGCCGCATTCCACATAAAAGAGCTTGATCGCCCGCGACAACAACGCTGAAATTACAAAAAGTAAAGGGATTTATCATGCTATATAGTATTGTCGGTTTGAAATTCGCACAAAAATAGCTTTTGTCGCCAATTTTACAAAAATGTGGGGCACTTGCGCTGTAACTTCTAAAACACGTGCTAACCTTTTTTAGACATAACATACTAGCAGATCTTTTTGACAAACTATATATATCACTTTGCTTTTACTTACTTTCCATCCGCAAATCCGACACAAGCATGTAACTCCGCATTTGTGGGCAACGTTTCTTTCCACATACAATCTAAAAAAGGGTAAAGGTCTTCCTAAAAGGAAAACCTACTTCCTTCCTCCAGATTCCAAACCCGTACCGTATGATCGCTGGAGGCGCTGAGCACCAGTTTCTTCCATGTGACTTGTTGCGGCAGAAAAATGGCTGATTTTACATTATCTTCGTGACCTCGCAATTCCTTTATCACTTCGTGTTTTCGAAGGTCCCAGTACTAAATTTTGCAAATTAAACATATTTTATGTATTCTATTCCTCACAAGAGAAAACGCTTTTTTCTATACTAGCTTGTACATGCAAATACCGCCTTCTTTGGTTGGATCGTATATAAATAAATGCAAAGTTTTATCAAAATCGGATCTCTAAATTTTTGACACCATCCCTTGTAAAAATCAAGAAACAAAGTGCACTTTTACTTACCGTAACTTCACACCCCTCATTTGCCGATCCTCCACTCGCCGTTAAGCAGTAGTTTCCATCGCTCGAGCAGTCGCAATGCATTAAAATCTGATTCCTGGTTGGACTCTCGTAGACCACACTCATTGTCCTTGAATCCCATACTCTTAGTGTCCGGTCCTCCGAAGTTTGAATGAAAATATTCTCCTGAGGGACTTTGTCGATATGTGTGACCATGTTTCGATTAATTTTGAACGTCCGAATTGGCGTCGCGGTTTCAAAGTCCCACAATCGAATCGACGAATCCCTGGCACCGGAGACAAATTTACTCTCTAAATTTGAAAGTTATTGTAACAATTTAATGGACTTACCATCAAGAATGGCCAAGCCGCTGACTGTCATGTCATGAGCCTGATATGTTTGGATGGCCATGGGATTATTAAAACGCCATAGTTTGATATTTGTATCACGAGAACCCGAAAGAACATAGTGTTTGCCACCAACATGCTTGTAGACAACCTGAAAATATATAATGTAAACTTTAAAAGGCTATACACAAAAAATCAAACTTTTACGTGTTTTTACCTCTAATCTATCTTCTCATTATGCGTACTTTTTCGTTAAAAACGGTTGATAATTTTATTACAAAGTACTAACCTTAGTGACCTCCTTTTTGTGCCCGCTCCATTTGTTTACACACTCACCGGTATCCATATTATGAACAATGACATTCTAAAAGCACCATATATCATGCTGATGTAATACTTACTTTGTCCGAACTTCCACTGATTACAATTCCAGGCCTCACCGTGGCCAGAGTATTTATCGAATCCCGATGTAACGTTGGTCTGATTTGCGGCTCTTTTCGGAATATTTGGGTTGTGCAATGTTTGGTACTGAAAGCATTACATGTTTGTCATCATGAGGTAATTTCAAAAATAAATTTTCGACGATAAACTTACCCCAAGTCTCGACAAGCTGCCGCAACGAACATGTCATTGTCGTCATTGGTGGGTAACGTTGAATATCCAGTCCCCATTTTTCAAGATTTCCCATTAAAAAGACGGTGGTTTCATTGCCTCGAGCGACTAGGAATCATCGGACATTGTAAGCATGATCTAAATGAACGCAAATTTTTAGCAAAGCAGTAGCACTTCATCTTACTCACGGCGTATTTTAAAACAAGATCGGTGAATATTTCGGCTGCATTTTCAAAGCTCAAACTAACATTTTGCATAGTGTATCTTAGCCCTAGGCAGAAGGTATGTCAAATTTTAAAGAAATTTAGACATCACCTATGCAGAACACGCTCGAAAATTCAACACTTCAAAATAATGCCTTAAATTGCGCAATACTTCAATTCGTATTTTCCCTTATTTTACGTGTCACAAATCATGCGACAAATCTCGAAAATGCTCCAAAAGAACCTTTACATATTCTCGGCGTTGGACTTCTTTTGTTTCACGGAAATCTCGAAAAAAATAAAAATAAAACCCTGCGGACACTAACAATTCCCAAATTGGAAATGTTTTGCATCCAAAAAAGGAGCGAAATGAATGTTAAAGAGAATGGGGCCAGCTGAGAAAATTGTGGCCCAGGTCGGAAATACCATGGGAAATCGGGAAATAAAAAGTAATTACTTTCTGGCGCCGAGCAAATGTAAAGAATACTCAACAATGTTGTGGAAATGGGGCGTTTGAGCGATCGAAAACGTACGAAAACAACTGAAGACATGCAAATGTCATGTGGAATATGAGAAAATATCGAAATTCGCGTGCTGTTATATAGGGATTTTGTTTACAGTAAAAGAAAAAAAGGCCGAAAATGTTTTTTTTTAATATGACAAAACATGTGTCCTATTTTGGGGAAAACGCAACAAATGTACTAAAGATAAAAGGAGAATATATATGATGTTTATACACAAAATTGAAAATCCATTGAAAATTTATGAAGTTCCCTGGAACACCCTCTCATTGTCAATATGAATGTGGAATTTAAAGGACTTTTTTAGGAAAAATACGGTTAAATGCGTTTACAGGATATTGTCAGAACTGTGGTTCCTTGAGTCTTTTTAGGAGATTCATAAATTCTTGAAAATATTTGCTGATTAATTGAAGTGGCAGCAGAAATAGGCGGAAGCGGTTTGTGAAAAAATATTTTTTTTGGCCGTTTAACAGTTTGCTGCTAAAAATGTAAACTATAGAATATGATGTTCAAGATTATAATAATCAATTAAATTTACCGTCTAGATAAGGTCTCATTAGCCGACTCAAACCCGGTCATTTTCCTGTTTTTTTCTATTTATTTTCTTTTCTTCTCCGTTGCCAAGTGACCGCTCAAGTAATACGCCCATAAAGAAATGTCTACCTTTTTTTCAAAATACCTGCTTTCAAAACAATCTTCGTTTGAAAAATAACCCAAGAAAGAACGGAAAAGACATTCGCGAAAGATGCCTGAGGCATCATGACTTTGTGCAAATTTGGCCTTGCGGAAACGGAAGAAAAGTCATTTTGTGGTCAAGACACGAGCAAGTGGAGTGTTGGTGACATTGAGGTGTTGTTTGAGTTGGGAAAAGTGAGAATTTTGAAGAGGTTAAAGTTGACAGTCGAAAAAACACAGTTGGGGTACCCTTGCCGTAAAATGTGACTGCCAGGTTTGTCATTGCATATAGGATATCATTTGCGGCGTTTTTTTCTCTTTTTTGTCCGTAAAAATACTCTTTTTCCTAGCAAAAAAACAAAATGGCATACCTCAATCTCCCATACCCTACAATTACCCAGTAGACACTAATTACCTAGATATTCCAATCAAAAGATAATTATCTCTCGAAATCTTTCCTAAAAATCTTGCCAAATGACAAGCAAAACAGATTAAAAACTACGGCTCTGCTCCATGTAAACAAATTATCGAGTAGAAAAACAAGCTATGTAAAAGAAGGTAATAAATATTACTAACATACGAATCTATACGATACTTTGCTGCTTAAAATTGCCAAAAGCAATTATAAATACAAAAAATAATATAAAATCCCTCGAGAAATTGGGAAAATAATAACTTTCCCTCATTATTGGAATTCAAATGAAGCCACAATTCCCCTATGGCCAAGACTTTTTTGGGCCGGAAAAAGAGTGGATACGGGGAGAGAAGGGAGTAAGGGAAGGTGCTTGTTTTAGGTTTCTTTTCGCAAAAAAGGCCTCCGGCATAAAAGTTTAGACGTGAAGGTGGACGTGAAAAAGGTGGAACGATGCCATGGAAACGAATGAAACGGGTTTCAAGGAATTTTTTAGGTATTTATTTTTGGATATGATTGAACGTCTGGGATTGAGATTAGGAGGGCTTAAAAGTATGTAGGAAACGTCATTTAAAAAAGTGTGAAGAAGAAATTAAAGGAAGAACGTCAACAAATCTTTAGGATAAACAACGTTGTTGGCCGGCCCACTCTTCGTATTCGCTCAAAGAAAGGTTTCCTAATATCTCCGCTGATCCTTTCTCATATCAATAATCGCAGCTTTGCCGAGAACTTATTTCAGTTAGTTAAACCGTTGCAAAAATCCGGAATATAGGCTTTCATTTCTGCATGGGAGTCAAAGTACGTGAAGAAAATAGGGTTTATTCATTAAATCGCCCAAAATCAAAAGACCCAAAAAATATTACAACAAAATCATTCCCGTTTACAGCTTTGGCTTGCGCTGAGACATAAACTTTGCCAACAACAGCCTTCTCATAATCTTTCCCGGTTCATTCCTCGGTATTTTGTCGATGAATTCCACACCTCCAACCAGCTTCTTATACGGCGAAACCCGCTTCGCAATATAGTCGTAGACTTCTGATTCCTTCAACTCATTAGACTTTCTGACAATATAGCCTCGAGGCTTTTCTCCTAAATCAGGATCTGGCACTCCAATTACAGCAGCATCATCGATCAAGGGATGCTGAAGGAGAAGGTCTTCCAACTCGGCTGGAGCGACTTGAAAAGCATTGACTTTGATCAGCTCTTTGAGTCGACCAACAATGAAAAGTTGACCGTCTTCGTCTTCGGAGACAAGATCACCTGAAATTAATAAGTTAGAATACACCTTTGATTCATGAGTAAGAAGTCTATTAACAGATCTAAAACTTGTCATGCGTTGGCTAAACAAAATTGTTGCAAGAAAATTTTCATATTTTGTCTTTTAACCATACCAGTTTTTAGCCATCCATCGTTGGTTATCGTCTCCTGGGTATCCCTTTTATTCTTCCAATATCCCTTCATCATCGTTGGACCTTTTACCCACAGTTCTCCCGGCTCTTTGTGACTGCATTCTCGGCCACTTTGAGGGTCCACAATCTGCAGAAAAAAAGGCGTTACAAGGCTGACTTTTCCATATTGATATTTGAAAGGCTATCTCTTACTCTGTAATGAATGTTAGGTAAAATAATTCCAACTGCACCGGCCTTTGCTTTGAACGGACTTGAAGCAATGGCGCAAGTCATCTCAGTCATCCCGTAGCCTTGATTGATGATTTTACAATGCGGGAAACGACGATAAAATGCTTCAGAAACTTCTGAAGTCAACGATGAACCGCCACACCCAAAGTTGACAACACTGCTGACATCGTATTTATTCAACAATGGAGATTTCACAAAGAATGAGAAAAACGAGGGAATCATTGAGACTATTCTCGGCTAAAACTTAGGTTTTAAATAAAGGGAATAAAAACCAAATCGCTAAATACCCACCTTGAATTCGGTTATTGCTTGTAGATACCGTTCAATTTTTAGATCAGCAAATATGATGACAGTATGGCCCCGGAAGAGATGAGCGCACAGTAAAAAGAATCCCATAGCGTGATAAAAGGGGTTGAATAACAGGGAATGGGTTGGAGCCGAGAAATCAACCCCGAAGTTCTTCAAATGTACAGAGATTTTGGTTTCTGTGAATCTGAAGAAACATATTGCTACTGTAATTTACTACATGTCTACAGTCTTCCAAACATAGGCAAGAAATTCAAAGTCCTTTTATAATTTTTGGCTTAAAAGAGTTATGATCAGTTACAGAAGAAGAATGCAAGTTTTCGTGGCTGTGTCTGTAGAAATTTTAGGAGTACCACCGTGCATCACTTCCTAGTTACCCACTTGGAATTGTTCTGACTAAAAATTAACTCAACTTACACTTTGTAAGAGACGACTTGAGCGACGTAATTGTAATGGCTGATCATCACTCCTTTTGGTCTTCCAGTTGTTCCACTCGAGTATGGCAAGACTAACAAGTCTTCTTTTGGATCAATCTTTACTTTTCTAGAAGCACATTGTAAAGATCTTCGGCATTTTTACTTACAAAATGTCGAATTGAGGGGGTGCTTCCATTACTCTTTTCCAAGGAATTACCCGCACTTTTGGCTGCACAATAACTTCGTTCGGTTGAGCGTCCAGTAAAATGACAGTCTAAAAGTAATAAAGGCCTTAGGATATGGTAATGGTATACTTACTTTCAGAAACTTTAACTGAGAGAAAACTCTTCGCATTTTGCCAAAGACATCTTTGTTGGTCAACAAAACCCTCGCTTCTGAATTGTTCAGTTGATATACCCAGTCGGCTATACGGCAACTACGTAAACAAATTGCTCACAAAACTTACAAGCTTTGGCTTTGTGGCCGAATCCAGTTGTAACACCTCCAACGGCTGCAACTCCAAGGAAATAAACAGCGAAATGATAAGAATTGGGCAAACAGATTGCGGAGATCTGCCCTTTGTGAAGAAGTTTTTCATCGGCCAAGAAGCGCGAGAGCTTCTGACATTGCTCTTGGACTTGAGAATAGGTAATGTTTGGTAACGTCGGGTTGTCATAGTGGATCTGAAAGTTAAACTTTATATATTCCACAAAGACTGAATGTAACCACTGATTTGACACAGGTCTTAATTCTCCCACCGCTTCAACAGGATCAGGCTTTGCACACACACAAATCTCTCCAAAACTTACAAAAGCGACCTTGTTCGGCTCTTTCTTCGCAATCTCCTTAATAGCTCCCAAAATCAAATTATGAAACGGCACCTCCGGCACTTTGACGTGCTCCCCACGTCGATGAGGGAGCGCCTCTTTCATGGTACCCTTATTCTCCATCTGCAGAAAGAACAGGGTGCTCATCGAGTATCGGAGATGTTCGAATGACTTTTAACTTTAATGTAATTACAGCGTTCCAAAAAAGGCTACGCTCTTTATTTTTTCTGGTAATTTTTAATTAAAAGTGAAAATTTAATGCGAAAAAATTTGAAACAAAATAATAAAAGGAGCTACGGAAAGTGTGAGAAAGGAGTGATAAGAAAAAGAGGGGGAGTGTGCTTTGTGGGAGCCGTTGTAAGAGTTATCGTCTTTTACAACGAAAACGTGGTACGAATTTTAAAGCTGAATACAGTACATAACATTATCATTTTTAAGGACACATACAAACATTACTAAATTTTTGCAATTTTGCTGCAGGACATACAAAACCTTTTTTGCATTTTGTTGCAGTCATAGTCATATAATTTGTTTCGTACGTCGTAAAACGCGCAATTCAAAAGTAGCTGTTCTGGCCCTTTAAACATTTCAGTCATAGGTACATTTAACTTTTATTAGTATTTCCTATGGGTCGAGGCTTAAAAGGGTCGTAAGATTGCAATTTCCCATATATCAATTGCATTGTCAACGAAAACTCGTAAAGTTCTTTCCAGTGCTCACCACTTGGAAAGTAAAAATGACTTTTGCAAGACCAATTCTTGGCATTTGAGAGTTCTTGCCAAAAAAAATTTTTCAGCTTTCAATTGTCTGAACAAATGACGGTAATCACTCAACCCTTTATGGCGCGATACTACTTTGTAAGTACATTCATTTTCGGTAGTCATAGTTATGTCTAAATCTCAATAACTGTATTCAAAATTTTAGCTGATGATTCTGTCTATATTTTCATTCGTTTACTTAATAATCCACATCTTCACAACAAAATTGATCAAAGCAGCAGCATTTCTTCATGGTTTCAAAGCGTCACTCATAACGACAAGCATTTTGGTGTTAAGTTATGTAAGGAATACATAATTTTTTGTATACCAAGATGTTCTTTAGCCCGTTTTCATCTTCTGCTTTGCAAGAATTTGGAGAATCCTCTACAACGCGGATTCTCAGAGTGACAAAGACTTTCAACGTCTTCTCTTGAATGAAGGAGACTTTGAACTAGCCGGGAAAGAAGACTACCGCTTCTACAGAGCCTTGCTTTTGAAGACCCGTCTCTTTTTAATAATATCCAGTTTTTGTATTTTTATTAGCCTTACGCTTACATGCGAAATTCTATGGGTTCAATTTCGTATTCTTGCGGCTAGATTGGATGATGTATAAAGTGAAGTAAAATTCGGTTTATGTTCAAGCAAAAAATTTTAATTATGGCTCTCTTTTGGTATACTGTTAATCAATCTAGTCTTACTTCCTTACTTTATTCCCTGTTAAAGGGACAGTACAACTACTTTTAAATTACGCTTTTTACGGCGTGGAAACGAAATGTCCAAAAAGTTCCTTCGTCTACTGTACCAATAACAACGGAAAAAGATAACGGTGAAATTCTACATTCTTACTAATAATTATTTTACTTTTTGCAACTCTGCCGCCCTTGTTTTCGCTGCTGTACATAAAAAATTTTTTTGGCATTTCGTTTCAGGCGCTGTAAAAAGCGCAATTCAAAAATAGCTGTTCTGGCCCTTTAAAGCTAGTTGTCATAACAGTCCAAAATATACAGCTCTACGTGACTTATATTCTCAATTGCTCTCAAAGAACCAACAAAAGCGATTGTATCATTATGTTTCTAAATCAGCACCCTCGGTGCGATAAACATTGAAATAAATTCTATTTCCCTGTTTTCCTTCGAATCACTTCGAGTCTCACGTATTTATTTATCAGGTTCTTTGGGCTTTCTTTTACTTTTAATTTCATTATGAAAGCAATGTTATTTATATTTTCTCTGTTGTTTGTATACAAAGCTTCCTCATCCATTCAAAGTATTTCTGTGACTGGACAGCTGACTTGTCACGGTCAGCCTGCTAGTGATGTGGTAAGTGGTTTTACGTTGAAAACACTATCTTTTTTCGTTTCAAGGGCACATGAATTGTGAGTTTAACGTTTGAAATGTTTCAGAAAGTGAAGCTTTACGATGAGAACACGATCTCATTGGACAACAAGTTGGATGAACAAAGAACAGACGCTGGTGGTTACTTTACAGTCGAAGGTTCAGAAAAATCGGCGTTCACGCTGAATCCAAAGATCAACGTATATCACAACTGTCATTATTGGAATCCTCTTTGCTCTCAAAAGTTTACAATTCACATTCCAACATCTTACATAACAAAAGGGGGAATTCCTCGGAAGGTCTTTGATGCTGGTAGGTTTAATTTGGAGGCTAAATTCCCAGGACAAAGCATGGACTGTATCAATAAATAAATAATAATAAATTGCTTTACAATAAGCACAAAACATTGTTTGTATTTTTCGAGTAGTAAATAAATTTGACAATAAAATCATCATTTGCTTTCACAAATAAAAAAAGTTGCAATGGAGCGCCAAAAAAGACTGAGTCAGAGCCCACATAATTTCTTTGAATTAAAAAATCAGCAAACTTCTTTTTTTTGCTCTTGTAACAGAGCAAAAAAAATTGGAATGCGGTTTTTAAATGACTCCTAACAACTTTCGTTGTGTTTATTGAAACATTTTACAGTTTATAACATGAAGGCGATATTATGCATAGTTTATATTGCCTTTGCTAACACAGCTGCAGCATATATCCAACGCGTTGCCGCTTCTGGGCAATTGACTTGTGTTGGCCAACCCGCTGGGGGTGTGGTAAGTTTTTACAAAACAGCCTCGTTGCGACAAACCCTTCCACGACAAATGAATGCTTTTGTCCCTTGCTATTCGTTGTCCAGGACCGTAAATAATTTTCAGAAAATAAAGCTCTACGACGGTGATACGTATTCGTTTGACAATCAACTAGGTGCAACCGCAACGTACTTATCAAACGGTAACTTTACAGTAGACGGAGCAGAAAACTCGGATGTTCCCATGAATCCCAAAATAAACGTCTACCACAACTGCTTCTTTTTGAAATCCTCTTGCACTCAAAGGTTTACCATTGATATTCCACCGTCTTGCATAACAGATGGAGAAAAGAAAGTTTTTGATATTGGAATTCTCAAGTTGGAGGACAACTTCCCCGGCCAAATTGAGGACTGTACTACTAACACTAAATGAAATGTAATCATTTTAATATTAATAGTATTTTTTTGTTTTTTTGAGAAATAAATGAGTAACAAAATGATTGCTTTTTGTTTGCATACAAAGAGAAAATCCATTAGCATTGTGAGTCAGAATGAGACATTTTCTGGGAATAAAATATCAATGATTACTTTTGTCCGACTCACCAAACATATTATACACACGTTTCTCTTGTCTTCAGACGCTCCGAAAGTTACGGTATAGCATTTATGCAAAAAAAATACTTTTTTGCAATTTCTGAAGTAACAGTAACTGGTGAACGTTTTGTGGGCATATCAAGACCATTTAAAAAAGCGCAAGCTCAAAATACAAGAAATAAAATGTAGCACAGTTTAACCGTTATTACCAAAAATTCGAACATGATCCTGGCCCTTCACGGCGACCACTCCCCTTCTTCCCTGGCATATCAAACAAAGAGAACCTCTCCTTTTATTTCTCCTTTGACCTCAATTATTTCCGATACGATAACTTCCTTTCATTGATAATAGAAATAATCATAGAACGTAAACACAAACTATCAGTGAAATAATTAAAAAAACCGAACCGAAATCCCAAAGCTAAAACATGACATGAACTTTGCCGTCTCCCGTTACTTATTTTTGAAATTATAAATATTTATCCAATCGTACATTTCATTATTTTGATTACATGACTTTATGCCTAAAGGCCAATATTTTGTTTTGATCGTGAAATCGGAGCCCATTGTTGTTTTGCAATAACAGTGTTTATAAAACTATAATCAAGACTGAAAAAACTTCAAATTACATCAAAAATTACAATTTGTAATTCTTTTCACTTTTCTCTATTTCTTATAGCCTTATCAGTACAACCAGGATGTCGCGGAAAATTTTTGGAGGATCAAAAATCGTCTAAGAAAATTTGGGTTGTTTAGTTGTTTACATTAACTGAAAAGAAATGTCTAAATGTAAAGAAATTCAAATTTTACAGACCAAATCTATAGATAAATTTCTGACAATCTCAACTCGCAATTTACGGAAGAAGCAAAGAATTTCGGCAATCTTTTCTGCAAGTATAACAAGAAAACAAGTATAATAAGAAGAGTCGGCAACAGAAAAAGCATTTTTTGGCAAAAACAATCGTTATTTGCGGCAAGTTTCGCCGAAAAATCATCTTCGCGAACAATTTCAAATTTGAATCTTTGTTTGTCAGAAGCTTTGGATTCGTCATTTCACCAATACACATCAAAACCAAAAATTTAATTACAAATTAAATTCGATTATCATCAAGGATGAGTCATCTCCTTCGCTGAATACATGAATGCAATGCCGTTCCAATCGTCATATCAATTCTTCAATCGATAATAAGGACTTAGCCCCGGCCCACTCCCTTTTTACTTTTTTTTATTGATTTCCGTTGATTCATTATTTACGCGAGGGACGGAAATAAGGGTCCAGATAAGAGAATTTCATGATCAAAGAGAGAATATAAAAGGTTTGGAGTTTCGATAATTGTCCTCAAGCTCTTGTTTTTCTTGCTATGAAACTTCTGATTCCTTTGGTTTGTACGCTTTTGGTGGCCGCGGTTTCGGCCGGCGTCCAAAGCATCGCTGTTCAGGGTATCCTGACTTGTGACGGCAAGCCCGCCGCTGGAGTGGTGAGTTTAAGATTACAGTATACCTTTTGCAGTCTCTAGTGTCAAAAATATTGTGGAAACAATGTTAAGGTTAAATCTGAAACAGAATGAACCCGTTTAGAAATTTTTAAGGTGCTGATATATGGAAACAGTAATCTTACGTTGTCCGTGATGGTTAAATCTGCCTAGAAGGTCCCAAAACAAAAAATTCGGGACCTTATCAGTCTATAAAAAGTTAAAACAAGAAATAATTTCCCTTGCAAACCCACAATCTTCATATTAAAAATATGGGTGCAGTCCTTTTTAACCTTTTGCTACAGTATACCAAAAAAGGAATAACTTAGGTGGTTTTGTAAAGCAGTTAAATAAACACGTGTTTTATCTTTTAGTTGCTAAATATTTACTTTAACTTCACTGTCTGCCATTTAAAAACACTTTTTTCTTACTCACCGCCTTTCAGAAAGTAAAACTCTATGATGTCAACCGAGTAAGCACGGATAACAAACTCGCTGAAGGAAAGACTGATGCTCGCGGATACTTCAACCTCCAAGGATCTGAGAAATCCGTCTTCACCCTGAAGCCCAAGTTCAACGTCTACCACAAGTGCCATTACTTCAATCCCATCCCAACCTGTTATCAAAAATTTGCTGTAAACATTCCGTCAAGATACATTACTGAGGGTGCCATTCCGCAAAAGACTTTCGACGCCGGAAGATTCAATTTGGAAGCCAAATACCCAGGACAGGAGAGAGACTGCGTAAACTAAACAAAATTTGTATATTAAATTCCAATAAACTTGATACTCATTGATGGACATTCTCAAATTGTAAACAAAAGCAATTTCTAAACACATGACTCTTCTTACAACAGCTGCCAGAGGCACTTAATCGCAGTTTCGTAGTGAAATTTGGTTGAGAGAAACACTTGACATGGAAGGGTCAAGTCTCTCCCCAAACAAAAAATTATTTTTCCCCGAAAAATTTTTTGTTTTTCTTCCAAGATGTTGTTGTCTCGCCGTATACCTCGTCAATACTTCCGATCCACACGAACTTTCTTCAGTCCTCGGCAAGAATATTGGTCTGGAGATGGAGTCAACTCCCGGGAAAATGTATATAAAGAGAAACCCGAAGAGGATCCCGCAGATTTTACGATAACTGGCAAGAGAAGAAGAACGGACCATTTCCACTATTCGGATAGGAAATCTGGCAAAGGATACACGGATTTCAGCGACTCTCCCTTCATACATCGACAATACATTTATCCTCCAATCCGAAGGGATGTTCGCCGAGCTCCGTACATTATGGCAGCCTTGGCAACCGTCCTTTTTTTCGATTATAGATGGTAAGTTATTTCGTTTGTTATTCGAAGTTTAGGTTTTGTTTTTTGATGAATAGCTCAATTTTAGGTTGTTGTACCATGTCAATCTACAAATCGAGCGAGTTTTCCCCGGATACCTTGACTGGTTCAATGATACCTTTGTTCAAATCGGGGACACCGACAATTTCCAGGATTCAAACGAGTAAATACATTAGGATCTTTATTAAAAAATAAAATCTATTGTCTAGTACAATATAAAGGCGAAAATTAGTGCGGAAACTGCTGCCAATGCGGAGGATTGGCCAAAACTGGAGTTCATAAGCTCATCGTGGAGTTTATTGTGAATTTTAGGGGTTGTGGATGGCATCGGAGTTGTTGTGGGCTCGGATTTCGGTTTAGGAGAATTATCAATGAGTTCAGCTGCTTCGGGAGCTAAAATGAGGATTTAGGTAGTGAAAAATAAGATTACAATTTAGCACATTGACAGGGGCACCCAAGACCTTCTCCAAAAGTTTATTGTCAGCGCTTGAAAGCTTTCTGAACTTTCGCAAAAGTGGTTTTAGAACTTCAGGGACATCATTTTCCTCTCCATTGATGGTTTTAAGAATATTTTGAGCTTGGTTTCCTGCCTAAAACAGTTAAGCTTAGGATCAACATTAGTTTACAGCATACCTCATTCACAAAGTCGATCACATTTTCGCTAATATTATTCGCTTTCAAGGTGTCTACCACCAATAATTTTGCGCTTTGAGCGATTTTTGGGTCTTCTGCCAGCTTTTTCGCGGTCTCCAGAAGCTCCTCTTCCTTTTGACCTCCAGTGGCATCCACCCAGGTGAAGAACTTAGCGAATTGTTTGGGATTCAGCCTATCCAGATATTTATGTTCATCCGCGTGGGAAGATCTTTGATCTGCAAACAAAAAGAAACGATAAAAACCGTGCGAAAAGGAGGAAAAGAATTGTGGCGAAGATTGAAAAAGGAACGGAATGTGCATTGGTGGTTCAGTGGTAGAATGCTCGCCTGCCACGCGGGCGACCCGGGTTCGATTCCCGGCCAATGCAATTTCTTTTTTTGGTGTTTTTAGTATTTGTAAAGTAATTCTGAGGTCGCAAAAATTAATTTTGGGGAAAATAAATGATTTTTTCGTTAGTAATGTAAATTACAAGAAAAATGACTGTTTTCTTTTAAAGAGTTGTAATTAAACAGTAGCTTACCATCAAAATTGTCAACGATTTTTTCGAATCCATTGCCCAAAAGCCCCACTGTGAGGAGCGTTTGAAAGAGCGGCACAAAGTTGACCATCCTAACAATACAGTGATTCAAATGTAAGCTGACAAAAGAAATAAATCGAAATTACACGCAGTGTAAAAAACAGGAAATGGGAGGTCACCCTCGAACGGAAGGTGTCGTTTAAACGCTTCTAGGCGATAGTTAACGAAATTTCCGATCTTGGGTGATTTATGGTCGAAGTGGCCATTTATATGGAAGGAGTGATGGGTTTAACTGATTTTATCAAGGAAGTTTATAGAGTTTCTTTGATGGAAAGGTTTTGTTACAGCAACTAAAGGTTTAGTTTCAAAAAAATGGCCAAAAGTTTGCTAAAAAATCTACAAAACTGTCTTCAAAAGATAAAAAAATCTCAAATTGATATACCTAATTTACAAAGCTCATTTTTTTCAAACTCTTAAGATTTTTGCCCGCGCTTTGCAAGCGCATCCAGGAAATTTAGACGAGAGATTTTGGATTTTGGGAAACCTGTAAAAAAAGTAATCAAGATTTTTAAATTCGCATTCAGCTCCCTAGAACAATAAAACGTTCAAAATTAGCCCATTAATTACCGTAAACTCATTAACCCCGCAAAAACATACCTGCGACTTTTGAGAAAACGTGTTGCGAAAGGTAGCTTTTTTGAAACCCGCAAAATCTCCAGCAGCTAAATTAAACAGCAAAAACAATGACGATCAGAAGTTCGGAGAAGTTAAAGAGCAGGCATTAGCGCGAGGTGTGGAACGCCTTAAAAGGTATTGTTTTCCGACCCCCAAAAAATGGAAAGTGAATGGCATCCGATCAGAAAAAGAGACGCGTAAAAAGTATTGTAAAGTGAGGCATGGATGCCTCCAAAAGGTCATAAGAAACTTACAACATAAGAGCGTGGGATTCACAGAGTTTACAATGGAATTTGGGGAATTACAAAGTGGTTACTCTGGCTTGTGTTTGCATTGTTAAGAGGTGGTGGAAACATATAAAAAATGATGGTGAAATAGGAAGATGGTATGTGATGAGGTTAAATTAGATTAAAGCAAGGAATGAGGAAGTTAATTCAGCTTTTAAATGAGTTAAAAATAAAGTCAGAGTTCAATGAGCAAAATTTTTTATCCCTGATTCACGTGGAAATCGCAGAAAGACTTTTTTCTCTGACCAAATCTCTCCATTTTCCAAACTCTCTCACCCGCAAAGATCGCTCAATATCTCTGACGTTGCTGCAAGTGGAGAGGGTAAAAATTTGAAGAATCGATTTGTGGCATATCGGGGTAATATGTACCAAATTTTATGGCAATCTAAACATTGCGCCCCGAGCATTTCGCATTTTAATTTAGTCATCAAACAAAAAAAGTTGCGGGATTTTTAAACCTGTTCTATCCAATATTTTGTTACAGTACTTTTGTATAGTAAACATTATAAAAGGCCTGCAGGACGCTGAAACTAGAATAATAACCATATCCTCCTTCTTACCTCCTTTTTGGGGGATTTTTAAGAGCTTTCGGATGAATGAATTATCCCCATTTCTAACGGTTTCCCAGCTTTTCAAAGCGGATTTTATGACATTTTGTTGAATAGATCCTGTGGATCGAGGCAAATAAACATGGATAAAGATTTTTTGTTTTCTGTAGCGTCTTCTTTGTTATAATTATAATAGGAGAGAGTTTACAGTGATTCGAAAAAAGTATTTTACACAGATAAATTTATTGTAAATTACAAAGTATGGTCGCAGAAAATGTTGATGATATAAATTGAATCTCATCAAGCGATTCTCAGCAAACTGGCTCCAAAAAGGCCAAAGGCAGCGTTGTCTGGAGGGATGATTAATCCCTGATCTGGAGGAACCACGACCGGCGCCCTTCCACCGCCACAACCACACAAATTCAAGGCTCCATCTTGTATCTGAGGGTCTGAAATCAGTCCAATCGACATTTCAAACGTCAAAAAATACAGTAAATGTTCTCCAGAAATCTCAAAGTTTATTTATTATCTGTTTGGCTGATATTCGATATTATATTATAATTGCGTTGTAATGAATTTTCTTGTCTTTTCTACCCAAGCAATCCCAAGAGCCCTGCTCCCAGTCCGGCACCCGGTGGAGCTCCATACATCCCAGCTCCTCCGTAGGCCGGAGCACCGTACGCTCCATAAGCAGGCGCTCCAAAGCCTCCGCCGCCATAACCCGGAGCACCGAATCCTCCGCCTCCGAAGCCTCCGGCACCGCCGTAGCCAGCGTAAGGTGGAGCTCCGTAGCCACCACCGCCGCCATAGCCTCCGTAACCACCGTAGCCACCATAACCGCCGCGACCGCACAGTGTCATTACATCTGCTTGCACTTGAGGGTCTAAAAAGGAGGGAGGTTAGTTATGCTGTGGCTATTATGGCTACGGAGGATTTGGAGGGAGAAAGGAACAAAGTACCCCACAATTCAGTCTAATTTTTTGGCATTTTGTGATTTTCCGGCGTTTTATTTCAAAACCTTACTTCATTCGTCGTTCTAATTTTAGATTCTATATCTTTGACTCCTCTAATTGCAGTAATACAAAATGCAATTCACTGCTAAGATCCAAAACTTACGTTCAATGACCAGCATGAGTTTAGGGAAAGCTTTCCTCAGATCTTCTTTCACTGTCTCTCCTTCTTCTTCGTACAATTTCTTCAGTTTCTCAAAAGTCTTCTCGAGTACGGTTCCGGCCTGCAAAATGGAAATTGTACTTTGGTTTTTTTTAGCTCAACTGTAATTAAAATAAAAGAAATCGGATAATGCCAAAAATACAAAAGGAAGCTGACGCAGTGGTTGTTTGTATGTAGTACTGTAGAGAGAAAAGAAATGTGTGTTGGGCAGTATTGCAAAATTAGAGTTGAAGTGGTCTCAAAATGGGGCGCTTATGTTTTAACAAAGCTTCAGACAGATTTAGAACTTTTCTTTCTAGGGTGATGCAAGGGATTTAGACTCTTCACAAAGGCCGCTAGTATTCTAATACAATTTTATTTGTCCCTCCTTACTTTGCACTCAAATTTTCAGGGATTATTTATTATTACATAGTCCGTTTCGATTAAATATTAAAAATCTAATCGAAATCGGAAAATCAGGGTTGGCATACCTCGGCCAAGTAGTGCCATAGTTCCTTACCTTTCCGAGAAACTTCTTTGTCTCTGCGCTCAAAGCCTTGTCGATCTCGGCCTTTCGTTGATGGAGCTTTGTCAGCACAGCTTCCAGCAAATCTTTCAGCGCGGGGCTTTGTTCACTCAGCTCTTTGACCAGGTCCTCTTTTGCCGTCAATTTTTGGAAAATTTTCTTGGCCGCTTTCACATCGTCAGGACTCAATTTCCCAAGTTTCTCGGCGATGTCTTCAGGCAAAAGCTCCTTGAGACTGTCGACTGTTGATTGAGTTTTGTTCTCATCGCAAAAAACAACGGAAAAAAGTAAAAGTAGTACTGTAATTAGAGGCCGCATCCTCTGGACAACCAGGGTTTTAGACTCGGATCTGCGTTTTAAAAATTGAGACTTTGAATATGTCGGAGGTTATATTAGTTCATGTTGAATATGTTTGAGCAGTTGGAGGACATTACGTGAGGAGAAGCTGGGCAAATTAAAGAATCCCGGTGTTTGCCGAGTTCCGTGTGGACAATCTTTTTGATTGCGAAAAGGTTTCAGCGAATTTAAAATGGTTTAAGACATCTTGAAAATTCCTGTTTTACTTTAGAGTATATACTGCTTTATAAAATTATATATGAATTTAGGGAAGCGCTGACTGAACTTTCAATACTGTACTCGAGACACAGAGCTCACAGATTTTCTAAAATTTTGAATATATCTAAATTTTATCTGGCTCGAGCACAATTTATGTATTTTAAAATCTTTGCAGTTAAAGACAATTTGCCATAATCCTCGTTAACTCAATTCGGTTTTGACATGTGAGTCTTATCAATATGGTAGATTCAGCTCAGTGAATTTAGAGTTTAATTCTCAAGGTTGTGCTTGTTCTGGTTCAAATCTATGATTTACTTTATGACATACCATTTCAACTCCATGTGGTCTAATTTCCGGTTTGTAGCCACAGTCGTGTGCTAATTATCTACCATATACATAGTTGGTGCGTAAATATTTTTCTCTGTATTTCTCAATTCTGCAGAGTTGTCCTTAATTCAACACTGGTGATTTTAGAAAATTTGCATAATTTTTCATCTTAAAATAATGACGACATTTGACGCAATATTGAAATGGCGTCTTTTTTATCGAATATTCACCGTGACTACAATGACAATGTCCTGTGCTTGTTGTACTTTGGTAATATTTTTGTCGTACAAAATGTACAAAGAAACAAGACGGGAGTACACGTGGATACTGGGATTCAATACGGTTATCGATTTGGGGTATTCGATAGTCTTTGGATTTGTAGCACCGGTAAGTTGAGGAAAACAATATATGTTGTGACGATAAAACGTGGCTACGGTGGCTAGGACAGCAGCTCTTTGTGTCGATGCCCAACACCCTAAAACGAAGGCTCAGCCCGAACCTTTGGTGATTGTGGGTGGTGTCAAACAGGCCCGGGTTAGATTCGAGGCCAAACTTGGCCCGGCCCGATCAGATTTTGAGGTCGGCCCGACCGGGTGAAAACAAAAATGTGTTATATTTTCAATAGATATGAAGTACATAGTACGTAAATCCATGCTTTCATACATCCCATGTAATCTTTCCGTATTTAGTTGCCAAGTAATCTTTCATTGTCAATTTTCAGAATGCCCTTTTCACCTCCTCCTACCTGTACATCTCTACCGAAAACCCATCTCTACAACGAGCGTCTCCTCGAGCCATCGACATTTGCATTATGCTGGTTGTGTTCTTCTTGCTTTACACACCCGCGGTGAATGCCGTTCATTTTTGGTATCGTTACAATATAATGTGTAATCGATCGACTTGGAAGAGAAAGCGATACGCAATGACTTGTTTTGGCTTTGGGATTTACACAGGATTCCACAGTTTGTGGTTTTATTTCTGCACTGTAAGAGAGTCTAGTGAGACTGTGATGGATATAATGACGAATACGAGGTTCAAGAGCGATGTTCAAGCACACATCGGCGTTGATAAGGTAAAATTTTATATTAAAATTGCAATCAAACCTAAAAGTGGAACTGCTCAATAGTTGTTATCTGCAAATATTGTCCGTAAAAACTAGTTTTTGTGTAATAGTAGTAATGTTGTGCTCTCTAGAATCAAACGATTTACACCGTCTCCCAAATCCACTGTCAACTTATGTTATTCCTCGAATACGGAATGATCTGTTATTTCGGCCGTAAAATAATCTCCAATATGAATGAAACTTCGGGCCGTGCTACCTATCAAGCTCAAAAATATGTAGTTAAAGTTATGGTTCTACAGGTAGCAACGCCATTTCTATCAAATACTAAAATTTACAGGCCGTCTACCCTCTCCTTCTCTATTTTATTCCCCTTTTTGTTCTCATGTATTTTATCGGCGCTGGAGAATCATTCGATTTGATGGGATATGTCTGTGCAATGTCCGTCCAACTGTTTACTTTGCTCAGTGCCATCTCCGTTCTCGTTTTTATCCCGACATATCGCCGGACGTTGTTGGAAAGAGCAGTGCATTCAGATACGAATTGAACAAAGGTTTTGGGACTTTCAGCGGTGGAAACGCTCTTTGAAAGAAACGAAAATATACCTCAATTAGAAGATGATTCTGTTCAAAAAGATCCATAGCATATACGGCAATGTAATGCTTACCGAAAAAGCTTCACAATGCAGAACTTATTTGAATTTATTTATTTACACGAAGGATAAATGCCCCGAGAAAAAAACCAGATGTCCTTCGAATATTGTCTTTCTGGTATATTTAGTTCTCATATTAAATATTACTCGCGCTCAAAAGTCCTGAAAATTCGCACCGTGCAGTTTTTGGCGCGTCGCTGCGAAAATCGCGAAAAAAGTGCTTTTCACGGTGCATTTTGACAAAAGAAACATTTTTCACAGTACATTTTGTTTTTTGAACGAATGTCGCGCGCAACCCCCGTTTTTCGGAGCGATTCTTCGGTGCGACAAATTTGTCAGGACTTTTGAGCGCGAGTAGTGCCAAAAACCCTGGAAAAAATAGATTTATGGTAAAAGACGAGAGATTAAAGAGTTCTCTGTGGTATTCTTGCCAAATTTACCAAAAAACTGCGATTCTTTTGCCCAAACTACGAACTAACTGTAACTGAGCGGTTCAAACAACTTAAGCCAACTTAAAATTTTTATACTTGTTTAAAAATTGGGCAGAAAGGGGCTCATATGGGACTTTTTTACCGAATTACAGGATATTTTTCACTCTTAAAAACCAAAATTGGGCAGTTAATTTTCACATATTCATGATCAGCACGGTTTTTCGACCTGAGGTAAAAGTATACGGTCCACTTGAAGTGCTTTCCTTGTTAAAAATTTTAAATGTTATGCTGAGCCAGTTTTTTTGTGACTTCACTACATAGCAGACAGCACTTTATATAGACCGTGTGCAATGTTTTCACATGTTTTTACAATGTTGTTTCAATTAAAAATTCGAAAATTAATTTCCAAAGTTACTCATATCGCTGACGGCGTGGGCCGACACACCTGTAAAATATTTGGTAATAATTCACTCTGTCATTTTATCACAGATTAAAGGCCTGTTTTTAAACTTTCTAACCAAGGATGACCTCAGTTTCTTCTATTCGATTGTTTTTCCAAATCTTTTGCGCTTTAAATGCGATCATATCATTAGTGGTTTCCATCATGGTTATATGCATATCGTTTGTTATGTATAAAAAAGAGAAAAGAGAATATACTTGGATATTGGGCTTCAATACGATCATCGACTGCGGAATGTCACTATCGTTTGGTGTTGTAATGCCGGTGAGTTGGTATACAAAGGGGAGAGAGAGTACTCTAACGATGAGGTGGCTTGGAGAAGAAGATCTAAATAGGCGCAGTAAATTCCAACTCGCGGTTTATAGAAGCAACCAGGAAAAGATTGTTGCAGACTTCGTTTTATTTACATAACTTTTGATGTGTGCCTGTTTTCATAAAAATCAAAAAGTCTTGTTTTCGGCTTCTCCTCTGTTAGCACGCCCCTACAATTTGAAGTACTCATAAAACTCAAAAAAAAACTAATTCCAGGTCTCCCTTTTCACCGACATAAACTTTTACATTATGTCTGAAAACCCTTTCCTAGGGGACATCCCAATCGTTTTGTTCAATATTCTGGTGATTCTTTTTATTTTCTTCCTTCTTTATGTTCCCTTTATCAATGCAATCCATTTTTGGTATCGCCATGATATGCTTTGCACTGGGAATACCTGGAATCGTCGTCGTTATGGACTGACATGTTTTGGATTTGCAGTCTACACTATATTACATTGCATTTTATTTTATATTTGTGGCACAGAAGAGACGACAGAGACTGTAATAGATATTATTTTGAATACGGTCGTTTCTTCTGACCTCAAACGACATTTTGTTATAAAAAAGGTATCAGTTTATAAGATTCGCATCAATTTTTTTATGTCCTTTTTAGGATCAGCTTCTTTTCTCCACCACCCAAATCCATTGTCTGCTTATGTTTTCCACGGCTTATGGATCAATGATTTATTTTGGAAGACGAATTATTTCCAAAATGAGAGAAAATACGGGGATTACAACTCATGCCGCCCAAAAATATGTTGTCAATGTGATGATCTTGCAGGTAAGGGTGCTGGATTTCGGCAAAAAACTTGCACGGGGGATAAAACTAAAAGTTTTAACCTACTTTCAAACACAAAATTTTTCAGGCCATTTACCCATTGATCCTCTACTTCATCCCGGTTTTTGGATTACTTTACTCAATCATTTTGCGGAAGCCCTACGATTCAATCGGATACGTCGTTTCGATGTCAAATCAGCTCTTTACATTGCTGAGTACGCTGTCAATTTTAGTCTTTATCCCAACGTATCGCAAAACAATAAGGAATCTTATTTGGGATTCAGCGACAACTTCGATAAAACATGAGCCAACGACCGGAACTACAGGCGAAGTCCATTTTGTTAGCTGAGGAAGTGAAATTTATATAAAAGAGGCAGTCTACTGTGCATTTTAAAAGGATAAATATTCGGTTTCAAGGACTGACTTTGATTTAAAATTGAGGTCAACGTTTACGTGATTTTCGAGAAAATATTTGAAATAAAAGTGTGATCTAGCTTTAAAACGTGATAAATATGATCGTAAATGTTGTGTCTGATCTTTTCAGCACTTATTACATCCGTCATTCCGAAATAACACATCTTTTTTTGACCTCCTTTCAGGTCCATCTACTATTATATGGTTGCGTTTCTGGTGAGATAACAAACTTCAAACTGGCTAAATCTTTAGTTTTTAGCTTTTAAATCATTTCTGATGTTTTAGTAATTATTTACAGTTCTACCTTCAAAATTTAAAATATCACATTTCAATTCCTGCCACGAAAAATGTGAATGCCAAAATTCTTGGCATTCCGTGAAACCCCAAAAAATGGGAATATTTTTTGAGCGAACTCTCGATTTTGCTTGTTATAAACAACGTCCATGTGATTTCGAAGTTCTTTGTGCTGCTCGTGAATCAACGTCGTTTTTTGTTGGGGAGAATCAGGTGGAAAGTGGAGGTTCTTTGAAGTCTGTGGCGATTTGACAACTACGGAAAAGTTTTGGAACGTATGGAAGATGTTTTGTGTGACTTGTGGATTGACTGGAACGCGATTACTAGTAATTCGAAATTGGTTTTGTTTACTTTTTCTTGATTTTTACTTTATTTTAGAACTTTTAGATTTTCTTTAGATATTTTTTGCTGTTTTAGGGTAAAATAAATAGCTATAAGGGTTGTTTTGCCTTCGCAAGTTGATGGAGGGCCTTCTACAGCACATGGAGATTGTTTACCACCTGTTTATTTCTTTTCCATTCATTTTTTTGCCTTTTTATACCTAAAAAACGTATTTCTCCCTAGAATTTTGATAAACAACGATAACAAAAAAGAGAATTCACAGTGATAGTGAAATTTTAGTGTTTTCAGCGCGTTGTGGAAGGCCGTTGCAGTTTTATCTCGGTTTTTGTGTTGGGGCTGAGAGAGAAAAAAATAGTTTTATTCGCATGTGACAGTTGGTTGGAAGAGGGTCCGGTCCGCATGTTTCTCGCGTTCCTATCAACCCCTTCTGTTCGTTCCCAATGAGTTTTTGCCTTCTCTTCCCAGTTTTGAGATGTTCCACTGACGTTCGAACCCGGAATTGAGGTCTATATCATGGTTAATATAATTTTAGGTAGTTTTTTTTATGTGTTTTTATGTTGCTTTTTGATGAAAATCAATGTTTAAGTTTTTTTTGAAAAAAATGCCGGTTTTGACTGCAGGTTATTTTTAATTTGCAGTGGATCAGAGCAGACAAATTTTGGATTTTTCATTTGATGGATAATAAGTTTTTGGGTATTTTAAACCGAACTTGTATCTCATTCTTTCGGATGGCGTCGATGCTTATGGAAGGAACGCGCTATTGCATTCTGATGCTTTTTAAATTCAATTAGGACTTCTAAGCAAATCAAATCATTCCATGTTTACAATTTATGTACCCTAGAACTATTAAGAATTAAAAATCGAACCAATAAATCACTAACTCGAGTGATTTTGTTGTAGAACACAAAAAATCCGACTGTTTACTGTTTAGCCCTTCACATGGGGAGTATTTCTCCCCAATGAAATGAACTTTTTCGAACGAAAACAGAAAAAAAACAGGGCGAAAGGAATGGAAAAAATAGTTGTGGGGCTCCGAAAGATGTCTTTTTGCCTCGATCTACTGGAATTAAGTCTGGATTTTACAAATTCTACGTGGATTCCGTAGATTTGATGTCTTTGTTTTATTGAATTTCAGAGAATTTTAAAGCTTTAATAGATGTTTTTATATTACTTTAAGACTAAACCTGGTAAAAACTTTAGGAATTGATATTTCCAAGAGGTTTTATGATAAAATAGAGAGTTAAATTCGTTGGGAGGTTAGAAAAACATCAAAATTTGAGGATTTTATGAAAATTTTGTCTAGTGTAATATAATGATATTGTTAGGCACCAAAAGTTGTCTACCCAGTTCATAGAAAAGTTGTCTCTGATCGTCCCAAAAAACAAATTAGAATACAAATGACTTGTTTTGCAACTCTATGAATCATCTTTGTTATTTCCGGAATGGCCGTTTTTTGTAAAAAACCCCTGTCTGATCTCACGGAACATCCAAAAAATTGCGTAGAAAAAGGGAGTCGTTCGAAAAAGTGCTCGCTTGTCCTTGGCCATGCTTTCTCCCAACAAAAAGACCTCTTCCTGAACGCTGCAAATCACACGATTTTCACGTATTCAGCTGTGGGTTTTGTGGCGTAATTGGCCGAGGAAAAGTGGGTAATAAAGGATAATATTTTATATAGACACAAGGGTATTGCACATGGTGATCAAGTGTAATATCAAAATTGAGCTAAAAAAAGATTTAACAACGATTTATGTCTTGAAAATTGTGTACAGACTTAGAATCTGACCTGGATGTTCAATAAATTCTTATAGAACATGTAATTTGTGGTCTTGAGGTGCAAGATAGGTCTATCAAAATTGATAAACAATCTCCACGTGGTGAGGTTGATGTTTTAGGAGTATCTTTATACGTATTAATTCGTGATCTTCCACGTTTTATTATATTTTTGAAATTTGGTCTGATTTGTAATAAAAAAATGGTTTTCTCATTTTTTAATACCTAAAATAATTTTAATTTTGTCAAAATTTGAAATTTGGGTTAGTAAATGTTGTTCTTTTGTGAATCGTGACTAAGGACAATATATTTTCCGTCCCTCTTATCACTTAAATTTGTATTTTCTATAAACAACTTTTCATTTCTCCTTTTGCGTGAATTTGGCATCTCTTACTCTAAAGTAATTCCAAAAATAATTTTTTTCTTCCAGGTTTTCCTCAGGGCCGTATTGGGGTGATCACCGTCCGTAAAACCGTCGTTGCCATTAAATGGACACTGCCGTCAGGAATGAATTCGCCTCGAAGGAAGTTCGCCGCTCATTTTTTGAGGATCTGAGGCGAAAGGTATCATAAAATAAGGATTTTTTTGTATAGAAAGGATTTTGGAGCGATAATGGTCGATTCTTGAAGGATTTGGGGGGGGCAAAAAATTGATTTTGTTCTGTTATCTATGACAAATTTATGACCAAATTTCCCAAAAAATCAACTTTTTTGCCGAATTTTGTCGACGAAGTGCTAATAAGTTAATTAGAGACCTGTTTTATCCACAATTCCAGATTTATCTCCAAAATTTTAGTTTACTTTCCTCTTCCAGATGTTCCAATGGCCAATTCGCGAAGCTCAGTGTGAATACACCAGTCTCCAAAGTATACCCCGTGCCAATTTCGACAAGCTCAAAGAGGTCTTTCATGCCTATGCATCGGTGGAAAAGAATGGAAAAAAGCATATGACAGACACGGATTTCATCCGAAGATATCTGGGGTTATATACGGAGGAAAATTACAACAAAGAAACGGTCCGACTGCTGGCTAGTGCTGCCGATACCTCCAAGGACGGCCTAATCTCGTTTGAGGAGTTTTGCGCTTTTGAGGCAACTCTTTGCGCGTAAGTTTTTTGAATTCTTTATATTACTTTAGGTAATTTGATTGAAAAAAGTGAGACTAATAGCTAAGCCAGGATGAAATCGATGTGGAATAAAATGGAATAACGGTTTGATTTTAGAATCCGACAAGATTTTCTATAATTATGACGTGTTTGTCTTATTTTAGGTATTAAAAGGATAAAATGATAGAGAATAGTGAAAGATAACTAAAAAAAGGTGAATATTGCGATGTAGTGACTGAATTTGAGCGCAAACGCAGATATTTTTTGAAAAGTTTTACCTAACTTTTTCCGATTTTGATGTGGTACACATTATTTTAGATACAAAACTGAAAATTTGATGAAATTTGTGATAAATAGAATAAGAACTAACTTGTGTGAATTTCAGTCCCGACGCCTTGTATCTAACGGCTTTCGACATCTTTGATAACAATGCCAACGAGTCCATCAATGCCGAAGAATTCGAAAAAGTCATCAAACACACCACTCCCCTCCATGAAATGGATTTCGATTTTAACAGCGAGTTCATCAAGAAGTATTTTGGAGCGTGAGTTGGACTTTATTTTGAGTTATCTTCAAAACTTTCTTAATTTTATTTTTGAGGTTATTGCAATAACCTCAGAAATGAAATTATTGTCATGAGTTATGTAATATTGATGATTTTTTATAAAAATAATGGAATTTCCTTTAGAAACAAGAAGCGTCAGATTGGATACCATGCGTTTTGTCAATTGCTCCATGATTTCTACGAAGAACAAGGTCTTCAAGCCTTCAAAAAGTAAATTTTGTGTGATTTTTGGAATCTTGAAGGACTTTTTGACGAAATGTGTATTTTTTTATTTTAGATTTGACAAGTCCGGCGATGGCAGCATCTCTGCCTCCGATTTTTACACCATCATGACTTCAGTAAAGTCCCATTTACTCACCGAATTCGTCAAAAACAACTTGATTTCGATTGCCGGCGGTAATTCCAGCGCCCATTCGGTCCGTTTCCCTTTTTATCAGGCCATGAATTCGCTCCTGAACAAGATCGAACTCATCAAACGAGTATATATTTCGATTGCTCGCGGAAATTTGGATCTAAAAGTGACGAAAGAGGAGTTCCTTCAGGCCGCACAGTGCTACGCACAGATCACTCCATATGAAGTGGAAATCCTTTTTCACATCGCGGAAATGGCCCATCCCGGAACAAGAGTGGTAGGCATGGAAGATCTGGAAAGAATCGACCCGGACAGATTAAAGAGAGTCACTTATATGACGAGACTTACCAATATCAAAGCAGTTCATACCAAGGAAGAAAGAGGTCTTGGAACCGCGATTTTGGAAAGTGCCTACAGATTTACGTTGGGATCGGTAGCCGGCGCATGTGGAGCAACCGCAGTGTACCCAATCGACTTGGTCAAAACCAGAATGCAAAATCAGAGAACAGGCAGTGTGATCGGTGAAGTCATGTACAAAAATAGTTGGGATTGCTTCAAGAAAGTTGTCAAGTTTGAAGGTAAGGAGAGGGTAAATTGTTTTTTAAAAGTGATATAACCAAGAATGCTTTGAAATTTGATGGGATAGAGGGAAAATAGCTTCAGAATGCGAATTCTGGACAGGAATGGAGATTTTCGATATTATCTATGAGACTGTTGAACAAACCTGTGAAAAAATTGCTTTTGTCTTAACTTCTTTGAAGGAAAGTTGTACTAGTTCAGTGTGGTGTGGTTTGGTTCGTTCATGCCAATAGTATGACCATATTAAACTCGTCAACCATCAATGTATTGCGTTAGATGGATCTAAAAATTTTAAATTCTTAGACCTGAAATCATATTATTTTAGGTGTCCTCGGTCTCTATCGTGGTCTTCTCCCTCAAATCGTCGGTGTTGCCCCGGAAAAAGCCATAAAATTGACGATGAATGACTTGGTCCGTGATAAATTATCAAAGGATGGAAGAATTCCTCTTTGGGGAGAAATCCTGGCTGGTGGATGTGCCGGAGCTTCTCAAGTCGTCTTTACAAATCCATTGGAGATTGTGAAAATTCGATTGCAAGTAGCGGGAGAAATTCAAGGAGGCCATGTGAGTTGATTTTGTATTGTGTTGCACTTGGTCTAGGGTAACATCTAAATTTGATCCGTAGTGTAAGGTAAATACGAAAATTTATGTTTGATTTTCTTTCAGAAGATCGGAGTGTTCCATGTGATCAAAGAACTCGGCTTATTGGGTTTGTACCGAGGAGCGAGAGCCTGTTTCCTCCGAGATATCCCCTTTTCCGCCATTTATTTCCCCGTCTACGCGCATGCCAAGAAGAATACCGCCGATGAGAGAGGTCTCAATGGTCCAGGATCCCTTTTCTGCTCTGCTTTCATTGCTGGTGTCCCAGCGGCAGCTCTGGTAACCCCAGCTGATGTCATCAAAACGAGGCTTCAAGTGGCGGCAAGAGCTGGTCAAACTACTTATGATGGAGTCATTGATTGCTTCAGAAAGGTGAGGAATGAAGGATGGAGGTGTTTGGGGATTATTCGAGGGAATTATGAGAGGGTTTAGAAGAAATTGAGCATTTTGAGGACATTTTTTTGGATATTACGGTCTGATATTGTAGTATAAGATGTTTTCGGCTATAACTCAAAATTTGGTTGGTCGAACTGGATGAAATTTTGGAGAGATTCAGATTAGAAGCTTTTTTGAATTTGTTTGATTAGTTGTTTTAATCTTATATTATTTTAGGTAACGAAAGAAGAAGGTCATTCGGCCCTCTGGAAAGGCACCGCCGCCCGTGTCTGCCGTTCCTCCCCGCAATTTGCTGTCACTCTCCTCACCTACGAACTGCTCCAACGGCTATTCTACGTTGATTTCGGAGGTACCCGTCCCGCCGGATCCGAAGTCTCGGCCCCTCAAAGTGTTGTGGACCGGGCCTCGGTGAACCCTGATCATGTTGGAGGCTACAGACTCGCTGCAGCAACTTTCAGCGGCATCGAACACAAATTCGGACTTTTCCTTCCCAAATTTGAGGTCACCAAAAAATAAGAAGCGACCAAATGCAAGAAGATGGACCAGAAATCTAGTCCAAGGAATTAGGCTCAACGTCTAGGCTTATGTTAGCATTTTAATTATTTTCCCAATTTTCCAAGCCCTTTTATATTGTGTACAATTTGTAGCGAATACTCTGAAGTGTCTTAAAAGTGCTAAAAACTGCTAAGAATTTTGTAGTGATCTGGGTTACTGTAACTTATAGTAATTTGGTCATAGATTGTGAAAGGATGGACTACTGTAACAAAAAATTATTTTAATTTTTAATTTTTTGTCTTACTGTAATTTTTGGAAAACCTTGTTGTCTTACAGTACGATCTTTGATATTGTCTTTAATTTTGACTTTCAGTCTGATTACATGTCCTACTGTAATTTCAAGTACTGTTTTTTGTCTCCAGTGCAGTTTTTGGGCCCTCACGAAACAAATCCCCCAATTCGAATGCACTTTAATGTTAGGCCCTTTGTTGAACGAGAATGCCCCGAGGCATTGCCGATTCACACTTTTCAATGCGAGTATTACCATCTAATTTGATAATTGAATTTGTTAAAAAAGAAAATAAAAAATTTATAAATGATTTTTGAGCTGATGTAAATAATCGTCCTGAATGTCTGCCACAGTCGATTTTCGACGATCTACAGCCGAGGAAATGTGATCGTAGCTCTGAAGTTTCTGAGAAACGATCTTTTCGATCATCGAGCACATCGCATTCAAGTTCTCTTCTTTGTGGAGAAACTGAAAAAAATTTTTTTGAGTTTGAAAAATTTGGCGTAATCAATTTTATTGAATATTATACCTTAATTCGGGGCCTTTGGCAATTTTAATCTAAAAATTTTACCTGTTGAAGTTCCCTATTGCCCGTAGTGCTGGCTGAAGCGACTGAATCATCATCGAATCCAATATTCTCAATCCCACTAATCTCATCGATCTCAATTGTCTTTTTGATCGCTCGTTTTCGATCCAAAATCTCTTGATTTAGCGCCAATACTTCGCCGGCGGTCACTTTATTGTAGGCTCGAAGAATGGCGGAGGGATCGAATAAGGTTGGATCGGTATCTTTGATCAAAAACGGCTTCAAATACTTGGAATTTAGGCGTTCATACCAACTGCGGAATGTGTTGGAGCCTTTTTGGTCGATTATGTCTTCGATTCCGGAGAGAGTGTAGTCGAAATACTAAAATGGAAGTGGATTGTCACGGATAATGTTATCAAGGGTACAAAAATTGATCGTATTTAAAGGAAAATTACCCTGTCAAACACTCGTTCCACAAATTTGACATCTGCCGATGACTTTTTTTCGATTTGGAGGAAATTCAAAATCGACCGAATTGTTGTTCCCTGAAAAAATAGTTTTTTTTGACGCCTAAAACTCGTGGAGATGTCAAAACTTTCTTTGTCTGACCGACTCTGTGTACTCTCTCGGGAAAAAATAAAAGAAACTTACTTGAACAAAGACTGTGAAGCAGATGACGATGATTGTGGTTGTTTTGAAAAGGTCTTTTACATTTTGATTCAAATTTGAGGGAATATTACTCAATAATCCAAACGCAATCGCTCCTCGAAGGCCTCCGTAAGACATTACGAATTGATCCGAAAATGAGAACTTCTTTTGAAGGAAGGGATTCAGGATTGCACATTGAACAACAACCCCTGAAAAATTGGTATTTTTGGTGACAAGAGAAGAGCCCTTTCTGCGGCTCAGACTTACATACCTAATGCTCGATACAGCGTACAAGCGACAAGTGTAATCAAAACAAAATTAAAGTCAAAATAAAACGTTGATCCAATCGCTGACAAACCCAAAAACATAAAAACGACCGTCTCCGAAGCTTGAGCCAGCATTTTCACAAAGTATTTTACTGACGCCGCTGCTTCCACACTAATATTTCCCTTGACATAATCCTTCATGAAAATCCCACAAAAACAAATGGCGAGAATCGCGGATAACGCGAACATTTCGGCGGTCAAATAGGCCAAATAAGGGAAGAGGAACACAAAAATGGGACCGACAACCTTGACTCGTTGGGTGTGCTTGGTACCGAGAGCACAGAGAAAAGCGAAGACGAGTCCAAAAATAATTCCGCCAATCGCGACGAAACATCCAGTAGAGGTGATGACAAAGTAATCAGCGAAGGAGAACTCTGAAAAACTTACTTCTCAGGGAAAAGTTCAAAATGCGGCGCTTAGGATTAAATGAAGCTTGGAATATAATTTACATAAAAGTTTACTAAAATTTATGCGGCATTCCGTTGCAGGAATAAAAAAAATTTTTAGGTTGAAAACTGACGAGGCATGGCTAAGCCCCCCTTTGCTTTCTGACCGTCTACACATTTTGCTTATCACTCTTCGGTAAAGCTCGTTGAATATCTCGGCGGCCTCAGTAAAATGCGAGCTAAACTCTTCCACAATTCACATATGGTCTATGCGTCACAAATGTAACAACTTTAAAGAAAACTTGAGCACCAAACTTCAAGCACTTCCCCCGTTTCCTATTGCGACCAATATTTCGAAGGCAATAACTTTCAAAACTCACCATCAACTTTGGTGGGCCCCAATTCTGTCAACCGATTGAAGATTTGGAAGAGAACAGCGGCAACTCCATCATTAAACAAAGCTTCTCCAAAGACGTTGATAAACAAGAACTCATTGACATGAAGCTCTTCGAAAATGACAATTACAGCAACTGGATCAATTGCTGATATTAACGAAGCATAAGTAAACAGTTCCGGCCATTTCATGTCTACACCATATAGCTTGAAACGGGCGCCGTACCAGAGAGTGACGCCTATAAAGTGATGACCAATATAAATAAGGTGTTTACCAATAGTAATCGTATTCCAAACGGTTCCAAAGATAGCAAACATGGCGACGGACCCAATATTTTCAAATAATTGCCGATTTGGCATGAAATATCCCGCTTCAAAGACTATTGGTGGCAGCAAATACAAGAAGAATGTAGTAGAATCCATCGTGAAATTTGATGACAAATTAAAACTTTTGAATATCAATCCCAACAAGAGGCCGAGGGAAATTAATAAAGCCGAATCCGGAATTTTCTCGCCCATTTTTTTGTTTGCGTGGAAAACTGCAAAAAGTAATACTGTAACCAAGGTGGAGAAACTTACGAATTTTAGCTGCACTTGCCGCCAACAGCCACAGAACAACTTGCAAAGGCATTTGGACATGGTGAAGGTTGAAGCCTATCAACTAAATTTTAGTGTTTCAGAAAGGAAGATTTATGAGTGATAACAAGGAGAGCTTGCGATTAGGGTTAAAAAAATAATTTTGCTGTTTTTAGACTACCAAAAATTCAAAATTGCTCACATTAGTTGTCTCATGCTCTCCCATGATGAGAATTAAATTCTCTTTGATCTTTTGATTTCCAATTTCTGTGAATCTTCAAAAATTATCTTTAAACAGTCCAAAATGACAACCCTGATCAATGAATTACCTCTATGACGGTCGGATTTAAATGAGCCTTCGCGATTCCTCAGGAATTCCGAGACTCCGTACAATGACTCAATTAAAAATACGGAAAATTTTATGTTTTGACTGCGAAATAATTACAAAAAAAAGAAATTCAAAATATTCTTTGAGATCTCAATGACCCGCAGAAATTGCAATTTTTATGTTTCTTGGACTAATTTGCATATCAATGGATGGAAAATTCAAAGAGCTTTTGTTGAAAACCAGTTGCAAGGAGAAACTGCACAAACGAAAAAGGTATTACAAAATTGTTGATTATAGATGCAATATATAGTCTCAAGAAACAATTAATTTACATTTGGCTCAAAAAAATACGTTGTCCAGATTGTTTTAGAGAACACAAGCTCAAATACAATAAAATTTCTCCACAACGAAAAAAGGACCAAAAATTTTTTTTGTTATAGTGATTTCGTTGTGCGGAAGTCCATTTTAGCTTATAAAAAACATTGTCTTATGAAATTGCTCGCTATATCGCTGTATATGAGCTAACAGAGGTGCCACGATGTTAATAAAATTTTGAGCGTCGCCTATGATCTTAGAATGCAGAAGTCCAAAAAGCCTCATCAACTGCAAAAAAGGAAAAATCGTTGAATATTCTTTGATTTACAAGACTTTCAGTATTAGTAATATTAAAAACTGGGATCATTTAATAAAGAAATAATTGAAAAGCCCTGCTCTGACTAACTAATTGAGTGGGCATGAGCAACCGCTAGAGCAAGAACACACAATTACTAACCGAGAAAAGATTTGTAACCATTGTGCAATCCTCAAATAAGGAAGACGTTCCAATTGCAACACTCACGTCACATTTGAGAACGCTTCACATTTTCCCATGGCATGTTTGAAATTTTTTATTTATATTGAAGTTTAGGATAAGAATTTTTACTACAAAACCTAATTTTCATCCTTTACAGTGTCGCTCTGACCTCTTCTGTCTCCTCTCCGAATGGAGTCGTCATATTTTGCCGACTTCTCGGCGTACCAACTCATTTGCTTCATTTCCTCAAATTTTAAAAGAATTTTAAATTTATTTATATACAAAAGAAAAAATTATGATATTAACAACAATTTGCATAAAAGCTGAAACTACAATCAAACAAATGACAATCAAATTATTAAAAGTTTATCTTCTCATCTTTTTTGCCATATTCATCGCTTTTCTCATTAACGGAGTCGGTCCTTGCTTCTTCTGTGGCTTGGCAACGATGGTACCAAGAGTTTCCAGAGGCCTTGGAACGGTCCTTGAGCGCTGCGTTGATCGTCTTCTTGCAATTGGTCTGACCTCTGAGCACTTGATCGTCTTCTTTTCTTCGGCCCGTTTTTGATCTTTCTTGGCGGAGATTCGAGCGGCCAAGTCCGCCAATTTGGCTTCTTCCGCGGTCTCAGTGCGCTGCAAAATATTTAAATTAATTTTTAAAAACTTAAATGTAATTTTAGGTCATCAAAGATATGAAAAACTTTAAAATTATTATTTGACTTACCTTAAAATACTGATACCATGTTTCTTCGGGCTTCTTTTCCAGTTTCAGCTTAAATTCTCGTCGGGTGACACTTTCCCAGATTTGATCTTGGCTTTCTCTTACTTCTTTGTTGAAACCGAAGATCATCTCCAGTTCCCGCACAGTGCGGTCCCTCAGGGCAACCTGAGGTTTCTCCGATCTTGAGGTCGTGTTGGGGCGGCCAAGCCCAGCACAATGCCCAATTTTGCGTCCCATGGTGGGATCGTGCGAAATATCTGCAATTAAATAATTTTTAAAACCAAAAATCTCAGAAAATTAAAATTTTTGGGGGATTTTTGACAAATAATATAAAAAATTTCTTACCTTCGACCTTGGGAGTTTCCATACACTTGGAGCTGACAGTAGGCTTCACTGGTTTGGCTACATTGACCTTAGCAATCTTTACCTTCTTAACGATCGGCTGAAAAATTTGAATAAACATTAGATACTCGAATATGGGCAATAATCAAGAATGAAAACCCAAAAAAATATACAATTAGTAGCACACAATGTCATTTCAACTAATATTCAATATTTTTGGCGATTACTTTAAAAAAAATAAAATATTCAATAAAGTCAAAAAAGAGATAAAAAATATTGCTTACCTGATCAGCTCCACAAAGTTGGTCTTCGAAGGTCAGAGGCCGTTTCTGCGCCTTCTGGGAGACAGCGGACATCTTGGTTGAAGACATTTTACTTGATGTCAAAGATAATCAAAGAAATTCGAAAAATATGTACACACCGGAAGTGTAAATGAGCTGAGTGAGTGTAATTTTCATTTATGTGGGATAAAATTTCTGCCCTTATTTCACTTTTTTTCTGCTTAAAATTGTAGAGAATTTCTGCAAGAGCCAAAAAATTCAAAAATTTCTGTTATTTTTTTTTGATTACGTAAGAAATTTTTATAACCTTCTTCTTTTGTAGAAGCAAAATCTTTTATTATCGTCATATGACATTGGATCAGATTTTTAGTTGTCATACGGAAATTGGTTTAAAATTCAAATTGTTCTTTCAACTCATCGAGTCATCCAATAATTTCCGGGTCAAGATGATGAATCAATGAAGCCTTTAACACTATAAATGTCTCTAATAAAGATCAAAGAAACTCAACTTTTTTATGAATAATAAACACCGAAGAAAAATGCGTAGTAAAAAACTGAAGTTCATAAACTCCTTTAAACAGACTTTATAAACAATAAAATTTGTAAATTCGTTATTGATGAGAAGATATGAAGTTCCTTAGGGCCCTTTTTACAATCATCTTCTTTTCATGTCTGACCGTTGCCAGTGGAAATTTCTTTGAGTAAGTCAATTCTTCTAAATTTTAGCCGAATGTCTCGACCGTCGTTAAGTAATGATCTGAATTTAGAGATAAATGCACAGAGTTTGTACTTAAACATCAAACTCGCATAGAGAAGGTGCTAAATGACACAGTAAAACGGCATCATGCCATCAAAGACACTGAGCGCTATCTTAAAGAATTTGTAAGTTAAGTTTCTCTCTTAAAATTTCTATTATCAATCCTTATTTTCACGCTGTTTATGGTAGCCTTTAACTTTTAAACTTTAGGCCAGTAAGGAGAGACGGAGTGGTTATTGGTTGAAAGCAAGAATCTCCAGATGTTTAAGCAGACAGGATCAGACAAACGACCTAATAATGACGGGCGTCAAGTGCTGTTGTACTAAGAGCTCCGCAAGTTACGGTCATCTTCTGCTCTACAACAATATTATCATTGGACTCTTTGCATTCTGTTTTTTATTTAATTTTTGAATAAATTCTTGAAAAGTTTCATCGATTTGTATTTCTACCGTCGAAGTTTCTACAAAAGATACAACTTCGAAAGCTAAGATTTCAAGGAAATGATGTGGGGCCTATGCCTGTGTCTACAAAGTTTGAAAGAAATCTGAACGTAGCACTTAGAACACGTTCCTTTGTTATCTGATTTTTTGACATTTGGTATGAATTTCCTATGGCGGTTGTTAAATATGTATAAAACACACTCAATTATAATGACGCTGTGATCTTTATTATAACAAGAAAACTATACAATCATTTAAGACCGAAAGTTAAAATCAAACTTTGTGAAGAGCCGTTTACTAATTTATATATGTTTCAAAGGCCCTTCAAATTCCTCTGTGACCATTTAACGTGCCTATGAGCTCACAAAACCCTGTATAAATAACTATCGTTTCTTTTCAGTTGTGTGCTGCTATTCAGACATTAATACAATCGTTGGTGAACAATGTTGATGATTTTCGTTTTCGTTGTCCTCATGGGTTCCGTTCAAGCCTCGGATTATGATTGTGAGCGAATTCCACCAGTTTTTTGGTGCCTTAATCAGACCTTGACTAAAGAATGTGAATGGGATGTTCCATGCAACAAATACTTGGCGAAAAGCAAAGGGCAAAAGATTCAACTGACCCTTCTGTACGAGTCGTTGTGTGAGGCTTGTCGATTCGTTACTACAGGTCCTATTCAGAAGATTTATTCCAAGTTTGGAGATAAAGTCGACATCGAACTTGTACCTGCTGGAAACGCAAGATTTAACCCGGTAAGAAATTGTTTTTTGCCCTGCCAAGAAGACATTAATTTTTTGAAAATTTCGCTTTCCAAGCCGTAAAAAGCGCGATTCAAAAGTCGCGTAGCTGTTCTGGCCCCTTAAAGGAAACAAACGCATTTCTTGAGAACATGGATTTAGGACGGAAGCATCCATTGTCAACACTATGAAGAAGAATGTAATGGAAACAAATACGAAGCATGTGCTATAAAATACATAAAAGAAGCCGTTCCATTCGTCGGTTGTGTGGAGGAACACATCAAAGAGGGTGTTGAGCAAGCGGCCCAGGAATGTTTCAAGAAGTTCCAGACGGACGCTGTGACAATCGAAAAAGTAAAGTAAGCAAGGATATAAAGATCTAAACAGATACGATATATAAATCTCTATTTCAGCCAATGTTATCATGGACAGGAAGGTACGGATCTGGCAAAAGCCCATCTCATCAGAACTCTTAATGTTAAACCAGTTGAAAGAAATTATGTTCCTTGGATTTTGATCAACAATGTCAGTTTGCTTGGTATTCAAGAATATGAAGATCAACTGGAATTTGAAATTGAGCGGTGGTATGTGCCAAGCGACAGTGAAAAGGAGACGACCTTAACAACCGACAAGAAACCTGGACTGAATGTTTGCTAATGCTATTGCTACAGAGAATTAGCAAATTTCCATAATGTTTTATAACGCTTGACAAATTCTGCTGTATTTTAATTTACTGTAGCTTGAAATAAAAATTATTTTACATTGGAAATTTGCTAGTGTATTGTGCGATCATTGACAAGTCAGAATCTTTTTGGAGGTCAGGAACGGAAGTTGTGCCTACAGACCTTCGTTCGCAAAAACCAATTGAAGCATGTTAGATTCCAGCGAAATCTGAGCGTGTGACGGCGCTTTGCGAACTGTTTATTAGAAAGGGCTTAACGGAACCCACAAAGATTGAAATGTAACGTAAGTGCAGGAGGCTGTCTTTTCTATTCCTCAAGGAGGATATAGTCTGCTTATCTTGTTTTCTGTATTTCTCTTGTTTCATCGTGATCGTTGAATATGCGTTTGACCTTTCCTTTCAAAGTCAAGTCACCAATCGACTGTTCCACTGTAATCCGCAGGTTCAAATGACAACTAATATTGTATACATACATATGTATGTATTATATTTAAGTTTATAAGAAGCCTTTCCCAACTGTCATTTGGGCAAGGAACGGTGAACAAAACAGCGGCCGCAAAGCTCTTATTTAAAACTATTTATCAAATTTTGACTCATAACGCTAATGCAAATATCGAGTAAAATAACTAACAATTGCTCTTGAATTGTTCAAGAGCTTATGGAAAAAACCTTTAAAGCATTCGATAATTCATTACAATCAAAAGGCGAATAAAACTTGTTACAATACAGGGCGTTTCAGA
Organism: Bursaphelenchus mucronatus; assembly: GCA_025436335.1. Lineage (NCBI taxonomy): Eukaryota > Metazoa > Nematoda > Chromadorea > Rhabditida > Aphelenchoididae > Bursaphelenchus > Bursaphelenchus mucronatus. The sequence continues at coordinate 4,126,492 of CM046359.1, forward strand.
TCTCGCTCTAGCAGCCAACAAAGAGATGTTGGTGTTTTTAATTTTTCTTGGACTCACTCGATTCATCAATTCCTTCAGTTTGGACTGCACCAGAATTCCACCAGCTCTTTGGTGTCTAAACACAACCCTGTCCAAGGAATGTAAATGGGATCAGCAATGTGATGATTACCGGGCCAGCAGTAAAGGCCAGAAGATCTTGTTGACTGTTCTTTACGAATCGTTATGTCCTGATTGCTCAGGTTTTATCATAGGCCTGTTATATAAACTTTATTCCGAGCATAGTGATAAGGTCGACATTGAGCTAGTTCCATTTGGCAAAGCTAGCATTGATGAGGTAAGGGAAATGGGTAAAACTTAATTTTTAAAACATGTAGCAAGGGCATGTGACTTGTCAGCATCATGAGGCGGAGTGTAATGGAAACAGATACGAAGCTTGCTTGATCCATTACTTGTCGGATCCTCTTCCTTTCATAAAATGTGTGGAAGAGAAGCTAGAGCAGAAGGAAGACATTAATGAAGTTGCTGGGGCTTGTTACAAGGAATTTGCGACTCCTTCCAGTGTTGTTGATAAGGTGAAGTAAGTATCCTTATAATAATATAGTGACGCCTCTGCACAACGAATCGCAATGGACCTAAAAAGTTGGATCGCTTATTGTAGGTCTGCAATCGTTAGAAATTGGCTCTTGAAAGCTTTAGAATTGTTCGTTATAGACAGGTTTTGTTCTGCAGGTGTTTCAGAGATTATATTGCTGTAAAATTATAAGAAGGTTACAGAACACTGACTGTTTCTTGCAAGTCCAGCTGAAATCATCGAAATCTTTTTAGCCAGTGCTATAATGGAGAATTAGGAAATGAATTGATCAAGCAGTATCAGGCAAGAACGTATGGCCACGATCTCGTTGAACTAACGTCTGTCCCTTGGATTTTGATTAACAACGTCAGCCTTGAGGGGATTCAAACTTTTCAAGAAGATTTAAGCGCCGCAATTAATGAATGGTATGTGCCTGCGGACGATGACATGAAAGTCTTGTAAAACGTTTCCACTTTGATCGCATATTGAAGAAAATCTTTTGGCACATTTTGCAATGAATACATAAATAATTTGCAAGGCTTAATTCAAAAGATGTTCGCGAACATCTTCGAACATGTTCGTAATGTTCTTTTGCTTTAAAAATAATATTTTTTTTAATTATTTGTCCTCGGAACGTTTTCTTCCCAAAATTATCGTTAATTCAACAATATTCAACATCAAATCGGCAGTTCGGTGATAAGAAATCAACATAAAAGAGAGCCGAACTTTATACACATGAGCAATATTGCGTCAAGATACCTTTTTAATGAAGCTGTGTCTTTCTAAGGCGCTTTAGAATATAAAAATAATCTAAAAACCAAACAATTTATATTACTAATTTGTATCATTTTCAATTTGTCGATTCGATAACCTCGTATTTAATTATCATGCTTACTTTAGATAAACCAAAATGCTAAAGCTTCTGATATTTCTGGGGCTCCTAGCTTTAGGGCACTCCTCGAATATCGATTGCGGCAGAGTCCCACCATCGCTTTGGTGTCAAAATAAGGACCTTGCCGCTCAGTGTAACGTGGCTCAACAGTGCAATGAATATACGACCAAGAGTAAAGGCCAGAAACTTCAACTGACCCTCCTTTACGAATCGTTGTGTCCGTATTGCGAGAGGTTTATTGTTGGAAGTTTTTATACCGATATTTACCTAAAGTATGCGGATAAGGTGGACTTTGAGCTGGTCCCTTATGGAAATGCCAAGATAGGAAAGGTAAGAAACTTTGGGAAGTTCATTTCTATGAAGAAAGTCGCTAGGGCCCGAGGCCATAAATTACGAAAAACGAGATTGCGATTTTTGATCAAGACCTGACATAAAATTAGATCTATTTTAATAGATCATATTTTCTTTAAATTAATTTCATTTTTGTTTTCAGGACGGCCAAGTTCTTTGCCAACACGGCGCTCCCGAATGCGCCGGGAACAAGTACGAAGCCTGTGTTATCCACTATTTCGAAGACCCCATTCCTTTCGTCAGATGTCTTGAACAGCAACTTCCTCAAACAGAAATTGTAAAAGCTGCAACCAAATGCTACGCAACGCTCAAAACTTCCTCAGATCTTGTTGCTAGAGTAACGTAAGTCGGTTGAAATACTTTTAAAATGGCATCTTAGCACTTGCTACAACACTGATTTGGCTGATCAATTGCACAAAGCGCACGGCGCCAGAACTGATGCAATTGGACCCGAAAAGAAGTACGGAGTCCCATGGCTGTTGTTCAATAATGTTAGTTTGGGAAGTGCTCAGAAATACCGCGAATCATTTGAATACGCAATCGATGATTGGTACATCCCGAACGAAAAGGACGCAGAGTTGGTGTCTGAGATTGTAAAAAAGACTTCGGAACTGAAGCTTTGCAGAGACCAAAACTGAACTGACCCAATATGAATTGCTTGTAGGTTTGTAATAAACAGAACGAATCACAGAGCAATCAGTACATCGTAAAGTAATGTTTCCACACGACAAAATTCATTTTTCCCACGCGTAATTTTCGAGGATAAGGGTGAAAATTCCCGCAAAACCGAAATTTTGCGCATTTCTTGCGCGACAGCATGCAAAACCAGGAGATTTGGCTAGATGAAAAAAGTTTTTCGACCAGATCTCTGCGAGTTCTGGATAGAAAAATTCAAGTCCCATCGTAAGTTGAGCCATGTTCACCAAATCTGAAGCACAATTTCAAAAAAAAAACATTTTTATTTTTATTATTATCTTTTTTCCTTCACTGTGGCTTGAATATTCAAATTCAATTACAATCATGTGTATATGTGGAGAGGATTCTGCGAGAAGATTCGAATAAATATCAACAAGAAATGATGACCCAGTTTTAGTCAGATGATGACTTGAGTATTATGAAATAAGGTAGATTGGTTGCAAATACTAATTAAAATCAAAATAAAAATATTTTAAATGCCCTAGAATAGGAAATGGAGAAAGTTAAAAGTTACTGTAACAAAAATAAGCTCATTTCACTAAAGTCGAAAAAGAAAATTCGAGGTCAGAACAGTGTGACTCATGAGTAATATAATATCAGTCTGTCGGGAAAATAATAAGCACTCGTCGCAGCAAAATTTCGCGTCTCGCCGCAGTTGCGCGCAAAATTCCCAAGCGCCGCGACGCGGTGACGGGCGATTCCAAGTTGCGACGTGTGCCCATTATTTTCCCGACAGACTGATAGAAACCGATAAAAATACAAAAAAAAGAATCAAAAATTACCGGTCAAAATGCGAATAAAATTAAAAGAAATATAAAGAAACGTTGAAAGACTTGAAAAAATGATAAATATTGCCTTTGGATCCCTATAAATTTTCCTGAGTTCAACATTATATACACCATGACAAAATTCCTTCCATTTTGGCCTCTATTTAATCTTCTGAAGCCGAATCCGAAGTGTAGGCTTCATAAGGTTTCCTTCTCATTAACGGAGAGGTATCTTCTCCCTGATCATTAGGGGCTCTCGACCTCGGAGATCGATGACCAATCGGGGTACTGTGCATTACACTGTTCTGGCCAGGCATCATGGCCATTTTTGTGACATGGGGAGCGGGTGAGGGGACCATTGGGTTTCCAAATTGATTTACTCCGTCTAAGGAGCCCTTCACAAATCCGTTATTCATTCCTTGGCCAGACTGGCCCGAGGATCCGCCGGAATGGACTGAACTGGCACGAGCTGTCCCATAGGCCGCATGCCCTAAGGCGGACATGACTTGGAGACGTTGATGGAGCTCTCGGAAGGTGGGACGACGTTCTTGGATGGCATTACAACATTCGACAATCAACCTAAAACAATAGAAATTAATTTTAAAATTCCCAAAATAAAAAAACGGTCGATCTTTGATTTCTTTAAAATTTTGCACACATTTTCCAAGCGGTCCCAATTCCTTACCCATAAATTTTGGTGGGACATCCGGGTGGGCATTGCAACACATCTCGGTATGTAATCTTCTCGATAACTTCTTGATCACTTTGATGTCCATAAGGTTGTTGCGCAAACGTGTAAATCTCCCATAACGTCACTCCGAACGAGTACACATCCGTCTTTTCATTTCCAATTTCAAAGGCTTCCTTGGCCATCCACCGGATCGGGAGTTTTGCCTGGTTATTCATGATGACATAGTCGTGATCATATTGTTGTTGATACTTGGCAAAGTCCGCAATCTTGACGACCATTTGATTGGCGACTAGGCAGTTTCTGGCTGCCAGATCTCGATGAACAAAGCCTTGGCTTGCCAGATATTCCATGCCTCCGGCAATATGAGCCGCGATCTTACACATGTCCTCGTAATTGCGGCAGCGCTCTTCTTCTGATCTGAAATTGGAAAAATATTGATTAGATGAAATCCAGTTTTCCGGATTAACTATCAAATAACATAGTATACAAGAATTTTTTTTAACTTGCAAGAAAATCTGAACCTACTCATTTCCCCTTGGTTCTCTCAGCTTCAGATATTGAACCAAATTTCCATTCACATCGTAATCGAAAACCGCACCCATTCTCGTATTCTGCTCAATGTATGTCACACCCAGCATTCGTATCACATTTATATGTTCGAACATGGCTAATCCGCGGATCTCTTCTCGGAAAGTTTCAATTTCCAACTGGGATGAGCCCAATTGAAGCATCCGAATTGCGACTTTTATCGTTTTTGCAGTGTGATCAAAGCCCTTTGGTGGTGTGTATTCTCCTTGATATATCACTTCTCGACTGTCCTCACCAATCTTATTTTCAATCGTGATCTATAAAATTGGATGAATAAAAAAAATTCATATTTTTGGATTTTTTTCATTTTACATTTCCACTTGTTAACAAAAAAATCATAACGTATTTTACAAAACCTAGAGCACCATTTGCTGTAAAATTCACTCAATTTACCCCTATTTCATCTTAAACCTCTCAAAAACAAATTCATCGTATAAAATGCCCCCTTCCCTCAAATTCCAAAAAATCCTATCGTTCGACGAATTCAAATTTATTTTTCTACAATACTAACTATATATTATCGTATATACACACAGATTTTTATTATATTATATCCTTATCAACTTCATTACCTGATTTTCGTTGATAATGGAGATGGATTGTTCTGAGGGATCGGTTGAAGTGTGAGGGCTGTACAATTGCATGTGAGAGGCTGCTTGTGCGGTCGCGTACGGATGCGATCCAATCGAATGAATTGCGGATCCAGGGGCGGCGTGACGAGGATGAAGAAGGGAATTCATTTCATAATTCGGTTGGGCCATCATCATCGGCGGTGGGGGTTGGCCTCGATTGTAATATTGGGCGTTGACGGCCGAGTTGGCAATCGACGAGCCTCCATTCATGCTCTGTACAAAGTAGCCGTTCTTATTGAGCATCGACGAGGTCACGGTGCTATGGCCTCCAGTGGTTGTTGCCGAGGTCGACGCCGAAGATTTGGTCTTCTTTTTTCGGCAGAAGCAAGCACAACATAGACAGAAGAAGATGGCGAATAAAACCGCTCCGAACGAAGCGGCTGAGATCAATTGAGTTTGTGGGCTGAAGCCTTGCCAGGTCCGTGACATGTCATCGATGAAGCCGGAGCCAATTTCCGGAGCCGAGTCTGAGAATTCCGGGTAAAAGTTGGGTGGGCATTTCTTGACATCACACGGCTCTGGTAGTCCAGTTTGAGCCGCATAGCACCATGGTTGGCTGATGGGTCCGCCCGGATTTCTGCAGTGATTTCCCGCATTCCTCAGGCGTTTATTGGCGGTGGGATGGAACTCGGACGAAGGGCTGTCCCTCCATGGGAGACAGACTTTGCCGCTGACTGTTGTGGCTGCATTTCCTTCGTATTTTCGGCCACTATCCACATAACACCAATGGCTGAATTTCCCGGCCGATGGATCCGTTTCAGGATTGGATTCGACTGGAGATTTGGGGAGACCACCTGAGGGGGTTGGATTAAGGACTCGGATGCAATGAGAGGCGTCCGGAGAGATCGTGTCACATCGAGGTAGAAGGGATTTGGGGCCATCTCCGATTAGTTCGTGTTGAGCGGCCATGGCGAACTCTTTGGGGCAAACGGCGGACTGAAAATGGAAGATTACACGTTTTAGGTAATAAAATTTTAAAAAATCTTCCAAACATTGCAAAAAAATCAACAAACTGCTTCCCCATCCCTCTTACACCACTATCTTTTCATCTGAAATTTCAAATTCTCACCTGTAGTTGATCGCAATCCGGTCTACACAACGAAACCACATTTTCCACCGCTCCATACGAACTCGAGCTCTGATCACAGACTTTATATCGATGATAACACGCGACGGCGTGTGAGTATTTCTTGCACTGCTCACTGACATCAGGCATCTTGTGAATGAACATCATAGCCGCGGAGATATGATGATCCACATCGTATATCTCGTCTCTATTCTCTGTTGTAATCATAATATATCGACCACTCAGAAAGTTGGAGCATGCCCTTCCCATATACGGAACACATTGGCCTTTGGTGAGGGTGCGACCATCCAGCCATCGTTCGTTGGCCATTTCTTGCATGGGTGCGTAGCCATGGCCGCCGGCGGCATCGGGGACCTTAAACATATCGTCAAAGTTGTCGCCGGCCCGTTGATTCTCGTCAAAATAATCGCCGTACTCCTCGTCGAATTCAATGTTCTTGTGCTTATTCACTGACGTCGAGGGTTTCGGCTTCGCATTCGGGGGAGCGGTGTTCACCTGAAATTTTTTTTATGAATTCAGGTAAAAAAGGAACTCAAGTTGCTTTAAAATCATCCTAAAACTATGGAAAGAGCAATAAAATGTCGATCAAATTCCAAAAATCAACAAAAAATACCAAAATTTATATTATCCATCAGAAGAATTATGCAAAAAAAGATAAAAGTAATCCAATAAGTTGCCAAACACGACTCTTAGAGTAAAAAGGAACCTAACACTAATCAATAAGAAACAGTAAAATTTATATTATCCCTAACAAAAATTATTTTAACCATGACCTAAACAACCTTACCGAATTCTTTTTATGATCCCTTCTGACCATTCTCAACACTCTCACACCTCTAAATACCAAATAAGCTTGTAATCTGTTCACAATAACTCCCAACACTCCTCACCAATCTTATCCATGTAATTTCACCTCGAGAGAACTTGCAAAACAATCCAAAAAACAGACAAAATTTCCTCAACAATCAGTCTTATCAACTTAAAAATGATCTAACATTACCTTAGAGAGCATTCCGTTGACATATTTCTCATAAAGAAGCTATCAATACCTGTCAGCGAGCTTTAAAACGGGGGTTTACGGGAGTTGCGCAACCGTCGAATACTCGAGGTCAAGTTACCAGTGGCTAACAGAAGGGGAGTTTATATGGGAAGGGACAAGCTGTTCAACAATTTACGGACAATTCCAATTGATTTTTAACTTGATACCGGAAAAAGTTATATTCTACCACCCAAATAGCCCATCATTTTCTCTATTATCACCCAATTTTCCCCAGTAAACATTGAAAATTAGCCTCTAAAACCACTTAACGACCTGGCTTAAACGCTCTGATCGTTCTCAACCCGAGTTCTAATCCCCTCTCGGCGATAGGCATTCAATTTTCTCGGCCCGCCATAAATCCATCGCCAAGACAAAACGCTTATTTATGGAGGTCCGAGAAAAGTGCGAGTTCAGTGAAAACATAGACTCCGTTGAAACTTGGCCTAAGGGGGTTTGGAAATCAATAAGAATTCGATTAAATTGGGGGTTTCACGCCTATTGCAATCGTTGCTTGAATCGAATTTGCATTTTTCGTCATCAAAGTTAAAATAGGCCAATTTAAGTGCGCCAAAATTTCTCCCCAAGGCTTTTGTTAACATAATTTAATAATGAGGGGGATACGAAACAAATTAGACTACTTTCTTTTTTATTTAAACCCCCAAAATGACTTTACTTTACCCAAACCCCAGCCAAACGCCTCAGAAGTTTTGAAATCCCGTGGAATTCCTTTTTCCCGCTGCCCTCGTCTTTCCAATTTGGACAATCTGGTGTGAGTGTTGTCCCAGGGTCACCCCAAATCAATTGCGGAATTCAACTGGGAGCCCGCACCAAGGGGTGGGCGGCTTCTTTTCGGGAATGACCGCTGCTTTGTTTTTTCGTTGGCCCTAATCCTTCAGCGGTGCCAATTCCCTTTTGCGGCTCATTTCAATTCATTTGGCGGGATGGGCCCAATGAGAATGAGATTAGGCAAACTCGGGATGGATTTTGAGCTCATGGCCTGTGGGAACGGGCGGTTATGAAAGTTACAAAGGGCCGCGGGCAAGTTGGATCAAGGATAATCTCAAAGAATCTATTACGGATAGATTTTTAGACCTTACCAATAATCCATGCCTCTAATAGACGCCACAAAGACCTGTTTCTCAATAGGAATCAATATTATACTTGGCAAGCATGCCGGCTTACCGAAAAAAACCTTTCCAAATCAAAGACCATTCAATAAAGTTTTCAAATTTCAAAGGTCTGTACATAAATACTTAAATCCAGTTCCTGTAACTTCAATCTTTCACTAGGCCAAATTACCCCTCAAAAGTCTGGCCATAATCCAAAAAGTCCAAGTCAAATCGCCGGCAAACCGGAATGATCGCGCGACATTTGGCAGTTTATTTCTTCGCAAATCTGTCAGGAAAGGAGAAAGGGCGGAGGAAATGCGGCTTGGCCAATTCAGATCGGGCCAAACATGGAGAATAAAACTGCTTTTCCATTCGAATTCATTGGGAAAACCCCCAAATTCAAAACAAACAAAACCTTGAATTCGGATCAAAAATGGTAAAACTCTTCCGAAAATCAAAAGAATCATCAGAAAATCGGCGAATTGTTCTAATTACCACACACGGAATTAGTTTGGCCAGGAAATTCGAATCGTTTTTGTGTCATTGTTTTAGACTTTTTTGAGGAAAACGAAGCGCGGATCGACGTTTATACAAAATAAATTGTGCGCAACTTGTGTGGTCTCTATTATTTTTCAAATTCCTTCCGATTTCGGCCGTCTCGGAGCCAAATTACAGTCCGAAATTGGACAAAATGACCTTAAACTAGTCCAAAAATCTACTATACGGTCGGAAACAACGTTTTCCAAAGACTTTAGCCCTGCATTAGACCAAAATTTTTAGAAAACTTTCATTCCGACCCTTTAATACACTTCTTTACGTATACCCAACAAAAAACGCGCTCAAATCATGTTTTTTCCTCCAAAATTATGTAAATTCCCTTCGAATCCCCCCATTTTTGCCCATTTATCCAACAACAGCATTCTCTGCGAAACGAACAAACGCCGGGAAGAATGAGCCCATAGACAATATATGATCCGAGTGTGCAAAAACTGACTAAAGAGTGAAATGAAACTCATTAAAAATTCAGAGAAAGATTGAAGGCGCTCAAATCCTCGGCCATTTATTCCCAAAAGCTCCAAAAATATCATAAAAAACTTGTATTGTTCTTATCCATGAATATTTTCGTTGAAATTACTGCAATAAAAGGTGGTTCTAGAACTGTAATAAGTGATTCTAAGGCCAGAAAACCCTGAGTCAGTACAAAAAGAAGCCCATGATCAGCGATATCATGTGTTCGTTTTATGAGCGTGGGAAAAACGGGCAAAAGTACATTAAAATCGCGCTAAAAATAGATAAGACACAATGAAAATTATAGATTTCCAAAAGAGAAAACTCAGCTGGAGGACCTTTATTCAGCATGAGATGAAACTATTCTAATCTGTCAATCTAGACGCTTTATCAACTTTAAAGAGGCCGTCGTAAATTTGCGATAACATGACCTCAAACGGGAAAGAATTTACAATACTCGAGACCACCCAAATTTATTCCGAAAGTGTTTTCGCAGCGTTTTTCGACCGTTTTCGAGGCTTCTTTCGAGGCGACCAACCCGCAAATGAGCCACCATCTGGTTCTGATCAGTGGCGATTAAAATTTTTTGGACGCCTCTCTTTAATCGGCTAATACTTCTTGGATCGCAAGTCAGCAAAAGCTCCGATTTGCATATTTGGACCGTTTACAGTCACTTTAATACAAAAAAAAAATACCTAAAATAATATAAAAAAACTCTGTTATTTTAGGTACTTCAGCCCCTTTCACCATTTGTAATACACTAAAAGTTTCCAACCCCCTTTTTCAACCCAGAGAAACCTCATTTATTTCCCTGTCCATTTTCGATTACAACCGAAGATCTTTTCAAAGCGCAAGACATAATTAAAAATCGCAGTTGGGCCACAGCCCGGGCCGCGCGCCCCTCATTCCTCATATCGGCTGTCAGTGGATCGCCCCAAAATCTTCGGTGCTCATCCATTTCGAAAACAGAAGAATGGGGAAAGAAAGCGGATGGGATAAAGCGAGTCATTGGCTGGGTAATGCTTTGCTTTGACAATTACTCTTTAATTGACAAGATGAGATGTCTACAGGAGAGTGATTACAGTACTTTAAGACTTGAAGAGTCCTTGAAAGTAAATATAAACATGAATTTTGCTATTACTTTTGCGTCGACAAATTTGTAAAATTTTGACCAATTCTTACACTAGGTAGAAATCGCTGTAGAAGGCGCTAAATAATCATAAAAATTAGGCTGCAGAAACCTTTAAAGAGCATACTGCCCGTATTAAATTAATTTACAGATTCGTTCTTTTAAAAATAAAAATTTTTAATATTAGAGTAGACTAAAAGTGAACTCATAAGCCTCCAATCAATCAATGTCCTCAAAACATCTTGATCCTTACTAACTCGCTTTTAAACAGCCAACCAACTAAGGTGCATATCATAACTGATATTACACTAGACAAAAATGGTTCTCAATAACTCATAACCCGAGACAAGACCTTCTAAAGGTCAAACCACGAGATGATCAGACTTTTTTAGCTCTGAAAGCATCACTTGCAGCCGTATCGCAACATTCTTATTACCACTTATTTTTACAACTTTCCCATAAAATAAAAGGGTAGTTCACAAATCAGCCGAACTCCATTCTTCCAACAAAAAAAAGTGGAGGATGGGAGTTTCCATTCGTCCCCGACGACCTCACGGCACTCACTCACTGTCCGAGCAGCGAAAGCGTCGATTGATAAATGAAGCGCCCCATCAATTTTTCTTCGCCTTCGTTTTTTCGAATAGTTTTTCTTCCAAGTGGACGCTCAGCACACTATCAATGGCTAATTTATTTGCCTCACCTAAGGGCAATTTACGCTTATCAGCGATGGAAATCGTAAAAAAATTAGGGTGTGATCGGAAGGCTGAATTCATTAAAAAATCGGGGGCTAAGCAGGGTTTTAATTATAAAAATGCCTGAGGGCAAAAAGAAACAGCTCGGTTAAGTGTTATAGGCAGGATCGGGGAAAAACAATCGCAAAATTACAAAATCTGGGCTTTTTTTGGCGGAAATTCCCAGTTTCTGTTCAGTATAATATCCAAGGACTATTTTTGGTCATAAAATCTAATTATTTTTGTTCAAAACGATTTTCAAACCCTTTTGAAGGCCTTAATCAAGCATAATAAACCCATTTTTAGAAAGAAAATGGGTTCAAACGTTCAAAATATTCCTTTTTCGATTCAAACCCAAGTGTAATATCCGAGATGTTATTTTTTGCATGAAAAACCAGTGAATATACCAGTCATAAATAACATCCTCTCTTTCTGCAATTAAAACTTCCAAATTACTCATAAAACACCTAAAACTTCCGCCAACCCCACTAAAATCGTAAAATCCGCCAAAATCCTTGATCAATTCAATAAATTTTCTGGCCATAAAACCCGAGCCGAACATGCTCTAGTACAAATCAAGGCAATTCCCCGGCCCGGAGCCCTCCAAAAAACAGCTGTACGACCTTTGACCACAAAGTTTGGAACGAGGAAAAAATTGAGCCGCGGAGAAGAGGAACTGCCCTCCGGGGAACGGTCTGGAAAAGGACATTGTCTTTCGAAACGCGTCCGAATTTAGACAAACACGCGGCGGATTTGGCTACATGTGATTATTGATGGTAAAACGGCGGAGATAAGGGACCGAGCACTCGGAAACGGGAGGCAAAATGTCAAAACCACATGCCTTTTATTTTAAACAAAGCATATTAGCCGACTAACGGCATGCATAATTCCGCAAAATAACAGATTTCTGCGATCGATAATATAATTTGTCTCTACAAAGCCGCAAAAATCAAATCGAAAGGGCAACTTACCCTCAAAACTGATGTGGTATTTACAGATCCGGCGCTGTTGCTGGCTGTGCATTGATAGTAGCCACTGTCGAGAACATCCAGATCAGTTATGACCAGTTTGGACCAGAATTCGCGGTTTCGAACCTTCACTTTTCGACTTTTCTCAATCGGAGCGTGGTTTTTCAGCCATCTAAAATAATTCAGAGTCAAAATAACTGTTCAGGCCTTGCAAGAATTCTGAAGCCAGAAAAGAAAAAAAATTTGCAAAAATCTAAAATTTCAAGAAAATCTGTCATTGTGACTTCTGTTAGAAGTAAACTACTTTGTTGTAAACAAAGGAAAATAGATTTAAAAACTATAGAAAGCTTTCTAACGTCCAACTATCTGATTTTTGTATTGCCCTAGAGGATTAAATCTCGCTGCGATGACGGATTTTTTGGAATTCCTTTAATTTCCCAAAATTCCGCAAAATTACGGTCAAACTTGAACTTACGTGAAAGTTAGAGGTTGTGGTGACCCTACAGCTTCGCATTTCAGCCTCACTTCACCTCCAGTGTGCCTTGTGACATTGGGGAGATTGGAATTTAGTCGAATATATGGACGTTTCCCTGTTCCATCGTCCATTCTGAAAAGGAATTGGTTATTGTTTGGTAATATAGGCTATATGAGGTGTAAAAATGAACGTTTATTGAGATTTTTCAAAACTTTTTTCAAATTTTCAAAATATTTTTTAGTATAATATAAGCCATAAACAATGTTTATGAAGAGGACGGTTGGCTCGGGAAATGAAGGAAATAAATAAACAAACGGTTTTAGATACGACAAAGAAATTTGACATAAAAAAATTTTTAATTATGACTTAGTAAAATACAATTTTCACTCAAAGAACATCAAAAATTCGATGATTTCCCCAGATTTTTATATGAAATGGCATTCATGGACGGATAAACAGGACTAGAAACGGTCTTTAGCCTGAGGAAAAGACTGAATTCTGTCAAAATTCCTGATTAAATTAAGAATATTCGCAAAAAAGGCTTTTAATGTCAAAAATATTTGGAAAAACGGAGAAATTCTTACTCTTTCTGGTTGAAAAGTAATTTTGCCTCAAGGCATTTTGAGAAATTAGGTTAGTAACATAGTCGAACTCCGAAAACTCGAACTTTTGAGGACTTTTTGACTAAAATAAGGCGAAATAATCGGAAAAATTGCAATTTTTGCATCCAAAATGTAATTTAGGAATTGGAAATTTTTCGAATCCCAAAATTAAAGCCTGAAAGAGAAGCCAAATCCATTAAATTTCAAAGAAATTTGAAAGCCGAGCCCTCTTTAAATAAACATTAAGGTCTTGCGCAACCCCATAAACTCCATCGGAATATCATTTTTATAAACCCAATGAAAAGAAAACGTTCTCAAGTGCTGGACATTCAAGTGCACTCAACGATGGGCGTTTAGGTATGTTCGGCGATATAGGTAAAGGTACGAAGGGTTAGAGGTCATTTCAAATTTTTTTTGCGAATTTTCGGTAGAAAAACGAGAAAAATGTATACAGATGATTTTTGCGAAATTTTGAGTTTTCGCTTCGCAACTCCTTGCAAAAATCATCAAAGTTTCAAAAGCTTTTTTTCGACTTTTTGGCACTTTATGCATCCTTCAAGCGCACCTTCTCACAAAAGCGACGGAAAAAGTGAATGCGGTGCCAAAAAGGTGCAGCGGATTATCCGGAGCGTTTTGGGAGGAAATCTAGGTCCACATTCAGTCCATATAAGGCTTTTATACAAACACAGAATCATGTTTGAACAAATGAGACCTTTTGAAAAAAAGTCATATTAGTCTAGACGATCAGCTAGCTCAAAATTATAAAGTGACATGTCTACTACAATATTAGCTATTTACCTTCCAAAAAAATTGGAATTATTCGTCACCACCGCTTTAAAATCGCGAGGAAGTGGAGGAAATTTGAGGTCTTATCAATAGTTTCGATATTTTTTCGCCTTAATCCGCATATCAAAAACTAAAAGCAGATTTGAGTGCCTCGGTCTAATAACATTGGGGATTAAAATTCGACCTTGATTCATTTAAACCCCCAGATTTACATCACTGCTGATAAAATCAACTAATATTAATTTTGCACCGAAAATTTGCATATTAAAAAACTTAATTGCGCTGTAATTAGCCTCTTCTCTCGAGTGAATGTAGATTCTTCTTCCAGGATTATCCCAGAGAAACTCTTAACCCAATTTGGCCCTCGATACCGTAATTAGGGTACCCTATAGAAAAGTGGGTCAAAAAACAAAAAAAGGGGAAATTATGGAGAGTTGAATAATAGACCATGTATATTGGGGTTAAATTACAGGGTAATCTTACAGATAAAGGGCGACGGAAAAGGAAAGACTAGACAATGACTTTTTGGGATTTGATGGGGAGATCAGGACAAGCTAAACAGATGGCACGTTACGTAATTTAGTATGAGAATGGGCTTAATATGGACATTCAGGGGGTTAATACTGAATGCATAGCCAGATCTGCGCATGATACCACAATCAAAATCAGAATTACAAAAAGAATTACAAATCACTTTGAATCCGAAATTTTTGGTGTATGACATACGAAAATTTTCTAAAAATTACAGTACCCTTCCAAGCCCGCTTCCTCTCATAACAACCAATCGCAAGGCGGAAAAACTCATAAAATTTTTATTTACGACCTTCTCCTTCCGTTTCGCATAAACTTAATTAATAAAAGCGCTTTCTTTTCCCTGTCACTCTCCAAACATTAACGCTCTCTCGAATCTTACTACTAGTGAGGTTTTGCTATACCCGGCTTCGTATATATATGCTAGCGCCTTATTAAAACGAACAAAAAATAGTTTATTGGAATATCAGTTGATATCAACTATAATATTTTGATGTTTTGAGGCGTTGATTGGAAAAACAAGGAAACAGTGCTTATCAATCGAATTACTGTGAGATTATAGTAACTGTTTGCGTCATTGGAAAGATATGAGCAGTGATATAAGAGCTTATATTAGAGTAGGTCATTAGCTATCCGAATGGGGAAAAGTTGATCATTCTCACGTCAAATAGAAGCCTTGATATTATTCTTGCTTCAATATGAACAAGAGAGTACTGCTGTTACATTGCGGGCGATTTTTCATACCCTAGACAGCTCTATAATTCATAATAAGTCAAAAAATATAAGCCGTTCCCTGTGCTAATCTCCTTATTTCCCTAAATCGCAACTTCCGGCAACTTGCGCTACTTTTTCCCCACACAAATCATCATAAATCACCCCAAACATGATTGCGTCAAAAACAAACACTAACAACATTCGCTCATTATATTAATGGTCTCGGCGATAGCCCATAAATAACGCCGTTAACGAAAGTTCTCCCTTCTCTTCTGCTTCCCCCACCCCACTGCAGAGGGGTTGCAAAGAGAGCGAGGGGCCTTGGACGGCGCCAACTTGTCAAAAATTTTGCACACTGACATCTCAAAACCCCCCGAAAATCGGCGATATAGGAAAAATGAAGGGTGGAGTGATCAGTGGAAGGGAGGAGAGGGGAGAGAAAGAGAGAAAAAAGGGTTTATCGGAATAATAACCGGAATTTTGGACAGAGAACGGGTGATCAACGACATTTGAAAGGGAAAATGACTTTAATCTTCGTTGTGAAAGCGACGGAAGCGATGACAAATCATTCAGCGAGTTGTGAGATCAATGTCACTTTCAATCTGGTGGCCATCAAGTGTAATATCCAAAAAAATTATTTTTATTTTTGTTATCTAGAATAAAGACCGCTGGCTCTCGCACTCCCTAAATATTCTATTTTTGCTATTACTTGCCACCTCGGCTCCTCTCTTCCATCTGCATAATTATCATGCTCCAGTAAATGTCATTTGCATGGCCTGCGTAATATCGAGCTTCCTTTTTCGGTTGCTAATGCACTTAAAACTCCCTTCCAAATTATTTTTACCCGACATTATGCTGTTTCAAAAGTTGCGTAACTTTTGATTTTCGTATATGATAAAAAAGTAAGATTTTCAAATTTTTTGCAATATAGAAAAAGCATTAGGCAAAAGTTTCAAAAAATTTTTGCGATCTGTATAGCCTACTATAGCCTACATCAGCAAAATTCCAAGTAAATTGAAGGGTAATCACATTTGAGGTACCCTCCTCAAATTTCCCATTATACGGTAGCATAAATTATCTTGACAAAAAATCTCCGATTTTAATTTCACCCTCATCCTTTTCTCTGTGTTCTCTCGAATCTACAGAGTGTCTATGCGCCGGTCTCGATGTGTATTCGCAATTCTTTCTCTTCTTCGGAACACATATATTTCCTTTTGATGAAGAAATATGGACCTCTAACTGACCACCCCATAACTCATCTTAACCCCCTCCCGATTGTCGTTTAGTGTAAGAAAAGAGGAAAGGAAGAGTGACATTGTGTTCCGGAGAAGAAATATTGCCTAAGGGAGATTAAAATGAGAAGAGGAAAATTAGGGTAAAATTACGAGAAAATTGGATATTTAAAAAAATTAATGGGCTTTAATGAAAAGATTAGGCTTTTATCTACTATACAATTGAAGAATGTCTTGAAATAAGTCACAAAGGTTTATAAAAAATCCGTAAATTCCAACTTAATTTCAAAAGTTCTAAACAAAAGTCTCCTAAAAAAATGATTCAAGGCGTTTCCCTTAAAAGATTTACAAAATCCTACAAAAAATATTTTCCCCCAACAAAATAACATGACTTTTTGACAAGAAAAAAAGGATTCTATGTTTTTTGAGAGGTTCCAAACAAACTGTCAAATTTCCATCAAAAATCAAAAAAATTGACGAACTCCGCGTTAAGCCTTTTTTAGAAGGCCTTCGAGGGAAATTTGTAAAGAACTATTGGGGGTTTGGAACTTGGGAAAGCACAGGGATTTTAGGGTGTGTTATACTAGGTCATTAGATCAAGGGTGTGTTATACTAGGTCATTAGATCAAGGATGTGTTATACTAGGTCATTAGATCACGGCAGAACTTGGGAGGCCAATATCGAAAGACATTAGCGTCGTTGAAAAAGCGATGGCTGAAAGGCCCCAGAAGAAACAAAAAGCCGAATTTAGACTCTGCAAATTTTATTGATGACTAAAATACCGCCAAATTTCCTTCTGAAATCTCCAATATAACCTAATTAAGCCGCCGTTTGCACCCAATAAATCTTGGCCCAACACTCCATGACTCAAAATAATAAATTCCCCGAAAAGTCCGGCTCTTTTCTCACAAATCTAGTGACCGCTTTGAGTTTCCCTTTTTTGGAAAACCGAACTCCGTTCCGCACAGAGAATTGAAGCGAAATTGGGCCAATTCTGTTTCGGTTTACTCAGGACCATCTCAAATTTGTTTTCGGTCAAATAAAAGAGATGAGAGCCACAAAATTGCGGGCGGATCTGCAATTTGAAGAGGCGACTTTCAAAGACGCCGTGAATATTATAATATAAGTAAAATACGAACAATATATATAGACCTCATAATTTTCGAATATTTAAATGATGACTTTTTGAGTCAAAATTTAGAGCCATAATGTCATGTTACGGTAGAAATTTAAGAACTATTATAAGTCCCATTAACCCTGTAAAATTTATATTTTCCCATGCCGCGCCAAAAATCAACCAAAAAGAAAATCCCGCCAAAATGAGCTAAATGAAGATGAAGATCACCCGCTGACATCATTCCAATGTCAATTAAATATGGTTCAACAAAGTCGGAAATTTTATGTAAATTAAGCGACAAATATTCAAGAAAATTAAATCAAAATTTACATAAAATTCAAACACCGTATTTTAAAAAATTTCATTTGACCATTTTCAGCCATAGCCCTAAGTTTCCCTAAATTGCGCCTTCCAAAAATTCCCCAAGTCATTTATCGCGTGCAAATCCCCCTGCCCAAATGCCCACGAAGACTTCTTTGGTTGGCCATGCCACTCAAGTTGAGCCTAATTAAGCCGCCGACCGCTGACAGTCGCCGAATAATAAGAGTTGCGTCCACTAAATATTTACAAACTTTTGGAATATAAATAATTGGCACCCGGAAAGGGAAATATGAATTTCTAATTTTTTTGGAAACACAAATAGAGTTGGGAAGCGAGATATTTGCATAAAAGATAATAGAGCTCTCCAGGAAGAGAAGCAAAAATTTCCGAAACAAAATTCGATCAGCATGACCCACTTTTTTGGAGAGTTTCTAATTGAAGAAAAAAATTTGAGATTTAAAAAATTCGATAAAAAGTCGACTTAAAATTGTTGATAGCAAACGTTCTGTATACTAATACTACTCTGTGATCCATGGGCTTTTCATTGACAACATTCTTTGGCCTAATTCACTCAGAACTTCAAAGAAATTCCGCTTTGAACTTGTAATCATCATTAATATCGTTTAACTTCCCAGAATTGCAAAATAGCTAATACAATAGTCATAAAAAACGAATCAAACAAGTAACCAGACTAATAGCACCTATTCCTCAGCCCCTAATCATCGATTTCCCCTCCAATGCCCTAAAGCAGTTAATTATTGTAAATTAATTAACGGCCCATAAATTTGGCCTAATGTAAACCCAAACCCATAAAACAAAAAATAAATGGGCGAGGAGGGGCGAAAAAAGTTTTGTGAAGGCCGGCGATTTGCCCGGAGGGCCTGTCCGAATCCGATATTCCCTACTCTGTCTTCATCAAAAAACAACCAAGTTTATTCGCAATGATGAACTGGCCTTTTGGCCCGAAGGACCGGAGAGATTGAAACAATCTCCGGGATTTTATCTCAAAATCTCTGCAAGTTTTGGGATTACGGTAAATTTAAAATGTTGCATTATCCAAACAACACAGTTTTTTCTTTATTTGAGGAACACAAAGAGCGTAACTTTGATGATTTTTCCGAAGCTTTCAAATCGCTCAATGCAGAAACGGTTGGGACGCAAGACCTTGAAATTAAAAAAATCTCGAAAATTTTCCTCTGATCCTGCAAAAATTTTGGCAAACAAAAACAACAAATTTTCAAGCCGCGTTATGCAGAAATCTTTTAGTTCTGAAATCAAAACTTATTTTTGGTCAAACGGACTTTAGCCTCAAAAAGCGTTCAAATAAATTGAAAGAATTAAATTTTGGATCACCCAATTTCTCATTTCCGTCTCTTAGAAGCCGATTTGACATGTACTCCATCAATCGCCTCAGGGCTTGTCCCTTTGATATCTGGTGTTTGCAAAAAACGGCCAAAAATTAAGGGTTATGTACATGCAAATAGCGGATATAAGTCAATTCAGCATATAATTTAAATAGTCAAACTTTGTACAATAAGTGCTGTTTATAAATTAAAAGTTGTTAGATAACCAAATTTCCATTCTAAAACATCCTTGGCCCAAACCCAATGTTTATCTGATCAGAAATTGTAATTTGGGACATTTCTCGTGTCATTGTCGCCTCTTTTTCACCCCTCCCAAACTCAATTTTGTCCCGAGGGAGGATCGGCGGGGATTTGGCTTTGCGAAAATTTACTTTGAAATGTCGGAAAGTGACTTTTATATCATTTTAGGGGTCGTCAAATTATGCAAAAATATCAGATTATCGATTGAGAAAAGGGGTTGAAACTTTTTCAGATCAGAGCCTAATTGATTTAGTAAAATAAAATTTTAAATTTTTGGAATTAAAGATGTCATCATGACAATTTTTTTGAAAATTCTGAAAAAGTTTCACACAAATCATCATCGTTTTTAAGAATTTTTTAAAATGTTTTCTAGGCTACCCTTCCTTTGGGCAGACCGATTATCAGTGGTCGATATAGCTAGAATTTGAGGTCTTAATAGCCAGAAAGTGTTTAGGATTGTAAAACTTCGTTATCCAAAAGGTCAAAGTTGGTAACGTACGCCTTGAATCGCTAACAAAGTCGTTGCAAGTAAATGCTGCCAGACGGCTTTAAGTTAAGATAGACGGCTGGAATGGTTGCCAAAAGTGTCTTCAAAATGAGTAGAAATGGGAGCCATTCGGCATATAACGCTATCTGCGAGATAAAAACAGCAGTCAGGACTCGTAGAACGTTTTGGGTTGCTATTCCAACTCCTTTTCTAGCTATCCAGGCTTATTTATTACTGTTATTACCGTTTGTCAAGCGGTCAAATACACTTGAGAGGCATTCTAAATCATTTTCTAGCAATTCAAACCCGTCTAATAGCAGCTACAGAAATTCGAGCTGCCCCAAATGAAATCTGCCCCAAACAAAAGGTTGCGGTTTTCTATTGTAGAATTGTACTCATTGCAACTTACGTAGTATTGTAATCCCCATAGACGACATCATAATCGCCAGCGGGCTCGATGAACAGATCATCGTCCAGGGGCATGCTAATGGGGCGGGTCCGGTTCCGATCCTTTTTCCGATGCTTTCGTCGGCCGTTGTTCTTCTTTTTTTTGTTATTCAAATTCGATTTTCTCGGTTTGGTGGGTACAATTATATCACTGGCCACTTGCGGAGGCCTGTTTTTGGAGAAATCTTGATCAAATTTGACGGTTTGAGGAATCGAGGAGGGGTGATTTTGAGTGTGGAAGGATCCTGAAAGGGTAACTCATCAGTGGATACAAGAAAATTGTCAACAATCATGCAAAAAAGTCGGAAAATCATCATCTTTCTGCAAAAAAACGTTATTTTTCGATTTTTAGTTTAAAAATTTCAGATTCCGGAGTAAGTCCGGAGTATTAAAGCAATAGTTAAAATTTTCAGACATTGATAGCCCTATTTAAAGTAAATAAACAAAATTTAAAGAAAAACGAAGGCTCAGAATTGGCAAAATCTGACAATTTGTCACCAGATGCCAAGAACAACATAAAAGTTGCTTTTCAAATATTTTTTACATTCAACTTCCTCTGAAAACATGCAAAACAAACAAAACACAACATAACATACTCGAAATCTCTATGATATCAAATCCCGGCCATATCGAAAATAGCTAAAAACTCCATTCCCCATTCCCACCTCCATCATCGCCGGAAATGTCCCGCAAATGTCGGTATTCCCAAAAAAACAAGGCCATCCCCTTGTTTCATATTATTTTCGGTATTCTTTATTCCATTATGTCCTTATATCTGCGCATCCACCGATAATGAAGGTATTTAGCGCCTTTTATAACGGATATGACAAATGGTAAAAGGGAAAAGACAAAAGAAAGGAAGCGGTATTCGAATTGAGGTCAAAAGCAGATTCGCTCAAATTTGGGGAATATGGGGACGGAGATATTGAAAAATAAAGCTGGGAAAGGATTTGTTTGTTGCCTATTTAGTAGACAGAATAAATTTTCAGAAAACCTCGTAGTCGTAAATAGATTCTTTTGTAATAATTTTTGAGAAAAACAACATCTACGTCAAGAACACTATAGAATTCATTTTGTAAAATACGTAACTTATAATACAAAAACTAAAAAAAAGTTTTTCCAGATGGTCCTCAAATAGCTCTAAAAACTTTCATCCCCCCTCCCCTCGTAACATCAAATCTAAATTCCCCTTTTACATCTGCTAGTGCTAGGATAAGAAAAGAACACACAAAAAATGAAATTTAATCAAAAAGTGCCGTGAAACCTCCCTTAAAACACGAACAAAAAAGCGGCTTCATGCCGAGAAATAAATAAATAGTACGAGGATAAGGCAAGGAAACGTCGTATTTACATAACATTAATTGAATGGCCTAGTTAATTGAGGGGGAATGATGACCAAGAAAGCTGAATTTACTAAAACAAAGCAAAATCTTTGTTTAAATTCAGTTTTGAGTAGAAAAGTGAAAAAATGGCGATGATTTAGACAGTAATTCATAGAAATAAGGGATGTTTTGGTGGTCACTCTCCATTTTCGCGGGTTTCTCGCTAATGACCTCCTTGTTTTTTCTCCGGCTTACCCTCAAGAGCAAGATGATGAGGCTATTCAGTTGGATGAACATATAATACTAATCCTCTACTCATTGCAAGGTCGGGGAAATGAGTTAATCCGAGGTCAGTCGAAATTTTTTGGAACTGATTTTTAATCCAATTTTGTATCAACAAATAATTTTTTAGAGGTGGTCAACAGATCTGCATGACAAATGACAAAAGCGTACGGAGCTTCAAAATTTAATGATCCTTTATTTCTAGCGTTATTTGAAAAGATCAATCAAAAAAATATTTTTCGTCTGGCCCACTCTCCTTATTTTCGTTGCTCTCTTGCAAAAAAATTTTCAATATAAAAGAATAACCGAATATTGTGGATCTCAATCAATTATTAGGTACCAAAAAGATTGGGGTTTCAGATTGTTATTTGCCAAACAGATATAACCCTTTCAAAAATGTCGTACTTTACTTCCAGCTATCTGTTATTAGCATTTCCTCGCACCTCAGAACATCCTTTTCTTTTTTCACATAAAAATTAGCCTCTGAAAATTAGTGATCAAACAAGCTCATTATTACGCGAAACCCCTAGAGTGCCGAATGTTACGTAATGGAATAATGGAAGGCGGATTATGCGGGCAAGAGAGGATGAGAAGAACGGAAAAAAGAGATGAATCAAACATGCAACAATAGGCTTTGTGATAAAAGCAAGGATTTAAATTGTAAAATACGTTTTGCCGTCTTCAGATATGACCGGAAAACAGTCAAAAATATTCATAAAAATCAAAAATTTCTTTATTTCGCCGATCAAAGACCGACTTCCTCTTTTTCCCACCGCTTTTAGTATCTTCCAACCCGCAACAGATTAAAAAATCACCTACAGTTCCACCAAAGTTCCCTTTCGAGAAGTATTCAGTCAATAACGTAACTGAAAACTATATATTCCGCTTTTGGCGAGGGCTCTTTCGCGGGTGTTCGTCTTGTGAAGACAGGGTTTTATCTTGGTCCGATTAATCCGATTATTATCCACTTTGACCGGACGGTTCCCCTCACATTTCGAGCGGTATTCCGGTTGAAGTTTGGCGAAGGAAAAGAGCGAAAACTGAGTGGACATTGTGTCAGTTTTACATAAAAGGAGTGAGTGGATTAAAAGGGGGATTTTATCAGTGTGAGAAAGGCTGAACGAGAATTAATTTACAGCGGATTTACTCAAGACGTGCATAGATCTACGGAACTACAAATAATCTTAACAAGGCCTAACACCAAGTGCATCAGAACGCATTTGGTGTTCTCTCACCGTCCTATTGCACCAACACACACACAACCTGTTCGTACTTCATAAATCAATTCAACATTCATGCTCTCCCAAAACCATCCCTCATAACGCCTGCGGACTCGAAGTTTGATATATAAAGATGAGTCAAAGTAGCCGTCCGAAAAGACTGGGCCTGTCCCCTCAGGTAAATTTGAAGAACTTTTCTCTTCCTTTTCTTGTCAACTGATCCTCAAAACGAAATCAAAAGAAAAGTCGGACCGAAAGAGGGTTGGCGATGAGGAGACGGCCACACAGAGATTAGAGGTTTGTTCAGCTCAAATGACATGCTTTTCAATCCATCATAATTACATCTCTCTTATAACCACTTTGTGGCTTTTCGAGGCCAAAGGCAATATTGATCGGAATGAAAAAGAAGGATCATATAAAATGATGACAAAAGATACCATACTTTACAGTTGACTTGAAGCCAGACTGATTGCCGGATGAGCCGTCTACAATGTAATAGATCGTACCCTTTGTATAAAACCTTACAAAACAATGAGCGCGGGACAATAAGTAACTACCGAATGTGACCTTGACGCTCGCCCACAAATCCCTCAAATTAGGTACGCAAATTATGGTTTTAGGCGAAGTTTTGGAGAAGGGACGTGGAAAGGACGGGCGAGTCTGTTTCAAGAAATTTTAACCAAATTCTTCTCGTCTGTTTCGTACGACTTTAACACTTGTCTCTTTCATTAGCGTCTGTAAACAAAGAACATGTCGGGAGGTAAACAGAGCTAAGATGGATGAGCTTAAATTTGCATAAAGCGAGAGGGAAGGAATTTGCATGGCTACGCCCTAAGGGAGTGGGGCAATTCTGAGGGAATGATGAAGCAATTGGGTTAACAATGAAGCTTCAATAACTGCAAAGATTGTAAAATACACATGGTTTAGGTTTTTTTGGTTTTAGGCATAAGTATCACCCCCCTATTAAAATAGAAAAAGTAAGTTTCATTTTAAAATACGTCACCAAATCTCTTTCGACCTCAAAAGTTGACCAAATTCAGATCCGTTCCTTCAAAATCCCCCTCAATAACTTGTCCACTCACTCATAAACCCTTTCCTAATCCTTCAGGTTATGCCCTGAAGAAATGTCCATTCTCGCGAGCTCTTAATCCTAATATTAAAATTGCGCACTTCCCCTCAGGCTCCTTCCTCAAAAAGCCTTCACCTTCCCCTCCAAAATTTGTTCGCGCATAAAAATTTCAGGATAAAAAGGCGGCGAGAAAACTTATGTTCCAAATTTGGGGACACAAAGTGGACACAAGAATAACGAATTAGCCTCAGGGAATCTGTGAGCGAAAAAAGCGACAAGTAACAAAGAAAGCGACAAGTGAGAGCGAATTTAAATGGTCAGGGAGCAAGTTGAAAGAAGTTTTGACAAAGGTGAATATGGGGGAGGACATTAATATTAGAGTGGTTAAAGTCATTTTGGAAATTGTTTTGAAGTAAACACTCCCGACATGGCTTAGATGTCAAATAAAAAAGAATATTCCATAGAATGGAGAAGTATGAATTAAAAATGAGTAAAGTACCTCTAAATTTCTATGTATTTTGCACACGTAGTCAAAATAGACGTTGTGTTAATTCATAATAAAAATAAAATATAATTTGCCACTGCAGTGGTAATATAGAACGATCTTTTTTTGAGAGAGTACGCAAACTGAGGAGACTCGGCCAGACGAGAAGCTTTTTTTACTGTAACTCTTTGACCCTCCTTTGGAATAAATTGATTGTTTGTAGAAGCATTGCTGGTTTCATGACTAAATTCCCTTACAAAGCAAAAAGTGCACACTTCTAAAAATGTTCAAGAAAGTTACATATATTTTAAATTAACATCAAATTTGAACAAGACCAAACCGTCAAACTTGGGCCACTTTCCCTGTAATTATAGGAGAACATCATAACTTTATAAATTGCTTCTGCCACCAAAATAACTCCCCGCTAACTCCGTTAGCCCCCAGAGAACGCCCGCGCATTAGAAACTGGGCCAAATGCCCTGCGGCCAAAAACTTGTTTGGGGTTGCGCATCCCCGGAGGTCGAAAATCGGCACGGTTAATTGGATTTGAAGTGTGTCTTTAAAAACGGCCAACTCTCGGCCAATTATGCGCGTGCGCAAAGACGGCCGAAAGGCGTTGAAAAGCGGCCGTTATGGGAGATTTGAAAATTCGCACAAAGAAACGGAAATCGGCCAATTCTACGGGGGAAATTTGTTATGAAATTTCGAAGGAAATATAAATTTTTAGGCAGGAAAACAGTATTATAATTCGATTATTTACTGAAATATAGAGGGAATAATATCGTTTTACACATCAAAAAGCTTCTTAAAATAAATTGATTTTACTTTTCGCGGGAAATCAAGACTTATTCAACCTTGTACGCTTCAATGGGCTTCAATTTGTCGACTTTAAAGTTTGAAAATCCACGAGAACGCGTTAAAAATCAGTCTAGACCAACTGGGAAAAGATTAAATCCAAAAAATTGAAAAAGCAAATCTGAACTTTTTTGGCGAATTTTTGATTAAAAATTCAAAAATTTTGCAAAGTCGCCGATGGCTCTTGTCAAAAAGTCTTTCTTTACCTGCGAATCCTCCGTTGGTCTTTCGTGTCGGCCGGTGGGGCCAATGCCGATCAAATTACCTTTCCCGGCCGCTCTTGAACCTAATTTTCCGCTTCAAAAACAAGTCAAAAATTTTAAAAGCAGGAAATATTCGAGAGACTCTTACGTCGGGGACGACAAATCCAGGTCAAATAACTTTAGCTGCCCTTAGGGCAATCGGAGGGTCAAAAAACTATAATAAAGTCTAAAAATTTCCATATTTGCATATTTTTTAAAATTATGCAAGTTTTAAAAATTTGCAAAAAATTTGTATAAATATCTCAATATGGCATCATTTTGAAGGCTATAAAAATTTTTAAATGTAATTTTTAAAATAGTTTTAGAAAATCCGAAAAAATTGCATTTTCCAATAAACAAATTGCATCAAACGCCCCACAAATCCCATTCAAATCCATGTTTCCTCCAAATCCCCTGCTGCGACCGACGCCAACATACCACAACATATTCTTTCGAGGAGCAAATAATTGGCCAACTCTCTTATTATGAAGATTGCGCAACAATTGGGATGTCAGAAAACAAAAAGGTCAGACATGTGTGGATAATTGGTAATTACTCAACATTGCCATGAATTCAAGGGCTGACAAAAGAAAAAACGGATAAATCAGAGTCCAATTATGTTATCCATGAGAAATTTGGTCAATTCAAACAAATTTTCAAAATGTTTTTTAGGTATTTTTGAAAAATTTTTTAAATTCAAAAATAACTTTTTCACAAAAATTTTTTGAAATTTTTTGCGTTAAAAAGAGCCAACAAAATCACGTTCTCTACACATATTTGCCAACTCTTGAGCGGACAAAAAGCTCATCAATTTAGCACTTCTTGGGCATTGTTTGGCGACAAGTTCTGGTTACAAAAGACCCATATCCGGAGTGCATTAGAAAAGAAAAGGTCATGTGTAGGTCAGCCAAAAATTGGCGTTACAAAAGGGCGTATATAATATTTAAAGGATTTTTACGTCAGAAAAAATAAAAAAATAAAATTTTTTAATTATTAAAAATGCGAAAATTGAAAAATATATTTCTCTGAACCAAAGAAATTTTTTAATTTGCTTAAAAAATTACAAATTTTGCTAATTGTTTTGAAAACTCACGAGTCTGATGTTCTTCAATGTTCTCGATGCCTCTGTTCCAATCTCTTGGATCAAATGTGTACCCTATGCTCTTCTCTCGATCCGCTTCAAATTCCAATACATCTTTCTCAAATTCTTTCAAGCCAGAGTACGAAACCATCTAAAAAACGAATTTATCAATGAAATCGTCGAAAATTCGCAATAAAAAAAATTTTGGAACAAAAAAATTTTAAAAATGGTAAAATACGGAAGCTTTTGCTCGATTTCCCGTATATGCATACAGTAACGTCACAAAAAACCTCAAAAAAAATCTTAAGGCTTCTTTAAACTTGTCAGGAACACTGCTGACAAAGAAATGTTAAGCCGCGAATATAAACAAAACAAAATTCGGTTGTAAATGGCTTTTGCAAAACGCCAAAAAACGCGACGAAAGCTAAAACAGATTAGCAGCGGCCGTTATAAGGGATTTGGGAATACCCTTTCGATTATTTATTAACTCCAGAAATGGCGAATCGCGTTTTTGTCAACCAAATACGGCGATTTCAGTTTTCAATTGGAAAATAAAATTTATATTACGATATTAGAAAACAATAATGTTTTCCAGCGAAGCGATATAGAAATTATATTAAAATTAAATACAAGTACGAGGAAGACCCTTTGCTTAAACAAAAATTATAGTGTAAACCCCACCATTAGTGTAAGGTAAAGAACCTTTAAATCGCTTTAAATTTAGCCAGCATCATTAATAAAAAACATTTTTTCTTACAATTCGGGAAGTTGTAGCCAAACACGCATCTCTCCGCAATTTCCTTATTGTTTGTCATAGGTTTGCAAAGTTGTTTCATATCTCAGCTGCGTCTGTTCAAGACAAGGTAAAATTTTAATAAAATTACAAATAGACTAGACGGAATATTTGTGCAAAATTTGAAGAAAATCGGGGTGTCGTATCTTGAGCAATTCTTTTGTAACTTAAACCTAGGACCGTTTTTTTCATCGTGATTTTCCCGACCTCAAACAAGTCATTATGCAAAGATTACAATTTTTATAAAATAAACTAATCTAGGTATTCAAACCAAGGTTTACTTCTCCTTTCGCAACATCTTACACCCCACATAAACCCCAAACTTATGTGCCGAAATGGCCATTTGCGGACTCTTCCGAAGAAAGCCTTCAAAAGGTATGCGGCCCAGGTAAATGTGGCCAGATTTCCCATTGTTCCCCCCTCGCGGTCGTTATAAAGAAACTTTTTTGGTTCCGTTTTTTTCGCTTTTTAAAATTTTCTCTCGAATTCTTTGGGATAAAATTACTTTCGGCTAATTACTTAAGGATGGGGGACCGAGTTGAGTGGCCAGGTATTTAAGGAGCCTCGGACGGGATGGGGAAAGGAAATGGTCAAGAATATTGAGGTGGTTGTGGAAGGCCCTGGAGAGTAAAAAAGGGGTAAATATTTTCAAAAAACATTTAGAGAAATTTTGAATGTTGAAACAGTTTTTAAAGAAAATTTCAGCGAACCCAAAAATATTTTTGTCAAGTGAATACGTCATAAAAATTGATACAAAATTAGCTTGCATTTTTTAAGAATTTTACTTTGA
This sequence comes from Bursaphelenchus mucronatus, assembly GCA_025436335.1. Classification (NCBI taxonomy): domain Eukaryota; kingdom Metazoa; phylum Nematoda; class Chromadorea; order Rhabditida; family Aphelenchoididae; genus Bursaphelenchus; species Bursaphelenchus mucronatus. The sequence continues at coordinate 4,155,205 of CM046359.1, forward strand.
ACGCGCGTTCTGCAACAACTGACTACTTTTTTTGACTTAAATTGGCAGTCCGCCCTACCGTTCCCCTCCGATTTTTAATGTCTCGGCGATCGTTTCCAATATCTGACGATCAGCTGAAAAGCGATTGCTAAAGTATTCAGAAATTGGTATCTCGGCTCAGCGAAAAATATAATAAAATAAAACTACCATAACCTTCTTATATACGTAGTAGGTATTTTTACAATTTTTGAAGCTCAAGAAGCTGCATTAAAACAAAATAAAAAACTTTTGACACTCCCCATCGGAACTTCCTCAAAAGAAACATGGACCGTTAATTACGCTCTTTCGGTCATTATTGCCCAATTTTTTGCCAAAACTTTTCGTCTCCATAGATATTTTTTCCAAAAAAGGGAAGGGAAATGGGCCATTTTATGGTTTAGAAGCGAAAAAGAATTAAAGTGTTGAGAATACACAGTAGAAAAGGGCGAAGGGTTTATCATCCATACTTTATAGTTTACTGTCTGAAATCTCGGAATAGATAAAGTTAGCGATGAAAAATAAAAATAGGAAAAAAATATAATTTTCTAAATGCTGTTTACCCTCGGGGCATGCATTTATTATTGCTTATTATTCCCGCTAAGTTTTACTGAAGGCCTTGGAAATCATCGGAAAAGCAATTATCGAACATGGAAATTACTTTTGTTCCGCCGGAAATCTTCGGTCATTACTTTCACAACCAACGGTGAGAAAAGGACAAACAGCATGGTAAAACAAAAAACAGTTGTTGTAGATTACGTTCTTCCATCCTTCGCTTTCGTTTTTTATCACAAAAACAGCCTTAGTAAAGCCAAAGGGAAAATGTGCCACAAATAATATTGGAGGCCCTCATAATCCGTGTGTTCCAGAAAAAATTAGATTATTTTCAGTTCGCATAATCTTCGTATTACTTTACGAACTAGAGTATGGGCCAAATATTAATGCAAATGCGACTCAAAAAAAGGCTACAGTAAAATACGCAAAAAGCAAGAGGCAAGTTGGCGAATAAGGCACGCCATTTGTAATTTTTTGATTATCAAAAAGTTTGCAGATGTATTTCACAGTAGCCATGTATCATGTACAGCAAATATTAAGGAAAACATTTAGGTGTCATCCAAGCCCAAGCGACACTTTTTACGGAAGTCTCAAAAAATTCTCCTTCCGTGGCAAGCTGTATGAAGATTGCTTTTGATATACCTTCGACAAAGGTAAAATAAATTTATATTATATTTTCAATTTATCAAAATGTAATCGTCAACTTTAAAAAATAAAAAACGTATGCATCCTTTCGAATTTCCCCCAATCTCTCCACGCATTCTTATCGTCCCAATCATCCACCAAATTCCTCGCGTGCCAAAGACGCCCTCCGGCAAAAAATGGAAGCCATAACTTTCGATGACATTTAATATTTACGCGCGCAAAAATTCAGACGAAAATTTGCGAAATCGTCGGGAAAACGTCGCTTATAAAGAGGGCGGATAAAAGTTGGGAATGGACATTCCGAAAGGGAAATAAAGTGGTAAGTGGGATGGAAGGATGACCGTGAATGAATTGAGCGGAGATGGCTAGTCTAGAAAAGTTTTAACTTTTAAGAGGACGGCAAAGGTTTTAATGAACGAGTTATGGGGAACAGGAAGGTATGATGTTGTTGGAACAATTTTAGTTTCTTGCAACCAAAATAAAACAATGGCATACAATCTTTAGGACTTGACATGCAATGAAAAACTTAAATTTCTAAAAAAACAAGGCTAATCCCAAGTCCGTGACACGAACTTCTTTGGCATCCAAATTAAAGATTCGAGCCGGAATCCGAAAAAAGTTGTAAAGAAGATAAAGAATACGGAAGGAAGACAAAGGAAATAATGTTGGACGATTATTAGGTCATCAGAAATTTAATATATTTTTTTTTTACAATTCACATTTCTAAAACCTCTTGTAGAAAGTATGTCCGTGTAACCATCTAATTAGATGACTACTGAGATGGGCAACCACTTTTTTGGCACGCTTTTATCAAAATGAAAAGCCAACTAAAGAATGACTAATTCCCCCGCAGGGTTTCAATTTTTTGTCCCAATTAGAGATTCCATATTCAAATAAAGTCATAACGAGCGGACTGGACAACACTACGTCAAGATGGACAAAAAACAGAAAAGGAATGATGAAGTGGACCGAAAGATGACTTCGGAGGGATATTCTTAGATAAAGCATAGGTTAAAGGTCTATTCAGAGGCCAATCAAGCGGCTATTCATAAAAAAGATAGGTCCTACAGGCTATTTTGAACTCAATTCTTTTGAGAAACTACTTAGATCACCTTTTTTGTAAGGTACATATTTCGAGTCAATGTTCCGACGCTTACTTTTTCTTTTTCAAATTGAACTCACGCTGCGAAAACAAAAAGGAGTTAAACAGGAGGCTTCGGTATTGACTCCCGTAACCTGCCACCCTGCTTGAAACCGAATTACAGAAGCCTCATATCGAAAAGTAAAAAAAATTTATATTGCTCATAAGGTTACGTATTAGATGTAAAGACTCTTATCTTACACTGAGTTCTGATATGATTTTTTGATTTATATTATTTGTGAAGATTGTAACAGTGAGGACAAGAACTCGAAACTTTTGAAGTTCAAAATTCAGAAAGTCAAGTTTTCTAATTGGCTCCCGCAGCGAAAACAATTAATGCCAAAACAACTTGGCATTCCGTTCTTTTCGATGATAATCATTTTTTACTTTTTTTGACTTCTTTTTTCCTGTTTTACCACAATTTTGAATGCAGACCACCGACATCAGAACTTGTTTTTATACTTAATGGAGAATATCGTATCTTACCTTTATTGTTTTTCTCGTTTTATCGGAAATTTTGGTTTCTTTGTTTGCTTTCTTCCAAGATTATTTTAATCTTTTTAGATGGCTAATATTCTGAAGCTTTCGACTCGTTCTTCCGATCTTCTTCAAGACAAGAACAGTCGGCCAGCCATCGACTCTCAGCTGGCCAATGGCACCACCATGAATAAGATCGTTCAATCTCGGACGGAAGGAGCTCCCAACCGAAGTGCTAACCCTCCCGCTCACGAACTCTTGGCTCAAAAGAACCGAATGGATACTCTGGAAGGCATGGTCAATCAACGCCGATTGTTGGGAGGAACTCCACAAGCCGAGCATTTCATCAGGTAAGATTTATATTATTTTTGTTGGATTGTAGAGAATTGAAGATGTTTCTGGAGAAATACGTTCAAAATAATTTCAGCGAGCTGTACTCCGCCAGTCAGATCAACCGCGGGCCTCCTGGCTTCTCCACCGGCTCCAGAGTCCACTTTGATCTCCTTACTGGTCGTGACGATCGCATTGGCTTTTCGGATTATTTGAACTTTGAAGAGCGATTCCTCTAAATATGTTTCGAAATAAATTAAACTGTAATATTATTCACTTTGATAAATTTATTTTGGTGAACATTTCGTCCTTTGACTACTTTTTTTAAAATGTACACTAGCATAATATAAGTTTACGTTTTCATATAAAAATAATGAAGCGATGAAGTTTTCTGAAGAAAAATTTAATAATGACATCGTCGAGTTTGTTAGAAGGTACAACACAAGCCATGACGATAGTTTCAAACTGATTTTGGTAAGAAATTTGACTTTAGCACCATGTGCAACATAGGATGGTGTCAAAAACTGTTTCTTCAGGCTCCCGAAAATCCCTCTGCCCTCCAATCTAGGACTCATTCTGCTGAGCTTCGGACATTTTTATCGTTAAATTTCACACCTTGTATCCGAATATTATCCATTATCTACAACAAGATCTATGGGTGTCCCCAGCTCTTTTTCAACTTTTATACTGAAAATGGTCAGCTTATTGTTATCGACAAGGTACGTCAAGCCTTGTCGACTCCTGATAATGAGAATTCTTGGTCATTTATCTCTCAAAACGAGCATCCGGACAAAGGAATTGCCTTCTACAATATCCATCCATGTAAAACTGTTGAATTCTTTCATGAATTAGAAGAAAATGCAGACTCGAATACGATATTATGGTAGGTTATAATACAAACACCTGTTTATTAACAATAATCACAAAATAAATTAGCAAAACAATACTTATTGAGAATGCATTTCTGAGTAGCTAGTTATAAACCCGTTAAATCTTGAGCAAACAATTGACTAGACACATGTAGTTAAATGATATATGGCACATGAGCAAATATAGAGCAGTATCACTTTTACTTTCAGTTGGCTGTCAGTATTTGGAGCGTTTTTGGGACTGAATTTGGAGTCAATCGCTTTATGATGTATACAAGTCAAGATTAAAATCACAAAATGATGCCATCAGACGTCATTTCCGTTTCTTCTTCTTGCGGTTTGTGATCTAAAATAAGAGTATTTCGATTGTGCACGACTTCTACACTATTTAAATATAATTTTGGACTTACTTTTATATTATCCATGAGATCAAGAAATCGACAGATGAGAATATTTATTGTTACGACGAACAGCCAAACCATTCCAAATACCGAGTCACGTCTGAAGTACCTTAAATTTGCCCATTATCCCTTCATATTTCAAAGAATCATCAATTTTGTCTAGCGTCTCCGGTCACCTAGTATAATGTCCAAAAAAGATTTCTTACCTTTTCAACCTCTCTCCAACCCTCACTTTGTCCTCTAATATTGTTTGAGTATACACGTTCTCTGTTCTTTTGGCTACATCTTCCCATCTATACATCTGTTTTATTTGCTTGTGTAATGTGTCTCGATCCGGGAATTCGTTTCGTTTCTTCTTTTCTATTGCTGACGACAAAGCCATAACTACGTCGTCGATATCAGGCTTGGCCAAAGTTATGTATTCCGGCGGTAAGACTTCTGGCACTCCACCTGAAGAATTAGTACAATATAAATCCAAATCTCTTACCAACGGCTGTCGAGACAACGTGAAGACCGCAGCTGGCTGCCTCGACAATTGCAACGCAGAAAGCTTCAGTGAGACTGCAGTTCAAGAAGATATCGCCTTCAATGAGTACATCTCGGACCTTATTGTGAGGGAGCATCCCTCTCATTTCCACTCGATCTTCCAGACTGTAAATTTCCCTCATCTCTTCCAGATCTACTCGTTTTGGACCGTCCCCACCAATTATGATTCGAATATCAGGGTGCAGTTGGCATATTCGAGGAATTACCTAAACAAAAAATCCGTTTTAAATCATTTAGATCATCGATAATATAAATGGCTGTTGCGCTTCACATACCTTAACTAGAAGATCAGCTCCTTTCCGATAGACTAGCCGAGAGACAATGATTATTGTGACTGGGCCCTTTTTGGGATGATCCGACGGTTGGAATCGAGAGGCGTCAATTGCATTAGGTATAACTGACACTTTATTTCGATCCAAACCAGCCCGCAGAACAATGTTTTCCTTGCTGAAACAGTCCTTATTATTTCAATCATCTTGTGGTTCATGTTGACGCCCTAAATTCCAATTAAAAATCAAAATCACTTACCAAATTCGAGAAACACAGATCGAGCGGTCAATATTAGGCAGTGAGTATCGTAAAAGCAATCGATTGATGAGAATAGCCGAGAAATCTGAGAATCCGAACAAAGAGTGATCTGTGAAGACGGTGTTCAACCCCATACACCAGCCATGCAACATCGCTTCATGAGCCATGGGGGAAAATGCGGAATGACCATGGATAATGTTGATACGTTCCAATTTGAGGATTTCCCGGTAAAAATAACAAGATCCCCATACAGAAGGCAATATGTACATTGATTTTGGAGGAAAGAATGGAATGTGATATACCTAAAAAATAATTTTTGAGACAAAAAACGTAAGGCTCATCAAGGCTAAGATAACTTTTTGTTTATGAGTCAAAATCAACGTTGCTACCCCTAAAAACAAGACAAACAAAGGAGTTCCACATACTTTGAGACCATTGGAAAGGTAAAGAATACCTTTTCGATCACCATAAACATGAGTCATTACTATAACATGGTGCCCTTTTTTCAACAAACATCCTCCTAGATGGTACAAATGTGTTTCCACACCTCCTGTGTTCGGGCAAAAAAAATCAGAGACAAGCCTGAAAAATATCAAAAAGATTTTAGCTACCTTCTCAATGACTTACGCGATCCGCAGCTGTTTCTTGGCCGCATTTCTTCGTTTTTGCATGAATATTGCCTCGGATTTAGCATGAAAGATTACAACCCGTTTCTTCTAGACTTTCATGAGTCATTTCTAAATGAAAAGATCCGACGATTCACATTTTCCCACCAAATCGAGCAAATTTTCGTTCAACACCAGATATTTTTCTCTCTCCCGCCGCGAAAACAACTGGTTTGGCGTTGTGTTAAAACGTAAGAAATGGATTTTTGGCGGAATTTTTTAGCCGGTTAAAAAGTCCCGTCTTTCAAGTACACACTTGTTGCGTCGAATATTCAGCAATTACAGTGTTGGTGGCTTTAATTTTTCCGGTCAATATTTGACCATGGTGAACAAGTCAAATGGTCGTGGAAGTTTGCGGCCCCAACAGCGCCCGACCATGATTTCCCGGTTCTCTACACATGTTGGAGCGACCCTTTGGATATGGGTCTGCTCGTTATTCTCATTTGTCTTGTATTTGTTCAGAAGACAGTATCGAACGGTGAGTTTTTTGGATATTACACTTGGTATCTAGAGAGATTTTGTTATAATTTAGCTCATATCGGGTTTATTTTTGTTGCTATGGTCTTGTTTTGAAGCTAATGGGTCCGAGAACGTCTGGATGTGTTTTTATTTTTATGATCATCCATTTTGAGGACGTGGGACTCTTTTTTCTCTTATCTTCTCTGTGGATAATATTGTTTGTCAAATTGCTGGCCTTTCGCAAATAATTGTTTTGTATGTTATTTCTTTCATCAAAAAGCATTCGGTAGTTTTTTTTCTGGTTCGACCTTTGAATTTTTTCGGCGATATTTGGAGTCTTCAGCCCTTTCTTTTTATCTGACCTTTTGACTGATAAGATAAAATATTTTAATTTATCGATGAGGACCTCCAAACGATTTTGTGTTTTAAATTGAGTATATCATTTCAGATTCGAAAACACCAAGCAGTCAAATATGACATAGTACCACTTTCTCCTCTTACCATGCAGAGGCTAAGTAAGTTAATATTTTAATGTTTGATATCTTGAAATTTAGGTATGGTAAAGAGGAAAATTATGGTGCTCGACCTTGATGAGACTCTAATACACTCACATCATGATGGGGTCCTTCGTCCGACCGTCAAGCCGGGGACACCACCTGATTTTGTTCTGAGGGTAAGGATAGCATACGGTTTTGATGATTTTTATTTGAAATATTGAATCAGTATGTACTCGAAACGTCGTGTTAATGTTTTTGCGTATTTTAGGTAGTAATTGACCGCCAGCCAGTTCGATTCTTTGTCCATCTCCGGCCTCATGTCGACTTTTTCCTTACTGTTGTCTCACAATGGTATGATCTCGTGGTTTTCACTGCCAGTATGGAAGTTTATGGAACATCGGTAGCTGATAAGTTGGACAGAGGGCGTGGATGGTTGAATCGACGCTATTTTCGCCAACATTGTACTGTAGATTACAGTGGATACACCAAAGATTTATTGGCCATTCATAATGATTTGGCTTCTGTGTTTATCCTGGATAACTCGCCAGCTGCCTATAGGAACTATCCTCGTAAGTTATTGGTGATTTTTGTTTGTAATTTTAGGATAAGTTTAACTTTTTTTTCAATGTCAAGTTTAATATATATATTTTTGTAGACAACGCGATCCCAATCAAGTCGTGGTTCTCGGATCCCACCGACACCTGCCTTCTAAACCTCCTGCCCTTCCTTGATGCTCTTAGGTTCACGTCCGATGTGAGATCTATTCTCTCCCGCAACCAGCATCGCCAATTTGGCAACCCTATGAACCAATATCCTCTCAGGTCCAACCTCATGAAGTATGGTAACTATGGATAGACCCGATCAACTTGAAACTATTTTGTTAGAGGTTTTTTATCCATTTGTACATCTTTGAGCTGGTGTAATAGTAATATCACTCTAGTAAAAGTAATAACCCACTAAATGTATATTACATTTTCTCTTTCTCTCTTCACTTGTTTTGTTGGGTATTACTACTATTAACGACTGAAATATCTTCGAACTGAACGTTTTTAATGGGTTCCCCGAGATTCTGCTCGAAATTGTAACATACCAACCACTAGGTCTAGTGTTCGTCTGAATCCCAGAAACCAAGCGGGTCTTTTCTATTTACTTTTTCTTTTTTTGTTTTTGATCTTTTCTTAGTTTTTGTTGAAATAAATTTGAAGGAATGTTTGATTAATTTTTGTTTTGGGAATTGTGTAAAGATTTTCACCTGATCTTGTCATATTTGCAAATTTCGTTTTCTTTTCTTTGCAATGTTTTGCAAAAGCTAATTTAAAAAATAGCTTTCCCTTTGCAAAAACTGCCGCGATTTGTAGGGCAAAATCGGGTAAAAATTTAGAATTTTTAGTTCTCTTTTGGTTTGAAAGTCTTAGTTTCTATAATATTAGAAATGTGGTCTACACAACAGTTTATTCCAAGCTCAATTCATGGTTGATTTCTGTTTTATGTCTCTTCATTTTGCGTGTGAAATATCGCACCAGCGCCTGAGAGTACCACATTAAAATTTTTAGGAATTTCTACGTCTATTACATAGAGTAGGGATGTGAAGTTTGAAAAACATTGTGTAGTACGGAAGAAAGCTATTTGCGTTTTTCTGCACATTTTTCACTGTTTTTAGTGTTCGAATTTATACTGTTTTGTCACCGTTTGTTAATAAGCCGATGACTCCAAAGTTCACTTCAATGTCTTTCTCATTATGTTTCAGTTGGCTCTGTACATCACCAAAAAAAGCGACTGGCCCTTTCTGGCACGGCCTCTTAAATGTCGCTTCCGATCGCCTTAATGCTCTCAGGGTGCATGCTCACAACTCTCTAATCCTTCCGTATTTGCCAGCTCATGCGTTTGACTGTAGTTCTGATATTATTCTTTGTTTAAATATCATGTCCTCAAATCGGATATTTAACATCGATCTTTTGGAGAGATTTTGCTCCAATTAAAATTTAATATTCTACTCGATTGCAGATTTAAATCCGAAAAGAGGAGGGTGTTTACTTGCCATTTTGATTGTTAAAATTTTTGGAATTTTTGGAAATCCGGATTGACGAAATTCTCATGGATAATTTAAATTTGATCTCTAGAATGGAGCAAATTTTAGACAAAGGAAGATTTTGCGACTCAACATGGGATGGAGATTTCTGCTTTGTAATTTTTGATATATAGACATGGGGGCGAAATTGACTCTTGAAACGGAAGGATATTTAACATTTTATAGAGGCTGTATTATGTTCTAGATGATACTCGGGTCAAGTTGAAAAATAATCGTCTTAAAGGGCCACAGCAGCTACTTTTGAATTGCGCGTTTTACGGCGTGTGAAACGAATTATACGACTATGACTGCAAGTCCTAGCCATGCACTCTATTTTTTCAAAATTAGTATTGAACTTCAGATTTTTATCTGACTCTAAAATGGTGATCACAGTCTTGTATTTTGTCTGTATTGTTTTTCATTACCAAAAAAGCGAATTTTTTAAGCTGATGAAAAGGAATTTTATAAGCTGATGAAAGAATTAATCTCGATTTGGAAGCCAAAGTCTCCATAAAAAATAGTAAAAAATACGATATCTTCGTATTATTATTTTTGCAGGAGTGATGTCTAACACAAGGTAATTTTTCTGCTGAATTTGCCTAAAGAAAATCAAATAAAAAATGAAACAACTTCCATTTCCATTAAAGGCACAATTTTATTTTGCAAAAAGGACAATCAAATTATTAATGGGAACAATATCATTTTAGTAACAAGCGAAAAGAATTACGACATTTGATGGCATAACAGACAAACAGATCAATGGGAATGGAATTAGACGAAAAACGGGGAAAGAATTTCCGTGAAAGAGCGCAGTAGACGTTGTAAAAAATCGAATTCGGGTGCTGAACATGCAATGGGAATATTATACTTGTTTCATTGAGTAATAAATAGCGATTAAAGATCATTCAAAGCGTAGTGATCACATTTGAGGCAAGTGTAAGCTCTTTGGGGGTCAGTTGTGGCATATATAGTCGGGTCGTCAATTTGAAAATTTGCATAAATTTGCAACAAAAAGGGTTTTGGCTTGGGGAGAAGTTTTGAAGTTAAAAAATTATAAAATTTAGGAGAAAACAAAAAGAGTTTCTTCAAATTGACGAAAAAGGATGATATAGTGAATGAACATGCTATATACGACATGGTTGTGACATTTTCTAACAGTAGGAACACAAATTCTACGCCTATTCTGAAGCACAGTGTAGTTTTTGTTGGGGGACGGAAAAGATACGACCATCTTATTGTAAACCTTGCTGGCGTAATTTTTGATGTCTCTGTGGAAAGTAGACATTGGCTGTCGTATTTTACACTCGATAATTGGAGTAATGGCCTCGTCGTTTTCGTCGTTTGGCCATTTTATTTTCCTCTCCCAAGGCATCTGTATGTTTACAAACCTTGGGATGGAAGTAGCAGAAAGTGGACATGGACGGCGACAATCGTCGAACAGGCTGCAGTATCTGTTCAGAGGAGTAAAAGGGTGCCGCCGAAACTGTTACAAAATTCATCATCAGCATCAAGAGTAGTAGATAGCCAAGATAACGGCTCATTGCGGATTCCGAGAGTGCCATTTCAGGGATCTGGAGTTGAGGCCCGATTTGAAACCTGGGAAATAAGTGAGAATTACTGAGGATAATGAAAATCTTACAATAAATGTCACGCGAAGAGATATTAAAATAAATGTTAAAAGGGCAGAACATGGGTGTAACAACAGAAAAGTAAACATTTACATTTTCACATGCTCGTTTTGAAATTAAAACATTGATGGATCAAAAGAAAAAGGTCATGTCAAAATTGTTTTCCAGTAATTTTGGTTCTCTTAGTCACCGAAATGCACAATATAAAAAATTTATGGACTAAAAATTAAAAAGTTCTTCCCTTTTCTAAACAAATTTGTGGGCGGTGCAAAAATGTGTAATATCAACTCTAAGCACCTCTTAGACTCATAAATACATCTGCGAGGTCATCTGTACATTTGGTATTATACCAGATCAATGAAATAGGTCCATAAAAGAAATCAAAAAACTCGAGACGGCCATAAAAAGGTATTTGGTTTGGGGATTGTACTGAATAGCTAATTTTCTGGACGAGTTCTTTGCGAGGATAAACAATATAATCCTTGAGTTCATTAGCCTTCAGACGAAATGGGATATAATGGATACAAAACAAAGAAATAGCCTTTACTTTATAAAAGTAACCAAGAAAATCATATGGTTTAGGAATGGCTACAGTAGAGGCGGGAGTGTGAAAGAATAAAAGCCAACGCACAAAAATGATCGTATGACATTTTAGTAGCCATCTATAACTACTACATTTCTAAAGTGTCAAGACGACAAGACCAAAATGTATTCTGAGTTTTTGAATCATCCTCTTTATAGCAATGTTTGTGAGACATCCCAACGAATATTACAACGAAAATGTTGGGAGGCGGTAAATAGGACGGTTAAGGAATTCCTTATAGTTTGTCAAAAATAGAGACTGGTTCTATTATAAGAAAACCAATAAAGGGTCAGGCAAAAGGTCGCGAAGATAAAGTAATATAAATTAGTGTAAAAAAGTGTTTACTGTAATGGCAGGCAATAAAGATGAGTAAACGTTGTCAGTAATGGACTAGAAGTCTTGATATGACGTTTGAAAATAAGAAATATAAGAGCCCTGATTTTTTGAGAAGTTTTGGCATTCCGTTGCGAGTTAAGAAATGACTTCAAAATGACAGAATGCGTTGTAAGACTCGACAGAATGGTTTTCGAATACATTTTGATTCTTTTCAAAATTTATTTTTTACGCATCTTACCATACCTCGAAAAAATATTAAATTCTTAATTTTGTTTCAAATACAAGCTTCTCATAGACCTACAAATGTCATACCAAATATAGCGATTCGTAATTCGAGTACAATATCCCGACCAATTTTTCAAAGGACAGACGAACCCTAAGGGCATAAAAACGCCTTGTGCGTAATTCTAAACCCATAACCCGAAAAGATTTTGAATAATTGATGCCTCCGGGTGCATGCAGAGCGTCTTTTTAATACAACACATTTTTTATGGCATCATTTTTTATTTTTGGACCATTACTCTTTGTTTAATTAAGACGGCGAAACCTTCGCCTATTACAATATAAAATGCAAATTTTGAAAGGATAAGAAAAAAAGGTTTTGTTACAATTTTTTTACTGTTATGTATATACTGTAAGGTAAAATTACAATATTACAAAGGGGTTCAGCGAAACAAAGTGACATAACATCGACTAAAACTAAAGATTACATTCGAAAAACAAAAAAGTAAGATTCAGATTGAAAAACGTTTACACAAAAAATTTGACCTTTTTGCCTGCGGCAACGAATGGCACGGAAAGTGGAGAAAATGTTGAAAGTCTGATGTAACATTTTTTATAAATTTTTTACCACCCTCACGGAGAGTTTTGCAGTTGTAATGAACGACATTTAATATGGAGAGAAAGATTTATTGGGAATCCCTGTAAATTAACCAAAACTTAAAAAGAAAAGGGAGACAATGAACGTTTTGATTAATCCCCAAAACATTTTTTTTTTATTTGGAAAGAATCCTGTGTAAAAAGTGTGGGATAACTGTGTTACACACAAATTAAGTCATTGAAAATTTAAATAAAAAAATATGCAAGTTTTTTCAAGGGCCAGAACGGCTACTTTTAAATTGCGCTTTTTACGGCGTGTGAAACGAAATGTCAAGAAAGTTTCTTTCATGGCCTGCAGCGAAAAGAAAGGCGGCAGAGTTGCAAACAGTAATATAATTATTAGTAAACATGCAGAATGTGACCATTATTTTTTTTCGTTGTTATTGGTACAGTAGACGAAGAAACTTTTTGGACATTTCGTTTCCACGCCGAAAAAAGTGCGGTTCAAAAGTAGCTGCACTGGCCCTTTAATCACGGAAATTTTTTGATTTTAAAGAAAATTTGTATGAAGACAAAAGTAGTGTCGGCAAAGAAGTTCTAACAAATGCTAAAGCAATTTTGCGTTTCACTACAAAAAACGCATAAATTACTATGAAAGGTTTTGAAAAAAAGTATGCAAAGTTTTTCCATCATTTCAGAAATTGTCATGAAGTAAAAAATGGAAATGAAATAATTCTGGTATACACAAAGACTAACTTCAAATTGATAGTGACGACGAAAGTACAAGAAGTTTCCAGTGTTAACGATTACAAGTTTCTTCTGGAGCTTCCCCATACAAAAAACGATTTCTGTTGGCTCCGCCCTTTTTTTTAACTACAAAAAACTCAATTTTTATAGTTAAGTGAGTAAAATACATACATATTTTTTCTAATTTCCAAATTTCTAGTCTTAATTCTGCATAACACGAATTAAAATTTAGCAGTTTCATTAAACATTTTTATCCAAATCTTTTTGGCAACTACGACACCACTAAGACGATATAACTTGAACCTCAGACAAACGAAATTTCGCGGTCTGAATTTAAAAGGTGAATACTCTACGTATCCTTCATTTTTCTTCTGACTGACGTAAAATTGCGAAAAACCTAAAAGTGTAACTCCATTAATCTCCAAAAATAAAATCATGACACAAGTACTAACCTCACAGTCTCATTCCATTTTGGTTAATCTAATCGACTAGGTGCGACAATCGTGACATTAAATTACCGCCCCCTCCAGAACCTAGTCTAATTTATAATGTCAGACCCCTAAAATGCAAATAAAAGGAAAATACTGAAACTAGAGTTCATAGTAAAATAATATAAGTAGAATAAGTCTACTTTTGCAACAATGCCAACACTCAACCTGGCACCGACAACAGCCACAGGGTGAGATTAAACAAAGGCTGCAAGATGAGATGACATTAAACATCGAAAAGAAATGTAAATATCAAATTAAAACTACAGTTTTGCGCGGTATTCGTATTTAGAAGACTTTATCGTATAGCGTGGACTCTCTAGCCTCTATTTTATGATTTATTGGGGAGTATCCTAAGGGTATTGCACCCATATTTGATGGGCCTTGTCTTCTGCTTGAAATATCGTTAAAGGGGTGCTGCAAACAAATTTTGATGACTTTTTGATAAGTGTTTTGTCTACGTAGAGTTTTAAAAATCTTACTTTGCTATTTTTGGCACATTTACGTGTTCAGTAATTATTTTTCCTCAATTTTGACCAAGTTACTGAAAAGTGCGTTATCTCATTCTACAAGCTCTACTATTACTACTACTTTTAAAATTTTGCTTACGTTCCAACTCCAAAAAACTTGATATCTCAATTTGACGGCTATAAAAAACATGTTTCAATACAATATCCTCAACAATCTTTTATATCCCAACAAAAACCAAGCCCACTCTACAAGAAAAAACGACATTTTACACTCTGCAGGTAATGAATACAACGTCGCCGGCACCTATTACCCAATTGTAGAGAGAACAACGAAATAAAAAGAAATTAATGTAATCGAATGAAAATGATACGATTGCCGCGTTTTAGGCCTAATATTTATGGAGAGTTCCAATCGGGGAGAAGTTGCTGACAGTCGGAAAAAAATATTCGAGAAATTGGAAAGGGAGGGGTGCCCTGGCCCCGCCCCCAACGATCGCATTCCAAAGAACGTTTCGAAGCGAAGAGATTAATTGATTCGCTGATTAAACGGGAGGTTATATGGAAGGTGAAAGGCATGGCTATAAAGCATTATGTAGAACGTCTGAGCACAAGTCATAATTTTTTGGGGAATTTGAAAAACAGCGATGTCATGGGTAAAAAAAGAAACCGTTCTCTATATGGCACGCAGCAGAAGGTGAGTTAGGTTGTACGCGATTGAAGAAACCTTTTTTGGGGAGAAGCAGTTCCGCCATGAGCGATTAGAAATTGATAATACGCGATCTGAAGCTTGAGCAAACCTTCTCAGAACGCCCAATTTTGGTCAAAGCGATGCTTTGAAACGAAAACAGTGCTTGAGAATTTGAACTTTTTGACTTGATATTAATAAATTGCAAGCCCTACAACCCCTGAAACCCTACAGGCTATTTTGCCCTTTTCTATGAAATGTCCACCCCCAACTACAAATAAAAGATTACATTTTTATTGAGAACATAGCACTACGCTTTGCACTTTGATAAAATCTATAAGTAAAAAACCTTTTCAATTTCAGAGGGGTTTAACGATTTTAACCTACTTAACTGCACTTTCAACAAGTTTTAAAAATCCTACAACGGAAAGGAAGACATTACAGTAAAGCCGGCTAAAGCGCAACATCATTTTCATGAATTGAATTTTTTACTATGCCTGAGGCACGGAATTTGTAGAATAAAAAATGTAAAACCGCAATAGGATTTTGTAACATGCCCTTTTTATGACAAAAATTACTGTAAAATTCGTGGAAAATGTAAATAGCAAAGCGTCATTTGTTTGCTAATGACGGCAGCGTTTATTTTATAAGATCTCAAAGTAGGCATGGCATAATTCTTAAGGGACAAAAACCAAAATAAAATCTTTTGATTTAAATTTTTTTAAGTTTTGATCGGTGTAATCTGACCTTTAATTAATATTCTTTCATTTGGTTGTTCCGAGCGCGGAATACAAACTTCAAATTACGCTTTTCACTCTGTTTACTGTCACTAACTAATATATATGAACCGATTAATGGAGATGATAAGGAGGCGATCGGTCCATGCAACTTTCACCTTTACTGTTTTTGGGAAACAAAAAACGTTTTTTTTTCGTCGTCAGATAGTTGCAAGGCCGCGGAGATTTTTATCTATGTATTCTGAAGACCGCAGAATGTTGTGATAGATAGGGGCGGATGGGGGTGTACCTGTTATAATTAGGGAGTCAAAAGCAAATGGGTGCACTTGAGTAAGCGCTTAGAGGTTAAG
This sequence comes from Bursaphelenchus mucronatus, assembly GCA_025436335.1. Classification (NCBI taxonomy): domain Eukaryota; kingdom Metazoa; phylum Nematoda; class Chromadorea; order Rhabditida; family Aphelenchoididae; genus Bursaphelenchus; species Bursaphelenchus mucronatus. The sequence goes on from CM046359.1 coordinate 4,171,244, forward strand.
GATAACAATTAGTTAGTTTCTTGCACTTTTTTGTGGTAAAAAGAATGACGTCATAATTTATGGCGTGAAAAATCGAGTCATTCAATTTTTTGACTCGCGAAAAATTTCCTAAGAAGCTAACCTGAGATTTTATACACTTAATGACGTCACTTTCCATAAACAACTTTTTTGCCAAAAATCAAGGTACCCGATCAGTAAATTCTCTGATCTTTCACGTAATGTGTGTGGGTTGGAACCACGCTGTGTTGTTGTTTACAAAAAGTATTGTCTTATCGTGTCGTCGGTAAGAACAAGAACAAATCGATGTAAACACGAAGCGACGTTCTTATGACATGATATTAAAAAAATTTTCGTCTCCTTTTAGCCTGTTTAATGACTGGTAAATAAATGTTTCTACCTTTTTTGGTTTTTGTCATCTTTCGAGAAGAAAACAACGGATAATCAAATCAATTATGATAAAATTTCAAGAACAGTGTAATAAAGGAATAAAAAATAAATTTTTTCACTGATATGAAAAGCTTATTTGTTCCAAAAAAGGCCTGATAAAATTTATTTTTTTGCTGAAAATAAAGCAAAGCATAAATGAAACACGCTTCGCATCAAAGATGACTTATAACCTTCTCATTTCTTTGATTCATCACAATGCTATTTCCGCGATACAAATTTAACATTTCAATTTATTTGATTTATGATCATTCTAAGGCTTATGTTTCAAAAAATGACGTTATTCGCTCTGATCAAACCATATTTTGTTCGTTTTCTCTCCACAAACTACAATGTTAAACTGCGATAAACCCGGAATTCCATAAAAAATTTGGTAAAAAAGAAGTGGAGTTGGGAAGGTCCGGGATGCAATTATTACTGCAAAATCATGCAAAAAATGGGACTAAAATTAGGTGATATGATCTTTTGCAAGCTTTAGGCTTTAGCTGAAAAAAATAAGGAAAAGAAAATTCAAATTTCAGCCAAAGTTCGATCAGAAAGTTCTCAAAATTTTGAATACCTTCAGATTACGAAATTAGGTCAGATTTAGATCCAAAAAATCATTTTCCTTTACCAGAAACACCTTCAAATTTCCACGTGTGGCAATGACAAGGACGGTCTCCGTGTTCGGAATGGAAAATTTGTTTTGATTTCACCGAAAGGATGTGTTTAAATAGATTGGATTGAAAGGTCAAAAGATCGTAAAAACATCGCAAGTCCAAATGAAATACCTCCGATTAACGACCAAATCATCATGGTCTTCAAGTCTGCCAAACCACAAACTCGAACTGGAAACCAAAGATTAGATACAATGAGTCAGAAAGTTCGCAGCTTTTGAAATAGGATTCAAAATTTTTTATAGCGTGGGGCACAAAAGCACACTGGCGAGACTAAACGGCAAAGGAAAAGTAGCTTTTGCAGCAAAATCGTATATAAAGAAATCAAGTTCAACCTACAGCAATTTTACGAAATTTGGCGGAGAAGCAGATTACAGTCTCTTAAACAATTTTGCAAAAACGTCCGCAGGGGCCAACGAAAAGAAATCGCACTGAGCTTAACACTAATTCAGAGAGTTTCCTTGGGCGATTTTAAAATGCAAAAATTAAGAACTGTGCGATACCAGCCTTGTTTTTGTACTCGCATTAATTCCAGCCGTAACGGTTACAAATTAGAAGAAACGCAAAGAGTGGGTTGGGGAGGCTTGTATGATGTCTTTGAAGACGTGAAAGTCATCGTAAGTGCACCTCATAACCTCAAAGTAAGCCCTTTCAGTACTTAGCCAGCTTAATGGGCCATAACTTCTCCAAACATGCTTAAATTTTTTTTTTCGTATTGTAATACAACCATGTGTGTGATGACTTGTCAGTCTAGAGAATATAATGAGCTTGATGCCGGATAGAAAATTGCATCGTGCTCATTGCCTTCCTGTCATGCTAATCGAACGCGGGTTCTCCGATGAACGGAGTAGTACGTGGCTACTTTCAGTCCTCTTTATATACTTTACAAATACGAAACGCAACGCCATCCACTCATTCCCCCGGTCATTCCCCCTCCATGAATGACCAGGCAGACATTATTCTGGCTAATTCGCAATTACTTCGTGTGTTACACGAACCAAATAGCCAGGTCATTACTGCTAAATCTAGAGTCTATAGTATTTAGGATGTCTACGAAATGTAAGACTGTATGCACATATACTCGATGGACATAAGAATTAAAGCGTGTCTTTGTTTTGGCCTATTTTTACGTCATATTTGTAAGGATGAATACGTCGTAAGAGCGGTTAATTAAGTACGTTAAAAATGAGTTTTAATATTGTTAAGTAGTTCATCAAATGATCTGAATAATTTTCAGACATTTTTGTTTACAATTTTTGATTACTTTAAAGCTACAATTTGAGTATCTACATTACTAAAAAAGCGGCCAAAAACAATAATGTAAACCTCAGGGTTCATTTTGCGGTTAATAACCCTTACAAGTCTCCAGAAATATCAACTGAAATATTAAAATACTTTACAACTACCACTTACATTACTATTATAAACCGTAAAGGTTGAACCTTTGTCTCTTTGAGAATTGCATTTCTAAAATCTCCTTATGTAAATGAAGTATTTAAAGAGTTTTGTCAAATAGTCGACAATGTTTCACATGCAATTGTATTCGACAAATGTCAGATTACAATACTTGTTAAACATGTAATTTTAAGATAAAAGGGATAAAGGTCTTAGAAAATTCGTAATATGCGTAGTGCAAGGACCAAAATTAACAAAATTTTTGCTGCAATATCTATCAAATCTTCAACGATTTTTAGAAAGGGCTGACGCCGAAAAAAAAGACATGTCGCCAGAAAAAAAAATCTACGATTCCACCAGCAGTAAATGAAGCCTCAGCTCGACCGCTTCCGCTATTTATCCTCATGATTCAGCGCTTTTTACAGTAATGGGATCCGCCCTCGCCATTACGACCCACAGCCCGCAAATAATGATATCTCGGGGCCTATTTCTGACCTATTTTTGATCAGCTCATTCCGCTGGAAAAGGCAACCCCATTGCATTAGCTAAATCCTCAACTAAAGTGCAACAAAGAGGGGGAGGAAGATGGCAAAATTTTCGTAATCCCCATGTTAAAGAAATGAAAACATTCGCTTCGGAAATTGCGTCAACAAAAAACGAAATCTTCAACACTCAGATTTTGCAACAAGATTTCGTAAAAGCGGTAAACAATGTCGTCAAATGTTACTTCCAGTTTGAGAAAGTGTAGGGACCGTGTACCAAACTTTTAGCATTCCTGTAGTCTGAATACAGCTACATAGCTCAATGTTCATCTAGTCAATAAAGCGAATAAATTAGATACATTAATTTAGCTAGATGGGAGAACGTTCAACGTTCACTGATCTTGACTACAAGTTGAACACAAGTAAAATAATACCGCAAATTCGAAACATCAGCAATTACGTTGAGCAGGGAATTAATCGTGTTAAGATTGTACTGTCAGAAACTGTTTATGCAAAAGAATACAAAACACAGAAAGAACATCCCTGCAAGGTATTCCATTTTTCACGCAATGTTTTTAAAATATTAAAACTTTCTGCGCACTCGAAAATTAGTGTCACTCAACAATTTGCTTACCATCAAAACCTTATTATGTCATGATCTTTGTTTTATATCAATTTTGTATCATCACTTTATTTCTTTTTTAATCACACTCTTTAAAGCATTCGTAAAATTTTGAAAACGTTGTAAAACTTCGTCAAACCTTTTGGCCGACATTCTTTAGCTGCTTAAAATATATAGATTCAAAGCTCTCTTTGAGCTTTGAATCTATATATTTCCAGACGTATCATTTCATAAAAACAGTTAAAAACCATTGGAATATCCAAAAAATCTTAAACATTCCACTGTTACTGTAAAGGCTAAAAATTGCCCATATAAACAACATTGTCATGTATTCTTTTTTCTCTCACTTCCAATTCGCAAATATGGCGTGATTATAGTAGCAACATAACACACAGAGCATAGTAGTAATCATAAACCGTAAAAAATGTGGTTTCATAGTTACAAAATTGGCTCAAAATAAGTTCAGGCGAGTAAACAAGTTGTGATGGATGGGGTTCTGGATTAATACTTGAAAGACAAATCATCAATTTCTGGAAGATTTACTGTAACATGCGCAGTGGGAAAGCATCTAAATTGCTCGTTGAAGCTGCCTAATCGTTTAATTGACAGAGATTTTGCTGAGATTTAACGAACTTTACTGTAAAACTGAAGTTATAGCAGATCCAATTTTAGAATTTAACAGGATGTTGAAAATGTCATCGGTTTAAAATTCATTCTTTACATATTTGCGACAATGCAAAAAAATTGTCGATCTTGCGTTATACTATGAACTTTAAGTTTTTTATATGTAAAAAACGTTCTTTAGTTTTTTGTCAGTTAATTAATTGCTGGAACACTTACTGCTTATCAGAACATCTATGGCAACACTCGATTCAAACGAACGGTACCGTTTATAAAAAGTAAGAGGGCAAGCGTTCTGGAAAAGTGACTAGACAGCAAATTCTACGGAGTTTTAATTTTTGTAGGACACGAAGAGGAAACTTCAACTTTCCTTGAAGGGACTGTGCAGTTACATTTGAATTGCGCTGTTTAGGGCGTGGAAACGAAATGTCCAAAAATTTTTTCATCTACTGTACCAATATCGACAGAAAAGAATGATGGTGACATACTACATGCTTTTTAATAATTATTTTACTGTTTGCAACTCTGCCGCCTTCCTTTCCAAAGTAGCTGTTCTGGTCGTTTAAAGAAATTTTTGGATATTTTTTGGATGCCTTACATTTTTCAAGCAAAAATTGCGAGCTTTCTTCAGGTAAGAAGTAAAAAACTTAGTTACCGGACAGGTTACAGTAAGACTGAGCGTAACACCTCGTGTATTTCATATTTTTACAGAAACATAACTTTGCTTGCAAAACAAAAATATATAACAATAGCCTCCTCAAAACATACGTTAACGTTAAATGACTTTTTTTTTATCAATTGACTTTACTGAGGATAATGCACAAGTCGTTTCAAAGTCCAGCAAAACAACACCTTACTTATACAAGAAGCTCTCTGTCCTATCGGACATTCTTCTTTATTCATTCATCTCTAAACTGTAACTTGTTATTTCCTTTATAAATTAAAACAATGATAATAATATAAATGACAAAGTCCAAGGGATGGTATGAGGAAACAAGTGGTCTATTTAACCATTTATCAGCCGGAGGCAATGTGTTTTGCACGTTATTTGATGTTCTTTGTATTTACGAAAATATTAAAAAATATCTGAGAATAAATTTCAATTGAGAAGTTGCGGATAATTAATGATCATCTTATCTTGCCCACTACAGACTAAAGACCATCACAATAAACTACTTTTTTTATGCCCCAAATATCCAAAGATACGTCATGTGATCGTAAATTTTGAAACAAATAAAGAAACGCTTTGTAATACGCAATTCGAATGAGTGTTGTGATTAATGTGAAGACCATTAAAACGACGGCCAATTCATTACGGAAATTGGAGTGGCGGTGTTTCTGGGTGACGATGAGAAATTTGACGTTTCAAAATTTGGGACGGAGGTCAGGGGGAAGGAATGGTTCTGTCTCGGCGAAGTCAGACATAGTTTGAGATAAAGGCAATGAATTGTAATAAAAAAAGGACTCCACGTGACCTTAAAGTAAAGTCATGAAGAAGACAAAAGGGTCGGGTTTGAATGGCTTTAAAAGTTTAAAAAGTTAGGAAATACGTTAAAAACATTTAGAAAATAGGTGTGGTATAAATCAATTATTCAAACGTTCAACCGGCGTATTTAAATATTGCATTCCGGATATTCATCTATCTTCTCAGGTGCGTGAATATGAGAAACAAAAAGAAACGTCTAGAGAAAATATATATTATACGTATCTATGCCGTTCGCCCAATGGAATTTCATTCCCCAAAGCATGTTTAACAACTTGACAGCCACTGTAATATTTTGGTCTTTTCGTCATGACCTAAAACAACGTCCGGCGAACGCATGATGACTAATTTCCGGCCAGGATTTTACGATTTTGAAAGAGTTCAAATAAGACAAATTACCTGTTTTCAAGAGAAGGCGAGTAAATCATCCCCGGAAGGATTGCTAATCGCATCAATAACTCTTGATAGGCTCTTTAATACTCCACACTCTCAAGAAATGGAATATGTTCTATTTGCTGACCTAACTTCCCGAATGTTCCACCCCTTACATCCCCTATTTCTCCTACTGTAAGATTATTCATTGCCGCAATTGTAAAACCACTCTGATTCATTACTTTACAAGAAATCCCGAGCCTCTTACACAAAGAGCAATACGACATTACGCCACTGGCTTATCTACGACACTGTGACTGCCAACAAAAATGTAAACAAAACTTGATATATAACAAGAAACGTGCCAAGAAGAAAATCCCAAATGAGTCATTGGTTTGGTTTCGTTCTAACTGATGCCTTCGCCAACAATTTGTTTCGATGCAATCAGAAAAAGAATTAAAAAAAAAATGCCTGTAAACAAGTGAAGATTACGGTATATTACTACGAGTTTAAAATGAGACAAAAGTCTCCTTTCCGGAACAGAAAGTTTACGAGCATTGGAATCAAATGATGACAGGGCCATGTGACTTTCTTGTTTTTTAGTCTAACTTGTGGAATGCGAACTCTAGATTTGATAAAAAGCAAATATTGTTTCATAACAATTTCTAAGCCCAACAATTCATTTAATACTGTTAAGATTTCTGGATCGGGAAGTACAACAACAACAATAAATTGGATTAAACGAAAATTAAATTCAAAAAAATATGTGGAATTGAAAGGGTTTCATATAATAATTGTGATGTCAGTTACAAACAACGAATTGAAAACAGTAAAAAACAGCAAATTAATTTGGTCGTTGTGGCAGTAAATATGTAAATAAACCATTGTTCGGACCGCAACGTTTAGGTTGTTATCTAAAATAGGATCTATATTCTGCGCAACCATCTCCCAATTCCCCAAAATTTAGGTTTGAATTTTGTAATAACACTTTCAGCGATTTCTCTCTCACCGTCTCTCCTCAATTGCCAACAAAATCTCTTAAAAAATCAGATTACATAAGATTAATGATGATCGTGGTACCAGCCACCGCCAAGTACATTCAATAATTTGATCTGACAATCTACAAATTACGGAAACTTTTTTCACACATATCAAGTTAGTTGGAGATTACCCGCTAACAGTTCTCTGACCTTGATACCTATTTGAAACGATTTTTACAAAATTGTTTCCTGCGAATAAAAAATATACAAAAAGATAAGCCCTGGTCTTCAATGACAAAGCGATTGACATAAAAGAAATGTAAAAGTGGCACTCAGATGAGATTAGGCGTGGTAAAGCGATCAGAGATTTCGAAAACAGTCCCAATTTAGAACGTGTGCGGAAAATGTTTAAACCCTTATCGGAGTGACAAAATTTACTACCGATCAGCGAACTTTGCGTTTCTAGTTTACAACTGTTTGTTCTATAGGGGAGAAATAGGACATGCAGAAAGTAAAATGCCATTTTTAACAAGCATGGCACTGCTGATTGACGAAACATGAAATGAGTTGAGAATAACGTTGGTATAACGTATCAGAAAATTGAAACTTCAGTGATTTCTACAAGTTTCTCGGATTTATACACACTGCAAATGGCGTCAAATCAATGTTTCGATACGAAGTTGGGACCTAATTTTTGTTTTGCTATATGGAAGCCCTCTGTTCAAGGATTTGTAATAAATACGTTCTTTTCTCTGCCGTTTTCGTCATGCTGCATCAGACTTTGGACCTTTCTGGCTATATCCACAGTAAGGCATAACCAAAGAACTCCTTAACGATAAGCTGCGCCAAAATTATTTCAACGCCCACGCCACCCCAACAAAGCGTCCATGGCAAAAATTCTTATTTACATAACAAATTTCGTTTTTAAAATAAGCCAAACATCCTACAAAGACGCTGCAAAGCTTAGGATTAATTAACCGACTAATCAAGCGTCAACCCAAAGCAAACCAAAGAACACTGTCAATTACCGTACTCCAGAAGAAACTTATCAAAAGAATTCTTCGAAAAACCACTGAATCGGCTGATTAAAGGTATCTTTTTAGTTGTAATCTTTGAGGTTCATAAAAACTAATAAGCAAAAGTTAAATGAATAGAAACAAACCCAATCTCTTTTGTCATTCTTAAGATATCTTTTTCAGCTGATAACGGGAGAACAATTTTGCAGAAAAGACCTATTATATTCTTACACGCGATAACCTATTTCTTTTATTCACCATTATTTTTTAAGGGATGTAACAAAAACCATCAAAAACATTGTAGAAAAACTAAAAAGTCTTTAAACGGTCATAATATAATGATGTATAACATCATAATATACGTTTTTTTATATGAGCAATTTTGCAGCCTCTAAAGAAGAATTGAAATATGATACAATGAAAAAGGTGGGGTTTCCCTTTTTTGAGTATCTTTTCTTGCAAGGTGCAGTTAATTCAAGGCCGCGTTGCAACGGAAGTTAAAAAAAGTTTCATAAAGTTTATTGCCCTACAAGTTTAATTGTTAATTACTGAATTGACAATCAAGGTCAAAAGGTTTTAATTTAAATTCTGACCTTGGTCAAAAAACCGGCTTCGGAAGGGCTTATTGTAAACAACAGTTCAAAACAATTAGCATTGTAAATGAATGTTTTGATTTCAGTCTTAAATGGATACATAATACGTTACAGAATGTATTTCTCCTTACATGTTTAAAATAAACAAGAGAAGCTTACGGTAATAAGCCAACCGTCTGAATGTTCTATATGTTACCCTTTGTCACTGTCAGACGAAAATGTGACATTATGTAATTTACTCTTGATTAATTTACTGGATAAACTTTAATGTCGTTTCTTTACGTCGTCGATGTTCAAAGGGATCAAACCGGTCTGTAAAAGATCTAATGAAGTTGCGTTAACGAAAGAAAATGGATAAAACCTCGGGTCGGCGGTGGATGACGTTGTTTTGACTCCATTTTGGAAATGGCTCTGTTTGGGCTCGGCTTTAATTAGAGTGAAGCGGGAAGATTAGCGGCTGGATAACCGAATTTTGATGATTTTAATGCGGGATTCGATTTGTTTTTCCACATTATACCGAAAAATAATTTTTTCTTAAAAATAGCAGAACTTCATGAGCTATGAATTCTAGGCGTTTATTCGACAATTATTTATCTCTTTATCCGTAAGTTGGGACCCAACCAACAGCCTTTCGAATCCACAATCCATCCACCTGATGCTCCCCTTTCTCCACCGATAGCTGTCTCATATAAATATGAGTCTTATTGTGCACACTCAGTATCGTATATCCGTTATCAGTAACTCTCTTTGCACTCATTATGCTCGGATTCTTATCAAAGGAAGAATGATGTTCATAAGATCCTCCGCCGGCTCCAGAAATGATATAAATCGGAGCTAGTGGGTTGAAATAGGGTGCAGGGGTCTTGGAGTAGTATCTGCCACTTCTTGGATAATATCGTTCATAGTCGTGACGATGCCCGCTGAAGTTGATATCAACCGAATGTTTGTTATAAAGAGGTTCTAGCCCTGGCTCCGTCTTTGACCCGTAACGGAGAGTCCAACTTTCCTTATTACGACAACGATTTGTCGGGCGATTAGAGCAATAAATTGGGCGATGTTGGTAGGTAATCAACCATGGCTGAGCTTTTCGGTTTTGGTTTGCTTTCTAAAAGTCGTTTCAAAAATTTATCGTTATACGTGACCACAATGTCCGGGCCATATGTCACCCGGGTTTTCAACGCGAAACTGTCAAAGGTATAAGGTATTGTCAAAAATTGTTTCTCTTACGAATTGCTATCCGCACTTCACGTACTCCCTTCGCCGCTAAGATCGATTTAGAGACAATTTTATGTCTTAGCCAACGTAACTCACCCCTAGCTCAGATTTCAACCAATTATATTGATTGTCAAAGTTCCTCCTTCCGTATTTCTGCGGTAACACGTAATATTCCGAACTGACAGCTATAAATTGAACTGGCCCAACTTTGAAACTGTAACATTACACGTATATGTATAACAAATTGTTTCCAGCTCTACCTGTAGTACTGGTTATCTTTTTGCGGGCAATTTGGCATATCAAAGCGGTATCTCATGTTCGCGAAATTATCTCCGTCGTCTTCATGATTCCCCGCAATAACCATAAAAGGCATATAAGCGACAATCGGCTCAATCATATTCATAAATTCATCTCCTCTTTTTCCTTGGTTGGTATGTAAATTGTAGGCCATATCACCTTTAAGAGTTATGGTTATTTCTGTTGAGTTACCTATCAATATCAGCATCCGATACTTTTTATCTTGCGCCGCTTTGACCATATAAGGCAATGACTTTCCTTTGACTCCCAGATCTCCAACGACAGCTGCCTTAAATGGGAAATCGTCACTTTGTGGAAACGTTTTGAAGTAAAATATCTTTGACTTTGCCTGATCATTGCCAACTTGGTAATCTAGAAACAAGAGCTAAAATCACAGAATTATTGTGAAAACTTACAGTAGGTCATGTCGTAACGCAGATTGTAGATTCTTTTCCTATGCATATATCTTGTTTTTCCTCTGAATGTCCAGACTTTTGTGTCAGCGGCCCTCCAATGACTTAAGTTAGCTTTATCCCTTGCAAACCAAAGTTGTTGATTAGGTTCGTCGTTCAACGTAACCCAGCTTATTGACATGCAATGTGGCTCCCGGCAGAGGGAAAGATGGACCTGTTCGGGGGCTGCTCTGATCAACAGAGGCACCATAACAGCCGTTATGATAACCATAGCAATGTTAAAAGTCATATCGGAACCCATCACTGTTTGCGGCGTTTTGGAAGTGTAATATCATTTTTCACAAACCTCACATTTATAAATGCGATTTGCAGAGTCAAACTGTTTAAGTTCAGACATCATCGCGGCCGGATCCCGAAAAGGCTAAATAAATATAAATTCGACGTATTTTGGAGCCATAAAAAGTTCAACATAAGTCATTCGTAGCCTTGCAATCCTTAAGGCTACAATTTGAGTACCACAACGGGACCAGAGATTTCCTTTAGGATCTGTTCTTTTTTAGCTGTGATTCCCTTTGCATTACATTTGGATTTTTGCCAAAAGAAGAATGTTTCTCATGTGTTTGCCCCGCCAGCGTCAGACTTGAACTCGAAGCCTACTAAATATATCGGCTTATGATATGTAACAAGGTTTTGGCGTTGTTGTGTTATTAACCTTCGTTTTCAATCAAAAAAAACTTTAAAAATTTATGAGCAAACATGTAGACAATGTTTGATGCGTACATTGACTGCTTAGAATACAAATCTATGTCCATTTTAGGGATCCTCTCTAGTTTGACTTTTACTACAAAGGATATTTTATATTACGCACGTCAGTGACAAATCAAGGATTCCAAGGTTTGCGATTGTATTTTTGCCCTCAGTTTTGGAAAATTATCATTTTCAAGCGACAAACTGTTTGTAATATAAAAAGTGACTTCATTGGTGATTGTAGACCGCATATAATCTTTATATGTATAAAAAACTATTCAGTACATATATCAAAAGTGCATACAATTCATTAAAAATGGGTCTAGTACTGTTAGGCACTACCACGAGGTCAAATACTTTTAATAATTTCACTTTTGTTTACTTTACTCTTCTCAACTCTCTCATCGCTAACCTCTAATCGAGCGAAAAATTAATCGAAAAGTGACCGGAAGTCCAAGTGGTTGCAAACCTCATTTCTCTTCATTTTTATTGTCGCGACGATAAAATTGAGACTAAAAAATGGTGGGGAGATGTCGCAAATTATATCTTTGATAAGAGTTTATATGACGTTGAGATTAACTGACATCTTCGTTTTTATTGATAGCTGAAATGAGATGAGGTATATAAAGGTGAAAAGTAATCAAGGTGGGGCTTTGATTTATTTTGTTCGACTTTTAAGGGGTTCGCTGAGTTGTGGGTGGGCTGTGGGCTTGTAAAAGGGTATTAGAAGTGTGTGAGATGCTTGATGCTTTTGCTATTGCAAAAAATGTGAATTATCATTGATTAGATGTGCATAAGATCTTTCTTTGGTTTATTAATTTTAGATGTTTTTAGAAAATACGCAGGCCGAGGGGGATTGGCCAAAAAAGAAACTTTCTTGTAATAACTTTGTTGAGTCCAATGGCAAACTCTTGCTACTTTTTTACACATTGGACCCTCAATGCTGACCTTTTCCTATATGTTTTAAAAACTAATCAGCTTAATTTGAGTAAAGTTTTATCTTGAGTTGATTTTTTCGAATTCTCTCTGCAACCAAGACGAAATTTGGATTTTTAATCATTATCATTAAGGTTTTGTCGCTTTGATCACACTGTTAAAAAATTTTAAATTATTTAGATTATTATTATTATTATTTTTTTTATTTTAGAGCAAAATTTCGGATTCCGTTAATTCGTTGCAGAAAACTTTCCCTGCTTGCTCCTTTGCCCTTGCGCAATACTTGACACTGTTATTCCACGAAAGTCGGAACACCCTCAGAAGTCGAGTTTTCTCGACTTGCAAATCCCTCATCAACGTGCTTTTGGATCTCCGTTATTAGAGTAGGAGGAGGGGGGAAAGAAGTGTGTTTTTCCATCCCTCTCCCTTTTTTCTTTGCATCCCAATTTGTCTAAAACCCCCCCCCCCCCCCCCCCCCCCCCTTTCCGCTGGTCACTCGCGGAAAACGAAAAGTGAATTGAGCGTGACGAAGAAATAATTCAGAAGCCCTGAGGGTGAGAATTTATTACTTAATATTCACGCGTTCACCTGCCTCGACGTTGCGGTGATTGATGGCGAAGGTGAAGGCGAGGTGAAAACGGGTTCGGGCGGGTCTTTAACGGGGCTGGTTTGTCTCAAAAATGACTTGGGATGAGGGACACAACGGTGAGGGATTATCGTTGCAAAAGTTCTGCTAAACTTTTTCGAATTTCAAAAGATATTTATCAACATTTTTGAAATGTTTTCTGGTCAAGCTGTCTATGTGCGACCCCTTCATTTTTTCTATATCTTCCCTAGATCCTCTAAATCCACCAGTGGCAAAGCGGTGGATCCTGGAGTTATTAGCTTGTGTTTTCCGGGCTCAGCTGAGATATTTAGTAGTTTTTTTCGTGTAGTGATGTACATATAAGGAGGGCGGACGAAAAAGGTTGTTTCGACAACAACTTTTCGAGTTTTTCGTTTAGAAGATTAATTTTTTCAACAAAAATTGTATACGCTAGGTATTACATATAGAGCTCATAATTAAAAAAAGATATTTCTAATTTTAAGCCAATTTTAAAACAAATATCTTGATAGCTTTTGCAAAGCACAAGAAAAAAATTAGCAATATAGTCATTTTTTGTAGTATTAAGTCTCCTCAAGATACGAGCTTCTAATTTACAATCGTTTCGTTTGTTTTCCTCAAATAAAACATAATTTTTCTTGTCAAAACGTTTGTTCTTCAAAGACCACCTCTCTAATATCTACAGCCCCTATCTTCTTCATTTTATCCATTCCAAATCCTTGATTAGACAACTTAAGGGTCGTTAGATAACCCTCTTCTCCTTTCAAATTACCACAAATCCCTTAACGGTAACCATTTCCGATCGCCTTCAGAAGCGATGACCACAAAAATGAAAGTGTTTTTCGATTTGTATTCTACTTTTACTGCCATTGCAAAAAACGTTTATGCATTTTACTATTAGTTTTTGTAAGTCATATCCGTCGATTCCATTTCCGTTGTGACCAAAAAGGGAAAAGTTATTAGTTGATTTCTCGGGGGGAGGATTAAGGTTAAATTGTGGTTGGAAACAACTCGGGAAGGATGTTTAATTTGTTCAAGAAATTGGCTGAACATCTTCGGCGATCTTTTCTTTGGATTTCAAGAGAATTTCTGGGCGATCTGTTGGGGGAGCGGGATTTATCGAGTTTCAATTTCCCCTCTTATCAGTGATCACTTCCGTGGCTATCTCTCAATTCATTTTTCGACAAATAAAACCTATGTTTGATGAGTTAAATCAAAGCTTTTGGATGTTCTAAAAGGGAAAAATTTAGAGAATTACGTTTGTAATAGATTCTAGATCGATGATCTCGATTACTTGACTTCCGTTTCGGATTTAACTTTGATGACAGCAATGGTGATAGTCAGTCGGGGTTTTTAACTTTGATGTATTTAGTGGTAACGACTTTCCTTTTTGGTTGCTCAAATTTTTACTTCTGAGCCCACACTTGGTTTTGTTCGGACATCCGATGGAAATGATTCTAGGGAAAGTAATCTTTTTAAAGACATCCTTTGAAAAGTTATTGCCGAGCAACTTTTTTGGCCGGCCTTCTTCATTCTTTCGGAAAAAGATCGCTGAATACCTTTTAAGGCTTGGCTGGAAAAGCAAATTTTTTTGAATAAAATTTGGTGTGCCTTTTGTATATTTTAACTCATTGATTCCAAAAACTACCGTGATTCTACACTCCTGCCCTCTTATTTTGTTCATTTCCTTGTACATATCCAGTCAATTGAACAATGAAACTTTCTTCAATCGAGACGACGTTTTGTCTGCACGCGGGGTCATTTGAAGCAGGTTCTGGCGATTTTCACTTCATTTTCATCTCGTCCACTCCAACTTTTTTGTTTTAGAGAGCCGCACAAATTACTCAACTGTGCACTCGAGTATCGCAATTTTTTGGAGTGCTAATTGCGGGATTATGCGATGTCGAAAGTAATTTCTTCGATTGTTCTTGATTAAGGAAGTAAAATCGAAGCTTTATGTTGACAAACAGGCGGATTTCGAGGATTTTGAATGACGTCGATTCGATTATTTATTTTTGACGTGTGATGTGAAGCAGGGTACATCCGAAAAATCAACACTTTAAAACTTGGTTGATTATTTTCGTAGTCCTCACTTTCTTGATTCTTGGATTAACCTAATCTTTATTACTATATTTAAGATGACTGGTTTACAAACTTTGTTATGCTAGGATCCATTTTAAAGACAGTGACTCACAGGGGTCTTATCCATTTCAAGCGGTTCCATTGAACACTTCTGACGTCACCGAACGGCGGAAACAGGTGGGAAAAGTGGAGGGATTTGAGTGAATTTATACGAAGAATCTGCATTCCTGGGATTCTTGTAGTCAATAGAAGGTTGTCCAGAGGTTTTAGTTTGGAATTAGACAGTCTATAGTATTATAGTTTCAATGCAGATTAAATCATAATAAAGTCGCCCTTTTAGGGCTAACGATAAAGTTTTATACCTTGTTTGTCTTTTCAAGTCTTCGTGTTTCTTGTAACTTGCGCACCAATTTTTGGGCATTGATCTACAATTTAGAAGTCAAGGTATATGAAGCGTGTCCGTGCATCGTCGTAGACAGAGAATTTGTGGTTTAAAAAATGCGTATCTTATATCTTGTAGTTTTGGGCACGCTTGATCCGTCTCGTTGAATCTTCTTCTCTAAGATTTCGCATCGAAATTTCATCTAATTTATTTGATTTTACTTTTTTCTGCGGGTTGATGGATCGCTTCCTAAATGAGCTCCTCGTCATCACCCTTTACTCTCAACCAGCCAGTTAGCCGCTCTTTTCGGTCACTCTCATTGCGACCAAACGTCGCTAATTCAAACACATGTGTGGTATTCGCTTTTATCTATTTATTTGGTATTCAAAGTTTCACCGAATGTATTGTCTTTGAATCTACGGATATGCGTCATCTCTGATCTCTGTTTCCATCAGGAACTAAACTTTTTTTAATTAGACACCCATTCTAGCACACACAGCGAGGATTCTCTCCATATTTGTTTACAATCATATTCAAATTATTTTGCGGCGGGGATTCATCGCCTCGCTACAACAACCGCAATAAATCTTGGAATGGGCGAGGTGGCGAAAAGATCAAGTCTGGTTATCCGGTTCTTTTACCCGTCCAGAATCTGTAAGCCGGCTTCCTTCGGAGATGCCCTTGGAAGGTCAGAAAGCGCGGGGGTTTTCGAAAATTCCTGCAAGTTTTTTGAACCCAGTGAATGTTTCAATGGAGATGAGTTCGGATGGGGGTTTGGAGGATGTGGAAGGGCAGTCGGACGATTTGATGCCGCATTTGGAGGATATTAAAGAAACTTTTGAGGGAACTTTTGTTTTAAGGGACCGATAATGGAGGGATATCACTTCCTACGGCCTATATTTTGATTTACAGTAACCCAAATTGTAAGCAGAACATTTTACGGCCACATGACGATGTTCCTGAGATATGGATAAAATTTCAGGAAACGTCACAATTTGAAACAGCCTCTTTTTCGACGTATAATACTTCTCGAGACAAACTTAGGGTCCGTAGAACTTGCACCATGCGTTTGTCTAACTTTTTACGTGTCTGTCGCTGCGACATCCCGTTTTAACACAAGCGACATGCAGTTTTTCGCGAAGCAATAATAGCTTTCTCGCGCGAAGTCAGCAAAAAATTTAACGGTTTATATTTGGAGTAGTAATGTGAATATTGTCACCTTATTTTGACTTTTCAAAATTGAAATGCAGCCAAGATGGATTGCGCATGCAAAATGAGAAGAAATTGCAACCCACACAAGACGACAACTTTGTCAAAATGTTTTTACCTTGTCTGATAAATGTCGTTTCCTTGTATGGCAAGTTTAATCCCTTCAGTTTCTCCATCTCTCCTTCGATCTCCATAAAATTCCAATCACAAATTTAATTCATATTTCCCTTACTCATCCTCTTCTTACAAAGTAATCTTCTCCAGAGGAAGAGTTCTCTTTTGGGGGATGTTTTTAGTTAGAAACTTTTTTGCGTTTTCCCCTCGGGGTTTGCACCGGTTCGGCGGGTGATTTTCACTTTCAATCGCTTCCAAAATTCAATTATATATGCGACGTCGCATCCTTCAAAACATCGGTTTTCCCCCCTTCTTTTTTGGGCGTCGACACTTTATTCGCCCTTCAAGAATCGAGCTTTTCTTCCGGCAATCGAGCGATTCACAACGACGGCACCGGTTCTATGCCTTTAGCGCCGCAAATCAGGGGAATCAAGGGGCGATGGGCTGATCATAGGGGTTTATTGAACTTGACATTCAGAGTTTGGGTATTTGGGGGTCGTTTTTTGGCAGAATGTGCTGTTTCTAGAAATTGTAATCTTAGTTTTGGCTAAATCATGTGTTCGAAATTGTTTATTTTTTTACGGTAACTGCTTGCATAATTATTACCCATAAAAATAGATTTTTCAACTCGAAAATTCGCAAGAAAGTCACTTTTTGCCGTTTTTGACTTGAAACTCTCGATCGTTTCCGCACATTTCGGGTCAAAAAGCTTCGATTTGTGTTACAGGGAACCTACTTTCTGATATCCCGCCAATTTAAATTGTAAAGTTCTACATGCAAAATTTTGCAATTTTTTTGAAAATCGAAAATTGCAGTTCCAGATTAAAAATGCTGTCTATCAAAATTTCCCGTTCCAAACTTTTTTTTCTGTTCTCAATTACAATCTTAACGCAATCCCTCCTCCTCTCCCATCGGAGCTGTTATAAATCCAGAGCTCATCCCAACTTCCCCCTCTCCTCGCGTGTTTTCGTAAAAGCAATATTATTTACGCCGACGTCTTCTTTCGGCGTAATGAAACGGAACGAACTGTCTTTTGTTTGTTCGAATCATCCCTCCGATCTTCATCGCTCCTATTTCTCATCATCTTTGTTTTTTTTGGTTGATTTTGGGGGATTTGGCGGTTTTGGGATCGGGTTTTAGGAGGTGTTTGGAAGTGAATTGAGGTTTTTCTTAGTAATAGTGATTACTGAATTCGTTTTCATCTGCAAGGGTTGGAAAAGACTTGACCCAAATGGGTCAAGTCTACTTCTCGGTGGCGAAACGTCATTTTAACGGTTCATATGAGGAAAACGTGTATAATACGCATATCGTCTTTCTTATTTTATGTTACATTGGTTTCTAAATTTGTTTTTTCTTAAATCTACCATTTTTTGGACACAAACTCCTTTCCAAAGTACTTACGCTTTATGTTCGCCATTTACTTTTTAATTTTTTCTTATCAATCCGGTTTTTGGTGAGGATGCGCCGAAGATGAGAGATTTTTTAAACCCTCCAAATCCCATTTTTTCTACGTGAAAACCCACTTTCCCCGTTTGTTGCGCGTTTTATTAATTTTACGCAATCTTTTTTTATTTGTATAAAAAAATTATTCCCCCTTAGGGAACATTTTGCACAAAAAGCTTCAGTTTTTTCAGCCCAGCTCTAACTTCTTGACCTTTTTAAACCGCCAAAAATTCCCAAATGTCCTCCAAGAGTTGGGGGATACCGGAGTTGGCGTTGAGAGTGGAAGCGGCGGCCCAGAAGTTCTTCTACAGGATCGGATTGTTCATCGCCGATTATCCATGGTTGTGTTTGATCGTGAGGTAAGGCACTCCCATATTCCCGACGTTTTTTGAGTGCCGTGAAAGATTTAGTGGCTTTAAATTACACTTGTAGTACGGGTTTAGGGTAACAGAGAGCAGAGATCGTTCTAAAAATTACTGTTTTTGGGTTCGCAAAACGTATTTTACAAAATTTTTTTTTTTTTTTTTTAAATAAAAAGATTTTTCCAAAAAAATATTTTCCAGTCTTCAAAAAATTTTTCTGCAAAATTCTGCATAACGCGGTTCAAAGTAAAAATATAAAAATATATTTTTGCTGCAATAAGCGCAAATAAATTTTTTTTTATTTTTTTACCAATTAAAAAATTTTTCTAAAGTTTCTGCATAACGCGGTTTAATTAAGAATCAGCAAGCTATAGCGTTCGACAAATTTTGCTTTGAAGAAAATCAACACAACCATCGTATTTTTTCACAATAACTTGCATATTTATTTTCAGTACAATCGCCGCCTTCCTGCTCAGCGTGGGAGTCATCAATTTCAAAGAGGTCAACGATGTTAGAGATCACTTCAGCGCCGACAATTCGCCCAGTCGATACGAGTTCAAAGTAGCTCTAGAATTCTTCAAAGAGCTTGGCCAACCATTTCACGTTATTGTGGCCATGTTGGCGACGGATCGAGGCTCTATTTTAAGGCCGGGGTAAGGCAATGAGGGATGATGAGCTCGTATTTTACAACCATTTCATCACTGTTATCACTCATCTTATTCTTTTTAGTTACATTGATCGAGCCCTGGAAATCGAAGAGTATCTTCAATATAAACTTCGAGTAGAACATGAAGGTCGGTATTACACGTATTCCGACTTTTGTGGAGCCCAATGTGAGACGAGTGATGCTGTCAGTATCTTCTTGAACATGTACAGGGATGTTCAACATCGAGGGAAAGCAAATGTCAAGCTGACTTTCCCAACAATGGATGTTTTTGGGCATAGAGTTTATCTGGCAAACAATATCTTCAAGGTCCAGCTGAATAATCGGTAAGAATGGAAGGTCTAGGGAGTTAGGGAAAGACTTGACACATTCGAGTCAAGTCGTTCTTTCGTTTTCTTCAACTCGGATTTGATTAAAATTTGGAACGCGTTGATTTTGATGGAACTTTTACAGCGAGTCTTGTCGAACAGTTATTATTTAGTTTCAAAGTTCAATATTCCCATCCTTTATTTCCAGCTCCCACCTCATCGAAGGTGCCGGCCTTATCACAATCAATTTCCACGCTATTTGGGGCAATGACACAATCCATGAAGTCATGTCTAAGTGGGAGCATGCAGTACTTGATTATTGTCTCAAAACTCACAATGATTCGTTGATCCAACTCCACACAACCTCTGAAGGTCTTATGTCCGAAGAAGTTCGTCGAACTGGAATAAAGGCGCTTCCGTTGATGAGTGTCACCTTCTTTGTTATCCTGACCTTTACCGTTTTGACGTCATTGAAGAGGGATCCGGTTAGGAGCAAGCCTTGGGAAGCATTTGCGGGTGTCATCTGCCCAATTTTGTCGCTGTGCGCATCATTTGGACTTTTGTTTTGGGTGAGTCAGCTGGAACTGGAAGAGAAATGAAAGTTTAACCTCATTTTGGAAAATCAACCTATATACAGCAATTAAAAACCAAAAAATCTTAATCATGAGCCCTTTTGAAAAGGTCTTCTGACCAAGCGAATGTGAAAAACTCTTTTTAAACCCAAAACCCCCATATTTACATGCATATATACAAAAATGTATTTTTTAGCTCGGAGTTGAATTCCTCCCAATTGTAACCGTTGTTCCTTTCCTCATTTTGGCCATTGGGGTCGACGATGTTTTTATTTTCCTCCACTCCTGGCATCGGACTGATCCCGAGCTTCCATTGCGAGAACGCGTTGCTACAATGTTGGCTGATGCTGGCCCATCAATTTCGATTACTTCGTTGACCAATCTACTCAGTTTTGGGATTGGAATTGGAACTCCAACTCCGGCTATTCGAGTGAGTGCAATTTGAAATTTATTTGGTCCCCTTGTAAGAGAATATCCGACGTTTTCAAATCGAAAACGGGCCGCATTTTCTTTAAGTGTTTCCAAAAATATATTATTTTACAATCTTTTCAGGTTTTCTGTCTTTTTACCACCGTCGCCGTAATCTTTGATTACCTATATCAAGTCATCTTCTACTCAGCTATCATCATGATCGGTGGAATCCGCGAAGACCGTAAACTGAACGCGTATATGCCTTGCATGAAGGTGCCGGATCATCGTCGTGTTGCTCGCGAGTCCTCGCTCGAAGATAAACCCCATTGGAGGAGAACTTTGGATGCTTTCGGCTCCAAATTTGTCGATAATTGGGTCGATTTCTCGATGAGTTGGACCGCCAGAATTGGGCTGACCCTTGTGCTGGCTGGTTATTGGGCTGTTTCCATATACGGAGTGTTCCAATTACAAGTTGGATTGTCTTCGGAAAAACTGTTTTTGGACGATTCCCCTTTGCTGGAGTTGGTTCGGCTCCAGACTAATATTATTTTCAAGGAAGGAGGACAGGTAGGTCGATCATCATCAACAAGAATCGACTAACAATTGTTGTAATAGATGCATTCTCCAACTTTACTGTTAGAGGAATGGAAATTTCCGCCAATCTAAATTCTTTCTGAACAATTTCGTATTTTTCAGATGGCAGTATTCATCAACACACCCGGCGATCTTCGAGAACCCGACAAAATCCCAAAAATTATGAGGATATTGGAACATTTCGAACGCGCTGATGGAAGTGTTGGCCCATCTTCAACTCAGATGTGGCTCAATACGTATTTGCCGTTCATTGGCCTTCAAAACCATGGATCCATTGATTTCAATTACAAATATTTGCCGGAGTTCTTTAGCCTTCAAGAATATCACAGATGGAGTCATTTTGTCAACTTGGGAAGTGATCAGTAAGTATTCTAAGTATTCTTTGGACTTTAAAAGCGTCTAAAATGGAGGAGAGGGATGTATAGTCTTTTGGGGACTATAAGGTCATTGATGACATTGTGTTTTCAGAGATTGCGCTGAGGAAAAGCCCACTTGCATCAATAAATTCTTCTTTTCCACTGGATTTCACAACGCTGTTACATGGAGAGATCGCTTCGTACTGTTGCAAAATTGGAGAGCAATTACTATGGAGTATCAGGAGTTCAATCTTACGGTCTATGAAGACTTCAGTATGTATGCTGATCAAGTACGTCGTTATATAACGTTAAAATGACCTGTGAAATGTTAAAAACATAAAAAGACTCAAATTTTTATATTCTTTATATTGTTTTTCAGCTGCTCACCATCCCTCCAGTGACCGTCCAAACGGTTGGATTCGCTCTCTTCTGTATGATCGTGGTCCTCATTCTCTTCACCCCCAATTTATCGACTGTTATTCCCGGAGTTGGGAGTGTTTTATCGATTAATGCTGGAGTTTTCGGTCTCATCTTTTATTGGGGAATTGATTTGGATCCAATTTCAATGGCTTCGACGTTGATGGCCATCGGATTCTCGGTTGATTTTGTGGCTCACATCACCTTCCATTATTACAAGGGGGAAATTGCGGTAGGTTGTGTTGCCTTTTCTCAAATTTCTTTGTATTCCCTCAAAATTGTAACAAATTATTATACTTTAAAGTCATAACGACCCCTTTATCAACTGTTTCCTTTTAGGACAAACGAGAGCGTCTCCGCCACGCCCTGGTCTCCATTGCCTGGCCCATGGTTCAAGCCGGCTCCTCTACTGTTCTATCTTTACTGGTCCTGGCTACAATTCATGCTTATATGGTCCAAGTGTTTGTCAAAGTTGTTACGTTGGTTGTTTGCCTTGGTCTAATCCATGGTTTAATTGTTTTGCCAATTATTTTTGCATGGATTCCATTCAACAAATTCAATGGAAACCATGAAGTCGCAGCTAAGATTTTGCGAAGAAAATCGTCGGTAGCACCAACAAAAATCGCGATACGACCAGTCGAGCCAGAGGCACAGCCACCGTTAGCATTTTTGGAGTCACTGAAGAAAAAGGAAATCGATGTCGAGGAAAATAAACCTAGGAAAGATCAGGGAAGAGGATAAGGTCCATCTCCAATCACACGCTCTTTTATTCTTGGCCAAAATGTTGTCAACAGGGCCAAGAGATGTTTGTATTTATTTTTAATCTTAACGAAAATCTCTTTAGTGCAATTGATCACAAGAAAGGGCTAAGGAAAGGGATTTTCAAGGAGAATTAAGAGTTATAAAGGGAGATACGACGAAATTTACTCAAATTTAGACACCTCTGTATTATGATGAAATTAATACGGCGATTTACTCAAAGGAGTCACACTGATCTCGATTTTGTTTCTAATTTCTAAATGTTACTTGCGCTGTAGGGCATTACATACTAGTAATATAACTCTTAATTCCGTTTTTGGCATTTCCCCGCCCCATTCTCAAGTCTCTTACTTAATTTTGGTGTTCACTTATATACGGTGCCATTCTTTCGTATGTCATCACTTTCACTTCTCACTGTAGTCATACTAATTTTGCTACTTACAATTTCCCACCACTTCTGAAATTTACTCTGATGGCATATGTTTGTTTTAGTCACAAATTTTTCCACTAAAGGTTAGCATTATTTTTACCACTTGTTACGCTATGGTATGTTCTTATATCCCTTTAAAATCTCGGTTGTTTCCTATATTTTTTGCGGCTCAACTGTAAGAGTTAACTGTCTTTCAAAACAAACGGGTATCCTCGTTTTTATTCCATCCATCCTATTAATCTTTCATATTTCTGTTTGTGCAATATCACAGATTTTTAATGCTAATGGAATATCTCTTTACGATTGCTGTAGATTTTGAGTGAATCAATAAATATACTTAATTAATCATGTTGTTCTCGAGATGAACTTTAATTTTGGCATTCTCTGAATGAAGATAAAGGTGCTTGAACAGCTTCTATGGTTGGCTTCTCTTCCTAACAAGTTTTATCTCCAGTTATTTATATTCCTTTTATTATAATCTTTTCATCGGTTCCCTCAAATCTTTGAAATCTTTTCATTTTTTTCAGACTGACCCTTTCATTATCGGTAAACAACGAAATCAGTCTCCCAAATTTTATTTTTAGTTCCAAAAGTATTCAAAGAATCCATGAGATCGCTCTTATTTGTGTCCTCAGTCATCGCTTCCGGCTAATCTGATTGATCACCCGTATGAGGGTGGATAACAAAATAAAACAATTGGCTATTTCCGTTTTGGCCTAAGGCAATTGTTTTTTATAAATTCTTTGAAATGTTTCGGAATGTTGTTTTGTTTTATATTGAGAATCACAGCTGATGGGCTGACACGTGAACTCAGAGATTAGACAAAAAACTATAGAAGGATCATAGAGACAAATGTATATGTATGGGTAGGAGTTTGGGACTAAGGCAGCCTTCGGAACATTTGTAGAAATCGGTGACACAAATTTGTGAAAGCGATGGTATTTGTATTTCTACAAATTTAGTACTTATCCCTTAACGATAAGCGCTTCAAACCCTATGTAGGCGTTTTGTGGTGGGCCAACCGATCAGAAATCATTTCCATTCGTGAGACTTCTCAACTTACTCATCGTCATTGAATTTTTCGATTAACTCAGAAATCATCTTTGAATCTGAGTGAACTTGACAACAGACCCTAAGGCGCGGTTATTTGTACTTTCAACGAAATTTATTCCACAGTAAAGTGCATCAAAGTTTATACATACAATGTCAATAAAAATAGATGTTATTACCTTAATGGGGAGAAAATAATGTTTTTTTGCTAGATTATCGTATTTAATCGCTATTTTTTAGGATGTTGTTATTATTAAACAAATTAAAGCGGAAGAACAAATAGTCGTTATGTACATATAAAGACGTTAGCACTCAAAAAATTAAGAAATTTTAGTAATTTTTTATAATTATTTTTTCAGAATTCTGATTACTCAAATTCGACGAGGAAAGCGTTAAAAAACATTACTCAGTTTTAGAAATGTATTAAAAGCTCGACAAATTCAGCGTCTTTTTTTGCTTAGTCATCCACAAAAGGTTGATCACTAATTAAACTGACAGCGTCTATTTTTACTACTTATGCATAAAAAACATTTTTGTAATTTTGAATGCAAGTAAAATAAAAGTGCAGAGATCAGATATTTGTCGGGAGATGGGCTGCTGCAGAATTACTCATTTTTCGATTGGTAAATTATTTCAGTGATTGAAGCGTCATCTAAAACATAAAATGGAAGAACTATTTTGAGGCAAGATTGTTGCTATTGCTTTCGCATAGTGAGTGTGCCGGATTACTGCTTGAGTCTTGGCTGAGTTGTATGGTTTGGCCTCAAGCGTTGTCAAGATTTGATGAAAAAACTGATTGTATTATATAATACAACTGCCAATGTTCCGAAAATCTAAATGTGCGGCATATTGCACCCTAACAAGTAGTAACCTCCAAGATTATACAGAGCAGTGTGAAGCTTCTATGACACTATTTTCAACAAGTTTGGTTTTCTTTGGTATGGTTACTCTAGATTTTACCGACTGAAACGTTTATGCTAAACCCCATTCATTCCCAAAGAGTTCAGTGAATTTCTTTTTCTGTTTGTTGGACCGTTTCTTTTTTTCCACAGATGACAAAGAAGTGGTGGGCGACACAATCAGCCAAAAAGAAAGCTTCCTTATTTTATCAGCCACGTCCTGTGCGCTTTAAATTATTATTAGCATTATAAATTCCTTGAATTGCGTCATTCGAAGAATTTTATGATAATTTTAACGTTACATAAAAATAATTTTTGCAATGGTCGTAAATTATAAATATTTTGTTTTATTTTGTGAAATGAAATTCAGTTTTTACCGTTATTTGACTTTTTCAATTTGACTTTTAAGTGGTTATTCCCTTCGATTTACCTAATTTTCTGACGTTTTTCGAAGATTTCCTTGACATTCCAATTTTTAGGCGTGGTCGTTGAAATTCTCTGAATCGTGTGTAAAGGCGGTTTAAATTTTGTGTAAACCTTTGTTTAGACATAGTTAACGCCCAAAACCCATTGACTTTTTCCCCTTGAAACATCCTAATTTAATAACAGTCTGCAGGTACTTTGTATTCATCAACTGCCACACCCAAAACTTGGTAATGCGATTTCGCCGAAAATGACCTACATTCACACGTTGAGGGGATAATTGTTGAGAGCATTGAGTATTTGGGCAAAAAGCTGAGGACCCCAGTAGTATATAATATTAGCAGTTCTCGTGTGAGTGCTTGACGTTAGTAATAAATGCTAACAAAACATGGAACGATTTCACAGAGAAAGTGCTTCATTTACAAAGTTAAACTTGTCTGCATATAAACCTCACGTACGTGTTTTGAATTCCAACAAGATTTGCAAAAAACGCCGTGGTAATGTTAGAGATGGCCCCGGGCAGGGCCGAAAATCGCGGCCCGCGGGCCGTTTTACATTTGCTTTTGCCGAGTTGGGCCCTGAGCAATATAGTATTACTAAGATATTATAGGATGAAAAAATAGTCAGAAAAGAGTTTCAAACCTTCTGAAGATATAATATGGTTGTGTATGATTTCTCTGCTTGTATGGCAAGGTTTCAACACTTTATTTTTGTTTGCTACCCCAATTTTTTTTCCAGACTCAGAATTTTAGTTATTCCGGGCCGTTTCAAATTTGTTTTGTCAAGGCCCGGGAGACATGTCTGGGTAATGTTACTTTCAAGTCTCTTTTTGGATTATTGTGCACTCAGAAATAATCTTTCTCTAGAAAATTGCATTAGAGCAAAAATTATCTCATTTTTCGCAAAAATTTAATTTCAATTTTATCGCGACACATTTGCTTCTCCGAATCTTGTGTCCAAACATTGTCGCTCTGGTGAATGACGCCGAAAAGACGCCCCCTTCTCGGTATGAATAAGGTCCAATTGAGCGATTAATTAGTCGCTTTTCTGGCAAATCTGTTGCAAAAAAATAGACACGTGTACTCAAAAGGAACACAGTAAATATGGTATCCTCCGATAAAAATATAAATGATGTTATCCTATGCGTTCCATTTCTTTCGGAGGGTACGGTAGTTGAGTTACTGTAAGTTCATTTGGACGTTTGGTTTGAGAAAATTTATATTTGGACGAGTACATAACAGTCTCAAGGATTCTTATGATTTATCGCCGAACATATATTTTTAGGCCTTCAGGTGATTTCCGGAACATTTGACAGGGTTTTGCTAAAGCCTCGAGTCAAAGACGTAAGTCAAGTTCCAGTTCTGATAATGCAACCTGATCTTGAAGGAAGGTCATTCAGAAAAAAACAAGTGTCATGTTGACAAACGTGAGGAAATTACATCATGTTTAATGCAGAGGTTTGGGGGTTTTAGGTACTGTACCTTGCTGGGGATTTTGGGATTGTTACAACTAAAATTATTACGGTAGTTTTATTTTTTGTTAGACCAGAATTCAAGACTCAAAATGTTCAGAGTATTGATTAATCGTATGTCTCTTAATTTTGAGAGAATACCACAAAAAAAGATCCATTGTGACACGAATATATTTAGATATTGATTGTTCTGCAAAGTGCGGAAGAAGGGAAGGCATAGCAAATTTTTTGGTTTTTGCTTGTTTCACTTTCCCTAAGGCAATTTTCACTTCCTCAGTTGCAAAAGCACCATATAACTTTAAATTTCCTGCTCCAAAGAGACAAGTCGACACATTTTTCCGTGACGTCAGAGAATGTCAACTTGCAAAGTGCAAAGGGCCTCAGTTTTTATGTCCCTTTGTTTTTATACAAAGACCAAGAGTTTATGTCTTACAACAGTGAATATACGCAATTTTTAAACAGAATATGAATGGGGAAGATAATTCAATTCAATTATTTTATTTTATTTTGCCAATCTTTTTTTTAAAGCGAAAATTCTTTTAATAGAAATTTTTGACACAATAATATCGGTCTGAGTATATGACAAATCTAAATTTAAATTCACATTTCCTGTTGACAACTTGGCCATAGTATGATTAATGTTGAATGGCCGTCTATATTCGGCCCATAAACAGTCCTAAATAGAATCCAATTTTGTTTTTTTACGCAAAAAAAAAGACTTTCCGATGATGTTATTTTAATTAAGTTTATTGTAATTTAATTTGGATGAATAGGATTTGACGGGGATATACAATAAACGTGCTGATTCTTTTCTTATATATATATACGTTTTTGTTGAGACCAAAGGCTGGGTAATATTTTTATGCGTAAATTAAATGGTATTAAGTGCAACAAATTGTATAATTGTTTTTATATGGGATTGTAGCATATGTTTTCTGTGAAATGAGGTGTTTGGGTGTAAATTTTATTGACAAAATTGAATTTTAAAATCCTCAAAACGTATTATTTAAAATTTTGAACTTGCGGTTTGCAGGGTTTCCAGGAAATAGAGGATTTTGTCGTCAAAAAATCAACGCCTGCTTTCAAATATGTTGACTTATATATTTCCACATCATGTTTTGATCACGACATGTGCAACGCATATTCTACTGAACCTTTGCGCTGTTCTTTTCTTTCTTGCAGCATTGTCCGCTTGCTACAGTACCCTTCAAAGGCAGACCTTATCATTTCCGGTTGTATTATATTTAGTATGCAGCTCCGTTCCACTCGCATACCTTCTCTATTCTCTTCGCCTACTCTTTTACACTTTGTTTAACACCGCGTTCCAAGTAACTTGAGCCCATTCGACCCTAAGGCGCCCACTTTTCTTCCTGTTACATGCTTTTGCATAAGTTGTCCAAAAATTAAAACCAAAATAGTTTTTGTCAACACAAAGCGATTATAAAAAACATTGTACGTAACATCCGGAACAGATCACTTTCATTTACGAGGAATCGCAGCTGGAGGTTGACTCGAATCTGTCACTCTTTCCGGATCGCCTCAGGGTGAAGAGAAACGCTTGTTTTTTGCGGTTTTCACAAATGTTTTTTGGATGGCTATGAGGTAATAATGGGAGATTGATTTCGTCAGGGAAGAGTACAGTAATCTGGGTAAAATTAGATCAAAAAAGACAGTGAGAATTATGACCGTTGATTGATGAAGATGCAGCGCCCAATTGCATGGGCACTGAATCTTAGCGACTGTCAAAGTTGGGTCGTATTTTATCTGTAGAACAGAACTTTGAGGTTTGATGATATTCTGTGCAAGTGTAAATTAGAGAATTCTAAGAAATGGTATATGTATTTTTCTTAAAATGGGCATTCTTTAGAGCTCTGAGACTGTTTCGATGAGGGCCCAATTTTATGCGTTTCCGGTTTCCCCACCGACCGTAATTCAACCGGAAGTGAGTCAACCTTTCTTCCCCACGACATCTTGGCCACCTTTCTTTTATGTCTCTACCTGCAACCTTTGACATCTTGTCTTGTCACACCTCAAATTGCTGAGGTCAGAGGCATTGACAGTTGGGGGAAAATGGCCACTTCTTCAGAGTCTATGACCTCAGCGGCTGGTTTCAGTTACAGGTTAAAATAAGGCCTTATGATTGATGGATAAGGTGAAAGAAGGGAGAGGAGAGATAAAAACAAAAATGCTCTGGTTATCCTCGAAAGTTCAAAGAATCTTTGTCGGGCCGAAAGTGAGGGTGTATTTGTGTAGGTGAAACGGAGATATTTCGAATGTTTTTGATTGATTGCGTCACAAGGGAGAGAATTTCGGTGGGATTTGGAAGGAGGTTGTGTTTGGCAGATTTCTAGGTAAACCTGAGGTCTAGAAATGGATAATAGAGCTGGTTTAACATCTAAACCATGAGGAAACCGTACTTTAAGGCTAAAAGAAGGCTTCATATGCAACAAAAATTTATGAGTGCGCTGATTTTGTCCCTCAACATGCTAAATTTTAACTTTATCCGTTCCGCAACCCCTTATCCGTCACAAAATCTTGTTGTTAATTTTTATCCATCTCAGATTCTGGCTTCGCCTTGTATTATTATTCTCTGTGATTGACATTTCAACCGACAGACTTCTCGAAATCACAAAATCTTTTTTGGCAAGTGTGACAAAGGACATTATTATATAATTTTCTCCGATTCAAAGTCTTCTTGACGTCCAATTGAAGACTTGCAAAAGATGGTCGAATTTGGAGTGGAGGGGTTTGTCTGACTTTTGTGAAGCCAGACGGAGTTAATGTTTTACATTTTTCGTAATTGGATTGTATGGATTCCTTTGGTCATAACTGTCATATGGTACGTTATCAAAGAAAATATGTTTTTAAATGTCTCCATCATTTTGTTCCTTTCTTGCATCAGCCCAGATCATTTTTTTCGATGCCTCTTCCCTTTTCCATTCACAAAGAAACCGATTGACCAATCATCGCCGCGCAAGAGACATCAAATACTCTTCAGAGGCCCTTGGGCGATTAGACAAAAAGACGTCGCTGCGGCGCCATCAAGTCTGATCGTCATCTTTTTTCGTTTTTACCGCAAGACGACCAACGCCCAAATTTAAATTAAATCAATCGTCAGCGCCACTTAGGAACCATAAATCAGAAAATCAGTATGAAAGAATTACTACCAAGAGACTTAAGTCAGAATGTTACTGGTGTTACTCAGTAACCGCGTTACCTTCAATGTTACTTTTTGGTGGGGTTTCTGCTAAAAATACTTAATTAAAAGTTCCGTCGTCGGCCTTGAAAAAGTAAAAAAATACCTGCTGACTAAAGAGGAATCTGCAATCGAACAGAATTTTGTTGTAAACCAAGGATTTTAATCAGGGATGAAAGTCGATTCGTGTCGTACCAAAAATATCGACCTTGGAAAACACTTCCAAAAACGTTAAATTTGAGGCAAAATTCAAACTCAAACTGACAAAAAATAATTCGATTAAAAAAAACTTTTGCCATATCTAAATATTATGGCTAAAAAATAGGCTTGGACCGGTATGTAATACAAGTTTGGATCAGCTTTTGCACGACAAAACAGCGCTTCACTCAACTCTACATATTTTCTTCAATCTTTCGTATCTTTGTAGATGGGTCTAGGCAATACTTTGTTTAAAAAATTTTAAAAACGGCACATTTTTTGTTAAAAGTAGCTTTGTGCTGCGCACGTGTGTTTCCCAAGCTCTCTATCTTTCTGGAAACGATCAGAATTTCCAATTAAATTAGTAACTCCCGTGATCTTTAAAAGAGATTTAAATTATTGAAAGTGCTTTACGTGAGAGTAGAAACCCTGCTGATTGTTTGTATTTACGATAAGCGCATGTTTTGTAAATTTGCCCTTACGATAATACCTTTTTTGTAAAGTGAAAAAAGGCGTTAACCCAGTTCGTATTTCAAGAGAAATGATGACACTGACCAAGGTAAAATTAGTCGAAAATCTGCGACACTATAAATTGGCAAAGCGTCACTGTTTCGGGGATTTTTTTTAGGCATAAAAAATTCGCCAAAAATCAAAAAGGCTTAAGAAAAAGCTACAGTAGCCCAAAATCCGTCAAAAATCAGACTTTCCAATGCCCTCAAAATCCTCCCCCTACATCCTCTGCCCTCAACGTGACGTCCAAGTCACCGCAACCTAACCCAAACTTATGTTAAGGCCACTTTTGTTTCTCGTAAAGGTCATTTTTTGGACCTAAAACTCCTACGCCCTTCCTCTTCTTGTTCTTCTATTTCTTCATGTTCCTTCTTATGACTCTATTTTGGACACTGTAGGAAACCAGACAATGAATATTCATCAAGTGAAGGCGGTAGTTGGTATCTGAGATGATAATCATTTAACTCGTGACATCCCGGAATTTAAATCGTTATTTTGATGCTTTGCGTGTTTTTGGGATTATCCAGCAAGTCAAAATAGAATTGGGAAGATGCAGGATGGCACGTCTAGCGAAATTCGTCAGCGTGTTCTTTGGTAATGAGCTGGTTTCACTCGGATTCATATATGGTAATCTTCGGTGGTAACTGTGGTTTGAAAATGTTTAAAAGCCGTTTTTCTACGACGGAATTTGGGAGATTAAAACAGTTAAAGCCTTTGAAGCCCAAACTTGACTCTATGGTCAAGAAATTTGTCCGCTTTGGATTTGTCTTTTTAAAAAAATCAACGAAAATTTTGTGGCACCTCCGGAAATCACTTTAAGGAACTTCTGTGGCAGTTGAAAGGCGTAGAACCCCTATAGGAATCTTTTTTTATAACAGAGATTTGGCCAAATTTGTTATGAATTACAATTCATGAATTGAATGGTTCTGTCCTTGCTGTCAGGCAACAACAAACATCTTTGTAGCACTACTCTCACATGGCAAAACATAAAATTTTTCTCAATATTTGCTGCACGAACCCTTTACTATTCCAAACCTTTATAACATTCCATTCCTCCAAATTTCTCATTTCGTACACATACGACATGATTAAACTCAACTTTTACGCTGATCGTTCCCTACTACGTGCTTCGCGAACTCCGCCACACTCGAGAGCCCCATTTTTCCGCATTCTTTTGCCCTCATTTTACTGTAATTTACTATAATAAACGACTTAGAAAAACAATTTATTCAGGGAAATTAAGCGAAAAGAAATATTTGCGCGCTTTACATCGACGAATTTTCGAATTTCCATCGATGCGTTAAAAGCGACGTTCGACGAACTACCGTATGCCCTCAGGGTCGAACGGGACGAAAGAAGAAAAGAGCAATAGTCTCAGCTGCGCTTTACCATAAAAAAGCCGTCTAAGAGAGCGAAGAGAGTGAGAGAGCGACAGAGATAAAAAGGGAAATAAAAAAGCAGCAAGAACAGAGCAATCTCTTACTATAACAGCAGCAAAATTGAACACAAAGAACAGCAATTAACATAAATAAAAACACAATATTGTATAAAGTATTACACACACTACAATATACTCAAAAATTAAACTTGCCTGAATAACTCACAAATTGCGACGACATTTTTGAAAAATTATGATATCAGCTTTAAATTCTTTGAGCCGTGGTCTGATGATCGACGAGAGTGTAAACGAGGATAAAAAGCATAATGCGCAACGAGCATACACAATAATATTATCACATACATCATTTTGACATGCAGAAGATATGGTAGCAATATATTGAAACTTCCAAAAAGTTCCTTTAAATTGAGCTTTCCATTGTCAAGATAACTACTCAAGTGGTAACGCGTATTTTACAGGTTTGCAATAATTTTTTGATAGTTTGTTTATTTGATTACCAATATTCTGCTTTTACACTTTAATATTACCGTATGTCATCATAAGATTTTGAAAAGCGCCTTCGATTTCATAGATCGAGTAATTTCCAGAGCCCCTCAGACGACGAGACTCTTCTGCCACGCCAAAACCAATAGATCGCGGCGATCGCAGAGACTGTACAGATATTGAAAGTGGAGTTGTTGGGTGTGGTCGGTTCGGGGCTGGAATTCCGAATTCCATTCGCACACGGGTCAGTTGGGGGTGGGACCGAAGCGAAGGCAGAGAACAGGCGAAGCTGTTCGCCCCGCCCTGCGGGGCAGCTGAGAGAGTGGGTTGGAGACAGCGGGTGATATAAAAGCGCCGCCGGGAGCGGGGAATCTCTGCTTTCCCACAAACAAGCAACCCCCTCCACTACTACTAAAGCCCTCGTGCTTACCGTAATTCGCTACCGTACTCGCTGAGTATCGAACAGAACGTACTGCTACGTATAGTACCGAGCTTAACACTCCGTACTTTCAACCATATTTTCCTGCTCTAAAAGCGATTTTAGAGCAAAGATTTCTTCGAATCCGCAGATTCGACGGCCATTTCGACTGCAATGGCCTGCTTGCCTCCCTGGCGGTTCGGCACCGACGACTGTGCCGACCTCTACTAGGCTACGAACATCATCAACGAGACTTCTGGCCCGCACTGTTTCATTCAACATGAGCTCAAACCGACTAGTCGATTTGAGCTCAAAATGGGCGTGGTCAACAGTAAATATCTCGATGATAAGCTGACATTAAGCCTACTCTTGGACTGGGCAGTGCCTGAAGATGTGCCTTACGACATTTTCAACCAAATTCCAGCACCCGCGGTCACAAGACTCCATGGACGATCCAACTTAATAATAATTATGTTAAGTTTAGCTTTAAAGTTGTTCGTTTTGCCTTCTCTGATCTCGTTGTACTTTAATTGTTGCTCAGATCGGTCTCTGTAATAAGCACTGTATTTATATCATTCAAACGTGTAGTCATATGCCAAAAAATTCATATTGTTGTTAGTTTTGTTAGATTCTCTTCGAACGATCTCCCAATGTACGAATCTCGAACTTTGAATGCGAAAAAATTGAAAATCAATAAAAACTATAAAATATTACTTGAATCGGAATGAATATCACTTTTTAATTGAATAATGGCCTTGCAAATAGTATGTTTAAACATAAACTAGTCGATTTAGCCAAAACAAGCATAGTGATGACTACAATAAATTTCAAAGCCGTCGTTACGCAATAATTGTAAAGATTGAAGCTGTTTCAGTTCAGAAACGTCAAATTTCTCAATTTTTCATTGTAAATCATGTCGTTTTTTTAAATCCAGTAGAGATTTTGATGATAATTGTAGCTTGTGTTCTTTTTTATCATATTTCGTCAAACAATATGTGTTCTATGATGATATAGTAAATTTATCCATTAATGTGTGTGACTAGTTTGTGTTTTCTGATACAGTTGTGTGTTCATTATGCTTTTTAGTAAATAAAAATGTGTTGTGATATCTGAGTCCTGAGTTTTGACGATTCCGAGGTATAACTCTTGGATGACGAATGTATCCTCCGGGATATTCCGCCATGATCTAATGATCAACTGATCTTTAAGCCCTTCGCCACCAACCCCCAACCCAGTCTTTTGCTTTTAATTCGAATTAAACTGACCGCACCCATCCTTCATATAATTACCAGCCGCGCGAAACAATCCTTTATGTGTTTTTTGGGTGTGGTTCGTTGAAATGAGAGACCATTGCGTCTGAAGAGAGGCTGGACTGCCAAAGAAAAACTTTCGAAGAGTTCCAGCGATCCAATTCCGTCGACGAACCTTTGAGTTGAAACGTATTCCATCAATCAATAAATTTGATTGAGAGGAGAGATACGGCAACAATGTTCGGGTAAACAGGTCAACAGATCAGCCGCTCTGACGTCGCAAGTGTTATGAACTTTCACAGGAATGGATGAGAGGAGTTTGGGGATAGGGTTACAACGAAAAGGACGTCAGCGATCAACGTGATTGAGACGGATTTCGGATTTGACGACACTATGACGTCGAATGTGGATATGGCGTGATTTTAGTCACTTTTTAAGGGTAACAAAGAAGCAATGACGCTTTTTTTAAAGTTTTGAGCAATCAGAACTCTTGTTTTTTAAGTTCATTATTTCACAAATGATTTTGTTTGTAACTAGTCACATTGAAAGTTCAATTAGAAGTGTTTACAATCAAGAACACCTAAAGCTTGAAAAATGTGTAATTTCTTTGACATCGTGACAGCGATCACATAGAAGTTAGAAATCTTTTTTGTGTTCGCTGTTACACGTCATGTTGTCTTTGATCATTAATTCACTTGCAATAACCTTCAGTACCGAACGGTTATCCAGCAGATTACGTGTAGAAGTATAGGTTTAATTTTTCAAAGTGTGCTGTCCAAACTTGCTATACCTTTAAACTAAAAGTATTTACAGCGGTTTAAAGTTCTGAATTGCTCACTTTTGATCGACCAAAAATATGGTTTTGTTCCGCAAACCCTACCTGGAAGGACTCATGTACTTTATGCACAGTGAACCTTCTATTTATGTCAAAAGAGTGCGCTCTTTAGTCAGATTGCAAGGTAAAGCAGAACACACACAATCACCAAGACAGTTTGTTGTCTGATGTCTCAAAAATACCAAACCAAAAGTTCAAATACAGTCGAAAATGCGCATAAAACTTTGACTGTATAAGGGGCAAACCTGTCTTAACGTGGTTAAGGCAGCAACGAGTGATGGATCAAGATGACTGACTGATTAAATACAGCTTAAAATTATCGCGATAAATCTTTAGGTTTGTCCGTTATAAACAAACTTTACTATATACCAAAAGGTAATGATTTTCGAGTATCCAAAACTGATGTCATTTGAATTATATTTTCAATCAAAGAAATCAAAAGTTGACCAGTAACATCAAATTTAGCAAACAATGTCATCATTTCCTCTAAAACCATATTAAGCCTCTATTTCAATCAGAGGTAAACAAGATACTTGTTTACCCTACAAAAAGTGACCAATTAGTCGACCACTGGGCGAGCCCACCTCTTTGTCAAATAACCCCGTTATTGCGTTCAAATTCACGTAGACATAAACACCTTTCCGAAACCAAGTTTGACCAGTAAACCACCTCAACGGAAGAAAAACCAATGACGATTTGAACTTAAAGAGTAGGGTATGGTGAAAAGAAGCGCCATTACTCTTTAAAAAACGTCAAATAGCAGTGTTCCCGCTATTGTTATCATTTGATAAATTCGTTGTGGAGAAGAAGTGTGGGAGTTGTAGGGATCCTTTTTGGTTTCAACACGTAATTGTGTCGAAAAACAAAAATACGTGACTACTATTTATGAAGACGGTTAAGCAACTTTTGTTGGGGAAAACATAGAAAATTAAAGCTTATTCAACGAGAAGTATCAGAAATCTAAATAAAATGAAAGAATAGATGTTTAGGGGTTCAAAATACTAAATATATAATAAACAAAGTTATTTTAGACGGTTTTTTTTATAAAAACAAATATATTAGGCTCTATCAAGTTTTTTAGTCCTAATTGGTACGACGATGATGATACTTGTCTAAAATATCAGAAGAATCATCTTTTAGCCTTCAATTTAACTATTTTGACCAAGGAAATTCTATTTTTAGCCCTTTCTGTATACAAAAAGCTCACAAAAAATTACTCTTCAAACTCGAAAAGTTACTGTACTTAGACTTCACTTAACGCAAAGCGCAATTTGAGGTTAAGGAAACGACAAAAAAAATTAAATGTTTTGGAAGATGGAGAAACGGAGTAATGACGCAAATGGTCAGCAAAAAATATAAACTTGTAACCCGGAATGATTGATTCTCTCTGTCTGATCGAAGGTTGTGATATCAGTTCTTGATATGTTACCGCAGTAATTTCCTGATGGGGAAAACTGCATCAAAAATACCGCTTTTTAACAAAAGTTTTGGAATCTGAAAAGACTAAAAATGGGCTAATGTATAATATAATATAAAAAGTGATAACATGCGACATCATCTTTCGAACAAACAAGGAACCCGTGGACAAAAGCCTCGTACTTATCATAATTCGCTACCGTGCTCGCTGAGTATCGAGACAGCACTGTTTCATTGAACATTCACCTAAAACAACTGGGTATTTAAGCTCAAAATGGGCGTTGTCTACAGGAAATATTTCGACAATTAGCTGACATTAAGCCGATTCTTCAATTGAGCCACGAGTCTGGCCAACGGCATTTCATGGGTAGTCTTGTTGGCCTTGTCATACTTCACAATAACTAGGCCACAAAGTTGTGCTTGTTTTTTATTGTAGCCAGAGCAAAATCACGACCACAAAAGTTCAATTATCAGACAAATTAAGTTACCATGTAAAAAACGGTTTTTCTAAATTTATGTCGCAGTACTTGAATCAGAGAGCAACTGAAGACACTCTAATACCTTACAAGTTAAAATTTAGTTTCGAAACAACTATATACTACTTTTTGGCATTTCTGCTCTTTGATCCAATAACTTTAGAGCATCAAAAAGCACTCAAAACTGCGACATGCAATCCGATAACCCAAAGTTAGTCGCCAAAAGTAACTGATCCAAGTTCTCTGACCATCATAGCTAACAGAATACTAAGAAGATGTCAAAAATAGTAAATAAATGATCTGTGAGACAAAAATATCGTCTAAAGATATTGATTTAAAACGACTTTTTGGTCGACAAACAATCTTTAAAAGTAGTAATAAAAGGTAAAAATAGGCGGCAGATCGTGATTAGAGATTATTGATGACAAAAAGCGTGATGAAAACACTAAAAATAGAAACCGTTTAAAAGTACGTTAACTGTTTTTTGAGAGTAAAAAAATTTCAAAAAATAATACTTTTAAAAATATTAAAATTATGACAAAATTTAGATATTTTGAGATCTAAAAATCAATTTTACTATACTAAATTTAGCAGCGACTCTACTTTTAAAATGAAATCATGCTTACAAAACATAAAACTACGTTTTTTCTGGTAAAAATTTCTGATTTTGTTTTTGTAATTAGTTGAATTTGTTCAAGTGCCCTTAGGGTGTAAAACGCACCGAATTTGTCCGTGAAGAGAGTTTACTGTTTTCAATGGAGATTGTTAAATTAACAATTAGTCTCGGTTTGATTTCGCTGCATAAAAATAAAGAAAGGCTTGCTTCAGACTATAAGGAGATGAAGATTGGAAAAAACATCTTACGGAACAATTCTTGAAAAATAAAATTTGTTTTGGTGGCGATTCAAAATTCTGTGTAAAGCTTGAGAGCTACAAGACGACGTTCAGAGAATGGTATTTAAATTGGAGTGTCCAAAAAAGTGATGGCTGAAAATGCAGAAGGCATTTTGAGCATCATACGAAGAGTTTAACGAACATGGAAAGTATGTACAGTGCGACGCTTTGTTAAAATTTGATGCACACATTGGGCAAATGCCCCTTTTCAATTACTGAAAGTTTGAGCTTGCAATTTGCAAGGGCAGCCCAGATATTCAGCGCTCTTTGCGCCGATAGAGTGCGCAAAATGCGGAGAGCGGCGAGAGAGGAAAATAAGCTTTGTCAATACTTCATTAAAAAAAATTATTTTTTGTGTGGACCCTTGAAATTTGGATGACAGCTTTGATGCCAAAATTCCCAAAAAACATCACGTCTCCGCCCACTTTTGATCTGAAAATTTAAGTGATTTCTGTAAAACATGAGCTTGCAATCTTAGATATGATTTAGAAAGCTGCAGTCTTTATTTCCAGCAAGTTTCGTCACATTTTATGGTGCAATGTTCGAACATTTTTTATTTTAAAAATAAATTTGTCACTCGTTTTTTATTGTCCTTCATTTTGTGTAAACAAAACCTTCGGTTAAATTTAAATTCCCCTTCGAAAATGTGCGGAACGGACATCCATTAAAACGCCAAACGTATCCGTTCCAATTTCAAAAATTGAAATTCGTCATTTCCTTTTCTTTTTAAATTTCGTGCAAATTCACATGGCCACAGATTGGGCAGCTGAATTTTTAATAAAAAACTAAACTTTGTTCTAATAATCGAATTGATAAAGGAAAATGTTCGTAAAGTAATCCAAGAAAAACATCTGGAATTTGTGTGTTTCCGCTTTTTGGGATACTGTAAGCTCAAAAAAAGGGGTTTTGAAGTAAAAATGGAAAGATTAAAGTATGGAAATGACAAAAATGGGAAGCAATGATACTGTAAAAGTTAGTGCAAGCGACAAATTTGGAAATCTAAGCTGAAATTTTTGAAAAAAAAAAGAAAACAATGATTTTTTTAAGAAACGCAAATTTGTTGTGGCAAATGTAACAAAATACTGCAGAAAAATCATACAAAAGTCAATAGGTCCAAATGAATTCTCATTTCTACGCAAAGCAAATTAATTCTTTTGCCAGAAATCGAATTTTCATCCAGGGTTTACCGAAAACTAAAAACTCTCCATTAAAAACATAAAAAATGTCTAAATCATCAATTACAACGGTGAAATCGGCTTTTAAAATACGAGGGGTCACGTAGTTTCCTTTTTTTAACATTTGATTTAATTTACAGAAATTAAAATAGAATGCCAAAAAATGGCGGGAAAACTGATTTTTGAAAATTTGCGACTGCTTAAGGGGGATTTTTGACTGTACAACATCTTCAAAAGTCTTTTGACTGTTAAAATTAAATTTAAAAAGCACTTTTAACCCTAAAAACAATAAAATCTGTATACTTTACACTCAAAACAAAGTACACTTTAGAATACACACGTTTTGTGAACCGAATTGCATATGATTAGGCGATGTATTAGGAGACTTTATCACTTTCGCAATGAATTCCGTCAACAAAAATTATTTTTAGCAAATTTTCCAAAAATAACCCAAAAATCATTGGTTTTTCTGATTCGGAGAGGGGAAAACGAAAGAATCGAATGGTTTCGGTTTACATTTGGCGAAATATTTTGAAATAAATGTGAGATCTCAATAATTTTGCGCTCAAATTTCAAACAAAACTTTGACCTCTCTTACTAACTTTACACTGTCGTATCTGCATTTATTTTATATTTTTTTCATTTACTTCTGCGCAAATTCCTCCGCGGAACCCATAAAATTTAATTCGAAAATATTTACTCGGAAAATAAATCATAAAAATTTAAAAATCGTTAAAACGAAGCGAAGTACATGGTAAACAACGCGAAAATTAGGGAAAATAATCAAAAAAGTTAATTTATACCAAAGAAATGCGACGAAAAAATTAATTAATTGTTTTGCACTGTGCAGAGGAATTTTTATCTGTTTGCACTGTGCAGTAAAAATCATACTTTTCAATCTGCACTGTGCGACAATCTTCATTTTCTCCCGCACAGTGCAAAACCAGGATTCCAAACCACCGCACAGTGCATTTCGTCATCAACTCAAATTTTATCCCGCGCTGTGCACGCAACCCCCAACTCCTCTGAACATCCGCACAGTGCAAACCACTCGCCAACTCCGAAAACTTCCCAACGAATCCCGCGACAAAAAAAATTCCCAACTCTGATCGCGCGACAAACTCCGTTTCAACGTGAGAACGTCGCGAAAACAATTGCAGTTTGCGACAAATCGTTGGATTCAAAGATCCGTCGCGGAAATGTCTCGGTTCAAAGAACGCGTCAGTTTTGTCGCAATGAGATCTTTTTGTCGCGTCGCAGGTTTTAGTGATGCCGCAAGGTTGATTGCACGGTGCAAAGAGATTTTGGATTTTGAGCTGGGTGAGCATTCATTTGCGACACTTTTGGGAATGTCGCTGTTCCGCACTGTGCAAAACTATTGATAAATGCAAAAAAAAAGCTGTTGCACAGTGCTAACAAATTTAACGGTTGACCGATTTCTTTGCACTGTGCAAAGTTCTTCGTACTGCAATTTTGACCGCACAGTGCAGTAAATATTTTATTTTTTATATTTTGCACAGTGCAGCCTCCGTTCCTTTTTTTCTTAATTTCTCTTCAATTCCTCTCAAAATAAAGTCAAATTTCTTGTCAAATGTGACCATTTAAGGGACCGGGAAGTTGTCTGCATCGAGCCTTACCCTCCGTTCTGCTTGTTTACCACTTTTTCATTAAATTTTAAAGCTTTCCTTCCAAAATAAAATTTTTCTTGGAATTTCTCCAAACGCCTGAGGGGTTACCCTGAAGAATGTTTTAAGCACGAAAAGAGAAGGAATTAGACCCGAAATGACTGCTTCTGACAATCGAATTGTTTTTCAGTGGGGTGCAATCGCACCCCAAAGCACCCAAGCTCCGTTGATTAATTTCATCAAAGAATTCGTCGATGAAATCAACCGAAACTTGTTCAGCGACATAAAACAGATTTTTTGGGGGTTTGCGAAGGAAAAAAGGATTTGAACATAATCGAATTGATCAATTAAATGCCTCAATTTTGGGGAGAAAATCTGATGTAATCAGCTGAAAATTCTATGTCATAAAGTAATAGGTTGCCGGTTAAATAACAAAAAATATTTATAATCGTGATTTGAAAGGTGTACCGAGCTTAGTGGCCACATTTGAGGTAATTTAGGATTCAAAAAATTAAATTCCCGCCAATTTTGGCATTCTGTTCCAGTGGGTATTAAAAGCAGAAAAGCGGTCGCCATTATAAAATGAGTAATTTACAATTGTTCTAAACTTTTTTTTGTAGTTATTATTTTGTCTTTGGACAAAAAATGTATAAAATTTAATTTTCGATCAGTTTTTTGCTAACAAACGAAATACGGTCCCCCCTTGTCCTACCAGTCACCAACATTTTCTCCCAAATCACCAGTTTCGTATGTCGTCCGAATTATTTTCGACTTTCTTATCTCCAACTGGTCATTTCTCCCCCACAAAATCGAATCTCATGACCTTTTCTCTCGAGTCGTCTCGTCTATTTCCAGCTCCATTTTTGCACAAATATTTTTCGTTTGCAGATTCCATTTTCTCTCCTAAGAATTCTTTGTCGTCGAAAAATTCCATTCGAATGAAATAAATCGGAGTTAAAAATAGAAATCGGCGGTTTTCGTCGATGGAATTCGCGACCAAAGTGAGCGAGAATTCGGGGAAATTTTGCTTTTGCTGTCTCTCAGAATTGAGGAGCTTAGAGTGCACAGAAATGCGTAGAATTGTAAAAATAAGAAGGGAGGACATTGTAAAGTCCAAAAAAATCTAAAATTTTGGGTGTTTTTGAGGGAAAATTATCGAAAACTGAAACTTAAAACGCATAAATTTCTTTCAAATTTTGAGTATATGGGTTAACCAGGCCGCACATTAATTACTACAGCTTTTATGTTGCGTTTAATAGGCACAGCTAAGATAT
Organism: Bursaphelenchus mucronatus; assembly: GCA_025436335.1. NCBI lineage: Eukaryota > Metazoa > Nematoda > Chromadorea > Rhabditida > Aphelenchoididae > Bursaphelenchus > Bursaphelenchus mucronatus. Next base: position 4,213,215 of record CM046359.1, read on the forward strand.
TGAAAATGTTTACAAGGGTCTAAAAATCGCGAAGAACTGATAAACTAAAAGAACTTTTGTCATCAAAATCTCGGCGCTTCCTACAAAGCAAGAGCTGAGAATTTCTTGTGAGCATTAAAAATGTGTACTCTCATTTTATTCCAAATTTCAGCTTGATTTGTTCGCTATATCAAACATTTGAGCCAAAAAAGTATTTTTCAAATTCTCTACAAACATTTTTTAAGATTTTTCACCAAGAAACCTACAGTAACCCAAAGTCCAGTCACACCATCCAACATATGACTAGCCAAGTCCCCATGAACTTAAATATTACGTCATCTAATCGTTTACGAAACAGAATTCCAAAGCAAAAGTTTAAAAAATTTCGTAAATTTTCCAAAAATTACAAATCGATAGCGTGATTCCCAATTAATCACCACCCAAATCGTATGACAAATCGATGACTTGAAACTTTTACAAACTGGTTGTGTCGAGTTGTCCCACGTGGTCACCAAAAATAGAATTTTGAAATTAATGACACGTCAAAGAAGATTTATTCGGTTTTAATGTGTGGAAATCAATACAGAGAAATGCCTTAAGGCAATGAGAAGTGTAAAAAGAAAATGTAATGGGCTAGAAAGTTTAAGTATTTTGGAGCTTTTTTCGGGCAACAGAAAATATAATTTTTGAGATTTTTTTTCCTTTTTTTTCTTTAAAAAATCGTTTTTTTCATGAAAAAATCATGATATTTCTAATCAAAACCCCATTCAAAACCCATTTTCAATCGGTTTTGACCCTTTTTCATCGCCGCCATTCATCGATTTGTCGCCGGAATCCCCGCTGACGTCGACTTAACGGGTTTTGAGTCATATGATCGCGATTTGTCTAAGCTTTTAATCATCGTTCCCAACGGATTTGATAAGTTTAAAAACCACTCAAATTGCTGTAAATTAAACCCTCGTAATGTGATGGTCGTGCGAACCCTTTGATTCATTGTTAGGTCACGTTCAAGACCAAGAAGATGACAATTCGGAGGGACAAAGAAAAAAAATAACTGCCCATTATTTTGGTGAGGAGAGAGAGATTGGTCTCGAATCAGGGACATCAAACTTAAATGAAGCCAAACACAAAAAAGTTTTAGGTAAGTACTCTTCAGATTCATATGGCCCATGTTTACATCTATTATAATATAATTCAAGAAATTTTACTTCAGATTAAAAAGATGACAAATTTGTGTTACATTTTTTACGTAGTGAACAAAATAACTACAAAAGAAAATGATTTTTTATCACAAATCGCAGATTTGCTTTTAAAGTTTCGTTCGGCCACAGATAATGAAATATCACGACCAATGGGCGATCGTAATTTGTGCGCCATCTACGTCGAATATGCGTGTAAACGTTCGAAGAGATCATCAAACAAAATTGTGCAAAATCTGATGACGGTCTGATGATGGTCTGTATTGTTGCGTTTCTAGAAACTCAAATATGATTACCGAACATTTCGTTTTTGTAATGACTCTATTCTGAGATTTCAAGCGTTTTTCCGCCCTCAGGGTCTATTCTTACCCATCTATCTGTTATTCCAGAACCTTCCATCTCTCCCAATTCCAAAATACATATGATCGCTCTTTTGTCTGTAAAGTACCAATTTTGCAACACTACATATTTTAGAACACTCAGTTACATTACCATCCCCATCGATCAGTCAACGTCATCTACATTACTTCTGCAATCTTTTGATTAAAGGAATATTAATCGATTCCATCTCAAATTAAATGTTTTTGCAGCGTTTTTTCTCCGCCGACGAATTATTTTCTTTGGACTTTTTGGGTGCACTCATAGCCCGCGGCGATTTTTAGGCGTAAACCCCGGAGAAAAACCGAAATTCCACAGCGAAACTAAGTTTAATCGAAGGAAAGTTTTGGAGGGAATCGAGAATTTGGGAGAGAGAAATTGGGAAACTCCGGGTTTCGCAATCATTATGAAACATTCAAAAGTTAATTGAATTATAGATCAAGAAAGGAGGCTACAACTTCTAGAAAATGCCAAAGGGCTCTTTACAAATTCTGGAGACATGATTTAGAAACGAATAGAGATGCAATCAACTCATCATATCACCAAACACAAATCTGATGTATGAAAAAGAAGAAAAGTACTTTTTTAGAAGAATTTATATAGTGCAATTGCTTTCTTAGGCTTTGCCGATGGTTCAAAATATTGGTTTACTTGGAGAACTTTCGTTTTTTGTCCAAACGCTGTGCTTCCTATTTAGAATAGAAGATCAACGAAATTCCGAGAAGCTTTCGCCGTTCTTTCTGCTAACAACACCTGGAACTTGGCCAACGGCAGATCGCTTAGAGAAACATAATCTTAACTGTGCTAAATTTCGACCAAAAAAGGGTGTCTTATTGCGATCACTATCCTTTTTTAATAATGTACTGCCAACTCCTTCCAATTTCATCAATCCTAATCCTTCCATCGGTCCATATACGTATCACAATTCTCCCAATTTCTTTCTACATTCCAATTTAACTTTTCCGTAAGCAATTCTTTTAACTTTAATCGAATCATCAGCCCCTATTTTTTGCGCAATCCGCGCAGCTTCAGCAAGCACGTGGGGTGGATTAAACAGGAACTCAGCGCGTCTGAACACTGATCCAATTAGAACCACACTGACACACCCAAATCCTGCGCCGTCAAGCGGAATGGAAAGGAAAATGTTTGGTTTTCTGTGGTTGGGGTTATTTTTGGGAATGAAAATAAAGAGAAAAGCTTAGTTCACTGCAGGGAGAGTACAGTAAGCCAAGCAAATAACAATTGTGATGATGGAAAACTAAATACAATTACAGATAAAGAAAAGAAAGAGTCGAACGCATAGAGAAAGACTTGGCCCAAATGGGTCAACTGTTTCTTTTGGAAAGTAAGGTTGGTCAACGTGCGACCAGAAATTTAGAGTTTCTTAAGAATTATGCCAACATTAGCATTTTGGCTGTTTTGGGTCAACACTTTCTCACAAAACCGTTTTTTTTATTTTTAGCATTTTTTAGATTTGGTCAAAATATAAAAGTATGGACTGCAAATCAGCCACTAATTGTATTAAAATTGTTATGTTTGCTTTCCTTTTTTCTGTTCTTATCAATTTTATTTTTACCTTTCAATTTGCACTATGCGTAAATTCATCGACTATTACGAAATCTCCACTATCAAAATATTTACCACACCCATATATGTTCTAAAAGTAATATTTACAACCGAAAACAAGGGTCGATAAAAAAATATTCGAAAAATTTGCGGGCAACGCCTAAAACACGGTATTTTGCAGGGTATAGGGTAAATATTTAATAAGAGGTTTTAAACTTGCAAAAAACGAGATTTCTCTTCGGAAAAATTCCTTTTGAGTGAGTTGTTTGGCGAAGCGAAAATTTAATGCAATGCTTGTTTTTGGGGTATAACTTTTGAAGGTTATCGCCTACGCGATGACTCAAAGAACGATCAAAAGTTTTGGCTTATTGGTATATCATAACTGCTTAAAAGCAAAGGAAGACCCTCAAGAAACAAAAACAAGTTTCTTACCGCATTACCTATATCAATGAGTATAGCTAGAGGTATATTTAGAAGCGATGATTAACTTTGTTTGGGAAATTAAAATGAGAGTTTCGATTGTGGCGCGTCTTCAGTTGAAATCTGATCGTAATATCATTTGTTTCGTGGCTTGTTCCCTACAAAACACTGCCTTTGACCGGTCTTTTGTCGGTTCCTCACAAAGAAAACTGGTATAGCACAAGGAAAAATCCAACAAATAAGTATTCTAATCAAGTTTCTAATATTTTTCACAAAATATTTATTAAATTAAACCTGCATTGGTTACGGCTTGGCCCAAGAGTCATGTCTGCCAATGCTTCCCATAATGCCTGAAGAAAAGATTGTTGAATACATCAATGTCCTCTGCAAGGCACAATCTAAATGACTTGCTCCGGACATGAATAAAAATTTAAAAACTATAAAAAGGTCTTATTTATGTCAGTCAAACGCTAGCAATTAACGACAACTGATTTGTAATACGGTATCGAAGAATGTCTCTCTCAAACATCAGCTGACTGTTGTTTCAACATCATGCGCTTTATCTATTTACTTGTAAATCACAATGCCGTGGGCGTTATTGCTTGCAAACGCTCAAATCTTACAAATTCCATTTACCATAACTCTGCTATCTATAAATGCCTGTTTACTCCGCAAAAGTGGTTCCGCGTTTGTTGAAAAAAGACGTGAGACTTAACATAGATTGAGACGAATGTTTATTGCAATTACTATCTTTGCATTTGTCATCAAATTTCCTGCCATTGCGTCATAAATTATTCATTAATTACTTTGCAATTGTCTACAAATTATTGCACATATTTTTTGTCTTATTCGTATTTTAATGCGACATTTGGAAAATATAAATTTGCACAACTGAACCAAATGTCTCAAGGATCCAAAGAACAATCAGAAACTCAAAATCAGATGACATCGATCCACTAATTGGTGGTTAATCAATTAACCTTCTAATTTTAAATACACGAGGGATACAGAGAATGGAGATGCGATTTATAGTTTTAATGGTTTCGAACTGACATAAAAAGTAATGGTAACGGAGCTGTGCTTAGACTGCAAGGCAGTTGTGTAGCAGAAAAACCCAGGATCTAAAACTGTCACAGAAACTTTATGTGCACTATAAGCCATATAAAAAAGAACGTTAACAAAATTGTGGTGACTTTTTGACTAACGAGGGAAATACGCACATAGCCAACATCACATCGGATTTCACGACGAAAGAAGACAAAAATTAGACAATCTGTCGATTATATGTTTTTCGACAATTCTCTATGGGCTCGGTCAAACGCACGTTAAATATCTTGTTATATCTTGTCTATAGATAGCTAGAAATAATTTGCGTAAACTTTCTATAAGGTTTAATTAACACCGCCTTCCAGGCACTTTCCTTCTTAAAATACAATTTATTCCCGAAGTATACACCCCGTGAGTAAGGAAACAATTCATTCTATTTTGGTGGGCCAAAGATGTGCGTTTCAATGTGAAAAAATCTTTATTTGGACATAATTACAACGAACCCCGAACTTTAATTCAATTGAACCTTTCATCGTTATGAGTTTGGAAACCCAATCAATTTTCAAATGATTTATGAGAAAATAAAATTCCTTCACAAAGGAAATGATCTTTAAAAGTCGTTTCGCCCAAAAATCAGGAAATTTTAGATTTGGTTGGACTTCACAGTCAATAGTCTGACATAACAAACTCAAGATAAACAGAATATTTCATGATCAGAGGGCGAATTGTGAAATTTTGTGCGGAAAAAGTCAAAATAAACGTGACAATTCAGATAATGCTAACAATTAGGAATGTAAAACACGAATGTCATCTATCACAACGGTAATTGTTAAGATTTACTATCAAAATCCCACGAAAATTTAATTTTATGACCTTTTCATTTTTCGTGAAACTTTTTAAAACAATAACAAACCCATAAAACGATCGTTAATTGTAAATGTAACCGACTTTTATCGATGTTGAGAGAATCGACACGCCAAAGGCAATCGGTCACATAAGCGATCTTTATATTCTTACACTCAATTGTTGAGGTCACACATGTGAACTTCAGGGGAAAGCAAAGAACAAAATCTTGAATAATAAAATTAAATGTTCATCCAATTTTTGGATCAAGTGCACAGCGAGCGACGTCCAGTACAAATACGACAAACATTCCCGGCATGGAGCATCCTAAGTTAAAAAAAAATGAAATTTAGAAAGACGACTGAGATGTACTGATTTGTGAATGACTGACCGTCCCTTTGATCTAATTTTTGTCATAATATAGTACTATTAGCATACAGCATTATCAAGACATTTTACAATCTTTTCAAAACCAATTTTGTTGTTGAACTTGAAATCCTTCACATCTCAGTCAACTTGCCATGTCTATCATATATCGACCCAAATCAATCATTTTACAACTTTTTTGTAATTGTCATATTTACATATTGGGCAACGTCACATGACCACATGTAGTTACACCTTAAACTGTTAAATTTTCTTCGGGAATGAAATTAATTGATGGTTCAAGGTTACACTTGATATGGTTTTGTTTTGTTATTATTCGAGGAATTTCGTCGAAACGACTTCTTTCTTTATTCCAAACCAAAAGTTCAGAATTCGGAGGAATTTTGGAATTTGTTGTAAATTCGCAAATTTTATCGTAAAAAACAACATTTTGCCTGAGGGTTTAAAGAGCCAGAACAGCTACTTTTGAATTTAGCGTATTACGGCGTGTGAAACGAAATGCCAAAAAAGTATTTTTATGTCTTGCAGCGAAAACAAACGCGGCAGAGTTGCAAATAGTAAAATAACTATTAGTAAGCATGTACAATGTTACCATTACTTTCTTCCGTCGTTATTGGTACAGTGGATGGAGAAACTTTTTGGACATTTCGTTTCTACGCCGTTAAAAGCGCGATTCAAAAGTAGCTGTACTGTCCCTTTAATTTTGATCTGAAAATTCCAATCTCTGATGCCCAAATTGGTCAACAATTTTAATATCAGTCAACATCCAGAAATAAATTGTGCAAAAGAAAGTCTAAAACCTAATCGAGATTGTAACAGTTTAAAGTAAATATATAATTTCGGTTGCAGTAAACCTTGTTGTCGTATTTTGACATTCTCTCCGATGGAATGTTTTTTTGAGAACGCGCAAACTCGAAACGACCTCAGAGATGGCTTAACTCAGTGATTTAATGAGGCAGTTTAATGGGCTGTTTTCCTGAACTCTGAGGAAAGAACTCCCTGTGGAGGTTGGGAATGTGGAATTATAACTGAAATCAGGGTGCAAGTTTTGTTTAACAGTTCGCAGATGTAATATTTTATATAGTAATTCAAAAAACACAGTAGTATTCCTACAATGTTAAGTTCAAAAGCCCAAAATTCAAGTGCGGCGCTTAAATTTTATTTTTGTATTCTACACGGGGTAAAAATTTAACCTCAAAAATTGTAGCCACAGCTTGGGCAACAGCGGATTTTTTCAACTGTATTTTCGGTTGAGATTATACGTTTTAACTAAGGTTTGCTCGCTTTTATCCTTGCGTGATGAACAAGAAAAACTTGTCGCATTTTGACCGTTATCCAGAAACTCTATGACATTTGACTTTTCTCAGTAATCGCTCTACGTTCAGACACCGAAAATCCGGAAGTTCAATCGCTTCGATTCGACGAATTGCATCATTGAGTGGGTACTCGATCAACCCAAACCAATTTCAACGAAACTCCAAAACTGATATCCAATTCGTTCGATTCAAACCCGAAACCCAAAGTGAAAACCTGTAAATGGAGTTGTTTACAATCTTTCTTCAATAAAACCCGAGTTTATCACTGTTTTCCTCTCTGCAGTCTTCTTCTTTCTCATGGTGCATTTGATTGGAGTGAGCTGGTTACAACTGATTGCTTTGCAGTAACACTAAATGAGAGATTGAGCTGCTAAAAAGATGATTGAGTTGAAGATAGTAAAAACCGAGCAAATACTTTAGATAATAACAAATAAACTCTAGTGTTTATATAAAGTTATACAAAACACAACTTGAATAGACTTACCCGGCAAGAAAAAGACATTTGTAGATCGCAATATGACCAAAGCGTGTCCAAGATGTATACAGTAACAGCAAATCGAAAGTAAAGAGGAGTCTGAGTCTCTTGTACAGAATGTCATTATGATACAAAGTTGATTCGTCATACCTTTGACTGTAGATTCTCTGATTCTGAAAAATTTACCAAAATATCACATTATTATGCTCATTTGTTCTTTTATATCGAAATAATTTGCTTGCAATGACCGTTAAACATCTGATACAACCTTAAAAGAAATAAACTGTCTTTCTGGAATTTGATATACAGACTATGCACATAACAGGCAATGTTTGAAGAATGTTGGGTAGTATGATCAGTAGTCAGAACGTTCATTTTAGAGTGAATTTTGGAATTGCTTTGTAGTTTTGCCTGCGTTCTTTGTTACAGAATTTCCCTTTCATCCAGCGCTTCTTCGCAGCAATCTATGTTTACAACCAGACATACTTCTATTCTTCCACAACATCCTTCCTTTCCAATTACTGATTACAAATAGAATCATATTACAGCTTTTGCTACCTGCAACAGTCTTCCACCCTCGTCGCATTTCCCGTCAACAAAATACATCTGACTTGTTGTGTTTGCAACGGTGTTTTGATTCGGCGAACAAACCCGAATTATCTGTTATAACGATAACATAAAATACATGTATACGTAGTCTAACAAGAAGTAAAGATAAATGGTTACATCTTGAACTTCCTCGCCGTTCCATTTGCGTCAGCGACGGTTTACACCCACGCCGCCAGTTCAACGGACTAATTGGGAGCATAAAGTACGATGGGGAATATTATAAATTAACCTGGAAATAAACCTATATACGGTTCGAAATGTGTGCATAAGGTTTTTTTTTAAATAAGATATTTCATTTGCAGCAACAAAGAACGGCAGCTCTTATATAAATATTAGAGCTACAACGTCTGAAAACCTTTTAAAAGTTGTAATTATTCTTTCAATTTTGTAAAAATTGAAATCACAACGCCGTTAGAGTACAGTAGTTTACAATCTTTGAACAATCTTTGAAATAGGACCTCTGTTTAGAGCATGGTGGTCCGAAAATTCTCTACAAAAGTCTCTACAACAGGATGTTCTGTTTAATAGTGCACTTCTACTGTTAACTGCAAAAGTAAATTCAAATAAAAAGTATTTTATTACTGCTCTTTATATGATTTTCAACTTTTATTTACGTAAAATTAGTGGTCTTTACGACGCCAACAAAAGCATAAACCATAGTTCTTGAAAACTATGATTCTCTAATCACCGTTGTGGCTTTCCCACCGTAATTAACAGCCATAAAAAGATAAAAAACCAAATCACCGGATAAAATAAGTCAAAAAAAGTGTGGACCTTTGTTGAATTGTCGGTTAAATTACTCAAGGGAGCGCGTTTGTAGGATAATTTGAAAGTTGCAACGACAACCCAACATGTAATTGGAATATCAAAAAACGGAACCTAACGCATTAGCTATATAGTGTATTGGTTCATTTGCAGTCACACATATGAACATACTATGTATATGCAGGAGGTATTTAATGAAGGGACAAATGCGTTGTGGCTCGTTGATCTTGCGTTTTAATGGCTGAAGATTTTATGCAACATTTATAAGCGCCAAAACGGGACCAGTAAAGTCGTTTGGTTCCATTAATTTGTGAGCAGAGATAATGCTCACAGTTTGATACTTCGCATTGAATCGGTATACAATGTAATATATATAATTCTTAAGGTTTCTCCAAGGATAAACACAGTAAAATCTACACCTTTTCTTGTCGGTGAGGCGTTTAGGATACGAACATATGTTGGTGATGATATGAATCTGTTTTTGTCTCTGGTACTTTTGTTTACATTGCGGTTTTCCCTCAATAAAATTCGATTTTTCAGTAACTTCCCATTGAGGGATTAAAATACGTCAAATGGAGAATAAGACTTTTGACTTTATCGACCGATTATTAGTCACAAGGTGGGTGTGAAATATTAAAATACCTCTCACTTTTTTCGGTAGAAATTTTGATGTATCAAAATAAGAGCCTGGCCAAGTCCTATCTCAGCGTTGTTTCCGTTGAATGTCTTCGTTCAACAAATTCTTGTAACTTTTACACAAAATTTATAAGTTTACAAGACTACAAAACATTCGCTACGATGTAATCCGACGATATCACTCTGAAGGTTCAATTTATTTGTTTGTCATCGCTGTATTGCGTTTACGGTTCATGTGACCACAGACTGTACATACGATTACATTTGCCGATGTTTTCGTATGTGCTGTAAAGGTACATTTCCGCGTATACACTTGATGTTACACACGGCATCAGTCGGTGGGAGTTGGTTGGAAATTTTATGATTCGGTCACGAAAAGGCCTCGTATATAAATTTCGTGGTACCGGTTGGAATTATGACATGGGCAGTGCGAATGTAAAAACTAAACAGAAATATACAAAACGAACGCAATGTAGCCAAAATAGGCGCCTCTTCAAACACTTATATTTATTATATATAATAGAGACTAAATTTACGTAGTTGAAGCAGCTCTTGGGTGGTAATACAATTTGACTTACAGACACCCCTTCAGAGAGCTAAAGGTACAACTAAATGACCCCGGAGATTGGGCGGTCCAGTTTTTCTAAATAGCCAAGTACAATGAGATATTAAACAAGGTAACAGGAAAGATGTTGTGTTCGGTCTAAAAGTGTTTTGGCTTATTGAGTAGGCTGAAAGGTATGCTTTATAAATAGGCCAAAACTCCGATTAGGACTAAATGTATTCACAATATTTAACGGCACTTTTTCGTTTGGTAGGCGATTTTTGAGTTAGATTGTTGTAACCAGACGCTACGAGTTTGCTTGTTAATGGTCTTGGGAAGGAGCATATGAAATATTATACGAAGAGGCGGCCACACAACATAGGTTTTCTGTCGTACCATTGAGATTTTTAATAGAGGCTCCGATTAAGATATAACCAAAAGCTGTCGCCTATAAGGGTCTCAGACAACTTTAAGCCACTGTTCTTTCAGTGATATTTCCATGTACATAGTTAGCACTCAAATTGTTATCTTTTCCCGCTTTCCAAAACAAATTCCAAGAAGTAGCATTTGTTCCCTCTTCGTGTGCGCAGATCTTTTATTTTTGACCAACATTCTTTGCTTCCTTATTGACGCCGGTCCGACCGTATCTGACATTAAACACACTTGGTATACCATTTGATAATCAACTACGGCAAAATGCCGTAAAAATTAGAATAAGCACGCAAAGAACTTGATCCAGTTTACATGAACCATGTGTGTATATAAGCGGGAATTTGTCTAGCGTGTTTGGGATTTGCGGTGTTTTAACCATTTAACGGTGTCGTAAAGTGCTAGCTTTAATTTTATATTAGGTTAGACTTGGTTCAAGTCACGATGGTCTTTTGCGTTTGATTTTAAAGTAGTAATGCTGATGAAACAGTGATGATAAAAAAGCCGTATGCAATATCCTTTGTAGGCGCAACCTGGATATTCCTTTTTTGAGAGAACACATCTGATGATTACAATTACTTGCCCTTTTGATTATACTCCACTTATTACCTAAAGACTGTAAAAACAATAGTTGTTACAGCATTTTACATTTTTTCTTTTAGCATGTTCCCATTGTTCAGATGTTTTATGCATCTTTTTACGTGATATATGTTGTAGTCCATATCCAAAAACTTGTTCAATGTTTTAATGCGCGAAACCCGTGTGTCACGGTTTTTCGTCAGACTTTTCCTAGAGTAATTTTTATTGTTTTTCAGATATAATCGACTGAAATCAACTTCATATTACCTTGCCAAGATGCCAGTGACAATGCGAACGATCCACCGAGTGGTGGATATCGTTGGCGGAGTAATGGGAGTGGTTCTCTGCTCGGCGGTTATCATTCTTACTTCTACTGTAGTCAGAAATAAGACCATGAAGATGTACAAAATAATGATTATGAGTACGGCTGCCGTTGATCTGATCTACTCACTCAATTGTTTGATTACGCTTTCTGTAGGTTTTTTTTGATATGAAAAGTACTCTAAATCATAGAGTCTTTACAGCGAAAAATTTCAATTAAGTCTACACAGATATGTCAATTTTACACCTTTTTGACATATTTGGACCCAAAAATATCCAAGACCGGCATACCGGACGTTCGTGTCGTTCATGGCCACACATAGCCCAACATTACAACGATTGGCAGGTGATAAACAGATCACTGTGTAAAAACGAAGCAAGGTTTCTGACAATAGACCGGTGTTAAAGTATAATTATAACGCATAATTACTTTTTTAAATTATGAATACGTTAGGCCAAAGAACAGTGCACTTATAGAAGAGTACTAAAAAGAAGATTTAAAAGAAAAGGTTACAAAGTGACGACACTTTGCACTAATTGAAGCGGAAGGTATCACACGCTTGGTTTTCGATCAGACTTGGAACTAATTAATTATACAATGGCTTAGTACATACACTCTGTGGCTCATCATTTGCGATTTCTTTGCAATTCGCAATATATACGCCATAATTAGAAATGCTAGGTATAATCATACAGTATGATTACAAAAAATAATTTTTTTTGGCGGAGAAGGTCGTCTAGGATTATTTAATCGCCTATTTTAGCATGCCTGAGGGTTGATAAGCTCTATTCTAGGTTCATCCTATGCAAACAAAAATTTGCATTTATTCACCGTAATCGAAATGACTATTTACAAAACCTATATAAATATCTTTGCAGACCGCCACCGCAGCCAAGAACCTTGTTTTCATCAGTGTCGACAACCCTTACCTTCCTCGCGGCCCTAAGATCGTTTACATTGCGGTCGCCACCCAACTTCTCACAATGTTTCTGGCCGTCGCTGTTCTTCCTCTTCAATTCATCTACCGTTACGGTGTTCTCCGATCCAAACCCTTCACCAAAGTTCAAATGGCGTTGATGGGATTGGTCTGTCTCTTCGCTGCCGTTTGTCATGCCTCTTCCTGTCCATTGGTATATCATCCAAGAAGCGATTACTACGACGAAGTTTTGGCTGGTGTTTGGGGCATTGCAAATAAATCTGATCTGCCCATGTATATTGTGGGGGATCCTATGGAAATATCGATGATGCTCCATTTCTCTGAAGTGTTTATTATCACTGGAGGCGCTTATAATGTTATTCTGTATGTGCTAAGATTGACAAAGAAGATCTGGAATGTCGATGGCATGGAGTATTCGGAGAGCACAAAGCTGATTCAGAAACAAATGACAAAAGTGTTGTATTTGCAGGTGAGCAATAAGAAAAATCAAGATATTATAACTTATTGTACACAAATTCCAAATTCATATTGTTTTTGGAACTTTCTATTGAACCGAACTAAGAACTCTTATTTTTCCAGGCCGCCTACCCTCTATTTGTTGTCCTCATCCCATGTTTCCTCTTCCCAGCCGCCGCTATTACCGGAAGTGAGGTCAAATTACTCGGCGAGTTGTCCTTCTTACTTGTCCATTCAACCCCTGCCCTGAATGCTTTATCAGTTCTCATTTTGATGCCGTCTTATCGCAACTACTTCCTCGGCTGTGTCAGCAGCAAATATGTGAACCCTGTAACATCCGGAGCCACCTCAATGAATCGGCAGAGCAAAACGGCCATTTCGGCGGCCAGCAGCGGAGAAATGCCGGTTGTTGTGCAGAAAGAAGGATGAAATTGCAAATGATTTTTGTTATATATCCATTGTTAAAAACTCATTTAGACGCTTTAAGTAACATCTGATATCTCCAAAATATTTCTATTATGAAATTCTCCGTATCTTATACTCAAAACTCATCATTTTATGTATTATGACATTGCACGAAATTTAAAACTTTTAATTTATAAAGATCATAATCAAACAATCGTATCATCCAAAATCTTTTGTTGCAATCATATCATTTAAAATCTGCTTATCGTTCACACCAAAAATGAATTTGGTTTTCGAGTTCAGCGCCTATGATAATACCGTTTAGTCAAAAAAGGTAGGGTTTCAGAAGAAATTAATTTTATTTTTGAACTCAGCTTGCCAAAATACCTCAGAATCGACACTTTTTTCAAACATGTCTATTATTTTTTTAATTTTGACATGATTAAAGTAGTCAGTAGTTGTATGATATAAATAAAACAATTTATTCCCCGGGACTCAGCAACCCTTGTTTTTGCCTTGACCCCGTTAGGGCCCACCCCGTACGGGCAGTAGCCCGTTCACTAAGTTGACTGCTCGTGTAAAGTTCAAACTAAGAGATCTGGATTGTGAATTTCGGTACACCACATGCGCATACATATATACAAGGAAATATTTCAGTCCCACATGACACAACTTTTACTAACCATTCTGCTATTCTGAAAGAGCAATCCCAATTCTAACCTCAGATTTTATCAGATTCCTTTTCAGTCAAACCGCCAGTATTCCGAACATCTTGTTCTCAAGATGGGACTCAAATTGATCTTTGAAGTTCCATACTCTAACTTCTTGGATCATGGAGAACAAATCTCTCCGAAGCCGTTACATTACTTATTTGATAGGCGACCCAAAGGCTTTGGCTCTACTGTAACTGTCATATAACCATGCAAAGCTTTCAAAACTTTTTTACTTTGAAAAGTTGTAAAAAAAGTCTAGTGAAAATAAAAAATGATATTATTTTTTCGAAAAATTTTAATTTTAGAGCTCATTTAGCAAATTTAAATTCAATTTTCAAAAATTTCTTTTATTTTTGGGTGTGTTCCCCGACCTATTCGAGGAAAATGTTGTTGTCCCTTCCGCGTCTTGGCCGTCGCATTCTCGAAAAGGCGTTTCCTCTGTCCAAAACGGCAGGGAAAACTATTCGTTTGGAAGTGGCCACTCCCGAGGATGCTGATATTATGTTCGAATTGGCAATGGTCGCGTTTGCACCGGATGAGCCGACCAGTGGAATTCTTATTAAGTTATTTTAGTGTTTTTGCTCGACAATTTTCTGATTGATCGCTCGGTTTTGCAAAATTCTTAAAAAATTTTAATTTTTAGCCAATCCCCGAGAGGAAGTTGGGGATGTTTACCGAGCGGCCTTTGCGGATTATCTCCGATTTCCCTACAGTGCCCTGGCTTTTGACGAGGACAAACCGATCGGATATTTCGTCAACAAGGCTCTGGATGTGAAGGATTTGAAGGAGAAAGCGGAATTCGAAGTCATTGCAAACAACAATGGAAATATAATTGGAAGACCAAAAAAGGATCTGGGGCCTGGTAAGACTGGGAAAATGAGTTGGAATTTTGGTGAAACTTAGTAAATTTTGATTGGAGCTTTTGCAAAGCTTTGGCCATATTCAGAATGCAGAAATTCTGAGGCTGAGAACTCATTCATAATAAACCGCCCAAAAAATATTTTATTTTAACTTTTTCTTATTTTCTATGTTCTCTCGGTTTACTTTATCGAATACCTTGATTTTTCCTGCAAAGCGCGGTCCAAAAAATTTTTAAAACTTATTTTCGAACAGCAGAGGTTATTTGCGTCTTTTGTCTCTTGTTTATCAAAAACTTCAGAGATCGACGAAGTCAACAAGACCCTAAAGAGCCGGGCAGGAGCTCGTTTGATCGCTGTGTTGGATCATTTCGACTTGATGACTCGTAATTTTATCCCCAAAGATGCGACCAAGATTTATCGGCAGGGTCAGTTGGGAGTAATCAGAGAGTACAGAGAGTAAGTCATCTTCCCAACTATTATCTCTTTCAGGAGACAACTCACCTTCTTCCTATTCAAGAAGAACGCTCAACTTGCAGTTGAAGCCGGATTCAAATATATGGATGGATTGTTCACTGCCAGCAGCACCGAAAGATATGCGAAAAATGCAGGGATGGAATGCACATTTGAGGTCCCTTATAAGGAGTTTATGGATCGTGGAGAACGCATCTTCAAGAAGCCGATTGGCGATGGAAAGGAGAGATTGACCTATATGATTGGAAATATCGACAAGATGGCCAAAGTTAAAGCCCATGGAATTTTGTAATTTTTGTAAACTTAGAAATTAGAGTATGAGAAATAAAGCATTTTCTGATTTTTTAACTATTTTTTTCAGAAACAATAATAAAAATTAACACGAAATTTTTTATTTATTAAAAAGAATTGCTGATTTTTCAACATTTCAAGAAAGCTGACTATGAAGAAGATGTTTGTTACTATTTAGATTAGTTGCAGTTTGTGTGCAAAATCAGGCAGGAGACTGTTCTTCGAAGTCTATCCGAGGCAGATCTTTTTTTGGTCGCACAAAGGACGACTTTAACTCTTCTGAACAGCAGTAAAAAACAAGTAAAGTTTTTAAATTAAATTGAAATGAAGTAAATCGCCCTTTGTGTTATATGGTAAGAGTATAAGATAGCACAAGAGGCAATGGCACAGAGGAATAAAATTAGTCGTAATCGAGGGGTCAGAATCAGGGGAACAAAACCGGGAAAACGAAGCCAAGGGCCCTGAATTTTTAAGTGGACCTTATTGTATTGTAATCCGTCAGCGATTACGCCAGAATCCGATTTTGTACGTAGACAAAAAATAAGTAACCTCTATTCTGGAAATGCCTTTTGGTGCCTTTAAAGGGACAGTACAGCTACTTTTGAATCGAGCGTTTCACAGCGTGGAAACGAAATGTCCAAAAAGTATCTTCATCTACTGTACCAATTACAACAAAAAAAAATAATTGTATCATTCTACTTTTTTACTAATAGTTATTTTACTGTTTCCAATTTTGCCGCATTTGTTTTCGCTGCAGGACATAAAAAAACTTTTTTGACATTTCGTTTCACACGCCGAAAAACGCGCAATTCAAAAGTAGTTGTTCTGGCCTTTTAAGCAGAGCATCGGAATCTCCATGAGTTTGAATCTTTTTTCTCGAAATCTAAAAAGCAATGTCACCATGACTCAATACGAAACGATTTCCCTTCCTCCTCGTTTATACGTAGCCACATGCTTCATTCGTAATTCTAAAGCCCGTTTTCGTTACTTTTCCTGTTTATTGTTGGGAAATGTATCGCCCGAAGATTGTAAAACTCCATTATCACGCCTGGAATGGGGATACTAATATGACCGAGTGTGGAGAAAGTGACAATCACAATTTTAAACTGGAAAGATTGAGAAAACTGGCGACAGAGAGCGAAGGTAGAAGGGTGGGCGGTGGAATAATAAGACCAGGTAAATTAATTTTGTCCCAATCGTGTAAGACATTGAGCAGGATTCCGTAATTCTTTAGTTGCAGTTATCATAAAGCGGTACGACGAAGATACGACGAGTTCATCAAGTTCAACTACTTACCGACAGACACCTGTATAACATGTGTTTTTGCCAGAATTAAGTGTGGTATCCTGTCTTTCAAGCATTTCCGGAGTAAATTTGAAGCGATGTATTATGAATGGACAATTTTTACGAAATGATAAATATTTGTAGAGGGTAGCTGAGTATGACATCTTTTTTCTTATTCTGGACATTTAAATGACTTTAAACTAAAAGGTGCAAATTTGTAGTCAAAATTTTAATTTAATTATCGTATATCGCCAAAAAATTTTTGATACGATAATGATATCGCCGGAAAATGTATGCAAATTCCAAAAAACGGAGCGATAACTATATTGTTCACCAATTTATAAATCTTAAAAGAGACACATGACGTTTTCCTACCGTAACTTTTGGTTTTTTCGTGTGCCCACATGTGTTTTTGTAGGCATTGTGAATCCCTCACACAGAACTACGCAATGACAAAGTTTCGCAGACAATTTTTTACTCTTTTTGAATCCTTTGGAGTCTCCACACGTTTGTATCTTTAGAAACAATAGGCTTTAAAATTCCAGAACTTTTTGTCTTCTCTGCGAACAACTGACGGAAGAATGCAAAAAATGTCTTCATCTGAACCCTTGGCTGTCATAAAAAGCATAAATGTTTTTTCTTTGTTCTTGTAATCATACAGTCGTAGGAGGCTGAAGATTACTACTGTATTAAATGGGTTCTAACACTTCATTTAAAGAGGGTTTGATTCTGATTCTCCGCGACTTTGCTCAATGGACTTCCACACATGCTGTTCCACATATGGCGATGGCAGACAGGGTCTGGATCTTCCTCTTCTGGACGCTGGTTTTTATCGCGTATTTGATTATTATGATTGTCTTCATTTATACGAGCATTGTCAAGTTTCTAAGCTATCCAACCGATTTGACATCGAGATTGTTCTCTGCAAAACAGACGTTTCCTTGCATCACAATTTGTAATCAGAGTCCATGGAAGTTGTCGAATGTTCAAGGGACCCCGTTAGAGGATTTGGTAAGCTTGTACGAAACGCTACGGTAACGAATTTGTTGCAGGTAAACGCATATAAAGCCGGTCAACCGAACGATTATTACGGGTTCCATTCAAAGCCATTTACCGTTTATGAAGCCATGAGGGCAACAAGATGGACAAGATTTATGTACGAAGATCTGAAGCAACTTGACATTGAAGTAAACCCGTTTTCCTAAACAATTTGTTATCTTTTCAGACTAATGGATCTATTGGTTATTCTTTTGATGATCTTATGATCCGTTGTGAATTCCTTCAACTTCCTTGTAATTTTACGTATGTCACTGAAATTGGGTTAACAAAGCTGAATTTTTTAGCAGTAATGTAAACTCATTTTACGACCCTTATTATGGTCGATGTCATACGATCAACAGTGGCTTTACCTGGGAGACAATTAGAGCCGGGCCAAATAATGGGATGAGGATATTCTTTCGATCAGTTGCCAACGATTCATTGCCGTGGGTTCAGACAAGCGGGATCGTCTACTATGTTCATGGAACGGTAAGATGACCCACAACAGCATTGCAAGAATGGCAGTCAAAATCAAATTTGACGTTGACCTATCCTTGAGCTATCTTTTGTTGTGACTGACCAATCTGCTTTCTTCTAAGTAATGCTGTAATCTGAGAATCTTACCTCTTACCTTCATCTTGTTCATGCAAAATTGTTTTAAAGAATGAAACCCCATTCCAAGAAGCCTTTGGCTATTTTGCTCAAATCGGCAAAGCTTCATCGGCTGGAGTCCGCTACATCGAACGAGTGAAGCTTCCCGAACCCTATAACACGTGTATTGACCAAGAATCCGGCTCTTCAAATTACTACGGGAATGACTACGAGGTTGAAGCGTGTATACGGAGTTGTATTCAAGATCATATTATGACAGAGTGTGGTTGCTATGACCCGCAGTTTAACTATCCGGCCAACACGAGTAGCATGTCATGTTATAAGATGGCTAATATTAGTGGTGCGAGTAAGAGTGTAAACGTTTTTACAATTCTTTTTCAATGGATTGTGCTGATAATATTATAAATGCGATTGATACGGAATTTACGGATGACAATAGCACTCAATTTTCAATCAATAGTTGTGATTGCCCGCAGGCTTGCACGTAAGATATCTGTGTAATCAGCACAGTTGTTTAGCTACCGATATAACTGGTTGCTTTTAGCCAGTCATACTATCAGATCTCAATGTCCCAAGCAAAATGGCCGTCCAAAAATTATACGGTATGTCCCAAGTCATAATTTATAGTATTACATGTTGATTCTTCAGCCCCGATCTTGCCTCACTAAGCCGGTTTCTGAGTACTGGACAACTCGTTCGTTCCGAATGCATCTCATGGTATGAAAAGAATACCCTGCTTTTGGAGATCTACTTTGAACGTACCTCTTATAGATCAAATTTGGAGAAGGCCTCTTATACAGCAAGTTTATAATCTAAACTTTTCCAGCTATTTCTTGCATTCTAAGTCGTGACGCTCTTTCAGTGGGTTAATCTCATCGCGGACAGCGGTGGCCAGCTTGGTCTCTGGCTGGGAATGAGCGTCCTGTCCTTATTCGAATTTGTCATCTTAATTTATGTCCTCGGGTCCTATTTTATCCGTAAACCAGCCATGCCAACCTTGGAAGGTTATGATTACTGGAAAGAATTTGATCAACAGGTAATCATTGCTTGTGTTTCTGTGGTATCAATGTTTTACCGCCAAGAATTTCCTTTTTGTTAGATTCTCCGTAATGAAATCTACCAGGATAATAGGGAGTTATTACCGCCGAAAGTTCAAGAAACCGAACCAGTTCTGCCTGCGCCAAATTTGAGGGAAGATGTAACTAAGAGTCCTAAGATAATTTGATCAACAGGTAATCATTCAGATTTCAATGGCAAATCCACCAGTTTCTAAAACAATCCGCTAAACTCTACTTAAAATGCAGGTTGTACGAGTCGTAAATATTTATTAAAATTGTAAAGTCACTGGTCCTTGAATATCTACAGATAATATTTGCTTAAAATGATATCATCTAAAGTTCGCTAAGCCTCTTCATCGATTGTCACCGGCGTGGTCGGGATTAGTTCGGTATGCTCTGTACGCGAAGCTCCCGCTTCGACGTCCTGAATTGGGATCTGGTGGTAGATCTCGAGATATTTTCTAAATTCATCATTTTAAAGTCCTTTTCAGTCGTACAGAAAAAAAAAGTTACTGCCATTTTTTGATACTTTCCCTATGGCATGAATAACACAATGAAGTGTCTTTTTTAATTCCCCACCTCTCAGCACCTCAAAAAGTATGAAACAACTTACATTTTCTCCTTCTCCCAATTCCTCATCTCCTCTTTGATCTTCCTCCGTTGTTTTCGATACTCCTTGATATTATACAGTAGCCATAAAATGGCGCAAAGACAATAAATGAGAAGCGCGATGAAGATTGAAGGCCATATTGTGTCCCAGACTTCATTTCGGATCTGCTGAATAAATAAAAAATTGAATGAAGCATAAACCATCATAGAAATGTGTAACTTGACAACTGAACTTGCAAAGAAATCCTTACCCGATTCATTTCGAGTCTCACATTTCCATCCTCAACCAATTCTCTCAGTTCGCTGTCGTATTGAAGTTCATGGCTAAATTCATCGACGGAATCAAAGTCTCTGACAAATAAGGTGTCGTTTAGCAACAACATGGCTGCTACATAGCATAGACTAAAAGTCGGATAATATTACGAATGAGAAGTAAAGTTTCCCGCATTTTTCTGCATAAAAATCAATTTCACAGGAAATGTCGGGAAACATCGAGTCATTGCATCATACAGAGTATGTATATCTATAGGATTGGCGAAACGCAAAAAATATCTGTGGTAATCATAAAATTGTTTTTCTTACAAAAAAAGAGGAACGGAACCTTTTCTTCCAATACATATGTAAACAAGTGAAAAAAGATAACGCTTCTACATTTTGCAATAATCGAATTTCAAGACGAACGCTGTGTAAATGGCTTTGAAAATAAAATGTAAACACAAAAAAATACAATCAACTTTTTTTAAACGAAATGTTGATCAGGAATTGGTCAAAAATTGCCTTGAAATCTACCAAAGATTATGTTCATTTGGGAGTGACGTGTACATTCCTTTTTGACAAAAAAAATCTATTTTTTCTTGGAAAACCCCACAAATATATTGCAATTCAAAGAGTTTTTTTGTCAGTTTTTAAATCTTTGCCAAACTCTAGACTTTCGATTTTCTTAAAGCCCTAAAAATCCCAAATCCCAAAGTCCAAGAAACCTCAAAAATCCCCAGACCCATAAACCCTTGAATAAGATGTTTCTCTCTTTCTCCCCACTCCCCTCACGTAGCCCCATCATTTACAATTGCCGAAAAATAAATAAAAATAAATAAAAATCAAAGCCCACAACCTTTTTATCAAACGAGAACCCGTCAATCATGCCCTCAGGCCTCAATTATATTTTATCTTTTTTCTCGCACGGAAAATCGGCTTTGCGTCAACCTGCCCGAGGGAACGCTCAAAAATGATGGAAATAACAAAAAAAACGCTCGGATTTCAGGAAATTTTCGGGAAGACGGCCATTTATATATGACAACAGGTGCATTGCATTATAAACGAGGAACGGATGCTTGCAAAAAACAACTAAAAAGTATTATAGAAAGAGGTTTGAGTAGTCGGAGATGCATGCGACATTATTCCACATTCAATTTTCAGTTTTTTTTTTTTTATTTTACGTTAAAAACTTAAAATTTTATTTTTGTTATTAAATTCAAATTCTCAAAGCGCAACGCTCAGATTTTTTCAAAATTTATCGCAGTCATAGTACCTAGGGCACGCATAAATTCCTTTAGATTTCAAGTTAGCTTAAGCTTTGCATGGGCAACCGAGGTCTTCGATGATTTTCACCAATCAGCCAAGACTCGAAGAGTGAGAGCGGTTAGCCACAAAAGCCTTTTTTGGCCAAATCGTTGGGGATTTCGGTCAAAAAAATTTTGTTGTAGAAACGAAACCAAGGTAAAAGTGTGGCTAACGAGTTTCAAATTTAGAGGTACCAAAAAATGCCCTTTGGATTTCTCTTTGTTTTTCGTCAAAAAACACCGTGAACTTCTCAACTTCTCCTGCAAAGTGCGAGTTCACAAGCCCAAAAAATCTCAGGGATAGGCGTTTTTAAGACACACGAAAAAAAGCTAACCGAACTGTGCAAACATACTGAGTCACTCTCTTTATTAAAATTATTTATTATTTCCCTCAAAAATAATGCCTTTCATTACCATATTTTTAAAATTTGATTTCAATTTCTCTACCTTCCTATTTTTTCCAGTAAAAACAAGAATATTTACTAGAATCCCCACGAACTTTTCTAATTAAAGCCAAAAAACAGTTCTACTTTTAAAAACTTCAGAAGCAAATTCTTTACAATAAGCAAAGGTCCATTTAAAACCACCTAGAAAGTTTTGGAAGTGGATAGTAAGGTAAAGAAAGGAGTAAAAACAGTCCATGTGATCGACTTTAATGAATAACAACTAAACTGATTGCCACTCAAAAAGGAGCTGATTAATCGTCGCAAAGTTCGTTTGGAAAAAAGAAAACGTCGTTAAGGAAGGCCAAAAGCAGAAGTTTTTTTGGATATGCGGAAAAAATATGTAAAGGAAACGCGTTCTAGAAGCGGTTTGGAATAAACAAATCGGCCGAACAAAGAAAGGACTATTATTGGGAAGGCAAAGGGAAAACAAGGACTATTATGTGAATACAGATATATATTCAGTCGCTATCTATTTGTCATCTGTAAGAGTTGTCTTTGAGATGTAGTTTTTACTAGGAACAGACGGAGCCAACTTGAATAAGGTGAGTTCGAAAAGCAGATTTATATAAAACTTCAAAGATACTGAGCTCTTCACGGACATACAAGATATTCTACTAAGTGCGGAATACAATACATATATAAAATACGACATTAGGATGTTTCACGCAGAATTAGAATACAAAAAAATTGTCATCTCCGTTCAATTTGTATTTAACCGTCACATTTCATCGAATTGAATGCATTATACATCTGCAAAAGAAGAAGAAATAAGGTTCACAGACTCTGAAGATTTGGTTTTACCTAAAAGTAAAACCCCGAAAGTCGGAAGGTGATCCGAAAATTACTGGGTATAAATGTTTTTGTTTTTACGTATAAAAAGGAGGAGAAAGTCATGAATGGAAGTCAAGTATGATGTGTTGTTAATTATGGGAGGATCGCGACATAGCTGAGGTCAGAAAAAATATTTAAGCCTGATTTTTTTGTACATAGAAATGGTATCTTTTCAAAAATATAATGCAAAAGTGTTTGACAGATCTGAAGGTTAAAATGCCATAAGTTAAAATGCAGGTTAAGAATGCCATAAATATGACTCCTGGCAACGACAACCCAATAAAACAGAGAGACGACTTCAAAAAATACCTGACACTTAAAAATCCTTTCCCAAAGACAGATGCCAGATCCCTCCCAATTCAAGCAAAAAATCAGCTATTTGACCACTTTCTTGAAAGCGGGAACGATTTATTTGAAGAGGGTCAAGCCCTGAGATTCCCTCACTTTCTTCGAATTTCCGTTGGCATCGGAATGACAGAGGAAAGAAAACGACGCGCTTCTTTCCTCAAGGTCAAAGAGATGGGAATACAGATCTAATTAAATTAGCTTTATACCTTCGAACGACCGTGGAATATTTGTGGAACGGCGAGGAAATAGCTGAACCTTGACCTGAATTACTGATTTGCATATTTTATTCATTCAAGGAGATCTGCCTATGCAAATATTGGAAAATTAGAGGTCTGTAGACTCGCTTTTAATGTGAATTATGGTGGGCGAAAGTGATTCCATCAAGGATGCTGCTCTTCGTAGTATCCACTTGATTTTGTCGTTTTCCGATATGAAGAATATTATAGATTTTGACCGAAATACAGGAAGGACGAAGAGCACAATAAACGAGTCTAAGACAGGGATTAGATTTGATCCGGTGATTCCAATAATCGATGTGTATGGCAAAGCGTCATTTGTCACAATTCCAGAGACGTAGAGTCCAATTGGAAACATGAGAAAAAAATGGAAAGGAAGCCTAAAGCCTTACGAATATTACTGACCAAGCGCAATTTAAAGATTTCAAAGTAACATGTACCTGCAAAAACAAAGCCAAGTTTATGTCTGCATTCAATTTTCTTGCCGAAATTACCACACATATATCGTCTTCTCCCAATTTCTTCAATGTTCGGTAAGCGTAAATAACTGCAACAACAAAGTTGGCGGAAAAAAACAACTCAGGGTAATTTCATGCATCAACCATCCAAAAGTCGGCTAAAAACAAAAGGTTTGGTTTGTTCCGTCTTTAGATTACCTTATTCATGACACTGGAGACAGGCAGTTAGCCTGCTTTGCATCCGCTAATATTTCCAAAGATCATTTCTCGCAAATCACTTGTTGGTTGATAGTCACTCACATAGGTTGAACCATAAAATATCCAGAAGACGATGGAAGCCCTCAATAACTTATAAAATAGGTCGTATTTAACATCAGGTAGTGTTAAGAGTTTATACTGAAAAAAAGAATTGAATGGCTGGAAGAGTTGTGTGAATGTAGACTATGGTGTAACAAAACATGAATGACAATCTCCATTAGAATAGGCGAAGTGGGAAGCGTCGTACGGACGATACAGTAAAGTTATCTAAAATTTAAGCCGTTATCTTCAAAGAGATATTCGAGGTTTAAAACGTCCTATTGTCAGAGACCGTCGATGTTTATAAAAGTTTATGCTTTAACTTTTGTGTTTCAGTCGTTCACCTATTCCGACTGCAAACAAAACTTACCACTCCAATCAAACTCATCAAAACTGTATAAAAATGTTATAACTCTCGACCTAGCGTGAGATTAAAGATCTGAAATACAACTGTAATAGCAATGTCGAACAAAAGTTCAAGTGTTTCTTTATATGTCCCAAGTTTTGTGCAATAGCTTGCATGCACATAAAAATCGTTAAAGGTTTTGGTTCGCTCATTGTTCGGCCTAGTGTAGGCTATTAGACGCAGTTTTTGTTTGCGTGATGTCTTAAAAATTAAATGCGTTTTAATTCAACGACTTGGCATAAAAGTGTTTGCTGTAATTTGCGTAGATCTTATGGTTTCAAGTTGTGGCAAACAAAATAATCATTTGCAGAGACCTGGCAAATGCCAAGATTCGACTACAACAACAACGCATTTTGACGTCGTTACCGGTCATACTGGTTCGGAAAAGACTTTATTCCATTAAGAAGTCATAAACGCATCAGTTGCACTAGCTATCTTTTGAACTTGAGTACTTCCTCTTCTAATTCGCAAAATATTCAGCCATTTCCGTCGAAATACGGGTAGCACGAACAGTACGATTATTGCGTCGACGGCGGGCGTAAAATTAATCCCCACGTTCCCAATGACCTCAAGATATGGCAACACTGTTGGTGTAACTAGTCCAGACACATATAAACCAACAGGCAGGGTTAGCAGAGAAAACGGTGCTGTCGCCTAAATAAAAAAAAACTATTTATACGTTCAAGAGAGATACCTGCAAAAATAATATCAAATTAATATCGGAAGAAAGTCGGCGCGACGTGCCGGAGGCTCCGTGGTTATTATTTTGTAGAATACGTAATGTTTTGTATGCAAAATAAAGGACAACTACAAAGCTACCGGATAATATGGTGTTAAAGACAGCATCGTAGACTTTTGACGTTATTGTTGCCTAAAACTAAAGATTAATCTCTTCCATTTTTTACCTTATTCAACGAGCTTATCAGCGGATAATTGGCTATATTGCATCCAGAAACATTGCTAAAAATTGCGTCAGCCAAAGGGCCTGTTTCTTCAAAATCAATAAAAATTGTGAAGTTAAAAAAGAGCCAAAGAAGACTTGTAAGTATAAATAATTTGTAAAACTCGGCATTTTTGGTCGTTGCTTTAGTTAGAAGCCGATAGCGAAAAAAGAACTGCATCGACGGCAGAGTACCCAGAATGGAGAGCAATGCAAACAGCACCGCTAAGACTGTTTGTTGAAGGAGTCGGCTTTCATACTTGATCACAATCGAATCCGTAAAAAAACTCTGTGCTTCTCAATGGATATTGCTCTCTGAAATATTGTGTAACGTCTGTTGTAATTATTTTGCAAAATATTTTTTTATGAATATGGCGCCATCTTTACAGTTATCAAAACCCTCGACCAAAAGCGTGGCTAAGAACCGACACCGAGCTTCGCTTGAAGAAATGTAAATAAAGGATGTCCGGTCTCGTAGCTGCACCCAGATTGCAATAAACGCAAGACACATGTAGCTTTATCAACTTACAAATCCCACAAAAATCATATAAACGCTATAGGCAATGTTGAAGTTTGAGGTCAGCATTAAGATATTTGTATACGATTTTAGACATCGTGTTTGTTGTCTGCAAAGCAATAAAACGATCAGGTTGAGAAGAACGGAAAGTGCACAACATCCGTTAGAAATAAAGTTCACAACAGCGGTTCCGCTAGAATTGCTACATGGAATAAAGAAGTGTGTCATTTAGCCGTCTTGCAGATGAATTAAATTCACGCTGGAAAGACATAAAACTGACATGAGGTGTCGATTATTACACAATATTTTTACTTTTGATACGAAACCGATAACTTTTAAAATAAACAAGACATTGCTTCGCAAAGTGTAGGCTATCCAAGCAAATTTGTACCTGTTGTAGGATCTCATTATGAAATTGTATTTTTATTTATGACTCTCCAAGAAAAGATAAATTGGTTATATTTAGTTTGATATTTGACGCATAGGTGTGACATTATTTACAAGGGATAATTCATTTTATTGTGCAGCAAAAAACATCAGTAGAACCTTTCTAATGGTGTATTTGTCCTTTGGCCATGCAAACTAAAGATTTTCGACTTATGGTTTACTTTGCCTACGACGATTTTACTTACAAATTTGATAAAAAGAATGTAAGTCACGTCGAATTTGAGCGTAACCGCTATAAAAGTGGTATTGTTAAATTGTAACACGGGTTCTTGAAATACTTGCGATTTGTCTCAGAGTTTTTACTTGGGAATTTCTCAGAAACACTGTTGTAATGGAAAAGTAGAGGACCTATTTCAATGAACTTTGGAAAAATGTCAGTGTAAAGAGGGTAGTAATGGAAAAAAGTGTTTTTTTCAGAAATATACTGTCTACATACAAAGATTGCTAAATATGGAAAATCACAGACCCACACCAGTAAATGTACTCCATTGAAACGAAATATTGAACTAATTTATTGCCAATAATTTACTTGTTATATGTTTTATTTGATATAGTGTACACGTCAGATGCACTGGGCTGAAAGAACCGTTGAACGTGTTCACTTTTTGACACACCCAGAAAATTCAGCCATCGTTTACGGAAAGCAGGTAGCACAAACAAGATTACCAACGCGTCCAACGCTGGCATAGCTACGGCTCCTACTGTTCCAATCACCGCAACATATGGGAGGAATTTTTTTGTCGCCAACCCTGAGACAAGCAAAACGACTGGTGAGATGATCATGACGAAAGGCATTATTGCCTGAAGCAGTGATAACTCAGGAAAATATAAATACCACTTACTTGTAGAAATAAGACCAAATTGAGATGGTAGTTAAGCTTTCTTGAAGAGAAAGAAGTGATTTCACTTATTTTAAGTCTTTTCAACGTTTTGTAAGAAAAATACAAAACAAGAGAAAAGTTGCAAACTAATATTGTGCTCACAATGAAGTCGTGAATCTTTGAGGTAACTGATAACTAAAATAAAAACATATGCGTTGTCAACTTGTTATTCGCTTACTTTATACAACGCACTCATTGCCGGGTAATTCGTCGGATAACAGCCGGGGACATTATAAAGTATCGTATTTGTCAACATTTTGGTATCAACGAAATCTGTCAAGTAGGAAAGACTAAAGCAAATCCAGAAAATAAAACCAGCAGTAAATAGTTTGTAAAAGTCCGTATGCTCGGTGTGAACGCATGACAATAAACGGTAGCGGAAGAAGAATTGCAAAGGAGGCAAAGTTCCATGCATGTATATGATTGCAAAAGACGAGCAGATGATCAGCCGCAGGAGAAATTCATTAGTAAGAGTGAAGAACAAAGGTCGGGAGAATACTGGGTAGTGTGGGAAATCTGACAGGAGGCGCTGAAAACAGCTAAGAATACTTTTGAATAAATACCCATGTCGCTAAACACAACGAAAACAACGTGTCTCTCTCGAATCTTTCAAGGCATCAGACGATAGTTGCAATCTTAAGAATTTGAAGACCTTCCTTAATAAGTAAACAAGATCCTGTAGTTAAGTTTTATAGACGTCTTCAGAAACTCTATTGTTGACTAGTACCAATAACAATTTTTGCTACTTTTTGAGCAATTACTGCGTAAGGCATTTATACTTCATGTATAAAATCGCTTACCGGATCAAATACGAGCATGAAGCCACTGTAGAACATGTTAAAGCTTGATGTCAGCATAACAACTTTTGTGTACAACTTCAGCGTCTTTTTCTGCTTGTGGCAGAACCATAATACGACGGCGTTCAGTGATATTGACAAAGTAGATATCCCAAGAGAATAAAAATTGTAAACTCTTGCTCCAACAGTAGCACTACACGGAATAAGAAAGTCACACATACTAAACGAAAGGTTTGGTTTTGTCGATAAAAGACATAGAAGTGAACATACGACAGTTCCAGTGTATTGCAATACATATGTTAGACGTTTGTACTTAAATCAATGTAGGCTACAACAGTTAACACACCCGGGGGTTTGCGAATCTACCCTCAAACAAGTCTACCCTCAGACAAGTCTACCCTCAATCAAAAATGCTTGGTCAAGTGGGAAAAAGTGGAAAAAAGTGGGAAAAGTTGGGAAAAAGGGTGAACCAAGCTTGGTCAGGTGGAAAAAAGGCTTGGCCAAGAGGGAAAAATTGTGATCAAGTGGGAAAAAATGGGAAAAGTTGTAAAAAATGGGGAACCACGCTTTGTCAAAAGGGCAAAATTGTGGGCAACTGGGAAAAATTGAAAAAATAAGAAAAGTTGGAAAAAAGAGTGAACCAAGCTTGATCAAGTTGGAAAAGGGCTTGACCAACAGGAAAAAATTGTGGGCAACTGGGAAAAATTTGAAAAAAGTGGGAAAAGTTGGAAAAAAGTGGAAAAAGTTGGAAAAAAGTGGAAAAAGTTGGAAAAAAGAGAGAACCAAGCTTTGTCAAGAGGGAAAAATTATGGGCAACTGGGAAAAAATGGGAAAAAAGTACTACATTGTTGATTTCAAAAATGACAATAATTTTTTCTGAATTTTCTAAAAATTATGTTTTTGGTGAAATTATCGGCTCTTATTTAAATGCCTTTCCGCCACGCCAAAGCGGCCAATATGAAAAGGTCTTCTTTTTTTAATGGGAAGAAGGCTAGAAACCCATTTGAAAAAACTTGGACTAGGGTCGTCTATTCCATTTCCCCCAAATCCTCGCTCTTTGCCGATGATGAGTCTGACCGTTCTTCTCCCATATCATCAAGAAACAGCATCTTATCTAAGCGTGCTTGAAGGTTCAGTTGACTCTGAAGTCTTCCAACTGTTTGCGACTGTTTCTTTCTGTGTTGCATTACTTTATTTGTCAAACACAAGCGCGATAACAATTCTCCATATCTACCGATGTTATTTTTGGGTATATTTAGTCACTTACTTTATCCATTCGTTGGTAGAAACGATGGATGATTTTAATTTTGCCTTCATTTCATCGTGGAGTAACAAAATATACTTATCTTTTACCCGATTGTACTTTTTTCGCTCAACATATTGCTCACCAAGTACCTTAGCGGCGCATCTTTCAATAAAACACGAGCAATAAAAACATTGAATTTATCCACTCAAATTTCAGAAGCAGAAAAAAATAACTCAAAGAGCAGACCTCGATTTCATAATTTTCAACGCTTCCGCTGAAAAAAAGAAAAAATTAAAATCCTACATCGACCAGGAAATAAACTTGGCAGCTAAAAACAATTAGAAGACATCCTTTGACCTAAAGACTGCAAAATATCTAACAAGTTTTCCTATTCTGTGTTTAAAAAACTTATGTTTATTTTTATTGTAATAAAAAATTAATACGAGTTTTTTCAAATGTGTTTCTAGCCTTCTTCCCATTAAAAAAAAGAAGACCTTTCCATATCTGCCGCCTTGGCATGGCGGAAAGGCATTTAACTAAGAGCCGATAATCTCACCAAAAACATAATTTTTAGAAAAATTCAGAAAAAATTATTACCATTTTTGAAATCAACAATGTAGTACTTTTTTCCCAATTTTTCCCACTTGCCCATAATTTTTCCCTCTTGACAAGTCTTGGTTCCCTCTTTTTTTCCAACTTTTCCCACTTTTTTCCAATTTTTCCTAGTTGCCCACAATTTTTCTCTGTTGGTCAAGTCTTTTTCCAACCTTGATCAAGCTTGGTTCACTCTTTTTTCCAACCTTTTCAGCTCTTTTCCAATTTTTTCCTCTTTTTTCAATTTTTCCCAGTTGCCCATAATTTTTCCCTCTTGACAAAGCTTGGTTTCCCCTTTTTGCCAACTTTTCCCACTTTTCCCAATTTTTCCCACTTGACTACAATTTTTCCCTCTTGGCCAAGCCTTTTTCCCGCCTGACCAAGCTTGGTTCACCCTTTTTCCCAACTTTTCCCACTTTTTCCCACTTCACCAAGCATTTTTGATTAAGGGTAGACTTGTCTGAAGGTATACTTGTTTGAGAGTAGACTTTTTTGAGGGTAGATTTTCCAGGAATCAACACACCCATAGTTCGAATTCTACGCAACTCCTTTTTCAACGATAAGTACATTTAAAAGTACGGAGCTGAGGTTGTCCTGTTAAATGCAGTGTAGATTCAAAAGGTTAGAGTCTCATGCAAAGGCATTTGAAAACAAGGGAGAACGTTAGTTGTAGCGTGGCCGTTTTCCAATAATTTTATGGTATTGACATCTGAAAACGTATATACATGTAGAATCGGTGTTATTATACGAAATTTTAAAGTGCAACCAAGCGGCAGAAAATATTTATTATATCATAGATACAATAATGTGGTAACTCTTCTAAGTCCAAAATCCAATATTGGTTCGTAGATTAGCTGACAAAGGATTATGAAATAATAGGACTTAACAAATTAGTTTCAAGACGCCAACTTTAACGGTAAGATCTCGGAGTGGACTGAATGGAATTTGATTTTGCCGCGACACAATTCATTTTTTTGACGGCGATGCGATTTTCGATGCGATAATGTGCACATTATTTTTTAGACAGATTGATACTATAAATTTTAAATTGATTCTTCCTTGATACTAAAATCTAATGATCAATTAATATTCGGTCTAAAGCTCCGAAGACCACACAATCACAGAATGAACGGCTCCGCAAGCTACGGCTTCCTTTGCCCTTAATCACCCTTTAATTCCAAGCTGATCGGCTTCAAAATACGTACATTTCATAAATCGCCCAGTTGATAACGACGCAAGATAAATCAAACGGCCTTTATTAGATCTTTGTTGGACCAACTGCACACATTCTCGAATTCTTTTGGCATTTGGTACTTTGTTATTTTAAGTGAGTCTCACAAAAAATGATTTGTTTCACATTGTGATGGGTACGTGAGTAATGGGTGACGCGGAGTTCAAGTGTCCCAACAAGATTTTTATTTATGTATAGTATTGTTTTATTAATCGAACACACTTTTAACTGTCTTGTCATTCCTTGGATCGAATTTCCCTCTCAAATTAACACGTGCAGAATTGTGGTGGGCATTCTGACATTTGATCTGGGAGTTCATAACTTGAAGAGACATTTGAAACTTGTGTTCAGGCTCAAATGGTTTTGTTCTTTGATTATTAAACAAGTTTCTAAACTATAAATAATATATTTTAAAACGATGAAACTGTTTCTTCCGTTTGATAGAAGCAAATTTAATTATCGCGGCTCTCGTAAGTTTGAAATAAAAAAAATGGCTTTATGACATCGTCCTTTCATATCTAGCTTCTATGTATCTTACACAAAGAAAGGTCATAGCGGAAGTTTTGTATAACGATCTCCTTACAACGAGTCATGTCCGTAACAAACAGTTGCAGAGGTCTTATATTTCAATTTTATGGGACCTGCTTATAGCGGAGCCCTTTTATCACGAAGCATTATTATATGTAGTCCTTTGTTATTCACTGTGTAGAATTTTGACTGTACATTGTTTCTAATTTATGAAACTCTCAAATGTCTTTGATTGAATGTAAGATCTAAACCCCTGATAATTTAACAATTCCCTTCTTTGAAACCCTCTCTTCAAAAAAGTTTTGCCCTAAAATTTAATTAAATTCTGTTTTCAAAAACAAAATAAACTTAAACGCTCTTACGATGAAACGTTTTCGTTGTTAACGCCCTTGTCTCGCCGAAAGATTTATTTTCGGGCCGAAGACTTTTTTCATTGGAGATTTTTCATTATAATCAATCCACCTTTTCTAAAAGAGCTCCGAGTCTCAAATCAGAAGTTTTAGAGGTATTTTTGGATCAGATGACGTGGGGTGTTTTGGAATGGGAAGTGTCAATGGTGATATAGAAACTTAATAAAGAAACTTGAACGTGCATGGGAAAGGTCCAATGTTCTATAAATTGTACGTGCTCGTCGCGCATTTGTTCCATATCAGTTCCTGAAAGGTTTCGCTCGCGTTTATCCCGCACAGCCGTGATATTAAACGATCTTTGCGGCCGAGAGAGTAGGCGAAAAGCAGAAAGCGGCCAGACTTAAAAACACTTTTTGGTCATATCCTTCTAGTTTTGCGTTTTAATTACTACAGTTTTCTTAGTAACTCACGGCAGTTTCCATAAGCGTTCAAAGTTGTCAATAATTTGAATAACGAAACTGTCCCATCTTTACGGGCATCCGAATAACTTTACATGCACTTGCGAGACTAATCTTTGATAGTTCAAAAATTTTTCGACTTTTTTTGTAAATTTAATTCAATTTTACTCCATTTTTTCAACATTATCTCATAAAAACATCTTCTCTTGAATTGCCCTGCGGCTGCATTCGACTGAGACGTTCGGCCGCGCAGTTTATACGGCCATTAAATTCGAATAAAAAATATCCCCAAGTGTTGGTCAGGTTTAAATTGGGGCGTGTTTGTCCGCACAAAAACAATTTATCGCAGCGGGAAATCATGGGGAAATTGACAATTTAATGCCGTACACACTGTAATTGCGTGGATACCTGTAGAAATTACTACTTTTCTAAAAATGGCAAATAGTTACACTTTTTTCGAACGCGGCATTTGTGGGAGATGACTCAAGCTGGGTAATATAAAAGGATTATGGGAGGAATATTTTACTTTACGCCGGTTGGGCTTTACAACTGTCGTCTCAGCGTTCCATTTTCAGACGTTTTTTGTGAAAAGCGGAAACTTATGCTTAGCATGAACATAAGCGGATTTTTTTTGATTACGTTTTCCTAAAACAAGGAAACGGATTAAACATCATTTAGAGCGATCAATAAAAAATTCTTATTTTATTTGATCTTTTATCGTTATTGCTTCATGCTTAATCATTTAGATTAATTTTAGCCCGGGTTTATATTTCCTGTGACTCAACAAAATATAAATAGAATTTTCTTTACTTCCATTTTTGACACGAAAAATCGTAAAATTGGCGAATTTCTGACAGCTGTAGAAAGAGAGGGCGTATTTTACAGTTATCTGTCGGCCTTTTTTATTTCCCTTTTTGATTACATTGCCCAATCATTTTACCACTTTCTGACCACCCACTGTTTAATGCGATCTCCCAAAAATGGAGATAAAACAATGAAACTCCCATTCGAGATGAGTTTCCTTAATTTGACTCGAGTAAAAAAACGAAATAATCGAATTTGGCCGAAGAAAACGGGTACACCAAAAGTGACCCTTAGGAAAAAGTGCAAATTTCGAGGAATTAAAATTAAAAAAAGCGACGGAATAATTTGGCATTACAACTTGACTATAGTATTAATAAAACAGCAATGCTAGTCGCGTAATTTGTTATATTGTGACAGTCGAATGATTGAATGACTACTTTGTTACCTGGATATAAATGGCAACTGTTTCCCTTCCTTTCGAATTTTTTTTGTAAATCTGTCTATTATGCAATGCACTTTAATTTTGACCAGACATTTGTCACGCTGTAAGCGACTTTTTAGTTTCTTTCTTAAAAGACCAAAACAGCTTAACTTGAATCTCGCCTTTACGGCTTAAACGACGAAATGTCACAGATTTTTTTGTTCTCCCACGCCTTAAAGGGACAGTACAGCTACTTTTGAATTTTCACGGCGTAAAAACGAAATGTAAATAAAACTTGCTTCGTCTACTGTACAACAAAAAAATAGTGATGACATTCTGCATGCCTACTAATAATTATTTTACTTTTCGCAACTCTGCCGCTTTTATTTATTTTTGCTGCATAAGATAAAAAAAACTTCTTTAACATTTCGTTTCACACACCGTAAAACGCGCAATTCAAACGTAGCTGTTCTGGCGGTTTAAAGCAAAGTATGATAGAAATAATGTTTAAACTGCTGAGGATGTTTTTTATATTTTTTTTGTTTATTTTTAACTATTCCCAATTTCGGTTTACGAGAGAGACAGCAAAAAATCTGTGACGCTCCGCCTTCCAAGCCGTAAAAGTGAAATTAAAATGTAATTGTTTTGGCTGTTTAGAAAAAGAAGAACTTGGAGTGAGACGATCGGGCAATCTCAATGATCTGAATAGGCAAAATTTTCTATTGTTAAGTTTTTCGTCAATTGATTTACCAAAAATTGTAATTTATCTTCAGAGTTAAATTTAGTCCTATTTCCAGCCCCTCTAAACGCCGCGATGCCCCAGCGGGCCGACCGGATGGTTGGCCACATGATGGGCAGTCGGGGTCCCGGCTCCAATCGCAACAGTGTCCTGATTTTGCGTCAACCAAATTCGTCTCGTCCAGGTTCCATTCAAAGTTACCGCACTCCACGTTTGCGCGAGAGTCGACCACAATCTCGAGTCAGTGTAGGCAATCCTCCAACATACGCAGAAGCCGAGGACATCCCATCAATTGATGGCGATGATTTTGATGAGGCTCGATCAGCTAAGTACTCTGTCGTTGATAAGGACGGAGAAGTTGTGGGAGAGGTAGTGGTTGAAAATGGGATGATAGAAATGCTAAAGGATTCGGATATTGAGGGAGTCAGACATCTGTCGGATGATCGGTTTTCCGCGAGGTAAATGAAAGTCAACTGCAAAATATAAAATATGAGAAGACAGCCATCTATCTTTTTTTGCACGACCTTCCCAAGCAACAGATATTAATACTTGAGCATTTTAGACCTCGCTTTGCATATTCAGCTAACATAAAATCATGTTTTTTTTAAAGAAACGTAAAAAGTAAGCTAAATCGAATTTGGCAGTCCATAATCGACTTACCATAATTTTACTGTTCCTATTCTTTTTTGAAAACAAAATTAAACGGCTCTCGGTTACAATTACGTTGCAATCTTTAGCCCAAACGTAGTAAACCTCCTCGTAATCAATTACTTTCTCCTCCCAAATCGCAACAAGCCTGTCGAATCTTTTTTTCAAAGAAGTTAAAATTCCGAGGCTTTGAA
The DNA here is from genome assembly GCA_025436335.1 of Bursaphelenchus mucronatus. Lineage (NCBI taxonomy): Eukaryota > Metazoa > Nematoda > Chromadorea > Rhabditida > Aphelenchoididae > Bursaphelenchus > Bursaphelenchus mucronatus. Next base: position 4,248,819 of record CM046359.1, read on the forward strand.
CTATGTCTGTTCGGACGTTGCTTTCGGCCAGATCAAATCTTTCTTTTTCTTTGGTTTGACACTCGAGCAAAAAGAGGAACCTGGCCTCAGGGCACATTAAGCAGATCAAGGTTGATTGTTTGTTTTTTTGTCCATTTAACGGCCCAAAACGTATTTTAATGAATGTCCGAGGGTGTTTTATGAGCTGTTTTTGCACTCGATTATAAGAAATGTTCGCTCGAGTTGTGGATCAGAGATTCCGAAAGCACTCAGTCCATCACCCGCCGAGCACTTATAACAGGTAGGAAAGGGAAAAGGAACAAAAGTTTTCTGAAAAAAATTTTTGTATGTAAAATTACTGTATCTAGTTCTATGAGCATTGAAAAAGAATGAGTGTAAGAAAAAACTATCGGTATGTAAGCCTTATCGCTTACAGTTTCCCAATTTTAGGCTACTATGGGGAATAATTATCGTCGTCTTTATGTGCCTGGCGATATACCAGATTGCTACACAAGTTCGTTTATTCCTCAAAACACCCATCTCAACGAATATTGAAGCACATTACCCATCAGAAGTACCATTCCCGGTGATTGCCATATGTAATAATAATCAATATCGCTTAACTTATTTGACTGGAAAACGGTTACTCAACAGGCCAAGGAAGTTCAAAGGGGATAATCAAAATTCGACTGATATCTATGACGCGGTAAGTATGTTATTCGTAGTGAAAAAATCCTACAATATTACAGTAAAATTTTTCGCTTTACAGGCTCTCCAAGCAGCTTGGGATTTCGATGCGATAAAGTTTTTGCGCAACGCAGCTCATTGGAAAAGCCGAATGATAATGGACTGTCATTGGCCAAATGGAACTCGATGCGTAAATCAATTCAAGGCCATGTGGACGCTAACTGGACTTTGTTGGGCGATAAATACTGATCCAATGAATCCAATAACAGTCTCCGGTGCAGGTAATTGCAAAAATGTCAAAGTCTTCACCTTTGCTAACTTTGTTTTGTTTATCCACTATTTTATTGCTTTCAGGGCCAAGTCACGGACTCCGGCTCTTACTAAATATTGAAAGATACGAGCGAATTGAAAGTTGCACCCCAACATTTAAAGCTACAGGACTACCTGGACTAAAGATTCTTATTTTCAATCAAAATCATTCGGCGATATCCGGGAATGTCGGGGTGAACGTACCTCCTGGGTATTCGATGGACATACCCTTTAGGGTTCAGGAGGTTAATATTATTATTTTTTTGAAACGATCCCTCAAATAATTAATAAAATGTTTTTTTGCACTTTCAGCGACACAAGTTCCCGGGAAAAACATGCATCCAAGAGACCGAAGAGCAAAAATCCAAAACCTATACCTCTTTTGACGACCCAAACAATCTTAGGACTTGTGTGATCCGCCGGTTTCTTCAAGATATAGAGTACAAGTGTAACTGCTCGCTTAAAAGGGCATATGATCCGACTGGAAGCGGTGAGATTCTTTAAAACTTTTTCAATTTTATGGCCTTTAGAAAGTCTCCCAGCCTGTAATGTTCAGGAATACTTTAACTGTGTTGATCCTATCAAAAAACAAGGGATGAATATGGGTTTCAATCAGTATAATTGTGAAACTCCATGTGATGAAATCGATTACATTGCGTGGCAAGATATGAATGAGCTCCCAATGAATATTTTCCCTAAAATAATCGATACAAACAGCAATGATTCGAGTGAAGAAGAGGATGATGATGATATTGAAGTGGAAGATGAGGATACTGTGAGTCGTCAAAGAGATTATTATAATGTAAAAATTATTTTAGTATCCAGCAGAAATTCTTGAAAGTATAAAATGCGAAGAGAACCAATTGCTAGATGAGAAACAAGTGGCTGATGTGAAATTATACGCACACAGAGCCTATGAAAAACAAGCAAGATATCAAGAAGACATATTGATAAGAACAAAGAGGCTCATTGGAAGAGTTAATCAGACTGCTAACAGGTATGCAACTTCTAACAATGTATTGATTATGTCAGATTGATTGAACTTCAATGGGGCTGGAATGACGACGATTTTGTTGGAGTTTATGAACGTCTGCATAAATATGTCCCTTGTTTCGCCAATATGACCGACCGCCATGCCGACGTCTTTGCTGCAATTCGATCTCCAGCCAGTCATAGTGAAGAGCACAGGTCTAAGTTACTGTATCAGCTAGTAAACCCCGCCGGATACAACGCAAATTCGGTAAGACTTTTTTTAAAAGTTGTTCTATACTTTTTTCAGAAAAAGTTTAAAACTTTGGCGGATGTCAAACGAGAATACGGAGAGAAAGCCGAAATTCGATTGGATGAGATGACAAAATGGGAGGGAGTTTTAGAAAGACTGGCGTCCATTTATGACGAGCAAAATTATAACCACAAATTATCGGAAAAGTTGAAAAGAATGAATCGAATTATCACTTTAATGGACAATTTTGACAAAGGATTGCTGCAAAAGAGGGCATGGGCGGACAAAATGAAAAATCGAAATATGGATCATTTCTTCGATGAGGATTTTTACGAGGTAAGTTAGCACGGATAATTTCAGACATGTATTTTAGAACTGGTACAATGTCATCATCAAGGACATGGAAGTGAATATTTTGAAAACAGTGTCCAATATTGAGCACGCTCTTCCTGATGCTATGAGCTTTATTGCAAAAGGAAAAGGACTCGATGTAAGTGTTAAAAAAATAATAAAAACTTTGTGGCCGATGTCGTATTTGACGTTATAAAGATGTTGATTCTATTTCAGACCGGATCCGTAATCTTATTTGGCGACACCAGCAATGAACATGTGCGTATGTTCGCCAATTTCATGGATGACGCTTTGTCCTGCACGTTTGATGAGGTCCGAAATCAGACAGCCAACATTTTGGAGGAATTTCGAAAGGCGATGCATGATTTCCAATCTGCTTACATCAATTTGTTCAAAAAAGAATTGCCGGAATATTTGGAAAAGTTCGAATTTGGCCACAAATTTGTGAAGGAAAATTTTGCCGAAGTAAATGTCTTCTTGCACAAAATGAATGTTGAGATCTGGCGACAGGACTCGACCTACAGTATCTGGAGTTTGTTCTGTAAGTCAAAACTTTCCCAAACAAATAGCCAATAATAAAATTTTAAGGCGACGTTGGTGGAGCTTTAGGTCTCTTTTTGGGTGCATCATTACTCACAATCATCGAATTCTTCTACCTGTGTTTCCAATATGGTTTTTGCAAAACGGAGAATCTTAAACCTCAAAAACTGTAAGGGAATTGCAAAAACTAACAGTTTGGTTAATTTAACTCATTTGCAGAGACAAAGAAGAAAGTTTGCAGTTATCTGACAAACCAACTAATGAAAAAACAGAAGCATTATGACCATAACATTTTTAAAATTCTATCGGTCACCTTGAACTTGATCTCAGTGGACTTTAGCGTCTACAACTACCTTGTCTAACATGCCTTCTGATCTCAGCTTATTCTTAATAAATATATAACTTATTATAATCGATTGAATAAACTAATTAGTACTTTCTAGACAGTTTGTTGGAAGAATAACATCATTAATTCAAATTTTAGAAAATTCTATGGCAATAGGATGAAAAAGAGTGCCCAAAAGAAAGCCCGGAAAACATGGAGAAGATGGAAGAACAGGAAGAATGAAGACTATCACGATCCCGAAAGCAGCGATGAATCGGATGAAGAGCGTTTCGATGATCCAGAATGGGGATTTAGCAGACCTCAAAAACGTAGTCAACCAGTCGTCAGATATTCGCCGCTGAGCGAAATTGGAGAGGTACGGTAATTTATATTTGTCAACTTTATTATTATAAAATAAAAATATCAAAGTTTAGGTGGAAATCGAAAATGAACCAGAATCCCAGCGCCAGCCTGCGCCGTCAAAGTTTTCGAAACTGAAGGACAGATTCAAACGAAGAAAGAAACCGGAAGACGAACCAAAACAACAAGACAAACAACAAGACAAATCTAAAACTTCCAGTAGTTCATCAAGTTCAACTAATTCGTCAGGTAAATCAACAAATAAACTTGCCAAAAATGGCGGGAATTCAAAATGGAATACTCAAAAGCACTGCACTGTGCAAAAACTTTCCGATCTCGCACAGTGCACTTTTTCTCTTCCTGAACACAAATTTTCCGTTTCCTTTTTCCCTTCCAAAATCGATTTAAATCCCCCTTTCCAAAAAAACGCGCGACGAAGAGATCGCGGCGACGAAGAGATCGCGGCGACAAAAGAAATCGCGGCGACAAAACAAACCGCGCGCAACGTTTTCTCTTTCCCTCCTGTCTCTCTCCCTTCACCGTTTACTCTCTCAGTCCGCAACACATTGTCCTCGCTGCGATGAAAAGTCGTCGCTGCGACAACAATTCTGAGAAATTTGTGAAATGAAAAATCCTGAAGCGACTTGCTAAATTTCGGGCCAACTCAAGCCTCGTGGCGACAAAATTCATGGACAAAACATTTGTCGCTCTGCGATTTTTTGGCGCAAAGGCGAAATTTGAGCGACGAAAGGGTCTTTCTTCTTGCACTGTGCAAAGGACTTGGAAACTGCCAACAGAATTCGCACAGTGCAGTGAAAAATACTACTCGCGCCATAAAGTCCGTAGATTATCGCTGATGTCGCGCGAGTGCGGTCGCCAAAAAGTGCATGTCGCTTGGGTGAAAACGGCAGATCGCCGCGACGAAGGCGCAAAAACAAAGGAAAATGCACAGTGCAAATTCTACGGACTTATGTCGCGAGTAGTAAAAATGCAGAAAATGTTGAAAAAAAAGCGGTAAAATTTGGTTTAAAATAAAAGTTGAGTTCTTCAAACGTTGTAAGGTGCCTGCGAAATTACCGAAAAATACTCCTTTCAAGCACAGGTCTTTCCACTTGCTGCATCAAAGTTATTCAGACCCCAATTCCTCCTAAAGTTAAGCGTCATCCAAATACCGTTTTCAGATTCAGTTTTCTTGGATATGCTTACGGAACGTCCACATAGTAGTCCGGACGTAAGTTGTACTCCCTCGGCAAACGTTTCTCAGCACGATCAGAAACAGCCTTCATCTGTAAGCCAAAAAGGTAAAACAGTTTTAGTCTATTCCCCATGTAACGCTTCATTTACCGCTTAATCGTATTATCTTTTCCAGCGCCTCAACGACTTGAGACCGAAGCTCAGCCATCTACTTCAACATTCCAACCCCAACCCAAAGCACAGCCAAAAGCTCAGCTAAGCCAATCACCGACAATTCAAATACCTTCTCCAACACATTCAACGACTCCCCCTTCTGATCCTGACCCTCTTTTTCGACGGCCAAGTAGTCGATCAGAGAATACAACAAGCAGTTTAACGACTGATCCTGGAGTCCCACGTCTTTTGACGTCTGGCGATGAAAAAGAAGATACAAAAAAGAAACAAACAGAGGGAAAAGAGAGAAAGGAAAGGCCACGTAGTGCTGTAGATAATGACGGAATGATAAAAGATGACGAAGAAGCGAGTCAAAAATCAAACGATAGCAGTGGAAGCGGGAAACAAACAGTCGTATAACGGCTTTAGATATACGTTTATGTAATTTAAATTTTTTTACTCTTTCGAAATTTGGAAGTGAATTTGATAAACATATCCGTGTCTTTCTGTGAGGTAAATTTGTTGCTGCTTCTGACTATGTTTGTGCAGAAGATACGAGTGTACTTTCTGGTGGCATAACTACCAGAATTTCGTCTTCCTTGCCATATCGTCTGCATGTGGCAATATGAAGAGCCATACGGATCTTTGACTTTATAAGATTTCGGTACGGTTTGACAAAGTATAAGGTTATCGCTGAATTGCATGTGCCATACATTTCAATGTAAAGAAGAAAGAGTCTAGAAGTACTGTAGTCCATGTATCCGTAAGGATAATTTACAACGACCCAATAGCTAACTGGAGCCATTATGAAAAAGAATGGAGTAGATAGCTGAAATCGTTAATCTAAATTTTATGATATATACATTTTTGGTCATCAAATATTTCAAACTTACCTGTAAACCCAACGCAATTGTAAGTTGCCTGTGAAGTCTATACGTAGCTTTTGAAAAACTGGCTTTCTTGCTCTCCAGTTTCCGGAGTAACGTGTAAACGCTGCCTACAGACACAAATTCAGCTGTCATAAAACCACTAAAGATAAATATTGCAGCGCCAAGCGAATGTTCCGTTGTAGGCGGGAGGTACAGAATTACTTGGTTAAAATCAGGCAACGTTGCGTTTGGAAAAATCTTTGCAACCTCCAGGATCTGACGATGGACTTCCTTCAAATATAGCAGCATTACACATAAAACATTTTCTACTAAGTCATGTGAGAGACTCACATCAACTGGAAAAACAATTTTTGCAAAAATGAAAACACTGATCAAAGTGTAAATTGTTGTGGATACCATATATCCGATAACGTAGGTTTTCCAGTTCGACATAAAGGCGAGGAATTGTCTAGTCTCCAACAAGACCGCAAAACGATAAACAAGACATATGCATTGAGTTGTAATTGCCGATCCGCCAGTAAAAATAATCGATATCATCTGAAAGTTAAACCTATACGCCAATGTAATCTTACACAAACTGTAGCTCCGTTATCTCCAAAATACCTGTACCATCCCTTGACGTAAGCACCATTAAAAGGAAATATTGTATCGGGCTTGATTAAAGTGCCCAAGTTGAAGGAGAATATAAAATCGTAGACCTAAAAACATGGGAAATGCCTCAAACAGTTTCGTCCTTACAGTAAAATGGATTACATGATACTTGTAGACTCTCATACTACTTGGTGAGTGACACATTACGACATAAATAACAAGTAATGTAAGCGCGCTGGAGAAGAATGTGACAACTTCAAAGATTGTGTCAAATAAAAACACTAAATCCATTTAATCATAACGAGTAACAAGGGTTTTAGAACTGCGGTGTGTGTTCAATGGTTTCTGTAGGAGGCAGATTCAGGTGTTTTAATTTTCTCGTTTAATCATTTAAAGTGCCGGTGGATTTGAGCTTTGTAAGTACAAAACTTAGTAATTCTTATCATTTGGAATTATGAAATATTATATAAAAGAATAGAACTGCAACAGCACCACTACTCTGGAATTTCTATGAGCTTGCAGCGGACGTTGCTTGTTAACTTGACCTTACAGGTCGTATACTATCAATTGCTTTATCCTCTTCAGCTGTCATGAATCCACAAAAGATGAATACTGCAGCTCCGTGCGAATGCTCATCAGTTGCTGGTACATAGAAGATGACCTTGCTAAAATCTGGTAACGCCACATTTGGAAAAATTTGTGAAATGCGTAAATTGCAAAAAATAATACTTCAGGTATGAAGGTCATTTTTGTTAAAACAAATATACTAAGTAGAGCATAGATACAACATGGAATTATGTATCCAATAATCCAAGAAAGCCAGAATCCAAAAAGAACGATAAGCTTTGGAGCGTCAATTATCAAAAAGAAACAATAAAGTATTCACACAACTTGAACATGATAACAAACTGACTACTTCAAATAGAATATCAAAAAACAAAACAAAATCCATTTCAACAAATGACGACATGTGGATTATGTTATTACTAAATTATTTTATCAAGAGTGCCGTTCTCGTCAAGTGCAATTTCTTACAAGTTTAAAGACACAACATCGATTAATGCATGTTATATAATCAAATACTGTCAATACGCCCTTTTAGAGATTCTGTTCCAGGTGTATAACAATTGTTATTGGGCTTACACAAAAATACTTAAAAATGACAACAACCTTCATCGAATTTATGCCTTGGTAAGACAGCATACTTTCGTCCCATTCCAACGCAATATATAGCACATACCATTCAAAAGTACGAACCTCTGAATAATTCGAGATCTGCAACTAATTTTTTTAAGATAGGGCTGGCGTTAAAATCTAAATAAAAATTTTTAATACTAACTTGTTCTTCAAACAAAAACGGACTTGACAGCTCTCGAAACGTTTCTTCTAAGAAAGCCGGTTTACACTTCACGTTATCGGCGCACACACTATTACTTTATTACAGTAATTTCATTTGTTTTGTTTAAATGATAATTAATTTGGTAAGAGACGCGTGGGAACCGCAGTTGTTCAGTAGAAGCACACTAGTTCTTTCTTTGTCCAGGTGTTTCCCGATTCAATTCAAACAAAGTTAGTCAATCTTATAGCTTCATGTTTTTACGCTTTCTTCGATTAGACCCAACTATGGTATGGTAGCTGTGAGGTGCTATTACAGACCGAATTGAATGTAAGTGAACAAATTAGATTATATTGTTTTCGACCTTTTTTTCCTGAACACTAACAGATAATGATGGTTTTTGTGTGGGGAGTCGCACGGAAAGTGAGCTTTGGTGAAAACTTTTTTCGAATCTTAATGCCAACATAAGGAGGAAAACACGGCGTGATGTATTTAAAAAAATCAGAGTGATCCTTACTTAAAGTAATCTGCACTTTATGGAAAATAAGTCTTACAAGTCCGTTTGTCTTTGTTTTTTGCAATCATTCATCTGAATGCTTGTTTACAGCGCTGTCAACCACATACTATAATATAATCTATAGAATAATGAACACCAGCATAATATCACGACATTCCTAGTCCACCCCATTGTGCCAAAGAATTTCCGTTTTCCGTGTTTTCCCATGTGGCCAACCGGGCTATGTGAGTGGAATTGCCCTGAATTTCTTACGGTGCCCACAGCTCCCATATCGGTTCCTAGACTGCTCACTTGAACTGTGGGTAGTTGGTTCTTATTTTGAAGCTTTAATTCTAATTTTGCGGCCACAATTCTCTATCTTCTTAAAAAATGCCCATGAATTTTGCATCCATTGTGTAAAATTGGCTTCAAATCTTGTCCGCCCATTTGTAGCAGTGTAACCACGTGCAATCAAACTATACTTTGCAGAATTGCCGTAGTTGTAGTATCTTTAGATAGATTTCAAGTTGTAATGTTTCAAAGGAAGCAATGAGATTGCCAAAAACACTACAGTATTGGTACTGGACACGTTTTTGCAGCTTGACCCTTAAAATTTTTTGCATTAATGTAAATTGGATTAGATTTCTAATTTGGGAATTCTTTATGTTACCTAAATACGAGGCTTATGTACTTTAATCACCATACGATTTTATCATATTGGCGGCATATGACCACACGTTCTTGCGACAATTCTTGACATAACTGTCGGCTATCTTCGTTTTATACACAAATTGCCTTTTACCAAAGGATTGACCGAGCTACAAAAAGAGCTCAAGAGGCTATCTTATGTTTCGACCTTGTATTTCATTACTAAGGTTTAAAAATTTGGGATATCTCCACCAAAGAGCATTTCATTTTTGTAGTTTTCAATTCACTCAACCCCGTATATATAGTTTAACTTTTTTCGCTAATTAAACCTTGAAGATGTCTCAGCCTCTTAACCTAAGCTCACTGTGAAATGTAGCTATTCTTTGCGAATTTTCACTAATGGATTTCAGATCTATCACTGATGAATTTACCAGACTTAGTATGGCTTCAAGCCCTTTGATCCCATTGATCGGATGTTCTTACACGCTATCTGCATACCTCTTTGCTTTAATTATCATATCATCTTTGGTTTGCCGAAATTGGAAAACCCTGGCATTGCCTTTGCGAATATGCATGGTCGATTGGATTGTTTCGTCGTTATCTGTAGTGCCTTTCATGTCTTATATTATTTTTTGGTGGGATGGGGCCGGTAAGTGAGTTATGACCAAATAAAACAAAAAAATTATATTTAGACTCGCTTTATGATATGACAGTCATGTTCTGGGTCGGTGTTCCCTACTTTAGCATTGTTTCTCCAGTATCGATAGGAGTTTTCTCTCTGACCCTTGACAGGATATTATCGCTACTCTTCCCAATTCATTACAAAAAAGAATACCGGTATCTTCTTCATGCAATAAATCTGATTGTCCAGTTAATTTTGTTCTTTCTGATATTGTTTTTTGAGAGAATGTACATGGCGCCACCAGACACTTGGAAATGTAAGCTTAGTCATTGTTACGACAAAACATGTCATTTCAGATTGCATGGCGGTTGGATGTATAACAGCTCATTCAGGTGTTTACATATCGCAATTTAAGTTAGCTGTGGGAATTTTGAATACGACTGGTGCCATTGCTTTTGCCGTTATTTTTGCGAGATTCAGTCGACGAAGAGTAATGCCAACCAAAGAGTCAAATCGGCGGAGTCAACGACAAGCCAATTTCTTGGCAGCTATCGCTGTAATAATGGAATTTTGCTTCAATTGCTTGCCAAATATTGTTGGCTTGGGATTTCAAACAGTAGGTTTAAGAACAAAAGAGCAAGTCTGGAGAATTGAGTTATTATATAAAATTGGATTACTTTTTTGGGCTTGTTGAGTGTTTAATAATAACCTTCAGCGGTAGCAACATTAATAAGCTCAAATTTTTTTTTATTGACTTGACCAAATCATAAGTTCTAAACCCTTTGTTTTTGGACAATTCGTTATAATTTGTTCATTATTCCAGATCTATGGCGTTCTGCCCAGCGGCGATATTGGACCCTATCTCTCATATTTCCTTGGCACGGAGACCTTCTGCATTTCTTGTTTATACCTCCGTGTCCTTGGGAATCCTTACAAAAAGGCTCGTACATCGACGCTAGTCACAATAGCTAAGGCTTCAATATCGCGACCAGTTCCAGCGACATCCTTTACAATATAACTTGGAATTTCTTGTTATGCACTTTGGACAACTTTGTAGTAAAACTCTTTTTGTCCCTTTTAAAATTCATCCGAAGACTGAAATAAACTGACTCGTGGCAAAAATCAATATAAACATCAATTTTTATTATCCTATATTTAACAATAACAGTTATTCTTTCTTAACAGAATTTCAAGCAATAAAACTATTAAGGCGATTGAATATAAGCCTCCACAAACAATTATGAGGCCATTGAAGAAAGCAGTTCCTAAAATATATGTACATATAAGTTAACTTATCATCAGCTTACGCAACGGTTGTCCAGGCCGGAATTTGTTGCAGACCGCCGTTGACGTGAGACGTGTGTACCGTTTATAAATGTTTTGAAATCTCAGCGAATTTTTTGCAATAATTTGGTTAATCTTTGGCAGCAACGTGCTGTTCTTTGGGAAAAATAAGTGCGTTCCCACTGGTGGAAACGCCACGTGCGTCTTCACAATGTCGCAATGTCTGATGGCCTCCACATACCCAACCCAGTCGGTTTGAGTGTACATAAGTGCTCCTTCTTCTCTTACCATTTGCAAGGCTTCTGAAAGCACACTCACTAATTAATTAAACTCATCATTTTTGCAACAAAAGTAGGCTACCCATACATACACCCACGAATTAAAGAAAATGTTCGAACGACGCGAACCTTTGTGTGAGAGTCCAGCATGTAATGTTTGACCCTTCAAAGCATCTTGCAGTTGCTGAAAAGACGTGCCTACAGCCGATGTTTGATCCCGAAACCAATTCTCTGATCCCTCTGTGACCAGCTTTCTTCTGCCGCTGGCCATCTCAGAAAACACGTAGCTATTCAGCTTTAGGTTCGAATAACTCGGTGTTCGCATTAATGACGAGAGAAACCATGATGTGAATACTCCAAATATCACTGTACCTTGTAGAAAAGCAAACAAAAAAAGAGAAAACTTTCCGGAGGAAAAACGAAAGTTGACTTGCTCCGACTGAAAGAACTGAACTCGAACTACTTGCCAAACTACCTGAAAGAGTTATAAATATTCCGAGTTGTTCTTTACCGAAGAAAGCCCTTGTTTTGTTTGTAAACCCGCTTTCACTTCTGCCTTTGCAACCACATATGCAAAAACACATTGAAGAAAAAAAAGTATTCCAATAATACTCCAACTGTAGCTATCATATATCCCAAAAATGTTCCACCAATTCTCATCGATACCGCCTGAGGTCCGAATTAAAATGTATGAATCAACCTAAAGAAAAGACAGAACCAGTGGACGAAAATCATTATACTATGACATCGAAGAAACGGCTTACCACATAAAGGTTATCAGTCAGATCAACGTATTTCCGCCTTTCCTCAGTACCTTGAAAAGGAACCCCGACTGTATCTACCTTTCCGGCCTGTAGAATCTCATGCATCTGACTGTAGTTTATACTTTCGTCTGTATTTACAATAATATGCAGCCGATATCCTAACGCGTTTGTTATCGCGGAGATAATCTAAAGGTAATCTTTGGCATCAAAACTTTTGTAAATTTTTACTATTTTAAGCTAGCTTACCTCAACCATTAATCCCGGAAATGGACAACTAAATCTATTGTAGCCGAGGATTCTCCCACTTTCGTAGGCGCACTTTCGGATATACGGAAAATAATCGGGGAACAGTACATGTAAGATTGGTCGATTGTCGGTTAAATTTAGCATCAAAGAATAGAAAACACATTAGTTAGACATGCGAAATCTTAGAACTCAACACCAATAAAACGCCCTTTTCGAATTGGTTTCTATGTATAGAATTACATAAGATATACATGAAACCCGGAATTAAATACATTGAAACCTGGACCTAATGAAGCCATAAAAATCTAAAAAATTGTATTTCTTTTATTACATCAATTATTTTATTCAATCGTTTATAATTTTTTATCTTTTACTTTCGTAAATTATATCGTCAGCAAAATATTTTACAAGTGTTTTTATATGCTTATTCAAATTGCATCAAATTTCAAGTGACTTTACGTGCATCTAGACCAATTCAAACAGTAGTTTGTATTTTGATAACTGAAATTCTACGGAGTAAAACTCAAAGAATTGTAATATGACATCCTCAGTACTAAAATACCTCTTATAAAAAGATGTAGTCTTTATTGTAACAAAGCTCGTGCGCTTCGTATTTCTTTTGAATGGGTCGCTCTACTTTGTAACGTCTTCAATGCAGTTACATCGCGGGAAGACAAAGTCAAATAAAAACACAAAAGAATGGGAAGAGAACCTTGATCATTAAACCTCTTTGCAGCAAATTTAAGAGTGTTAATTACCGACCGCAAAATTTTTTGTCTGCCTTCAATAGAGAGGGTTGATCAAGTTTCGTAGGATTAAAAGATGTTTCCGTTATGTGGATTTCTTATGCTTCGGATGATTCAGGATGTGATTTGTGTCTCTTAACAGGTATCAATCAAGCGGTCAGTTGATTCTACTTTAAACCGTGGCTCCAGCTGATTTTCCTACACTCACTCCGAGCGGCACGAGTCCTTCTTGCATTTTGTTGGATGGTTGTTTACTTGCATCTAGTATAATCTAATCAAAAATCTGTTTTGATATGGCCAAAGGTTTTTGAATACGTCTCATACACGTTAAGAAATCTGCTTTTCTTATTTGTCCTGTCCTCCTTTCCTATTTCATTAAGCAGCTGATTCGACGAAATGCCACAGACTTGGACGAAATGTCACAGAAATTATTTATTTTTTCGCGTCTCCTTTAATCGCGGGACTGGTCGTGGGGTGTAGTGGAGATGAACGCGCAATTGTGTTCGCCGGTGTCAGGTTGTCTGTGGTGGTGATCGGGATTTCCCAAAAAATTTCCAAAATTCCCCTTTGATTCGTAAACATTGCGTTTCGAATCCGGATTTCGAACGGATTTAGACAAACTTCGGCTATACCTAGTACATTATTAGTTTTTTCGACCGACGTTATCTCTGCTTTAAGTCAGAGAACTTATTTTTATCAGTCCCGAGGCAAACCCATTTTATCCATGGTTGAGTTGGCTTTTTCGAAATTTACGCTAAATGTTTTTGTAGTGTTGTCTGAAAAGCTAATCTATATTACGAAGCTCCGGCTTCACGTAGTTGTATTCTCACTAAACAGTTTTTATTGCTATTTGTAACGACATTGAACTCTTGGTGTCTTTGTTTTTGATTTATCTTCAAAGTTCTGTTCTCCCTGTAGAAAATTATTATTTCCCACGCGAATTTGATGGCAGAAATATCGTGTCAACGATTTTTTTTCTTTTCTGAATTTGTTTCAGGCTGTGGTCCCATATTTTTGACTGACTAAAGATATCGTAGTTCTAATGAATGGGAGGATAAAGACTCATCCATATCCTCCGCCTGGAATCCAAATCAGTGAATTTATAAGCCCAAGGCTACCGATTACACCAACAGCTACAGAACCAGGGGTATTATGCGATCTAAATGAAGATCCAGTTCGGGCATTGGAGAGATTCTTTGTCCTTGGAAATGCTACTCCAACAAGATCGATGAATAATGACACACCCAATAAGAAACGTAAGTTCTTTCCTTTTGTTTTTTTTCAAGTTTAGATAAATCACTGAATCTAAGCAAAATGCATTCACCTTGCTGTAAGATCTTTCCTTACCTTATCATTGGCTAAGATAACGGTGATTTTTTTAGAATACGCCTTCAAAGGCCTGAATGTGATTGATATTGGCCGTCAGTTCTTTGGATCAATTCCCAAGGAGTTGTTGTTTTCTCGGTTTATGGAATTATATGGAGCTATACCTGATTTTCTGTCGAATGAAAGGCAAAATCTACTTTACAGGGAAGGCTTAACGCATGCTCAGTTCTTTTTCAAGGTGGGGCACGGATTTGTCTTTCGTATTCGCTTAAAAGTTGGCTGTTTTTAATTTTTTCCTCGATTTGTATCTAAATTAGTATAATTTTAGACATTCCTTTTGTTCTGTCGAAGCTTGAACCCAAAAACATCAGTGAGGAAGACTAACGCAGTCAATTCTTTCTTCAAACCATGTATTTCCATGACCGAAGAGCAGACAGATGGCTTTATGCGGATGTTGGCACGTATTGAGTTTCCTTTTCGGTGTAAAGTCTGGAGTCTAATCGCGTCATCAAGAATAATTTTGGTTTTTGGTAATAAAAAGTTGGAAGCTGCTATATTGGAGGCCAAGAATATGAAAGAAGTAACGTGAGTATTTTAACTTTGGCTTTTCTCCAATGTTTAGGCAGATGATGATCTAAAATTATATGGTTTTAGTTTCTGTGCTCTAAGCTTTGCACTTCATCGATATGGCAGTGCATTTAACACGGAGACTGATCTTCAGACATTGTTGTTGTTGGGAAAGGCGAGTGGACAATTCGTTGAGGATTTCCTGGGGAAACGATCAGATGAGGCTAGAGAGTTGGCTAGAGAAGCTCTAACTGAGGCTGAAAAGTGGGGACTGGACGAGGAATTATTTTTAAGGGCGAGTAAACGTCTATGCGACGAGAAGAAACAACGGGTCCTTCGATTTGAAGAATTCTCCGACAATATGGGAGATCTGATGTGTGAATTGAGAAAGGGTAAGTAAATTCAAACTTGAAAATTAAAACTATTTTGCAAACATTTATTATGAGCATTATAGCGTACTTGAATTTTCGATTGAAAATTTAATCTTGTATTGAGGTTGTGTTTTTCTGTTGTATTATATAATCTATGTCCATTTGCAGAGATGCCCCGGTGTAACCAAATCTCAAAGCCGTGGGCCTACGTAGCCTTCTCGAAAGCTATTCAAAAGCGTTATGGAACTGGCGAATGGGGGATTGAGCACCTTTATGATCTTATATATTGTCTTCTGAAACAACGCCCAGAGATGAGAGCGCATGTTGTAAAAGAACTGAGGGAAAGATGCTCAGACCCTAAGGCAGCTAGCTTTTGGCAACATTTCGACTTCACTCAGGACTCCGAAAGACAACGGATGCAAAAATTGGCTACAAATTTGGAGAACAGACAACGAAAAGAAGTCATGGAAATTGAGCATCTTAGATTGCCGGTTGGAGTTGATGTTTTCGTAGTGGATAATGCCTTCAAATTGGCTTGTATCGAGCATAATTTAAGGAGCGCTCAGAGCAATGGGAAGTATTCGGTGATCGTTGGGCTGGATGCGGAATGGTCGGCTTATGTTTTGACAAGCAGGTAAGAATTTTTATTTTTTTTGCATTGTTTTCAAATGAAATTTTAAGATATTTTATTATTTTTTACTATATTTGTTTTCAGAGCATCGATTATCCAGATTGCCTTTGAAAAGACGGTATGTCTGGTCGACCTTGATCAAATTGATGATCATGGAGCATTAACTGAATTTATGAATCGCTTATTTTTGGATGAGAAAATTCTGAAGATTGGCTTCAGATTTGGTGAAGACTTAGTTCAAATCAGAAGAAGACTGCCGAGCTGTAACAGCCTCTACGAACCGGAAAGTTTGGTCTGTATCGCGAGAATTATTGAAGAGGTATGTTAATCATCATCAAGTGTAACGAAATTTCGATCAGTTTATGTTTTGCAGTTTGTAATAAAATCTGATTCCAGCTCATTAGAACCACGTTGTCTCGAGGATTAAATCCAGAAAATTTTATCAGCCTAGAAAAAGCGGACGCGAAGGTTGAAGCGGATGAAAAGGAGACCATTATTCCGGCGGAGACGTCCGTTACCTTAGACGTGGAAGATGAGGACACTCCTCCACCAACTCCAAATGACAAAGAAAAGCCAAGAGAAGAGGGATCATCTATCAAGAATCTTGGTTTATCCGCACTGTGCACAGCTCTCCTTGGATTTGATTTGGACAAGACGGAACAGTGCAGTGTTTGGGATAGAAGACCCTTAAGGCGGTCACAGGTGAGTATGAGTATTAGGACTGGGATTGGATTTGTGAATGAATCATGGTTGTATGGGATATTATTTGACCTTTTTTAAGATCCAATACGCAGCTCTGGACGCTTATGCTATGCTCATGTTGTTTGAAGTGTGCCGTCAATGGGCAGGCCAACTTGGTGAATCGATTGACGATATAATTGAGAAACAAGAACCCTACAGAATCCCCCTTCCGTTATTGTTCGACAAAACCCAACTCCAGTCCTATAAAGACCGCCAGGCCCATCAGAGCACCGCCTGGGATGAAGCCGAGTAAATACGAGTTTATGTAGTCTTAGTCTTATGTAAAAACCCTACTGTAGGTCTTGAATTGGACGATATTTTGTTTAATATCTTTTCGGTTTTCCAAACGTAAGAATTTTATTCATAAATATAGATTTTTTAACATTACTTTAGGTAATTAAATTTTCAACCAATAGGTAAAACGTAAAAAACTGATGAAAAAATATTAATAATGTACAATTCACGATCCTACGGCTATTTCGACGTTGTTCTCTTATTGGATAAACTTCGTTGTTGCAAATCTTCCATATGTTTTTTGTTAGCGAGCCATTAGATAACATCACTTCTTTTGTCTTTTTTATTCCTTTCATCTAGTTTGTCGGCGGAATGTATCATCGAACAGGCACTCTAAATTGAGTTAATTTATTTTGACAAGTATTACAACACCTCCGTTATATTGTTGTTGAATCTCTCGTCTCTGTGTTCGAATGGCACCTTTTTTGGACAAATTTTAATAGATTTCTTAAAATAAAAGTTAAAAATGAAAGATGATTTATAAAAAATACTATATAACACTTGATAAGAGTCGTTTTTGGACAAATAGAAACGTTGCAATTTTGTTTTCCCACATGGCCAATAATAACTGTGGTTCCCACGGCGAAAACATTGAATGCCAAAAGTTTCTGGCATTATGTTGCGTGTAAAATCTTGCGGAGTTTATCAAAATTACAAGATTTTGTGTGTTTCTTCTTTGTATAGATCCTTCTTTTGGCCAATTGTAATTCCGGAAAATCAGAATGGCCCAAATTGAGAACCTAACTCAGCTAAAAGAGTTCCTCAGCGTCTACAACACCCTAACCGAACGATGCTTTGGCTCTTGTGTTCGAGATTTCAGTACAAATAAACTTTTACCAGTCGAAGCAAAGTGTACACAGGAATGTAAGTTTGTTTCTATTATTTGTTTTGCCTTTTAGGTTAATTCTTGCTTGTTTTGAGTTTCTTATACCATCTTGATTGTCTTACTTTGATGAAAAGTTCTAAAACTTATGGGTCTGAACTAAGGGCAAAACATGTTTCTTCAAGATTTTTACAACCTGCCCGTTCCAGGTATTGATAAGCAAATGCGGGTAAATCGACGATTAATGGTGGTCTTCGCGGATCTGGCTCCAAAGATGTTATTTAAGCAACAAGAAGCAATGCAGCAACAACCTCAACAAGTTGTTCAAGTCTCTGCCCCTACAGCAGCTGTGGAGCAAGGAAATTCGACGACCAAAGCATTACCAGCGGAAACTGTGCGGCAAAAAGTAGCCGAGCCACCAGCTAAGACGTGAGGTCAAATGTAAGATCTGTTTATATTGTTTGTAGTTAGGCCCGTTGTTATTGTTGATATTTTGGCACATAAAGGCTATTACTTCTTTTACCAATTTACACACGGTTTTCTTCATCTCAAAAAAATAGGTAGGAACTTGATGGTTTATAAAATTTGGATGAATATTGAGTTACATTTTTATTATGACAGGTCATGGAGTTTATGCCGACAATTGCGGCTTTCTCCGCGCAACATCTGTTCCCATTGCGCGCAAAGGTTTACGCAATACGTTTTGATCAAGGTCCCAATTACTTTTACAATAATCGTACACTTCTTAGAATTTTTTCTTTATATTTCTGCGATTAGTTATTGATCATATCACAATCGAGCGTCAATACCTCCCATCACAAGATGATTCTCACCCGTCACAAAGCTTGCATCATCTGAGCAAAGATACGAAACTGATGCGGCAATCTCCGAAGGCTTCGCAAATCGTCCAAACAACCCTTTTGAGCCGTGTGCTGCGGATTTGACTTTGCAATGCCACTTATGTTTTGTATCCCATAACTACAAAAAAAGATTATGATATGGTTTCTAAAGTCTGAATTAAAATAATGTCGAGATTTTACCATTCTGCTCATTCCAGCTCCATCCACGGTACCCGGAACAATACTGTTGACTCGGATATTCTTGTGGGCCAGTTCTTGCGAGAGCACTGTGGTTAGCATTGACAGTGCGGACTTTGTTGTGCCATACGCATTAAACGCTCCGGGAACCCGATATGCGGCTAATGATGAGGTAAAAATCACCACTCCACCGCTGAAAAACCAGTAAATTAAGATCTGTAGACTGTTCCGTTTAACAATTATTTTACTACTTACCCAGTCCGTTCCATCAACGGCACGGCTCTTCTGCACAGTTCGAATCCAGCTTTAATATTGATGTCACAAAGCTTATCCCATTGAGATCCGGACACCTCCATTATATGCCCTACGGCTGGGTTAACTCCAGCATTAGAGATCAGCACATCCAATCGTCCAAACTTTTTCTCAGCGACATCAATTAGCTCTCCTCGCTGTTCTCTGCAACCAGCATGACAAACTTGACCGTAAACTTGATTGGGATCGGTTTCAGGGAGTGATCGGAGGAAATCAACGGCTGCGTTGACGTTTTTCTGACATCTACTGGCCACAATCACGTTGGCTCCTTCTTCGACCAGACGTTGAGCAATTGCGAGGCCAATTCTGGAAGAAAATTATATTATCTTTGTTTAGGACTATGATATTTATATTTTCTAGTAAACTTAACGCTCATATTCAACTTTAAGCCCTCAGCTTACCCTTGAGTTCCTCCGCAAATAATGACCACTTTCTTTTCGAATCTCCGGCATAAGCGAGAAGATGTTTGAGCTTGAATTTCCACGCTTCTAGGGCAAATCAATTGACATACGGAATCCATTTCAACTCCCAACTTAGTGGACTCACTCTTGAAGCAATTTATAACCAAATTCTGGAATTTGTGCTATGAATAAGGCAATAAAAATCACGAGTTTATACAACCCGGAAACACGCTCGATAATGAAAACAAGAGTTATTGCCTGAGGGCGTCAATTGTCGGGATCAGAGTGGGTGTTCCCCAAGGGTGTGAAGGCTAGAGAGACAGTATCTTCAGTAATTCAAAAATTTATGAATCGGCAAAAGGTGAATTAAGTTTTATTCCGTATTTGCATAGAACATATGACTATCAATTTTGATTACAAATCTACCTAACAACCACATGTAGAATTTTATATTGCCCCTCAACTTTACAATCCATACCTTTCGACCACCAAAAACGAACCTGTGGAATGGAAGGATAGGCAAAGGACTATCGGCTAGGTCATTGATAACAACTCTTGTATTCACAATCTAATTTATACCGCCTCAGGCCAACAATTTAAAACTCTAACTCCACCTTCGAAGCGTTTGACGGTAGGCTTAGTTTGATCTGTGGTCCTTCCCCATCCTCATTTTTTTGTTATCATATTCGCCGATAATTTTCTGCTCCAACGTCACGGCTTAACCGGCTGCACCTCGGCTGGAGATGACATCAGAAGGCGAGGCAAACCGCGCCCTAATCAGTCCAGGTGAGACTACGTTCTCACTTTCAAACCGATGCTTATCAGCGAGAGTGCAGCGATTGCAATCAGAAACTATAAGAATCCGGTCTGACATCAGCCAAAGGAGACGTTATCAGTTTGGATTTAGCGGTAAAAGCCGATTGGCAGGCGAATACCGTAATTCCTTACGTCAAACGGAATATTTTGGGGTGGGAGAAAGTGACGTTTTGAATATCTACAGTATGTCGCTAAAGGAAATAAAAAACTTTCAACCAGCCATCACTACCCAGTTTTACGTTGTTTATGAAGATCTTTAGAGGTATAATATTTCTCTCACCAAATTATCAGAAACAGACACTATCCTTGCATTACGTTGAGGTTGACCTGGACTAGCCTTGGCTATCCTTTTTCGTCCGAAATTTAAAACTAAGCCATCCACTTTTATGATAGAGTCCATTCGTATCTTTAAAAGTGCATTCCATTTAAAACTGACCGTAAACTCGATAACCTTCTATATTATTCTATGCATCAACTCAAACTTGATCCAAAATAATCTCTCAACCAAATTAATGACTTAAATTTTTTGATGAATGTTCAACATTATTAACCGGTAAACTGGACAACTAATTAGCGATTTCCCCTATTTAGAAACGAGTTCTGAGCAAACGCTAACACATCAAGAAATCAGAAGAATATGAAGACGACCGATGCCATTAAAGTTAACCCAGTTAAATTTTAAATCAAAAACGAGACCTAAATCCGATTTTTCTTATGCTGTTTTTTATTTAAATTAAACCAAGGCAAGATCTGGGAACAACGTTACATTAACAACAAGAACTTGGATGAGATTTTACCGATTCTGAGAATACATGCGCTTATTTACAACTCTTCACTTTTCTTCTGATACTCCTCCAGCTCTTCTCTGTAGCGGATCTTGTCCTCTTCGGCCTTCTTGTTCCATTCGGCTTTGTCGTCCAGAGATCTCCATTCTTCTGCAGCAGCTTTGGCAACATCGCCGACTCTCATGCCAGGCTTCGCAAAACGGGAGCGGTTTTCTTTCAGCCAAAGGAAATAGGCGGAGAGTGCCTTCTTGGGGGCATTGGGGTCCTTCTTCTTCTTGCTGACACCACCTTCACGAGCCATTTGGAAAATTTGGGAATTAGAGCTAAAAATATTTAGAAAATAATACAAAAAAGCGCGTTTGAAATAACAAACACAACAATTCCACGAAGCAATTGCAAAAAATCCACGTATACCTCCAAAAATTAAGTCCCACCTAAAAATTTAGCTATACACAACGTTCTAATGGTAAAAATCATGCTCTACCGGCTCACAAGCCAACAAGATCGACTTATGTAACAAATAAAAAAATATTTTTATATATAACTCATGCAGAAAATATCTAAAAGCGATTTAAAACCCCGATGAAACCCTTGCCTGTCTAAAACAAAGAATAAGTGGAATAAATATTTTTCTGATCTTTGAAAGTCAGATGAGCAGATAAAAAAAACAAGCCCAACCTCCCGCCATAAAAAATGCGACCTAATAGCCCGAAAAGCGAGCCTTTTTACCGGAAAATGCTGAAATTTAGGCGCGAAGGGAAGACAGGGCGCATCTCGCCGCGATTGGCATTCCGAATTACCTTGATTTCCACTACCATTGATGAGAAAAATGGCTGAAAACGACCGATTACTGCCTAATAGGGTTGTGCGCCCGTCAAGTTGACGGTCTGTCAAGTTGTCAAATTGCCGTCATTTTCATCATGTTAAATTGTTCTGTCATTTTAATTTGGCAAATTGATTTTTTTTGGGAATTTTTTAGAATTTTGTATTATACTACCTTGAATAATGTTTGTTTTATCGTTGGACAGCTTCCGACCTACACAATGGCAATTTGACGAAATTGACAGCAATTTGACGTCACTTTGAAAAATTCTGTCAAAATCTCAACCCTACTGCCTAATATGCTTACAGAATCAATGGTCTGACATTAAACAGTTAATAAAAGTTTATTAAATTATAATACATGCCTAAAAGTACAAATAAAATTGCAAAATGACCTATTGCCTCTATTGTGTTGATTACTCTCCAATGCAGACATACTTCCATTGAGTAAATTCATCAATTCCTTGGGATCCGCCTTCTCTTCCCATTCCACTCTCTTTGACCCCTCCAAAAGCGGCTTCAGCGCATGAAATGGCACCTAAAAGTAGATTATTCCCTCTTATTACACGTTCTACATCTACATACCCTCATTAACTCCAACCATTCCACTCTGCAATGCTCTGTAGACTCGATTTATTTGTCTGTAATCCTCGGAAAAGATGTATGAAGCAAGTCCATATCTGGTGGAATTCGCCTTCTTGATGACTTCTTTCTCATCACTGAACTTCTGAATCGCTACGACCGGACCAAAGATCTCTTGATTCGCCAGTTCCATGCTTTCGTTGACATTGATCAAGATGGTGGGCTTGTAGATATTGGTTTCTTCGATGTACTCTCCTCCTACAACTACTTCCGCCCCTTTGTCAACAGCATCATCAACGAGGAATTGAACCTAAAATTATTAAATTAGTCCATTCTCAAAACTCAACCTTCAAATGTAAAAAATAATCAAAACGATCATATTTAACCTTATGAAGAGCATTTTTGTTGATCATAGGGCCTTGAGTGGTCCCTTCTTTAAGTCCATCACCACATTTCAATGCCGAAATAGCCTGTTTCAACTTGTTCACAAACTCCGCGTGGACACTTTCATGGACGTAATATCTATTCGAGCTAACGCAAGTCTGTCCACTAGCTCTGGATTTTGATGCAACCGCTCCTTTGACGGCTTTATCCAGATCAGCCGATTGGAAGACGATGAAAGGGGCGTTTCCACCCAGTTCCAAGCAAACGCGCTTCACTGTTGAGGCTGATTGAGAAAGAAGAAGCTGAAGATAGCAAGTACAATATAATTAAAACCCCAATTTTTTTCTTTTTGGATCAAACACACTCCGATTTTGTTCAATACAAAGTTATTGTCTTACCTTTCCAACTCCAGTACTCCCAGTAAACGAAATACAATCAACATTCGGCGAAGAACAGACGAATTTGGATATCTCTTGAGTATTTTCATGGCCAGCAGGGACAACATTGAAGACTCCTCTGGGAACTCCAGCGTCGTTTGCAGCAGACGCCAGGGCTAAAGCTGAGAGAGGAGTGTCGTGGGCTGGCTTTACAACCATCGTGCATCCAGAGGCAAGAGCGGCAGCGGCCTTTCGGGCAATCATGGCTGTGGGGAAGTTCCACTGAAATTTTAAATATGTTATAAGGACAAAAAATATCATAATAGTACCACATTAACTAGCACAACAGTTCCTCCATTTTGAAGTGTCAAACTCACCGGAGTAATCGCGACCACAACACCAATTGGCTCTCTAATATGAAGATGAGTTCGATTGAGGACAGGCGGTTGAACAAATTGTCCGTAAATCCTTCTGGCTTCTCCAGCATACCAGTCAAAGTATGCACCGGAATACTGGATCTCAATCTTGGCTTCGGGCAATGGTTTTCCCTGAAAACAACACAGGCCTCATGTACAATATAAGAAGCAAATTCTTACCTGCTCTTCAGTTAAAAGCTTCGCGAGCTCATCTTCTCGATCTCTAAGTATCTCAAACCATTTTCTCAAAGTTTCGCCTCGTTGTTTAGCGGTAGTTTCATTCGCCCATAAAGGAAAAGCTTGCCGAGCTGCTTGAACTGCCTAAAATAAAAAATACCAATTAGATCCGACCCCAAATTGTCAATAAAGGCATTACAAAAACGTACTATCTCTGTATCTTGGACATTACAATCCGGAACATCAGCTATCGGCTCTGTCGTGTAGGGATTTGTGACCTCGAACACTTTTCCAGACGTACTTCCAAGCCATTTCCCTAAACTTGCAATAAACAAAGTCCAACACTAACATACCGTTTATAAAAGCTTTGGCGCCTTCTGGGAGAAGAGATGATTGGAAACCTCGCATTGCGACACGTTGAAAGGAAATCAACCTTCCATTGAACAACTTTAAACTCATGGTCAATATAAGCTCGCAACGAATGCTCGATGATAACAAAGAATCGTAGCCGAGACAAGGAGAATGTGCCTTAGAGGCGAATAAACAAAAAACATTGAGTGTATCAAGAAATTTGCTCACAAATATTTTTTGAACACATGTTTCGTCGTATAAAACGGTGTGCACGACTGCACGAGTGCTGGGCGCGAGAAAATATAAAAATTTTTGCACCTTTTACTCGACCTTTTTGCAAATTTCTTTGGTCATTTGTCCCATTGAATCCGTTTATGACTTTGCCACGGATCTTCAGCGCTATTTTTATTGATCACGGGGTAAAAACTTTCTTTACTTTTCAATGCAAGGCTTGAAAATGGCGGAAAGAACCAAGTTTATGAAGAAAGATCCCAATTTTCGACCAAATCTGAACAATGTACCTCTTGGATATTATCAGCAATATGCATTGGACGTTGGAAGCCATGATTTTGTTCGAAGTTTTGTAAGAGTTTGCAATATTTTTTTCTGATTTTGACTTTTTTCGATATTATAATTGTTGTTTTCAGTTTCTATGCCGTCGTTCGCTGTCTTCAGTTCTTCCTGTGATCGAAAATTGTTGGATTTCTTCGTCAATCAATGGTTTATCGTTTTCTAACAAGCGTAATGGTTATCCCATTTGTGAAGGGCTAACCGCAAGCTGGATATTATGTTATACTAAGCCATCAAAAATAAACCTGATGCTGAATGAATATGTGCGAAAATTGGACGAGCTTTTGACTGCAGCTAAAAGTAAGTAGATCTGTTAGTAACAAAGTTGATTTGTTTTTTTCTAGGGATCTCTCACCTTTACATCCATCCAGATATCTATTCCGTTGTATTGATCAGATTGTTGAGTAAATGCGGAAGAATTGAGAACTTGGAGTGCATGTCGACTCTGCTGAAGGCTAGAGAAATGAAAGGATTGGAGTTGAACACGTTTACAGGGCTCTCTCAGGATGGTTTGAGTAAGTGCTTCCTCATAGCGAATGTAAATTATATTTCGATTTGATTATTCATTTTATTTTCTAGATTTCGAAAATCTCAAAGGAGTTAAAATTAAGAAACTAGACATCTCCGCCCCTTCAATCGATCTGAGGCAACTTAATACAGTTCTGGAGTTCACCGAGGAGATCACAATAAGCGAATTTACTTTTGCTGGTTTGGATTCCATAAATGTCTTGAAGCTTAAGCAGTTTGTTCCTTCGCTAAGACAGCTTTCAATCGTCGTATGCCAAGGTCCCCAACCATGTGGCATCGGTAAATTTGTCCGTAATCTCGTCGATAAGTGTATTGATCTCAGCAAAATTAATGATTTGCCGGAAATTTTGTTGCGGGATCAGGCATATGTTGAAATATATAACGTAAGAATTTCGTTGAAGTTTTTTTTATTTTATTTCTAGAGTTTTGTTTGAATTTATTTGATGTTATTTATGTTTCAGATCGAGAATGACTACCACGACGAGATTATGGCTCTAAAAGAGAAGGATGTCACTATCGAACAAACTCTCAAGGAGACCGTCGACATTTCCACTGAAGAATATCGGATCAAATGGAAGAAAGATAAAGTTGAATTGGACTTGGTCTTGATCCTAAATGTTTATCAAGAACATGCCATCGAGCAGATTGTTGAAGACTTGGGGATAAATGAAGAGGATTTCAATGAAGCTGGCTCCGAGTATTCAGATTTTGATTGAGATTTTTGAGGACAAGGTTCATGGGTAATATTATTCTTTGTTGCATGGCTAATTTATTATTTTTTGTTGAATCTAATGAAAGTATGCACTCTACTCGCGGACAGAAATTTTTGATCGCCCATATCTCGGGTGAAAATTATGCAATCACTGTGAAACTTAGCCTGTATACCAACCATTACATGCTGAATCTGTCACAAAAAACGTTTGGTTTTCCTGTAATTTCACATCGGTGCTACAACAGTCTTGGTCAACATTAACCTACTTTTAGACGGAAATTGATTATATTTGTTCAATTACGTAATGCGGTGCGTGCAGTGCTCACGAAACGCAATTTAAAGGCTGCTAGCAGATGGAGGTGTCTCTTATCATTTTTATTAAAATTTATTACATTTTTTGTACAATCTTTGTTGTACAAGGTAAAGCTAATCTGAGGACACGACAAATTTCTCGGCGACAGGAGGAAGGCCGATCTCTGGAGTCGTCGTTTCGAGTTCTTTGATATCGTCTTCGGCTTCTGAAAGTGCAGTTTGTAATATTATGTTATACTAGGCACGTCAGATACTTGATGATCCAAGTTGATATTTTTTTTGATATCTCCAGACTTACCTTCAGTCCCTGCGGCAACTTGGACCATTTTTGGGCTTCCGGTGGTCACCGGGACTTCTTGTGTTTTGACTTGGAAACCATCTGCTCCTTGGTTGAAAAGGGCAAAGTTGGCCAACTTTTTGGTCTCAAAATCTTTCTGCGAAACTTTCATTGGTGGAATGTCTTCATTGACGAAAACGGGAGCTTGAATTGGACGGAAGGCAGGCACAACAAGGACTGGAGGCTGGAAAACAGCGGCTGGGCGGACGATTGGAACACGGGGCTCTCCATCAAGACCGGCGGCAACAGCATCATAGTAATCCAGATTTCTGTAAGTAAAAATATTATTTTAAGTCTCGAAAAAAGTAAAACTATGCTTAACTTGAGGCTCCTCAAAAATGGAGTTTAAGATCTACCGGTCGAGTTTTAGGACTTACTCAGCAGAAATTGGCCCATCATGTGATTCATGAATGTCAGCGGTGGGTGGGAAAAGAATGGGAGCGAACATTTTTCTGAGCCCGGTCTTCTCTGGCTCCGGCTCTGAACTGGCCAACACATTGAGAGCGACAATGCTTACAATTACGGTGCCCAACATGACTAAAAATGTAAAATTATGTAGTTTTAGACGAAAAGTTTCACAAATAATCATGTTTCACATAGGAAATGTAAAGGTGTAGTGCAAAAAACGACTTGGCAGAAAATTTGAGGTCGGAATAGGTACTTGTAAATCATCAAAATTCTTGAAAAAAATTGGGCGAATTCTATTTTACTGTGATTTATTCTTTATAAAGCAAAACCAAAAAAATTTCGAATGTAAAGGCACCTCTGTGGACCAACCAACCACTACTATACGATTTCGACTATAGTAACTTTGGAAGACTGAAATCGGCAACGGGAAAAGTTTCTTCCGTCAAAGTTTTGGGTGTTATATAAGGCCGCTCTTTACAGGTTTAGGTTTTCTGGCGCCTCCCGGTTTACAATAACTGGGAAAGGAGGGGGGGGGGGGGGGGGGGGGGGGGGGGGGGGGGGGGGGCAGCGAGAAAGCAAAATTTCCGGTTACTTTAAATTTTCGATAGTAAACTGTTCGATTGTTGGGAAAGTAATTAAGAAAATGGATGGGCGAAAGTAAGGATGTGTTCAGGACGTGTAATATATGGAAAAGAATATAATACAATTGCAACTTCAACCTTAAATGTTAATTTCTCACTTGGTTCAGCACAACGGACGGAAAAGGTTTTTGTTGCAGACCAACATTTGTCGTATATTGCTTTACGAAAAAGCTTTTAAACAATTTAAATACCATCCTTAAGAACAGCTGAAAATGAGCAAAACTCACAAAATTTTCGTGGTTAAAAACTCTCAGAACTTTACAACTTCTACTGTTGAACGACCCTATCAATTTCCGGTAGAGATGATTAAAATTTTAGTGTAATATTGACTAAATTGTAAAATGACTCAAACTTGATCTCAAAAACACGTCAAAAACAGCTTTTCGGATATAATAATTAAAGTTATTACATTGTAAATATATAAGACATTCTTGAATATATCAAAGGTTGTAAATAATATGAAAATGACTTTTTTCAAAAAATTTGTTATGATTCGACTTTTAAAAAATTGCGATATCTTCCGTATATTACTGTCGTAATCAATTTCAGAATGTGCTTATTACAATTTAAGCAAGACGACAATTGAAAAACCTTACGGGGGAAGTACTCCCAAATGCGACGCTCAGGTTATGATAAAACTTGGCTTAAATTTAGTATTATTTTTTCAAAGACATACGCTGAACTCCAAGCTCGCGCTTTGCAAAAACAATCGAGATTTTTAAATCAAAAGTTGGCGAAAATGTGACACTTTTTTGAGAATTTTGTTATGAAAAGTTTCATGCCTATTTCTACCATGGAGGGTGGTAATGTTTCCGCAAAAAAATTATTTTTTCCTCGCAAAACTGGCAAAGTTATAGCCAAGAAGTGTTTTCCTCTGTGACCGCTCTCCGCGTTTTGCGTGCTCTTTCGGCCGCAAAGATCGTTAAATTTCTCGTGTGCGCCTGCAAAGCGCGAGCTAAAATTTTCAGGAATTGATATGTGGGGTATGCCTGACGTGTGCGCCAAATTAAAAGAAAATATGAGCGTCACAGTTTGGGTACTTTTAGTAAAATTACGCACTTTAATACGTAAAGAACTGTAATTAAAGTTGTTGTTATAAAAAGTGAATGTGAAATCCTTTCGAAAAAGGGAAAACATAAGAAAATCACGCAAAAAATAAAGTTTTATCAGGGCAAAGCTCTTCCGTTTTCCTTGTATTATACAACACTGTAAAACTAGAAAGTCACATATGCCTGCAGAGTTGAGTGTAATCTTTTCTTTTTTACACTCTTATAAACTAATTGCACAGTCCTTTTTACCGAAAAAAACAATCAATTTTTTGTTTAAACCAATTTGCAATACGCCTGTAAATTCGGAGTTTTTTTATGGGCTGACTATGTGGTGAGATGGTGTAATGCATCGATTAAAAGTCAGACCAAAGACAGTCTGAATTTTAAAATGATCAGTAGACTTTTTTCGAGTAGAAGCACACTAATGTCTTTTTGATTTTTTTGATCACTTAAAATTTGGCGTCCGCTTTGCAAGTGTGGTTGCGCTTTAAAAGCGTTTTTTGCAAGAGGATACTGAAGCTCAGCTTTACTTAATCAACGCTAGAGGCTAGTCTCCAAACTGTTTAACGTGTTACCTCATAAGTTTCAAATCGTTAATTCTTTTGCTCGGCTTTTGACATTAAAACTTTAACTATATAATAAAAGTTCAAGGTCTGCAAACACGGATGGAAGTCTATCGGACCATGAAATCGGTATGTCGAACAGTACACCACCTGATATTACAATTAGTTTCCGATTTAATTGAGACTTTTAGAAACAACGTCGTCTGTTCACAGGAAATGCATTACCTCTTAAAAATCTTGAAGGTCAACTTTATTGTGATGGAGAAAGGTTGACAAATCCAAGGAAAAAATTGTAAAATACAAAATAAGATGTATAAAATAAAAAAAAGTAAGATTGCTCTGGAAAAAACCAATGATAACAAATTTAAAAAAATGAACGCTTTTTGTCTGACCGACTCTCCAGATTTTACCTGCACTCTTGGAAAAAATCGCATAATGACTTTCCGCAAAGAAAAGGTAAAAGTCTTCAGAGATCAATATCATCATAACTATATAAACTATACCCACAACGTCAAGTTTTTTGAAAATTAAAATTTGTCGTCCCCAGACGGAAACGAGTTTTGCTGTTCAAACCAGAAAAGAGTTCATCAAAACCATGACCTACTGCATTTTTGTGACAAAAAATAAACCAAGCAACGTAATGTTTTGGAAAAGAGATTTGTAAATAATACTTTAAGCTTGTACAAAAATAAAAAACTATTGAAAATTACCAATGTTTTAGGAATTCGTAAGTAAAACGGAGCTGATCAAAGAGTTCAAAATAAAAAGACCTCTTGAAGAGTTCTAAAACATTAGGAAATGAGGTCAAAGGTCCTTCAAATTTCACGGTAGCCTACGAACGAGAGCGTCACAATGAGCTTTATTAAATGTGACCTTGACAAAAGGCTTAAGTGTTTATGTAAAAAGTGAAAAAATGCAAAATTATATGCAATTCTGGAGATCACAAAGCACAGATTATATGTTTTTATCGGAGAGCCAATATTTTATCCACTAAAGGGCCAGAACAGCTACTTTTGAATCGCGCGTTTTACGGCGTGTGAAACGAAACGGCAAAAAGTTTTTTTATGCCCTGCAGCAAAAACAAAGGCGGCAGAGTTGCAAACAGTAAAATAACTATTATTAAGCATGTAGATTGTCACCATTATTTTTTTCGTTGTTATTGGTACCGTAGACAAAGTAACTTTTTGGACAGTGCGACCCTCAGATTTTGATAAAACTCGGCACAGATTTATTTAGAATCGAACTTTTTTGCGAGAAAGCGCAAAAAAATGACAAAGTCGGTTACATGAGAAACGCTATTGGGCATCTTTTGGAATTTTAAGTTCACGCTTTACCGAACATGTTGTCACCGAAAATGAAATTTTCAAATCAAAACATGCAAAAAAATTAAACTCTTCTTACATCCGTAAAACAAAACCTGCTTATAATAAACAATCTTATTGTCAGAACTAAACCTGATGACATAATTTAGTAACCTGTTTTAACGCATCTGATGACTTATCTTTACGTTCCATTGCCTTAAATTTTTTTATTAAAATCCGTTAATTCTTCTTTCTGATCTCTGTAAATTCAAATTTTCCTTTCATTTTCCCCAATTACCATTTGTTTTATATATGTTGTAATTTCTGTAATCCATTTATCAGAGAGGGAGGGGGGCGACCTGGATTCATTAAATTTCCGTTGTCCCACATTGTCTCCAGATTCTCATTGTTTTCGTCCGTTCCTTGCGCAACAAATAAAAAATCGCTCCCCTATTTGGAAGACGGACTGGACTCCCGGTATTAAGAGCGATTCTGTGACGACATTCTTGACTCGATTGTAACCTCCATATAAATTCGGTGACTTCGCGTTCCAAAAACTTTTTCCGATTGTCTTTTTCGTTTTGTTCAGGTTTTTGTTTTTGGGGGTTTGCCCCTTTAAAATTTTTAGTTGATCAAGACTTTGGAGGCGATGTTTGAGTTCAGTTACTGGGGTTTGAATTTTGACACGTTGATTTATATTTTTTCTGGAAATTTCTGTTTGCGATATGCGATGCCCCTATTGAGATTTGCCGTAGCCTGAGGTCAGTCCTCATTTGAAACGTTCAGATTTTATTCAAATTTTATATTTTATTTCCTTAGACAATTGTTCAAAATTTCAGTCGGCGTTTTGTAACCACAGGCACATTCACAAGCACTCAAGTCTTCAACAATTTTTCTCCACAAAAAACCCTTAAATTTTTGGTAATTTTTCTCAGTACATTCTGCAAAGCGCGAGCTAAAAATTTTGCTACTTTTAATACAACGTTTATCTTGAATTGTTTTCAGTTCAACCAAAGGCTAATTTTTGGATTCCGTGCTCTTGCTCTTTTATCAAATTTTTTATTTTGCGCAAATTTATATCAACTTTTGATCAAATCTGCAAAGCTCCAGCTATAAACTGCGTTAACAATTGGACCATTCCTTTTTCAAATTCTAAATTGCCGTAAAATTCCAAAAATCATTTTTTTAACCAAAAAAGATGGTAAAAACGAAAGATGTGAACGGATTTTGAGCATATCCGTGAAGCAATTACGTAATAAAATTGTATAAAAAACGTCTGGTCGACTTTGTTTTAACGTTTACTTCCCGCGGGAAGTCCGGGTTATTCGATTACTCAATGTATACGTATAATATGCATCGGAGATCAGTAAGTATTTACGGACCTTTTTGTGGTCTGTGCTCTTTTATTTTTGAAGAAAGTGATGACTGCTTTGATGAAGATGACCTTGTACTTGTTGCGCTTTCAAATTTCTAGGAATAGTTTTGCAAAAACATTAATATTTCGACCGTATATCTGCGAATATTGCGTGGAAAAGAACGAGTTTTGCCGAAATGTTCTGTACAACGTGAGAAATGTAATGCCAAACTTTTAATTTGTGTCGCGCAGTGAAAAGTATTGCACTTTGCCGGAATTCCACCTAAAAATTTATCACAAACCAGACCTTACTACTTTTTTTCTTCTACATTCCTGAAGAGTGCTTTATAAAACGGCGCAAAATCGTATTGCGCAAAGCGAGATGAACCCAAAAAATATATATTAACTCTTTGTCAATGTGACCTGCATATTTAGGCTGCTTTTTCGTCTTTACTGTAACAATTTTCTTCCTTTTTTCAACTGGAGACTTTCAAAGTCATCACTGAAAGTATTTTCCCCAATGATTTGTCTGTTCCATCACTTAAGACAGGATTTCCAAACGTTAAACGTCCTTAAATTTATTTTTATACTTATTTTATTACTGAGAGATACGTTTACCCTTTGGTATCCGGTTTTTAATCAACTACATATTACAATAAGGATTGTTATGTAAGCAATGCGAACGGTTATTATTGTTTTTAAACGATGCTTTAATAGCTGATTTTACTGCGTTCGGAAGGGTGCGATGTCTGGTTGTAAATGGGTTTTATTATAAATATTTCTCGTCCCTTTCTTATATACCGCACATGTCATAAGATTGACCTCGGTTGTGAAGGTCGAATGTGATTATATTTTGTGGAATTTTTAATTGAAAATTTTATTTTTTGATGGAAACATATATCTTGAATTTTTCATAGCTTGGTTGCTGAATGGAGTCAAAGTATAACTATTTATTTCAAACTCTTAAGGGCCTGAACAGCTACTTTTGAATTTCGCGTTTTATGGCGTGTGAAACGAAGTGTCAAAAGAAGTTTTCTTTAGGTCCTGCAGCGGAAACAAAGGCGGCAGAGGTGAAAACGGTAAAATAAATAATTATTATAATAGTAAGCATGTAGAATGTCACCATTGTTTTTTCCGTTTTCCCGTTCTGTATATAGACGACGAAACTTTTAGGACATTTCGTTTCCACGCCGTAAAAAGCGCGATTCAAATGTAGCTGTAGTGTCCCTTTAAACATAACTTTGCACTAAACGCCACGAACTTTCTCCATAAAAATCTAAAAAAATTACGGAAATTCTAGTCCATTGCCGACCAAAAGCGCACTGCATAGCACTAGTTAAACATACTCCATGTTTGTTAGAAAATACCAATCCCTGTCTGTGCCAAATTTCATGAAAATATTACAATTATTTTGATGACCCAAATTTTTGTCGAGACTAAGCTTTCAAAATTTGTTTTCTCCTTTGCATTTTACTGAATTTGATTTTTTTCTTAATTTTTGGATTACTAATCGTTGATTGGCCATCAATTTAATTCCAAACGCCTTCAAATGTGGTTGTTATTTATGCATTTGTCACATTTGTCATGAGTTTGCTCTTACTTGAATCCGTGAGCTCATCAGCTACAGTAGTAAAGACTCCGCTTATTGATCGTTTGTCGAATATTTGTGGGCAGATTTCTTGTGAACACCTTTTCTCTTTTGTCTCCAAAACTTGAATGTCCTGTTACACCTTTGTTTTTTATTCGAGTCGCTTCAGGAAAGTGATGTTTTCTTCGGGAATTCTTTGTATTTCAACTTGTTAAATATACCTTTTCCGTTCTTCATGATCACAAACTTTCTTTTGTAAAATAAAAATTGCTGGGAATATTGTGTCCTTTTAAATGGTTTTTTAATGTTTTAAGGTGGGGTTTGTTTGTCTGTAAGGATGTGTGACAAATGTCTTAATAAGTCTGGGCGCAATTCTATTAATAAGTTCAGTCGGGTCAGATTGTCGTCGTAAAACTATTTCCCTAACATGCATGACAACTTAGAGGTTGAAACTTCAAGAAGTTAAAAGATGAATATAAATCTTTCCACTTATGTATTATCTGTTTTTATTCTTATAACGCGGTTTGCAGATACTGTAATTCCTGATTTCTAATTGCCAAATACGTATTTTCGATTTTCAGATATGGATAAACCATATAAGCCGGATGGGTCATCGCTAAGTAGTGGTAGTGATAACAGTGTGATCAGCGCCGACTCCCCTACGGGCGCTCCAGTTCTCCGGTTTATGCACAAAGCTTATGGGGCTCTTGGAGCATTTATCGCTCGTCATGCCGTGGCCACAATTGTCATCACAACAATTATGACAATAACTTTTGGAATTGTGACTTTGAACACAAAGTGCGTAGTCTCTGATTTCAAACTTTGGTCAACAAATCTCTAAAAATGAACCTTAACCTTTTTACTGTAAAGTTTAATTGTTTACAGGAAAGAGAGCGATCTTCTCGCATATGCTCCAACCGGAGCCCGGAGTCGTGAAGAATACAATATTTATCAAGAGTTCTTTGATAATCATGGCCAAGGCATAACAATGTTCATCTTGATCACTCCAAAAGATAATGGGACAATGATTAGAAATGATTATTTGAATGCGAGTGTTCAAGTATTGGATACCATTTATGGAAAATTCAAAATGCCCTCAAAGGATGGGAAAAAGCTCGAGACATTTCCAGAATTTTGCAAAGGATTCTGTCAATTGAACGAACCCGTTCGACAGTTTTATGTGAGTTCAAAGGCATAATTTACCAGAAAGGTGGTTCAGATGGGGCACATAGATTTGGATGAGGGAAAAACTGCGATCCATTTTTGATGTGGGTTAGACAAACTGTGGTTGATTTGTGTTTACCTATAAAAGGAAAACCTTTTGATAAAATTCTCTTGAAATTAACATGAAAGTGTAAAGAATAGTTAATGTTTGCCGAACTTTGTAAAGAAGTTGTTGCTCACTCAATCGAAAATGTTTATTAGCTGTAGTTTACTGATCTGTACATATTTTTCATCAGCTTAGAAGTCAAAAAAATGAATATTAGATGTCACTTTTTCATCTTCATGCCTAAAAAAAAGCATTTTTTTATATTTTTTCATAAAATTTTATTAAAAACTCAGTAAAAAAGATACCATGTTTTTCAGAATGGTTTCCAAATTCAAAACGTTCTTCAGTCCAAGAACCAATTACTAAATCCTCGAGTAAATTTGAGCTATCCAATAACTTCCATGTTCAACCGCAAGTTCACAATACAAGCCAATTTCTTTGGAGTTGAAACGTATGACTTGGAGCATATGGAGATGTTTTATGAGAAAAAACAACCATTAATATCCAATTTAAAGAACGTGTCTTTGATTGTTTTACAAGTCAGAGCTGAAAGAAAAGCCTGGTGGAGTGACGAGGATATTGTGAGATATGAAACGGATATCCCAAAGTTTTTTAAACAGTAAGTTGACACATCCGATGTAATATATTACAGAATTGTAAAACAATTAAATCTTAAATTTAGGGAATTCAATTCATCATTGATTAAAGTCCTTGCAATGTCCCCAAGTTATGTTGGAAAAGAAGTTGAACGTGCCGGAATGAGTCTACAGCCGTTAATTGCTGTGGGGTTTTTGATTATGACGTCATTTACAGTAGTTACAACGATTATGTCGTCGCTTTTTGTCCAACAATATAAT
This sequence comes from Bursaphelenchus mucronatus, assembly GCA_025436335.1. Taxonomy (NCBI): domain Eukaryota; kingdom Metazoa; phylum Nematoda; class Chromadorea; order Rhabditida; family Aphelenchoididae; genus Bursaphelenchus; species Bursaphelenchus mucronatus. The sequence continues at coordinate 4,284,543 of CM046359.1, forward strand.
TGGCATAAGATTACCTTGGCTGTTGCGGCCTGTGTGGTGCCGCTGATGTCTGTATCCACAGCGTTTGGAATGTTGTTTTCGATTGGTGTCAGATTTGGACCAATTCTGGCAGTCACTCCGTTGTTGATTCTGGCGATTGGTAAGTTTTCGACGGAGTCTTTCCGCAGCATGTGAAGCCAAAAGAAGTGTGCAAAGTTTGACGCTTATGCATATGTACATTTTCAATTATCTCTGTAGACACTTCGACAAATCTTTTATCCAAAATGTGCGTCGCTGCTTTGCGATTCCCCTTTTAACTGATCACTTCTTCTTCAGGTGTTGATGACTCCTTCTTGATGCTGCATGCTTGGCAACGAGTTGTAACTCGAGTCCGTGAAAAGACCAGTGTTACCAACGACTCTATCGAAAAGAGAATTAGCATGGTATGTTCATAAAATAAGTCTTACCACATTGACTCTTACATTCTTGAATATTGCCCTTTTTAGGTAGTAGCCGAGACCGGCGCTTCAATCACTTTGAGTGCCGTCACAAACATTTTTGCGTTTACTGTCGGAGCATTAACTTCACCACCGGAGATTCAACTTTTCTCCGTTGTAAATGCCTTTGCTCTTTTTGTGGATACCGCATATTCTTTTACATTATACGCCGCAATCATGGCAGTTTGCGGGAAAATGGAGATGAGAGAAAAGAACGACAATTATTGTAGACCGTCAAAGGTTCAGGAAAAAGTTAAAAAGATGTTTTACACTGTCATTGATTGGTATATCAATATTCTCGGAAAGATTTGGATCATTGTGCCAGTATTGGTTCTCCTGATTGGGTATTGGGGAGTTAGTGCTTATGTGAGTTGAATCGCTTCTAAGACAAGAACTAAGGGGATACATCTTTGCTAAAACAGTATAAAATCTTCGGTAATAATATATCTTTTAAGCTTAGTTGAGAGATTTTAATTAATGCCAAAAGATGTCAACATTTGTTTCTGTTTGTATGCACAACATTAAGTCTATATACAATAGAAATTATTTGAATGAAATACGAGCACAAGGCTTTGCGCACAAAACTTTTGATTTTTCTTTCAATCGATTTCAGGGTGCCCTGAACATGGGAATTGATCTCAGCTCGGAGAAGTTCTTCCTCAAAGATTCCGATCTCCTTGAAGTGAGTGTAAAGCACGCTTCACAGTATTTACAATTACATATCTTGCAGGCTGATAAACTAAAGCAAAAATTTGTGATTCCCCATTTTACTGCCCCCGCAATTTTCGTAAACAATCCTGGAAATCTGAGCGATATAAATCGGATAAATCGACTGGAAAGCTTGGTCAAACACATTGAGTCGATGCCTGAGGCGATTGGCGAAGATTCCACGAAATTCTTTTTGAGAGATTACGCGGATTATGTGGCCGCCTTCAGTGATCCCGATTTCTTTGAGGAATCGCATATGGATCTGGCCAGAGATGAAGAAAACAACTGGAAATTTGATGCGGAGTTATTGGAGAACTTTCTGGCATGGCCTGAATATTCGTATTGGGGAGGTTTTATGAAGAGAAATACGAATACGACGTAAGGGCGGGCTATTTTAGAAAGTGTTCTTTTGGTCACAGCTGTGAGAAATCCTATAACTCAAAATTTCAAGATTGTAATAGTAAAAGAGTATTTTTCAGAGATGAACAGCTGATTTCTAAGTTCTTTTTGACGACCGGATTCCACGGAGAACGTCTGAAGCATTGGTCTCAGCGGCATTCGTTATTGGATGACTGGAGAAAAAGTGTGGATGCTTTCCCGTAAGTCACCGTTTTATTACATGGCACCTTCTGCACAAAGTGATACGTTTCTTATGCCTACTTTTCAGTGAATTCAACGTCTCTATTTTCTACGACGATGCCCTTTTCCTCGATCTGGTTGAGGTGCTTCCATCATGCACTTGGCAAAGTGTTGTGGCCACATTAATTTGCATGGCGTTCGTTTGTTTTGTATTCTTCGTTGACTCATTTACCGTGTCAATGGCTACAATGGCAATCTTTTCGATTTGTTTGGGAGAGATTGGATTCTTGCATTTCTATGGAATCACTTTGGATCCAATTCTAATGGCAGCGCTTATTATGTCCATAGGATTTTCGGTGGATATCCCGTGCCATATTTGTCATCATTATTACAAAACAAGTAGGTATTTGGGGTCATTTACGAACGGAGTCAACCATTTTACAACGAATTACAAGTGCAGAGAGAATATGTTCGTTATAGAAGGGTTTTGTTGCACAGAAGTCTATTTTGCCCAAAGGGGTGATGACTCTTGAGGCCTTTGAAATTGATTCTTATAGACAGGTTTTGCCGTACAGAACTAAACTTTCAGAATTCGAAGAGCAGATCTACAACAATGAGAAGACCGTAGTTTACAACCGTCTCAAACACACTTTAAGTGCCGTTGGATTCCCAGTAATGCAAGCTGGAATCTCCACAAATCTCTGTGTTTTATGTTTCTTGGCTGTTCCAATTTACATGGGCGAAGTTTTCGTTCTCTGCATGTTACTGTGCATTACCTTGGGCATTCTACATGGCCTTTTAATACTGCCAGTCATCTTCCATCTCCAGGCAAAAATTAATGCGTGGAGAGAGAGAAAGTAGACGGAGACTGTGTATTGTATATACTGTGTATACATTTGTTGGTTGAGAATGATTTTATTTATTAGAATTTACAGTCACTACAAGTTATATTGATCTCTGATTATTGTGCGGAAAGTAATATTTCTGTTTCTAATTGTATCGTTATTATTATTTATAAAAATATCGTCGTATTGTAATAATTTCATTCAAATAAAAGCGGTAAAAATAAGGAAAAATTTTTTAAATAATTTTTGTACCGTGGAACGAACCTTAGTATAACTATTGCAAATTACCCATTTCATTTGTTATGTTTTCGCAGTATAGAAATTTTATATCAGTCTGTCGGGAAAATAATGAGCACTTTGTCGCATCAACAACCGCACGACCGCCGAAAAAATTCACTGTGTCGCGGCAAAAACAAATTTTTTCACTTCAGAGACGCGATTGGCGCAGCGACGCTGTGCTCATTATTTTCCCGACGGACTGATACATGGTCAGAGATCTCAAAAAAAAAACGGTAAAAATTTTTATTTTGTTTTTCATGAAATTTTTCCTATTCTACCACATACCATTTCCCCCATTGCCCGGGGGAAATGGTATGTGAATAATACACCCATTAATTACAGGTGTTTGCCGCCTTCTGTTTAACTCCTCTTACGAAACGCATTATAATATCGTGGTCCCGGTCGTCCCGGTAACCCGGGGCAACCCCGCAATTCTTTCGTAAAATCTGGTTTTTTGAGGGATTCGTGGCGTTTTCCCCGCGTCCCCTTACTCTCGTCAATCTCAATGTTAATATGAATGTGGTTTTTTGGGAGTGTTGTCAAGTCAAACGAAAGAATTTATTTTGGATTTTGGGACATTTTTTCGGTTTTTGATTGTTTTATTTGGACGGAAGTGGGTGCGGGTGGACTCGGGAGATTTTAGGGGAATACAAATTGCAACTCTCCTCATTTTACGTACTCTCTCGCAAAATATTGCATGTCTCGGCTGAGCGTTCCCAATTTGAGCTAAATTTTTTTAGAATTAATATGTGACGTATTTATATTGCGCGTGCAAGTAAAATTTGAATCTGAGTAAAAAACTTTATTTAATTTTTTAAATTTTCGATGACAAATATTATATTTTCATTTCCCTCCAAAAAATCGAAAAATGTTCAAAGAAACATTTTTTGTTTTTCCGAATTTTGTTTATTCCAATTACGGGATAACATCACAATTTATTCCAAATCCTTATATTTTTCATTTTTTCGGACGTTCCAAAAATAAACAAAAAAATTAAAATTCCCAAAAAAGGATATTATACTTGAGAGTGGACTTGGTTGCGTTTTGGAATCAGAGCTGACCGAAAATGGAAAATAAATGTCCGAAATGTTTTCCCCGGAGGGCATGCGGGCATTCATAAAGCGACCAAAATGGGGGTGTTTCGTCGCATTTTGAGTCGCCAAATCTATGGGCCGTCAAAAATGAAACAAGTTTTGCTTTTTCTTTGGATTTCTTTCAATCTCCGTAAGAATTATGTCCTTTTACCTTCAAGGATCAACAATGGGACCTTAACGTGTCTGTTACTTGTCGCAATTCTCATTAATTTTGCATTCATTTCTTTTGTTTGAACTCTTTTCGCGGCCGAACACTTTTAATTTTCTGAAACTGTGGGCTCAACAAGGTCATAGTACAGTTTTCACAATTTTTACTTTTCTGTAAATCGCTGTTTTTACATTTCGAGAGCCTTGACATCTGCGGATGTCATCAGTCTTTCCCTTTTTCCTTTATCTTTTTTGTTTCTCTTCCCAGCGACAAATCTTTGCCAAATTGTCAATTTTGATTTATTGTTGAAAGTCTGCGGATTTTATAGAGCAACGTTTCTGAATTGTAAAAATTGGATGCATAGATTTTGATAAAAAATTTAAAAAATTACGCAAATGTTTATCACAGTTTTCAATGGAATAGTCAGACTTTAAATTGAGGTATGTAGGGACATATATAAAAAATTTTATTTTGTAAATTAACCACATTTTACTTTTTGCCCCTCATCTTGCAACAAAAACTTTTGTAAGTCAAATGATCGAGTCGAAGGAGTTAAGGTCAGGTCTCCTCAGGTTACCTCCTCCTGCTCCTCTTTCTGCAGTCTGAAACAAGTCCTCGAGTTGATGACGGGGTTAGGTATTGTTTTCCAATTTTTGCGGATCAACTTTTTATATCTTTATTTATTTTAATCAAAGTTCAAAATCTAGCGGTTTTACAGTATATTTATAAAAGTTTAATTATTTCTCATCATGTTTCCGTATTTTATCCAATAATTCCTCCAAGGCCACCAAGACCTCCCAATCCTCCTTGACCTCCAAGACCTCCCAATCCACCCTGACCTCCAAGTCCTCCTAATCCTCCTCCATTTGGAACTCCTCCAAGTCCTCCACCTCCGGGGATTCCAAGGCCGGGGACATTTCCCCCGCCTCCGATTATTCCATTTTGTCCGCCTGTACATAATCCACAAGTTAGGGGACAATAACGTTGCAAACATTGAGAGTAGTAAGAGTAGGGAGAGAGGCACATACTCAGGTACATGTAACAGCCGGGAAGATAGTCCATACAGTCTGAAATGTTTGGTATCTTTGGCTAGAGATTTTCTGATTTCTTCAAATTTTTTTTCAAAATGTTATTATAAAAACTGTACATAAAAAACTAAAAATTTTTTTTGCAAATTAAAAAATATTTCTTTTGTCTAAATACCCCCGAAACTCACATGCATTCCCACCAATACCATAGCCATAATTCGCATAGTTTCTCGAGTTCAGTAGATTCCCCAGGTTTAGCAAAACACTTTGTAATGCCTGGCCAATCCCCAAGATCAGGTTCTGCAGACCTCCTAACAATCCACCAAACAGTCCACCGTTCTGATTAAAATAGTTGGGGTACCCAACCATTCCAATAAATCCTCCGCCGTAACAGTCGTAGCAATAGCCAGAGTAACCGCCGCCGCAGTAATAGTTGGAACAGCCTGGAACGAAAACATTGCATGGAGAGTTTTTGATTAATTTTTTGAATTTGATGAAATTGTATATATATATGTCACTTTATGCCAAAATTTCATGGAAACCGTAAAATAAAAATTGAAAATTTGATTTATCCTGTCAACAATCGATCCTAATCATCGATTATCTCTCAGTGTTCCGTTTCCGATCTTACCTGCCTGACCGCCACTTCCATATTGCGGAGAATTAAAGTACCCTCCGTACTGCTGAGGATAAGCGTATTGGCCTTGCTGGGCTTGGCAAAATCCACAAGAAGCTTGGCAATTTGTCCGCAGATACTGCTGATAGCTAGGGTCTTGGCAATAACCAGTGTATAAATAACATTGAAATTGCTGATCTTGACAAGCACTTGCTACTAAGACATTGATAGAGAATACAACGATAAATTGCAGTAAACTCCTCATTTCCGAGAAAAAATCGGAATCTTTTTGGATAAAAATCAGACTAGTTCCAAATTATGGACTCTTTTCCTCAAAAAGAGGAAACAAGACTAAATTTGAAACGTGTTTCCAAATGTTTTACAAGTATTTTTGTATTTTTAATACTCCAGAAATGTTTATTTAGCTGAGATCCGCCATGGTCTGAATTTTTGGTTTGATTTTTTCGGTTACAACGTCAGAATTTGGCCTCATGACTCTGCAGACAATCAGATCACGCAATTTGAGTTTAAACTTACGCTAAATGGAAGGTTAAGAAAATTACAAAGGAACTCAAAGCAATTTTATTTATTACAATAATATTCTGACTATGGTTACTATGGTGATGTAGACCGAGTAACGTGATAAGAAGCTTTATAAACAACTTCTTTCGGGCCTTTTTAACCCCTCTTTGACAATACTATTCCAACTGTAGCTTCCGCTACAGTCTTTCGCTCCTTTTTTAAAAGTGTCAATATATTCTGCTTGATTTATGATCCTCCTGCCAAGTGAACTGCAATTAGAATACGCTCATCAATCAGCCCTCAGAACCCATTGCCCTCGATTCCAAGTTCTCTTCCCTCAATGGGATTGCGTCAAAGAATGAATGTCTTTTTTTGGGATGTTCGAGTGCCGTATTTCCAAGGTCGGCGGATGGAAACTCACATGAATTTATTTACAAGAACTATAGAGGATGCGGAAACTTGAATATTTCCGTGGTATTTGTTGTTTACTTGAACCGGCGCACTCGAAAATGTTTTTACGTTTGATATGTATAATCATTGTTCATGAGCTTGTAGGTAGCGCTATTTGATAAACTGTTGGCCTAAAAACTCATCGGTCTCTGTAAAACGCGATCTATAAGTCTTATATGTGATTTCGACAGATTCAATCCAAAGTTTCGCATTTTCATAACTTTCTAAGTTTCTTTTGTGAAAATTATTTTGAAATTCTCGGCCGTCAAATCAATCAATTAAATAGAAGTTCGTAACATTTTCTAGCACATCATTTCCGGTTCAAAACATCTCAGAGAAGATATTTCAGGAACCCACAACAAAAGATACCACCCACCCTTCTATCATCCTCTGTGGTCTCTGTCCTAGCCTCTCTCAATTGGTACCCCTGCCCTTGTACCCGCACTTTAAAAATCTGATTCACTTCCGTACCGATTATTCTTTAGCTCTTCCAAAATATCCATAAAAACTATAGAATTTATTTGATTCAAATTTTAATTTTAAAAGTTCTTTTGACTGTCAATTCGAATTTATTTTTACGCTAAATTTAATTTTCTTGCCCTTTTCTTGATCTTCTCTTCGTACTCTTCAAACATACGATCATCTTCGATCCCAGGTAACTCTCTTGAATATGTTTTCCCTCTGTAATTGTCGGTTTCGCAACCCTCGACCTGGAAACGCGAAAATAAAATGTTCTCTGGACGCCTCTTGTAATACATTTTACGTGTTTACTGAATACAGTTAATGGTTCTTGAAGGGGTCGGGAGGAAAAAAGAGAGGCTCCCTTGGGCAAACATAATCGCGTTTACAGAAATTATCCACCAAAAAATTATCCGATTCACGCAGGAGGGAATTAAGGAACTCGAGTGGATGGGTACGGGTTAAGCGAGTCCATGGGAAACGGGGAAAGGAGATTGAGTGCATAGTGCGATGGATCATGGCTGATTGCAAGGGCAAAGCAATAAGAAATATGTATGTATAATCATCAACGTTTTTGTTATTTTAAAAATCGCCCGTTCATATTGAGCGTAATATGACTGAACAGTGCCTGAGGTGCAATGTTCATATCGTCTGCAAATTTTTGTACGTAGTCTGTATAATTGAGACGTCAATTTACGACAATGTTAGCTCTCGCTTATCTGGTGTAGCCGAGATATTCGACGGCCTTTGCAGATAACCGACTACGGACAATAAGGAGAGGCGGCCAGCGTCGCCTTTTCATTCTTGGAAATCAGAGGCAGTGCTCAGAAAACTTGCAGCCAAAATATTCGAATTTAATCCCTCTAAACACTTCATTTCATATTACCCATAACAGATCGCCACCTTTTTTAGTTCTTATCCCATTTTTGACCCTCAAAACCTTTCCAATCTAACCTTTGCATCCCAATTTAGCAACAGTTCCAATCACCCCCTCTACCTATCAAATTACTCCCTCTAATTAGCACCTCTTTCTTTGCTCTTTACCTGCGGTCAAGGTGAGTAATACTCCTCTCTTCTTCGTCTTTTGTTATAACCCACCTGGTTTCCATAACTTTACTTTTTCCCTCGAGACGTTTTTCATGTTCGAAATTTGAGCGCGGTCCGATCTTGATCCATTTTTTGCGTCGTGCATAAGCCGAAAAATGGACAAAACTTTATGCATTCCTTGGGTTTGGGGCTTTGTTTTCAGTTAAACCCTGAGGGCTATAGCCGGGAAATTTTGAGATTTTAACAGACCTTCCTTTCTTTCAATTATTATAATATTTTTGGACAGATTTTATAAAAAAATATGAAATGATGACATATTTTTTGGCATTCTGGCAATTTTTTTTCGATTTTAAATCCGAAAATAATTGTTTTGAACCTTTTGTTTAAGGTGTTTTAATCCCAATTTTTTCGGTTTGCCTAAAGAGATCGTGATTTCACTTCTTTTGAATTCCATTTTTGATTACACCATATTTTAATCACTTATTTCCTCTTTTGTAAAGCCCAATGTGAATCATTTCTCTTTCGTTCCGTTATTTCGAACAGTCCCTGGAGGTTTTCTTATTTGTTTAAGATATCATTAATTGAAATTACATGGCCTTCTGGGCTGATTTTTAAATTTTAAAATAGTGGTTGAGAACGTTTTCTGGAATTTTTGGAGAAGCGTTTGCTGCAGATGTATTGAATGTTCACAAACATTCTCTTTCTGTCACCTAGAAGATTTATATAAGCTAAGGCATTTAGCCAGTAATCTGTTGCTAAGTTTGAACCGTGATGACTACTAAAACGTCTGATTTTTCTGATTCTGTTGGAGACTTTAAACTTCGTCACCTTCAAAAATTACTGTTCTGTCAGCAGTCATGTTTTTTACAGGGACTTTACTTTACAGTTTCGGGCTTTGCTTAGTAAGGGTCTAAAAGTCCTTTGTTTTGCTTATTTTCTATTTTACGACTTTTTAATTCGTCTTCAGAATTTTTTTTAGGATTCACAAAGATACGGTCAAAAGCCTTTTTTTATCTGTGAGTCCTCTTCTCTCGTTCTCATAGTTTATGATCTATTAAATTTGTCAAATATCTCGGCTGCGGTTGCAACTAAACAATAAGCAGATTTGTTTTACAGCAATTGATAGGTGGGGTATACTTATAGTCACTTTTTCAAACAAAAAATCCCCAAGATTCCTTAAAGTTTCCCATCGTTTACCGCTACTCTCAACTCCCCCTCCTACCACCCCGGTTATCCACGTCAATCAGGTGGAATACTTGAGCGACGCAATTATTTCCGCAGGCGGAAGGGGGAAAACAAGAAGATGAAAATCTCGTTTTTCACCTGAAGCAAAGAAAAAAAAACTTGAGTATTGTCTTATTCCACCCCAACCTTTTTTTCATTCCTTTACGCCTCAATAAATCTGACTTCTTACTGAGATTTCTAAGGCTCTAAACTTACTAATGGTCACAAAGGATGGAATAAAAGGAGAATAAGCGGGCGACTCTTTTTTGAAATTTCTTTATTTTGCTTTCTACAAATTTTTACAAAGTTTTTAAATATCACCCGTCTCGTATTTGCTTTTCTTTAAAATATTGCATCTTACATCATCATGCGTAACATAAAGTAATTTTTTAAAACTTTTTTGCAAAAAATGGCGTGATTTGGAGCTAAGCAGTGCCACGGTTTAGTATCTTAAAACGCTTTTCCACATCTATCACCAGTTTTCGGAAATTTTACTAAAACCTTTCACTTCCATGTACAACATAAAGCACAAGTTTCCTTTTTTTGCATTTTTGAACTGTATTAAACTTTCTATTCACCCCAATGTGACCCCCAATTTACAGTAAAACGTTTCCAACGCCCACCTTAACTCTATACATTAGCTATGACAGAAACTTTGGATTTTGACACATCCGAAGAGGCGATTATCTCCCCCAAAAAGTCAGGGTATTGTGATCGAATCCAATGTTGTTTTATCCAGTCACTTCATTCCTTTCCGTTTCCGTTCGCTTTCCTTTTCATTGTCATTATTTTTTGGGCGCGAATTCTCAATTTATCACAGATACCCATTGAGGATAATATAATTTGGGTACTTTTAGGTCCATAAATACAAAATTAGTGTGGAATACAATCTCTAAGGAGTGGAGAGTGTCATTATCGACGTGTTTATGGCCCAGCTTCAAACAAAACGGGTCTACTGTAAACAAAATCAACTTTTATAAACCTTATCAGTGAATGAGCTACCTCCGACAGGTAAGATCCCCCAAATTATTGGTCGAAACCGATTCAATTTATTTATAAACCAACCTCAGTCTACTTCAGCACTATTCTTTTCCAAAATTTTGTCAAATCCGCCAAAATTTTCTCGAAATTTCGTAATAATGACGTATTTATTGGATGATTCCTCGAATTTTCAAAGTTTTTCTTTTTTTCAATCCCTTTTTTGCAAATATTTGCGGATCAAGCTCCTCTCCTCTCCTTTATTTGGCCAAATCCGTATCTCGAGACCTGTTTTGGGAATCGGAAGCCTTTTTCGCTCATCCAGTTTCGAAATTATCCTTTGCGCTGATTCTGACGGATTTCGTTGTTTTTATTGAATTTGGCTACCTGAAATTGCGTAATGGACGTGCCGCAGATCGTGCTTGACCATGAAGATGAGGTAAATTGGGGATTAGGTTTGATTTTTAAGGGTTTTTGGAAATTTGGACCTTATTTTAGGTACTAGTTTGTTATTGGTAAACTTAGTGCCTAAATTAATGTTTTTTAGCTGAAATTCTTGACAAATCTCGGTGAAATAACAATAAATGTCTTTGTCTTTCTGAAATTGCCTTTTCTTTTCTCAAATTCTCCCTCAATTCGATCAATTAAAAAAAAAGGATGTTATCCATTATTAACCTGAATATTTGTTTTCAGGAGCGGATCCGGAGTGCATTCAGGCCGCCGAGTCCGATGGGTCTGGAAGCCGGTTCAGCGAGTTCGACGGCAGTGGCGTCGCGACTGTTCGCCCGTTCGCGGAAGAATTCGTATTCTTCGGAGCCGGAGCTCATCCAGATCGATGGAAGTGCCAGCGATCCCGCCGACCCGTTGGGGAGTATGGCTATTGAGGTGAGTGGTTTTGAGATATTGGAGGATTCTGAAGCTTTAGGGAAGAGAAGGGGTCAGATTTAGAAGATTTATTTTCTACCGAAGAGGCGGGGCTAGTATAATATGGAAGAGTGTGAATTATTCTTTTTTTATGGGAGGAGTATTTACAATCTCTTCAGAGGTATTTTGGAACTTTCGAAGGCAGCAGATCTTAGGTTAGAATGACATTTATTATATCATAAATGATCGATTTTACCTAGTATAATATCAAGAATGTTTCTAAGCCTTTGCTCGTGGTAACTAGTGTAATCCCAGCTATATTCCCTCGAAGTCTTCTTGCAAAATACTCTCTAAAAAGCTTCAGTGGATGTATATTATCATAAATTACGCAAATGAGCTAATGCCAAAATTTGACCGCCGGAAGATTAATCATTCCGCAAATTACCTCGAGCGTGCTTCTCTGTGGATTTCCCTCTCTTTTTATGATACCCGTCAATTGTGGCGTTAGATTTATATCTTCACCCATCAAGGAGAAGAAAAAAATATTTGTGAGGGTTAGGCGTCTAAAGTTAGGTTTTATTTCGTTTTGAAAAGTTCAAAGAGATAAGGAAGGCAACGTTCTCTCGGTCTTTGTGTGGATCTGACATTTGGTTTATGACTCAAGTGTCAAATCTCAAGGCCGTAATCAAAGCGGCCGAAAACGAATTAATTAAAGCGGCCCTCGAAGGTGATTCCATAACAAATGACGTGGAGATTTATGCCTTCTTTTTGTCGTTTCCTAGCTCGGCTTTATGTCATGAGAATTTTGTTTCACCTCCAGCTGGGATGAGCTTGGAAGTTCTAATGGGTCAACGGGATGAATATTGTCTTATATGGGTTCTAGAGGCTTTTGGAATTGATGGGGGGTTTTGATGGCAAATTTTGGAGAGATATTTTGTTTCGTTATCTAGTGTAACATAAAGTTTTCCTTTTCTATGTGAAAACGTTTTAATCAGTGCAGTACGAAGTTGGTACTTCTGATCTTACCTTCTTTCCTATAGTATATCCCGTTTATTTTACTCATTATATATAAGAACCCACTTTTCTCTTTCTGAAATGAGTAATATTCCCATTGAGGTCAAGAAATCCTTTGTTTTATGACTTGTTCTACCTGCGGGGTCTTACGTATCGCCTCCCATACATGGAGGGGATTCCCTCTCGCTCCCTCCGCTCCAATTTTCTCGCCCCTCTTCATCTACCTGACCAGCTTTTTTATAACGAAAGCCAGGTACATGAGACTCCCAGAAAGAGTGGTTGGCGTATGAAGAGAGCGCGCAGGGATCGGAAAACGAGCGAGGCTTTGTTTTAAAAGTGCGCGATTCGAAAAATAAAATTTTTTTGGAGAGCTTTGTCGAGACTGGTCAAGTGTTAAAAAAGCGGTTTAAACGGTGTTGGATTAGGCGGAAACGAGAGCGACGAATATTGTTTTTTGAAATTTTAATGAGGATATGTTTGGCAGAGAGTAATCGGGGATTTATTGAGCAAACAGGGAAGCGGGGTTTCATGAAATTTCGGTAAAATACGTATGATCTGTCTCTTTTGGATATAAATCGAGTTTTGAACGGTTTATTTGATAGATTGTGGCGTGTTATGGAATCAAGCGCGCAATATTTTTGCTTTAAATACTGCAGTCACAACTGAGTTTTTTCGACTTTACTCTCCGTATGTTTGACGTTTCTGCTCGTTACGAAGGGTATTTAACTCGAGGGTTAATGTTTTGGAGGCTGTTTATGAGGTTCCAAAGTCTCTGAGACTACGCAATTGGTTAGAAGAAAAATTAAGCATTTTGACGGTTAAGCAGTACAGAGTGGTCTAGTAAAAGATGACAAGTCTGTTTTCGGCTCTAGCTCAACAGACGGTTGTTTTTTGGATCATTTATGAAAAACGATCAACTACTGGCTGTTGGGTTATAGCTATAACAAGCATGCCGTCTATTACTGATCTGCCCTGTATCGTTCACGGTATAAATTGTGTTATTTACCCTTAAAAAAGCATGATTCTTCTTTTTAAACCCAACTGCACAATCTCAGAGGCTCCTTGGGATCACAAAAATTGCGTCCAACCATTAACCCTTCGATCATTACTCTCCTTTTATTTTTGCATATTTCTTTGATGAAAATGGCTTTTTATGGCAAATTTCGTTATTGTTTTTGCTTCTAAATTAATATCGCTCCTTTTTCCTCAAAATCGATCGGAATTCCCTGAGGGGAAATGGTTGCATGCCCCCGAAAACTAATTTATCAAAAGATTTGCTCGGAATTTTTTGTACGAAACTCGGGAAAAGGTGTGTTTCGACTATTTTTTCGAATCGCCTCGGGGGAAAACGGAGAAATCAAAAAAATAAAAAAAGGAAATTCCGAAAAATCGGCTGGATTTATGGAGAAATTTGGGGATTTTTCTGTTTGACGCTACTTTTTCTTACGTTTTCCGGTGCTTCCGAGACTGGATTTTTTAATTCGGGCTTTTGATTGGAAATTAGTTTAATTTGTCATTAAGATGAGTTTCTTTATATTATACTTGGCATAAATTAATATTTTTTAGTCGAAAAATGGGATTTTACCCCAGAATTAGCCTAAACCAGTCCGAAAATCCCATTATGAAACGATTTCCCACATAAATAAGTCTTCTCAATCACATTTTTACCACATTTTCTACTCGAAAATTTGTTCCAACTTATTTCTCGGTCGTTTGAAACAGTTGGATAGTCTTTTTTTTCGTCTATCTCCACTTGAGAAGCGTTTCGAAAATCGTGTCGAACGGGTTTTTGACGATGTTTTGATCCGAAGTATCAGCTTTTGTTATTTTTTCAAGCGATTTTGGCAAAAAATTAATGGCAAATTAAAGAAATTTTTATGGTTGTACTTTATTTGCTTTGTTTCTGATATTCTTGTCTAATTCTGATATTCTTGTCTAATTTTCGATCGACTAGTCTGTAAAATCGTTTAGTTTCCGAAGTTTGATTTGTGTTTGTAGTTTACAAATAGAAATTTACAGGTATTGGGTTTCATTCGATTTGAAGTCAAGCTTGAGTATTAATTTACCTCAAAAAGGATGATTCTAGATGAAGAAGAAGTTGATCAGGTATTAAAAAATTGAATATTCAGGGGAGAAAGTGGTATTAGCACTGGAAGAATTGATTTTCGTTAAAATACGGCCAACTCTTTACAAGAGTGGGTCATGTTTGCCGGTGGGTGTAACTCCCTGAGAATACTGGTCACAAAAATAATTAATAGTTTTTACTTTGATAATTTTTTTGGGGATTTTTTTGTCGTATTTGACGCTAATTTGGTTCAATTTCAGCTGAGCGCCCTATCAAAACGGTTGTCGGAGTGCCAAGAAGAGAAGAGTCTCCTCAATGAGGAGCGAACCCGCCTCAGGGCAGACAATAACCTGCTTCAGGAACGAATCCACAGCCTCGAAGATCAGTTCGCAACGGCAGAGTCCCACTTTGAAGAAAGACTTGAATCGGAAAAACAACGCGCCAAAGAAGCGATTCAACGAGCGGAAAGAGAGAAACAATTGGAATTGGAGAATCTGCAGTACAGAAGACAAGTGCTGGAAAGAGATTTAGAGAATGCGAGGAAAGAATGCAAGAGGATACAGGATGAAAGCGATGATTGGCAGAGTAGATTCTCAAAACAACAGAATGAATTGGATGAGTACAAAAGATTGAGTGAGGAACTGGAAAAGGAAAAGAAATTGCTCAGAGCGCAGTTTGAAACGTAAGTTTTGTCTTTAGTAAGAATGAATTATGTCTAGATTTGATTAGGGATTACTGGGCATCTTATTTAGTTCGATAAATTCGGGACCTTGTACATGACAAAAAGACCAAGTTGTTGCATTTTTTTGTTTTTTGGGCTAAAGAAAGATTGCAGCTATTAGTTTTTTGTGTATGTTTTGAAAGGAGATTCTTTGTTTCTGGGAAATTGGCTTGTAGTTCTAGTTTGTTTTGGAAACATGATTTTAGAACGATTTTCATTCATTATTCATGATGATTTTGAATTTTTTTTGTTGATATACAATGTTATTGGTTTTTCAGATATCGAAAAGAAGCCGAAGAAGAACTTCAAGTTCATCAAGATCACCTGGATCAGCTATCGCAGCAGACCGATGAATTACGGGAAATGCACAGCGGAACGAGGCAACGACATGGATCAGTGGACTTGGTAAGTGAATTGAGGTCATTACGAAGCTATCGAAAGGTTTTTAAAGCCAATTTGGACAAAAAATTACATTACATTTGGTATTGATGACATTATTTTAGATCCAGGAACTCGAAATGCGATGTGAATTGCTAAAACAGGAGAATCAAGAGCTCCGCGAGTCCAATGAAGAACTAAAAGCTCAAATCTTGACGCAGTCAGTGCAATCTGGGCAAATGTTATTGGCAAATGGACCATCTCTGGCGGCGGAATTGAGTGGAATGGACTCGGATGAGGTCGGTAGAATCGGAGGGACCCCGGATTCAACTCACGAAGCACTTCGGGTCGAGAAACAAGAGGTCTTTTTTCGTTTTTTTCTTCGTTTTATGCTTTGCTTCGTGGTCTGGATGTGTCGCGGCCTGGGCTTCTTTGGTGTCATGAAGCTGTTCTGGCAAGGCTACTAGTAACAGGATTACTGTGGTGTTTTAGCATATTTTAGAGCCGTTGGCAAATTTTTAAACCGGGTTTAGTATTATTTTTCAAATTTCTAAATTTTTTCAAATTTTTATCCTCAAATCCCACCTCAATTTACCCAAAGGAGCTCACTGTGATCTCCAATCTTTGTTAATGTAATATTTATTTATTAACTTTTATTTTTTGGTTTAACCAACAAGGAACTTTTAATAACAACTACTTCTTTTTTTATTTTTCTGGGGGTTTCCTCCCTATCGCTTATTTAAACCCAACTTCCGGTGATGCATGGTGCTTGTGGTAATGGTGCTATTGGCTTTTATTTTCAACCATTTTTTATTGGAAAATTTAATTTTTTGGACAAATTTTATGTTGTAGCAGATAGACCGCGTTTGGCTTGGTTTTTTTGATTTGGTGTACTGTAGCGTTGCGTTGAAGAAAGACCTTGAGTTTCAGATGCGATAACAGAGACCGGAGTGCGAGAGAGTACTAATCAGGGTTGAAAAACTAATTTTTACCCTTGGTAACACAAAAATATATTAGAATTAGGCATTTCCTACGGAAAATTGTTTTTTTTCGTTGAGAAATTACGATTTTTAGTCGGAAATTGGATTAAAATTGTTTTTAGAGCAGTCTTTGATACCTATTAATTTCTAAAAGATTTTAACTTCTATTTTTGGTTATTTACCCTAAATTTTGTCGTTTTAGTTGATGAAAGCCCTTCACGAACAAGAACTCTGCAATCAACATCTCCGCAAATATATCGATGGAATCTTGTTGCGAGTGGTCGAATTGTACCCCGAGATCTTGGAAGTGGCCTCGTCTTCGTCTTGTCATCAAAGCGAGCCTGAGAAAACGGTGTCGACAGCAACGACCGAGGCCCATTGACAATTTTGGGGCGTGAGTAAGGGAGAGAAAACTTGTAAATGCGGAGGAAATTGTGGATCGGAGTGCAGCCGCTGCTCCAGCCCGGAGGCCAGCACCACCTCGACAAATTTGAGCACGGCCAGAAGTCCGGAAAAGCCAAATGATTCGGTGTTTGGATCGCTGAGAGCAGCTCTGGCCTATGCCTCATTCCGCAAACCCCCCAAACCGTCAACCTCTCCCACGTTCACGTCCGAGCAATGGTCCATCCCCGAAGAGCCAAGATCAAGGTCGGTGGATGGAGAAGGCCCACAGTCGCTTGGATCAAAGCTTTATTCGTATTTACCTAGTGCAAGGTTCTTCCGAAGAAGCCCTAAAAAAGATGATAAAATCGAACTGGAAGCGAAAGAAGGAGATCAAGTCAGGCCTTCCCCGCCTCCACCAGACCCTGTGATCAAATAACAAAGTGATTACTGTAGTCCTTACTGTATTTTTATCGATTTTTTATTTGGAGAGAATTTTTTACCATTTTTTTTGAATTTTTCGAATTTTGAGCTTCCCCATCCTCTTTTTTTAGTTATATTCCCCTGGTTTGGTTAGTTATATTGTAAAGTATTGAATGTAGCAGTAGAAAACAACTTTTTTAATTTGAAAAGTGGACTTTACTACTTTTTTTCCGTTTTTCCCCAATTTGATGATTTTCTCAAAGTTTATGCAGTTTTGCCGAGTGCATCTTGTGATATTCGATATTGATCCCCTCCATTATGTCGATAGCTCCCCCCTCAAAGTCAATGGCTTTAATTCCGAACATTTAAATTGTAATAGCTGCGACTATTACAGTTTTGGTTGCATTTGTAACCATTTTTCTTTCATTTGCTCGAATTTTAAGCAATTTTTGTCCACAAATAGTTGTAGCTAACATTGTAACGTCTTCACACGATCTATTCTCTATTCTTTGTCCTTTTTAATTATTCCATGCCGTGTTGTACAAATATAAACGGCAAGTTTGACAGTGTTGTGGTATGTAAAGATATTTAGCTCTGTAACTGTATAAATATAGTAGTGTAAAGTTGAATATTGTGGTTGTAAACTTGAATACGAGGGTTGACAAGACCCAGAAAGCCGTCCAATGTCGAAGGGATTCCGTGTAGAACCGGTCCGAGATGAGTTTTGATCATTTACTACAAGGTAATGGAATCTCAATTTCTCGACCGACTGAATCATTCGACAAATTTTATAAGTGTTTCTAGCCATCTTGTGATCTAGACGTTGTGTTGAAGTATTATTTTCAGTTATTAACTGTACTTTTATGAATATATTGCACTAAACGTATCAGATTTAATACAAAATTTTTGTATCTTAACCATACTTTTATATGCACTTTATCAATTCTGCAAAATAAAAAAACTCCAAAGACACCAAAGATTTTTTAGTAATTGACCACAGGTAGAGAAAACTTGCCATCAACTTCTTTGGCCATGCAATCTAGCTTGTACTTATGCCGACTGATGTTTTATCGAAATGAGCGGACCTTTTAGTAGCTAAAAAGGGTTACCGATGCTTTAGGAGGTATGATAAGACAGTATTTGTCGAGTTCAAGGTATCTTGCATCGACGACAATCTCGCAAATTGTTGGATCAGTTGGGTTTCGATTGGTTATTTCGAATTCTAAAAGGAAATATAACTAATTTGATATAATCTTACGCAAATGCGAATCCGTTCGATGCGACACTATGGAAGAAGGCTTCACTGAGATTTGGACAGTTTTCGGAGAATCAAAACTTGGAAATTTCAAGGCTTCGGACATGGAATCTCCTTGTTAAAGCCATTGAATCGATAAAATCCAAATTGAAAACATTTCTTGAGCAGAAGAGGTAATTCCAATTCATAAGCCAATTCCAGACGATCCTTGAGCAATTCTAACTCTAGATTCTCAGCCAGAACTGCCTCACAATGATCCTAAAGCCAGAAGAAATATAAAAGAATATTATCTTACCTTTAAATCCTGTAACTCGTACCGATGAGCCAATTCGACTACTTTCCGGGCAATTTCGGTACCGTCCACACTCCAATTGTTGGAAGTGTGATTCAGCATGGCTTCAACTGCAAAAGGTTCATATTCTAAGGTCATCTTCCCTCCTATCGTCTCCTTCAAATTCGACTCCAACATTCGGCAAAAAACTTGCGACTTGAAGCTAATAAAAGTCTGGAGGCCTAAAATATGAAGTGAAAAAGACCTTTAAGAACTTACATTGAATTCCCTACCACCGGCAATCACCTTGAAGTCGGTTAAATTTGAACTTTTCAGTAAGTGATTGGAGACGTCATAGGTCTCACCGGAGTTTACTGAAATTCCAAGTGTTAATCACACAAAACAAGCGGTAAATCTGTGGTCCTCGCATCATTTTATTTCAACCTCCATTTGCAACGTATTGTTGATCCGACTGGCATTGGAACCGGTAAAATCCATGTTGGATCTTCTAAAACATTGTAACAGAGAGTACGTTAAGCACTTTTCGAGTCAAGTGTTTCTCTGACCGTTCGGGCCAACTGTTACAGAGCCAGAAAAACGACTGTACCTAGGTCCAGAACATACCAAAAAGCAGAATACAGCAGGGGAGCCATAAAATCCGCAGATCGATCCGGCAAAAAGTTTTTAGAATAGAATATAGTTTAGACAACGATTCAAAAACACTTTATCGATCCTAAACAGCCGACTCCCTTTTCCGATAAGATCGACGTAAAAAAATCGTTTTGCCACAGTCCCATTTTTTTGGCCAAGAACTGGATATCAATTTGTTTTGACAAAGAGAGAACTATTTGACAGATTTTCGTTAATCGAGTCAAGTCTTTCCCTCGGAAACAAAGTGTATTCTTTCGTGGAAACTTTTATCAAAGATAAATAAATAAATTACAGTGGTTGGACGCTCGGTTTGGGTACAAATAACATGAAATAAACATTATATTTGCCTGCTGCAATATGTCTACTGAATTTGAGAGAGGACTTTGATCAGTAAAGTAAAGCTGTATATTCAGACGCTTGTCAGACGTTAGCCGTTGAAGAAATTGAACAACAATTGTTAATACTGTATAATCTTACATATATACAGCCAAAAAAAAGAGATAATCAACCAGTGGACTGAGAGAAAATAAGTTTGAGGACACACAAAATGAGATGGAGAAGGTGATCAGACGAAACATACATACGTCTGAAGAGACCTGCTGTAACTTTAAAGGACGTGTTGCGTACTGTAACAGGTTTGTTTCATATTCAAAAAATGAGACAAGAAAAGGCGATCTTGAAGGGGTGTGACGTTATACCAAATTTAAGATTTTTTGATTCTAACTGGACCGTTGCGATCGATCAGAGTGGTGATGTAATTTAAGGATGTTACTGTTGCATCGACTCCAACAGAGCCTTGCAAAGCCGGAGGACATCGGATTTGGGGGCTTCCGAACGTTGAGCGCGAGTCATCTGGAAATAATTTTTATAGTTATGGACTAATAGAGCAATCTATCAAGATGAAGATAAATCTGCTTAGAATGAACCCCGATCTCTCTAAAAATATCAATTTCAAATCTTTGCTGCAACGAATTTGTTATAAAAAAGGTCGTTTTTGAACGGTCCAAGTCCAAAATCGAGCAAAGTCATCAAAATTTCCCAAAGTATTATAGAAGTAATTACTTACATAATTCTCGTTACAACTGCTCAACAGAACCTCCAAGGGGTCAGCTCCGATTGGTCTTCCGGGATCTCCATTTGGCTGGACTGGGACCGAATTGGAGAGGGCCAAACGATCGGCGGAGCCATCAGCTAAATTGGCCAGCTCAGTGTTAAGATTGGAACGGCGGTGGTTGTTATTTGTACCTTACATTTTTGATTAAAAAATTCATTTTTCGAAATAATAAGCCGAAAGCCGAAAATTGGTTGGTCGAGTTAGCAAAGTGACAGCCGCTTTGTCAGCACAACATTAATATATTATGCTATATGTACATTAACTTTATATACATATAAATATTGTGGTAGAAGTTATATAACATCCTTGCAAAGTAGTGAAAACGTTGGCAAACTCACTGAATGAAAGCCATGTTCCACAAAATGCCTGGTCGAACTTGGCCAAAATGAGGAGAGTCAACAAGAACTGAGTGTAGAGACCCATCGTTTTATGATAGGCTATGGTTCTGGCCAAACCAAAAATAACCCTAAAAAAGAGTATTGAAAAGTAATGACCATATAAGGAAGGGTTACATTGAGTTTAATTGCACGGAAACTGGGCAATTCAACGATTACAAAAGACGTTAAAAAAGAATTAAAAAATACGGTGATAAAAGGTAGTCATAAACTCGTCATCATTTAGAATCTGAGAGCAGGAAATGAAACGAATGAAATTACAAATATTATAATATTATGTAAGGAAAGCTGTATCGTATATATACATTGTTTATCACCAACCCCCATCCATAATTGGCTTGCAAAGCCCGCCCATTTCGCTCATTCTCTATGCAGGTGCAAGTTAAAAATAAGGCACATATAATACGATTTCCTTACTCTGAAAAATGATAATTTCAGTTTGAAATTTAGAAATTTACGTATACGACAAAACATTTAACCGTTTTTCGGCCTGATCTCTGTTTGTAGAAACGTTCCATTCACCTTAGGTATATACCGCATATATCGTAAAAAATGAACCTGAAGTTGTGCTAGGTTTCATTATACTGTAAGCATCGTACGTCAGTGCCTTGTTAACAAAATTAAATCATTTTTTTGTCTGAAGTCATCATCAAACAAAAATAGATCATGTATACGTAATTCGTGACATACGATTCAAACATTTCTCCAACACTTTTGAACGTAACTTGTCATATTACCTCTAACATATATATATATATATATATGTATTTGCTTCAATCCCTGCTAATTCCACACGCAGTTTCCGCGTTCTCTCAAAGTCCAGCCTAAAAATTTACACAATCTTCTGTCGCGTTGATTAATTTCCCACGCCGTTTACTGAATATTCGAGTTCAAAGTAAAGAAACAAAGGCGGAATTCCTCATGAAACAAGAATATCTCAGCCCCATTTCTAGTCATTAATAATAAAATCGTGTCCCATTCACATGACAATGAATGTCTCAACGGTTTAACTGCAGTTTAAGATTGACGATAAGGAAGGCGAAAGGAATTTTTAATGACGTTGGATCCACATAGAAAAGCCGTTTGTTTTTTTAACAAAAATATGCAAAACAAAAAATCGGAACGACCTTTCGTAATCGAGGATTTATTTGGAATTCCATAATTTCAGACGGTTTCCAGAAAACGAATGCACTATAAAATGCAATAATGGCGACGTTTACTTTTATATAACTTCAGTTTGTTTGAGTATCCGCCCTCAGGTTGTCGTGAAAATAAAAGAAATCCCGGCTCTTGGGACCAAATATTGAGGAAACGATGATGGAGATTGGCTTTAGGATTCGAAGAAGGAGTCGCAAAGTAATTAAAACACTCCGACAATCTCAGCAATGGCTCTGAAGTAAATACAAATACATTCTTTTGGTGCCTTTGCTTTATGATATAATATATCGTCATGAAATGTAAAAATGCAACTTAAAACTACATCTTCAGAACCTTCAAAAAGTGCTGTCGTTTGAGGGTTCGCTGACAGCGTCGACCGAAGGAGTCTCAGCAAAATTCCCCCGATTCATGTACTTTTGGATGGCTTGAGCCGCCTTAATAGCTGAGTCAAATTGCATTCGGATTTGATGAACTTGACCAGAAGTAAGGCCCAAGGAAGATCCATCATCGCCATGTCCAACAGGTTCGGGGAGAACGCTCAGGATACCTTGTTCTTCTTCGGGGGAAAGGACCAAAGGTTCGGTTTTTCCTCTGCCATTCAAAGTTCCAATCGGATAAGGGATAATATGTCTCAGCTCTTTTTCTTCTGCCGGAGACAATTCAAGTGGACCATCATGGGGACCAACTCCATAGCCAATTGGCCAGGCCAGTGGCAATTTAGCCATGATACCGCTTGGATGCAATGGAAGGGGCTTCTCATCGGCAACAACTTCTTCTCCATCATGTGGACCAGTACCGTATCCGAGGGGATATGGGAGGGGCAATTTCAATTTGGGAGTGTCAACATTTGAATCGTCAGTGTGCTCAGCTTGGCTAGCATTGTCATCGACAATTTGGATATGACTAAAGATTTGATCTTTGGAGTTATCGATTGACTTATTAACATCAGACGTTTCCTCCGCTTCAGGGTTTTCCAAATTAACGCTGGCTAGGATTTCATCCAGAGTTGGCTGAGAATTAAAACTTTCCTCCTCAGCACCTTCATTGATTTTGGTGTTGAGTTGTTGAGTTTTGTCAGCATCGTAGGGGTTTGCGGAAGCAAGACTCTCCTCTCCTAAATCCGTGCTCTCGCCTTCAGTTAAAAGGCGATCCTGAGCCAACTCCTGGATTTCCTTCATTGCTTGTTGTTTTGCAACGGCTTCATTGATCGCTTCGTCGAACTTCCTACGGATATTGTGGATTTGATCAGAAGAAAGTCCAAGAGACGCTCCGTCATCTCCGTAACCGACGGGTTTGGGAAGAATGTTCAAAACGGCTTGTTCCTCTTCCTTGGTCAAGAACACAGGATCATTCTTGCCTCCGTGCTTGGATCCAATGGGATATGGCAGCATCTCGCGGACTTCCGCTTCTTCTTCTGGACTCAACTCGAGTGGACCGTCATGGGGACCGATTCCGTAACCAATTGGCCAAGCCAAAGGCAATTTGGCCATGATTCCAGTGGGATACATTGGAAGTTCTTGCTGGCCAGGAATGATATCTTCTCCATCATGAGGCCCCGTTCCGTAGCCAAGAGGATAGGGAAGTGGCAAGTCCAACATGGGGGTCTTGCTAGGAGAGACTTCAACTGGCTCTTCTTGGGATTTCTCAACTAAATCTTGACTGAAATCAGTCTCAGCTCGACCTGCTTGGATGGAATCATCATTTTCAGTTACCTCTTCCGACGATTGTTCGATCTGACTTCCATTTTCCTGTGGTTGTTCAAAGAATTGACTCTCAATATCGACTTGACGTTTGTAGATTCCTAAGAGACGTGTCAATGGATAAAACAGCTTACTGAAGGCCCCAGCGTTGTATGCTGTAACAATTAAAAAGACGAGAACAAGTCCAGAGACAGTTCTCATGAATACAAATGCTTCTATTGGTATTGCACCAATGGATATGACGGATCTCTTTGCTACCGCAAGTATTTATACGATTTTTTGGATTGTTATTCAAAGAAAAAGCCAACAATAATAAATGTTTATCTGCTAAAAATCTCGCTAAATTATGTGACCAAACAACTGGATGTTTGGAGATTGCCATGGTAAAGTTCATATCCGCGCAATTTTAATGAAATTTCAAACCAATAACCCTTCTGCAACGCGAGATTAACCTTTTGTGAGGATATATCTAATATTAACGATAAAAAAGTTCAGTGAACCACCATTCCGATATCTCTAACCTGTTGGAAGCACATGAGCTTAAGATGATCACATTCCAAATTACAGTATACGTAAAGAATTGAAATCGGATTACAATTTCCAATCAAATTCTTAAGTTTTCCAACGTCGAAAACAGCCAACTTAGAAACTCGTTGCAAACAAATTAAAGCATTTGAATCTAACTAAATACGTACTACACCTTTTATTCCAATACCGTTGTGGTAAAGTTATGTAATTCTGCCTTTGTACAGCCAAGTTAAACCATACCAACCCCATTCCTGAACAACAAAACTATAAATCTCTGTTGAGTAAAATGGTTTTATAACACGACGTTTTTGTTACTTCATTTTTCAGAACCTTTACAGCAAAAACTTTATAGAAGTAATTTTGAAGATTAATTTTCAAAATGACAAATTCATTTTCCTAAAATATGTAATGGCAGGTTCATTTTCTTCAAACCGGTTATAATAAAGTATAATGATATCCGTACAACGAGCCGCGGATGATCCAAAGATTATACCGTTTAGTCATTTATTGATGAAGCTTCATTGTGAATTTTGTTTCGTTGACTTTGTCTTATCAATGGCTGTATCCAAAGACGTATGGAAGTGGCAAAGTTGGAGAAGGTCTCTGTTTTGCGTTTTCATCCTCAAGTTTTGTCCCCCACTCCTTCGTGAATTGTTGATTAGCTATGTATTGCTGACAGGATAGCTTGTTTAAATCTATTTCTGATGTTTTGTTGCGCCGTGTGTTTTAATGCTTTTTTGGAATGACCAACTGGGGCATTTAACACATCTACAATTGCTTGTTGTTCTGCGGGTGACATGGCAAGGGGATGGTCAGGCCCTCCATTGCTTAATCTGATAGGATACGGTAGGAGGTGTCGTAGTTGTTTCTCTTCCTCCGTGGGTAATTCAAGTGGACCATCACCAAATCCATAGCCAATTGGCCATGGAAGAGGTAGCTTTGCGAGAATTCCTGTCGGATACATTGGACGTCCTTATGTTTAACATGATTTAAGTGATCTTCTTTTGGGACAACTCCGTATCCAAGAGGATGTGGCAATGGAAAATCCAATAGAAACTTTTTTGAGTGGAGTCCGCTGACAATAAATTATCCTTCTAGATCCAGCAACGGTTTTGTGCGATGAGATTTATCATCAGAAATTGAGTTTGTTGTGTTTGTTGACGCCTTAGGTAATGATGCATCGTTGGTTTGATCAGCAAAAATTCCTGACAAAAAAAGCCGGTATTAATTAATCATGAACTTGCCGAACGCTTGAATATATTCTACCGAAGAGAAGACTACAACAGCTAAGGAAATACTCAATCTGATCGTTACAATAACGTCTGCGTTAAGCATTAGTTTAGCTCCTTTTTATACACGATTTTATCAGGAAAACGGTGTATGATAAAGGTCATATTATTCTCAAACAGAGTTGTTGACAGGTTTGCCAAAGATGATCCGTTTTATAACAACAAATGCCCTTTTCGGATATTGCTACCAATTATTTTAAGATCGGTATAAAAGTAACAACTCTTATGAGGATTCATTTCGACCTTGAGTGTAGTCATGAGACCGCTGTTTGTTTTAGCTGCTGTTTTTGTCGTTACGGTCCTTCCCAACGTTGAGTGTTTCTGTAGGTTTTCTAGAGTTTGGATTAGTCTTTGTTATTCTTAAGACCTTCGCATCAAACGACAATCAGAAGACGTAACCCCGTCATTGGAAATCGCTGCTGCGCCGACAACAACCTCGTCGGAAGCCATTAAAACGGATGTGACTCCAACTTCTGCTCTCCCTGATCCTGTTGTTGCAACGGATGCTGTTACCTCGGCTCTTCCAGAGGTTGCCGATGATGTTTCAACTTCCTCTGTTCCCGACGTTGTTGGTGATCTTGCAACCTCTGCACTTCCAGTGGTTGCTCCTTCAGATGATACTGCCGCTGCAACCTCTGCTCTTCCCGACGCTGCCGGTGATGTTGCAACCTCTGCTCCTTCAGACGCTGTTGCTGCAACCTCTGCTGTTCCAGACTCGGATGTGGTTGTTGCTACATCTGCTCTTGCAGATGTTACTGCTGCAACCTCTGCTCTGCCTGACGCTGCCGCTGATGTTGAAGTCTCTCCCCCTCCAGACGCTGATGTAGATGTTGCTACCACAGCCCCTCCCAACGTTGTCGGTGATGTTGCAACGTCCGCTCTCCCTGACGCTGCTGCTGATGTTGCAGCCTCTTCTCCTCCAGATGCCGGTCCAGAATCTACTGCTGCTGTGAAATAGGCATTCTTGATTGTGTAACGTTAACTGTGTTCTGTAGAACTAAAATCAATATCAGACTTATAATTAACCGTAAATTATGGAAAATAAATGCGAAAATTTCGTTTCGGTTAAGCTGAATATGCTCAATAATTAGTGTATAATATTTGTTAAGGCTTTGATAGACCGCAGATTAAACTTTATCCAAACGGTTATATGTATTTACCAGGATGAATTGAGAATGTAAAGCTTCGAATGTTCGGGAGACATCAACTCTTTTGGTTATTCCGCAAACTTCAACTCATGAATTTACTGATATACGCTACACTTTTGTTAAGGAAAGAATTGTATCAAACATGTATTGATTTAGCTGTTCTTATTTCCTCAACTTATAGAGCGACTGGAATATCCTACTTGAAGCAAATAACAGGAGATTGGTCTACTTATATGGGACAAGGCAACAAAGAACATGCTACAGAATACTTTGACGAAGCCACGTAAATTCAGATTTGTTGAAGGATTGGTTGTGTGCTAAGGCATGTTTTGTCACCGTCTGAGAGTGAAATAAACGTGGTTTTAAAACAATGTCCTTGGATTACACTAACTCTGCGCAGAGAATAAAAGTAATAGGGCTCTGTTATATATAATAAATTCACGGTTGGAAAAACATTCATTTGTTTATGGATTGCTGGAAGCGTAGGTATGAAGATCGATAAAATCACTGTTGTGGTTATTGTTTTACTTTTTCTGTCATCCACTTTGGCATTCAGTAAGCTGATTTTAAGATTTTGCACACTAAAGCTCGAGTTCAGCTCTCCGTAAAAAACGGCAATCAGAAGTCGATCTGCCTGTACCAGATGAACCAGTCTACGAATACGCTTCTGCTACGTATCAATCAGAGTCAGATGTTGCTTCAACCTCCGTCTTTGATGCCACTTCAAATGAGGATCACCCTCACATTTATAATACTGATTCTGGCAGTTCTATTTCTTTACCAGTCGAGACACCCGCACCTGGTGTTGAGGTTGAGGAGCCGTTCGTTGAGACTATTACTGTAACTGATTACAACGCAGAGACTGAGATATCACCCAATGACAATATCTTTGGACAAGAGGTAAAGGGAGATGAAGGGGACTTGGAAGAGGCTGAGACGTTCAATCAACCAGGATACCCCGCGACTTCTTACCATGAAGACGGTAATATGGACAACAAAGCCGTTGAAGAGAGTTCTGCAGCTATTTCGGCCGCTGCAACTGAAATCCCTGATCGATTAGTAGACGTCATATCACAGGACAAAATCATTAATCCAACTTCTCAAAATCCTTTCCTTTTATGGACGCGGACTTCGGAATATGAGGATGTTGAAGGTTCAGAGGATGCAAGTCCTATGCCTTTATCGGACGCAATTGTCACAGGCACAGATGATGCCACTTCCGAAATTGCTAATAAAGATTCTGAGGAAGACTTAGACGATGCTTTTAAGCAAGCGACGCCTTTGTTTGTCAATGATTATGATGGCAAGGGGAGTTATATTGAGGACGCTAATTTAAACTTTTCTCCGATTGAGGTCAGTGGTGACGAAAGTCCCGTTACAAGTGGAGTTGAGGATTACAAGGAGAATGAAGAAGCCTCCGATGGAAACTATTATAATGTAGAGAATGCCGACGCAGGTATCACGCCATATTATGATGAGGAGGGATATTCGTCAACTGCACACGAATAACCATACATGTCACTTAGAACTTGTGATTACAAAAAGCCTGGTAAAAATATAATACGTACATTTTTTATTTATCTTATAATACACTTCAAAAGATGTTGAGCAAGTTTGCAGAATGCTACATAACCTAAGAAGATAGATTCATCCTAGAAAAGGGTTTACTGTAGTGGTTGTGGGTATGAAGAAGGCAGCATTAGCACTTGTTGTTGTCGTAGTCGGAGCAAAGAAGCCGTTATTGGCGGTCGTTGTTGTCGGTGCAAAGACCCCACTGAATACGGTAGTTGTCGTTGGAACAAAAGCCAAATTGTACCCCGTGGTTGTACTAGGAAGGGCAAATGGATTATATACGGCACTCGTAGATACCGCATATAATCCATTACTTCCAGTTGTTGGCGCTTGTCCGGAGCCAGATCCCAATCCATTTGGCTGAACCACAGCTGGTTGTTGTCCACTATTCTCATCGAACTGTTGCAACGCTGCAGCGGCTTGTTGTCCAAAAATATCGGCTGCCGCTTGTTGATTATTTATCATTGAAAAAAACACATTTGGAGAATTCTGAGAGGAAGTTACCACGTTTACCACAACTTCCTCTCCAGAGTTTGTATATTCCTCAATTGAATTTACAGGGAAACCTGCGCTATTTCCTATTCCAGAGTGATCTGCAGGAGAGCCGGATCCGGAATCGGACCGTTTAATCCCTAAATGACACGATTCTAAGACAAAAAAATTAACTTACTGTAAGCAGTGTCTTCTTTAACAAAAAGTACAGTAATCAATAAGAAAAATAATTTCATTATATTTTGAAACACAAATTTAAAAAAAAACGTAGAAACAACTGGAACCGGTTAAGATAATAAAGCAATATCTTTATTTTCGATCGGAAACCGACCAAACTTTCGGTCAACCAGTGGATAATCTGGTTGAATCTTAATCCGTTTACCCATTACAATCTCTGTTTGCTCTTTTGGATCAAATACCAGAAATTCAGGCGACGTTCTGTCTCTGCTACGTTTTTATTGAGCCTTTTAATTAAATAGACAGTCATCGAATTCGTCAACTGTTTATTTACTTTAATTTTGGAGCAGATGCAAAACGAGGAACAAAATCGAAATTCATGGGTTTAGATCACAATAATAACATCATGTTACAAATGGAAAAACAAAATGTAAAATAAAATCAAGGGGTTTTAAGATTGGAAAATAAAAATTTCTTCAGCGAACATTCAGTAATTTTACAGCAAAGTGTTCCAAATGCAACGCTCATATTTTGATGAAACTTGGTACAAATTTAAAATATTTTTTCTATGTATATGGTTGCGCATGGAAGCAAACATTTCATGAAATAAAACCATTGACAGAATTTCCTATCATCAAAACTGAAAAAAAAAGATTTTCTTCATTTTCAAATCGTATCTCAACTTCAACGATAAGTTCACAATGAACTCAAAAAAAATAGACCAAAAAAATGTGCGCCACAGTAATATTGTATAATATATCCTTGTTGCTTTGAAACGAAACCCGCAAAAAGAAGACGTTGTACATCATAGGACGAAAAATGTCCTAATTGAACCGGGAATCTTGTTTGGAACCAATCCAATTCTTGGCCCTCTGATCACAATGGGCTTTATTTATTTACTAAGTATTCGCACTTAGTAAATAAATAAAACTCTCTAAACAGATGAATTATCGAGTGTTATATACAATTCTCCATTTGGCTGTGAAATTTGCCGCACAAAAAATTATTGAAAATGGAGTAAAAATATTATTAATTATTATTATTAATATTAAAAAAATTTTTTTTTTGAAGAAAGTATTTCAGGTATTTAACTATCAAATAACATGTACAATACGCTATATTAGAAATGTGTTGATTGATTTAATAAAAGTTCCAGTCACATTTATTATGCATACCTTCCGCCGATCAGGTATATATTATATTTTCGTATTTTGGTCAGTGAATTCCTCTTTTATCACCGTAATTTTTATTGATATGTACAAATAAATAATCCTAGACCGGTGTTTGGTTGAGGAACTTTTGAACAAAATTCCCGTCACATTTATCCACACCAAAGACCTTTCGGTAATCCGGGATTTGCTTTGGAGGCAGGGTATGAGCGATTTTACACATATGGCACATCGAATAGAACTTTGGGTCATAGATTTTGGGGAGTTGGTCCTCAATTGACCAAGTAAAATACCTAAAACACAAAATAGACGGTATAAAACAACTCACTGTTCATATAAAGTGTGATTATTAGCGACCAAATTGAGGTAGTCGACAAGTTCATTTACATTTTTGAAGTCATCAACAGCAATGTAAACATTCTGAGGTATTCTTTTTGGCATAAAAGAACGGCGAAGAACGACCGGAACAATGTATTTTGTGAAACGAAAGAACTTTTCGGTCGTGTAATCCTTGCAAATCGAGTTTTCAAAAGCGAAGTAAAAGTAATGAGACTCTGAAACAAAAATTATATATTAATTTAGGCATCAAAACTAATATTTTCTGTCTACATTAAGGTAATCTTACCAACAAGTCTGTCCAAACATTGTGCATTACACGAGCGATGAGCGCATCGTCCCACCTGAGTGATGCTAATACTCTTCTCGAGTGCTTTCAGAAGTTCTCCTCGTTTGGATTTTGTAGCGCAATTGGAATGAGCTATCAACGCTAACTTGTTCTTCTTGCTGATGATCTCTCGGATCTGGAAACGTGTAATTTAGAGGGATTGTGATCGGACCCTAACAAGTGTTTTAGGGATGTTGCTGCATCTAAGAGTCATCTAAGAGTTATTACAAAAATACCATGTTCATTTGCTCTCTCCTCACCTCCTCAATACTCCTTGCTGTCCCATTATAAGTCTTTGTCACATCATATTCGTAAGGCTGAGGCATATCACTGTCCTCTTCATATGTCATGGTGTAATTAAAATAATCCAATTTCAGTTTCCCTTTTTGGAAATAGGTGTTGTATGGTGATTCCAGGCTAAAGAAAGCTTTGGGTGCGTTTGATTGGGGCAGATCCCTTGAATTTGTATTTCGGATATGAAAAATGAGGAGAGAGGCGTTACTGAGCATCCGACGGTCAAAAGTGAAGATACAACTGTAGTTACAATTACTGCCGGGATCCCAGAAGTAACTGGAAGAACCAAAGAAAGTCGTCCACATTAATATTAATTTGTGGTCGGGCTGAAAACCGTTAATTAAAGTTGCAAAAATAGCTATATCGGCCGATTACAGAGGAAACTCGGTCTTTGGAGAACAGGTGTAAAAATTGGAGGGAAATCAAAAATTCTTTCTAATGAGTATTCCTAATAAAGGCTTTCCTAATAACTAGAATCGCTTGAAACAAAACTTACTGGAAGATCCGGAACCGGAGTCATTGAGTTTTCCAAAATTTGGGTCGTGTAAAGAAGATAGTAAGTGCTACTCGCAAAGCCGACACCCGTATCGTACCAGTAAATGAACACAATAATCAGAGAAAACAAAAAAAAGCTCACGAGAAGCTTGGGCCAGGTCGTAAAAGTGCCAGAAGGTGTTTTACCTTGGCCTGAGAGTAACTAGAATAAAAGAAAATAAAGGATTTATAGTTAATATCATCTCAAATACGGCAAATTACTCTTACATCTTCGTCCATGTTGAATGTAAACTTCTTGACAGCCAATCATTAAAAATGCCAATAAACAATTGAACGTGCGTGATATCAACTTTATTTACCCGATTTTATTTCCATTCCGATAAGCCTGTAAATCTGTTGAAGTTATTATAAGTAAATAATGGATGACAAAGAGTTGAGATCGCTGAATAAGTTCGATTGCCTTGAAAGTCGGGGAAAAGAGGAGTACAGAGAAGTGATAAGGCGAATCGAGACACGCCTAATATTTGCATTGGGAGAAAATGCTTGTATAAATGGAATGGAGTCTAAGGAGGGGAATTTAAGATTTTCAAAGATCCAAAAGGTCATCGATACGTCAGCAAAGAAGTCATCTCTTCAAGATTCACCATTGTTCCCCGTTACACTTAAAATTGTAAACATAATTGGTTCTGTAATAAATGAGCAAAATCAAATTGGCTCTCAGCATGTAAAAAGAAATTCTAAAGACTCTCTGTGTCTTTTGCCATATCGTGGAATAAAAAGGTCTCTAATCTTGGTCCTATCTAATTGTAAGACCCCAAGCCCAATACAAAGACAAACAATAACTGAAACAAAACTTGGGTGACATTAGCACTGCTCAAACTCACAATTTTACAGATCGTATTCCACGGGACTTGGTGACTTGACCACCCTCACAACAATAGACACAGTATACAATAAAATTACAATTTATTTGATCAATATGAACACAACCGCCTCAACGGGAAAACACAAATCCAAAATGCAATCACAATTACAATCCCAACTGCCGTGATTGGCGGAAATTCATTCCTTTTACATAATATTTAGTACTTTTTCGGTCGTTCCGCGGTAATACGCAAATTTACATGCGAAGTCGTGACATTTGAAATAGTACGGTAATCCCGGATATACATAAATCGATTTCATTTTAGGTAAGACCAGTGCGAAATTAGATAGGTTGAGCAGAGGCGGGTCATTATCGTTTGTTTTGGAAAATTTGAAAAATGGAGCCGAACCCGGATCTAATTAGGACCGGCTGGGATATATAGACTTTTTATTCTTTGGGTCATTTTTTTTGTAGCAAAGTTTTTGGCTCTTAACTCGTTTACAAATCAAAAAAATTACGAAGTCATCAGGGAGATCGGACTTTGGCCTGGTCGGGTCATCTTATTTTGCGTATCCTTTTGAAGGATACGTCAAAAATCCCTGCAGCGGCCGAAAAACGCAAGCTTAAGTTTTGAATAAATGAGTTTTGACCAGGTAATGAGTCACATGCAAAGTTTTAAGCAACAGCCTGCTGAACTTCCTTTCTAATGAGAACATCCCAATAAACCCAATTTTGAAAACGGTTTTTCTTTATCAGGAAACGTCCTTGGTTCCTTTCGCCAACATTTACATGTGTATAATTGCAGGAAAATCCCTATTACTATATAAATTCTCCGTTATAAACATATTGTCATTTGGAATGAGACAATATAAACTTTAGTCTAAATTAAAGGGATGGTTTTGAAAAAAGCGTTTTCTGGAAAGTGAGGCCAATAAGTTTTTGACAACACCAATAAAAAACAAAGGAGCAGACGATTTAAATATGAATTTCAAAGTTTGCCAAAAATGTCATAATTTTATGACTTTTTGTCTTGAGGCAAGTCCAATAAAGATTTCCTTTCTGATTTTTTATTACACAGAATCTTTTTTATTATGGGACGCTTAGAGATTGATAAAATTTAAACAAACTTCAAAAAACAATATAAGCATTACAACAGAGCCGGGGCATTTCACCGGAATCTTCAACATCTTTAGACCGGAACTATATATTCTGCTCACCGTGTAAGTGCCTAAGAAGTCGTCGAAAACTGTAAACAACTCCTCCTCAGACTTGTCTATAATTATACTTATAAAAAATAATTTTGGGCGGTCCGGGCCACCCTTATCAAGGATTAGATCACAAACTTTGGGAACGGAAATGAAATTAAAGATGGCGTTCTCTTTTCGACGTTATGTCAGCAAAAAAACATCGACTACCCTTGGGCAGTTTTTTGTCAAAAATTCTGAAAAAGTTGGGTATAGCTTGAAGTTAGTTAACTTGTCATACATAAAGAGCCATTTTTGCAGCGCTTTCCAGAGACCGCAAACCCAAAAATGAAAATTCTCACCCAATGTTTTATATAGGTGTAATTTGAATGTGTTTATTTCGCTAAGTAATCATGTTACGGGATCATTATGTTGGTTCCGTTTTCCGTAAGCGGAAAAGGAACCGCCAAGATTTGAATCTTGCTTATGCCGGAATAAAAACCAACCAGTCAAAATTTGATACGTATAAAAAACAAGTTGAGTATGTAATTAACAATTGCGAGAAAAAGCAGGCCCAAAATGAGAAAACCAGTGTGTGTCATAAGAAGGCATCGTATTTTCGGAGAAATTTTCGCTCTTTAATTGTGAATCATATACAAAAACATTCGACAAAATTACTTGCTTTGTTAGAGGGCTTTTCAGAGGATGTTAGTAATCAAAAGAAACCATGCTTATTAGTGCTCTAATTATAATACATTTCTCAACATTCCAAAAAAACTTAACTGAGGATCCGCAAACAATGATCCAATAACGTTAACCAAATGGATTTTATAGGCTTAAAGATGTTTATTTGCATTGGAGGCGCAAACCCTTTTCCTAAATCTAAAATCTGAGCTCTTGCGTGAATAAAGTTTATAAGATCATCATTACGAGTATCAGAAAACCAATAGCTCACAGTTTAAAAAAATTACCAAGGTTTAGAGGTCGGTAATGACCGAAAATTTTACCGAAAAATTAAAGAATCCATAAAAATTGAAAATTCACAGATTTTGAAAATTGCGAACTCAGAGACCACATCCCTTTTACGAACCAGATTTTCATTTATTTCCACATTTTCAGTTATAAAATTTCTATTTTCAAAATTTTGCATAAATCCTTCCCATTACGAGCCCTGTGATATTTTCCGTTGTTTTGTTGCAATGGATTACGCAAACTGAGGATTAGGAAGCCCTTGAAAGTGTCGTTCCTTGGGAATCTTCTATTTGAAACCCCTTAAAGGATTGGAAATTATTCAAAAAGTAAAGAAAATAGTAAAAAAATATATACATAGTGGTTTATACGTATTTTACAACTTCTTGAAGACTTTCCTCATTAACAATAAAGGTCGCGAATAGAGGTAATAATAACTCCCTTCGATCCGCGATAATCGGCTTGAACGACAAAAAAATGGCTACAAAAGTTGCTGACTAAACGCCTAAGGGCTAACTTAACTTGATATAAAAGAAAGCATGAGTAAACATAACTCTTGGTCTTTTACTGAATGCTTTCGCATAATAAAAAATGGAATTCTGTTTCTGAAATTAAGGAAGGAAGCAAACGCCTCCTTTTCCGTTTACCATAGCAACATAAGGAAGCCATGAAATTTTAACAAAGCAAGGAAAGAGACTGTCCATCAGACATTCATATACACGTATTTGGGTCCTGTTTAAAGTTAAAGATATGGGTTTTTTTGAATCTAATGATCATAAAGTGCTATGTCTCTTTTTACAGAGTGAACTGAGGTGCAGTTGGTACAGTCTTTTATTCCGTTGGTAAACTTAAAGGGACAGTACAGCTACTTTTGAATCGCGGTTTTTCCGGGGTGGAAACGAAATGTACAAAAAATTTCTTCTTTTACTGTACTAATAACAACGGAAAAAAAATAATTGTGACATTCTACTTGCTTACTAATAGTTATTTTACTGTTTGCAATTTTTCCGCCTTTGTTTTTGCTGCAGGATATCAAAAAAACTTTTTGGACATTTCGTTTCCACGCCGTAAAATGCGCAATTCAAAAGTAGTTGTTATGGCCCTTTAGAGAGCAAGGCTGACAATGTGTGTGTAATAATTTTTGAAAGTTTTGACCCACATCTTTTGTACAATATATATTCTTATTTCCTAATATATACTTAATTTCAAATCAATATTTTATCTTCCAGATTTTCCCTGTTTTGCAGATGTTGAGAGGACGGTAATTGTAGATAAGGTAGGCACTTTACATTGGAGTAATCCGAAGAACTTTCGTCGGAAGGAAGGCAGAATGAAAATCACAGTAAACGCGTCAAAGAGAGGGGTAAAAGTGGGACCCAAGGCTATGGCTAATGTTGTATATTCTAGGATTTGATTCGAAAAAAGATGAGAATTGAACATTAACACTGGGAAAATAGTGAACACCAGTGGAGGTACTGTCTAAAGTAAATTAAATTTATTTTCAAAATGGACTCAGTGAGTATTACCTGTAAAATCAACATATACGAGAGCTGTCGGTTTAGTTTCCGTCGTCTGAGCACCATATTTGTTGCACTTTGGTTGTATAAGAGCCACGTTTTAATACCGTAATAAAAGACTCCAATGAAACTGCCGATCGCTCCAAAATTACTCATTGCATTATGCCAGAAACTCGATGGTTTCGCCTGAAAATTGTTCCAAACATGTTATCACCAACTCACCGACATAATTACGGTAAAAGTTGGTGGTCCAATATCCCCACAAGGAGCATTTATATTCCCAAAAATCATTTTCTCAAATCGCTTTGGGTTCTCTTCAAAAATAATGAGAAAAGTGAACGCATCGATGAAATTGTACGAAAAAATAACTCCAAATGCAAAACATAATGTGCGTTGAGAGACGAATGACTCTTTGATTATACGATATCGATAGAAAAATTGAATTGCGGGAATCGTCGCCTGAGTAAATGAGATCAGAAAGGATAACACTATCGAGATCTCTTGCACATTTTTCGAGGCATTGTATAAGATTGGCGATAAAGTGAAGTAAACAAGATGGTTGTGAATAAATGTGGCTTTCTGAAAGTTCATTTGTTAAGATACAATTCTCTAAGAGTGTGACGCTTCAATCTTGTGATGTAAACTAAAATTAAACCTTGTGTCAGGGCTACAAGTTTTGTAAAAGCCGGGATAATTATCGTGGGGCATTGAGAGCGGAATTGAAAAGACTGCGATACGACAACAGTAATTCGAAAGCAGTGATTATGACAATTTCGCCAAAATTACTCGTTGTCGATATAGGAATTATCGATGAAGAAACGAAGATAGCGGCCATGATCGCTATCGTTATATTGTAATACTCCGAGCCTTGATTTACGTATCTACGTGAGATTCCTTTGGCTCAAGTTTATTTCTGAGCTCAAGAGTTGCAAAGGTTAGAAATGTGCAGAAACAACTCTTCTCACGTGTGGATCAGTTTTACCGACACAAAATTTGTGAAAGATACGGTCGGACCCTTTTTTTATTTGGTGGGCTTTCTTCCTTCATTTTCCATTTTCTCTTTCCTTATAAAATCCCCATCAATTTTCCACGCATTCTTAGGTGGTATATATTTTTGTGTTACTATACACACAAAATTTGAGAGAACTCTGCTCGTCATGATTTGAGAATTATTTCAAATAAACTCGCAAATCCGTATGCTCAAAACTTACAAATCCACCCAAAATCCTCGAAACACTTAATCCAATGTTGCAAATGGAACTCAAAATAATCAATTTCGAATACATTCTGAGTTCAGTTGATTGTCGCAGACTCAGAAATATGACTGCCGAGTTAAAGAGAACTGATAATGCTCCAACAATGTAAATAAACAGAATATTCGGATCCAATAAATCATTGTAACACGGTATACTTACAGTCATTGCAGAGTACACGAATAAAAGAATACAATTGTGATATGTAGATGGAGAGTGTAGTTAATGGTCTTGCAACATGCCTTTTAACGTCTTTCTTAAGTCAGATTTGAATACAATATCACATAAAAGCGACACAAAGGAGATACAAAGAGTATTTTGTATACGAAGATAGGAAGTGAACTCGTTTTCTGATAATTTTTTTCTAATTGTAGCCCATACATAACTGTACGAAGACTATTATAGCCGGTTTGTTGTCTATTTGCTGTTGTTCACGTAGGTAGTAAACCTCAAGTTTGTTATCAACGTAAAGTTTTTTAACAACCGGTCTTTAGAACGTCCTTAAAACAACATCTTTTGAGCATCAAGGATTTCGAATAATGCTTCCTGCTTCCTACATTTTACACATATGATTGTAGACCTGCCTTTTATACTTAGGACGGGTTTTATTATAAGTAAGACTTAATATATATTTTAGATGAGGAAAGGGAACGCAAGATACCAAAGTTTTCTGTGTTTAGTTCTGTTATCTTGGCTGCGATAAAAAGAGATTGCTACTTTTTGGCATTCTTTTATGACATTCAATTTTTGTATTACTTGAACGCTTTTCTGTTTTTACATTGAAATGTACAGAATACATGTATAAAGTAAACTTTCGAACTCCGAATACAATTTATTTGCATCACAAAACTCACAAACTACATCAACTTGTAGTATCTACAAGCTCTTCGCTGGCTGCACAGCTGTACCTGAGCTTTTTGACCATGATGTAGAGGCTAAAGTTCGATTACTCAGCCTCATCATTTGCAAGAATCTCTTTCGAAACGATGGAATTATAATTAGAATTGTGAGCGAATCAAATAACGGGGTTAATGACGGCCCAACGCCGAGAACAACGCTGATATATCCCATTAAAGACGAAGGTAAAATATGCGTTGCAAAGATTATGATGGGAAGGACAGTGAACAGGAACGGAGGGATTATCTGAAAGTTTTAAATTAAAATATCTAATGAATAGCAAAAAGTTGAACAAATCTTGATACCTTCTTTTCTTAGTTCGTACATCATCTTTCTTACCTGTAAGAAAAATACGATCGTCACAACTCGATTGATGTGTTCTTTTTTCCTCGTCATGTTCTGCGAATTGTCTTTGAACGCTCTCCATGTTCGATATGTATAATAAACGACCAAAATGTAACTTATAGCCAATCCTGTATGACCAAATACATTGTGTATTTTGCTGGCGAGGGCTGTCTAAAACAAGGAAAACTATTTTTGAGCTGATCCACGAACCTTATCAAGCACGCTGAAAGTCGGAATCGTCCTTTCGTTGCAACCTTCAGCCCCTCCAAACATTTTTTCCGTAAAGATTGTCGGATTTTTGTGAAAAATGGGTAAAAAAGTAATAGCATTGATGAAACTGTAAAGTACTACAACTGAAAACACAAGGAATAGTCGGAGCCCAGTGACATCCGATGCTTTGAGGACTTTATATCGATAATAAATTTGAATAACGGGGATTCCGACATGAACGTAGACTACAAGATGATTGATGACAATCCCAAAGTGTTGCCATTCTGCAGAGGAGTGGTAAAGGAGAAATGAAGTCGTAAAATAGTAGTTGTAATCACTTGTGGAGATTGGACGCTGAAAAGAAACTTAATTATGAATGGGTAACCCGACTGTTGCCCTGACGATTTTGTAAGTTTGTGAGGCAAATGTGTCCTCTCATTGGCAGCCTCTTGAGTACCCAACGCCGATGCAGACTGCCAATTTTTATAGCTGTACACTTTCAATGCACTGTAGGTTTCACTTAATAGAGCAGTACAGCTGCTTTTGAATAGTACTTTTTACGGCGTAGAAACGAAATGTCCAAAAAGTTTCTTCGTCTACCGTACCAAAAACAACAAACAAATGGTGACATTCTACATGCTTACTAATAATTATTTTACTGTTTGCAACTCTGCCGTCTTTGTTTTTGCTGCAGGGCATAAAAAAACTTTTTGACATTTCGTTTCACACGCCGCAAAACGCGCAATTCAAAAGTAGCTGTTCTAGCGCTGTAAGCGTGCTAGACACAATTTACAAAAAGGGTCTGGGTTTTAGGGTTGCCCGGCTTCAAGATGCGGCGTTTTTTGCCAGCAAATTGGACCGCGCGCCACTGCAATCTACCTTTGGTCAAATGTCTCCGTAAAACATTATGATTTGTATCATAATCATGGCGCGTTCGAGATGTTTCTTGGCATAAAGTTGGCTTACCTGCGCGATAAAAATCCTGATGAGGCTCAACAAAATGTTGCAGCTGGATGTTAAGATAATCAATTTGGCATAAACTTTCATTTCATGGGCCTGCAAGCTGAGATAAGCCACCAGAAGATTCAAAGAAATAGCGATGACCCCGATTATATCATTCGATATCGCATAAAACAAATCCAGAGAGTCAACGCTGCAAGGGAGATTAAAGGTTGGCTGCAACATCGCTGAGTTTTAACACAAGTAATCTGGACTTAACAGTAAGAGAGTCCAAAATCTTTGACTTTGCAAATATAAAATGTACTTCTCGTGCACAAATTGCTGAAATGGCCATCTCTTTAGTGTTGCTTACAATGCTTTTGAATGAGATCAGAGAACAGAGTTTTTATATATCTTGACGCCTACTGCTAAACTCAAACAAGAGTTTCATTATGTCGTACGTACATGTACAAAGTCCGATGATACTTGCAATATCAAAGTTTGGATACATTTTTTGTGATTGTAGTCGGAGATATTAAAATTGTTTTCAAAAAGAGGATATTTTCAATAATTTTAAGAAAATCAACGTATGTTGTAAACGGAAGTACTTACCATGGTTTAAATCAGCACGAGATTTTCACACAAAAAATTTGAATTCCCGAGATGACAATTGGAAACTGAATTATATGACTTTTACTTTTCCTGTTCCACCGGGTATATCAGTTTTTTGTCGTTTTTGAAATGTTTAGAGAATTTATCAGGCAATCATATATGCTTCTTTACATGCTGATTGCAACAATAAAATAAAAGACGTTGGGGATATCCCAATTAGAGCAACTAATCTCTGACAACTCATTATCAACTGTTTATTTAAGTACCCAAAATAATTACACAACCATAATCTCCAACTCTCTCCTTTCCCCCATATCTCCTTTTATCCGTCTCTTCTTTTAGCAGGGCGTGTTAAATCCATCATTGTACAATATAATACAAGCCCGCAAGTATAACAAAAACACATGTCAAACATTGCTTTTATTATCGTGCTTATGCACTGAAGAGATTTTATTGAATTCGAACTCTCTTTTCAAACCAAGATACTTGCCATAGATTAACGTATGTATTTATTTGTATCTACATCGTGAAAGTACCAATAACACAGTACAATTACAAAAAAAACACAAGATTTTACACAACTGTCAAAGTAGTTGGAACAAAACTCCAAAAATAACTATGTACATGTCAGTCTGTAGAAAATAATTCGGAATCATCGCTCCTTGGAATCGCGGGCCTTCGTTTGGCGGGAGTTTGGTGCGTTATTGCGACGAAGCGAGATGTTTTGCTGCGACGATTCCGAATTATGTTCCCGATCAAATAACGCAAAATTAAAATTGTTATTTTGTAACTGCAAGCACCGTAAACAAAGTTTGAGATCTTGCACCTGATTTCGGTCTCCAGATAATGCTTAAAAGTCGTCGTCGAAATGATGGAAGGATAAGAAGAACACTCAACGCGTCAAATAATGGAGTTATTGTGGGTCCAAATCCAATCGCTACTGTTGTATAACTCATCAAATAAGGCGGTAATATTGCAGTGGCAAAGAAAAGATTGGGAATAAGCATGAAACAAAATGGCGGAACGGCCTGTAAAACGCAACAATCATCATATATATGTACAAAGACATTACAATGGGCCACGTCCAGATATTGCGATGAAAGTTTACCTGTAGCAAAAACAAAAAGTTGACGCTTCTGTTGATCCTCGACTTTGGGTGTGTCATCTGCCGGGCATGTTGATTGTAGACGCGCCATGTTTTGACGGCGTAGTAAATCATAAAAAAGAAAATTAGAGACAAGCCGACATGGCCGAGAATGGTATGTATTTTGTTGACCATGGTGTCCTAAAAGGAAAATGACACGGTCATACAAACATACCTTGTAAATTACCGTAAACGTAGGCAAATTCTGAGCGCATCCTTCAATTCCACCAAAGACATCGTCAATATAAATCTCCGGATTCTCTTCGAATAGGAAATAAAATGTAAGGGAATGGACAATGCAGAATACGGACATTGCACAATAAGTTAAAGTTATCTGTGTCCTTGTAACATTTACATCTTTCAGGGTCTTGTAGCGATAAAAAAATTGGACAGCCGGGATTCCGGCATGAAAGAAAACAACAATATAAGTGATACAAATTCCGATTTGTTGAAGAGTTTGTGAGCAATGGAGGAAGAGAGGGTTGACTGTGAAGAAGTAGAAATAGTTGGTAGTGGAGATTGGTCGCTGAAAACGACGTTATATATATAAAGGAATAAGATTCACTTTGTACAATTTCTTCCGTGTTTCAGCAAATCGTAAGCGAAAATATGGCGTATGTCCTAAAGAAAGTCAAATCTAAATTTAAGCCAAATTTTATCAAAATCTGAACATCGATTTTTTCCACTTTAAAGAGACTTGACCTACCTGTCCAATCAGCGTCCTTGTTACTGAAAACACAACATGACATATTGAACTGAATCGTATCAACTTTGCGTAAAGCCTCATTTCATTGACCTGCTTGAACGTCAAGGTTATTACAATTACATTAAAGAACACCGATATGCTTCCAACACTGTAGTTAAAATAGTTATGTAAAAAATGAATAGAATCATCGCTGCAAGGAACGTTGAAAGTTGGGGTGAGCATTAGTAAGTTAAGTAATATTATACTATGGAAGATGTCACGTAACAACCGGATTTCTTGAAATTGCTCTTTCTACACAATTGCACTACAATATAAATTAAATTGTAATTAAAGTCTTAATTTAATATTGTGGCTGTTA
This sequence comes from Bursaphelenchus mucronatus, assembly GCA_025436335.1. Lineage (NCBI taxonomy): Eukaryota > Metazoa > Nematoda > Chromadorea > Rhabditida > Aphelenchoididae > Bursaphelenchus > Bursaphelenchus mucronatus. The sequence goes on from CM046359.1 coordinate 4,327,193, forward strand.
AAAACAGTCTGAAAAACAAGAGCCGTCAATTCCAAAAAATGGCATGTGTAGTTGTTTCATCACGTATGTACTGTGTGGACAATTGAAACGAATATGACACAATACATGGGAATTGAAAAAGAGCTGGGACAAACCATAACACGTCAATCGAACGTAGCTGAAGCTATTTCCCGATCAATCGATGTGGCGTTTCGTCACAAAAAGAATTTTGGAGAGTAATCCTTGGTTGTTTTCTCTTGGCTAGCCGGGATTAATATTAAAATTTTTTTTTGATTTTTTGAGACCAATTGATACCAGTATTGAACGTGCACAGATTTTACAGATATATGTATGTAGAAAGAGTCTCGCTGTTTGTTGTTTATTTTATAACGACAGTGATCGCACTGCAATTTTCAGGAAACCTGGCAGAAGGGTTTCGAAGACATGCGAGAGATTGATCGCCGGTATTTTGCCACAATCATTATGATTGCGTTACAAGGATCTTAAAAGATTAAAAATATCAGATATCGGATAAGGACTGCAATTCACGTCTTAAACATTGCAAAAGTTCGGTTTTTAAGAAGGCTGGTTCTTCCCATGGTTGTTTACTTTTGCACTTCCTCGGATTGTAACCCCTTTGTCTAGAATGAGGCTAAATTTTGATTCTCTATTCTCTTTCATTGTATAGATCAACTATAACGTATTTTTCTGTCAAGACTTTGTCTTTGGCCCCTTTTGAGTCCTTAGCGTAAGATTATCTTTCTACAAAGCTTTGTGTAATGGCTTTGAGACCACTAAAATTATTGCTTCATCTCTATTACATTTGCTTTAAATTTCTTCATAAACAAGAGAATAAGTGGTCCGCCGCTTTGAGCGTCACTTTCGGCCGCTGAAAGCCCTTTTTTTTCTTGGCCATTCCCATTGCCCCAGGCTTTTTTCTTTTCCTTTCAGACTTTTTCGCTTTGAAACCCTTTTCAGAGTTTTTTTTCTTAATTTCTCGTCTGAACTCTTGTTGTAGTCAATTAAAACTCAACCCAAATTAAATTCTGAACCCACAACGTGCGTCTGACTACTCCTTTGATGGGAAATCGACGTGAAATATGGTTGGAAATCGAGATTTTTGTGTTTTTTCGATGTTTTTCGCGGTTTTTTTGGGAATTTTAAGGGCAAAGTTGCGCAATTTGATTTTTGATGTTTTTAAAATGGTTTTTCCTGGTTCAAAAAGTCACAGTGTTAACAACAAAGCACTGGCTGAAGTCTTTTGTCGTATAGAACAAACGAATAATAAGTGATTTCATATAAAAAAATAAATAATTGTGATAAACAATATTTCTACATAACGAAAGGTCTGACCTTTCTTGTTTTCTTTCTCTTATGATTTTTGTAACAAAAATAATAGAAAAAACTTAGTTGTTTGTCGATCTGAAGTGGTTTAATTATTCGATTTTTACTGTTTCTTTATGAGTTCTGTAAATCCTTTGTTTCGATAGTAATGATGGAAGGTGAATATGTAAATTTTAAAAATCATTGGTGCAGTGTAAATCTCTTTTGCCGGGTTCGAAGGCCGGAAAGATTCGAACTTTCTGTGACAAAGAAAGTCTTTGACTTTTGCAGGGAAAAACATTAGTTATTGTTATTAGTTGTTTTAATTAGGCTAATGAGCCAAATTCATAAATGGGGTTATAATTTTGTCGTACACTGTTGGCCATCACTCGTACATATTAGAAATGGAAAGAAAATTTGAGTCCCTCACCTGTAAGACCTCCGGCGTTACATGTTCGCAACATACGAACTTAGTAATTTCTCTTTCGAAAGTACGTAATTTCATTTTCGTGTTGTCACGTTTCCGAAAACCGCGTTCTCCTCCTTCTCAAGATGTGCTTATATTTACCTTTTATTTATCACATCAAATCCTCAGACAACTTATTTCGTAAATCACACGTTTTTGGCCAAGGGAATCCTATGGCCAAATGTTCAAAAAAAATGAAAACGTGGCCGGCTGATGAGCCCACGTGACTGAACATTTGGGTTGTTAATTATCACAAAATGGTTCCTTAACCTTTTTTATTCTAAAGGTAAAAAATCGAACATTTTTAGATCATACGACTCATTAGAACTCAAAAAAATTTGAATTTTACAATTATTTTTTATTTTTCAAAATGCTCATCAAAAATTTGATTGATTTGCATGTGTTTACAGCCCATAAAAAAGATTCAGTGCAAAATTAGATTTTTACAACCAAAAATCGAAGATTATTTGTACTAAATTAGGACTCTTTATGAGGTCATTTGTTAAAAAATGGAGAAAGTTACTAAATTATCGGCGATAAAGAGTCATAAATTAAAAAACGCGTGCACATTTTTTTTTGAAAAAATGGTTGTAAGAGTGAATTTAGATTATTTAAAAGTTTCGAAAAATATGTCATCATAACACATTATTTTGAAAAAAGTTCCAACAAATTTGTTGAGCTTTTTTTAACGACGATTTCATTTTTTTATTTTTTTTTCAAAATTTCCGAATTTTGTGGCGTGCATTCACTACACCTTTCAGCGATAAAATCACCTGTCACCGATGAATACACGGTGACACACCCGTGGAAATGTCGCCCTACAAAAAAAATTTTTTGAAAAAATCGGTGACCGTTTCAATTCAAAACGCGCAGAGATACTTTTGTAATTCTTCAAAGCACAAGTTGGAGATTGCTTCGTTAAATTGTAAACCACATTTATTTCTGCCTTGCAAAGACATCTTGACAATGATCCAAATTGAACATTACAGTAACAATTCCTACAATTCCCACGAAGATTTCTCCCAAAGAAACCCTTTGTCTGATGCAATCGGTCGTTCAAAACCATTATTTTGTTGTAAAAAGTGTTCGCCGCAACTCGACATTATTTAATTTACCTACAAAGCATTTTACAACCACATTTTCTTCAAATTATTGGTAAAAACATCAAAATTTCCCTTGGATAATATATTCACTTGAAAAAAATCAATCTTTTTGACCCATAAAAATCATCGATTTGTAAGTAAAAGGCAGTGATTCCATTTTTTGTAAAGAAAGCTTTCATATGCAGTAAAAGTATGCCGTCAAAACACGAGAAATATTACACTAGACGACTAATCTCCCCTTCGCAAGAAATTCACGTGAAAGTCTGCTTTTCGTTCTTTGGGCCCACCAGGGAGAATGGCCAAGCCCCGTCGCGAAACGGGGAGAAATTTCGAGGTTTTTTGGCTGCACATATTTGCGCCTAAAAAGGGAAAGGGAAAATGACGAAAAATGGCGAAAAATGTAGGGAAAATAAGGAATTATGATAAATCATTGAATTTCAAGAAATTGGAGAGCGATAAAGGTACTGAAAGTTGCAGATTAACGACGCTTCTAGTCCTAATTTGTCCACTTTTCGACTCTCTTTTTCAAATTTCAAATTAATTTAAAAAATGTAAATTCTTGAAAAATTTTACCTAAAATTAGTTGTTTTAAAAGAATCCAGTACCGCAAAGGTTGATTTCGTATTTTAAAACAGAACGTATCCTTTTTACATGTTCCAGTGCTCTCTGCCGTTGCGTACGTTTGTCACGTTTTTTGGAAATTTTAATTTTTTTTGATTTTTATTTTAGATTTATGACTAAAGCCAATGTAACCTTGATTTTTAATTATTTATCATCGCCTTATATTTTAAACGGCACTTTTATTTTGGGTCTACCCTAGTTCTTATCAAAATTTTTCTGTTTCCATATTTTTCCAGAACTTTTCTCCAAATTTTGCAATATTTGATATATTTCTCACAATTTCTGCAGATGCCATTTTTTCCATTTCTAAATATGGCCCGTCCAAAGTACACTCCAAACCGTCTTGTTTTCGAAATCCCTGGCCACGAGCGTTCGCTTTGAGAGAGAATTGGGAAACAAGCAAAAAAAAGAGAGAGAGAAAAAGTGGGAGGGGATTTCCGAAAAAATATAAAAAATTGCGGGGAGAGACGAAAAGACAGCTATAAGAATATTTTTGCTCAGAATTTGTTTGGGAAACGGTTGGGAACCGGCGTCTGGCCAAGAGCTCTTTCCGAACGTTCCGATTGTGAAGAATTGATTGGTCCGCGTTTTCGCTGGCCAGATAATTCATTCGAATATTATTACTATAAACTTGATTATTGTACGTTCTAGTGGTCTGTGACTGAAAACAAGATGTACGATCTAATGGTCAGTAAACTGGTATTGTTTCGCATTTGTGCCATCTCTGGGAATAAGCGCGTGAAACTTAGGAATTTAGTAAAGGGGTGATCATGAAATCGCAGACTGTTTACTATAAGTTTTGTGATCTGATGAAAGTGGGGATGACTAAAATACAAAGCTGTGACTTCAAAGGGGCTTTTAGATGACGTATTTTACTTATTTAGACCAAAAACTTCCCTTTTTTAACGAATCTGTTTTTTGGTTTCCGTGGTACAAAAATCATCTGTCGGTGGTACTATTTTGGTATCATTCTCCCCTTTTCCCTCACTCTTTTACAATGGGGTGATAAAGAAAGTGTTGTGGCACCCTCCTTATCAAACTGCACACTTGTTTTTATAAACTTTTTTATTTTTATTTTTACACTTTCAATGTAAAAACATTATCAATTTTCAGAAAATGGCGGGTATCTCACAAACGGCCTTAGTGTACACCGGAATGGTGGGCATGGTGTACTTGGGGACAGATGGCTTCCAGAAGAACGCCCCTTTCGTATTTACACTACCAGTTGTAGTGCTTGGATTCATCACACTCTCAACTCGAATGCCGCTTATGCGAAAGATCTGCACGTCCGCTTCGTTTTTCTTGTTGGGTGAGTTGAAAAGAAAACAATGAGAAATAGTGGACTTTAGATCTGAGAAAAAACCTTTACGGCTGAACTAAAAATAAATCAAAAATGGCAGTTGTCTGAAGAATCTTATTCTTTGATCGGGAATTTAGACAAACTAAAGAGCAGTTTTGTTGATAGCATACTGTAGGTTGTACTCAAGAGAGGGGAAGGTGGGGATAAGACAAGTGTCTTCCTTTCGCTAAAAAATCATTTCTGAATACGAGGGGAGACTTGACACAAATGAGTCAAGTTTTTGCCTCATTGTCAGCTGAGTCAAGTGTTCTTTTTTAATTTGTCGCTCACTAATAATTATTTTATGGAAAACGGAGTTTTAAACATCTTAAAATTTAGTTTTAAACAGAAAGAAGACCGTTAAGCGAATGAGTCAAGACTTTCCCTCAAAGCCAAAATCGTTACTAAAGATCTCAAAAGTCCTTACAAACATTGGTCCAAATTACCCGTTTATTTTTTAGCTTCTGCCCTCTACGAATGGTCGATGAGTCCCCGTCGCCTAGAAATCAATGCCTCCATCATCACAGCATCTCATATATTTTATCTGCTCTCTTTTATCGGATGTGTAAAGCAATGGTGGAAGTCGCTGGCAGTCCTTACAACTCTATTCTCAATTTGTTTTGCTTACATTGTGTTCGCTGATCTTTTCCGATCGTTGCCTTGGGTTGTGTTGGCGTGCACAATGTCCCATTCAACCATTGGCTTCAGTTTTGTGGCGGCTGGATCCGTCTGGAAAAAGGGCAGCAAAGTGGCGTTCGCTGAGACGGTAAGGAGGGATTCTAAGGGATTTAGCAATTTTTGAGCCGAATTTAAACTTTAGTTTGAAAGTCGAAACAAAAATTTCTGTCAGCTTTGCAAGAGAATTACGTAATTTCCACTTTTCAGGCAGCTTTTACCCGTTTCATTGGCATTTTCTTTGCCTACATTTGTGATGTCGCTTTACTATCCAACCAATTTGCCCGCCACACTCCACAGTTGGTACTCTACTTAAACACGACTTACTACGTGTCGCAATATCTACTATACTTTGCGAACGAGCGAGCATTCTAATGCAAGGATAAAATAATATATTAGTTCTATATTTAAAAGTTCAAAGATATGGGTCTTTTCTATTTCATGTCATCTTTAGCAGCTTGATGTCCTATGAATGGAAGCTGTAAATGTCATATGTATCTCCTAGTAGCACCTATTTTTTGGTTGAAAGTATTTATTCAGTTCTGTACATAATAAACGTACTGAGTATGGTCAATGTGTGGTTGGAGTAACGTTAAATGACGTCGATAAGAAAGAAATTGTAGATAAATTATATATTAGCTGGTTATGTCGCAGTGGAGTCTTTCTTGGATGCAATTTACACGCATATCTTCGTTGCATATCCATTACAATTGACAATAGCCATTGCATTACACGCCAAAGGTCGCACCTACACTATATATACTCATGGATAGTGGTGCTCTCACACCATATTACGGATTAATATTTTTTACATAGATGTACCTCAAAAAAGCCACAACATTATTCACAGATTTTTATTTCCATATAAAAAATCAGTTTTTATAAAAATAGAAAATATGCTATTCCTCGAAATCCCTGATATCCTCTGTTTAATTCTGCTTTTGTTTCTTGACTAATTCATCCAAGAATTCTTGTTTCTTACTCAGCAATGTTGTTTTGATCAAATAATCCTGAACGAAGACAGGCAATGCTTCAATTATATCAAAGGCCAGTTGATGGGCATAATGTCCTTTGGTGTTTTCAGCCAATCCAATCGTTTTTACAGCTGATTTAGCGTAATCTTCTGGAGTTCGAACGAGAAAATTGGGTGTGCTGGATCTACTCAGCTTAGTGGTGATAAATCCTGGAGCCAAATATTGAATATGGATTTTGGGATTTTCGATTCGAATGCAATGGGTAAACTTCTCGAGAGCAGTCTGAAAAATGGAAGAAATTTAAGTTTGGAAGTACCATTTGCAATGCTGCAGTTATACATTTGAAAATCGTACACTCAACGTATTCGATTAAGCTCTTTGTATCAGAACTCAAAAGATCTCCCACCAAATCTTACCTTTGAAAGTCCATAAGCCGTGCAGAACGGATAGTTTAAAGTGCTGGCGATGGATCCATTGTTCACAATGATTCCTCCGCCTCTTTCTTCCATTCGTTTCAAAACAATCGATGAAAGAAACATGGCCGGATACATGTTTACATCAATGATCTGCTTGTTCTCTCCGATTCCACCAATAAGTTCATGGAATCTATCGATGGTTTGAGGGGCTGTGCCGACATTGTTGACTAAAAAACTGTAATTTGAACTGCAAAATGACAAAAAATCCGGAAAACACAAAAAAATGTCATTAAAAATCTGTTCTCACATAACAATCCAACTTTTTTCAGAGGCTCAGTAAAAGTCTGAACATAATCTTTAGGTGTTGTATTGGTAAAATCAAAAGCGACAGTTTCAACTTGAATTCCAGGATATTGAGCAAGCAATTTCTCTTTAGTATCATCAAGTCTGGATTGAGTTCTGGAGATCAAAATCAGATTAAATCCATTCTTGGCCAACTCAAATGCATATGCTTTTCCAATTCCGTCAGTGGCGCCGGTAATTGCTGAAATTACAAATTGCAAAGTTCAAAATACACTAAAATCACGAAAGACGGCATGTCTACTAGGGATGAATTTGTACATCACTCACCAGCCCAATCACTTCTGGCCAATTTTTTGAGATCTTTGGATTCGGCGAAGAAGTAGACGTAAGCGTGAAATCCAATGTGGTAGAGGATCTTGGTCAAGGTGTACAACCCATATAAATACAAGGCATAACCGATTTTCTCAAAGAATCCCATTTTCCTGGAAAATAATATTTAAAAAAATGCGGACAAGAATTTATCATAACAAAAAGCCGTTATGTATGCTGCGACCAACATAGTAATCAAATTAGGATTGCAAAATCAGATTTCGCGTCAACAAGAAATCTGAAAAACAATATGCGATATATATTATATTTTAGGACAAGAGTTATCTCCGTTATGGATATAATTCCTTAAACAAGGTTACGGTAGCCATAAACAACTTTCCCATCCACTAGAATCAAAATCAAGCACTCAACCCACGAATCTCTCTACGCCCCTAATAAAAACCACATGAAGATATCGATAAAAAACAGATATTCGACTTACGACTTGGGAATTCTTTTGAACCCAACGGAATTGGAATACACACAACTATTATATAATATAATAGACCACACAGAAAGATTATATTCCCTCAAGGGACGAATGACGATCCTTCGGGATCAACCGCCTTTTGTACGAGAAAATGTTATTCGCAATTTTTTTAAATTGTCAAGTTTCCATGGAAAAATCAAAAGATCTAAAAATATTATCACTTCTTCGGAATTGAACCAAATGAACCCATAAAACTTTCTTCGAACATTTTCTGATAAGCAAATTATCTTAAGAACATCAAAGCTACATATCACTTAAAATAAGCTATCGTTTTAATCTTGCATAGCAAATGTTTATTCAAAAAAACGATTATTAATCAAGCTATGGCCTCTTTCCAATCTTTCAAAACGGTAATGGTGCATTTACTAAAGCATCTGCCGCAGGCTCTTCTGCCCTTGGATCAGCTGTTGGAGCAGCGTCCTCCGATGCTGATTGCTCTGAAGCCTCGGTGGCAGCGACTGCTGGCTGTTGGTAATCATTAGATTGAACTTCTTCTCCTTGAACACCGTAGTCCTTAGAAGTAGGTTGAGTAGCGTCGCCATAGAATGAAGCATAAGGGTCAGTTTCGGCCGCTCCTTCGGTAGCATCATAGTATAAGGATTCCACCGGCTCTGCACTAAAAGTTTCTGCCTTTGGATATTTATTCTCCTGATTGATCAAGGAATCGGTTGCAGAGTTTGCTGAAAAGTCTTTGTTTAGATTTTCTGAGGGTTCGGTCGCTGCGGGATAATCGTTGCCTAGGTTTTCTGAAGCTTCAGCCGGTTCGGCATAATCACTCCCCAAATTGGATAAAGCCTCCGTCGCCGCATAGTCCTCGTTTAGACTTTCGGAAGCCGGTGCAGCGTAGTCGTTGCTTAGATCGGTTGAAGCTTCGGTGACGGCGTCAACAAAAGATTTGTCTGGTTCAGAATCAGTTATACCAACAGATGATTCAGTTGCGACGTCAGACAAAACACCTTGTTCTGCTTCGTCAGCAATGCTGGGTGTTGCGGCACTTTCAATATTGTTGGCTAACAGGTCTTCATTGTCTGCGTCTTTGCTAATAGTCTTGGTCGGAGCTGCGGCTTCAAGCCCATGCGAGGATTCTGCACCTTCCAGATTAGAAATTTCCGTGGTATCCCCGGTCCCATCATAATTCTCAATCCCTGGGGCTACCGAAGTTCCAACGGCCTCCAGATTGCCATCTTCGTCGTTTTCAAGGTCTTCAAAGGCAACGTTGCTAGCATCTGCAATTCCATCGTCCGCGATAGCGGCAGCAGTACTTTCAGGTGACAACTCTGTCCACAAACCATCAGTTTGTGGGGCCGTTTCGGTTGGCGAAAGCTCTAATGATGCGGTTTGTGGTCCCTCTTCAACAACGCTAGCTGATGGTTGTTCCGTTTGCAGAACTCCAAGATCTTCTACAGGAGGCTGCTCCGTCGCCACACCATTGGCTTTGTTGTCGGTATCCTGCACTCCTCCGGTTCTCTCGCTTTGTTCTCCCGCTAAATTACTGCTTTTTGGCGGTAGTTCCGTTGCAATGGCGGACCCATCTACTTCTCCTGTCTCATAATCCTCGGTTTGTGGCCCTTGCTCAAAAATGGATTGTGGTGACTGAGTTGCGAGAACTCCTAGATCAGCAATTGGGGCCTCGCTAAGATGGGAATCTACCGCTAGGTCACTTGCTGGAGGTTGTTCGGTGGCAGCGTCAACGGAATGATCTCCATTCTTAATTGCCCAATAATCAGGAGTTACAATCCCAGAAATGCCTTCCAACCCAGTGTCAGCGGCTTTAGTTTGTGGGTTCGAAGCAACCACTGGTTCACTTATTCCCTGAGGATTTTCTTCGACCAATTCCGGGGGTCCCGCCAAGTCCACTTCTGGTTCCCGTTTGAAACGAAGACCTACAAAACACATTCATTATTTTATAACAACGTACTGAAGCCTTCAGCTTGTAAGATAATCATGGCAAGTAAGCCAGTTAGAAGGTAATTCATCGTCATGATAATAAAATTGATCTCTGATATGATCAGCTAAATTGAACCGGTGTAACTAACTATATATACAGGTTAGAGCTTGTTATTGTCCAGCTAGAGGGTAATCCCGACTCGAAAGGGCGGTTTGTATCCATCATAATGAAAAACAAGCAAGGTTACCCTTGCGTAATATACTATTGTAGTAGAATTAATGATAAATAAGTCTTCCGAGCAAGAGCAGTCGGAATGTTTTACCGCAAATCGTAAAATTGCAAATTTTGATCATTTATACATATGTATGTAATATAACACATAATATTATACATGTGTGTACTCTGGTATGTGATAAAAGTTAAGTTTGATTTTTGTAAACGCTCAGAATCTTTGAACAATTTAAATTTCCGTGTTAGAAAGATTTATTTAAGAAATTTATAGGATTAAACTTTGTCATTCTGTTTCCGCCTTCTTAATTTACTTATGGATCAATAGAAAACTTTAATTAACAGTAATAGCAAAAGGTCATAGCAATCTTCCAATAACTATTCAAGCTTTCCATTCTTGCCAAAATTATTATTCTCATGTAATTCTTTCAACCGGATGAATTCCAAGTTTTCTTTTCTCTTTTCTTTCAGCGATTTCTCCATCAAAATATCTTGTAGCCACATGGGCAATGAAGTAATGATATCGAATTGTAACTGTTGAGCGTAATGCCCTCGGGTATCGTTAACCCAACCAAGAGTTTTTATGGCGTATTTTACATAATCTTCGGCCGTCAAATCGAAGAAAGTTGGCTTCATTTTCTTGCTGAATTTGGTTACAATCCAACCGGGAGTTAAATGTTGGATGTAAACCTCTGGGTACTCTACTCGCAGAATGTGAGAAAATCGTTCGAGTGCCGTCTAAAATGGATACAGTGGTTGGTAAGATGACGATAATTGCGAAAGACGACTCACTTTTGTGGCGCCATAAGCCGAGACATAAACAAAGTTGACAGAGCCAGCAATTGATCCAACATTTACGATGGTACCACCTCCCCGTTCTTTCATATATTTGAGAACAATGGAACATAGGAAGAAAACTGGGATCAGATTTAAATCAACAACTTCTTTTTGCTCCGCCAATCCACCTCGGACTTCATGAAGTCGATCGGGGATTTGATAGACACCACCAACGTTGTTTACTGTAGAAATAAACCTGTCAGCATCGTTAACTTACCCAACAATCCAACTTTCTTCATTGGCTTCCTCAATATTTTCTCATAACTCTCCGGGGAAGTATCCGTAAAATTAAAAGCAATGGTCTCAATTGTAATGTCAGGATATAATTTTAAGATCTCTTCTCTAACACCGTCAAGTTTTGATTGTGTCCTTGAAATCAAAACAAGATTCATTCCTTGTTTCGCTAATTGGATTGCATATTGTTTCCCAATTCCATCGGTGGCTCCGGTGACCGCTGAAATAAAGATATAGTCGTATAACAGCTCAAAAAAATTAGAAAGCTTTACAAAATTTCTTACCAGCCCAATCAGTTTTTGCCAGCTTTTTTAGATCCTTCATGGGTGCATAAAAATACACATAGGTATGGAAAACTGTATGACAAACAAACTTGAAGATGTAATAACCAAAGAGCAGATAAGCCGCATAAGACAGCATTGTTGTTGTCTCCAAAAACTGAACTCTCCATTTCTTATATACTTTGAGGATAACTAGATTAAAATGCATTGTAAAAAAACATACGGTGTAAATCCTGTTTTTAATTGGTAATGACAATAAGGGCAACTCACAGATTGCCCAAATTACTGGACCTCTTTTTTACAGTAATTGTTGTAAAACTTCATGTCAAATAAAGCATTAAACATTAATTTAGGAGAAGTTTAGTGGTGTAATTGATCTTCGTGAACCAACGGAATTGTAAAATGAAACATTTGAACTCTTGGTTGGTATATGGAGTATTCAGAGAATTGTGAAGGAAACTTTTCATTAATAATTTTGCGATCGGTGGTCCAATCCGAATTTTTTTTGTATTCTACATGAATTCTGCTGAGTTTCTATGAAAAAGGATCCAGAAGACGTAACATGACATTTCTTTCTAATTTTTTCGATTTGGCGCAGACACTTTTTGCAACCTCGGCGGACGGTTTTTCTTCGACCTTGGAATGCAAAAAATGGATTAGACCACCGAGCGCAAAGTTATTAATGAAAAGTTTCCTTTTCCTTCACAATGCTCTGAACACCCTGTAGTTTAATCGGGTAAGACGGTTTAATCGAAAAGGGAAGAATGTTGCATTCAAAGCACTAAAAACTATTTGACAATTCCTGCAAAAATAGAAAAGCAATGTCCAATCTCACATTGAAAGTATAATATTTATTGAGATCTCGGATTTCTTTATTGAGCTTTTGGGGCTCTCGGATAGATAAATATGTAGATGTTCATTGAACTTCTGCGTCTTATTCAACCCGTTTTTTATGCTTTGAAGGAACAATTTTCGACTGATTCTAAATAGAATTATAAAAAATTATGCATTTACAAAAAGTTTAAAAAAATGATGATAAATAAAGTTTATTTAAAACTTTACATATTGTAATATTCTTATTAACGTATTTACAATGGACATTTCACATCTAAAGCTGTTTTCTCAGGCTCCTCGCTTAGAGGAAGAAGATCCTTTCCTTTTTTGCACAAGAATGAGAAGAATAAGAATCCACAGAACAGAATTGTCGAAGAAGTCATCATAAGATGAAGAGGTGGGCCAGTTAGGAGGAAGCCAAACATGGCGGCAGCTTCTAGGATGTACACAAAATGGGCCAGCACCTGGAATTTGAATGTAGGAGAAATTGGGCAGTTTTCAAACAAAAGGGAAGACTTGACCCAACCGTGTCAACTCTTTCTCTTAATTTTTGTCCGCATTGGCCTCCGTTAGACCTTGCGAAAAACGTTTTATGCGTTGAAAACATTACCTGTCGATGTAAGAATGACGCCAGATAGGCACCAAATGGCGCCAATCCCATTCCAACCGGAATACTGACTTTGATGTAATCAACAACAATTTGACTAACATCCCCCATGATCACATACCGCCAATACATGCAGAATTGCGAAGATAACGCTTAAATAGACGTCACATTATAAAAAACATCAAAATGTACGTCGAATTCAAACTTGATCTTACCCATTGCCACAACTGTAGTTGGAGTCGCATTCTTCTCGGAAACACTGAACAACAAAGTGATCACCGAGAAAATACAAATGTCAACTCCACTCCCGGCAAACGCCGTAAATACTCCACCAACAAATCCTGTGGCCAACAAAACCATCGCTTTCCAAAAACAGAAATTCTGAATTTGAGGATAAGTTGGTCGTTTCTTCTCTCGATTTAGAATCCACAACGACAGCGCGAAAGAGGACCATATTGAGACGAATAACATCTTCTTTTCGGGAGCTGTGAAGTTTGGATCAACCTAAACCAAGTCGTGATAATGATGGCCCATATGTGCAAGATCTTTGCAAGTGTCCACTCACATAGTAAAGACCGAATAACTGTCCCGGAATTGATCCCAAAACTCCAAGTCCGATCGCTCTCCATTCAACGTTCAGCCGCATGAAGATTATTGCAAATAATGCCGAACTCATTCCTAAAATATTACAGTAATTTATCTGATGCTACTCGCGCTCAAAAGTCCAGACAGTCCGCACCGTGCAGTTTTTTTGGTGCATCGCTGCAAAAATCGCGAAAAAAGTGCTTTGCACGGTGCATTTTGACAAAAAAAAACAATATTTTGCACTGTGCACTTTGTTTTTCGCACTGATGTCGCGCGCGACGTCCGTTTTTCGGAGCTTTTCTTCGGTGCGACAAATTTTTTGCACGCGACAAATTGTCAGGACTTTTGAGCGCAAGTCGTACTACTCGGCGCAAAAAGTCCTGAGGATTTGCACTGTGCGGTTTTTGAGGACTTGCACTGTGCGGTTCGAAAATCGCGAAAAAACGGCTTCGCACAGTGCATTTTGACAGAAAAACAACATTTTGCACGGTGCATTTTGTTTTTTTTGCCTTTCATCGCGCGCGATTTCCAATTTTCCCAGCGACAAATCATTTTTTTCGGCGTGCGACAAAATTTGAGGGCGCGATAAATTCTCAGGATCAGGACCTTTTGCGCCTTGAAAACTACTCGCGCCGTGAAGTCCCGACAATTTTGCACGGTGCATTTTTGTTTATTTTTCGCGGCGATTCCCCGTTGCACTTTCGACATGCACTTTTCCGCGACCGCACTCCGTTTTTTGCGCGCGTCATCAGCGATAAAATTGTCGGGACTTTATGGACCGAGTAATAATGGGTTCCTCAGTCCTCAGTGCCACATCGAAAATTTATAATTTTTTGGAGTTCTGAAGTGCTTACCAAAGCCTTGAATTGTAATCGAAAAGTCCCTTCCATCTTTTGGAGTCATGTGAAGAACAAATGTCATGACTGGAAAAGCGATCGCTCCACCTCCTTCGGATGTCATCCCTGAAACATAATATGATTATTTAAATTTTCTAAAAATGTAATTATTTCCCTTACCTGCAACAAGTGCCCCAAACACCATGGTCAACGGCATTTGCCAATGTGTTGCGTATAACGAAAAGTAATCATAGTTAATTGCAGTGCTGAGCCATAAAAACATAGCTGTCGTCACGGGAATGCCAAACGCGAAGACTTTTCGATGCCTCTCAATAAATTGTTCCTCCGGTGTGAGGTTTTCAAGCAAACTTTGGTTATCATTATCATCCTCTTCAACATGGTAAAAATATTTGCGAAACCATTCTTTCGGTGAGCGTTGTCGCCTTGGCAATGACTGCATATCTAAATGAAGATAACCTCACTTTGACAACCGGCATAGATTATAGATAGCAATTTAATTTTAAAATTATTTTGTCTATCAAAAAAAATATTTTTTTTATATTTTTTTGATATCATAAAGGATCATAATATCTCATAGAAAAGGCGGTGCTTGCCTTTAATGGAGAACTTAATTCTCCTCAGAGCACTTATGTACGTACAAACAAAACAAATGCTGTTTAAAAACTAATATGGGCGGAAGTTTCTGTTTCTGGGCCGGTCATAAAATTTTTTTTACACTCTGACATTACTGATAAGTTCATAGGCTTGGCTTGATAGCGTTCGCAACCAACAAAAAAAGATACCAACTCTTAACAGATCTTTATCACTGAGTTCGAAGATAAACAAAAAACCACATTTTTGTAAAATTACTATCCCTGTAACGTCCAAAGTTTGGATATTCCAAGAATAGCTGAACCCCCACAAAAAGACAGTATATCAAATCATCAAGAGCGAAGCGCAATTACGTCGGCTTTCCTAAAACAACAAACAAGACGGGACCCCGTGAATTCCTCGGCAAATTTTAAACCCAAAATTTGTTGTAATCAAAATTGTCAATGGGCATACGGTAAAGATTAATTGGCTGATGAGAGAGCCGAGGTCAATGTAGTCTTTGAAAGACTTTCGACTAAATTTTTATTGATAATACAGGTTTAAAAAGACAAAATATTGCCGTGCATTTTATGGCATAATTTTGTAATAATCGACCAACAACTGACAACTATTTTTCTCAATCCAAAAAAGATTGCAACATTTTATTTTTTACACAAAAATGACCCGCTTTGTCCATCAATCAAACCCCCACCACTTACCTGTTAGTACAGTCCACCCACAAATTACTTGATCAATGATTCGACCTCACATTATAATGTAACATTCGTACAAACAAGGCGGGACTTCGTTATCATTACTCCCATGAACCGTGCGCTGAACGCACCGTCACATTAGCCGGTTGTCTTTATTCTGGGAAACAATGGACAAAAGACCCGGAGGGTAAAAAGAAACTTGAAGTGCGCAAAAAAGATTCCGATCAAAGCGTCGAGTTATCAGAAAAAAGAAAAGGGATCACCTATCAACACAAGATGAGAGATTAGGAATTGATAACTCAGATATTCTTCCTATAAACGATATTTTACAACAGCGAAATTTTGGAAATACGACAATGATTATAATATAAAGCGTCAAGGAATGCCTACATGTAAATGCAAAAGCGGCAATCAAATGTTGCTGAACTTTACATGCCCGATAAATCATAAATTCTTTACTACAATTACTCGGGACTTATAATAAAAAAATTATAAGCTGTTGGACTAAATATCTCCTTCGGTTTGGACAAAACAGGAGCTAAGAACTTGTTAAATGGATAACTTCACTCTTAATTTGCCACAAATCTATGTGATCTTTCTTTTATGATGACGAATGTGTTGATCCCTATTACATGTGGTCTTAATCGCCAAGCCTCACTTTATCTCGTACTGTAGATCTATTTATGATATCTCATTGACCACTTCCCCTCTCCCGACCTCTCTTGTTTATCCACAACTTCTGACCGTTCCCTCTAATCGCATAATCGGTCCCTCTGATCGGATTTACTATCAAACAAAGCCCCTGTGTCAATATCACTCTAAACAAGTTGAGATTATTCGGTTTATTTATACTACTCGTTCATCAAAAAGAGAAATATTATACGTGTGGTTGCCACACATTGTGCATCTACATTTAAAATATAAGATCTTAAGTCCCGCAATGGTTGGTTATCTTTGAATAAATTACTTTCGAAGGGCTTTGGCGGCCACCGTAAGGACCGCAGCGGTGGCGGCGGCCATGCTAACCATTCCAGTTGGAGTAGCGAAGAAAGTTGAGGGCTTGGGGTCGGCCGTAACAATGTGATCGCGGCCGAAATGCGGGGCTTCGGACTGAAAATAGATGAAATTAACAAAACTAAGGTAACCTTTAACGAAATTGTTGTTCTGAAATGCAAATTGTAAATCCAAGAAACGTCCAGTAGTCAAAAGAAACTCTGGAACGTCCTTAGACAACCTGAGAAAAGCTTTATATTGGACTGGACATTCTTGAACTTACAATTTATAAATTTATATTTGAAGAAATAGGACGTTAGTAGCGAGCAAATCGATGTATTTTACAAATTTTTAGGTATGGAACGTAGCCAATTGATCTAGGAGCCAAAAGTCATAAAAAATAACTCTAACCTACATTTTTGAGACATTACAAAAACTGAGGAACACGTAAATAATTTGGGAAATAAGTGGTACGAACCGTAGCAATGCCTTCGGGATTGTCTCCGGTTGCCACACGCTGCTGCGTGGTGAGTTGTTGGTCTTGCCAGGCCTTGTTCTTGTGATCCTTGGCATCGTGAGCTCGGGCTTGCTAAAAATCATGTTGTATTCGATAGAAAACAAAAAAATTTCATTTCCAGTGAAACAAAACGGTATTATGATGATGACTTACTCCAAGCTCGTCCAATTCCGAAGGCGAATCTTTGTTCAAAAAGACCATTATTTTTCGGAGGGTTCAATGTAATCTAAAATAAAAATCGTAAGTTTATGCAAAAAAATAATGAAAAAATTAAAATTACGATCAATCGGACGGTTCTCACCGCATAGCATGCAAAAAATTCATTGCAAATTTCTATCTTATTTGTATACTAGCACGGATGACCTAAGGTTCCCTAAACTGATAAGCAAATAGATATCACCCGTCCTAAACGAGATAAAACATCGTTCTCCAAGCCATACTGACAATAACAAAATGAATCTCAAAGTTTCTCTTTTATATACCTCTCCAAAAAGCCCACTGCTCAAAACAAAATCCCGAAGAAGTGCTCCGTTAGTTCCCACAAATAAGACGCCGAACTCCAAATTACGAAATGTGGCCAACGAAAACGCCTCTTCTGAATCCGCAACCCGTCTCTGAACTCTCTTGTTTTCTCGAATTCTCTCGTTGTTTATCGCTTTTGTGATCTCTGAACATCCGAACGAAAAACAACAAAACATGTAAACAGGGGAGAGAGGGGAGGTTGGGCTTTATTCGAAATAAACAACATGGGGAACAAAATTGGCCAGGGGGATGGCAAAACATCAAAATGGGGCGGGGAGTAAGAGTTGGAAAAGTAGTATTAGCTTCATCCGGTAATTGGGACATAAAATTATCTACCATAATAAATGATAACCGTCGGGCATTCTCTAATCCCGAAATTTTCTTTGGAAATCTCATGGTTGTTTGTGTTAGGCGAAATTCTCAGATGAAGGAAAATTTTAAAAATCTAAACTAGTGTTAATGTTCACAACATGTCTTGAAACGTAATGCAACCTCACACCAACGGTCCATTTATCACCATAATAAAAACACCGTCGAAAATGTCTACTACAATGTCAAATAAAGAAGCCGCAAGAACTCCGAAGAGGCCCTCTTTCCGGCCAACGTAGTCAACGCAACCGTTTTTTGTGTATTTTATACTGGATTCTTCAGTTGTTTATCAAAATGTTACGAAATGGCCTACCACAAACATCTTTATTTAATCCCACAACGAAAACACAAATCGCCAAATTCGGATAAAACGGAATGCCAAACTATAAAAAGTTATTTGCTAAATTTTTTAAAATAGTTGTGTAAATCACGTATACATTAGAAAGTACGCGAGAAAAGGAAGTAAAATCAAGGAAAGAATATTGTCTTCGCCTTCGCATCGATCATTTTTGGTCAGAGGAATATATTTTGAGAGAGAAAACAATGCTGCGAGCAAGGAATATTCTAACTTCGGGAGCTCGCTTTGGCCGAAGATTTGCTTCAACTGGACAGAAAGGGGTGCTGAGCTCTGAGGTATGTGCCTCTTTTATTTTAGTGTAGATAACTTTTTTTACCGTTTTTCTAACAGTGATGTTAAGTGCAATATATTTTTGAAAAAAGTCATAACATAGTGGAATTTGCGTATTTTTGACGATTAAATTTGAGGCATTGTTTGTTTCTTCTCTCTGCAAAGCGTTACAGCTATTCCTTAAAATGTTTTTATGCAATGTTCAATCACAATATAATATTTAGGAACAGAATGTTCCGCGGCACAGGACCAAATTTGAATATGAAGCCACAAAAAAAGAGAGCCGTGCTACTTCGGACGCCGAGAGTGGTGGTCGTGAACGTCCAACTCCTTTTCAACGGAGAATGTTAGTAGTTACTGGTCTGTATCAAAAAGCCTCAGACGTCCCGGAATATGTCTCGTACGTTGTGATTTAGTGTTTGTTCTGCTTTTAGACGCCAGATATGAGGTTATAAAACTTGTATAATTTCAGGAGTCAAACAATGAATCGTCTTCACGACCGTAACCGGGTTGTCTTCATCGTAGGGGCTGTGGCCTTTGTATTTCTTATTGGTTTATCAGCTGAACAATGGATTAGTCGAAAGATCGAGAAGGAAAAGGCTGCAGGAAAGTCGGTATCTGGCATGATACATTAGAATACGATGTATTTTTATTATTTTTATTAGGTATCTTGTAAAAATAAATATTGAATTAGCCTTCTTTATGTATTATTTGGTGGAATCGCTCAATACGATTGTAATCCCTAATATTATTACATTTTCTGTTTTTTTAACGAGTTTAGGTCATGGCATTCCGTTTGTTGACCTTGAAGTTTCTGGGAATTCGAACGGCCAAAATGGCCGAGCTCAGCCCTGAAGAAGAATACAAACGGCAAAAGATTCAAGATCGGTCCAATAGGTACAGTGGTGTAAGTGGTTTTGCTCCTTCTATGTTTCTTGAATTTTTAGGTATAATGGATAATATAAAGATTGCAGGTTCCGTCCATCCCTGCGGATATTGGATTTGGTGCCTCTAAATCAACTGGAGGTGAGGCTCAGAAGGGTGGAATCGTCGCTCATGTTGCTGGGAATCCCTTCGTCATTGTTGGAATGGGACTGACTTGCGTCGCTTTATTGGGAATGATGAGAAGATCCTTTTTGGGAGATAGATTAGGCGCGCAGAAGTACATGCAGTAAGTGTCAACGCAATCTCTCATCCGTCTTATGAGTAATTGGTAACCAAATTAACTTTTAGATATCGTATTATGGCCCAATTCTTCACCGTCACTGCTTTAGTTGCTGGAGTCGCTGTCTTCGGTATGACCTATGAGCCCACCAACAAGAAAATCTAGTCTTTCACTTACGCATAAAGGAAATTAGCAGGGTGTTCGTCTACCTACTAGTTCTCATTGCCCCCATTTACATTTCCGGTTTCCTTTTTATGAGTCGATGAAATAAAACGCATGACCAATGACGGGTAACTTCGTTTATTTTACGAATTGGATATGCCAAAAATAACAAAAATATTATGGATAATTAATAGTGATTGAGATTACAGTAACACGGTGAGATCGTTGTTTGGAGATCGGATGGTCTAGTGTAATATAAAGTGATCAAATTGCTGATTCGCCTCTGAAATTCATGGAATTAACAACGAATGCGATGGATAGACTGGTAGTGGTTGCGGCAACGTTCAATTTCTATTGCAATTCAAAATCCCCGTCTCTTTCGCAAAACTTGGCATTCCGTAGCAGCCTCGTGATTTTGAAATCCCCGCTGAATTGTAGGGCCATTGGCATTTTGCTCCCTCACTTTCTCTCCCATTTTCGCGCTTTTTCTAGAATGCATGCATGTTAGGGGCGGACGGAGCGAGGACAGCAAAAAATATTGTCGTACTGTGTGCACCTTGTTTTACTTCTTTCCTATTTTTCCGTAAAGTTTTCTGGTCTCTGGCATGTATATGACATTGGGTATGAAAGTTTAATTCGCGAAATTGATGACATTTAGGAGGGTTCTCTCTTGGACGTGTTATTTTCAGTTATTTATGTTGAAATTGCCGACGAGAGGAGAAGTTGTTTTAATTCGACTAAAGTGCTAATCGATGTCTTTTTGGTATATTCTTCGTGTTTCTTTGCACACATTATTGCGTGAAATGGGATTTGGTTAGATTAGATTTAATACAATGTTTTATTTTTGTTGTTTTAGATTTGTACCTTTAAAACTCAAATTACGCTCAAAATGTCGTCTCCTCAAGTTAAGCATCCCATTATCTTGTGGGCCCAGCGAGAAGACACCATCCTTTTGACAGTCGAAGTTATGGACATGAATGTGGAAGTCTTGAATTACGAAGATTCTACCAAAACCTTCACCATCAAAGGAAGCACCAAGACTGGCGACAAATACGAAGCTGTTTTAAAGCTGTATGAGGAGTTGGAATGGTCTGACCGAAACAGAATCAAGACTGACCGACATGTCGAGCTTATTATTAACAAAAAGAAACCAAGCTGGTGGCCAAGGTTGTTGGAGAGCAAGGATAAGGTGCAGTGGATCAAGGTAAAAGTTTTTGTCTTTCTTTGTTTGATTTTAGGTCTTATTGCGATTTTTTGCGGAGTATCTTGGGTATCCGTGAGAGTCGTGCAAAATTTACTGATCTCGTTCATTTTCAGGTTGATTTCAACAAATGGATTGACGAAGACGATGAGGAAGAAGCTGCTGGTGCCGGATTCGACTCCTCCGCCTTCCAGAACTTTGATTTCTCCAAATTCGGAGGTGCTGGAGGCGAAGACGAAGATGTGGATGCCAGTGAATTAGCCGCCGAATTGGATGAACATGGTGTATCCGACGATGAGGCCGAGGAAGAGCTCTTAAAAGACCAGAACTCAGCGGAAGACGTGAAAACGACTGAGTCCAAGGCCTGAATACCGGTAGTAGCGTGCTGATTACGTCCTGGGTACCTCCATTCCACTGATCGCTTCCCCTTAAACCAACTGGAACGTCCTTGGTCTCTCCTAATCTCCCACCCTGTTTCTTTTGGCTTTTACTCTTGTATTCTTTGTTTAAATTGTGAATTATCCAGTGATAATTGATAAATTATTTTAATTGTTTTTGTCAGGTTTGAGGTATTTGTCATGTACAAAGTGGTGGCATTACTCGAGGTTAACAGTTATTAAAAAATCATTGCGTGCTCAAAGCCGCAGAATATTTAAGACGCCAATCTACGGTACCAACGAAGGTTCTCGAGTTTGACCAGATTAGACCCTAAGGAAATTAAGAATGCTGTTTGATTTGCATAATGTTAGCAGTAAAGTTAACAATTCGGCGTAACTAACATGAAAACGTTTTACACAATTATTATCTATCATAATTAACCTTGGACAACCTTGTGGTACGACTTACTCTACTTGCTCAGCAATTGGCGGACTGGTAAACCCTCCATTAAGTTTATATGCGTCGACAGTATTGTTGTTGCTGATTTTTCGCTCACCATCAATGGATTTAGCCGACCTTATGCTTGTCTGTCGGCTCATGAGCGTATCTTGACGACTCATAATGGTTTCTTGACGTCGAATCTTGTGTAACACTTGTCGTAAACGATCTAGAATCGCGTCTACAGCAAGTTCTCGTCGATATCTTTCTAGATATGCACCTTCATCTTGGTCGATCGCCGTGAAATCTGCTTCTTCGCCTTCTGGGAGGTCGACGGCTAATGCTTCGGCCAGGACTTTGGCCAATTCCCAGAACTGAAAGCAATTGGATTACGAGTGAATAAAGAACCTACTTCATATGCATGCTGCCTTTTGCTGTAGCTTTTATCGTTTTCATCTACTGCTTCATCCAAAATTTCGTCATCGATATCGTCGTTGGTTGCTCTGGTGTCTTTCCTGACCACTGCATCATCCGGGACGAGGATTTCTGCGGATTCCGCGCGTTTTGTGCAACCAGAGCGACCAGATTCCGGTTGAGCTGATTCTTCATGTTGTTCACGGAGAAGTGGCTCGCTTAGTCCTCGTTTTAGAAGTGGATAATCTCCATCGGACTCTTGTGACTGGTTGGACGCCTGACGAAGGACTTCATGAAGTTCTTTCCATTCCCCATTGTCTTCATCTTCAATTACGGAAGGATCCCGTTCCTGGTTTTGTTGGTCGTCTACATGATCATTATTACTGTTTTTACTTTGATCATCTACTTTCTCGACGTTGTCGACCTTCTGTGGATGCTCTTCGTCGTCATTTTGGACTAGACTGTTTTCGGTATTAAAAAAGCTGCGATTGCTATGTAAAATTTTATGTTCCTCAGCTAACGCTTTTGCATGTTCCATTTTTGGAGAGTGTTCCCGACTGATTCTTCTCTCTGGTTCCTTTGGGAAGATCTCTTCGTCCTCGGCGTCTTTCAGAGTTCCCTCCGGAGTCATTTGCGAGTCTTCGTCTCCTTTGGATTCATCTCCAACCTGCCGTGTCGATCGACGCTTAGGTGATAAAGGGCACCCATCCAAATTCTCGCACTCTTTTCCACTTGGAGGTGGAGAGATCGTCTTGTTTTCCACATTATCATAGGTGTTGTCGAAGTTCTCTAGATCTTCATGGACATTTTTGATTTCCCTGATTGTCGCTTCTTCTGTGTCATCCTTCTCAAAGAATTCATGGGAACTTTGTCGGCTTTGGATGTCATCGTTTAGCTCTTGGATTCCAAGAGTTTCTTCAGATGGACAAATTTTTATCCAATTGTCCTTTGTCGTTGGATCGTCCAAGTTTCCGCTAGTTGTGTTCTCAACGCCAAGACCAGCGACTTGAACCTTATCAATTATCTCTTCTGGATCTTCAGGAATCTTTTCGTCGTCCTGACCATTTATATCTTGGTCTAACATTTCATATCTGATCGTATACGGCTCTTCTTGCAGGTCGGTATCAATATTGCTTTGAGTTTCCTCCTCAACTTGGTTATTATTCCTCTCTCCGTCAATTGAATGACTAAATAACGTATTAGCAGCAGTTTTTAATGCATTGTGTTTCTCCATAAACTCGTCCACGGTAATTTCCGGTCTTGGGTTATTGTGATTTTCACTGTCATCATGACTCTTATCATCCATTTTCTCATTGAATTCCTCCATTGCTTTCGCCGAAGCTCCAGTAATGACCCCACCAATAACTGCACTCGTTAATCTACCGGTTACATTGCTTGTTATATTGTTGATTAATGTTGCTGCATAAATTTTGGGATCTTGTTTGGTCTCTTCCGGGTTTTGTGCAGTATCCTCCACTCGTTTTTCCCATTCGCCAACAGCTGTTTTTACAGATGAAATCTTGGCTCTTTCATCGACTTTCATTGATTGGGAGGACTCGATCTCCGTTTCAGTGCTGCAGCGGGAGCAGGAACTGACTGTATCTCGCTGAAAATTTAGGAAACAGAGGTAGAATTTGGATTTGATAGACTTACAACTTCTTCCTTGTCTTTTGCCGTAGCTGGCGTTGGCACTCTACTCTCCAAAGATGTATCTCTCAGAATTCTTGTCTCAACGTCGTTTGGAATTGTTGTTGTTGAGAATTTGGTCTGTTTTCTCTTTGGTTCTCCTTGACTTTTGGATCTGACCATTGTGATTCGCCTTCGTTCTTCGTGCAATCGAAGTTTCTCTCGAAGGGTGTGATTTTCAATCCGCAGGGTTTGAAGTTCACGGACCAGTTCATGTTGTTCATGAGTTTGCTGAAGCTCTTGGTTTATGGCTTTTTCTTTCTCCAGTTCCTCAACAACATCGTCATTCTTTTCTGTCAACGCTCTTAGAGCGCGATTGTGATCTTTCGCTGAAAAATATAATCAAATTGATTCCGCAAGGGCTCTCTTACCTTGGCGATCAATCTCATCCGCCAGATTTTTACTTTCGTAAATCATTACTTTCAAAATCGGAACCAAAGCTTGTGGCAACCAGTGCTTGCTCATATTGTGATCCTTGAATCTTTGTTGTAAATCATCGATCTTATATCCCATTACTTCCCATCCAGGTTGTAATTGTAACTGTGCTGCCAGCTCCCGACTCCATTGAGTAAAAACGTTTGATGCTTTGAGGGATTCTCTAGCCAATTGAGAGGCTTCTCGAAGTGCTGGCAAGATTCCATCAACCGCTTTGGAAATGGGCTGAAATGGGTGACATTATTACGTCGTAAGTTCTTACGTGTAAATGGGTTTTTTTAAATAGAATGTGAATACAACTTACATTGAGCTGATCGCTAAAGAAATGGTCGAACTTGTCAAACAATTGATCTTTTTGGTCTTGATTCATTTCGGCTTTGTCAAAAATAACCCCACACTTTGAGTTGACTTCCATCAGTCGGTAACTGAAGGGCTCTTGCAGAACCTTGTAGACTTCTGTGAACAGGTCGATGTTATCCCTGAGATTTGGCTCATTTAGCCGGCGGCTAACGTCTTGTAATTCTTTACAGGAAACAACGAAAAAGGTCTGATAAACAAGTTCGTTGATTCGAATCACACTCAGGGCAGCATTATCTAGTGCTGAAATTTGATAAACTTTTGAGATATGACGTTATCTTACCCGTTTGTTTTCCTGTGTTGATGTCCCCGTTTCCATTGATCCTTGGCAAGGTTGCAGTCGCCTCTTTTATTCGTGCCAACTCAATTTCTTTTCGATGAAGTTCGTTTTGCAATCTAATTACTCGATGGACAAGTTGATTGCCGGTTGAATGGGTCGTTGCAGAGTCGATCGAACCGCGAACTGATCCTGGCAATAACTATTAAAGAAAAGAAAGAAAGGTTTGCCGGATGATAAATCTTATTTTACTCACCTCCATCTGGATACCAATCAGATCTGTATGAATTTTCTCCACTTCGATTACCCGAATTTTCTGATGTTTTGCCCTTGGGCGGTTTCTTTCCATTTTTGAGCAGTTCCAAGGGTTCGTCGGCCACTTGAGACAGAGATTTCCCAGTCTGAACCAACCTTGGAACTGGCTCATTTCTCAGTTTGCAGAGCCGTTGATTTGTCGTTGGAGTCCGAGCAAATCGCTCGTTGAAGTTATGAGGATGGATTTTTTCCTAAAGGATAAACTAAATTTTACAGTTTTTTTTCTGTTCCACAGATTGGCAAAGTCCCAAAAACCGAACGCACAGTGCAGTGCCATTCGCCAAAGGTTGCAATCGCTGCGCAATTGAATTGTCGCAGCGGCAATCACTCATCGCGCGCCGAGAGATTGCGGTTTTAGGAGAGAGGACAGAGTCAAAAAAATCTGTTTCTGTCTTTGTCGCTGCAAATTTTTGGCACAGTCCAAAATTTTTTTGAGATTTCAATTAAAAGAATTGAAATCTGCCTATATTTTAGGAAATTGACAAATGGCGGTTGAGTAACCCTTAATCTTTGTGTCGCAATAATCGTAAATTAAATGTTTTTGAACTTACTCCCACAACAGGCAAACTGATATCGCTGCCATTGCTTTGTCTGCTGGCTATTCCACCCGTTGATTGGGCTCTTCTCGAGAATTTGTATCTCTTAGCGGATCCATTTTCGACTTGTTGATTCGTCTGGAAAAATCTCACGCTTTTGGGACCAATTACATGTAAATCGGTCATATATACGGTTACTTTTCCTCTCCTTCCTTAATAAAAAGTCAATTTCACATCATGCAGTTTTAGTAAATCTCGCTGATCACGTCTTTTTCACTGAATATCTTAATGGAAGTGGGGATTTTACCATCTAATACAAGTAAACTAGTACATCTTTATTAAAACTAGTATAATTGGAAATTTCTCGAATTTTGAATGGAAACTCATTAAGGCCCTAAGGGCGTAAAAATATTCTATTCGAATTTCCTTCCCCGCAGGGCATAATCCCACAGCGCGTCGGCAAGGTGTGCGAAGAATAAAGCCAGGGTAAAATTAGGGTGTTATATTTATGGGAAAATGGAAATACCAAAGATATTGGAACAAACCAAGGGTTTTGAATTGTTTTTTTTTATCAATTTATAGTCTTTCTTTAAGGATTTTAAAAATAAAAAAGAGAATTGTAGAAATCGTATTTGTCAGTATCACAAAGTAGAACGTGCACTACAACAAAGGCTAAAACGCGTTGAAAAGATTGACAGTACACAATTGGTATTTTTATCTAAACCTTTTTTTTATTGTAAAGGACAGTTCAAAAGTGTGAAATTGGCAAAATTGTTCAATAAACTGCTTGTGAACCTGATTCTCCCCTTCGGTGACCCAAAATTTGGACATGCAATTGCGCGCAACAGTCGTCTCAACAGTAAGTAAGGTGAAAAAATAATATATCCACTTACCAAAGGCCCATTTGGCAAGGCCGGCATCTGAAATTGGAATTCCTTGTCCCCGAACCGCAGTAAATCCCCGGCTCTGAGTTCGATCATCCCGTAAACAAGTCGGCCGTTTCTTTCGGTCGCGCCCACACAACCTCCGGCTTGTCCACTGTGCAAGTCACGCAACCAGAAGGAACGCGTCAACGGGTGATACTCGATAAGCGCGTGCTTTTCGGACACCTTCCGCGACTGAAATTAGTGGATTACCTACGAAAAAAACAAGACTAAAACGAGAGGGCATTGTGACTTGCAGAACTACTGTCCGCCGAAAACGACTTGGCCGCAGTCTACAGGGTATGCGTGCTGGATAAGAAGCCGATTAATTAATCAGCACGAGAGGGATTTCCAGGAGAAAATCGGATGACATTCCCGGGATGTCAGCCAACTCAATTGGAGGTTGTAAAGCGTTTTAGAAAAAGGTAATTGAAGGTTATTAGGGAGAAACAGACAAGGATAACCCCCGAAATAAACGGTTTCAGAGACCTGAATGAGTGTTCTGGATGTTGGCTAGATTATCCTTGAGGACTCAAGAGGAGAATAAAGCCAAGAGGTGAGCGTATTTTATTAAAATTGGATCTAAACCTCTGAATGAGGTATGCCCTCTCTTTTATTGTTACGCAACGGATATAGATATGAAATCGTTCCCTTTCAAGTGAGGATTAAGATGTCCGATATCCTCATAATACTTTGCTACGTATCGGGTATCACATGGGTAATTCCGGATTAAGATCATAGACACAATAAAAAGTTAAGTATTCGGCGACAGAGGGGTCATTAATAGGGAAACATTTGTAATCTTTTAGTGCAGACTCATTGTCTCTAAATCTCGAAAAAGTGGAAATTCTTGGAAAACAAAATTTAAAAGGACTTTAAGCAGAAGATCCTGTAAGGAAATGCCCTTATTATTACTTTTTAGGGAAAAATTTTGATCAAAAATTACCTTTACGAGAACAAGTTTGCTTGTTTTTGGTCGGAAACTGAATTTAGCCCGTTACTGTAGCGCTTATATACGGAAAGAAAATGCTTACCGGTTTCCTCTACTCTATCCCTAGCATCTGGCCATTTATCCAGATTTCCAAAATTTCTCCAGGAAATGGCGGATTTATTCCCCCAAGGGCCTTTAAGCGTTGACTGACCTCTAATGAGTTTGCGGGCTGTAAATGGACATAAGTTGCGTTGGGATTATTAGTCGAAAGTCACCTGTGACCAGCGGGCCTAGGGCGAATAACAAGGTCGGCAAAACAATTCAAAAGCGGTAAGCAATTAAACGGTCCTTCAAAATTTCGGACGGAATCGGAGATTTAAAAATATTATATCTGGTCGTGTATAGTTTTGTGAGCACGAAAAGTAAGCACTTTATACATCTAAAAATGATACGTTGAGAAAAAAATTTGGAGGTCCCGTCATATAAAATAAAAGCGACAAAATTGTATTCAATTCCGACTACAACTTTTTGCAAATACTCACTTGAAAAGTAATGTAACCCCTCCAAAATCCGAATACATTTATCTGAAAAACAACCCAGTAATCTTTTAATTGTCAAGTCTACGTAAAATTCCCGCTACGCAATCACAAACGCAAAGTCTAATTACCTTGCAAAAAGTGGAATAATGTTATTACTTAGCTTTCAAATTCTTGTAATTACCGGAAGTAAGGCAACGCCCTAATTGAATGTCACCATAATCGCATGTTGTGACAGTAAATAACAAAAAAATAAATGGAGAAATAAAACATTTCGGGGGATTTGTAGACAAAAAGGTTTTATTACACTTTTGTTGATTCGAAAGTGTAAATATATTACACCACAAGAATATAATGTAAAAATATATTGGAATCACAAGGCGTAGGTCTGGGTTTGTAAATTTTATAAATTATTTCTGTTTTTTGAGGCAAAGGTTATGTTCCAAAATAGTTCTACAAGCCCGGAAAAGCACCAAAAACAAGATTTGTTTATTACAAAAACATTTCCAAAGGGGATGACACTCATATAATCTCCTAATAGCATGCTAATTCTCCTTTCGGCTCTTTTTGGTATTCTTCTTATCCGCTAATCCTGTAATTAGGTCCCTGAAGACGTCGTTTACCGGTTTTATTTTCTGGTAATCCAACCAGATATTAAATTGGTCGAAATTTCGCAGAAACAAGCAAAGAATTACCTGAAAAGCAAAAGCGCTCGCAGAAAGTGGCGAAAAATGTGGTAAAATTGGAAGATATGCTTTGATGGCTCATACCATTTAAGCTACTGGAGCCAAAGATTGACAAAGAAACTCACATTAATCACAAAATCATTGGATAGATCTTTCCCAATCAACGTCACTCCCGACTTTAGTTCGAGCTTTTCCGTAGTCTTGCCACGTTTGCATATCAGCATATTCCTCTAAAATAAGAACATAATACAGAATAAGACACAGAAAACAATTTTTCACAAACGCAAAAGCCTTCCAACTCGACTTTTAATACAATGCAGGTAATACTTTTAGGGGATACAAGTGTCGAGAGCTATTATATTCTGTTTATAAACACTACTAAAGTACGATGTCATTCAAGTGAAAAACTAGACTTTTAAAATTATTTTAAATGTTCAAGGTTAATTTTACATGTATTTGGCATTAAAGTATTACAATTACAAAATGTTAGATATTCTGATATGACGATAAAAATTTTATTTTTCAGCATAAAGATCATTACTTTAGTAAATGCATCAATTAAGTTGTATGTTCTTTGTAAAAAGAAAACATCAAGTAAAACCTAATGATATAGTTTTAAATTACGGTCTAACTAGACATGCCAAAGGCTTCCTCAAACCTCCCAAAAGATCCCACTCTAGAGAATAATTTTGTGCCATTGGAAAACGCCCTTCAAATGTTTTAAATAAGCAGGTGTTTATGGTTCCACGTAAAAGGATAAGCATTCCTGTTAGCAAGACGAGTAATTTCTGCAGAAGTAAGCCTTATTCTCCAACATTTTCTGCATATATAAAGTTTTAAGACCAGAAAGAGGCCAAACGTAAGATGGCCATATTTGGTATGGCCATGGTATGTTCCCCATCTTCCTTCATGGACGGGAAATTAAAGAAAAGCGAAGGATTTAGCTAGAAGTTTGGTAGGCTCTAGGAGTAATGTAAAAGTTAAAAATTGTAATTACCATCAAGTGTCTTCACATGGCTTAAAACCTTGCTTTTTAGAACGCACGGCCGGAAGAAATACAATTCTGAGAACAAGAAAAGGCCAGGTTTGTATAATCAATAGACAAAAACACAAAACTGCCAATTAAAAGATATTAAAAACGGAATTAATTGTTGTCAGTGGAACTGACATATACATACAGGGAGGCCTGTTATTATTTGACTTTAATCGGGTCGTAATTACATTTTGACTTTTCTCTCTTTAGGTGTGAGAAATGTTTTGCAAAAATGTTGGACATTATGCATAATAGGATTTTGGTTTTTTCTCGTTTGAAGTTAGGGCAAAGATAATAATATTCACAAGCTAACAAAAATACCAAAGTATTACCCCGTGTTATCAAGAGATAAAAAGAGTCAAACAAAAGTAATGAGCGGTGTTATTATACATCATTACTCTCACAAAACACAAATACAGATGATTGTAAAAAGCCCATAATAACGGGTTAGCGCCGTCTAGGCAGTAACATATCTTAAAGAAAGGTTGCAAGTTGCATACAGAAATAGAAATTGTATTTAAAATTTATTACAATCTGTAAATATGCAAATAAAAGTTGATGACACAATATGTCTGGCATTTCTCTTTTCATGTAACACAAAATTGCAGCTGGGGGTTAATAGTTCGTGTTTTTGGGCATTGCTGGAGTTGTATGTGATGTCACCGGAAACTGTATTTTGAGCGTTGTACTTTTTAATTACATAGAAGGCTAATTGTATTCTGCATGGTTTAATTTTGTTAAGTTGGCAAGATTTATTCACAAGCATTGCAAAAAACAATGCAGTAATTTTGCAAAGTAACATTCCAAGAAATAAGTTACACAAACAATTAAATTAATAGCCAGGGGCAGTTCTTGGCGGAGGACAGTGATCACAGCTTCCCTTCGGGCCCGGGTATCCCGGTCGCCCAGGACCTCCCGGTCCACCTGGCCTTCCTGGTCCACCTGGAGCACCTTGGACACCTGGTGGTCCCATTGGGCCAGGATAAGCTCTTCCTGGAGCTCCTGGTTGTCCCATTGACCCCGGGGGACCTGGAGGTCCCATTGATCCAGCTGGTCCATATTGAGGCGGGCCATCAATCACTTGGCCCGGCGCTCCTCTACCCCCTGGATTACCGGGCATACCAGGACTTCCCATCGGTCCCATTGCTCCGGGTGGGCCAGGTGGTCCCATCATTCCTGGACCATAGGATCCCCCGGGCTCTCCAGGACGACCAGGAGGACCTTTTGGCCCCATTCCTCCGGGCATTCCTGCAGGTCCAGGTGGACAGTCGAAGCAGAAGTCTTGAGGTCTTGGTTTATCATTGAGCCCTGCATCCGGTCCAGGAGTTCCATCACTTCCCGGGGCTCCATCTTTTCCTGGGTATCCATCTCCTCCAGGTGGGCCTGGAGGACCTCCCATACCAACCCCACATGAACAACCCTGAGGCTGCGGAGGACGATATGGAGCTGGCCGTGGCGCCGCCATAGGTCGTTGATATTGAGGCTGTGCTTGTGGCTGATAAGGTGCTTGTTGATAAGACGGTTGCTGATACGTGGGCTGGGAATATCCGGATCCCATTTGGTGGTAATGACGTTTGATTCGAACTTCATGACCAGTTATATCATGAGTTCTGTGATATTGCAACCAGAGATCGTTTGTTCGATGGAGGCAGAACGAGAGTTCGTCTTGAAGGCCACTTTGTACATATTGAATGTAATTGTAGAGAAAGGGAACCGCCAAGATTACTGTGAAAATAGCTGAAGTTGTAATGGACGTGGCAATTAGAGCATGGCGGCGAACGGTTTCCGCTTCTAGAAGCAAAGTACCGTGAGACTTTAGTTGGGTGTTAACTGATGTTTTTGACATCTGAAATAAAGAAAAGTAAAAATAAAATTGATAAACCGAATTCTGGTAGGCGTATACGTATTTAAAATATGTTATTGTAAATAAAAAACATGTATATGCACTTTAGCAGTGCAATTGGGCAGAAGCATAGAAGCACGAAAAACTCTCAGGGACCTACCGTAGAATCTCGGGACAATATATTATAATTGACGCATTCAAATTGCCAGAATGGCAACAACAACTACTGTGGGACTGCCGTTTACGCCCTGCTTTTCATAGTAATTTATACACAAAGCCTCTTCGCCCAGCCACTTGACCGTCAACGCCTCGCGCAATAAAGGGGTTCATAAACCTGGTTATTACTCAACCTAATGTCCGCATCAAGGTTATTTCCGGTTCAAAACAACTTTTTTTCACAAAGTTTCATATCGATTATTACTTTTTATTGTCTTCTTTTGTATTATATAATAGTTGCATTGTCACAAAAAATGAGTCAATTTAATAGAAAACTTTCTTGAATTAATAAATTCGAAACTTGATAGACGAGAGTCTAAATAAAAATTAGGTAAAAGAGAGGGTACTGTAATATACAATATATATATTAATGGAGATTTGAAAGACCTTCTGAGGATCGCCCGGTTTTGACTCGCGAGATTTCCGATGCTGTTGTTGTACTGGTCGAGCGACGGAACGGTCGGATGAATTTTCGCGCTATATATCGGCGAATTGTTTTATTACAGCAGATGTAGATAACTGGCGGGGTACCTGAAAGAAACAAAATGCTCAAAGTTTGCTATGTCTGATGTGAAGCATCATTTTCAAATATTTTTTGCAACTTTCACTCACCATGAGAGGCCAAATAAGCCGAAGACGCTACAAGTGTGTAATAAAAGTTGACCGGCAAATACTGAATGATGACATATGACGCGGCAGCGACGAAATGGATAGCTCCGATAATTAGAATTTGAATGTATGTCTAAAATGCTTTCAATTCAAGCTTTTACGTGAAATGATGCAGTCAATGTTGCACTCTTCTTACCGATTTGTCTTTGATATTTCCCAGGGATTTAGTCATTCGTGTCTTTTTGAAGTAGACAAAAAAGAAATACGCGTACACTCCTGAATGGGCGATCATCACACAGAGGTTGTTCATGGAATGCCAAATACTTTGGTACTAAAATTTTTAGAAATTAAAAAAAAACACAGCATGATGGAAAATTTTATTGTATCCTACCGACCAAAAAGATTGCAATTTTGAAGGTACTTATAAAACAAATCAGATATTTTGCTGACTATTCCATTACGAAATGCAACATCTGCTTGTTCAGACTTCCTCATCTACTGTATTCATTACCTTGTGTTCGGTATCTTCATAATATCCATAATGAGGATTGAAGAACCAGGTCATCATCTCGCCATTGAAGAAAGCACTCGGAGTGAAAATGAAAAAGAGGAAGAAGTAAATGATTGGAGTGGAAATCCAAAAGATTTTCCGCCATCCCCCAAACATGACATCTGCCCAGTAATGACTTGTCAGTTCGGCACAACGATTGATTCCGAGGTATAGTGAGGTCAACGTGCTGGACGACCACATTGCTGAAATAATAGGTAATAGTGTTTTAGATCATTAGCCGTAAGCCGGCAGAAAGATTATGACTTACAAACACCCAATGACCCGAAGATGTACATGAGGTTAGGAAAATCGCAATAAACATGTCCAAAGAAGGCATGGATACCAGTAAATAATCCACAAGTCTGTATTCCAAAGAGATGCATTACTCCCAATAGGAACATTAGCTGATAACTCGCCCTTTTTCTGTTCTCTGAGGACATCATTGCCATTAGACAAGGAACATATAGGATCTGAAAATCACTTCATTCTATTATTGATTAAAAACGATTATTTTTTGCAAATTTTATTGAATTTTTTCGAAGACTTACGACAGTGGTCACGTAGAAGACTAGAACCACTGCTCCCAGAAATTTGTGCTGTCTTTTCTCCAACGGAATCGATGCCGGATCGTAGAAGGTACAGTTATACCATAATCTATACTTTTCGGGTTCAAAAAAGTAAACCTCCATTGTTTTCTGATTGTTGTTTGTTGTAAGGTTTACAGAACTCAAATTTGTTGCAATAAATATGACGGAAACAAGAGTAACAATTAACAATCAGGGTTATTTGGCGCGTTATAGCGAGAAAACATTGTATTTGGAGAGGACGATACGGTTACTGTAACCTGTAATCAGGACAATCGAAGAATACGGTACCCTCCCCCACAAAAAAAGCAACATCTCTCCAAGCAATATTTTGAAACAAACTAAGCACAAAAAGCGATGTTTACCGCTGTCTTATATACATACCCCTGAACTCCTACAATTTGGCCGATACCTCGAAAGGAAGTCTCCTATCTCCTAACGTTCCTATCTTCTGAATCCCGGCTTTCAGAAAATCTTTGAATTCTGTTGAAAATGCTCAAAAGTAGGTGTGTTTCAGATGCAAATTAGCGTTGCATTCAAGGTTGCCTAAGGGCAAGAGAAGTCTGGCCAATCAATGTTTCTTTTTTACTTTTTTTGTTATCGTTATGATGTTGCAAATCGGGAGATTCAGCGAATGGATAACGTAAAAATAACCTGAATTGGGTTAGCGGGTAAATAAATTCAAAGAATTTGGGTGATTATCGCTGAACGGATTACAATTGCCACAGGGATTAGCCGCAATAAAGTCAGCTTTAGGTGAGTTTTGATGAGGTGCATTAGATTTTATAATTATATATAAGTTCATAATCTCTTTCAGAAGCACTTTTGTTACAGTGTAGAAAAACGAATTTTTTTATTCTGAATTGTAATACAGAAAATGGTAGTAGAGAGAATATAAGATGAGATTACAATTAGTCGCATTCAATGACCGAATAGTGAATGCAAAGTACACGAGACCATGTTGAAGAGTTTACTGTAGTAGGTTTTTCAATACGTGTCTAAATTGACTTTTGTGGGATCCTTAATTTCGTTATTGACTCAGCAAAAACTCTTAAAGTTGTGTATTCTTTGCAAGACTGGAAAAGACAGAAACAAAATTATAAACTGAACGATCACTGATATATTAGCATTTGATATAAGCCTAAAAAACTGCGGAACAGAGTGAAAAATAGTTGTCGTAACGTTTGGCAAAGCTACTAGGCTATACTATACAGCTTACTCGTTGTTGTTTTTACTTACGGAGATTTAACTTTAATTTGTCTGCACAATTAGCATATGTAATTGATATTACTCAGTAATTTTCAATTACGAATGAAAATACATTGCTATACAGAAGAGCAATGTATTTTCATTCTCCCTATCAAACCTAACGCTGAAGAACGCCTACGACCAGTCATTGTGTGGACACTTGGTATAATAAATAAATAAATGTGAGAATTATTGGAAAGAGTCCTATTCGATAAAGGCTTCAAAAATTCTTTTCATGTTTACTTTCTGTAATTTAACAGATGAGCAAAGAAAAGTTTTGAAAACTCTCAATATTCTGATAACATGTGCATAAAACATGATCTACTACGCTTTTCAGAAGTGTTTAGACTTGTCGTCGCCAGGCAAAGATCCCCATTTTGCAGAGTGTATTCCACCTTTTCGCACCGTGCATCAAAATATCGCCTCAACGTAAGCCTTTCTCAACTGCGTTGCTGCGGCTTTGATGAATCGTTTGCACAGTGCAAATCGTTTTTTACATAAAGTTTTTTGCACTGTGCAAAAAACAGCAAAATACACACTGTGCGTTAGCAATAAACGGCAAAAAAGTTTACATAAACTTTTGAAAAAGCGTAGTAATAACAAAAATTTATGTTTTTATGTTTGTCACGTACATATGTACCAAAGTAAGTCAAGGTAATTAATGCTTTGAAAAAAAATTTTATCGCCGTCTTACTGACTTCCTGGAAAGGGAACAAAATTGTAATTCTTTTGGCCCCTAATTTGGCCTTTTAGGCTACCTGAAAAGAATTTGGAAAAATAAGAGGGCATAATTTGGGTTCTACATTGTGACTATAAGTACTATACTGTAGTTTACGTCGATGTTGCAAGAACGACAAAAAATATTTTACCAACGCACCCAAATGCAAAAATAAAAAAAAGATTTTCTAGGAAGCAAATGTGAGATGTTTTTACAGAGATTCGTTATGAATCTTTGTTCGATGACTTCCTATAAAATTACGTGGGATTGTTGTGATAAATAAGTTTATGTCTCGTAAGTTCAACGTCAGGAATGGTTGGAGGAAATCTATACCATGCTCTTTCGAGGTAAAGGGGAGTCTCCCGCCCCTTTTCGGCGATCGCCCACTTTGTATCGATTAAAATGCAACAAAATGTCGTAAATGAATTTTTCATGGGTTCTTTCGATGCAACTCTCGGAGAAAATAAATCCAAAAGGTTTTCCGCAAAATCACTGGAGTGATTTTAGCGGTATAAACTATGAGACAACTTTGCACTGTGCGATTTCGTGCTTTCTGCACCATGTAAATAAATTTTTTGGCCTTTTTTGGCTCGCATCCTGACTTTTGGTCACAACATTGATGTGTTTACAAACTTTTAAATTCAATAATCTGTACGGTGTTTGTTCCATTTCAACCCTTGCAATTAATTTTTGGTCCTATTTTTGTCCTTGGGACGTGATGCTTGTAACATGCGTCTTTACAGATCTATGATTTCTTAAATCTTACGCCATTCCAATGACATTTCTCATAGCTTAACGTCTATGTACTACGTATTTCTTGCGTCATTACCTTCTGTTTTGTTACTGTAACTGCTATGTAATGGTCGGGCACTTTATCATACAATCCTCACCAACAGCGTCATTTATATTAACAACCGTCCAACAGTACGAAGCAATGACTGTAAGTAGAATACTAGACATGGCTGCAGGCCGGCCAAAGCAAATTTAAAACGGCCCGTAATAACAAAAATTTTGAGTCTGAAAGCGAAAATTGGGGTATCAAACAAAAACAGAGTGTCAAAACCCCATCAGAAAGGCGGAGAAAGCATAGAAAACAATATGCAATCATTTTTAAAAAGTTTACAACACTTTTCTAACAATTTTTTTATCCTATCTTAGTAATTTTGTGTTTTCCCGGCGACTTGAAAAAAACGGGCCGGGCCCAGGGCCGGGCCGAAGCAAATTTGAAAAGGGCCAGGCCGGGCCGACATTTTTTGGCCCGGCCCGGAGCCATGTCTAGTAGATACCCATACAGCTATATGGGCAAATATCAAAGTCGTAGATCCATTATCAAGAAGAAAATGGCAGGGCTAGTAAGGCGGACGAATGGTAGCACCAATAATACAAAGCTATCTTTCCAGTTTCTTTAGAAAAATGGCCTTGGACAAAGCTTTGCTTGTTATCTTCTCAAAATAAAGATGATTATGATCGCGAAAATTTATTTGATAACTCGATGGCGTATAAAATCCGCTTACATTGTGGACCATGTGCCTGCAAACTCTTAAATAATATTCTGTTGCACATGCGTGTTATAAAGTTTTTTTTTCAAAAACATGTGGTTGCTCACAACTGATGATTTTATATTTAAATGCCCGTTGTATTTGTATATTATAAATTGAAGTTGTAACATGGAAAACGCGTTTGTTTCTTCAAAGATTGTACATGCAGTTTCAGCTTTTTATTCGAAATTCAATACAAAATCCGACTTTAATATTTCTCCATAAAATATTGTCAAAAACCCAACACCAGCGCTCCACAAATCCCAAAACTCAAGTTCAAGTTCTCCAAGTTCAAGTTCGGGGTTTTTAAAATCCTAAGTTCAAGTCCAAACAACCTTTGTATGACAGCAATGCAAGAAATTGCAGTGAAACAACTCGCAATCAAGCAATAATTCCAATTTTCTTAATTTTGCCAAACTTAAGAAGTCCAATGAACTTGAACTTGTAAAATTTTTAAGTTTAATGTTCAGGGTGAGCTTAAAGTTGCACTGATTTTGAGATAATTTGAACTTGAACTTAAGGAGTTGGAGAACATCAACTTTCAAAAGTTCAAACTTTTGTGGAGCCCTGCCCCACACCTTGTATTCAGATTTTTCATAAATCTTAAATGTTATAATCAATTAAAAAACAACAACTTCCAAATTCTGCGTCACTGAGCTCCTTGACCCAATATTTCTTGTCTTTTCTTCTTCATGTCTTGATGTGTCGCCCATTGATGACGAATGTATTTTAGTGTTAAGGATGAATCGAAGAACCGCTCTTCGATAGGGAACTATGGCGCCAATTGTAAGCAGTGGATTGAAGATGGGTACCCAGCTAGCGATATGCATAAAAACCAACGCTGAGATTCCCGTATCAACATAGAAAAAGGACGGAATACAGATGCTGGTGATTGGGAGGACCGAGACAAACAGCGGAAGAATGGACTGAAATTTGATTAATTTTATTTTTTTGTGACTAAAATTATTACTTATTTGCAACCGTTTTATGCGGAAAATCAACTCTGCGACTTGTAGCAACAGCTGTTTTTTACAGAACATTAATTTAACTTTGAATATTCAATTACCTGGAAAAGAAGAGCTCGGGAAAGCTGTTCTTGCATGGCTCTGGTCTTCTCGCTATATAAATGACTATTTTCCCTCAGGTGAAGGAGTGTTTTGTAGGCATAGATCATTGCGACAACATAGCCTCCAGGAACAAGTAAGCTTGCATAAAGGAAATAACATTTATGGTAGATACTTCGCTGAAAAAATTAAGTTTATAATAAGTCCAGGAGAGTTGGAAATAAAAAAAAACGGTATTTGTCCAAAATCCAAGTACTTACAATGTCAGCAAACAAAATCTGTGGCATTGGGACCTCCCTATAGTACAGTGTACCATAATTAAAACCTGGCCTTTCCAGCGCTGAAACTCCATATGCTGGATAGGCGATAAATCCCATTGGAATCGCCAGTCCCAATGATATTGCGTAAGCAGCTAGAGTTTGTCTTGTGCTTAGAGGGCGACCTCTGAAACAAAAAATGAACCGGTTCGTATTACACTTGCTTTAAGACGGTGCAATATCGGAAATAATATTGCGCTGGGAGAATACTGTGGATCAGCGAAAGACAAACAACGTAGGTCGACATGGCCACCACTTGGCCGTTATATGACAAATACTTGGCCGGGCCTTCCAATTTTACCATAAACACTCCATCTGTTAACTTTGACTTCTAAAATTGGCACATTTTATAAAAAGTTTTCCAATTTGAGAATTAAAATTTGGTTAAGCTTGACTCACGACTTGAATGAAATTGTCAGTAGCCCAGTAACTCAAGTCAGTAAGGGTGCAGAGTAACAGCATTTTACTGTAAGCCTTCAATTGACCAGTACTTCTATACAGCACCAAGTACAACATTGTGAATGACAGGGTCCCTCCAATCACTGACTCAAAACAATAGCTGATTCTCAGAAACCGGGATATGGTCGCAATTTCATCGTATGGCTCAGTCGGAAAACCAGTTTGATTGTCAGCAAAGTCCCAGGCATATGGATTTTCATTGGTGGGGCTTAAATGAAGTTCCATTCTGAAAGATGTCAATGTAAATGTTTTTAATGGAATTTTTATTAAAACTGACAACTTCAGAATGCACTCTTTAGAAAAAGACGTTTTCTAGAGCACCTGACAAATTGATACTTTCGCAAAAAGAAGATCAAAGTGTATATTGGGCATCGATTTCAAGTGAGGCCGATTTTCGATGGCGGGTCTGATGGAATTCAGCTCTAATATAACAATGAAAGCAAAAGTTGATAAAAGTTCCTACATAAAAATTTCTAAAATGGCTCCAAAGACAATACAAGTTTAATTTAATCATTGTTTGGCATAGTTGCAAACCAATTCTGAGCATCAAACTCATGGCCAAAATCGCTGTTCAAACGCACAGAAGAAGGTCGAACCGATTTCGCGCTATTTCTGAGAATAACCAAGATATTATATGTAAGCGTGGCACAGTAATCGTAGACAGAAAGTGCAATAGAATCACAAAGAGTACCTTAAGAATCGTTTGATGCGTATGATACACATGCTACGCCTTGTAAACTCATTAACTATGAAACTGAAGAGCAGACGAGGTTATAATTATCACCGTGAAGCGATTATAACGAGTATGTACGACTTTGGAGCTAGAAATTATAGCCGGCGGAATGCTCGACAACGCCCGCAGGCCTTTGAGATAAAGTTTGACTTCAGATGCCGCCATAATGTATGTAACTGCCACATTTTCTATTCAAGACAACAATAGGCTATGAAAAAAACTTTTATTTAATGAGCCCAAACAATTACTAATGAAAGAGCACCCGGGAACAACCAACAAGGCCCATGTTTTTCAGTGCTAATAGAATAGAGAGTCCATCATTTGTTTAAAACATTGTAATTTTCATCAGTTGGGCGCGTAACGGGCAGATACAATTTTTTTCAGTGAATTGTAACTGGTTAAAATAAAAACAATCGCCTAATTGGCGTGTCCCATTCGGATAATATGACTCTAAATGGAGCTTTACTTGTACTTAACCGCATTCATTACTGTCGCGCTAAACTTATTGTTTAAATCTTTAAAAGTAGCGGTTAATTATGGGGTAGAAGATTATTATGATCTCCTGGAAGATGGCGCGACATAAACGGATCATAAAGATGTAATTTTGATTAGAAAGAGTTCCGCGTTCTTTGATTAATATTAGAAAAAAATTTAATTGCAATGATTTACCCAAAAAATATTAAGAGCTAATTTCTGTCCAATCCTACCTTTTTAACTAATACTCTGCACATTGCCTTTCTTTTATTTCCGATGTAACATTTACGTGCACTTTTTTTGTAAAACTAAAATTATTATAGTACGGTATTAATTTTTATATGTAAATCTTGAAATCAAAGTATTACATTATAATTACACACCTATTAGTGACTTCGACAGGTACGAGTTTGTAACCATCATAGACAAAGTGCAGTCGTAAGATTTAGGCTTGAAAATGAGGGGGGAGGGGGGGGGGGCAAGAAAGAGCAGTACAGATAATTAGGCTATGCGTTCAAGTTAAACACTTACACCTAAATTTTACATATACATTAGTTTTGATGACAAATAAATATATTGTTTATGCATTTAAAAAGTGTTGAGCACGCGATTTTTTTGCACAAAAAAAATGATTTTTTGTACAGTCTCTGTACAACGCGTCACAATAAATAAAAAATTCCATAGAGGGGTTTCCTTGCCCGAACGTTTAATTTGGCCTAAGGTTGACTTTGCTTGAAATTCTATGAAATACAGTAACTATGCATGAATCTATCATAAGTGTTAGAATTAGAAAATAAAAAACAAATCAGAGCCGACTGTCTATTCTTTTTTTTTGTCGTAAACTGACAGATTTCCTTGTTGGGTCAACTGCGGAGTTAAATACCAAACCGGTCTTTCAGACTGCTGAAAAGGTTCAGCAGTCTGTGCCCCGACTATGGCTTTTTTGAACTCTCAATTTGACTTTAAATGTCCAACATTTCACAAATATGTGACCGATATCAGTTCAAACAAGAGCCGAGAAAGAAGCAACAATACGAT
This sequence comes from Bursaphelenchus mucronatus, assembly GCA_025436335.1. NCBI lineage: Eukaryota > Metazoa > Nematoda > Chromadorea > Rhabditida > Aphelenchoididae > Bursaphelenchus > Bursaphelenchus mucronatus. The sequence continues at coordinate 4,368,778 of CM046359.1, forward strand.
GACACCTGTGGGCCCTCGGGGGTTTGCCAACAGTATCCTTAAACAGCAGTACTTGAAATCTCAAAATACTGTTCCTCTTCCCCGCTTATATACCCGATTGTTGACCTTTTCGAGTTTATCCCTTTTGAACTATGCAATTATCTCCGGCCCCCCAGACGTCTGACTTATCGTACACATTTACGTGTTTTCTGGATGAATAATCCTAACGCGTTTTTTGCAGTGATACTAATAATAATCAAATCAACGAAATTTACAAGTGGATTAATTTAAGGTAATGATTTAGCACGGGCGCGACACTTCAAAGTTACAAACAGAAATTCAGTATCAGTTTAATTACGGTATTAGGGAGATAAACAAAAAAAAGTATAGTTTTAAGGGAATAAAGCTTTGGTCATAGAGTTTCAAAATGGAGAGTCAGTAGCTTTACGATTTTCCGATTACCAAATGTGCCGGACGATACGGCGGGTAACCTTTTGACGACGAACCCGGCACATTTGAAGGACTATGACAACCTCATTTGAATTTCGCTTTTACGGCTTAGAAGACAAAATGTCAAAGAAATTTTTGTTCTCCCACGCCATTAAAACAAAGCAAAAATAATTTTGAAACTGCTGAGGATGTATTTGACAATTTATTTGATTATTTTGAACTATTTCCAATTGCACGACGGGGAGCAAACATAAAATCTGAAAAATTTCGTCTTCCAAACCATAAAATCGAGATTCAAATGTATAATAGTTCCTTTGGTCCTTTAATTTGGATCAATCGGGACTTCAACAACTAAAGGAGGCCTGAAGTTGATTCTTTTTGCTTATAATCTATTATTGGGAATATGTTTTAGCGACAAGCAATCACTTTTCACTTTAGTTTGGATTTTAAATTGAGTTTCAAAGTTTCCGGAGCGTAAGAAGTTTATATTACAATTGCGTTGAGTTTGTCGATTTTTATGTCGTAAATGGTGAAAGCGGATATTATAAACAAATAATGTTTTGTTGGCATCAATTCTGTGAACTATTTCTTGTGACATTGCCCATTTAGGGAGTTTCCAAAATATGCGATAAGAAAATTCCAACAATCAAAATTAAAAAAAAAAACATTTCGAATAATGAAAAGTTACGGTAAGTTTTTTTTTGTTTTTTTATGGACGGTTTCTTGACGTTATTTGTCAATTTAAAGTTTGCAGCGGTCTGATAGAGTTGGGATCAGGAGCTGCACCGTGCACAACATCCGTTCGTTTTGAAATATTTTCTCTGAACTGAAACCATCGCTAAAAAGCTATTATTTGTAGTAGTCCACCAGGTGCATATTTAATAAGCAAGCAAAAGATGAAGCTGTCAAATGCTGTAACTTCACAAGGTCTTCAATATTTTTGAATTTTTGTACAAGCTAAAGTTGTATGAAGACTAGTGCCCTACGCAACCAGTCGCAAAAAGTGTTAAAAAAGTTTCAGTATCATGTCGTTTATATGTTGCAGCTTCAAATCAGGACCCAGGAATTTCTTAAAAAATACTGTATATGTCCTTTAAACAATTTTTTTTTGGCTGCTTAAAATCGTAAATGTCATTGACTCCAGGCCCTCCCAAAATACCTGGAATGACCTTTACATCGTATTAGTGCATTTGTAGGAAACCTAGGTACTCATTATTAGCACTTTTTGGGACTGTTTGAACTTGTTTATCGCATTTTTTGATAGCTCCCTAAATGGACAATGCCATACGAAATAAATAGTGCACAAAATTGATACCCTCAGAATATTAATTTTTTGATATTCCACCACTTTCGACAATAAATTCAATCAAAAAGGTTTCGGTCTTCATCAGTCCATCGTAGCGCGGGATGGATGAGCTGATTCCGCGTACGGTAACAATCTTTATTTTATCATTAAAGATATTCAAAACTCGATAAAGAACAGAATTTATTTTTACGGAGAATGTATTGCTTTTTAATTGTTATTGCCCATTACATCATCATCTCCAAAGTCCCGTCCCCATTCTTTGAACTCTCTTTTGCTCCCGATGAATTGTGAACTTTTCCTCTTCCAAAACATTCCAAAACAGCACGACGATATGGAACGATGGCAGTAATCGTAAGGAGCGGGTTGAAGACGGGGATCCAGCTGGTCATACTCATAAACAACAACGCTGATTTCCCGGTATTCAAATAGAAAAAGGATGGGATACAAATGAAGAGAATTGGGCCGATAGAAACAAAGATCGGCAAAATGGTCTGAAAATAGGTGTAAACTGTAATTGCTGATGTAAATTTGTGTCTTATTTTCTTAGGGGTATAATAAATATTGTAACTTGTCGAACTGAGCTCAATTACCTGAAAAAACAAGGCTCTTGCAAGTTGACTTTGCATTGATTTCGTCCTCTCCGAGTACATACTGCTGTTCTGTTTTAAAAAAAGTACAGTTTTGTAGGCGAAATAAAGCGACATCAAATACGAATATATCACAAAGATATTTGCATAGAAGAAGTAGAGTTGTTGGTAAATGTCACGCTAAAAGGAAACAAACTATTACAAATAAGGAAATGCTGTAAAAAAGACAAAAAGTCTTGTATACAAAGGTGGCTCACAATGTCGGCATACAAAACCTTTGGCAAAGGGACCTCTCGATACCACAAAGTGCCATAGTTAAATCCAGGGCGACAAGTGGCTGATCTGCTGTAGCCTGGATAGGCAATCAGCCCCAGAGGAAATGCGAGTAGGAGCGATAGAATGTAGATACTGGCTGTTTGCAAGGCACTCAGCGGCTGGGATCTAAAAACAGACGCCCTAACAGATGATTTGTGGCTTAATTTATTCGCTGTACTAATGAATGAGTGCATGTTTTTTGTTAGTGCTCAATCCCCCTTCCCCCGTCAATTTGCGGGATGACAATTCAACTGATCCATAGAAACTTACAAAAAAGGACTGTTTTATGTCTGACCTCCTTATGTTAGATTATGCCCTCACTTTCGTTTGAAAAAGCCATATGTTTTTAACATGTGGTCATATCAAATCTGCACCATTTTCTTACCTTGTCACCGCATAATATCTAAAGTAATATTGAGCCGGCAGAATGCTATGAATCCATGCCAATGTCGCCACATAGCAAGCCATGGCAATTGCTTGATTGTCGTATGAGAGATACATTGCTGGGCCTTCAAATTTGGCCATGAAAACGCCGTCTTGAAGTTTTCCCTTCTAAAACAGCCAAAGTGATGGTCAGTCGCAAAGATGCAAAAATAAAACAAAACAAAGCAGTTGTTTGTTCCTTACAAGCTGCAGCATGTTATCCATGACCCAGTAACTTAAATCAGTTATCGAGCAGAGCATCAGCATTCGTCCATAATTCTTTAAATGGCCACTTGTTCTGTACAACACCAAGTATAACATGGTGAAAGAAAGACATCCCCCAGCTAAGAATGCCAAATGATAACTCGCTCTGAGCATTGGAGATACCATTCCCAATTCATCATAAGGACTACTCGGCATTCCCGTCTCATTATCCGAATAATCCCAAGCATAGGGATTCTCGGATGTGGGTTCAAAATGAAGTTCCATTGCCGCTGCTGTGTTATAATGGTGGGACATTGGCGAGTAAAATGCCGATTTGAGAAAGGAACTGCAACGTGTTCGATTGTAAGATTACAAATAAATATGAAATTGTATTTCTTAAAAGAATGATTAAAACGTTCCGAGAAACACATATGGCTAAGACAAACGGCATACGGTAATGCAACGGTGTAAAAAAGAAAAAGCATGAACTGAAATGGTAGTTGGTGCACGAAGTATCGGAGAACCGCAATTTCTGGAATTGGTGATATCAAAGAAATGCTCGACGAGCAACACACAAGCCTTGATCAAACTTTGAGTGTATGATAATACCTAGGCCACGTACATATCAGCTCGCATATCTTTTGTCTTGCGTGTTGCAGAGAGTTTTGTTAAATTCAACGTATTTTGCAGATCCAATGACAAAAAAGGCTTTAGATAAATGGAATTCAACCATCAAACAACGTCCATTTTGAAAAAAAAGCTAATCAGTAAAAATTGTATAGCTTTGTGTCTACAAATTATTATAGTTTCTACGCAAAAAAATCTATTCTAAAAATGCTAATGCCTCAATTCTAAAAACCCGCTCAAATTATCTGGAAGATAGCAAAAAGCAACAAATTGCACAGTGAATATACTCTTGTTTTCTCACAGTTCATGTTGTTAAGATCACCCGAGCCACTTTACGGACGATTATTAGTAGAGTACAGTATCTATGCCATTCTTTAAACACCCATTACTCATGAACCACTCTATAATCCCGGATAAAGTAAGAATAACTTAGTAATACAAAAAGTGTTTGGCCTGAACCAAATAGAAACCAATTAATCATATAATTATGGAGGATATCAAAAAAAATTAAAAGCGAGATATCCACGCATGTGTTTGCCTTATTAGGATTTTTTTTAATTGTAGTTCAATCCACCGGTGGTCACTTTAAATTTTTGGATTATGGAAAATGCGACATTTTTGTGCTTGAAATAGAGGGAAATTGTAACATTAAAATGAACGTTTCATTCCACAAAAATGATATATACAATCTATAGGGCAAGTAGATACAATAAAACTTGTATCTTACGCCAATTGAAATAACACTGACTCAAAATTATGTCTTTTTCACTTTCAGTGGCTAGTTTGGTGGTTAGTAAGATTTTTCTGACTCAAAATTATTTTAATACCGTAATCTTACCTCTAGGGCAATTACAAGATTATTGATGATAAATGGTGGATAAGGGGACGGAAAGAAGACCTATATGGAAACAACACGAGTCTTTTCATTTTGTATTCTACAAGCTAAAGAGCATGCACAATGATTAAACCAAAAAAATTCCGAGACTTTTTTATCTGATCTCAAGTGCAATATAAAAAATGACTATTTTGAGTCCCAGAGCTCGTTAGAGAAAGACAAAGAGAGCGTTAAAAGATTCTATGACCTGTAAAGGTGTTTTTCGTACATTTCACATCATCAAATTATTATACTTCTTATAATAGCTGTAAAAAACATGGACCAAATGTAACAACGTCAATAAAAGAAACTCCCGTTTTTAAACGCAAATTTTGCGTGTCAACTTCGAATTTACACTCCTTGACATTTCCAAAATTGTTTTCAAAACATGAAACCACGTGTTCGATATTAAACAAATTGTTTTTTTGTATTTCATATTGTAACTCAACCTTTATAAAATTTTATATGGCAAGTACAAAAAAATAAGTAATAAATAAGAGATCATTTCTCTGCAGTAGACTACTTAGCTTTCTTCACTGGAGGTTTTTCGGGGGTGATTCCACAGACATTTATTGCGTGGTTTTTCTCGGATTGATATGAAAGGCCGACCCGTTCGTAGACTGATTCCAAGGTGATTCCGGCCGTGTCAAGGGTCGGACAGTCCTGAAAATCACAGCATAAGATCTACAGTACACTCTATCAACCAACATCTGACTCAATTTTTAAAAGAATAGAAAAGAAAAATTGATACAGTAAAAAATTTAAAATTTGCACTGTGCAAGAAATAACAAAAATGAAATCGGAACAATGTCCGAAATACTTCAAAATTCACATGTCTACTCCACGTCACCTGCGAATCAATGCTTTAAAGCTTCGAACAAGATTTGACAAAAAAATCACTTTCAAACTCACCGGAGCTCTCTCTTTGAGCATTTTATATTGTCTTAGCATCTCTTTTACATCCGGAAGACAATGTGGTTGATACAAATCCAGATCACATTCGGCCATTTTACTCTCATATAAGGTGGATTTGGCCTCTTTATTGTATGGTTTGAACGGTTTTGGGATCTCCTTCCCATTCTCTTCATCGGAACTATCAACTTCCTCTGTCCCAGAGACTCGTTTTGCCTCTCTTAAGAGCATTTTGAGTCTAAAATCAGCTCTTTGACCAATCCGGAGATCTCTTTTCTTTGGCCTTTTTAGACTCGGGATGTTCGAATTGGGCTCTTCATTAAATCCTGTTTGTTCAGCCTTCTCCAACAGCTTCTAAATTTCGAAAAATACAAAAATTGCAAAGAACTGACTTACCTTTCTACCTAAAAGAAGTTTTCTCAACAATCTCATACTATGATTTCGAATAAAATGATTGTGAAGTACTCGATAATAACTGTTTAGCTGATTTGGATCTGCAGAATGAGGGTGATTGTAGTAGCCAGCTGAAAGTTGGGGTCAAAATACGTGGCTATGGACATCAAAAACTATAAATTATATTAATTTACCTATAGTTTTTTGATAAACAACCAAAGGCGGTGGAATAAAGGCGTCATCTGTAAAGGCGATATCCAAATCCTTTTCAAAACTTTGATTCTCCAAAAAAGCTGAGGGCAAAAATCCCTAAAAATAACAAAAATTAGCGAACACAGACAACAGACGCATCGATAATATAAAAATTACCTTCAAACGATACTTTGCTTCATTGGAAAGCTTGTCAAATGACTCTCGAGATACTACGGATCGAAATATGTCCTCCTGGAAAAAGATATATCAAAAATATAGACGATCATCATGAACAATATAAATCATAACGTATAATATAAGAACTCACACTCTCAAACAGTTTGGTGGGTATGTCGACAAATTCCCCGTTGAGAAACAGCTTCATGACTTCTGGAGGGGCAGTTTGAACTTCTTGATTTTGAGATTTGTTACCTAAAATAAAAAAATAAATTTAAAAACAAAATAAACTCACTAAAATCATGATCATTAGGAAGCTCTCTAGAAGTCGAAGGTAATGTACCCATCAATGGTTGAGAAATTGGGACATAGACTTCCCTTGGGAGATGATTTGAGTTGTTTGCTTCTCGATCATTATCTTGCGATGGAGGTAAGGGTTGAAAAGATGTACTCGAAGGATATGCTGGTTGATGGGTGGACGTCCGAGGAACATCCATCTTCCCGGAGATTCAAATCTAAAAGAATTTAACTTCAAAAACGCCTTCAGCCAAAGATCTGTGAGTTTTTCACAATAAAAACGGCAAGGATAATCTAAACTTTAAAAACGTATACCTTTCAAAAAGGTTTGTCACAAAATCTCCTCAATCCCATAAAGCTTCCACAAATCCGCGCGCGCTGTAAAACAACATCTTGAAATTATTTATTCCGCGAGCTGCGCCCACATTGCGCAGTCTGCAATTTCGCAAGATGCGCCCGTATTGAGAATGACAGAGATTTTTTTTTATGCTATCGAGCAGACGAGCGTAGTAGAGTAAGATCCAGGCGTCTCTTTTATAGGAGACATGTTGATGTGCTTCATATTTTTCTGAGTTTATTTCCGATCTTCTCCATCAGATATTTATAAAAATTTAGTCTGATTTGTGGCCAAAATCTTCTCAATTCTTTTCATCAAGAATCCTTTCGAAACTCGATTTCTAATAGATATCTGCATTTGTCATCACTTGAAGTAATTGAGTGTTTCTTTGGTTTTAAACTTTACTTTTTGTTGGTGATCTGAAATAGTATCGAGAATTGGAAAAGCTACGTCTATATTAATATAAAATTGATTAAATGTGCCCGTTGTAGCTGCCGAATCTTGTGATGGATAGCGATCATTCGGACAATGAGTCGAACAGTTATTTGGAGGATGATTCTATTGATATGAATGATGAGAACCACGAGGGGGAAAATGGGAATTTGGACAGACTTCCGTTAATCCCCACTGACTTCACTGATATCCACGAAGCTATTCAGAACTTCTCGGCGGTGTTTGACGCTAGGTTAGTGATTTTTGTTTCTGTTGTTCGCTATTTAGACTATTTAATGTAATATAAACATTGGTGAAAAAGAGTAAAATTTTGTGTCTAACATAATATTCTCTTCAGGTACGGCGGGCTTCATCCTCGTTTCTATTCGGGAACTCTTCGTGACGCCATCGATGAGTCTTTTGGGATCAGCAGAAGGGCACCGGCCATAGAAAGGAAACCCTTTGCTTTGTACTTACACAATGATGATGCCGTGGCAGCCAACATTTTTGCTCAAAATGTAAGGCTTCTTGCTCCTTATTAGCATATTTTTCCATGTTGTATAAGGAGTTTTAATGTTTTATAATAGACAACCTTGTTTTAGATAATGATCCAAATATAAAATATTGACATATAAACCTCTTCGTATTTTAGGTTCTATGTTCTGAAACAGCATCAGCCGTACTTGGTTGCCAATACACGCTTTGGGCATGGGATGTGACTCAAGATGATAATCGCAAAAAATTCAATGATTGGGTAGCTGAACTTGGTCTAACTGATGTCGCAGATATTCTCCGGATCCATCCTAAAGAGGATTACCCACTCTTGTTGCTGATTACTAAGGAAAGGTCGAATTACAGTGTCGCTAATGTCTGTCAAGGTAATAAATTATTTTTTGAGTATAATTTATATTGTAGTAGGTATGTATTATTTCTTGATTTTTAGGATTTGACAATGCCACTGATTGTGTCGAGAAGATCATGCAGGCTTTGGACCAATACCAAGCGATCAAAAATAAGGAAGAAGTGGAAGAGAGAGGTCGGTTGGAAAGAGAACAGATCCGACAAGAACAAGTTACCGCTTATGAGGAGTCAAAGGCGATTGACAAGGCTCGGCAGTTAGAGCAGGAAAGGAAAAAGCAGGAAGAAATGTAAGAGACAACTGAATTTGAAAATAATTCAGTAATAATTAGTGTTATACTGCACACAAAATCTTTATTAAACATGGCAAAAGATTTTTTAATTTTAGTGCCGAGCAACGAAGATTCTATGAAGCAGAAGAGAGGAAGCAACAAAAAATGGCGGAGCTTTCCTCCTCTTTACCGGCGGAACCCTCAGGCTCTGACTGTATCACAATTAGATTCCGTTTCCCATCGGGCGAACAAAAAATACGACGATTTAATAAGGACGACAAACTTAAGTGGCTATCGACGTATGTGGAATCTCTCGGATTTGACATGGAGACTCATCGGATCTGGAATTCGGACTTCCCAAAGAAAGAAATATCCACTTTTGATGCGACCAAAACCTTTGCCGAACTTAAATGGCCTCTTAGAGAACAAGTTACTGTGGAAGAGAAGTGACGAGTATTTATTTTGGAGAAAGTTTTGTCTTTTCTTTCGATTTGATCCAAAAAGAACGACGCTTTTCCAATTTCCTCAGGGATTTCAGTCCTTCTTTTTGTATTAATTTATGTAAATTTTTTGATGTCCTATGAAAATCTTTGATATATTCCGTGAATTCAAACGGTTTTATTTTCTTTGATATCCACATTCTAATCGTCTTTGTTCCGTATTTTGTTAATGGTGACCCTTTTTGTCATTAAATGATATTATCCTTGACATTTCCTCTTTTTTTTTGAAGTTTTTCGTAAAAAAATTATGTTAGCCTTGCTGAAATGATGTCATTTCAAGCTCGTCTTAACCTTCAAGGATGCTGTTGTCAATATTGAACATAAATTCTCTCAATTCAATGGTCTTAACTTGTAAAATTCGAGGTTTTCTGCCAAAATTTTGAGGAAAAACCCCGAATTTGACAAGAATCAAAGAAAAAGGCGGGTGGTCTGGCCGTCTTTCCTTTCAAAAATGTCCTAATAGTCCTACAATAACTATTTATAACAAATGCACGTACTATGACGAACATCCGAAAGCATCTGTTCTCTCATTTCAAATCAAATCGGGATCTAAAATCGTGTCCAGCTCGACTTTTTCAACGTCTATGACGCTAATTTTGTAAATTGTCATCTTTTTTAATAAAGTTATGATTGAAATTGTGATGTATTCGAGTCGAAAGAGTAATGGTAATGTGCCAAAATTTTTATTTGAAAATTTCAGAATCAAAAAATGACTTTATAATCGAAAAATTATATATATTCTGGCTGCTACTAAAAGCGCTGGCCTGAAACATTTCTCTTTCCAAGTCTAATATAGTTTTTATTCAAAATTTGTTTTAGGGATCTTTAAGATGATATTAGAGGGTATAAAAGGTCTCATTGACAAACTTATTCACGATTTTGCAGCTCAAATAGATGAACGAGGTCTCTTATGACATTGATGATTCCCTCGCTGATTATCTCACTGTTACAGTATGCTTGGATGAGGATGTTCCCGTCGAACCACAGCCCCGTCCTCGCAATTTTGAAGATGATATAACCTTATTTGCCGAACAAATTGGTCCTCCAATCAGAGCTGCGGACATTGAATTTGATATTGATCCAAATGCACAGTGCCGAAGTCTCCCAATTCAAGCTGCCAGTATAATGGAGCTGTGTCTGAATCCACCGGCAATTGGATCGATGAGAAATTGGGAGTATTTGGCAATGTTGTTGGGGTTGAGTATGGAGGAAATTGTTGGATTACGGTAGGATTTTGATGATAAAATTGATTTTTTTTTTTCAACCAAATTAATTAAATCGTCAATCTTTAGTCGAGCCGAAAGCCCTGTCGCCAAATTGCTTCATAACTTTGCTACTTTCCCGTTACAAAGTTTTATCGCCACTTTGAAGGATACGAATCGGGTAGATGTCCTAATTTCACTTCAACCTTTTATAAACTCGATTGATAATGATAGTCTAGCCATTGGTGGTGGCGATTCTGGACTCTTTGACAATGCTACGACTACAACTGATTCTACTGACTATAGTTTGGCAGGTAACGGCATTATTTTTTGATGAATAACATCTCAACAGATCAAGGATAATATGTATAATTTTAATTCTCAATACATTTTTTAGGTCCGTCATCTCAACCGGTGTCAATTCCGCGTCCTCAAAGACCATTCCAAATCCCCAATAGATTTGTCTTAGTGACCCATCATGAGCCTCAAGATAAATCTCAGCAAAGTAAAGAGATCCGAAAATATTTCCGTTCTCTTTTTGCTAGTCTCAAAGCAAGTGGCGAGAAAGAAGGTACTCAAATTTTGGATGTAGAAGAATGTCTGGACGCTCAGAATTTATATTTCACAATGAGGCAAATCTACAAGTATGTTATACTTGATTTTAAGGTCAATTATCATCATCTAAAGAAATTTTAATTATAATTTTCTTTCTCTTTTAGTCAAGCCCAACTCATAATCCTTTACGTATCGCCCCTTTACTTTTCCGAAATCCATAATCAACAGCAGATATCTCCGCCGAATCAGAAAATACAACTGAAAAGATTTGTGGAAGATTTGATTGGAACGGAGAGTGTGGAACGGGGAAATGGAAGATTCATGGTGATCCTGAAGAGGCCTGAGGACACGGAGTATAGACCTCTGGGATGGGCAAGGAATACAATTTATTATTTATTTCCGAATAATTGGAAAGATATATCAAACAAATGCTTTAACAAAGTGTAAATAAATTTGTTCTTCCCAATTTTGATGAAACTAACTCAGATTTCCTTTAATGGAGGTAAGCGCACACTTAAGTGTGGCCCTAGAATGAAAATAAATAGCTGCTGTGTGATCCATTTCTTTTTTCCTTAGAATACGAACCTTTTGCTTCTATCCCCTTGTCCCACTTTTAGAACTGTCAATTTCCCGGACTTCATGTTGAGGTAAGTGTGACACTAAGGCATATTAAATGGCAGCTATGTATATAAAAAAACTCTTAGAACATACCATTATTTGCAAATTTCTCGCCTGAGTGACCGGATATTTCCTCACCGAAATCAGTTGATTGTAGACTTTCAGATTATCAAAAGGATTGCTGATACCCTCAACATGACAATTGAAACTTATTACCATGAGGGTGAACTGCCAGTTGTGGGATCAATTGTAAGTTTGTTTCTTCATTTAAATCAAAGCCATAAATTTTATGAAACAATTAGCATAGACTCGTATTTTAGCCGTATTTTTATTCTAAAGGTTCAGATTGACGGTGAAATCACGGGTCTAATGGGATATGTACATAATGGATCAGCAGATACCATCGCTCTAATGGTCGGTCAAAGTGAGGAGCGACGAAAATATTTTGAATTCTCGGACCCTCTGTATTATGTAAGTATAGACAACTGCAGGAGTAATACAAATGTATTTTATAATATCTGTAGTCGTTGAGCAAAGTGTTCATCAATCTGCCAGAAAACACTTGGGATAAATATTTCGCGTACTTCCAAAGCTACCAATGTAATTCATGGTTCGCGATTGGAATCGCTCTACTTTTACAATGCTTATTAACAGTGCTGGTGCATAAAGTTGAGGGCGAATTGAAACAGGTAAAAACAATTACTTTGAGGCCTAATAAAATGGTTGAGTTAAGGAGTCAGTAAGATGCACAATAAGCGAATCTGTATGGCAGATTATACGACTGCAACTGTTACAACCGGAAACTTTGGATCACAGCTCCACTGCAGGTATAATACGTATTTTATAATGAGATTTTGAGAAAATTTAAGCAACATTTGCAATCTCTTATGAAAAAGATTTTTAATGTTGTACTATGCCCAAGTCCAAATTCAAAGTTTGAGTAATCGCCATCTTATAGCTGCTTGAATTCTCTCGTTGCATCGTTTTTCAGGGAAGTTCTCAGTGGTCATCTTCTCCCTTGTCCAATGCACCGTAATCATGGGCGTGCTGAGTTCCTACATCTTTTCCAATCTAGTCCGGCCACCACAACCAATCCCTTTCAAAAGTTTCTATGAATTTACATCTCTGATTGAGACAGGGACCTTACACTTGGTTGATGTTTCTTCAACAGGCCCTTTATATGATATGATTCGGACTTCTAATGCTTCGGATCTTGTTCATTTCCGAAGGGCATTGGAACAGAATCCCATTAGGATGAGCAATTCCGTTGAGCATGCGTTGGAAATGATGGATGAACCCGGAGCAGTGCTTGTTCGTTATGTAAGAATAAACTTTATTTTGTAGTAGAGACATTTGCAGGAAGATGAGCCGCTAGCTTTCGAAGCGTATAAGAAATGCGGGATTTATATATCCGAAGCGCTGCTACCGCCTTCTCGTGGATACTTGATGTTCAAAAAAGGGTACCCCCGAATGAAAGAAGTGAATAAAGCGATTGAATTGGAATATCACAACTTCAGGAAGATGTGGCTCAAGTATTTGAGGTCCTTTCGAGGTCAGCTAGGCTGTTCACCCACTGGCTATCGAAGAATTGAAGGTAAAATCGGAAAAAATATCAGTTTGCCTAGTACACTATAATTTTAATCGACAAAATAATTTCAGCGCATTACCCTTACATTGGAACCGTTTTAATGCTCTTTCTCACCGAATCCCTCGCACTATTAGTATTCTTCTTGGAAGTATTTGTCCATTGTTTCTACCGCCGAAGATGAGATTGACATCAGAGCCCAGTGTAATATAATACCTCATTGGAAATGCGTTTAAGCGTCGTTTCAATCATAAATTAATGATCAGACACAAAGAAAAGTGAATGTTTCGTGGTCAGGAAAAAGGAAACTCGATTGTAATCACTTTTTACAGACTAAGTGGGATTACTTTAATTGTCACGAAAAATTTTCCGAAAGGTTGTGCAATTTTACATCTTGTCCAAACGAGGTGTCAAATTATAACTGCTGGGTCAATCTTTTTTCGGTCATTTTTCTTTCAGCTTTTTTTTAATCAGAATAGCTAAAACAACAATAACAAACGTTAAAAAAAAACTTATCAACAATAACAAACTATTGTAATTCGAAGACTAACGGTATAACAAAACAAAATACGATATAATCACAAACAAACACTGGTAAACGGTGCTAATTTCGGAATAATATAATCCTTGAGAATGTAATTCGGCTTTATTGAAGACATCGCTTCCAATTCCACTTTGTAACCGGCTTCAATCATCGCGTCAACCTAAAAACAGAAGCCTACGTCGTGTGTTTAACCACTTTTGCTTTAAATTTACTGAAAGATCAGCAAAATTCAGCAGAGAGAAACATTTGTCTCTGATGGGTCAAGTCTCTCCCTTGAGTCGAAACTGTCGCCAATCTACGGCCAAATGTCCTAACAAATAAAATACGATATTTTTCAATTATCACACAACCTAAAAATTAAAACGCAACTAACAAAATTCTATTTCTCACCTGTTTTTCAAGCGTGCTATCATCATTTCTCTTGGCCAGCTGTTTCAACTTTTTCAACCTCTTCAAATCGGCCGCAGTGAGTGTTAATCGATGAATGGGATCCAAATTCATCTCAATTGCATCTGACATCGTCAGGCCCATCATCCGTAATTCGTATATTTTGACTCCATTCGATTCTATCTCCGATTTCGCGCCTCCGTATCGGTATGTGCAATATATTTGCAGGCCTAAACTAGAGTATAAAATTTCAAACTCTGGTTGAAAAAAATAAATCAACTTGCCATAGGAATCACAGTCGATTAAACAGAAGATTTTCTTAGGATTTTGGTTGAGCAGCCATCGAAGGAATCTCCTAGTAAACAGATCCGGGAAACCACGACCCTAAAACAGATTTAGCAGAGTACAAAATACGCATTTCTGATCATCACTTTTTTTAATTTTACACTACGTGTATTGACAATTTTTGAACGCGGAAAAAAATTGACTCGAGTCAAGTCTTTACCTCGTTCGAAAGCAACCGGAAACCCCCAAATGGTAAATCACTAGAACAACGTGCCTCACAGATCCCATTCAGATCATCTAAAACCAAAAAAAAAACAATAAAAACAACCTACTGTAACCAGCAGTACCCTGGGCAACATGGTGAATATCCCATCATCGATTAATCTTTGAAACACGGTATCCTTTTCAACTACCAAAATTGTATCTGCGTCCATAGTGAATTCCGTAAATTTCATCAGCTCAGCTCCAATCGCTACAGGATAAGCCTCGCAGTTAACTTCAACACCTGACACAAACGACAAAACCAGTTTTCCCATGGCAAATCCTCGACTTGTGGATGTCTGAAATCAAAAAAAGATTGAATCTTTCTGGACATAACATGAAAGTCAACAAACGCGAGAATAATATCAGAATTTTCAAATTTGAGTTTATTATCATGGATAATACTGGACAATGACTGCTTTAGGGCAACTAAAAAATGTCCAGAGGCCGATAAATGGCCGAATCATCCCCCAGACACTCAAATATCCTATCACGACACTTAAAATCCAACAAAAATCTTAAAAACCCTACCACGTTCAAGCAATCCCGAGGTCTGCGGAAAAACCTGCAGATTTTGCTCACTGCAGAGTCCAGATTCGTTTGTTTGTTCTTATACACCTTTTTATATTCGTAGTAAAGATCTCTAAACAAATACTTCGAATTATACACCACCTACCTTTTGGTAGAACGTCGATTACCCAACAGCAAGGAGTATATTTGTGCCATAGCTCGAATTTGCCGGGAAAATGTTGGGAGACTCCCAATACTGAACAATAACCGTTCTGACGAGCTAGAGGCCGGGCTTCTGAAGGAAAAAAAGAAAATTTTAAAATTGCAATATGCGAGTATAACTAAAATTAATTTTATCAAAAATTGCCAGATCAATAGCGTGAAAAAAAAAACTATGCTGAATCTGCAGTAGCTCTTTCTCTACCTTTTAGAGACAAAATCATTTAGGAGTAACCGCATTCTCGCTTGGAAATCACGACATTGCCCATGACAGTGTTACCTAAAACACAAAAACCAAAAAATAATAAAAACTCACTGAATCTCGAATGAATTTCGTAGATAGCTGTTCTGTCTCTTATTTTTCCGGACGTCTGTGTTTTTTGTGGCGGAATCCAGCTTGCGCAGGAAGGTCAGGACGGTTTCCTCGATCAGCTTGATCGTCTCGTCGCGTACTTGTTGATTATTTGTGTCAAGAATCGGCTTGAACGAAGTGATGTTCTCGATGGCCCGTAACTTTGGCATCGGGCAGGAACGTCCACGATGGACTTCCTGAAAGCCCGGAAATATTCGTGGAGAATCGACAGACAAGAATAATGTGCCAACCTTTCCCCGTTAGGGTCAACACTCTCCCTCCTTCCTGCTTTTCGATAAAACCTCTAGATCAAGTGATATCTACATCCACTGGAATGACGTATGGGGAGGGGCAGAGGTGCGGTACAAAGTTTCAGGCATAACTCCTGAAACCGGCGAATCCAGGCCAAACGATGATCGATTCCCTATAATAACATCCAGTCTTCTCTTTCAGAAAAAAACATGTATGTCTTGGTTTCGTCAGTTATTTTTCCGGAAATTACATATTCCTAAACCTCACTTCTTTGCGTAACTCATTGAATTTTTCAGTCAATAGTGGTGATGCAAAACTAAAAAATTATTTTTTGACTACGCGAGAACGGTGTGCGCTGGCGAGATGGAGAAGTTGAGGGCAATGTGTATTTTAGCCATAAGTTTTATTTAAATGTTTTTATATTTGGACAGGCACTGATTGTTTTCCCGTTTTATAGTGTCCCTCCCTCATTTTTCTTTTTCCTTTTTCTCGCAAAAAAGAGTAAATGTTTCGGACCGTTGCAAGTTATCTACCCTTTCTGGTCGAGCCGAGCACGCTTTTTGCTTTTTATCAGTTGTTTTCCTCGAGATTTTCCGTTCGTTCCGAATCATTTTGTTTTAGATGTCTCTAGTGCAACATCCGCAGAGAATTGGTGTAATTGCTGGACTGGGCGCGGCTGGAGTGGCTACTGCCTACTTCGTCAACAAATATGTAAAATCCAGACGCTATTGGAATGCGGAATACGTAGACGTGGGACGAGTGGATCGAGCTTTTATTTATCCCATCAAGAGTTGCAAGCCAATCGAGGTAAATTTTGGGTTTCTTTCTGATTTTAAGCAAAATTCTACAGTGAAGAGCGATCAAACGCTTCTACCGGTCCTGTGCCAGATATTTGAATAGTATTCTCCACCAAAGTCGTCGTCAATTTTATATTTATGTTCGACTTTAGACGTCATACCTGGATTGCGCTGAAAGAGGTCCCCGAAATGGCTGGCTAGCCGATAGAGAATATTTGGTAGTCGATGAAGCCAATGAACACATGTTCCTCACCGCTAGAACATATCCAAAAATGGTCTTAATTGATTGTGAAGCTGAGGCCAACAAGTTTATCGTCAAATTCCCTGATGGAAAGAGAGTTGAAATTGATCTTCCGGAAGTAGTGAAAAGAAATGACGTTCGCAGAGCTGCGTAGGTGCTTGTTATTTCTTATCTTTTTTTAGACTTCATGGAGGCAAACAGACTGATGGGTTGGATTGTGGAGACGAAATCGGCGAGGCGCTCACTCAATATCTCAAAGTGGAAGGCAAAAGACGTCTGCGTCTAATAAAGTTTGATCCGAAGCTGTGGACAGAACGAGACTTTCACACTGACCCTAACTGGTGGCATAATCCAGTGCCGAATATACAAGATCATGTAAGATGACATAATAATCATATTGTCCTAGATGTTTTAGATAAATTATAGTGATATGAATGCGTTTATGGCAATTTCTACCGGAAGCTTGGAGGTGATGAACCAGAAATTGGCTGAAATTGGCAGTGAAGTGAGTTTTTTTAAGGTTAAAAAATAAAAATTTAGGTATTACCTAATATTATCCATCATATTTCTAGCAAGTAGAAATCCGAAATTTCCGTCCAAACTTTTTAATAAACTCGGATATCCCATTTGCGGAGGATTATTGGCTGAATGTTCGAATTGGGGATGCTGAATTTGTCTGTGTTCGACCTTGTACTAGGTAAGTGAGGTTTTATTCTTTTATTATTTATTTTTAGATGTATATTGACCACGGTAAATCCAACAACAGGAGAGAAACATCCCAAAATGCAGCCTCTGAAACTTCTTAGAGAGTGAGTTATATATTTTTTATAATATTTTACATTATAAGGAAAAAAGTTTGAACTTTTTTTTCTTTTATTAAAATTGTTCTCCTTTTAGATTCCGATTAGCTCCAGAGGGTCAGCTCCGCAAAACGTTTGATATGAGCCCAATCTTTGGAGTGTTTATGGTCCTAGTTCGACCAGGAAGAGTCCGAGTTGGCGATACAGTTTACGCCCAGATAAAGCCCACGGCCTTTTAGCCGATTTTTTTGTGCTGTATAAAGTATTTTGAAACAATTTATTTAATTATAACCTTAATTAGCTATAAATTTTTATTTAAATACGGATTTCAATATGATCCACATGATTAAGAACCAAAAAAAAATATTAGGATCTTTTCGTTTTTTGCTGTTCAATCGCTTAGAAATCTAGTCGACGTAAGTTTCCACTACAAAATTTTCCGTAGTGCAATTCCGTGGTGCGCGAAAGCCTCGGATTTATCTGATCCTCTAAACTCCAAATCCAGAATTACTCTCTGGAGCTCAGACTCCGAAAAAGTCGCGATTTCAACGGATATATATATATTATTATAAAATTTTTGGTATAATGAAGTAGAAAAAATTTCCGACGGATCCCTAAATGTTTCAAATTTGAAGTAGAGGACATACCAAGCCTTGAAAAATTTATTTTGTGCTTTAACCGCGCAGAATAGACATTCGGAGATCTTTTTGCGGAGCATACGCCGGAATGATGTTGTCCATTTTTTTATTGAAAGCTCGCGAAAAAGTACGAAGAATGAGGAAAAGAAAACAAATTGCCGCACTATGTACACCTATGAGAAAAGTTACTGACAAACATATAATTTATCGAACGGGGTTTTTTCCCATAAGCATAAACCAGTTTTATCATAACCATAATAACCCACTGAGGAAAGTCATAGACAAGAGTGAGAATTATCTTTTATCCGGATCGATCAGGATCTCAATTCAAATTTCTCTGATCTTTTCTGTGTTATCTATGCAACGCTGGTACCGGTTACTAAACTGGCTACCCTTTCTTTGCGTATCTCAGATCTATCATAATTAGGAAATCTTTTTTTGCGATATGTTTCTCTAATTTCGAGAAACATTTGAGATGTATGTAAACGTTTGAGAATATCGCTTTTTGATCCGGATTGTTTATATGAGTTTCCTCATGAGAGAAATCGATCTCTTTTAGGGTCAAGAAGCTGCACTAGGGATCATGATAGGCTTTTGTAAATACGGTGAACCAAACTGTCCTAACTTGCGCGGAAAGTTATCTGTCTTTAAGTGTTCAGTGCTCAAAGTGGGACCGGGTTTTGAAACTGTTGTTTTTTTGCGCCAAGGTTTGTAGAAAAAATCGATTTTTTGAGGATCAAAGTTAGCAGAAATTTGACACATCCTTTGTTGTGGAACGGTCGAAGATTGGAACTCTATTTCTTACGATCGTTTAACAAAAAGAAAACATTTTTGCTTAAAATTCGACATGAAATTATCTACGTTTTTATTGTTAAGTAAACAATATTTTTAGGAATCGGAATATACATAATATTATCACAGTGATAGTCCAACTTTGATGGCTGAATATAATATTTTACCGGTCGATGGGAATACGACAGAGTCTGAGCCAAGCCCTTATCATTGGCTAAGGAAACATTTAATGTGAGTAAAAAAAATTGGTGTGCTTGCCACATTTTACGGCCTCAAGCTATTTGCATGTTTCTTTCAGAAAAACGCTTCTACTATTTACTGTTTTTGTTCTTTCTTATCATTATGCTCATCACAAATATCACGAATATTTAAATTACATGCCTCTGGAAGATTGTTATGTTGTTTTGTCATCGGATCTGAATCTTTATTACCTTATGCATATGCCAATTGCAATTCAATATTGGAAGAACAAAGGTGTCAAAGCGTTGTTAATGATTACTTTGAAGGAAGGAGAGGAAATTAAAAACGACAAAGCGGCTGCAAAAGTTTTGCAATTTGCTGAGGAAGAACTGGGAGTGAGTAAGACAGGATGTAACATTATTTTTTAAAAATTATTTAGTTATTTTTATATTTTTTTAGGCAAAAATCGAGTATTTCCGCAATAAAACGCTAAAAACTGGCCAATTTGCTCAAACTTTGAGAAGTTTTGCCGCAGGCACTAAATTCTCGTGGACTTTGGATCCGGATAAAACGGTCTTTATCACCAGCGATTCAGATTTCTTCCCAAATAAACTAGAATCTCATATTCCAAAAGTGAGAAGAGGGAAGGAAATCATGTTTTATGATCACGATTGTTGTGGATACCTCAGACATCGAGGAGAGAGATTCCAAATGTATATCATGATTACAATTGGAATGACATTGCGAAGATGGAGGGAGATTATTGGTAAGAATAGGCCGAGGGTTTGCATCCAATCCGTTGCTCAAGTTGGCCTTTATCCCCAGCAAAACATCCAGCAGCTTGGTCTCAAGTTTGTTTCGGTCAACAATCAGCGACACCTTGCCAATGTCAGTCGACGGAATCTTGATATAAGCCATCGGTCATTTTGTTTCTTTTTCTTTAATGAATGATTTTGCATGGCTTTCATAGGCTATATAATATACTGTCCGCATAGGGCATCATTGTAAGCCAAGGGTACATGGAGGGTTAATTTGTAGTCCATGTATAGAATGTATGTGCAAAATTTTAGAAAATGTGAGCATGCGTCTTCTAACAGTAACAAGTGTTTTTTAAATTAATGTTTGTTCTTTTACCGGCATCCCTGACACTCCAATCGACGGCCCTTGGATTGATTCCTACGTTAATCAAACTTTTAATGGGGTGATCAGCAAAAAGAAACCTTGGTGGCAATGGTTTTTAGATCAGAGAGTTTTCGGAATTCATATGAAACGGTGGAAAGAAACTCATGAAGGAGAGTAAGAACATTATTTTCAGGATTTAAATTAATCTGAAATCCATTTCAGATACTCCAAAATAGTGGAGACTCTCTACCGGAAAGGACAGCCTCGACTGGAACGGTTCGATTGGCCAGAAGACGATGTTTTGGCCAAGACAGATGTCTGGAAGACCTACGAAAGTGCTCATATTACTCCGGGGATCTTTATGGATCATGTTTGGAAGAAGAATCTCGTTTTTTATAAGAGAATAGTCCCTGACGAACAAGTTAAAAAACTGACGGAATATAGAAATAGTGTCATGGAAGTAATGAATTTAACCGAAACTTTGCGAAGACATAATCATCCAGAACAGCATAAACCATATTGGAAAAAGACATTTCAGCTAAAGGATATGTTGGGCGGAGCAAGAAAAAACGATTTAAAAGAGGAACAGATAAAAGAAAATGATGATGAGAATGAAGAGACGGTAGAAGATAAAGTAGACAGAGGTAATAAAATTCAGAAAGAAAAAAGAGACAAACAAGAAGAAAAATTAGAAAAAAACGATGAGAAAGCAGAAAATAAGGAAGAAAAAATGGAATAAAAGACGAAATAAATTAGGCAAGGATAGTTGTGGTCGTACTAATCGCCCAATTTTATTGTATTATTTAATAAATAAAAGAGTTTTTGTACAAAATAGGCATATTCTGTTTGGGAGCCGATTATATCTCTTAAATCAACTCCAACGAAAGATTACTTCGACCCCTCTCCCTTAAACTTCAGTAAAAACGGTGATTTAATCAAGTAATGAGGTGAGTTGCGGAGTAATTTACCTAGGAAATATTGAAAACTTGGACTTTTATTCTACAGCTGTGTCTGCCTTTGACCTATACATAGCGCGGGGCAGGATCTAGTAGCCAAAGGAGCCTCCCGTTGCCTCAAAAAGGGATTCCAAATGCCTCCAAATCCTCTCCTCTCTTTGACAAAAAATAATTTTAATTTACACCGTAATTTTGAGTAGTCTTGAGCCCTCTCCCTAATTTTTTCTTCCAAAAGGCAAAAATTTATCGCTCTCTCTTCGTACAATGCTATTTTCGAGCAGAGAGACGGTATCTGGTGGCATTCGGAAAGCCTGTAACAAGGGATCGGCAATTACTTACTCGCCACCAGGTTCCGGAACAAAACCTATATCATTTAAAAGAGCGTAAAAAATAGTGAGCAAAGTAAAAAAATATTATATTAGCTGTCAAACTGGAATTACAATAAGAGACAATCAGACCTTCGACCACTGACTACTCTGCAGCACTGATATATATATCACAATGGTGTTAAAACCTGTCATGCTTTGCAAAATACTCAAGCAATGCATTTATGACTGGCTTATGCAAAGGTTAGAGTATTCTTGCGATAGGAACTCATGGCGTTAATTTCCTATCACATAAAAAAATTGTAATCCAAAGAAAAACAAAAATAAAATTTTGACAGTTCGTATCTTACCTGACAAGAAATTTCATACCTCTGCGATATACCTCATTTTCTGAAATTGCCAAAGTTTATCCGATAAATTGTTTTTAGACATTATCCAAGATCGAGAACTAACAATAAATGCCAGGATTTTCTAGATTTTGATTTTCATTACTTCTAGTCGACATGTCTTCATGTTTCCACCGTAAAACCTTCCATAGTGCAATTTATTGGGAGCGCAGAGCCTCCGATTTATCTGATCCTCTAAACTCCAAATCCAGAATCACTCTCTGAAGCTCGGACTCCGAAAAATGGCGATGCCAACGGAGATATAAACATGACCAATGAGTTGTGCTGTAAAGTTCAATTATTCATAGGGAAAGCGCAACATAAAGAGAATTCTTAAAAATCACGGAGAGAAGTGTTATTTTTTGGGTCAACAAACATATCGCGTCTTTAAGAAACAGATAGATAGGGCTTTTTTAGAGGAAATCTTGTCCAAAATCGGCAGAGCACATCTTCAATTCTAAATACAGTATTTTTGAAAAGTGTAACAGAAAGTGTTATTTAAAACGAGCTTTGCGAGAAGATCTTCATGGGCCTTTTTTTTAAATCAGAACTGTAATTTTACATACGACAAGAAGGTGCGATAAGGATGACTAATTGACTTGTTTCAAATTCTATATAAGGAAATAGGTCAAACACCAAACCTTGAACATTTCAGTTTGTGTTTTTTTCTAGCACATCGGAGGTTCGACGATTTTTTGCGAGTCACGCGGCAAAACGATGTAGTCTATTTATGATTGATACGAATCTCGCGAAACAGTACTAAATAAAAATAAAGATACCCGGGCAAGAAAAAACATTATTTAGGGGTTTCTTTTCGTAGTCTATAGAGAAATCTAGGGTTTCGTAGAATTACGGTCGAAAATCAGTGCAACCAATTGCGAGGGATTCAAAAAATTTATTTTTTTGTAAGGGTTCTGTTGTATAATACAAGGGCTAAAAATTACTGTCTCCCTAGATTGTTCGTAATAGACCGATTTTGTTGTACTGGAGTTTGCTGTACAGAGTTTTTGCGGCTATTTTCTGCTCACCTATGATAAGACGTGATTTTTTAAAAGTCTGCATTAAAAGGCTAAGGTTGTGGCCGATTTATCTCAAAATCTTTTTGGTTCCGCAAAGCGCGGGCTGACCCTTCGTATTTGCTGCAGAAGACCCCATTTTATATTTGGCTCGAGATTTTCCAAAATTAAACTTTCCAAGTTTCCACAACTATAAGCAAAAGTGTTTACAAACATGTGGCTTAATTTTTCTGTTAAATCTTACAAATATATATACATATGTATATCAATAAGTGTTATTAAATCCACGTATCCTAATAGACTACATATCATAGAGAACAGTGAAAGTCATCTCCAATTTGGATCGCGTAAGATCTAAAGTGTAATTCCTTTGCTGTTTTCTATGTCTTCCACTCAGCGCTGGTACCGGTTACTAAACTGGCCACCCTGATTTTTCATGCGTATCTCACATCATAATAATGAGGAGATCTTTTGTTCCGGATGTTTTTGGAATCAAGTTTCTGGAAAGTTGCGAGGTGTATAGAATGTAGTTTTATAAATAATTTCGAGATTATCGCTTTCTGATCTGGCTTCCTCTTATATGACTTTCCACATAGAAGAAAGCTACTTTTTGTCCAGTTTCTGCGTTGCGTGAATTGGAGGAGAGCGTGGGTGATGATAAAGGGGATGTATTATTAGGAATCAGTATTTTTTTGTAAAATACGATTGGCGCCTGACCTAAAAAGATTGGCGACTTTTTTGCCTGAATTTGGGGTTTGCCTCCTCTGCTCTACTTTTTTCCCTTTTTTGGTTTCTCCTCAAGGCGTTCTGTCCCCACTGAAAGAGTTTCTTTCGGTAGGGCCAGACATGGCAAGGGGGCCGGGCTTTGGAAATTTTGAAAAGGGCCGGGCCGGGCCCAACTCTAAACCTTCGGGCCCCCGGCCCGGCCCGTTTTGCCATGTCTGGGTAGGGCCAAACCCGACTTGGTTGGTTCACGTTCTCAGCGACGTCAATGATCCTTCGGGCCAAAAATTGTCGCGAAATTTTTCAAGCCGTTTTGATAGAAGACATTCCGGGCACGTCTTTACGAAAATTATTATACCTTTTTTGTACATTTGATGCATTTAAATAAAATCTGTTTCTGTTGATTTGAGCCCTTGCCTGTGTCTTCTTCCTGTTTTAATTGTAAAATTAAAGTTACATTTTTTGTCTTGGGCGATGGTTTAAACTCGAGTGGTTCGTATCTGATCCCCGGTTTCCCCGGTGATCTTTATCAAAAAATTGAGAGTTGCCTTAACACAACAACCCCGAAGGATTGCGGTCAGGAGGTCCACGTACCTTGAAGTACTGGGTAAAAACCGACAAAGAATAGAAAACCTGCGCTCATCTCTGCATCTGAAATTTTATCTTGGCTGGGGAACAGGATGCAAATGGAGCCAATTCTCCTCTCTAACGTATCTCTCTCGTCTTTAGAGAAACTTTAGTGTTTCTGTTTGCGCTGCTTTTCTGTAGTCTCTGCGTTTCCGAAGAGGTCTAAAGAAGCAGCGGGGAAAAGCGTGGATCAATCGGGACAGATTACATTATAATTATGTAATCCGTACATAACAAGTAAGGGTTCTTTGTTAAAGGTGCAAATGTTTGGGATAAGATTATGGTTTTGTCGAGGGTTCCGGTGCATTTCTCTTTCTAAATTAAAGTTTAGGGATTCTTGTAGAGGAGATTCTGTAAAAAATTAAAAGGATTTCATACCGCTAGATCCTGTTGCGCAAATTTTGGATTTGTATGGAAAACAGACAAGGCTACCGAGCCGGGCTTTATGCATCCGAAGCCCGTTCCCTGTCAAGGGTGGCCCGGTCCGTTTCAAAATTTGCTTCCGAGGGCCGGGCCCAACCGGGCCCGGCCCCCTGCTGGCAGAAAAGCGCAAACGGAATTTCTACAGTAAGAAGATTACAGCTATTTTTCAGAAACATATTCTTGGTATCTTCTCAAGAAGAAATTTTGCTTTTGTTTTGCAATATTTCTGAGAACTTTACCGTGCGATTTGCAAACCAGTATATAATTCGTACTTTTGTTCATTGAATATAATATTTGAAGGTTTAAAAATTTTGATGATCTAACACAAGATGACTGCCGAGTATCACATTTTATTGGACGATGGGACTATGTCGAAAACTGAACCACGTCATTCCTCGTTTTATCAATGGCTTAAACGAAATTTTACGTATGTGTTTTTACATAAATAGCAAAAGCACATTTTAAAGTGTATTTTAATATTTTTGTATAATTTCAGAAAATTGCTTTTGATTATTACTGTTCTTGTTATTTCTTATCATTATACTCATCACAAATATCACGAATATTTAAATTACATGCCTCTGGAAGATTGTTATGTTGTTTTGTCATCGGATCTGAATCTTTATTACCTTATGCATATGCCAATTGCAATTCAATATTGGAAGAACAAAGGTGTCAAAGCGTTGTTAATGATTACTTTGAAGGAAGGAGAGGAAATTAAAAACGACAAAGCGGCTGCAAAAGTTTTGCAATTTTCTGAGGCAGAACTGGGAGTGAGTAAGACAGGATGTAACATTATTTTTTAAAAATTATTTAGTAATTTTTGTATTTTTTTAGGCAAAAATCGAGTATTTCCGCAATAAAACGCTAAAAACTGGCCAATTTGCTCAAACTTTGAGAAGTTTTGCCGCAGGCACTAAATTCTCGTGGACTTTGGATCCGGATAAAACGGTCTTTATCACCAGCGATTCAGATTTCTTCCCAAATAAACTAGAATCCCATATTCCAAAAGTGAGAAGAGGGAAGGAAATCATGTTTTATGATCACGATTGTTGTGGATACCTCAGACATCGAGGAGAGAGATTCCAAATGTATATCATGATTACAATTGGAATGACATTGCGAAGATGGAGGGAGATTATTGGTGAGCTCTTTTGAAGGAATGGTTTAGAATTGCCAGCTGAATACGACAAGGTATGGCAAAGCGGGTTGTCTTCACTATCCAACTCTCCTATGTCCTCCCAGAGAAAAGTTTGTTGAATATCTTGACAGAACCTGAAAAGCGTGAGCTAAAATTTTCAGGGATTTATGTAGGGCCTGTTTCGAGAGTGTTTACAAACGTTGAGGAAACCGTGACCTTCTGACCTCGAGCAATAACAAGTTTCTCATAAGTTGAGCTTCTTTGTTTTCCAGGTATCCCAGACAATCCATTAGATGGCGCATGGATCGATACTTATGTTAATCAAACTTTTAATGGGGTAATTAGCAAAAAGAATTCTTGGTGGCAATGGTTTTTAGATCAGAGAGTTTTCGGAATTCATATGAAACGGTGGAAAGAAAGTCATAAAGAAGAGTAAGAACATTTTTTTCAGCCTCTATATTACTTTGAAATCCATTTCAGATACTCCAAAATAGTAGAGACTCTCTACCGGAAAGGACAGCCTCGACTGGAACGGTTTGATTGGCCAGAAGACGATGTTTTGGCCAAGACAGATGTCTGGAAGACCTACGAAAGTGCTCATATTACTCCGGGGATCTTTATGGATCATGTTTGGAAGAAGAATCTCGTTTTTTATAAGAGAATATTTCCGGAAGAACAAGTTGAAAAGTTGACGGAATACAGAAATAGTGTAGTGAAAGTTATGAATGTAACTGAAACTTTACGAAGACATTATCATCCAGAACAGAAAGGAGCATATTGGAAAAAGACTTTCCAAATAAAGGACATGCTGGGCGAAGCAAAGAACAAAGGGAAGAAAAAGGAAAAGAAAGAAGTAAAAGATGAATATAATGATACAAGAGTAGCTGAAAAAGAAGATGAAAAAGAATAAAAATAAAATGCAAAGAAAAGGAAACAGCCAAGCAGGAAGAAGACATGGAATAAGAGGAAGAAGGAATCCAAGAAGCAAGCATTTGTTTTATATATTTTAATTAATAAATAGAACCGTTTTTTACACAAATACACATGTGCTTTCGGTTTTTTTCCAATATCTTATAATCTCCCACTATTTTAACGTATGAAACATTATCTCGATTGCTCCAATTTCTCCCTTTTGTTTCGAGAGCCCCAGATGATGAAAGTGGAGATACAATCAAGGAATGGGGTGAAGAGGGCATTCCAAATGCACAGAAATTAACTGCGGAAGTTTTGAAGGCTTGTGCTTTAATTTTGCATGTGTTATACCACGACTGTGTCTTCGTTTGTCCCATTTATCTTGCTTCAGCTCGGTTTCCTCTTTGTCACTGCTGAAAGGATTTGTTGCTGTGTTCCCAGCCTTTTCGAGAATCAGCAAAGATTCAAAGTACCGGTCGACGAATCAAAGTCGCAGTGGAGCTTTAGCTTTGCGTAAGCGGAGAACCCAAGCTAAGATTGGCTGACCGTTG
Source organism: Bursaphelenchus mucronatus (assembly GCA_025436335.1). NCBI lineage: Eukaryota > Metazoa > Nematoda > Chromadorea > Rhabditida > Aphelenchoididae > Bursaphelenchus > Bursaphelenchus mucronatus. The sequence continues at coordinate 4,396,314 of CM046359.1, forward strand.
ACATAACACAAAAATTTTCTTGGCTACCTCCGACAAAAAAGAGTCTCTATCATGCTACATAACCGGTTGTGGGACAAAGGTGGGGTGGAGAGAATATTGAGTCTTTCGATATAGCAGAGGCATTGAGATTAAATCCAATACGTACGTGCTTAGCGGTGTGACATTAAGCCACCCTTCAGATGTTATATCGTATTACTCTGCCTATGAATGTAGTTCTAAGCTTGGCTTAAGTTTTGCTGTTATCGCGGATTTCTAAGATCCCGGCCAAAATGTTTCATGTATTCCGTTGCTCCGTCATGTCTTTTGCAGCTTGTGTTTGTCTTAAATCTTGTTAACGTATTCTTGTTGTGCAACCATTTTAATAACGAGAATATTTAGGTGATGATACTATGATTCCAATCAAATATAAATCTCTTTACGAAGATGAGACCGTTAAACAAATCTTGCCATATTTTCACAACACCTTAGAATTCTTAAAACGCCACATTTTGTAAGTGATCACTTTATTTTCGTTCATTTTTAGAAAACTCATCATCGTTTTCATAATTCTCCACTACGCCAAAGCTTACAAAGACCGAAGAGATCTCGAATATCGCAATGAAATTCCTTTTGAAGATTGTTATGTAGTATTGTCAGCCGATTTAAATCTTTACTATCTAATCCACATCCCAGTTGTGATCCAATATTGGAAAAACAAAGGTGTTAAAGCGTTGTTAATGATTACTTTGAAGGAAAGAGAGGAAATTAAAAATGATAAAGCCGCTGCAAAAGTTTTGCAATTTGCTGAGGAAGAGTTGGGAGTGAGTAAAACAGGATATAACATTATTTTCTTGCAGATATTCAGTAATTTTGTATTATTTTAGGCAAAAATCGAGTATTTCCGAAATAAAACGCTCAAAACTGGTCAATTTGCCCAAACTTTGAGGAGTTTTGCCGCAGGCACTGAATTCTCAAGACACTTGGATCCGGATAAAACGGTGTTTATCACAAGCGATGCGGATTTCTTTCCAAATGATACTAAAAATCACATTCCAAAAGTGAGAAAAGGGAAAGAAATCTTGTTTTACGACCATGAATGCTGTGGGCATTTGAGATTCCACGGAGAAAGGCATCGGATGTACATGATGATTACTATTGGCATGACGTTGAGAAGGTGGAGAGAAATTATTGGTAAAATTTTTATTTTTGGTTATTTAAAATTGGCTCAAATTCTTATCAAACTCGGCTTAAATATGAATACTTTGTATATATATAGGTTAAATGTATGTATATATAGGTTAAATTTCTCTGTGCTAGGGCCTACACTCAAGTTCGTGACAAAAATTTTAGAAATTTTTTTGAAGTCGTAATACAAAAAGTACATAAAATTTAACGCAAGTCTCAGCCTTTCGCGTTTTGTACATCCCAGCTGAATACAACGATGTCTCAAAGCACCAAACAAGTGTTTTCAGGTATTCCAGACCATAAAATTGACGGCGATTGGGTGGATTCTTATGTAAATAGCACTTTTTTGGGAGTAATTCACAAAAAGAACAGATGGTGGCAATGGTTTTTGGATCAGCGATTCTTCAGCATCAAACTGAAAAGATGGAGAGATAAACATCAAGAGGAGTAAGTGGTTCCATGGAAAATTGAATGCTGATGGTTCACTTTTACAGATTCCAAAATATTGTAGAGTACTATTGGCGGAAAGGACAGCCTCGACTGGAACGGTTTGATTGGCCAGAAGACGATGTTTTGGCCAAGACAGATGTCTGGAAGACCTATGAAAGTGCCCATATTTCTCCGGGTATCTTTATGGACAATATTTGGAAGAAGAATCTTGTTTTTTACAATCGAATCTTCACTTCGGATCAAGTTAAAAGGCTGACGGAATTTAGAAATAGTGTAGTGGAAGTGATGAATGTAACCGAAACTTTGCGAAGACATTATCATCCAGCTCAGAAAGACACATATTGGAAATCGACTTACCAAATGAAGGATATGCTGGGCGAAGCAAAGAACAAAGAAAAGAAAGAAAAGAAGAAAGAGAAGTTGTCATAAATTGTATAATGTGATCAACATTCTATAGCATTTGCAAAATACGATTTTTGTCGTGTTTTCAGTGCGCTGAGTTCAACAGGCCGCATGGACATTTATAGGTGGACATTTGAAATAAAAATAATCTGCTATGTCTTGTTCGCTTTCATTCAGATTCTCTAATTTTTCGATAAAATCGAATATTCCCAAGTCTAAATCATGTGCTCCCCCAGAAATCGATGTTTTTCCCCGGTGATGACAAGGTTTTACACTTCTCTAGCTAGTGTTGAGAATATGATCGGCGCGTGCAAAGATTGAATAAGAATAAGCAAAATGTAAAGCAAATCTTTGTATGCCAAAAAATGAAACTCCGTACAAATAAACTTGCTAAGGGGGCAAAGCGATGGTGGCTCAGTCGGTAGCGGCGCCGACTAGCATTCCATCGGACTTAGGTTCGAACCACTGCTCCGCCTCACCTCAGGCGCTTTCGAGTGAAAGGAATGGGGACATGCTGAGTGCATGGGGACTACGGCAAATCGGATCAAGGCCAACTCTAGCACTGATCAAGGCCTGAAGTCTTGAAGAGCACCTCATCACGACTCGGTCGCGCGAGAAACAGAATCCCCTGGATGAGGCCCGTATGGGAAGCGCAAGTTTGGAATGCTCCGATAGTCTTCGCAAAAACCTAATAATACAAAATTACTGAATATCTGCAAGAAAATAATGTTATATCCTGTTTTACTCACTCCCAACTCTTCCTCAGCAAATTGCAAAACTTTTGCAGCGGCTTTATCATTTTTAATTTCCTCTCCTTCCTTCAAAGTAATCATTAACAACGCTTTGACGCCTTTGTTTTTCCAATATTGGATCACAACTGGGATGTGGATTAGATAGTAAAGATTTAAATCGGCTGACAATACTACATAACAATCTTCAAAAGGAATTTCATTGCGATATTCGAGATCTCTTCGGGTTTTGTAAGCTTTGGCGTAGTGGAGAATTATGAAAACGATGATGAGTTTTCTAAAAATGAACGAAAATAAAGTGATCACTTACAAAATGTGGCGTTTTAAGAATTCTAAGGTGTTGTGAAAATATGGCAAGATTTGTTTAACGGTCTCATCTTCGCAAAGAGGTTTATATTTGATTGGAATCATAGTATCATCACCTAAATATTCTCGTTATTAAAATGGTTGCACAACAAGAATTTAAAAGCATGCAGAATGTCACCATCACGTTTTTTCCGTTGTTATTGACGAAGAAACTTTTTGGACATTTCGTTTCCACGCCGCGATTTAAATCTGTACTGCCCCTTTAAGCACTTTCTATAATATATCTCTGTTTTTTCAGATTTAACAAGACCGTCGAAACAGTCTACCGAGTAGGACAGCCTCGTTTGTAGAGATTCAAATGGCCGGAAAAAGAAGAATTCACAAATATGGATGTCTGGAAGAGGTACGAAAGCGCGCATATTGCCCCGGGAATCATCTTGGATCCGGTTTGGGAGGCAAATCTTCCATTTTTCGACTTTATTTCAATTTTTCTGAAGAACAATTTAAAAAACTGACGGAATACAGAAATAGTGTAGTGAAAGTTATGAATGTAACTGAAACTTTACGAAGACATTATCATCCAGAACAGAAAGGAGCATATTGGAAAAAGACTTTCCAAATAAAGGACATGCTGGGCGAAGCAAAGAACAAAGGGAAGAAAAAGGAAAAGAAAGAAGTAAAAGATGAATATAATGATACAAGAGTAGCTGAAAAAGAAGATGAAAAAGAATAAAAATAAAATGCAAAGAAAAGGAAACAGCCAAGCAGGAAGAAGACATGGAATAAGAGAACAAAGAAGCAAGCATCTGTTTTATATATTTTAATACACATGTGCTGTCGGTTTATTTCCAATATCTTATAAATCTCCCACTATTTTATTGTAACGTATGAAACATTATCTCGATTGCTCCAATTTCTCCCTTTTATTTCGAGAGCCCCAGATGATGAAAGTGGAGATACAATCAAGGAATGGGGTGAAGAGGGCATTCCAAATGCACAGAAATTAACTGCGGAAGTTTTGAAGGCTTGTGCTTTAATTTTGCATGTGTTATACCACGACTGTGTCTTCGTTTGTCTCACTTATCTTGCGACAGCTCGGTTTCCTCTTTGTCACTGCTGAAAGGATTTGTTGCTGTGTTCCCAGCCTTTTCGAGAATCAGCAAAGATTCAAAGTACCGGTCGACGAATCAAAGTCGCAGTGGAGCTTTAGCTTTGCGTAAGCGGAGAACCCAAGCTAAGATTGGCTGACCGTTGACATAACACAAAAATTTTCTTGGCTACCTCCGACAAAAAAGAGTCTCTATCATGCTACATAACCGGTTGTGGGACAAAGGTGGGGTGGAGAGAATATTGAGTCTTTCGATATAGCAGAGGCATTGAGATTAAATCCAATACGTACGTGCTTAGCGGTGTGACATTAAGCCACCCTTCAGATGTTATATCGTATTACTCTGCCTATGAATGTAGTTCTAAGCTTGGCTTAAGTTTTGCTGTTATCGCGGATTTCTAAGATCCCGGCCAAAATGTTTCATGTATTCCGTTGCTCCGTCATGTCTTTTGCAGCTTGTGTTTGTCTTAAATCTTGTTAACGTATTCTTGTTGTGCAACCATTTTAATAACGAGAATATTTAGGTGATGATACTATGATTCCAATCAAATATAAATCTCTTTGCGAAGATGAGACCGTTAAACAAATCTTGCCATATTTTCACAACACCTTAGAATTCTTAAAACGCCACATTTTGTAAGTGATCACTTTATTTTCGTTCATTTTTAGAAAACTCATCATCGTTTTCATAATTCTCCACTACGCCAAAGCTTACAAAACCCGAAGAGATCTCGAATATCGCAATGAAATTCCTTTTGAAGATTGTTATGTAGTATTGTCAGCCGATTTAAATCTTTACTATCTAATCCACATCCCAGTTGTGATCCAATATTGGAAAAACAAAGGTGTCAAAGCGTTGTTAATGATTACTTTGAAGGAAGGAGAGGAAATTAAAAGCGACAAAGCGGCTGCAAAAGTTTTGCGATTTGCTGAGGAAGAGTTGGGAGTGAGTAAAACAGGATATAACATTATTTTCTTGCAGATATTCAGTAATTTTGTATTATTTTAGGCAAAAATCGAGTATTTCCGAAATAAAACGCTCAAAACTGGTCAATTTGCCCAAACTTTGAGGAGTTTTGCCGCAGGCACTGAATTCTCAAGACACTTGGATCCGGATAAAACGGTGTTTATCACAAGCGATGCGGATTTCTTTCCAAATGATACTAAAAATCACATTCCAAAAGTGAGAAAAGGGAAAGAAATCTTGTTTTACGACCATGAATGCTGTGGGCATTTGAGATTCCACGGAGAAAGGCATCGGATGTACATGATGATTACTATTGGCATGACGTTGAGAAGGTGGAGGGAAATTATTGGTAAAATTTTTATTTTTGGTTATTTACAATTGGCTCAAATTCTTATCAAACTCGGCTTAAATATGAACACTTTGTATATATATAGGTTAAATTTCTCTGTGCTAGGGCCTACACTCAAGTTCGTGACAAAAATTTTAGAAATTTTTTTGAAGTCGTAATACAAAAAGTACATAAAATTTAACGCAAGTCTCAGCCTTTCGCGTTTTGTACATCCCAGCTGAATACAACGATGTCTCAAAGCACCAAACAAGTGTTTTCAGGTATTCCAGACCATAAAATTGACGGCGATTGGGTGGATTCTTATGTAAATAGCACTTTTTTGGGAGTAATTCACAAAAAGAACAGATGGTGGCAATGGTTTTTGGATCAGCGATTCTTCAGCATCAAACTGAAAAGATGGAGAGATAAACATCAAGAGGAGTAAGTGGTTCCATGGAAAATTGAATGCTGATGGTTCACTTTTACAGATTCCAAAATATTGTAGAGTACTATTGGCGGAAAGGACAGCCTCGACTGGAACGGTTTGATTGGCCAGAAGACGATGTTTTGGCCAAGACAGATGTCTGGAAGACCTATGAAAGTGCCCATATTTCTCCGGGTATCTTTATGGACAATATTTGGAAGAAGAATCTTGTTTTTTACAATCGAATCTTCACTTCGGATCAAGTTAGAAGGCTGACGGAATATAGAAATAGTGTAGTGGAAGTGATGAATGTAACCGAAACTTTGCGAAGACATTATCATCCAGCTCAGAAAGACACATATTGGAAATCGACTTACCAAATGAAGGATATGCTGGGTGAAGCAAAGAACAAAGAAAAGAAGGAAAAGAAGAAAGAGAAGTTGTCATAAATTGTATAATGTGATAAACATTCTATAGCATTTGCAAAATACGATTTTTGTCGTGTTTTCAGTGCGCTGAGTTCAACAGGCCGCATGGACATTTATAGGTGGACATTTGAAATAAAAATAATCTGCTATGTCTTGTTCGCTTTCATTCAGATTCTCTAATTTTTCGATAAAATCGAATATTCCCAAGTCTAAATCATGTGCTCCCCCAGAAATCGATGTTTTTCCCCGGTGATGACAAGGTTTTACACTTCTCTAGCTAGTGTTGAGAATATGATCGGCGCGTGCAAAGATTGAATAAGAATAAGCAAAATGTAAAGCAAATCTTTGTATGCCAAAAAATGAAACTCCGTACAAATAAACTTGTCAAAGGAGCAAAGCGATGGTGGCTCAGTCGGTAGCGGCGCCGACTAGCATTCCATCGGACTTAGGTTCGAACCACCGCTCCGCCTCACCCAAGCACTTTCGAGTGAAATTAATGGGAACATGCTGAGTGCATGGGGACTATAGCAAATCGGATCAAGGCCAACTCTAGCACTGATCAAGGCCTAAAGTCTTGAAGAGCACCTCATCACGACTCGGTCGCGCGAGAAACAGAATCCCCTGTATGAGGCCCGTATGGGAAGCGCAAGTTTGGAATGCTCCGATAGTCTTCGCAAAAACCTAATAATACAAAATTACTGAATATCTGCAAGAAAATAATGTTATATCCTGTTTTACTCACTCCCAACTCTTCCTCAGCAAATTGCAAAACTTTTGCAGCGGCTTTATCATTTTTAATTTCCTCTCCTTCCTTCAAAGTAATCATTAACAACGCTTTGACACCTTTGTTTTTCCAATATTGGATCACAACTGGGATGTGGATTAGATAGTAAAGATTTAAATCGGCTGACAATACTACATAACAATCTTCAAAAGGAATTTCATTGCGATATTCGAGATCTCTTCGGTCTTTGTAAGCTTTGGCGTAGTGGAGAATTATGAAAACGATGATGAGTTTTCTAAAAATGAACGAAAATAAAGTGATCACTTACAAAATGTGGCGTTTTAAGAATTCTAAGGTGTTGTGAAAATATGGCAAGATTTGTTTAACGGTCTCATCTTCGCAAAGAGGTTTATATTTGATTGGAATCATAGTATCATCACCTAAATATTCTCGTTATTAAAATGGTTGCACAACAAGAATTTAAAAGCATGCAGAATGTCACCATCACGGTTTTTCCGTTGTTATTGGTACAGAAGACGAAGAAACTTTTTGGACATTTCGTTTCCACGCCGCGATTTAAATCTGTACTGCCCCTTTAAGCACTTTCTATAATATATCTCTGTTTTTTCAGATTTAACAAGACCGTCGAAACAGTCTACCGAGTAGGACAGCCTCGTTTGGAGAGATTCAAATGGCCAGAAAAAGAAGAATTCACAAATATGGATGTCTGGAAGAGGTACGAAAGCGCGCATATTGCCCCGGGAATCATCTTGGATCCGGTTTGGGAGGCAAATCTTCTATTTTTTGACTTTATTTCAATTTTTCTGAAGAACAATTTAAAAAGCTGACGGAATACAGAAATAGTGTACTGAAAGTTATGAATGTAACTAAAACTTTACGAAGACATTATCATCCAGAACAGAAAGGAGCATATTGGAAAAAGACTTTCAAAATAAAGGACATGCTGGGCGAAGCAAAGAACAAAGGGAAGAAAAAGGAAAAGAAAGAAGTAAAAGATGAATATAATGATACAAGAGTAGCTGAAAAAGAAGATGAAAAAGAATAAAAATAAAATGCAAAGAAAAGGAAACAGCCAAGCAGGAAGAAGACATGGAATAAGAGAACAAAGAAGCAAGCATCTGTTTTATATATTTTAATACACATGTGCTGTCGGTTTATTTCCAATATCTTATAAATCTCCCACTATTTTATTGTAACGTATGAAACATTATCTCGATTGCTCCAATTTCTCCTTTTTGTTTCGAGAGCCCCAGATGATGAAAGTGGAGATACAATCAAGGAATGGGGTGAAGAGGGCATTCCAAATGCGCAGAAATTAACTGCGGAAGTTTTGAAGGCTTGTGCTTTAATTTTGCATGTGTTATACCACGACTGTGTCTTCGTTTGTCCCATTTATCTTGCTTCAGCTCGGTTTCCTCTTTGTCACTGCTGAAAGGATTTGTTGCTGTGTTCCCAGCCTTTTCGAGAATCAGCAAAGATTCAAAGTACCGGTCGACGAATCAAAGGCGCAGTGGAGCTTTAACTTTGCGCAAGCGGAGAACCCAAGCTAAGATTGGCTGACCGTTGACATAACCCAAAAGTTTTCTTGGCTACCTCCGACAAAAAGGAGTCTCTATCATGCTACATAACCGGTTGTGGGACAAAGGTGGGGTGGAGAGAATATTGAGTCTTTCGATATAGCAGAGGCATTGAGATTAAATCCAATACGTACGTGCTTAGCGGTGTGACATTAAGCCACCCTTCAGATGTCATATCGTATTACTCTGCCTATGAATGTAGTTCTAAGCTTGGCTTAAGTTTTGCTGTTATCGCGGATTTCTAAGATCCCGGCCAAAATGTTTCATGTATTCCGTTGCTCCGTCATGTCTTTTGCAGCTTGTGTTTGTCTTAAATCTTGTTAACGTATTCTTGTTGTGCAACCATTTTAATAACGAGAATATTTAGGTGATGATACTATGATTCCAATCAAATATAAACCTCTTTGCGAAGATGAGACCGTTAAACAAATCTTGCCATATTTTCACAACACCTTAGAATTCTTAAAACGCCACATTTTGTAAGTGATCACTTTATTTTCGTTCATTTTTAGAAAACTCATCATCGTTTTCATAATTCTCCACTACGCCAAAGCTTACAAAGACCGAAGAGATCTCGAATATCGCAATGAAATTCCTTTTGAAGATTGTTATGTAGTATTGTCAGCCGATTTAAATCTTTACTATCTAATCCACATCCCAGTTGTGATCCAATATTGGAAAAACAAAGGTGTTAAAGCGTTGTTAATGATTACTTTGAAGGAAGGAGAGGAAATTAAAAGCGACAAAGCGGCTGCAAAAGTTTTGCGATTTGCTGAGGAAGAGTTGGGAGTGAGTAAAACAGGATATAACATTATTTTCTTGCAGATATTCAGTAATTTTGTATTATTTTAGGCAAAAATCGAGTATTTCCAAAATAAAACGCTCAAAACTGGTCAATTTGCTCAAACTTTGAGGAGTTTTGCCGCAGGCACTGAATTCTCAAGACACTTGGATCCGGATAAAACGGTGTTTATCACAAGCGATGCGGATTTCTTTCCAAATGATACTAAAAATCACATTCCAAAAGTGAGAAAAGGGAAAGAAATCTTGTTTTACGACCATGAATGCTGTGGGCATTTGAGATTCCACGGAGAAAGGCATCGGATGTACATGATGATTACTATTGGCATGACGTTGAGAAGGTGGAGGGAAATTATTGGTAAAATTTTTATTTTTGGTTATTTACAATTGGCTCAAATTCTTATCAAACTCGGCTTAAATATGAACACTTTGTATATATATAGGTTAAATTTCTCTGTGCTAGGGCCTACACTCAAGTTCGTGACAAAAATTTTAGAAATTTTTTTGAAGTCGTAATACAAAAAGTACATAAAATTTAACGCAAGTCTCAGCCTTTCGCGTTTTGTACATCCCAGCTGAATACAACGATGTCTCAAAGCACCAAACAAGTGTTTTCAGGTATTCCAGACCATAAAATTGACGGCGATTGGGTGGATTCTTATGTAAATAGCACTTTTTTGGGAGTAATTCACAAAAAGAACAGATGGTGGCAATGGTTTTTGGATCAGCGATTCTTCAGCATCAAACTGAAAAGATGGAGAGATAAACATCAAGAGGAGTAAGTGGTTCCATGGAAAATTGAATGCTGATGGTTCACTTTTACAGATTCCAAAATATTGTAGAGTACTATTGGCGGAAAGGACAGCCTCGACTGGAACGGTTTGATTGGCCAGAAGACGATGTTTTGGCCAAGACAGATGTCTGGAAGACCTACGAAAGTGCCCATATTTCTCCGGGTATCTTTATGGACAATATTTGGAAGAAGAATCTTGTTTTTTACAATCGAATCTTCACTTCGGATCAAGTTAGAAGGCTGACGGAATATAGAAATAGTGTAGTGGAAGTGATGAATGTAACCGAAACTTTACGAAGACATTATCATCCAGAACAGAAAGGAGCATATTGGAAAAAGACTTTCCAAATAAAGGACATGCTGGGCGAAGCAAAGAACAAAGAAAAGAAGGAAAAGAAGAAAGAGAAGTTGTCATAAATTGTATAATGTGATCAACATTCTATAGCATTTGCAAAATACGATTTTTGTCGGGTTTTCAGTGCGCTGAGTTCAATAGGCCGCATGGACATTTATAGGTTGACGTTTTGAAATAAAGTTAATGTATATCTTGATTGCTTTCATTCGAGTACTCTAATTTTTGGTCTCAATTTAGGATAAAATCGAATATTCCAAAGTCTAAATCATGTGCTCCCCCAGAAATCGATGTTTTTCCCCGGTGATGACAAGGTTTTACACTTCTCTAGCTAGTGTTGAGAATATGGGCGGCGCTTGCAAAGATTGAATAAAAATAAGCAAAATGTAAAGCAAATCTTTGTATGCCGAAAAATGAAACTCCGTACAAATAAACTTGCTAAGGGAGCAAAACAACTATTATACATTTGAATCTCGCTTTTAGGGTTTGGAAGACGAAATGTCACAGAATTTTTGCTGTCCCTAGAAACAAATTTATAGTAGTTCAAAATAGTCAAGTAGAATGTAAAACACATTCTCAAGGGCGTGGAAAGGCATAAAATTTTGTGACATTTGGTCTTCCAAGCCGTAAAACCTAAATTCAAATGTAGTTGCTTTGGTCCTTTAATGTATCAATAAGTTTAGTCACAAAACATTAGATTGCCAAGCTGTGCAGCACCTAAGATCTTTAACAGCAGCCAACCGAAACGAAGCCGGAACTTGTTTCGAATACACACGTAATCGTGTGCTCATATTTTTGGGTGTAATATATGTTCTTACCATAAACAAACTACAATTTCCTAACTACGACACATTATCCACATCATTTCGCTCCAAATATGGATAGTCGATTATTTGAGATATACGGATCTACCGAGTAAAAAGTCTTTTTTCATTATCGTTGCACCTCAATATCTCTGACAACGGAGGTTATCTAGATCATCGACCTGATTAGTGGGTGTTTCCCGAATTCTGAAAGCGATTTTCCGGAGAAAACTGGATTCGAAATTTTTTGAAAATCCCAAAGTTTCTGGATAATGAAGCCCTCAGGGGGCAAAAAAATTTTGAATCTTTTTTGATGTTTACGTCTACGACGTAGTATCCGCGACTACTTCTTGTGTTTAACGAGTTATTACTTGCTTTATCGACCTTATAAAAGTGATCACTTCTTCTTTTTATTACATAATTTACTGACTTTTTTAGCACTTCACATTTGATGACTCTATGATGGTGGCTGAATGCAATTCCCTTCTAAATGAAGGAGAGGAAAGCAAAAATGCTGTGAAGTATACCTCATGTTGTCAGAGGTTCAGCAAACCGTTTGTGTAAGTGGAATATTCAGTTGGTCCTAAAGTTATTTACTTGCTGCAACAGAAATTACCAGAGTTTAGAGTACATATACGAGTACATACAGACGCTATTTTCACTTGAATGAACAAATAGCGATAAGTGCAAAATAGATCATCCTTAAATAGATCATCAATGCGTCGTATTTTCACCATTTGATTTCAGCAAACTTTTAATCCTTGTAACCGCTATTGCGATACCAATCTTCTTCACAATTTGTTACCTTCGTCATGAGGAATGGGCAAAGGTTCTTCCCATTCAAAGCACTTGGGTGGTACTCTCGTCCGATCTGAACATGTACTACTTGTTACACATCCCAGTAGTTACCATGTACTGGAGAAATTTGGGAGTCAGAACTTTGCTATTGATTACACTGAAAGAGGGGGAAGAAGTCGATGATGATAATCGCGGACTTCATACATTGTTGGAGTTTGTGGAGGGATATATGGATGTAAGTTGGCACAGGTTATACTGCAATGTGTAACACCATTAAAAGCGCCAAATTTATTTAAAAAAATTTTAATTTACAGGCAAAGGTGATCTATCTCCGAAATCAAACCATCCCCGCAGGGCAGTTTGCTCAAACGGTCAGGGCCTTTGCCGCAGGCACTGAATTTGCGCATACTTTGGATCCGGATAAAACAGTTTTCGTTACCAGTGACGTCGATTTCTTTCCGGGTAATATCACTTCTCATATACCAAAAACTCATCGAGGAAAAGAAATTTTGTTGTACGACATTGATTGCTGTGGATTCCTCCATTGGCATGGGGAATTATATCCAATGTATATCATGATTACGGTGGGAATGACGGTCAGGAAGTGGAGAGATGTAATTGGTAAATAAAACGTAAAAACGGTGAATAATAAGTGTTTGTTTTGCTTCAGGCTTGCCACATGACCGACCGGTGGACAGTAAATTCATTGATTCTTATATAAACAAGACTTTCGACAATTCGATCAAGGACAGAAATGAATTTTGGAGATGGTTTTTGGATCAAAGATTCTTCAGTTTAAAGATGAAACATTGGAAAGATCAGCACCCATTAGAGTAAGTGCAGTTTGAAAAAAGTTTAAGTGTTTTCTCGGCCCTTCTCTCACTATTTTTATGGCAAAAATTAACTATAATTTTCTTAGCTCTAAAAGGTCACCAGAACAACTACTTTTGAGTTGCGCGTTTTACGGCGTGTGAAACGAAATGTCAAAAAAGTTTTTTATGTCCTGCAGCGAAAACAAAGGCGGCAGAGTTGCAAACAGTAAAATAATTGTTAGAAAGCATGCAGAATGTCACCATCACGGTTTTTCCGTTGTTATTGGTACAGAAGACAAAGAAACTTTTTGGACATTTCGTTTCCACGCCGCGATTTAAATCTGTACTGCCCCTTTAAGCACTTTCTATAATATATCTCTGTTTTTTCAGATTTAACAAGACCGTCGAAACAGTCTACCGAGTAGGACAGCCTCGGTTGGAGAGATTCAAATGGCCAGAAAAAGAAGAATTCACAAATATGGATGTCTGGAAGAGGTACGAAAGCGCGCATATTGCCCCGGGAATCATCTTGGATCCGGTTTGGGAGGCAAATCTTCCATTTTATAAGAAAATACTTAGACCGGAACAAGTCAGCAAACTGACACAGCTCAGGAAAGATGTCCTCAAGTTTACAGATGTAAAGAAAGTCATGGCAAACCATTACCATCCAGAAAAAGATGATGGATATTGGCAGAGGACCTTCCATATGAAGGGGATGTTCAATCATAGCGATCATTTAAACAATGCGGTTAAACCTTAGCAAGAAACATTGTAAAATTATTAAATAAATAATAAATTATTATAGTCGGTAATAGGAAAAATAAATAAAGTTCCAAACTTAAGAGACGATTTTCGTAAGATGGGCGCTTCCCGTATCAAGAGTCGGACATAGGGTTTTTGACCTCCTTAGAATGATCAGAATATATATCCACTGTGTAGCCCTGGCTTGGGTGACCATTTGACACGTGTGTTATTATGAGATTCCTGAAAGACACAGAGCTGAAATAAAAATGTAGCTATATGTTATCGACTATACTGAGTATTTTAGTAATTGGAACCATGTTGATTGGAGTACTGTAAAGTACCGTACCGGATGTCATAAATTTCAAAAACGTTTTAAAAATACTTGGATAAGTACGTACGCAGGCTTTAACTTTAGATTTGCAATCTACGAGGCATGTTTACTATTATGTATGAATATCTAAGTAAGCATCTGAGCTTAATTTGCACTTTTCATTAATTATGTTACGCTATTTTTGAAAAATTAGTATAAAAATAGAATGAGCATTCATCATAAGCTCCTCAAAATCGCCTAAAAATAGGTCAATTTGCGCTAAAATTGAGAATGATCAGGTTTTCATTGCATGAGTATAGTCGATAACAAATAGCTACATTTTTATTTCAACTCTGTGTCTTTCAGGAATCTCGGAATAACACACGTGTCAAATGTGTGCCCAAGGGCATACCTCCCCAACGTGGCCGACTTGGTCCAAGGGCCACACAGTGGGTATATATTCTGATCATTCTAGGCGGGTCAAAAATCCTATCTCCGACTCTGATACGAGAAGCGCCCACCTTACAAAAAAGACAGAAGCTAACATTTTCAGACAATCTTTATTGGCCTATTTACAGTTTATATCCAAAATTTCAACTCACTCTGTTGGTCTTAACTGTCGGCCCAGCTGACATGGATATAATCCCAGCTTATCACTCAAGATGACTCTACTTCGATCGTACAACAAAATATTTGGATATCGATTTTTGCTGATGTTCTTTTCATCCACAAATGCATCTACAGAAAGGGGAACTGAACAATTTTCTTTGAAATGTTTGTACGGCGCTAAGACTCACTTTCTTCCGCCGATGTTTTGTTGATTTCCTCAACGAAGAGATTAGTGCTGGCTTTAGGTAAGAAGTGTGGCCAAGTGGTAAAAACTTTTGCCAAGTGGTAAAAAGTGTGGCCAAGTCGAAAAAAGAGTGACAAGTGGTAAAAAGTATTGTAGAAAATTGTGGGGTTTTATTCTTTGGGGTCCAATCTTTGGGGGTCCAGTCATTTGGGGGTTCGATCAGACATTCCGGGTTGGATATTTTTGTTGGCCGGATGACGGTCGATAAAAAGGTAAGAAGCAAAGCAAATCATTTTCCGAAAAGAATTACAGTTTAGTCACCAATTATCATATATTTTTTGTGTTTTTTTTTTATGTTTTTTCTGAGTTACCGTAATCAACCTCCGGAAGCAACGTTTTGGTACTTTCCATCGCTTCAAATGCTACTCTCATGTCGCCGATCGCAAAGAATATATTTTTATGGATTTATGGTTTACAATCATTGCTCAAAACACTGCTCTCATTAAACATTCCCTGTATATTGAATGTCCTGTTCCAGTACCCATCATTCATTTCTGGATGATAGGGATGTTGTGTGAACTTTTTGGAATCGCGAGATCTCAAAACGACATCCCGAATCCCGGATAATCCCGCAATCTGATCTTTTGTGAATATTTTCTTGTAAAATGGGGGATTCGTTTTCCAAACTGGATCCAGAATGATGCCTGGGGCGACATGAGCACTCTCGTATTTCTTCCAAACATCCATTTTTTCGAATTCATTTGGTTTTGGCCATTCGAAGCGTTCAAGACGAGGTTTTCCCTTTCGGATGACTGTTTCAGTGATGTTTTTGGATCTGAAAGGAAATATAACAATTTTAGCGTTGGAAGTGCCCGAGGCACGGGTTTGTTTTTGTTGAACGTCTCCGCTAGCTCTCCAACAAAGACGCTAAACCTTTTCATAACTGATAAACGGTATAAACCGAAGATGTATGAAAACTTTAAAGAACATCTGATCTTCGAACATTTAACAATTCCTTTTCAATTTTAAACCTTTTTGAGACAAACTCTTACTCTTTTGAATGCTGATCCTTCCAATGTTTTATTCTGATCCCCAGAAATCGTTGGTCCAAATACCATTTCCAAAATTGGTCTTTTTGATTATTTTGATAATCAAAAGTTCGATTTATGTGATTGTCATTTAACTTCTCATCCACTGGCCGGTCGTTTGGAAGTGCTAAAATCTTATTTTGCATCATTATTCGACTGATTTGCGAATTTCAAAAATTTAATTTACTTGCCAATGATATCCCTCCATTTCCTCAGCGTCATTCCCACCGTAATCATTATATACATCCGATATCTCTCCCCGTGCCATCAAATGGGAGCACAACAATCATAATCATAAAACATGATTTCTTTTCTAAGATGAGTCTCGGAATATGTTCGGAGATGTTTCGTGGGAAGATAAAGCATTATAGTTGGTAATTGGGAAAATAAATAAACAAGTTGCAAACTTAAGGGAAAGGGGACTAAAAGAAACTAGTCGTCTACATTACATATTGGAAATAATTCAAAATGAATCTCAAAATTTGAAAAGTTACTAAACTCAACGTCTAATTCGAGTAAATTGTTTTCACAGATCTCGTTTTTAGAAGTCATCTGCCGCGGTACAAGCTGTAAATAAGCTCTTTCTGTGGTAAAATCTTCTAATTTTTCCAATATTCATTTCTTTGAGGAATACCGGAATACGATCCGTTGCTAGATAAAGATACTCTAAAAGAACAGTCGCCTCACTTGAAGAAATGCGAATTTCCATTGGTAACATAAAGTAAGTCCATTTTTGTCTTATAAATTTTCGTTTATTTTCAAACGTTTAGGCAATGTGTAATATTCTTGGTGGTAATCACAATTGCATTGCCTTTATTTTCCCGACATTCTCCCAGAAGTCATCAACCTTGGTTACCTCTTTCGGATACTTGGGTAGTACTCGCATCTGACCTAAATCTATACTACTTGTTACATGTACCAATAGTTACAATGTATTGGATGGGGATGGGAGTTTGAGTGTTATTAATAATTTCTCTGAAAGAAAGCGAAGATGTGTTGAACAAAACATTGTTTCAGCCGAACAATATTTGTGATATCAGTAATTGTAACGACTTTCTTCATCTTCCACAGTTTCAATCATGTCTCTTTTTACAATTATTACGACCAAGCCGAGTTCATTCGCGGGATTATGAACACGGCTGTCCAGAAGAACGGCGAGTTTGACCATGTCTATGTTGTTCTGTCATCAGATCTGAACTTGTATTACTTGGTTCACATGCCAATTATTGTGCAATATTGGAAGAATTTGGGGATAAAAACATTTTTGATGATAACTTTGAAGGATGGAGAGAAGCTTGAGGATGATGAGGCCGCAAAGAAAGTGATCGAATTTGTCCAGGAACAAGGGGTAAGTGGAAGACAGAAAGTTCTTTTTTTGACTATAAAAAGCCGTTAATTTATATGAAACTTGGCACAAACTGACGCCAGTAATTGCTAATCTACATGTATTGAAGATTTTTGGCTAGAATTTGGCAGAAGACGCTTAGCTCCGGAATTTTTAGTTTTTTGTTTCTTTAAGGTTTAAGTTATGCAGACAAAACGTTTTCTTTTCAGGCGACAGTCTCTTATTTCCAAAGCAAACGGATCAAGTCTGGCCCACACGCACAAACTCTCCGATGTTTTGCCGCTGGCTCTGAATTCGCTCACACTCTAGACCCCAATAATACCGTATTCATAACGAGCGATGTCGATTTCTTCCCAAGTAAAACCGAATTTCACGTCCCCAATCTCATGAAAGGTGAGGAAATTTTGTTTTATGACAAAAGTTGCTGTGGAAACATCAATTGGAAAGGACTGAAATACGAGATGTACATCATGATTACAATTGCCATGACCCTAAACAGATGGAGAGAAACTATGGGTAAGATTCAGATGGAGATGATAATGATCTTGATGTAGGTTTGTCTCACGTGGTCCCAATTGACAGTGACTATGTGGAGGACTATGTAAACCAAACTTTTGAAGGAGAAGTGGGGAAAATGGATCAATGGAGCCTATGGTTTTTGGATCAGAAATTCTTTGGCCTCAAGTTTCGGCAATGGAAGGATACTCATAGAAAAGAGTAAGTGACGTCACAGAGACCCTTGATGTTGCGGTAAGAGAAAAAACAACGTTACTTTACAGTTGAAGCAACAAAAAAATTATTCATACGGTTTGCAACTAACGGTGTGTAGTATGTCGTCATGCATTCAGCGCTAAAATTCATCCTAAAGGAGTTCCCTGAGTTGGGTTATCACAAAATGGGCTGTCCTGATGAAAACGGATCGGATCTAATATCAAAAATTCAGGAGTCATTGCGATTCCGCAAAAAAAGCGTCAACAGATTTCCCCTCATTTTATGTAAATCTCCTTTAGTGAAGTTGCAAGGAGCCCATTAGTTTTGTTGCTCATAGAGAGACAAAACTATTACAAGTTGGAGACTTGTGCAAAACATCATGGGACCTTAATATTAGCCAAAAAACACATAAGGTTCTTTTAGATACCGTCGTATTATCCGCAACGTCAATCGCCATGGCAAACCTCGTTTGGAGAGGAAATTGTGGCCAAAAGATGAAGAATTGGAAATAATAGATGACATCTGGAAGACATACGAAAGTGCCCATATTACACCAGGAATCTTCTTGGACAATGTTTGGGAAAAGAATCTCGTATTTTACAAGAAAATATTCCCAGAGAATCAAGTCCAACAGTTCTCTGACTTCCGAGATTCTCTAATACCATTGATGAATATAAACGAGACCATGCAACGACATTACCATCCAGAGCAGAACGACCAGTATTGGAGGAAAACGTTTGATCAGAATGGAATGCTGGATGATGGAAGGGCACTACCAACACATGGACCAATCTAGATCACTGTGTGTCATATTTATTGATCAAAAATATTATTATTTATCCAATTTTTGACTTTTTTAGGCATTTTCTAATATTACACATGATGTTGTTGGACGCTATAAAGGTTATTTCTTAACAAGATACTGGTTTGAAGAAATAAATACATGAGATGTGACATTATCTTACATTAGATCACCTTAGTCATCAAAAAATTCAAAAGCTCTAAATTTTTGATTATCTATCAGGCATCCTAGCGGTAGAAGATTTTTTACCCATATTTTCTTTTATTCAAATTTTCCCCACAATTTTTCAATCTTTTTTCAAAGAAATTTGAATAATTCTTCACAAATTTTAAAAATCATAAGCTCAAAATTCATTAGGAAATTCGACAGTAGAAAAGTCGAGTCCTTCTCCCATGGCTTCCACCCTCGGCGAAACTGCCCATTCAGGTGCGGGAGGGGAGAATGCGCCCGAGGAAGATCTGAATCCTCAAACTTTGCCCGAATTTGTTGAGGAAATCAACAAAACAGGCCCGAAGTTGGTCTCTTCTTGGTATCATCAGTTGATGAAGGTGAGTTTTAGAGCTTTAAAATAATTTTTTTAAATTGTTTAGTTCCCCCCTTCTGTGGATGCATTTCTGGATGAAAAGAACACCAGCAAAAATCGATATCCAAATATTTTGTTGTACGATCGGAATAGGGTCATCCTGACCGATAAGCTGGGACCGGATTATTTCCATGCCAGTTGGGCCGACAGTTATGATCAACAGAGTGAGTTGAAACCAAAATTATATTATACATCTAGATCAAATAGCTGAAATTTTGAATCTAAACTATAAATAGGTGAATAAAGATTGTCTGAAGAGAGTACGTCAAGGAAGAGATTGTCAGACAAAAAATTTTGTACTTTTCCTTCACTTGAAGAAATTAATTTTTCTTTTGAACGTTCTCATTTATGAAAAACAACCAATTTTTCCTTTATAATCACAAAAAATGGGTTTTTGGCATTTCTTGATCTAAAAATCGAATGTTTTTCTCAATCAGATGGCTATGTTCTGGCTCAAGCCCCTTTCGATCAAAACACTGAAGTTGACTTCTGGCGGATGATCAATCAGATCAAGCCATGTTTGATTGTCCTTTGCACCAGTACCAATGGAGTTGATGGACAAAAACAAATAAAAGATTTCTGGCCGACTCCCAAGACCGAGAGAAGTTATTATGGAGGTGAACTTACCATCAAATGCACTCAAATGGAACCAGTAAGAGTGACAGATCTTATGTATATCCTCATGTATTTAAAAGACCTTTTATTTTTAAGGAGCGAGATTTTGACAATTATGAGATTCATATTCTTTTGAAGAAGGCGAAGACCGATGTCAAAGTGATCATGATGCAGTATCGGAAGTGGGTATCGGATAACGAGATCCCGGACAATCTCCTCGAGTTCCGTGCCATGGTCAAGATCAGCGTGGCCAGAGCGGAGAAAGATGGGCGGGGCGAGGGTCCACTTTTATTTGTTTGTCCCAATGGATGTCATCGGAGTGGAGTTTTGGCTGGATTGGATATTGTTATTGACCGGATGACGGTCGATAAAAAGGTAAGAAGCAAAGAAAATCATTTTAAGTTGTGTCCGAAAAGAATTGTAAGGTTTGGTGACCAATTATCTTCTAACTTTTGTGTTTTATTTATATTTCCAGGTCGGTCTCAAAGATACCGTAATCAACCTCCGCAAGCAACGTTATGGCACATTCCATCGTTTCGAATCCTACTCTCATGTCGCTGATCTTATTGTCCGTCATGCTGTCTCTTCCGGCATTGTCAATCCCGATTTCATTGGTGTTAGAAAGTAAATGAAATTGTTTTATTCGAATTAAATCAGAGATTGTATCTTGCGTTGACATATTTGGTTGAGGTTGCAGGGAGGGTTGAACAAGTTGAGAGTCTAAAAGGTTCATAAACTTTGACTGAAACTAAGAGTACATTTTTCATTGCTTTCATGCGTTCTCTACGATTATCTCAGCTCGTTCTTCAAATAGATTGGATCTGAATTGTTATGAGTTGATCCTAGATGAAGGAACGTTTTTAATTGGAGAAAAAGATGATTGTGGAAATACGACAATGAGAGAAACTATTATATAATACATAAACACATTTTTCGCTTGCTAAATTCCCATTCGGATGGCCTTACAGAAGACGATTACAAATGGAGCTTCATTTGTAGTCGTTCTCAACTATATGCCCTGAAGCAATCTTAATCTCTGCAGAAGGGCGAATTTCTTTACGTTTTTCGAGGTACCCCTTCAACAAAACACTTTTCCAAACTCTTGGAAAAACAATGACATTTTAAAAAATTTTCATTTTTTTGGCGAACCTCACCTAAAGCACAGTAGATGCTATGTAGCAATCCTACTCAAGAAAACCTCAAAAAAATTCAAAACAATCAAAAAGGTCTCAATAACTTAAAATAACCTCCAAAATTCTTGAATATTTGAATCCCAACTCTGTTCAATGTTCTTGTTGCCCTTCTTATCGTAGATCAAGATCCTGTAGGGATCAATAAGTGAATGATCAGATACGGAATGGGGATATAAGAGTGCAGGAAGAAGTCCATCCCGGTCGCTCGGAATTAAATTAACTTTTATTGTTTCTTTGTCATGTCGGTGTCGTATGTTCCACTCTCGATGGAGGGAAATTGCAAAATCTTTTATCAAAAATATTTTTGTGAAATTTTTAAATTTAATTTTTTGAAGTGAGTTTATTCAAAAAGTGACAACTCAAACACAGTTTTTGACAATTATTTTTCTGATTTTTAGGAAGTTAGCGATACTATTTATCATTTCAACCGCAGCTATTGCCATATTTTTCTACAAATACAATTGTAATATGCAAATTTATCAAAAAGAAAGGGAAATCCGTCGACAAATTTGGATGAACACCCTCCCTTTAAAGGACACATACATTGTTTTGTCATCAGATCTCAATTTTTATTACTTATTACATGTCCCAGTCGCAGCAATGTATTGGATTGGAAAGGGAGCAAAAGTGTTACTAGTAATTACTCTCAAAGAGAACGAAGATGCAGATGATCGAGATTACGCGTTGGGTGAATTAATAAACCTTTTGGAGAGCGATATGAATGTAAGAAACAGAATGGTTGATTATGTTTCGGCAAAAAATTGAGTTAAAAATGAAAGAAATCCTTTAAAAGATTTTTTTGTATTGTAAAGCCGACATAGTTTGGAAAGAAATTAAAGAGCTTTGACAGACTCCCCTTTCATCAGAATGTCCTCTTTTTCAGGTAAAAGTGATCTACTACCGTAACGACACGATCCCCTCGTCCCAATTCTCCCAAACAGTCCGAGCTTTTGCCGCAGGCTCTGAATTTGCCCATACGTTGGATCCGGATGAAACGGTGTTCGTTACAAGCGATGTTGACTTCTTCCCTCGCGATATCTCATCTCATATCCCAAAGACTCATCAAGGGAAAGAAATGATGATCTACGGCCGAAACGGATCCAATTGGATTCGATGGTTTGGCGAGAGATACCACATGTACAGTATGACTTCGGTGGGGATGACATTGAGACGGTGGAGGGAGGTCGTCGGTGGGTTATCATAACAATTTATCTACCATTCATCACATAAGACCACCGTATTCTCTTGTAGGCATTCCACACGACCGCCCAGTAGATGGGAAGTTCATTGACAACTATATAAACCAAACATTTGACTACAAAATTCATCGGAAGGACCAATTTTGGCAATGGTTTTTGGATCAACGATTCTTGAGCCTCAAAATGAAACATTGGATTGACAAAAATGAGAAAAAGTAGGGGCACAGATATCGAAATAAACATATTATTATGCAGATTTAATCAAATATCCGAAATATCTGTCGCAGGAAACCGATTGGAGCGACAACATTGGCCAAGTGCTGAAGAATTCGAGAAAATGAATCTGTGGGAAAGTTATGAAAGCGCTCATCTAACACCTGGAATTATACATGATCAAGTTTGGGATGCAAATATGCCATTTTACAAGAAGATATTTACTGAAAAACAAATTAAACAACTGACTGAGATCAGAGAAAAGGTGTTGTCAGCCAAGGATATCAAAAAGTACATTAGCCATTCATATCATCCAGAGTTTCAAGATTCATTTTGGAAGGAGACTTTTCATATAAACGATATGCTCCACAAAAGTAATCATTTGACATAAAACAATGTGTTGTATATAATTCAGAGTTTTAATAAAATTGTAATCAAAAAAACGCATCACTAGACATTACTCTTCCTTGTATCCCAATAAAACTATCTTGTTACAAGAGAAGTCTTCCCCTTGTAACAATCTGTGATTGTTTGGGAGGTGTTCCCAAACAATCACACTTTTGTTCACCAAATTCACCATTTCTTGGAAGTACGAATAACGTCAATAAAAGTTTGAATTATTTTTGGCCTCCCCGGCTCAAACAACCAAACATTTGATAAAATGTTTAC
Organism: Bursaphelenchus mucronatus; assembly: GCA_025436335.1. NCBI lineage: Eukaryota > Metazoa > Nematoda > Chromadorea > Rhabditida > Aphelenchoididae > Bursaphelenchus > Bursaphelenchus mucronatus. Next base: position 4,419,586 of record CM046359.1, read on the forward strand.
CAAAAAAGCGTTCTCTGATCATCACAATCAGATATTTTTATGACCATATAGTATTATAGTTACTCTCAAGGAAGATGAAGATGCAGATGATCAAGATGAAGCGCTGCATTGGTTACTTGAATGTCTAGAAAATGATTTTCATGTGAAGATAGGCCCAACAGCCGCCACTTTCCATAACATTAATGGTGCTCAGCATGGCACTGTCTGATTCTTGTTATTGAGAAATAAAATACTAGACCAAATGTACTTTATAGTTAATCGGTACATAGTCCTTGCTCTCTACCGATTTCAATTGCGTCATGGAAATGGTAGACTATGAATTTCATCGGAAGTGATAACACAAAAGTCCATAGTATTCTACGAAGTAACTTTCCCAAATAATTGGTATTTAAATGCCCGAGGGGCTTACAGATTCGGAGTTGTTTTGTCGGACATGTATCTCAGCAGGTGAGTTTCACTTTTGTTGTCTCTCTGAAGCACATGTGGAAGATGTGTTGAGTAAAACATTGTTTCAGCCGAACAATATTTGTGATATCAGTAATTGTAACGACTTTCTTCATCTTCCACAGTTTCAATCATGTCTCTTTTTACAATTATTACGACCAATCCGAGTTCATTCGCGGGATTATGAACACGGCTGTCCAGAAGAACGGCGAGTTTGACCATGTCTATGTTGTTCTGTCATCAGATCTGAACTTGTATTACTTGGTTCACATGCCAATTATTGTGCAATATTGGAAGAATTTGGGGATAAAAACATTTTTGATGATAACTTTGAAGGATGGAGAGAAGCTTGAGGATGATGAGGCCGCAAAGAAAGTGATCGAATTTGTCCAGGAACAAGGAGTAAGTGGAAGAGAGAAAGTTCTTTTTTTGACTATAAAAAGCCGTTAATTTCTATGAAACTTGGCACAAACTGACGCCTGTAATTGCTAATCTACATGTATTGAAGATTTTTGGCTAGAATTTGGCAGAAGAAGCTTAGCTCCGGAATTTTTAGTTTTTTGTTTCTTTAAGGTTTAAGTTATGCAGACAAAACGTTTTCTTTTCAGGCGACAGTCTCTTATTTCCAAAGCAAACGGATCAAGTCTGGCCAATACGCACAAACTCTCCGATGTTTTGCCGCTGGCTCCGAATTCGCTCACACTCTAGACCCCAATAATACCGTATTCATAACGAGCGATGTCGATTTCTTCCCAAGTAAAACCGAATTTCACGTCCCCAATCTCATGAAAGGTGAGGAAATTTTGTTTTATGACAAAAGTTGCTGTGGAAACATCAATTGGAAAGGACTGAAATACGAGATGTACATCATGATTACAATTGCCATGACCCTAAACAGATGGAGAGAAACTATGGGTAAGATTCAGATGGAGATGATAATGATCTTGATTTAGGTTTGTCTCACGTGGTCCCAATTGACAGTGACTATGTGGAGGACTATGTAAACCAAACTTTTGATGGAGAAGTAGGAAAAATGGATCAATGGGGACAATGGTTCTTGGATCAGAAATTCTTTGGCCTCAAGTTTCGGCAATGGAAGGATACTCATAGAAAAGAGTAAGTGACGTCACAGAGACCCTTGATGTTGCGGTAAGAGAAAAAACAACGTTACTTTACAGTTGAAGCAACAAAAAAATTATTCATACGGTTTGCAACTAACGGTGTGTAGTATGTCGTCATGCATTCAGCGCTAAAATTCATCCTAAAGGAGTTCCCTGAGTTGGGTTATCACAAAATGGGCTGTCCTGATGAAAACGGATTGGCTCTAATATCAAAAATTCAGAAGTCATTGTGATTTCGCAAAAAAAGCGTCAACAGATTTCCCCTCATTTTATGTAAATCTCCTTTAGTGAATGCAAGGAGCGCATTAGTTTTGTTGCTCATAGAGAGACAAAGCTATTACAAGCTGGAGACTTGTGCAAAACATCATGGGACCTTAATATTAGCCAAATAACAAATAAGGTTCTTTTAGATACCGTCGTATTATCCGCAACGTCGATCGCCGTGGCAAACCTCGTTTAGAGAGAAAATGGTGGCCAAAAGATGAGGAATTGGAAAAGATTGATGACATCTGGAAGACATACGAAAGTGCCCATATTACACCAGGAATCTTCTTGGACAATGTTTGGGAAAAGAATCTCGTATTTTACAAGAAAATATTCCCAGAGAATCAAGTCCAACAGTTCTCTGACTTCCGAGATTCTCTAATACCATTGATGAATATAAACGAGACCATGCAACGACATTACCATCCAGAGCAGAACGACCAATATTGGAGGAAAACGTTTGATCAGAAGGGAATGCTGGATGACGGAAGGGCGGTACCAAAACATGGACCAATCTAGAACACTGTTTGTCATATTTGTTGATCAAAAATATTATTATTTATCCAATTTTTGACTTTTCTAGGCATTTTCTAATATTACACATGATGTTGTTGGACGCTATAAAGGTTATTTCTAAGCAAGGTACTGGTTTGAATTATCTATCAGACATCCTAGCGTTAGAAGACTAATGTTTGTTTGTAAAGGTCGTTGTATCGTTGTTTATTGTGTAACATTACAAAATTTTACTTTCAATCACCCTCCAATGGAATATATTCTTCTTCTTGCATAAATTTTTTCATTTTCTTGTCGAATTCCTAGTCTACGTGATGTTTCCCACGCTACAGTTGCAATTTCCAGGCATGTTGTATCATTTTGCACGTAAATCTAGCTTGATAACAATCGAAAACAACGTCCAAATAATATGAAGACATCAAAAAAAAGAGTGATAACAGAGAAATGGCCTTTATAATACACTCTGATCAGTCATCGCCGTCTTGTTGCGGCTGATAAGAACTTTCTGGAAGATATATAAGCAAGGGAATACCCCAAAACACCTTAGAGCACTAGAATTATATTATTTTTGAGATCAAATTATATTGTACTTGACTAAGCTGATATAAATTGAAAATGAAGAGAAACCAAAGCCGGCCAGATGTGAAATGTTATTCCTGCGGCAAAGAGCGATGTCCTCACGAAACGCCCAAAGCAAAATGCGAGAATATCGAGATGCCATTGACTCAGAAAGACAAGTTTTGTCCGATGGAAGGGGTCCGCGAACACATTTGCAGTTGTTCAGAGTAATAATACTCAAAAAATATTACTGTAAATTAATTTTAATCACTGTAAATACTCTGTTGATTAATAATAAAGTAAATTTATACAAATGAAAAGGTCTATGTACAATTGTAAATTGGAATTTGATTAAATATCCGTAGATTTTGAGTTATTTTAGGTGATCTGATGGTTTGTAAGCAAAGAATAAACAGCTTGAAGGTAAAATAATTTATTTAGTCATCGCTGCAGATCTTGGTCAGAGCATCCTCCAGTTTCGCCATTTGAGCTGAAGTTCAGGAATTATTATTGTGAATATTCAAATTTTGAAAATTTATGTTAAATTTATATTAAAAAATGGCTTACATTTGATGTCCTTGACCAAGCTCTGAACAGCTGGAACGCTGTCCAAAATTTCAACGCGTTGGGTGTAGGGGTTGTAACGGACTTGGAAAGGTCTGCGGATGGTCGAAGCCCAAGAACTAAAAACATAACGATAAATGAATTGTGATCTGTCGTATTTTAATCCTTGTAGATATGAATACTGTCTTATCTAGCCTTGTACTTGATCATAAGCATATAATTTTTATATTTTTTCTTAATGAACTCTTCTCCTCAAATGATAAAAATCAGTTATAGTACTAAAACTTACGTCAATTTATTCTTGGCGTCGCTGAAACTCTCGGCGATGAAATACTTTGGTTGGTACTCAGTAATTGGGTACTTTGTCATACAAGTTACACTCGGATCGAAGGGAGAGAACTCGGGCTTGTCGCTCAGAGCATACTGCAACTCTCCAAATGAACTGAGAAGTCCAGCTCCATAAGCTTTGAGCTCTCCACTTTGGTTGCAAACTCCAAATTCAACAGTAAACCAATAAAGCTGAAATTGGAAAAGAGATTATATTGAACTTGATATTAGTCAACAGAAATGGAAAAAAAGTTTTGCAGTATGAGTTTTAATGATAAATTGGGCTTACAGTAGCCAACTGTTCGATCATTTCATCGCTAGCCCCCAACGAGGCAAGTCCAATCTCTTGGGAGAATTGGGCGAAATCGGGATCAGCCAATAAAGGCGCGTGACCCAAGAGCTCGTGACAGACGTCGCTGAAATGACAATTTTTATTTACAAAACACTCTTCATTGCTTGAAGGGATCAGAAACTACTTTTTCAGAAAGATTAAGTGACTTATGATACTTCAAATGACTTACGGTTCTGGAGTGTATTTGGGGACAGAATGATGTCTAATATATTGAGTAGAATGGAAAACTCGAAAGGCAAGACCGGCCAAAAAGTCTCTGGAACTCAAAAGACCAGCGACTGGACGGATAATAAAGCCGGTGCAATCTGAAAACAACAATTATATTATTCATGGCACATTGAACCGAGTAAAAATTTAATTTTTCAAATTTTTCCAACAAAAAATTGATCTCAAAATCAAAAACCTTAACCGTCTGTTTCATTGTCTAAAATTCGTATTAAATAGTGCACTCGCCTTTTAAAAAGTCCGAGACATCTTGTAATTGCGGGATATTGTCGGGGCCATACCCACAATTTTGTTGTAAAAGCGGGAAAATATAATTAAACTCGCGGCAGGCATGAGTCTTATACAAACTGACAAGCTCGCTGTAGACTGCTCTCCAAGTGGCAACCTCCCGTTCTAGATAATCAACACGAGGGATCTTTTCTCCACTAAAAAGAAAAATTATATTGAACTAGATCCGATTTGATGACATTAATTTAAACTTAACCCACAGTCGATATGTGAAGGCGATATCCGCAAACATCTTTCTTCTCTCTCTGTATTCTGTGTCCTTGAATCCAGGATGATCGCAGTCCAATTCATTTCCATAACTCAGAATTCGATTGGCGAATTGGTCGATATCTGAGATCTTTACCGGGAACCATGGAACTGATTCCTTGTTTTGTTTGACTTGAGAGTTAAAATCGTGGACTCTAACGTTCTCAGCGTGCGCTTTAAAGACTTTAATGAGTTCCTCAATCCTCGATTTATCCGAATTGTCAGCACATTCAACGAGCACTTCGTAACATCCTTCATGGGTTTTGGAGGGGCGAGATTCGATATGGGTAAGATTTACACGTTTTTCCTAAAAGACGAAACGACTTTATGCGGTTCAATATATAAATTAAGTGTTGTAATTGCCTTACCTTGAAGATTCTGAGAGTTTGAGCAAGAGCTCCGGGTTCTTCGGCCAAGGTGAAGATGATGGTAGTATGAGAGGGACTGGTCGTAACATCAGCCACATACGAATCCATAGTGTATTCCTAAAACAAACAATGGTTTCTTTCTTTCCTTCAAACCCTTAAGTCACCAAATTTTATCATTTAACCTACTCTCAAAGGCATGATGACATAAAAAATCCAATTTTTAGACCGTGAACCTCTCAAACGCCAAGTATAATATAAGTTTTCGCCGAACCACCCTATAATATCGCTTGTTTCCACTCAAATGTCTTTCCGCGCAGTTTTCTTGTGAAATCTTATCACATCTTGATCGAATGTTATGTCATCAAATCTAATATCACAACTTTTTCGTTTATATAACATGTGGAAGATCTTTTTTTTATCTTGATACATGTCGACTTGCAAAACGCGCGCAGACGAACACATTCCACGTTTTTAAAAAAAATGTCACAAAAAGATTAATCGTTATTTACTATTGAATATTAATGAGGTCTAATTGGGAGAGAAAAGTAATCGAAAGATATTTGTGACTATCACATGACTAGTCGGTAAATTTCTATAAATTTAATGGCTGCATTTTGAAAAAAAAACTTGATGTAAACAAAGATTACTGTTTTTTAACGCCTATCTATGAGGTTTAACATGGACTTTTCAGAGATCATTTCAAAGGTATCAAAAATTCAAATTTTTTGCCTTTTTTGGACAAAAAAATGGCAATGGCCACGGAGAGTCAGTAGAATATTTCCGCAGGACACATAGAAAGAAAGAACATACTCTGCGTAGAAATACAAAATTTAAGACAAGTCCCCAATAAAAATCCCCTTGTGACGATAGAAATGATACGAAAATGGTACGCAACGAAACTAAGTAAACCTTGTCCTTGACCTTATCATACACTAACAAAAATACGATCACACACGCAACTACTCAGTAAATCACTATGCTTTCCGCTTTCTATCTAGCCCACAAACACGTTTTTTTTTTGTTTTTACGTTACGAAAACAATTGAATAATGATCTTTTTACAGCCCAAAAAAAAGATCAAAGCTCAGAACTTACAGTAATCGGCATTATAATAAGAAACCAAACGTAATAGACGCAAATAGATCAGATCAAAACACGTGGCGATGGGAATCGCAGACGGAATGAGCGATAAAACCTGAGAGCGGGTATTGAAGGGAGTTCTGGAGATCGCCTTTCGAGATCATCAATTAGAAAGAAAGTGGTGTAAAGTCAACGGCCTTAGGGCTGAATTTATGAAATTTCAAGTGATGATGCAACTGAATAACAATTAGAAACTCAATTGTTCTCAATTTGCGGTTGAGACAGTGTAAATTTTTTGTAATTACTGTTGCGAGAAGATGATGATTTTAATGTGTATTGCTCCTTATACATATGTTTGACCTACACTGTAATACGATTTGACAGGTACAACTTGAGAATCTTTATTGAAGTAGTTTTGATTGTAAATAAAAGTTTGATCAACTTTCAAATTATTTACAAGGGAAGTGTTCAACTTTCAGCGGTCAAATTGCGTCTAAGACATACGTCACTTTCGGAAATCTTAATTTGTGTCTTCATGGGGGGTCGCGGTAATCAACGGTCTTTCCCGAACGCGGAGTACACGAAATGCGGAAAGAGGCCAGAGGGAAAACCGTGCTTGGCTAAACCTGTATCCATTCCGCGTGGTCAAAATTTATTTTCTTGTTAATATGTATATTGTACATACGTCATAGTCGTTGAGTCTGACATTCTTACATCGAACAGCGCAAACAATGACAATTTTTTTATTATCAAAGAGGAGAAAGGAGTCGCGAATCTTCTTTAGAAAATGATGGAAATGATGTTATTATTCTTAGCCGAGAAGAACTCATAAATTAATTGTCTACTCACATCAGAGACTTCACTCATAAGAAAATAATTTTTTGGCAACAATTTTAGTGAGAATTCACAATTGTAAACCTTTTCTCTACAGGTATTATATCATTAAACGTTTTATACAATAATCTAAAATGAAACACGCTTTCAATTGCAACATTACTGTAACTAAAACACTGTACTTTTAACGTTTTAAGTAAATTTCATTTGCAGTGTAGTCACTACATATAGTATAATACATTATGTTTGTTTTATTTTGTAAACACTTACCAGCCATTCCACCTCCTTGCAACGAAAGACATCAGGAACGACCATGATGATTTCGTCGAAAGATGCGTCAAACAAAAAGTCTAACGATTACTCTGCAATTAATCGAAAATGAGAACCCAAAATTTGGCGTAAGGGTTTTAACAATAAAAAAATTAAAAAAAATAAAAAAATGGAGAAACGCGATGGGAAAAAATCACGGAGACTTGTGGAATCGGGGGAATCTTCGGATGTCACGAAAAAATGAGGGAGAAGAAAGTCATACGATACGTTAACGTTAATGTAAATGAAACCAGAAAATTGAACTTGACGGAGATTGCAATGTAAATACGTAGATGTGGAACATAAAAAAATTCGTTTAATGTTGATAATTGCAGAGATGCAAGTAATCTCGAAACCATTACATATGATCATATGTAATGGTATATGAAACGTTTTTGAGCTCAAAAATGTCTGCAAAACGTCATCAGATGTGGGAAACACAATGTTCCCATACACAAGAAACTGTTCCCAACAAACTCCAAATCAATTGATAGCACACGTTTTTTGTATGTCTAGCACTCCTCATTTCCCACAATCTCTCTTTAAAGGACCGTTTTATATGGGTAATGCTGGACTGAGATCTTTAAACATTAATAAAAGATTTATTCAGAGAGCCGACGCGGCCGTAGCGTCGCCCAAATCACCTCAAACACCGTTGAATCGGCTTTACCAATAATAACAGTACTTTTTACTGCATTAACTTTATTTGTAAATATGTATCCAACACGCGGAAGTGCGCCATCCCATCCGCCCATAAGAGATCGGCAAACAATTTTCTCCAATTCTCCAGAATTTACTCTTAAAATTGTGTAACGGTCAACAAACCCTTGTCTCTCTTGCCGAATCTTCACAATTATTACCTTCTTGGGAAGAGATTTGATTGATGTTCAGACGGAATCGATCTCAAAGACGTGACAAACATGGCATAAAAACTAATGACCTTTGATCAGACAACTTTTCGAAGTCATTAACAATGTAAATAAGGTACAGTAAGATGTTGTTCATCCCATAAGGTATATTTCCTATTGCATATTTGAGTAAAAAATCACGTGTTTTACGGAAATAGCGTGGTGGTTGCAACCAATGACTTGTCTGACAACCACTTTAAGGTTTCAAAAGTTGCTTTTTAAACTTTTTTTGAACAATCATTCAATTTTCTTGTCATGTGGAAGATCAGGTGTCAAGCAAATTCCATGACAAGAAAAATGGAGTATTATAAACAGTAGTCAGTGCTGTTTATGCTACTCCAGTTTTGTAAAAATACCTTGCAAGACTTGTTTTTGATATCAATGTTTTCCAAAAAGTGTAACATGCCTAAGGGTTTTCTCTTAAGACCCCGACTTCCTTTGCAATTAACGTCATCATAAGGGTTCCTTAAAGGGTTTTGTTAACGCAAAAAGGTTTAAAAGACCACTAATGTCATGTGAACTGCATTTTAAGGAATCAAAAAGTGAAGTAATTGCGATCAAATGCTTTTAGTCATCAGAATGCAACTTTTTAAAAAGACTCATCAAGATTTGGAACGCGAAAGAAAACCTTTAGCCTTGTTATGAACGCTACTATGTACAATGTGGCCACACTTATGTTGTACTCCTAAACACTGTGGCTTTATGGGATACGCAGTTGTCAAATTTACGTCTTGGTATGTAAGATCAGAGTGATGGCTTTTGCTGTGGTATCCGCAACCTATGTATACCTAACGGTCATTTAAATAATACCCGATGGCAAAGATTCCTCTTCCGAGGATTTATAGGTCATTTCTTAGCATTGCTTACGTCCATATCCTTCAGAGCCTCCTAATCCGCCAACCCCCCCCCCCCCATTTTCAAGTAATTATAAACGTGTTTAAAGTTTGAAGCGACGCTTGCAACTCTTTCATCACCAGTCTACTTCCTCCAACCAATCCCTACCGTATTCCCCACGTGGCCTTGTTCCCATCTACCCCTCCCCTCCCTCCACCCATTCAAATCGCTGTCAACGAAACGAAAAGCTCTCCAAATTCAGTGATGTAACTACCTTTCCGTTCCTTTTTATACTGTCTTATTCTCGAATCGTCGTCGTTTGACCAACCTAGTCACAAGGAGAAGGTTCTTCTCTTTACATTAATTTAAGGGGTCCCTTCTCTGAATTAATTGGAATCCCATTTTCCTTATTACTTTTTATTACAATTGATGACCATCTATCGGTTGCGGAAAACTACAAATTTCTGAAGTTACAACTCTAATCTGTAAATTCTCAAACGTCAGAAGAAGATGCCCTCAGGGTCGTTAATTTCTGGTGCGATTTCTTCGCGAGAAAACATGAAAAATGAGAGAAAATTACCGTAATCTTGCAAAGATTGGAGAATTTTTAAACAGTAGCGTTTCTGAGAGCTGTTGGGAAATGTGTTAGGTCACAGTTCGGTGAACTTTATTTGGTTTTATTGTTGCATTTTTAATAGTAAACGCATGGGAATTCCGGTGATTTGAGTTGCCAGACCATTTACATCCAATATATATTATAGAAAAGTAGACAGGAAACACGTCGTTGAGGGAGTTGAACTCATGGATACGATGACATCACAAATCGTCGAGATAAAGGAAAGAAATCGAGGCGGTTGCTATCGACGTATGATGTACAGATGTAAAGTAAACTTTAATCAACTGGATTTTTGAACAAAAACCAAAGAAACCAAAGATATGTGAACAAAAAAATAATATGACGCTTTGACGGCGCTTCACAAAATGTTCGCTGAAAAAATGCGGACAACATTTCTCACAAATTACTCTCCGTTTTCTATGTATATGTGGGCTCAGGTCAAAAATTTGTATCAATTGCTCGGGCGTGGCTGCAGTTTCCGAACTGTGAGAAATTTCAAGTCCAAAAATGACTCAGCTAGGGAATCAACGGTAAATTAGAGAGCAACTGTGGTTGGCTACGTCTTACGAGAGAGGATATGGCATTCAAAATGAAGAGAGACGGTCACAAATCATTTTTAGGACAAAATGTCTTATAACATGAAGTAAACTCTTAAAACATTTAGTTTTGGACTCTATCAATCATCCAAAATAATACTAATGAGTCTTCCAACCATTCCACACTACAGTAGCCCTGTGAATTACCTATATTAATCAAGTAATCAGACTACCGTATCCTCCGCTTCTCGTAAAATAACAAAGTAAAGCCGACATCTTAAAATCAATTGAAACCTTTTCACAAAGAGTTTATAAAACGTCTCGTTTTGTCGCTGGAAACGTCGATAAATCACGTTTTAAGGGATTCGTGAGAGTTGAGAAAAGTATTTCCATAATTTCAGGGGTCAAAGATTCTGATGCAAGATGACTGTAAAGTTGAGACGTCGCTTTTCTTGTCTCAAATTGAAGGGATTAAGGAACATTCAGAATTGGAAATGACCCTTAATCAAATGTTAAAGACATCGTCAAATTACTCTGGTTTCAAGACGAAAAAGAAACTTTGCATTAAACTTTTGCAAGGAAGTGCTCACTAGACAAAAATTTCATCATCTTTGAGCGCCTTAGAATGGGAAGAGCAAGTGTTCAAAACGCTTCTTAGTTCTAGACGTCTACACGAAAAGGGGTCTCTGTAAAAGAAACAATTTTTAGATACCAATTTTAAAATTCCAAAAAATATGTGATCATGACGTTTTTTGAGATTTTTCATATAACACAGATTATCTTTCTTGGTGATTCGTCCAAATTCAATGTCAAAAATGCAAATTTATGTCCAAAAATTTATTCCAATTCATCTAAATACATGTTATCATAATACCCAAAATACCATGACAATTTATCGCTTTTCTGTACACTTTTTACAACTAAGGCGGATTACGCGTATAAATACAAGTGTTTTGTTCGAGGGTGTTATTGCTTTAAGTAGTCTAGGAAATACTCAATCTCGGTTTGACAAGTCTGAAATTCTTGGGAATGCAAAACATTGAATGGGGAAGATCCTTTTGGGAGAGCCATTCAAAGTTCTGAAAGGTGACCTTGGCCGAGATTGTGGGGACAATCGGGATCTCGAGTTTGATGGGGAAGCCTGGAGGCATCTTTAGACGACAGAAGTCACGGAGTTTATTGATGTGTTTGAATGGGGCAAGCACTTCCAAGATATCGATCAGAGTCTGCAGTTGGAGGGGGAAATCGGAGCTCTGAAAGTTATAAATAATGTAAAATACGTTTACAACAAAGTTAGTGTACACTATTTAATAAGTCGTTTCATATAATTTCAGCCAAGAAATCAAAAATAACCAAGTCCGCGACCTAAACTATTGGTTTACATCGTCAGAACGGAATGCCAAATTTGGCGGGAAATTTTAATTTTGAATTTTCCCTCCACACACAAAAAATTTTGGCCTCAAACTGCCGTAAGTTATTTTTTCGAGATGCAAGCGTTTTAAAATATTTTAAAAATTAATTCCAAAATCTCAAAAAGTTTTAATTTTCCATCAAAAAATCGTAATTCAAATTCTTTCTAATCCCAAAATCCCCTACGATCCCGAAATCCCCTACCATAGCCACCATAGCCGTAAAAGTTCTTGTAGAAGTTTTGGTCATGTGTCTTCTGGCCAACGTCGGGTTATCCAACATCTGAGTGTACTCCTCAAAAGTAATATCAGGTTTTGGCGGCGGAGTCAACGAAGGGCGATGTTGAATCGTCCCCAACTGCTCGAAATCCTCTTCGGACATCTTAACACCCGTCGCGAACTTTTTCATGATGGATTTGTTCTTCTTTACATCTTCATGAGACAGGTGTTCTCGTCGTTTTTTGGTGATTAAATTCATGTTATTCACAAAATAAAAGTCTCCGGCAAATCCAGCAATGTCTTCGGTCTTCTCTTGACGGAAAATCCAGCCAGATTTGGCTCGTTCGAAAGTGATCGGTTTCGTGGACATGTGCATATCCACTATGTCGGAGGACTAAAATACGAAGGGTTTTAGTAAAAAGTAGAAAACTTTGTGCTCGAAATCACGCAATTATCTCCAAAATAAAAAAAAACTTGGATCAAGTCTATCAGACTCCAAACCACCTCAGAATCTCTAAAAAAACTGAACCCACCATGAGAACATCGACTTCTTCATCCAGCTCTCCAAAATCATGTTGTCCCTTCACATGAGTATATGTTTTTTCTCCATTATCCACCAAAATTAATCGTCCCTTCTCATCATCATTGAAGGCATTGAAGAGCAGTGAGATATCTCCTCGTTCCCACTTCTTATCAGTGACATCGACGAGGGAGGTGTCCATTCTGAGGGAAGATTTACATTTATATATTCGGCAGACATCAGACGGTAACATTCGGGACAAAAGAGGTACTGAAAAAAATATTTTTATTGTTAAACAAGCCGTTTTTAGATAGTTTTCGGCTCAAAATCATTCAAAAATTCGGTCAAATTTGGAAAATTTTGAAAAAATACAGAAAATCTGTCATACTGGTACCAAAACTTACTCCAGCTATGGAAATCCCACTTGAGTTCCATATAAAAATCGGGTAATTCCCCCAAAATCTTGAATAAATGAGGTTTTCGCTCGGCCAATCCGCGAACTGCCTGGAGTCGGAGCACTTTCAGCATTTCTTTGACTAAAAATAGGAAATAAAAGATTGAAAGAGCGTATTTTACAATCAAAACTTACTGATTTCCCTGTTTCCATAGCTGATGGCTTCAACCATTGGATTCCAGCCCTGATTATTCTTCAATTTGACGCAAGAATTGGCATCAAGCAGGAGGTATATCATCTCTGAAACGTGAAACTCTATTCTTCGCAATAATAAACGACGTACTTTACCCAAAAACGGAAATTCAAAATTTCGTGGTTAAAGCACCGACAAAACTTTGAAATTAAAATCCGCCAATTTGGATATTTTAAATACAATGCCAAACTATGGCGGGGAATTCACAAAATTTTTGACAAAAACATATAAAGTCGAGATATGCTAATCCCAACAAAAAATATAATTGTAAAAAACGGGCACCAATTTTGTCACGCTTAATACGTGAGACACAATGCCAAAAGTTGGCAGGAAATAAAAAAAATTCGAAATTTTCACCCATAAAAGCAGTTAAAACAGACCAAATTAACCCCAATCCTTACCTTTATGACCCATCATGGTCGCCACATGCAGTGCTGTGTCCCCATGAACATTCTGTTTATCAATTGGGACTTCTCCTTTGGCCACAATTCTCTTTGCCCAATCCACATCATTCAGAAAGGCGGCATGATGAAGAGGATAATCTCGGGGTTCGATCGATGAAACAGTGGCCTGAGAACAATGGGGCCATGTCAGAAATTGTACTGGCTTCAAGGGCATGCCCTGAGGCGGTGTTTGATCTTCGGATTAACCCTGACGGCTTTAAGATTACAATAATCGGGAAATGGAACAAGTAACAGGGAAACATTACAACATACGATGTATTATCGTAAAAATACATTTAATTATCGACAAAAACTCGGATATTTGGAGAATTTAAAGATCAAATATCTACTACAATATAAATAAAATCGCAAATGCGATAAAAATCTCGAAATATGTGAAAAATACTATTTAGAAACCAACGCTGTAAACAAAATATAAATTCCATAAAAATCAATTGAAATTAATCGAAAAAAATAGTCGAATCACCATTAGATTCCACTTGAAACTAACAGTTTTTTGGATTGTAAAGTCGAGTTAGAGAAAGAAAAAAGTTTTTGGGAGCAAAAAAGACGCGTCATAATAAGTCTGCAAGTAATATTTATAGGTCTATAATATGATTAAGCATGAAGGATTAGACATTTAAATATATTAGACGACATGGATAACAAAAATGAACAAGACAGCCGGAAGTGGTTGCAATATTGTTAGCAAATTAGCAATTACTAGATTAGAAGACTTGTTTTGCAAGAATACACTCTAACTTCTTCTAGAGACTTTAATTAACCTTATTTTATATTCATCTTGTATTAGACGTTTAAAATAATGTCAAAATTTTCATGAATAGATAAAGCTATAGTAAAAGCTCAATAAATGTAACAAATTGGACCCAGCGTGAATTGAGAAGGTAATAATTACGATGAATACTCACTTACTGTCCCCGTGAGACCCTAATTATGTTAACCTCAACTCCGTCTTTTTTACTTCTTCCCTGTTTTTTGATGGAAAAGGGTTGTTTTTGCTGTGTAACCTGTTTATAACGTATTATTTTGACAGTAAATCGAATTAACACGCAACAAAACAACCGAATATAAATTCTGAAAACCAAAATTATATTATCCATGATGACTCTAACACTAGATTCAAAGAAGGGCCTGGCCAACTTGTTTTGCCAAACCCATGAATGAAGTCGAACAGAGAGTGAGTAACGACCTCCGACCCAATAAATGTAACCATTTACCCCGAAATAAACTCGAATTGGGATCTCTTTTTTTGAATGTTAAACCAACCAGAAAATGGATGTTTTTTAAGAAAAAAGGTTCGAAACAAGTGAATCGTTTGGAAAAAAATGTTTGGAAAGAACGAGGAGATCATAGCCGATATGTTCGGGATTAATTTCAGGATCCTGCAAACAGAAAAACACGGGATCGGATCAGGTGAAAAAACGCTCATGAATAATATCGGGAAATCGGAATGAATGGGAAATAATTACGGATTTGGAGAGAAAATGCTTGGAGGTTCGTCATAATAAAAAATTGTCGTCATTTTTGCAAAAGTTATATTATTTTTTATAGCAAGTATTATAAATAACCTGACTGCTCTGAAAAGCCCATAATTCTTCTAAATAAAGAAGTCATCATGATGGATTTTCTGGAAATTCGTAAGATAATAAAAAATTTGAATAAATTTACCGAAAAGCAAAAATTAATTTTCCGATCGCGTTTTTCAGCTGTTTTTTCTCAATTCCCCGTCCAAAAATAATTTTTTCCATTTCGAATCCCAAAATCCGTAAATCCGAGTCCATTTTATCTCTCCCAACACGCCATCTGCTTTTCGAAATTCTCGATTAAAAAATTTTGACGTGAGAAATAAATATTTTCCCTCCAAAAAAGTCCCGAATTCAGATATTTGCGAGGGAAAAAGGGGCAAACGAAAAGAGCAAAAAAATGGGGAACCGAGGGTTAGACGGAGCTGGAGAGCTTTTTTAGTCACGGAAACCGGAACAGTCCTTGACATCTCCATGAAAATTCCCTCAATTTTAGGTACTTTGTTCAAATTCTCGTGAAAAACATCAATTCTCCCACTTTGTTAGATAAAATTATATTATAATAGATATTATTAGTTAAAAGTAGGGAGATAAGCCCGAAAATTATTACTAATCTCCTTTATAGTAGATTAATGATCTTTTAGACATCAGGGTATAAAAAACGAGACTATTTATCTCACCTTTTCACCGAAGTTATCAAGTATAATATAATATTCCCCCAAATCGTCAAAAAACCCCCAAAATGACCTCAAAAGTACAAGAATTAATCCATCAGACAAAAGCGTTAGTTCAAACCATACATTGACCATAAAAAAAATCCGTATGAAAGTGCATTCTTCAGCAAAAAAATGCATTGTCACCACTTTTTACTTGTATTCGGGCAATCCATTGCAAGAGTGTTGGCGAGATCGTAAGTAAATTTATTTTTGTTATCTGCTCAGCGAATTAGATGAGTCAGAGGAAATACTGAAGCAACTGATTAAATGATTAAATAAAAACGCGACATGATGACTAAAGTAATATAAATCTAGATTTTTAGCTAAAGTAGCCGCTTAATTTTGATGGAGTTTTAGGCCAATTAAAATAAAAATTTTGTGATGGATGTGGAAGATTTTTTGACTGCTGTTTGAAGAACAGTCGATAAATTCAGGTTGAAATTTATACGTCACCAAAATTTTGACATAATTTTTGCAAGCTGTATCTGTCGGCTGTCTCTGAAGATTTCAAGGTAAAACTGATAGAAATTAAAATATGGACTACTCGAACAAATTTTGAAGAAGATTAAGGCTTTAGACTTCGAGTGCTGCCCCCAAGAAATTAGGAAGACAAGAAAGGTCCCTAAATTAATATAATTTCAAATGCCATGCTCCAAATTTGCGTAACGGCCCTAAATATCTCCGATAATCCCCACAATACCTTGATTTACATTATCAGATATGTGTGGGTCAGTCTAAGCTCTAATCCGCCCTAATTCTTTTCAAAAAGCGGCCGAAAACGCCTCCACAAAGCGCCGTCAATCGAAATCTTTTTATTTTTTCAACTCTCCACGGCAGGAGGGCTGGGGATTCTCAGCTTTTTCTACGTCTAATGCAGTCTTCATCGCTCTTTATAAAAACAAAATTGCATCTTCAAGAAACGTGTAAGACGTGTGGCCGTTCCCAACCGGGATTGGCTCACAAATTGGGCCAAACTAAACAAACAGCCGAATTGACTGATTGATTGGGACATCTGGCACTTTATGACATGCGTTCTGGCAAGGAGAGAGTGACAAAATGTCGGAAATTTGATCTAAATGCTTGAGGCAATATTCTGGAGATCGTTTTGAAGGAGAGAGTGGGCTCAACGAATTTGAGTAAATCAGAAAAAGATTTTGCGTTACATGAATACAATAAAACCGCTGGGTTCGATTGTATTCAAAGGCTCAACTAAACAGATCATTCCAGCTTGCTGGTTAACCGTTTGTGAGATTTGTGGGATATCGCAACATTGTGGCGACTATATCTGCGACAGTAAAAATGTGTCAGATTCTTTGGTATTCTCTCAGGTCTCTTTTATACACTACGCCATTTGCCTCAGGGCAATGGCCGACTCAGAATCAATACTTTATTTTTAATTGTCCCAGACTATACTCTAACAAGGCTTTGACGATATGAAAAACATACCGGCATCTCATATGTATATCATTAGCCATGTGGATATTGGTAAATACCATCTCCAAGAACTTGGGCTCCTATGCGTCCAAAAACAGTTGAAATATTATATAAATCCCATTGCAAAACGGAAAAACAAGATTATGAGTAGGATTTGAAGTAGTGCCAATGATTTAACGGTAAAGTTTTCTAAAAAACAAGAATTCGATTTACATCGAACAGATCTCAAGTTGAATAAAATCCTTCAAATCTCAATGTCCAATAGATTTTATTCCTTCTTTTTATCGCAAAAACATTTTTTCACCAACCATATAAGGAACAACGGCTTGTCAGTGACCAGAACCACAGTGATCGGAATAACCATAGCTATATCCTTTTCAAATTCGGGGAATGTATACAACATTATTGTAAATGCAATTCCCACATTTTGGATACCCGTCTCGATGGCTATTGTGATTGCATTTTGGAAGTTCTGATGCATAATTATAGCGAACAGAAAGGCGATAATGTAACCGGACCAAGGAAGGACACACGATGCGATCACAATCTTCCAGTTGATAAAGGCAAAAATGTAATAATTTGCATATATTCCGACTGACGTGAGAACGATCACAAGGATCCAGGTGAAGTACTGGAAATGGGGATAGAAGTAGTGTGAAGAAACCGCATACTATGTTTGTGAACTAATCGCAAGGATTGAAAAAAGCTGCTTGCTTGTGAGGAGGCCCATATTTCAAAAAGAGATTCTGAATGTACGATGATTAGATTATATTGCAACTTTGTACAGCCAATTTCTATGTAATTTTTACCATTGAAAATATTACATCGCTCTTTGCGGGAAGAGCCAAGATATTCAACAAACTTTGAAGTGGTTTTATCCGATCAAAGGGCAACTTACTTTAATGACAACTTTGATTTTATTGATCCAATGAGGTACAAATTGGATGCAAAAGATCCCCAACGAAGTTGGTATCAACACTATCGCCAGACTCTCAACGAATTTAACAACAGGGACATTGATATGCTTATCGAAGAAGACTGAACCCAAGGTGAACATCCATAAGGGCGTCATCACTAAAACAATATAAAACACTCTGTTTTCTTGATTGTCAGACAATTTTATGGCAAAAATAAGATGGTCGCACTTACCAACAGCTCCTAACGTCTCAATAAATGTCATACAAACTGAGAGATCAAGGTTTCCGTCGAAAATAATCGTCCAAAAACTACTCTTCCCACCACCGGGAGATACGGCGACAGCGAAAAAGGCTAGCTTCATTGAGTTCTCAGCGTCGGCCAATAAATAATAAGCCAAACCAAAGCCTATCTAAAAGATATTTTTATATTATCAATAATGACTCTGAGTTTCATTCCTTTTCCTTACCAAGGGCATAAAGACGAATTGGCAAAAGAATCCACACAATGGCCCCACAGGCTTCTTCATTATCTCCACCATTCGATGGAATTCCAACTGAGTTCCGATGAGAAAAGTAACAGCGACAATAAAGAAGGTAGCCACAACACTGAACACCTCAGAGACTTGGGATTCATATTCCGAACGTTGGATTCGAATGTCCAATGGCTGAATCTCTCTGAATTCAAACAAGAGTTTAATAGGGAGGTCTCCAAAGTGCAACGCTCAGATTTTCTTTAAATTTTGCATACGTAACACATATAATATCCGAAAAATTCGGATATTATATGTGCTTGCGAACACAGAGAACACTTACTCCTTTCCATCAATAACAGTTATTAACTTGTTATATCCAATAAAAATTCCATCGATTCGTAGCTTAATTTGCTCCGTAAAGTTGTTACTTTCGTCCAAAGTAAGTCTGTCATTACTGCAAGCGATGGCGCAACTCCCATTATTCGAACATTTAAATTTAATGGGCACATCGATAGTGTCATTATGAGAGGTCGCAATTACTTTCACAACTCTAAAAATACAATTACAATTCACAATTTCTAAATTGTAAATACTTTTTCTCTTCGCTTCGAAATTCGACAAAATCATTTTCACTGAATTTGAAAGTAATTTGGCCGTAAATCGGTGAGATAAATAGGAGAAATAGAAATTGATCCATAATATCGAAAATGGTTATTTTGACAGGTAAAGTAAGGTCGTTCGTAGTAATCGCTTAGATAAAGATTACTCACAAATGGCTGGGTTTGTCATTTTTGTTCGGTTTAAACTAGAGAATGTTTTCAAAGATACAATTATTCGGTGTGTGGGATCAAATACATCTGTTTTATTTAATCTCTGATTGTTGTATTTATATTAGATTTAACCAAAAATGGAAACTTTAACTTTTTGATGGAACAAAGAAATAAAAAGATGAAATTATTACTGAATAAACTCTTAAAAGTGATCAACAGCACATTTTGAAACCAACCCACAACAAATGCGACTTTTATTGTGGCTATTTACAGCATCGACCACAATTTTTTAAATTCATCATATAAAATGCCGCCTTACAGTAAGCTGTCAAAAAATGGTTCCAAACATACCCTGATTGCTTTATGTATGACAAATGATTCGCATATTTTCCTTATGGCAGGATATCGACAAGTTTAAGCCGATTTTTTGCTATCCATGATGATTTTTGATGATTTTAGGATAAAATCTCATCTTAACGAAAACATTTTGATGTTATTCTAATCAAAAAGCCGTGAGACTTGATAATGCATGGCCTTAGCAAAACTTTTAACTAAGGTTGTGCCGCCCGTCAAGTTGACGGTCTGTCAAGTTATCAAATTGCCGTCATTTTCGTCATGAAAAATTGTTCTGTCATTTTGATTTGTCAAATTAATTTTTTTGGGGAATTTTTTAGAATTTTGCCAAAAAATCGAGAATTTTGACCCACAACGAAAAACTGTTCCGCCAAAAATTCTTGCAATTTACTGCAAGAAGCCTCCAGTTCCACTGACTTATCATCAATGAAAATTTGGATGATAATAACAGCGGGAACGAGGACGAAGATGATCCGAAATAGGTCTGCTAAACTCCTTTTGTCGTTATAAACTGTTGTTTTAATGTTTATATGGTCTTGAACATGTTTGAAGGCATTATACTACCTTGAATAATGTTTGTTTAATCGTTAGACAGCTTCCGACCGACACAACAGCAATTTAACGTAATTTGACGCAATTTGACAAAAATGACAGCAATTTGACGTCAATTTGACGTCACTTTGAAAAATTCTGTCGAAATCGCAACCCTACTTTTAACCTTCAAATTTCTCTAATCGCATTTTTTCGGTAATCATTCAATTTTTCTTTGTTTTTCCCAATTTTTTTGATGTATTTACAATAAAAATTTGGAGGTCTTCTTCGAAAACAGAAATCGCATCAACTTTGTAAATCATTTTTATATACTTCGATGCCTTTTCTTCCTCCGGACATCCAATAAACATTACCTTTCCGATTTTTTTGGTTTCCATGCCGAAAATAAAAAAAAAATGTTTTTCCGTTCGAAAGCGTTCTTTTTCCCGTTCGAAAAAGAACGCTTCCCGCAAAAATATATTCTCCATGACTCTCAAATTATTTTGGAACACTTAGATTTATAAATAAAAACAAAAAATTAGGAATTTCCTCACTGCTTTTTTAAGAAATCTGAGGTGAATCACGACTGTTTTTCGACCATTCCGAATAAATATTTATTCGATTCTTTACTTTTCGATCGTTTCCACTCTACTTTTCGTCTTTTTTACTATGTTTTGTTTGTATAAATTGCTGTTTTGCCCATCGATTATATTATACTTGATATAAATTATATTATTTTAAATAAATTTACATTTCTTTAGATTCGAAATGAGTTCGAATCCCGTTCAACTGGCACAATTGCAATTTTCAACACGATTATTGAAGGAATTAGCGAGCAAAAACACTGAAAATGTAGTTGTTTCTCCAATTTCGATACTCACGGTCCTCTCCATGGTGTACAGTGGAGCTGCGAATGAGACAAAAGAGGAATTTAATGAAGTTCTCGGCTATGGTAGGTAATTTAGAAGCATTAAATCGCTAAAGTATGGAAGTCAATCAGTTTTAAAATGTATTTTAAACTTAAAATAACATAAAAGTAATTTTTTGTTGCCTAAAATAAGGTCAAATACGAAAACAACTGCCCTGGAATTATTTTTGTGGTCGATTTTCTCTATCTTCACTTCAGATTTGTCTGAAAAGCTCAAAATTAATATAACTTATCTCCAGATGGAGAAGAAGATGATTGGAACAAGTATTTTGCCACTCTTCTCAACGCATTCGAAGCCAAAGAGAAGCCATATACATTAAATAGTGCCAACAAGATCTTCTTGAAGAATGGTTTCGATTTAAAACAGAGTTTCAAAGACAAGATGGAGAAATTCTTTTTGAACGCCTACCAAGAACTGGACTTTGATCAGAAAACAGAAGCTGTTCAGACAATAAACAAGTTTATTGAGGAGCACACTGGAGGCAAGATTACAGATTTGGTCGAAGAGAGCAATATCAGCGAGCTTACAAAGTAAGGGCTGTTGCTTAATAGATTTATATAAAAAATGCTTTGATATTGCTTTAGTATGCAAAAAATGTAATTTCAGGCTAGTAGTGGTCAATGCTCTATATTTCAAGAGCACGTGGGAGAAAAAATTCGATAAAAATGCGACGGAAGATAAGGTGTTCTTCGTTAAGCCGGATCAGGCAAAAAAAGTAAGTTTTTGTAGTATTAACTATCGCAATTATTACCAGTTGATGCCTCCTGCACCCTACTGCTTTTTGAAAGTTAATTTTTATTTTAAAAAAGTATTGTGATATACCAAAAATTATTTTAGATAATATAAATTATAAAACTTTGCTTAGAATGCCGAATATATTGTCGGTTAGTTAGTAAAATCAAATTTCAGGTCAAAATGATGAAAAAGGAAGCCAAGTTCATCTACTACGACGAGACCGACTTCCAACTTTTGGGGCTCCCTTATGCTGGGGAAGGTGTATACCTCTTTGTCCTTTTACCTAGAGAAAAATTCGGAGCCGACGATCTCCTTAAAACCCTAGATGCAGAGAAACTCAAGTCTCTGATCAGCCGAAGGTACAAAATTAAAGTAGATGTGGAACTGCCAAGATTTAAAATAAATTCCAAGACCAAATTAAATGATGCCATGAAGAATATCGGGCTCCAGAAGGGATTCGGAATTGATCCAGAGTTCACAGAAATCACTGACGAGAGGCTGAAGGTCGATGAATTACTTCATCAAGTCTTCATTGAAGTGAGTTTTGATTTAAATTTCATTATATTACTTTAGTTTTGATAAGCCGATTTTCGCGAAAATCACGGTTTTTGGAATGGAAAATGTTTGTGGTGATAGTTCTCTGAGGGGTTCTCTGGGCTTTTTTCGGATTGATAAAACACGTTATGTAACCATTGGTTTAGATGACTAAAAATTTCAAATAGGTTATTGATGAAATTAATATAAATTTTGGAAGAAAACGATAAGACTTAAATCGTGCCAATTCAAAGGTTGATTATACATATGGGTTAGAGCTTCTTACCGCGTCTTTGAGCAACATCATTAACATTATTCTAATTTTTATACCTAAAATATCAGAATTTTTTCTTCCAGACCAACGAAGAAGGCTCTGAAGCTGCCGCAGCCACCGGCGCCGTCCTCAATCTTCTGTCCGCGATGCCCTTACCCGAAGAAGAGATACGATTTGTGGCGGATCACCCCTTCTTATTCTTTGTGGCCACCAAATACAACGATGTTCTTTTTACAGGCATTGTCAGAGATTTCTAAAGTAAATAAAAAAAAAAGTTCTGAGCGGCCGAACAACAGGTGATGGGGGTCTTGAGTGATCAAAAGACCCTCGCTTCTCTCTCTCTCTTCGACCGCTGCTTTTATCGGGAAGGTTTGGTTTAGAGATGAAATCAACAAAATTAATTCTAAGGTCGGCTATTTTGGTATCGCGAAGGGATGCCTCTACAATAAGGTCATTGAAATTGCCAATTTCCAGGGTAAGCAAGCGTATTTTATATCAATATTTGGAATGGAGCGGAAATCGATCGCTTTAGTTGCCCTTTCGGGGCAAAAAACGTGGTTTCCGCTTGTTTTTTGTTACTTTTTCAAGGTTACTAAAGTTACAACATCGTATGCAAACAAAAAAGGGAAAGGTTATCAAAAAACTTATTGTGTTTACACAAAAGAGGACGTTTAGAAAATATTACAGAGATCGTCGGAAGTCAGTAAGCCTTTTTTGGGTGAAAAATTTACATTCTTTCGATTATTGTCATCAAAATTAATGTAAAATAATATAAATGGATTTTTCAGACGCCTCATGCCAAATATGGAGGGCGTTTTACTGTCACAGCTCTTCCGGGCGACGGAATTGGCCCAGAAATGTTGGGACATGTGCGAAAGATCTTTAAATTCGCTCATGTGAGTTAAAATTATGTTGTAGTAGGTGTTAAATAAAAAAAATAGATATAAATTTCTTAATTTAGATCCCAGTGAACTTTGAAGAGCTCGATCTGAGCTCCCGTGACCTCAGCAACGAAGCCATGGAGGAAGCCATCATTGCGATTCATAGAAATGGCGTGGCCGTTAAAGTAATATCATCATGTTTAGATAAAAAAAAATTAATTTTTAGGGAAATATTGAGACCAAATTCGACAATCCAGAGTTTGCCTCGAGAAATGTGGAGCTGAGGCGACGCTTAGATTTGTATGCAAATGTGTTGCATTGCGTTACGATCCCTAGTATTCCAACCAGACATACTGGAATTGATATTGTTTTAATCAGGGAGAATACTGAAGGAGAATATTCTGGGTTGGAACACGAGTCAGCCAAAGGTGTTATTGAGAGTTTGAAGGTAATTTGAAAGTATTTGCAATTTATGAAAATTTTATCAAAATCTTTATATTCAAATTTTGCTAACATTGCACATCATTCCGAACTTTTAGTATTATACATATTTTTTCTTGAAATTTAAATATTCTAATTTTGATGTTTTATAGAGGTACCCTGAAATTTTCTGCGGGATATTTCAAGAAATATATAGTCTGGTGATCTCAGTTTGAAAAAATGAATATTCAAGTTAAATTTTTTTATTTAATACATAACTAACCCATATTTAGATCGTCACCCGCAAAAATATTGAGAGAATCGGCAAGTTTGCCTTTGAATACGCCCTCCTCAACAACCGTCGCAAGATCACGGCTGTCCACAAGGCCAATATCCAGAAATTGGGCGATGGTCTCTTTCTGAATGTTTGTCGCGAACTCTCAACTCAACCAAGATATAAGGACATTGAATTTGACGCCATGATTGTGGACAATGCCTCGATGCAATTGGTTTCGAAGCCTCAACAGTTCAGTGGGGGAATTATGCTGATGCCCAATCTCTATGGAAATATTATTTCAAATATTGCTTGCGGATTGGTTGGAGGACCGGGATTAGTGTCTGGTCTCAATATCGGAGACAAATACGCTGTGTTTGAGACGGTAATTTGCAATTATTATTTCGCTAAACTACATTAGATTTTGAATAATTTAGGACTTATGTCTGAATATTTGATTTTACGTTGGATTTATAATTATTTCTAGTTCCAAATTATTATATAAAAATATTTTCAGGGAACCCGAAACACCGGAACGTCCCTTGTTGGCAAAGATACCGCCAATCCCACGGCCTTCCTTCGCGCTGCCGTCGATTTATTGCGCTATCTGGAGCTGGATTCGCATGCTGATCGACTTTCCGATGCGATTTACCACGCTCTCACCGTCGAAAACATCCACACACCCGACATTGGAGGTAGCAGCAAGTCGTCGGAGATGGTTAATGCCATTCTCCAATACCTCCGAGATCATCCATAGGATATATGCAAATTTTAATTTGAATATGCAAATCTTAAAATTGGCTTATTCAAAAAAATAATTTGAAAAGAAAATCATAGAATGTAAATTATAGTATGAGGATCGAATAAAAAAAATAATTTTTAATGGGAATTAATTTACAAATTTTAAAATTTGAATATTCAAGAAATCTGCTGATTTTTTGTTTTTTCTTTGCATATTCAAAAATAATGCGTAAACAAATCTTAGTTCTAAGAAAATAAACTATAGCCTGAGGACGGAGTAAACACAAGAAACGGAATGAAATCCATATTAAAGATTCCGAATATTGTCTCCAGACATTCTGACACCCCTCCGTTTCGCTTTGTTGCTCTCTTTTCCAGGTAATTTTGCGAAACCGTTAGGGAATCCCCTCAGGCGGTAAACATGCCAATTTGGGGCGGAAGTTTTTTGTTTTACACGTTCCATGGGTCATAGCGGTGTTCTATGAGTAACAGTTTTTGGGATTTGTCGCACTCATACTGGGTCTCACGCCGTCCGGGCCATGTTGAAAGTATAAAACATAAAGATATTCCGTTCTTACTCCACTGCCAATAAACATTCATTTTTTACGGATACGAGACAAACTTTGTCAGCCCAATTCCTCTCTTAACATCCAAATTAATGAATTGATCGCGAAACTTTGCCGTGCATAGTGTCATTATGCTTTAAAGGTATTACCGTTCCAAGTTTAAGTGTTCTAGGTCATCCCAGATATCGGGCCAAGAATGTTTGATGAGAACGGAAAAGGTTGACTTTCTGAATAGTATGTATGGTCAATATCCGAGTCCCTCTAATTACTCATTCTACTGAGCATTTTGCACTTTTTGTGCTCCTTTTCTTTCTGGATCAATTGTTTTCTCATATCGCCAAAAAAAACATCTTTAAAAATTGTTATGTCTCCTGTTGCGTCATGGGTATTATTATATTAATATCATCCTCATATTTTACCCCATTTAATTCCTCGAAATTGTCTCTCAATGTTCGAATCTTCTGTCACATGAATTCGCGCTTCTGCTGCCCGTATCGCGAATTAATATCTCCTTTAATATCTCCAAAACGTCGTTTCCGATTTCGCTCCGCTTTTCTTCGCTTCGTCGACGATGTCTTCAATGAAAATATTGGCCAAATTCTCGATTTTTTGCGGCCAAATGCCCGCAGCTGGTCCCATTGTTCCCTCCCGACGACGTTGTGTATATAAATCGTCTTATATAAAAGGAGGAGTGATATAAAGGAAGCGAGGTTTTGAACGAATCATTTCCTTTTTCTGACCTGCTCCAAAATCCAATTTGCGCCCCATTCCCCCGCGCCCTCAAGGCCCACTTTCTGCCCCGCAGTCTGAATCCGGCCTTTGTTTTCTTTTTTTGTTGATTTGCTCGGATTTCTCGCAATTTCCGAAGAATTTTGTTCAGTTCTCATCTGATGTTATCCTTTGAAGTCAATACGGGAACATTTGCTTACCATTGTTCAGAAAATACTGTAGTCATCTTCTGCGTTCTTCAGGAACTCAAAAATTATACCATAAAAAAAGTTTTTTTTAAAAATTATTGCCTAAAGGCATTTCCGGCAATATTTTATAAAATCGTATAAAAAAAAGGGATTTGAGGGAATTATAGCCTATTTTATATATTCGTGGGTATCAAGCGACAAATCAAAACGCTGCTTTAATTTTATCATCTCAGGGCGTCTATCTTGATAGCTTTTTCAATCCTTGGCTTTAAAAGAGAATGTATTTTTTAGGTCTCAATAGTCATGGATAATATCAGAAGTCTTTTCCGCAGCAAGCAATGACCAAACTTCTGTCTAGTATTATTTTACGAACTATACTTCTAATTTTCAAAGATTTGATCCCAACTCCACCTTTTCCAGCAAGCCTTATGGGTTACATAATCAAATCCCAACTTGATGACTTTAAATAAACAAACCAATTTCTTCTCCTACCTCTACTCTAAGCGTCCGCCCTCAGGGGCTTTCTTAATTTCCAGGCTTACCACGTGTGTGGTAGAGGTTTAATGGTATCATCCTTATTTTTTACCCTCTTTTGTGAGTTGTATTTGGTCCATCTTTGCATGGTCTTTGTCCTACAGTCCCAGATCGGGTCATGTGGCAACAAATGCATTCTAAAATACAAACGAAATGCATCCTGAGGCATCCTTCTCTGATCGAAATAGCTACTTTAAAGCACAAAGAAAAGCATCCTGCTAGGAGGAAGTGGATGCAGGTTCTCTCTCTCAATGTTTGTCGTCTCTTCAATCGAAGCAAATCTTTTTGGTCAGAGAAAGAAACATTAAGATGCATATCATTTGTGTTCTAAAATTGCATTAAGATGCATTCTTTGCCACAGAAAGACTGTATTGCATTTTGTTTCGTTTATACATTTTTTATATTATATTACTTTGTCGAACAAGTCATCATAAAATAGCGTGACTTTAATGAGGTTTTCTGCCTGAACTCTGTAGTTCCATTGTCCGCCTACATTACGAAGTTATTCACTTTTCAGTAGTCAGATAACTCTTCGAAATTTGACATCTTTATATTTTTAGGAACAATGAGTTGCGAACAAGATCAGCCACTGTTCGATCTTAACGATAACGCTACTTTGACCTTTCTCAATACTCTTCATGATTTTAAAACGTAAGACGAGCTTTTTTACATTATTCTGGACAGCGATGTCTTGTTTGGAATCTTCGATATTTTATCTCGGTGATTTTTGACAATTGGAAGTCATACCTTCTACAAAGGCCATGCAAAATTTGTTTCTGAATTTGGTACAAATTTTATCAAAATCGAAGGACCTCATTTACGGTCCATCAATAAAAATTTTAAAAAATAAGATTACTCTTGATTGAAATTTTTCAGAAATTACGGAACAATTCATCGATATGTTGCGTTAATCTTATGCCTCGGCGGATTGGTAATCAACTGTATCCATATCAGCATCCTAACTTTACCCCGAATGAGAAACTCTTCGGTCCACACAACCCTAACTTGTATTGCTTTGGCCGATATCGGCACAATGACGAGTTACTTGGTATGGAATTTAATAATAGGCTACAAATTGTTGTAAACCGTTATTAGGAGTTGCTATGACGTCAATCAAATTTTGGGGGAGAACAGAATAAAGAATGACACAAAATTTTGAAATAAAATTTTTGGAGTCTAGATGACAAGAGATGTCATTGTGACAAAGTTTATAGCGAAAAAAATAAAATTGAAAATTTTCGATAATTTTTTCTTAAAATTTTTTATGATTTTTTATGATTTGGGAATTTAATTTCTTTTAAATGTCCTTTCGTATTTGCCATTAAAAATAATTTATGAGTTTTTTAGATCTATCTGACCCGTTTCGAGTACTTCTCCTCCACCCAAGGCTATGCCTATGCCTGGGCGTTGTTCCTACAAGTCCATGCAGTTCTTTCCATTGCTCTACACGCCCTTTCCATCTACCTGGTCACTCTTATGGCTTTTCTTCGTCTCATGGCCATGAATGCGGGCCAATCCAAATGGATGAAGCCGAGATTGGCGCTAACGGCGTCTCTCTTTGTCACCATTACCGTATTCACGATCTGTATCCCAACATTCTTGGCGCATGAGGTCAAACATAACTCAGCCGACTACTACAATGTCGGCTTCTCGGCGTTGTTCATGGAAAATGGCTGTAAATTGCTGAAATTGAATCTCTGGCTGACCGGAATCTTCTTAAAAGCGGTCCCGTGCTTCCTCCTGATGTGCTTCACCGCCGCCCTGTTGCGACGCTTGCGGGAAAATGACAAGAAACGCCAGCTTTTGTTCCACGGCGAGAGCCGACGATCGAATTCGGACCGGGTTACTTACATGCTGCTGCTAATGGTCTTTGTCTTTTTGGTCACCGAATTACCTCAGGGCCTGTTTGCCATCTTAAATGGTAAGTGGATTTGATTAAAGCGAGTAATTTATTAGATTTTAATAGATGGTTATGGGCATTGACGCAATTCAAACACGGTTAGGGTGCAAGAAAACATGGTAGAGGGCAATGCAATACGATTTTATAATAGAAAAATTATTTTTGGTTTTTTGTTCCAAAAAGTTTAATAATTCTGCATAACGCTGTTTTAAACAGCGATTTAGTTATGCAAAAGCTCAGAAAATTCGACCAAAGAGAGCAAAGATCGTATAATATTTATAATAAAAAATGAATAATTCCTCTAAAAATCCTGTTTTCAGCAATGTTCACTTACCAATTCCATCGCTATGTTTACGTTTGTTTCGCGGATCTCCTGGACATCCTATCGCTGATCAATTGTTACGTTTGTTTCTCCGTGTACACAGCCACTTCGTCCACTTATCGACAAACACTCTTAACTCTCGTACCTTGGCGAAATTAATAAAAAGCACATCTTTTTAAATTATAAACAGATATTATTAAAGATATTAAAGCGGTTCAAAACTTTAATTATACATTTTACGAAGATATGCGAGATTCGCGGTTTGCAGAAACAAATTGAGATTTTTTGTCAAATGTTGACATTTTATTATAGCATTTTTGCAAGTTGTCAAATTTCTGTTTGTCATGGAGATGCAACGATTCCACAAAAAATACAATGAAATGGACAAAAAACATTTTTTGTCAATGGCCACTCTCCGCAACTCGCGTACTCTCTCGTCGGCAAAGTTCGTTTAATATTTCGGATTTCCGTGCAATGCGCAAACTAATATGTAGATCATTTGACAAAAAACTCTTTTAAAACTTACATTCTCCTTTAGTCATCCTCCGCGCTGTAATTTGTATTCTCGAGCAATAACAGTCTAAATCATTCCTGTCCATTGCCAGAGAATACCCAGTACAACGACAAAGTGAAAAAAACCATTGAAAGATTTAGCAGATCAGATAACGTAGTAATATAAGTAAATTCAAAGAAGAAAAAACACTCCTACACTTTCAGGAACTGAGTAATACGTAGTAGGAAGTATGAGCACATGATAGATGATGTTTTGTCACGAAATATTTTATATGACTAAAACAAAAAAGAACCGGGAGAGAGCAAATATTAAATGTAAGTTGAAGAAGAAAAGCCAAAAACTGAAAACAGCGAAAATTTGAATAATCTTTTGCACAGCACTCGTCTACAGTGTTTTTGGGATCAGCGTTTGCAAGCAAGCATTCTTAATATGGACAGACTTTAAGGCACAAAATTTAAATTTGTAAAATTTTAATGGAACTTTTATAATTCTGGTGAATTAAGGTAAATTCTCGTGGAAAATGCGTAAGTTGGGGAAGTCAAGTCTAAGATAGGAGTATCTATAGTACTGTTATGATCTACCTTGCATATCTTCTTCCTTGCACGTTCAACAAATTCATAGTCATTATTTAAAAGAAGAAGGGGAACTTGTGTATCTAAACTTGCTACCTCAAGTTCCTTAAAACCTGGCTTGGCTATACATCCAGCCCCAATCTTGTCCTACCTCTTACCCCATTTCTCGACACATCCCCCGCCAAGGTGGATACGCAACATTGGGCGCGGGGAATTGGGCTAATGGAGTGAATGAAGACATTAGAATTTGAAGTGATATGCCCGAGGGGGAAGGGCGCCAACCAGGCCCGGTTTAGAGTGCATTCTTTTGCAATGAACCCGCCCGCCCGGGAAGCGGCAAGACCCAGGCATGGCGGGGAAGAAATGACTGGAAATAGTGGCCAACACAAACATAATTAACCGCTCCGCCGATAATACTATAGTAAGTGCCGCACCTGAATGGCCAAGAATCTATGGCCCAGTCCTTGTTCTAGAAAGCCAAGAATCTTTGGGCAGGACCATCCGGTTTGTGGCCATTAAATCCGCACCTTTTGGGCAGGGAATGCCGCCTTTAATTTGAAGGGCGACATCGGTAATCCTCTTTCGGCACACCTACGTCGCCCTTCCCCTGTAAAACACCTGTAGAATCGGGGAAAGGCCCTCCGGGCAATGTAATAAAGAAAGCAGCTGGCCGCGAAAACGTTTATTATAGGCAGAAAGTTTTCGACAAAAAATTTGTAAGGCACGTATTACTGCTTAAAGAAATGTACAATCTCGCATTTTCGAAGGAAACAAATGATGACAAATTTTGTGTAAAGGTCAAGACACTTGACACTGTCTTGTAAATGCATTAATTGGGGGTTCAGATAGTAACTTACCAACAGCACTTCTTTCGAACAACTATAGAAAAGATTGTAATTCCTCGAATTCTGGTTCCCTAGTAATCGACAAGCAGCTTCATGCCCTGAGGGCCCACAACTACAAACCCACCGAATCCCTACTCTTAATACAACTCAAACCTCTTTACTCTACAATTTAGCCCTTCCTTTGTGGCCGGGCGCACTAATGAGCCAGCCCCACAGACTTGGCCCATCCAAATTTGAAGCGAATTAAAGTCGACTTGAATACCCGCCGCCCATTGTTCCCGATCCCATTTTAATACCGAAAACCCCCTCCAAAAATTCGGCCATTATTGGGCCGCGCTACCGTATCATCCGGCAAAGTGGATATGAATGTGCTTGAAGACTCATCGTTTCGACATTTTTTATTTTCCATTCAAGGCTTCAATGACTCCAAATTCCCCCTTTTTCCGCATTTTTTTGGGAGGAATTTCTGCGCGCAAGGTTTAATTGTCGAGACTGCCGCAGGGCCCGGGCATGGAATTGCGGATGAAGAGGAGAGGGGAATTGTTGGTACATGACTTAATTGAAAACCCCACTACCACCCCCTCATCACTTTTCGACTTCTGAATTAAGCCATGGATGCTGTATAAAAATGGGGAATATCAGTGTAAAATGAATATCAGCTGTAGAAAGGCAAAAAATCTCGGTTTTGGACAAAGTAAAAATTCCATCTTGCTTCTGAAAATACTCCACGGTCACTACAAACTCAAAAATAGTTAAAATACACCACACAAGAAATTTCCTTTTGTTTGTCATAAACAATTTGTTAAAAAAGATCTCAATATGTCAGAGATACTTGAAAAAAATTGGAAAACTTTAAGTTTCAACATTTGCACTACAAACAACATTTATTTAAAATTTCAATGCGAACAACAAGTATTTCCTCGAGTTATACCTTAATTTATCCTTTGATCTCTACTACAATGTCATAAAATTCAAAGAACCAACAAATTTTGAGTACAAATCGAAAGATCGCTCCAAAAAAATAAATAACAGACCAACTCCTACTTTTGTACACAAAATCTGACGACCTCAACTCCTCTAATCCAATTATAACAAAATTTTTTCATCAGCATGCCAAGTGTAATGTTTTTTTGTTTTTTATTCAAATTTATTCGGAGAAACTCCGCCTCTGTGAGTTGTTTTGACTGAACCATGGACTCATGATGAAGCAACAACGTTGCATGAAAAAGAAAAATGCTTCAATCCTCAGCAATCTTGTAATCTGACCACAATAAAGAGGCCCTAAGGGGGTTATCAGGAACTTTGGAGTGGCGAGAGACCCGTTCTCGCCTGATTGATAAGCCCGTTGTTGCCGTCCGAATATAAAAAGGACGGCCGCACACCTTTCCGGGCATCACAGTCATGTCCGAGTTCTTGCGGCTCAGTTTTCACGAGGATTTCACCTACGCCAAGGGCATTGCCTACTCGCGGACTGTGCAATGGCCCGCGTTCTGGATCTCCATGGCTTACGTGGCGGTCATCTTTTCGTTGAAGGCGTTGATGGCCAACAGGAAGCCTCTTGAAGTAAATCACGCCACACTCTTCCCCTATTTTCTTCTGCTTTTGCAATCTTTTGCTCATCACTATCATGTGTAATATAAACAGCATTTTAATCTCACCTCTAAAACACTCTTAATTCCAAAAAAAAAATTATCCGTATTTTACCCTAAATTTTCCATTTTTATCCTTTTCGTGGTCAAAAAAATTCTATTTTTATATTACACATGTCATCAAAGTGCAATGAACTCCAACCCCACATAAAGCCTGAATAAAACCCTCCGTTTCCGTTACAAGTATCTGAATCCAATTATAATTTCAGCTCCGTCTTCCCCTGCAATTATGGAACCTGTGGCTAGCTGTTTTCAGTATCGGCGGTTCATTAGTTACTTCGGCCGCGCTCTACAATGAGATCTCCAAGTATGGGCTGGTGTGTAAGTAATTCCTTTTTTCACTTCATTTTCGAGTACCTTATACTTTGGAACAATTCTTGACGCAAAAATTTGAGATTTAGAGAAAGAATAGTAAATCTTCATCATGAATAATAAATAATATGCTGATAACCGTAATTTTCAGCCTCCTACACCAAATGTCAGGACTTTTTTGAAGGCTACAGTGGTCTCTGGACTTGGTGGTTCTGTCTTTCAAAGATCGCCGAACTCGGTGACACCATTTTTCTGGTTCTCCGCAAACGCCCGTTGATGTTCCTCCATTGGTATCATCATGTCGCCACACTCAACTACGGCATGTGGTCCTATAATGAGCGTACTGCTTTCAACAGTTGGATCGTCTGGCTCAACTTTAGTGTCCATGCCATCATGTACAGTTATTATTTCCTCGCTGCTTGCAAGATTCGCTGTCCCGCAGCTGTTGCCCAGTGCATCACCGTTCTACAGATCACTCAATTTGCTATCACCCATGTCATTTTGTTCCATGTGGGTGGAATCAAGGCATTGGGAGGTCAAGTTGATGCTTCTTGGCCAGTTTATTGGTATTGTTTGATCATGGAATTGAGTTACTTGGCCTTATTTGGAAACTTCTTTTATCATTCTTATATCAAGAATGGTGGCAAGAAATTCAACAGAGAAAAACAACCCGCTAAGAAGGAGGAATAGACGCATCTCATCATTTGTAATAAATATTATTTTTTTGTTAATAATAAAATTGAAAAATAATATTTTATTTTTAATACCTCAAATACAACATAATAGCTCAAACAATCGATGACTAGACATGGGATACCACCTCATACTACTTACAACTGGCGTAAAAGGGAGCTAGACCCATTTTTCAACTAAAAAATTATATCAAAAATGCTCCAAAATCTAAAATATGACCATATAATGGTCAGAAGTCATCCAAAACAAAATTAAATTGAAACTTCAGCCCTTAAAATGCGCTGACTATACTTCAGCGTTATCATTGAGATCTTGGAGGACCTTGAGATCGAGTAGAACCCTTCCTTTATATCCATTATCCGGGATTGCTTTTAGTTTTTTTATATAATCTTCTGGAAGCTCATGTTCAATAGCTCCCGAAACGATGACTTGTTTGTAATGAGGTGATGGATTTTGATGTTTTCTGTCGGGATTTGAGTATTGATAGGTTCGACATGAGACCGTTTCATTAGTTTTGACTAATTGGACCGGTACTGAAAAAAAAGTTGATATTAAATGATTTAAAAATTATTTTTAAATAGTACCTCGGCTCCAGTTGAGGTACATCAGAAACCAAAAACCTCGGGATTTCTTTAAAATACAAATTTTTGCCGATTATAATATAAAAAATTTCCACCACACAAAATCTAACCCCAAAACTCTTTACAAATATCCCCTCTCACCTTGTAATCTGTGATACCCGGACTCTTGAAGATCCAGCTCATCCGCGAATGAGTTCGGCACCTTCCAAACGCACCCCCAAACATCAGAAGAATTGGAATTCTCAATAGAAGCAATAGCGCCATGCCATCTGGATCCCCAATCAAAGAAAGTGAGTTCGTAATTCTTTAGGAGTCCCACTCCAACAAATTGAGCTCCCTTTATCTAAAACAATATAATTAATATTATAATTGTTATTTACTTGGACATGAAGTCGTTCTTGAAGAAGATTGCTGCCAAAGGCAAAATAAAAGAAGAAATCGGAGATCACTTTCACTTCCTTGGAAAGAGTCATGGTTTTGATCGGAGAGTATCACAGATTCTGAAAAAAAATTATAAAAAATTTTGAGAAAATGGCGAGTACAAGGTAAAAAAATACAAAATTATTGTAAATCGTCGTTGTTTAGACTGCAAATGCCTCAGAATCGACTAATTGTATCGTCCACCACCTAATTAACGGCCATTCCGAATAAATATCAATTTTTTATTTATTTTATTTTCGCGAGCCGCTCCCTGCAGCGGATCATTTTTATACGATACAATATAAGCTTTTTTATTGCGAACAGTAATTCAGTAACCGATGAACCTGATTAACTTAATTTCCATTAATTTGACGGCATTTTTCAATATTCAAGAAACTAAAATTACCCCATAAACAAGGGTAATATAATTTTTCTCGAATCTTCTTCAAAAACCAGAACTTTCACATGCCAAAGGCCAAATTTCATTAAAAAAAACTGATAGGAGCGTTATCAACAACGACATTATGGCTGTAATTTCCCTTTGACCCCTTCAATCAGAAGAAAATTTAGGAAATTTAGCATTTACAAGGTACAACATTGGTCAAAAAACTGCTTCACAGCGATTTAGATAATTGTTTATATTTTAAACTAAGGTTGATCGATATTTCAGCGTTATAACAGCATAATCAACTCTGATTTTGAAAGTTTTTTTCGATATAAATATTATTCATAATCTTCAGAGATCAACCATAAAATGAGACAAACAATCGTGTTAAAAATACTATCTAATACTTCACATCGCCGTTGTGGATGTTTTCGAAGGACATTGCGTTAGAAAGTGGGGGTTCTGGAGCGCTCGGTGGGTGCTCGGGAGGTATAATTTCGAGGGTACCCGGGTTACTGTAACGGAAGTGAGGGTTCTTGAGATCGAGTTGGTTCCTTCGAATTTGCCCATTGATCTCAACAGTCAACTCAATATCATAGCTGAGTCGTTGATTGGCCGTCATTAAAAGTCGACCGGTCGCTTTTTCACCTTGTTTTAGGAGAATCGGATCACCAAAAAGACATCGGACTTGATACCAATGGGTGGGAGGGTCACTGGGACCGGTTGAAAGCCGGACTTCTTTCCTTGAAAACATTATTTGATATAAATAAGACAATCTTACTGTGTTCCACAGAACAAAACATCAAACCAAGAGGCCAGACCATGAACAAACGCCGTTCGGGTCGCTGTAAATGTAAATGGTATGTCGATGGTATGCAATTTCTCAACGGAATCCTTCTCAAAGTCGTAGGGCCACACCAGGACATCGGAACAAACGATTGTGGGGGACCAATTGTCCTGAAATTTAAAGATTTTGCCAGAGCAAGAAAAGATGTCAAGTGTAATATAAAAGATGGGACATGGCTTTTTGACTTTCCTCATATTTTACACTCGTGCACTAAACAGATCGTATTTCAATCCCTAAAAATTTTAGCGTAGCGAAGATATTGAATTCTTTTGCGAGAGAGTACATAAAATGAAGAGAGTTGGAAGAAAAAATAAAATCTGCTTGTTTCGTCTCAAGTTCTAATCATTTTTATGATGAATTGACATGTGTAATATGAAAAAAATTATTCGAATCATCGACTCTGAAAATAAAAAGTAAAACTGACCACAACGGGTTGTTTAAAGTTCTCCACATATGCCTGATTCTTCAGACCACTCAAATTCACTCCATAAAAGTACTCATGATGCCAGAAAGTGCATCTCTGGACAGTCTCCTGATACAGGAGTTCGTCGCTAAACAAAGAAAAGTACATGTTGCTTTTTGTGGGGAACATTTGACCTAAACATCAAAAATCTATTCAGAATACAGCATTATAAATGTTACCATTCGGTTTGAGGAATTTCCTGGCGTAGACGAAGCTCTCTAGCATCCGCTCATTGACCAACATGTACCCCATGGGTTCTGAGATTATAATATCCACCGTCTCCGGAATACTGACCTCTTCGATTTTACCGGGAATTAAAGTTATTTTGTCGGAGAGATTGTTGGTTCTGATCAGTTCCTAAAAAATCAAAGTTATGACATAAAGTGTGTCATCAAAAAAGTTAAATTATTAGTCGAGAGAGGCGCAAAATGCGGAGATCGGACAGACGAAAAACGTTCTTTAGGAAATAGTTTTTTGAATTGTCATCAAAAAAGTTGATTTTTTAAAGTTTCTATTCCATTCCGCATGTCTGTGGCAAACTCCAATTTCTTCAAAAATTTAAAAAATCTATAGGTTAATAACAAATCTTAAAGGCCCTTACTTGACAATGCACAGCCATAGAACTGGCTTCCACCGCATAAACTTTCTTGGCCCCAGCTTGAACAGCAAAGAACGACAGGATCCCCGTTCCGGCACCAACATCCAACACAACTTTCCCATCAAAATCACCACAATTCCATAGAAAAGAGTTCTGATATGTGGAGGTTCGAACATAATCTTGCAACATGTTCTGTTGTTGATGAAGAAGGCCATAGAAATGGAAGTAAACCTCCGCCGAATTGTCCTCCGTCCTTTCCGTGAACTCATTGTCCTTACTCTCCTTTTCGGGAGCTTCTCTTACAGCCATTTGACATAACTTTATCGCTTTCTGGAACTCCCTATAACCTGATTTCTGATATTATCCATGATTCGCTTACTTTGGGAATTCTTAAATCGCAAAAATTGTGTTTCATCTTTGGATTTGGAAGCGATGGAGAACAGATTTGAGTTAATGGATGAGAACTCAAAGTCCGAGAAGGGCAGAGAATATAGTTGACCATGACTATCTAAGAATAAAATTAAAAAATTAAAAGTTTCCTTACTCTGAAGAACAACCGAATCGCCCTCAGCTGAGATGGAAACGTATAGATTCTTGTCTTTTGGGATTATACTCGGAACATTGTTGTCGCCGCCATTCGAAACAGAGGCGATTTGGGATAGGTCCGCAAGTCCAAACGAATTCGTCGTCTGAAAAATCGATGATTACTAAACTGTAATGAATCGTAAGCGCAAAAATTCTTAGTTCAACTAATTTAGCTAAAAAATTGCTTGCCTCAGGCAATACCGCTTCAAAAGTTTTTTTGCACGGTGCGCAAACAATGATTTATTTTTCTCTCGCACTGTGCATTCCAAAAATAAATTGGAAAATTCTGCACTGTGCAATCTCAAACCCTTTGTCGCAGCGACATTGGATGGAGCTTTGTCGCTTATGCTTTTGTTGCACGGTGCAAAAAAAAGAATTTTGTTTTTGTTGCACAGTGCAAACCGAAACACAAAGAAGTCAAAAACTTTTGCACTGTGCAATAAAAAAACTTTGACCGTTGCAATGCACCGTGCAATCTTTTTTGTTCCAACTGATGCACAGTGCAGTAAAATGAAACTTTGACTGCACAGTGCATTAAAATAAAGTTTCGAGGTGTGCAAATACATTTTTGACTTTTTCATACAGTGCGAAAATGGAAATAACTTACTTTAATTTCCATAATTAAAAATGTGTAAACGAAATAAAAGTGTGTAATACAAATCCCAACAAAAAATAAATATATGGGGCGCTTAAGACCGCAGAAAAAACAGAAAGCCAAAATTTTCGCAGCTTAAGTTTTCGTCGTGGGGTCGTATTGCAAAGGGGAAACCTTAACACCGTTTGTGAGGTGTAAGAAATGACTGGTGACACTGTAAAATCATCATTTTTTACTTTTTTGAGCTTCAATTCCCGCCCATTCTCAGTTTCAAATACTTTGCACAGTGCAAAAAACAATTTGCCAAAAAACGCACAGTGCAAGTCAACGGGCGCGGAAAGCAAACCTCACTCGCACAGTGCGTCCGCTCATGAATTTGTCGCCGATTCCCAACGAAACAATCGCTGATTTCATTTGCAATCAATTGAAACCGCAGCGATTTCGTCAAATTTTTCAGTGATTCTGCGACAAAATTCCCATCGCTCTACAATTTCACAGCGACAAACAAGCCGTAGATTTTTTTGATCAAAAAAGAAATGATTGCACTGTTGCGTCGCTGTTGGTTCCACAAAATCGCCAGCCCAGGGAAAATTTTTTGGCGATTGTTTTCAAGTTTTGTTCATTGCACTGTGCTACAAAATTGCGCACCGAAAAGAGCGATTTCTCGTCCGGGAAAGCGACGGCGATCTGCATGTGCAATGTGCGTAAAGAGTTTTGCACAGTGCATAAACCCATTGGATTTTTTGCACGGTGCAGACTGTTCGCAACTGTTTCGCACAGTGCAATTTTTGTTGGATTTTCAGAGCTTTTTCTTGGGAATGAATCGATTTTAGAATTAAATTTCATAATTTTGAGCTTTAAGCAAAGTAAACATTCGATAATTATGCATTTAGAAGCGAGAAATTGCAGTTTTTGTTGATTTTAATTGCTTTTTTTGGGAAAAAAAATATATTTCAAGGAAATTTTTGGCGTTATCATTGATGTTTTAACGGCGAATTAGCAATTAATTTGTTGCAAGTGCAACACTTTTGTTAGTTTTTATATTAGGAAAATTTTTGAAGGAGTTTCTTTAATATTGTAGTAGGCAAGTACAGCACAAAAAATTTTGATAAAAGTTGCAAATTCATTTTTTTGCTATTCTGTTTTTGAATATGCGCTGTTTAATTGGTGTTTTAATTTACTCAAAATCCTTAGCTGTAAACAATGGAAAGAATAATTTTATTTTCGATGACTAAAGTAATGTCCAAAAGGCTTTTTGTTAGACATGCTAATCGTTTTTCAGTATTTTTTGGTTTAATGATGCTTTTTAGAGTTTATTCTTGTCAGTTATCAATAAATTTGACATTTTACTTATATATTTGCACAGTTTTTACATTAATTTATCAGCCAGACGTGAAAGAAAAAGAGCTCGCCCTGCGGCACGTGACCTTTCCCTGACCCTTCAGCGACCCCCTTCCCATAATCTACAACCAAATTATCGCAATCATGAGATCTTTTCCCCCACGTGAGGAGTGATAACAACCTCAGAGTGTTCTTTTTTTTGGCTGAGCTAGCAATTCCAAAGTCTGATGTAATTTTAAGTTCATTTCAGGTGAAAAAACGCCACACTTTTTGCGTTCATAAGTGACATGCCTCGGGCAAAAAGCCCTGAAGCCGGGGATTTCGTTGAAATTTCTGCAGAACCCGGGATTCGTTCGTGTTCGGCGATTAATTGTATTGTAATAGGTGTTGAAGCAGGAATTGGATAAAAACGGGGAAAGTTTAACTTGTTTGGGTTTATATCGCTTATTGCATGAGGTTTAGATGGTGTGGGAAGAGTCTCAATGGTATTAAGATGAAGTTGTGGTAAAGGGGGGGGGGGGGGGGGGGCAAGAAAGAGTTTTGGAATTTTGTTAATTTTCGAAAATGCATTTCTAATTTTTTCGTATTTCAATTCGAATTTCCCGCAAAAACTTTTTAATTTTCAGAATCCCCGTTTGTCGCTTATCCTCATTCACGTGGCCCGCGATGCGTAAACACAGGCGGAATGTAATAATGAGAATTTTTTTCAATCGTTGGACACTTTTTTCCTGCAGCGTCCGGAAATTGTCCTCAGGGTATAATAGGATTTGTCGCATTTCTCTTCGGGCCCCATTTTTGGCATCCGCACTCATTTCGCTGCCCCGTAAATGAGAATGGCTTTTGGTTTTTATGGGGCCTTCTGGCCGCGCGATTTCCGCTTATCAGGTTTCGTTTGCGCCCCCAATTTTTGATGGTCTGAAACCGACGGCCCTATATTTGATATCATCTCGGATGGGTGTGGGCTGCATCGTAGGAGTATTGTTTTCGAGATTAGTGCACAGTTTCTACCCAAAATTTATAAAACATTTCGTGGGGCGGATAATCTTTTTGATGACACAATTTGAATATTTTCATTTAAATTGTCACATCTGTGACAACAAAAATGGTCTCCGTTTTCTATTCAGGGGCTTGGTTCCTTCAAAATTTTCGTTTTATAGGTCACTATTTCCGTTTCCTGGTCCCGCCACGAAAACCTGAAATATCAAAATTCGGCCGCAAAATTTCGGGATAGTGCTGTGAAAATGTTTAAACACATATTAATATATTTCTGCCGTATTCAGGAGACTGACTTTCTGTTTACTTTGTTCATTTTATCAAAATCACGTCTTTTGGGTTCCACCAGGAAAACCTGAAATCATAAATTTAACAAAGTTTTGTAATACTGGTTCTTATTGACTTAATGACTACCTAACCCCACACTTTTAAGATTCCGCGCCAAATTTTCATTTTTTCCTATCCATGCGTAAGTCCCACCACGAAAGCCTGACTTCCCAAAAATTCCCCTCAAATTTGAAAACCTGTCCAAAACTGTTTATCCAAGCAGTATTTTCATTGCGAATATAATGAAAGTGCAGAGCCCATCTTCCGCTTTTTTTCATTTTCCGGTTCGTTTTCTGGCGCCGACCCCTGAACCTCCCCTCCGGCCCTGATAAGCACCATTTTCGGGGAATTTCTCCAGTCGTCTTCTAATTCATTATATCGCTCGTCTAATCGCGACATTTCTATTTTCTGTTTTTTGTTTCCAAAAATACTTAAATTGTTTAAAATTTTCTTAATCCAATGTAAATACTATAATTAGCCAGTTGTTGGAGGGTCCATTGAATCTCTGATCGCATTGTTGTGCCCCAGGGCATGTCGTGTTTGTTGTTCATTGACCAGATTCTTCTCCATCGCCTTGTAATCTGTAACAAGTCACTTTTTATCAATGGTCGCCAAGACCGAAATTCGAACAAAAACCCAGAGGGCATGAGGATTTATTTGTTGCTTTTAATGAATCTGCAAAAAAAAGTAAAAGTGCAGAGTTCCGCAATGTTATTATGCAGGCTTTAATTAGTCATTGCCCTTTTTCCCACCAATTTTATTAGACTTGGCCAGACTTGGGGCAACTTTTTTGTTTTTTTGGCCACATTTAGAAGATTGTTCGTCATCCATGCTTAACATTTGTAATTTTAGGGCATTAAGAGCGTAATTTTCGTATTCGCACGAAAGTTTCAAACTTTTCGGAGGAAGTTTATATTGTCTTAGATGATTTAGTGGAAAAATGGCTCGTTTTCCATTTTTTGTTGATAATTTTTGTGTTTTACTGTTATTGTGTTTTGGTTGCTTCCTAAGTCATACTCTAGTCCGCATAATTTTTCTTTAATTTCCAAAAATTTGAATAATTCCGAAAAATGTGTCATGATGACAAATTTGATGATTAAACTCAAAAATTCGCCCAAAAAATCGTCTGCAAATGTTTCTCAGACAGAACTGAGAGTTGCA
This sequence comes from Bursaphelenchus mucronatus, assembly GCA_025436335.1. NCBI lineage: Eukaryota > Metazoa > Nematoda > Chromadorea > Rhabditida > Aphelenchoididae > Bursaphelenchus > Bursaphelenchus mucronatus. The sequence continues at coordinate 4,461,857 of CM046359.1, forward strand.
AGGCGCCCTGCTCCCGTTGTTATCGTATTGTTCGATAAAAAGATGAATTTTTTCTAACTCAGTCATGGTTAATATAAATTTGGGGAAACTTTTTATTCCACAAAATTAATCTCTAATGTTAAATTTAAATTGGAAATAAATTTACCTTTACAGGTGTAATAAAGTGTATGGGCAACCACAGTTTATAATGTCAATTCTTAGTTTTGGAAATGACATCAAAAAAAGTTCAAAGTTTAATTTTTACCAATGTTTTAAAGTATTGTAACAGTTATTTTAAGTTGATTTTAATCCTAATTGAATTTTAATCCGAGTTTATAATAGTAATCTAATTGTTTTTCACATAAACAGTTTCGAGTTTTCTCTTTGGACCATTTTGTAGCTTAACAGTGTCAAAAATAATGTAAATGTAGTCTATTTTGCGTTATTTTTTTTTGCAGAAGACTCAGCACCTTGTAAGGTGATGTCAAGGTGTTAGATTGCATGTCCGGGTTCTCAATCGGCGACAATTTCCATTTGATCCATGAATTGTCATCAAAATTTCCGTTTTTGTTGCGTTTTAACTCAATTTATTTATTATGTAAAATGATGTAATTTTAATTTTTTCTTTTTTGAAATGTTTTTTTTTGTGTAAACATCGAATGGTATTTTTGAGTTATTACAATAACGAATTTGCAATTTGTTTTTTCAATTTTGATATTAATTTAGGCCAAATGAAATGAATGAAACGACGGAAGCGGAGAGCGATTTCATGTGCGAAGATGGCTCGTTGCTGGATAGATTTGAGGTCCGGATGACAGTCATGGCCATCTACATCATGGTCTTCTTGCTGTGTTTAGTGGGTAAGAGAAAAGATTTTTGTAAATTTGAGGTGTACATGGGGAATATAAATGTCATTTTGATGGTTAAAAACGTGTCTAAGCAGCATTTTGAAGAGTTATGTTTTATTTTTGGTGAAAATCTTTGCTCACTTTTAACAATATTCAACGATTTTAAGAAAAAATGAGTCATCAAAAAGATTTTGGTCCACCCTTGCCATATTTGTTTCATTTTGTTGTCTTTTTACCGCTCAAATTTCCCTTTAATTAATATTTTATCTGTAAAAATTATTTTCAGGTAATCTGTTCACAATCATTGTCATCTGCGTCCATCGTTCCATGCGCACAGCCACCAATTTCTTCCTTGGAAACCTCGCCTTCGCCGATCTTCTTGTCGCCGTTTTCTGCATTCTCCAGAACATGTTTCACATTGTGGGTTCGGACAGTGGTCATTGGCCTTTGGGCGCGATTGTCTGCAAACTTTACGTCCTCGTTTTACACATGGTTCCGTGCACTGGAATCGGGATTTTGGTTTGTGTTTCGCTTGAGAAATACATCGCCGTTCTACATCCACTGCTGGCGTTGAAATTACTGACTCCGCGGTTGCGAGCACTGATGATGGCGGGGATTTGGATTGGATCTTTAGTTATAAACCTGCCATATTACTTTACAACCGTCGAAAAGAAGTACAGCCAGTTTGCTGCTTGTACAAGGGATATGTCATCGCTTTATGGGTAAGTTTTTGGTTTTTCCGAGGTCAGTATAAAATTTTGGGACCTTTGAAGTCAATAATATTCAATTACTCGCTGTAGATTTGCCATTTTATGCAATGATAGCAAAATCTGACTTTTTGTCATGGTGAATATAATTTTTTTCTACGTTAAGAAATTATATTTTTAAACAAAAGAAGGACGATAAAAATTATTTATAGGTAATTTAAGACTCTGATAATATCATAAATACCTTGTAATCCTGATTTCTTTCAGCCCGCTCAGTTTCACCATCAAAGAGATGATAACCTTGTCGTTCGTCACTTGGTATCTCATTCCTCTGATCACAATAGCCATTCTCTACAGTCGGATTGGGCTTGTTCTCTGGCGGAGTAGCATGAAACCTCTCTCGATCCGCCCTTCCACCACTTCCCCATCAGCTCAAGAAGCCCTTACAACAATGACCTTGCCCGAAGTTGGGAATGGGAATGGAAACGGGGAGCTGGACTCAATGGCGGACAGTAATCGATCCATGGATGAGACTCCATCCAGTGTGGCCAAAGGCGGCGACATCTTGGAGAGCAGGAAAAAGGTGGGAAATTTGATAGGCGACGCCAACGAATAAAAAAATGGAAAAAGAAATCTGCACTGTGCAGAGGAAAAAAAGTTTCCGCACAGTGCAAGGCTCTTGGAATTCTTTTTTGACAAAAGTTTTTCAATTTTTGTATGACGTCGTCACTTATAACGGTGATAAAAAATAGGTCTTCCCTTGCCATATTTTTTCCTCTAATACGACCAACTATTCCTGCAATTTGAATGTTTTTTTGTCAGATAATCCGCCTTCTGATTGCAATTGTGACCTCCTTCGCCGTTCTGACCCTCCCTCATCACGCCCGCCTTCTTCATGTAATGTGGTCCACGGAACATGAATGCAACAGTAAATGGACCTCACTTCTTCAGCCTTTCACTTACATCTCGCTCTTCCTCTCCAGCTCCATCAATCCCATTTTATACGCCTTTATGTCGCAGCGATTCCGCGCCGCCGTCAAGGATATCATGAAATGCAGGAGTCGGGGGTACCTGAGGAAGTATACGAGGACGCGGACCATCTTGTCCGACATCCCCGAGCATCCGTCAAGGTCGCCGAGCTTAAGTCATACCAATAATATCAGGACAACGTGCATGTGAGCATCGTATTCTTTAACACGGGTAAAAAACTTTTATATCAATGTAATTTGAAAACGTTTAAGGGAAATTCCAAGTGTAATATTATACTCTGTAAGCTTAATATTTCTCAAAAAATCAAAATCCCGCCATTTTCGTATTGTTCCGAACAAAAAATTATCAATTTTTATGTTACACTTGACATCTCCTTTCTTCCTCAAATTTCATGTGTTTCCGTACAAATCTCTCACTTTTTTAACTGATCTCATTGTAACTAATACATCTCCGATTGTTATTATTGGTTTAATTTAGATGAAAACAATAAATTTAAGAGTTTTACTCTGTTTTTTTGGAAATCTGAGAGGTCACGTTCGTTCCATTTGAGTGCTCCGATTTGTGGGTCTTGGGCTTTTTGATCGTTTTGAGGGCGATGGTGAAAATGATAGGGCATGCGACAAACATGATGATATACCAGTATAAGTACATCGAGAGGATGGGCTGGAATTATTTTACATTATACATCAACACATTGTATTAGGAAAAACAAGCGGCTTTTTTATAATTTTATCCTGCTAATTGCTTAAACTGCAAAAGTCCTTATGCGTACTCAAACCACTTACCCTAATCCAGACCTCCTTTTTGACCAATCCAAATGTTAAAAATGCAAAGGCCATTGATGTGTTGATGGTAAGTCGGCCGAATAGCCAGCAGAATGGCCAGACATATGGTCGATTCAAGAACGCTTGGACGTCTGGTAGCCTCCTCAAGATTTCATAGAGCTAAAAGCTCAAAAATAGATTATTAATTATAAATATAAAAAAAACCTTAAATCTCAAGTGTAACATCCGATATCTTACCTGCCCTTGCACAAACATGCAGGCCATTTCAAACGCAAAAAGAAGGAAGTATCCCAAGTGATATCCGTGCCATACAGCTAGGTAGAAAAGGGTGACGGCTTGACTGTAGACTCTGTTTCCCATCCATCGAAGTCGTTTGAACAGGTAGCTAAAACAATTTCAACATAAAAAATATAAAATCAACCCACACACATCATAATGACATGCCTTTCAAGCACTAAAGAGACCATCTTGTCAAAAATAACCCAACATTTTCGATATTACTCATGACTGATCAATTGTAATATCGAAAAAGCTCCCTGTTACTGGTCCAAAACCGCCCCCATATTTAAATCAAAACTCACTTCTTAGCAAAATCGTTGGTTCCACAGTTGAACGAATCAATGCAAGATTGGAAATCGCTTCCCAATTCCCATTTAATGATGTGTACATTGCGGACTCCATCCCACCGATCCTCTCCCCTTTCATTCTTTCCGTTGTAAGCCAGACCAGCCAGGATGCAAGATCCTTCCTGAAAACATCTCAATGTTTATCTAATCCTCCTTTCATAAAAATTAAACGCAAAAAAATAAAAAATTCTAAACCTACAGTAAGAAGCCAGGCCATGCAGTAGCGATACATCGTGGCGCGGTACCAGATCGTGTTCCAGATCACTTTCCAATGGAAGGGAAGGTCCTAAAAGCCAATTTCAATACAAATTAGGCTTACTTACAAAGAATTCCTGACTGTTGAAAAAGCTGTCAGGGATCCAGAGGGTACCCCATTGATGGAGGACAGCATAAGTAACTCCGGCGACAAATCTTCGACAAGCTTCCATCAGACTGGACTCCTTGACTTCACCGTCTTCCAGGAACTCTCCATTGACAAATCTTCTGAATCTGTTGAATGAAAAAAGAGGCCCAACCAAAGCTCCTCCATAAAACATCCCAAAAGAAGCGATCTCAAGGAGGGTTGGAGGCTCTTCAATCGCCAATTCAAGTTGATCTCCTTTCCTCCTGTGTCTTGGCATTTGTCCATCAGATACGTCCATGACAAGAGCGATGAAACGGAGGGCCATAATGCAAAATGGGGTGGTCCAGGTGATATCATATTGGTCTGTTGCGTGCGACCAATATCCGAGGAGGAGATGACCCTAAAAACAGAAATTATATTACACTACATTCATCTACTAGAACACAAGACTACCCCAGAAAATCGTTTCTTATCCCATTTGAATATTTTAAGCTTCCATCTTAAACACTATAAGATTAAAATCTTATCAGAACTTTAATTATACTACCTCCACGACCTCAAAAATCTTGTCAAACTTACAAAAAACAATATATGAGCCAACGCTATACTAGTCCTTGTTCCAGGAATGAAATTTGTAAGCGCATATGCAAATCCAATGCTCAACAAAAAATGCCAAACAGCCAATCCGCAGTTGAAATAGAGGAGCGAGATGCCGACCGTGGTAAAGAAGATGTGTTGAGTGCGAGGTTTCAGATTGTAAATAAAGTATCGGTAAAAGGCGGAGATCGGGTAGCCGAGAACGATGGAGATGAGAAGTCGGAGTCCGTCTTCCCGGACGTTTACCACGTTCGAGAGTTCGGTGATTACACCCATGGTCCTAAAAGATTATTCTTACGATGTTATAAACAAACGCTTGGTAACCTAAACGCGCTCACAATACGTTACGGACACTTGGCATCCTTTGTCACACAGAAAGAACGTCAATTCCATCATAAATAATAAAATTTTTACCTTATTTTAGTCATCCATCATCAACTACAATATAAATTTTTCCATAAAACCACCTGTTCTTTACTCCCTAACCACAAAAGTATTAACTAACAAAACGCCTAAATCAACCGCCAACTTATCACACAAACCCATCATATATCATCGATATTCAGATAACAAAAAATTTTTGGCACGGAAATTAAATTAAAAGAAACGCGGGCGAAAAAGTCATACCACCCTTTCGGGAATTTTATTTGCACCTGAAGAAGGCAGGAAACCAAAGTCCGTCAGACAAAAAGGGTCAAGGTAGACAAAAAAACTGTTCCGAGCGCTGATAAAAATGGTCGAAAGCATTATTAGTAGTCAAGCTAGAAGAATATGATGGTCAAGAAGCTTGAGGGGCCGAAATCAACTTTTCAAACGTTTGATATATCAATCAAACACGCCTTAAGCGCAATTTTTGAAAAGTAATATAAAACGTAATTTTTTGAAATAAAAATTATCATCTGATAAAAGAAAATTTAGATCCCAAATCCTTGCCAACCTTTCAGGGAGTCTTTGTCTCCCTCTCTCACTTTCTCTCTTTTCGAAACCTCGTCGCCTATGCTACCTTAAACCAGTAATATTCAAAATTTTATATTAATTCATTAACTTTAACCACCATTTTTATAAAGATCGACTAAAACAATATAACCATAACCACAAACCTTAAAATTCACGAAAAATTTCTGCTCTTTGTATCCTATTTACAGCCATAACCTCGCATTAGCATAGTCCAAAAGTTGTTGAAAATTCGAGAAAAATTGGATATTTGCAAAGGAAAAAGCAAAAAATGGAGAAAACATTTCCAACAGAGCATTCTGAATAAATTTAAAGATCTCTTTTTTGCCAAAAAACATTCCCAGCTTCTTACTTCGTAAAGTTTCATTAAAAAACAAACTTATGACATCTCAGACAAAAAAATAGGGACTTTGACCTCTTCCGGACAATTACACAATCATTTTGGAGGAAGATTAATTAGCCTAGCGTGACAATTAAGGTCCAAAAGATCTACAAACCCCACCTCGACAAGTTCGCACAATAAAAAAGTGCGACAAGTTGGAAAAGAGATGAAACTGGGATGAAAAGTATTAAAACCGTCTTTTAAAGTATAATAACAAAAAAAAACTCTGAATGGCCAAAAGAAAAGAGGAGAAACACCTGACCAACCTGCTAATAACATTTTAGACTTCTCAGAAGAAAGATATTATCCTTAGCATGCAAAACTCAAAAAATCTTACGTTATTTTAGACTAAAATAAAATAAAAAATGGCTATAATACAACAAAAAAATCCTTATAAAGCATTCCAAACATAATCCAGACATTCAAATCAGGTTAACTAAACGTGTAAAACCGAGAAACAATATAAACAGAACGAAAACAATAACAAAACCCAAAATATTCTACATTATCCTTAATAAAACTGTCTCAAAACGCTCAAAGCCCGTAAAAAAAGCAAAGACTCCAAAATTGGGTCGCCTCAGGAAAAACAAACCAAACACCAATAAAAATTATCATAAAAACAACAAAACGGGGCATCCCTTATATTACCCATGGCAACACAGCCCAAAAAACGTGAACCACCATTCAAAGCACACTTAAAGCAATACAAATATGGTTCTCAAACCAATGCATCTGATAATTGGACCTTATTTTATACAAATTTATTCAAAGTAATTTCTGTTCGACGATTTCGAAGAGGACTCGTCGTCGGAATTCGGGCATATGGCGCTGACTGAAGTTGATGGGGGCTCGGCGAGAGACGTATTCGCCCATGCGGCAGGTGAAGACGCCGCAATCGAAGCCATTCATCTGTTTTGGAACGTCCTTTAAACAAAAAGTTTTTCAGTTCGATTGGCGGTGTCAAATCCCGTATTTTAATATCAAAACGAGGTCAGACCTACCTCCTTGCTAATTATTATAATGTCTTCGGACCTCAGGCAACGTCCTGGATGCTTTGCTTCAAATTCGGCGATGAGGTAATCACTAAAAAAGATAGAATTTTAATCTATTGTACATGAATAAATAAACCGCTGACTTAATCCAATTCCCGTTCCAAAATAGCATACCCGCCCAAACGATTAACAAAAACAAGCCACCTATCATATTTAAGAGACCTTCCAATTTCTATTTGTTTACATTTTCACTTCTTTTTCCCACAAATTCAAACTCAAATCCCCGTTTCAAAACTCACCGCAGGACTTTTAAATGAGAAAATCCGTCGGATCGCATGGAATCCAGGAAACGCAGGGTACTTGAAACACATTCGTAAACCTGGAACCACATTATCCCTTATTTAAAGATATTTTAACCTCAAGATTTGGAACAAAAAAAACTTACAGCTAAACACCAATGACAGTTTCCTAGATTGAGCGGAAAAAGGATGATATCATAGCTAAATATATTTACATTCTTTGTCCATCTTTTTACACGACCATGGCCACCGCGGGATACGGATTGGAAGAAATAAGTGGGAAAAGAGTACACCTGAAGGATGGATAATACAGATCAACATAAATTCTTGATTCAAAATGAAAAACGGTTTTACAATTTTCTATGCATGATATAAGACGTAAATTTCGATCGAATACAAAAAAATTAACTTACTTTTGGATAGCCACAACTTTTTTCGGACCTTTCTGAAATCAAGGCAAAGTAAAAGTTGATAATTTCGTCGTTCAACCACCCATGGCCGTCCAATTTTATCAGATCTTTTCGAGTCAAATTAATATTGAATTTTGAAGAAAAAATTTCATTCGGATCTTTGTAGGGGTCCCAAATGACGTCACATAGTTCTTGAACTCGTCTTGGAAGGACTACAACAATATAAGCATAAAAAAGGTCTGAATAACTCACTTGGAAAGTCAGGAACACCGGGAACAAGATCAAATTTGGTCTTGACACCTTCTAAGGAAAGCTTAGACCTTAATCCTTCGATCAACGAGCTCAGAGAACTATGCGATTTCTTTCTTTGTCGAAGATTGAAATCAGTGGTGTGCTCGATACTTCGAAGCTTCAGATCCTTCAGAGATCGGTCAAAACGGAATCTAAACGCATAAATAATAATGGGAAACCAACTTACTCTTCATCCTCTGATCCAATATTATATGTGCTCCTAGATCGATCCAAAGACGTTGAAGAACATGGAGAATCAAGATCCTCCAGATAACTCGGCATCGTCTGTCGCTGAACAAGAATTTCTATTAGTATTTGTAACACAAGAAGCCAAAAAACTGGCCGACATATTAATTTAGGCATGAAATCTTATGGACAATATAAAACAACTAACTTCCGGCAATTCAAAATCAAATGATATTCAAGACTGAATTCTTTACTCACCCTTGATCTTGGCGTGGAGCCAAAAACCCGTTTCATCATGTACTTCATACCCGTATTTTCACCCATTTCAAAGCCGACAAAAAAATAGTAAGCAAAGAATAAAATCAACAGTACCGCCGAGAAGAACAATAACATTCGGAGCCGAACATCACCGGAGGGATAAATCAACAAAAATTTCGAGAAAAAAATAAAAATTTATGCCAAATATTTTGAGAGAATGTTTTCGTTGTGAGACCATTTTATATTATTCATCGGCGCTAATCTTCGAGGTTCTGTAGCGTGAATCTGATTTGTTCGACGTTCATTCCGCTTAGGGACATTAGAAGCTTTCTCGCTTCGTTTTCTGAGTCAGATTTTTCAAGACTTTTGAGGGTTGCTTCGGCTTCCTGAAAATGAATAATATAAATAAATGGTCTTTCATTTTTCATTTCTTTAAGAAAATCAATCACACATAAGCTAAAAATCTCATAAACTTCAATTAAAAACCAAAAATGTATCTAAAAAGAATAAACATAAATGTTATTTTACCTGAATCACGTCTTCGGGGAAGTTGACCATTTTGGCGATCGTGATCCCAAACGATCTCTCAGTGACTCCAGGCGAGAACTGATACAGTAAAGTAATAGTATTACCTTCCTCACTGACATCAGCCTTTAAATTCATTACATTTTGCGGATAATGGTAAGACAAGTAGGCCATTTCGTGGAAATGGGTGGCAAAGATGCAAAAACTTTTAAGTCTAGTCACAATATCCCTAAAACATCAACAATCATCTCTCTACTAGTCCATAACTTACTCAGCAATTGCCCAGGCCAACCCAAATCCATCGTACGTGGTAGTTCCTCGGCCCAATTCATCAATAATAATAAAGGAATTAGAGGTGGCCTTGTCTAAAATAACTGCACAATCAGTCATTTCGGACATGAAAGTGGAGACTCCTTTAAATTGACAATCTCCAGCGCCGACTCGAGTAAAGATTCCATCAAAAACAGACAGTCTCGCAGAATCACATGGGACGAAACATCCAATTTGAGCCAAGAGAACAGAAGTAGCTGCCGATCTGAGAAAAGTCGACTTTCCTCCCATGTTAGCGCCAGTCAAAACCATGAATTTCTTGTTATCCGTGAAGACAATGTCGTTTGGAATATAACAGGATGATTCCAAGATCTTCTCCACAATCGGATGACGACATTTTCTCAATTCGAATACATCAGTGCCTAAAGAAAGATAAATAATATTGAAAATGATATTCTTACCCATTTCTAACATCTCTGGACGGACGAAAGGGATGATTGCAGTCACTGAGATCACAGCAAAGGCAACAAGAACATCGATGGTGGCAAAAAGTTCGGTCAATTCGGAGAGTTCAATAGCATGCTCAGCTAAAATAAGATTAATATTTTAGATAACAAAGCCATATTTTTGTACCTATAGGTTAAAATACGGGCCTACAACCCCAATAAAAACATAAAGTCCATACCTGACTGTTTCATGATGTCAGTTGTGAGGTCCTTTTGAGCTTGCTCATAGTCTTTAACAGCATCAGCAAACTCTTTATTGAGCGCTTCCATTCGACTGTTGATAAAATACACCCCACCGCCTTTCTTGGTATTCAAAATTGTCACACTTGCATTTCTGATCTCTCTTTCAGACTAAAAAACTAAAATTTTTGTCATAAATGACATAATTACCGTAATTCAAATAAAAAAAACAAACCTTCAAGGTAACTTTCATGTAATATCCGTCATTGGGGTCGCACTCAACTTTAATCGCATCACTGTCAATCTCTTCTGATAAAGAATTCGCGATTTTTTCAGCTCTGGAATGAATTTTATCGAGAACGCTGTTGAGCTGCCCAAGATTGTCATCAGATTCAGGCTTGATTCTGTAAATCTGAGAGATAGGATCTTGCTCGACATTATTTTCAATCAACTCTTCGAGGTTTCCAAGTTTGTCTTTCAGAACGAGAAGAGGTTCCTGAAAGGTCAATTGCATGTAATATAATCTTTGGTACAAACTAATTGATCAAACTTCAAGAAGAACATCCGAACTTAAATAAGGATCCAAAAAAGTAGTTAAAAACCCACAGTGACCATTTTGATAACACTTTCATTATCTCTGTGATTGTCAAACGCATCCACAACGGGATTGATCATTTTGCAAGCCCGATAAATGCGATAAACATCCTCCAAACTAGCAAAATCGGTCTCCAACTTCTTATTTACACCGCAAACATCAGGATACTGCCTCAAATAATTATTGTACAGCTGTTCTCGACATTCAACGTCTTCCACCAGGATCTCAACCAAATCATGTCTTCGATTGATCTCGTTCACATCATCCAACGGTTCCATAAGCCAGTCACCTAAAGAATAAGTAATAATGAGTTGAAATACATACGAAGCAATTTTTTTCCTTGAGTTGTTCGACATTCGTTGAGATAATTGTATAAACTGAGGCCTCCAGCAGAAGAGAACTCGGTGGACAGGTCAAAGATCTCAAGAGAGGTTAGAACAGCTTCTTCTAGCTTCATTATTCATCAAATTGTTAGTTAGAAAGGCCAAAAGATATTGCACTTGGTTCAAACTTTGGAAATCCCGGTTTTCCGTTTTATTGCCGCAAACTGCGCCCACAACCTCACAAATGACATAGACTTTTTACACGAAGTCAAAAAACAATTTCTGTAAGCGGCTCTTTTGGAGTTTATGTCTCATGAACTTTAGTCTGATGAAATGTACAGTGAGAAGTAAATGCTTTTACATCAAATTTACGTAATTTACCGTTTATATTACACTTGCCACATGGCTTTGAAAAGATTGCCTGATTTGTGGCAGAATGCCAAGATAACGTTGTATAATAATGTGCGATGTGGAATTCTGATGTCTGCGAGTGGTGGAGCATCAGATAGCTTTTTTCCTCCTTTGGTTTGGATTTTTCGCGTGCGTTGGAGCGGATATTCGACTTTTACTTTTGGATTTCAGGTTTCCAATGGCTGACGAATGCCCATCTGCCACCGATTTGGCCACTGTCTTTCGAAAACTCCGTTCTTTGACGGCCAATAAGGTGAGTGAGATTCTTTTTGATGTGATTGTCGGTTTAGACTTGTTTCGATTGTGGAGCGAGGAATCCCACTTGGTCTTCCGTCACTTACGGAGTCTTCATCTGTATTGATTGCTCAGCGACTCATAGAAATCTTGGTGTACACATTACTTTTGTGAGATCGACGAATTTGGATACCAACTGGACATGGAATCAACTCAGAGCTATGCAGGTTGGCGGAAATGCAAATGCGGTAAGTTTTGGAGGTTTTATTGTGTTATCCATGATCAGCGTTTGAAAAGATTTTACGTATTCCTCCTTTTTCTTGAATTGAAAGGTCGAGTTGGCAATATAGTGCCCGGAAGTACTAGCTGATTTTATTTTTTATGGGTTTCTTTGTGGATATTTTTCATACTTTCATGTAGTAGATTAATATTGCGAAATGTTTTTTCTTTCTGTGTCTTGTGCTCATATTAACCTTTGCAGACTACGTTCTTTAAACAACACGGGGTTGATACAACGGACGCACAGAGAAAATATAAAAGCCGAGCTGCGACCTTGTATAAGGTAAGTCAAATTACGATTTGTGTTTACTGTTTAGAGCAAACTTGCGGAATTAGCAGCCCAGGCTCATAAACAAAATGGGACTAAACTCTTGATTGAGACTGAAGCGATAGATTCACCGGCAACTCCAGTCAAAGACGACTTTTTTGAGCAAGACTTTACCAAACATGCCGAACCAATATTGTCCAATGAGAGCTTGGGATCGGCTTCTATGGTCAGAGATGACTCTGATCAGCTTGCTAATCCATCGTTGGCTCCACCTGCGAAGAAACCAATCAAGAAGATTACTGTGAGAAATTTTATTAAGAGTTTTGTTTTCGATGGTCAAGTATAATATAATTTTTGATGTTTTTAGTTAGGTGCGAAGAAAGGAGGTCTTGGAGCACAAAAGATCAAGACCAACTTTGATGATTTTGCTCAAAAAGCAGCGGATTTGGACAAGGAACGAGAAGCTTTCTCCAAATTGGCTCTTCAGGAAGCAGCAGCTCCACGAGAAGAACCAGAAGATCAACAGGCTAGAATTGCCTCCAAATTCTCAATTCAGGACATTTCCAAACAAAGACAACAAGCGGAAAAGGTGAATAATCCGTTCATACTTGCCATGTGTAATATAATGTTATTCTCATATACTCTCCACTTTGTCTTTTTTCCTTCAGAAGATCAAGATTGACCCGAATAAGGCCGAGATGTCCGAGAGACTTGGAATTAGCGGTCTTGGTCGAGGTGGGGTCAGTCATTCAGTTGGAATGAGATCAATCCAACAAGAAGGAGTTACCAAGCTTGCAAATAAAAAGAGTACAGACTCATTTCAGTCTGACGAATGGGAAGTGGTCGCAGGAGATGATAATAGGTAAGGGCTTTGTAATGTTTGAGTTTGTTTTTTAGATCTTCTGGGCTCGATGATCTCTCTGATCTGCCCAAGTCCAAACCTCGGGAAGACTTCATCGATGCCTGGGAACGATCGCTACCTCCATCGTAAGTCATTTTAGAATATTTTTTAGATATTTGGGGGTTTTTATTTGAATGGAGATTGTAATTTGTAATTTTTGGGAAATTTTATATTACTTTAGGCAATTTGATGTAAAATTTGGTCTCTAATGGTGAGATTTTATTTCAGAAAGACCTACAGAGCCCCAGTTCAGTCGACTCCTGCCCCAGCAGTTGAGGTTGACCCGATGAAGAAGTTTGGAAATGCCAAAGCCATCAGTTCTGATCAATATTTCGGAAAAACAGATGAGATGGACTTTGAAACTCGCTCAAATTTAAGCCGATTTGAAGGTCAATCGGCTATTGGGTCGGCTGATTTATTCGGCAACGGACAACAACAGCCAAGTGGGTTCTCCTACTCGGATCATGTTCCGGAAATGGCTGATATAAAGGATAGTGTAAGACAAGGTGCTAGTAAGGTGGCTGAGAAACTCTCCAACATCAGCAGCTCATTCAGTGCATATCTCGGGGTAAGTCAAGAGTATTGAGCGTTTATTCGTATCTCCCCTTCATATTTAACCCAGTGTTTTTAACATTTATATGATACTAGACTACTAGAGTTGGAAGGTGAATATTATGTGAAGCAGTTTTCTGTATCAGATGTAATGTACTGTTTGCTGACCCTCACGAGCTTGTCTAACCCCCGAAGTAACAAAACTCTTTCAGCGGACGGCTAATTAACGAGATGGGCGCCTCGAATGTGATGTGAAATATCCCGAAAGGTGGTCGATGCCCTCGTTCTGTCCCCGCTTCTCTATCCCTAACTTTTCCCCGCCCAAGGGCTTAATCAGAAGACCGTCTTACTGTGATATAAATGTTGTTTCAGGACTAAAACAAGTTGGAATTTACAAAAAAAAAAATTTTTATTTCTCAGAAATATTGTGCTAAAAAAAGAGGAGTGTTCTCGGGAGGCAGGTGAAACGGTTACAGCAATCCCCTCATGACTATCTATTTTGACATTCTAAAAGGCAACATTCTCTTTATGACGTTGCCCCACATGATCCCAATGTGCTAATTAACTGTAATTACAGCTGGAAATTTGATAGGTCCTTTTTAATTAGAGTCCACATAGGCCACTAAAACATGTTCAACATCCTATATTCCCCATTCTGATAACACTCCGCTCTTCCGACCATTATTTTTTATCCTATTTTTATTCATAATTTATATTGTAGAACAGAGAAATAAAATATAAAATACATCAATTGTACTGGCCAAGATTTTGTTGTAAAAGTAGTGTAAATTCATAACAGTACTGTTACATTCCTGATATGTCTCCTTTGATAATCTGTTTGTCGGTTTATACTCGTCGAAGATTTTTGGTGAAATTCGTCAAATTTTTGAGGTTTGTGATGAATTTCGTCGATGAATTGATGGATTCCATCGATGAAGAGTCTATTTATACATGTTCTGGATTCAGATACTCCCTTTGCATGATCATGACCTGTTCGGTTGGTATGGGGGTCTGAGTACATTCTCCATTCCAACTGATCTGATCCAAAAGCCGCTCTTCGGGCGCGAGTCGATGGACCGCCGACCTCTTGCTAACGGAGCGGCGAACGAGGGCTTCGTGTTTCCAACTGAAATTAATTAATTTTGTTTCGGAGTTGGATTAGTAACAAGGTTCATCAAGGGAGGGCCAGACATGCAATGAAAGGATGAACTTGTAAGAAGGACGGGAAATGACACTCTTTTCGGGTATTGTTATAGCTCTGCACGTTCATTTAGAGTAATTGAAAGGCCAAGAATCTAAAGTTTGAAGGTTTAGGGGGGAATTCCAGAAGTTCCGTCATCTTCACGGAGATGAATTCTTTATTTGCAACTGAAGCACCGAAATTTTTGTATTATATTGGTGTTCAGTACAGTAATCTCAATACTAAAAGCGAAGAACTGAGTGATTAAATGCGTCATCATGACGGATTTTCTGGAACTTGCGGGAGAAATTTAAATTAACGATTTTTTTTTGAAATTATATGCCTGACGTTGTTCTCTTTACGCATAATCATTCGAAAAAATGCCTTCAAAAATTTATGCAAATTGCTTTGTCGAGATGATGCGGCAGTCCAGCGACCACACAGAGTCACGTAACGAGGATAATTAACCCTTCTTGACCATGGTCGATCTCTGATGCGGAAAGAGAGAATGAATTAATTAAGGTTTTTGAAAAAACTTTACCCTCGGATATTATAGTAGGGGTTCTATAGACAAAAAAAAGATCGAAAATCGACCGAGCGAGACGTCGCGCGTTCTGCCTCGAGGCCTAAATTCAGCGATAAATAAACACATCTTTCGAGACTTAATTTGAGGGGTTTTGGCATTTTGTTATTATTCATTTGATAGATTCTAAATTTTGGACCCAAGGATAATATAAATAATAAAAACAGAGGCCAAGAATGTGGGAAGGACGGAGTTTCAATGCATGGGTAATGAAGAGAAGACAGCTTACCGTCCATAAGTCCGCACGCACTCAGTCCAACCGCTGAAAATGTCGCGGATTTGAGCATCAACTTCGGGGATTCGCAGCGAGTAGATGAGCGGATTTAGGAGCGATTTACCCAAAATAAATGAAAGCTGGATGCAACTGAAGAGGAATAGAACTCGGAAACGTTGTTCTCGCAACAAATCACAGGTGTTACATGTAATTGTGAAGTGAATTGTTGCAGGAGCCCATCCAACAAAGAAACTGGAACAGATCAAAATGGCTGTCCAGAGGGTTTTATTCTCCCGAGTCATACGGTTTTGGGCCGATTTCGAACGCCATTTGGCACTTTGAGTACGAAGCATGCAAAGCTGAAAACATTAGGGTCAGTAAAGGGTAATAAAGTAACTTTTTTTTTATTTTTTAGGCTAAAACAAAATATTTTTAATTAAAAATGGGACAAATCCTATTTTTATAATTTTTTAGGCCAAGTATTTATTACTGTGAAAGGACTTAGAAAGTCATAAGACATCTTCAAAGATATTTTGGGATCCATATCGTTACCGTAAAATGATTATAAAATACGAATACTAATTCGAAATTTTTATGTCAAACGTTTTTTATTTCACAATTTTGACCGAAATTTTTCTCAAAAATAGTGCCAAAAATAAAACTGTACTAAAAGGACATTTCTCTCACTGCCAATTGTCACAAGATTTGTTCAATTTATCAAAATAGTACAGTTATTTTGACCGAATGAACGCTACAATTTCCAAAAGAATTGCAGTTTCTTTTTCATAAAATTTTAAGAAGAGTCATCCAAGTTTCAAAAGTTGTAATACTACGTTTAACTCCCACACAAACAGATCAAAAGGGGTGTAAATGTTTTTTTACAAAAAATTAGTTTTTCCGAGCAAAATTAAAGAGATTAACGGCAGAAAAGCGATGTTTTCTCTTTCCGTCTCTCCTCATTTACACACTGTCTCACCAAAATTTTTGAATATCTCTACTCCCCTGGAAGGTATGGTCCAAAGTTTGTAGTCGTTGAAATAGGATCTATATAAAGTTAAAGTATGCATACCATGTTTGAACACAATCAGTTCGCGGAATTTAAAAACAAATATTTAAAAAATATAAACAATTTACTTACCAATTTGCTGTAGCAATACATAATCATCAAAAAGATGATCAACAACAGCACCGAGACACTTGTTCGGAACACACGCGAATGGTAGAATCGGACGTTATAACAGTTGTAAAACCCTTGATCTTCAAAAGTTAAACTTAAGGCAAAAAGAACGGTTAAGGGCAGAATCCATGCGCCCAGGCAGAGAACGAGGGCTGAAAAAATTTATTAATAGTCAGCAGTCGCAATAATAACGAAATTTAAAATTTACTTTAATTTCACATGTAAAGCTATCACAAAAGGTAAATTTAAATTGTGAATTACGTAATCGACCTAATGTGAGGACTGTAAAGTAATCTTACCGATATTTTTGAGCATTTTTTTGTTACTGTGAGGTCGCACAATACTGATATAATGATGGACCGCGATTAGAAGCAATTGCAAAGTTCCGGTGATCAGTCCTCCCGTTCTCAGCATTTCCAGCAGCAGAGAGAAGCAGGGATTCACGGCTGTTCCTTGGACTGTCGGCAGATAGCTGTTGTAGAGCAGGGAACAGGCCACAATCGAACTTGTCCACATATCTGACACAGTAAGAGAGAGGATCAAGGTTACTGTAGCATTGCGAACTTTCGTCCCCCTTAGGGCCCAGATTACAACTCCATTGGCAAGGACGGCGAAGCAGCTGATTAGAAGGAATACCGGGATTACTATCTGGTACATCTGCAAAAAATTATACATGGGAGAGTAGAACTCAAAATTTTGAGAGAACTTACCTGAATTCTGTATTCGACCAACTGCTCTACCCCACTCATATTACTACCCGACATTGTCGTATTTACAGTCGACATTCCATCCAAAAACCACCTTCTTTCACAACATAACTGAAAAAACGGGAATTGCGATTACTAATCCCGAAATACGTAGTTAATGTATTATACACATTAAATTAATTATCGGTATAAACCCGCCACCTCGTCAACACGTTGATATTGCAATCTCAAACATCGCTGTCTATGAGAATTATATTATATTATACTAGACATTTGATGAATCTTATGCATGAATAAAGCCGAGGATGGGGAGGAAAGAAAAGAAAAGAACACGGTATTAAGTGATGAGGTGCAGATTATAATCTCAGTTCGTATCTGTGCATTATTTTGAGGGCCCATGATGTCCGTTGGTGTTTAAGGCATCGAAAGTGCTTACACTAAAAATTTTGAGGATCAATTCAAATAGAAAAGCACTTTTTAGACCTTTATCCTTCTGTATACATAGGCATTAATATATATAGCTATAGGCATTAAAAAAGGCAATCATTACATAAAATTTTAGAAAATTAAACATTTTTAAAAAATTACTTTTGTATCGTATAAAATGTCAACCAAGTGTAACAGTTCTGACAAATTTAATTCTCCGCCCTAAAGGCCTAATATTATTTTTTAGACGAAAAAATATATTCCGATCGTAGTTTACGCCTAATCTTAAATCATCATTACAAGTTATCCCAGTAAAAAAGTTATGTGAATATTTCCGACACAAGTACTGTCATACTCTACAAGCAGCCAAAAAAATTTCGAAGTCTAGTTCCTCATCTATATTCGCATAAATGCATAAATAACTGGAAAATACTACTACAGTTTGCAAGAAAACAGTAATAATACTATTAAACGAGTAAAGTACGCAATTATACCAGATATTATCTATAATATGAAAATACAATTTTGTTGGAAGTGCCGGCAAAGGGGAGTTTCACGAGTTCTGGAAGAAAGTTTAACTTACACATGATGGCTAATATTCATCTTAAAAAATGCATATTGCAGATGCTTTCGTTATTTCGCGCTTGATAGCTGACATGACAAAAGTAGGTGCTATAAATAAATAAACAGAAGCATGTTTAAGTATATAGTCATATACGGCAATATCAAGCGCTTAATGGAATAAGCTCTTGTCATTAGACCCAGAATTTTGATTGAATTTGATGTCATCATTGGTGAAAAGAACATTTAAATGGGTCAAAATAAAAAATATTGAGTATATAGGACAACTACGACGTATTAATAAATTCATTGCAACAAAAAATCCTAAAGTTTGCATAAAAATTATATTATCCATGAGCAGACCCCTCTTTCTTCGTGAATTTATGAGGAAAGAAGTCCCAAAGTGCCCTGAGGTTTCTATAAAATCCTTTGATATGTCTATTAATGCGTTTTATGGAAGAATATCCCCATCCCATTTACATATAATTATACCTTTTACATCTATGCGAGTCATTTACATCGAGTCCTCACACCGCCCATTTCATCCGTTTCGGCCGCCCCTTTGACATCTCGGCCGTTCCGTTTCAGCGAATACAGCAAAGAGCGACAATACCGATTACAGGGTTAATCGCCGCAGGGGATTAGAGCGCGTTTTTTGGCGGATATGGTTGCAAGCCTTAATCTAGTGGGGGAAAGAACAGACAATGGCGTCAGCGAATGAGTCGGCCTACAATTACAGGCTTTGAAAACTCAATTACAGTCATTTGGAGACGAGGATGGGGTGATAACATGTGTAAAGAGGGTCACAACTACTGCTGAAGCGATAAAAAATGTTCTCGGAATGGGAAATTGAGTTAGTCGCAGATGTTTCTGAACGAATTGAGTTGTCTTTACAAACATTCTTACCAAAACACACGTCAGACTTTAGAATGGATTCGAATTGGGGTAAGAGGGGATCGCGCGGTGACTTTCAAAAAGGTGGCCTTAGTAAGTGATCAATGTATGTCTCGAGACCTCATAAGAACTTATTGTACTGTAGAACAGGACTATTAAGGACATGGCATTTTGAATTGCGGGAAATGGGCAATTTCAAAGAAAATTCCAGAAAACTGTCATTGATGTTTTTTGAGCGATAACAAAAAAATAGCCCCACGAAGTTTTTATGTTACCTGCGTACAACTAGTAGAACAACGTTATGACAGACCAATGATAGGCCTCATAATTGTACATCGGATTTTCTGGAACTTTGGCATAAAACCTCAAAAATGCAAAAGTTCCGATGATTTATTTTATTGTTCGATTTGATTTCAGAGATTATTTAGAATGTATTTGACTTATATACCCAACTTTCAAATCTGATTTCATCTCAGAAACAAGAATGTAAATAATACTTAAGCCATAAAATAATTGTAATCCCCTGATCCCAAAAAGGACATAACAGGCCCTATCCCCAATACTATAATATAAGTCCCGAGCGTTTTAAATTACACAATCTCGCCTCCGGAAAAAAAGTACGACCGGTTTGCGCACTCTAGCTGAACATGTTACCTAATGGGAACTGGAATTCCAAAAAACATCAACAAATATGAGATTAAAACCCTGTTTTGGGACAGTACTGTGCCATTTTTTAAGTCGCGGCCACTTGGCCATTGATTTTCTACGAGATTCCAGGTTTCGAGGGGAAATTTGAGGAAATTGAAGAAAAAATTATATTACACATGAAAAAATTTGGTTCCGTATGGTAGAAATGCAAAGTTCAGAAGGTCAAATACGTAAATGTAGATGACATAAAAATTAAGACATGTAACGCAACATGGCATTTTAGCCATGAACACAATATCTTGCACAAAAAACACTAAAAATAGAGTAAAAATTATATTGTAGTGGACGAAAGGGTGCCCAATTCATACAAAAAAGTGCTCAAATTTATAAAATACATCTCAACAGACAACATGAGCCCCAAAAACATTATATTTTTCTAAGTCATTCATTTGTCGGACCCGTTTTTGAGTCCGGAAGCCAACATTTAATTGAATGCTGGACATGCATCCCCAGCTTACGACCTCTTTGGGCAGGTTCCCGGAATGCCGCCCAAGACTATATCACGGAACAACGACCAATTACGTCCCGAAGGCAATTACCTTGCACATTTCTCGAAAACATTACAAAAGATTTAGGAATGATATTTAACACCCAAAACAACGTTAGCTGAAATTTGAGTGGGTTCGGGGGTATATTTAGAAATCAGAGAAGAAATGGGTAGAAGAATCTGAGTTCTTGGGATATCAAAGATCATGATGTATAATAAATATACAAACAATTTTCAAAAATAATAATTAAACAAAATTTAGATGTACAAAACAATATAAAGTTGTCCCAAGAATAAATTTTTTTGAACTTTGGAAACGAAAATAGTCAAATACTATCCAAAAAAAGATAAAAAATATCGTTTTTCGACTGCACTGTGCGAAGAATAAAAATCATCGCACTGTGCAATAAAAAAGTGTAGTTTTGCACAGTGCAAAAGAATTTTGGTAATGCGATATCTGCACTGTGCAAACAATGCACTGCGCAGAAAAAAATTAATTACACGGTGCAAGTCTTTGTCTGAGACATTTTAAACGGCGCTAAGGACAAATAAAAATTAGAATACGGTTTTATGGCCTTATATGGTCATAATCGACGATACGTGCCTACAAACATACGGCTTTTTAAAACAATAATCATTGGGTTTGGCCTACGAAAAACTTGTATAAGATGTAATTATCCCGTCCAAATTACCCCTGTCCCTGACTAGGGAATAGGCTATTGTGTAATTTACAGAAGGCAGATACCTCCGAGTTAATCGCGACAGTCAATCCGCTCGAATTTAATGCCCAATTAGGTATTAAAACATATTTTAATCAAAAAACAATGTCTAGACTCTAAGTAAAGATAGTTTCCAATGTAAACGATACTTTATTGCAGAAATAATGCTACTTTAAACTGTTAAAGGCAATATTTGGCCCGCCTTTTCTTTGAAAAACACAAATTTAAACTTTTTTACATTTTTTTTATTTCGTGATATCCTGAGGATCGCGTGAGATCCATTGAAATGTATCCAAGTTCATGGAAAACCAATGAAATGTTTAACAATCCAAAGTATCAGACAAATACGAAACTTTTTACAACCGAAAAAAGTAAAGTACGAAGAAAACGTTTAAAAAACTTGCAAAAATTAAGTTTTGATCCAAAAAAAAGTTTAAAATAAGGTCCAATCAGTCTGAAATTGTCACGTTGAGGGCAGCCAGCATTAATGTACTCAAGAAAAGGGTAAAATACAACAAAAAGATACGACAAATTGTCTATCATAGAGTTTTGGAAGAAAAGTAATTTTCGTAAGGCCTCAGGGCTTGTGAAAACGTTGCCAAATTGAAGGTTTCAAAAGATTTGCAAACATTGCAAGCGATTTGGGAGCCAAATAAAGTCAAATATTTGAATAATAATGTTTTAAAAATTGTACGCCATTAAATAAAGAAGAATAAAAGGATTCATTTTCAACGATATCTCAATTGGAGCTCAGTTCTTGCACATACAGTGGAACCTTTCTACAACGAACCCCCTCTATAACGAATTATTTTTATTTGTCCGTTGTAGAGAGATCTCCACTGTAATATTTTACATAAATAAATTATTTATTCTCCAAAAAGCCTCTCCAGACACTCTCCAAGAAGTTAGGTCCTCTAAAAATTGTTTTTCCCTCCCAAAAAATGGATACTGTAACTGACAATAATAACAATAATAAATAATATAGCTGTCCGACAGATTATCGGCCTCCCCAAAAAACCTATTCTCATTTCTTGCCTGCGGCTAATTTCGGGCGGTATTTAAAAAGAAAGTTGAAGAAAACAACCCCTCAGGCAATGAGAGAAAACCGAATCGAAATGATGAGATAAAAGAAAGAAAAGTTGCTCTCACAATTGGTCTTGCAGAAGATTGTAGTATACGAACAAAGTGTGAGCTTTAGATTTAAAACACTTTTATTCTAAAGGTCGAGCGCCGTGGCTACACGGAAATTCAAGCCGCTTGAAATTCAACAAGCCATAAATGTTGATTAAGTATTTTTCTCTGCCCACTCTCTGCTTTTCTCGCGCTCTCTCGTCGGAAAAGACCGTTAAATATCTCGACAGTCCTCGCAAAGCAAAGCTAATTGTCTTAGAAGTTGTAAAGTTGGCCTCGGCCCAACTTTTCCTTAAAACTTTTTTTAAATCAGAACGTCGCGACTTTCGCAATGGGCCACTTTTTGCGTACGAAATATGTTGTAAATAGTCGATGAGTTTCAGAGATTAGACTCTTCTATCAAGTAAAGTCACCGATTTACAATGCTTTTAGTCAGCGCTTTTCCGTAAAATCTCGTATTTTTGTGATTTCCCAACTCTTTGAGGGCATTCTTTACAAAACAAAGTCATAAAGACGTCAAACCTGCCATAAATTAAGTCTCAAGTGTAATTAATCAAATTAAATTTTTATATTTCACTCTTAAACAATTGAGGGAACGTCAATAAAACTGTAAAAAGCGAATCGCCGCCTCCATTATGCCCCATTCGCCGTTCCAATGACATCAGAAACGTTATTTAAGGGGAGAAAGGCAGTAAAATCTCTAAAAATACCTAAAAATGTGGCTTTTCGGGGGATTAAATGGTCCGGAAACCCTGTTCCGACCTTAATTTTACCTTATTTTACCTATCAATTTGTTGTTCGAACTTCGTGCCAGA
Organism: Bursaphelenchus mucronatus; assembly: GCA_025436335.1. Classification (NCBI taxonomy): domain Eukaryota; kingdom Metazoa; phylum Nematoda; class Chromadorea; order Rhabditida; family Aphelenchoididae; genus Bursaphelenchus; species Bursaphelenchus mucronatus. Next base: position 4,485,150 of record CM046359.1, read on the forward strand.
ATACGCCCTGAGGGCACCGCCTCCAAATAACTCGTTTCCGCTTTTAAAGGGCATCTCAAAAGTTGCATTCGACAATAAACAGAGAGATTATCGCAGCACGAGACCCACAGGAAAAGCGTTATTTGTCTAGGCATCGCATAATGAATGCATGACGCACTGTGCCGATTACGAGAATGACTGCACAGTGCAACAAGATGACAATTCACAAAACATTCGCACTGTGCAAATCAAAAAACAAGAACATATTGCACTGTGCGAACCAAAAAAGACATGATTGCACTGTTTCAACGCGAGTTTGGTCAGAAAAAAAATTACGCGATGCGACAAATTTTTGTCCTTCGCACTGTGTAAATCAAAAAAAGCGATTTCGATTCGTTGCACAGTGCGACAACTTACTACTCGCGCCACAAAGTCCCGACAATTTTGCACCGTGCATTTTTCTCAAATTTTTGTGGCCGTCGCAGCGATTTCCCGTTTTACCCAAGCGACATACACTTTTCCGCGACCGCACTCCAATTTTTATGCGCGACATCAGCGATAAATAATTCTCGATCGCTTCTGTCCAATCCTTGCGCGATGCGATTTGATTCCTCGCACTGTGCAATCAAGCGAAAACTTTTCATCGCACAGTGCGAGGATTAAATTTCGTGCGAAAAAACAAATGTTTTGGCGTTGGGATTGCACAGTGCAAGGGATCAAAGTATGCACAGTGCACTAAAAATAAAATCTTCGCACTGTGCAACCAAGAAAAATAATTGGATGCACCGTGCAAAAAAAATTCAGCACCGTGCTCTGACCTTCATCTAATTTTTTGGGGAATTAAAAATTATGACAAGGTGGGATCATAAAATAAAATGTTCCATTGCAATGTCATGCTTGCCCTTTTGAAGTGAGAACTATATTAAAGTAGAGCGTGTTGTTCCCGGAGATCATTGTGGTATGTTCCTTGCTCCTCTGTCCCCTTTCCCTAATGTAATAACGCATCTTTGACCCTCAAAATAACCGACCATATGAGACGGCGGTGTTCCTTTCCTCTCCCATCTTCTCCTTGTCCCAAACTCGCGCAAAAAAAATGTGCTCATTTTTCGAATTGACGGCCGAAACCTGATTATGGCCGACTTAATCAGCCATCCGGCCCAATTGGCCACACTCTCCGCGCCTCGTTTAATCTTTTCCCAAAAAAGTTTTTGGGCAATTAGAAGGGCAAATGAATGAAAAAAAGGAAACGTTGATGGGTTGATTAACCAAAACAAGGAATAAACTATTCTTTCAAGGGGAAATCAACTGATTACACGATTCCAATTTTGCGAGTCTGGGGATTTGGAGAGTACATTCAATCCACCAAATTATTACATCTTCAGCAAAAATATATTTTTCTTTTTGTAATCGCATTTTAGCCACCAAAAAATAGATTTTAAAAAAAAGCACGTCATATTTTTCAATTTTTATGAAAAATAAAAACAAATTTATATTACACTAGACAGAAATTAGCCAAATTTGACTAAAGAAAGCAAAAAAAAACATAAAATATTATTCAAAGATTACGGTAGTTCTTATTATTATTACTTTTAAATGTAAAATACAGTGGTCGGACAAAAAGAAAAAAATAACAATAAAATTGATGTTACACTAGATAAAAACTGCTCAAATTTAGATAAAATTGCAAAAATAAAGACGAAGAAACGCTTCAGAAATTATTATTAAACTCTTAAACTTGACACAAAAGCATCACTTCCTCTAAAAAGGATTTGAAAAACGAAATTTGCAAGATAAAACTATGCCGTTTATTTGATATTCGGGCGCTTTAAAGAGTCGAACGTCTCTTTTTTTAATGCCTCCCCATTCCAAATTAGCATACCGGATTCTGGGAATCCGCTTGCGCCTCCGGCCTAACATTTAATCGACCAAGTTGGCGGTGAAAGCAAGGATAACAGAGATCGAATTAGACACTTGCTTTCACGTGGCCAAAAAACTTATGACAGCTAAAATAAATTGGCCCGTTTGTAGCGAAGGACCTCACAGAGGGGGAGGGGGCTTGACAATTACGAAAAGATACAGTAAAAAGGGAGAAGGATTACTGTAATTTAACTTTTTTGTCATATTTTAGCCAAAATAAGCAGAACTCAAACGGTAACTTCCAGATTTCCTCGAAATTTGGCATGAATAGTTCAAATAGAGCAGAGCGCAATCCCTTAGAATTTTAGTCCACGCTTTCAAGCCGCTGATGAGATATTCAACTATTTTCGAGAGGAACGACGAAAGAAAATGAGGTCAGAAGACCAAAGAAAAAAAAATTTATCGCAAATCGTTAACGAGGGCTCTGCCTGAAAAAAAAATTTTTTATAAAAATTATACTCATACCAGGACCAGTACATTCTATATCTAAAAATACAGCTTGTTTCAGATTCTAAATTTGTTGTGAGCTTTGTCAAAATCAAAGCGTCGCACTTTCTCTGTGAAAACAATTTCGTTATTAGGGTAAAGAAGTTATCCTAGCATTGCAAGCACATCAAGTGCGACACTTTGATGTAGCTTCAGACACATTTGAATGAAATTTAAAGATGAGCTACACTCTAGACTGGACGAAACTTCTCAACGCTCACTCACTTCAGACTTTTCAGTTTTTTTCTTTTCAAAATTTTTAAAACTTTTCCGCTCCGATAATTTTTAGAGTACAAACAAAAACTTATTCAAAAAAAAGATTACGTGGACGTTGTTCAAAACTGTAATCATTTTAACTCATGTGCAGCGCCCACTTTCTCTCCAAATTCCTGCCCTTATTTGGGTTTTCTGAATATGGGAAAAAAGAGAGAAACCAGGCATTAAATTCGGTTGTCAGTTGCATGCCGTGTATTTTGGAACACCCCGCATTCATTCCCAAGAAATTTGATTTAAAAAAAGTAACGTCCTCAAAATCTGACATATCCGAATGGCTAATCGGATACAGTAATTGTGGAGAAAACAGTTGGCAAAACATAAAGCGTCTTCAGCATGATACGTTGTAGTCCGTCATTTGCAGACACAACCGATACATTGCCCAGAGATTTGTTTTTGAGAGAGCACACAAAATGAGGAGATACGATCAGAGAAAAAACATTTTTGGCTATATCTTTGTAAATTGTGAGCGAAAAAATGGATGGCAGAAAAAAAATGGAATGCACCTGAAACAGGTGCCAAGTTCGTATCCTAAAAATTTCAAAATGTTTTCGAATTTTTTTAACTTTCGACATAAAAATCTCGCTAATTTTCAAAAAGCACGAAATAAAAATCTCGCAGATATCCTAGAAAATTGTAATCTAAATTTATCCGAGGTTTCACCAAGATCTCGGTACCGTGAGAATTTTTCACATCGGTGGAGTGCAGGGAAAATGGCAAAAATGAGGAAATTACTAATAAAAATCCAGGTGGAAATGCAGAAAAACAGGAGAAACCGGAAGGCATAAACCCTAATTGAGTATTTAAACCTTTCCCAGAACTCGGTAATACTTTTACAGTTTAAAACAAACACCTTTTCCACCTGAATTTGGGCCGCCACGAAAACTTGGGAACCCTCCAATTTGACCTCTAGAATTCTTGAATAAAAGAGTAAAGAATGGGTAAACAGACTGAAAATAGATTAAATTATATGGGAGACCTTTCTGTTATTATTTACTCTAAATGAAATTCCCATGGATAAGGTCAAACTACAGCCTTTCTTCTAATTATAATCGTTCACAATACGACAAAAATGGGTCAAGAGTCACACAGAAAAAGCAAAAGCTTCCGTTATTCATAATTTAATGTTTTGGAATATTTTGGGATGTTCAGAAACTCCGTCATCATGACCCGTTTGATGGCTAAGACAAGTCATCATGATTTAAAAATTATTTTATAGCCAATGAATTGCTCAACGCAATTTTAAAATGTTTAAAATTCATCGAAATTAAACATGTCATCGTGACATATTTTTTTTGGAAACAGCGATAAAATGTAAAAAAATTACCATCAAAGTTGAGTCACAATTAGACTAAAACTAAAAAATGGCGACCACTAATGGCCGGAATTCGATGCTTCCCTATGAGAACGCCTCAGGGAATGTTCGATTAACGCATACGATAGTAATGCATAATGTATCAGCGACTGTTTTACACATTTTTCGATCTCAAAAAACATGTAGCCATCCATTACTTCGAAAGAAAGAGGAAATACGCTTTAGAGAGTCCAAAAAACGGTTCCAAACTTTTGTTTCTTTACCAATTTTTGTTTTTCTATAAAGTACGAGTGGTTGTTCAGCCGAGTACTCTGTTCCTACGCTTTCAACAAGGCATTTACGATGATTACAATTAAAATATAAAAGTTGTAAAAGGCGGAGATTACTCTCTTTTTTTGAAACCCTTCAAAATAACTTCTTAAATTGCTACATTTTCAGCTGAAGCAATGTCAGCTGAAGATGTGGGGAAAGTGCATCATCGACAGGCGGTTGTCAGTTGCAGACGGGGTTGAGGTCTTGTGAAGAAACAGATTTATCTTAATAATCCCTTTTATGGAGATGGACACTATTCAAGAAGCATTTTTGATCATCTTTGACAATTTTTTTGAATTTCCAAAAACATGTCACGATGACATTTTGAAAATAAAAATTGTTTTTTTGGCAAAAAAAATTTGCGTATAAAATGTCCCTTTTTGTAAATTGTCAAAACTCGAAGTAAAATATAACTTTACATGAATAAGAGTCCTATTTACATTGTTAGGTAACCGTATGATAACGGAATTTCTAGCCTCTTACTCAAAGATAATTTTTTTCGTATAAAATGTCGCCAAATCCAAAAACCCTCAAATTTTGCAGGATATTTTAAGATTTTACGCTAAACACAACGAACAGGGAGTGCCCTCGACCTCATAACACGGAAGATAGTAAATAAATTACGGTATGATCACACAAAAAAAATGCCTCAGGGCCTAAAGTTCAAGATATTTGTTCGAAAATAAGCGCGTTCTAGGACATTGTTTACCCGAAACGTCAAAGAACAGACGAGTGACGCTTTGTCTTCGAACGAATAGAATTACCTACATCCCGCTGCATATTGTCGCTATGGTTCAACAGTTTTTATATTATACTAGGCATCTGCGAATGATGCAATAGAAAAGCGTGGTATTCGGAAGAAAAATAGCGATGAGGAAGTGGAATGTTCAGGGAAATACGTCATGATTGATAATTTTTTATTGTATTAAGCAAAAACATTGTTTTAAAAGTTTTTGTTATTACTTTGTCACGTCTTTGCCATCACAAATGCTACTACAACTTTTAAAGAGTCGTATAATTTTGTTTTACAGATATTTCCTTCAAAGAACCACCAAAAAACTATTTTTTGTTAATTTTCCCTTCAGACTGCCTAGTGTAATATAAAATTTCTGTCAAATCGCCCGGAAAATGATTGTGCACTGTGAGGAAAGATTGCTGGTTACTGTCAAGCCTTAGATTACAATTTAAAGTCTATTTCGAGTTTCTTACCCTTACATTTTGAGTATTTCTTCTTATTTTAGACATATGATTACTAAAATAAAAATTATCGGAGCTACCTAGAAAAAAAGGATAATTACAGTGTCCTGGCCACATTATTGTGTAATTGCTGTCCCTTTGCCCTTCTTCTCCGCCAAATTACCCGTCTTTACCAATTTTATTTTTATATTTTACCAGAAATTTACGTTTTTTTTATTTTCCAAAGTAAAAAAAACAAAAGAAAAAACACTGTAATCGTAGGAAAATTAGGCCCTGAGGGTTATTAAATGAGCTTTTGTTCTTGGCCTCATATTTGCGGAAAAGGGTCATTTTGGTCTAACAATGCAAGGCAAAGTTTTCAAACAAGAAATCAAAAGTAAAGCGAAATTTATATTACATATACTTTCACGTAAAACAAAATTCACATTTTGATAAGTTCAAAATCTATAATTTGGATGAAACCGCTTTCTGATTAGTAATGTGCATATTGTAACAGCCAGATGGATTACGTTTTTGGTCGGAATAAAATATTCGACATAATAATTGGCTAAAAAGTAATAAATTTAGCGGTAAATATTATTACAAATGACTTCAAAAGCATTTTCTGACCAAAATAATTGAATTTTCTGATAAATTACGTCATCATGACACTATTAATTTTTAGAGATCTCAAGATTTTAGGAAAAAATTCGATTTTTGGAAAAAATTACAATAAAAAATGGCTATATTTAGCTAATTACCCGTTTCACTGATAACTTTTCCTGCAATTTCGTCATCATGACATTTAAAAAATTAGAATTTTACAATTTTTTAGCCAAAAAATTTTGCTTTTTCTGATATAAAAATTCAAAAAAATTACAGTAACTAAAAAATATTTTTTATAATTGTGAACATCATTACTATAGATTTTCGGAAACTTTAAAATTCAGAATTCAATCCAAAAGTAACTGTAGAAAGTGTTGTGGAAAGAAAAGATTTGAGTCCCAAATGAAATAAATTAATTAAATTTTATCCGAAAATAATCGGAAATCCAGAAAGAGTATGCTTAAAACAAATGCAGGCCTATTTTCTGCGTGACATCTCTAAAATCCTGTTCCTTTGGCCTTGGCAAAGCCTGGTTTTATCTTATTTTATCCATCCATCGACTAATTCCAAAGGCCAATCCTCCTTGTATGGCCATATTTATGCGCCAAAAGGCATCTCCAGAGGACTCATAACTCTCCAATTGTCTCTTTATTCTGTAATTCCGCAAATTAAAAGAAGTGAAAATAACACAACTAACAGTAACATTGTCTAGTGAAATATAAAAAGGTGCCCAATTCGGCGGAACATTTGTTGAGAGAATGGAAAATGTAATTGGATGTTACAAAAGACATGAAATTAAGGGAAAAGGAGGGGTTTGGATAACAATTACATCAGAAACAAGTGCAATGGATAAGTTATTGGAGAGGGGAGGGACGAAGGCTTCAAAAAATATATTCTTGCGAAATAAAATTACAGTAATCTGGGGAAGAAATGGTTTAACTCTTTTTTGGCCGACTTCGGATTTTTTGGATCGCGTTATGCAGAAGAAGCATTTTATTGCAACGAAAAACAAATTATTCAATAAAAATTTTTTTAATTCGCCGGGAATTACGATAAAAGTTTTCAACTTTATATCGCGTTATGCGGAAAGAGCAACATAAAAAATTATTTTTTGCGTAAAAAATTTTAAAAAATTTGAATAAAAATTCTTGAAAAATAAAAAAAACTTATTTTTTGACGGACAAAAAAATTTTTAACCCGGAAAAATTGATACGTAATTTTTCAGCCACAGTTACCACGTAAACTTATACGTTACATGTGTACTAGGGTTGTGCCGCCCGTCATCTGTCACGTTGTCAAATTGTCCTCACTTTCGTTATGTCAAATTTCTTTGATTGTAAAATTGCATTTCTTTGGAAAATTTTTATGAATTTTGCCAAAAAATCGTAAATTTTTCCCGCAACAAAAAATTTTCACGCCAAAGATTCTTAGAATTTACTGGAAGAAACCTCCAATTTCACTGATTCAATTCATTAATGAGAATATGGATGATAGTAACAGCGGGAACGAGGAAGAAGATGATCCGGAAACGGGCCTACTAAATAAACTCTTTTAAACATGTTTGAACTACCTCGAACAATGTTTTTTATGATTAGACAGCTGCAAACGAAAGGACGGCAATTTGGCACAACTTGACGTCAATTTGACGTCATTTTGAAAAATTCTGTCAAAATTACAACCCTAATGTGTACTTTTGTCTCAAAGAAAATCAGAGAAAAAATTACCCGAAAAAAGGACGGAACCCAGACCTCTCCTTACCAACAATTACCTAAATATATCGCCCGAAAAACAAGCTGTTATTCACGCTAACGTCATTACTCATAATTCAATTTCTGAACCAGTTTTTTCAAACATTTAAACTGAGATACGATTGCACTCTTACAGATACGAAGCCTTGTATAATAACAGTGTTATTTTAGACATACGAACACCTATAACAGTGTTATTTTATATTTTCTTACATCAATGATCATGGATGTAATAAGAGAGCAAATGGCTTCATAAGAGCTTTTTTTAAAAAAAAAAGAAATTGAGAACAGTATAAAACAATGAAAGAAAAAATGAAATCATCGAATTTATGAGGTAAATGTATCGTAAAACCCGAGGCGACAACAATGGCAGTTCTCTCTTTTTTTGTTCAAAATTCTCTTTACCTCTGTTTTCACTTTTTGCCCCTGCAACGTTTAATAATGGTCCCCAGAACACACCGGGCTGCTTATTTCTTATATTTTTGATTTTTTGCTTTTTTAAAGTGCATTATGCATTAAGTGCTTCAAAAGTTACAAGACAGATCCCAAAGATCTTGGGACACTCTGTGCAATCAAAAAAGGAAAGTCGACTGCAGTGCGAAAAAAGTTTTACGAATTCTTGCGCCGATTTGTATCAATCCTTGAAAAGTTCAGATCCCATATATAACTTGACAGCCAAGATATTCACGATCTTTTCCGCTGAGAGAGTACACAAAATGCGTAGAGCGGTCAGCGAAAAACGCTTTTTGAAAATTTTGCTTTGCGCAGAAATAAATTTTTTTTCTAAAAATTTCGTGTACATGGTAAGCTCTAAGAAAATTAGCCAAATTTTATTATATATATAAAAATTACGTAAACATGACTATTGTACACCATGGATGATAACAAAACTGAAAGTAATCAAAGAAAAGAAGACGTTCGGCCTTTATCTTCTCCCCTCCCTTCCCTTCCTCCTCGGCCCTCCTTATCTCTTTTTTTTTGAGATCTTCGAAGACGGATTTGAATTCCCTCAGGGGAATGATGAGGTGACAAGAGTAGTGATTGATGGGAAAGACCAAGGAAATGGAAACATAATCACGTTCACGAGACATTGGAAGGGAAACAGAAAGGAATTTGGGTTTAGAATAACAAGGATAAGAAGGCTTTTTACAACGAAAACCATATGTTGCACTGCAAACACTTCCTCGTCTGACTTTTGTCAAACTTTACATGTATCTTACCATTACACACAAATCAATCCTTCAAAAGTTACATCCGTGAGATTCAACGATCTGCGAGAGAGAGACTACGGAAAGTATGGAGGGCAGAGGAAAAATATTTCTTGGCGACATCGCCATTAATTGTGGGCAGAAACAAATTTTGTGACACTTTCAATTTTAAGCGCGAATAAATTAACAATGACGTTACTTTTATTTTTAACGCGAAGGCAAAGCGCACGTGCAGCAATTGAATGTTTATTTATTATGAATGTAAATATACTAATAACGCTTTGGTTTTCAGCACACAGAAAAGGAATTTAATTCTAAAGCGTTACAATGTTATAAGATTAGAGGGAAAAGACAAAAGATGTAACTCGGAAATGTCATTATACTCGTCATTGTGACGGATGAAGATTTAAAATTTCAATTTTAAAAATTTTCAAATCGAAATATTTTTTTATTTTTTAGATTTTTAAACATTTTTTGATATTTAAAAGCGAAGTTTAATTTTTAAGATATTAAAATTGAGATCTTTCTCGACAGTATCCAATTTTTCATTTTTGGAATTAAAAATTTTTTTTTAAATTGCAGTATCCATAAATAATTTTAGTTCCACAAATATTTTTTTAAAACTATTTTAGGGACCAAAGATCATCAAAATTTGTAGCAAAATCCACAAAGCTTTTGAACTTATATATAAATATCGAAAAAGTGAAGGAAACATCTAAAAATTAATAATTAAACTACACACATCCCCCTCTAATATCATCATTTTCGCTACATTTTCAATTTCTATAGCTCTCATCCCTCTTGACCCTAAGGACATCTACAGTTTTCGCCCCCGTATTTACATATTTTTCAGTTTAAAAATTGAAAAAAGAAAAAATTTTTAAAATTAATTGACAAAAAATAATTGTACATACATGGAACATTTTCCAAAATACTTTCTCAGTTTTGCAAAGTAAAAATACAATTTAAATAACCGAAATGGAAGAGATACGATCGAATCCGATGACCGCGAACAATGGAAGTAAACAAAGCGGTCGAAATGTAGGTCCAGAGGATACGAATTGAGGCGGAAATCCCCGAAAGAGTTTACTTTGTTACAACCATAGGAATGCCGAGAAAATGGCCGAAAGAAAAAAATTTTTGGGATTTTTGATCAAAAAGTGACGCAAAATTTAGGAAAAAATTCAAATTTTAAGAAACAGAAACGAAATACGAAAAATTGAAATTTTTACAGAACAAAAAATCCTTAAAGTAACATTTTTGACGAAAAAACTTTTTTCGGCATCGAAAATTGTAAAAACCGCAGAAAGCGCATCCGGATTTTATGTTCCAATCCAAAAATCCCTCTCAAATCCCCAGAAATTCAAAAAAATAACATTTTCCATCCGAAAACAACCAAAGTACAAAGATAAAGTATAATATGTACGATACCATAACACAAAGAGATAAGAGCCATTAATTGTCCCCTATAATTTACTGTCTCACTCTAATCGCTGTTTGTCTCTCGCAAAAGTCACGTCCCCACAAACCACCGAAAGTTTTGAATTTTCCAAAAAATTCAAATTTTTTCGAAAAAATTTCCAATTTTTGAAAAAAATTTAAAAAAATTAGCATATTCATACGTGAGAATTTTCCCATGGATCGGGTGGTATAAAAGCGGTGGAATTGTTTGGAGGACCATCACTTGGTTCGCTTCGTCGATCGAGAAGAACATCATGGCCGCCGTTGCTGTCGATCCCCCAGCCTGTCAGGTCCCCGCCGCCGGTGGAACCTCCACCCATCAGCTCAACAACTCCGGAGCTACTCGTCTCGCCTTCAAGGTCAAGTCCTCCAACAACAACGAGTATCGTCTGAAGCCCGTCTTCGGATTCATCGAGCCCGGAGCCGCGGCTGCTTTGGAGATCACCCGTTTGGTAAGTTTTGGGAAAAAAAAGATTTTGAAGTGTGGCTTGTGCATAGGATAGTAGTGTAATTTAAAAAAGAGGTCTATTGTCCCTTAAATTCATTAATCTCTTTCATTTTCAGAACGGAGCCCCAAAGGAAGACAAGATGGTCATCCAGTACGCTGAGGTCCCCGCCGACGCCACTGATCCTCAGGCCCCCTTCAAGGCTGGTCCCCCAGCTGGAGAAGTTGTTCTGCCCGTCACGGCTGCCTAAACTCGTTCTTGTCTCTGTTTTGTAGCATTAAACTGTTTGGTTATATTTGTTTGGCCTCTTTTTTTGTTACTAGACACTACGTCTATTCTAATATCAACTTTGCATTGGTTATATTATTGTCGTTGTCGTTTATTTTACATTTATGGAGTCTGTTCTTGTTATATAAAATAGAAGTTGTTGAATTAATTAGTCATTGCCTGAGATATTGACTTAATTATATTGCAGTAGTCACTAGTGTTCGGCGATACTCGAGAGGTTCTTTTTGCTGTCGTAATAGGTCCGAAGGCTCTCTATTTTGACAATGACCTCATCCTTGTTGGGGCTGTTGTAAAAGTCGCTCCAATCGACGTAACTCGGCACCAAATCTTCGGTGTCGACCTTCTCCATCTTCTCCTGTTTGATTTCGTTGCTCAGATCGAGATAGGCCATTGCTAGACCGGGGTGGTTGGAGTCGCTGGTGATGGATTTGTAGGTCATGGCGATATCTGATAAAGTCTGTTCCATTTGAAGGGTGACGTCGCTGAAATACAAAATTATGAGAAATCTTTTGGAACTTCGGTGAGGGTTTTCTTAATTTTTCGAAAAAAGATCAGTATACGTGAAATTCAAGTCCTCGATTGCGCTTTAAAAAAATTTGCATTCTAGAAATCACGAATCACAAGCAAATTACCTGTTATTTTTCAATTTCTCCAACAAAATGGAAGCCAAATAGCTGTTCCCAGTTGTTTCGTCATCATTTTTTACAGCGATCACCAAATTTATGAGCGAAGCGTTGGCAAACATTAGGAATTTGATTGATTTGTTCATCTGTAAGCCCTCTAAATTGTTCTAGACCACCCACGTGTATACTTCCCACCACTTTGGGTCTCAATTTTTGGTCCTTACATCCAAAAAATCCCGTTTTATCCATTAATCCCTCGTGCCCTTCAGTCATCGGAAAGAGCGCCAGATCACTCGGATCGCCAATGTCCTTGCCCAAAATGACACTAAACACACCACATTACAGTAACACAGTAATCTTACATTATATTTCCCAAATCGACTGTGTAAAAGAAATCGTTGATAAAGATGGTCATAACTATTGCCGCGCCATCTTCACCGCCTCGGTTCAGCTTCGTACATTGTTTATTTATTTCCAGGAAAATTTCCGTTAGAACTTTTTCCACCTAAAATCACCAAATTTTATTAAGCATAATAAATTATAAATTATGATAATGTTTACCTAAAACAATATAATTTACCTTATCATCTCTGTTTAAATCCACTTTTCCTTGACTCACATCGCTCATCAAGTCTCGGAAGTCTCCATTTTCGAAGATCGTCCGGGTCAAATTGGCATTTACATAATCAATTACAATTTTATTTTTTCCAATCTGAGTCAAAAAGGCAAACACTGATATGTTGACTTCCTTGATGTCACAGCTGCAACATAAAAGTTAATCACCTTATTACTCATTTTTTGCAATCCCACAATAGAATTATATTATACTATGCATTTTGGTATCCAAAACATCAATTTTTGTATTAAATGTGCCAAATCCTTTGTTTTTGTGCCATTTCTTGCTACCTCATGCAATAACAGACTGAGCCGAGCTCTCCCGATTACCTTTCACTAATCCATCGGTCCAGACAATCAGCTCTTTCATCGTGTGTTACAAAGGTTGAGGGATACATCTTTCATTTATCAACAATTAATCTGTTTACATCGCAAAGCAAGATATAGCAATGGGATAATAACCAAGCAAGAGAACCCACGAAAATAACAAGATATATTTATTCTATATTTTCTTTTAATTTGGCCTTGATTTCATCTACCGTATACTTTTTGGAGGTGATTAAAAGCATTTTGTCTCGACTTTTGGCACCCTGAAAATTTTTTTAAAATAAAGTTTACTTTAAAACATCCAGAAAATCAGTCCTCAAACAAACCGCCTACTTATTTCTATTACGATCAACACACAGTAAAAAGTAAAATTAAAAAGTACCCATAGTAACTAAACAAAAAGATCTCAAAAAATTTGAAATTTCATCGTGTCTTGAAATACTCTATCTAATCTCGTAAGTGACCCATTTTTTACTCGTGTACTATCTTCTTGCCTTTTGAAATTCGATTTCATTCTTCCTGAGCCCCAAGAACTCTATCATTCCCCTCAACAATTCTTCATTCGCTTGTCCGTCTCTAGGAGGAGCCGCCAACGCTACTCCAATCGCTTCGGCGCTGAGATCTATTTTAATTCTCATCACTTAACTGAACTCACCAGTAATCAAGGTTAGTTTGGCACCAGGTTTCGCATGAACTCTCAACAAAATATCTCCGTCCTTAGTAAGTGAGACTGCTTCGTCTTCTATGACTTCCTTCTTCTCACCCGCCTTGGCCTTCTTACCCGTTTTGGAGCTCATTACCCGAGAAAATTGCAACGATCTTGACAAAATTTTGATTTATTGCCTACCACAACATAATCAATGTCAAAAACAATCAAATAACAAGATAACAATGGGTGAAACCGTGCGGAATTGGAAGCCTAGATCTCAACAAATAACAATTTTATTTTTTCCTAATCAATTTGCAGATAAACATGGGACCAAAATTGGATCGAACATTGGGAACGACAAGAAGGCCGCGCTGCGGATTCTCGGAGAACCGGTATAATGTGGTGTTCATCAACTGGTTTCGCATCTTCTTTAGGCTATGTTCGACCACTTCGATACCATAGTGTTCACTGGCGAGGGTTGCCGCGTTCTCCACGACACTTTCATTTTGAGCTGGGGATAAGGTGCAAGTGGAATATACAACTGATCCGCCGATTCTGACTGACCTCAAAGCATTTCTGAAACATTTTTTAGGATTTAAACAGCCATTTACATTATCTTACGACCCTCAAACCACCAAATTTCAACTACGATTATATTATCCATGGTACTCACATTAATAATCTGGTTTGTAACTGTGGCAGATTCAGCCGTTCCTGTGTGTGTCCAGCTCCAAATAGATTACCCTCGTCGCTAGTCGCTGAAAGGCGATCAGTTGTGCATGGAGCATCCACCAAGACCTTATCGTAGATATCTTCTTCATCCCATCCTTCCAAAGAACCGGCATCTTTTCGTTTAAGGATTATCCGTTCGTTTAATGGAGAGCTTACTGGGACATACATCGAAAGGCTTCTCCGCAGTTGACCAAACCGGCTGAGCTTTCCGTCATTACAAGTTAAGGTCGCTGAAATTGTAAGAAATTGTTAAACAACAGTACTAATTAACACTTTAGTGACAAAAATGGAAACTCTCAAATGCTTCAAAATTCAAGAGCTTTCAGTCTATATTACCATCAAAAGTTCAATGTTTTTTATCAACATTTTCACAACATAAATTCTCACCAAATTTCCCAGTTTGAATGATCATCAAGCTCTTGCCTCCAGGCGATGCACACATATCCAAGACATTGTCGTCCTCTTTTAAATCCAACGCCAATACTGGTATAACGGAGCCACCATCCAATAACCACCAACCTAAATTGAAATCAGATATTATTCATGATACTCTTACTCGAGATTCCATTTTTGTCCTTTAAAGGGGCCGGAAAGTTGTCAAAGACATCGCGAGCATAAGAGTAGACCCTGAGGTCTTGTGGATATTCGATTAAACCTTCTTCTGTTCTTAGGTAGGACTGGAGAAACTCGAGACCAGTTATACTAAAGAAGTCATGGATAATATAACTAAATAGTAGTAAAAAAGTTTATATATGGAAACTAGATTCATTGTTCGGTAAAAACAAAAAAGGTGGCAAAAAGAGACCTACTGTATATCAGGAACCTTGTTTGTGATCGAATCTTTCATCTGCCCAAATTGATAATCGCCTTCAGAAGGTGTGAATTCTTCCAATCCTCCATGAACTCGGTCAATCTCCGCTACTTCCCCATTCTCTACATGTTCAGCGCTTTCAACACCCTCTTTGGCTTCTTCCTCAACAATTCCATCAAAGTTTGTGACCTTATCCTTCATCCTCTCAAATCTTTCTCTTCCTCGCGTCAATGTTTCCATCATGTCAACTGTCCCCAAGTCTTTCAAGATCTTCTGATTCCGCTCCTGATCCAAACTGAGTCGATTCAGCACAGCAACGTATTTATGTTGAGTTAGAAGTCCCAATCTTATCGAAGGCCATCTCTTCCCGAACAAAGGCCCGTAATAGAAATCAAAGTGGTCTACCGCCAACATTGACGGGCTCTTCTGTTGTTTTACTGGAGCAATCTTGGGCTTATATCGCATTGCCTTGCTTCTGATGGATTGGACACAACAAGAAGGCCCGTTTCTTTGAATAATTAGTTTGGAATACATCTAAATACATAAAACAATATAAAAAAATCACTTACTTTTAAACCACAATTTTAAAATATAAAACCAACATTGAACTCAACAAATCAATTCCCAGCACCAGCTTCGCCCTCGATTTTCTCCTTTTTTCCAATTATTTTTTCCTCGCGACCTGCGCCCGAGCGTTTGTATACGATGAGACGTGTCCAAATTCTATCGCACATTTCCAAGAAATCTCTCGAAGTCCCACATCTAGTAAAAGAACGGAAAATACCCGTATTTACTAAAAATAAAATCATCGTTACAATTAGCACAAGATAATTAATATTTCACAGAGCCGGTAACCGATATTTTCTAACAAAATGATCTTTTCCAGCTGTATACAAGAGATGTTCATTGACTGCAAAGTCGTACACCGGTTGTAGATCAACCCCGGTAAAAAGGCAGACTGGCTTTAGAGTTGGCGGTTCCCTCTTGTAAAGAATGACTGATCCATTCGCTGAAATAGCTAGGTTTGTACCAAGCATAATATAAATATCCGACTTTGTCACCGTTAGCAGTATTAAAAAAATTGTCAGGTCACTTACCAAAAGAAATTAGAATGCCTTCCCCATAGATCTGAATTTTGTAAACCTGACCTCTGTTTGTCCGGTAGATCGATAGAATTTCCCTAAAACAATTTAAGAAATGAAAACAAATAGCTTACTTTGATCTCGAATCAATGATCAATATCGAGCCATTAAAAAGCCCAGCGTATATACAAGTTCCATCAGAGGCAGCAGCAGAAATTCCTTCATCATGGTCAAATGATACCTAAAATAAGATAAATTACTATATAAACAAAATTTTCGATACCTAAACTCACAAAAACTTACAAGCTCCCCCAACTCAGCGGATACAAGTCTAATATGACCTTTATTGGAAGTGACCAGCAGGACTTTATCTTTTTCATGCCAACTTAGACTTGTCAGCTCTGAATCTTCATAAACAATCTGCCCAATAGACTTTCCAACCGCACAATTCCACTTATTCAACGATCCGTCAGCTCCGATAGACAGAACTTCAGCTCCTTTATCGATAAATTCGAGGCCGGTCACACCTAAAAATCAAAACACCAAGTATAATATAACTTACGTCTTTTATGACCAATCATCGTTCTTGCATTCCCGCCATCCCTCACATCCCAGATCCTGACGGTCATATCCATTCCTCCGGAGAGTACAACAAGTCCTGAGGGGAAGAAACGGGCGACTTCGACGTCAAGAGCATGACCTTCCAAAGATCGCAATGTACTGAAATTGGAGGTGTCCCAGGTGTTGATTGTGCTGTAATTAGACGCCGAAATACCCAAGTTCCCTGAGGGAGAGACGTCGATGAAAGGCTGAGGCCCAACTTGCTCGGATTCTGAAAAATAATATTATTCAGAGTCGAAATAATGTAAACGTTACCCCAGCGGTCTCATTTCAAATTTTATTACCTAAAAATCAAACATAAAAACTTTAACTTACCAGATGCTGGAGCGGCTATCAAAAAATCCAGATTCAGCGCCTTTATCCTGACATTTAAAAGTCGAGAGTTCAGTTCCTGAAGTTGAACATTCTCATCGCTGTAACCTTTATTCCACTTGTTAATAGGGATGGTAAGATTCAGCTTCTTCTCGCCATCAACATAACCCAGAAAGATCTCTGTATCCTTTTGTTTTTCTCTATAATTAAATAAGTTAAATTACACATGACCAAGAATCATAAAACTTGATGTAAATACTTACTCGACTGCCCTGTGCCAATCTGACTGGAAGTAAAAGTCGTTTTCGACCGTTTCGACAACCATTTTGTAAAATTATGCAAATTGTTTTTGAAATATTTTGATGAAAAATAAATTTATTTTTTGACATTTCGTTAAACTTTGGTAACGTAATGTCACAAATCCTAAAATCGCCCAAAAAGTGTACAAAAGTAGCGAAATCTGTACAATTTTGTTTATTTACAGACAACCCGTTAAAATCAAGATATTTGAGATAATGAAAAGACAAATTTTGATAAAAAATAAGCTATATTATACTAGGAAGAAGATGATGGACTAGGAGATTCGCTAGGTTCTTGATTTCCTGATGGCCTCAAAAATGTAGGATGACCATTTCTAGGGGGATAAAAGCGATCTACAAAGTCCGCTGACATTCGCATTATTTCCATTTGTAGAGGTTCTGGGATTAAGAGGTCTTTTCTGTCCTCAATTTTTCTTCGGAGCTCGGTAAAAGTTAGTTTGCGATCGTTATCCTTGTCAACTTGGGCGCAGTAATTCTCAATACGTCCTAAAGTACAATTTTAATTTTCTAAATTGTTCTTTAATTATATTCGAAATCAAATTTTATATTATCTTACCCACAATTCCCATATCAATCAACCTTCTCTCCAACAACGCCAATATGATTGATCTCATATCACTGTAGATCAAGCATTTCTCGACGATATCTTCGGGTTCGTAATGTTCTCCCGATTCCTTGAAAGAATCCAGCATCTGCTCCAGATGTTCTGACATCTAAAACAACGTAAAAAATGCCAATTTTGCTCCAAATATACTCAATGTTTCATACATTGGAGTCAAAATCTTTTTTCAGCACAGTAAATTCTTCATTCTGTATAAATATTAAATAATTTGTATTTACAAAACTAATGGGCTAGCGGCATAAAACAATATCAATATAATATTCAAAAGAAGTTTTGGTGACCCGGACTAACAAAATAAGGCGTAGGAGGGAATTAAAATACCGTTATACATACAAAATAGTGTGCATAAGTAGAGAATAACATTATATTACTCATCTTATTTTAGATGTTTAGTCTCAAATAAGGTCATTCAAAAGCCTTGATCATCTTGTGACTGTTCGGATAGATGAATTTGATGACCAAAGCCATTAGGTCACTCGCTTGCAAAAGGGTGAAAGCATTCACTTGATGGAAATATGGATAAATTTGCTGGAAAAGGGCCTCGATATTATCTACGCTAGTGAACTGTCTTGTGGCCTCTTTTCTGATGTCTTTAAAAGCTGATTGTCTTGAATTGAGGACTGCGTGAGTGCCCTGGAGTCTTGGGGATTGAGTCGAGCTGGTTTGTTGTTGGGTTAGATACAAATTAAGAATCTGGCAGATCAATTGAATCTTTGGTGGGAACGATGATTTCTTGCTAAAGATGGCCATCACGTTGAATAAAGAGACGCCTTTCTCTTCGGTAAAGGTCTTCTTCAAGAATTCCTGGAGCGAATCAAGGTTTGAATTGGCTGTGGCGACATTAATTCCATTCGAATATTGTTTTATCACCAATTTTAGCCATTTATCGATACAAAGGACAAAGCCGGCTTCGAAATTAATGTATCTTAAGCAATATAAATTAAAACCCAACGGTCTTACTTTGGTTTTAGGGTGCTAAAGTAATCAGAAATTCTGCGAATCAGCTTCTGCTCATCTGAAGTTGAGGCTTTACTCATTTCCGTCAAGATATTTGTGTGTAACACCAGAAATCGAGGTTCATTCCCTGAATCCGAGCTGGGAGTTGCATATAGCCATTCCTTCAGTGGGTTGGAAAGAGTGATCAGATTACAAACTTCATTCCAATTGCATGACAGTCTTCCTGAAAATAAAAATATAATAAAAATTGAAAAACATAAAAATGAAGAATAACATAAAAATCATGCCCAATATTTTTGTTTCTAGCATAAAAAAAGTCCTCTTCTGGCCTCAAACTTTATTTTCGATATCTTTCAGTAAAAAAATCCAAAAAACCTTCATTTTTTCTAATTACAATATCATCAACCTCATGAATAACCAAAAAATTTTCCCAAAATTTAAAACATACGTTTGAAGTAGATTCGAATGGTCCTGTCAAGTAGTCTAAGGCACATTTGGGGTGACGTCACTCCCAATGCATTTACCGTTGATGTCAAAACCAGTAATAACAAGGTTGAATCCGGATGATCCTCTAGCCATTGAATCAATGTCTGATACAATGCCTCCAGAATCTTGGGTTTCGTAACCTGGGGCCAGAAAGCGATCAGCTCTCTGGCAACATCAGTCTGAGCTCGATAATTGTCGGAGGCTCCAATTAAAAGACAGACTTTATCCAGTAATTCCTTATAATGGCGACATTGATCCTGTTCGCTCAGTTTTGACCTCAAAAGAAGTTGTAAATCAGCTTTAATGTAGAGACTCTGCTTCTTAGCAATGAGTTCTGGATCACTCGCAGTTGGATCAAAGGTTTGGCGGATTTGAGTTGTGGTGAAACAACAAACTTCTTTCCAGATACTGTAATTAATTACAAATTAATTAAAAATTTGGCAAAAAAAATCTAAAATATCATTATCTCCCCTTTATTTACCCCACCTACTTATTAAACGCAGTGATAATACTGTTTCCATTGGTCAACGAATCAACTGGGAATGAAGTTGATATAAAATTAGAAGCCTTTTCGACCGATTCCACTTTCACCATGGACCAATGGCCAAGTGATAGGAAGTCTCGAAGTAATTTCTCAACTGACGCTCGGGACTTCTGCAAAATAAACACGTTCTTCCTGCATTAATCATCAAAATTATCATGTACAATATAACTGATATCCCAACCTACCGCGTAATTCTGTTGTCTATACGCGCATCTGGCCAAAATACTCAGTAACAGAGAGTGGAAGGCTCGATGAGCTTCTAATGGCTGGTTCATTTGTCCTTGGATCAGCTGGATCCATTGGATTCGTACCATAATATCGGTGATCAAAGTTATTGCTTCAGGCGAGCCATCAGTGCACACTCGCTCAATGGATGCCAAATCCATCAAGGTTGGCCAAAACCTAGCCCAATTCAGTGATACAAAACGCTTTTCCTGAAAATCATCAATTATTTGTATTATCCACGACACTTACATAAACACTGAAAACATGGGACGTTCCCGCTCGTTGAAGTTGTGATAATTTTAATGAAAAAAACTGCCAGGCCAAGCTTTCGACCGTCTCTGACCCTGGGGGCAAATATGTGGAGTACGGTAGCCATAGAAGCAAATTTATGAACGGCTGAACAACTGAAACATCTGCAATCTGAGCGTCCGATGGATTAAATGGAGCAAGTCCGTCGGGTGGAATAGGCTCCAAAAGAGGTGTCCAGATATTGAGCATCATCAGAAAGACATCTCGAAGCTCTGAAATACGTCAATTACCAAGGTTAATATAATTCCAACACCTAAATCAATATATTCATCCCAAAACTACTCTGTACTCTAAAATATACTCGTACAAGCTTACCTTTCTCCATAACTGAGGTGGGTGCGTCCGATCTGAATTGTTGGCAAACAATATTTTTAATAAAATATTCCGCAAATTGGGTTACAAACCCCAGATGATTACTCCAAATCGAATACAACTTCGTGGTCTGTTCATGCCGACTTTTCTTCAGCTGATCCGATAATATTGTTAGGCATTCTATGGCGAGCACAACTGAACACGCCGACTTCTGATCAACCATTATATTATCCTTGGTTTTGACTAGATATTGATGTACATTAAGGCGTTCCGAGAGAGTCTGAAGGATCGTTTCCGGTACAGACTTGGCGTCAACTCCACTTAGAAGCAACTTAAAGCCTTTGGCAATGTTATTCGGGTACTGGTGGAACATGGTGCATTGAAAATGATCGATGCAAAGGGAATGCAAGGGGGTCGAGGCGGGGACCGAAATTAAATTCTCAAAAATCACAGGCATTAAGGCGCTGAACTGGTCGGGTGGAAGAAGGCGACCTGCTTTTACAAAGTCGAGTCTTTGAAGCAATGCAAGGGCCGATTCAGCGGTCGATGGAGCTCTTACGGCGGTCGATAATTCGGTGTAAACTCGGATCAATTCCGTGGAATTTACACAATGTGGAGAGAAATGAGGAATAATGTAAACGTTGAGAGGGTTGCCGGAGAGGACAATTCGAAGAATGTTCAATTGTTCCGAGGGATTTTCGAAGAGGAATGCCTAAAAAAATATTGATATTAATCATCAAGTAAAAGGTAATCCCATCGTAGAAAATATCGCAAAATTTCAATTCCCAAATTCTCAAAATTTAGAGAGCCGCTACACCCATGTATTAATGAAGATCAAAATTTCCTTACCGATCCCAAGATTTGACAGCAATTCTCAAAGGCTGACATTAATGCCGGGAAGAGCATTTGTTCGGCCGTTACATTATTGGACAGTCTGTAAAACACGTTGATCCCGGTCTGTCGCAACATATCCGTTGCCTTCGATCCAAATCCAATTCCATTTCCGCCTCCATAGACATTTGGGACAGCACTTTCCTTGGCGAAAGCGAGTAAAACAAAGCAAAGGTGCTCCAATTGGGCTGAATTTATGGCCATAAAGTCCAATTTTCCAAGTAAATCGCCAATCTTATTCTCCCTTTCCTGCCGATTCT
Organism: Bursaphelenchus mucronatus; assembly: GCA_025436335.1. NCBI lineage: Eukaryota > Metazoa > Nematoda > Chromadorea > Rhabditida > Aphelenchoididae > Bursaphelenchus > Bursaphelenchus mucronatus. The sequence continues at coordinate 4,507,063 of CM046359.1, forward strand.
CATTCATTTTGACCGCGATCGTGTTATCATACACACTTTCCGTGACTGGGACACTTCTTTGGGCGGGTTTTGGGCATTCCGAGTTCAATAAATTTCCACATCGGAGTGTTACCGCCAAATTTGTCTTTCGTTCATAGTAAAGTTTTTGGAAATCGACCGTATAGTCTGTGTTGAGTCGCTCTACAGCTTCTTTACATGTCAGAAAATCACTAAAATATCAAATATAATATACATTTTCTACCAAAATGGCCAAAATATCAAGTACAATATAATTCTTGCGCTCAAATTCCCCAATTTCTCTACCTAGAGCTTACCGAGCCATGGCAGTTAGTTGATCGAGGTAACTTTGGAATCTCGAAAGTATCATCGGTGAATTTTCGCAAGTTTGTCGATTGGGATTATCAGCTGAAGTTAGATTTGGATGTGAAGGGACGGCCGGGAAACGGACACAAGTCTGGGCTGAAGATGTCAAATCAATCTGAGCAAAGAACTGAGTTAAATCGGTCGGTGGGTTGAAACCTTGTTGCAGATTTGCCTTCGGATTTGATTGTTTTAAATAACAGAGGTAATTGAAGAACTAAAATTACAATTTATCCCTCATTATTGACACTTACTTTTGATTCATTACTCATGGCTTGATCCATTTCCGAAATGCTGATAAATTCCGTCCATATGTGCTGAAAATTACCAAATCTTGACAAAAATTATATAATTTTAGATACCGTATCATTCGAAGTGATCATTTGAACCAAATAATCCATGGGTAGATCGTTGTAATTCAAAAAACCAGGATTATAAACGTCCTTATTATATATCCATTGGTTTGTGGCTCTGATAAATCCGGCTAATCTTTCATTTTCGGCGTCTTTCTCCGCTTGAGGTAATGATTTCTCCCTCAATTGGTCAAATAAAGGTTTTGCCGTAGGGCATGAAAGATAACGGGCACCTGGGCAAAACCTTTTCCTGCAATTAACATCATTATATTATCCATTTTCCCACTTTACCTCTCAAAATTCTCTCTTTTGAATAAACAAATGCATAATTGTTGCAATGCCAATGGATAAACTGCACTTTTAATTGCCTCAGGGGTATTACAAAACTCTAGCCATCTGTAGAAATGCATACGGTTCACTCCGAGCATGATATTCGATTTGGATTGAGCTCTCTAAACAAAAGTCATCATGTATAATATAATCCTTACTTTGACACATTCTTCAAGTGACCTTGCCGGATGTTTTCCCATATTTTGATAGAGGACTGCATAATATTGAGTGTAGATTTGCGGCTCTGCTCTGAGAAGAAAGTACGTGAGCCAGGGAGAGACATTCATAAGGGTGGTGGAGATTAATGGAGGGGGGATCTGGGTGGAAAACCAGCCCAACATTCCTTTCGGGGCATCTTTCCATGCGTTGTATAGGGACTAAAAATAACATTCGAAAGTTTCCAGCTCTTAAAAACGGCAATTTAAAATTTTTGCTTCAACAAATAACTAGTTTCTACAAATTTTGATATTTCAATCTTAACGAAACGTCATAAAAACAAAAATCAAGCCACTGCTTTCTTTCAAAATTTCAAACCGCGTTTTGCAGAAATCCTAAAAAGAAAACGTCAAAAATGCATAAATTCCCAATTTTTGCCCTTTTTTCCTTCAAAACCTTTTTCTCACCTTATAAAGCGCAACAAACTTCTCGATCATCCCATCAAATTGATGTGTGGTCTTAACAAAATGGATTCGGGCCATGATTCCCAACAAATACAGTACACTTTTGTCCTCATTCCACTCGATACTCTTCTTCGAGGCCATTAATAAAAACCATCCATCCGATTTGTTCACCAACTCCTGGGGATTTTCAATTTCACCGAGCTGACTCTATAAAAATCAATCTTGTTCTATCATCAACTAAAGTATCCAAAGACAAATTGAATAATCAAAAATTTTATATGATCCTTACCGCAATAGCCGATCCAAGTAATTTCAGAACCGGGCCTGGAAATTTATCAGCTCCCATTAGGAATTGCACCGCAAAATGGGATTCATCGGCTCTGAGGAGACGTTCAAAGGCTTCTCGGAAGGAATTGTTGGCATTAAAATAGGCAATTCTACCATAAGCCCGTTTTACGAGGGATGCCAACACAACTGCAGCTGCATTAAACGACCCGGAGTTGACAAGTTCCACCCAATAATTGAGCCCATTCTCCATGAAGACCTCTGGTCTACAACGAAACAAAAATTACTCATAAAGATTTGAAAAAGTTATAATACAATAGGCATCAGCTATCCACAAAGTCCAAAACTCACGTTGAAACTCCTTTTTGCATCAAGTAAATGTAGAAAGCGGTGAGATCCGTGGTCGGTGTATTTACTGAGGGCTAAAATTATTTTAAAACCGTTAAAAATTATATTATCCATGTTACCTTGATATTAATTTTCAGTTTAACCAGTGTGTCCCAACAAAATTTGTCAAAGTTTTGTTCCAAATCGGGACATTTGTTGGCCATTTTTGCTGCTTTTTGAAATGATTTCGCTATCAGAGAGTTGCGATTTTTACAATGAACAATGTGGGATTTAACGATGGTATCGGCACAAACCTCATGAGCTTCTGGTGCCAAAAAGTAGGGATCCGATTCCCAATCGAGTGAGGAGAGGACTCTTCGGGCGATCGACGATGCTGGGTGATCGACTGGTCGATTTACAAGCCACTTTCCGAGGATCGATCCAATGTCATCTGGGCTGATTTTACACTTTTTTAAGGATGCATTCGTCAAGATATCCACTGCATATGCATCAAGATGGTCGATCTGTCTGTCCACGTATCTTAGAATCGATGGGAGGAGTTCCGGTTTCCTCTCGATCAGCACTGAAACGGCTTCGGATCCGGCTTTGTAATACTTTTCGCGGCTGCATTCATCGAGAAAACATAATTCAATCAACTCATCCATAAAAGTCCGAGCATCAAACTTCTCGCATTCCGCGACGACTGAGGCCAGAACGAGGATATTGTAGGTGGAATCTTCTTCATGTTGATCTAGACCTTCAAGCAATTTTCCTTCTAAAATGACACTAGACATCAAATTTCACATTGATTTCATATGAAAATTACAAAATCAACTCACTTTTAACCTCCTCATTCAACTTGCAATCTTCAATCTCAAAAACCTTGGCAAAATCATAAATTTTTGGAGCCTTTAACATTAAAATAACCCGTAGTTTGGCCTTCTCCGTCAATCCAATAAATGGAAAATCGACCAAATATTGCCACAGACCCACACTTAAATCAATAACATCAAGTATCAATATAAAAATGTTTACCTTTTTTTAGATATAACATGGTTAACAGCTATGAGGATGACCCGATTAATCTCATTTTGAACCTGATTTCTCATCGCATTTGACATCTCATCCTTGGAGAGCATCCAATAACTCGATAACAGTTGAGCCATTTTCCTAAAAATGATTTTTTTCATTATGTTTTCTTACCTTATGTAATCGCAAATTTTCTTTGATATATTTTTCGACGAGTTATATGTTTTCAAGCCTTGATTCAGAACTTTGAGGACGATCAAGGTGAATGAGATAAGTGAGAGCATTATCTGATACTTGTTTCCTTCTAACAAAATAAAAAGATCATATCAAGCATAATACAAAAAAAGCTCACGATGGACAAAAGTGAAGTATTTTAGCGCCACCGAAAAGAGCGAGCTCATCGAAAATTGTCCAAGGAGTGCAATTAGATCCAATTCGTTCATATCTGTCAGGTCTACGTTCTCCTAATCACAAAAATTACATTACTTTACATAACCTACCGTATCTCCATCCTCACTGACCACATTCCACTCATTATCTCCTTCATAGAATCTTGCAAAATGGCTGAGAAACTCCTCTCGCTTCTGAATTGGCTGCAAAACCAATGCTAAAAGGGCCAAAAACGTGTCCATAGCTCTTTTCGGCTCCAAAGATGGTACTGTAATGAAAGTTTGTAGTAGAGGCACAGCCCAAGGATCGATTGGAGATGGGGTGCGGAGGATTTGGCAGACAATAAACTTCTGATCCACCGGTGAGATGGCTTTCAATAGAACTGAGGTCTAGAAATATAAAAAATGATCTTATCCATCAAGTATAACATACCAATTCCACAATCCAGTTTGTCACCGAATCTCTGAATCTCTTCGGCAGCATTGGGAACCTCAGAAAGTAGAAAAGATCCGATAAAGCTCCGATAAGTTCCGTTCTGTGGGGTTCAAAATTTCGTTGGGTTGAGGCTACTACAATATAATCAAAAAAGGTAATCAATTTATATGCTTACAAGTTGGAATTGAGTTCATATTGAGTTGTTGTGCACTCATGAAATGGTTGTTCAAGTGAATTACAATCCATTGGATCTGCAACGACAAGGATCGCGCTCTAATTTCAACACAAAAAAATTGCCCCAGCTCCAAAGAGGTCAAATCATTTAATTCTGCTTGTAGTTGGACCAATTTTTCTGGCATTAAGGTGGCTTTTTTATAGAAGGCCTCTCCATGAGCCGACCTATCACATCCACAACGTCCCGAATGAGCGATTTTATGATCCACCGTGTTCCAGACCTCATTATTCGTTTTGGAGAGCTGGATTCCCATCTGATTCTTCAGCTCAGAGTCCCTTTCCAATTGTTCACAAGCCGATTTGAATCGATCCAACAGTTCGAAGAGCAAATTTCGAGGCCGAAGTTCTTTCTAAAAGCAAAATAGAAACTTCAAACCCCTCCCACCTGATTGAAATGCTCAACAAAATCATCAACAGAGTCCAGCTCTTCGTTGTGATAATACTGAAGTAATTCCATTTCCTGCAGTAATTCCGTCTCATTTCTAACAATTACTTCTTCCCTTGCTGGAGCAGTAGCCAAAGCCCTAAGATCCGGATAAAGATTCCTCGTTTTTTCGACCGGACTTGGCGGTTTCACATCAATTTCAGGGGCTTTGAGAGCGGTGAGATCAGGATAAGCGGGTGGGAGAACTCGAGTTTCTTCTCTACTGTGTTTGGGAATAAGTGCATCAAGAGGAAGCTCAATCAGACTTGAACCTCTGGCAGCTTCCTTAGCCTTGGATTCCATCCCTTTCGTAGTTCTAAAGACCAAACAATAATATTAAAATAAAAACCTACCGTAATAACCCTTCATCCTGTGATTTCTCCTTCGTTTTTCCATTTATCTCTTCACTTTTTGCTCTGACTTCAATTTTGGGCTCTGGAGTTGCCTCCTTAACATATTCTTCATCTTCTTTTACCTCTTCTGCTACTTCAATTTGAGCCTCGTTACTTTGTACTTGTGATGTATTTGGAAGAATCTCGGTCAAACCAAAGTCGGATAAAGTCACAGGTTCTGGTGGAGCCTCCTCAAGACTGGTTCTGGCTTTGGTCCTTCTCTTCGCTTTCGGTCGTTCCTTTTCCATTCTCCAAAGAACCTCATATATCCTCAACTAATATCATGTACAATATAATCAGCTTTTCCAAACCACAAAACTACATAGCCCTTCGCTCCTCCGAATCCTCAAAATAAATGAACAAATGGACTTCATACCACTCTCCATTTCAATTACCATTCAATATTTCGTCAATTTATTTAGAAAAATGAAGCTTAGAGGCAACAAGAACACTGAGAAAACAAGCAAAAAACAAGACCAACATAAACATCGGAACAGAGATGCGGTGGGACTGAGATTTAGATGGATCAAAAAGGGGTATTTGAATTAGTTTTGGGCTTCTTCTCGTTTCTTGGTTCCGCTGATGATGTCATCGATACGGAGAAGCATGATCGATGTCTCGATAGCCGTCTTGATAACCTGGATGCGGACGGAGAGGGAGTCCCAGATCTTGAGGTCATTAACATCAACCTAAAAAAAAAAATAAATTAGACCAGAAAACGTCAAGTTTAATATAAAGTGTAACATCGAAATCTGCCAAAAACTCCTTGAAAGCCCTTACAATTTCCCCAGTTTGTCCGTTGATTCCGTAGGTCCAGTTATCGGAACTTTGCGCATGTTTAGCCCTCAGGGCTGTCAGCTGTCTGATGGTGGATCCTCCGCAATTTTGAACCAAAGTTCTTGGGATAACTTCCAAAGCGCGAGCAATCGCCTTATAAGGCCATTGTTGAACTCCCTCAATCGATTTGGACTGTTCATTCAAGGCGTGAGACAACGCCATTTCCAGAGCGCCAGCTCCGGGTACAATCTTTGGGTTCAACAAGATGTTTCTGACACAAGCGACAGCATCTTGCAGATTTCTGTCGACTTCATTGATAATATCCTTGGAAGGTCCTCTTAGGAGAATAGTAACAGCAGTGGTCTTCTCTGAGGTGACGAAAGTAAAGTATTCGTCGCCAATCTTCTTGATCTCATAGAGATCAGCCAAGGTTCCGACATCTTCTTCGCGGAGATCACACGTGTCATTAAGAATCCGAGCGCCGGTTACTCTAAAATGAATAAGTAAGACTTCTTCTTCGATCTAAACACCAAATTCAAAGAATCCCACCTGGCCAATCGATTGTTATCTGTCTTCTTTAGTCTTCTCAGGGCCGTGATTCCGGCCTTAACCAGGAAGTGCTGGGCCATATCGGAGATTCCCTTTTCAGTGAAGACAAGATCCGGTTTAAGAGCAATGATCTCATCGCATTGCTTTCGGATGGCAATTTCTTCCTGAAACAAAGTAAATTTACATTGGACTAAGTATCAAAAATTTCAAATCGCCTTTTGATCCCTTACTTGTTCCAATGCTTTACTGAAATCAGCCTCCTTGGACAATTCCATGGCCGTCTGACTTTCTCCTTTCTTATATTCCAAAGAACAATCGAGCAGAATAACTCTTGGTTTCTCAATTCTCCTCTTCATTTTTGGATGGACAATATCTTTGTTCAAGACAACTCCCTTTAATATCTGACTATCCTCAATAGAGCCACCAGGGATCTTCTCCACTCGGCAATATCTCTTAATATCAATTTCTTTAGCACCATTCGATTCGACAAGGATGGTCTTGACTGCATTCAAAGCAATATTGACGGCAAGATCCATGTATTGACTCAACATTTTGGTCGAAAGACAAGAGCGAACAACAAGTTCAAGCTGCTTATCGTCTTTGATGTCAACTGGTTTACTGGAATGAAAAAAAAAGATCATTGATGAAATCATAATATCGCATGTGCAATATAAACTTCTGTTCGAAACATAAAATTTAAAGCCAATTTCGAACAACCAACGATTATTACTTACCTGAACTTCTCTTCGGCCCATACAATCATGTCTTCCAGAGCTCGTCGATAAGCCTAAAAACAAGAATAATATAAAATAAAATCATAAACTTACTCTGATGATCAAAGTTGGATGCATATTCTGTTCCAAGAACTGCTCGGCTTGAGCCATAACTTCACCAGTCAGAACAATAACCGAGGTAGTTCCATCACCAGTCTCTTCATCTTGAGTTCTCGCAATTTCGATAATCGATTTGGCTGCTGGATGTTTGACTGTGATCTCACGAAGGATGGCATTTCCGTCATTGGTCAAAACGATTCCACCCATGGGATCCATCAACATTTTCAACATAGCCCGTGGGCCCAAGCTTGTTCTGATCACATCCGCAATGGTCTAAAAATTTTAAAAAAAATATTACATATGATTCACCAACGAATTTCATCAATAAAATAAATGAAATCAGTAAATATACCTTTGCGGTAGCGATGTTTTGCAGCTGAACCTTGTGACCCTGCTCTCGCTGAATCTTCTGATTCACAACAATGATCGGAACGCCACCACCACCACGGATCATTTTCAAGTATTCAAGTTTCTAAAAATTTATCAATTAGAGCTGGCCGAAGAGCTAAAACATGAAACAAACATTTCGCGAATGTCCGGAAAATCGAGAAGGTCCGAATTCTTCTTTGGATTAAAAGGCCGGCCTATTTGACACTTCGTTCGAACTCACTAAAAAAACCGATAATTTTGTGACACTTCGTCTTTTCCTAAAGAAAGTTGTGTAAAACAGGAGGATAGTCATGAATAAGGTAAAATACGGTTGAAGACTGGAAAAAGTTCCTTTTTCTGGCCCCGGTTTCGCAGCCAGTTTTACCAACTTGAAAACTTAATGCCGGGCGTTTTCTTTGCATTTACAACCAGTTACAACTAAAAGATTTATAATATAATTGATGTTTAAAATAGGTTTTAATATCTAAAAAGCAGACCGTTAATAGGATTATGACTATGCAAAATCTTGAAATGTCACAAAACCATCATATTTCGCTTTTTTACTTCATAAATATTCACTATAATTTAGCCCCGCCACGCTTCCCCTGAATTCATTTCTTTTGGCATTCCGCAAAATATTAAAATGGGAATTTTTCTCGATCGAATTTGTCGCTGTTGACTAACAACCATGTCTACGGGACCGACATCTCATCCGGTAGCCTCAGATGGTTCGGGGCCGTCAACAGAATCGCTGGAAGTTGAAAGATCCATCGGTTTTGATGAATTTGGTGTTGAATATATAAATGAACCAATTGATGGACAACAAATGAATGGAAATGTAGCATACAACATGGTAGGAATTTTTGGAATGTTTTATGTTATATTTAGGAGATCAGAGGGAGTGAGATTGGACATCCAAATGACCTCGAGAGTTTTGAGGAGAACCTCGAAATGCCTGTGCAATATTATGTAATGGACGATAACATGATGTCAGATGGGGGTATGATGAACATGGCAGAGAGCAGGTTCTTGCTGAACACGGAGGTTGGCAATATTTCAGTGAGTTTTTCCTTTTTGAGATTAAATTTTATAAGGCTATCTACTACATTATAAAAACTTTTTCTTTTTTATCCATTATCCTGTTCAGAGATTATCTGCTGATAGTGAATGTCAAATTATGACTTCAGGTAACCCGCGAGGACCTCATTTCTGTTGGAGTGGACGTTTCCGATCCCACTAATATTAATGTAAATGCCGGCCAATCTGATGCTTTATTGTTAATGTGTCAAGAGCGTGGAGATGTGATCCAATCAGAATATGGGGATTATGAGATGATGAATGACTTAGGCTATCCACCTCTTCTCAAACCTGAAGATCATGAGTCAGAAGTGTTTTATCAAAACTCCGCTCCAGGCCCATCAACTTCGTCTATCGGAGACCACAGTAAAAGCGATGAATTATTTGCTTATATCACTGATGAAGGGAGTTTGGCGTTAATGGGTAAGAACGGAAGGTGTGTAGCGACCGTAAGTAAAGATTATTTTAATTATTTTGTTCGTTATTTAGTACCATCGCGATGATCTTCGGGAAATGGGAGTGACTGATGCCACGGCCCTGAGCGAAACAGAAATGCAAGATCTTGTACATAATTTGAGTAATCATGAAGATGTCCCAGTGAACTATGCTGCGTATGCTGCCGGTCCAGCTACGCCAGCATCATATCAGCCTCCTCCAACTCCTCAGTCACGAGTTCAACAGGTCCCACATCCACCTCAAACGGCTCGAACTCAAGCCAATGGACATGTTGGAGAAGTGGTAGAAGTAAATAAAGGCAGATTAGGACCGAGACAAGCGGTGATTAGGTACTTTCGAGACAATGGGACTTTTAAAGTTCAATTTGATGTAAGTTTTTTATAGTATTATTATATTGTAATGTATAGGATGGACATTTCGAATGGGTAAAAGAATCCGAAATCACACGGAAAATGAAAAATAAGACGGCCGCAGAGAAGGTAAAGATTCAACCAGGACAAAAACGACCGCATCTTGTCAGAAATGGTAGGATTTAGATGTCTTATATCAAGTGTAATATACGGAATGTTAAAATAACATAATTGTCTTACAGATTCTTCTACAGAACATCATTCAGCCACTGGACCAATCGAAAAGCCCACATTAATTCATGCAAATTCCGGATTTTGCGCTTTATGTGACAAGAAAATCCCGAATGCCCGTCCTGCATTCATTGTCATCAGAATCCCGGCATGCAGATGTTGTGCTGAGAATAAAGCACTCCTCGTAGAAGATATAATAGGCCCTGTGGGTAAAAGATCACGTCAAGCCAGTGGAAATAAGGACGGAGAAAGGACTCGGACCACTTCGGAATCAAATTTGGTGATGTTAAAGGAGCCGAAAGCAGTGAAGATGGTGAAGAATCCGAGCACCGAAATCGATGAACGTGAGGTCACCGAACCTCCGCCCGATTTAGAACCGAATTAGACATTTTTTTAACTTTTTTTTATAGAATTTTAGGTAAGGTATTTTGAATTTTCCTATCTCTAACGGGTGTTGTTGATTGTTATGGACTAATAATTGAGATATAATTGTTATTACATGCTTCTTTATGTATTTGTATGTATAATAAACGATATTTAATTGAACATCGATTTAAAAGTACAGTTATTTTTATATTACACAAGGCGTGTACACAATTCTAGTTATAAATCTACTTCTTTCTGGCCATGAACTTCTGGAAGGCGGCAGCACAATCCTTTCCTCTCCACCGTTCAGCAATTAGTTTCGCTTCATCCGCATTGGCTTTATGAAGAGCAGCCCTAGTCACATCCCTTACCATGGTCTTGTTAATTCTCAAGGACTCCGCTGGCAATTCGGTGATTTCTTTGAGGAATCGTTCAGTTTCTTGGGCAAACTGGTTGTGCGGGATGACTCGAGAGACCAGTCCCCAATCATAAGCTTCTTGAGCAGTCAGAGTTCTTCCTAATAACAGCATTTCCGTGGCTTTGGACGCTCCCATAATTGCGGGGAAGGTATACGATGAGCAACCTTCTGGACTGTAGCCAAGAGCGGTAAACGGAGTTTGAAAGGTGGCTTTGTCAGAAGAAATAACCACATCACATAGAGCAAGGGTGGTTACGGCAATTCCAATAGCTGGACCTTGTACTAGAGCAATGAGTGGTTTTTGATGGTCGATGAAGGTTCCCACATACTCTCTCATGAACTCAGCTGCAGCTTCTGTCGCAGGCTTCAATTCGGCAGGGGATTTGACTTGAAGGAAAGACTTCAGATCATTTCCAGCGCAATAATATGGTCCATTGGCTAAAATAAGGTAACATTAACTTATAAAATCACCATTCATACCCGAAATAACTGTGATCTTGGTGTTCCTGTCTTGGTCACTGGCCTTGAGAGCCTCTCTGATACCGGTGTACATTTCTGTTGTGATGGCGTTGAATTTATCGGGTCTGTTCAACTTGATGTTATAAACACTTCCATCTGGTCCAGTCTTCAAACCAGCAACTTGTCCAGGCTCCACAACCTCTGGAGCTGCAGGCTCGGCGCTAGCCAACTCATTTATCAATGCCACATACTTTCCTCGAGCTTCTTCCTATAAATAACATAATCCTTGACCATCATATACCTTTGAAAGTCCTTTGTATTCGTTCCAAGCATCGTATTTCGCTCTTGCCACAAAGTTGATGGCACTTGGGCGATCTCCAGAGGCATCTCCAGCGGTCGCTTGCTTAAACAGTCCATAAACCTTCAGTTTGACATCATTTCCGACATCCGTGGTCAATAAATTTAATTTATTCTGAGCGGATTCGAACTCGGCATCGGTGGCCAGCCCTCTAAACACAAAAATAAAGAGTAAAAAAGAACTCACCTCACCATATTGAACTTCCCACGAGGGATGCGACCCAGAATTTGAGAGATTTTAGTGGCGCGGAACATCTCGGACAGCGATTCAGATTTCTCTCTTCGGTTCGATCGGCGATTTCTCTTCGATAATGATCTAAAGAAGACGTCTAACGGTTATTTACTTTTTATCTAGCGTTTATAGACGTCTAAAACACGCCGAATTCTAAAAAATCAGGGGAAACAAGTGGTCAAGAATAGAAAACACAAGGTACAAAGTCCGCAGCATCTTTATGCAATCAGGAAGAGAAAACAACTGGGAACTGTGAGTTTTAAAAAATGTTTGGTAGCCAATTTGAGGAGATATTTGGAAAAATTATTTATACCAGACAAAAATTTTGTCAAACAGAAGAATGATGTGAAATGAAGTGAAAAACTGTAATTTTATCGGCGAATAGTAAAATGACAGCTCGGATAGATCAAAAACTTTTTTATCAAGAAAAAAACAACTGCAAATTTTTTTATTTTTCTTCAAAAATTCTTGCGAGGAATAAAAAAAATCTGCATAACACAAAACGAGCTTGAGGAAGATTTGCCATGGGTTTTCCAATGCTTTTTGATGTTGACCTTGGTTTTGAGAAGGTCCGTTCCACTCCATAATCTACCCCTTTTTTGTTATCACCTATCATTGATAACAAAGTCCATCGTTTTCAATTAATTTTTCAATTCTTGTGCACATTTACTGCATTGTTTTGATCAAGTCTTGCAGAGTTTAAACATCTCCATTGGTTTCATCAGAGTTTTAGTGGGTTTTCTGAATAATTTGTTACCTAAAACGTCAAGTATAATATAAAATATTTTTGCCGAACGTGCTATTCGACAGGTTTCTGGTGTTTCTGTTGTTTACAAGTCATTTGAAGGTGATAATGGGTAAAAGCCAGGACATTACATTGACGGAGCGGTTCCTGGAATGGTTTCTCTTCAGATTTCGATGGATTTTTGTGATTTTCTTCATCTTACCTGCAAGTCTGCTGTACGATGGCTACTATCTGGTCAGAAATTACTTGATATTCAAGTTGAATTCGGCTCCGAAGGCGCATGACCGGAAAGTGGCGGTTATTCAGAAGCAGGTATGGCCTGATGTCTAGTATAATATAAAACTGTTGTAGATTCGTGAATGGATCGATGGAGGGAAGAAAAAGAAGCTATGCACAGCTCGAGCTGGATTCTTGACAATGAGCTTCAGATTCCCGAAATATAAAAAGGGAATGATCGGGATCAAGACAGATCAGCTGGTGGACATCCTGGAGGTAAGAATAATATATATTTTAAACTAAAACGGTTTTTTTGATACGAATGCTTTGTAAGTAGTATGGTACCATTATATGAAAAGTTTGAGCGGGATCTGATCTCGTTTTTGTACCGAAAATAATGTTATACTACCTAAAAGCATCTATTTTCTGGTAAAGTTCAAAAAATTTGTAGATTGACACCGAGAAGCGCACGGTACGAGTGGAGCCCATGGTCACAATGGGCCAATTGACCAGATTCCTCATTCCCTTGGGCTACACTGTTCCTATTGTTCCAGAACTCGATGATCTTACGGTAGGTGGAATGGTCAATGGATGTGGAGTAGAGTCAAGTGGAAGGAAGTATGGTCTCTTCCAACACATCTGCCTTCAATTTGAGATTGTGACAGCTACCGGGGAGTTAGTTACAGCCAGAAAAGATGGTTCGGATCATCAAAGTCTGTTCTATGGGATCCCCTGGAGTCACGGGACTCTCGGCTTCTTGGTAGCGGCGACTATCAAAATCATTCCGTGTAAACCATACGTCAAATTGCATTATAAACCGGTTCGAGGGTCAGCGGTAAGATTTTTAAAAATTATTATATAATTTTTGACTATGAATTGTTTAATAAAAGATTTATTCATTTGTTGCTCAAATGTAATGTAATATTTGCAGGAGATCACAAACACCCTTCGCGACTTTTCCACCACCCCATCCAACGAATTTGTTGAGGGTATTTTGTATGATAAAGAGTCGGCTGTTATTATGAATGGCCAGTTCGCAGAGGAGCCCCCAAAGAATGGAACTCTTAACGCCATTGGAAAATGGTATAAGCCCTGGTTCTTCAAGCACGTCGAGAACATCCTCAAAAAAAATCAAGTGTGTTTGTCAAAACCATAAAAGTTGATGTCACGTGTAATATAATTTTTTATCCAAAACTTGATGTTTGATATTTCAGGAGGTTACGGAGTACATCCCATTGAGAGACTACTACCACCGACATTCTAAAAGCATATTTTGGGAGTTGAGAGTAAGTGTTGGAAACTTGATATGAATTATTTCCATGAATAATATAATTTTTTGGTCTATTTTAGGATCTAATTCCATTTGGAAACAATGTGATCTACCGATATCTGCTCGGATGGGCTCTTCCACCAAAAGTTTCGCTTTTAAAGTTGACAACTCCAACTCCAATCAGACGTCTTTACGATCGTCATCATATAATCCAAGATATGCTGGTTCCATTGACTGCCCTCGAAGACTCGGTCGAGCTGTTCGACAAAGAAGTTGGATGCTATCCGATCTGGTTGTGCCCATTTAATCTCCCATCGATGCCTGGGTTACTCAGAAATCGAACCGGCGCCAACGTTTTATTCGTTGATATTGGAGTATATGGAAATGCAGAAAGGAAGGAATACGATGCAAGAGAGACCACCAGAAAGCTGGAGAAGTTTGTTCGAGATGTGAAAGGAGCTCAGATGTTGTATGCGGACACGTATATGACAGCAGCAGAGTTCTGGGAGATGTTTGACAACACCTTATATGACTGGTTAAGAGTTACATACGACTGTCAAGATGCCTTCCCGAATGTTTTTCAGAAGGTCTGCAGAGAAGCCAGGGAGTAGTAGCTGTAATGTGGCGGAAGATGAGCTATATGGCAAAGGAATATATTCTGTTTTTTCCTTGGTTTAGGTCCATTATTTTGCCCGTTTATATCTTATAATAACTGTCTTTAGCAAATTACTGTAGAATTAAGCATTTGAATTACTGTAGAATGAGGTTTACGATTTGTTTTACTATAAATTGTTAGAATTAAAAGCCAAGATTACTGTATTTCACCCTAAATTTGTATGGTTTTGGTATTTAGCCAATCATAACCAGAATACTACCAATAACTTTTATTAACAATAAATTATTTGTCCAATTTATACAGTCAATGGAGAAAGATGATATCAAGAGTGTTTTGTATAGTTTTGAGCCGCTTACAGTATATTCGAAATGATTTTAGGATATATGTTACAGTAGGTGAAAAAGATACCGGGAAAGGAAAGGGAAGTGTAGAATGAGGTCGGGCGTTCAACTGAGTCCACGTTCATGACGTTCGAAGATTTTTTCAATCGAGATCTTGATCTACAAATAGGAGTTTAGCAAGGGCAATATAAATTTTGACAACTAATGTCTAATAGAAGTTAATTTTTTGTTGAATATAGCCATGGATAGGTCCTTACTTGTTTTTTGGTAGCTGCAGGCAATGATCGAAGTCTTAGAGCCACAATCTTCCCGAAAAGCATGTCCTCGTCCTCCAACCAATCAAAAGAACGCCCATGATCCACCTCCAAATCATCGATCGGTTTCGATCTGGTCGGTGTCGACTTCCGTGGTCGTTTAGAGGGGACTTCAAGGAGAGCCTGATCATCTTGTTTGTCATGTAAAAGATGGGAAATGTTGAGAATATTGGTTGGTTTATGTTCAATGTCATCGGCGTCATTTTCTGAAGTCGACGCAATTGCGGAATCCGTGGATTCGGCTTCATTATCGACGGAATCTGGTGAGGATTGTTGGGCGCAAGCCGAGAAAATATTGGTTAGAAGATTTGAAGCTGATTCATCAAGCAAAGTTTGGAAATCTCAAATAATTACCATTAGAATAACAGCGATGACATAAAGTAACATAAAAATCAGAATATTTATCCTAAAGATTATCATACCATTATTATTTCCATTTTCGCTTTTTCTTTTCTCCGTGGATCTGATGCCAACATTTGTTCGATCCGCGGTATCCCGAAGGTGTTCGTCCAGAAATCCGAGATCCCAAAAATACGGCCATTTTGGTTCGTAGGCAAAATTGTCGCGGATAGCAAATTTAAGTTCTTTTCTATATCGATCCCGGATTTGAAGCCAACGTTTCTTCACCGACTCAACTGAAACTGAAAATTTATGTAGTTCTGGATAGGATTTGTGAGTAATTTTGTCTAGTGTAATATATTTTCAATCATAAAAATTTTGATTTTAAATTTTTTTGATTTCTTAATGAGCAAGTGATCGGATCAGAAATTGTAGAAACATTCCGCTTCTGACAGTAAAACATCAATGTTTCTAGAATATTCAAAAATATTATCGATGACGACAGATGTTATGAACATATGTTTCTCTTGTATCATGTGTCAATTTTGATAAAAAATATTTGTATTTTTTTTATCAGCAGATTCGACAAAAACTTGCTTCAAAGACAAGTTTAAAATCTATTTTATATTATCCATGATGTTTTAGTATAATATCTTCAAATCCTTACCTGTAACTCCCTCTCCAATCTCATTTGCAACACTCTCCCAGATCGTCCCCAAATCCTCATCTGACCCGGCTCTCATTTTCACATCAAATATTTCCGGGCGACTTCTCACAGCCTTGATCAGGGATATGTTAAACCCATTTTTCTTTCCCCAGTGTTGATTATCCTCGTCCTGCTGTCTCTCCAGATCCTCATTCTCGACGCTTGGCTTTGGTTTTACTTTCTTTCCATTCTTATTCATCTTTATGTCATCATCTTTTGCCTGTTGAATGAAGATAAATTGTTCTCGATGATACATCTTCAAATGATGACTTAGAGAGGTCGTCGATTGTTTAGGACCTCTATTGAAGACTGCTCCACAAGTATAACACATTGCTGTGTTGGTGTCAGTCTGTTTTTGGAAGTAGCGCCACCAGGATTTGGCCGGTTGAGTCAGATCATATTGTTTTGGGAATTCGCCGGAAGCAAAACGTGATCGTTGTTGAGGTCGACGAGGAGGTGGCGACGAAGAAGTCGTCGTATCTAAGAGCTTGTTGGTGCCAATAATGTTGAGGAAGAGATCGAAAGGTTGTGAGGTCTCATTGTTCGCGATATCCACCATATCTATAATAGATGGAGGGATGTGTAAAATGTGATAAAAGCAGTGGAAATTAATAAAAAACACGAAAAAGTCACAAAAAAGTAGGAAGTATGGAGTTCACACTTTATAAGAGAACCAGTTTTACTTTAGTGGGAATACCTACATGGCCAAAAATGGAAAATGATATTATACTAGCCCTAAATGTCACCATGGACAATCTACTGCCCAAAACTAATGACAAAGTGAAAAAAAAAGAAGTTTCAATCGTCAAGGAGCCATCTAAAAAATTTCTGTAATATCTACTTGACCATCAACTAGTTCATAGTGTTTGCACCATCAGATTTATGATAGTACAATTTCAGAAGTCTATTTTGATTCAATCCGTCTCAGTTCCAAAGATGCTAATAATCTTCACATTGCCCGAGGGCCTTATTACTACAGTTACTGTCTTGCTCGGCCCAACGGTTCCCTCAAATCACACCTTTTCTTCTCGTTAATTCGAGTGTAACCGCCCGGAGGTGTAAGAGTTGTAATAAATACGGGCGGCCCCCAATTATTTGACTCCGAAAACGAAAGGTCTCTGAAGGGCGGGGTTTCGGTTGCCCGGGCCGACAGAATTAAGAGGTCCTTCCTGCATTATGAAGGGCCGCAGGGCATGCCGGTAGAAAAGGCTGCAGATGTTATACGACGATACCGGTCCAAAGATACGAACTTTTGATGAAGCGAAGAGAGGACGAGGAGAAAGGTTGTCTAGAGGAGATTGTAAGGAAGGATGGTTTGCCTAATTGCGGTTAGGAAGGAGGTGACAAAAGGTGTAATATATATGTAATTATAGAGCGCGGTCAAGAAAAGATAAAACAATGTAAAATAAAGTACAAACAGAGGCAAAAAATATCATTTTAAAACTGCTTAAGCAAACAAGTCGCACTGCCGTATTTTACAGCAACGTCGACTTGAAAATCATTGCGATTAGAAAACCAGACTGAAATTGTAGAAAATTTGTCATCATTTCATAAAATATGGCCAGCAAGACGAAGTATTCGAATAAATGTTTTTACAGTAACGTAAATTTAAAATGGTAGAGTCCACGACCAGCTACGGTATTACCGATGTAGTGATATCACATTTTTTAGAAATTCCTTACATTCTCTTACATCAGCTATGATGACTAATAAAATGACCAAACAGGCCTCAGACGACAGAAACAAGAGCCATATGAAGTTGTGGATGTTCTCCTTTTCGCCAAAACCTCGGCACGACATGAAACACCACGAAAAGAGGGGGACGTGTCATTCTCCCGCCTCAAAAAAGTTCTAATCCGGCGCCGGAATCCGGGCCCTCGGCTCCGGTGCGCACTCATTAGCAGGCCCGACCCCCAACGCCTCGGTGTTATTTCCTCAGGGCATATCTTCACAAACTCAGGAAATCCGCTCTCCTTTCCTTTCGCTCTTCATCTCTTAATTCGGGGCTCCACTTGGCCGTGAAATGGGCCCAGAGGACGAGAAAGAAGAGGAGAAGGATGAAGAGGCGACCATGAACATGACAAACTTTGCCGCGAAAACATTTTATGGCCGTTATCAGAAACGCCGGCCTGAGATGATCGGATGGATCCGAAATGAATTAAAGAGTAAAATATCAAAAAAGAGGGCTTCAAAGATAATGTAAGTTACAGTAATCCCATTAAACCTAGATTGGAGTTTACTTTAATATACCGTTAACCAAAATAGTTACAGTAAGCCGTACGCTTTGAGAAATGCTGTGCGCAAATGCCGTACCATGATGCTACAGATACTGTAGTCATATAGTCATACGGTATCTATCCGAAAATGTTGTCTAACCCCAAAATATTTGGGTCCACCAAAGTTTTATGTCCTCCTCCATTTCAAGTCCAATGTTCTGCATAAATGCGCGAATGTTATTCGAATATATCTATTCAGAGGCCGCAAAGAAATGCCCCCCCCCTTTCATTCGGCTCCGGGCCACCTGATAAATGACTCCCGAACATTATATTATACATGGAAGGCCCCGCACATTTCCGGCCGAATTAATTGAGAGCAGGATTATAGGGCGTCGTCGCCGGATGTCTACAGCCTTCCACCGAGTCACACATACTTCCGGCGACCAAGGTGTGTTCCTGCGATAAGAGCGCCGGAAGCGATAAGAAATCGTTAATTAAAAGCCCTCAAGCCGTAAAGCACGGTAGGATCGGTCGTTCTCCAATTTTCGAAACATTTGAAATATTCGAAATCTGGGACCCCATTCCTTGAGGTGGCGTCTGATTCCGCTTTCCGACCCTGTTTCCGGTTCCGGGAGAAACCCCGTCTCTCTCTCTTCCGGCCTCAAGTCGCCCGACAAATTCGGACGATATTTTCGCAATTTATGGGCCGAAACGAGAGGAGCAGATGAATAAGGTTCCGATCGACGTGATCAGATTAACTTGTCCCTAGTACCTACAAAAATTTAAAAAAATCATAGCACGAGTTCCAGGTGCAAAAAGTTTTACCATTGCTCTTCAAAATCAAGTCAAAAGGTCCTTCCATGACATAAAACGCTCTGAAGTTACCGAAATCACCCTTGATACCTCAAAATAAAAACATAACATAAAATTTTTAGCTTATCTTTCCTTGAACAAGGAGAAGATAAGAAAATAAAATAAAAAATGGTTTCCGACGTCTTATACAGTAACGTTGTGACGCGGTCCAACAGTCAACATCCGAAACCGTGATTCAAAAATCAATGTGCTACTTTAGAGGGCTGTCTTAGTTCGGTTATGAAAAAATTATATGCTTGCCGTAGAATCTATAGTGCAGATAAGATACTTTTAAACAATAGGGTTATCGTTAAAAAAATGTCACCATGACGAATTTTCTAGAATATCTTCAAAACCGAAACTTTGGTCTCAGTGGCGCCTAAAGTAATCAAAATTAGCTAATGTATTAATTAGACTATACCGCTTGAGAACGCAAATTCGAAGATTTTAATCGCAACCCTTCACCTCTATAAAGCCTCTGTTATGTACAACATAAATTGAAGTCATAATTACCGAAAAAATGCGTCTGCCGTTTACCCAGTAAGCGGGAAATAACTAGTAATGCCTTAGAAACCCGTAAAGCTAAAACGCGGCAGTCACCGTTCTCCGGAAGATCAAGTTCAAGTTCTTTTTTCCGATCGCCAAAAAAATAAAAAAAGATGTCTTCTCGCAATTAGAAACAACAACAACACGCCCGTGGATCTTCTTCAATCCGGATCGCCTCCATAAACGTCGCGCGCGAAGGGAAAACCGATTCCAGTTCCCTTTTTTCTGCGACGCTGCTTGAAGTCCGGGGTAACGGAAGTTGGAGGGGAAAACGCGTGAAAAAAGAGTGAAAAAAACAACCGGAACCGAATATTCGATATGGGATCATCTTCGGAGAAGAATATTCAATCGAGGAAGAGGCGATCTTCCGATTGTAATAGCAGATTTGGATTACGATCAAAGGGTTTCGTGCTGGGAAGAGAAAAGTTGTATGAGAGATGGCATTCTTTTGGGTAATGTAATAAATAGTGCTCTTTTAGTGCGACTTTAAAAGCATAAAATACCCTCTAGAGCTTATGACACACATATAATTATAATAAATCGCGAGATCAAAACTGCAGTTATATTACACTTGACCTTCAGATATCAAAAGTAACAATGATAACACTTTTTGAGCAAATTGTATCCCAAAAGGACGACCTTGGGACATATTTTTACAATTTCATTCATCAGTTTTTTTATTAGTTACAAAATCCGTCATGATGACACATTTTTTTGCAAATCAGATTCACCCAAAATAAAGCAGTAACTCCGTAAAATATACGCCAAAAGCAATAAAATCGCGGCAGAAATTCCTGGAATTACGCCTTCATTCCAGCAAAGTTACAAGTTATATTACACTTGCGATCTTTTTATAGTCAAAACATAAGAACTCGCTTGAAATTAATAATTTCAAGATGGAAACTTTCGACCGAACTTGTTTCGGGATCCGGAAAGATGCTTTTCGCGCGTCAAGAATCCTGCGTAGAGATCAGAATTCAAGTTCACAACGGTTCTTATATTATACTTTTTAGCTACCGACTACGATGGCTCCTCTTCAATTCCCTTTAACAACGTTCGAAACATACCTAAACGCTTCCCAGGAAATTCCCAAACCGGAATAAGCGCCCTGCTCGTTAGTGATGCGAAACCGGGCGAGGGGCTGATTCCGGATTCTGGAGATTCTCACGGACCATCTTCTTTCATCCATCTTTCCCTCGTCCCGTTTCTCGTCTCTGACACCTCTTCGAGCCGGAAATGCCCGGAAGAACCGTATGGCTCAAAATGACGGACATCTTATGACCTTTCTAATTAATTTTCACCGCCTAAAGGGATGTTGCGAGCTGACTTTCGAATATGCAAATGTAACGCAAATACTGTAGATAAGGGAATAACAAGACTTTACATCGGCAAAGAGTTGAGGAATGACGAGTTTTATGTGCCAAAATTATACTGTAACACAAAAAAAGAAAAAAAACTTGAAGAAAAAACAGAAATTTTGATAAAACTTGGCAAGAATTTCCTCTGCAATTTTTTACAGTAAATGAAATTTTTAGCTCAGTTTTTCAATTTGCAAGATTTTTGGATCCGAACGTGTCCAAAGCATCGTTTTGGGAATTTCGGCATAAATAGAATAAATAGGCGCTCTTTTCGAAACGGGGACGATTCCGGAACTGCGACAATTCCGGAACGCCGGAATAGCGACAATTCCGGAATCCGACCAACACACGTTAAATTTAAGGGCTACAATCGCTGGCAAAAGAGTGTTTGGAAAGAATGCCAAAGGGTTGGAAGGATTATCAAAATCGGTTAAAGGAAAATCGTTTCGGGTAGTCGTTTGGACCCTTTGCCTTTGAATCCAACTTTTTGGCTAACCGGACAATCCTCTTCTAGACCTATAGGTTATTTAATCCCTTTGGCTAGCGATTATAGTCCTTAGAGTTAACCAATTATTTCAAACAGTGGGTCATAATCGCTTTCACTTCTTTTATAACTACTTAGAGCAAACTCAAAATATACTTACCTGGCTAAAAAAAATAAAATCTCCGAAATGGACTGTTCCGCCGGCATTCTTGCGGTTCCGGAATCGTCTCCATCCGGAGATCTTTGGGTCAGAAGAATTAAAAGGATAGAGAACAAAAAACATAAAATACCAAAAAATAATTTTTTCGAGCAGTCGATACGGTCATGGGCAAAAAATCCGTGGCCGTCTCTTTTCATTTATCGTTGTGACATTTCCGGAATTTGGACACTTCCGGAATAGTGACACTTAGGGAGAAAGACAAAAAATAAGCTTTTAAATACCATCTTAAGGTATTTAATGATTTTCAAAATTAATAACAGTTCAAATGCCTTCAGATGGTACTTGTAAACTTATCCCGGTTCTGGAAGTGTCACCATTCCGCCATTTGGAATGTGTCACTATTCTGGAAGTGCCCAAATTCCGGAAATGTCGTAGTGCATTTCATTTTTCATAGTCGAAAAGATTGAGAAATTTCTCAGAGATTTTTATGTTAAGGAAGATTTGCGGAATGAGAAAGTAGACTGAAGAGTCATACATGAATTACTTTCCTTGGTTACTCAAGTACAATATCAGATTCTTCGAAGCGAAAAAACGGATTCGAATAAAAATTCATCTCTCGCGCGTTAAATTCAAAACTGCGCTTTAGGGCCATTGGATATGTCATCAAACTGCCCAAAATCAATCTTATTCTCCATGACGATCTAGTCCAATATAAAAATTTCCATTTTCTCTTTCAAAAATATACTGTAACACAACTCCGCCACCTGCCAATTACCCCCGAAGCCCTCGGTTGTCCGAATCAAAGCCGCTTTTTCCTTTCGTCTTCACGCCCTGCGGCTAATTTTAATGGAAATGGCGGCCGAACCGGGTGGATTGGAATGCACACGATCCGGTTGCCAAGGTGACTTCGTATTAAGTGCCTAAGGGGAAATGAATTAAACCGGAACCAAAAACTAGATTATGGCCATAAATGGGGCCAGGAGAATGGTGGAGGACAACACCGTTGGGCCGGTGTTTTCGTGACAAGAGTAGACGCTTTTCGCCAAAAATTTTATAAAAACATGAGAACACAACTATTATACATCTGGCTATTCGATACCTTTTTTAAGACTCCCAAATTGAATGTTTTGCCATCCTAAAGTATTCACAATATACACAAACTGAAAATAGTTATAAAATTATATTATACATGGTCTTCGACCTTAATATTCCCCGAGGCACTTTGAGTTCCCCTTGAATTTGAAAATTCTTTTGGCCAAAACTGCACTTTCCCATCACCAGTGATGGCCACGAGATCTCCATCCAAATACTCCGTCTAAAATATCGAAAATTATATTATACTTGATTATCTCTTACATTAATTATCATATCCTTACAAGGGATCTTTGCATAAAGCTGAGGTTTTCTTCCCGGCATATAAGCCGACAATTCATAAGCAGTAGAGTAAAATACGACTCCATTGGAGCATCTAGTTGTGATATTATTGATGACTTCATACGAATTCTCGACTTTCCAAGTGAAATCTGTTTTAATGGTCTTTGGATTGAAGTAAGATACATCTCCATTCTTCAATGAGATCAACAAATGGTCTTGATTTACGTCTAGAGAGGAGCATGCCTCACCATCACGCAATCGGAATGTAGTTAAGACTCTGAAATCGAATTTTTCCCATTTATAACAAAAAATTTTTATAATTCTGACCATAAAAAAATTAAATTTTTGGCACGGATACAATGAACACTTCGCAAAGCGTCTCTCCAACGCTCACGAGACTACCAAAATAAGACCCAAAAGAGCTGTTTAAAGCCATACGTCGCTTGTATTTTCCTTCTTTTACCCACCTGAACTCTCTTTTATCAATTTGCGCAATAGGAGTGGACTTTCCTTGACCGTGTGCTACAAAGAGATCATTCCTTAAAGGGTCATGAGCCATAATCGACAAGATAAGAGATCCAATTTTGTCTTTGCAGGTCCTCACAGGTGACAATCCAACTCTCGGATCTATCATATGTACACCTTGTTTTAGAGTCGATATATACAAAAGATTGTTGTCCAGGACGGTCCGAAAGAGGATTTGGCCGTAATTCATACTCGCCGTCTCCTGGAAATGGCATATGAAACTTGACGGACTAGTTTTCAGGGTGCTGGATATTAATTTCAATTTAATTTTAGCTTAGTATTATACTTGATATAAATTGAGATAGAACTCACTCTCAATCCACTCTCTGTAAGTTCATGTTGTCGCAAACAATAATCAAATCCGCAACTATATACAGTTTTATCATCGTCAGCCACTTCCAACCCATAGATCCATCCACCTTGGATTTCTCCCGAGTCAATACACCACTCTTCTTGATCTTCTCTTTCCGCCACCTTTTTGATATCCCATATAACAACTTTTCGATCTCGAGACCCAGTCACAGCCAACCTTTGACCATTCTTCATCTTGTGCAATCTTAAAGCATCAATGGTTCCAATATTTTTAATTCCAAATTTATATTTGTGAAGACCATTATTATTGTTCCATCGATTTTTTTCCCTTTCAATCGCTAACGCCCTTGTCATCGGATCTGCATCCAAAGTCCGCCGTTGAATGGGTGAATATTGAAATTGAAACTAAATTTTTGTTTTACAGGTACCTAAATTTAACAACAAAGAAAAACCAATAAAAACGCATACCTTTAAGTATTTCTGCCAAAAGCCAGGACTATACGAGAGATTTTTTAGCTTCTTCGAGGTATTTCGAATATTTGTGCAGACATCTTCGGCTGGAATGTATTGAAAAATTGTCTCCAGAGTTTCATTGGCCAAATCACCAAGTCCGAGGGCGCTCATTACGAGCTAAAATAATATAAATTAATAAATATATCAAAAATATATTTAAAAAGAGAAATTTTACTCAAAAACACGAGTTATCGACCGCGATCTCGACCTTTCTCTCGAGACTTTTGAAGCGAGAAAAAATTTTTATTTATTTTTTCGCAATCTGCGCAAAGGTCGGGCGCAAGCTGCAAAATCAAAAGTCGCGAAAATTGAGGATTTGAAAATACAGCGAGTTTATTCCAGTACAAAGAAAAGCTAAAAAGAGTAAGGTTTAATGGAAAACAGCAGAATTGATGGCGTTTCTGGTTAGTCCGACAATGTTTTCCTCCAATAATTTCCGACTCAGATCTCCCAATCTTCTTTTCGGATTCAATCGTCCCACAGCCTTGATTTGAGCCTCATCTTTGGTCACATCTTGATTCAGTTCAATATCCTTTGTAAACATTTTAACCATCTTGAGCATCTCCTTTCCCGTCTCCAGGGTTTCTTGACCTTGTTTCGAAAAAGTGAGGCCATGGAAGGGGACACTCCAGTCCTTCTTGTGGACGCATTGAAGCATTTTCTGGGCGTAAGAACTCAGCTTGTAGGACAGCGGGAGAGAGTAGTAACGGGAGCCAAGGCCGCGCATTTGAGCGACATAACTTGAGCGGACCAAATGACCTGAGAGAAATGGTTTTTAAAAGGTCACAGATAACATAAAGTCATAAAATTTTGAAACTGAATGTGAAGATAAAGCATACCCAAATTTGAGGTCATTTGTCGAGGCTCTGCAGTAGGAGCCAACGCCCGGCCAAGGTTCAAGCCCATGTTACTGATGGATCGAAAGACATCGATCACCACCTAAATTAAGGTCGATTTTAGTGGAAAAATAGACTTCATAAGTTCAAAAAATCAGGAAAAACAATAACAGCTCTTCTTACGACTATTGCCTTCGATACTACACAAATACAACACTGTTTCACCCCAAAACAATCAATCTTACTTTTCCCTTTACACTCTGAATAGGATCAATCACCACAGCGACAGCTCTAGGCGACAGTGCCTCGAAACTTTGCTGAGTATTCACATCCACACTCGAAAGCCAACATCCGAAACCAGGATGGGAATGATACCATCCCACGACCATCTCCGATCTTCCAGTTTGCTTTAAAAAATCCAGCATTTTAGTCTGAAAGACCGGATCCACAGCTTCCACTGACACTCCAGTTCCCGACTGAGGCATCGCAAACACATCAAGCACGCTGATAGTGTAGTCATCGACAAATTCACCGAGCATTAGACCCATTACTTCCATCGGAACACCCGATCTGGAATGACGGAGCATCTTAAGAAGGGCCAAAGCGGAAATGTAGACAGTCTCCGAGGAATCCGGATGACTCGGCTTGTCCACTGCCGGAGATGGAGCTTGAGTTAACTATGGTGGATGTTGATTTAGAGAAGGAACTTACATTTTGTAACAGCGAAAGCATTTCCACAACCGGCTTTTAGCTGTCTCAAGCAAGAAAATGAATGAATACAAATGCAAATTCATATTTCAACGTACTTATTAGGCTTCTCAAAGTTGTAAAATTCCTAAACTTTCTAAAATCACATCTTTTACCCAACGGTTTTTGCATTGCGCAACTTTTTAATCGATTTTTCTCAAAATTTCCGTCTTTTTTCACAAATTTTTATTTTTTCGACTAGATTTATGATGGAGGACAGCATTGTAGTCTCTCCAGATGATACGATCATCTTGGACAGCACCGACGAGAGTATTATTTTTGAAAAACTCGTCTGGTCCAGGCCCAAACCTCGACTGTTGGAAAGGCAAAGAAGATGTTTCCTTTTTCATTGTCTCCTTCGATGGAACGATCGAAAATTCGAAGACGTATATGATGAACTCCTTCTCAAAATTATGGCAAGTTTTTTGGTTATGAAATTTCAATTTTTTAGGACGTTGATACCTACTACAAGATAATTTTCTCGATTTTAGGGTGTTTCGAAGCCATTTTTGGAGACAATTTGTGAATTACTAAATAACAGCTATCTTGAATTCTGTGCAAATTGGAATCCAGTGCGAATACGGACAAAATATGGGAATCAAATTGTGATGGACTCAAGGATAACTTTAATTTTGCATCTGTTGGTTCGATTTTACGTTTCTTCGTTAGATCTATCAATGCATTTTCGAAATAAGCTCAAGAACAAGATGGTATCTACACTGGAATGCGTGAAAGGTCTGATTTTTTTTATTTATTTAATTCTAGGTAATAAATTGGCAAAGACATCTAAAATAAGGCAATTTTATCGTATTTTAGTGCTCCAAATGGATCATTCAGTTATCTCAAGGTTAGATTATGATGTATTCAAGTTGCTTTTATTTGGAAGAGTTCTCAAATGCAATTCGGAGTTCAATTTGATCAGTTGTTACCCAAATCACTTGAAAGATATTCCTCATAACGTTCGGACAAAGGTCTTGCGATTAGAACACTCTACTCGAAGTCCGTCTACTCAGCTCACGGCTGATTTTTGTGTGCAACGAATCAGTTTACCTTATTTTAGGGATTCGAATTTGGCCAAAAAGATGATCCCGAGGTAAGTCAATCGTATAATCTTAATCTAGTTAGCGGCGGTATGTGCTCTCAGATTTTTTATATAATTTTCGCCTCATCTGCATAATTTTTCAGTGGGGCCATCCAAACTTCCATCAGTGAATTTGAAATCATGATGACATTTGATTGTACAGGCCTTGTTGAATATGATTACTTTAAAAGTTTCAACGAATATCGAGCATGCTTCCCTAACGTAACAAACTTTATCATCAAATTGTTACTTCAGATCTATCCAACAAGCCCTTTGGTAAGATTTTTCTCATCTGATATCAAGTGTAATTTATTTCAATTTTGGTTCTTTAGAATGCCCCAACGTCACGCTCGCTCATTTCCGAGATCCTTCATCGATGGAGAAGCGCTGGTCTCCACATTACAGTAGAAATTAGATATTTTATTATCCAATCCGCCGACTTTATTTTAGATGAAAATTATGTCGTAGCAGAATTAAATCGCCTTACTTTTGGAGATAACGACTTCCAATATCTCCGAGGAGGCTCCGTATGTCAATTACAAGATTTGAATACGATTGTGACTGTCAAGTTGTTACACTAACGTTATTGTTTTAAGATTGTTTTTTTGTTACGTTACTCATAAATCAGTTGTTTTTCTAAGGTCGCCTACTCGATTTCAAATTTAATTTTGTATTCCTTACACTTCTTGTCTGTTGTGTTAACTTTTGTATCAATTTTCAGCCGTTCTTTGGCCGAATTCCCTAAGGGCATTTTGCTGAGGAATGTCCTAGAAATTGAATGGGATGGTGATGAATAATGTATGAGGAATCATAATGGACCAAATACCATACATTCGCGGCAAAAATAAGGACACTGCAACTCAAGGATTACAGTAACGTAATCTTTTTTAATTTCGAGTTGTTTTCTTTGTAGAGAGTACTTATTTCATAAATTGATGGTCAAAGAGAATGTTTTGGTCAGAGCCATGTGATTGCAGTGACCATTGGTGTCTTCCCTCCAAAAAGGGCTCAATTTCCTCTCCAACTTCCAAAAACATGCCGTCATTTTGTCAACATTCTCACGTTTCCACCTCCACGGAACGCTGGTGCAAACCCCCGACGGCTATTTTTACAGATTCTGCATGTGTAATCAGCCCCCAACGCTGGGCCGCTGGAACAAGGTTCGGGGCGGGGAGAGCGAAGCAAAAGGACGATGCTTTTTTGTGACTTGATTCCCAGAACTCTTATCAATTTTGATTAAGTTGAACAAAAAGGAGGCCCCCTTTAATCTACCACATAAATAAGCCACGGGACGGACCGAGCACTTATCTAATCAAGGGATATCTGACCGAAAACAGGACCACTTCATGGATAAGGTCCGGCTGGTCATTGATACGGACGGGGTTTCGGACGATGTCAGGGCAATTTCCTTGGCTCTACAGCACCCAAAGGCCGAAGTAAGTCATAATATGACACTATTTGCATTTTCTTATCTATGACCTTATTTTTTGACAAAAAAATTACAAAATTTGTCTTTTCATTTAAATTAAGACTTTTTCCAAATTTTTTGTTTCAATTCGATATTTTAGGTAGTAGCGATCTCAACAGTAGCTGGCTGTGTCCCGGTTGATCAAGCGGTGGCCAATGTGGTCCGTACTCTCAGGGCAAATTTGATTTCCGGTGTGAGTTTTCCGTTTATTTTGCACTATACTAGAAGCGAATATCCCACAATTAGTGTTGAGATGGCGAAGATAAGGAGGGTCATTCACGTCATAGGTAGTCATCGTACATAATCCGAATAATGTTACGTCTAAACACAAAAACAGTTTGAACTGGGTCATCTAAAATAATATACTTGAAAAATATCTATAAAACCCGTCATTATGACAATATCGAACTACCAGTAGAGATACTGCAAGCATTATATTTAGAAAGTTCCACTCGCACGGCACATCTTCCGTACTTTTTCCGCGACATGTCCAAAATTCCCGCTAAACTTTGACTCCTTAGACTCAACAGTTAAGAGACATCAATTTCGCTACTATTTACACAGAAGCTTGTTACTTGCATGTGTAATCAGAAGCACCCTCGACCACCTTCCTCCCCTCTTATCATCCCGAACTCCTAAATTTTCTGTCTAGTTTCATTCCTCCGCCGATTACACCCAAAAATAGACCGAGCAAGCTCCTTTGCCCTGCGGCTTTACCGGCATCACAGGTCCTCTAACACAACGATAAACAGATTAATGCAACATAGAGCCGCTTATGCCCTGTGGACCTTGAGCACTTCCAACAAAAGGTCGCCAAAACAACGACGTCAAAAGGAGATGGGCCCATTAATCTAAAGTGGAGAGTTTGGTCGGAAAAAACAATGGTATGTTACAACCGATGGTCCGGCGAGCTGCGGGCATTCATCAAGCGGGCGGAGAGTGGTGGAAAAGAATGCCAAGTCCAACAAGTTGCACGTCAGCAGCAAAATTTTTGATAAAAATACAATTAATGACCTAAAACAATATAAAAAAAATCTGAAAGACTTGTAACCCTAAAATTCTAAATTAGAATATAAAATGTATTACCCTTACAGAAACCATCGTATTTTAGCAATTAAATGTGTCATCATGACGGATTTTTAGAATTGCACCAAAAAATCAAAAATTGTATTGGCTTCTAATCTATATAATAACTGATAAACTTGTTCCCATACCCGATAACAAGCTCGATTATTCCGTATGACCAGAAGTACATGTTGTTTACAAAAACAAACATGTACTTTAAAAAGTTTGTTGACTTTTTAGCGGAATTTAAGTTTCATTTAAAAGGTCATTCCCATAAAAATAAAATGTGTAATGACTTGAAAAAAACTGTTGAACAGCCCTTTTCAGGTGCCAATTTTCAAAGGAGCAGCGAACCCGATGATAACAAGTCATCACATTCGTCGAAACGAGAAGATTTTGTTCGGAGAAGATGGACTCGGCGATTTTCCTGAGGAATTTCCCTCGGTTCAGCCCTCCGATTCCAACGGCCATGAACCGCAAATGCCTGCGGCATGGGCATTGGTTAACTTGTTTCGAGAACAGCGCGATATGACATTAGTTTGCCTGGGCCCATTGACTAATATTGCACTTGCCCTCAAGTTGGAACCTCGATTTGCTGAGTACCCCAAGAACATTGTGATTATGGGAGGAAACATCTATGGAAAAGGCAACATGTGTCCCAATTCCACGGCCGAATTCAACTTTGCACATGATCCAGAAGCCGCTTATATTGTTTTAAATGAGATGAGATGTACAGTTACAGTAATCCCTTGGGAATCATTTCTACATGAAAGCAAAATCACAAAGGTGGACTTTCACGCCCACTTATGGCTGGATGTCCCATTGGCCAAGTTCTTTGAGATGGCCACCAGAAAAGGGCGATCAGTATTGCAAAGTGTGGAGAGACAATATGGGTATTGTGATGAGGTCGCCATGGGGATCGCCATTGACCCGGAGGGCATGATTTTGCAGGACGAGATTATGCAAGCCTCTGTGGAGCTGCAAGGAGCTTTAACACGGTAAGAGCCAAAAAAAAAAGAAAAATTATGTTGCTCATGGCATATCTTATATTGGAGAGGAATTGTTGCTTTTCCAGAATACCTGGCAATCATATATACCCTTTGAATCTATTTGCTAGAACACTAGACTATCTACAACAAAAATTTCAAAAATTCCTATAATGAGCAATACAAAAGAACCAAAATTTCAGCGGTCAGATCGCGATAGATTGGATGGAAGGAATCTGGCCCGAGACTATGAGTTCCCCGATTCACAGGATAAACAATCAAGTTCGGTTCGTGCTCGCTTATAATGTGGCAGTACTTGATAAGATGATATTCGATACGATAAAAAGATCGGAAGAGCGGAGGATCAAACTCTCTTCATAATATTAATAAATGTACAGTTGCATGGTAACAAACAATTTATTATTCTCACTAAATTTCATTCAAATCCACCGTGGTTCTTTGATAATCTTTGTTGGCAACGAAGGCCTCCCATCGACTGGCTGGATAGATGTGTTTGTTCTTTTCGTACCAGTTCCTCATTACAACTTTGACCGGATGGGACTCCCCAATGTCCAGAGCCGCGTCCTGTCTAAAATTATGAAAAAATGACTAATATCCGCCTTAAAAATCGAAAAATTTCGATTACAGTAACCGGAAATTAGAAATTCCCTTAAATTCTGACCTCAATCTGATCTCTCCGACCGCATCGAACCGCCATAAAGGTCCAGTTTTTCCCATCGTTCTTGTGGCGATAAAATCTTGGAAACTGAAAATTTTCAAACTCTGACAATAAGTGAAAACAGAACTGGGCATACGTGTAAAAGTGAGGGATGATCAGATCTTCCTTCACAAACATCAGGCCTTCAGTTGTAACGGTGCGGAACTCCGCGAAATCTTTTCGGAGGATCTGAAGTATTGTACATGGTTAGTTTGTCAAAATCATCAAGAAATACGAAAAATTTTTAAAGAAAAGTAGTTAAAATTAGTCTTGCGAACAGTTGTTACAGCAAAATAAATGTTTTTTTCCACCAGTTACCCAGCATTTATAAAAAAACACCAGCACCCAACTGAATGAAAAACATGATCTACCATCTGTCCGGAAGAGACTAAGAATTGAATCGACTTGGTCTAAAGCCGAGATGCCGTGAGTATTACGTCACAGCCCTCAAGACTTCTCCCTCATCTCTTCTCTTGATCTCTTTCCCAAAGGCAATGACCAAAGTCTGAGAGCGTCAGAATCCGAAGATTCTGTCGCCGAGATCCGAAAATCTGTTTCTTAGGCTTAGAGTAAGGGCCAATGGGATGAACAGATGGAGAAGGAACAACCACAACACCAAAACATAAAACTTGCGGCAAAAAATTAAACTATCCATGACTTACTTCGATTGATCTGACCAAAAATTGAGAAATCGTGGCCCCTTTCTTCATCTTGGTATCCCTCCTGTGGCTAGAACCATCCCAGTAACAAAAAGCAACGTTTATTTCTTCATTTTTCTCCTTCTCGGTCTTCTCCTTGAATTCTTTAGCCAATTCTTCTCGTTTTCTGAAGAAAAATACCTTCTCAATTAATACCTCGAGTGAAATCCTACTTTATCATTGCCAATTCTCGTTCTCTATCGGGCAAAAACGAAGTATCGACATCAGGATTCATCCCCAACCTCTTCTTTGGCAACACAATCGGCTCTTCTTCTCCATCATCATCAAATCCGAAGGACAAAACCCTTTTCTAAACTACAAAAGATCAAAAAAAAAAAAACTATACCTGAATCTTGATGGGTTTCTCCTCCTCCGCTTTAACCGTCTTCTCAACAGCATTTCCATTGGATTCTTCTTTCGGTTCCACTTTTAAAGCCATCTTTTGCTCTCGAATCTTCTCCAAAGTTATTAAACCAGCGGTGCTTGGCATCAGCGGGTCTTCTGTGCTCACTACATTGGCCGTGAATTTGTCGGTAATGCCGTTTTGAACTGTAAATAATCATAAAAGACATCGTTTACAACAACAAAATTGACGCCCACGATATTATATCATAACAACAATATTACTATACAAAGCAAGGTCAACTTCGTCATACAAATCGAAAAGCAATTAGGTAAGTCACACAAAGATACTACAAAACTTACTGGCTCTTCTTTCGTCTTCCAACTTCTTCTTTTGCATCTCAATATCCTCTTTGGCCCGCTCACGTTGAGCAGCCAAGTGGGCAATTCGAGCTCTCTCCGGCTTCGACATCCAGTAGATTAAAAGATCGGAGTTGTAGAGGAAAGATTCTTCGGAATGGACGCGCTCATCTAAATAGAACAATTTTTTGTTTCGTGCGCTCTGTGACATTTCGTTCACGTTTTGGACGAAGTGCCAAAGAGAAAGGAATTTTATTTTCCGAAAAAATTTCAGAGATAAATTTCTAAAATACCAGACAGAATTGCTGCTAATGGCTGATTTTATTTTATCTGTGACCATTTTTGATTAAAATAATTTTTGGAATATTTTTTATGTTATACTTGATATCTCTTATTTTTACAGAACAAATTTTGTACCTAAAACTTTTAAAAACATGGTGAATTAGAAGTTACAGCGTACATATTTATCTGCCCATTTCATGGATTATATTTAAGATGTTTTTTGGCTTCAAAACATAGGTTTAATCGGGATTTTTGGTTGGCTGAATCTCTGAGCGACATCGGAAATGCCTGAAGAATTGGCGTTGTTGTCAAGACAACCTCGCTACTTTCTTGGCTTTTCAACCCTACTTTTATATTTTCCAGAGCGAGTATTTTATTTCAGTTTCGCTTACTTTTATTTTAATTGCCCTTAGGACACGACACGCACAGTGCAGTTTTATTTTAAGTGTTCGTGAAGTTGTATGTAATTTTTAAATATGGCTAAAGACTGATATACGGACTTTTTCAGAGCTCTCTATGTTCCACAACACCTTTCAAAGCGGATTGTTGTCAGTTCTCTATAGTTTGGGAAGTAAACCATTACAATTATGGGAGAAAACGGTACGAAACGGGCACATAAAACGAGTGACCGATGATGAAATACAAAGTCTTGTTATTGAGGTGATTGGGGCTAATGTTAGGTGAGTTTGTTCAAGTCAACAATCGTCTTAGATTTTTTAGTCATCATGAATAATATAAATTTTTAGTACAACTTACATATCATGTCCATTGGACCCTAAGAAGACGCTCGGCATCAAACTGCCCATCTTTGTTATGACTTTGAAGAATCTTAAGAAGTATTTTACCTTTGAAATACAGGTAAGTGTCCAATTTCAAAAATATAAAATTTCAACTAATCGATAAAAAATTACTTTCCCGTTTCAGGTATTGGATGATAAAGGTATGAAACGTCGTTTTCGAGCATCAAACTTCCAATCAACCACTCGGATCAAACCATTTATATGCACCATGCCAATGAGATTGGATGATGGCTGGAATCAGGTGCAATTTAATCTGATCGACTTTGTAAAACGGGCATATGGTACGAATTACGTCGAAACATTAAGGATACAGGTCGGTGCCAACCTTAAAATATAAAAACGGATCGCCTTGAATATTGCAATTGGCCTTTTTAGATCCACGCTAACTGTAGAATTCGTCGAATATACTTTGCCGACCGTATCTATACCGAAGAAGAGTTACCCCCAGAGTTTAAATTGTATTTACCCGTCGGTCGATCGAATAATCCGGAGATTTCCGAAATCTCGACAGCAGCGTGATCTCATTTTTATAATAATTTATGTTTCGACGATAAAATAAATTAACGGATTTTATTAACAACAAAAAACAATTAATTTAAAACATACAAACGGTCTCTTCGATTTCCCACAGGGGGCAAATCTCCCCTCCCACGCAGATATGGACCTTTAAATTAACGGTTTCCACATTAAAATAGACCGAATAGTGGTCACTTCGGGTTCCATGGACAGCAAATTGAGCGTTGGCAGTGAAATGGGGGATAAGAAGCTTGAGATAGCTCACCAAAACTTCTTCGAACGAGTTGTTCTCCTCATAGATTTCTGTAATCGGGACATTAAGGCAGAGATCGACTTGAACACCGTGTCTGATCAGGTAATGGATCTCATTAAAGAGGAGCTGAATCGGTCCTGAACGTTCCCAGACTTCCGTGGAGTTGTCTACCTGCAATATTAAACATAATGCTTCACCACAACTGAATCAAACAACAAAGATTTGAAAAAATTATATTATCCTTGCCGCCGATTGAATTCGAAGAGTCAATTTCCGAAGTCCTGCGTAATTATCCTTTAGTCTGGAGATAACGCCTTCTGGGAGAACATCGTAAAGTACCAGTTTGAGGTTAATCTCGAGTTCTTTCAGACTTTTATTCATCAAAGTTCCTCTAAAACATCAGCTAATAGAATAATAGCAAAAACATTACATCATGCCCAAGCAAACCTTAGACCAAAAATGATTTTTTGGAGGAAAATCACTGTTCGAAAAATATAATCATTGCTTTCCGGCGTAAACAGCGACAAAATACGATAGTTTTTGTTTTTCATTTACAAGTAAATGTGATGACAATCGGATTTTTGGCTAGTATAAAAGTTTCGCTGGCTAATGTCCAACATACTATGAAGATTCAATGTGAACATAGGGTCAAAAGCGTTCTGGAGGTAACGTAATTTTCTTGAAAAGCGTTTCATCTGGGTCTGAAGCACCAGCCAGTGAAGTTTCCGAATCCCCATCTGGATCCGACGCGCCATCTATTGGAGAATCCGGAAAAACTCCAACAGTTGCATCATCCGACGATCCAACTGTTGAGGAAGTTCCCGATAACTCTGCTAATAGCTAATCCTTTACCTCCCCACAAAGCATTCAGGATTCGCATTTTACACCCAATTACAAGATTTTCGAACATTAAATAAACAAAAGGCATACAGTATATTGCACAAAACCGTTCAACACTTACGTCGGAAGGTCATTGAGGATCGAATATAGTTGAGGTTCTTTCCAACGAACAGTCATCTTCTCCACATGCAGATAATCAATATTTTCTGAAGATTCCGAGCTGGTTGTAGAGTGAATAAATGACCTCAACACGAAAAATCAAACATACAAATATCAGAACTTACTTATTATTGACCAGTATCAAGTGTTTAACCGTTAGCTGCCTTGTCAGTTTGGTTATAACCCCCGGCTTTTCTGTGAATAACATATCCAAATCATTGATGACTTCAAGTAGACGAGTGATGACTAAAAATATAATGCAAAATATTTACAGTAGCCTACCCGGTATCGTCGCTACTTCTTGCGCGGTGTTCACTTGCATTACTTCTCTTAAATCACAACTGCTTGGAATTCCAATACTTTTTACAGCAAAATAAGAATTGGAAAGGAAATGTAAAGCATGCTCAAGCTTCATTGTAAAGATTCGGCTGGGGTGGTAGAATCTGACAGTCCTACTATTCATTCGAATCTCGCAACCGGAACAAGCTCTATTCACACCACGCTTCATATGGGGTGTTGACATCTAAAATTAGAAAAAATAATAGGCTGATGACATCTAAAATAATAATTAAAGAAATGGAAATTCCTACTTACTAATAACCTTAGCAGAACTTGGTAATTGGAGTAAAGAATCCTGGGTAAGTAGTGTTGAATAAAGCAATCAATCACACAAGGGTTCATCTTCGGGGATACTGTACCTTTTAATTTTTTGCTGAGATCATAGGGATCACTGGGAGGGATCCCAGAAACACTTCTTTTAAACATAACTAGAATTATTCAATTTCAAAATCTGAATTACCAATAAAAGCGGATTTAACGTCATTTCAATAGACGAAAATCAATCTCAACAACGGTTTATACAACAATATAAGTTGATAAAAATAAGCGTACAAAACTAATATTGAACTCTGAATAACTCTTCTTCGCGATCATTAATCACCGGACATCCCCAGTCGTTCAAACAGAAGTGCCACTTCGCTCCTTCGTATTCAAATTCATGCCATGGACAATATTCTTGTTCACAATGAGTCGGATAGTCCAAGGGGTGATTGGCGTGGCTGGGAATAAGGAGTTCGATAGACCGACGGAGCAGTTTCGGGAAGTAATCATCATATCTTCCCTCCCTGTCATCATATTCACCGTGAACAGTTGCTTCGACTTGAACTCCGGCTTCGATTACTGGGAGAATTCCTTTATGGATCTTGTTGAAGAACGGGGGTGGACGCCAATCCAAGAAGCTTGAGTCCTAAACGTTGCGTTAGATCTTCAAAGCCCAAATCCAAAAAACGAATGAATACATACTTTAAAATCCACATAAATCCTCGCCTTCTCAAGATTCGGGTAGATCTTCTTGAGACGAGCGATTTCTGATGGAAATGTGACAATGTTCACGTCATATTCCACAAAGATTTCTATCTCCCGAATGCCCGGTTTGACCCCTCCACCTCTAAACATTAAATATTAACATTTTTTACAACAAAAATAAATTATACATGGTAATCACCTTACTTTGGCAGCTTTTTCTTATTTCTGTTCTCATTGATTACGCCATAATTAAATACCAGACGTTCCACAGTCAGACGCTTGTTCTTATACGCTTCGAGTCTAAAATTATAACAAGTTGTACTTTTACTTACCTCTTATCGTTGAGAATCATTTCCAAGATCACGACAGGAGTTTTCAAATAGTCGAGAATATGAAATGCCTCCATGTAGACCCATGGCCAAGCCGGTCTTGTCCCAAAAATCGTGGTCGCTGCTAAAAAAAGGTACATTGTTCATGATAAACCTACTTGGCTCTTGTTTGGTGCGGATGCAATTACAAAAATTGTAGGAAATCGAAGAAGAACATTTCTCGAAAACAAAAAGCTCACCAATAGTGAACTCTGAGTGCGCAAGCAGATGAAGACATATTCCTTGTGGGACAGTTTTGGATCGGCCATCGGGAAAACAAAATTTTGCCCAAGTCTCATTCAACTTAAGGTTACATCCTTCCAAAAAGTTGTGCAATCTGTTGTAATAGTACTTGGACACCGCCTAAGCAGATGACAGATTGTAGAAACTTTGACTTACGCAAAGAGCATCTAATCTTGTATTCTTATTTTTCTGAAGAACATAAAATTCTACAAAATGGTCGATAACAAGTGGATTCAGACGTCGTTTCAGTGACTTCTGTTGCTTGATGGGGAAATCAATCACTTCTTCATCGTGCTTTCGTTTGGTAGCCATTTTCGGAAACTGGTTGTCTGTATTTTTGCAAAAGAAAATCGAGAATCCAGAAAACCGGGAAGAAATTACGCATTTTCTGGATGTTTTGAATTTTCAAATTCCCACTAATTGTAAATTGCGGTCTGAAATCTCGCGAGTTATGAAAATAAAACTTCTTTCTTTATTTATCGGTGAGATTGTGAACTTTGTCGTCGTGAAATAAATATTTATTTGATGTTGCACAAGAATAACTGTATTTATTCCGAAAATTAGTAAAATATCACGTTTTTGTTCTTTTTGTTGATTCTTTCAAGCAAATTCCATCGATTTCTACATAATCTTGCGGACAATCAGCTTCTGCAACGAGAAAACTTAGTTTTAGCAGCTAAAAATCTAATAAAACGTAATGAAAATGAGTTTGACACACCAGCAAATATTATGACTCAACGCTGTAAATAGTTGGCTAATATAAGAGTTTGGCTCCATCTAAACGGCTAGCTAAAATGCTGGATTGGTAACCAAATCGTTCAAAGGGCTAGCTAAACGGTTCAAGAGAAAGACCCTTGGGTAGCCGTTTGAAGAATTTTGCTACCAACCAGGTCTTTGGCTACCCAATTATGAGATTCTTAGACAATCCAACGTCTAGGCTAGTGATTTCAGCTCTTAAATTATATAGCTAATTATTTACAACGGTGAGCCATATTTGATGTTTTGTGCCGTTTTTCAGTGAAAACTTTCCCTTACCGCATTTTCCCTGATACGCTTTCAAGTTCTCCGGACATTTACACCTTCCTTTTTCACATCGAGCTTTCGGAAAGATGATATCACATTGGGTGTCTGAGATACAACCATATCCACCAGGGAGGATTCCACTCCACAGTTTGGGAGAGGAATTATTTTCGATTTTTAACATCCCTTCCAAGGAATCTGGTGTACAACAGACAAAGGTTTCATGCTCCTGACTGTATTTGCACTCTCCAAATTTATGACAAGAGGGGACCACTTCTTCTGGATCGCAAAAAACGGGGGCTCCATCCAAATTAAGATGAATATCAAAGCCGGAAGAGCAAGTTGATTGATATCCGATGGTGGGAGAGTTGGTTGGACAGCATTGATACCTTCCCAGGTAGTCATCCAGCTCACAGAAATATCCATTCGGGCATTCTAGCTCTTTTCCGGGGATACAAATCTGAATTTCGTCGTCTGGCGCCTTGAGAGGGAATTTGTTATTTGAACATCTAGGTGTATACATGGGTCGTGCCTTGGGTAGATTGCGAATAATGGGTAAGGGCGAGGGCATAGGGACTGAAGGAAGGGGTTTGGCACAACAATAACCCATGGAATGATAGTTAGGACGATGACATTCAAAGGAATTCGGGCATTCCGAGGATTTGTGACATTCCACTGGTCTTCCTTTTACAATATAAGGCTTCTGGTCGGAGGGACAGATCTCGAAATTCTCTGAAATAAACGCCAATGACTCTCAGAGGTTGATAAAAAAATTTTTACAGCATTAAGATTATTGTAAGATTACTGTAGCATACCAATATTCGGACAACAAAAATTGCCTCTATCTGTTGAATGACAACTATATTCGCTCAAGGGGCACGGTTGATGCTCAGAGCATGTGGCCATGTTCCCGTTGGCCAAACGAAGAGCCGATCCAACAGGACAAATACCTAAAAATAACAAAAATATCTACTATAATATAAAATAAAATAATATGAATATGTGTCTAAAATAATGTCTTACTGGCCAGATGACAATGATCTTCGCATTGTCGGATGGTCTCAAATCGATTATCATTCCCCGAGCATCCCGTGTAAATAAATGGGCGACATTCGCCGGATTCGGCGTGATAAAAAAAGAATTTTTTGGATTTTGTGATCAAACAATGGAGTCCAATGTTGACTGGCTGGGTGCAAACATTCTCTAAAATACGAGAATAACCTAATATAAATTGATTAACTCACCAGTACTGGGACAACAGACACTTTTCCGGAACCTTTTGGTACAAGTATAGCCCTTAGGGCAATTCTCTTCACAATATCGCGCTTTCCCATCGCTATTTATAAAAGGCAATCCCTGCTCGCAGATCCCAGCAGTCGGCTCCAAACTGCAACAAGTATGACTGCTCTTGTGGCAATAGAAGCCTTCAGGGCATCCGGAAAGAGTGCCGCAGCTCACTTTTCGTTGTTTTGGACCCATTAAAACGGCCGAATTTGAGGGACAGTAACCTTTGTTGACTCCGCAACAAATATAACGTTGGTAGCGACGCGATCGGTAGCATTGGAAACCCGGAGGGCAAGTGACTGAAAAAATTAATTTGATTTTGAGGAGACCGCGCAGAGCAGTAAAATTATGGGAACAAAAGAATTGCGCAAAGTTCGCTTTCCTTTTCCCCAAGTTCCGGACAATTTGCGACAGAAATCAAGCAATGGATTCACTTATTGCACAGTGCAAGTCGGGGAGAACGCACAGTGCGGAAAAATTAATTATGATGATTTTAGCGGAATTTGGCGTAACGAACTAGGGTAAAAAATGAAAATATATGGTAAGAAGTAGGTAGTATACTTGTCATGTCATACCTTTATCAGCTGTGCATTCCATTGCGCCTTTATTTTGGTCCAAGAACGGGATTTCCCCACTCCTACATCCATTAATTTCCTCAATATCCTTCGAATATTTCCTTGGACGGCCAATATATTTTGGTGGTCTCAATTGGTTAGTCATTCCAATTGCCAGATAATTCATTGTGCTGGCTTCTAGCTCGTCTTCTTCGTCCTCATACTCACTCATATCCACTTGGCAACAATGGAAATCGCCTTGCTCTTCATCAAAAACACAAACCGACCCTTCTGTGCGGCAGGAACCGACGCGACGGGGGTTACAAGCACGGATCTGGAGAAAATATGTCAAAAGATATTGCGTTTCAAAATAGCAATTATATTGTAGTAGCTGAAAATTGGTATTGCAAAAAAGCGTGCCGATCAGGATGATACTTGGAA
The DNA here is from genome assembly GCA_025436335.1 of Bursaphelenchus mucronatus. Lineage (NCBI taxonomy): Eukaryota > Metazoa > Nematoda > Chromadorea > Rhabditida > Aphelenchoididae > Bursaphelenchus > Bursaphelenchus mucronatus. Next base: position 4,547,969 of record CM046359.1, read on the forward strand.
AAGACAAAACCTAGACTCTTTGGAAATTTTCAGACCGACCGCACTTTGCAGAAATCGTCTCGAAAATATTATTTTCTTATGGAAAAGTCATCCTGTTTTTCGCAAAAAAATATAATGTAGGACATCCTAAACAAATTTTTCTTGCGAAGAAAAAACATATTTCACTTACATTTCCATCCTTTTCCATGACAGCTCCCATCCTCGGCGGGCATTTTACCTGTTTTTTCTCCAATTTCTCGCAGCAAATACCTCTGTCGCCGATTTTCGAAAAGAAAGAACATCGAAAATGGCCATCCGGGCCACAATGAAGGACACTGGGGTCATCTTGTCCTGGGGCAGCACTGCATTCGACTGGTTTTCCTTTCAATTTTAGGGCATTTCGACCCTGAGGGCATTGGAGTTCATCAAATTCGTAATGTGTCCGAGGCGATTCTGGAAGTCTTCCAAGGATTTTTTGACCAATTGTGGAGAGATTTGGGATAGTTCCAAAAGAATGACGAGGAGGATGACTTAAATGGTTATTGGTGATATTAGAATTGAAAGACGTGCTTCTGAGGACACATTTCTGAAGAAGGAAATCAAATTGCTTCGGAATCCCACTCTCTGAGCCACATTCGTCCAGTAGGTAAACTCTGAAGACCGTAATAAGATTATTTTATTTGTAATTATCATCATTTTTATATTACTTTAGGTAATTTTAAAATTACTTTTTGGTAGGATGACAGAAGAAGAACTTTGTCGTTTCATTCTGAACCGGATACCAATGCTTATTCAAGTCCGGGTCGCATTCTCCACTCGTCCCCAACACCAGTTTGATCTAAAATGTTATTTTTAGTACCTAGTCTAAGTAACGCCCATTTTAACCCACTTTCTTGATTTCCCTACGATCAAGAGCCTATAAATTGAGAATCAACCCGGGTTGTAATCAGATAGCCGACTACGCTATAAATAAGTAAACTTGCCTGTAATAACAAGCCGAGAAGCCAGATCATTCTGAAATCGGACAAAAGAGCGCGAGAAATGATAGCGGTCGCGACGTTTACCTCAAAATTAGCGTTTTTAACCTGATCTCGCACTCTTCTCACTTCACCTCACCCCGCACCAACGCTCAGCCATATGTATTCGGGTCTTTGTTGACTTACAGTTTAAGTTGGGCCATTCATTTCCGGTGGGTATTCAAATTTTGCGGGTCCGCGCGAGCGGCTCTAAATCTGCAGCGTCAACAAACACCACATCCTTCGGTTATAACCGTAGTTTATAAGGTTCTGAGAGCATATTTTATAATAATATTTACCTCATATTTTATGAAACGTCAAGTGTAAGGTATTAACAATTTAAAACTTTCCTTGTATTTAATGAATCACTAAAAATTTCTGTTAAAAAAATTCAATCGTCATTTTTAGGTGCTAAATTTAAAATCATCATTTTTTACATCAGTACAATATAAATTGACAAGAAACCTGTTTGGACAAACTTCTTACGCCTTTATTCTCAACAATTAACAATCAGGCTTTCTGTATTTACATTGCATCCACCTCCTGTACATGGTAACCTTCTTCGCCCTGTTCACGACCAATCTTTTATCGACCCAATTTTCTACTTTCTCCAACCCAGCTTTTTCAAAGAGGTCATGAAGCTCATCTTGCGTGAAAAAGTAGACTAGCGTGCCGTCCCCTCGGCAATAAAAATTATCATCGATATACCGCTGCTTTTTGAATCGTAATTGAGTGAGGTCATGTCTAGAGTAATATAATATAAAACGAATAAAAAAATTGGCAAAAGAATTGACAAAACACGATAAGAACACACCTGCCGTAGTCCTTTACACATATCATACCACCGGGTTTCAAAAACCTCACCAGATTCTTTATTCCATCCAAAGCTTTTTCCGGAGGTAGAGCTGATAAAACATACACGCAAAAGATGTAATCCAAACTCTTATCTTCTACTGGTAATGCTGCATTCCCATCCGTAATATCCCACACAAAGGCGCAACATCGATCGTCGATATACTCCTCCGATTTCTTCAGGATTTCGATTGCGTTTGATGCGAAGTCGGTTGAATACATGAACAAGTTCGGATTGGCCGCCAGTAAAGGAAAGGTCGTGTTACCAACACCACAACCAACGTCCATACATCGTATTTTACCCTAAGAAAGTAAAAATAACAAAGGAAAGAACCTACCGTTGACTGAAAAACTTCAGGGAACTCTCGAGTTAACCATTTTCGATCCTTAAAGAATTTGTCGTTATGTGTTTCGTAGAAAGAATCCCATTTCCCCTGAGCATCTTTCCTCAATTCATCGGCCACTTCACTGTCCACCGCTGCTTGTTTCTGATTCTCCAAGGTTGCTTCGACCTCTGCGAGTTTTTCTTCGGGAAAGTCGACTCCATCCCAAGCATTATAATCAAAAACAGCTTCTTCATCCCTCAGAAATCGCTGACCAAAGGGATCTTCACGTGGAGGACGTGCTGTCATCTTAATACCACAAAAACACTACTGAAATACCACCTCCAGGTTATCTGAATTCATGAAAAAAGATTCTCGAAAAAAGAAAAATAGGGCGCAGGCTGGAGACCCGCAAGCTGCGCCCTGGCTCCTGCAGTTTGTGTTTTCAAAGTTGCGATTTGTCGCGAAACGAAATTGTGATAGCACGAGTACCGGGCGTCTGTTTTGTGCACAGCACGTTGCGTGTTTGAACTTCAGCGACACTAAACTATGTTTTACTCACTGAATATCCTGAAGAAAAAGAATGCGCAATTTTATCTCATCTGGTAAGATAAGGTCGGTAAATCATTATGTAATCTTACAGGAAGCTGGCGCACAATGGTAATGTAAGCAAAAAGGAGGTGGAAAATGTGGATATCGAGAAATACTGGTAGGTTTTGACATTTTAGGATGATGTAAAGGTTCTGATTCGTAATATGATTTGTGCTTTAGTCAGGATCTGAGAAGCTACATTCCAACAGGAAGCTCCAAAGATGTTCGCAATGAAGTGAAAACGAAGATGTCTCTGTATCTTTTGTCCATTTTATACTATGGAATTGTTATTACCCATCATAAGAAGGTCGAGGCTTTCCTCAGCAAACTGGAGCATTTTTTGAATTCTTTGAAGCCGCAGATTGCTGTACAGGTCAAGAAGCAAGTGCTCCTAATTTAATGACGGTTCCTTTATTGAAATTTTAGTTTCATTGAACAATTTTAGGCGTCCTCCGCTTCTTGAACAGCAAGAGCAAGCTCGGCCAAAGAAGCGTCGCAGAACTCTGCAGATGCTCGAATTTGAAGGCGATCCTTTGTCGGTTCTTACTGAGGATAAATATTGGGAACTCAATCGACAGGTATTTTTTACTTTCATTTGTTTATTTTATGTTGTTTTAGATTACTCTTCCCGATGACATCATTCAAGAGCGACCTCTGGATGCCGACGAGCTTATGGCAGAGTTGGAGTAAGTCCACTTTTAGTAGTATCATTATCTTTTTTAAGGCGTGAACTGTATCCAGATGCCCAAGAAAATGTGGATTCTTTGCTTCCTGAAGTTCCTCACTTTATCCATGAGGAAATTATTCCAGAATACGAAATGCAGTTTACTCAGAAAAGGGAGGGAAGTTACGAAGCGGAGTTGAAGTAGGCGGGGTTTTATTATTGCGTAGTGTTTAGATATAATTCCTTGATGGACCTTGAAATGGCACCTCCTCATGAAGTTCGCGAATGGGATCAATTCTTGGACACTGTGAATCAGGTAGTTGTCATTTCCTCCTTTAATTCTTGTGTCCTTCAGCCATCGCTTTTCGAATTAGATGCTGGTCCGTTGCGCGTAGACAACTCGGTTGATATCTCCATCAATTCGAGTTTCGACTTTGTTAATTCCAGTAATCGGATTGTTTTGCCTCAAATTGACCCGGATCCACGAAGTACGACTGGAAGAAGGAATCCACCAGCCCGTAGACTCAGAAGACACAATGCGAGAATTTTTTATGACGAAGAAATTTCTCTGGATGATGTAAGACCTTGTTTTAGATATCTATATTATTAGAATTTTTAGGACGAGATCTCCAATGGATTGCAAAACTTTTCTGATTGCATTCAACCTTTGGAAAGACCTTCGAGGACCGTGAAAAATTGTTTTCCTCAGCTTTTCCGAATAACCAGCAATCTTCCTGAATGTAAGCTTTAATATTTTAATGGCATGTGTTTTTTAATTTTAGATGTTCTCGACAAATATGGAGAGATGTTTGAACGTTCAGAGCTTGGTGAGCTACGTCAACTGCTGAATGATATTCCTTCAAGTCCCGTTCATGGAAGAATATCTCCAAGAGAAGAGAAAAATATCATACCAGAAGAGCCGATGCCTGAAGTCCAGACTGAGATGGGAATGCAATTTCCAGTGGAAGAACAAGCCCCTCCATATGAGATTATTGAGGACGTTCCACCTAAAGATGAACTTAGAATTCAAATGAAAAGTCTGGATGAAATTGAAGAACGCCGCCGATCTTCAATCGCCCCGTCCTTTGCTCATCGTCCAAGTGAATTAGAACAACCTCAGTTCGATGTTATGGATGCGTCCAGATTGAATGATGAGAATATTCCTCCTGAAAATCCAGAAATTGTTGAAAAAGAGAAGACTCCGACGCGTCAGCAATCCATTTTTGAGTCTCCTACTCAAGAAAGAGGTCGAGAAGAACGTAGAATCCGTCTCAATTCCCCATCGGACACCAGGTTTGATCTCCACCGGTAAGGCTTTTAAATTCTGCCCAAAGAGTGTACTTTTTTATAGTGGATAATGTAATTTTCAGTCGAATTTACGAAAAAGCCCAGTCCCAACCAGTTCTTCATCTCGACGAAGTGTTCACTGACCCTCAATCGACACGCGAAAAGGCGAAGGATTTTTTTAATTTGTTGTGTAAGTCATTTTTAGAGATAATATTGGGCAAATTTAATTATTTATTTTTAGGGCTTTTGAAAGAGCAGAAGCTCGAATCCGAACAAGATGAGCCCTTCGGTCGAATCAAATTGATGGCCATTCGAGACCCGGCCGTTTAAGACCAATTTTAATAGTGTTTTTGATGTCTAATGTTATTGTTGTATTTTTTGTTGTTTGCCCCCGATTACTCACGTTATATTGTTGAAATAAAGTTTAGAATTTAAATTTATCTTGTTTCATTTAGATATTCCAAAATTGGTAATGCAGATCCATCCGGCATTTTTGCGGTCGGTTTCCTCAAAGAATTGAAAAATGGGTGTCTGAGGGCATCTAGGCCACGGAGGCGTTTGTTGCATTCATATCGAAGGATTCTGAAGATAATTTTCATAGATATTATAACTAATCGACCTCATGGATAATGTAAAAAATATTGGAACTTACGCTCCCACCATATCTGCATGGACTTGTGTCGCGTTCCGATTGTATCTCTTCAAAATTTTATACCAGTGGGCGGCCGGAAATTGGTCCTTCAAGATGATTGGATCCAATTCGTGACCCGGGACACATTCTTTCAGTTGATCCATATTCGGAGTACCGCAGATTCTAAAGATTTTCTTCAGTTGATCCGCATTATCCTCCCCATAAAAGATGATCCGATTGGTCAACATCTCCGCCAGAATACATCCAGCCGCCCAGATGTCCACCGTCGTATCGTATTTGGTATATTTCATACATAGTTCGGGAGCGCGGTAGTATCGAGTCACCTGATACGCAGTGTTTTTCTCATATGGACGATAGCGACGGGCACTTCCAAAGTCACCAATCTTCAAACAGCCGGAGGCCATGTTCACCAACAAATTGTCCGGCTTGATATCGCGATGAAAATATCTCATCTTCTCCAAATACATTAAGCCGCAAAATGTCTGATACATGAATAACTGAAAAAAGAAAGAATTGCGATTTTACAGTGAAAAAAACTGCAATGACAAAAGCTTGGAATTTCCTAAAATATTTGTGAAATTTTCAGCTTGTGTCTTACAGGTTAAAGTTCTAAATTTTTGTCAATTTTTCGATTTTTCACTCCATTCTTTCTAAAAAATATAATTTTTTCGCACAAAAATCGCCAAGTTATGATGATTTTTTTCTTCATTGTTCATTTTCTTTATTTTTATTCATTCCCAGCATCTAATCAATAATGTTTGTTCAATATCTCAGATCACATTTCGGAAATTAATCTGTGGCTTTGACCTAACCTTTATGCCATATTTGACGAAAAATCGCCTTTTATTCCTCGACAAATCCATAGCACAAAACCGCTTACTTTGACATACAACGAAGGCAACAACATTCCCCGATCCATTCTTTTTCCCTGCTCTTGAGCCACAGTCGATGGCATCAGCTCCAAAATCAATGACCACATCGTTTGCTTAGTCTCGGGGTGGATGCAAACGTAATAATACAGTAATTTGATCAGATTCTGGTGGTCCAATTTTCTGTGAATCGCAATCTGACGATCTTCTCTCGACGGATCCGGCCAGATTTTCTTTATAGCCACGGTTAATTCTTGACATCCTTTCTTGTCCTTTGGCTTTACCGTGCCCTTATAGACGTCTAAATGGCTTCTAGGTTTGCAACTTGTCTTACCTGAGAATGCGCCACTTCCGAGGTATAGCTGTTGTTTTACCGTCAATTTACATCTAATGTCCTTATTTTTACTGACCTTTTTTGCGATGACTTCTACCTCCACTTCGCCCAATTCTACCATAGCTTCGGCCTGGGTGGTATTCTGCGGTCTTTTGGCTTGATCATGCTGTCTCATGGCGACTTGATTCTTATAAAATACGGGATCAAAATGCTCGTTTTCCTCCGCATCTTTTTTACATCCCTTTGCGGCCGCTTTTAATTCGTTTCCGGAAAAGATGATTGGCGAGAAATTACGGGCGCTAGCTGATACAGCGACTAGGCTTGATTTGACAGAGATTTCATCCTCATCGCTATTGAGATCCGCTGAAATTTCCCATCAGATTAATCAAACTTAACTTAAATTTTAATCTTTTAGACCAAGAATTCTCTTACTCTCTGACTGTCTCTCTTTATTCTTGGCCGCAGGCCTCTCAGAAGCAGTGGTTTGTTGGGAATTGTTGTTTCCGCTACTCTGCAAGCAAAATATCACGTAAATTATGCTACACTCTCGTCCAGCCATAAATTTCGATGTAAAACATGTTAAAAATGCATGGATTATCTTGATTCTTACTTCTTTGACAATTGGGACACTTGTGTTTTTGCTGTTGTCAACTGATGGCATATCCAATCCAGGCCGGAGTCAAGATTGTAACTCGGAAAACGCTAATGAAATTTTTGAAAACGGCCAACTGCACGGCCAGGAATTTGTGGAAATGAATGTAATTGGCCGTTTCTTAACCATTTTGGGCTGTGCAAATGTACTCTCACTTTTCAATTTGAAAATCATATTTTTTCCAATCTCAGAAGAGTCTCACCACGAAAACAAGTATTTTGGCATTCTGTTTTAATCATCAAAAACAAAATTTTCGGTTGCTTTTCTAAAATTTGGTGTGTTTTTCCGAAAATAAGTGTAAATTTTGATCAAAAGGTGTAATTAATGGAGAACCGCGAGCCGATTCCCGTCGAGCCCATCCAGGTGGATAAGCCAGAGAGAAAAGGAAAGGAACCGGACGATTTTACTCTCGCGCAGTTCGCTTCTGCTAATTTCGGAGATGGCCGACTCGTAAAGATGGATGTGGACTATGCTCCACAGGTCGATGAGGCTCTGCCAAAAGCCAGCAACATTGCCAAGGTAGATTAATATTATTTTAGTTGTTATTTTTGGTTTTTAGGCGGATTTCGTTATTGTAATCGATGTTTTAGACAAATCCTCTGGGTGCCATAGAATCCTTGTCGTTGCTGGAGAAACAAACTCGTCTTGGCGCTGATATGAGATCTAATTCTCGTATTCTACGACACATGGTAAAGATTGCTTTCGAGGCCAAGGATTGGAAACTTCTCAACGACACAATTGTCGCATTGTCCAAGAAGAGATCTCTGATCAAGTTTGCCATCAAGAATATGGTCCAAGACTGCTGCGAATTCGTGGATCAGGTCCCAAATGAAGAAGATCGAAACAGATTAGTGGATGTTCTCCGAAATGTGACTGCCGGAAAGATTTATGTTGAAGTAGAAAGAGCCAGACTTACCAAGAGAGTTGTGAAGAAGTTGGAGGCCGAAGGAAAGATTGAGGAAGCCTGGAATAACATGATCGAACTTCAAGTTGAGACTTTTGGATCAATGGAAATGCCAGAGAAAGTCAGATTTTTATTGGATCAGATTAGATTATCAATTCAACGGAATGACTTTGTCAGGGGAAATATTATCTCCAACAAGATCAGTGTGAAGTTCTTTGACAGCAAGGCTGATGATGTAAGTAAATTTTATCTTTTATCATGGGTAATGTAAAATTGTTTTTATTTTTAATTATTTTTAGGTACAAGATTTGAAACTTGAGTTCTATACCTACAAAATTGCTATTGGACTTAATGAAGGAAATTATTTGGATGTCTGCAAGCATTATCGATCTGTTTTTGACACTCCAAAGGTCCAGAAAGATGACGATAAAGTGAAAGAAGTAAGTTCAACTGTTTGTTTTATTTTTGTGTTTTTAGATCCTGAAGAACGTCGTTCTCTACGTTTTACTCTCTCCTCATGGCAATGAGCAGTGGGATCAAGTCCATCGTATTCATGCCATTAGACAACTCGAATTGGTCCCAGAATACAATAATCTTCTTGAATTGTTCATTAATGAAGAGATTATTGCCTGGAAAGATTCGATCCTCAAGACTTACGAAACATTATTGAGAAAGGGAACTGCCACCTCTCCTCCGCCCCAAGTGTTCTCATTTACGGATGAAGGCGAGAAAAGATGGAAGACCTTCAAAGAGAGGGTCGGAGAACATAACATGAGGATGATCGCCAAGTACTATACCCAGATAACTTTTGATAGAATGGCTGAGATCCTCGAATTCCCGGTTGAGGTGAGTTTTTGATTTTCTATTTAGGTGATAGTCATGGATAATATAAAGTTTGATTTTTTAGGAAATGGAGTCGTTCTTGTGTAACTTAATTGTGACTGGTGTAATCCCTGATGCCAAGATCCACCGTCCTTCACGAATTGTGAATCTCCGAGCCCGTAAAGCGAACGTGGAAACCCTTGATCAATGGGGATCAAATGTCCGAAAACTGACTGATATTTTGAATAAGGTCTCTCATCTGATACTCAAAGAAGAGATGGTTCACAAGCATCTGGAAGCCGGAAGATAACTGCGCTAATTATTTATTTTGGAATAAATATACAACTTCATAAATGATATCGGATTTGATTTGGAATGTAATTTAATTTGGAATTAGATAATCTTATGAATCTCATGTTCAGATCCAGTAATCCTGTTAAATGGGAAGTCTTGCCGCAGGTTTCCATAGAGACCTTTGCCGGCGGCTCTTGTTTTCGGAGCGGTCAGTGGTCATTCGAGAAGCGAGCGCACCTTCACGGACTATTTTCAGTCGGTCACGGGGACAAAACAAACACCACCGAAGAGGAATAAGGCCTCTTTCCCCTTCCCGACCATTTGAATCATACCCTCAATTGATTTCTCTTACCCATTTTGCGATTTTTGATTCGTTTGAATTGAAATCAGACGCCTACTACATATAAGATGATATTTTAACTGTTTCGGAAATGAAGTAATGATGTAATGACTGACCCGTACTATTGTTTACGCTGTTCCTCAATAGCTATTGGAGTTTATAATTTGGTAAAATTTACTTTTGTCAACAAAATTTTGCTGATAACGAAATATATTTTTTAGATCTATTGTCTATTCCAATTTGGTGTGTTGGGATGGCAAACACATGTAGTAAAAACGTTCCAATGGGAGTATGAGAATCGACAGTTACCTCCGACTCATGCGTAGGAAACTTTTCTATTCTTATATCTTCTGCAATTTAACTGATCTAAAATAACGTTCTTTAGAGTTGATGGATTCCAAGCGCGGTTTCCGGGTTTGTATGCCATTTATACCGAGACTCCGGAGAGACGAAAGATCAATGGTAAGACCCTCATACCTCGACCTCATTCTTTTTAGCTCTTTACGTCATTGTTTTGCTAAGTATCGGAGTAACTTTTGTACATTTACTGACTACTTGTCTCCTATTATATGGAGTGATCAAGGTGAGTGAACCTCAGAATAACTTTATTAAACTTTTAGAGGAACCATTCATTGATTTGCCCATGGTTTTTCACCTGTGCGCCTTTAATCATCCTCACCACGGCTTATGCAATTCTCTGGTGGAGTGGCGACATTTTTAACGAACAACTCACCGCTTCGGTCGCTGAATTCGTTTTCTCTTTGGCGATTAACGGGCCTTGTTTCATTGTGGTGCTGATGTATTATTTGCGGATAACGGGATCGCTGACATCTGATAAAATTGGAAAAAATCAGGAGAAGAAGGACAAGAATCTGCCGTCGGATGTCCCGTCATTCTATCCAAAAATGCCTCCACAACCACCATATGAGATGAGGAGGAAGCTAAGACGACGAGAATCAAGATCTCCACTTCGACCACAATCTGAGCCAAGAAGAGGAGCTCAAATTAATCAAGGATACCAGATCAATCAAGGACAATATCAAAGGCCGGATTTCAGATATCCCCGAGAAGAATATCGATACCCAAGTCCTTATGAAGTGAGGAGTCGACAAAAAATGTCTCGAGCTGAATCTAGTCAGCCTCAGCAACGATTAGAAGGTCATAGTCAGCCAAATCTGTCAGTTAGAAGACCTGCAGACCCTCGACAAAATAGGCCTAGTACAAGACAATCCAAGCGATCGTCCGGCCGCAGAACTCAATCTAGATCCACGTCAGCCGCTCCATATTACAATCAGCAGTTAAAACGGCGGAGTCCTCAGCGAGTTTCGTTTAGTAATCGCCCCAGAGTTTATCAACGAACCCCTTCTGATTCCACTTCCAATGGGCCGAAATTGGAAATTCAAACTGTCATATAAAGCCATTCCTGCATCATATGTCATCTTTCACTTGCGCAATTTTTAATTTGTACCTCATCTTTGATCTCAGCTACTTCGACTGCTTAGATAATAAAAAGATCTTGAATAAATAAGATTTTATTATACATGGCTATGAAATACCCGTTTTGTAGAACAAATCAATTCCCTAATACTGTACATTACATTGCAATGCGTGTGTTTGAAGTTGGACCATGTCTTCAAAGTCTGTTTTTTGGCATCCGAGGCATCTGAGATCGTCATCTTTTATTATGTCATCCTTTGAGATTTTGGTGTAATTCAGGGGAAATGAGTGGTTTTCTACCTGAAATTAACCTTCATATTACTTTTTTTCTCTGCCTTTCGTCTTTTTCCAGAGTACTCTTTATAAAGAGGCAAAACTTTTTCTTATAATTTATCATAAACATGACTTTTCTAAACTTACTATGACCGTCATATCGTTATTTGGGTTGGCACATTCGTCTGATACGTACAGATGATTATCAAACTCCTTGTAGTTTTGGTATTGTCCTCCACAATTGAGACAAATGTAACAAACTTCTTTTTCCCTCAAAATTTCCCTTGAATTTTCGTTTGTATTTATAAAAACTGGAAGTAAAAGATCACTGCTTCTTTCTCGAAACATCTTGGGGATCATTTGGCTAAAATTCATCTCAATTAACAGCCATTTAAATATAAATTTACCGAGTAATCCTCCTTTCTTTCCCGAGATTCTTCTGATATTCCACGTCCAATTTTTCGATTACAAATTTCGATGGATTATCGATACTTTCCATAGTCCTTAATGCGTTCCTGAGTCCACTCTTGTGTCCATTATCTATTGCTTTCTGAACTTCTTCCTGATTCAAATCTCTCCTTTTCCTTCGACGACAGTTATGGGCCTTAATCGTGACTAAATTATGGGAACTGAGGGCGCATTTTGGACACGCGAAAGGGCGAAAGCGAGGCATCGGCTGGTAAAATCTGTATTTCCGGCTGATCTTTTGACCAAGCGAAAGATTTCGGTTCGATTTTACTCTGATCATTCTAAAAATTATATTATAGTACCCGCTATAATTTAAATTTAGGTAAAATAATGTCAAATAGTTCTAATGAAAAGAAATAAGTCTAATATTAATCGTCTCTAGCCTCTATATAAAGCTTGTTATAGTTATATTAAGAACAATATCAGCTCTTTTCGACATATTTTTGACCTTGGACTGACCTCCATCCTAAATGGACCATGACGGGATGCAGCAGACTCCTCGACTCTTCCTTCCCCATCATCAGTTTGACCAATTTCCACTTGTTCCTGATCTCTTTGCATCGTTCCTTGATGGATTTACTATGCCTTGAGATGGGTATATTATCCATAAAGTTGAGATGAGGTGCATTCAACAGATTTATTTCATTCCGTCCTGCAAATATTCAGATTGCGTAACAAAGGAGAGAAGAGGCGAGAAGAAAAACGAGGAAACGGATGCTTCAAACGATCTTAAGTGTCATTTTATACGTTCGAATATACTATAATATTCGGTTCTTTTGTAAGCATAGATGATAGATGGCGACGGAGGCGGAGTCTGTTTATTCTATGGTTCCAAAATTACTCCGCGGTGAAAATTATTGCATAATCACTGCGGGGTCTTAACGTAAAGTCGACTTTCTTTAAATTTTTACTTATAGTAGATCATAATTTGAGGTCGTTTAACTTACAATAAGTTGAAAAACCGTATAAAAGTTTAGAAGCGAAAGTGAAAGAATTATTCGCTCTATTACTTCTTGCCAACTAAATGTATCGAAAGCGAGTTCCTCTCAAAGAAATAAGGCCTAAGGTAATATAATGGATAAGTTAATATAACCCCAAATTTCGCGTACTTCCTAAACAAATGTGATAATTAAATACGCTGGAGCCTATTACTTCTTGTATCACCCTCGATTACCCTGATCGCCCCGTACTTTTCGGATTATCATCATTCATTTGAATAGATGCCTATGGTAATATATTGATCCCTCTGTCTCCCCCATTTCGGCATTCATATTTCCGCGCATGGATGCCTAGCGACGAGCCGAATGCTGTCCCCCGCTCTCCCTTACTCTCGACTCATCTACCTGCGCGAGTGACCCTGGCCGAGTGTTTTCCCCCAAAAAATGGACTCTTTTTTCCGCTCTCCTGATAGTTCCCATTGAATCCAGACAGATAAATATGAGTCATTCTATCGCTTCAGGGTGTGGTCCTGATGAGCTTAGTGCCTAATGTTAGACATTTGTCGTATTATACAATAACTTATATTACTTCAGACGCCTATTCTAATTTAAGCCAAAATTAACTATGATATTATTCCAGGGCATGATCAAACATCCCTCAGCCGAGCACTTGGGGATGTATCGATCGTCCTCGTATTATGCGGACGATGGGTGTCTCAGCAGGATACCCTATTTCTCGGCCATGGGCTTCTTTATGTGTTTTGTTGGAGTAGTTCTTTTTTCATCGATGATGTGGTTCGCCGTTAATGCGAGTGTAGAACAATTTAGGAGAGCCTTGGATCTGACGGATCTCCCATGGCTAGATAAGGTAAGAATACCACATATTTCAATAGCTCGAAATTAAAAAGAGGATCAAAAGTAATGTAAAGTGCAATATCAACCTTTCTACAATTTTTATAAACAAACAATTACTGGTAATAAATCCAAAATGGGGTCTAAACTTCAGATCAACCTTGCATTCCTAATCATGGCCTTTATAATGGCATTATTTGCCATCTTTTTACTGGCCATCGCCATTGTTAGTACGGGTCGAACAAGAGAGCAAATATACAAACGAGAGAGCGCGAGGAGAGGCGGAGAATGCTTTGGAATCACTGCTATGGTCTGCTCTTATATCTTGAACATCCTATGGATGTTTGTATTTGCTACAACAGCAATTCTAAGTGCTGGTTACTATGTTTTAAGTCGATTATGTGCGTCTCTAGCAGCCTACAACGAATCAAATTGCTTGGATTTCAGCGTTTTCCAACCGATATTCAAGAACACACCGAAAGATGTGAGTAATTTTCTTTTTGAATCCGTATTTTAGGAGATCTGATTATATTACACGTCTTATCCATCCATTTTCAGAATTTAATTCTCTGTGGAGGGAATGCCCAACAATTCTGCGCGGCGACAAACTCCGTGGTGGCTTGGTACTTCATTGGCTTCCTCGGATCGGGAATTGTTTGTCTTGGGCTAGTCCAATTTCTAGCCAGCAGCACTGCCAACCATTCTCGAGTCAAGAACGAAAAACGTTACAATGAACTCAGGAATGCTGTATTCGGAGACTCCATCCCCGAATTCACTCCATACGTCCCCAACAGTTACTACCCACCCCCTCCAATCCACGGGACTCTCCCTTCTTATCATGGCACCCACTCACGAAAGCCGAATATTATCCCTCCATCACCCATCCGACCTACTGGAACCCTCCCGTACAACTCGTATTCACGACGAAACTCCTATCACAACTCAATGGGAGAAGCGCACTGGGGTCGAGACTATTGAGTTATGTGGATGAAGACCCCCGGACCCCCGGACTGCGGCTTTTCTTTCACTTAGAGATCTGTCTGTATATACCTCACAACTAAATAAACTTACTTTCCGTTTGATCCTGGTCAATAAATAATGTTGACTCCGCCATGGGAAGTGGCTGGGATGATGGTTCATACGGCACAAACCCGTTCAGCATAAATCCGATAAGACCAGCAGAGAAGACAGTGTTTTTGACATTTCGTTGAAATATCAATGCTGACATTCCGTTTTAATGTATACAAAAGATGTCATGGATACATACAAATTTCATAGTAACAGAGGTTGAAAGCTGTGAATATATATGCCAATATAACCGAATTATAACGCTTTTCCAACTCTAATTTTCTTCAAGTAATAGGTTGTTCTTTAATTAGGTCAGAATGACGCATTTTATGTAAAAAGGAAAATATTTTTGCGCGAATTCTCGTGAACATCTTTATTTTATCCCTAGACCTTTGCAAGACGACAGAACCGACTTATCATGGCCAAATTACCATTGAAAAGCAAGTTTTTCCATTTTATTTTACATTTGATCTTTAGATGCTCGTCCCAAGACTTATGAGCAGAAATTGGAAGAAAGGAGACGCCGGCTGAAGAACCTGGAAGCCCCCGTGGTTTTGTCGATGCCTGGAGGAGAAAGCGACGATGAGCCAGAAGAACAGATAACCAAAAAAGAAGAGAATCCGCTGGACTTTGATAAGGAACCTTCTCCATTGCCAGAAGTTGTGCTAAAGCCAAAGAAAGAGAAGACACCGAAGAAAGTTGTTAAGAAGGTGTCTCAAGGAGAATACAAAGTTGTTGTTGGGTAAGTTATGCATTTTAAAAAAATTTTTTGTGTTTAGTGAAAGTGAATTCAAAGTGGTGACAGCAAAAGCAAATTTATTGGCTAAACCAGCAGCGACATCTTATCGAGACTCCTTGTTGGAGTTGACGACAACCAGAAAAAAGAGACACTGCAAGCGTAAGTCGATTTTGTTTTTAAAAGGCGGTTTTTATTAGCTTAAATAACACAATATTATTTTAGTGGTGAAAATTCGGAATCATGTGGATAAATGGGTTAATCGTCGCGTATGAAAGCCTCTATATACATTTGTTCTGTTTTTGTTGATGTTATTGTTAAAAATACCTGGATAAATTGTAAAAATTCATGCTACACTAGATCATTAAGTATCAAAAATAGATTTTAAAAGTTTATTAGTCTTTAATATACTATAATCTCCTCTATTATTTGAGTTCTTTCTGCTTTTCGGCCATTATGGCCTTGTTTCGCCGGGTCAGATGCTTCTGGATATGTGGTAATAACCGCTGTTTGGTGCTGAATCCTTGTTCACAAAAGTTGCAATGGAAATGAACTCGCTTTTTCAATTTGCAAAATGGCCGGAGGCATTCGGCGGAGGAGGATTTGTGAGGTTTGTGGATGATCTTTTCGGGCTTTTGAATGTTTTCTGATTTGCTGAAAGAAAGAATGATGAGACTATTTAAATATTCATTTGTATCCCAGTTCGTAGTCTTTTCAATGCCTTTTTTGTTTTTTTGGCGCGGCCAAAAATCCAAAATCTTTGGGCCAAACAAAAATGGTTGGGTTGGCCTGGCAACCGGTATACTGTAGGAGATTTTGGGGAGTTGAGGTTAAAGTTTGGGGTCAGAAAAGAAGGAAGAGGCCATTGAAGCCGTCATTATGCGGTTTTGGTAACATACGATCCAACGATAATTTCAACAGCTAATAAACAGCGATATAAGCCTTACAAAAAATTTAAGGCACGAGCTTCGACTTGACTAAAATTATGATTTTTAAGGGCAAAAGATGACTAAATTTTTTTGATGGGAATTGCGATTTGCGGCTTGAAAATAATGATTTGCAAGTTTAAAGGGCTATGTAAAAGCTAAATTTTTCGATTTGTCGGCTGCTCAAATCTAGTATAAAATCGGGTACCCTTACCTCGATTTATCATCATCCATTTCATTCTCCGCACCCAACAGAAATTCCACACTGAATTTGTTTTTGCCCATATCCGCCTGCTTACTGTTCCACAACCGCTGACATATGTGATCCAAACGACGCGACTCGTAATTGGAGAGCATGAACAACAACGTGCCGTGAATGCGAGCCCCGAGCCAGGTTCGAAGTGAATGGGAGGAGGGGAGAAGCGCCGGAGACCCACCGACCGGATGTCCGGCGCTCGGGTTTGTTGCCAAGACATCCGAGACCGCTTCTATTTATGCGAAATCCGGCACACCCAGCCCTTTTTCCGACTCTTTATTGTGTTTTCTTGGAGGTCGGGGCTGAAGCCTCGACCTCCGTCATCTGTAGTCGGGGACAACGCCGCCAACGCAACCGTCGGCTCGGCGGAAAGAAGAACGAACATACTTGAGGGAAAGCAATTATCTAGATCAACAAAGTAGACAAAAAAACGGCTAAAATAGTCAAAACATCAACTAAGAGTACATAAAGCTTTCTAAGACTTAGTAGGGATTCAAACACACCATTAGTTTTTGACATACCCGCTAATTTGAGACAACACTTTTTTTAGTTAAAAAGGCAATCATAATTCCTAAAATAATATAAATTTTATTTTAAAATCTCGTCTTTTTTGGAAATTTTAGTTCAATTTTTTCATTAGTTTTATAAAACCTCATTGGGAGTCGGTTTATTATGTCCAAAACTCTTCTGGACAAGTATGAACAAGTCTCTGATATTGAACATGTCACCATGACTTGGGAGAATGTCACAGTCGTTTCAAAGGCCGGAAGAAGCATTCTGGATGGCGTGAGTGGGATCGCATTGCCCGGAGAGACGCTGGCTCTGATGGGAGCAAGGTAATTTACTTTTTTTACTGCATTACACAAGTTTTTTGACTATTTCTATATTATCTATCACCTAACATATTTTTAGCGGTGCCGGAAAGACGACCTTGCTGAACACATTGCTACAGAGAAACTTGAAGGGTTTGAATGTGACTGGCAACATCTTATGTAATGGTCATAGCCTGGGGAAACGAGTTACTTGTGTTTCTTCCTATATCCAACAAGAGGATTTATTTGTGGGAACATTGACGGTCAGGGAACACCTCATGATCCAAGCAATGCTGAAGATGCCCGATTCGACGGCTGAAGAGAGAAAGAATCGAGTTGAAGAGGTAAAATTGATTATTTTTAGAAACGATCTAAAGTCATCATTTTTGTATTAAAGCATTTTTTTTAGGTTCTACTTGAACTGGGACTCAAGGACAGCGAGAACTCTCGAATTGGGATTAGTGGGATCAAAAAGGGAATTTCTGGGGGAGAAGCGAAACGTTTGGCCTTTGCCGGAGAACTCTTGGCCAATCCTGCAATTTTATTCTGTGATGAGCCAACAACTGGACTGGACTCGTTCATGGCCGCTCAGGTGGTTACTGTAAGTTGGAGGTATGACCTCATTGACCTTTTTTATAGACTCTGCATCATCTGGCCAGAAATGGAATGAAAACAATTATCTGCACGATTCACTCGCCTGCGGCTGAAGTTTTTGAAAAATTTGATAAGGTAAAGATTTAAAAAAAAATTTAGGTAAACCAAGTGAAAATTACATGAAATGATTTATCGAATTGGGAAGGCAGACTCAAAAATCAGGGACCTTTTTATATTTTACATGACGTTTGATCTAATTCTTGCTATAAAGCTTTGTTTTTTCAGGTAATGTTCCTGGCCGGGGGTCGGGTAGCCTATCTTGGGACCCCGGAAGGGTCTTATCAGTACTTTGCGAATAAAAATCTTATTATAATCCCTCCAAATTGTAATGCCGCCGATGTCATCATCCATCGATTGGCAGTGAATCCGGCGAAAAGAGAGGAATCTAAGGGTTCGATCAAGAAGATTTGTGATAATGTAAGTTTTTTTTACATCTGGGATATAAAATTTGATTTCAGATCGTTACAAAGCATAAAAGAATATGTTTGATACCATGTGTAACAAAATAATGTTTGTATTTTCAGTACTTGAACAGTGATACCTATAAGACCACCAAGGATGAGATTGATGGAAACAACGCTTCACATCCAAGGCCATTGAAAGGAAGAGAATCGGTCTCAGTTTTCATGCTTTTATTCGCTTTATGGAGAAGAACAACTAAAGATGTGTTCAGAAATCCTGCATTGGCCAGAGCCAAACTCTTCCAAAAATGTTTCATGGGCGTTTTCTTGGGACTACTTTACTTTAATGGGAAATTGAATCAGGTTAGCACTATTTTAAGAGTCTTTTTTGTCATAGTATGTTTGGTACAATATCATAATGATTTTTTATTTTTAGGATGGATTATTGTCGATGAAAGGGGCATTGTTCTACTACATCGCCGAATTGACTTATTCCACTATCTTTGGAATTCAATCATTTGTCCCCAAGGCATTTCCATTGTTGGCCAGAGAATATCATGACGGTATATATCCTGTTTGGTGCTATTATGTCTCAATGGTAAGAGTTAGACTAAATTTTTTAAACTGGTTGGGTTGTATATCACCAATTATTTCTTAAATATCAATTTCAGATCTTTTCCTATCTCCCTCTCTTCACAATCGATGGAATTATTATGGTCACCATCAGCTATTGGATGATGGGACTTCAGAAGAAGATTACAGTATTTTTGACTGCGTTGCTTACGACAATATTGGTCGAGTGGTCAGCTGTGAGTATTGGGATCGCTGTGAGTGCTGCCGCCCCTTCCTATGCCTTTGCTGTCTCTGTTTCGGGACCTTTATTAACCGTCTTCTCACTCACTGGAGGATTATACACAAATGTCGCCAAGATGCATGAATTTGTTAGATGGGTACAGTATCTGAGCTGGTAAGTGAGAAAAGGCTATTTGATATTTGATTTGGATACTTTTTTATATTATTTCAGGTTTCGATTTGGCTATGAATCTCTGATCATAAATCAATGGAAAGATATCGATGAAATCTCTTGTACGGGCTTGGATGGAAAGAATGTAACCTACTGCGAGCCTGATGGCCCCACGGTTATTCATAATCTCAACTTTGAAGAGAAGAACATCTACTTTAACCATGTGTGCATGTTTCTTTATACCATTGGAGTCTATATGGTTGGATACATTGGATTGACTATCAAAGTCATCATGAATCGATAGAGATAAAAATAGAAATTATTTTTTATTAGAGTAGTATTTTTTTTTGCGCGCTGCGGCCCGTTTTGTAAGTCTGAAATTGGCTTGAACTTGTTCAAGATTTGTGAAAGAAAAACCCATCCAAGGGTGAAGATGGGAACAATTGCTAGAATGAAGTGGTATAGTGTGTGGCACGTCGGATATCCTTGGTGTTGAACATACAGGTCACCGAAGTAAGAGGAGGTTACCACAGAGTTGAAGAAGTAAGCGGATCCGCTTGCGGCCTCCGTGCAGTACAACCGAAGGGATGCGGAGGATTGCTTCAACAACCTTCCATGATAAGAATCAATATTCTTATATACACTATATTGAGACTTCGGTTTATCCGTGGCACAAATATGGCTGATTAATGAATGATTATCAGTCTGGCCAAAAAAAGAACCGGCCTCCCGCACGCATCAAAATCGCGACCCCGAAAAGTGCAAAACACCAAAAAACAACCGTTTGCACTGTGCAAAACAGTGAATTCTTCGGAAAAAATGGGCGAGAGACCCAATTTTTTGCGTGCGACGCATTGCTTTTGTTTTTTTTCGGCGACATGCTCCAAATTTCTGCACGGTGCAAATTGCGCTTTCGACAAGAAGGTGAGTGAAAATTAACCAGAATAATCTAGGAAATATCTATGGGCGGATTCCAAATATTCCCGAAAAATATCGATATTAAAGTTTCTACTATATGAAGTGAGGAGTCGACTATTAATGTCTCAAACTAATTTCATCCAGGCTCATAAACGATTAAAAGGTATTAATCAACCTATTCAGCAAGTTAGGAATCTAGATCCTCCAAAAAAAAACAAGACAATCCAGTCATTCTTCTGGCCGCGGAACTGAATTTAGATCTACTTTAGCAGCAGAATCCTCAGAGTTTCGTCTAACCATGGTCACTGAGTGGAATATTCCGACTGTCATCTAATGGCTCATTTTGAAACTCCTATAATCCGTTAGTAATTCGCAGGTAAAGTTTTTATCGTTCTATTAATGTATGATCCCGTGCCACACTTGAATGATGATGCAAAACCCTGTGTTACAAGTCGAAAAAGACTCGTAAAGTTGATCGTCTATAGAAATTTGGGAATACAGGTCTTAATATATTATCTATCTTGCGTTAACAGGCACTATTTGTGTAGCACATGCCCCTAAAATGTGTAAGATTAAAAGCTTACATTGGTGGATTTGCCATATTTGGTTCTCCTTTTTTTGCTCATGTAAAAGTTGGTTGCAGCCAATCCAAGCGTGCTTATTATAATGATCGCGTTGCATAACGCTTTAATCGAATCTGAGATCGACGTAGGAGCGCTGTCGGCATGTTTCAGGACGATGGTGCACATAATCGCGGCCAGGTTCAAGAGAAGGTCCAATATCTCTGGTGTCCAATGGGAGTTTATGCTTGTCATTTCCCAGTAGGTTATCACATAAACGGTGATAATTGCGGATAACGTCATCTAAAAACCAATTCAATTTCTAATTCCTTTATTTTTTTTGAAGATCTGCAAATTCGATCTCCAAACAAGAACTTACCGAGGTAAACTCGTTGAAAAAGCTATTGAAAAGCTTAGATTTTTCTTCGTCGTTGATGGCGATGCATAGAACCATGCATAGAGACATTAGTAAAGTAATAAAGTATATAATATTTTATCAAGTATTTTTTTAACACCGAAGATTTCAGATAAATACAGTTCCATTTATTGTGGATATGGTTTTGTTTGTGATTTCGTTTTCCTTTGGCTTTAGAATCATGATTTTATGTGTTTCATCGAGGGATTTGTGAACTTTTAATTTAAATTTAGAATTTTCGCAAAAATGTTTTATACATAAATCAATAAAATGAATGATACATATGTATGTGGCACATGGACCATGTATAAGTTCCTGCAAAAATTTTTAATTTTTTATTCAAAATAATCGAATGTTTGTGGGTCAATGCTCGGATTACTCAATGGACACTTGTATGCCATATTGTATGTGGTATGATTGAAATAAAAAAAAGAAAGAAATAAGATTAAAAGTGATTATATAATAAAAGGAAAGTTAATTTATTTACAAGGGACAATGTGTGACGCTCTTATTTTTCTTTAAATGTGCTCAAAAATCAAAACAATGACCAACTGGCCGATTGTCATCACCAAGACCTTTTTTTCTGACGGTTCCAATCACAACACTCATCATTTCTTTAAATTATCATTTTTTGATGACGCCACTTTCAAGAATCGGAGCCACTTAATCATTTCGGGCCTCGATTACCTGCCCGGAGGTCATTTGTCGGTCCGGTCATTTTGGGATAATCTCAAATCAACTTGAAAAAAGAAAAGATTCAGCCATTTTTCCTGCGGCCTTTTTTCCGCCTCAAATTAGCATAATCTCGAAGCCATTTGTCGAGAGCGATCGCTCCATTTTTTATTTAAATTCCAGCGGAAAGGCGAGAAAAAAGGCGGCTTTTTGGTTTTGTAATGGCAGTTTGAGATTAATCCCCGACCTCTGAATGAGGCTTTGTTCACTTTTTCTGCAGGCCTCTAATCACTCAAGAACCCAATGAACAATTTTTGGGATCGCCAACGGGTTAATGAGCTGTTCGAAAAAACATTTGGGTTAGATTTGGAGAGATGGGTGGGCTGTAAATAGATCAAAGATGGGACAACTGGTCACATTTTGAGACTACAAACAATATTTTAGAAAATTTTATTATTATTTTTTTTATGACAATTTGTAGAGACAGTCGAGATATTCAGCAACATTTTTGATGAGAGAATATGAAATAAGGGAGGAAGGTCAGAGAAAATTTGTTTCAGCAATATCTTTGCGAGTTTTACGCGGAGAAAATTGATTTTTTGTAATATAAACATTGTACCTGGTATACAAAAAAGGCAACATTTTTATTTTTCCCAATTTTGTTTCAATTGTTCTTCCTTAATTATTCTAATATTCTCTCCCCATTACCTTCGTACCTTCCGACGTCTGTTACCATCCTCTCCCTTCTCTGAATGATATATCTCATCGTCGTTTTTGACTCTTATAAATAGTCAAAAAAACATATTTTTTTGTGATTGATGTCTCAACCCGTACCTTGGCTTGTCGCTCTCTCTGAAAGCGGTCAAGATCTCATCAAAACGCCATTAATAATCGGGCTGATAATTATTCTGTGGGCTTTTCTTTATCTCGATCTGCACCCCGAGATTCCCGCAAAATATTTTTTTTATTTTTTGTCACCCTCAGATTCCTTGGCCCTTTTGGGAGACCGAGAATGGCCAAGATAAGAGTCTTTGGGGCCAAAGACGGATTCAATTTGGGTTCGGTTTGATGAGTATTGGGTTGGTTTGTTGTAGTAGTGGATTGGGAAGGGATTCCATTCCGGCTGTTTTTTGCCGATATTCCGGTTTTTTTAGGAAGGAATGATGTAGATAGAATATCTTTAAAACGTGACGCTTCAGGACTTTATCTAAAGAAAGAAAATTTGTCACCTTTTGAAATGCAAAAAAAAATTTTTGCTATCGAATTGTGTGCCCATAAATTTTTGTACTATTTCTTAACACATAACACTTTCGCCTCGACATTTAGTACAAATTTTCTCGGATTAGTTATCAGAATATTAAAAATTATTTTTTGTTGTTTTTGGCGCTTTTCAAGAAATGTTTGAGCTAGCGATTAGTCATCGAAAAGAGAGAAATACCCAAAAATTGGAAAGGAATTTGAGTAAACTTGAAGATTACGGGGGTTTAATATTGCTGCAGAACCATAATAATTTTTAATTTTCTGTGTAACGTTCTGTGGATAATTTTTTTGGATATTCAATTTTTTATTTTTGAATATACTTAAAAATTTATTTTTATTATTAAAATGTTAGCACCACAACAACTACAAATTCTTGCCTGGTTTTTTGGTTTAAAATAATTTTTTGAATATTAAAATTTTATGCAAAGTTTTGTGATTATTCAAATTTCCATTGCCTTGACCATCGCTCCGAGGGATTAGAAACCGGCCATTTCTCATTTACCTCGAAGCCTTTCGGAGGTAAAAATTATTTCATTTCCATCGGATTTGGGGCTTTATGAATATTCGGGTTGGGCTTAGGACTCGAGATTATCTAAACTGCCCTCAAAGCGAGTCATTTTTGCAAAAAACAGGGGTATTCCTTATGTTAGATTCTTAGTCCAACGCAAAGTGGAATAAAGTTTTGTTTTGCGTATTTTACATTCTAAAGAATTCGTTTCGAGTTTTTGTCAAAAATTCTAAATTAAAAAAAATTAGAACTGCGAATTTTATCCTCCGCATATCCCGTTTTGCCCGGATATTACAATAAGTTTGTGCGAAAAGTTGGCTTTTCTTTATGCGGCCCCCATCCGGGGATGCCCTCAGGGGATCACTCCGTGGAACAACATCTTTTTGTGCAATTCCTCCGGTCTCCGTTTTGAATGTTTTTTCCGCGTTTTCCAATCCTTCTGAAGGCCATCTCCGACTGATTACTTTTTTTAACTTTGCCGGCAGATTTAATCTCCCTTGCTGACCTTACAAGCGATTTTTTTAGTGAGTTACAGGCTGTTAAGAGTAGTTTTTATTTGTTGAGTAGTCAAATTAGTAAATGTTTATGGGAGAAAGTTCTGCGATTTTATGGGTTCAAAAAATTATTTTGTGGCGGCTCCTTTTTGTAGACTATATCCAATGTTTGAATATTTTCTTTAATAAATTCAAATTTTTTATGTCGTGGCAACTTTTTTTCTAATTTTTTCAAAAAGTAGTCATCGTTTTTCAAAAAATTTGTAAGCTAAAACGCTGATATAAATATTTTCAAGTCTCATAAAGTTTTCAAATTATCGAATCAAAATATTTGCCATTCTCTTCAGATCAATTTCTGAAATCTTATTTGTAATGCATATAAACTCGCGTTTTTAAACATATAGACCTTCTAAAATACAATCATTTTAGGTTGATACAAAACGCAACTTACTCCTAAAGTTTTAATAATGACAAATATTTTGCTTCCCCACCTCCTACTCTATAATTAACTAAAAAGTAGCCCCATCAAGTACAATACAATGTTGAAGCCGCGGAATGTGATCCAGCCGGCCAAACCGCCTCAGCACACAAATCAGCAACTGATTCCGGTGAGTTTTCTTTTAATCTCGTTTCCATTTTATTCTAATAATTTCACTTCTTCGTAAGCAAATTAATCCGAGCCTCTAATGAGTCGAAGGGGCGCGCTTTTCCCCCTAATTTGGGGTTATTCAGAAATGGACTTGCGCAGGATAATCTGGTTAAGTTCTGGGCCGGATCGAACAATGCCCTCAGGCAAAACGGAACAGAAATAGGTTGGAGGAAATGCGGGGAAGTTGGGCGATTTTTAGGCAGAAAAGTTGGGGCTTTCGAAAAGAGAAGCGAT
Source organism: Bursaphelenchus mucronatus (assembly GCA_025436335.1). Taxonomy (NCBI): domain Eukaryota; kingdom Metazoa; phylum Nematoda; class Chromadorea; order Rhabditida; family Aphelenchoididae; genus Bursaphelenchus; species Bursaphelenchus mucronatus. The sequence goes on from CM046359.1 coordinate 4,573,043, forward strand.
TTTTGTTATCTTATTTTTAAATTTAGATATTTTAGTGTTGCAGATGATTTTTCTAAGTTAGATGCGCGTTAATTCTGAGCAAAAATTTTTCATTTTGCATTTCTTGACATGTCGCTAAGACCAATTCTTTGGTGAATAAATTACAGTAAGAATTTTATTGCAAGTTTGAGGATTTTTGTAATCGAAATAATTTTAAAATTAGCCATTCTTCGACTCTGACAAAGAATTTTTTGTATTCACTTTTTAAATTTGTCATTATGACCAATCTTTTGGGATTTCTTCTAAACGTTTTTTGATGTCCCAAACATTATTTTTGCTTGTAAAGTGTCAAAAATGGTGTAAATGAGCCTCTTCGATTGTCGAAAAACTAGCCTGCGGGCATTTGCGGACAATCAAAGCAGATCTCTGGGGATAAAGGTCAGCTGTTTTCTTTCGTTTCTTTTGGCCGTTTTTTGGGCCGCGATGACCACCATGAAGAGCAGCAGATTCCGTGCTCGGAAATGGGGTTTCGGCTTTGTTTTTTGAAGCCTCTAATGAGTAATTCTTGGTGGGGTAAGTCTCAATTCCTCCCAGAAATTGGACTCTGGAATCTCTTCGGAGTTTATTTAAATCGCAGCTGTCACCAGGGGCGCTTAGCATCCGGGAAAACGCCCATCGGTCATTTTGCGAGTTACTCTCCGCTCTTCTGTAATTCGATATTAACAAATGTTTGAGCTTGTTTTTTTGTAATGTTCGCTGATCCATGACTTTTTTTGATTTTTTCAAATGGACAGCTGTCTAAAACAAGGTCCATTTTTTTGTTAACTGATATTACAACAACCCGTTTGCCAAAATCACTCTTTGTCTTGATCATTAAATGTAGTTTAAATACCAAAAACTTTGTTTATATTACACTAGATCAAGTATAATATAATTTGATTACATAATCCATCTTAGTCTAACGATTGTCTCAAGAGGTTAACAAGTGGACAATTAGCCGAGAATGTTTAATTAGCCGCGAACACTTGCTAAATGCAAACATCTGGGCCTTTTTATAATCAAGAACATCTTGACGTTCCGAAAACATTTGCGACTTTTATGAGTTTCGGAGGTCAAAATTTTTTGGAAATCATGTCGCTGGGAATTTTCAGGAGGCCTCACGTCAATTCACGGACCGAAATTTTTATTGTAGTTTTTGGATTTTTTTCGAAAGAATTAGAGAAGTTAATTCTTAATTTTTTTTTTGATGATAATAAATTTACAAGCCAAGAAAGCAGTAACAATTTAGTTAAAACTCGTTAAAAATCGAGACGAGAATATGCAAAGACACATGCAAGACTTTTACACGTTTTATTTTTACGTTGAATAATTTACAGTTTATCCGGAAGTGCAAAATCCGTCGAGATACAGCCAAAAAAATATGTTTTCTCTGTGCCTCTCCTCATTTTCCATAGTCTCTCAAAAAAATTCTTTTGATATCTCAGCTGTCCTTGTAAATTATTACTAAGTTCATAGGGACAAAATACACATAATTTGGCAAAAATCGGAGCTCAATTTTTTATATTTTTCCAATATTTTGTAACTTTTATTTTGTTTTACATTTTTACATCCCTCATCCGAACATATCCATCATAATCCGTTCTCTTTCAATCTCCACCTCTTTCTCCATCAAATTCCCCATATAATCAGCTTGTCTTTTCCAGATCTACACTGACTGGGCCAACCGTTATTTACAAAAGTTCGGCCGCGCCTTGATCCACGATCTGACCGAAGACTTGCGCGATCCGAAAACACTGGTCAATCTGGTGAATGCAGTGAGTAAGTAGCCGAGGAAACGCGATCCCCTGCGGCATAGTCAGTTGTCGGATTTGAGGGGCCGAACAAAAACAGGCCCGCGGATTACTAAAGACTATACTAAAGGCCGTTCCGAATATCCCCTCAGGGCACAGCGGAAGTTTGAGCAAAGATAAGCTGGTTTAGCGGGTCTGATGGGGGCATTTGAAGCTTGATATACAACCTGAATCTTCATGGGGTGATTAGAATCGATTTCGTGGGATTTTTGGGATATTGAGATATTACTTTAGATAAAATTTTGATGAATCCTTCAAAATTTTGATCCAAAATAAAGTCGAGATGGTCTTAGAAAGTTTTATTGTCGCGTTTAGAGTAAACTTAATCGCATTTTGATATCCAATTACCTCACTTTACAACTTTACGAACTCATTTTTACGACAAGGACAACTGTTCCCCTCAAATCTTCTAAAATTACTTTTAAAAAATTTTAGAACAATAAAAACTGGTAAAAAGATTTTTAAAAATTATTTTGGCCCATGCCTTCATGATCTCCAGCGCTTCCCGATTAAACTCCAATTCTTTTTATATTATCCATCTCTTATCATCCCACCACTGCCCCATAAAATGGGACTCTTTAATATTTGGGATATTCCGAGAGTCCGTTAAGATCCATTTTATTCGATTGGGGGTTTATGGGAGATCGGAAGGAGACCACCGCGATATCCGGCACAGGAAGTTATCGTTCCTCGCGCCCTTTTTTCCTCATCCGTCATCCAATGTTTAAAACAATTTCGATTTCAGCGTTTGGGTGTCCGGCCACTTCCCAGTCTACTCTATTGTGCTCGCTGAACGCACCAACACCGGTAAGTCGTGTTACGCAATATTAGAAGAGGTTGAAGCTATAGAGCGGGAAATGGTTACGGTAACATTAAAACAAAAAAGTTGCATTTTGGCTAAAAATGGGCTCTCCTTTCAATTCATGGGCTAAAATTTTCAGAAGTTATAATCTGACCCACACAGAATACTCATACTAAATGTTTCAAATTTTTAAAATCTTTGTGTAAACTTTTTGCCAGAAATAAAACTTTCCCTAAGAATGCCATGTGCAATATAGAAATTATCGATTTTCCCTCTATTTTTCTTTTTGCCCCAAACTTTTTTTTACTTAAAAAATTTGCTAAATTTTCTTTAATTAGTAGCTTCTCTAGGTCCGTACAAAATCAGTAATCCCTTTTTCCGCCAAACTTTTCGCTGTATTAATACTATTAGCTCATCTTTTTGGGGATAATTTCATCACATTTTAATTTCAAACCCTCGAAACCCCTTAGGGTAAGAGCGGAAGAAAGGGCTTGATTAGGTTGGGGAGGCGAGAGAACGGAGATGAGCGCCTTTCGCCCTTAAAATGCCTCAGGGCCGGGACCTGCTTGTTTCAATTACGTGCGCGGTTTTGGCGCCTGAGGGCATTTTTTGGAAATTTGCATATTCTAATTTATTTTGAAAACACGAAAAGCGAACTTTTTTGGAGTGTTTTCTATCTTTTTTTCTTTTTTAATATCATGTACAATATAATTTAATGTGTGGTTTATGGTCTGCAAACATTTACTTTTAGGTGGATTGCATCGGAAAGTGTCTTCATTATCTGGCTGGATTGGGTGTCAACGTCGCTAATCTGAAAGCAGAAGGTGAGAGGGTTACTGTAATTATTTATGGCTTACTGTAAATTTTTAAATAGGCCCTGTTGCGTGTTATGATCCAAGTTATGAGTCGCATTTAGATATTGATGGTTCACGCAGAAATTAGAGATGCATAGCGCTGCTAATAAGTTACTTTTTAAGGATTTTAAATTGTAAAATTTCAAAAAATTCAAAGAGAATTTGTTTGATCAGAAATAACATCGAGATCCCAAAAAATAGATGAATTCAGAACGTCTTGGACCCCTCTCCCCAAATAATATTTATGCCCTCAGGGCACGAAAAACATTAAAGAAGAGTGGGGGTTTTAAATAATTTATAAACCATTTTTTCATTCCTCGAGATGATTACTTAAGTCTTTAATGGAGCGCTTTGTAAGCCCATTGACGCCCTGAATCCTCAAAAGGAACGACTTTCGCTGGGATCCGGACCTGACCCCGGAGGCGTTAATCCGATCAGCGAATTCAAAGCCCTGCTTTCTCCCTTCTGAAGGAATTTTCTGATTCACTCTCAGCTGCTTTTCCATAATTCAGTCGTGTTTATCATACAAATTTCTCAACAGCCCTCAAGGTTTTTTTTGAATTGGAACATTTTGGACATTTTTGGGTTACTGTAACATTTTTTGATCAAAGATTTTTTTCTTTCTATTTCAGTAAAATTTCCCAACTTCTCCAAATTTATATCATTTTATTTATATTATCCATGCCGATTATTCCCTCCGAACGCCCATTCCCTCAAAATTCGCGCCTCTTGAATTGTTGAATATACATTTTCTGATACCCGAATGCCACCGAGTTGACGAGCTGTCCATCAAATTGGCACTGCGGCTTTTCGTGGGGCCACTTTGATCATGGCCATGTGTTTATAAAACACTCGGAGTAGAATATAATCACCAAAAACAATGTTATTAGTCGGCTTTTGCTTTTGCAGCCTGAGGGGAATGGGGCATTTCAAAGCTTTGGAGGGGTTGATAAATGTTCGTTTGGCTAATGAGTCATTTCGCAGTTGTTTTAGGGCTCTTTCATATTATACTTGACAGGGCTGATATAATCGGTGCTTCTTGTTTTAAAAACCACAAGATCCTTGGTTCATTTAGTTATTAATATCAGGTAGAATAATTTTGCTTGTAGTACGACCCTAAAATTTGAGATTTTAACCAAAATTCCATTAAATCCGTCTTGATGACTTCATTAATCCTTCAAATATTAGGAAAATGTCTTTATGGATCGTATTTTGATGTTGTTGGGTTGCTAAAAATATTTTCGCATGTATAAAATACGTTTATGTCAACTTTAACTCAGTCCCGATGATACTTTTTTTGGAATTTTGAGAAAAATTCCAAATTCGATTTTTCAATAATTTTGAGGTAAAATTAGATGAATCACAATCCGCAATATAATAATCCCAGCGCTGATCGAAATGTTAAGTTATACAGAGCTGAAATCATTTCTTTGGGGCCTTCTGAGTGTCTGGACACTGGGCATTACCCACAAAACAAAGTGACTCAGCGCCTATTTTCTGTTTCCAAAATGATTGCGTGTGATGATTAAGGGCCTCAGTAAAATTCTCTTTCTTTCAGATCTACATCAAGGTCATTTGGGTGAGACTTTGGCCCTTCTTTTCGCCCTCTCCCATTACAAACAGTTACACCGGCAACAAAGCAATGGACAATGCGCGTCGCCACAACATCTGAACGTACCTGGAACCGAGTCAAAGATCGCTAGGGTTACGGTAACTTCAAAGAATTTCAGCGCAATGAAAATTCCAACGCCAGCGGGGAAAAAGTGAGTGAAACGTTGAGAAAAGGGAGAGTAAAGGGCTTACAATACTCCCTTAGGATGCGACATCGAATAGAAAAACTTTTGAAAGCAAAGTTTATGCAAAAAGAATCAGGAAGCGAGCAAAATTTGCATCCAAACTAAAGATTTATGATATCATGTATAATATCCTCAAATATCTTGGTGAAATTAAAACTTTGAATCTGATTATACATTATTTAACTTCCTGATTTCCCCTTCCCAAACGAATTTTTGTCCACATTCGGATTGCATTGCATCTAATTACATCCATTTGAACCTCCGTTCCACGTCTCAAAGAACAACAATTTCATCTTTTGTTTGATTTCAGATCCTCCAGCTTGGCCAAACCCGAAGCCGGCCTTCAGAAACCTTCCAGTCCTTCGATCGCCAAGGCCTCATCCTCCAAACTTATTGTGCCGAGTGCAATTGCGAGGAAAGGTAACCCGCTTTCAAATGGGGGGTTTCATTTCCAAATGCCCTCCGGAAATTTGTGGGGCCGAACGGAGCGGCCAAGTGTTGACATGTGGGCTTAAATTAAAGTCGAGTCCATTCCCCTTTTTCGCGCACATGCCCTTTTCCATCCGGCCTTCCTTTTTTTGAGAGTCGATCGAATAAATCATCTCCATGGAATCACCATTTTTATGCAGATTTATGGGCAAATAACGCGGGTTTTGTCAAATTACACTGACCTGGAAATGTTCCTTCAATGGGAAAGTTTTTATATTTTTTGGGGAACAATGACCAGTGCTACGCCTTTTGCCGGCGTTTTGGACCCGCGATTTTTTGGGTTGGACTTTGTTTTTGTGCGAAAATTGGGGTCAGAGGGCTTCAGAAAGGAAAAATTTTGACCGAAAAGGTTATCCAGCTTGATAAGGGATTGTTCTGGAGTAAAACGTCCATCGGAAATTTTCTAAGTTCGTCATGATGAAATTTTTTTTGGATTTTTTTAATTTTGAATATTGTTATATCCAATTTATTTCAGTTCCTACTCCAACAACGACCCCCGTGATTTCCCAAAAAGAGGAGGACTCAGCTCCGAAGCCGGTCCCACCAAAGTCCCGACTCTCCTCCCTAGCACCTCCAAGTACAACACCAACCTCAAGTCGTCTCAAAATCCCGGTCAAATCCCCGTCCTCAAGGTTCGTTCCATTCTATTTCCCCAAGGACTGGGGGTCGTGTGTAACGCCATGTCTCCATAATATATGACATGTTCGTGGGTCATGCCCTGAGGGCTCATCATATCAATGGAGTTTGCAAAAAGACCCGGCCCATTCCCGGGGATTTACACCCAACTCCCAGTTGTTTATTATTGGGAGGTCTTGTGTCTAAATGAACTGTTTCAGACTACCCTCGGCTCACAGCTCGACCACGAATCTAGCCGCCTCCAATTTATCTTCCACATCATCTACCTCAACAACAAGTGCCTCCTCGACCCTAGCTAATGCCAATGGGCATGTCGGCAGTAACCTTAAGGGACCTTCGACTGGCCCTAGTTTCCTAAGACATCGATCTTCAAGTGCTACAGTGGCCAAGGAGATCGTGCCGACAACTTTGAAACCAACTACTTCATCTAAATCAACGCCTGAATCAAAGATCATAAAGAAGGTGTCAAACATTGCCACTGTGAAGACCACACCTTCCACAGAGCCAAGAAAAGTCCACCAAGACAATAAGCCACCTCCAGCATTAGATCCCAAACTGTCAGCTTCTTCTCAGCCTAAAGTTACATTAGAGATCCCCCAGAAATCTGAAAAGCTGTCAGAATCAAAGCCATTCGCTCCTCACGGCAAACTTGTCCCTCCATCATCGAAACTTGAACCTCCAACCAAATTGAAGAAACCAACGGAAGGCCAGCCCGCATCTAAAATGATGTCCTGGCTGTCTAAGAGCCGGAAGTCAGAGAGTAACAAAACCCAGAAAACAACTGTACCGGAACACAAAGACATGCCACAAAAGCGGGAAGAGCACAAATCCGAAGTCAAACCACCACAAGTGGCCGAGAAGAATTCCAAACTTGAAGTTCCGACCAAGAACAAAGGAGAAATTAGGTAAGGACTTCAGAATGGACATGGTGAAGGTCGGAAATCCGCGGAAAATGGATTTGACAGGTGTTTTTTGAGGGATTTTCGAACTGTTTAGAGAAAAGTCGGCAACAATGGGTAAAATGGAAAAAACGAAAAAAAATTTTGCGATTTTGTGTTGACGAAATGTCATAATTTTAGAATCTATTGATTTTAAAATAAATTTTTTATGATAATTTTCGATTTTTTTAGAGAATCGCATGCTATAGCTAGCGCTAGCTCGGAAGATAGTGCTTATGGAGATACTCTGACCACAACGCCGAGCCCGCGATCTTCTCTTAGCGCCAACAGTTCCACCCATTCGAGTACTTCCTCTTTGGCCACCTATTATAAACCAACTTCAATCTCCCCATCTGTCGTCCCTGAGACAATTCCAGAAGTTCCAGTGGATAAATTAGTCGATGATAGTGGAATCTCATCGGACGCTACGAATCCATACGAGACAGTGGTCAGGAATTCAGTGCAAGAAAAGCCGACGTTGGCCGTGAAAGGAGTAATGTCGAGAAATCGATCGGAAGAACCAAAAAGATCAGATGAGAGAGTCAGTGAGCCCAGGGAATTGAAGTCCGAAGCCGATGAAGTCAAGATTCCAACGATTGGAGTGATAAATGCAGAGCCAAAGAGATCACGGGCTCAAAATGGCCGGAAATTACATAAAACTGAAGCATTTGATGCAAAGGACCTCGATTTGCAAGACATGCCAGTGCCTCCGCCACCGCTAAGACTTACTTCCGATCTGCTGTTGTCGAGCAACAAACAGGGTGAGTATAACATTAAGAAGAATAAACATTTATATTAGTATAAGTCCTAAAACAATATACGGTTTTAAACAATATCCCAGCCCTAATTTCTTGCTCATTACAAGAGGAACCGAAACAAAGACTCGTTTTATTTGTTATAGAGTCCATTAAAATTTGTGTGAGTATCTTACGCAATGCGAATCGCCGGTTTTATTATATTATAAATAGTAGGTGGCCGATTCTACAATGGTGACAAAAGTCCGGTCGGACAGCTGTCTTTTTGGGGTAAATGAATGGGGATGTGCCAACATTTGTTTATGCCACCGATCTTGTCCATTACAGCGCTCGATCAGCGATCGCAGGGGATTTAAATTTATTTTGGAGGGTACCTTAAGGCACAATCGGGGGTCAAATGAAGGGGCAGTTATAATTTGAGAGCGATCTGACGGTGGGATGCGGATTAGGGGGCCTTAGGGTAGATGTTTCATCAAAACCTGTGGTTATTTTACTCTGTAATTGATACTTTCTTGAGCGATATTATCCTTGATGTACCTTTAGAATTTTTTGTTGTCTTTTGAGAAAAATCCAACCCGGTGGGGCTAATGGCTCATTTTCTGGCTCTTTATTTATCTTCGCAGGAAACAATGACCCGCTCTTTTGTAACCTGACCCCTATATAACATGTCATTTTCATGCTCCTCTCCATGTAAATAATTAGTTTTGATGGGATTTTATCTTTGTGGGAAAGCCGGATTTATGGGTTTAGTATGCAGTTCGTTGCATAAGGTCGCATTGCGTAACGTTCTCCTCGTAATGGACTTTAGTTTTATTGCAAAACTATAATATTTTTGTTTCTTATGTCGAAAGTAATGTAATCAAATAATTTTGTTGATAATGTGGATGTTGCAGAGCCCGCCGCCGGTCTAATCAAATTCGAAGCCATGAAGAGCCAAGCGGATGATGCCAAGACCATTCGCCGAGTGATGAGGCTGGCCTATCGCCACAGGGAACGACACGACAGGTCAGCGAGTCCAGAAGGCGGCTAATTTGTTAAAACAGCGGGATAAAAGGCCTTGGAGGGCGGCTGATTTGTGTGGGAAAAGAGGCCAACGATAGATGGGGGCTTATAGGGCTCCATTCTCTGATTCCCAGCTCCCCAAGCGCATTTCCCTTTCGTTTTTTGCAAATCCCATCTGATCTCCAAAACGGATATCCGAAGGCTTCGTTAAGCCCCAAAACGAATTAAGTTGGGTGGCCCGGTCTTCTTAATGCCCTCTCCAAAGGTGTCTCTGTCCATAACATCGAGTGGAGCCATCTCTTTTGCAGTTTTCTGTTTGAAAAACCTAACCGTATATTATACTAGACATCTGAACGCATTCGGCTTTAATTAGACCTTCAAATAGAGGCAAATAGAAGACAAGGGAGATCTGTTCGCTAGGTGGATTAGCAAAGAAATGGTTGTACATTAGAATACGATGCAATTATGCGTAAATGAGATTGAGAACTTGTTTCTTTTCTCTCTCTCTCAAAGGACTACAATTTGGTTTATAAATCAGGTCGTGGAAGCCGGACACCTTCAGATTCGGCGGAGATTCTTTTTTCCACAAAGTAAAGGACACTATTCTTTTCTGGTTAGAGTAAAGAGTAGCTGGGTTGGTCTTTATGACATCCCGAAATGACCTCATAAAGCATGTTATCCATGGCAAAGGTGATGTCTTTTTAATTTCCCTTTGCTTTTCGAATTAGCTAAATTAATTCATAAGGGGAATGTCCCCCACTTCCTCTCGCTTCCTCGATCTAGGCTAAGTTGCTCTTGACTAATCGCTTTTGTCGCGCACTCTTCTTCCATTTGTTTTGAATAAAGGGATAATGGAAGAGAATCAATTAGCGTCTGGAACCGTTTCCGGACTCCCTGGCAACAGCCACGGTCCACTTGTTCCCGCGCAATATTCCTGATGCCCTCGGGCGGCATTACGGGGATTTCCAGGGTGTTAGGAGCGAGCGCACCTTTGCGGTAAAATTTGCATATTCAAATTTTGATGGGATGAAGTTTGGCATAAAATAGTGGAGGTTGAGCGGTCTTTATATTGCTCTTACTATGTTTGGTGTGCGTTTAGAGATGAAAAGACAACATTTTTATAAATGTGGCCCGTATAACTATAGAAACGTTTGTCATCATTGCGCAAGCCGTTAACTCAAAATAAATTTAAGTCTTCATTGTCGAATTATGGGCAGTAAAAGTTATTTAAGTCTTTCAGTAACCTTTTAAGTTCATTAATTTACGAGATTTGCTGATTTTTTATATCAGATACATAGTACAATATCGAAATTTGCAAAATATATAGATCCCAATGGCCTTTGTACTGCTTTATCAACCCTGTAAAATTTTATTTTATGAGATTTGACGAGTTTTGCGCAATCAGCTGTCTAGTATAATATTCCGATTTGTCGCCCATTGCGCGCTGAATGGGACGATCGTTTCGGTAGTTGATCGAAGGTTATTTCGAATTTATTTGAATTGAACCCGATGCCATTTCGACGTCCCATTTGATCGGAAATTCTTTGCGGAGTCTTTAGGAACATCTGCCCCATCCCCTCTGATCTCCTTTTATCGCGCACTTCCAGCATTCGAAGGATCTTTTCAAGTGTCTTGAGAGGGTTTAATTGAAACAAAGCCAGCTATTTTTTGCAACAATCCTCTTTGTGATCTAAATGCCCTCCGGACAAATCGTTTTTTGATTTTGGGTTTTCCCTAAGGGATGATTAAAAATAGTTTAAAGTTGTGGCAATGTGTTGGATGTGTTAGACCGTGCCAACGTTCTCTGACGTCCGTTGTGTTTCAGCTTGGAGGACAGTTCATCCATTTCCAGCGGCCTTTCCGAGAATTTGGACGACATTTCAACGGACGATTTAACTGGCAGGTCGGTTAATTTTGCGATTATTTATTGCCTGAGGGCATAAGTTGGACCCTCGTTTTTTGTGTGAATAGCCCTTTTAGTCGAGAATTAATTGAATTCGAGGGGAATTTAATTAGTCGGACCTTAGTTTATAATAATTTTTCAAACTTCTTTTTAAGTTTTTTAACAGTTTTAGAACTTGGTCGTGTGGTGAAGTATAGTTGTAAGAGGGCTTGAGCTAGCGTGACTCACTATTCTTGACCGTTTTTCCGACATTTGACTAGTCAAAACATCTGTTTTTTCAAGGATAATATAATAAAGGTCATGAACAACGTAGATCTTGTATATTATTTTTAGTCGAAGGTAATTGGGTTTTACGATTGTGTTTTTCAGTTCATTGTCTGATCATAACATGACAGCCACGACGTCGGTCCCTACTCGCGCCCCAATTTATTCGCGCGCTTCAAAACAAGCCGGCTTCGAGAGTAATGCCCAGAGGGAACAACAACGAAAATTGGTGGAACAACAACAGTCCGTGGTCGAGGAACTCCTTCAGAAGTCCAGATCTTCTCAGCGAGGATTGGCTTTTCAAAATTCCGTTCAGGTAAGGGCTTTTTATATAACTTTAGACATTTTGATGACTTTAAAAGAAATTTTTGAAATTTTGATTTCAAGAATAATAAAATACCTATTTGATGGCAATATTAACCCTTTATGTCCCTGAATAATTGCTTTGGAATACTGTGTCAGGGCATATAACGCATCGAAACCCTCCTGTCAAATCGAAAAAAAGGTCCAAAAAACAAATTTTTACCTCAGAACCCAAAGTTTTTTTTGGACGGATAATGTAATTCATAAATTCGGGAAATTTATGAATTGCCCCCAAATGTCGGGGACACTGTTTCGAGAGGGCCTCGTAAATCTGCCAGTGATTTTATCGGTTGCGCAACGACTTTTTGGGACCGCGTTTTGAAGAGTCCAATCTTTTTTGTTTCGAAAGGCGGCCGCTGGTCATTTCGACTATTTTAACTATAAACCCGCCGGCGTTTGAAGCGCTTCCGGCCAAAGGGAATTTGAATACGCTAGAATTCCTTTATGAAAATGGAATTCATAATAAAATTTGGCCAAATTTTTGCCATTTTAGGAAATTAACGGGGTATGATACGGATTTTTGAGGAATGTGCGGATTGAAAATGATAGTTACTGTAGGATGAGGGTGCTAGGTGAGGGTTTAGATGACAAAATTAGAGTTATCTTTGATGATTATATTATTTTAGTCGACTTCTTCGGAGTTTGGTCGAGTTTATCACACTTTACATGGTGCTCCTCCTACTCTCAGCGCTCAACGTCCACCTCAAGTCCAGTTAAGTGCTGACGGAGACACCTTAAACATCAGAGGTCACAATATTACACCTAATTGTAAGCCTTTATATTATACTTGATATTAATCTAAACTTACTATACCTTAAGTTCATTTTCCACTATTTATATCATAGATTGTAAATTAAGTTTTCTCTCGTTACTTTCTTTACTTTCTCATGGCCTCCTTTCTTTGTTTAGTTACACCCTCGGTTCATTACAACTGCCATTCATTGGATCGTCAGGGGCATTTGAAGACCTACTTGGAGCCCCAACGACATCATATTCAACAAAGCGCGTATAGCGAGATTAGCCGGCCCTCGGAGCCTTATATGACATCTATGGCCCAACGGAACAATGGTATGTTGGATTAATTTATGTTATACTTAACTTCTGATCTTATTCTTGCTGTTTTTTAGTTTTTTCTTGGAAAATTTTTATGTTTGATGTGTAACCTAACAATTTCTTGATTAATTAAGCTACTACTTTCTTATTAACTTAATTTCCCTTTGTTTAATAACAATTTTTATACTAATTTAGCTAAAAATGCCTAAAGTAATATAAGTTATTACTTAATTTCAATTTCCTTTGCTTCTAACCCAATCGCTTTCTTGAATTTCGATTCCAGACCGGTCCAGCCATGCCCGGTCGGCGTCCGTTTCGTCCAGTCCGTCCCAAATGTCCCGTTCGATGATCTTTTATGAGTCCGACTCCAACATCAATAACAACAACACGAGGACGCTGACTTCGAGAGAACGTTTGTATGCCGAAATGATGGCAGCTGTAGCCTCGAATCGACCCAACCGATCGCTTAGCCGAGCTTCTCCGCGTCCAGGCCGAGCTTATTTTAGTTTAGCCCCTGAGGGCAGAACTAGCCGAAATGGTATCGCTTTAATTCTTTTAACGCTTAAGGGTGCTGTTTTGGTTGGATAATGTTTTTTTTATTAATTTGAGTTATAAATTTTGTAGGTTCATTGTCAGCAAGACTTCCCGGATCAGATTACGGTAGCCGAAGTAACCTCAGACTTCATAAACTCGGCGCTGAATTGCACTGCAGTCCTAGGTCACAACCAACATTTGTGCGACTCAATAATCAAAGTATGGGATCTCAGATGTCGTTAACTCATCGATCTGAATCTCCATATGCAAATGTAAGAGGGATTTTTATATTGTACTTCTTCTGATGTCTGATTTAGACATCAGGTATTCAATCCTTGATTTCTGAATAAATAACTAGTGACCAGTACAGAGTTAATGGCATATTTTATTTACAGTTTGACCATCAACAAGAACTGCATCGATTAAACGACGAGATGAACTCGTATTGTAAGAATTTATACAATCAAGATCACACTCTACAACAATTCGAAGCCGGTTTAGAAACGATTAAAATGCAGGTCCAGAAGGTCTGCAAGAAAAATGTAAGCGATTGAGAGCGTTGTCGAGCCATTATTAATTATTAAACACTATTTTTTTGCCGACTTTATATTTGATAACCTAGTATAATACAGAAAATATTTTCAGCCATCGCAAGCTGATGCCTTAATGCAAAGAATTGAAGAACTAAGGACCTTAAGTGTTGAACTAACACGTCGTGATCCCTCGTTGAAGCGTCATCCATCCGTAGAGAGTGTTCAAAGTTACGCCAGCTTCAGAGGAAATAAAAATGTGGATAAGAATGGAATATTAACCAAAGCAGGGAAGAAAAGCTGGGTGAGTAAGGCGCAAATAGTCTGAAATTAGAAATTTTAGGGTCTTGCGAGCAATAAAGAGGGCGGACAGGTAGTTGAGGTGTTGTTTTTGTAGCTGTTGTATAGTAGAAGTCGTAGTGAAGCAGTGAAGGTTTGAAGGAAGTCGTAGAACTTTTGTATGGTGAATATAACGCTTAAATTTTCAGATCCGAAGTTCGTTCAGTCGCGCGTTCAAAGGGAAAAAACAAAAATCTGAAGATAAAGGATCGACCACCAAGCTGAACGAGATCGATGATGACGTCATTCAACTCAAATTAGAGCTCGAAGAAAAGGATCGACAACTTGGAGATGTTCGGTTGGAAGCGTTGGACAAAGCGCGAGAATTGGACATGCTCAGAGAAACTGTTAGCCGCCTTAAGAATGAGAACAAGGCCTTAAAACACACTACAATTTTGTTGGAGAGAAAAGCAATTCGAACTGAGAGCAGAGCCAGCTCAAGACAATCTCTGAGCACTTGTTGTCATGAAGAAGATCAGCTGGAGAATTCGAGTATCCCTGAAAGAAGTTGCTCATCTTCAACTTCATCAAAGAGGTCATCTGGAGGACTGAATGCAAGGGTTTTGGTGGAGGTGGACACAAGTGGAAGTATGGAATTTGGATTGACAAATCAAGAGCTAAATATTGGATCTCTAAGTGTGATCTCACCGACCACAACTTGGAAAGATATGGATCGACAACTTCAAAATATGCTCGACGAATATATGAGAAGGATAGATCCGGGGCAAAAGTTGGGACTTATCGGACAAAATTCGATCATTGGATATCAAATCACAGCAGAGAACGTCAGGGATGTTATACTTGATAAAGCTCCAGTACTAAGTCCACATGAATTAATTACACCGTCAGTCGTGATGAAATTGAAATTGAAGGGAGCAGCTCAAGAATCGATGGATTCTCTGGTCTTAGAGTCGCTTTTCCCAGGCGAAGTTCTCCAAAAACTTTTGAATCTTTTGCTCAAATCCAGAAGACTTGTTATCAATGGTCCCACCGGCATCGGCAAGTCCAATTTATCCCGATTCTTGGCCAAATACCTCGCCGCCAAACAGAAAATGAGCCCTTCGAATCTGAAGGACTTTAATTTCCCCCTCAACGATTACGAAAAACAATTTGGAACGGCCAAAAAAGAATTAGAAGAACTCCTGAAGCTGGATGAAAACAACATTGTCATGATTGACAACACACCCAGAAAAGCAGTCGACGTTCTTTGTAGCGCATTCTCAACGGCCGATGAGTTGTTCTCGCTGAAGGGAGGAAAGGGTCCGTTTGTGATCATCACCTTGAACAAGACCAGTGACCTTCAACTGCATGATCTACAGCTCAATTATAATGTCCACATATTCTCGTTGTATTGTCAGATGGAACCGATCAAGGGTAAGGAGTTGTCTTTTGTTATTTGCAATCGATTCTTAAAAGTATTAACAGTAGGATCAATTTTTGTATTTTTTCGGTAAGAAATGAAAATATGTTATAATGAAAAATTTTATGATTTAACTAGGCAATCAAGAAGTCTATGATAATTTGCAGTATTTGAGGATGTCGTTTATAACTTAGTTAAGCTTATTTTTAAAATAAAATTTAAGCAGAAATTAAGAAGATTATCATAGCCCAAAGACTTTGACAAATTTTTGGCCAAAAAGGTGTCTAAATTAATATGTGAATCTTCAGGATTCCTCTCCCGATACCTCCGTCGGCGTATTGCTCAAGAAGAACTCACAGGACATTGCAAATGCGGGGAACAACTCCAAACAGTCCTTGATTTCCTGACCCGAACCCTCCAAATCATTAACGAATTCATCAAAGACGTAAATAGTCTGGACACAATTGGTCCTCGAATCTTTCTCCGATGTCCATTATCCATGGAGCAGAGCCGGGTGTGGTTTATCCGTCTTTGGAACACAAATATTATCCCTTATTTGGCAAAAGTGGTCAGAGAAAACGATTCGAGTCTGGAGAGTGATCCCACTCCTTTAGTCAACGAACGATGGCCTTGGTTGGATGGAATCGGGGGAGAATGTGAACTCAAGACCATCAGAGAAGAGATGGCCAAGGGAAACAACAGTTATTCGGGAAGTCAGGCATCAGCCATCGACGCTATCTATGCACTGGATCTCTTTCAGGAGAAACGAAATGGAAAACATCAGCCTCAGACTGTTGGAGTCCTCTAAAACTCCCAAAAATAGGGTTATTTTGGAGGAGAGAGTAGAATGTTTCCATATTATACTCGATATTAGACATAGTCGAGGTTACAGTAATCAGATGTACAGTATGATCCGACAACCTCAAACGTTTCTTTTCACATTTGCACATACTTATATGCTCATTTCGCGGGTAATTACGGTGATTATAAGCAATAAACATCTATGTAGGAAGATTGGTATTTAGATTGGGCTAACAAATATACAAATACAAAGGAAATAGGGAAAGTGTAATAGAGCTTATGATGCAAGGTTTATTCAACAATTATACAGCACACAATTAACACGATTATTAGAAACTTCTTGAGCGAAAATTTGAAAATGAATGACAACAAATGGAACCGTACTTAATGGGGATGAAAGACGCGGTAAATGGCAACAAAACGGCGGAGTATTGAAAAGAGATAATAGTCGTTACTTTATGTTATGATATCTATAATTGGAAACGGAAGAATCGCGGATGTCTTCGGCCTCGACGAATTTCCAAATTTTCGGCCGAACTTGGCGGCCCAACGCAAAGACAGGTCTTCCGACAGAACAAGAACATGGTCGCTTTGTGGGCCTCGCAGAGACCACCTTTCGCCCATTCCGAGCAGAGTTCGGTGCCTCGATCGTCCACTTCCGAGGCGCAATTCATCTCAAATGGTTTCCATTTCCTTTTCATCGAACTGTGACGAGGATGGACATCAACGCGAGCTGAAATTTGAGTTTAACTGAGCCTAGGGTCTCTTGTCTATTATGCTCAAAGGCAGGCCCATCAGTTCGCTTCATCGCTTTAGGAAGTTTCGCATTTTTTGACCAAAGATCAAGTATAATATATCGATATCTCTCATATGCGAATATTCCGCTTACCAGTTGCTTTCTCGATCTTTGTATCTCTCTGGGCTCCAGTTGGAACTCCATCGTATCCCACAGCTTCATTTTGAGCTAAAATATTTTTATTTTAATCCTACCGTAGCCTAGTTTAACATACAAATCACCCGAGTTGATGCGGAATAGACTGGACTCTGACCTGAAACGGGAAACACCGAGCTTATTAGTACTGTTAATCAGGGTTACCATTCACACCATAGCCGGAGGGTTCGAGGAAATGGACGGGTTCAGTTACTCGGTTAGGATCGTCATAACTTTTGGCTTTAATTAGTATTGTTAATTCTCGGTTTAGTAGTTATTTTTACCTCCAGTTTGACCATCGACTGGCTTCTTGAATCCTTGTGAGATCTTCCATCGTTTGGGAGATTCGGTTGTGGCTGGGCTTGGCTCGGCTGGAGCAGCTGGACTTGGGGACTCTGAGGCTGGAGCGGGTTCAGGATGAGATCCGAAGCTAGCGTGAGATTCAGAAACGGATTCAGGATGGTTGGACTGATATCCCGACTCGCCTTGGCTTGCTCCAGATCCTGCTCGACTAGCCGAATGAGAGCTAGCTGGACTAGCAGGCTGGGAATTCGCTGACCCAGCCGGACTTTGTTCATAACCATTTGAAGCCGCTGGAGTGACTGAAGGGGCTTCATTTGTTGGAGCCGGCGCTTCAGAAGGCTTGGAATCAATTTCATAACTAGTAGTTGGGTTCTCCTTTTCCTCAGTTGGCGTTGAAGGCTCTCCAATTACTGTGGGAGCCACAGAGGCCGGACTAGAAACAGCTGGGGCATCATATCCTGGAGCTGAAGATGTTGAAGATGCTGGATTCAGACCTGGGGCTGCTCCAGCGTCTTCTTCTTTGGTTGTGGCTGAATTGGAATCACTGCTGACTGATTCGGTGCTTGGATTGGAGGATTCGGTGGTTTCAGAGGAACCCAAAGTCGCTGTAGCCTCAGCTGACCCAGCGGATAATGTTGTTGTTTGCGCCTCTGTTATTTCAGCTGGTTCAGAAGTGGTTGTTGGCTCGGCAGCTAGACTAGTATCGGCTGAAGCTGGACTTGACGACGAGGCAGAGTCATACCCGCTTTCTGGAATCTTTGTACCCTCAGGTGAAGCTTGAGTAACCTCAACTTTAGGGGCTTCACTTGACTCAATTGTGGTTACTGTAGTCTCTACGGTAGTTTCAGCCTCCGTTGATGCTGCTGTACTGATCTCAGTAGCTGGACTAACAGTGTTGGCAGGGACATCATCTCCGTAAGAAGCTGAGCTAGGCGTGGAGAAGCCTGGTGCCGCTGGTTCGGCCGCTGGAGGAAGAGTATTAACTTCTCTGGAGGAGGCTTCTGGAGTTCCTTGAGGAGGGGCTGGACTGGATCCAAAGTCATATTCAGCTGCAGAGGGAGTACCAGTTGTTTCATGAACTGGCTCAGGACTAGATGCAGTTGTGGATGTTTCAGAGGTCTCCGAAGCGGCCGAAACAGTCGTTTCAGCTTCTGGAGCGGCTGAAGGCGCGAGACTAGCCGTAGTCTCGGCTGGTGTAGTCTCAAATGCTGCTCTTGTTGCAGGGACAGGTGAGTCATACCCTCCATTTCCAGCAGAGGCCTGGTTTTCGGCTGCTGGTTTGGAATTACTTTCGGAACCATTACTTGCAACTGCCGTTTCAGTGGTACTAATAATTTTTAAAGCATCTTGCACGGCCTCAGCCGACTTGCTGCTTGCTTGTTCTGCACTCAATTTGAATTCTTCTGGGTTCACAGTTTCAGCCGTTGCATTGGTTGCAGCCGTTGTGGTCTCCTCGGACTTTGGATTAACTTCTGGAGTGGCCACAGCCGGAGATTTGGGCTCTTTTGTGGTGTTCTCCTCGGGTTTTGGAGTCGGAGGAGGAGTAGTGGCCGTTTTTCTGGTCGATTCTTGAGTTTCGGCCGATTTCTCCAATTCCGAGGTGGTAGTAGTGGTCGGAGCAGCAGTATTAGTGGTAGTATCCAGATTCTGTGCTTGCACATCGTATCCAGAGTTGTGTTCGGAAGAAACTGCAGCGCCTCCGGCATTACTAGCTCCCGCAATAGCTGTATTACCGGCCGTCGTTTCTTGCGGGCTCTCTATGGTCGTAATGTCCATTCCATGGATTCCAGTGGAGAAAAGACCGTGCTCTTCGAGGTCATGCTTCTCGGTCGTCGACGATGCCTCAGGGCCATAGCCTGGGGCAGAAGCCGAAGCTTCCGTTACAGATTCCTTTGATTCCTCGCTAGAATCAACGACTTTGGGGGATTTTGGCGATGGAGCAACCGATCCTACCGAGGATGGAAGCGGCCGTTGAACAGGAGCTTCACCATAGACATCTAAAACACAAAAAATTAAAAACATTTAAAGAAATTTTTTCGTAAAAATTCAATAAAAATGATTATAAAAAATATTTACCTGTTGGATTTAGCCCTCCAAGTTTTTGTTCTTCGGCTTTTTCGGCGTGAACTTCACCTTCGACTCGAAGTAGGGGACCTGAAAAATAACGGACTATTAAAGTATTCAAATTGAATTTTAAAGTGGCAAATAGGGGTTTAAAGTAAAGGATGTGGCATGAAGTAATTAGTGCAAAGTCAAACGGCCAAGCTGCTAAAAAATATTTTTGATTTTGAGACATTTTTTATATTATTCATGAAGTCATGACGGATAATATTAAAAAAGGATAAAAACAGAAAATAAAGGATGTAAAAGCTGGCGTATCAAGTAAAATACGTGTATAAAAGGAGATTGATAGTACATTTAGACAGTTATAATAGGACCTTAGTACTGAACCTACCATAAGTAGTAGTCTTTTCGGCCGCCCTTCCGTTTGCCTCGTACTGTGCACGGACCAAACCAATGATTAAAATCCAAATGACCACTCTGGAATCCATTGCCAGAGGGGCTGTTCTGAAAACCCGAAGCGATGAATGACACGAACCCCTCAGGCTATGGCTCGCTTTTGTAAGGCTCGGCTTAATTGCCCTCGTTCCAGATGCGAAACGATGATAAAAGGCAGAACAACATCCGCATACCTCCCCCCTTTCCCTTCCCTAAACACCCACTGATCCTATCTTGCGGTTAGACAAACAAAGAAAGATATCCGCATATACTTTTAGGGGACAAAGCCCCGAAAAAAGTGAGAGTCCGCCGACTGATACTATCAATAAACGAAAAAACTGTAGATTCCGACTGGAAACGAGGCGAAGGATCTCCGCCGCCGAATTCACAGTTTATTAGACATGAGAGGGCAGTTATGGTGAACGAGTTCGGAAACAGTAAAACAGTAATAAACTGCCCCCGCGGATCCACAATGGGAAAGAAAAAAAAGAAAGGAATATCTATTACCTCGAAATTTACAAGAAAACGGGATCGAAAAGAGGAGAAGAACGGGTATATAACGTACCTGGAGCAGCTCGTTTAACGGCTTTCACTAATCTCTAAGATGTGAGTCAAAGAAATTAGTCCAATTTTGAGATTTCATAAAATCAAAATTTATTGCAAAAATTCAGAAAAATGCGTCATCACGACGCTATAAGTGGTTGAAAAGCATGACAAATATATTTTTTAAATACGAATATTAGGAATGGATCTCAAGTCAGGTTTAATCTAAAACGTTCGAAAATTTTGCACAATTAAATATGTCATAATGACAGATTTTTTGGAAATCTTAAAAAAACCCCGATTTTTGAATCAAATAAATAACAAGCTCCCAAAAGTAAACCATCAAAGATTACTTTTAAAAAACATTGTAAATAGGGTACTACTGTTTATGAAAGGGTATAAACATAGTGAATAATCAAAAAACAAGCTCATTTCGTATTTTCTCCCAATTAATTATGAGCAATTGGAGAGTCCGTTTTAGGACAGCGCGCACACAAAAGATGCGCTTAGTCAAACAGATCGCTGTTACGCGATTACTGTTCCCTACTTTTGCTACTTTTACTCTGAGAAAAAGCACATTCAACTTGACAAAATATGGGTTCAGAAGGCCGCATGTAGGCTAACAACGAACGATAGAACCTGCGATGTGTAGCAAGCACTAAATTAGAGGCGATTTTAATTAATTAGGAGAAAATTTACTTTACCCATGGTGACTTTATGGGTAAAATAGCGATTTTTCGATAATTTCAGGTAAAAAGGAGGAGTAGACATCTTGACCTTATTTGTGATTTAATTTTATAGTAGCTAGTTTGCGCAATATATATACTTGAGTAAACAAAGTTTTGGAGTAACCAAAAATCACGTCCTTTTTCGAAATTCTTACAAAACACGTTAAAAATATTTGCTAATTTGAGTTTAAATATTATTTGTGTTTAATTTAAATCAGCATTTAACTATTAATTATCAATTTCTCATCTTTTCCGAAAATTATGACATAAAGTAATATCTAAAAAAATCTAGTGTAATCTGAAACGTTGATTAACCAAGGATAAGAAATACTGTTTGCTGAACATTAGACAACATTATTTGTCAACGTAGATCAAAATCTGGTAAAACACCATCACATTTGTTACGATTTCAAAGGATTTTTATGTAATGTAATCGGAAATGTCTAGTACAATATAAAAAGACATTTAACCAAGGATGTTAATAGATAAAATAAGGTAAATGCGACCCAAGAAGTCCATCTAGACTATATTTCCTATCTGGTTACCCAATTCTATTGCAATATCGCCTCAGGAAATCGGACAACTACTGTCTACTTTTTACAAACTAAACTAGCTAAAAGCTGATCCTACTACTCTTTAACTACCTCAATGATCTTAACGCTTCCTCCCACGCCCTCAGGAAACATCACTGTGTGTAAAAGTGAAGGCGTTTTCCTTCCGCTTTTGTTCATCGCCTAATTGGCACCACTTTTGCTGGGGTTGCACAAGCGGAAAAAGGCGGGCCTGTTAAAGCCGGATCTCCCCCCGATGACTCTTGTAATTGCCTTGCAAGCAACTTTAACTATGCAATGCAGACAACGAAACAAGCGGCAGGTCAGTAATTACCTGCAAATTTTCTGTTTGAAACTGCTACCTTTGCAGCGCTCTCTTCAAGAGTTTTTTCGAAAAAAGACGCCGGTTTCTGGAGGGAGGGTACCCTCTAATAAAACGTTTAGTGGTCCCTTAAACGATCGTTGAGGAAGTAAAGGATAGAATTAGAATCTTGACAAACATCATTATTATCATGCGAGACCAGGGGAGGAAAAAGTTTCTCATTTCAGTCATCATTATTCCAAAAAGTCCCGTAAAACTTTTAAGGCGACAACTATAGGAAAATTCTGTAAAACCAGTAAAAAATGAGCTGATTTTGAAGTTTCAAGATTCTAACGGACTTAATAAAAACTTCGGATGACATATGGCATGAAAAGCGCCAGTACAGCAACTCTGCCGCCTTTGTTGTCGCTGCAGGACATAAAAAACTTTTTTGACATTGCGTTTCACACACTGCAAAACACGCAATTCAAAAGTAGCTGTTCTGGCCCTTTAATTACACGAAAATAAAATCCCAACATCAACAAGAACTTGGGATATCTTACGGAGAAAATAAAAAACGTTCAAAATTGAAATTACCGTTAAAAATAGACCTTTTGGT
Organism: Bursaphelenchus mucronatus; assembly: GCA_025436335.1. Lineage (NCBI taxonomy): Eukaryota > Metazoa > Nematoda > Chromadorea > Rhabditida > Aphelenchoididae > Bursaphelenchus > Bursaphelenchus mucronatus. The sequence goes on from CM046359.1 coordinate 4,595,766, forward strand.
GTGTAGTTTTTGGCATTGCTTTTACTTTCTAGAACCTTTCTCAAAAAAATATTTCAAGTAATAACTCCCCAAAAACATGATGCAGATGACTTCCTTTTCTTGTAATCCAAATGATCCCCGTAGGTAAGTAATTACGAATTACAGTAACCCCAGAGAAGCCCGGTCTTCCGAGTGATGTCATTATTACTCAGATGGAATGAATCATTTCTACGCGGATTCACACTGAAAACAGAGGAAGAGGGCGTCTAATTAGACATAATGACATCGAAAGGAGAGGAACTCCAGTGAAAGTTATGAGGAATGACTTCTGATTCTACTTATTTTCTTAATGAAAATCAAATTTTGAATGGATTCGAAGAGGGAAAAAGTGTGTCGAGAAATGAGAAGTTCAGTGTATGGTGATCTTTATTTATTTTTTTAATTAAAATTTGATACTGGTTTTGAATATAATTTTAAAATGATGAGACTGTTATGTTATCTTTGCGGAGTTGGAATTACGTGGACAATTGAAAAAAATACTTTATCAACTTTGAAAAACCAATATAACTTTTCTCTGACTTTATTAAATCATCGTTTTCCATAGTCCAAAAATATTTTATCAATATCTTGGCTGTTCCTGCAAGGCCAGAGCTAAAATTGTTAAGACGTAATAAGAAGCCGAGTTAAAGTATCAGAGCCCAATTTGAGGAAGAACGGACGATCCTACTTCAATCATTTCCCCTCCAAACTTCCAGATCTAAAGTAAAATTTGTTGCCAAAGACATTGTGGAATATCTCGACCGTCAAAACGAAAGCCAAAGCATTTAAAGGTGAATAAAAAAGAAGAATGTGAGTTGAATTTGGGAAACTTCAGACGATCGTATCTCAAGAAAAGTTACAATTCTTTAAGATAATAATTTTTTTATATTTTTGGTAAATGTTAAGTTAAATTATTTTTTTCTGTGAAGTATGACCACAACAAATATACTGTTTTTGTTCTCCAACTATTCTGCAGACTTCTAAAAAACCTCTGCAATCGTCGTTAACTCTAAAAAGAGTCGTTTTTAAAAATAAAAAAAGCGAAAGTCTCGTAGAATCTGTGAAAATTAGCACATCGCTGATATTATCGCTGCAAAAACAAGAGAAATAATCCGTTATTAATTGTCGAATACATCCGCTTTCCTTAATGTTCATAGATCTTAAGATCTCATCCTTTGTTACCTTATTTTAGATGGATTCCTTCAAAAAAAAAGAAAAAAGTCTTATTAGCTAAATTGCAAGATGATTTGTACGCTTAAGTAAATACATGATCTTTAAAGAGTAGTCAGAAATTGTCGAAAAGAATCATCAGACTTGACTACAACTTAATCATTTTTGAATTAAATTTGGAATTATTTACGGTAAAGCAATATAAATAATATATAGGAAACGGTCCTATATATACAGAGTTAGTGCACAAGATTTGAAAAGAATGTTCTTCTTGAGTAATTTCCTTTCAAATTCGACAACTAAAGTAAGGTCTGGCCAACATTTTTGTTGAATATCTCAGCTGTCTCTGCGAAGCTTGAGCTAAAATTTTCAGGGATTGAAATATATGTTCCATTTAGAGTATGTAAATCAATTTTAAAAATATGCTGAATATAACCTTACGTGCATTTCCCTTAGAAAGTTCTAAAGCAATATTTCAAAAGTTTTATTTTGGTGATCTTCCCTTTGTTTTCACTGTCTACGTGACTTTTGATAAAGAAAACAATTGTGAATTTAATGCCTGAGTTGAAATGATGGACTGTTTATTTTCCTATGACCGGGAAAAGATAGTTGTTGTAATCTTAACACAATAACTATCTTGACGATTTTTGGAAGTTTCCCAGGAACTAATAAGAAAGTGCGATTTGGGACTAAAAATTGATAAAACTCTTCCGATAAGGGAAAGTGGTCAGTGACTGTGTGAGAGTTTGGGAAGCGGCTGAAAAGTACAAATTATATTATAATAATTTCACAAGCACTAAATGTAAACTACAAAATAAAAATCAATCAGAATGCAAATAACAAGGAAATTACAGAAAACGTCGTTTGTCATCTTGACCTTTTGAATTTGGACCAAAATTGTAAAACGTTTTCGCGGCGGGAGAAAAAATAAATAATTTTTTGTCGAAAAAAAGGAATTTTAATTCTGAATATTCGAATTCGACGAAATTTTTGTTGAAACCTGATGAACCATGGTGTTTCTGTATATTTTTGGCAATTTACCGCTGTATATTTTGTATATATTCTATACCTAGCACAATTTTCACGTTTTGCTATTTTTGGTCTAAAGTAATATAAGTTTTATCATTTTTGGCTGTTTTCTTGCGATTTCGGTGTTCTTACAGTTGCTCATAATGTGGCTGGTTTTTAGTATTTGACTTTTTTTCTTTATTTAAAGCTGTTAGACTTGACTTTTTCGTTAAAAGTTATATTTTAGGTATCAAATGTTTAAAATAATGTGATCCATGTTTTGTTTGATTTGATAGACGCCAGACATTTTCCAGTCACTATTACTGCCTTAGCAAACTTTGTTCACCCCATACACCGCCTAATGTCATTGATTTCAGTCCGTATTTACACAAATCTCCGCCATCTCTCAATCGAAAAACAAATCGACAAGCATCGAGACCAAAGTATTGTGTGCCTACGTGACTTTCTGTAGATTCGGGTGCGTCTTGTCTATGTGATATTTTGCATATCAAGAAAGTCACGTACACCGAGGACGGAACGAGGTGCGGAATCTCTTTCCGTTGACGAATTTCAACAAAAAGAGGCGGAGTCGGGCGTGGTTTATAAGTGCCGATCAATCTGTCCGATCAAACCCTCAAATAGAGATCGAAAAGCGACGCTCTGTTGGGAAACGCGATCAAATTGGAAGAGATTTTTGATTTATTTGGACTGAGAAGATGATCAAGATCAACTCCGTTCTCATTGCCGACGAAATTGAACAGCCTTGCATCGATGCATTAGTCAGCGGAGGTGTGAATGTGGTTAAGAAGACCAAATTACCCGTCAATGAGTTGATTCAGGAGCTCCAGAAGCATGATGCAGTTGTTGTTCGAAGTGCAACTAAAGTAAGATAATTCTGCCTTAAATTTTCTCATTTTTTGTTCCGGTTTTTTTACAGACTCGCCAGGCTTTATTAAACCTATTTATGTTTAATTCCTCCAAAAACTCCTCTATCTCCCTACTAAATTTATCTTATTTTAGATCACCAAAGCTGTCTTCGAGGGATGCCCTAATCTAAAGTTGGTTGCCCGAGCTGGAACTGGTGTCGACAACATCGATGTGGAAGCCGGGACCGAGAATGGTGCTATTGTTATGAACACTCCTGCCGGAAACTCCCGTAGTGCAGCTGAATTGACCTCAACTTTGATATTATCCATGTCCAGGAATGTTCCCCAAGGAGTCGCTTCAATGAAAGCTGGCAGATGGGATAGGAAATTGTTTATGGGAACTGAAGTTCATGGGAAAACATTAGCCATCATCGGGTTGGGAAGAATCGGACAAATTGTTGCTGGCCAGATGCAGGCTTTCGGAATGACCACGATCGGCTTCGATCCTATGGTTTCTGTTGAGGTAAGTGATTTTTACAGTCTTTAAAGACTGTCTTGAGAATTGGAAAATGTTCGAGATTAGTTTCTGATATTTTATACCTAAAATTTTTATTATTTTAGGCAGCCGCCAAATCTGGAATTGAATGGCTACCGTTGGAAGAGATCTGGAAAAGAGCTGATTACATTACAGTTCACGTGCCACTCATTCCACAAACCAAGAATTTGATTAACCTTGAAGTGCTAAGAAAGTGCAGAAAGGGCGTTAAAATCATCAATGTCGCCCGCGGAGGCATTGTAAATGAAGAAGAGATCGTGGAAGCCCTAAATGAAGGCAGCTGCGGAGGGTTTGCGGTGGATGTATACACAGAGGAACCTCCAACATATAGTGCATTGATCGATCATCCCAAAGTTATTTGTCTCCCTCATTTGGGAGCCAGTACAATTGAAGCACAAGAAAGAGTGGCAGTCGAAGTTGCGGAGAATATTGTGGCTCTGAATGAAGGCCGAGGACTCTTTGGAGCATTGAATGGACACTGTCTCGGCGCTGTTCTGGATGAAACCAAGGTTCAAGCTGTGAAAGCCATCACAGATTTGGCTCAAGTTCTCGCTTCTTTGACTTCCACAAAGTCGATTAAAGTGAAATGTCCAGTATCTGCGAAAGGAGTGGAGCGCGCGATCCCTTCTGCTGTTATCATGGGACTTCTTGGCCAATCTGGGGGACGATTGAACTTTGTGAACGCTGAGAAGAAAGGAAAAGAGTGCGGATATGAAGTGAGTTTCGTGGATAATATAGCAAAATTAGGTCAGAAAGGATTTATCAAATATTTTATTTCTGGATTGATCTTATCTTTATAACTTCAGGTGTCCACTGAATTCATTTCTGGCGCCGAATTCCACATCAATGCTGGAGGCCGAACAGTTTCCGGTTATTACTCACCAGCTGGTACTTTCATATCAGAAATCGATGGACGCAAAGTTCCAAGTCCAGTACTGGCGATGGGAGTTTTGGCCATTACTTTGGCCACAAATGGCAACAGCCCCATTCTCTCGGATCAACTGAGGAATCGAGTTTCAGTGGAATATGGACTTTTTGGAGGGGGAAGGTTGGCCTTGTTCGAAAAGCTAACTGGTCTCGAATTAGAAGAGATCTCTCGCGCTTATAATGTTGTACAATTCGCTTAGACCCTACTTGTTATTTTATAGTCAAACTGGTTGATCTTGTATATTACTCTAACCTTTATTTATATCTAAGTAAGATATCAGATGTATTTATAGCCAAAAACTGCTTACAGTACTGTTAACACTCTCATTGCTTGAGCTTACAATTACTAATTTTATTTTTTTTAATTGTAATTTACAATCCTTACACTTATTTTTAGCGATTTTTTTATTTTCTTACATCTCTGACGTTTTTTTTACAATTTTGCGTTTTTAACATCTTTTTCCCAAATATTTCTCATTATTTTCTCACAATTCGGTTGTAATGTTCCCAATAAAAGAGAAAAATATTATTAATATCAGTCTTTGGGTGCCGATTGCACTTTATTTGTCCATTTTAAAGCGATATTGGGAAAGAGAAAAACTCGAAATGACCAGTTTTTTGAATCGAAATCGACATGGGTGGAACTGATAAGACAAAAGAAACCCACCGGAATACCACGATCTTCTCACGGGACTACTCTTTATTATAGTTTTTTCCTACAGACATCAGTTTCGAATCATTTTTTGGGATCAAAGAATGTCTGCAGGCAAGCTTCAGCGCAAAAAAAATTTTGTACGGTAAAAAGTGGGCGCAAAGGAGTTTGACAAGATCTATTACGTCGAAAAAACACTAATTCAGGAGTGTCAAGGGATACGATGCATGATTTTAGACTTGAATTTAAATTTTTCATTAAAAAATTTGATGATAAAAAAATTTTTTGAAGAAAAAATGATATTTTCTCGGAATAAAGATCATCCGAATCGCTCCCATGATGTCATAAAAGGAATGCTAAATCGCCCTGAGGCACTTTATCTTAGCTTTCTATAATAAATTTTTTGATCTACGAGGTTTTTATTTTTATCCTTTTGACGGGTAAAGTAATACTGAAGTCGTCAAAAAATTCTAATAATTTTTATTGGCAGTATTCAAAAACGATAAAATGAGATCAAAAGAAAGTTTAAATTGCAAATGTACCTGGCTGGGGCACTTTTTTTTATTTTTTGCCATAATTTTTGGAGGAAGTTTTGATGGATAATATAAAAAAAGGCCTACAAAATAAGGAAGAGTCCTCCAGCCAGAGCCATTCACTTTCCAAAGAAAGTTTAGAGCATAATTGATAAGATAAGACCACATCCACCTCCACAATCTTACACATCCGTCACTCCGGGGCCTTTGTAATTGACCATCGCTTCAATACTCTCAAAATCAACCTGACTAAAAGTGTGGAAAACCTCTTCGGAGACAATGGGAAATGAATTTGTATGACAGTTGGGTTTGCCACAGTGATTGACAGGCTTGTAGATTGAGTTTTCATGGACCGATTTGGTGTCGCTTTCATCTCGAGAAGGCGGTTGGACTAAAATAACTGGTCTGGCCTGGTCTTCCGACGAATTTGCCAGTTGGATCGAGATTCTTTTCGGAGACTTTGTTTGGTTTTGAACCGAAGTTGACGGCTTTTCCGGGTCATGTTGTGTTTCCTCGGCTTTTTCGGATTCAGAAGACGTTTTTATGGACATATTATCCATCAGAACTGCGCGGCATTGGCATTTAGGACATGTCTGAGCTTGGTCTGATGCAAGGAATTGACTTAGACACCTAGAAATGAAAAAATATATATTACACTAGACATCAGATAGAAAAACAACGAAAAATATACATTTCGATTTTCTTAAAATACGAATTACTGCCTTAAGACAATATAACAACCCTCTTTACCGTTCATGAAAAATATGTGAACATCGTAGCGCCTGCAGCGACTCATCGTTTGCCCCATATCTTTGGCCACAGAAATTGCAAAACAATTCCATTTCTTGGATCAAAACTGTCGCCGTTTTCTTCGCAACTTCCTCGCTTTCCTCATCCGACAATTGGTTATAGAGATCCTGGAGACGTTGATGACATTTCATCATCGCGTGCTGAAAAATGAAAAATGTAGCAAATAAAAAAAATCAAAAAAAAATTACACAGATTTTGACGAAACTTGGCGTAAATCGAAGCAAGGAGTTCCTAAGACTTTTGAAAACATTTTTAGCTCAAGATCTCCTAAAATCTCCAAGAAATTACAGCGCAAATTCGCTCAAATCCGAAATTTTTTCTTCGATTTTCAATTTCCAAAATTGGTATTTTCTTGAAAAATAATAATAAATTTTATTAAAAAAACCACTTTTTTAAAATTTGCGACAATCCGACAAAAAAAACTATTTTCTCTGACCTCTCTTCATTTCCACAATCTCTCGCCAAAAATGTCTGCTAAATATCTCGGCTCCCCCGGAAAACCTAGAGATAAAAATCTTATAAATTGGGACATGGCCTAGACAGACAATACAAAGTAAACTCACTTTACATCCAATCAGCTTGGCCAATTCAAGGCATTTGTGATTGAGTTGGATCGCTTGGCATTCACATTGACCCGTATAATGACTTCTGGATTCTGAAGCACTCTTGGCCATACTCCCGAGGATTAGAACTTCCCCCATTCGGTCATTCATCTGGCGCATTATTCGGAACGCTTGTTCGTAACGCGCCCAACTTTTCTGAAAATCAAAAAATAATTAATGTTTATTTTAATATTCTTATTTTGCCATAAAATTGAAAAAATAAATTTTTTTTGTTATTTTAAAAAAAATCAAATCGCGTTATTCGAAATTATGCAAAAAAATTCAGTCGATTTTTCCTCAATTTTCCAGCGACAAAAATTCCGAAAAGTGAATCTAAATAATATCCCATCCAAAGACGTCCCAAATCTTTTTACCGTGATGGTCTCCTTTGCCTCGGATTCTCCCAATTCCCGATTAATATCAGCCAAACTGCATAATGCCCTCGCATAAACAGATCTTCCTCCTGTTTGTTCTGCCAATCTCAACGACTCTTCACAAGCTTCTTTGGCATCCATCAACGACCCTTTGATCCTCAGCACCACCGAGAGATGATAGAGGATCACACTTTTGTATTTAGCATGGACATTATCCACGGAGATCATTTGGAGGAGAGAAAGGGCGTTGCGAAGAAAAACCAGGGCTTTGGAAAGGTCCCTGAAGATGAATAAAGTAATTGAAATAAAATAATAATACCCCAGTGAAAGCATGATATTTTACCTGAGTAACGTGAAAAGTGCCCCAAGTCCCACACAAACTTGGAGTTCCAATAATCTGTCAGTGGTTTGGCTAGCCACTGTCATCGCCTTTTCAAACGCCTCCAGACTCGACTGGAATTGGCTCAGACCCATTTGAGCCAATGCGACGGCTAAAATACGATTTCAATTTTCATGAAGGGCAAAAATATCAAAACGTCATCAAGATGGTCCAAAACTATGTAAATCCAATTTTTACCTAAATTAGCATAGCCCGGAGTCCTTGGATCGATACTCGGATGAACGAGACTTGCCCTGCCATAGGCTATCGCTTTACTAAAGTCCGCCAATCTTTCATAAGCTTTGGAGAGATTGAGGAAAGCCTCGGACTTCATAAAATCATCCTTCCGACTATTGGCCAGTTCCATTTGTTGTAGAGAGTAATATAACATACTCTCGTAGTCACCCGCATCACAAAACGCCTGGGCCATGTAGCCTAAAGTCACAAATTTGTCATCCACATTCCTGAAAGTAGTTATCGGTAAGAAAAGTCATGTTGAGGTGCTTGAAACAGAATGCCAATTTTCAAACAAAAATGCGGATATATTTTCTCAATTTTTGTAGGCATGGCCTCTTTCGGACATATATATTTTAACTATAGAAAACTTAGTTTGAGGAGAGCAAGGAAAGCCGAATTATCGAAAAAACATTTTTGACTAGACACTAGGGAGATGAGAAGACAGACGTTCAGAGAAGAAGCATTTTTTGCTTAAAAGGACAGTACAGCTACTTTTGAATCGACATTTTTACGGCGTGGAAACAAAATGTCCTAAAAGCTTCTTCGTCTATTGTACCAATAACAACGGGAAAAATGTTATGGTGACATTCTACATGCTTACTATTATAATAAATAGTTTACTTTTTGCAAATATTTTACCTTTGTTTTCGTTGCAGTACATAAAAAACTTTTTTGACATTTTGCTTCGCACGCCGTAAAAGTGCAAGTTCTGGCCCTTTAAGTCTTCGCCAAGTTTGGGATGAAAAAACTGATTTTTTGCAGGATAATAGGGTGTGCCACATTAAGCAAAACGTGGAATTTTAAAATTGAAAACCAGGGACATAATTCCAAATTCGGAAGAAAAATGGAAATTCAAAAATTTAAATAAAAATTCCTGTAAAATCTCACCGCAATTTGTTCAACGCGCGTTTCCATCGGAAAATGGCCTGTTGGTAGTGGCGCTGGTGGTACAGACGAACACCCGATTGCATCTGATGTTTGGCGTAACGCTGACCCATCGATGAAATTCGATCAAATCCCATTGATGGAAGGCGTTGATGAAAGGCTCAAAGGTGATAACTTTTGGAGAAAAAAATGTGGAATGTAAACATGAGGTCTGTAGAGCCTTGATCAGGTTAAATCATCATTTATGACCTAAAAAACGAAAATAGAAACCTAATTTAGGGATTACTTTTGGAACACGCAGTAAAAAGCGTTTTTTATTGGGGATGTTTATCGAATTTCTTTTTTTTGCAAAAATTCGATAACAATGGAACAGCGAATTCAAAGACCAGCTCAAAAACTGAGCGTTATATTACACATGACATCAAAAAATTTGAAATTTTAAAATTGAAAATAACGCAAGTTAATGGCCAGAGAAGTTATAAAACCTAATAAAAATGGTTTTAGAGGCCGCAGCTGTTCCCTATCTCATAGCAATAAACTGAAAAAACAAGATTAATATTAGTTTAATAACAAGTTTTTTCGGCCGCTCTTTGGCGCTCTGATCGCTGATTTCCCAAGTCGCATCACATTCCTTGTCCAGTCAATTTATCACACCCTCAAATCCCCTGTCCGAATCAGCCGTCCGTTTTTGGGGCGCGGCCAAAGAGAGCGGCCCAAAAATAAATAAACTTGATGTGGATTAAAATAATTTCAGCGGGGCCGTAAAGTCCGGCGGACGGAAGAAATAAGCAAAAACGCCCAAAATTTGTTGGTCTTCAAAAACAGTGCACTTAAAGCGAACTGGAAGAAAAGAAACAACTGTGCCGAAAACGGGGGTCAGATATGAAGTTAGTGCCTTGGGGCACAAAGTTTCCGTCGGGCCCGCAAATCGAGGGACGGAAGGAAAGACGTTTTAGACCGATTCCTTTCTTCCTTCCGATTCGGCCCAAAAACCGCATTCCAATAACCTAATCGACACTTCATCCAACTTTCGGGAAGCTTAAGCCCTCAGGCTGTTTATTTTGAGTTCGAAATAAACAGCCTAAAGGCAGGATTCGAGAGTGGGAAAAGGTCTGAGGAGATGACCAATTGATGGACATGCGGAAAAGTGGAAAACGAGGCAAGAAAGAGGAAGGGGAAAGAACTAATCAATTATAGTTGTGCCTGGTAATATGCAAATTGAATAATGTCAGAAAAACATGGTGAATTGAGAGCTCAAAGGAATGTGGGGGAAGGAACAGACCATCTGGATTAAGGCCGGATATTATGACGAGGAAATAAAAATTTTTTTGGCAAAACAAATTTGAGAATGATTTTGTCAAATAAAATAACTTTGCAAGGAGAATAATCTGCCTCAGCGGCAGAAACCTGGCAGGGAATGCGTTTAGAGCGTTCAAAAATGCTTATTAGCCGGCATATATACAAAAAATTTAGAAAAAAATTAGGGAAATTAATTCATTTTCCCAGGCCGTCTCTCCTCAATGTCCACATCTCCCCCTAAATCAATGTTTCCTACTCTGTAAAGCATCCTGCTTTACTCTGATCAATAATCCTTTCAAGAAGAAATCTCATGGGATTTGAAAAAAAATTATAAACTTCTCTCCACAGTTTGTCACGATCATAATATGTTCAACGTGGACGTTAATGTTTCGCTAACTCTAATGGAACCTCTAAATTACTACCTGACCCCGGTGTCGACCGCTCAACATTGACTGGTCAAGTTTTTTGCCCCTCAAGTTGGCCCAAAAAACTTTCCCACCAATTTTCTCATTTCTCGGCAAACAAACGAAGGATCCGTGTTCAGGTGACTCCAGAAGCGTCTGCGAGACGGTCGGGAAACGAAGGGGAGATCATCAAAGAAGAATTTGTTTTGCCTTTGTTCCTCAAATAATATGCATGCGTGCCCAAGCGTTTTTGGAGACAAAAACCGGGGCCTCGGAGTAATGTAAGTGTGAGAGTGCACGCGCTTCTCAGGCCTCAAAGTCGTCTTTCAAAGAGGCGCCCCGACCTTCTGGCACCTGGAGGGAGAACTTCGGATTGGGAGAGGGCGATTGGAGATAGTTTTTAGTATATGTAAATGTGACCCTTGGATCAAGTGTAAGGTGGGGAAATGGTAATATATATCGGGATAAGATCAATCTCCAGTAATCTGGACACGAAATAATTTCTCACAATTAATTTTCTGTCAATATATAAGCAGTACATCCTAATACGACAAAAGTTGGCAAAAGCAAAATCGTCTGCTCCGTCGATAATACTGTATTTTTTATTGTAACCCCATTCACAACAGAATTCATAAACCTTTTGAATAAATCGCGTCTCATGCCCCGAGGGCATGAAAACAACTCAAGACAAAATCCCTGCCCCAGGTATTCCTCGACATCATGATGGATAACCCATAAAACAACTGGCCCTCAGGGCAAAAACGCGTTTATTCTTCGACCCGTCTTTTCACACATTCGAAAAAATAAAAACAAAAATTGGATGATAAAATCAAAGTAATATGAACCTAGATTATGACCCGTGGATGTGATGACAGTGGTCAAAAATATTTACACTGGATTCCAGAGATTCAGAAGCGGCTCTTCGCGAGATTCCCAAGTCATGGATTGCTGAAAAAAGGACAATGTTTAGATTGAAACGGATGATATACAAAAATAAGAAAGGACAAAGGGACAGATGTAAGAAAGATATGTATATGTACATGTATTACACGCAAGATGAGAATAAATGATAGGCAGAGTTATTATCATTAACATTTGCGTAAAATAAGGAAAACGGATCATTTTTATAATACAAAAAATTAAGAAAGGCCTCCCCAAAGGAACAAATACAATTGCAACAAGGATGATCGTGATATTCCGGAACTAAACTATATCTCAAACATTAAATTTGAAACAACAATCTTTTGTTACGCATAATGACATAAAAATTATGGAAATTGGAAATAGACTCCTTGCCGTGTTGATAATGACATTTTGGAGCCTTATCGCAAGTATATAGAATGACACAAAACTTATTTTGCTGGAATTACATTACACATGCCAAGGATCACCTCAATCCTAAAAATGTATTCCAAACATACGCCCTTCTTGTCCTCTTACTCTATTAAAGTCTAAAGTCTATTTGGATCTCGGTTACGTGGCAGATGTATCATGTACGTCAATCCAGCGTATTTCCTGAACCGTTTAGACGTTTTGTCCACATACTATCGGTTAACGAAAAGATTTTAGATATCAAAGTTGCTTGGGAAGAATTTCTGGTGGACAAGCTTGGTCTCAAAATATCAAGAAAATTTTTAAATATTCGTTTCTAACAGAGAGCAAGGTTTTGTCCCGGCTAGCCAACAGAGAACAGCCAAATATTCTTCTCAAAAATTCTGTTTGTGGTGAAACGCCACATGGATTAAGTCTTTGTCAGGAAATAGCTTCAACTACGCTGGATTGACGTGTCATGGGTTTCTGTAAATAATTCCCAAATCATAAACATGATTGCGTTTACAGAAAAAAGGTTTACAACAAAAGAAAAGTGTTCTCAATCTTAAATAAAAATTTAATATAATTATTCAAAAAGTTATATTTATTTGCCTGAGGAAGAGACAGATGACTTACTCGAAAAAAGCGGTGTATCCATTTCCACTTACATTATTCCATTCGCGGGTATCCTCTTCGTTGTCCATTCCCTCCCAATCTATATTTAGATTGTCATTGGTCTCCTCAATTTGGCGATATTTACTCTCTCCGGGATCGAGAGTAACGGCCACCACAATTATACCTAAAATTGAATCTTTTTGAGAAAAGTTCTATTCAACTTTTCACACATTAAGACGATTAATTCTACTGTTTAGAGACTTAAGACTTTTTAATTCGATTACTCTTAGACTAAGTCGTTATTGGCGGGTGAATGGAAAAGAAATTTTTTTCTTTCAAATTGTTTGTTGAGTAAATAGAAAACAAGTAAATCCCTGATTAAGTTGTCCCATAGTCATCCAAAAAACCTTGTAAAAGACGTCATTCCCGGGATTAAAGTGCTTAATCGCCAAAGGGCACGAACGGGAGATGAATTGTTTTTTCGAGTTTTCGCATCGGCTACTATAAATACTAATTTATAAATAACTCTTAAAGAAAGATTTCAAACAGTTGAAAGAAAGTGTTAGTATCTACATAAATTATCATGAATAAAATAATTGAAATGGCGTTAGCTCAAAAATAAATTGGAACAGGACAAAGAGAAAGCCATAAGCAAAGAAAAACTGACAACAGATACCCGTAATGAGGAGGGCCACACTCAGTAAAGATACCACCATTACCACCGCCACATTAAATGTAAGTTCATTCGCTGGATGGATACCCGCTTTGTTGGAGGTCTGAACTAGACCTGCCATAGCCTGAGGGTTGTCTCCGGTCGCCAGGAGAAGTTTGATTGCTTCATCTAAAAAATGGGATCAAAATTTGGAAAAAGCGATGATTTGAGTAGTACAATATAAATATGATTATAAGGTATGATGGTAAATAAACTACTGATTTAAATACTATTTTTAGATGCTAATACTGCAGTGAAAATTATATATTCAAATTTCGCATTCCACATTAGGTAATATATCTCTCTTTTCTTGGCAAAATAAAAAATGATGAGAATTGCCAAGTGCAATATAATTTTGATAGAAAAACGATGCTTACTAATGAAATATAATCTCTATGCCGCCTACAAATGTCAAAAAAGAGCAGCGCAAATTATGTATTTAAATTTTTGGCCTGTTTATTTCGCGAGATTAGCAAAATTTCCGGCAAAATAAAAAATTTATGACATGGACCTACTGCAATATAAATTTACACCGCAGAACGCAGAAATTTGCTTGTGCAAAGGGTTCTTTATCTCTTCGAATTGCTAATAGCTCATTTAAAATCACAAAAAATCAAAAACCCCTTCAGGATATTACTAAAATTTGCATCAATTACCATAAAAGTTCCGCTTACCCGTTTCATCGTCCGTATAAGTCCTCGAAGCAGTTTTATAAGCGGTAAATATTAGGAATGTAACAACGAGGATGCCGAAGATAGCCAAACGGACCAGCAGTCGCATCCATGAACTCAATTCATCCAATTTTTGAAGTCTTTTCTTGTCCCTTCACCTGAAAACTCTTCGAATGAAAAATAAAAAGTGATCGGAACTTTGGGAAGGCGAGAAAAACCAGCTGAAAGTTACGCAATTTCCGATCGAAAAAATTATTTTTGATTCAAGTTAAAACTCTAAGAACCAAATCTTCAAGGATTCTGAAGTTCCGGAGAGGAATCTTTGGAGATCAGACGGATGGATAAGTTAAGATTTGATGAGAAAAGGAAAACAAACAAAAGTAATTTTCAGAAAGCGGCAAATGGCATAATAAATCGTATGTTCGAAGTCACAAAGGAACCATAAATAAGGCTGACGTGACAAAATAACATCAAAAATGAGGGAAAGGACCGTCTGGAGGGCTTAATTAGTATTACTGTTAGTGAAACAGTAATTTTAGGGGTTAGAGATTATAGGAACCCGTTGTTCCGGGCCAGTCAAGTGGTTATGAGCTGGAAACGGTCTTTCTAACATAATTTTTATATTGAATTAGCTAAAAACTTGAATACATTGGTAAAACATCGTTGTTAAAGGCTAAAATAAGATGGCTTAAATGTTATGAATAAATTTTCAAACATAAAAAAACAAATTTCGGGAAATATTTCCGGCTTTAAGTCTCCCTCTTATCCTCGGCATAATTTCGGAGTCCAGAAATTTTTTTTATTACACATGCCAAGGATAACTAAAATTCCCAAGATTTACGTTAAACTAATCTCCACCTTTGCTTTTTACTCTATTATCCTTGCTTACATATCTCTTCTTGGATCATATTTTTCTGTAAATCATCCCCAGATTACAAACATAATCGCATTTACAAAACGCGCTTACAATAAAAGCATTTTTGTTATTGCCACTATAATACAACACTTCGCTTCAAATATATTTATGGGATCTCAAATATTACATAATTCGTTGCGGATGGCTGATATTATATGCATCGCGAATTAATATAATTATTCAGAAAGTGCTATTCAGTTAGACAAATAAACAGAAATGAAATGTCCTTTTAAAAAAATATGTGTGTGCGTAGATATGGCTATTTACAAACTGTTTTAGAGAAATATGTTTGCGAAAAAAGACGATTTTTTGAAGGAAAATGAGAAAAAAAGCAATTTCTTGGGGAAAAAATCGAAAATCTCGGCTGCTTCTGCACAATGCGGTGTGAAACTTTTAAAAAGCTTCTAAAGATGTGTAATCTGTGTCAGCGCAAAATTTAATAAACATTTCACTGATCTTTCTGACAAAAAAACACTTAAATACCAAAGATCGAAATATTTTGCTAAAAAAGTCATCAAAAAAACAAAAACTCCGAATATTATTTAGCAAAATGCAAATTTTAGAGATCTACGTTCTTGTTGACATCCATTGGACATTAAAGTCCAATGTCATCAAACCCCAATTCCCCTCTTTTCTTCCCCCACCTTCCCCAACACATTAAATGCCCACATCTGACTCATCATTGGAAGGCCGTTCTAACGATCTTTTGATGTAATGCGAAACTTTTTTTGGTCTGCCACAATCCTCCGTCCGGACAGCTGTCTCGCTACTCAACCTTAGCCTCTCTTGAATCCTCAATCTTTTACTTTTCAACAAAACATCCGATCTAGGGGATTAATTTTAATTTATGGCGTTGAAAAGAAAACAGGTGAAGGGAATGTGCCTCTGGGCGCTTTGTTATGTAAACAGCGTTTTTTGAACAAATCGAGATACGAATTTATCCTAGTAATCAACAAAAATTTGAGATTTTTTGATTTTTTTCAAAAAATGTTGAAAATGTCTAAAGCAACATAAACAGGTGTTTGAAATCGGAACTGACGTAAGAAACTGGTGCAGAATCCATCATCAGTCGGTATTCTATTACCATTTCGCGCTCAACCTTACAAGGCCATCTAATTTGGCATGTTTTAATGGCACAAAAACGGGGGATATATTCGGCGGCAGAATTTTAATGACATCCTATAATCCTCCACACAATCTTAAGTGTTTCCGATATTAAAAGCGAATTGTTTGGATGGTCATAATAATTATGTACAATCAAATTACAGTGTCCAAAAATCGAGAACACTCAATTAATGTCAAGTATAATATAAAATAAAAAAAGGCAACTCATGACATTAGAAATCATGGGTTTTATGACTAATAATTGGGACCAGAAACTAGTAATTAGCCTCATTTAATAAAAGTTTATAAGGATTTGGAATAAACAGCCTCAGGGCATTTGTTTAAGAGGAGGGATTAGAGTGGGGAAATGGGATTCAAACGGACTTTTAAAGGTAATTTAAATAAACAAATAACAAAAAGAGATAGTAAACAATAGAATATAACAGAGTGTTCTAAATAACAATAGGGAAAAAACGTTTTAACGTTGGAAAATTTCATTTAGTTTGCAGAAACCAGTGAAAAATACATAAACATCGAAATTTGCAAATTTTTTAAGAGTTTCAATTTTAAAAATTCGCATTTTCTTTAAAGTGAGAATTGAAATATATATTTCTTCAAGAAATCAATTTTTACCTAACAAAATCAGAAAATGATTTCTCTCTTAATTTTTCTTTAATTTCAAGTCTCTGGCAAAAAAAGTTTTGAATCTCATCAACGAAAAGCATTTGCTAATAATTGCAGATATTATTCTTACACCTATAGATAACAAATAAGCGAATTTGGCAAAACTATGATCACTTGGCGGACTTTCCTTCCTAAGCTCTGTCTCTAAAGTAAAATCTTTTATCTCGACTACCGTTGCAAAGTTTAAACTCTAACTTTTAAAAATAAATCAATTAATTACAAAATATAGTTACCAAATTTGACGGGAATCCGACCTTCCAAACCCATAGTCTCAGAAAATGAACAATAATTCATTTGTTATATTTTTCTTCCAAAAAATCCCAAAAAAACCTTCTAAGCCCTGTATTGTTCCTGTAACGACCTCACACGACACTCCTTTCATATGCTAACTCCCCGCCCAATTTGAATAGAATTCTTTGGCCAGAGCTGCCAACTTCGATTACTAGGCAGCCAAAGGAAATCTCGCCCTTTTTTTGGTCACCATGTGACCCAAACCTAATGTTGTAAAGCGAATTCGGCGAAAAACTTTGATCGAAAGCACAATTTGATTCCTTTTTTAGTAATTTTACAATCTGCGCAATGTCTGAATAGTAATCATTTTGGAAAAAGTTGTAATAATGTTTTTGGACGTATTGTTAAAGTAAATCTTTTGAAATGTAGTTCTGAATTATTTATTCCAACAAAAACAATTACGAAAACGACGAGATACGATCACAGTTGGGGCGGCTGAAGGCGGCGTTAATCACAGAACTTAAAATACACGTTGGGAGATTCATTCTTCGTCTTTGTAGAATCGTCGCATCTTCACGAAATTCTGAAGTCATCAAAATTAAATTTTTTGAAAAAATGATGACTTTAAATTTTAGAATCAAGTATACCTTGGCAGTAGTTGTCATTCTATATGATCGGCCGGACGGGATGATAATAAGATCGCCGTATTCGCAGAGGATTCTGATCCATTCTCCGTCTTTGGTCTCCACATCAAAGTAAGCGGCTCCTTCCACGATCATTCGAGCAATTTCCCCGTCGGCTTCGTTCTCTTCGAACAGTTCTGCCATCTAAAAAATTCACAGTGTAAATTTCATTCATTTGTTTGCAGAAGTAATAGGAATCATGGCGTTTTATTCTCAAAAAATCTACCTTCGATACCGAAAAATATGTCATTTTAAGCGCTTTTTGTTAAATGCGATTTTATATTCTAAAAATTATTTACAGAAGAATATGACCCAAGAGCTACTTTTTTCCTCTAGAGAAGAATTTATGTCGAGCTTCTCAAGCTGGCTACTAACAATATAAAAAGTTTTTTTTTAAACGCGTGGTTTGATGTTGAAACTGAACTAACTTTTTCCCGAATTCATTATCTTTAATCTGACACTTATTTCTAATCTTCCAGCCTCACCTTATCCTCGAAATCGATAGTATTCTGCGCATCCAAAGTGTAAGTGTCCTCTTTCTTAAAGTTCCTTTCCATTTTCATCAACGCAATTCTTTTGGACAAGCTGATATGATCATCCAGATCGAGTTTATAGTACAAAGTACCGGTTCTTTTGGTCAATTCATCCGCATTTAATTTCTTTGGGGGGAAACAATGATGTGGAAGACGGGGATCGCCGCATGGGTAGGGCTCCATGCACCAGATCTGAACCATTTTCCTCTAAAAATTGAGGATTTTAAGATTAAATTTTAAAAATTTTAAGTCATCGCAAAAGTAAAAAACCTTGAAAAATACGGGGAAAAGTTCGCAGTCAAAATTTTCATATCCGACATGCCTGAGGGGGTTTAATTTCACTTTCAAAACGGCCCCTTGGGCTGCTCTTCCAATTTCCGTATTTTAATTAATTACAATACTTTTTAAAGGCAAACAATTCACGAATCCAGAAATTAAATTCTTTTCCAATTAACTGTCCCTGTGATTTTAAGGACCAGTCCACGCCCCTTGGAACCCTTTCCCCTGCGACCTTTAAACCCAAAAAAGCTCATAAAAATATTAGGGAAAACTCAAGACCCGTTTACAATATGACGTTAGAGAGTAGTCAGGGGTTGAAATCATTTTTTGTGTAATTCCGTCCCAGGAAAAACATTTTTCGAAAAAATTGTGGTTTTCCGTCGCTCAACGTGGTGGTAAACAAAGTCCGTTGTAATGAGTATAGTTAGGACTACAGACTTGTGCCGGAGATGGGAGTTTTGCAAAAATTGGAGAGTAAATACAAAGGACAAGGTCATGGATAATATAATCAGCAGGATGATTCAGTGACCAATGCCAACAGAAGCATCACAGATGAAACACTAGAATTTTAAGTCGCAGTTTGCAGAAACCACCGACATTTTTGAGTCGAAAGGCCTCGGAAATCTGAAACTTTCCTTGATTTTTAATGTGAAAATTTTACATGCACTTGAAACTATTTGGTTATAAAATCATACAAGATATTCAAATGAATTGCCAAATAGTTTTTGTCTAATTTTCTCTCCTCATTTCACATAGTATTGGTTCAATATCTCAGCTGACCTGCAATTAAAGTCTTAAGATTCTAATAAATTTATTTATGACCTAAATAGATAACGTATGCAAATTTAAAGAAAACATGAGCGTCGCGACGCTGCGGTTAACATTTAAGTTGTAAAGTCAATTTCCGTACCTCTATCTTCTTCTATGACAAATAAAATTATTTCTATTCCCTTACACCTTATTGTGAAAATCTTTGATTGCACTAAAAATGCACGGTAAACAAATTAAAGATCATCTCACCCCAACTATGTGACCACTGAAACAAAGTAAATGAAGAGCACATTCTGCACGACTAGCCGCGGCTAAATCACTCAATTCGGAAATGAACGTTGCCAATTAAACGCAAAAAAAGACACCGACAAATGACACGTCCGAGAAATGCACCCTTAGGCGATTACGTAAGTTGTCCACTTAAGGGCTACCTTAACTTTGAGTTGATACTTTTCAACATAAAAACGTGGCAATAAAGTAACGATGTTTTGTGGATAAAGGGGAAACAGATTTTACTTTTTACAAAATACACTGATCGTATGAATTGCCGCGACCAAATATTAATGAAATTAACATGAATTCACTTTCCATTTTCTATGGTATCTGCGTAAAGTTTAGCTTTCGTTATATAGAGATGTTACAGATTTTCCGGTCTCAAATCAAGGATTTTTATATAGAACTATGACCAAGTATTTAAGAAAAAACCTTTCGCAAAAAATCGGTTTTCTCAACGCAAAATTTGGAATTTAGAAAAACGTTTTTTCTCTGAACGTCTCTTCATTTTCCGTGGTCTCTCGTTAAATCTTTTTTGCTTAATATCTCGGCTGTCATTTCGAATTGCAAATTGAGATTTTCAGGAAAATAGATATATGTGATGCAAGTAGAATAGGCATGCAAAATTTAAAAAAATAAATTGGAGAATTGAACTTCGAGCTTTATCGTTTTCTTTTCGGACAACGGTGAACCCATTTTCCTTCCCTTCTCTTGCTTATGGCGTCCCAAAGGCCTCTAAAATACGAATAAAATAAACTTCAACAAAAATATGCAGGTCTATGGGAAAGAAAGTAAAATTTTTTGCTTTTAAGATCATCAAGAGTACAAATCAAGACCACTAAAAACAAGTTACTGGAACCCCTTTCCCCAAACCTCACTCTCAACCTCACCTGAGGCAATTCTCCGCCACAAGTACCCCCATCTAAAACATTAAGGGCGAGCTGCCCGAAGGCAAAGAAGACTCTTCAAACAGGGCGGATTCTAGACCTTACCCTTACTCTCTTTTCGTCGATAAATAAAAAAAGCGAAAGTAGCGGTTACAGCCGCAAACACTCCTTAAAGACCGCTGGGAAGACAGGTTCCACGCAATCAAGAAATGGCCCCGAAGGCTTTAATCAGCAGAGACAAAGCAAGTTCGCCCGGCAATCACACGTGCGCGGACAAGAAATTCTCAAGAAAAGGTGACATTAAGAGAGGGATTTCAGAGAAAAGAATGACATAAAACCACGAAGAGTTTGCGTAAGTTACATGACAACAACAATTCGAAACAAAGAGACACTTCTTGTCATCTTGTTTATATAAAGTCTCGGTTTGTAATCAATCAGAACTGAGACTTAGTTCCAGACAATTCAGGGAGGGCTTTGTTTGAAACACATGTCTTTTTGAAAGAAGGAGGGAGTTTGCGTATTTTACAAAATTTTTTCAAAGAATTTTTTAACATTTGAGCGAGGTATTATATATAAAAAAAGATGCCAATGAAATTTCAAGGTGAGACTTAATCTCAAAGCAGGAATATTCTCTATGAAGATCTTCAACATGTTTTCCGAAAAACGTTCGTTCGTTCAAGTTGCTAATAAATTGCATACAAAACATTAAATTTTCCGTTCCACCTGGGCAAAGTGATTTTTTCTCTGTTTTATCTCTTCTTTTCACATTGACCCTCGCCCTCAGCTTTTCCTTAAAGACTTTGTTCTCTGCAAAGCACGAGTCAATTTTTTTGCGAAATAACTTGGCATTTGTTTCCCCACAAAATTCATGTTCTGAACTTTGAAACCGATCACAAAATACTTTACTGAACAAACGGATACTAAAAGTCTAGCCAAGCCTACAAGTCAACATTTATGATTGTTTAATGAAATTGTGGAACGCCTCAGGAACCAAATTGATATGTTCTCGGAAACGACCTTCAATTTCAAGGCTAACCTAGAGAACTTGTGTTTTTGGAAATTAATTTCAGATATCACTTTGCAATTATCTTAATAAAAACGCAATTAAGTAATGTAATGCTTGAGTCTTTACTTAGGTTGACGCAGAGATATAAAACGGCTTGATATAAATCAGAGATATATAACACAGTCCCAGGAAATCGTCCGGCCTTCGAAAAGTTCCCCTTTGAACGGATCCTCGACCTTGGCCCAGCAAAGTGGGCGGAGCTTGCGATTACAGCGGCAGGTAAATATTGTATCATCGTATGGGACCATTATCAAAATCTTGGAATGCATTTACAATTCTGCTAAAAAGTACGATTTTTATAATTTTTTATTTACAAAACCGGTTCAAAAAAATCCTCAGAACTTTGGAGTTGTGTTAACGACAAGTGACTTGTATTACAGTTAATTGTAAATTGTGTATTTACCGTTACTTAATCGTCTTGAATTCTCTTTCCAAACAACTTTATATTCGTAGCGTTCAATTTAATTTTTCTTTCTGAGGATGACGTCATTCTGCTAAACCTTTAGTTTACATTCAGTCAGCTGACCAGCGCTGGATATAGTTGCTCTCTCCTTGAACTATATTAACCGCTTCTAATTACTCTCTAGCTTGTTTGTTTACAACACTGTCTGAATAAGATTTGTAGCCAAGATGACTTTGTTTGACGTTAGGGTTTGTTCCCAGCTGTCTGACTTTTTAAATCACAATTTAAAAGGAATACTGTAATGGTAATCACAACATATCAAGAGACGTCATCAACGAGACCGATGTTACTTTGGACATTGGATGAGGCAACCGTATAACAAGGCGGAGTCGTACTTTGGAGATTTGGATACCTGTCCGACTGGGCCTATGCTTGCAACCGGGCCAGGGTTTGATGTTATAATAAGAAAATTGCCTTGAAACGAGAAATTAGGATGCCAACTTTGCTTCTGGCGTTTGGTACGGTTCTGTTCTTTCTAAAAATATAGGACTTCTGCATTTGTAACACTTTTTTAGGGGTCTTAAAGTCTCATTGGACCGGGCGGACCTTGTCCATATTTTACAACTCCTTCGAGGGTCATAAAAATACAAAAAAATAAAATGCCATCTATTCAAAAATGACCATTTCATATTCAAAGCTCATTCATGATACGGCGGCCCTTTCGATGAATCTGTTCAAGACGTCGTTTTCTCTTCAGTTCCACCAGATCAGCCTTTACTTCATCGACTTGAGTTCTCTTCTCAACCAACTCCATATTCGTTGAATTCAATTCGATTTTCAATTTCTCGACCACGATCTCATTTTGGACCACTTTTAATTTCCATTCGGCCACTTGATCTTTCAGCCAGTTAATCTCCCGCTGGACTCTGTTTAACTCAATCTAAAATTAAAAATTATTTTGTATTTTATGAATTTTACCTGACTGTTCTTTCTGAGCTGACGACTCTCTTCGGTAAGGTTTTGTTGAGAGACTCGTTTGAAATAAATCATCTTCCGGCAATATTGGACATTACAATTCATATCAGAGACAACGGTCGCATTCTCAGCCAGCTGATGCGATTGGTGTTGGAGGACTTTCTAAAAACACAAAATGTTATCAAAATTCAATATAAACGCAGTCAAAATCTCAGAGTACGAGGAAATCAGTTTGTCATAACTCGAGAATTCCCCCGAAATATTAATTTACCTTTCCAAAATCTCCCTCCCACAGCTTTGTCCATTTCTTTACATCATCCGCCAATTGTAATGGCCATGAGGACAAACTTTTGGCCTCTTTATTCTTCCGATCCACGATTTCTCGCATCTGAAATAATTAATATTAATTTTAAATATTTCTCTCACCTTCTTGACCTTTCCTTCAACTTCATTCCTTGCTGTTGTCAGCACTTCCAACGCTTCATCGATTCTATTTGACTCTTTCTTCAATTCTTTCACAACTTTTTTGTAATCCACATGCTCTTGGTGATCCAAATAATGAACTGTCTCTTCGGTCGATTGAAAGGAAACATGGGAAATTATATCAGCCGAGGAGGACATCCCCAAACAGAACAATGCGATTTATTCAAAAAATTGGAAATTAAATTCGAATATTCAAAAAAATATTTTAAAAATTCAAATAATTCAAATAAAATCTTGTCCATAATTGTGTGTATTGTACAGCATAAACTCTTTAAAGTTGGGTTATCTCAAGGTTCTTTTCCTTCTTGACAATGAGGTCAATGTAGGCTGAAAATTGCAAAATTATTATTATATTACAGTAATCCTCAATCCAGCATGTCTTCCGCCAAAAACATTTTGCTGAATATTTCAGCCGCCTCTGTAACCTGCGAGCTAAAATTTTCAGAGATTGACAAGTAGCATATTTACTGTAGGTATGCCAAATTTTTTTGATAATCTGAGTACTCCTTTTTGAGGTTCCCACCTCCCATTTCTTAAAACAAAACTACCCACCATTCTCTGTGCAATTAAGCGGTGATCTTGGGTTCCCTTTCTCAGTTTTCCAGCAGCTATATCCTTTCGGAACTTGAAGGAAATCTCCATCTTCATAGGTTCGATAGCAAACCCGAGGTCCCAGGTTATGATTACAGTTGATGGAATAAGGCGCAAAAAGAAAACGACGTGCTCTGTTTCCTCCAATTCCTTGGCCAATCTCGCCGGCCTTTGGGGTAATTGGGTTTCCAATTCCACTTCCAACCTCTTGTCCGATTGAATTTCCAACTCTGAGATCTTGTCCAATGTCTCCATGCTTCACAGCTCCAGATCCGATTCCTTGCCCAATTCCATCTGCTTTTGGAACAATTGATTGGTCAATCGTATTTCCGGCACCAATTCCTGTGTCTTTCCGAATATCCTGTCCAATTCCACCGGCTTTGGGGGCAATTGGTTGGTCAATAGTATTTCCAGCTCCAATTCCAGTGTCTTGACTAATATCTTGCCCAATGTCTTCCAGCTTCACAGCTCCAGATCCGATTCCTTGGCCAATTTCTCCTTGCCTCACTGCGCCATCTCCAACATTCTGTCCAATTCCATCCGCTTTGGGGGCAATTGGTTGGTCAATACTATTTCCAGCTCCAACACTAGCATCTTGTCTAATGTCTTGTCTAATTTGTCCATGTTTCACAGCTCCTGATCCGATTCCTTGCCCAATTCCTCCAGTTGCCACTGCTTGACCGCCAATTCCTTGACCAATACCATTGTCTTTCTTGATGTCTGCGCCATTCCCAATCTCCTGACCAAAGGAAATGACCAGGATAGCCAAAAATATACAAACCCGAAGCATGCTTTTTCAAGACCTTGTGAATGCCAGAAAAAGACGAAACAAATAGTATTTATGGCGTCTACCAGATGTTTGATTCGGGTCATCAGATGGTTTTGTTCAACAGTACATTGTTTCATTGCAAGAACATCTGGCCAAGTCGTTCCGATCCATCAAAGTACGACTTTCTAATCTGATTCATCTGTTTTCCACAAGATGCACAAATTCCTAATTGTTTGGATTCGAAATCAGCTGGGTCCAGCAATCAAATCACATTATATATCACGACCAGCCGTAAGCATACGGTAATAAAACCTTCAAAATAAAGTTATTGCAGAAAATTAAATTCTTTAAACAGGTTTCATCGTATAACATGTCTCCTCAAGAAAAAATTGTCAATTTTTCTGTTTGTTCGTGCGAATTGATTCGTATGCGACTAACAGGACCTAATCCGTATACGAGAGTAAAGAAAACAATATATCTTCAGCTTCTTTAACCTATTTCTCACATATTTTATGTAAGTTTTTTTTGGCCATGGATAATATCGGATTTCGATCCCAAAACGTGGAAAATTAGGTTTGAAAGAATGCAGAATTTATTGAGCAAAGAATAAATATGTGTTGCATCGTTCTAGATAAGGATATTTATGTTTTAGCATATATTAACTTTTATAACACAAATCTTCTTGCTTGATTTTTATATCTTATCCAGTTCTTTAGATTTTATTGATTTACACTAACTATCAAATCCAACGAGTTATGCTAGTCTTATGCCCTTTATTTTAAGCTCTAATTAGTCCCAAACAACAATGAGTTCTCAGCCAATTGCTCTTGATAATTGCCACAAAATATTCGTTGAGAGAGATTACTCATCAGGTCTGGATGTGCGTTTTCAGAGGAGTTTCCCTTCAACATTAGATGGAGTCGTAAGTTTACAACATTCGTTTTGTATTTTGATGTTTAGATGGATGAAAACAGCTGGTTCTACATGATAGACAACATCAACTCGATGTTTAAGAAAGCAGAATCCGTAAGTTTTTTGCTGAAGCCGTTGTGTAAAATCCTTTTGACTGTGGTGTCGGGTAGAGCTCTCTCTTGGGTTTTTTTGTTAAAATGGGTTTCTTCCTATTATTTTGTACAAGCAAGTAATTAATTCTCATTTTATTTTATTCATGAGAAGAGATAAGTTTGTTGCCTAAAATTGGATTCGCCTATTGTACACTCATTATCGTTTTTCCAGGTCAACATGGGAGCTATTGGAGAGACTCTAGTCAGCTTTTTTACTTGTTATCTAGTCCGATTATGCACGACCACCAGATATGAGAAGCAATTACTGATGATAAGGAAGTTTATCAACGAACAGAACAAGAATGTCTTTCTGCCTGCCGGATTATGCATAACTGATCCCATAGAACGAGGGCTTCGAGTATTAGAGATCACAGTCCTATCATCCGGAGGAGGAGTGCAGTCACCGACTCGTGATTTACAACTCAACCATCGTTAACCACAATAATTTTTGTTTAAATTATGTATAAAGTTTAAGTAAATAATGTAATATCGCTTGTATTTTGTCTTTCAAGCTTTGGCTAACTTACCTTAACTGCTTATGACTTGATTTTTTTGAATTTTTTTGCAACAAATTTGTTACAATCGCCTACTATGGTATAAAAAATATTCCCAAAAAAAGATATTTGAGTATTTTATTCGTTGTTAGACTACTCATTGAACTTTAACCCTCCTCCATGGGAGTTTAAATTAACGTATTCAAAAAGAAACCCGTCTTTGATATTGTGGAATATAAAGTTGATAATAGTAAGCTAGTATAACATGTGTCCGTTGCGTTATGTGTCCTGCGATGTCAGCACTGGTTGGAATCCGTGACTGAATGAATTTGGCTGTCGTTTGAGTTGATTTACAACATGTCCCAACTGATGTGTAATTGTTGATCCATCAGTTGAGAACCCAGAAGAAGTTGAAGAATTGACTGATGCAGCGGTCTCCATTCCAGGCCATACGATCTTGGCAGTCGTTGCAATTGGCAGATCCAAATGTTCTATGGCCGCAGTTGTTATGGGGATTAACTTCTCCATATTCATCTGTCCATTCGATCTAAATTTGTGTGATTGTTTGGGACTGTGGCGTGGAGAGACGGGTCTTTTCTCGAACAAGGCCTGTTTCATTGCCCTCTCCAGCAAGAACACATTGCTTCGGCTCTCGGCTTCTCCAATTCGGTCATAGATAACTCCATCCACTCCGAGCGTCTTCTTAAAATATTCGACCACTTTTTTGTCGGCCAATTCGTCGCCCCAAACAAATGTAATCAGACCAAAATGTTTGGCCAATTGGACAGGTTCGGGATCTCTTAGGATATCCTCGCTGTTGAAGTTAACTCCAACTAAACCAGCACCGGCGACGAATTTAACGGCCATTGAAGAAGTCTGGGTTCGAGGGTCTTGATAGGCCGGATGCTTTTGGCTTTGACCTTGGTTTAAGAAGAGAACAGGGTACTTGTTTTGTTTCAATGCCAACCTAAAAAAGGGTGAACATAGCTTTGATGTAATAAAATCATATCTTCTCAAATTGCTATTACTTACATGAGACAGATGTCTGGATCGAAAGATGAGAACATGATGCGTCTAGTTCCAGCATTATTTAGAACATCAGCTAGTATAATATCGAGACATTCGTTGGGTTCGAAGTAGTTCTCGCATTCATGGCCCCCTTGTAAATATCCCATGGGGTATTTAACTTCAATATTGAACCCGACCTCCTCACTAACTCCATGAAATGAGTCGTTGAGGGTGGGGAAAGGCCGATGTTCCTCTTCCTCGTCATGCTTGGCTGTTACCGTATGCTTATAAGTGGTCTCGTCCACACTGTTCTTGTGTTGAACATGATCAAGCTGAAAAGCGAGGTGGTTAATGTCAGCTGTCCTCTGTTTTTGTTGAATGTTTTTGAGTTGATATGCCCAGGTCTTATACGAGACGCCAATTGTCGTCTCCAAAAAGCTAGTTTTATGTAAAATTATGCACTAAAAACATGTTATTCTTACATGTAAAAGACGAAGTTGGCTCAATGTGAGGTCCTTAACGGCCAATTCATGAGCATCCACACTCCCATTGAGCGTTTCATTAGCCGAAGTCAATTCCTGAATGGATGGAATTCTCTTGGCGACGGAAACAAGCACATGGAAGTCGTGGAAGATGATAGGGACCTTATCCTTGGTCAAATGCACATCGAATTCCACATAATCAGCACCATTTTTGGCCGCGGAGTTTAAAGAATGTAATGTGTTTTCTCTTGCGGCAGCGAATTTGGTGTAAGAATTGCCCATTCCTCGATGGCCAACTTCTAACGCGCTTCGTTTCTTCCAATGCTTGGTGTAACTGGCTTTCATTTTTTGTTCCGGAACGGGTAATGCGATTGGTCGGACAAAAAGATATCCGAAATACAGTTTCCCAATTGGAAGGCCTTTCTTTGTCAATAATGGGACAGAAGTGTTTCCACAGGAGTTAGCCAAAGTCGATGGCAACGCATATCCCGTAGCCATGACATCTGTTCCTTCTTCATTCAGAATCTCGATCCGGAAGCCGAGAAATTCGACGGCCACACTCTGAGTTCGGTAGAGATAGTAGTCGACTTCGTTGGTGAACACTTCACCGGTCGGACTTTGATCTCGGAATCGGGGATTGGCCTTGGTCAGGGCCTAAAAACAGAATATTTAAAATCCTGAGATGATGTGGAATGCGGAGACAAAAAACAACAACATCAACAAGAGTAATGGCATTTCCTTTGCGACATGTGTTACTAGTCTTTTTGGAGAATGGAGGGAATAAAACAACAGAGTCTTAGTCCACTAAGTCTCTGTTCTTTTATTCCACCAACTTCCCCGAAAGATTAGGATGAGAAGGCTTACTGTTTTTGTCTGAAACTTGAATTAATTGTTAGGAACTCAAAAACAAATTGGGAACTCTTGAAAAAACCGTTTTCGTGAGCTAAAACAAAAAAAACATAGGGGAGTTAAGCTGGAATGGACATTAGACATTATTTTTGACCATAGCTTAGGTAGTCATTGATTCAGAGGACAAAAACGGATCTTTCAAGAGTTTTGGGGAGGGTTCGGATTTGATGACGCAATTGTGGATGTGACATTATTCTTGAGTGCTCTGATTGGCCATTCCTAACCTTGTCGTCGATTGGTTTCCGATGTTATCCGACTGGAATGGGGCTTAAGGGAGAGAAGGGAAGACAGGAATTATGATAAGATTTCATTTGAAAAGCCCTAGATCTTACGGCAATCTGAGCTCGGGAGAAGCTGGGCAAAGAGGGCTTCTCAAAATGCTCTTCTTCGTCCTCTTCGTCTTCATCGTCACCGTCCTAAAGCAGAAATATTAGTGGCGTGTTTCGCGGTCTCTGATCGTGTTATCAAGTCTTAATTTGGAAGACCTCTTACCTCACGGTGTCTTAGGTCGGTCGGAGAAATTCGAATTCTGTAGTTTGCCTTTTCGTGCTTTGGTTTATAGAACTTGACGGTTTTTCCATGGAGTCTCAGGATGATCTGATTGTGATGCTCTAACCAGCCATTGCTCATGACTTCACGACCTCCTATGAACAGTTAATTACTTTCTATTCATCGTCTTACCATTGAATCCAAACACATCGTTAACATTGGCTCTGCAAACTCTTGTTTTGGTGGCCTCAACGGCCGGCATTACAAATCTGGGAGTCAGATGAGTCTCCCATTGGGATATAATTAGAACAGGCTCAGAGTCATCGTCGGCCGCCAAATAATATCCGGTGAAATAGCGAAACTTGACTGTTTCGATGCTCACGGAGACGGTACCGGACCAATGTCTAAAGAACAATCGCACTTTAAAATAGATTTAGATTTCAAAGCGGTCAAAGATAAGACAGCGAAGGTCGCATTCTTTTACAATAAGAAGACAACCTGACTCCTGATTTCTTTTGCAAAGTGAAATGTTTCTTATATATTACTTTAAAACTCCTTACCGATCCGCATTTTGACTCAATTTCAATGCCTTCTTTGGGTCCCATTCGCCCAATTGTTCGGCATTTCCCGTCACAAACATGTACTCATCCTTCAACGGATCAGACGTGCTCACTGTGAAATGGACGGTGAAAACCATTTTGGATTACGGTAGCCACGGGTTCAGACCCTAAGGAACGGCGGCGGACGGCGCTTTTCTCCTCAGAATTGTCGTCACTGGTGTATGAATCAAGTGGTTGGGGGGAATACAGCAAGAGTTTAGAGGCAGAAGGAACGACCAACTGTTTCTTTCGCTTTCCCACTCTCTGAAATTCATTTAAACGTCCGATTGCTGCAAAAAGCCCCAAAAAACCGCGAAACACGGCGTGAGTTCAAGCAAAAGGGGTAATCCCCGAGACAAAAGCCACTCCAGCATTGACATAGTAGTAGTATGTCAGCGGGACCAGTTGTTTCTGAATGGGACGACTTTTGTCATCGAGGCGGGCTTCGGAAAACGGCTGATCGGAGAAAAAACGCTCGCCCCGCCCACAAAATTCGAAGACAACAGATATTTCTCAAATATAAGAACATATGTACCCACCACGTGATATCAAAGACTTAAGGTCACGAATAATAAGGCCAGACAAAATTCACGTAGGGCGGAGTTGTGGGGAAAGGAGGGGAGCGCCTTCAAAAAAAGTCTATTCGTCTTTTTCGAAGGTGATTTCCATCGAAATGGAAGGTGCAGATAACAAAAGGAATGCTGATTAGAGCAGATCGTGAATAGACAATCAGTCGGCTTTCTCTCCGCTCCCACGATCAGACCCTTTAAAGGTGAAACCAAGCCCTTCTTTCTCTTCCCTGACCCGCCACTTAACCCGTTTCATAACATCCCCCGCTTGAACCCCGTCGGTCAACGCCGCTCAACGTCATGTCAGCGAAAAACATGAGAAAACGCGTCTCTAAACGCAACTCGCCGTATGAGATATGATTATTTGAACATGTGGGTTAATTCCGTTGCGGAACTTGTTGAGCGAATGTTTTCAAAATATGAATTCGAAAAGAAGAGGCGTACTTTAGAATGGGTTTAATAATCTGATTGATGGATTTTGAAAAGTTTTGTGTGGCAGGTAATTAATTAATTGATGGGACGTGGTCTTGATAAAAGGTTACTTTCTTTTTACTCGAAATTCGCACAAAAAATGGAAATGAAGTCTCACTACGCACGTTTAACCGAAGCAGAAAACTGTTGGCCGAATTCTTTGAAAGATAAACAATCAAGATTACTGCAAACCAAATTTCAAGTCGGAATATTCCCAAAAAATGTTTCCTAAACAGAAAATACGCGCAAAAAGATCATAAACAAGAAATGGCTGCCCACTCAGTCACTCACCGATTTTCATCAAATTTGATGAAAATCGGTGAGTGACTATACTCTACGTATACCATTTCAATTCCTGTAAATTTTTAGCTTATGTTTTACAGAATAAGTCAAAATCTTTGTGTAAAGGCTTGATTATTCCTTTGAAAAAGTAAACTCGTCCCGACACTCAAAAAATTTGGACTGGTCGGTTCATTAATTGTTAACAAAGAAACGAAATCTTCATCACAAAGAATCCAAATTCCGGAAGTAAAATAATCACAGGCCTCGAAAATGCGCCCGAAAAGAGCGAATGTCTGAAAAGGGGTCGCCGAAAAAAGAATTTGGATATTGATTAGGGCAGAGTGGCCAAGAGAGAGTGCGCCCTTTCGGCCTGCATTTCAAAATGAACGTTACTATTTGGGAAGGCGATTTAAATATGAATAGAACAGGTGAGACAACAGAGACGAGGGGAGACGAAAATATTAAAGGGCACGTCCAAAAAGTTATGGTGTTTTTTGTTTTCCCTTCCTTTACTCTCCGCAATTATAACGACGGGCTTTAAAGAAGATGGGAGGTGAGGCTCTGTGCCTTTGAAATGGGGAATTTGAACAGCTTGAGAGGCTATATTATATAGCTGCATAAAAAGTTTGCATCATTATAAATACAAACATACGATGCACGTTTTGTTATTTTTGGGGACCTGATTGCAAAATTAACATTGTATTTTCAAGCGATAAGCTAATTGGGAAAACGCTCTCTCCTCTGCAAATAAAATTAACTCTAAGTTCAGAGTGTAAACAAAAGTTGCAGCGTGTTGTGATGACAGTAAACAACCCATAAATACTTAACTTTGCTTCCTGATCAAGCCTTAAGTCAACAGGCCAAAGAGGACTGGCCAAATAAATTATAAAGTCTAAAAAAACGAGTTTCAATAAGTTTGTGGTGTAAACAAAAGATTCGCTTTTAATTCCTTGAAATGGAGACGACTTTAAAACTTTTCGAGACTGAAGTTCATTTATTTGCAAAGGTAATAAATATGATGACATTAAAGAAACCTTGGAGAATGAATTTAATTTTCTAGGTGAAATTCTAAGAGTGTAGGTTCATGGATTTGGGTAACATTAGACATGTATGATCTATATAACTCGCATGTTAATCTCTGAAAATTTTAACTCGCGCTTTGCAAGTGGGTCAAAGATATTGAACAAATATGTTTGTATTGAGATTAGGGAAAATGAGAAAAGATGGTCAGAGAAAAACAGGCGCGCAACTTGTGCCAAATTTCATTCCAATGATTAAATTTTTTATTCAAAACTACACCGACTCAATAGGATACAACTCCCGTTGCGATTGGAATAATCGGGCTTCTTCACCAAGTTCTCTGAGACAATCTTGCATGGAGAGACTTTCAATGGCATCCACATCCAACTGAACTGCTTCTGGACAGATAGGCTCATTCTCCGGGACATGATAAAGCGACAAATACGGATGGGAAAGAGCGTCATCTGCACTCAAACGATTCCAAGGCTCCATTTTTAGAAGCTAAAAATACAAATCATTACATGATATAAACAGAGCAATCAAAACATTCAGATAAATAGATTACTAACTCTTTGGAATGTTTTAATTAATCGTTCTTTGCAGTTCCACGTAGTTTTGTTTACCTTACCGAACGTTTCTAAGTTTATGCAAAGAAAAGGGATACTTTGCATATTTTTATGATGAACTTTTTGAAACGGAGATGCTTAGTAGAGTTTTTCCACGAAAAATCAGCTTTTTTGCATGCCAAATCTTTCTGAACAATCCCTCTTTCAACTTGATTTTAATCCTGATTTAGTTTTGTTTATGTATTTTTTCACAAATTCAAAATAACAGCTTTGTTTACAATGTTTTTTCTCTTGTATTCTAGTCTTTTTGTACCCCGACCTTTGTTCCTTCTAAACCTTCCTTATATGTACTCTGTAATCTGAAGTCACGTGGGCACAACTTAGACGCATTTGTTTGGGAAACACGTCAAACCAGTCGCTTCTCCCCGCGCTATTATATTTTGAAATTAGTTTACTAAACAATTCTCTGAAAATTTCTATCGGGGAAGGTTATCATAAAATTTTCCGAAAGGGGGCATTCCACTCCGTTTTTATCCCAAAAATAGATGGAATAAGGGTGGTGTTGCATAATAATAAAGTCACTAATTACATCTAACATCTTGGGAGTGTCCACGACTTACCGCGTGACTGAGTGAGACGTGACTGACAATCATACTCGAAATTTGAAAGAGAACTGATAAAAGCGGTGTGGTTTATGTCTCGTGCAAGACGTCATTATGGAGATATAGGTTTGTATTTTGATCGAGGATTTCGTAAGGTTGTCTGTGTTTGTAATCTTGTTGCATTAATTACGATGATAATTGCGTAATAACAACACCAGCTTATAAGGGATGGTTGTGCGGCCTTGATACGTATTTATATTTTAGGTCTTGCTTTGCGAAATCAACCAACAAATTCGACAAACATCCTT
Organism: Bursaphelenchus mucronatus; assembly: GCA_025436335.1. Lineage (NCBI taxonomy): Eukaryota > Metazoa > Nematoda > Chromadorea > Rhabditida > Aphelenchoididae > Bursaphelenchus > Bursaphelenchus mucronatus. The sequence continues at coordinate 4,629,306 of CM046359.1, forward strand.
GGCTAGAGACTATGGAAAATGGTGAGAAAAGGAGAGAAGCGAAGGTTTTATTTTAAAAATGTTGGGATCTCCAATCAGAACAAGCTACAAATTTTTTAATTAAACATGGCAAAAAAAGCGTAAAATTCTAGACAATTTTCTGCCTTTTGCAAAAAATGTCATATATGTTTTAGAGTATTCCAATCCCAATTTATGTCTAGTATTGGCAAAATCTGTGCGTCAATGTTTTGAGCTCGCCCCGACTACAGTCTAAGTTCACCTAATGCATTTAAATATTATATAATGTCTCTTTTCAAGTCACTCCCAGCACCAAAGAAGTTTTACTTTAATCTTTGCCCTCTCTTTTCATTTCTTTACCTTTTCCGCCAAATCCACGGCTTTTGATGACGCATTTGGCAAAATTGCTTTCCACGGTAATGGTTCTCTTGGTCCAAGACTAATAATCCAATCTCTTATCAGCACTGAACTGATTTTGTCAAGCACTTCTGGAGGTGGAGTCCCCAAATAACATACGATCATTTTAATTTGCATGGCTGCTTCTCTCCCGGGGAATAATTGGCGGCGCATTATCATCTCCGAAAAAATACATCCAACCGACCAGATATCTACCCTGAAAATTGTCACAGTGCATGTAGCAGGAGTTTCAAGTCATTTTGCGCTAATTTTGACCTTCCATTCCGTCCGTCTGACCCTTGCAAAGAAGTTTAAGAAGTCAACTTTTTTCTACGAATTCAGCTTTTTGTAAAGGAATCTAATTGTTTAACTTGATCAGTTAACTCCCCAACCTACTTTACATCGTAATCCAACATTGAGAATAACAATTCAGGAGCGCGGTACCATCTAGTTTGCACGTATTGCTACAAAAATGTCATGGATAATATAAATTGAACAAAAAATCGAAATTTTTTGATAAAATCGTTTTAAATGAACAAAACTTACGGTCATGACTGAGTCCTCCTCAGTTTTCAATTTATCCAGCGATCTGGCCATTCCAAAATCAGCAATTTTGAGCAAACAATCTGCATTTACCAGTAAATTGTCTGGTTTCAAATCACGATGAACGATTCCGCCTGAATGGAGGTACTAAAACAATGGTTTGAACATAAGCTTTATCTCTAATTACCTTTAACCCACATAAAATCTGATAAAGAAAGAACTTGACATGCTTATCAGTCAAGGTCTGGGTACTGTGGACAATCTTGTGGAGGGTGGTCTCCATTAAATCCATCACGAGGAAAATGTCATGGCCCTAAATTAGGAAATGTTTTTGGAGGTAGATTTTAATGAAAATTGGCATACATACATTTGGACTAATATGCAACAAGGTAATATATATATATATATAATATATATATACACATTTGGAGTACAAATTATAATACAAAGTTCTGCTTAAAATCAGCCTTTCTCTGAGCAACAGTATGAACTGAAAGAGTCGATATTTGACCAAGATAGACTGTTCAGAAAAGATTTGAAACATATCTGGGGATCATTCTTTCAACAATCTGACGCAGGTACTGCAATTCTTGGATTGTTTTTTTATGTATTATTTTTGTTGTCATGATGAACTAAAATTTTTAGGAATTGGTTGGATTTTGAAGAACTGGTATGAAAATTTTCAGTTGATTTTGTACATGTTATTATGTATTAGTACTTACATGATTCGCCGGAACTACAAACATATCCAGCACGCTGATTATATTTTTATGAGACAATCTTCTGAGAATCCTGACTTCTCGGAGATTTCGTTTGGCCAAAACATAGGTACCAAATGCATCGACGATTCTTTTTATGGCCACTGGTCGATGATTCCGCTGCAATTGTAAACAATAAGCCGATATTATTTGTTCATCATAGTAAGTATACCGTAAGGTAAACAACATCTTGAAAAACGTATAATGGCTTAAGGAATAGGGTTCAGAAAGTTTACGGAAGACATAAAAAATATCTTGAATGCATTTTAAACATTGATGACTTTAAAATTTAAGATTTTTCGATTTTATTTTGGTCATAAGAGACAATAAAAAAGTGTAAACGCAACTTTTTTCGAAAAGAAAGTATTTGAAAATCGTAAAATCTCATTTTTATGCAATTTATTTTTCCTTACCACATCAATGGCCTGCCGAACTTGGCCATAAGCGCCGATTCCGATGATCTGTTCCACTTCGTAGGGGCTTCCGTCCATTTTAAAACTCGAATCTCCCATTTGACTCATATTTTCTTATCACAAAATGTTCGCCGATGAATTTTAATCAATAGAAAAAAGACTTTTTTTGGGTTTTCCATCATTCCTTTCAACTTTTGAGAGCCGACAACAAAACTTCTTTTCTTTACTATGTTAATATTTATTAAATCTAAGGAAGAGAAGCGCAATCATTTGGTTTGTTTTGACATTCCTGAGGGGTCTGAGGTCGATGGATTACAATGGGCGTTACAGTCTGCAAAATATGGGTGAAATATGAAAAAATAGGACAATCCGGACAATCTCATCTAAAGTTATACTCCCTTTCACGAAAATAATTCATCAAAAAATCAAAAATTTAACAACCGTTCCAACGCCATAAGCCGAGTTGAGTCTGTTGATCAAGTACTGTTTATATTTCACTCCAACCGAGATCATTCCACTGCTCCATATTATACATAAAGGCACAAATTCGAGTACCTTTCTCGCAAATCTGTCACTATCATCGATGTTTTCATCATTATCCGTAACCAGTTCCCCAACTGCAGTCAGAGCCATGGTGAATTCGACGATAATAAAAAATACATGTAGAATCAGATAGGGTTGCAGATACGATGCCTGAATTTTGAGGCTCGAAAAGTTTATTTGAACGTCTTACACTTTGTTTTTTGACGGCGAGGTAAGCCGCGGCATGAGCAATAAGACCGGAAAATAAGAATACAGTAAGCCCGGTTAGGGCGGTGACCTCAACCAGGCTGTCACAAGCAAATTTAAACAAGGTGATGCAGACGGAGAACACTCCCAAGACCACGGTGATTCCACAAGTTGCACAAATTATGATCGCATGCTGACAATGGACACATCTGAACACCATGTAACGGGAATCTTGTTCGTCAAATTCCGACGGATCCAGAGAAACAGTGGTCGCGTTGCTGATCTGACTGGGCGACGGCATCTACGCCCGCATCAGACCCCCGGAATGGAAGTAAAATAACAGAAGAACGGGCCAGAAATAACAGCTAATTCAAGGGTGCCGTTGTCCGGGAAACCAACTCAACTTTAAAATGGGGATGCTCAATATACATAATGGTAATGAATAAGGTATGGGATATTGTAGACGAGCATATACAAAACACAAAGCTTTTGAATGGAAATACACTTGATATGTATTGTATTTGACAATTTGCAAATTTTTGAAAAACAAAAATTTGCGTATTAAAAATTTCTTAAATTCAAAAAATCAGTTGTCTCCAAAATTTTAAAATGGTGTTGCCAACGGAATCCTGTCCATATGGAAGTCATCTGGTACCCGTGACGACCATGCAGTTGCATGTTGCACAGTGCAGAAAAAACTTTTTGAAGATAAATCCAAATACCGAGTTTATGCAGTAAGTTGCAATACTTTGATCCTTTTAAGGTGTCTGATTACTATTACTTTCAGTTGCGCATACAATCCTTCCCACATGTTTCCGAGCTGCGAAAAGGACTTCCATTATGAGTACTGTAACACAAAAGCGGTGGTCAGTAAAGACAAAAAAAGCAACGAAAAGACCCCTCAGTTGATCGACTTGTAATACCTCTCTTCTATGTGTCTAAAACAATATACCCTGATTAATAGATTAGATAATTTGAAATTGGAATTAATTCAACTTTTCATAATCAAAAATTTGTTGAAAAACATCTTTCCTACAAAGTAGCCGTTATTTTGTTATTCGGCACTATTTTTTTGGGGCTGTGGATGCCGACTTAATGTTTGATTCAAAATCAGATCAGCAACGCGACCACCGTTTCTCTAGATCCGTTGGAATTCGAAAAACAAGATGCCTGTTACATTGTGTTAAGATGTGATGTGTCAGCATGCGATCATAATTTGTGCGACTGTGACAGCCTAGTCGACATCACCGCCATAACCGGGCGTAAAAGTTTTTTATTATAACTTAGACGATTAACTATGCCAGAAGCCTCTTGACAAATCAAAAAATCACTTTTATGAGCAATAAATCAAAGTTATACCACATTCTTAGGAACTATACCAGATTTGCCCATGGAGGATAAATTGGGGTAGGATTTTGGAGGTAACTCATCACCACAGCAGAGATAGAGAGCCTGAAACCCAATAAAAATAATAAAATGCAGACTTACATGAAAGAACTTAGGATCTGCTTTGTGTCGTCGACGGTTCGGGTATTGGCAAAACTAACACAAGAGCAAAGAAGAGCAACCCAGGAGCACCATTTCAGCTAAAAAAATATAAATGCCGTCCTCTCATCTTTGTTCTTACCCTCATCATCAACCCGCACATCGAGAAGATCATTCCGAAAATATTCATGTATTCAGGAATGGCATCTTCAGCAGAATAAGTCAGAGATTGCGGATCAACTGGTTTGTACCTAAAGTAATAAAAGATAACAAATAAATTCTAAAACATACCTGTTGATTTTATTTGGACGTCTGGGATCAGTCGAGTTCATCCTTGATTCTTGTAATGAAAGACAATTTTCAGACTTCCAAATTAAATTTTTTCAGATACAACGTTTTTACACTGAATTCTCGTCGCGTCACGCCACGAAAACAAATATTTGGCGTACTGTTAAATAAAAAAATCTTTCTGAGAGAAATCAGAAAAATTGTAATTTAGCCTAGTATTGAGTAAAATCTTGGCAGAAAAAAGCTATAGACCTGATCAGTGAATTTTTCTTGTTATAGCAGGTCTGTTTTATCCTTCGAAAACTTCATATTTGCTAAGTTTGACAGTTAAATTCTTTTAGTTGCGGAATGCCAAGGGTTTCACAGTTTTGCTAAAAACCCGGGAAACTGGTTTTAAATATTCTATAGGTTGGAAAGATGGCTCAAGAAGTCGAGTTACGAGTAGAAGAAAATCTTTGAACTTTGCATGGTGATTGACAAGGATGTTGCAATGTTATAGGGAAAGTATTTGTAAAATCGTGGCTAAAAGTCGTCCGCTAGACGACTGCAAAGTTCACGATTTTTCGATTTTTGAAGGCGATTATCTCAAAGGTGGTATAGAACCGTCAAATTGTTGAACCTCTAATAGAGAGGTACACGTCTCCTCTTTTTAATCCACCTTTTACCGACTATATTCTGGATGATTGGATGAAAAAGTTGTATCTTTAAGACCACCTTTTGGGGAGCCTGAGGATTCCAAAAATATATTTTTTATAAAATTCTGTGTAACAGTTCTACAGTTATTCCACAGGAAAGCTACGGAGGTCTTTGTAGACCACCCTGTACAAAACGATGATAATGCGAGCTGCTCATCGTATCTCCAAAGTATTTTTGCTCCTAATATTCTTCTCAGTCAAATTTTTTATATTCCACAAGCTTCCCCGTTCCAGAACAATCATTTATAGTTCTCAACACAGGGTAAAAACAAACATCTGAAACCGGACGGAAGCGAACTTGTAACCACCGTTTTTGAACATTGGAGGGTATGTCTCCAATATGAATTAAAACAATTTGCTATAATTAAATCAACAATTAGAAGTATTGTAATATAACAAAGAATCTTCTCATTCCCATTCGGTAGTGCCTGGGGGCTTGGAAGTTAGATCTAAGAGAACACGCGAGATCAGTGGAACTTCTATCATAATACGACGAACAATCGTCTCGAATACCTAAAACGAACACCAAATTATATTTTTTAAGACCAAGTGTAATATAATTAACGTCCAAAATATTGAAAAAAAAACTTACAATAACCGGAATATCGCGTCCTGGCAGGGCATTGGTGCCGGTCATAAAGTCTCGAGTGATAAATGGCCTAAGGACAATTGAGTGGAGAACTGTGTGCGGGGTTGAATTTTCAAAGTCAACGTAACCAAACTGGATGGGAATGAGAACAACTGGCATCTAAAATCATCACGACCTAATAAAGAATAATCATTTACCTGTTGAATCATATTCATAGACACTGGAAGATTAGGATCCTTTTCTCCATTGAAATTGAGTCCGTTCAGTACTTGAGTAACAATATGATCAACTTTTCTTAACTTTTCAATCACTCCTTCTGACAGACGAGTAGGTGTGATCTCCATAATAGGGCTCTTTATCGGATCTCCAAATACAAAGCACACTCTAAAACAAAATGTTTAATTAAAAGCAATAAAAATCTTAAAAATTTCATTGTGAGTAATTATAAGTAAAACCCTTCCTAACCGATTCAACGCTTTAGCAATGCCTGGCAATTTCTTTGCAAACTTATCGACTTCCTCCCAGGGGACGTCGGTTAGTGAGGTGGAGATAACGGCGGCATATGAGTAGGTTCTTTTGTCACCTGAAGTAATATTTATTACAATATACCAACCTTTTTAAACATAACCTTACCTTGAACGCCAACTGTTCTAATAGGCATCACTCGCCCGAAGAACTCTTCTCCCAAAGTATCGGTGACTTCTCTGTGCACAATCTCGGCCGTTTCGCTGAATAAATCACCAAGAAAAGGTTTCTCGGCGCATATAATTCGAATGGCCAAGCCCGGGCCAGGGAATGGGTGCCTGTTCACGATGGTCTCAGGAAGTCCCAGGGCCCTTCCCAACTCTCTGACTTCATCCTTGTGGAAGTCCTTGAGGGGCTCGATTACTTTTCCAAGATCTCTGAGTTCTCTGACCAACGCTGTGTCATTGTGATGAGTTTTGATGGTGTCGGCACATCCGCTTGCCAGAGCGCTGGCAGACTCAATCAAGTCGGGACGGAGAGTGCCTTGAGCAAAGAACATATCTGTATCCAGCTTCAATTCCTCGACTATATTATCCTTGCATCGGATGAAAGTGTCGCCGATAATCATTCGTTTTTCCTCGGGGTTTGTCACAAATCGGAGAGGATTCGACTCCAACTTTCCCAGAGTGAGTCTGGCATTCAAGAACGTGTCGATACAGTAGAAACCTAAACATAAAGCCGAAAAATAAAATTCAGCCTACATTTTACATCCAGCCCAAGTTTGTTCAGCGACGAAACAACAGCTTCGGACTCCTTGTACCTCATGAAACCATTATCAATATGAATGGCAACAACTCTTTCGGCTCCAAGAGCCTTGTGCAGAAGCGCCGCACAAACGGTTGAGTCAACCCCTCCTGATACCATCACCTAAACAGTAGACAATGAAGAAGACAATAAACTTCACTAACCAATACTTTTTTGTCCCCAACAACTTCTTTGATATGATCAATGCACATTTGTTCTCTGTTAGCGATAGTGTAATGCGAACTAATACCCGAAATTGAATGAAGGAATTGATTGAACATGGCAACACCTTCCTTTGTCAGGTCAACTTCTGGATGGAACTGAAGTCCATAGATCTTCTTCTCCTCATTGCAGATTCCAGCTACAATTACACGGTTTTCATCTTCATCAATCGTATGCGCAATAATCTGGAACCCTGGAGCCACACAATCCTTCTTAACGCTGTCGCCATGAGTAAGAAGAACACTTTGAAGATCCGATAAGCCAACAAATAGTTCATTCTGGGGGTTAACTTTTATCTCTATTACTCCATCAGATCTGATCTTGGAGTTAGCAACAGTCCCACCAAAATGTTTGTTAATGACCTGGAATCCATAACAAATCCCGAGAATTGGAATTCCCAGATCAAAAATCGCTGGATCATAGGTCGGAGCGTCTGCAGAATAAACTGATTGTGGTCCACCGGAGATAATAATCGCTCTAAAAAAAGAAATATTCAAACATCGATACCTTACTTATAATCTCTTTCCTTCAAATCGGCCGCAGACGTGCTCAAGGGCAGCATTTCGGTGTAAACATTGCATTCTCGCACTCTTCTGTCGATTACCTAAAAATAAAAGAACAATAATAAAGTCGCATATATTTTAATATTCACCTTCCCATATTGCGCTCCAAAGTCCAAAATGGCGACTTTCTCGGTGATGTCCACATCCATCGCAGTCATTTGGGCGAGCTGAAACGAAACAAAGACTATTACCTCAAATGGAACGTACATACAATTAATCCAGCGCTTCCAACGCCGTTATCAGTTCCGCACTCGTTTAGAAAAGCACTCTTCCGAATTATGTCGGATACAGATTTCGCGCTGGCGGCGCGTTTCATGTACTTAATACCAACACCGTGTTAAAAATGGACAATGAGCTTCTCGGGAAAAGTTCAGGGCTTACTCGAGTCTAAACAAACTTTTCATTTAGACTCACAGTTCAACAAGAATAATGTAAAGATAGTTTCAGGAGAACATAACCCGGAGAAAAATAAATGCCAAGATTTCAGCAATCGAGTCCTTCGAGTAATTCAGTACGTAAAATTCAGTAAAAGTTACCCAAAAATTTTAAAAGAAAAATAAACTTGACCCGGGTCAAGTGTTCCTCCAGACTTCCTGGAGAGCACTTGTTTCGAGCTCATGTCACCGTCCTTTGCTAGTGCCCTAAATCAGTTGGTCCTTCCGCCCTGACTACCGGCATAGGATCACAGTGTGTATTCAAAAAAATGAAGATTAAACTGTAATATTAAAGTGGAAAAGAGGCGCGAGATGGATGTGCGGTCTTCCCATAAATTTGTTAAAGTCGGACATTTCTATAGAAGTTCAGAGGACCCAGATCAAATTCAGACACTTTAAACTTTCAACAAAAAACAGAAAGTGGAAAAACGAACTTTTCTTCTTCAAATTTGTAAATTTGGATTCGTGAAAAAAGATTTAGTATACCCGCACAAAGATATCAAAAATTGTTGGTCAAGAGTCAAACTTTGCATTTCCAAACTCTGAGGACATATGAGTATTTAAATTCAAGACTTACTTCCGTTTCTTTTACTTTCATTTTTCTTTTGACCATTCAAAAAATCGACCGTCTTTTCGAGTGATCTCAAGATGCCCGAATCCAAATCTGAGAGCTCTCCAAATTATGTCATCTCGAATGCCGTCTGCCAAACTGGTTCACAAGAAAATAGCAAGGCCATTCCGCCGTCTGATCCCGCCAATCAAAGAACACTAACTCCGGCTCATGATTTAACCGTTATGAAGAAACCGGAGAAAAAGAGGCATTATGAATATCCATTGGGGAACACTCCGGACGCTGAGCCGTTGCTCAATCCAAAGTGAGTTAGAAAGCACTGACTGTCTTGCTTGAAAGTTTGAGATTAAATTTGTACAATATAGATTTCAATTGACTGTTGTTTTTTAGATGGCTTGTATTCTCGGCTGACGAAGGTTATCGGGCACCTCAATACGCAACCTTTTCTATCACCAATACCGAAGAGAAGACTATTGCTTTTCGACTGAGATCTAGAGTAAGCTCTATCTCACTGTGCATGAATAATTTATATAGAAATTCAATGTAATTCATGCCACAATAGTCGCTAAAATCTATTCATATTACCTTCAGGATCGTATGTTCCCCCAAATGAGTCATTCCAATGGTATCTTACAACCGAAACAGTCCGTAGAGGTAATCTGTTATATCCCCCCGTATGATCAATGGCCAAGAGACGTCAGTGAATTCGCTGGAAAGGTCCATAAAGTAGTTGTGGAGTCTTTAGTTGTCCCTGATTCGATGACAATTCCGCAAACTCCTAAAGAGCTGTTTAGCGCGGTTAGAAAACTCTTTCATCATACTGCAGCCAAGGCAAGTATAATATAAGAAAAAAGTATAGTATAGTCGAATTTCAATTAAGTGGTCATCCCTTTGTGATATTATATACTCCCATTACTTCTGTGTCATTGACTTTCAACAACAATGTGTTTTCAATTTAGTGTTTCAGGCCCCTCTGACTCGTCTCTACCTCAAGTTGAAGATAATTCTGCCGATTGTCGCTGGAGTCTCCCCTCCAAGAGGCGTTTCCCCGTCTACTAGTGCCAAAGTATAATCTAATTTCTTATGTATCCAATAAATAGAGTTTATTCGAGTTATCTTACCCAATTAGGCTTTTCAAAAACAGAATGCCACATAATACTTCCCCTGATTTCTTTGTGAGTTTCACCACGAAAACTCAGTTTATATTATCGCACTGTGAAAAATTACTCATCGATTCTGATCGTAAGTACGATGTGGGTTTTGAGATAAAAACCAAAGCATTTTTTTGTCTTTGAGGGGATTTTTTCTTCGTATTTTTTAGTTGGACTTAGACGTCTGACGCGGCTTTGGTATTCCGACAATCCCAAAGGACTGTTTGCTTTTGGAATTTTATTTCTCTTCCCTTGTTTCAGTCCATAATAGCTGAAGATCATATTGCGGCTCAAACACTGTGACTCAGGATGGTAAGGATTTGAGTTTTATGATTTTTATTATAGTAGGTATAAATGTTTATTTCCTTCCAATTTTGGCTCCGGTAAAGGCTTTTACTTGAAATAAACATTAAACCTATTTCAGACGAATCCTCGTCTAGATACTTCTCTAGACTTGATGAGACGTCTCCCACCGCAGAAGTGTAGCAAACATGTGACGGATATCATTTCTCTTGCACCCGATCTTTGCAATGACATTCTTTCCATGGTCGATCAGCCTCTGCAAGTTGCCAAAGACAGAGACACCGGTCGGGAATACCTTCTTTGTGATTATAACCGAGACATGGACAGTTATCGTTCCCCTTGGTCCAATGTTTATGATCCTCCTTTAGATGAGGCCACCTATCCGCCAGAAGAGCTTAGGAAGATGGAAGTAGAGGCCAATGCCCTCTTCCAAGGATATGTAGATATGTAAGTCAATTTATTTTTGTTTACTTCTTGTCTTTAGGTATTTTGAAGGTGGGGTTTCGAGTGTTTACTTCTGGGAATTCGATCAGAGTATTGCTGGCGTGTTTTTGATAAAGAAGAAGAATGAAGGTCTAAAGGGGGTAAATGGATGCTGGGATTCCATTCACGTAATCGAGTACAAGGTATGTTTTGGTTTTTTAATCTTGAAGTATGGTTTATAAAAAAAATAATTAAATTTACAGCCGCAAAAGCATGTCAAGTACAAGTTGACCAGCACCGTGATTCTGTGGCTTCAGACGGACAATGATGGTGTTGGAGAGATGAGCGTGGGCGGTTCCATGACACGGCAGTCGGAGATCGATGCAGTTGTAGATGATCACCAATCTTCTCATCTGGTGAATATTGGAAAACTAATCGAAGACAACGAGAATAAAATGAGATCTCTTTTAAATGACATCTACTTTGGGAAGACGCGCGAGATCGTTGGATCCCTGAGAACAATCGATTCGGCAACAGAATTAGGACTCAAGGAAAAGCTAGCCGAAGAACTCCGTGATGCCATTCAACAGAACAACTCGAAAGAGAAATGAAGCGCCTTTGCCCCTCTGCCTGTAACTCATTTTTAAAGCTTTCGTCATAGCCTAATTTTAATAACATGATCTTGTAAAAATGCTCCGATAATAAATAAATGCCAATGAATTTGCTCGTGGTGAAGAGAACTTGACTGTTTGCCGTTTTGCGGTGACTAATACTACTGTTTGCAATTTTTTTCATTTGACTAATCCTTTGATTAGACTTTCATCTATAAATCAACTATGGCTGGCTGGCGCGCTGCTGGGCTCACTTATCTCCGTTACAGCCAGATCGCGGCTGCTGTTACCCGCCAATGTGCTAAGGCCGCAGTCGGTACAAAAAGCACCGCTCCGGCCCCAGCGACGCTCAAGCTGACTTTTTGGGAGAATGGAAAGCCGATTGTCAACAAAGATTAGGGACAGAAGTTATATTGGATGCTCACTTAGCCGTTTTAATGCATTCCGATTAGAAAATAAATTGTTTTAAGTCTATTGGGTTCGATTTCGTACTTTATTTTGGTGATCGTGGGACTTCGGTGATTGTATTTGTTTTCCGAGATGCATCGTAAAAATTTCCGATAATTTTTGTAAACGAAAAGCCAAAAAGTTGGTCAAAATTCAATTTTTAAAATTTTCGAAATGATTTTATTCTTGGATTTACTACTCGCTAGTATCTGTAGTTTTATTTTCTTGCAAAGCAAAGCCAACTCTCTTTAGATCTATCAAAATGGGGGTGGAACCGTTGAAATATCAGCATCATCCATCATTCATTCGATTGTTTGAACAGGAAATGACTACTATGATTGAGGAAATACCGGGATTCTTGAATGAAATTGTCGACAGATTGGGTAATTACAGCACATTTTGTTATCTGAAAGGAACTGAATGTAGATTTATTAATTTATTTTAGATTCCGAGTTTAAGAAGAAGATGGAGAAGGCAAGAAACCCAAAAAGGGATGTTCTACATGCCATGATGTACTGTTCAGCTCCAAAGCGCGATGATCTGTATGTTTGGATGCAAGGAGAACTTTTAAAACGTAAGAATAATTTTATATTATTGATTGGCCATTTAGATTACTGTAACGACGACTTTATCCGAGAAATGTTGGAAACTCGTCCTGAAGAAGCAGAATTTGATCTGTTCTTCGACGACGACTTCAAATTGGATCTTGTGGCCGCTTGTCTCGATCCGATCGACTGGGCCAGGCAAGCGGAATGTCTTCAAGTCGACGCTTATAAGGACATCTTGAACAGAACCAATGGTGTTTATGATCACATCAAACATAACAAAGAACATTTGAGTACGGCACGACGAGAGAAAAAGAAATTGTCTTGGGGATGCTACAAGCTGACAGCCAATTATATTATCAGGTCTATGATGTATTCCAAACCTGGAGAAGTTAATAATCGAGAGAGGAATTGGTTCTGGGACTTTATCTATATTATCTATCACAGTGGAGTTGGAAACAGAACTGTTTTACAGTTCATTTCCCCCAATATTGTTGACAGAATGGGTAGGGAGCTTGAATACGGGTTTTATATTTTTTTAGACTCTAAAATCGAAACTATTCTTTATTGAGTTATATTGTTTTAGATCAGTACATTAGCCGAATTACGGCCCGAGTCGACGATTTCGCAATTGCGAATGAAGAGGATATGATCAAAGAGAACGAAATTGTCTATGAGTTTAGACCGCAAAAGAGCTACCAACCGGAAATGGACTTTTTGAGACAAGATGATGACGATGTTGACAATGATCTCAAACTTCGAGGATACCAATTAGAGCTCGTAAAACCTGCCAATAATGGAGAAAATTGCGTGGTTTGTGCTCCCACTGGCTCTGGTAAGACGATTGTGGCCATAGATGTCATAAAAAATCATCTTCAAAGATTGGAATTTGATTCTTTTGGCATGGAACAGGAAAAAGCCAGAGCCGTATTTATTGTTCCCACAGTGCCGTTGGTCAGGCAGCAGATGAATTTACTTAGAACTTATCTAAAGCACAAATGGATCATTAATGGATTCTATGGCGGCGATAGATACGACAATGCCAACAACAGATTCCAAAATATTCTGAGGTCTCATGTCATCGTTATCACTCCGCAATTGTTACTAAACATGTTCAAAAGTATTCTGAAGACTGAGAGATTGTTTATCTCCGATTTTTCGCTGATCGTATTCGATGAATGTCATCATTGCACGGCAAACCATCCATACAAAAGTAAATTTTGATGATTTTTGTTAAATGAAAATTTTAATTCTTTTTGTTAATTAAAATAGTGATAAAAAATTGATTTCAGTGATCATGGAGTATCTGAGCAGCTCGCCTTGTCCATTGAAACCTCAGATTGTTGGGCTGACGGCATCTTTAGGCATCGGTGGAAACGATGCAAACAACAAGGAAAGTGCTGCTGAACACATTTTGAAGATGTGTGTGGCAATGACTGCTACAAGCTTGAGCACTGTCAAGAATCCTGACAATCTACAGGAGCTTCGTAGCTTTGTTTCTCCACCAGTTGATGGTGAGGTCAAAAAATTTTAATCTTTATGTTGTACTTGATGAAAGATGACTAATTATGGTTTTTCAGAGGTCATTAAATGCCGCAGACCTGCAAATGATCCCTTTAGGATCACTGTTTCTGAAGTTTTGTTCTATTTTTTTAATGAATTGGAGCCGATCCTCAAGGAATATGCAAATTTGATGAGAGAAAAAGACGAAAAGGTCTATAATAAATTGAAGAGCTTGAAGTTTAACCGTCAAAGCTCCATGGGATGGGAAAGAAATTTGGATCTGATTAGAGAGAGCTTTGCGACCTCCGAAGATACTGAGAAAATGGTGTACGTGAACACGGCGATCGAACACATGAAGCTGTACATGTTCTCCTTAAAGATGAATGATCTTCTCCCTGCATTTTATGCATATAATTATTTGAATCAAGAGATGGCCAGACTTGTGAGCAACACAACAGAACATAATAGAGAATTTTTGCGGCTTTTCATGGGTATGTTGATGTCTTTTTGTCTTTGGGAAGATGATTTTGTAAGAATAATAAAAAAGTTTAGACAGAAGGGAGAAATTGAAGTCGATTGCATACTCGGACAACGGCCAAGGAAAGGAAATTGTCGCCAAGTTGGTTGATATCCTCGAAGATGCGTATACACAGAATCCAACCACTCAATGTTTGATTTTCTTAGAGAGAAGATCCACGACTCAAACTCTGGTCGAATTTATATTGAGATCCAAGAGAATTGGTCGACTTATGGGTGGATCCAGAGACTTTGCAAGGCATCTCACGTCCAGTAATCAGTCCGCAAAGAATGGAGGAATGAGCTCGGCTGAACAGAAAAATATAATCAAGAATTTTGATAGAGGTAGGTGGGATGGGTAAGATATTTTTAATCTTTTAAATTTACAATATTATGGTGTAACTTTTTATTTAAGGCAATATCAGGATCCTGGCGGTAACCGCAGTCGCGGAGGAAGGTCTGGACATTACGGCTTGTAATCTGATCATCAAATATAACAGCACGGGATCTGAAAGAACAATGATCCAAAGAAGAGGACGTGCTCGTGCCAAAGCGTCAAAAAGTATTCTTCTAGCTTTAGATGAGGATGTCGAAGCGAGAGAGATCAACAATATGATGAAGGAAGAACTTTTGAATAAAGTTATTTCGGAACTTCAGGTGAGGCCATGGATAATATAAAATTTTAGTTTTTTTGTGAGTTTTGGATGATATGTTTTTGAAATGAGATCTAATTTTAGAACAAGGGAGATGTTGCACTGAAGAGAAGCATCATGGAGAAGGAAGAAAAAATAAAACAGAAATTGAAAGATGAAGAAGATGAAAAGAGAAGACATAGAGATCAATTGGCCGAAAAGAAGTACAAAATCAGATGTAACAACTGCCGAGCGGACATTTCGGATACCACTAAGATCCGTCTCGTCTTGGGTACGTATTATGTTGGAGTGAATAGCGATATTTGGACGAGAATTAAGATCAGTGACGAGGATGCAACTGCTGTAAGTTGATAATTTTTTGGGCGTTTGATGCTTATTTTTAGCGTTGAAACTAATTTTTGGATGTTCGTTTTAGAAGGACGCGTATGTAATTAAATGCGGAACGGCGATCTGTGCCAAAGAAGGCTGTGGACATCGCCTGGGAGAGATCATCAACTTTGCTGGCGCTTATTATCCAGCTTTGAAGAGTGCGCATTTGAATTTTGAAGAGGAAAAGAAATATGGAGAGCCGGACGTGAGAATGAACCAGCAGTGGACAAGATTGATCGACAATTTTAATGTCACCGACCTCTCTTACAAAGATCAGGCAAGTAGAATATAATTTGTGTTATAAAGTTAAATTTTTTGGTCGGAAGAGATGTTAAATGAGCATTTTGTAGATTGAAATGGTCAATTCCCTACGAGGTCACTTCAAAACATTTCAACTTTTGAAAGAAAATGAAGCTGTGGCCATCCAAAAACAAAAAGAAGCCATGAAAAGAAAAAGGGAAAGGAAAATGCGTCAAGGAAACTGGTATGATGACGTTGATCGCGAGTACTGATTGGGTCATTAACGTTGATTTTGAACGGGTATTATTTAAAATAATTTTTGTCATATTTTACTGTAAAACGGGTTATATTGTAATAAATTATTGTGCTGTAATTTTTTTGAAAATGAGTTTTGCACAGTCAAAGAAGTACTGTTAGATATTATATTTTTAAGTTTTTTCATTAAAGAGTAGTGTTAAGAATGAGGAAATTGAAGAAAACTCAACATCCATTAGAGGTAATACTTTTATAATTCAACAAAAAATACGACCAAAAATACACGTACGCTCGATTGTGGGGGTAATAGAATATATAATATCAACTGCAAATATGTTGTTTATTTGTCGTCTTCATCTCCGATCCGGCGGCTCTCCCCTCTCTTTCCAAAAAACGAATAAATGTGGGAGATGTTGTTGTGATACTCGTATGGTGTCGTGATCAATCAAAGGAACTCTTCGCGAACCCCTTCGAAGGCAGTGAAAGCACAAATTACAGCCCGATCCTGAAATTGAAAGGGTGAACTGGGGGCAATAAATTGTTTTAGGGTGTTAATTACATTTATGGGGTCTAAAATAAGGTCATTGGCTCAGAGTGGATTTAAAAAGTTGCATGAAAGGCGAGCAGTTACTAATAAGAGGGCTAAGCAGAAAGATTTATGCAAAATTTTGGGAAGCGTTTTAGAATTTTCGGAATTTTTGAAAAAGATTTTTCAAGTCAAATAAAATTGCGTCCAAGTGATTTTTGGAATAGCCCTCAAATGTTTTTTATACAGTAATTTTAACAGTAAAAACAGGGCTATTACAACATAATTAAGAAATTTTTCGAACAAGGGTAAGATAATATCGGGGGACAGCGAACAGCCAAAACAAAGAGAACATGATGTATTTTCTTTTCTTTGTCTCTCATATATAATATTATTCAGTGCTACAATTTTCTAAACAATTTCCATATTTTTTTTAATTTTGGTGTAAAGTGCAATGTTTTTAGCTTAAAACAAAGGGAAAAGGTGGGCCAATGGCCCCATTTTGCGGAACAAAACTGACCAAAGCTCACGCACAGCTGAAAAAACGATACCAACCTGGGCGGGTGTGTCGGAGCGGGGTGAGGGGGGACCTAGGTCCGGACCGGCCGCGTCCCCTCCGTTTCTTCGGCAGCCTTGGGCTGGGGCAAGAGGCGAAGCATGGCCGAGAAATACTTCCGTGTTCCGTTCAGGGTCTTCTGCGGAAGAAAGATGGGATTTTTTTCGATTTTTTCATTTTTTTGGAAAAAAGTGTGTGGAAAAAAGGAGGGAAATTAGAAAAAAGGCGCCGGTGCTGTCCACGAAGAGAGAAGAGTTCACATCACACACCAGAAGAGAAAAGGGGCTACTGAAACCATCGACTACCGAAATGAAAATCAAAAATAGGTGTTACAACATTGATTGTGCCACCGAACAGCCAGCTGGGGATGGAGAATGTCGGGAGGCGGATAATATTGATTTTTAAGGCAAAGGTATTGGTCTATCAGTCACAAAAAAGGATTAGGGATGAAAAAAATTAATTTATAGACCTTAAAAATGTCAAAAAAATCAAAGAGTCAAGTATAAGGTAAAAATTGTAAAGAAGTATTATTATCCATCTCCCAACCTCTCGATCCCAGCCCGATCCCCTCCACCACACCTTCTACTTACCTCAAATCGTCCGAGGATCTCATTATCGCCCTTTTCGCAAGCCCCATTCATCACTAAATCCTCTTTTTTCTCCACTTCCTTCATGCTGTAGATGATTTTATCGTTCTCGAAGGCAGTTGCTGTGGTGGTTGAAGCACTTCCAAAGTCTTGTTCCTGCTCCTCCTTGGGTTCCTCTTCTTGCGGATTGTGTTCTTCGATCTCGGTCAGCCATTTCTGATGGTTGTGTTTTAGGTTGATGATGACCTCTGAAAGTACGAAAGGTACGCAAAGTCTTGTAAAAGTCAGTTATCGGTTTATTTCTTGTTATCAGTTGGGAAATGGCGTTATGGGGCTGTAATCTGGGGTCTCGTGAGGCTGTTTTTCGGTTTGTTTGATCTTGAACGGCTTTAATGTAAAAGTGCTGAATCAACAAAAACATAAAAAAACAAACAAGAAAATGGAAGAGGAAAGGAAAGACATATGACCGAGAACGTGTTGGATGTAAAGACCTACGAAAATCGATATTAAAAAATTTTAAAAAACCAGAAAGTGATGATTTTTTACTTGGGACTTTAGTTGTTGAAATAACAACAAAAGAGTTTGGCACGGTGAAAACTCAACGCTCATTTTGACAAAATCCGACAAAAACTATGACCGAAACTTTTTAGGGAATATTGGATATTTTTGGCTCGTGAATACGGTAAACCGAGGTTTTGTGGATGGGAAACTAGGTTTATCAAAAATTTTTCTACGCAAAACCGATGAAAATAAAAATTTCGTAGACGAAAAATGTTTTTCTCTGACCTTCTCTCCTCTCTTTACGTACTCCCCATCAAAAATATTGTTATCTGATTGCATAGCATGAGCTAAAAATTTTAGAATTTTGTTTTGTGGGATATCTAGAAAAAAAATGTCAGAGCCCCATTTATGAGTAAAGTCCGACTTACCAGGATCCTCCAACCCGGGCATACTTGGCAGCAGTCCGGCTTCATTTAGTGCGATTACCAGTGGATTCACAATATGGGCGATAAAACTGTCTTGGAGCTTAGCAACCGCAGGCTCATTCCTGTCCATATAAGGGGAAACGGGCATATTCCGGACCTTCTCTTCGTCGCCCTGTTCATAAAATTCCTGACAAATCCGGTCCGTCCATTGACGATGCAATGTGTAAGGTTTGGCGGGACTGTTAATATCAGCAAATTTAATGAGCATCTGAGAAACCAGAACTCTGTCCGCTTCGTTACTCAGATCCATATCGCCTGCTTTGTCGTTGAATGACATAATGATATCAAAATGTTGTTTCAGGTCGGTCGCCAGGATATATTCCAGTACCAAATAGCGGAATCTTTTGGTTTCTGCAGCATCCAGCACATCGATAAAGTTGTTTTCCGGTTTGCTCAGCAATTTCCACGACTCTGCGGCATGATGGTTCTCCAGAACAGAGCGATCGTTATATAAAATGGCTTTTTTGTCTTCGGCCGCGACCAAAAAAGCATTGGTTCGACCAGGATGATCAAAGTCATGCATCGCTGCGGCCGTATAGAGAGCCATCAACTCGAGACCATTCATCGTGGATGCAATGGAGATGGATGATGAGTCGAAGAGACTGTCAATGTTCAGATCCTCCATTCCTTCGGTGATCTCATCATCCGGAGTACTGGGAGTGGGATGGAAAGCATTGACGGGATGACAAGTTAGGTAATGACAGCCATGCAAAACGTCCGCTGCATGGATGCGGTTGTGATCTGAAGCAATGAAAACATTATGGAACGGGTTTATAAAAACTTTTTCTGACAAAATTAACTTGAAAAATTGAAAATTTTGATTTTTAAATTTTTTTCAAAACCTCAGCGCTCAAAGAAGAATGAAAAGATTTGATCTTAAAAGTAAAATACTTGGAAATAAAAATCCTAATTCAATTAATAAATTTAAAATAACAGATGTCTGATTTCGTTGCCCTTGTGTAATTTGTTTTAAATGCTAATTCAGAGTATGGGATTTACGTGCGGTCAAAGTACTTACATGGAATTTCCCAGTAACCCATTTCAAGAGCGTGGAAAAAATTAAAAAACTTTTGAGGTGAAATCTTGAAAATGTTGAAGAGATCGGCTTGTTTAAACACGGCATAAGTGATCTGAAAAATCAATTCATTAATTTGTAAAATCAAAAAAATTTTAAAAAATTTAAAAAAAAAACTTAAAAAGCATTTTTTTCTAAAAATTATGCAAATTTGTGCCTACTCTGCTGAGAACGGTGGTCTTGTAAGCTTCGGCAAGATCAAAGACCGGGAAACTCCATTCGTCGATCCTGTGCAAGGCCTTGTCCCTGTCCAGCTCCCTTTTATTATAAACAATCCCATCTTCGGTTGTCCACGTATCTATCGACGCCGCAGTCCTTGCTTTTGCCTCATTCTCCGGTGGACTCTGAGGTTCTCCATCTTCAGGTTCTTCATGCAAACTGAACGCCACCGAAGGTGATGGGGATTTGGCGACAACACTGGGGGATTTGGCAAATGGAGAAGGGCTCAGGGAATGCGAGAACGTTGAGGAGGAGTTGATCAGAATGGGGCTGGGATGGACGTTGGCGCCGGCAGAGCGTCGCCGCTCCTTCTCAGCCTGCGCGTCTTCCGATGCGGCCGTTTCGGCGTCGTCGCGGCCATCTGCAATCACTTTCAGCGAGCGCTCCTCCGTGGCGCTCGAATAGCGGCGCCGATACAACGACTTCTCCTTGGGTTTGTGCACCTGACAGGTCTGTTGGGAGAGGCAGGAGCAGCTCTGTGAGGAATGGTGCTGACGTTGGCAGGTGGGAGGGGGAGCGGCTGAAGAAGGCTGCGGTGGTTCGACGGGCCCGTCTTGGTGGATGGGCTTCCAATGACTAAACTTGGGCTGATTAGTCGGCGAAAAGATAATCATGAGTAATTTTGGAGCATAAAACTTAAAATGTCAAAATAAAAAATGAAAAATGAAAAATTTCTTTAAAAATTTTTTTTAAAAAACTGACTTGCTGGAACGTGGTCGAGATGGTTCGGCAGCAATGGTTGGGAGCCCCGTAGCACTTGTCACCGTCGAGAACGTAATATTGGACACGCGCGGCTTCGAGGCCTGAAAAAAACAGCGGCGGTTAGTGGGATTAGTTTTTATAAAATTTTCCGTCGAGAGCCAAAAGATCCATCAGCCAATTTTGCCGGCGGGAAAGTCCCCAAGAACAGACAGAAAGGCCCCGAAAAAGGTATTGGAACGCAGTCCAAATTTGAGGCCCAAAAGAAAAACACAATTCTTATGGATCCATCGGACCGGAAACGGCCAAAAACCTTCATCCTGACCTCTCGGATAAGACGAAAAAAATCAAAAATGAGTTCTCAACAAGTTCGCCAAAAAAAGGCCCGAGGACATTCGCTGAAAGTGTTTAATTCCAATATTAAACAAGCGACTTTTTGGATGCATAACGATCCGAGAAAAGAGGAGAGAACGGTCGTGTAAAGAGAGGGGAAACGAATTGGTAGAGCTTCTTCCGATTACGATAATCCGCTTTTACAATACGCCAAAAGCGCGTTATGACAAACTCAAGGGCCACAAGGCATTAAACGATTGGTTTCTCTGCCCAAATCCCCTTCATCACGTTTTACGTTTTCTTTATCCCCATTTCCGATGTCTTTCCGCAAGATTTTTGGTCGAAATATTCGAAAACACAGATTGAAACCGCGGCCAGTGGATCGAAAACGCGAATATTCGTGAAAAGAGCGACGCATTTTCACGTCGCAAACGGGCAAATTCCCTTCCCAGCCAATGATTCTCAGCCGTGATAAAAAGGTGATAAGAGAACAACTCTTCCAAAATTATGGCTCTCCGCCGCGGTTCGAGGAATGTGATTATGACGTCCAGAAAATTGGACATGATTGGAGTGGGGTACAGGCGGTGCTTGAGGGGGAAGGTCACATGGACATCGCCATTTGTTTACCTTAATCCCTAATCCCAAACCAAAAGCTTCAGAATACAAAATCAGAGGCTCAGATTTTCTTCAAATTCAACATGAGCACTTTAACAAATCATTGAATTATGGAAGTTATATCGCATGCGTTGCCAAGATATTCAATGATCTTTTTGATTAGAAAGAAAGGAAACTGGGGAGGGACGATCGGACAACAAACTTTTTTGTCCCAGCCTATTGATTTCTCATCAAAAAACATTAATTTTGAGCAAAAATATTATACTCCTCACTTTATTGAAAATAAAATTTTTTAAAATACATTTTTTTCATTTTTCCGTCAAAATAACCACAGTAATTCTGCAAAACGCAATTTCAAAATCTTGCTTCTGTCTTTGTAGAAGTCTGATCATAATTCTCCCCAAGTTTTGTAGAAATCGAAACATAAAAATCTTTGTATTTATTAAACTCCCTAATCCCAAAAAGCCCATATTCCTTTAAAGAGAGAAGAACGGCTCCTAAGGGTCAAACCGAGTGGTGGTGTCGTCACCTGCACTGACCAGTCCCCATTCCCGTCGGATAAAAGACCGAAATCTTGCTCGGGACATTCGGGTACAGAGCTCCTCGAGTGACGTCATAAAGAGAGAAAAAAGAGAGTCATTCCATTCCGTGTTTGCGTTTTTTTTTGGGAAGACGGGGCGAAGGACGTAAAACGAACTGTTTTAAAAAATTATACTCTTTATCGGGTTTCATAATTATGCAAAAATGACGCTAACCGGGTTTGTCATGTTTTCGCTCCAAAATGGAAACGCCGGAGGGGATTAAGGATATTTTAAGTCTATTTGGCCACTAATCACTTAACATTTCAAAAATATTTGTCCTTGAAATCCGCTAAAATCCGGAAGACTTTGCAGAAATTGAAATTTAATAATTTGAACGACGTCATTTTTTATATTCAGCGGTTTTCGGCCGAAACGCGGCCAATAAATACGCAGAAATTCGCAATTGATTAGAGCCTCAAAAAAAGACTACGAGAGAGAGAAATTTGACTAGATATGACTTATAGCCCACCAGCAGGCGGCCAATAAAATAATAGACGGCCCAACCAATTTTTCGGCCGCCGAAAAAGTTCCCTTCGCTTACCCGTTCGCGGCGCCGGAAATAGCGATACAGGCGTTTTCGCACAACCTCGGACATGGCAGGTGTAAACAGACAATGAATAAAAGATCATCGGGCATTCGGCCGCGAGGCGAGGCCGGCCCGAAGACGCGGAACGAGCTCTAACCCAATTTCCAGAACAAACAAAAAAGGCTAAATTGTCGGGCAAAAAACAAAAAACAGCCCCGCTAACACCATATCCGCCAATCAAGCGGCCGTCGACAAAGCCGGCCGAATCAATGAGATCATCAATTTGGGTGAGTAATTAGAGTAAACATCGGAAACCAAAGAAAAATGAGTAACAAAATTCTTATTCGTTTAATCCCCTGGTCCACACAAGTATAATATCAGAAAGGAGATCCGTATCAGAGACATAACCCCCCACAGGAATACGGCGATAAAGTGAACGCCAAAAGCGGATTCGGGGAAAAGTTTTCCCTTTCCTTTGCGTAACACGGGAGTCAGCTTTCGGCCGCTCTCAGGCCCACAAAAATGTTAAGTTGTTTTTTTTTCTTCACCCGACCCCCAGGAAATTATGGTTTGAATTCGGTGAGATTTGGCGGGAGAGAAGAGAGGGGGTGGGAGGATGACGTCATGCATTTAATGGAGAACGATTGGACGAAAGAGCAATTTCTTGTTATGAAGTTAATAGAAATTATGCTGAAAGTTGATGTAAAATTGTTCCGACCAAAAATGAAAGTTCTCAGAACGTCAATGTTTTTGTAGTTTTCACAAATTTAGACTGCAATTTTCCCAAAATATTATATCACAGATTTTCAGCTTACGTCTTGTCCAAATTTCTGTTTAAAGCTTGCCGAAAAACCAGCATTTTGCAGTAAATGTAAATCGCAGTTTTTTATCATTGTAGACTATAATATTTCTTCTAAAAACATTCTGTTTTCTGCGAAAAACTCAGTAGTTATCGTTAAAAAAGAATTTTTTTCTACCCGTCTCTAATTTCCCCTCAAAAAGTTGAATATCCCGGCTATCTGTGCAAAGCGAGTGCCAAAATTTTCAGGGAATGATTTGTGACACATATTTGCTCATAAGACAATATATTCGCCGTACTTTTAGAAATTTGCCTTTTAGGTTGATACATTCAAAAATTTATGAAAAAAAATTTGTTTCAACTTTTCCCCATAGCACAATTAATTTCATTGATAACGAGGTTTAGCCATCCACGAAATACAATAACCACATTCCCTAGCGAATCTTACATGGACCCGAGATTGTTTTCGCAGGAACCCAACACAACAATCCAATTGCATGGTGCGTTGACGGCATGGACCGAGACAATAACACCCGTGAATCGGTGCACTCTGCTTTCTAATCACATTGTCCATTTAAGGGCGCTAAACACAACCGTTAATCGACCACGAAATTAAATGTGCGGCACGGAGAACGGCGCTTATTACTGTAACGGGCCAAGAATCGTGTTTTTGTCGGAGCTGCTTAAGAATTCAGCGATGAAAGGGCAAAGGGAGAAATAAAAGAAATGTCATGGCTTTCAATCGTGGCATAAATTAAGCCCGAGGGCCTATAATTTGCAAAAAAGCGAACAATTACGGGGTAATAATGAGTGGAGTTCTTGTTCAGTCCCAAAAGAAACCCTCGCCAAATAAATGGTAAAAGTTAAGTCCTCTCGATTGCACCCGTTACCTACTCCCCATACGTTTACTTTTTACTTTTGTCCACGGCCATTCCCGTTAGAATTCTCTGACCCGCGGCCCTAAATCCAAATTCCCATAATCATCAGCAGATTACCAGTGGAAACGGAAGAGAATGTTATCATCGAGAACGCGGCAGTCGTGCCATCAAAAACGGGCCCAGCCGCGGGGAAAGCGGATTGAGGGCCCCACTCCTTTCTTGGGCCGCAAAAGGAGACTCGAAAAAGACATTAACCGAGGCCATTGTCACCTCACACCTACCGGCGTGTACACGATCATCAAATGAGAGCATTTGGCACAGCAGGTGCAACGATAGTCCTGGCCGCAGGCACGGCATTGGCTCACCAACTGCAGTTCCCGGCCTCCGATCCCCGCCAGCGACGAGGAGGCCGAACTGTGCGCGTAATGCGAGGAATTACTGCCGCGCGATGACATGCTCGATTGTTGCGGTCGTTCCTTAGCCAGCGGACGACGAGGACCGGCCTGATTGACCGCTTGGGCCAGACGATCGTCGCTGGTCGAAGAGCAAATCGAGCCTCTATGTCGTCTTCGTTGTTCATCAACATTCTGCACTTCCAGATCGGAACAGGAGCGTGCCAATTGTGTGGCTAGCCGCGCAATAGCCGTCTGACTGAAGGGCGCGAATCGGACCGACGACGTGCTCGCCTTGGGTTTGTCCATAAAGTTACTTGGCCATAAGGCTAATTAATGCATCTACGGCTAATAATTAATTACATTACACATTGTCAAATATAAAGAGTCACGAAAATAGCAAAGAGGGAAGAGAGTACACGAACTTGGGATTAGCAGAAGGAGGAAGAGGTTAGGCCAAGAAAAACAACAATATTATGCAGCCGGATTGGCGGCGCTCATAACCGATGGGGCCGGCTGGATCCGGGCTCAAATGGATGATACCCACAAAAAAACCCCTGAGCCAAGATTGGTCCCTGAACATGGGGTTTCCGAGAGCGCCTGACCCATTATTATTAAATAACAAAAAAAGTAAATAAAGCGGCCAGGTGTTGAATCTCGGCGGCCGAAAAACGCAAAAAAGGACTTCTCCCTCGCCCGGCCCTCAAATCCCAGTCAGTTAATAATCTGCGGGAGAAAGAACGGAATAATCCACGGAAAAGGCAAAACTAATGCCTTTTCGTGAATGCCCTCAGGGCCCGGGAAATGGCGACACTTGCGCGCAGGTAATCGAGAACACGCAATTCCCCTAATCCCCGTTTCAATTTGTGGAAACCGGCGGGAAAACAAATAAAATAGTTGTGGCCGGAACTCAAAGAGTGTGGCCAAGACTTCGAACCCCAAGCCTCGAGGCAGTTTTGCCGCAATTTCCCGCAAAGGCGCCAAAGAAATGAGTTTGGGAGCAAATCGGAGAGCAAGTTTGTTATGTAAATGAAAGAGAGTGTAACATGGATGTGTGTGAGATACACGGCCATCAGTAAACAAATTTAGACTATCGGTTGTTTGCTGCGGTTTTCGGAATTGCAAGGATCGATTTCCAATTTGAAATAGATATTTTTACATTGCATTCAACGGCTCAAATTTGGATGCATTATTAGAAAAGTGCCCAATTCTCAGCTCGCTCCATGCAATATCAAAAGATATATTCAAAGCTTTGAGACTATGGGAAACAAGGAGAGCGGCTCTGGAAAAAGTTTTAGTAACTGACCATCATCATTTTCCGTGGGCAATAGGCAAAACAAAAATTTTTTAATATCCCCGCCTCCAATGCAAAGCATGCAAAACAAAATTTTGAAACATGGCCTAGACAGAGCTGCCAAGAAACATCAAATAAAGACCTCTAACTTCACTAAAATCCTAATTGATTACAACATTTTTAAAATATTATAAACAAATCTTCCCCCATTGCAGCAACCATATTTAGAATTCCAAAAAAATAATTTTCCAATTACACAAATACCAAAATATTCGGAAGTCGTCTGCCTCTCTTATTACTGCTATTCTGCAGAAGACGGGCCAAAGAAATCCAAGAGGATTAACTCTGACTCTCGACGGAAGGAAGGCAAGTCTAATATAATCTTATGCGAACTCACCGAGGAAACTGTAAGTTGCTCACCGGAGTAGGGGTTCTCCACCACCTTGGGCAGGAACTCCATGAAGTTCCCGTTTTGCACACTCTGCAAAACAAAACTTTTTTGAATTTCAAATAAAAAATTCCCAAAAATGAACAAAAAACAAAACATTAATTAAGGAGAAATGTGATTGGAATGCCCTTCTGATTACTGGGTAGACTCCTATAACGCAGAAAATTAATTCGCCGGAAATATTCCGAATGCTTTTTGCAAAAATTTTGGAATTTGGTCATTTTGAGATCTTTCGGAACCTAAAATACGCTTCACAATAGCATTAAACATGACTCAAAAAATAATTTACATAAATGCAAAATAATAAAATATTATAAAGCAATATAATCCCAAATTACTCACCATTTGTGGAGTCAGCAGTGACGCAACAGCCCTCAAACAACTTATGACCTGAGGCTGTAAATCCCGATTCTGAAGCATATCCATAATCAAACCGCGGGCTTCCGAAACGTTGCCCTGTAAAAGTCAATTAATTTGCTTTAATTATTTCAAAAATTCGAGAAAAATTATATAAATCATGGTATCGTTAACAGATCAAGTACTCGAAATATGAACCATCGATTTTCTTGAAGTTAATGCTAAGTAGGCCACAAATTAACCCCTCAAAATTTTAGCTCCAAATGTGAAATCGGCACCAAGATATTCAACAATCTTTTCGGTGGGAGAGCGCGTAAAATAAGGAGAGTCAGTCGGACAAAAATCTCACTCTTCCGCAAAAAGAAAGTTAAAAATCTCGGACAAGTCATTAAAAATTCCAAATTTTAATCTGAGTCAAGATCTATCAAAATAAATTCATTAAAATTTCCACCGTAGCATGCAAAGTGATTTTTTTGCACCATTCAAAATTTTCTTCACGTCCCTTCCCATTCTTCTCGCTGACTTTTCTCTCTGGAATCTGACAAGGAATGTACCCCAAATGTATAAAAAGTAGCAAAAGTCCGTCCCATTTCCGTTTCGATCATTATTAATTACCGGAATTAATTTTAATGAGACGAAATTTTTAAAGGTTTTTGGCTAGCGGAAACGGTCGTTGACAATGATCTCACCTGGTCACGTAGACGGGGATGGAGACTGGTGTTCACGGGTAATGAGGTCCGCCGGTTTCGTAATGATTGGCTCGAGACATCACGATCATTTCGAAACGCATTTGTTGGCACTAAAAGCGCCGGGATCATAACAAAGAACTCATAAAAAATGGAGAAAAGTTGGGGGAAATGAGTAATCATGAAGGATCGGGGAGATAAATAATAAAGCAGGTGCTCTTGGGGAGGAGGGCTGAGCTACACGGAAATTTGGCAAAGTACAGAAAATATGTCATCGTGACATCTCTAATGCTTAAATTTCGGGAAATTTTTCTTTGGAAATTCGTTTAAAAAACCCGAAATTGACCGACAAAAATATTTTTTTCAAAAAATTATATCATAATGACGATTTTTTTGAATTTTCTTCCAAATTCGCACTTCCTTTTTTTTCAATTTTTTCCCCTAAGAACTACTGTAGTCAAGAAAACAAACAAAGAAAACTTATTACATTAGCCAATCCAAAACATAATTTTCGACCACAAAAACAATCTTTATCGCAGGATGCATATAATCAAATAGATTTTGTTACACAAACAAAAACATGAATTGAATCCAAAGAACGTCAAATGATTGGAATTTGAAATATTTTTAATTTCGATTTGATTTTAAAAAATATTAAAAATTATATGAAACGTAAAAATTAGAATCAAAAATAGTAAAACGTAAACGTACAACTCTTGTCAAAGGTGACTCCCTTGACGGATCCACAACTTTCGTTACTCAAATGTCGATTCCGTGAACCTTCGGATATCTGAAAAAAATTAAATCAAAAAAAATTAAAATTAAGAAATTTTTTTTGGCTTTCTGCAAATTGTCCAACTCCAAAAAGTGTTTGTAAAACAATTTGTTTGAACATTGAACCTTCGAAAAGGATGAAAAAGATTGTTTATTTGTTTTACCGATGGGATCCGATGGGTTTCCTTGAGAATGGAGTGAATTGAGTTGCCATTACATCGCGCGGCCGTCTCCGAATCACTGGGCACACGCCGCATATGTCACACAGGAACAACAACAATTCTAAAATACGGTTTTTAAGGGTGAATGCAAAAGAAAGTTTTCACGAAAATAAAAAAAAGATTTAAATGTCATTCCAAAAAACATTAAGATTAAAATGAAAAAAAGAGCATATAAAAATTTTTTGGAACCTTCTAAATAACATTTCAAGTCATATTATAATCGCAAATCGTCCAAGTTTTTACTTTCAAAATGTGTCATAATGACATATTTTTCTTGAATTTTTGAAATTTTGGATCCAAACCAAAGTCCTGTCCCTTCAACCTGACGTCAAAAGAAAAAAGGGCGAGCAATAAACTGAGACTCGGCCTCCAGACGACACAAAAGTACCATAAAATAAAGTCACAACTACTCTTTTTATTGTTTCAGCCGTGTTAATGTGGAAATTCCAGCAAAATTTTTCCGTGAAAAGTCAAAGCACAAATTAAAGTTGGAATCGGGGAAATCTTAAACCATCCCAAGCCAAAGGCATTTTTCGTATAAAAGCTGGGCAAACAACGCAAAATAAACATTCAATGCGTGTATTAACAGGGTCAAGATTTGTCTCCAAAAATCACGAGCCTTAATTGGGAATCAAAAAAATGTTAAAAAAGATACCCTCAGGTCATTAACGTTATCACAACCAGCTGATTTTTATCTTTTTAGAGCGGAATTTACTGTAATCACAAGGCGAAAATCATGGGACCAAAAAATTTATTTGAATAGAAATATAATTCATTCTTCAAATATTATGTTTTCGCATTTGAAAAGTGTGAGGGGAGATCTGTTGATCAAGAATAATATAAAAAAACACAATTACCCCACTAATTTATAGAGGAAAACTCTTCTTCCTGCAAATTAAGGCTAAGAAATTGGATGTGACGTTAAAAGGAGTTGAATGAGACCAATAAGGTAATTGGATCAAGGCAAATTGGAAATGTAATCAGACGATAATGGGCCAGAAATCATAATGGGAGGCCAGTAATTTTAATACATTTCAAATTAATTGCACTACGGTAAAAAAATCTCATTTTGAGAAGTGTAATTTCTCGGTGTTTCCTCAAATATGGCTCATAATAATATCATCGTATGTCCAGGCCACAAATCATACACAATAAATTACATCTTGCAACAAGGGCTAAGATGTTCAAAAAATATTTTTTGGAGCGCCTATGGATATTGAAGAGAGAAGAGTTTATCAAAATAAAAAAAAATCCTTTCTCTACCTTATATATTATTTTTTCGTATACGTGAAAGTTTTTATCGGGCTACAGTATCCTTAAAAAGTAATCAAAAAACGAAGTAGTCGCCAACTCGTAGCCACTGGCTCCTTCGACAGCAAAAAAATCAAAAAAATGGTGGAAAATAAATCAAAAAGATCCTGATGCCTGAAAGACCGAATCCCGACTCCAAAAGTGACCGAATTTTGAACGGATAGAAGCGACAAAATTTGGAATTCTTTTTTCCTGCAACCCCCATTTCGTTGATGGAACACGTGAAGAAGAAATCAAATGGATGGGGATTGGAAGCCCCGATTTCAACGGAAATATAAGTCGAAACTCATTAGAACCGGAAATGCGCAATCTTTTTTTTCGGTTTTTTTTGGTCCGCGGCTCCCAAAGTGATCAATCAATCGATCCGAGATCAGCGTCTGCAGAATCTGGAGGCTGACAGAGACGCTGAAAAGGTTCAGGGATCGGGAAAACACCGCTCTTTTAAAGTACAAAGTCAGGAGGAGCGAGAAAAGTGGAGTAATGTCTGGAAGTTGGTAAAAAACCAACGGCTCGTTTATGCTTTCACAGTTTTGAATCAGGGAAATTGGTGGAGCTTCTAATAATTAATAAATAATAAGCCTAACTTAAAATTTGTTTGTAAAAATTTTAGATTGAGCTTTGCAGAGGTAGCCGAGATATAAACAAAATTTTTTCCGAGAGACAATGGAAAACGTGGAGAGACGGACAGAGAAAAACAAAACCTCTTTCATTCATTCGCAACTAACTTCGGGCCATAAGAAATGATTTTTAAAGAAAAAAATTTTAGTTCAAACTAAACACAGACGTTGAACCTTCGGCCAAAAATGATTGTAGGCTCCTGAACATCACGGGCTAAAAATTATGCTAGCAAATCAAGATCAAAATTTTCTCGCCAATTGTGAGTAAACCTATAAGCCCTGCGGATTACGCTTGGCTCTTGACTGAGATTACAAAGTCAACACTAATGTCAACAATTAGACTGAAGAGTAATTTCCTCATCTTACCTAAGAATTCTTTCCCCCATTTCCTCAGCTATTTCCAAGAAGCAAGTTAAGCCGACTTTGTCTTCTTTCCTTCAGGCAATAGACCTTGAAATGGCCGTGTTTTCCTTAGGTTCACTCAGGTTCTGTCCCCTAATAAGGTCCGAACGGATAAACAATGCAAAAAGTCAGGAGAATTCTATCCCGAATACCTGACTCACTTCGCAAAGAAAGGCCGAAAAAAGGGGCCCGGAGCCCAAATGCTCCAGGGCATTCGGGTCTGCTGATCGGGCCATTTATCTCGTCTTGAAACTAAATCCCAATGTTTTCGAAAATAAGGCCTCAGGAGGTTAATTTCTGATTTCTATCGCTTTTTCGCTCAGACTTTGCAAAAGACGTTTTTTCACTTAAAATGAGGCAGCAGTTCTCGCCGGAGGGTCCAGCAATTATGTCGATAATTAAGGGGACCGGAGTTAATGGACTCACCAAAGACTTGGGAAACGTTTCGTGACCAAGGATTCAGCAAGAAAGGCCAAGAAGCGCAGGTTTGAAAAGCAGTTTTGAACTGGCTAAAGTAAGTTAAAGTACTTTCCCACGCCTATGACTACTAATTAAGCGAGTTTGACCGCTTAATTACTGCTCATAATTTCTTTGGCTGTCCTTCTAAAGACTCGGTCGTGAAAGAATGTGGCCCTGGCCACGTGATGGGCCAACAATTAAAAAACCGGAAGTTTGAACGGTTTTTAATGGATTCCGGCCCAAAGAAATCGAATTGTAAAGATGGCAGTTGACAGAGAAATGTTGCCAGGAAAATGGAAACAACATGTTGAAAGTGTTGGAAAATGGTCGACAATAATTACAGCTAGGGAGGTCAAACAGAGAAAACAAAGTTACATAGAAAAAAGGATTTTTAGAAAAATGATTTAAATTGCGACAAATAGATCTTATTGTTAACTAAAGTTGCACAAATTGAAATCAGGATTCTCCAAAGATTTTTAGTTTGAGGTTGTAAAAATCACCAAGAATTCACGGTTCAATTTTCCGAAAATGCAAAAAAATATCCGAGTTTTAATTTGAAAAGTCCACAGTTTCTTCGAAATGTAAACTCAAAACTTTCTCTGTTTCAAAGCAATCAAAAGCCGCAACCGACAAACGATTTTTCTCTGACTGTCCCTCTTACTTTTCCATAGCTGAAAAGGTTTACTTGCATAGCAAAAACCAAAAATTTTAGAATTTGAAATGAGACCCATTTATCCAGATTTTGCAAAATTGGAAAAAATCCGAGAATTTGAAAAAAAATCCGAGAGATCAACTTCTTGTACTTGCCACGTTTTCAAAATAACATTGGTTGAATGTAAAATACGTTGAAGTCACTTATAAGTTATAAATCTTGATAAATCTTGCTTCACTGACCGATAAACTTCACATTTCTTGTAACAAAAAGCGGCAGATCATGTGTTTTCTCAAAAAATATTAAAAAATAAAATTCTAAAAACTTCCTTTTTCACGAGAATTGAAAAGAGGAACGGAATAAAAAGAATAAAATAATCATCCCCTCAGGGCATGTAAATCCAAATTATCTTTCGAAAAATGCAGATCCCCTCCAAAGGTCGCCTATTCTTCCAAAAAACAAAACCCATGATCTCGTTGCCCATCAGATAACCCATAAATAAATACACCATGGGGAAAGTAATTGTCCATTTCTCCCTTCTTCCAGCCGCCTTTCTTCGAAGCCCGGTCGCGGTCGAACGTCGGAGGTCTTCTAATTTCCGGAAAAGACTTTTTAAATGCAGATTTACATTTTTGTGGCCCCGCGATTCCCTCAGGCAGAACGGAATAATCGATTGTTTTCGGTTGAACGGCAGAGTTCCGAAGGCCGGGATTTACAGGGAAATTGACGACGTAAGGGTTCAGGAGTACAAGTTACAACAGAAAGTTGACAGAGCATGGAAATTTTAAAATTTCAGATAAGGTGTTATATCTAGAGAAATATCCCTCTCAACACTAAAAGTACTGAGACCCTTATCCCATTTCTCCTCCATCGACACTTATCGTTTGTAGAGTAAATGACAACAGCTGACTTTATAGTCCATTGTTCCTTAGGTTAATTAATTTCCTGGCCCTTCCATTTGCCCTGAGGAGGACAGAAGATGTTTTGTTTACAAAGTTCAGTCTCGCAGTTACATATCCCCCATCAAAAACTGCAATTAAAGTCGACAAAAAGCGTCTAAAATGTCACTCAAGCCAATAGAATGCCCTCAGGCACGAACTTTGGAAGATGATTGTTTAAGGAGAGTGAACTGTAGACTACTATATTATACTTGTGGAGAGCGTTTTTGAGGGTTTTTTGAAATTGAGTTGAGAAAAAATAAATTTATTGAATCGGACGAGGGATGGAACGCTATAAATACGATAAATTATTCTTTTCTGTCAACTCAGCAATGCGTCACAAACTTCACAACAGTATCTTTGACACCATCAGTTCGTGGTACATAGATGAAAATCAAAGTGAACAATCAAAATATTTAAAAGTTTTACCAGAATGAATACCACTCGGCAATAGAACAAGGCAAAACCAACAAGGTACTCAAAATCTTGAATAGTCTGATTGTGATTCACAATAGCAAAGGCTAATGGAGAAGGTTCTTAACCAATCTTTTCTGGATTGCGACAAAACTCAGCAGTTCCGATCAATTTCCCATTTCATTCATTATTACCTCGATGAAGGTCAAAAGGTTCTCATTTTGTAAAAAATTTTAATATTAAACACAAATCTTCTTCTCGGTAGACTTTGGTACACGTAAAAATCAACAGCAAAACAAACGGAAAAAATTGCAAAAACTGTCGCAGTTTGTGAAAAATCGACGGTTTTATCCAAAATAATAAAAAAATGTGTAATGTGGTTAGATATTTCACTCTAACAGCCCTTCAATACACACAAAGCGTTGGGATACTTGTCTTACCACCTGTAAACTTCAAAATACCTTCATAAATTTTTAAATCGCAATTTCTTCGCTAAATTAGCGATTTCTTGGCATTCCGTCGAAAGTTTCTTTTATTGGCGGTTCCGAGTTTTTCGAATTATTTCCGAAATTTTTTATTGGTTCGTACGTTCGTTCGTCTGTCGTCTGGCTGTTGTTGTCGTTGGATAGTTTCCATGGAAGACCAGACCATAAAAGTGTTTGCCAGGGTAAAACCTGGAGATGAACAGAAACCCATTGTCAAAGTAGAATCGGATCAAAGCATTCTCATTGGTCGTGAAAAGAGGAACTACACATTTGATCACACTTTCCGACCAGAATGTCACCAGGTGAGTCCGTGTTTTGGTTTTTTTTGTATTCTGAGCTCAATTCGGCGTTATTTTTTTTATATTGTAGTTCCAAGTCTTCGAGAAGGTCGGGAAAGCAATCTTGAACGGAGTCCTGGATGGGTTCAATGGGACGATATTCGCCTATGGTCAAACTGGATCTGGAAAGACATACACGATGAATGGACCTGATATCCAGGACCCGATCAAGAAGGGTCTGATTCCAAGGTGTCTAGAGTACCTTTTTGAAAACTTGGAACAAAAGAAGCGGAAGGTAAGATCAACCTTTGTATTTTTTTTTGTTTAGATATCATGGATAATATAGAATTTCCTTCAGGATTCCGACACCTTCTCTTATGAAGTCACCTGTTCTTTTGTGGAGCTCTATAACGAGACGATCTATGATCTCCTCGACTCAACCAACCAGCCAAGGATCAGGATGAACCTGAATAAAGTTGTGGCGCTGGAGGGTGCCTGCACCTACATTGTGAGTGATGTAAATCAAGTGGTTAATCTCATACGGAAAGGATGTGATAACAGACATGTAGCCGAAACAAAAATGAACCGAGAAAGCTCGCGGAGCCATTCGATCTTCATTATCAGCGTTCAAATGAAGAAGGAAGAAGATGGAGTGGTAAACTTGAAGACTGCTCAGCTAAATCTGGTGGATTTGGCTGGATCAGAACGTCAAAAGCATAGCAAAGCAGACGGGGAGAGGCTCAAGGTACGTCTTTGTGATTTTTGCTTTGTTTTTAGGTATTAGTTGACAAATTATATTAGATGAGGAAGACAGAATAAATTGAGTGGAGATAACGTCCTTGTTTTTCAGGAGGCCGGCCACATAAACAAGTCATTGTCGACGCTGGCTAGGGTAATCAGAGCTTTATCTTCGCAACAAGTTCATATTCCTTATCGGGATTCGGTTCTCACTCATCTTCTCACTGACTCTCTTGGCGGTAATTCCAGGACCGCATTTGTCCTTACAATGCATCAAGGGGAAAAGTAAGTGACTTTGCTAAGGTTTCGTAACATTGTAGCCGAAAGTATTAAGGAATCATTCAAAAATTATATTATTCATGATAATATTGTTTTAGATTTATCGAGACGACTATTTCAACAGCACAATTCGGAAATACTCTGAAGTTGATCGAGAATAAGGCTCATGCCAATGAAGATGTAATTTGTGAGAGCTGGAAGTTAGAAATGGCTCGTCAACACCAGTTAAACAGGGATAAGATTAGTAAGTTTATTGTTCAAAATATTTCTGTTGAAATTAATCATGGTTAATTTAATTGTTATAGATCAGCTTCAAATGGCATTAGATGAGGCATTTGAGGAGAATCGGAAAGAAAAAGAAGCGTTCGAAGAATGTTTAACTAAATTGAAGCAAGAATGTGACGAAAAGCTGAATGAAAAGGCACATGAGTACAAGAAATTGGAGCACTCTTACAATCACAACAAGGAAAAAATGGTTGCGTTGGCCAAGGGGTCGGTCAAAATTGAGAAATACTCCTCGGTGAAGAGAGAAAATGTGGCCTTGCAGGCTAAGGTGAATGAATTGAAAGGAGAAGTACATAAGCTGGCCAGTAAGTTGATGGAGACAGAAGTAGAATTGGAAGAAGCAAAGACACGGCACGACTTTTCTGAGGAACTTTTGGATGTAAGTCAAGATTTGTTGGGTTTTTTTATTTTTAGGGTGATGAATAATAAAAAATTGCTTTTAGAGCCCTAAAATTGTCAGGAAAAACAAATACAGAAGAATGACAATGTTTGATATCACGGATCAACAGGAATGTTTAGAAAGGCGGGTCAAGAGACTGACCGACACCTCGATGCTCCTCGATGAGGATGGAGATGCTCTTTCGGACGAAGAAGTTGGGAAAGAAAACAACAAAGAATCAAAGGAGAAGAAAAAGAAACCTGAAGTGATTTATGTGAATTTGGCAGCCATCTTGGACCATGTGAAAATGGCCACGAAGGAAAAGGATCTGCTCGTAGAAACGTTGAATAAGGAGATCAAGGACGAAGTGAAAAGATTGACGGAGAAGGAAGTTGCCGACTACAATGAAAGAATGAGCCAGGCATTAAAAACCTATGATGAAAAGTTTGAGGCTTTCGAAAAAAGTCAATCAAATTATATTTCGACTATTCACAGGCTCAAAGAGGTAAGTAATAAGGTTTTTTTGTTGTTTTTGAGGGTTAGAAGTAGTGAGAAAGGGATTTTTTGGCGGAATTTGGAGAAAATCGCTTTTGGATGGACTTTTTTGAAAAGGAAATTTGCGAAAAGCGGAAAGGAAGAGGCTTTCAAACGGATCCCATGTGGTCTAGTGGTTAGGATTCGTGGCTTTCACCCACGCGGCCCGGGTTCGATTCCCGGCATGGGAAGAATTATTTTTTGACTTTATAAATTCATAAAATGGGTCAAAATTGTAATAAAATAATTTGTTTATTTTTAAGGAACTCCAGGCCACCCGAAGAGAACGCGACGATCTCTTCGTCCAGGCCACCGAAAACCTCGGGCATCAGAATAGCAAACAGAAGATCTCATATGTTAACAAATTAAGGGAAAGGAATATTGATTTAACGAATGAGAACGCTGAACTCAAGGAAAAACTGTACGTAATGGAAAATAATTTGTAATGAAGATAAATACATTCTAGAAACTGTGAGATCTAACAGAATAAATTCTATTTCATTGTAATTTTTTTGATTATTATAGTTTGAAATTTGGGATTCAATTGTTTTTTTATTGAGCTCTCCTGCATTGTTAAAATACAAGTCATCGAAACTGCGGTGAAAACTCGCAAAAGAAATTACAGTAACTCAAATGACAAAAAATAGCTTTTTGGAAAAGAAAACACAAGGTGATCTCGTTGGAAACACATCATCTTTTTTTTTGTTTTTTTTTCATGTGGATCAACTTCTGATAAACACCCGTCTTTGACGTCAAAACCAGGAAAGACCCTAAGTATCATGAGAAGAACGATTTCAGTGGCCTACAACGAACACTCCACAAACCCAACTACTGATTTTACAGTTTTATCGTATTGAAAATGTAAACCATGGTCAAAATATCAGAAAAAAAGAACGTCAAGAGAGATTAGTAGATCCTCGAAGAAGCCCTTGAGGATATTTACATCTCCAAATGTAAATATAACCTCCTCAACTGCCGAAGGAGTAAATAATATTCACGTGAAAATATCTGCTTTATAACCCATTTATTTACATCACTATTAGAATTACTCTTTTAATTATTATTGCCATCAAGCTCATCGAAATGTCTGAGCAAAGCCTCGGTATAATTAATTTCCAGATCCAATGTAGCCAGAGGCAACATGTCCACGTCATAAACTGAAAAGATTTCGGTGAAAAATTATGTTGCTTTAGGTATAGCAAGTATAGCATAGTTTGCTTACAAGTTAAGACTTGATTTTTATTTCCAGTGACTTCATCCAAATCCAGAAATCCTTCACCCAGATCCTCAACTTCTTCTTGATCATTGTTCTCCAATACCATCACAAATTTCATTCTATAAACAAAATCGCGTTATAGATTACAAAGAAGTAAATGCTCGAGATTTTATGGTTAGATCTTTTTTAATTTTGCGTGAATACTCTGTCTTTGTCATAAGTCATTTCTTCAAAATTTTATCTCTCGCTTTGCGAAGGCGGCCAAGATATTCAACAAAAACTTTTGGCGAGAGACTGCGGTAAAAAAGAGAGGGGACAGAGAATACTAACTTTTGTTTCTCTGCGAATTGCTAGCGGAAGACTGATTTTAAGTATAAAGATTGTCCTCGACTTTAAAGAGCATCACCTCGTGCATAGATTTCCCCATAAACTACAGTATCCCGTCTTACCGTATGCTCAAATCCATCCATTGTTTTAAGAGAGCGATTCTCTTCCAATCCAATTCATAAGTGTGCGCTGAGTTGAAATCAGCGGTTTGCTTCGAATTTCGAGGGATTTCGATACTATTAGCTGTCTGGCAATCTTCTCTATCAAAATCAAGGAAGTTCCATTCGATGAAAATCATCGTATGATCATATTCCTGATTCAATAATGGCGATTTCTCGTCTACCCTCAGGCTCTGAACTATTAGTTCTACTCTCGCGCCTTCGGGAATTTCATCTGGATGGGATATTCGCTCCTAAAATAGAAAATGATGTTTTACTAGGCATCAGCTCAAAGCTATTACATAAAATAAAAAGCTGCAGACTCTTACAGTTTCCGATACAACCCGTAAGCTCGATTGCCCTGAGGCTAAACTCAAGTTCGGTTGGTTCTTTTGCAAGTGCTTTCGAAGAGGTTTTCCATCAGCTGAACGGGCACTACTCTCCGCAAAACTTGAGGTATCACTTGCTAAATTAAGACGACTTTTATCAAAAAATCTCATCACTTATTGCTTTCCAATGAAAACAAAGTCTTACGAGGAATTGAAAGATGCAATGGCTCGGTGAATTCCACAATCCTGGGTCCTTTTTTGTTCTCTTCTCCATTACTTTCTTCTTCATCATAATTTTCTTCATGCTTTTCCTCATCTTCCACTTCAATTTCCTCCTCTAATTCTTTGATTGACGGTCTTCTCTCCTCTGCAGTAAATGTAGCCGTGCTTTCTACGGATTCCTCGGAATCACTGACTTCTGAATCTTTTTCTTTCATCAATTCTAGGGATAATCTTCGATTTAAAGCGACTGGATCTACTCCTTCAAATCGTTTAGCTGGAATTGGCACTTCTGTTTTTGGGGATTCAAGGACGATTACTTCGTCTGTATCTCTTTTGTTGGAATCGTATTTGAGAGGGCGATCTAAGTTTACCACAAGGCCTTCATCAGACGAGGAAGAAGAAGATGGTGGAGAGGAGATTCTTTGAGGTTCTACAGATTTTTGCGGAGGTAGTTCACGAGATAATGGCTGCGGTGGGCCTTGAGAAGTGTCTAGTAGTCCTTCGCGAGGTTGTGCTTGAGGTATCTGACGAGCTGGACCACGAGGTTGCGGAACTTCAGCTAAAGTTCGCGGCTTCGCTTGAGGTAGATCAGGTTTTGGTCTCGATATTGGGGACCTTTGTGGTTCATTAATTTCTTTTATAATCATAGAAGAGGACTCCGCGATGCTCTGAAAATAATATTGATGACTTTTGAAGACTTTTTATTAATAAATATTTTAAAATAAACTTTCAACTTACATAAGGAATCTCCTTGTATTTGTAATCAAATTCCCAGTAGACACTGACTTCAATTGTCGCTTCCGTAGGCTCTCCATTGCTCTAAATTACGTTATACATAATGTTTTACTCAAAAATATAAGATTTATGTCCAAAGGCAATGTAAAATGCCTTACCAATTGCAATTTCAGACTCTTATTGATCTTGTTATTCCTTGCCAAAGGAAATAGTCTTAGATCAGCCTTCAATAAGCCGTTATATCCAGTTTTATTTGTCGAACTTGGATCTTGAACCACATAAAAT
Source organism: Bursaphelenchus mucronatus (assembly GCA_025436335.1). Taxonomy (NCBI): domain Eukaryota; kingdom Metazoa; phylum Nematoda; class Chromadorea; order Rhabditida; family Aphelenchoididae; genus Bursaphelenchus; species Bursaphelenchus mucronatus. The sequence goes on from CM046359.1 coordinate 4,668,869, forward strand.
GTCATCGTCTAAAAATAATAATCATCTTAAATATAAAGATGAACATACACTCTCTTTCAAGTAGCTATGAACTCCTTCTGAATTGGGAAGGTTAAAAGTTTGGGTCTGATTGTATTCCGGATTGGGATTTGATGATAATATTTTCGTTGATTGAGGTGGAAAATCGAATATTTGATATGCAATATAAGTAGAGGGTGAGTCTGAAATACAATTATGTATTCGTTGAAGTGATCGTTTACCTGTTCCAAAAGCCGAATCAAGATTTTGAGCTCGATGAACATGGACAATAAGACGATTTATGTCATCAACATCATTCTCATCGACCGGTATCATTAAATTGGCCAACATTCGACGCTGAAAGTCAAAATTAAAAAAAATCCTTTAGAAAATACGTCTCTTACAGCCGTCAAACTTACATTTTGTTCCTTCAAAGCCTGCAGCAAATCTTGTGGAACATTAATATTGTAATCAAGATTAGCAATAATCTTGTTTTTCTTATCCATAAACTCGATGATCCCTTTGATTTTTTGTTGTTTTTTAGAGCCGAGCAAATCCTTTAAAGATATCCTGGACTCAGCAATCTTCTGATAACTCGTTCCACTTGTTTCATAAAGTTCAAGATTGATTCCATCCTAAAGTAATATAAATTAATTTAATAAAACTGCTAATCATAGATCTTATTTACCAAATGAAATCGAAAGATACTCGAAATTTAGCTTGCAACACATAACTGTAACTTACAGTAGACAAATAATGGATCAGAAGATCAGATACGACCAGTTCATACGAGGTAGAAAAGGCCACCCCATAATCCAAGCCATTGAAAATTTGGGTTGTCGCTATTTCAAAATCAAAAAACTCCACGCAAATGAAAAATCGAGGGGCGTTGGGGGACAAAAGGTCGGAAAGATTCTCACTGAACACCTTGATCTTGTTGATGGCAAACTTCATTTCTGGTTGGGTTAAAGATGAAATGATCTAAAAAAAATATTTCTACTCGTGATACGTCATACAAAGTACGTTAAAATTTTCAATCATCATAAAAAATTGCACAGTGCAGATTTTGAGAGAAAATTTGCACAGTGCGGTCAAAAACTTACTTCCGAGACTTTATAAGTGAAGAAATCCCCTCCAGCAACCGATCTCAGTTGATTTTCTAGAACTTCAATTTGCCCTTGCAGATTATTAATCGTCTCTCTCATCGAATCTAACTCTCGTTGATGCTCTTGCTTCAGGGTTTCGTTGTCACCATTCAATTTTTGATTCTTAGAATAAATTACAGTAATCCGCCTATGCTTACTTCAATTCCAAGCTCTTTATTGATCTCATATTCACTGGCAACCATCTTCCTTGTCTTCTCGAGTTCATTATACATGTCATTGTACATCTGCTGCCATCTTAAGCGATTTCAAAAATTACAGTAAACCTTTGACAAAGAAATTTTTAAGATTAAAAAAAAATGCCAGATGATCCCTCGGGGAGTCCGGGAACCTTTTTTATCTTACTTTGTATTCCGCTCATAACTGCTATCATTCCCAGTTACCGTAAGATGACTGTCCACCATATTCGTAATGTCATCATAAAGTCGATCCAGCACATTATCCTTCTCTTTCCGTCCTTTCACCTCTCTCTCAGGCTGTGATCTTGCCTTGGGTCGACTTTCTTCTTGTCTGACCTCAATTCTTTTTGATTGTTTATATAATTCTTTGTAATCCCTCTCCAGATTACCGTAATTCCTCTTCATTTGGCTTTTGTCATTCTCCAAACGTTGAATTACACTTGTCAGCTGGTCTATCTGGGCTCTTAACTCATTGATATTACCATCAACTAAGCCGACATTTGATTTTAATGAGCTGAAAGAAAAATTTTGGAATTTTTTGGGCAAAATACATATTTTCCATGAAAAAATTAATGTCCTCACCTCTCAATTAGCTGTTTATTGGCCTGTTTAAGGCTCTCTAATTCATCTTTCAGCTGTTTTAATTCTTGCCTGACCACTTGAGTTGAGGTTTGACTAGACTCTGATGATTTTTGGACCTCTGACTTTAATCTTGAAGTAGATTGTTCCAGGGCTCTAACTGATCTTCTGGACTGCTCAAGCTCGTTGTTCAACGATTGATTAATATTCTTTAGCTTTTCAATTTGCTAAATCATCAAAAACGTTACACAAACGTAAAAGAAGACCACAAACTTTCAAAAATTTTAAAATTTGTTACTGTAACCTACCTTACTTTTGTTCTCCACGTCGTATCTTGCAACTTCTAATCGCTCTCTTTCCTCCCTAAGCTCTTTATTCAACCTGATAATGACAGTTTTCTCTCCAATCCCTTGTAATCTAAATTAATTTAACCATATAATTTGAATGTTTGAACTTACAATACAGATCTCTCATCATTGTTATTAACCTCAATATGACCAGTCGTTTGTGTTTGTGGTTTGGAGATAATATTAACCTCTTCCGGATCTCTATTCGGATGATTCTTTTCAGTCAAATGTCCAGTCTGAGCCGTTCTCAGTCTTTGAGTCACTCTCGAAGTTAATGCGTTTACTGTAGCCAATTGAGCCGAAGGTTTTGTGTAAGCGAGCAGTTGATGCTTTAGGGAATGGAGCTAAAATCTCCAAATTACTTAATTAGAGTCCAACCCCACCTTTTCATTAAGAAACTTGTTCTTTCTTTCGAGTTCCCTCACGTTCTCATCAATAACATTCTCCTTGTTCATAACCGAGTTCCTCAATCTTCCATTTAGGCTACAAAACTTTGTAAAATACGCCTACTTTGGACTTACACTTTGATTTCCTTCTCCAGGGCCACATTCCGCTGGCCCAGTTCCAAATTCCGAGCATAAGTTGTATGAAATCGATCTTCCAATTCAGGTCGAGACCACTTTTCGACCGGCAATCTTACCGCACGACCCTCCACTTTATTGCTCATGGGAAAGACTGCGCACCTGGCATCTTGCGGCTTTCCTGGCAAGACTTCGGCCGCGAAATCTCCTAGGAAACAAACTATCGCCCATGTATTTTAGAGTTTCGGATCTCATTTATCTTATTTGTATAAAATAATGACGTAATATTGGTCGATAATTTATTAAATAGAACAAGTAAAAACAAGGTCGAGATCAAAACGATCGTCACCACAAAAACTGAGAACATAAAAACCATCAAAGAGAAATCGAGGAAACGAATCCGAAGGCCATCTAAAATAATGTCCAGGGATATCAAAAAAGATAATCAACAACGCTCTAATGACGCCCACGGACGCCACGACCTCTTCCTCGACCACCACGACCTCGAGCGCCGGCAAATCGACTCTTTCCCCGGGCTGGTTTCTTCTTGGGCTCGTCGTCCATCAACAACGTGTCCAGGGCTAATGTATCGGGAAGAATAATGTAGCGGATGTTGTTTCCTAAAAGAATAAATCAAAAAAAGAAAATGGATCTTACCTCTGATCGAAACGCTGTCCATCGACAACTGATCTTTTCCTTTGAAGGTCATTTTAACATTCTTCAAGTGCATATTCATGGCCACATCAACACCAATGATGGTACCCGTAACCTGAGTTCCGTTCTTCAGTTCGATCTCCACCGTCTCATGGCACAACTTCATCAAGAATCGTACTAACTTCATCTTTGCTGAAACGGAGGTCTGAAAAAAATATTTTGGCCAAAATTACCAAAAGGCGTTATTTTACACGAAAAATGTTTAAGGGAAGGAAATGTGTAAAATAAAGAGCTTATCTAAGGATGTAAGCAGCAAGCCGAGAAATTAAACGAAAAGACGCGGGAAAATACCCCTTTCTTCTATGAGCAAAACCCTACCTGAAACAATATAAATTAGTTCTGTCAAATCAAAAAAATAAAACGAAAAGAATAACAAGATAAATCCTATATATACAGGCACTTACACCATACACGTAAAAAAATGCCGCACGTAAAATACGAAAAAAATCTGAAGAAAAACTGAGAAATTTTATTTTGACGAAATCTTTCGTGGTGGGACGCAGCCAAGAAAATCCGAATAATTGGTCAGTGCGATAAAATAAATAAATCAACAGGAAAATAATTTTTTGTACGTCTTTGGAAGCATCTGCATGCATGCATAGAACATTGTTATAAAGTTGTCTAAAATGTTGCGAATAGCCCAAGCCTTAGGCCTTTGTCGGTCTTATCCTGAAGCCCTGGTTCGAAGTATTGTCAGAGTAGATCATGCTGGAGAGTTAGCTGCTGATCAGATCTACAAAGGACAACATATGGTTTTGAAGAGTAAGTTGTATTCTGGTTTTTTGTTATTGTCTTAGATTCTGATGTTGGACCAATAATCCAAGAGATGTGGGATGAAGAGAAGGAGCATTTGGATATCTGTGAACGTTTGTTGGCCAAGTACGATACGGATCCTACCGTTTTCACACCATTATTCAAAGTTTTAGCCTTGGGATTAGGTAAGAAGAGAGAATTTATATATATATATGAGATACTGGCTGCATGAGATATTGACTTTTGGTAATTTTTAATAATGGTATGCATTTTAGGTGTCGGAAGTGCGTTGATAGGCAAAGAAGGAGCTATGGCATGTACGATTGCAGTAGAAGAACTAATTGGAAACCATTATAACGATCAATTAAAACAATTAATCGAATTGGATACCAAGTCTGAGGAAAAGCTGTTACAGGTAAAGCTTTTTTTACTTTATTATGTCGTTTTTAGTTGATAAAGAAGATGAGAGACGACGAACTTCATCATCATGACACAGGGATAAAATACAATGGTTTGAATGCTCCATTGTACAATGTTCTCAAACAAGTAATACAGTCTGGATGTAAAGCTTCGATCTTCTTGGCAGAGAGAATTTAATCCTCTAACAAGGGATAGGAGTCGCATTCTCGGGTATGTTGTATAAGTTGGCTTCCATAACTTGCTGAAAGTTGAAGATTAGGAATGTAAATAAAGATATTTATTGATACGTAGAGTGCTTACTGATATCATAGGACAACTCCGATATCCATTTACAGCTCCAAAAGCTAATGGGCGCGATGTAAAGATTAAAGGAAACATTTCGTTCAGAGATATTTCCTAAAATAATATAAAAATAAGGGTAAAATTGATGTTAATGTAAGCTTACATCTTTTTCCGGCCCGGAGATTGGCTGTATATGACAAAACGCGTTTATTCGAACGCCGTGAGTCGCATTTCCCATACATAACTTACCTTTGTGACCACTCACAGTACTCCTTAAGTCATTCTCCGAACAAAAAGGAAAAGCCGAACTAAAATTGGTCCAAAAATTGTAGTGGATTATATTATAAGATATATAAAGATAAGCAAGAAGATAGGACTCACAAAGGAAAGTAAAATCTCGACCGTTTGAGGGCATATTCGTAACAACTTTGGCTGAAGAAATCGCAGCCGGCATTACGGCCATACCAATATTTTCGACTTTCTTTCTCAACAATATCTCTGCTGGTCTTATACCAAGGGCTGAATAGTAAATTAATGAATATGGGTTACAGTATTCCTTACAGATCTCCAATAAAAGTGTTTTCCAAAATTAAAGCGCTGATGTACGTGAAATAATTGGGTCCTTTTGACAAAACGGGAGTCATTAGTTCGTTCTAAATAGAACTATTAGCTCAAAAATACATTAAGATCCAAGTTACAGTAACTTACCCCAAAAGTATATTCATCCAAATGAATTTTTTCCTCGTTTTCCGAGTTTATCCCAATAATTTGAGGACAATTAAAGTGAATTCTCGCAAATCTGACGGATGTCGAAGCAAAATCTAAGTAATGAATGTCTTGTTTTCGATATTTATTGGGTCCAATTTGATGAGATTGGACTTCAGATTTTGGTGACTTTTTATACGAAAGGTCTGGATTTAGCATTCCAAATCCAAGACTATGGAGAATCTCGTGTTTAAACAGGTCCACCCCGGAGGAAAATCCATGCCAAGCACGGGAGTTGGTGCAAACTACCATAATTCCAAGTCTGGGTCTAAAATATTTATAAATAATATCAAATTTTATTTGGTTAGACAAAGTTTAATATAATTTTTAAACTTTTACCTTTCATTTCCCCTCTGTAGACAAGGTGCAGCTGCAGCCAGCAAAAATGGATCTTCTTGACATTCTTTTGGCCCATCTTTGACTATCAGATTAAAACTAGAGCTCTCCAACAACTGGGCAAAGCTTTTTATTTTACTTCCATTTGAATGAATAAGTTTGGATTCCTGTGAGACGCTGGTCTTTGCACATTTTGAAACGTTACTCCAGGTGATGTTAAAGGGATTTAAAGCGTTTTGGATCCGAATTGTCGATTCGATCCATTGAATTGCACTCAAAAGATCTCTCTAATCAAAAATTGTTTGACTAAAATAGTACAATACAAATTTACCTCGAAAATTGGGGGCAAATTGGGATGATCGTTGATTATCCCAATCCTCAGACTATCCCACGCACATGCAAAATAAAAATTGACGATGATAATTAAAACCGCATATCTCCAGGGCATTTTCTTGATCTAATGGGTCAAACAATGTCCTGATGGGCGAACGGCCGAAGACTCAGTGATTGATTCATCTCGGCCGTCATCGCGATGTGATTTGTTGTCAATTTCCCCGTTTCCTTTATTACTGTTTTAAACCGACGTTGTAACCGACTGACTAGTAATAGAAACAAAACGTAAAACGCGGGGGAAAGAATAACTTCTTTTTGCTTTTTATGGAACGGCTAGTCTTTTTTTGGCTGTAAACTATAAACTAGCAAGACAAAAAAAGGCAGGTAAACTTCCGTGAACCTTGATTCACCGAAGCGGAAATTTTAGGAAACATTATAAACAAAAATTTTCAGAATCATGCATAGGAAACGATGAAAAAATTGAATATTTCGGATATTAAAGTTGCCTCAGGTTTTGAAATGGGGTTGTTCTAAATTTTGGAGGAGGCGACGTCTTTTGAAAAGCATTTCCTTGTTTATTTCGTTTTACAATGTGTTCTAACCGTTTATTATTTGTCTAATTCCATCTATGTAAAATCGACTTCCTCAAGGCAAATCGATCCCTAAAAATAAAAAAGGCCACCGCTCCTTGAACGCTGAACAATAATACAACAGTCCCAATGAGAGTCCAATAAAGCCCTGAGGCCATGCATTTCTGCCCTCTGGCCTCGTTGAATTCCTGCTTTTCATTCCTTTGTTCAGCATAATATTCGAGATCTTCGGGGTTGTCCAAAACTCTGATTAATCCTACTACATCCACTTCAGACACTTCCTCCTCCTTCCTCATGTTGGCTTGGACACTGATCGTTCTTTTTGGTCTCTTCAGGGGTACTGTAGCATTGGTGGATACGGTAGTTGCGCGTTTACTTCTAATAGGATAACTGGGATAACTAAATGATTAAAATGTCGCGGAAATCATGTCAACCAAGGCTAGCCAAAAGCGTTAGGGGTTACGACATACAGCATAAGTTTAGGAGCTATTGTAGCAGTAAAAGAGTTATTGGACCTACTTGTAACCACTCCTCACTACCGCAACGGGTTGTCCGCGATTGACAACTTGAGCTGTACTCAACCCGATTGGCGGTTTGATGCCCGGAGGACCTCTAGGCTGATCTGTAGAGGGTCTGAAGACGGGTTCTGATCTGGATTGAGTAATATCTTCGACTAATAAAGGTGAAGATGAGACCAGCTCTTGATCAAACTCATCCAAACTTGGACAATGACTGGGTGGCTACAGAAATACATTTGTTATTAGTTTTATTAGATAGTAAAAGTATCGAAAATCCCATACAGTTATTCCTTGACATCCGTTTCCTTTGTTTTTCAAACAAAGTCTGATCTGGCAGCGGAATCTTGTCATGGATTTGTCCACAAATTTAAAGACATTCGACTCCTGAAAATCTCGTAGGGTACTGTAATCACTTACTAAGAAGGCTGTTTGCAGATTGGAAGAGTATTGAGGAGTCTTGAAGAGATATTGATCAACTCCACATCTAAAATAATATCAAGTATGGTATAATTTATATGAAAATTGAAACTCTTACCCTCGCTGATCAATAATAAGGATCTTCTCGCCTTGTAGGTCCTCCACATTGCAGTTTTGGACTAATATTCCAACGTTTTCTAAGGAATATTATATTATACTAGACAAAAACGTGTAAAAAGGATAACACGAGGCTGAAGTAGAATTCTTACCATTGGAACATTGCCAAACATGGAAGACAGTCTCTCCCACAACCGCTGCATGCACTTCAGGCCCATCAAAAGATCCTTTTCGGATCGAATAAACACATTGAGGACTGTATCCAGCGTCGAATTGGGGCTCCAGTTCGCTTGGTGCAATCTCACTGAAGGTTTTTGATTAAAAGATAATAATTGTTGAGCTAAACGAAGTAAGAGGAATGACAAACCTGATAGAGAGGTTCTGTTCCAATCCTTCGACCACATTACTGTCCATGTACACGCACTGTGCGCAATAAGATCGATCAGAATCGGTGACAAATAAAGGATGGATTTGGACCGAAATACAAATACGATACATAATACCTGGAGGGTTGTCCTGCAAGAAAAACAAAGCCAACATAGGGTAAATAGATCCAAACTATGATACAAACGTTGTGTTACCATCTTCTCTTGAGTCATTCCACAATCATTGTGTAAAATACTCAAAGTATTCGAATTTCTGGTCATACAATTGGCTGAATGGTGGAAATCCTCGGCATAAATATGTGATGGATTCGCTGTGGAGGTGCGGATCTGTAAAAAATTAAACAAAAAATTTAAAAAATTAAAATTTTGATGAAAAAATTGCTTAGAAAATAAAGTAAAATAAACAGATTGCCATGAAAATCATATAGCAAAACGAACAAGGCATGATTTACCTTGACATTTATCCTGTCCGGCTCACAAGTTACGATCGGATTGTCCACAATTTCATTCGGATATTTAACCGCCCACCCAAATTGCGTCTAAAATACAAAGAAAAAGAATTACACAATGTTACAGTAAGACTTACACATGTGAATATGAAAATTAATTTATTAAGCATCTAATTAATTAAGCGATGTGCGCTTTTGAAGACGAAGGAAACCGTAAGTTGTTGAGCGCGTTTTATAAGGCCGTTGGAGTGGGCGCTGAAGCCGACTTCTGAAGGAGAAGGGGAATCCGGATCGTGGCGCTTCCATTGAGTCCGAGAGCTGCCCCTTTCCGTCGCAACATCTTCACTGGTGTCGTCATTGTTGTAACCAGACAGTCATACTGGCTTCGATTGTTTTGTTAACACGTTGCAACGAGGAGTTGCAGCCGGAAGAAAGGAAACGCTGATTTCCGACTTGATCTTGGAATTGAAGGGATCGGTCTGGCTGATCAAAACGTATCTAGGCAAAGCAGATTGGATCACAAAAAGCAACAAATTACATGTTTTTAGCATGATGTCTACGTCTAAAGATCGGTCGAATACTCAAAGAACAGTTGAAAATCGGATAAAAAATCTTACAAGATCAAAAAAGGGTTCATTCTAACCTAATAAACTTCATTTTCAGAATTGTCCCACCCTTGTATTAGAAGTTTTGATGAGAATTGACGTTAAAACCGAGAACAGTGCAACATCTGATAATCTTAACTTCCGGTATAATAAACGGTTGCAAACACAGTACAACAAAAATTAATTTCCATATAAGAGAACTAATCTGTGTTTGTGTTTCATTTTGAAAAATTGAATTTAATGTTGAAATGAGAGTTAGCGATAGGAATCGTCCTAGTCTCGTCTTCATTTATCCAGGATCTTATTGCAATTAAAGGGACAGTACAGCTACTTTTGAATCGCGCTTTTTACGGCGTGGAAACGAAATGTCCAAAAAGTTTCTTCGTCTACTGTACCAATAACAATGGAAAAAAATAATGGTGACATTCTACATGTTTATTAATAATTATTTTACTGTTTGAAAACTCTGCGGCCTTTGTTTCCGTTGCAGAACATAAAAAATTTTTTTGACATTTTGTTTCACACGCCGTAAAACGCGCGATTCAAAAGTAGCTGTTCTGGCCCTTTAATATACTAAAGGTTTAAGGAAAGGGCACAAGTCTAAAATTGGTAAAATTGGAATTCCTGTGTTTTGTATCTTTGCTTGTATCTACACTTATTATACTTATCTTTAGTACGGTCGTGTCTGAAAATAATTCTGTGAACCGCACCTTGAACGGTCTTTTATAATACATATGTACATACATGTCCGAATCATGGGTCCTGAAGTTCATTCGACCTTCTTGGTTCAAGCGGTATGTTGGTTCTATGTATTTGATCTGTTTCAATAGCTTCTCTGAGTAATTGCAGACATTTTGAAACATGATTTATGTCCATTCCAAGTAAAGTGGGAACCTTTTTTGATCAAATACACCCCCTCCCCCATGTCCAATATAAATCTCTGTTCACGGTTTCCATTCCATTTATCTCTAAATATTTTATCTTTCGTGTATACCTGAATAGACTTCCGTTTGCACACAAACCAAAAGTAATGAACTCTGTTTAATCCGCACCATGTAATAACCTTGTTTTACTCTTTTTACCAGTTTTTTCCATTTTTGGTACAAGTGATGCCTATTTCTTTATCTTAAACTTCCTTTAAATGTTTATGCCTGAGGGCGTAACAAAGATTATGGCTGTTTAAAAAAAAAATTTCCACTTTTTACTTTCGGAAATAAACCAAAAATGTTAAGAATTTCTTTGCCTGAGGGCAGTTTCCATGGATTCCGACATCAGATTCGATTCGGTCCAATGGATTCAGTCAGAAATGACTTCAGAAATTTGAATATGGAATGGAGTTGGTTACAATTTTTGCTACGACTTTTTAGAAACGAAGTTTCTGTCGTATTGTAAGCAAAAAATGCGGAGGGGGAGGATAATGGAAAGGGTTTGGTTCTTTGTTTTAGCTCCAAATAAGGACAAATGTGTCAATATCAGAGGGTTTTTAACACTTTTGGACTTTTTGGAGAGCCCTTTCAACAAATTTTGATTAAATTTACAAATGAAAAAAACAGTTTTGTCTCTATCAACATTTGTATGAATGACGATAAAGATGAATTGACATATTTTAGAATGTTTTTGATTAGATTAAGTCACTTTTGTCCCAAATTTGTAAGCGTCATCTTTGGAGCCCTCATTTGTCACTCAAATTTTTGTAATTTTTTTAATAAGACAACGTAGACGTTTGATGATTGATAAAATCATTTCCATTTTTGAATAAAGTCCGCAAGCTTTCGCTTTTGTTTATTGGTTGGGCTATAGTTTTTTTGCATCGCTTAATTTTTTTTGTAAACTCTGAAAACATTGAAATTTAAGAAAAAGAGGATAGCGAGTACTACATTAATATAAACTTTTAAAGATCTCCCATTTAAACTAGACATGGCTCCGGTCCGGGCCCGGCCGAAAATTTCGGCCCGTTTTAGATTCCAGTCGCCGGGAAAACACAAAATTACTAAGATAGGATCCCGCAGCCATGTCTAATTAAAACGAGCATGTCAAATCGTCTATAAAAGATGTAGATTTGATAGCTCCATTCCAATTTATATTCCTTCTTCCCTTTTCTTATCACTATTTGTTTGCATTACGTGGCGTATTCCCTGAAGCGTCTTGCATCCCATGTTTTCAGACGATCTCTGCCATCCTCAAATTCACCTTCGAATCATGAACTTTGATGAGAGATACACACGGTTTCGGTAATCTGTGTATGTCATCATCTTACATCAGAAGTCTCTTTTTGTATTTGAAGAGAGAAAAGAAAATTTCCAGTCTTTTGATCAGTTTATTCCTTATATTTTGTGTATATAAGGTGTGGGAATGGGGATTGGATGTTCGGAATGAAACAACTATTATTATTATCACACCAACACATCGAAGGCCAGAGAGATTTGCGGATATGACAAGGTGAGGCATGTGTAATATAGAATTTTTTGCTTCAAAAAAGATAATTGCTTGTCTATGGCAACTGTAAACTTTTTATTTGCTAGTGAACGTTTTATTTCGAATAATTCCAAGAAATGCACTGTGCGCTGGCAATAAAAAGTTAATGCATTGTTTGACGATGCACAGGAAATGTCGCCTTCGACTTTTGTCAGAATTCTTTACATACATCTGCTTAGGTCACGTATCAACATTTAAAAATTTTAGTTTCCACTTTTCTGAATTTCTCGAAGGTAAAAGACGAAATAAATATTTTTATTGAAAAGAACAATCTATAATATAATATAATATAATATAATATAATATAATATAATATTATATTATATTATATTATAGAAGTTTACATTTACATTTTAGATTCTCTCAAACCCTCATGCACATCAAGAACTTACATTGGGTCGTAATTGAAGATGGGAACAGCACTTCTCCGGCGGTGGAGAGGATTCTTCAGAGATCGGGGTTACCGTATGCTTACTTTTTTACGACCACCAAACCTGGATTTCCTCGTAGGAAAAAAGTTTTTTATTTTTATTGTAACTTTAGGACGTGGCTGGACTCATCGAAACATGGGCCTTGAATATATTCGAAAGAATTATAAAAATTATAAACGAAATGGTGTCATTTACTTTGCCGATGATGACAATTCCTATGACATTCGACTGTTCAACGAATACATTCGGAATGTAAAAACAATCGGGTTTTGGGCCGTGGGTACGCAGATTTTTTATTTTATAATTTAAAATTTAGGCCTTGCCGGAGGCGCTTTAGTCGAAGCTCCTCATGTGGAGAATGGGACGATCACCAAATGGGATGTAATGTATGCTCCGTCAAGGAAATTCGCGACAGATATGGCCGGATTTGCGGTCAATTTGAGATTGGTTTTGGAGAAAGAGTAAGTTCCAAATCAAATTACTAATTATTCAAAAATCCGATTTTTTATTTGGTTCTCATGCTCTCTATAGGCCTCAAATTTATTTCTTAAAGTACTAGCTCATGTTTTGCACAGGGAAATGATATACATATATATTTAATAAATTAACATTTTCTTGATCACCATTCCATAAAAAATTTTTTGTGTTTTGTAAAATGTTGCTCCCCGAGCCTCTATTTAGACAAATGTTTAATGTTTTGGGTCTTTAAAGATGCCGGAAGCACCTAAAAACATCTGATTGCCTCGGGCATTATTATTGGGGGCATTTTTCTCACGCTTTTGTTTTTGCAAATTTTTGGGCCACAATATTTTTTGCATATATTTAGATAAAACCGATGGCCTAATATTTCTTGGGACTCCTGAAATCATTTCATCTTGCAATTGCTGTTCAAAAAGCCGACTTAAAATTAGAAACTCATGTTTGAACAGGAGATCATATGATATTTTCCATGACGAACATCTTTTCCGTCATGCCAGATTAAACTGTAAAGGATAATCTCGGGGTTTTGTTCACTTTTTAGAAGATAATGTTTCTCCTCTTCCAGCGTTTACTTCCATACGGGTTGTGTGAAAGTGAGTCCCGAATCCTGTTTCCTGAGCCAATTCAAATTGAATCGAAGCCAAGTGGAGCCGTTCGGGCATGACCGCGAACCCAAAGAGATCTTGGTCTGGCACACCAAGACCAAGAACATTGGCACTCAAGGCGAGAATCATGGCTACATCACCGAGAAATGAGAGAAAATATATTTGTGGAACGGGTCCTCTTGAATAATATAATTTAATAAAGAATGAATAGGAAGTCTTGAAATTGCCACAATTTGGACATTCGCCGACTGCAGCCCGTATTTGGGCTTGTTTTGACACTTTTTCCGATAATGTGACCTCAGGGCATAAGGCCGAAAACAGTCGGAGAAAGGGATTATAATGATGAGAAAAGGAATTGCTGAAGTTTTTACTGGCACTTTACTTGTTAAATTGGCCGGAAACTGTAGCATAGAGACTTTGTCAAGGGAAGTGCTTGCATGGAAGAAGGTTCAGACCAACACCATTTTAGAAGCAAATTTCGAGAATAGGTAAATTTTTCAAATCAAGACCTACAAAAAATACAATTTTTGCAACTTTCAACCTTATAATTTCTCAGCCGCTTCTGCCAAGCGTAAGTTCCAAACCTTGCAGGTATCTTTGGAAATTAAAATCTAATTTCCTTCCGAGCTCTATCAAAATATTATGTCGACCAATTTTTTCAAAATTTATTCAAAAAATTACCGTATTTTTCCCCGAATTATGTCCGGTTTTTAGTATTCTGATATGGCATCTAAAAAGTACATCTGAATATTGTTTGTTTATCTCGTGTCAAAAAGGACACAGGGCTTTACAATTAGACCAGAATAAAACCATAATTAATTGGACACTTTCTCTTCTTATACCCGGAATTTTATTTGATATATTTTTTGCATTCCCTAAAATAATATCCGTTTCTTTTTTCGGTTTCTTGGAAAAATTTTAATGGATTCTACCCTTTTGTTGTCATAAGTAATAATAATATTTCTAAAAAACAGTCACAAGTTCAAACTATTAAATTTATGTTTCATCATTTGCAAGAGCTATGATAATTAGCCCCTCAAAAGCATGATAATTAATAACTCCACACCCAGTTTTTGATTGTTATACCAGTAAGAATATTTTTAGATAATAACCGTGTGTTTACACTGTTTTTTTATATTTTTTGTTGTCTTTTATGGCCAAGCAATCAGAGAAGTAATAGGCCATAACATGAAAGTAACGGCTGTTTGTGCAATATTATGCATATCATTCATTTTTTGTTGTCATAAAAGCTATGATTTTGAGTAGAAATGACGAGATTCGCTTCCTTTTCCCCCTTCCCCCGACTATTTTGATTATAAAATGCGTTGAGGTATGCAAATGAAATATTTGCACTTGTGGCCGCGAGGCCCTTTCTTTTGGCCGCTCTTGCCCCAGCCCAACTAAGAGCGGCCCAAGTTTGGGCTTACGGCAAAGGGGGGGGGGCGAAGAGGAATAATCGATAAAATGACAGTGTGTGTTTCCGGCATCTGCCCTGAGGGCGGAGGCCGGCGCCCGAGGCGAGAGAGACCGTCGAGGCCTCGCGCTTTCTTCCCTCTCTCTTATTTTTTGCGGCCTCGAGGCCGCTGCTTTGGCCGCCTTCGAATCGACTGACCCATTTTGGATTTTTCAATAAATTTTTTGTCCTCGCTTTAAGCTAATCCCGAAGAGCTCTGGGTCGAGATCTGGGCTCGAGGATCGCCGAGTCCTCAAAGCGAAGTCTTCCCAAGTTTTCAGTCAGTTTCGTGAGCCAACAACACGGCCTCTGAACATCTGAAGCACCTCCAATCCTCAGGACCGATGCCGTTTTGAGGAGTTTTTTGTTCTTCTATCGGCTTCAAGGACTCCTTGAACTGAACGTTTTTTTGCGTCTTTCTGGCGCCAAAGTAAAAAAAGGGGTTTGAAATTTACAGTGCAAGGTTAGAGGGTCGCCGTGTTGTGCTTTCTGTCTCTCCTTTCTCTCTTTTTGTCAAATTGATTAGCTCGAATTAACCGGCTGTCTTTGCTCGCCCCGTTCGCGGAAATTATTGCGCAATTTGGTGGGGGTTTCGTCGCGAGGAACGGCACGATGGGCTCTGAACCCTGATTATTCCTGTGCATGACATTTGATGTCTCCCCGTTTTCTAGGAGCTTTTTTATAGCATATTTTTATTTGATTTTGGCCAGTTTTGTCTACAATTGTGATGATTGGTAGTGTCCTTAAAGTCTTCAACGTTTATCTTGAGAAATAACGCTTCTTCTTCCCGTTGTGTTTTCTCTGTAAGCTTCTTAGTTGTAAATATCAGCGTCTTGTAAACATCCGACAAACACGTACTGTATCAGAAATCTACCGTACTTGGTGGATTATTCTAATCTCCGGCCCCCGTGTTTTGACTGGGATTAATGTTAATGGTCTCCTTTCCGAGTGTTCGTTTCAGAATATGCTAATCGGATGTCCCTGGGATGGAAGAAGGATTTCTTGGTTCTTACTCTGTCTTTAAAGGACTGCTTTGGAAATTAAATAAAAGTTTAGGTCTTTTTTCAAAAGTGTAAGGTTATAAAACGTTCCCTAGACATTGGTCTTTGAATTTCTTAGAATCTCAGGTGCATTGACAGTTAGCAGCACCATTCTTTCTCCTATTTACGTCATTTACACTTTATCTCGTGCTCTCAATCTCCCATTTCCGTCCATATAACATCTACAACTACACCCCAAACACCTTCCCATCTACATCTTTGTCTCTCTAATGTCTCATTTCTCGTTTCTTTATCGTTTTCAGCAAATTCTCTGTTATCTCGTCCACTCTATCATTACTTCTACATCTTTTTGCGTGAGACTTCCCCATGCAAATGTGGGTATCAACAGCCAGGTGCGCGTTCCTTTGGCCGTTGTCTCGTTGAGGTGTCGGGCCGTTCGGCCGTGGGGCCGTGCTCCGAAATGCATAAGGTGTCTCGGAGCGTTGTCATTCCGCCGTCGTCCCTGGCAACCTCCAACTCACGGCGGGCAACACCTATTTGCCCTGAGGGCCTTTACGTTAATCCCGGCCGTGTTTTTTGACTTTGTATTAAAATCTGAGGGCCCTGATTTGCCCTCCTTAATTTCTCAGTCTGGTGTTCGAGGGCGCGGCCGACGTCCGCCATCCAAAACTTTTGCCCGCAGGGATTGAAAGTGCGAGAAGTTGGGTGGGGAAGAATATCGATTACTCTTTTACCGTGCCCGCAGTCCTCGTGTCCAATTAATTACACGCGTCTTGTGCCCTTGAAATCCGAGAAGAACCTGTCTTCGGCAGCTGTCCATCAACGGAGCGGCCGTTGAGACTTCCTTTTGCTTCCCGTTAACTCGCGATTCGTTTCAGAGACTTGCGGAACTCCAAAGTAATTGTGATACGGATGCGTGTGTTCGTGGCGGTGTGCCTGTGGCTAGGCACGGCCTTAGCCGGGCATCACAAACATCATCATCGGGGTGAGTTATACTTTATATTACCTTAGATACCAAAAACTGCGATTCAAGGAGCTGTGACGTCATCGTTTTACTTAATTTCTGCTGACTTTTTTTCTTATTTTTTATTTATCTATCGCTTGTTTATGTATAGTTAATTAGTGGGCCTTGCAAGTATGTTAATTAGTCTAGATGAAGCTTCTGGCAGAGGCAATACGCCCTTGTACTTTCCTCTTAATTGGCGATATTTTTTATGACGTTTTTTGGAGAAGTTACTGAGCTAATTACTCTCGAGAGAAACTCAGAAATTGGATTACATTCCTGTGGGTGTAACGTCTTATAACTGAAGTTGTAATCGTATCTTACATAGCCAGTTAACAGTCCCAATTTCAGTTCCCATTCTACAATTAAATGGCGCCGATGAGATCCTCGGGAGTCTTCGTGAGGACGAGAAAGTTGTCGCCGTTTCTCCCCACATTGCGATCTTCCCCGAAAGCGGTGAGTTTAATTAAAATTATTAATCGCGAGAGTGAGTATTATACATGACTGTCAACAAGTTCCCTGATTAGGGTTACTGTAAACGAGATTGTATCTCTTGTTTGAAGCCGACAATATTCAAAATGAAGCCATCTTTTTACAAAAGAAACTATTTTTGTATCCAAAATGTTATTCGAATTGTGAAATTGTCGGTTACACCAGCTGATACCAACTCATAAACATCTTCATCTTGGGATGAAAACATCTTATTGTAGCGGAGAACCTGACAATTTTTGGTACGAAAAAAGTTGGCAGAAGTTATGGCTGCATTTTTTGGAGCATATGTCATTCATAGAGCATTTTTAACTCGCACTTAGCAGAAAAAATAAAAACAACGCAATTTAAAAAAAAATATTTTTTTGGGCAAAAGTGGCAGAGAAATGATTAAAAAGCGATTTTCTCTGACCGTTTCTCTTAATTTTTTATGGTCTCTAGCCAGAATGATTGTTAAATACGGGGACTCTCATTGAAAAACGTGAGCTAATACAACTTTTTATAAGTTATTAACGACCCACATACAGCACGCACATCAAATTTGAAGAAAATCAATCATTCACACTTCAAGAATTTATTTTTTAGTCATCATAAATCTATTACCTGCAATTCCAGGGCCTGTCTGTAAGTACGAGTTGAGCTCCGACTCCGAGACCGAGATCCCTTTCACGACCGAGGTTTTGGACAGGAACTCGGGCAATGCCGTCATCAAAGTCAAGGAGAACTTTACCTTGGACTGCTCTCACAGTGAATATAATCTGGAGATTACGGCTGTCGGTTGTACCGACGATATGGCCAAATCTGAATCGTAAGTTTCAAAGCCCTTCACGTCCTCAAATTTCAATAATTGGAAGGTTTTTGGTCGCGGGAAACGAAGATTGTTAATCTTCTTTCATTTACAATTACATTTCCTTTTAGGGCCAGTCTAAAGATTACGGTAAAGGACACCAACAACCATGCCCCTGAATTCGACGCCCCCTGGTACGCTTTTGATGTTGTGGAGGGCCAGGTCAATCACAACATTGCCAAACTCACTACAACGGACAAAGATTGCGGTCATCCTTATGGAAAGATCTGCAGATACGAGATCACCAATGCCCTGGAGGGATTCCCCTTCCATATCGACGACCAAGGAGTGATAAGCAATGTGAAACCTTTGAATCGAACCGATTCTGAATCCCATATTTTGACGATTGTCGCCTATGATTGTGGAATGCAACGATCCAAGAGTGCTTTGGTCACGATTAACGTCCGCAGACCTTGTCAAGAAGGGCTTCGAGGAGTCCCCAATAATGAAGAGAGCATCCAATATACTCCTGGAACCGGGACCAGGAAGATCTTGCCTGAGGCCGAAGTTATTGCATGTCCTTCTGATCACTCTTGTACTGTCAAATCGGCCGAATCTTTCCTTCAATTGGCCATCGAAAGACCTTCGGAGCATGATTTGGCGTCGACCAAGAAATGCGGAATGAATCTAGCGACTTTGGAACTGTTGCCTCGAGGCGATGCCAACGTTCGATCGGTTGTTTTGGGCAAAGATGGA
The DNA here is from genome assembly GCA_025436335.1 of Bursaphelenchus mucronatus. Taxonomy (NCBI): domain Eukaryota; kingdom Metazoa; phylum Nematoda; class Chromadorea; order Rhabditida; family Aphelenchoididae; genus Bursaphelenchus; species Bursaphelenchus mucronatus. The sequence continues at coordinate 4,687,820 of CM046359.1, forward strand.
AAAGCCAAGGAACTTTTGTTGGATTCGGATGAGAATCTGGACAAGGACGCCAAGGCCGACGAGTCGGAAGAGGACGATGACGAGGAAGATGAGGACGTTAGCTCGTTGACACCTGGCCAGTTGGAACAACAAAAATACGTGTTCGATGGGAAGACCACTTCAGTGATTGTACCACCAGACACAGTTAAAGAAGTGATCCCAGAGAAATTCTCTTTGACCTTCTCCATGAAGCATGCTCGAGGATCGAAAGCTGAGCAACAGGTCAAACAAAACATCCTCTGCGAGACTGATAATGACCGTAAGTTGTTTTCTCGTCCTTTTTTTACTTTATATTGCCATATACAGTAATTAAGATTCTCAATATTTCATCTGATGTCATGTCATTCAGATCTGAACCGTCATCATTTCGCCGTTTACATCCGTCACTGTAAATTGGAGATGTTGTTGAGAAGGGAGGCCGAACATGCCACTCAAAACTTCCGGGCCGCCGAATGGAGATGGTCGTTGCCCGAGGTGTGTGACGACGAATGGCATTCCTACGCGATCTTGTTCCAAGACTTGGATAATGTGGTGTTGTTGGTCGATGGAAACAAGTTGGATAATTCGGAAAGAAATCCGGAGATTTTGGACGATTGGCCGCTCCATGAGACGAAATGGATGGTAAGAGGTTGATTTTGTAGTAGTAAGGACACAAAGTGGCGATTCGATTAGCAATTGATATTACTTTAAGCAGTCTTTAATGACTTATTAATTAAATTTTGTGCAAACTTATCGCCATCGTTTTTAGAAGACCAAAATGGTTGTTGGAGCTTGCTGGCATGGCCGCACCCAACAAATGGTTCAATTCTTCAAAGGTCAACTCACTTCGGTCTATCTTCTCCCAGGCAAAGTTGAGAGCGAGATGGCTGTTCAATGTCTCCATCAACCCAAGGAACGTCTTCGTTTTGATGCTGTGGAAGAGCTGGTCCCTGGCGAGACTGCCGCCTTCACGGACCAACAAACTCGTCTCACTTTGACCGCCAACACCCTTGAAGATCTTTCATTGCTCTTGCAGAAGGTCGAGTACATCAACTCGGATCCAAGACTGCCAGGAAAGAGAAGATTGACCATCAAATCTTCTGCCAAATGCACCAATGGAGAGAAAAGAGATCTTGGAACTTATGAGACCAGCATTCAAGTAAAGAATGAGCAAGCTCCAATCTTATCGATCAGTGGTCAGAACTTGATCAATACGGACAGGAAGAGCTTGAAATTGGGAACAGTTATGCTCCCTGATGTGCAGATCACTGTCGTCAAAAGCGACGGTACGTTTTGTTTGGAAGTATTCTATTTTGGACATTAATTTATATTGTACCTGACAAAATTGTCAGCTTTTTTTAAAATCTCATTTTTGGTTCTAAAACAATATAAAAAATTACGATTTTAGGTGAAAAAGACGTGGATGTGACGACCAAGCACAAGGTTGACTGGTGTAAAGTCCATCTGAAGCCCTCTCGCGACATGGATTTGGAGTATTTCTCTTCTCCCGCCGCTCTTATCGCTTCTTTGAACATTGACTTCGAACATGACTCTGAAGGCATCCTGTTGAAGGGAGAGGAGAGCATCGCCGGCTACAGAGAAGTCTTGGGCAAGATCCATTACTTCAACACCCGCCCCGAAGCCTACAACAAGCGTATGTACACGGTGCAGTGCGCCATGGACAAGGGAAAACTTTTGAGCAACAAATTCTTTGTCACCGTAGGTTTTATTTATCTTTTTTTTTGATTTTACATGGCTTTTTGGTTCAAATTTTAATTTTATGTTATACTACACCTTTAATTTTAATAAAATCTTAGAAAATTCTATTAAACTTGACTAATGTTTCAGATGTACATCTCCTCCGACAACAAAGTCGATGATCTCGATGGTGATGCGAGAATCCTGACCAAAGGAAGTGATGCCCAAGAGCTCCGTGACTTTGGCAAACAATTCGAGCCTTCGGCTTTCGATCAACTCGGTGCTAACAGACTCCAAAACATCTTGGAGATGGATCTACCACGTCCGAAGGCACTTTTGAGTCATCATGGTTACGAAATGGGACAAGGCGCTGTTGCCGGAGGTGCTGTCGCAATTGTGGTCGTCATCTGCGTCGGGTTCTTGCTGGTCTTGTTGGTGGTTGGAGTCCTTAAAATGAGAGATACCCCAATTCCACGTGCTCGACGACGTCAGAGAAAGCTGGCTACGGTAAGAGCAAGTCATTTTACCATCATTTTCTATTCTTTTCACTGTTCTGTACCTAGTTGTAACTATGATTATATTGTAGTAGACATCTGATGACTAAATGTTTATTTTTCAGATGCAAGAAGGCATGGAATGGGATGATGGAGGCATGAATATTACGGTAAATCCGTTAGAAGATGTGGAGAAACAGGAGCAGGAAATGTACTCCGAGGAAGAGGACGAGAGCTCGGATGACGGCGAGAGGTAAGAGGACCCCATTAATCCTAAAAGGAAATAGAAATTTCAAAAAAGTTAATCGTCGGCCTTTAAGCAGATTGCTCCTTGAATATTCTCCGTCCTTTAATTGTTTGAGTACAACGATGCCCCCCCCCCCCCCCCCTTTTCTAAAGTTTTTAAAAGAAAAGTTCAGAATAACAAAAGTTGTAATTTACAATTCAAATTGTTTGCAGTTATCACGATGAAGACGAGATGAGTGAGGAAGAGGAAGAAGAGACCTCGCCCGCCCTTCCCCATGCCTCCAAAGGTTTGGAATGGGATGACGACGGGACAATTCCTCAAAGTGTCTCACGCACTTATCGTGTCTAAAACAACATCAGAACACACGTATACATCGGACATTTGATTGTTAATCTATTTAATTCACTCCATTGTTATGTCTTTTATCCGATCTTGGAATGCATAGCACCATTCTCCATAGATTTATATTATTTTCAAATTAATTTTATATTGTTTTACTCATCTTTTGTCCGAATACATGTCCAGATGATCTCTCGTTTGTCTTTTTACTGTATATATGGTGTTTCCGAGTCTCCGAAAGCATCTCAGACCCCGAGGTCCTACAATTACAATTACGTCAAGTGCATATTCCCTCCGTTTTTCCACCTCCTCCACCTGAACCTAACTTAATATCCCGGATCTCCTATACGACTATGCACTTGATTCCCGAATATTCCATGTCTCTAATTACTGTAGTCAAAACAAATATTTTCACTCGAAGTCGATTACCGGTTTTTCCCTTTCCCTTTTCGTATTTTATCCCACTTTTATCACGATGATTGATGACATTAGTCCCGTAGAATTGTCTGGTATCTGTATAATCTCCCATGATGTTTTACTTAATCCCCCATCTCTCTTCCAGTTTTGTGCTTCCTTCCGATTTTCTTTCGAGAATAAATTCCTATCCAGAATTTGGGAAAATTTATATTGTAGTAAATAATAACTTAAAAAGTGGATCCGATGACAGAAACAAGTCATAAATTGATCGAACATCTCATCAACGACAAACAGAGCTCTGAGCATTACCCAAAGTCATTTTTACTTTTAAAATGAATTATAAATAACACCTTCATCCCTCGTATTTCACTCTCTCAGCAGCAACGAAGAATGTCGTCTCCGAAGCGCCGATGATTCTGAATCCAAATGGACCGAATTCGCAGTCTCCACACATCAAAGCCTTGGTCCCATCGACGGTCTGACATCCCCAGGTGTCAAAGTCCATCTCATTGTTTGTTTTCCACCACAATTCAATACTTTCCGATCCATTGTTCGCTGCACCGTGCAGAGACATCTTTTTCAAGTTGTGCTTCTCTCCTAAAGTATTATACGAGCTCTTATAACTTTTATAATATATGCATTTTCATAAATTTCAGGGCATTTTTTATATTGAAATTAGCTTTGAAAAGAATGAACTTTACAAAATTAGAAAATGTTGTTATTCATGTACTACCTTTAGTTCCAAATCAACTAGCTTTTGCAAGATTTCCGTAAAAGGCCCGACTATTCATGTCATCGAAAGTTGTCATAGTAACATTTCACAACTGAATTTGTCCAAATTTAAGTCCAAAAGTTATGTTTTTGTCATTCTATATTTTTGGGAAAATAAAACCAAAAAGATTCAATCCTTACCGTCAACAAGGTTAATGGAATTTGGAGGGAAGATGAGGGAAGAGCAGCGACGACACACGATCTTCTTGGCATTCTTCCCGTCCTGCAAGTGTTATTTGAGTTAGACATCATATGTTATAGTAAGGATAACTAACACAAATACGTCTAAACTCGAAAAGAACAAAATTGAAAAACAAATTCATTAAACAAAATACAGTTAATTTCTAACTCCAACCACTCATATCTCCATCTTATCCTCCACCATGACCTTATTCAAAAGATTGCTTTTGTCCACCTTCACGCATCCTTGGTTACAACTTTCGTCGATTTTTCGACCGGCCGTTCCAAACATTTCTCGCAAATGAATCCCAAAACATCTCTCAATATTCCAGTTTAAGTCAAATTCAAAATCATTTATATTATATTTTACTCGAGCTGATAAAAAATAAATATATCACAAGGCGATTAGCTAATATAATATTATTCAATAATTTATAACCATTTATGCCGCTTGCTCGGCCTGTTTCTTCTTCTGCGCTAACGTTATCTGAAATAATACAGTCAATATTACCCTCTACATGATCAGCATCAAGCATAATATAAAATAATGTACCTTATCGCCCAGGCTGAGTGCCATTCCCTGAGATTTTGCTCGGACTCGAATGGATCCATGGATGGCGCTATTTGGATCCAATGGATCCGCTTTCTCGATGGAGGCATTGGCGAGAGCATCTTCTCCGAATATACTGTGAGCACAATAGTTTCCGACAAGGAATCCACATTCTCCATCTAAAATAATATAAAAATTACTCTCAAATTCCATAATTCATAATTCTACAAACAAGTTCTTACCCAAAGCAGCTTCTTGTGTCAATAATTTCATATTAGTGGCCTCAGCAATGTTCTCGATATATTCTCTGAGATCAGTGATATTCGTATTGACGGGGACCTTATTCTCCCATTCAAAGTCGGCCCACATCTTTCGGAACTCGGTGTCGGTGACTTGGCCAGGCACAATGTAGTCCTAAAACATTAACATTAATATCAATCCACCGAAAAATGTTATTTAAAATCCCAACCTACCATAATATCAATGTGGATATCCTTTAGATAGACGCAATTCCTGTCCGAAGTTGATCCTTTCACATCATAAGAGATTGTTGAAAAGATGACTCCATTCTCAGTCGATGTCACTTTAATTGTCGCCTTGATATTTGAGAAATCATTAGCAGCCAAAGTGATTGGCGCTGGTTTGTCCACCAATTTCAGATCTCCAATGGTCGAGAATTCAAGAGACAAGTTTTGCAGAGTATCGTTTGTCTGATTTACCACCAGAACATCCAACACAATATCATATTGGTTAACGTTTACATAAGCTTCCGCATAAACAGCGTCCGAAAATCCAGCCAATTGTTCAACTTTACCCAACTTGGAGCTGGCAAAGTCAAATTTAGCAGTCTTGGGGGCTGTTCCAAGCGCTTGAGACAAACTCAGATCGAAGAGATTTGCCGTGGCAGTAACTTCACCAGCTCGGGAGGCCAATTGAGTAAAGTTGATGGTGCTGTCGGCCTAAAAAAAAGACAATCACAATATTCTTGTATCACATACCTGGATAATCTTGGCCTTCTTGGTGTGAGTCTCCTCATGTCTGTCCGAATCTCCTTTCACTTTAAGCATCAAATTCAAAGATTCTCTGCAGTCTTCCAAAAGAATTTCTTCTGCTTTTGGCCACCGATCAGAGATGATTCTAACACTGGTCGAGAGCCTGTCCAAGTCATCTTCGGTGATCTTGGTAGTTGGAACATCTGACCGGCCAAGTCTGATGATCGAAGCAAGGATCAAAAGAGCTTCTCCAGCCAATTGGTTCACATTCTCATTATCTAAATACCAAAATACTATAAAAACATATTAGACTTACTTTGACAGTACTTGGTGTATTTCAGGACTAATTTAGACAAAGAAGTAGCCAACACAGCAGCGACCGAGTAATTTCCCTCCAAGAACAACTTCCTCAAGAACGGCTTATCATCATCAATTGGCTTCGCCACAGTGGACAGAGCAGACTGAGTTGCATATGTTCCATCAGCAGTAACCAATTGTTTGGGCTTCGATTCCTTGTGATGAACTTCTTTCTTCTCAGTCGGTTCAGTTTCTTCTCCATCTCCGACCAACGGAAGGGGTCCAATGCCATCTTTAATGTGATCAAAAACCTTCTCGACAGCCACACCGGTGTCGACAAATTCACCAAGAATCCAGAGAGCAGATCGGTATACATTGACATTTCTGATCAAGGGGAACACTTCCTAAAAAATATGTATTACCCCAAACATCAAGTACAACAAAATTTTTCCTTCCAACTTACCAAAAGTTGCTGCATGATAACACCTCTAAGATGAGCCAACTTCCCGATGGCTTCTCTAACAAATACTAAAACATCATTGGCAGCCAATTCACTGTCATCGGAGAGGAATTCCATCAAAACGGGGAAGATCTGTTGAGCAACATCAGGGAATTTGATGGTGGTGCGATGGAGAGTTCGGACCAAAAGTTGTTTATAGGCTCCATTGTTCTCTTGACTGTCATTCTGGGCCTTATCAATCTCCTTCTTCAAGAACATCACCATTTCATTTACATTTCTTGATGAAACCAGATCCAAAGCTAGTTGAAGAATCTTCTTTCTCACTTCAAGATCAGTAGCCGACAGAACTCGGAGAACATCAATAACGAGGTCTTGAAGGACCTTTTCGTTGGGAATATTCTCATGGAGTTCAATCAGCCGATCCAGCACAATCAACTTGACATTATTATCAGCTTCTTTGACAATTAAATCAATATAAACTGACGCAGCAGCCTTGATAGCAGACGGCATAGAGCTTAAAGTCACCAAAGTGGCGGCAGCCTCGTACCTGACGGCAGTCGATTGGGATTGGAGAAGATTGTAAACACATCTGATGAACCTGGACCTCTCTGAAGGATTCTTGTGGCAAACTTTATAGATAAGCTCAACAATAACAAGTTGAAGACTGTCGACAAATGTGTGAACTTGGTCAATACACTCGGAAAGATACTCTAGAGCTCTTGCTTCATCGACGTGGAGTAACATCATGAACGCGTTTCTTTTACAAGAGGCATCTTGCTCCGATTCCAAGAAGTTGGCAATCAATTCTGGGCCATCAGAGATAAGGAATTCAAAGTTCTCTGTAAAGAAAAAAGGTTAGTCTGCTTCAACATTAAATATTTCATGCAAATATAGTCTAAAATTCAACAAAAATAATACAAATAAACTTGCTATAGATGGTGAAGATGGCGACAACCGCATTCCTTCTCACATAACTGTGTCGGTGCTCCAAACACTTTCTAATCGAAGGCATCAAGGGTTCAAGAAGCTCGGGTTCCCTCAATTTGCACAAGAACCTCAAGGTAGAACCTCTGATAAATTCATTTGGATGTTGAAGATCCTTTCTGTAGGCATCACAGACCAAAATCATCTCCTGCAGAAGCTTTCCTTCACTGTTGGTCTTGGGAACAATCTCCCAGAATATGAGCAGCAATTTCTTCAGAGTGTGATCCGAACTTGGCAGACAGAATCGAATGACGGTCATCAACATTATTGGATTCAGCTTCTCGCCTTGTTGCAACATCAAAATCAGTTTTTTTAAGGCATCCTGTTTGCCCTTAATATCACCTAAAGTCTTAAATAAGACATTGCAAAGACACTTACCATTCTCAAACTTCTCCCTTAAGGTCTCTTCCTTTGGGAACTCGTAATCGGTAGGAACAGATATTATAGTATAACATGGTTGTTCCCCAGACATTGCTGGTCCTTAATATTGTTGTTGTTTAACCAGAACGACGATCTTCAACAGTCAGATAAATCTTTTTACGTGTCCGTGATGTGTTATTGGCACAAATGGACTTCGCTACGGGATTCAAAAGCGGTCTTCTCGCGTCCAGAAAATGTTTCAGTTCCATAAATCCCGTCATTAATCTTCATCTTCTTGTTTTCCGGGAGCTGATTGTTGCAGCAACAAACGCACGAATGTGTTACAATTTTTTAACGTAATTTTTGTATCCACTTTATACCCCAGTTTCGGGGATTCGAGTGTAATACGACATTGTTTTCAATGTTTTGAATGAAAAAATGTTTTCAATCGTTTTGATGGGTGATGTAACTAGCATACCGTTGCTGACGACTCTTACTTGGAATAATACAACATAAACTTCATTTGAGAGCAGTGTTAGTTCATTACAAATTTTTGTTATGTTCACCATGGCATTTGTGAAATTTTGATCTCCCACTCGTAGATTCCACTGTCGTGAAATTTTATTGCGCTGTAAATTACAAAATGAACGTATAGCCGTCTACTAAGCCATTTTCAGGTTATCACGGATCGAATTTCAACGAAAATCGCGGGTCTACCGATTTTCCCATGATAAATAAGATTTTATAGCGATAAAGGTCAAATAGAAGCCGACTAGCCTTTAATATAAGACCAATAGGCTGTTTTTATCAAAGTCAAATCATACTAGTAGAGATGGATTCGGAAGACCAAGTGAATGCAGTCAGGGTGAGCATCCGAAAATATTTGTCATCAATTTTTATTTTTCGGAGTTTAGATTCGCTCCTCCACTTATTTGTTCGGGAACTATGAATTCACAGTTACGGACGAAGCAAATGAGATTACCCAGAAGTTTTTGACCTTGATGGTCAAAGGAGGTGCCAATGGGGACTGTTCTTTAGTATTATCTTTCAAGCACATCTGTCGAGTCGACTTTTTGGACAATTCAGAAGGAAAAGGTGCTGGTCTTGTCGTCTATGTCAATGATTATATGGCCAAAAAATTGAGCAGTAGTCTAGCACTGGATGGAAATGCTTTTCTCAATTACAGACTTCCAAATGGAGCTGAAAATTGGTAAAATTTTAGATTTTTTATCTTATACTAGGTTCGACATCACGAAAATTTTTAATTTTTTCAGTTTTATTGTGTTGGATGTGATCAACAGTGATCCTCAGACGATAAAGGCTCTCAGTGACGTTCTCTATCAGGCTGAAGCATACCACAAACAATACGTGGAAGAAAGATACAAGAAGAACGGGAAAGAATTAACTGTGCCATTAAAGTTTCTGAGTAAGTCTAAGATTCTCTTTTGGAATTTGTCTTTAGATCTTGTCAGTTTTGAGGATTGGAGAAGAACCTTGGCGTATTTGCACAAAGACTTTGTTATTGAAGATGTTACTATGGTCAATTCAAAGCACGAAGAAGTTCGGTTTTTTTCCGGGCACTTTGAGAACATCGTACCTCCAGAAAGTAAGTGGTGCATCAGAAAATGTGGTACTAAATTAGTTCGTGCAATTTCAGAATTCGATCGACGGAAACATCGAACTTTCAATATGGGAGCAATCGAGCCTAAGGTAAATTTATTATTTTTTAGTTTTATTCTTATTTTTTAGGTCCCCAGATTAAGTCAAGCAGTAGCAGAAGTCCATATTCTGGATGATGAAGAGACAGCTTCTACACCTTCTACCCATCAGGTCGTTGCAGTTTACGAACCAATTCCCAGCTTTAAATTAACAATATACGAGAATGACCTTTTAACTTTAAATAATACAATCATGTTGAATGACAGTATCATCGACTTCTACTTGAACTACATTTACTACCATATGCTGACTCCAGAAGTGTAAGTTTTTTTTTGTAATGTTTTAGACTTGTCGATGAAGTAATTGTTATAATTTTTTAGACGAGACCGGGTATTCATCTTTAATTCATTCTTCTACAGCAAGCTTGGAAAGGGTGTTATATTCTCAAGCGGAACGAGATTTCCCAGGCCAAGGCCGAAAAGAGTAAGTTTTGAATTTTACTTTATTTATATTGTTTTAGCTTCAAGAAAATTATAATTCACTTAAAAGCTGGACTAAAAATGTAAATATTTTTGAAAAGGATTATGTGGTCGTCCCAATCAACGAAGATGCCCATTGGTAAGTCTATTTTGTAATACTTTTATCTTGTTTTAGGTATCTAGCAGTTATCGTTAATCCTCGAGCTGGAATTGTCTTGAAAGAAGATACAGCTCCCACTGTAATTGAGGTTCCAAAACCAAGTGGAGCCCATGCGGATGTACCGGTGTTTATATTCGACTCTCTGATGGATGCAAATGATGTGAAACGACATCAGAAAGTAGTGGAGTTCCTCTCTCATTATGTTAGTATGGAGTTCAAAGAAAAGAAAGAGGAACTAAGTCTTCCTGGCTGTGGCTATCGACAACAGGCATTCCAATTACATGTTCCCAACAATATGCCTCAACAGACAAACCATTACGACTGTGGAATGTTCTTGTTAGTTTTTGCGGAAACTTTTTTGAGGAGGTCGCCAAGGGTGAGTAATGGGGAAGATAAAAGGTTCCGATTTTTAGGAATTCTTTTAATATTGGTATTTCAGATTGGAGAATTCACCAAGAGCACTGATTTTATGGACTTATTTGGCCAAATCAACCTGAGAGGAAAGAGACAACAGATCAAGAAGATCATCCAAGACCTGGCCTTATCAAATCAAGAAAACGCGACCAAGAAAGAACCTTCCCCGCCAGAAAATAAGAAAGAAAACAATCAAAATGGAACGACATCCCCAGTCAATGATTCGGAATCCCTTAGCATGCATGCAGACATAACCAACGCCCCCTCTACTCCTTCATTGGTCTCACAATCTTCTGTTTAATAAAGTTTATTTGTTGTTTTAGAGCTCGAGTTTACACTTCGGTTTCAGAACCGTTTAATATTTGTTGACATTGTGATTTCGTTATTTGCCATTTTTATGCTGTTTTGAAGCACCGTTAATATTGTTTTAGAATCAGAAGCCAAGATGTCTATTATGGATTATAACGGAGGTACTATTGTCGCCATGACTGGCGATGAATGTGTCTGCATTGCGACGGATCTGAGGCTGGGAGAGCAAATGACAACCATCGCTACCAATGTGAAGAAGGTGAATGTTTTATATTATCTATGATCAGATCGTCTGTTGGTTTCTCTCTGTGTTAGGTCATGATTACAACAGACTTGTTTTTGTATTTTTTTATACCGAGCTATAATACATTGTTGTAGATCCACAAAGTAGCGGACAAGGTGTACGTTGGACTACCCGGCTTTGCTTCCGACGCCCAAACCGTGTTGAACAAAATTCTCTTCCAAAAGGGGCTCTATGAACTCCGCGAGAACCGAAAACTCCGTCCAGAAGTTGTTGCCACCATGGTCTCAAATCTGCTGTATAAAACTCGCTTCGGTGGTTATATTACCACTCCTTTGGTCGCTGGTCTTGATCCCAATACCAACAAACCTTATGTCTGTGGAATGGATACCATCGGATGTATTGGAAACCCAAGAGATTTTGTTGCCGTTGGATGTGGAGCTGAATACACTCTTGGGGTCTGTGAAAGTAAGTGATTATATTTCTGGATATATACTCTGAGAATTTAATTTCGATCAATCTGGATCCCAAAAATAAGCAAGGCCTATTTCTTATGACATTGCTCATTTAGAGAGTTACTAAAGAATACGATAAAAAATATTTAATAAGCAAACAAAATATAAAATTCTCAGGCGCACTGTAACTTTACAAGTTGGCTTCAATATTTTGAATTTTCGTATAAGGCAAAGTTTTTTATGAAGACTAGTAAGTACAATACACAGTTCAGACCGACGAATCTTCAAAAAAAAAGAACTGTACAAAAACTGTAAGGGAAAATTTTTAAGAAAAATTTTGGTTTATGGCTCCTTGAAATCGTAGATGCTGTGAACCCCTCCAGAGTCCTTTCCAAAATACTGGTGGTATACCGTATAGATCGTATTAGTGTATTTTGATTGGAGTTGATGTAAATTATTGTTTTCATGCATAATTCAATTTCCTTCAGGCTTCTGGAGAGAGAAGATGGGCCCTGAAGAACTCTTTGAGGCCACAGCCCAAGCCATGCTCTCGGCCTTGGAACGTGACGCCTCTTCTGGATGGGGAGCCCTGGTGTACACCATCACCAAGGATAAGGTCAACGTCAAGTCGATCCGCGCCCGAATGGATTAATCTCCGGTTTCATTATTGATCACTGTTTACTTCATTTGATTATTAATTTAAAACCATAAACTATCTAAATCTACTGTAGTAACATTCCCATTCTCGAAGAAATGTCTCATGACAACCTACGTAGGATAATTGCGGGGAATGACGCTAAGGGTACATAAGGTACTTATTAAGGCGTTTTAAACGTGATTATGAAGCTTCGAGCTCCCCCGACCGATACCACATGCAACTACAGTTTTGGCAGATTAAAATGGCGACATTGTTTTAGGTGAGACATTAGTCAAGGGATTTCATCACGGTATAGCTTGTATGACAAAGGCGGGGAATGGGCTCGTCACTTCCCATTTAGGCGGACTGACGTCTCTGTCGTTATTTTCCACATCTTTATGGCCCAGCTGGCCATATGGGTCAAGTTTTTCCCTGTTCTGGCGGGAGAAAGGGATAAATAAAATCCCAAAAACCTAATCAGAGGAGATCTCGGCCTCGTTTTTATTTGCGAAAAATGTCGACGCCAGGAACAGAACATTTCTGAGGCGTCTTTCTGTTTTTTAATATGGTTCGGTAGCTGATCTCCGCTTTTTTTGGTTCAGATGTTTGGATTCTGCCTAAAATAATGTTTTTTCTCTTCGTCTGGCCTGTCGCGGACAGGGTTATTATTACAAAGAGCTTGGAATTCGTTTTTGGAGAAATGGAATTGAAAGAAACGTTCTTTTATTGACCTTCCGTTCTGATTTAATACTTTAATCTTATTATACTTGAAGTTTTATTGTTTGATCTTCAACACTCAAGCCTATTTCCTCGGTTACCGTGACGTTTATGTACTTAAGATCTAGTCCAAACATGAGATTGTATTATTTCAGGGTTTCCGATGTCTGTGGCGGTTGTTCTTGGTGCCCAATGGGGCGATGAAGGCAAGGGGAAGATCATCGACTTCCTAATTGACAACGAAAAGGTATGTGCAGTATACAGCATCATTTGTTCCGTCTTTAGATTGATGTCACAGCCCGATGTCAAGGTGGAAACAACGCCGGGCATACGGTAATTGCCAATGGGAAGTCGTACGATTTTCACATTCTTCCCTCTGGCGTTATCAGTGAACGCTGTGTGAATGTTATCGGGAATGGAGTGGTGGTCAATTTGGATGCGTTCTTCGAGGAGTTGGCCAAGAACAAAATCCCCGCCCTGCCTGGATGGGAGAAACGGATATTCATCTCGAATCGAGCTCATATTGTTTTCAGTGTTCATCAACAGGTGGATGGGCGACAGGAAGACAGCTTGGATACTAAAAAGTAAGCTAAGCATTCAATTTGGGAACTGTTAATGATCTAAAATCTTTGTTTTCATCCCAAATTTCAAAAGATTTTCTTATTTTAGGTATGAGTAGTATAAATGTTTGTTTTAGTAAGATCGGAACTACCAACAAAGGAATTGGGCCCACATATTCTAGTAAATGCTTTCGAAATGGCATTAGGATGGCCGATCTGATGGGAGATTTTGAGGAGTTCACAAAAAGGTAAGGTCTTTTATTAATCTTATACAGATTTTAGGTATCGAGCTTTGGTTGCCCATTATAAAAAGCAATTTCAAATTGACATTGATGAAGCCATTGAATTGGAGAAGTTCAGAGTATGTTTTTATTGAATTTTAGTTGATTTATTCTCTTATTTTAATATTGCACTTGATTTATATACCTAATTTTAGAATCACGCCATCAAGCTGCGTGAACTGGGTATTGTCGTGGACACCGCCTTGCTTCTCCATAAACTCAGAGCCGAAGGGAAGACTGTTCTGGTTGAGGGAGCGAACGGCGCTCTTCTGGATATTGATTTTGGGACTTATCCATATGTCACTTCTTCCAATGCGACCGTGGGCGGTGCTTGTACTGGTCTCGGTCTCCCTCCAACTTCAATCAAACGGGTTCTTGGAGTAGTAAAGGCTTATCAAACTCGCGTTGGAACGGGGCCTTTTCCCACGGAGCAGCTCAATGAAATCGGAGAGAGACTTCAGTCGATTGGCCATGAAGTTGGGGTCACTACGGGAAGGAAAAGACGTTGCGGATGGCTGGATCTCTTTTTATTGAAGAACTCACAAATTGTCAATGGATTTACGGAGTATGTTTTTATGTTTATGGAACTTTTTATATCAATTTATATTATACTTGGCTTTTTTAGGTATGCACTGACAAAGCTCGATATCCTAGATGATTTTGATGAAATCAAGATTGGAGTTGGTTATAAATTGAATGGCGAGACTCTGAGTTCACCTCCAGGTAGGATTTTATATTGTACTTGAAGTTAAGTTTTGTGCCTAAATTGATTTAAAAGTCATTAAATCTTTGTTTTTGGCTTTTTAACGTCTCAGAATGCATTATATAATGCGAGATATTGTTTTAATTGTAACTTTAGCTCGCGCTGCCGACTGGGACATAGTTGAAGTAGAATATAAGAGTTTCCCCGGCTGGAAGACACCCACTGTTGATGCCAAGAAATTCGAGGATCTGCCCTCAAAGTGTCAGGAGTACATCAGATTCATCGAGGACTTTGTCGGTGTCCCAATAAGATTCATCGGCGTCGGCCAATCCCGGGAAGCTCTCCTGATCCGTTAAAAGTCAGCTGCCAATTGAATCAGGTACCTCGTAGAGTTTCTTTTATCGCATAATCTGAATAAAGAGCTCAATTATGATTTCGCAATGATCGACACATTCATTTTCATTATATTATACTGATTACTTTTGTATAATATACATATTACTATGGCCAGGGCTAACAAAATTTCAAGGTTTTAAGATCACAGGTAGTTAGGGCATGTAGTTACGGTCAAGATTGACGGCGTTGAAGAGTAATTGCTCCGAGATGTGATCAAAAACAGCCAGATCAAAGAACCTCATGATCTGATAGGTCTCCAACAAGGTAGTTGAGGCCGAGAAGATACCCGAAATTGTTAAAATTACATTGCCAAAGCGCTCTGAAAAGATTAAATTATTGAGAAATATAGGATAGGAGAAAATATATAAATATATCACTCTGTCGGAAAATAATATTAATTTGTCGCGCCTTGTAATCGCCCATCATCGCACTGCGACGGTTGGGGGGATTTGGGGTGTCGACAGCGGCGAGACAAGCCATTTCGCTGCGACAAATCCACATCATTTTCCCGACAGACTGATATGTCCAACCATTCAATATATAGGTATTTGAGACCATTAAAGTTGTCTTACCTTCATAGTTTTTGTAATTAATATATTTGTAGTACTCAAACATGGCTTTAATTACTTTATCGCGGATCTGATGCAAATTCTGACGACTTGTCTCACTGATTGGCAGTTGGTTTGCTTCTGAAAATACACTATACAGCACAAAGTCATCACAATTTACCTGACTGAAACTGATTTCCACAACTAAAAAGCATGATAACTTTTAAAGTAATTAGTTCTTGAGGCATTAATTTCAATTTCTCGAAGGGATTGGCCACCTCATCGATGCATCTGTTGGTCATTCGAGTATATAACTTTTCCTGACGCCATACTCGAGCTTCTGGAAGGTTTTTCTATACAAAGATATTGCATTAGAAGGACTTTTGGAGCTTACCTTAAGTTCATCGGGCATTTCGTTGATTGTCTTGGGCATATAACTCCCATTTGAGATCAACCAGATATCGCGGAGGCCAGAGCAGGCTGTATAATAACCATGTTCGATAAGAAGATGGTGCACGGAGAAGCTGGAATGCTAGGGTTCACGGTATAAGAAGATCCGGAGAGAACGGCTAAAATTTTTTTCTCTGACCGTTTCTCATAATTTTCCATAGTCTCTCGCCAAAAACGTTTATATCTATGGTCTATACATATTGAAGCAAATCTGAGCTTTGTCTTTTTAAGAACAATACCTTTGTTACAGGTAGTGTAATGTAACTTTTGGCCCAAACTCAAAGCCCTCACCGTTTCAACAGTATCATTCGATCATCCAATGGCAAATTCTGAAACTCTGTCAATGTGTTGGTCCATTCCAGCATGCTGATTGTCTCGATTTGAGTAACAATGGCCACATCCGCCTTGGCCATCAACGATAAATATTTCCCATTCACTTTCTCACAGGTCTTGTGTTCCCTTCTATTTACTGTCGCGGATAATTTTTGGGCCTCTTCCTTGATTCTGATCACTTCAAATTTCTTTTTTCGGATTTTTTCATCGGTCCGAGTTAGATCAACGATGAATTTTACCAGTTCTTGATTACAATTTGGTTTGATTTTGGGTTTCTTCTCGACGATTCGAACTCCAATGATATCTCTTTTGGGCTGAAGCGATTTGATGGACATTCCCATTTCTAGGCATTTCTTGTACCGACATGCTCGACATAACTTTAGAGCGGACGCAGAATTGCAGCGATTGTGATTCTCACATTTGGTGGATTGACGTTGTAAAACAGCTCTGAAAAGGGTTGAAACTGAATTTACAGAGGAAGTACCCCAAGTGCGACCCTCAGATTTTCTTTAAATTTTGCACACATGTCAGGCATAGGCCACATATTAATTCCTGAAAATTTTAGCTCGCGCTTTGCAGGCGCAGCCGAGATATCGAACGATCTTTGCGGCCGAGAGAGTACGCGAAACACGGAGAGCGGTCACAGAGGAAACCACTTTTTGGCTATAACTTTGTCAGTTTCGCAACAAAAAATTAATTTTTTGTGAAAGCATTAACCGCTATGGTAGAAATAGACATGAATCTTTTTATGCCGAAATTTGCAAAAATGTCACATTTTGCCGACTTTTGATCTAAAAATCTCGGTCGTTTCTGCAAAGCGCCAGCTAGAAATCCAGCATGTGAGTTACAAAAAATAATAGTAAATTTGTGCCAAGTTTTATCAAACGCTGAGCGTCGCACTTGGGGTACTTCCCCTGTTAGTATTAATTTAAATTTTTTGGCGTGTATGCTTTGAATATGGTACTTATCAACCTCTAACAAGCTCACAAGGTACAGGCACCGCCGAGAAATTCAACAAACATTTCTGACGAGAGCGTGTGGAAAACGAAGAGAGAGGCCAGAGATAACCTCTTTCATGACCATTTATTTTCAGATTTCGTTTGGAAAATACTTATTTTTTGCAAAAGATACTGTACTCTACACCTTGTACATACTGTGTTTCAGATTAGAATTCCCGAAACACTTTGAAAATGCTGAAGTATATTATCGTTATGATCCTTTTAATAATACTCGATTTTCAATATGAAATTTTCTGCTTTCTCCTTGTTACTTAAATTTTTCATATTGAAAGTCCAATTGAACGAATCTATAGACATTTTCGAACCTTAATCATCACAAAATATAAGGTCAATTTTCGAAAAAATGAAACGTCAGCACTACACTACAGAACAATCATATTGACTCTGTTTAGACTAAATTAATACTACTTTTAAAAATTTTACTGCAATTTATTGTAATTTTTGACCTTTCAAACAAAAATTTCACCTAAAATCACGTGGACCTACTTTTTTGCCATTCTTAGTAAAAAAATTAATAATCAGCTAATATAATCTTATTTTGGGAGCAAAAATCTTACCGTCGGAAAAAAGTTTTGCATCGGAGACAGGACAGGCATTGGTAATGGAAGCCGGCGGCCAGATGGCCACAGATTTTGCAGAGATCCGTAGATCCCGAGCCACTTTGCTTGAGTTCCATCGGAAAGAAGGGCTCGCGAGACATCAAGTGAATGTTCTTTCCTCTCTCTCTCCGATCATAAAATATCAATTTATTAAAACCAACAGAGATAAGAAGAAGATAGATACAGTAGAATGGGGGAGATGGTGTCGGTTATATAGCATAGAAATCCATTAAAACGTCGTTTCTGAGCTGCCCAATTAGACAGGACTAAATACGTATGGACATCTTTACCGGTGCTCATGATGACAATATATTTTTTGGAATCTGATATTCGGATTGCTCGGATTTCGGACATGTGGGCTCGTTTCTTCTGTTGAGGAACACTGAAAACAATATGAGCTCGGTTCGAGATAAAAAATACCTAAAAATAAGAAAAATACAAATCCCGAAAAATATGCAAATTTTGCAAACTAGCGTTGACTTGACAATTACAAATTTCACAAAAAAAATCAGTCGGACATGGAGGACAAAGGAGGACATAGGAGGACAGCGTCCAATGGCTGAACGCAAGACCACTTGCAATAAATTCATTACAAACTTGCGAAGCCCGGATCTGAAGAAGGACACATCTGAGCTCTTGGAACAATACAAAGGCATGTCTGCCCAAAACCCGCGTCTTGCAGATGACACCATGAAGAAGAAGATAAACGAATGGAAGGAGTAAATTGTGAGGGTAACAAATCCTTTCCACTTTCCTGCTTGCAGAACGAAAATTTGGTCTTTTTGAGAGTAGGCTATAAAACGGAATTTGTTAGTTATAAATATTGTAGCAGAATTTCATGCTTTTTACAAAATTACACGCCATTTTTTAGTAAAATGAAAAGCAAGAAGAACCCGTCGAAGGGAACACAGACCACACCTGTAAAGCCTCAACGGCAGAGAGAACGCCTAGTCCATACTCTTCCAGCCCAGAAGAGATCGCCAATCTCTCGGTGTGAACATTGGACCATGTGTTAGTAGATAGTTCGGATGCCGTTAAAAAATTAATAATCAGCTTATATAATCTTATTTTGGGAGCAAAAATCTTACGGTCGGAAGAAAGTTTTGCATCGGAGACAGGACAGGCATTGTAATGGAAGCCGGCGGCCAGATGGCCACAAATTTCGCGACCTTTTTAACTTTTATTCTATCGGCTCTACAGTATGTAGCAATTGTAAGCGGCCAGTTACAAAACTAAACCACAATGTAGGGCACGGTTTTCGTTGATCAACTTTAATATTTATTATAGTTTATATTGAAATTGGGACCCCAAAATCACTGCAAAATAAAAGTTTGAGCATTTATATTTATTTACATATATTTACTCAAAAGTCAGTTCATTTTCAATCATCATCACTGAGATCATCCTCATAAAGTCGGGCGATATGTTGTGCTCTGATGTCGGAGAGAGTCTCATCCATGGCCGGGATCCATAATAAAGTGTGTCCATCAGCTCCAGACGTCACAATTCTCTGTCTTTGTTTTTGGTAAGCGATCGACATGGTATTATGATAGTGTCCTTGATGGAGTCTCACGTCGTCATAATTGGGGAGGCTCTTCGGGTTTTTGCATGTTCTAGGGAGGACTCGACGTCTTTTGACCAGTTCATCATCTTCTTCTTCATTTTCTTCGTTTAATTCCTTATTTTCTTCTTCTTTTCTATAATTTTTATATTTCCTCGTAATTTTTGGTCTTCTTTCTTCCTTCGGTGTGATATTGCATACAAGCAGGTCTTCTCCCATTCCCACGTAAGCATAAAGATTCTCTCCTTCTTCGGATATCTCCATTAGTTGCCGTCGATCTTCGGACCTTGTCCATGTCAACTAAAATAAAGTAATAACCAAAAATAAATCTTAAAAATGGATAAAACTTCTTCTAATCTAAAAAAGAGCCGCTCACATCAAGTCGATGTTTAAACGAGAGATCTCTCCCATCCCAAATATGGACATCTTTACCGGTGCTCAAAGTGACAATATATTTCTTGGAATCTGAGATTCGGATTGCTCGGATTTCGGACATGTGGGCTCGTTTCTTCTTGCTGTTCAATATACTCATTGGGGCAACCAGATCTTTCATCACAATTCCAGGGTTACTATAATGGATAACACTTAAATGCTCAAAATTAAATTTTTAACAAAGTAATTCAAATCAAATCATTTTTCCTACCGTATATCCCAGACGACGCAATGTCCTTTAACTGATCCCCCTACCACATACGGACTTCTCAAGCAATCTCCAAACTGAACTGACTGCACCGTAATTCCAGGCCATCTGAGTTGATGAATATGATGACGTAATCGAGGATCGACCAGTCGAATTGCATGACTTCCCAAAGCGACTGCGATGATTCCCCCAGAACTGGAAGCCATTCCCCAGTGGGCGTCTTTTATTGGTTCGGGCAAATGGGACTCATCGATAACTTGGAGGGTCTCCGAATTGTATAATCTTACTTTACAATCTCTTCCAGCACTACAGAAGACGCCCGAATCGATAGGATAGAATTGGACTTTCATCACAGCGCCGTTATGCCATCTAAAATCAGGCGACATTTTATACGAAGTCAAAAACTTGTAAAAAAAATCAAAATTGTCTTCAAATCATATTACACTTGACCAAAGAATTTGTTATAGACCTGCGTAGGTCTAAAACTATACATTCTTTCAACTTACTGTCCCTTATTCGCACTATAGCAAGTATGTTCCCATGGATGAGCGGGGTCTGGCAACTCGGGAGAATTCATATCAAAGATCCGAATATCTCCCGACCTCCCACCACAAACTAAGCTGTAAATATTTAAAAAATGAGAGGTTGAGAACGTCAACTAATATTACTCATGACACCTACAATCGATATTCGCTCTGGTCGAAGGCCATTGCAGATGAAGTTGATGGTCGGTCATCTGGATATCGAATAATCTCGGTTTCACTCAATTTCAGAGATCCAATTCGGTAATCAATGAGTCGTCTGCTTTGCGAGAGACTTCGGAATCCACTAATAAAATTCAAAAACAACATATAACGACCTACAGTTCCCTCTGCTGCCAAAATTGGACTACATTGAAGCTTTTATTCCGTCCAAACCCGACTCTTTCCATCGATGGAACCCTATCAAAATATGTATAAGAGAACATAAAAACGGGCAAAAAGTATGGAACGATGATACGGGAAGGATCAAAGAAGGTACAGATTGAAATAGTAACAAGTTTATTTACAACCAGGAAAAAACAACACAATATCGTTTTATACATCAGTTTTGAACATCTTCTTTAGGTCTTCTCATATCTTTACAATTTCTGAATCCCTCATCTTCATTAAGAATCTCGCGAATCCTCTGGACTTTCCGGCCCTTTACAAAAGCACACCAAGCTCTCACAAAATCAAGTAGATCAACTTTGTGTGACATTCGGCACATTATATTATTCAGACAATTCAATTCGATAAAAATTAGAAAGTAGTGGTCGAGTAGACCCAGGATAACTCTCTCTCCTAGCTTCTCACAAACATTCTGTTTGGTGACAGAACCCGAAGTTTTCGATAACTAAATAACAAATACAATAAGATTATATTAGACATACCCAAAATTCGCAGTTCTTAAAAATATTGAATTCCATATGTTCCAGATGATATACCAACTTACAAATCTCGTGATGAGTCTTACAGTGGATCAAGTGGCGTTCCCTCTCTACGTACGGCTTTTTGTTCTTAGAGATATCAAAATTGGGATGTATAACATCATTTCCAATAATAATAAGTCGTGTGGGAGGTAAAGGGCATGTCTAAAAGTTAAGGCTTTTACCCCTTCCAAATAAGAATAACTCAAAATCTCAAGAATAATGAGGCAAAAACCTTACCATTACGTCACATTTCCTTTCAATAGTCATATCCTCATCCGGAAAAATAAAACCCGTCTTATGCGGCTCCTCGGCATTCATTGTAGCACTTCGTTTCAGCTTCATCCTCGTCTCCATGTCAATAAAAAACGAGGACTGGAGTTCATTTACGATGATCTTTACAAATCCCATAATTTTTTTATGTCCTTTGCTCCACTGATCAAGAACTAAATATAAAATGAAAACTCAAACTGCAATTACCTTCCCCTTTCCACGATGCTGTGGACCGTGATGCAAGATGCAAGATTGAACACATTAACATTTCTCTTACTTCATTCCCAGTGTATTCCAATATAAACTAAACATTGAAGTTGAACAAAGAAAAATGGCGCCCTACATTGTCTTGTAGTTTCGTAACTTCCTCCTTACAATTGCTACATACTGTAGAGCTAGTAGAATAAAAGTTGAAAGGGTCGCACCAATTCTCCTCGCACTTTGCCCATTTCAATCCGATATTTTTTATTTCTTCCACTTTGATACCTACATCAATATGTTGAAGTTGTTGTTTGATTCTGCAATTTGGGTTTGACGAAGTTGGGAGAGCCTCTCCATTCATCACGGATCAAGTTATGTAAATTTTGCAAAATTTTTCTCAAAATATTTTTTATTTTTGTTTTACAAAATGAAAACATTTTCAAAAAAGTGTGGCGTTTCGTTGCAAAAAAAGAGACAAGTGAAATTGACAAAAAAGCAAAGGTAAAATTCCGTCGATTCGCGCAATTTCCCTTATCACTTCGCATCAGACTCGTTTTTACAGAATGTATTGAGCGAATCTTACTATGGCTGAGCACAGAAATGGGGTTAGCGACTTGAATGTGGAGCTGGATATTGGGAATCTTGGCGATGGAGCAGGTGGAGGAGCTGGCGTCAATGGGAACCAACGTCTCGGTACTGTTCGGGATCGTCTCTTCCACGCGATGGTTGTGAAGGTGGCTGTTAGTTATAGCGGTCATGTCAGTCAGAAGTGGAGGACCTTGATTGAGTTCCTTATTTTATCAACTGTAAGTTAATATTTGAGCTCTCAACTGTGAAATCTGGTAGTTAATTCTTCAATATATTTATTCTATAAATTTTAGGCCTTTCTGATGCTATTTACCTTGGTTTACGTCCATTTTACCCATAGCAGATACCCAGGGACATGTCTGAATAAGATCAAAGACACCTGGCCAAAGAAGGGAATCCTGCGGGTGGAGGTCATAAAGAACCTCCCAGAGTTTGAGTCGTCGTTGTTTGATGGTAAGAATACTTAATTTTTGCTATTCTTTGTTTAGATTTTAACGGGACAACCTTTTATGATCCGAAGTATCTACTAACACATGGTCCAAAGTTTACACCGAGAGATTGGAGGCCACGTTACACATTGTCCGACCTTCAGTTCTTCTTTTCCGAGGACAACTACGAAGACGGAGGTAGTTTCGTACTCAATCGTTGGAATTCGTCACGAAAATTTGGTATTCAAAAGAAATCTTGCACTTTTAGATCTAGTGGTATTCGAGCCTAAAGTCCAACCATTATTCCAATATGCCGTTGAGTATTCGTTAAGTCATGGGCTCTTAAAGCTAAGACAAGAGATGAGAAGGCACTACAAGGTCGAAGAAATGACTTACAGAGTGGGTCTTGGGTTTTTTCTCATTTGATTCAGTGTAACATAATATAGATCAAATTTTCAGATTGACGGCCAAAACGATCCCTGTTTATCGAGCTGGAAGAACCGTTATCTGACGAAATGGCTAAGCGGAGGTATTGGTGAAGTGATCCAGTCATCGCTGAAAGCATTAGCCGAGAACGAGACCGATAAGGGATACCTAAAAGATCTTCTCCATATGGAACACTATCATTTTGTTTCCACGAGTGTGTCTCATTACAGCTATATCACGGCGATGCTTATTATGTTGATATTTGTAAGTCATCTCGATAACTTATTATGGCATATTTTGTGGTTAACTTTTCAGACCTTTGCCATTTCCATGCTCCTTCGGTTTTCCCATCATCAGATCTTCTTGTTTATCATCGATCTACTCCAAATGTTTGAACTAAATGAGCCATTAGTTTTCCCAGTAGCTCCTCTTTTAACAGTAATCCTGGCATTAGTCGGTAAGTTGTCGTTTTGACACGTTTTATATTATGCTTGACATTTAGGTATGGAAGCGATCATGTCGGAGATTTTTAACGACACCTCAACCGCTTTTTATGTGATACTATTGGTCTGGATGGCTGATCAATACGATGCAATTTGTTGTCGATCCACTGTATCAAGGAAACATTGGCTGAGGTGAGATTTTATTATACATTGCATTTAATGTTTTTATATCGTTTTAGATTCTTCTACTTGTATCATTTTGCGTTCTACGCTTATCAGTACAAATTTGGAGGTCAGTATAATATCTTTGCGCTGCTCACATCAGCCATGTTTATCTTGGTAAGTAAAATTTATATTATTTTAGGTAATAAAATAAAAAATTGATCTTCAATTTGTAAAATAGTGTAATCTTTAGCATGCCATGGTGTTCTTTTTTCATCACTACGAGATCCCTTTGATATTACACCAGGAACAATTGTTACGAGTGGTCGGAGTAGCCCAACAAGATGTAAGTTCCTTCCTGATTAGCTCTTATCTGTGTTTAGGCGTCCCAAAGAGGGAATGGCGAACTGATTCTGGTCAACAGAGGAGCCCCATCTCAGTCGGAACAACGGGATCCCATGGAGAATGTTGAACCGGATCATATTCCCCAACTTCCGCAAGAACAACATCTTGATGTAGAGATTGTAGAAAGAGTCTCCCCTCATGTGTTCCGAGCCAATTCAGCACCAATCCAAACCATTCATAGGAATGTGACGTTCACGGAGAGGAGTCCGCAGAGGTCTAGTCCAAGGCCAGAGCTCGGTAGAGTCAGTCCAAGACCCCCTAGATCTAGTACAAGGTCAAGTCCAGATCCCCAACCATCGACTTCGAGTGGCCCTACTCAAGCGGCTCATCGAATAGCCGACCGTATGATCGATGATGTCCTACAGGACCTGTTTGAAGAGAGACAACACTAATCTTTTATTTATTCCAAGCTTCTCAAAACACCTCGGTGTGATGTGTATAGATGTTATTGTACTTATTGCATACGGGCCTCATATTTGTAACATAAAAAGTAAAAAATGATAAAGATCTTTGGGAACGTTTTGGACGTTTTTGGCTTATTTTTCCTTATGTTGACCATTATTTAAGATATTGAAAGATGAATTTTTAGTTTTAGATGTCATTACCCACACCGCATTACGACCTTCACCTTCCTGATGACGTTTATCCCCCCTCTGAGGATACATTCCTGTTTTTGGATGCGTTGGAGCAAGATAGAGAGGTATGAATCCACTATAATATACTGTACTGGGCCTTTAGTTCATTACAAATACGGTTCGACCCTCGCTGGTTGTGGAGATTGGTTGTGGATCCGGGTTGGTCTCTGCATTCTTCCTCCAACTACCTGATCTTAATCCGACCCCTCAAGCCATTTGTATTGACATAAATCCAAATGCCCTGATGGCGACTAAAGATACGTTGATTAAAAACAAAGTTAATGGAGAATTAATAAGGACGAACCTAATGAATGGACTCAATCTTGATGGAAAAGTGGATATATTACTGTTTAATCCGCCTTATGTACCAACGGAAGAGACTGCTTTCGATAATTTAGTACGTTTAATATAATTTTGATATAAATCTTGCTGATCTTTAGTCCAGAACGTATGCCGGCGGTCAGGATGGCCGTGATGAGCTCAACAAACTACTACCTCAGATCCCAAGCCTCCTCTCCAAGCCATATGGCACCTTTTATCTCATCGCCTTACATCAAAATAACATTCCTTTTCTTTGCGATTCCCTCAGGCAATATGGAATTCACGGGTCGATTCTGAAGGAACGGCGATGCGGAATCGAACACTTATACGTTATAAAGTACAGTAGGACATAAAGAGATCATCTTCGCCTGTTGGCCTTGCATTTTTTCATCAGATGTTCTCTCCAGCCAATGTCATTATCGGGAGAAACGTCTTGATAACAGAGCGGACAACGGCCAGTATTGGGTGGGAGCACTAAAAAAGACTACTGTAGTTTGGAGATAAATGGGAAAGTGATAATGTTGTATGAATTTGGGGAAAATTTATATTGTACTAGATGAAGGTGAAGAAAAAAGACTAACAGAAGTCTTGACGCCCAGATTTTATCTCAATTTTGGTATTCCTGCCCTATCTAAGACTCAGATTAATTAATTTCCGCAATTTTTAGCTCAAAATCTGCAGCGACACCCAGACAAACTTTTTTGGCGAGAGACTATAAATAACGAGAGACGGCTAGAGAAAAGTCGTTTTGGACAATTTGTTTTATTTATCCCCAACTTACATCGGCATTTACTGCTACTCCGATGTTTCGTATAGAGCGTTTCCAGAACTGCTTGTTTGCATCGATCACACTCCTTGTAATCTCCTTTATTTGGGCATTCATGGATCAAATGGTCATGAAGATGACGAGTTTCCACGATTTCTTTGCAATGCGAACATTCCGTGAGCATTGGACAATCATTTTTATAATGATTCTCCAGACCAGTCAAATTTAATGCGTTATTTTGAACTCCACAATACATGCACACTCTGGAAGATTAACGATAAAACATTTTTTAAATTAATTAATTTAACCTTACTTTGAGTAATCTGTAGTCCCCGTGTCGCTCAATCTCGATCCATCTAATTGAATTTTCACATTTTTGGGATCTATTTTTGTTGTAGTAGGTGGTCTGACGATGCTTTTAATGGATTTGTTTGAGGTATTTGAATGGGAAGATCGTGATCTTCTCGATTCCTCAGACCTTCTTGATCCTCCTGTTGATCTTCTAAATCTCTTTTCATATTATTTTAATCCTCTTTACCTTACACTTGGACTCTTGGTTGTCCTCGAATTCGAACTTTTACTACTACTTCTACTCGGAGTTTTTATCGTAACTCTCGGATTTGATCTACTTGATATTCTGGGGCCTCTAGCCGGTGCTACTGGGAGATTGCGGACACTCGGACTCTTCAGTGTTACAGTAAGACCATCATCTTTATCTTTTTGATCAAATTGTTCGAGAATATTTCTTAATCCTCGACTTCTCTCGTGTTCTACAGTATCCTTGGTTACTGTATCTCGAATTTCTTTTCGATTTCCGGTCGAATATAATGTCATCAAGATCTCGCGACCATATTTTCGGACCTCCCCATCATAATGATCGATGCAATCAGCTCCGAATTTGATTAAATTTTGAGTATTCAGCCGATTACTCTGGGAAATTAGAGATTGTAAGCCAGAATTGACAATTTGGGCTTGGCCCCGGGAAGTTCGGACGGACTGATTGGGCTTTAGAGGCTGAGAAAACTTGTTCAAATACTCGATGGAGATCAATGAGTCCTTTTTGAAGAGAGAATCAGCAACTTCGAGGGTCTTGGATGCAAATCTTTGGTCCTAAAAAGGAAAATAAATTCGATTTCATAAATAGAAATGATGGCAAAGGTTTGAGACACTGTTCGGAAGGGCATTTCAAATAAATATTTACTATTACTGTAGGAGCAATCTGAAAGAATGGACAAAGTAAAAAATTTTAATGAAAAAAAAAAAGTAAATATATCCTAATTTTTTTCGGCGCGAAATTTCCAGAGTTACGAAAAAAAATTTTTTCTATGACCGCCGTTCCATTAAAACTTACAGTTACAGTATCTCCAGTCCTGCTAATTAATATTTGAGACGTGGCATCGGCCAGACGAGGTATTTCATTGCTCATATTTCGGTTGGATATGTAATTCAGCATCGATTCCAGCAATAAGACGGCAGCGTCATAGACCTGAAACAATAAAATGACATAAATAATGTATCATTAGTAAGAAAATCTTACTCTATAGATCTTGTCGTTTAATCCTCGAACCAGCAAAGGCAATGCTGCTCGGATTACATCTCTGGAGTTACTGGTGCTGCTGTCAACAGCCTCTGTAATCTTTTTTAATCCACTTCTTCGATCTTTGAAATGTTTGGAATAAACTTCGGCCACTGGTTTTAGACCAAAAACATTGACAGCTCGGGTGACATGGGTTCGATCTGAGGGATTTACTTGATCCAGCAGTTGATCCAAAGTCAATTCATCCAAGGCTTGACCGTTTTGGTCGCTAAAATTATATTATCCATGGATAAGATAAATTGGGAATTGCCAGAACGGCGTATGTCAAATTTTCTTTAATTTTATCACACTTGCTCTTCATGGGCGGTCAATTATTTCCTCAAAGTTTTAGGTCTCCTTTGGCAGTAATAGCGAAGACATTCCACAAACATTTTTGTAGGGAGATCATGAAAAACGGAGAGAGAAAGTAATAGAAAAAATATTTTTATTGACATCGCAAACAATAATAAACTTACTTCAAATACGCTTTTGAAGGTCGAATTGGGCGATTTTCTTTGTCCAAAAACCGATTACTCGCTGGATTCACATTAGCATCAGGCCTTATCGGTCTCAAAATCGATGACCAAGTTGAGGCCAGACTCTTCTGATCATCTTTTACACGATCATTGTAATCTGCTGGGTCTGAGAATCTCCTAATTCGTTGATACGGTCGATACAGTCCATTCTGAGAATTGATCGACGAATCAAAAGTAACAGGGCTAATTGGGGGAAGGATAAGATTTCTCCGGCGCTCGGGATTTGGAGAATTTCGGACAAAAGAATTATTGGACAAAGTTGAGGGAGTCAGTGCTGAAAACAAAAAAATATCTGCATTTTTTACTTACAGAAATTACCTAAAAGTCGCCAAAAAATAAAATTAACAAAAAGAATTCTGCACTGTGCATCCGCAAAAAATCCATTGCACTGTGCAAATTCTTTTCATTCCTATCTGCACAGTGCATTCAACAATCCATTGCACTGTGCAGACTCGTTTTGGTTGATTTCCTCACTGCACGGTGCACAACGCCACTTCCCTTGCACTTCCTTCAAACGACAGTTTTTTGCGACAATCGACCTTCCTTTTTGTTGCGACAAAGCGCTTGACAAAATCGCAAAAATTTTGATCGCAAAAAAATCGCAATTGAATTCGCGACAGAATCAGTCAAGACATTTTAGTTAGCGCCATTGCGACAAGAGCTCATCTTTTCAAAAGAGATCGCGGAAAGTTTCGGTTTGAACTCGCGACCGGGTCATGCGACATTGCGGTTTGTCGCAAGAAGAACTGAATTTTTCTTGATGTCGCTGAACAACTCATCGCAATTTCCTAAGACCATCGCAAAAAATAGTTTTAAGGAGAAACTGAACTGTGCATTGCGACATCTTTATCAGGATTCAAAGTGTTTGGCCTGTGCACAGTGCAATAAAGAGCGACGTTGTTCTTCAGTGCACTGTGCAAATCGTTGAGAATGTGCACAGTGCGATGAAGAATGAAGCTTCCGTTTGGCGCACCGTGCAATCAGTTCTTTTGTTCGCACTGTGCATTATTTTTGGGCAAGAAAGGAAGACTTGAGGAACATACGGATGGGCTCAATTCGAGGTAAAGGCGACGATTGTTGCGGAGTTTCGACTGGCATTGGAGTTGGTGGTTGAATTCTGGGCTGAAATATTGTAATCAACCCAGTATTTTTTAGATGTACATCTTACGGTAGCCACGTTAATAAAATTTGTATCCACATTGGCCATGGCATTTCCCCTGAGGCTATTGATTTGATCGGTCAGTTCCTGAGCTCTATTGTAATCTTCTTGTCTAATTGCTTCCTGCTTTGCCCTTGTCGCGTCTTGTAATTGTTTTAGGACCAATTCCAATTGAGCTTTTGAATCTTGCATTCTCTTCGCCAGGGCAAAATTTTCGGCCTGAAAAAATCGATGACACCTGGTGAAGGTTTAGATTACTATTATAATTTCTGAAATATACGTAATTATGTAATTTTTAGTTGTTCAAATTTTTGATTTTTGGACCGAAAATTGCAAAAATTTTTTCAATTTGAAAATTTTACAGATTATATTATATGTGCAGTCTATTAAAACATTTTCACAAAAAATATTTTTTTCGAAGCAAGGTTAGCAAAGATATGAGCACAAAACGAGACTTCTCTGACGATCTCTCCTCATTCTCCAAGCTCTCTCTCTCTCTCTAAAAAAATGCTTATGAAATAGCTGTCGCTGCATTAAAAAACTTAAATTTTCAACGTTTTATTTATGGGTCGTAAGAAAGACCTCAGCAAAATTTAATTTAAATCCAACTGTTGCGCTCCGAGCAATTGTGATATGAAATTACAGTACCCGTACTGTAATAACCTTACCCTAACAGCATCATCGATCGCACTTCTGGCCTGTGTGATCTGATTTCTTATCTCTTGAGTGGTTGGATCCGAATTTTGCCTAAATTTTGAAACATTAAAAGTTATAGTAACCTACAGTAACCTCACCTTTGGCTCCGATTTCTCCGTCGTCCTCTCCCAGTCAAACTGTTGATACTGCTGACTGTTTCATCGAATTCTGCAGGTAATCTTGGTTTAAAAATACTGATTGTACTTGAGGTATTTCCATATAAAGTAGATTTACTCGGGGTTACTGTATCTCTACCGTAAATACTCATCTCAGTTATGCCGATTCGATTCTCTGGATTGATCTCACTTTGATGGGCGTTGATGAAAGTTAATTTGAGGATAAAAACTTTGCAACTCAAGAGGACTTTCTTCTCCTCTTGTTTTCCATCGATGGATTCGCGGGCTTTGAAGTAAACGGTACTGAAAATATAGAGTTTCAGCTCTAAAAGTGTGGAAAATACACGAAACGAAAAGCGATATTTCAATGTATTTAATAAATAAAAAATCTTTTTGTCAGAATAGTTATTGCTTAAATAAAAACGGTCGGATTCCTTTAAATTTGGCTCTTTCTAGGGCATCAGTTAATTACATTTCATCCAAAAATCTTCGAGATCTTCAGTTCATAAATGAGGGGAAACTTAATCTCAAAACTTTGAGAAATTCACTCAGAAAAGATCAATTTTTTGTAGAGATATCATAGTCACCACTTGTAACATACGGTAATTTTTTAATTGAAAAATGGGAAAAGCTTTAGCAAATTGGAAGCTAAGAATCTGAATGGTTTTTGCAGATCTCCGATATGTCTTAAAAAGTATTAATTGAAATTCGTGCCCAATTTTATGATGAGATTCGCGATTTGAGAGAATATATCAAACTGAAACTCAAAAAATCTCGAAAAAAGGTGTCATCATGACCGATTTCTTCTTCAATTCTCAATATAATAAGTAGGATTTGCCAAAAAGGCGTGAATTTTTGCTGCAACGAGACATTTTCACGCCAAAAATTCTTGGAATTTACTGCAAGAAACCTCAAGTTTCACTGACTCAATGACAATTTGGATGATAGTGACAGCGGGAACGAGGACGAAGACGGTCCAAAAATGGGTCTACCAAACTTTTTTTGTTGTTTTAAGCTGTTGTTTTAATTTGTACATGGGCTTAAACATGTTTGATGCTTCTATACTACCTTGAACAATGTTTTTTATTATTAGACAGCTTCAAAAAATAATAAGAGTTTAAAAATTTTTTGGCCGTATTTTACCCCAACTTACCCAACAGGTTCAAATTGGTCGTCCACAAAATGAGAAATCAGCAGCTGATCAGGTATAAATTGGGGATGAACAAGGAATTGGATGTAAGAAATGTGGCTTAAACTTTTTAATTGAAAAATAACTTCCACCGGAAATTCCACAAATCTATAGAGAGTTAACAATCAGACTACTGCTTACGGCTCAGTTGCAAATCCAATATCTCCGAGCTTCTCAATTATCGGATTCGGTAATAATCTCCACTCCAATTTATTCATCATCAGCCCAAAGAATCATGACTATTTATAAGCTACACGACTATTTCGAACGGCAAAAACTAGGATTACTCAATGAATCGTGGTTTTGTATTCGAAATCATTAGAATTTCGCAGTTTCTTTACTATTTTTTGTCTGTTTCTAGGCCCGAAACTATGACAACATGGGGGAAGATTTTTGGCTCGAATACTCGTCTTTATTTACAATTCAACAATAACTGCATAACTCCTAGGTGTCAATCGTCAATTTGGAAGAGCAATTGCTCGGAGATATGGTCGAATGGCACGATCTTGAACAATCTCATCACTTGGTAGCTCTCGAGGACGGCCGAAGCGGCCGAAACAATCCCCGATATTGTCAGAATCACATTTCCGAATCGTTCTAAAAACATTTGGAGAATTAGTGAAGCACTTTGAATTTTTATTAGAACGCTTATCAAAAAATCAATAAAATTTGTGACATTTCGTTAAATTATTAGAAATTTGATTTTTGACACAGAAATTCAGACATGGCAAAACGGGCCGGGCCCGGCGCCCTTCGGGCCCCCGTTTAAAGTTGGGCCCGGCCCGGCCCTTTTCAAAATTTCCAGAGCCCCGCCCCGGCCTTTTTTTGTTTAAAGGTTTTACTTTAAACTAACATCATGATGTTGTTCGCAGT
Organism: Bursaphelenchus mucronatus; assembly: GCA_025436335.1. NCBI lineage: Eukaryota > Metazoa > Nematoda > Chromadorea > Rhabditida > Aphelenchoididae > Bursaphelenchus > Bursaphelenchus mucronatus. The sequence goes on from CM046359.1 coordinate 4,720,028, forward strand.
TCTCGAACTAGTCCAAAAACGTTTTAAAATTTAAAAATCGATCAACCTATACCCAAGATATTGTTGATTTTTTTTTAATATTATCCATGATTTGTCTTTCGGCGAAAAAGATGTTCAGATATTGGAAATATATGCAAAAAAGCTGAAAAGCATCAAAAATTTGAAGATTCGAAAATGATAATCAGAACCTGAAATTTTTTGTCAGAAATTTTGATGGTTATTCGATTTTTTTAAAGGTCGAAAAATCGAACCACAGGTATTCATGTCATAAAAGTGAATAAAATACTTTAGATGGGCTGCTCGATTGTTAAATCCATCGTCGAAATCCTAGAGAAAGAAAGAGAAACTTTAAACAACCGTAGTCAAAAAAAATTTTTTTGCGAAAAAATTACAACAAAATGCCAAAAAAATTTGGCACCTAAATTTTTGGTTACAAGACAAATTTTTTTTTTGAAAAAAGGGGTCGGGCCGAGGGGGCCTAAAAAACGATAGGCCCTCGGCTCGGCCCGTTTAGAGTTGGGCCCGGCCCTTTCCAAAATTTCCAAAGCCCGGCCCCCTTGCCATGTCTGCAGAAATTGGACCGAAATCGTTTTGCAGATATAATATTATGGACCCATCTGACAGACCATTTGACAGTTAGCCTAATCCCAGCCACAAAAAAAATCAATAAAATTTGTGACAGTTTGTGAAAAATAAAAAATGCTTTTCTTGCGTTTGGAAAAGGTGGAAATTGATGAATGACAAGTTTTAGATTGAAACAGGACTTACCTTCATAATTTTTATATCCGATTTTGCGATAATATTGGAAGAGCGCTTGAATTATCCGATCTTTCCATTCTAATATAACTTTCCTCGTATCGTCGGTTATATACATGGCAGTATCTTCTGAATCTGAAAGAAATTTTTATCGCGACGCCATGAACCCACACTTTTCTTTTTGGTCCTTCAAAATCAACTTTTCCGACCAGAAATTTATATTATTTTAGTCATCACCTACCATGTTGAACATGATTTCCGTAGTTGAACAGCATGATGATTTTGAGCGTGACTAGTTCTTCAGGCAACAATTGGAGTCTCTTTAATGGCACGGCGACCTCGTCGATGCATTTCTCGGTCATTGTTTTGTACAATTTCTCCTGTCTCCATGCCCGATCCTCCGAAACCAAAGGTTTTATTTCCTCGGGCAAAACATTTACATCCCGAGGCATACAAGTCCCGTTCGATATTAACCACACGTCTTTGACGTCCAATTGAGCAGTGTAATAGCCGTGTTCGAGGATCAAATGATAGACGGCGAACCTGGAAATTATATTCAAGTAGATAGCTGATATTGTTTTGGAAGGGCTCTTTCTCGAAGTTTGACGGATTGATTTTGATGAAACCTGTGGCAAAGGAAGAGAAAGACTTTTCATTGTTGTATTTATATACTCCAAATTCTGTGCTCACGCTTATCAGAAACAGCAGACATTTTTAGATTGAAAATGTCCAAAGATTCGATGATTTCAAGTCCAAACTGACCGTTTAAGTAAAGTTAATCTGTCGTGAATGGGCAAGTTCATAAAACAAGGCAAAGTTTTGGTCCATTCCAACAACATTTGAAGGTCGATTTGGGTTACTGTAGATATATCTGGTCCCAACATGATCATCAGAGGTTTGTCAGCATCGTCCTGGAAGTGTATAATTCTATTAATTTTAATTCAAGGTCTTCCCATTAAGGTGTTTGGATGACTGATTTAACAATTTTACTTACCACTCCTCCCGCCTTTACAGTCTTGGCCAATCTTTTGGCCTCAGTTCTGGACCTAATCAGATCAAATTTCTTGGCTCTCGTCGCTTTGTCGTTTTCGGTTAACTGTGATATCAAATGGAGCAGATCTGCATTCGGACTGATTGTTTCTGGACTGGCACTATTCGAACTTGTAGTAGGCTCTTCAGGTATTGTTTCTGAGATACTTTTCTGTTGAAGGGGTCTTCTTCTTCGTCCGATCACATCTCTTCTTGGCTGTAATGCCTCTTCACTCATTCCCATTTCCAAACATTTCTTGAATCGACATGAGCGACACAATCTTCTTGCCGAAACTTCATTCTCGCAGATCCCTGGCTTCTTGCATTTGGTGTCTTGTTTGTGAATTACGGCGCGACGGAAGAAGGTTTTGCAGCCCAAACAACTCAATGGACAACCATAATGTTTCCCAAACGAGTCTTCACCGCAGATCAGACATTGCCCCAGGACTTCTGAAGTGATTTATCTTGAAAAGATACGAAATTTTTGCAAGGTAATTTCTTAAAGTCAAATCGAGTATTTTATGCAGAGAAATTTTGTTTTGCGTTTCGAAAAGAAGGCAAAATCTTATTTTAAAAATTTAAAAAAATTAAATTATTGAGAATTTCCCACTTAAAAATCTCGTCGGTTTCTGCAAAGCGCGATCTTAAAATTTCTCAGAAATCTTAGAACATTCTAGTCTAAATCTGTGCCAAGTTTTATAAAAATCTGATTATCAACCCTCGAGAAAAGGCCCTTCCAAATGACAATAATATTTGCTGTTTGATTTCCTGAACTCTGGAGAAGAAGGTATGAACAGAGACTGTTTGTCCACCATTTTAACTACTTTTTAAGACCTTAAACATACTATTTTCCATTGAATTTTGTCTTGAACCGGTTCCAAATCCACTTTTTCTTGCGCTTTTTGCAAAATAAAACTCTTTTCCGTGAAAAGTTTTCGTAAAAATCATAAAAACAACAATATTTCCTCTCCAAAAGATCGAAAATCTCTCCAAACAACGTAAAGACCTTCCAAAAAGAGCCTAAGACAATATAAAGGACCTACCTTTCTGCTGAGCCATTTCCATTACCACTTTCTGAGAGTATCAGACTTGTTTGGAGCACATTACCAAACCACGTGACCTTATTTGGATCAGAAAAAGTTCAGCCCCGGGGGTAAATAGAGCAAAAAAGTGGAGAAATTCTGCTGGATTGGGGCGCTTTGTGCGTCCTTTAAGTGCTCAATGGCGTCTGCTGAGAGACCGCGATGCAAGAACAGACCCACGAAACACCCGCACAGAAAGAGCGTAGCCAGAAAAAACAATATGGGAGTCTTGGGTTGGACCGAAAACCGTTAGATTCAACTTTAATTAGGAGGTCGGATGTATGCAAATGTTTTGAAATATGACAAAAATAGGATTTTTAGTGAATTCAAGTACAGAACAACGTGTTTTACTTTAATCAACGACCAAAAAGTGGACCGAATTGCTCTCGGCTAGACAGGGAAAGTGCAAACTCAATTCTACAGCTCGTTTTCTTCACCGTCACGTACTGTTTTCTTAACATTACGTACTCCGAGAATTGGTAAAGAAAAAGTTTTAAAAAAATAAATAAATGAACACTAAATGTCATATAATACAACAAAAAGGAAGCTAAATATAGATATGTGTAAGGTCTCTGATCAAAAAGGATGACAGTTACAGAGGGCCACAGATCATTTTAATTCAAATTCATGTAGACAAGAGAATACGACATTTAATGGTGATGGTTGCAAATCTACACCTTGCTTTTACCCCATAATCGTCGTATGTGACGTTCACAAAGACTGGATGTTCAACGACGAGGTTGCAATTTTGATAATGTTTTGCCCTTACAATCTTCGGTTATAATTTTCATCGGATTTGATCTGTCAAGTCAACATCTATGAAGCACAAGGCTGGCCCCTTGCAATCTGCTACAGAGAGATGTAGGTAATAAGTGTTTCTTTTTCTCTGATTTCCATTGATACCGTTTGATTGTTCGCTTTCTTCTATCGACAATATTATAGTAGGTCTCCTTTGACAAGAGATTTTTGTACTTTGCATTTTTTTTGCAAAGGCATAATAAGATAATGGATTAAGGAAAAAGAGAAAAAGTCGACTCGGGGGTAAGCGCTGAGTAAGTGACGTGCTCGGATATTAATTATTAAAGAGTCAAATTAGATTTTTAAAATGTAAAATAAAACAAAAAACAAAAACTTTACTTTTTATGGGTTATGCTTTGGCCCTCGATTTAACTTGAAGATGATGAAGATCGGTTCGATGGGTAAGTACCTTACCAATTACAATGTAAAAATGACGACATTGTGAGATTTGCAAGGGGGAACTGGCGTGCTTATTAGTGCGGGACTAACGACACTTTACACGGAAGGAAATTAATCAGTAAAAATAAGGATTTGCATTGTAAACAAACACTCCAAAGCTGACACCATTTTGCGTGGCTTGTGATGAAAATAAACCAGTAATTTGGTGATTTTTGGAGTAGTAATTCAGCCGTTCTAATGCTTGTCTGGCCTTCAAATAAAGCACAATTTTAAAAACAACGTAGCGGAATTTGTGTTTTTATTATTTGGCGATAAAAATTACCAATTTAAATATTTTCTCTGGAAACTTAAATTTTTTTCCAATTTTGAAAGTTTTACAGGGTTTGCTTTATGATACATTGAAACTTGGCACAAAGTAAAAGCAGAACTTTCTTAGAAACAATTTTTCTCTGCCCATCTGTCCTCATTTCCCATGGTCTCTCGCCAAAAATGTTTAAATAATTTGACGGTCTCTGCAAAAAGAAAGTTAAATTAATGAATGCCACGACGTAGAAAGCATATCTGCCAAATTAAAAAATTTGGCGATCTGTAATTTCAGTACTATCCTCTTAAAATTAATTCAAAAATTTAAATTGTTTTTGCATTTTCCTTTTCTCTTTTGCAAAAATATTCTTTTCAGAGACAAAACTTATTTTTGTTTTTCCAATTTGCCCCAGTCAACACGCACTGTGCAATTTATGTGCCGCGTTTTGTGGATATTTTTCCTTCAGTTTGAACCAAGTGCAATATAAAATACTTGTTTTTTGTGATCTTTCTTCAAAGTTGAGAGCTAAAACATGATGACAGATGGAATATCAAGCAGTCCCAAGAGTTGGATTGGGGTCACATTTTGCGAACATTTTTCGAACCTTCAAAAATTTTAACAAATTTTTATACAGAAATGTAATCCTTGCCTAGAATAATATATTTTTAGCTTTGATTTACCTCAAACGCAATATGAAATAACAAGATTTAGCAGTTGTAACACCTCTCTGCCGTCGCTTTTGCCAAGGTAAATGTGGGAATCTGGGCCTGGGACTTGAGCTACAGATGCCGGGCCTGGGAATCGTTGATCTCACGGCTGTTATTACTTTATTATATAAAGCCAGCACTCGGAACCTTTCGGGCGCGAAACGAGGCCTCGGAGTATATTAGAAGAGACAAATAGATTTGAAGAAGAAAAGACGGGAGGAAGAAGCTCGGGCCGCTTCTCATCATCTGAATCTGGCCCAGCCCGGAACCGTTTTCATTCTTCCAAAGGCCAAATTTGGAAGGGGTTATGAAGAATGTAATTCTAGGGTTCAATGAGGTCGGGAAGGCTGTATTCTGCATATTTTAGCGGATAATTGAACTTAGAGAGGTCAAAACTGAAATCTCTGACATTGATTATCTTATCCGTGGGAAGGATAACATGTTTTTGTCTTTGTATCCATGATCCTAGATCCAGAAGGCCCTTCAACAAAAAAAATTCTGATTTTGATTATCGCACTTATTAATGAATACAAAACTTTTCAATTCGACATAACGATTAAGCCCAACAAGTAATCGGTTCCAACTTTTCAAACGCTAAATTTGGATCTGATTATGAAGATTTCAGTAATTGTGGTGGTCAATAGCGTCGATAAATATGTATTCTTGTTGCTTCAGCTAACCAAGACCTTGGGAAAACAAAATTTATGACTTTAATTACATTATCCTTGCCATAGATAAGATGTTTTGGCTATTCTTGATGTTTGTTCTTAATGTTTTTCTATTTGCTTCTATAGACAAGTGAAATACAGATATCGGTTTATTCAAAACGTTTAAAGATCGTATAATTTGACATCATTTTTTGTCCCTTTTTTTCCCTTTTTCTCAACCTTGTAACCTCTCATTCCATTTCGTGGTATGTCGATACGTTCCACTGTTCGTTGTCCGTGCTTTTTTCGATAGCTCAAATGCCTTAGGGGTGAGAGAATTGGAAATTGACGCACGTCGAGGAATTGGGTCGTTCCAAAAAGTACCTGTTTTAGTCATTACCACACCAAATTCCCCTTCTTTTTTCTTCAGATTCGACTCGAAACAAGAGCGTCATACTCTATAGTATCAAACCTGCTGGGAACTTACTCTCATGTCACATCATCAACATTTCTTTCCGATGAATATAGGCGCTGATATCATCGTTTATTTTTGTTACATTGTTCTTGATATAGGCAATTATATTGGTAAAGCCATAACAAATAGTGATCGTCAAAAAATCAAATTTGGGACGACTTCTCTGTCTAGGCTGTGCTTTAATTCCCGAAAATTTTAGATTTTGCTATGCAAGGGCAGCCAAGATATTCAACAGACATTTTTTTGATGAGAGACTTTGGAATCAAGTTTTTGATGACTCTAATCTCAGACTATCAATCAAACCAAGTTTCGAAATATTCATTTTTGGAAATATTATATTTGCATATTTAAGTTTTCAAATTTTCATAGTCTTATCGTTTTATATGTTCTGTATTTATTCCCTTTGTCTTATTTTAATTCAAATTTTCTTATCCTCCTTTTCCCGTTAATCTTGGCTTTTCCCAAATTTGGGACCGTGAAAGCCGAAGCCCCTGAGGGCCCGGAGACAGGTGCCCATGCGCGGTTTTTTTGTTTATTTGACTTTTTATCGACCGATGCGCACGCAATGCGATATATCGGGGGGAAATGCACGAATTCTCGTATTTACACTTGTGTGGGTTGTAATTTTCGAATTCATTATGTCCCTACAACTTTCCACCGACTTCCTTGTAACTTTTTGATAACAGTATGAGCTTCGAAACTCAAAAATTACATCTGATGTCAAGTATAATATAAAAAAGATGTCGGAAATCAAGTTTAATGTAAGTTTCTTGCAGATGGTGATGACTGATGCCAAGATCGAGGAGATCATCGTCCAGCCGACCATGGAAGTCGCGGCCAATGACCCGAAAACCGCGTTAGAACAGCTCAAAGATTTCGTTAAAAGGAAAACAGCCGAATGTCAGGAGGTAAGGCCGCGATTTTTATAACAAATTCATAGTGTATTAGACGTATTCTTTGATGAAGAACACTGTTATCTTACTTTAGCTTCAAAAAATAATTAAAAAGTCGCAAAAAATCATCGGATTTATCTCAAAAACGAGATGGATAATATAAAAGTACCTGAGTTGAGTGGAATGTGTGTTTCTAACTAGACTGAGATGCTCTGGGAGTGATCTAAAGAGTCGATTACAACATATCAAACGAGATTTCTTCCGTTTCATTGAGAGTCTGAGGCTGGGGAAACGGCTGAAGTTGACATTGGGGACCAGAAAAAGGGGAGGGACAGAGACATTCGGACTCGTTGGTCTGTGCCAATTCACATTTATTGGACGGTAGACGGTCTTTGGACATACAGATACCAACTCCATTACATTCTTTCTTCGAACATCTGCAAGAAATATGGATTAGAGGTGAAATTAATGTCATGGATAACATAAAAGTGGCATAGATCACCCTAGAACAGTTATTTTGGCGTTAAACCTTGTCATTATGACAAATTTTTTGTCAAAATTTTGCAGAAATTCAACCAAAAAAATCACTTTTTTCTTTTCGCCCGCACAGTGCAAAAACCCTTGAAAATGAGACTGCACGGTGCGAGGAAAAATACACACAAATCGTTCGCACTGTGCAAGAGAAATTTGCACCGTGCAGACCCCCAGGTCTTGTCGCGAGATTCTTTTCTTGAAAAAAAAAACTTTTGTCGTTTTTAGTCCGCGATCAAAACCACTTTGCGACGAAATAACGCGAGAGAAATTGTTGTCGCAAGCTTGGAACAAAATCGCACTTTGTCAAATTCTGTTCGGCGACTTGTCGCAAGTTTTTGACTTAGCATGTTGCGCAGTGCAAACGTCAGACGGGGAAAAGACAAAGATTTTGTCGCTTGCAATTTATTTACGATTGGCCGCGTTATGCACAGTGCAATGAAGACGAAATTGGATGCACAGTGCGGTTTTTGCGTGTCGCAGCGAAAATCGGGGAAAAAGCGGTTCGCACAGTGCATTTTCACCGAAACATCATTTTGTACGTCGCGCGCGACTCCCATTTATCTAAGCGACAAATCATTTTTTCGGCGCGCGACAAAATTTCGGGGCGCGATAAATTCTCAGGACTTTTTGAGCCGAGCGAGTAGTATGCACAGTGCAAAAGAGAAGATTTTCGAAAAGGAAAATGGGACCTTTTTGATGATTTTTGGGGGAAATATTTAAATATTTATAACAAAATTTAAAATCGAGAAAACGTTTTGTTTAGGTATAAAAGTAACTTTGGCTACTAAATAATATCAGTCTGTACCGACAATAATGAGCACTCGTCGCAGCAAAATGTCGAAAAATCTGTACAGTCGCGCACTAAATGATTCCAAGGCGCTACAGAGTGATAGTGAATGTTAGTACCTACTTGTCAGCCTTTCGCTTCACAGCAGCGGCAAATGGTCCCAAAACATTTTCCAAAAAGTTCCCCAAACTTTTGCATCGTATCTTCATATAATTTGAGGTGCTCCACAATATAATTCCATTCGCCCCCATCTCCATTGGGTATTTCAGAGAGTTGCAGACATCAGCCTGGGAAAGTACATTACTTTGGAGACCTCTTACTTTACTGTAATAATTGTTGTTCGTATCTTTGGTGGTCTCATTGTATAGAACATCGTATTCAAATTTGGCGTATGCATAGACCAATAGTTTTTTGGGATGCAATTTCTGATTGATCCATTCGGCTTCGACCATCTTTGCGTGAACATATCGCTGGCGATCCAAAACACTCTCGGGGCGATAAAAATAAACCGGTGGAAGAATTATATCGGAGGCGTTGAACATCCATAGAAGCCTAAAATGGGAAACCAAATCAATAATTGATCAATCCATTGATTAAATGGAATTTTTTAATGACTTTTTGCTTAAAGTAAGGTCTCACTGTTCGTTGATGATCTTATAATGTCCTCTGCATTGTTTCTCATTGGGACCGAGTCGGTAATCGCACAAAGGATAGTCCCAGAATCCCCATTTGGCCTTGGGTCTCATCTCTCGCGCTGAATTTATTGTAGCCAAAAGGAAATTCCTGAAAATCAAAAGAGTTAAGAACAATATTAAAATCGAAATTTCTCAGATTTTCTTTAAACTTAAAGGGACACTACAGGTACTTTTGAATCGCGCTTTTTACGGCGTGGAAACGAAATGTCCAGAAAGTTCCTTCGTCTACTGTACCAATAACAACGGAAAAAATAATGGTGACATTCTACATGCTTACTAATAATTATTTTACTGTATGCAATTTTTCAGCCTTTGTTTTCGCTGCAGGACAAAAAAAAATTTTTTTGACATTTTGTTTCGCACGTCGTAAAAAGCGCAATTCAAAAGTAGCTGTTCTAGACCTTTAACAAGGCCCTAAAACTCTTTTAGCCTAAAAAGTACGATATATATGGAAAATGAGGAGAGAATTGTTTTTTTTGTCAAAGGTTTGCGGGTTTCGCTCGGAAAAGTGTGATTTACATATGGTCGGAAAATCGTCGCAATGTCCATAAACTTACGCTAAAAGTTTAGAATTTCTAGGAAAATTGTATTTAGCATCAATTTGGGATAAGTTTCATCAAAATCCAAGTAAAAATGTAAATATTAAAACTTTTAAAATTTAAATTATGGTACTTTAAGGGTTTGAAGTTACCTAAACCTTACTTAGCATGATATTCAAAGAGGTATCGCGACAGATAAGCCAGACTTGTCCTCGGTAATTCTGGATATTTCTTCATCAATAACCGAATACTATATTCCTGATAGATCTTTCTTGTGGTCCAATTTAGATCAAATAAAGGTCTCCATCGCTCGTAATCGATAATAGCCAATCCATCAAAATTCTCGTCAGGTATATGCAGAACAACGTCCTTTTTAACCTTTTCAATATGAGCACTTAAATCAACTTCCTTTTTTAATTTAAATAAATATAAATAGAAAAAGTACCTGAGGCACTCCTCCGTTTATCGGTTTCTCACAATGAACATGGAGGCTTTTGTTGGTCTCGTAACTTTCTTGTTGGTCATCGCAATAGGGATATAAACCGAGATCTTTTTCGTAAAATACGACCAGCTTTTCTCCGCGAAAAATTTGATTTTTATTTGTGGTTATCGAGTAATCTTGGGGGTTGAAATACCTTCGACATTGGTAGGAGGGGACGTTCCAGTAGATCTGAAATCAATTTTTTAATGATTTAGGTTTTTAGAATATGGAAAAAAAACATTGTTGATGACTAAATTAATATAGGAAGTATCTCGAAGAACAACAGCCCAAATTTCCTTAAATTGCGCAAATGTTATTTGCATAGTCGATTAATTAATTGTTGAAAGTTTGAGCTTCCATTTTGTAGGGAAAGTCGAGATATTTAACGAACATTTGCGAGAGATTAGGGAAAGTCAGGGGACGGTCAGAGAAAAAAATTGGCCATTTCTTTGCCAATTTGGCTGAATAAATTTATTTTTTGTCGAAATATTATGTCCCTCATCTGAAACAGACGGTAATTTATATTAAATTGAAGATTGCGGAGTTTCAAATTTTTGGCAATTATTGCAAAGTGTGAGCTAAAAATCTGAGTTATGCTTTCAAAAATAAAAAAAAAACTCACTTCGAATGGTGTCGCTTCCGCATAGTAAACCAAAGCGAGTAGGAGTAGACTGATCTTCATCCTGAAACTCTTTAGTCATCTCTTTCTCTCGATTCCTTTTGAAAAGAAGCGCTTAACCGGCTCAGATGATAAAAAAATCAGATGAAGTCATAAAAAAATGAAAAATTCAAACGTCTGATCAGACAAAAAACTTTGAGTTAACCATGTTACACGTTAACAATCTTGGAGATTGAGGAAAAGTACTAGTAAAAAATATGACGTCACTTTTGGAAAAATTAACGTAAAGTTGTATGAGGTCAATAAATTATGGAAATCTAAAAAAATTGCCTTAAAAATAAATTCCGTGACATGGGAAAACTATTTCTGCTTTGTGTCATTGTAATGTAATACATATAAAGTAATATAATAGATTAAAACGGGGCAAAAGTGATCCTAAAACTGTTTTAGTAGATAAAATTGGACTCCAAATTAAATTTTACAAAATAAATAGTACTAAATAGTACAAATTATGCTGTTCACAATGTCATCATATTTTGAAAAATATTTAAAAATGCTCTAAAATAATATAATCACTCCCAAGTGAAGCTCGATTAATGAAAACTCTTTCAGAAAGTAAAATCGACCTCAGCAATAAGTTTTATGGCGAATCACTTACAAAATAAACAGCTATGCACAGAGTTTTCGGTCCAATTGGCCAAGGTTTACGATGCTCTGGGAGTGAAAACAAAAGATGAATACGATCAGAAATTAACACAACTCTCTTCAGAAGACCCCGAAATCGGTGAGTTGTCGCAAAAATTATTTAATACAACAGGTTTTACATCACTTTTTAAGAACTGTGTAAAACAATGTAAAGTTGAGTTTAAAAACAAAAATTGTTTGAATTCTGTTTTTAAATATCGCTATTGTATCGAGACAAAGGGACCGCGAGACTTACAAAAATCAGAGAATTACGTGTTTGATATTACCTTTGAATTATTTATAAGAAATTTATTTTTTTGATTTCAGGAAGTGTTGTTAAAGAGTTAACTGAGGCCTGGAATGATTGGGAAAACTTTCTGAAGTCGGTGGATAATGTTATACAGGAAGTCGCGGGGCCACATAGTCCCAAATCTGTGGATAGTAAGTCAATTTTGTTATGATTACAGTAACTTTTATGAAAAAAATCAAAAAAAGTTTAAAAATATATCGTCGCGACATCATTTTTTTCGTAATCTGTGTGAAATTGATTCATTTGACTACAACTAAATTAATTTGCGATAACGAATGAATTAATCTTTACATTTGTCTTAAACGACTTTTAATTTTTTAGATATAAAATTGGGCAGCAAAGAGAAGTCGAAAGGCCAAAGCACTCTTCTTTCTTACGTCCAGAACAGTCCCTACAACATGATGTTTATCGAGGTGGTCTACTCGTTCAGCTCCTCAGATTGTGCTGAGCATGTCCTCAAAATGTACGAAAAACTCCCACAGTTCCAGGCATTGGACTGTGATATTTTATTACTAACGAAATCAAGTGGAAGAGGTGAGTAAAAGTTCAAAAAAACACAGCGCAACATAAAGATAGGTCAAAGATTATGTCATAAATAATAAAATGAAGGTGGGTATATAATGCGCGCTCATAAAAAAAAGTAGGAATGATAAGATTAGCCATGTTCTGTGGTCATTTATTATATTATAATAGGGTTTTTTGGAGTCAGCTGTTAAGTCAAAGAGTGTATACCTCATTTGAGAAAGTGCAAGTGTACTAAAAAACCTGAGTTATCAGTAATACAGCTATTGGATGAGATTTTGTCGAAACGATTTTTTCTATATATTACAATACCTAAAGTTACCGATGACAAAAAATATTTTTGGTCAAGTTTCAAAAATGATAAAAAATTTGAAAGTGATAAGATCCAAAAAATCTTTTTTGATTTTTGGACGGAGTTAATCAAGACTGAAAGTGCTGATCTCCAAAGATTTTTATATTATACTTGGCACCAGCTGATGACTAAAATTAAGGATCATGAAAGAAATTCCTAAAAAACGGTGATAAAAGAAGATTAGCACTTAAACATCATAAAAAATATACAATTTCCTCAGCTGTTTCCTCTCCAAGATCTGTAATCCGACCCCTGACCTTATACTTGATCCCCAATTTCAGAAGGTGGAGGTTTCCTGAAGCTGGTCGGAGTTCCCTTCCGTCTTTTACTGGATGAAGAACAAAGTTTGGCCCGGATCATCCAGCATCGCCAATCTGCCATCTCCATCTCGGGTCAGCGGGCCATTCATTTGGTGAGTTTTCGGAGATAAAACAATATAAAAGTAGCAAAGAAAAAAAGTAAAATTTATGGGAATGGACTGGTTTAATGGCTCGGCGGCTAGGTGTAAGAACAAGTTCGGGGAATGGGCAATTCAGAGGCTATAAACTCAAATTATCATCCTGGTTTTACTTTAGTTTTTTCACTGTTTTTTCGCCGGAAAAGGAGTAGAAAGTTTGGCTTTTTATTACTTTTTTATGGGGAGAAACATTACAATGAAGTTTAAAAACACATTCTCTACTGTACGATTATTGTTGTGTCAATCCAAAGTAAAAATATTATAAAAATCATAATCGCGGTTAAAATGGAATTGCGCAAAAATTTCAAAGCAAATTTTTGAAAATTTTCATTATAAATATGTCATAATGACGGTTTTAATCGAAAAATAAAATTCTGAGAAAACGTTGAAGCAGTTTGAAATACAAACTCGCTCATTTTTTTATTTAAAAATTTCATTAAATTTCAGTCATCATGACGAATTTTTTGGAAATTTAGAAAATCAGAACTTGCATATTCCAACCTTACCAAAAACCTGTTTATAAGTTTACATCGCATTTTTTTTTAATATGATGCAATTCTTACACCCAGAAACCCCGTAGAATTTGTAATATTCGGATATTATAATATTATACTTTATGTTGGCTTTTCCGAAACCTTTTGATTAATCCACTCCATCTCATAAATTGTAACATTCTGACACTAGGGCCTAACACAATTCGACTATTAAAATTTATTTCCGCCCCGAAAAAAACGTGGCCTTAATTTGGCCAAAAAATAAAAATAAAAGTGAAATCCACTGGTCACTCGAAAGCGCCTCGGGGTAAAATAAAGGTCATTGTTGTTTCAAAAGTTTTATGAGATCGTAAACTTGAGATGAAAAAAGACACTTGTGACCTTAAGCAGTAGTTATAAGGGTTTGGGAGTGCAAAAAAGTAAAAGAAGAAATGGTCGAAAGCAACGGGTTTATTGTAAAAAGTAACGATTGCAATAAGTTAAAGGGCATTCAGATTGATTAAGGTCATCTAGAGGGTATATAAAAGAAAACACTGTATTTAGATGGGCTTTTCTTGTTAGTAATCATTCCGTGCAGCTGATTGTAATACTGATGACAAAAGGAATGATTGTGCGTGTCAGCTATGTAAGATCAGCATTGCGTTACGTTGCTGATAGCGCACAAGCATTGTTTTTGTCGGAAAAATTGAGTGTCTTGAAATTACTGAAACTTTGTGATTTCCGACTTTTAGTTTAATTTTGTTCGAAATTGAAATGCGTTGCCTTAGGTTATAATAGACAGTTTTATTGTAAGTGTAACGTAGCCATTAGCGATAAATAAGTCCAACCTTGTCCATGTCAAAATATTGGAAAGTAAAGGTGATGTCTAGAACAATATAAAATCCCTCTATTCCCCAACTGTCGAGATAATGCCGCCGATTGATGGACTAAACCCTCGCTCCTCCACCTTCTTACCTACGAAAAACAAAGTTATTGAATCCGGTTCCAGTCCTTTTCGCAGTTTATTCTTCCGACTCTCGAACCAATTCAAAGAGCTCAAAGTTTCTGTTGTTAGACCTCCATTAAAGCGGTTTTATTGTAATAATTTTTATTATATTCCCTCTTTCAGCTAGCCGAAATTTCCAGCGATGACAAATTGAAGGTTGGATCCGAGGATTGCGAGGAATTTGGCCAGCAAGGAGGAGTTATATTATTGGATAGCGATGGCAGTGTACTGTATCATAAGGCTTGCGATAAGGAGAGTGACTGGCCAAAGGTGGATGAGCTTCTCGAATCTGTAAGAACTTTTCTTGAATTTACCTGTTTTTTTGAAAGTTCTGCTAACTCTATCTAACATATTATTTTTGGAAGTTTTTAGTCATTTTATTTTATGTAATTCTTAATATAAATAACAAAATCTGCATTGAACTTTTATCAATTTTTTCATTTTTGATGACTTTAGCGCCTCTAAGACAACGTTTTTTATATTTTTTACTCATTTCTCTCCTTTTTAAGCTATGTAAATAGCAAACCCAAGATTTATATTCATATACCAGAGAGTAGAAGCAAAATATTAAATTTATCCGTAAATAGTAAGATTTTTGATATTATACTAGACGAAAGTGCGCTCTTTTTCCTAGTCAAAAAAAAAGCAAATAAATCATATTGAAACGCGATCCCCGCAGGCTGTAACAACTCCTTACACCTTCTAGTTTCAACTACAAACATTATTTTAGGTGAAGAAAAAGTCGCCCAATCCCAAATCGCCGACTCCGCAGCCCCAGAAATCGGGAGAAGAATCGAAAAAGGAAAAGGAATCTGGGGACACAAATGTGCCGGTGGCCAAGAAAAAATGTTGTGTGATTATGTAAAATACGTTTGGATGAATAAAGAAGGTATTTCTTCGGTGAGAGAAGGGTCGTTCCGATTTGATTCTTCTTCTCCTTCCTTTCTGAACGTTCCTTTTTTGTTTGGCCTCTTTTGCCTCCATTTAAGACGCCCTAAAATCATTTGTGGATGCAGTAGGAGAGAGGGTACGGTCTACGCTCGATGTTATTCTTTTGTCTCGACTTCAGCCACAACTTTTCTCGCGAAAATTCGTTTCTCAAGAGGGTGAGTTCGCAAAAACAGGTCCATCTTTTGGAGACTTTTGGGGATTTTGGATTACTGTAGTTTTTAAATTACGGTCAGAAATCCATTTTCGAATAGATTTCAAATCAAAATTTTCAAAAATAATCAAAAAATTTTATGATTTATCAAGAGGTAATATTATCCATGTCACACATGATACGAATTTGCCCTTTCGAGGTGATTAAGAACACCAATTTCAATCCTACGACCCCAAAGGCATTCCAGAACATCTAATATTACACTGTCTGTAATTCCAGCTTCTCCGTGTCACACTTCCCTTCATCTTTGTCTATGGTCTTCTTGGTGCTTATATCACCTTCGGAGCCCATCTTTTCTATCAAATCGATGATGAAATGTCGAAACATGGCATTGCCAACCTCTCCATTTTCTGTCTTACCACAATTGCCACCATTGGATACGGTAACATCTATCCGACCACTGATTACAGTAGGATCGTATGCATAATATACTGTATATTCGGGATCCCACTATGCCTGGTATGTCTAGATTCAACGGTAAAGACAGTAGCACGGATGTATTGGATTGTGAGTGGTACCGTGAGACGAATGAGAAGTCCTTGGATTCGAGGGGAAATACGATTACCTTTCTGCATCGCTGGATGTTTATTGTTGTCAGCATTCCTACTGAAGACGTTGTGCTTCGAGAAACGGTTTCATTTTACATTAGAAGACCTGTATTTTTGGTGAGCAACATCATTTATATTTACCTTATTTTTGATCTCAAGTATAACATTATTTTTTTAGTGTCGTCAGCTTCTCCACCGTCGGTAAGTCTTCAACTTCAATTTCTCTGGCTATTACCCCCTAGATTAGCTTATAATCAATCTAATTTAGTTCTCTAAGGTCTGGGTGATATCTATGTAACATCAAAAACAAATACGGAAGCCTTCTACAAGATAATCTTCCTGATCTATGGAGTGATTTGCTTCTCTGCCTTCTTCACCATTATGGGGCAATGGTATTTGCACTTTTTCAGAGTAAGACGCCCATTTTACTTCATACTTTACGATGAAAACGCAGTAAATTACGTAATTCCAGCGTCGGGAAGAGGTAATTCCAATCGATGGATACTTAATAGTGGGAGAAGAACAAATTCGTCTCAAGAAGTTAATTCTGCAACTCAGTTTAAACTTAAATGTGAGTGACTCGCCTACTACTTGATGTTTTACACAAAAATATGCCTTTATTTTAGGTATCCCCGTCAGAATTAAAATCGCTGATTAAAGCGATGAAAGATCTGATCGAAGTCTCAGAAAAATCATAATAGTATGCAATAACCAGGCTCCATTACTTTACAACTTCAAAACACTCGCAATGAACTATTTTGATTGGATTACTTAAACCACCTTTTTCGTGTGACTAATTGGATAAATTAGTTCTTTCCTCTCTTACTTCACCTACAAGAACATCAAAACTCGCCCGAATAAACGTACAAACATTTACTTCACAAAATAAAAACTTTACAATCCTCAACTGATCTGTCTGGAAGCATTCCTGATCGATCTTATTAAAGAAACAAGCTTCGTATCAGGGGGAGAGAAGGTCCGATCGGTGCTAAACACTTGAGTCTCTTTTATCCGACCCTTTCCTTGACTACTTTTGGACTTTAATTTGAGGTATTGAGCGACGGCATGGATGTAGAATCGGCGGAATGAGGAATCACAAGTGTCTGTCCATATTACACTTGGATCTTCTTTGAATTGGGTCCTCAGATTACCCTCCAATTTGTCAATTAGGTCGATGGGGACGTGCCGTTTACTCAAAGCATCACGAAACCGACGATCGAGTTGATGGAACGCCAAATTAGCAGAATAAGCGGGGTGATCTAAACAAGAATAACAGAAAGATATCAAAAACTTACGTTTTCTTGCATCATGTTCAATATGAACATCAGAATCGAGAGAAAGACGATCAAATGATTCCTCCAGATCGTTTTCTTTGTCCAATTGAGCAAGATATTCGTTTTGCTCGGCCTCATCCTTCTCGATGAAGTTGCTCCAGGCCTAAAAGTAGACCTTTTAGATATAAGATTAATTGAGCATCATATTTTTTGACGTTATGAATGAACACAAACGACCTTTAATATACCTTCATGCATTCTTGATCTTGAAGAATGCGAGCAAATGCCGATAAATGCTCGGGAACGAGGTCAGAACAGTCAAAACATATATCTCCGGCATCAGTGAAACTGGACAAGATCCGAGCTGAAGACGATAAATAAAAGCCCAAATCTTGTAAAGCCAACGAAATCAATAAATCACCTACCACTTTCTACCCGTCTCCATTTCCTGGCACCCATATTCTTCTTGATGTTGATCCCATCAACAGTTCCAAGATTCATCGATCTCCTGGCCTCTCGGACGGCCTTTCTGGCCATGAACTTGTCCTTTCTCCTCGTATTCCGATCCCCCAGCCCATGAGGAACCCCTGAATCAGAATCCGAGTCGGAAACAGGGCGATCAATAATGACCACGACATCATCTTCAGCGTCCGAGTCATCGAAGGTATAACTAAAAGGAGATACAACAATATAAATCAAAAACTTACTCATCATACGTGATTTGGACCGCATCTTCAATACGCCGACTGGGAGGTTGACGGCGATCATTTGGTGGCAAGATACCCATGATTCAATTGAAGTTGGAACACGATTGGGAAGTAACGCAGAGAATGTCTGAAAATGCAAGGATAAGAAGATAAACGACGTAAAACTATCTTAAATTGCGACGAATATTAATAAAAATTGTATCATATGATAAGAGGCTCGCGTCGACCTTTGATTTCGCCTCCCTCCGCAGCTACAAACACTCGAAAACTGCAAAAAATCAATGAAAACCGAGAAATTTCAACTGCTTCGTCAAGGAAAACTTGCTTTTTGTGTAACAAATTGCAAAAATTTGCATAATTGACGGATTTTTTTATTTCCCAGAAAAAACGCGTTTTTCATCCACCTACGCAAGCAAATGATGCTTTTCCGGATCAAGTGGAACAGTGCAACGGACCTTGTACAAGGTGCGCCCAAGCGATAAAACACAGATAATAAATGCAGAACAGCCCAAAAATAAATACTACGAAAGTAACATCTTTGCACGAGATGTTACCTGCGGATTTTCGCACTCTTATAAGCCCCATAGTTTATCCGAGCTATCATAAACTTTCGGGCACCACTCGCGCATAAAAGTTTGTAAACCATTTTATACGATAAAACATGAACAATAACATGAACAATGTCGGATAAATTTATTTTTCTTTTCTAACAAATTAATTATTTACACGAGATCACATTTAGAGATTAGTTTCTGTCTGAACTCGATCACCTCGATATTCTTTGAGGCCATTCAAGGCTACCGGTACGAACAAATGATCGTTTTTATGGAGGATTCTGACCTAAAATAACATAGTTATTGGGTCATTAGAAGTAGAAAGCATGAACTTACTAAACAGACGATATAACCTTTATGTGAGCGGAAGTCTGGGTTGACGTGGAAGGGATGCCATTCATGAACAACAACTCCTTTTAGTCCATTTCTCAATTCGAAGTCGCTTGGCCATCCAGATTTGCCTCCTTTAGTTTGAAACTCTGCATTAGGCCAGTTGACCAAGTACATTTCTGATCTTAGTGGTTCATTGAGCTTGTTTGAAACCTAGAATCAACTTATTTATATTATACTTGATAGATCTGACCTTTGAAATGTCGATGATTTCGACTGCCTTGTCCTTCAATTGGAATTCGCTTTTGATCTCAGATTTTGGTCTCTCCCGTTCTCTTTGAGGTACATTAATTACTGCATTGATAGTGTCTGTTCTATTTCTCATGTGAACCGAAGGAGTTCCTTCCACTTGAGATGTTTGGCTGGCTGAATCTTCCTTCTTCTCTGGATTTCTCCCTCGTCTTCTGAACTCAGGAGTTAGTTGGTAGGCTTGTCCTTGATGTTGTCCGAATATTTGTAGATTTCCTCCCGCTCCTTGAGTGATATTAGATGATCCAGAGGTTCCGAAATGTTTTCTCAATCTCCCGAATAGTTTCATAAATTGACTTCCAATGGAACAGAAAGTGATGGGTCTTCCCATGATTTCCGGAATCTGAGAGTGTGTTTCTATGAAGGATGTGGTCAGAGGGGACACATAAATTGGATATCCGATGGGCTGATCGGCTGAGCTGTTGATCATATTCCTGAGAACTTGTCTCGCGTTCTGGATGGATCCTCTTTCGGGATTCCGATTCCTCAAGAAGATCAGTTCTTGTTGTTGACCGGACCAGAAAGCTCGGACACATTCCCGATTCAATTTGATTACCCTAAAAGACGATAAAATTAATATTGAAGACTTACCTCATATTCAGATGCATTTTGTTGAGCATGATTACTTTGTAATCATCTTGACTTTCGTCATACATATGACGGAGAGCAAGGAGAGAGGGAGTATTCGCGATAATCGCTTGTCTCCAAGCTGGATCGTGCTAAAATATGTTGATTTTATTAGAATTATAATGGCTTGTCTTACTTCATGCGAGATGAAGATGTTATCTTGATAATATAGGATTCTGTAGTAGAAAGATTCATATTCTTCGTAATCATCAACAGCCGCAAAGTGATCTTGATGAAGTTTTAGAGCCATTCGGACAGCTGGGGAGATTACTGTTGTTAGGATCTCTGGATCAGCCAGAACCCACTCATCTGATGCTGATGCGACCCTATAATTTGATATAAAAATTTATTGCTCCAGATCAAAATGTTATTATTTTACTTTCCTTACCTCATATCCCCTTTGAAGAGGGAGTGTAGTCCATAAAGAAAAGATTCCGCGGCATTTGCATGTCGATTATAGGCAGCTGCCCCGAGGGCACGTCTTCCAAGAATCGACAAGGCGAAGCAAAATGAATTTACTTGCTCCAGATCCAGATTTCTCTTACTAAAACGACTAAAATCTTAGCCAAAAACCTCTCAACTTACGACACAACCTTCTTTCTCTCCTCAAAACAATATTTTATCCAAGCGCCATACTTCTCCAAGAATTTGTGTTTGGTAATCGCCATTAAATTAATATCAAAGTCCTCATCATTGGCTGAGCAAAACATGGGATCATTATCTGAATAGGTGGAACTCTTCATAATGGGTTCCATGGCTTTTATGATGACTGTGTTCTTCATCCAGGTGGACAGATCCTTGCTTCGAGTGCAATAATATATAATACATTTAACATAGAGAGTAACCAAAAGCCTTCGAAGCTCATGGACTTGAAGAAGATTTACTGCAGAATTATCAGTAATGGAATAGCCATCGATTACGTATTTACTGGAGGTGACTTCCCATGCAAGCCATCTGAAACACGATCGATAAAAAATGATATTATATTGGTTGGTTAGGTGGTCAATTGATCCTACCTTAACGCCCAAGCATTATTATATGACAAGAATCCCGGAATGCTTCCCAAAGTACAACAGCAGCATCCTCCACCATCAGCCCAGTCTTCGCTGATGGCCTCGGCTTCTCTTTGATGACAATAGGTACCGCGGAATTCCAATCCTCGGACCTAAAGTAATATAATTTTAAAAAATCATATGGCAAAGTTGTCATAAACTAAGTAAACACGTACTTGAAAGGTTACAAATCCGTTTCCCACTTCGATTATATGCACCATACAACTGAGATACAGACTGACCAAGATAAAACAATCTCCGGCTTCAACTGAAGATGCCCATCTTCCCATGGCTAGATCTCCGGCCAACGATTTCTGAAGAGATCGCGTCAGATGCTCATAGAAAATGGCATTCAGGCTGGAATCATCCATCATTGGCCCTCGATCTAATTGGGAGACTAGTC
This sequence comes from Bursaphelenchus mucronatus, assembly GCA_025436335.1. NCBI lineage: Eukaryota > Metazoa > Nematoda > Chromadorea > Rhabditida > Aphelenchoididae > Bursaphelenchus > Bursaphelenchus mucronatus. Next base: position 4,741,543 of record CM046359.1, read on the forward strand.
TTAAATTCGAATTATCGACTCTTTTTGTATTGTAATCCTTTTCCCAAAATCTCACGGGTCTACAATATGACAGCAGAAAAAGGGAGGAACCTGGAATCAAATAATAAATAAAGATCAGAGGCAAGGGAATAAAATAATGTTAGATTTAAAATATACCTAACACCGGATTGAGAGGTGCTGATATTACACTTGACACTACTGCTTGGGCTGCCATAAATCCAGTATGAGGCACCGCAAAAGGCTGAGCAAATGCATGGAAAGCAGATCCCCAGGAGATCTGCCAAGGTGCAATATAAACAAATATAAAATTCAATTTCAGCAGCAGCTCTTCAATCTTCGGCCAAATCACTGCCAATATGTAGAACAACAACAAAAATGGTGGTTTCTCGGGGAAAAATCGTTGAAAAAATGTGTTCTCATAAACATTTGAATGGAAATTGGATGCATTGATGATAAAGGTAGCTCCAAATGGGACATATAACATCTGAGGGGCAGAATAAGCTTGTCGAAAAAGTCGAAAGGAGATCAAAGTAGTCAACAAAATGGAGTCGAATATCCATTTATCCGTAGTTAGGAAGTTGATAATAGTAATTGGATAGATTAAATACTTCTCGACGACTTGAAGCCAAACATGAGCCCGTTCGAAAAACATTAATTTAGCTTGAACCGTGGTTTCAAATTGATTATATTCGAAAGAACGGAAAATTGGACGGGCGAAGATCTTCCAGGGAGTGTGAGATCTCATCTGATGGTAGATGTAATGGTTTAATACTCCGACGACAGCACAAACACAACAACAGACTGTCTGAAATACGAGATAAAGGATAATGACAATACATGTTCAATATAAAAATGTTATGACTAAAAATTTGCATCCTATCCTACCTGGAAATGAGGCTGGGCCGCTGTAAAAACCGAGGTGGAATGTAAAGCAAATAACAAACAGCTGTTCAGGATGAAAACAAAGCAATCATGTTGCGTTCTCAACACCAAGGTATGCTTAATTTGATCCGGCAAGGGATCGGCCATACCCTTCCCGGACATAAAATCATGGGCATTCGAATTCTTCTTCTCTTCCATTGTTCTCAATTCCAAAAACACGGATTGCCCACTGTTGGCATCCTTTGGTCGATATGTAACTCGAGATTCGCTCGCATTCTCTGGCGTTGTTTTACAGAAAATCCCATTCTGCCAGCAGGAACAGCACTTTTCCCAGAGCATTTGATAAAAAAGAGGGTTGTTGGACCATCTAAAATTTTTTTAAGTATAATAAAAAATGAAAATACCTGGTTTTGACCCCAGAACGATTATGAGCCCAAAATACGAATTATGACCCCAGGTCGGAAAAAATCGTTGCTTTCAGCAGAAAAGGCAAAGATCAGGACTGATAGCCAAACACCTCGGCTGTTGTCTATTTTACATTTTCACCCTACGAAAAAATGTCAAAATTTCATTTTTGACATTTTTTCTAAAAAATTGTGCATTTTGGGGTTTTCGGGGCTGCTGATTTCGAAAATCGTCCTCATTTTTTGAATTTTTCATTTTCACCCAACGGAAAAATGTCAAAAATGACATTTTCTCATTTTTCCGTAGGGTGAAAATGTAAAATAGACAACGCCCGAGATGTTTGTTTATCCGCCCTGGTCTTTGGCTAGCGATTTTCGGCCGAAAGCCACGATTTTTTCCGACCTGGAGTCATAATCCGTATTTTGGGGTCATAATCGGGGGGATTCTTAAAAAATACTTTTTTGGTGGCCTAAATCAATATCAATTCGACCTACCTTGATGCTACATACGAAAAAGAAGACATTATCGCGACGAAAATTGAGAAATAGAGATTTTGAGTTGAATCCGGCTCCATGAAATTAATCCAGCTCCCAAAAACGGCCAAGATTCCGATGACCATTAAAGATCTGGTCACGGAAAAGATGGAAGAACACATTGAAAAAGCTGCTGTGCCTCCAAACAAATTCATTTCGACCTGTTCAAGAACATGCATAACCAGTGTATTGACCTGAGGGAGTAATCCGAGGGTAAACATAATGGGTAACAACAGGATTAGAGCTGCCACAAAGTCCCGCATCATCACCATCATTGCTTCAAAGGTCATCTCAGACGCGTATTTTGGATTCCATTGAAGACCAACTCGATTGATCCGACTGGGAGAGGCAAAAGCCGAACCAATATGACACAATTCCCATTCCAATAGTAGTAGAATTGCACAAAAAAGACAAAAATAAACTGCTCTGGAGTAACAAACGAGCCAATTGAAACCATGAATTGGAGATGCGGCATCTGGTTGGACACTTTTGAGGAGAGAAAACTGAATTTAGAGATAAAAATTATATTATTTTAGGTTACCTGAGCTCCAGCCACAATAAATGCAAAGATTAAAGTGCAGATATCCGAATAAATGCCCCGATGAATGACAATGGCAGCCATTAGGGTTACTAGAGACCCGATAATAATATCAAAAATACACGATGACATTGAGCGATTTCTATCGAATAAGGCGGTAAGGGCCAGACGATTGAGCTGAAATTGGGATTTTTAACTGATAAAAAAGTTTGATTACGTATAAAGTCAGATTATAATACTACCTTAAGCTTGACACCGTTCGGATTGTAAAAAGGCGCCCATTTAGGGAACAATCGTAGTCGATAATAGTAATTTAGTTTAGCTGGAGGTGGTCGATGAGAGCGAACCCGAGGTGGTGCGACTAAACACCAAAAATATTAATTGATAATAAACTTACAATTGTTAGATTGTCTTCTGCTCGAATTGCTCGCATTTTCCAGCACCATAAGCTCATTGTCCAATCTCATATAGTCATGCCTAAAATAATGTCATCAAATATTAAATTCGCGCCAAAAAATAAAAATGGACCAACCATTGAAGACGCTCTCCAGAATCCACCTGTAGCCTTCTTCTACTCTCTAAAGCAAATGCTTCCAATGCCATTCGCGATTGGTGGGACATATTTGGATGAAAATTATACGGGACATTCCATTGGGTGGCAGTGGAAGAATGAATTGAAGCACGTTCTCGATTACCCGGAGAATTCCGTTGTATTTGGTTATTATACAATCTCGAAGCCAAATTTACAAACGAAATGAATGGACGATTATTACTGAAGAGAAAATTATCAAAAATTTTGGTTTATATTACGGTAGAAACGGTGTAGTGCAATATGCTTACTTGTTAGTATTGTCAATATTATTGATCCTCTCCCCTCTAGACCCATATTCGGCGGCATTTGTAGTTCCAGAAGGATGGAAAACGTTGGTTGGGCGATCCAATATACATTTGTCCGAGTCACTATCGTCTTCTTGAGGTTTATGGCCAGAAGATCCAACCGAAAAGTTTTCCAGCTCCGTATAAGATGCGTTAGAAGACACTAGGACAGAATCTCTCGGTCCAAGCGACAAACTCCTCCTATGATCTTTCTTTTTGGTCAACTCCACAGGTCTTGCATCGCTCAATCGACCGGTCGATTTGTAAGAAAACTCATGGTCATCTGGATGTCGAACTTTGGGAAATCTCTTAGTCTTCTCCTCATTTCCATCCCAATTCTTCTCTCTTCTCCTATCAAATAACTCAGCGATGGCAGTACTTGATCCGAGAGCTTGTGCAGTCCCACTTCCTTGTTCATCAAAGGCATAAGTCCACCAATTTCCATGTTCATCTTGGAAAGAATGAACTGCCCCGTCTGTGGTATCCTCATGATCATAAGCGACATGAGTTCCTTGTCGAAGACCAAGTTGCAAAGCCGATGGTGAGGTGTTTTCACTAAAATCAGATTAAGGTATGACAAATTAACAAAAAAATTATATTATCCATGACAATTGTACCTCGAGTTTATCGAATCGGGCTCATGAACTTTGTAGGGCACCCCATCTTGTTTGCATAGCCGACTCATTCTGACGTTCTCGATGGCATCTAGAGTTTCTGGATGCTTATCGATCAGTTCTTCCAAGAATTTTGTGATCTGCATCTTCAAATCTCCTTCTCGGTCGGTTCTCAGCTGGGGGAGATTTTCATTTCCAATCCTTTCCAATGTCCGATGTAACGCAGTGCTTGGAATGATAGCCAAAGCCTTTGTTTTTTCCGGTCGTTTGGAGGTCGACGGTTCATTGTCAATGTATTTAGAGCAGCAGGGTTCATTATCTAAAGTAAATAAGATGAATAAAAATAAATTTAAATTACCTTCGCAACTGGAATAATTATTGTTTCCACCTTGGGACTCGTTTTTCTTGAGACTTGTCTCCTAAAAGGTGTATATTAGTTATTTTTGAGAATGATTTGAGTAAGCATCAATGTTTTTACAACTTACATGAGCAAAATGGACATTGCTAACGGTCAGAGTCCCATCATAACCTCGTTTTATTTCGCCATGAGTGTCGCTGCTGCTTCTGGCCCTCCGAATCTTTCTTCCTGGATCTGTTAGAGCTCTGTCACTCCGTCGAATCAATCGGCCAAAATTGGGTTCACTCATTTTTCGACCACTCATAAAACTTCGTTGACGAATCAGCTCACTAAAATAAGGTTAGAAATTAATGGAAAATACATTACAGCATAATTGCGTTCTTTCAAGATCTTTATTGGCCTCTAATTTGATGATTGATCAGAAAAAGTATATTTAATAAAAATATAATTTTAGCCTCACCTATTATTTTTAGGCAATGGAATGAGCTCCAGACTATCCGTCGGCATTGGAATTCCTTGCCGATCCTTCTTAGAGATTCCCAATAAAGCATTACTCGAGTTCTCCCCACTTCCAGCAGACAATGCCAATGATGCCAAGCTCTGTTCGTCTTCGAATACAAGTTCCACCTAAAGAGTAATCCCTGAATAAGTGATTTCTACCTGATGATTAGCCTTATTCTCTCCATTTTTATTTTCCAATTCCACCATTTCAACCACTTGTCCATCAATGTTACTAGTCTCTCTTCTTGTCGTTGAAAACGATGAAACTGGGCTTCGGAAAGTCTCGGAAGTCGCGGTTTTCTTATCCTTCATGGCAATCATCGGCTCAGTCTTATCGAACAACCGATGCAAATAAATGGTCATAAACTTGACCAACGAAAACAAAAGAAGTACGAATATCAGATATATCACACATAATACCCAGGTTGTACTACCAGCTGTGAAGAGACCCAAAAGAAGTGGAAAGAGCAACAGAACACTCCATAGGTAGAGGTGGACTGTATTGCAGAACAACGAGTTGGAAGGTTCATAACACCAGCCTCCGGTCAATGACGCCCAGATCCCTTGACGCGCAATCTCGGCCACATGATTCCCTAAGGCCATCAAGACTCATGGGAACGCCAGGGAGGCCGAGCGTCTGCAATTATCAATATTAGCTCATCAAATATTCATGCGCTTATATTTTACATTCAAATACTACTATTGGCATGTTTAATATAACCGGGTAAGCCCCCAGTGAAAGGCAATAGCGATGTAAAAAAGGGATTTGGTTCCGCTTATATAAAATCTATAGCTTAAACGGGAACTTAAAGCGATATATTTTGGAGATATTTTTTACGGAGAGATACCTGACTTGTTGGGTCGTGTGTTTCCCTCAAAATACAAAACAAATTACCGTAATTTACTTTTTGCGATAAAATTGTGTTTGAAATTTGAAGAGATTTTAGAATTTTCACTTTAATTTTACTGCCAGATTAGGATATTTCGCTAACTTTTTGTTACTTTTTAATTTAGAAAATGTATTTTTGTTGTGAATTTTAATTCTTACTGTATTTATGAGTTTTTCTCGCGCTCAGAGACAATTTTAAGATAATGTAATGCGTTTTGGACAGTTTTGGTATATTAAAGTGTTAACATCTATCTTATTTCCGCTTTATAAATTGTCTTTGATTTGACCGGAAATCGCATATGTTTATCCATCCCTTCTGCCTGCGGATTCAGACGGGAAGTGGAATTAGAAAGTCATGAAAAACCTGAGACAAATGTTTGAGAACTAATTGGCCCCCTCCAGGGTGGGACGGACAGGCTCGTGAAGACGGGGGGAAACAGAGAAGAAGAAGACGTCACGAGACGCGTCAGTCACTGATCTGACAAAAAATCTCTAGAATTCTTTCGCACCACATTCCTCCGGGGATGTTTTGTTGCAGATCGGACGGTGGCGGAGCAGCTCTTCCAGGAACAGAAATCGCGCGCCCTCCTTTCGGGCGCAGTCTGCCAATTGCTTTAAGGGGCACGTGCTTGGGAAGGGGAAGGAAAGCAAAGCCTCTCCCGCTCGTTGCGAAAAGCCACCCCATTGATTCGGAGGCGTCGAGAGCGTAGCGTTGCTTCGAGAGCGAGTTTATTTTGCCGCGAGTTATTTTTATATTCTCCTTGTCTACGAGCGAACTGACCGCTGTTCAGGCACTCGCTGACCTCCATTTATGCTCTCAAGACGGACGACGTAAGCCCATCGCCCCCGTTAACGCCACTCTCCGTTAAGTTGGCCAATATGACCCTGACCTCGACGGCCGGACGGCCATATGGCCATGTTGCCCAGATCATTCCGGGAAAATTGTTTTTCGGATCCTTCCATGAGATGCCCCGCAATGATGATCATACGATTCATGCCAGGATAGATGAACAGGTCGCATATCATCCATTCTATTCAGATTTTGGACCAATAAATCTGGCCGAATTACATAAAGCTTGTCTTTTTATTGACAACCTTCTAAAAGTAGGTCGTTTAAAAAGTAATCATTACAAATTTAGGAAAATCCAAAACGACGAGTTGTAATCTGCAGTGATTCCAATGATTGCAACAGAGTTAATTCCGCTTTTCTAGTTGCTAGTTACATGGTAAGGGCATCTGACGGCTCATAATTTTAATCTTTTCATTATTTTACCTGAAGTAATCTAAGCAATTTTAGGTAATCTTCCACAAACTCGGTGCCGACCAAGCCTACCTTCGAGTGCAAAGAGCAGAGCCCCCAGCTTTCATAGGATTCATAGATGCCGCTTTAGGAGAGCCCAGTTATTTGTTACATTTACAACATACGATCAAAGCAGTAGATAAGGCCCTAAAATTTAATTGGCTGAATTTTGATACGTTTGATCCCGAAGAATACGAATACTACGAAAGAGTCGAGAATGGAGATCTCAATTGGATAATCCCCGGGAAGATCCTCAGCTTTTGTGGTCCCCATGATCGGTCTTATGTTCATAATGGTTGGTCTAAAGTCCGAAAAAATTATTTACTTTTAGGATATCCATATCACGCACCGGAGGTCTACTTTGATTACTTCAGAGAAAAGGGAGTCTCCACGATTGTCAGGTTGAACACCAAGTTGTACGATAGGAAAAGGTAATAGTGATGTCATCAAAATAACAATAGAAATATAATACAAATATAATATTTTTTTCAGGTTCATCGACGCCGGATTTGATCATCAAGACCTCTTTTTTATTGATGGATCAACTCCGACTCAAGAGATTGTCCTCAAATTTATAGATATTGTCGACAAGGCTCCAGGAGCCGTAGCCATTCATTGCAAAGCTGGATTGGGAAGAACTGGAACGCTGATTGCTTGTTGGATGATGAAAGAGTTCAAAATGACTGCTCCTCAATGTATGGGATGGCTGAGGATATGCCGGCCCGGATCAGTAATCGGGCCTCAGCAACAATTTCTCATTGAGAAACAGGCATGGTGTTGGAAGTTAGGAAGTTCTCAAGGAAAAACAAGATCTCCTCATAGAAGTCCTCAAAGAAATGATGATAGGAGAAACGACAATGTAGTTGAGATCTCGTTGGACACTAAACCAACTAAGGTTATCAATGGAAATTATGATGAGGTGAGTAAAACAAATGGGTTTTATCTACTATAAGATAAAATCATCTTGCTATATTTTCTTTAGACTGCCATCAATGACAAAGGGCAAAGTCAGGGAGACAGATTAAACGAAATGAAGCTCCGATCTCAACGAGTCGTGGCCAAACATCCCACTGATACCTTCGTGAATCCCATTCCTTGTGGAACTGGTCCTACTTATCATGTGCCCACTGCAACCACTCCAATAAAACAAATGAAACTCTCAACGGTTCCCCGCTCCACTCCCGATGCCTACAAGAAGACTTCAATAAGCTCGTTCCGAATGCCGGTAAGTCAATACATTGTACTCGATATCTGATGCAAAAAGAATGACGAATTTTTACATTTTACGCTCAAAATTCGTCCTTCTTTGCGCGTCCACCTTGTAAAGCATTTTTAATAGTTTGTTGGCGTTGTATTGTGGTTGTTTTGGGTATTCTGGCTTTAGCGTAGACAACGCCGAGCCCTTAACAGCACCGGTGATGGTTATTCTAATGCGACGAATGCGTATCGCCCAACCGTTGTGCAACGGGAGCCGCCTCGCATGGGTGGTCCAGCTAGATGCCGTATTCTCTAACTTCACACTCTGCACTCCCCCTTTTAACTCTAATATCATTTTCTTACACTCACTTTGTTGTTGTTGCACTTGTAGTAGTTATCGTGCCCGATTTGATGTGCCATATCGCTTTCGAAAAACCGGTTGAATTTCTTAATAAATATTGTTTGGACCTCTAAATGGCCGAGTTCTCTCTTCAGATCTCCAAAGTAATCGTAGCGACCACACATCACAAGACGTCACCCAGGATTCCCTCGATCAAAAGGTAAGGATAATATAATTAATATAAGTTAACATGGGCTTCTCCTCTCTCAGTAATAGTCCACTTTCTGTTAATCATGGGAGATGGTGAAGGAATTAGACGGTTATGGTATCTAATAAAACTAAATTTGATATCTAATATAACCCAGTTTTGCATTAATTTCTCCTCGATTCTACCGTATCTCCTTTTCAGCGCCCGACCCCAGCCATACTCAACAAGTCCCGGGAACCTAAAATACGGTCTTCGGCCGAGAAAGACCCTTACAAGCCCGATTAGATACGATCCGGCGACGGAAAAGAGCAATATCAGCAAGGTTCTGGTCAGACACCACAAACCGCTGACGCCGGGCCGCTACAACAGCCGCTTTTAGATAGTCTGGGACCAGCTGGTCTTGTCCCGGTCCCCTTCCCAGATGTGCCTTTAACAGAAAGAAACGACCTCAGCTCTGTTTCACTTTGTTATCTCATCTCCCGCGCGAGGTTGGGTTTTGTATCTTGATAGCCAAATAATATACAAACAACGTATAATATAGCCCAAATTCTTAGAATCTTCTATAATTTACATTTTTCAAAACATTACTTTTTGGTGGTCTTTCAAACATTTTTAATTTGTATATCCCATGGATATCGAATTTTATTGCGTCAGAATAGCCAAAAACTTCCCATCCAATCTCTGCGCGGCTCCAGAACCTCTCATTTTTTATATTGTACTTACATTGTTTAATAGATACCTGGTTAGTGTTTATACCTTGAACATGAGCAATAATAAATCAAAAATGTTTTAACAGAAGGATTTAATTTGAAAGAGTGAGTAAAATGATGAACTAATAACAATAACCATGACAATTCATTTATGCTGAGCAAGAAAGACAGCGTGTTGGTCGGCGACGGAGACCAGAAGTACTTTGTAATCATCCAGATGGGCCGATTGGATCTTCCGGGGTGTGGGGACGATCTTCTCCTCGTCGTCCTTGATTCCCAGACCCAGTTGGCCGGCACTGTCAAAGCCGAATGAATAAGATTCCCCTGAAATGAGTCAATTAACAGTGAATGAGGTCAAATACATTATTAATATATTTAAAAACCATGCCTTCATCGGTCCAGGCGATTGTGCAAGCGAGAGAAGCGTTCACTCCGGCGATCTTCACATCCTCCGGGAAGACGACCTTCTGCAACTTGTCATATCGCCAGAATTCGGTGTCATCTCGTCCTTTCCAGGTTCCCAGGCCCAAAATGTTGTCTGTGTTTTTTCCGATCGCAAAAACTTCTCCTAAAACAAGACCAGCTGACAATGAAATTCAAAAGTTCCCTTCAGTCACGTTTTCCCATCATAAAAACCAAGAAATAGTCTACAAAAACCTTACCATTTTCATTCCTCAACACCAGGTGCTGTACTCCAGCAATGTGGGTCCATTTGTGTTTGGAATCGAAAGCCTTCACATGCGTAAGTCGTGTGATTCGATAGTCTTTCTCATCAGTCTCCATTTGTTCGCTGTCTGAGGGATGAGTCTCTTCTGTAGTTGGTAATGGTAAACCCAATTGTGCATAATTATTCAAACCGCACGCAAATAAACGTCCGTCCTCGGCGCTAGCAATTGTCCAAAAGCCACCGGCAAAAACATTTTGGAATTTCACAAGTTTCCCGTTTTCCAATACATTTAGTTTCAAGTGTTTACCCGAGTCGTCGGCCATATAACCTGAAAAATGCCAAGCATAATATAGGTACCCACAAAAATTAACCAAAGAAAAAATTAATTTTAGTATTACACAATCAAACTTACTTGATCTAATATGATTTGATCTCGCTAATCTGCCCAACTGTCCCATCGATCCTTCACCAAACGTCAAAAGCTCTCCTTCACTTGATAACATAGCCAGATGATTTTCTCCAGCGGCGATCTTGACGACCACAATCTTCGAATGTTGAACAATAACAACTGGACTTTTCTGCATCTGACTGAGCTGTGTGTGACTGGTAACATCTCCCTGACTGTCTCTCAGGTTTCCCCATGCTACAACACTGCCTTTATCCGTCAAAGCGGCGGAAAAGCTAGCACCAGCAGCCAATTGCACCAACTAAAACAAGAACAATATAAAAAATAGAAAACCCCAACCTTTCCATGAGCCTTGATCTCCTCAGTGAACGCTATCTCCGTGAACTCATCAGTGATGCCTTCAGCTTCAAGTCCACTCACAGGAACGGTACCTTTTTCATTACAACCACAACTAAATACTCGGCCATCTGAAGAGAGAATCAAAGAATGGACACCACCGGCGCAGGCATCCACAAATCGGAGTTTCTCGTCAAGAGTATCAACCGCTCTCGGCTTTCTGGTCTGATTCCGACCTGGGTGTCCCAGTTGTTCCCCTTCTCCGCACGTCAAACAACGATCTGCCACATCCACAGGAACAAAATCTTCTTGTTTCAAATGAAATTTATGTCGTCGAAGCACTAAATTATAGTGATCAGTCGTTGTTCTAACTAAATTATCAAACAAAGAAAATCACCAGAAATTTCACTACAAAACTAGAAACCAATTATGTTATCCATCCCACGCAATAATATCGTAGTCGCAATATAATTTGACCTTGAAACACCCCCAAAGGATACATAAAGAAACAAGTAAACATAAACAAAATGGGCATAGATTTCGGAATACCTAAATCGCCGAGAACCTACCTTTTCGAGTAGTAGCTTCACCATGATTCGGAGAGCTAGCTGCGGCAAGGTTGGAACGGCGTCTTTTAGCGACTTTGCGAGGCATCGTCGGTGATCTTCTTCGACGAGACGCTTGCAGAGTTCTCGAGAACAAAAAAAAGTCCTAATAAATTGAAACCTTTTTTGGCGCGTGGGAGAAGTGTTGCACTGAATGAGTCAAGTGTTCCCTCCAAAAAATTTCCTTTTCCTCAATTTTTTGCGAATCGAATTTCGATCTCGGGAACTGCGAGGAGAGGGGGTTTTGTTCCCTAATTCATCTCAGAAAAAGTTTTGTGAAAGTTTTAGGAGTGTCCTTCACTTTATACATTGTAATTCATCTTTTGATATCTAAAATTTCCCAATCCCTCATTCCTTCCTCAAAATGCGTCATTCCTGGGAGGTTTTGGATGTTTGAGAAGAAAGGTCTTCTTTTTCAAATAATGGAGTGCTTTCAAACTCCGTTAATGATAAACGTCTGATAAGAGGGCCGCGAAAATATAGTGGTGATATCAGATTTTTGATGGTTTCTTCAGTTTTGCCTCGTTCCGAGAATAAAAATGAGTCACGTTGACTTTGAAATGGGGTTGTCGGATTACGTCCATGTGTCTGGAACACATCAAACGAAGTTATGGAGGTCAAAATGAGTAATCTGCTCCAATTTATCCACTGTTTTCTGATCTTTTTCTTTGTAATTCAATCTAAAGTACCGTCAAACTGCGGTTAACCCACACTTTTGAATTTACAAGAGAATTGTCTCAACTTCCACTGCCGTTTAAAGATATGACCATGTGATGAAGCAAGTCGACTTTAGTAGAAGTAGGATTTATCCAACTGCAAGATTAACCCTTACCGCCATAATCTGGTCATATTTCTAAATGCCGGAGGAAGTTGATACCATTCCCTTGTTAGCTAATGGATTCTCGGTGATGGGAATCTATCTGGCTTGATTCCTCATCTGACAGAGGAAGTATTCCAAGTGCGACGCTCATTGATGAAACTTGGCACAAATTTAGTATTTTTTTCTAAGACATGCGAGACCCCTAGATCGCGTTTTGCAGAAACGAACGAGATTTTTAGATCGAAAGTTGGCGAAAATGTGACACTTTTTTGCGAATGTCGGCATAAAAAGATTTATGCTTATTTCTAACATATGTAGAGGTTTCCACAAAAAAAAAATTTTTTTCTGCGCAAAACTGGCAAAGTTATGGCTAAAACGTGTTTTCCTCTGTGACCGCTCTCCGCGTTGTGCGTGGTTTCTCGTCCGCAAAAATCGTTAAATATCTCGACTGAGCCTGCAAAACGCGAGCTAAAATTTTCAGGAATTGACAGATGGCCGATGCCTGAAGTGTGTGCAAAATTTAAAGGAAATCTGAGCATCGCACTTGGGGTACTTCCCTTGTGAGTTGGATCTTCATAGGTTTTCTAAAACTGCACCATCGTATATACCATACTCAATCTTAATCCCTGTACGATTTCTAAACTTTACGTCCTGTTCTGGAGACGAGATTATCTGCAGGCTTCTTCTTTGTGTGTTATCATCCTGAAGATTAATTTTGCCCTAATGTCGTCTTAATGTCATCATCCAGGTGGTTAAATTGAGCGTTATAGAAACGGCGTTTGAATTGGAGATCCTTAGTGTGGAAGATGGCCATGTTTTTGCGGGCGGCATTCGGCCGCAGAAATGTCGATAATATCACGGAAGGTATTAACGAATGTAAACACGCGGCTGTGAGGATTCATGGCTTATGTGCATTAAATGTGTGTGTCGAAATTGAAAGTGACGTGATTGCCGGCCCCGAGGCCTCTTTCCCCCATTTTTTGCTCGCTTCTCGTCGAACAGAGCGGCCGTTCTGTGGGGAATGTTCTCTTTTATGTTTTATAAAATATTTGCATGTTTTAGAGAGGCTAGAAATTAATTTTGAGGCATCTATTAAACTGACGGAGATTTTAATCTCATCATGACGTTATGCTCTCAAGAAAAACACTTGGGAAAACTGCGTCATTGGCGAGGTGGAGGTGGGAGGTGAGGGTTTCTCGGAAGAGGCGAGGCCACCCGAGAACTCGGCCCTGACTCATGACGCTCAGATCTTGGCCAAGGATTGCGCAATTGGCCGTTTTGTTTCTTTAGGCTAAAATACGACTCCATTAGGGCGAATGCTGCTTGCGACTTTCTCCGATGTCATGTGAGGAGTTTTTTGTTTACAAACTTTAGTCCAGGCATGCTTATATTTGCTGCATATCGCTTTTCCATTACGAGATCTTTCTTCATTTTCCTTTTACAGGGAATTCTCGAGCTGCGACGCTCCGATTTGCTTGACGTTTGGCACAATTGCTTTCCAAACTGTGAATTAATAGAAAGCTTTCTTCGCGCTTTAAATCTTTTGCTTATTTTTGGTTTTTTCTCAGGATGCTGATTTTTTCCTCTGAAAATAAAAAAATTCCTAATTTTCGGCAACTTTATTGGTCTATCTGTCTGCCGGGGAAATAATTCGGACTCGTCGCAGCGAAATGTCAAAAAATTTGCACAGTCGCGCACCAAATGATGGGCGTTCCGCGACGATTACGAATTATTTTACCAACAGACTGATAAATAAATCGGTGATTTCTGCAAAACGCGGAATTAAAAACTGCTGTCTCTTTCCGGAAATTGTAATCTCAATTGGTGCCAGTTTCATTACAATTTTCAAGCACTTGTTATTTTAATTATAATTGCCGTTGCGTAATTTCAAATTTCTTACGAATCATTGTTTATACATGCAATTTATACATATTGATAACGTTTTATTGACTTGTCTTGTTACTTTTGCATTTTAATCCAGACATAATTTCCCTGTACTCGGAATACATTTGATTCCATTACAATATAATTACTTCTGCAGAAAATGTTTCTCTACCTTTCGTTGATGTGAGCGCTTCTGCCGGAGGCTATGAAGGTAGAAGCTTTGAACCCGCATGAATTCGCGGCCCTTCTGAACACATCCACTAACCCCCAGCAATATCTGATACTTGACTGCCGAAGTTTTTTCGATTACAATTACTGCCATATAAGGGATGCGCGAAATGCGTTCTATTCCAAGATTCTGAGACGTCGATTTCTCAATGGAAAGGTAAACAGAGCGCGTGAAATGGGTGATGAGGAATGATTTCAGACTTCAGATGACTACTTGCTAAGCCAACTCATGAATGGAGTTGATAAATGCGACAGAGATCGATGTCTCGTGCTCTATGGACTGGAAGACCAGAAACATTTCGAGGGGACTGCCAAGTTCTTGAGCGCCCTCATCCAACGGATCGAACAATATGAGTTGTTCAAGAAGGTTCTGCATATGAAAGGTAGAAAATCAGAAGGTCTTTTATACGGTAGGAAGAATGTTATCAATCGATTAGTCATTCTCCGTTCTGGTTGTAAAACGATATTTGTTTTGCAATCATTCTGCAGAGCATTGAATAGTTACACTTTTTTCGCATCATAACGCTCGGTTACATCCTTCACTAACTCCCAAAAAACCCTCATATTTTTGATGGATAGAAGGAGAAGGCGTGCTTTGAGCGAAAAAGCACTCTCGGGTAGTAACCATTCTTCGCTCTGACGTTCGGTTTTGCGTTTTGGGGGATGGATGATGAGTCACTGGTTTCTTTGTCGCTTCGGGGGTCGAATGTTGTTGGGGAGCTGACGTCTAGTGTTCTTCGAGATACGAGCCGCATCATAGCCGGGCTTCCTTTGCCGGTGTGCCTGCCGTGAGGGGTTTTGAGGGTTGTCGATTATTTTTTTGAAGAGTTTTCACTCCCGTTTTTTGGGGCCGCACGGAGAGAGTGCTCGTGGCCAGAGAGGGCGAGATTGCGCTCCTCTCTTCTCCCCTTTTCCTTTTACTAGTAATGCCGTCCAGCTTCGTCTTCCAGAATCAATACATTCACAAACAAATATTAGCGTCAGATCCTCGCTATCACCCTTTTTCCCTTTCTTCGCCTTTTTTGGGAATTTGAACCAGCCTTTATGGAGATGGAGTCGGTCCTTTAACTTTACTTTTTAGTTGATTTCTATACGATTTTCTCATGAGACTTTGAAAAAGGATTCGCCATAAGGAAGTTTGTAAAAGCTTTCAACATGTTGTTTTCGTAATTAGAGGCATGAGTTATTATTAAGATTGATAGCCCACCCTTTGTTTACTCATCTGCTGATAAAGCCTATATAATGATACTTTCAAGTAGTTTCATTTGGAACTTTAATCCTCTTACTGAACAATGACATACTTTTTCATGACTAAAGCCGGCCAAACTTGGGATTATATTCATTTCGATTTGTAAATCGGTTATCTATAAATTTCGTATCATTGAAAGTAGTTTTCGGACCGTAAAGTCCCCAGATATCGCGTGTATTTAGTCGAGATTATAGTCGTATAGTCGGAGATTATTACATTTCCTTTCAAGATGATTCCCACCACGTATATCTAAGCCCTCAGGGCCCAAGAACTTTTCAAATTTACCCTCCCTAAATGGTACCCCCGTCTTCAAGTGTGTTTTGTCGCACCCGACCGTCGTGCTTCGCCTCCCAACCAAGTGAGTAATATTGAATTGAACATGATCTTCTTATGCGTCATCAACGTAACGGTTTCTGTTATAACGAAGATATTGGGAAAGGGGAGAGCATGAGAGATCACGCGGAACTGGGAAAGCGCGTGATCTTTTTGTTGTGACTGTTGCTGAGGAGAGTCGGTTTGACTCAATAATTAGGGGAAACAGTTGACTCATCAGACGGGAAATTGATTGCTTGCAGGTCTTTTATTCAGGTCGCCTTTGAGTTTGGGGTTTCTATTGATTTATTCGGGGTCGTTGTGGATTCTCCAGAAAAATTTTGGAAAGA
This sequence comes from Bursaphelenchus mucronatus, assembly GCA_025436335.1. Lineage (NCBI taxonomy): Eukaryota > Metazoa > Nematoda > Chromadorea > Rhabditida > Aphelenchoididae > Bursaphelenchus > Bursaphelenchus mucronatus. The sequence continues at coordinate 4,757,751 of CM046359.1, forward strand.
ACACAAAAAAGAAGGGAATTTAACAGGGGTTTTGCGGCTCGGCAGGTCTAGACTAATATAATTTGCAAATTTTTTAAAGTTAATTTTTGCAGGACCCTTCTCCGATTTCCACAAACATTACCCATCACTCTGTGAATCCGCCGAAGTTGTTTCCACCATTGCCAGCTCGAATCCCCTGTTCTCGGAGCAGGATGAAGCGACTCAGAGTTGTAGTCAGTCCCCCTTCAAGTCCAATCTATACCATTCCCCATCGGCACAGACTGTGATGGCGGGTACTCGATTCACGAAGCTCCGGCTGCCCACTTCTTATTCTAGTCCATGCATTGCCTCCTCATCTAGTGAAAACGAGCCCTCTGGGCCAACCGAGATCCTCGACTTTATGTTCCTTGGGTCCCAAGAAGATGCTCTCGACAGAAATTTTCTTTCGGTAAGTTGTCATTTGACCTTTCCAATCTGACTTTTGTTTCTTTAGAAACTCCCAATCCAAAAAGTGATAAACATTAGCGAAAACTGTCCTCGATCTGATCTCATTCCCAATGACGAACGTCATTTCTTGCGCATTCCAGTCAACGACACTTACGATGCCAAGTTGTCGCCTTTCTTTGAGAAAGCCTACGAGTTTATTGGTGAGTCGTTTTTGGATTACTGTTATTGACCTTTTTACGTCACCTGCAGTCTTGTTCCTGACCTCAATGACACGTAAAATAATAGCTAACAATTAGTCATCCTCAACCTTTCGTTTCATCACGAGTTGCTTAATGACTTTTCTTTTTGCAGAAGATGCTCGAAGAAGTAATCAGAAGGTTCTTGTCCATTGCTTGGCCGGCATCTCAAGATCGGCCACGTTGGCCATCGCCTATGTAATGCGAAGTAAAAAACTGACTGCAGAAGACGCCTACAAGTTCGTACAAACCCGCCGTCCCTCGATCTCACCCAACTTCAATTTTATGGGTCAATTGACCGTCTACGAACGCAATCTGAGAAGAGCCAAACTTTTGCCTCCGGTGCCCTCAGGCTGTGGGCAAAGCTTTGGAAGAAGACCGGAATCCATCGATGACTCAATCAAGACTACTGTAACAAAAGAACGTCGAGAATTACCGACCAACGAGAATGGGAAACGGAAGATGGAGACGCCACTTTCGATGCCTCAACGACCTCGGATCTTGTTCTCGAATACAGCCACGAGAAGAGAGACCAATCCCTCGTTGTCCTGGAAGAATATCCCCATTCCCACAATCCCATCCCCGTCTACAGAGTTCTCCAAACTCGGCATATCTTTGCAGAATGACGTCTCCTTGGAGAATCCTCTCTTTGGAGTTGATGGAGTCGATCCTTTGGTCGATGGAGTCTGTGAACTTGTGGAAGATCGAAGTGCGAAGTCTTGCGTGACCTCGGCCATCTATTTGAAGGACACGGTGAAGCCTAGGATGAAGAAACCATCGAATTTGTGCCTTCCCTTAACTAGTATGATGGACCGAAGTTCTTCATGGTCGGATAAGCTCGGTCTCTCAAGTCACAAGTTCTCCAATTCGAGCGAATCATCCAGCCAACAGAAGGTTGCAACTGAACGAAAGGCCTCAAACTCCCAAGGAGAGAAGCCAAGGATCCGAAAACGATTCCATCGGCTGAGAAAGCACGACAAGAACGGCGCTTTTGATCCCATCGATGAAGAGGGTCTCGACGATCTCTCAGATTATGAACTCCGAAGATCTACTTGTACTACAACCTCCTCATCCACCGTGTATTCATCGATCTCCACGGACTCCAACACTTCCGAGCTGGCTCCGCAGACCCCGGAATCCGGTTATCAGGATGAATTCACGATAAAAAGAAAGTTGGAACAGCCGGATGTGCCCGCGGATCTGAACCTGGGACAGCCGGAGTGCTTCGACCCGGAGAAAGACTCACTCTCATCAAATTCTAGTCTCGAGATTGCGGTTCAGTAACTGTTTTGTAAAGATATATTATATAATATGATATGATGTGTGCCAAACATTTTTATAATAAAAATAATTAACATTTCACATTTGGAACAACTATGTATTTAAATCAATTTATAAGACCGGGAAAGATAATAATTTCTGAATCGTACTTAAAATGGCCTAAATATTATGTTAGAAACCTGAGCCCTGTATACACTCAATATTTATGATAGTGGTTCAATCGTAATCGATAAAGCTCTTGGTATAAAACAAAAGATACCCCTCGGAAACGAGGACACTCTCCAGAACTTGCGGAGAGATGATTTGATCATTCACTTTGTACCATTGGTCCTGGTTATGCCTTACGAAACAAGAGTAATGCCCGCTTTCAGTGTTCCCATTGTGATTTACAACGGCGAGCAGATCATATCTAAAAGGTGAATGGGGGAATACAATCCATATTTCAATATTTGAGTGCGTGATTTTTGACAAAAAGGTAGACGGTCACACAAAGAAAAGTTCGTTCATAACCCCCTTTCTTCCTTTGTAGAAGTTTTGTAACCTACACTTGGACAATACGGTAACTTTTTCGGGTGTCGGACACTTCGCGGACTCTCAACTCGCGGACATGGACTTATTATACTACTTATTAGAATGAGATTTTCAGAATCAGAAATATTGGTAAATTTTTGGATTACTGTCGATTTATAAATAATTAAGAGCGCTAAATTCAAAAATCATATTCATTTGTTCTGTTATTGACTTTTTTCCTTTATGTGGTACGCAATACAAAAATTTTATGGAACCTTGATTGAAGGAACTCAAAATTTTTTTGTGTGAATTACAAAAATTCGAGATCAGTATGTCGCCGGCAATTTTAAAAACATAACATCAAAAATTTGAATTTTAAAAAATTGGGTATGTCCGCGAGCTGGGTGTCCGCGAGTAGCGGGGTATCTTGAAAATCGTAAAAAATTATAAAATTTAGAAAAACCCTATTTTTGAGAAAACCGCTAGCCAAAAATATCAACATCCGAAAATTTTTATCCAATATTAAGTAGCCGGACTTCTCGGTCTCATACTTACACGTTACTTGATCGGATCAGCATTTCATTCGCCGCGCACCCTCCAATTCCATTCTCAACTCTAGTACAATATAAAGTCGTGTATGGGCTCAGATCAATCTGTTCGGGAAACCGCACTGGACTTCGTATTTTCTTTCGTCGATTGAGGGGTGTGTGTTCAAACCTTTTAAGATGGAAACAAGCCACTGAATTTTTATATTACTATCAACGACGATTATTAATACCTAATGGTAATGTTTTTAATGTTAACCTCTTCGTCGCCGACTCATAACTCCCACATGAATCACATTTAATCTTCGCTGTGGCTCCCAGAGATTCAGATTTTACATAACTGAATTCAAAAATAATCATGGATAATATAACCTTACTTTCCCAGACACTCCTCTAATGTCTTATCTGTAGCTGTTCCATCCCCGAGATCCAATGAAATATCCCAGAAAGGGTCAACTGTAGTTGAGATTCGACTAAAAACATCGCAAACAATTAAAACACAAACTTACCCGCATTTCATACAAGTCAGATCGGATTGTAATCGTCCAGTGAAAAGCTGATCGATTATACATTTGCATTCAACACCTGCCTGCTGACTGGATAAACTTTGCGAATGTTGATGCAGAACGTTTAAGGCTGCTATTAAAAACTCATGTGCATCATGTTGTTCATAACCAGCCAAATGTTCGGCGTGCTTCCACACTAAATGCAACATTCTTCTAGGTATAAATGGCTCGGTAAGTCCGTTATAAAATTCCTGAAAGCATTATCGCTGTTATTTACTTCAGGGATTACAACACTCTAAATTGAAAACAAGATAATTCAGATATAAAAAGAACTTACTTGAAAAATATTAGATAATTCGCACATTAAACAAAGATTTTCTTCATCAACATCATCGGAAATGTCACTTAGCTGAAATTTACACGTATGTTGGTCCGTTAGGAAGTAATCTCGCAAGTGAGGGATCTGAACCAACGACTGAATAATACAATTCATAAAGCAAGTGTTCCCCAGATTCACAAGTCCTCTCAGTCCTCGCATCGTCCCCTTAGACATATGATAGGCCTTTGGAGCCTTCCTCAGGAGTTTGGCATCAGCTGAAGAGGGATTCCATTCATTCCTAAGACCTAATCCGAGCCTCCGACGATGATCATTCTCAGATTTCAATCGTATTCTTTCAATCTTCCGATCATAGATAAAATCCTCACATTCCAGACAATAAACTTGTCCAAAGGTTGTTGATACAACTAAATAAATTCCCAATACATATAAACATAGCAATTTACCAAGATTATGTTTGGACTCGAATAAATGAGGTTTGAAATGTTCGAGACAGGCAAATGTTGGACACTTGAGACAGCAACACATCAGAGACACAGCTCGACGTTCGCATTGTGAACATTGCACACTTAGGAGCTGAAAACAAGATTAGTATGGTAATCAGAAGGCCTACCTTGATTTGAGAATCATTGGAGCTGAGGGGATAAATGATCCGACTGACCAGGAGCTCGTAATTTTTCAAAATCTCATCTCTCTCGCTGTTAAGATGACTGCATTTCCTGGTCATTGGTACATTTACTACAATCATTCGGTATTATATCTTTTTTCATTTTTTAATTATTAAAGCCGGGCGCGAGCTGCCAAATTGTGGGAAGGGGAGTTGACTCAAAATTCTTTTGGGACAACTATTTCTCTACTGAATTGTAAAAATAAAGGCCTTTATTTATAAAGGTAAAATTTGCCAGCCTGTTTAGCTTGATTTTAGAAACAAATTCGATGGTGCAGAGTTACTATATAGAGTTACTACACGTTTATTAAATAAAATCATCCTATAAAAATTAGGCAAGTTAGTCCATGTAAAAAAAAGTATAACAACAACCTTCATAAAAAATAAATATTATTATAATTACAAAAACAAAGTATCACAGATCACTCCTTGATCCGAGGAGACCCTTAAGTAATGAGCTAGAATCCTTGAAGCCCGTTGTAAATTTTTGGTTTGTGCTCTGATTGTTGTAGTAGTTCGGCGATCAGTTTTTGCTGTTCTTCATTGAATTGACCTTGCGGGAACTCCACATCGAAAGTAATGTAAAGGATTCCCTTCTGGTTGTTGTCTTCGAGAGATGGCATACCCTCGTCCTTCTTGCGGATTCGAGCTCCGGGCCAAGTTACCTAAAACAATAAAAATACAGTTCACGATTACTATACGGAATGACAATATTATTGTAAACCTTCAAATGTCGTCAAAGGAGACCTCGAGAGCTTAATGAAGACATACCTTTTCCCTGGAGACGTGTACTTTATGCCCATCCAAGTGAGTAATATCCATTTCGAATCCGGAAAGTGCTTGTTGAAGAGAGATGGTCACATTAGTATATAAATCCAATCCTCTCCTCTCGAAGACATTATGTTTCTGAATCTTCAGCCTAACAACCAAGTCTCCAGGCTCACCGTCAACATGAGGTTCACCTTCTCCCGAGAACCTTTGTTCATGTCCATCATCAGCGCCAATTTCGATTTCAACCTAAGCATTCATAATAATACTCATGACAACGCCTTACCTCTAGATGTTTTGTTTCTTGGATCAGTTTGACATTTGGACATTCATCGCAAACTCTAACTTGAAACATCTGAAGATGGCCACCTCCTAATTGCTGGGCTCTCATCTCATGGCGACAATTACATTCCCTGGTACCAGAAGTTTGTTTGTAAACAGACTTCTTTCTCTTTATCGCGACAAAGTTTCCATTGTAAACCTCATCCAATGTGGCATATAAATCAATGACAACATCAGCGCCTTTAGGAACCTCATCAGAATCTTCATGACCTCCGCCAAAGAAATCTCCGAAGAAACTGGAGAAAGGTTCATGTCCTCCTCTCCCGAATCCTCCATCACCCATGTTCTTAACGCCTTCTTCTCCTTGTCGATCGTAGACTTTCCTCTTTTTCGAATCACTCAATACCTAAAATCAAAATCCAATACTAAAAGACATTAATTTACCTCATAAGCAGCACCCAGATCTTGAAATTTCTCTTGTGAAATTGGGTCATCCTTGTTCCTGTCCGGATGCAGTTCTTTGGCCAATTTCCGGTAGGCTTTCTTTATCTGGTTGGTGTTTGCATTTCTCGGCACTCCCAGGATCTTGTAGAAATCTCTGCCAGCTTCGACGAAGGTCAAGAGCAATATCAAAGCCCAGCCGAAATGCATTTTGCCCAAAAACAAAGGCTTAAAAACCTGAAAAAAATAATATTTAATTATATTTATATTATACATGACGAAAAAATCTATCCGCGTTTGTATACGTTGATTTGTAAATTTATCTGGGAAACGAGAAACATTTTTTTGTTTTACAGATTTCAGGTACAAAGAATAGAGAAAACTGGAGAAGAAGACACAATTTATGTCCTCAACAAATTACAAATTTCCTGAAATAATATTATTCGTCAAAACAGCGTTGGCATCCGAGTACGTTTCGACAAAAATTTATAAATTTAGAGACGATTCCACGCCACCAACGTTGATTGGCTGAAACTCCGAAGGGGCGGAGCTTGGCGCGACGCCAAACGACGAATATTCCCGAAACAGAGAGGGCGCAGACTCTGTCTATGTGCTGAGTTGTCAAATAGATCATATTCGTCGACGGAACGATGAATCGTTGCGTCTTTATAGTATACTTGGCTTTGGCATGCTGTTTGGCTGCCGATCTTGAGTACGGAAACCGGCCAAGAGGGGTTCCTGAGGAGAGTAAGCAAAGTTAAATTTATGATACGTATTATTTTCTCTTCGTTGATTCTAATTGTTTCTCTTCAGAAGCTAGCTTATACGAGGAGAAGGAAGAATTTGCTTGTTTGGATGGATCGAAATCAATTCCTTTCGAACAAGTAAACGATGACTACTGTGATTGCCCAGATGGAAGTGATGAGCCAGGTATTACTTTTATTTTTATTCTGTTCTTAGAGATAGCCGGAAATGAATAGATTGTGTTGAATTGAAGCTTTTTATCTATAAATTAAGGTACCTCTGCTTGTCCCAATGGTAGATTCCATTGTCGTAATCATGGTTTCATTGCCATGGATCTTCCATCTAGCCGGGTGAACGATTTTATCTGTGGTAAGCATTATTTTCATCGTCTAGACTTTTCTTTAACTAATACAAGATAAGTTTGATTCTTTGTTTAGATTGTTGCGACGGTTCTGATGAATGGGACAGCGAGACTAAGTGTCCAAATGTTTGTGAGGAGATCCACAGCAAGGTAAAGGCCAAGTCCGACGAGTACAGAAAGATGGTTTCTGATGGATACGAAAAGAGAAAGAAGTTGGCGGAAGAAGGCCAAAAGTCTATGGAAGAAAAGAAAACTGAACTCGAAAACTTGAAGAAACAATTGGAAGACCTAAAACCAGTTGAGGAAATCAAAAAGGCCGAGAAAGAAGAGGCTGAAAATAAAGAAAACGAAGCCAAGAAGGTTGAAGATGACAAATGGGATGAACAAGTTAAGGAAAACAGAAAGGCTGATGCTCAAAAGTACTTCAAGATTGCCGATACTGATGATGATGGAAAGTAAGTGTGCTGTAGCAATCTTTAATTGATTTTTTCTTTTAGAATTACCAAGGAGGACTTCAAGAAAGCTGTGAAATCAGAAGCCGATAAGGATATTACTGATGACCAATTGAGAGATCTCTTTGGAGAAGATGAAAATAATGCTGTAACCGAAGACGCCATTCATGACAAGATCCATGAAGTCAGAAAATGGTTTAAGAAAGTAACCAAACCTGTGGAAAAGCCTGAGGAAGAGGCCGACAAACAAGAAGAAGATGATCTTCTTGACCCTGAGCCTATTGTTGACGATGAAGATTATGACTTTGAAAAGAAGCCTGAATACTCTGAGGAGACTAAGAAGTTGATTGAGGAGGCTAACATGAAGAGAGATGAGTATAGAGAAGCTTCTAATCAAGTCAGGGACGTTGAAAACAAGATTAGGTAAGCATTTTTCTAATTGCAATAACATGTTATTCTATTTTTAGTGACTTTGAGCGCTTCCTTCAATTCGAATATGGTCCAGATCAGGCCTGGGCCCCTTTGAAGGGTCAGTGTGCCGAGTTAGATCAAGCTCAATACACTTATCGAGTTTGTCTTTTCGAAAAGACGGTCCAAAAAGAGAAGAGTGGACATGAGATCAGATTGGGCGATTGGAAAGAATGGGAGGGAGACAACTATACTTTCCAGAAGTACGGAGATGGGCAGACTTGCTGGAATGGACCTCCTCGATCCACCCGAGTTGTTATTGAATGTGGATTGGAATTGGAGTTATATGAGGCTACTGAACCCAACAGATGTGAATATGAATTCAAGTTGAGATCTCCAGCTGCTTGTCCAGATCCAAGTACCATCAAGGACACTTATGCTATCCACACTGAGTTGTAATCAGGTTTTCACTTTACAATTTTCATTCTTTTAACAAGTAACAATAAAGAATGTAGTAATACAGAATTCGTTTGTCATCGGATCCCGCCGAAGCTGTAATTATCCGGCTTCAAGTCCCTGTGAATTTGAGTTGAATGGGTTTCGAGTTCTTTGAAGGTTTTACATTTGCGATTACATTCGCCACAAACAAAAGTTTTGTGTTTTAAAGAAGACCGAGCATTCAAAGGAGGGAATTGAGATTCTGAGATGGGTTCTCTGAAAATATGAAAAAGAGAATAGCTTTATATTACTAATGTATTAGACTAAAAGCAAAATTAGACTATCTCATAATTCATTACCTGATCTTTAACTTTTCCAAGAGCTCTTTATGATGTCCAATGAAATGAATCAAAATCATAAATGGTTTGGCTGGAGTGCAAAAGTAGGTGTATATGTATCTCTTGCACAAGTCGCATTTGTGACGACTAAAACAATATAAAATTAAGTTCCTATATTTTGTACTTACTTTCTAGCCAAAGATAATGGTAGCTTATTCATCCAGGAAGGCTCATCAACCTTTATTTTCTTAACTTCTTCCGCTTTCCCAACAGTACTAGTTCTTGTTCTTTTTGGAGTCACAGGTTTGATATTGGGTTTTAAACTTGGACTTCTTTCCCTATCTGGAGTATCAATTGTTAGATTATCGATGGATTCGCAAGTGATGTCTTGTTGTTTCGAGATGCAAGTTCTCTTTGGGTTACTTCTTCTTCTTGAACTCTCATCATCAATGTTGAGATCCTTTTCTTCCTCTTGATAAAAGCTCAAACTAATCACTGATTTACTTCTCCTCGCCCTACTGCATCTGTTTGACTCCTTTTTTATTACAGTAATCTTGATCGGTATCAGCTCACTGGAAATTTCGACTATTTTTTATGCAAATATAATAAAAAAAACAAATAGCAGAACTTTTCCTTACCAACTCTCAAAGTGTGCTTTCACAACCCACGCCACCTTAACACAAAATGGACATATTACGATGTCTTCCCATTCAAAATCATTCAGATCTTCCAGTCCATTTCTAGTGTCCGGGTTCAAATATCGTTTTAGAGCCAAACACCGCTGTTTGTTGAGGACTTTGAACTCTCTGATATATTCAGTATCTCTGACAAGGACTAATACACATAAATAATATTGTAACTTACATTTTTTGATCATTTTCTTCCGCTTTTGCAATAATTTTCCTAAAAATATGACATAAATAATATAAGAAAATATTTACCGTTTGATCTCGTTAAGATCGCTGAAGACATTATTTCGAACAGACCTCCATTCCACAGCACCCTCACACTGTGATAGGAATCTCAAGTAAAATCGTATATATAAAATTCGATATTATCTTACAGATGTTCCATTAGAGCAATGATCATTTCAATCTTGTTCCCCTTTTCGATGGCATACCCACAATGAAAGCAGGTCCTGAAATCAGTAAATAAGGACAAAATTAACAATAAAAAGTGTTTTATTACCCTTACCATGCAAAGAAACGTCCATTCTGAATTATCAGCATTTTTTGTGTTGAAAGCTGGCACTCTGACGGTTGATCGCCAATCCGAGATTTGTCAACACAAACCAAGCCAGTTAACAGACTAAAAATCAAATAACACAAGAAATGTAATAATTTACCGTATTCCATGATCTTTAATACAATGGGCGTTGAATGCTCTGACCGAAGAAAAGCGTAAATAACACTTCAAACACAAGTAAACACTGCCCTTCTCACCTCTGCTGTGATAAATCATGTTAGAGAACCTTTTCGAAGGCAATAAATCAACCCTAAAACAGCTTATATAACATTTTTAGAAAAATAGGTAGTATAATATAAATTATAGCCAGATTGAACTCACAAAAGATCTCCCTTTCCTAAATTTCGGTCATTTTCGATGACAGAGTGTAGTTGGCGAATATTTTTGAGGGCATTTTTAGCAAGGGCTTCGTTTTTTCGATGGTTCCAGAATAAATGAAGGCAATAATTGACAAAGAAATGTGAAATAAAGCCGGTGTGCCTCAAGAATGCTCCACATGAACAAAAAAAAGTAGTGATTCGAGCCTAAAAAGTGATAAAAACCAGGGGTGGTCACTGGCACCTATTTTTCCGATTTTGGGCCCGAAGCCCGGTCCGTCAAATGCCCGGCCCGGCCCGGCCCGGGTAAAGGTTTTTACAAGCTCGGCCCGGCCCGGCCCGTCAAAAGCCAGGCCCGGCCCGGCCCGGCCCGTGAAAGCCCGGCTAGGGCGCGACCTGCCAAAAAATCGTTGCAGTTTTGTTATAACTAGGGTTGTGATTTTGACAGTGACGTCAAATTGAAGTCATTTTCATCAAATTGCCGCCGTTGTTTCGGTCGGAAACTGTCTAACGATTAAACAAACATTATTCAAGGTAGTATAATGCCTTCAAACATGCTCAAGACCATATAAACATTAAAACAACAGTTTATAACAACGAAAGGACTTTAATAGACCTATTTCGGATCATTTTCGTCCTTGTTCTTAGTTAATTGGATTTCTTTCAACAAATTGCAAATAGAATTACTGATAAATGTTTATTAGCCTATTGGAAACTAAAGTTTGTAAAAAAAGCTTCGGTCCCGGTAGTGCTATTGTAATACATTACTATATATGCACTATTTTTGAAAGTAAACGTGAAAAAAAAGCTTGTAAATGTGTTAGAACTTGATAAACTACAACAACAACCCCATCAAAAAATTTTCCCGGCACGAAAACAATGAATGCCAACGGTTTGGCATTATGATAAAAACCGGGCCGGGCCGGGCCTGAAAAAACCCAGGTCTGCGGCCCGGACCGGAAATTTCGGGCCCGGCCCGGCCCGGTTTCAATTTTCCATTTTTGAGTCAGGCCCGGCCCGATCGGGCCGGGCCGGGCCGGGCCGGGCCGCCGGGCCTAGCGTCCACCCCTGATAAAAACAGTACGAAATTACTTACAGAAAAAAACTCAATCGGAATATAAAAAAACTTGTGAACTGGATCTTTAAACTTCAAATTTTCAGCATCATGCGCAGTCCAGAAATCAAGCTTCGTATTACAACATCTAAAAGTAGAAAATACCTTAATGCTAGCCGAAAAAATTACATTTCGACATCAAGTACATTTATCTCTTTCAAAGTTTTAGTTTGAGTAAAGTTAATGGGAGGTATCGAACCCGTTTTCTCGTCCATAAACCATGGCTTATCATCCTATAACAAAGACCATAGATAGTTTCACATTGACAGACCATTGATAATTTTACATTACCTTCATTTGGTCGGCAAAGTTGTGAATTTCGCATTTTGTCCCCTAAAATCAGGTCGGATAAAAAATTGGAAACCTTACCGAATTATGATCAGCAAGGTGTAATGCTGTAGCTTCTCCAAACGGACAACCTGTCAAATTCTCTTCAAAATATAGTTCGGCCATATAGCTAAGAGAACAGATATATTATATCTGTTCTTTTTTTCCAGATTTCAAATCTGGAAAAATTTGGAGTCTGAAAAAATAAAATTCGGAAAATGGCGGAATGCCAAATGCACCAAAAATGCGTAAACATAAAATTTCAAAAACAAAGAAATTCTCCACTTTAAAGAGTAAGGTTTTTCTGACGTCTTGCTGTATAATTCTCACAAACTGTAAATTGTAATACCATTTTATAAAGAAATATATTAATAATATTATTTATAGACGGAACGTTGTTATCTTCCTCCTCGAGCCCACGGTTGTTGCTGTTGTTGGATGTATTGTTGTTGCATCTGAAATCGTATTATTATTACCCTCTTTTTGCCTACCTTTTTTCTCTCTGCTGGACTCGTAACAAATCGGAGAAGTCGCTGTCTTCGGGGATCAAATTCTTTCTGGACTCTCGCCTTATCCGAAGGCTTTGCATTTCTCCACAGATATTGGACAAAAAGTCTTCGTTTGAAGTCCATATTGAAGTTCTCAGCCTTATCGGCCGGGACTATCTTGTCTATCATTGTAACTATCCGATGGAATGAGGTGCAAGTATTCCAGAAACTATAGAATCTAATGACCTTGTACACATGTTCCAGAGCAACTTTCTCTCCTCTCTGACTCTTGCTGGTGACGGACATTGAGGATCGGGGTGTGGTTGCACTCGAGGCAGCGGCTGTTGTTGGGAGACTTGAACTTGTTGACGGTCCTTGTTGATTTGGAGGCATTCCCAGACTCGCTCCTCCAGACATTGGTGTTGTTGTAGCCAATCTGGCTGAGATTATCTTCCCTCGAGCTGTGATGCAATTTACTCGGTAGAACTTTCTGAGATCTTCACTGTAAAAGTATTTCGTTGGTCGGGATGTATGCCGCCACCATTGATCGTCGCCCATGATATCGCCCATCTTGATCTTGTCTCCATCCACAATGAAGCAGTAATTGTCAGCGACCATTGTTGGGGGAACCGAGTTACTGAGCATGCTTTCTGGGGCATTCATTAGATTCTCGAGAGCAGCTTCCGTCTGGACAGTGTCATGATGTACACTATGAACGGGCATATCTCGATGATATATGACCGGATCATCGTGGGAGAGAAGGGCTTCGGCTGATAATCCGCTATCAACTAATTCGAATCCACCCAAATCAATATCGAATAAGGGCGAGGTTGTATACGAGGAGCTAGAAGAGGTATCATGAAGCAGTGAACTGTAACAAAAATTAGGGTTAGGACACGACAATAGGTAACTACAACACCATTAGACGTAAACACCGACCTGGATGTATCTTCGGAAGGTTCGGGGGTAGGTAATCTGATAGGAACGGGTCCCTTAAAGGCAGTGTGACATTGAACCTGAGCTTTTTCGTCGACGATCTCCTCGTGAGTCGCGGGATGGGCCTGAGTCTCGACGGTGGAGGAGACGAAAGTCGGGATGGGGGAATGTAATTCGGGGGAGGAGATGTCTTTTGGGGAGACGGGGGAAAGCACCTGTACATCGGGGGAACCCGTTTTGGGAGGCCATTCGAATGGCGTGTACGGCAGTTCGGTATGAGGGTAAATTTCATCAATGTAAGGGTAAATGGGAGATCTGAGGGATCAAATAGGTCAAGGGTAAGGTTTTTAAAGGACTTACCGAACACGAGATAAGGGCTGTTGAACATCATCGAGTAATTGGACGTAGGAAATCCAGTCTTCGATGCACGTCACGGCTGCTGGCTGAAAATAAAAATGATTTTTATATTATTTTAGGTTAGATAGTAAAGGTAGAAGCAAATTGCAAGCACGTGCTGTGTTTTTGACGACAAATAACAAGAATTCATTACGGACACTACAATTCACACACCAAACAATAGGCGAACCGTTAAAAATTAGTAGTATTTTGGTTGAAAGCAGCATCCTTAGGCACTGAAGCTAAACTGGACATCTCTTCTTCTTGGTTTACGATCAAATATCTGGGTGAAATATTCAGCCAGTCCATCTCCACAATCGGATCCTGATTTCTGGCCAATCGGGCTTTCTTCTTTCTCTTAAGAACTGGCTGAGGTTGTTCATTGTTGCTTGAAGTTGCACCAGATGTCATTTGAATATTCCCACTTGTTAATTGAGTCATTGTTCTTATGGTACTGTTTGTTGGGATAAAAGAACATCGTTTCCTGACGGCTGTGAACATCTCCAACACTCTCGATCGTCTAGTGGATTCATGAGGAACAACAGAAAAAGCGGAAGCAGTAGGGAAATTACGGGAGGGCTGATGGAGTTGTTCTAGGAACATCCGGACATGAGGATGTTCTCTAAACTCAAGCAGAACATGACCTTTTTCGAGGTCATGAACAGCCGCCAAGTGAGAGAGTAAATAAGGAGGGAACCGACGGGAAAGATACAGTAGGATAGGATTAGAAGTAGGGAATAATAATCGGGGGAACAAGAAAGGGATACTGTATTCCGAGCGGGACCTTCTTACATTAGATGAAAGGGAGGAACAAGATTGGGATGGGAACCATTCAGTTCCTTGTATGGCGTTGAATAAGGTTGGGGAATTAGGTCGCTCAATATCTCCTGGACAGCTGACTAATCTTCGGGCTTGACGAGCTTTGGCCGCTAAAATTATATAATTGGTGACTATATATCTGAATAAGGGGGCTAAAGGACGCAAAATGACTGACCAATCTCCTTCAGATTTGGCCAAGGTCCATCGAATGAGAATTTGAATGACGTCACTGATCCCTGAGGCGAATGATCTTGATCAAACATCCTTTCTCGTTCACAGACCGAGGGAGATGTGTGGATACTACAATGTTCAGACACTGCGGGCCCAGAAACATCAGATCCTCCCATCCTATCCTCAGTGTCATCCCAATTGTTATACATCCAATCTCGTCCAGCTTCCGATGAATTGCTCAAAGGAGTCTCGGGTCTTGGCATGAGAGTCGCATGGAATTGTTCATGACCTTCTACGGCTGTTGACATGACTGTCTCTATATTATCGAGGCTAGACATTCCAATAATTGATTCTTCTACTTCCTGTTGATCTGTCATTAATCCACCTCTGGTTAACTCATCATTAACTAGGCTTTCATCTGCTTGCCATTCCGCAACTTCTTCGCTCGATCTTAAGGATGCCTTCTCTTGCTGTTCGTTTTGCCATAACTCATTGGCAGAGTTGAGATTCAACTTCGGAGGTGGTGGTTTGGCTTGTTGAACTTCTCTGCAATTATATTATTTGACTCAAAGTAATTTTTATTACTTTTGCTGTTCTTGTACAACATGATGTATCATTTGCATCACATCTTCCGTATTTCCCATGGCCAACTTCCTCTCAATCATTCTTCGTCGTTTCAGCATCTGAAGAATATCCGTGCCTCGGAATTTGCGCCCGAAATAATGGATCTTTTGGATGTACTTGATGCCAACCAAGTCGATACACATCGTGGTCACAGCCAGTCCAACCCCGAGATATATGAGCATTAATAAGATATATTCATGTCTTTCGGGGACAAGATCCCCAAACCCGATTGTAGTCAACGAAACAAAACCTAAAAGATTGTAAATTTGCAGAAATTATAATATTATTCATGATGACTTTGATAAGAAAAAATAAACATACAGTAGTAGAAGGCATCCATATAGCTCCATGACTCTATATACGAAAACAATACACCTCCAAATGCAATGTATAACTAAAAGTGTAAATATAAACTATGATATTTATTCAAATCTTACCAATAATATGATAAATACGAGGAAAACTGGGACTTCTGTCCGATCGAAGTCCTCCCAATCGATCTGCCCGTTCCTTTCGGAATTCCCGGTCTCTGTATCTACTTCTGAATCCATTTTCTCATTTTTACTCATCATTCTGACCACTGTAATTTTGCACCATCTCTTTCCTTCCAACATCTTCTTGTACAACCAAATTGTGCATTCCGAGAGAAATTTACCCAAATCTCCGATTGTAATGATAGCAAGAGGTGCTCCGAACAAAGCAAAGGCCACACAAAATAATCGACCTTTCATTGTAACGGGAACCACATTACCATAGCCTAAAGACTTAAAAGAATATACTGTAATTGCTTACCAATAGTGGCCATAGTTGTGGCCGCGAAGAAAAGAGAACTTGAAGATGTCCAAAGCTTCCCTCCGGATTCGGATCGACTTTTGGATGAAGAACGATGCCGTTTTTCTCTGGGATCTCTCTCGGCTTTACTCATTCTCACATCCCCATATCTCACATACTGATCTTTGTAGACTTTATATAAATTCTGATTGAATGTTTCTAATGCTCGACTCATTTGCCGGACCCATTCCTCTTGATTTACGTAGCCAGAACCTCCGGATTTCTCCCATATAAGTTCTATTAGATCCGTTCGGACATTGTTTATCTTGGCAATGCCATCTCTTTTGAGCTGAATATCAGTTTAGTCATCCTTTTTTGTGCTTACCATGTCTTCGTGTGGTGATTCTATTGCGTGGAAAATAAATGCCCCAACCATGGCATAAATACAGACTACGAGGACGAGGGCGACATGGGGAAGAACGAGGCGAAGGTACTGTAATTTGGAGGTTATTGTCAAGATATTACTTTATAAGAGACATTAAAAATAACTTACGAATTTCGGACCGTGATTTCTATACTGAACAAGTATCTCATTAGAAATATCGATCTTTTTAGATACATAAAAATTGCAAAACTTTTAAAAACAAAAAAAAAGTTTGATTGCAAAAATTCTAATGAGATACCTGTTCCAATTGAATTAAGATCTGTTGGGGATTGCCCCGCTGAAGATTGCGCTGATGTTGTCTCCAGGAATATCCCCGCCATGCCATGTCTTTATAAGAGACATGAGAAAAGAAGGCGATAAAAATATTTGCAAATTCCCCAGAGGCCCATGGCGTTTTAACTAACCTTCTTCAACTTGTGGTCGTTGTTCTTTTCGGTGTTCTCCAGCAACAGCTCGATCTCTTTCCGTTGTTCTTCGTCCATGCCCGGGATGCGTGCTCTTATTTGGGGCTCAGCTCATGTTTTGTGGGTCCACCAGCAATCCCATCAAACATCCACCTTCTCCTTGCTTTTCCTGCCGATAAATGGTGGTCAATTTAAATGTTAGAAAATGGAGTGCGGCCATGAAAAGGTCAGTTTGACATTTTAAATGCCCGCGGCAGAAAAGGTGAAGATAAAGGGGACAACAGTTAGGAATCAAAGAGTGAATGATAGATCAAAGGTGATTACAAAACAGATATGAGAAACTGATCAGCCCCAATTTGTTTGTGTTTGTTTGGTCTAAATTACAAAACGACCTGTAAAAAGTTTTGCTTGTGTTTGGCAGAGGCAGCCGATATATTCAACTTTTGGTGAGAGACTATGGAAAATGAGGAAACGGAAGAATTTGACGGCTGTAATTTGAAGAATTTTGCGAGAATAAATGCCTTTAAAATTTTGAACCTAAATTTTTTGTTCCATTTAATCAAATTTTGCGCCTCATAACTCAAGTACTTAACTCATGCCAAGGTTATACATATATATATCACAGAAAGGACTTTGTCATCTTTTTAGCATTCCGCAATATTCCTTAAAGATTCGTTTCAACTGTTTGCCACTCTTGTTTACTTTTTTTGCAAAATATTTGGTCATCGCTCAAATTTCACTCAAAAAAGTTTCAGAAATAAAATTTAGGCAATTTATTATGATCTAATAACCTTCACCATGTGTTACAACATCAAAGGAGTTTTATTTTTTCAACGGAACCAAAAAGATGACGGATCTATAGTCATCATTTTACAACCCCTAATAATAGCCCAACTACCCGCTGAAAGGGAGGCAACGGCTGCAACGTCAAAAAAGACGAATTCGTTAATCAAGGGCCGAGGCTCGGAGCGCGGAGTGATAATTCTCCGGTATTCCGAGAAACAGGAGCAGCCGGAAGCGAACAAACCCGGAAAACCAGATGGTTTCGGAGAGGGATGCCCTGAGGGGCGCAAGTGGAGGAATGCCGGCCGCCGCAGGGGGAGAAAACCACTTTCGGCCCAAACACGGGGCCCGGTGCGCCCCACATTCGGACCTTCACGAATACCGCTCCGGTGCACAATTCCGGTCGAAAACGAGGAGATGCGTGTTTTCCCGACTCCGCTTCTTCCCCTTCGGGCATTTTATGACGCCAACCCAATTAATTCAAAATGAGCGGCCAGGTTAAACCTCGGCCCGTCTGCGCATTCCGCCCAACGGGTTTAATTGACGGCCCAGAAAGGGAAGTTCCGAACCTTTGGGCCCTTCCTTCTTCGCCCTGAGGCAGTCGGGCAAAAAAACCCAATCTAAACCGCGACGCTTACTCATTCGAGATGGGCCTTATCTCGGCGATGAGTAAATTTGGGTGTGCCCACTTTTCCCCTCTGGCCATAAAATCGCGCAACTCTATCAAGCCGGTTTAACTTTTTTTTGTGAAAAGAGAGATGAAACATTTTTTTATGTAAGCGGAATTCCGAATGCAAGTCCGACGTCACAGGATGTGCTCTTCGAGAAGAAAACCTGGACATCCGCTGCAAGGTCAGAGAACAGAAAGAGCCATTGTTTGAATTACTATTTACTATACAGCATAAATACAGACTACAACGCACAATAAATTGTTCAAGAGTTCTTCTCTGGGATAGAAATCGTTACGCACTTGGTCTCGGTGTAGTTTTCGAGGGCATATTCTCCCAATTCACGGCCAATTCCGCTCAGTTTGAAACCGCCGAAGGGAGCGGCAGCATCGAAAACATTGTAACAGTTGACCCAGACAGTACCAGCCTCCAAGCTATTGGCCATATATATGGCCTTGTTCACATCTTTGGTGATCACACCGGCCGCTAAACCGTAAATAGAAGCATGGGCCTTGCTGATCAGATCCTTGATGTCATCGAATTTAATAATAGACATGACGGGACCGAAGATCTCTTCTTGCGCGATCTTCATGTTGTTGTCGACGTTGGCAAAGACAGTGGGTTGAACAAAGTAGCCCTTATCTCCATGTCGGGCACCTCCTGCAACCAATTGGGCGCCCTCATCTTTTCCGATATTAACATAGTTCAGGATCCGAGAAAGTTGTTCTTGATCAACTTGAGGACCTTGTTCAGTGGTCGGAAGGAAGGGATTTCCCAGTTTCCGACTTTCAGCTAAGGCTTTGGCTCTGGCAACAAAGTCATCATAGATTTTTCCCTCAACGAAAACTCTTGTTCCCGCGCTACAAGTCTGGCCTTGGTTGAAGAAAACGCCTTGAGAAGTGGTGTTTACGGCATGGTCCACTGCAAATTCAGTTTTAGTCAAATCATAAATGCTCCAAGCTACTAGTAAGCCATTGAAGCCAAAAAGAACAGTGCAAAATGGACTCACAATCAGCATCAGCAAACACAATATTTGGTGATTTTCCTCCCAATTCGAGAGTAATTCTCTTCAAATTACTCTCAGCCGCAGCCAACATAATCAATCTACCGACCTCAGTAGATCCCGTGAAAGCGACTTTATGGACATCGGGATGAGCAGCCAAAGCATGGCCAGCAGTTGGGCCATATCCAGGGACAATATTCAAAACTCCTGGAGGGAATCCAGCTTCGGCAGCCAACTTGGCCACGTGAAGAGCAGTGAGAGGAGTTTGTTCGGCTGTCTTCATGACCACCGTGTTACCTGCGGCCAAGGCTGGGCCCAATTTCCAGGCCTGCATGAGAAGGGGGAAGTTCCAGGGAATAATTTGACCGACAACTCCAACTGGATGATGCTGGGTGTAGGTGAAGTATTTGCCTCGGACCGGAATGGTCTTACCCTCGATCTTGTCAGCCCATCCGGCGTAGTATCTAAAACAAAAGTGTTGTCATCGTATCATACTTTAGATGATATAATAATTGGGGTAATATTTTACCTGTAACATTCAATGGAAAGATGCAAGTCTCCCAGATACGAAACGGCATAAGGTTTTCCATTGTCCAAAGTTTCCAGACTCTAAAAAAACAAATATACTTAAGTATGACTCTCTTGCATAACATTACATTAAATCAGACAGTAGGATTAAACTCACCGACAAATAAACTTTGTCCCTTTCCATTAATTCTGCCAATTTGTAGAGTAATCTTCCTCGATCCGAAGCATCCATTGTTCTCCATGGCGATCCCAACTCAAAGGCCTTTTTGGCTGCTTCAACAGCATCGTTGATATCAGCGGCATCTCCTTCTTGAATGTCGGTGATCTTCTCTCCAGTAGCCGGGTTCAGCGTGGGGAAAGTACGACCGGAACGGGAATTATGCCATTCGTTGTTGATGAATATCTGAAGTGACGGTACTATTATTACTATATCAGCCATATATTTTTTTAAAGTAGAGTTCTTGTGATTTCTTCTTGAGGTCTAGTAAGAAACACAACTGTCTAGGACTAACTTATATCCCCCATACCTTGGTAGTAAAGTCATCAAATTGTTGGATGGGTTGTGGAATCGAAGAAGCACATCTGACTGTAGCAGCCACAGCGGCCTTGGAACTTGGTGCTAGACGCGATAACATCTCTCTTCACTCCCCTGAAATGAACAACATTTCTTTTCGTATTTATACAGGCCCCGCATTCGGCGCGTGTGCACAACGTGATTTCTTTTTATTTTTTATCGCTGCAAAATGAATGATAATAGTCTTCTTCAGTGGGGTTGAAACGTTGGGCAGTTCTCTATAGGCTTATTTACGAGATAAGGTCACGATCAATCGCGTGCAAATACGTTTAACACGTGGCTTAGGCAGGAAGAGCGGAGATCAGAGGGATTGGTATATGATGTGAGACAAGGTCCGGCCGAAATGAAACATTACGATTTGTGTGGTCCAGATAATAAAAGCTTAGATTAAATTGTTCAAGAGATCATCACAAAATTATAAAATTTCTGAAGGGAGAAGAAGGCAGTGTTGTTCTTCTACAAAGAAGAACAACACTTCAAAATTATCAGCCCAGGGATCGATACAACAGCTCGGCTGGCCAACTAATTTTTTGACTAGCAACCAACGCGTGGTCATTCGACCTCCTTTAATCTTTGTATCGTGGATAATAATCGAACTTTCCCAACCAAGGAACCCTTCTGATATTACACCAGGTTTATATAAAGTTATTTATGGCTCCGGAAGAACACCTGTTCATGTTTGAAATAAACGTTTTAATGTGATCACACTATCACTTTCACAGGCCCATCCCTCTTTAGTCAATGAACGGTCACATTCTTACACTTTTTATGAAAACAACAACAAATCTGTACTCTCAACTCGTATTTTTCCGTGATCAACATACATTATAACATTTATTACTTTAGACGGATGTCAAAAAATCAAAAAAAGTTCATTTGCATGCAGTTACAGTAATCCAAAAAGTTAAAATATAAAAAAATTTCTAAGACCTTTAGAAGCAAGCATCTGTTCCGCTCATTATTTATACAGCCAGAACAGTGCATAACAATGAATTCATTCTATTTTGTGATGGATAATATCATCAAACACTCAGGCCGCTTCCAATGCTTGTTGTCAACGTTTCCTTTCTTATCTTGTATCATTTGTGTTGAATTCTGAATAGCAGAATTGACAGAGAATACTGATAAAGGGAAAAAAGTAATTAGTAAACATATTTGAAGTAAAGTTATTTCATACTGCCCTGGATAATGTAGCATCTATTAATTGTAACAATTGTTAAATGAGCCAGCAATAAGGAAGAAGCTTAAAAATATAAAACTTGTGAAAGAGAAAATCAACTCAAGTAAATAAAAAACAATTCTTCGAATGTATGGGACCTTTCGGGAATACCGTAACTTCTTGAACCTACCAGTAGAGTCTGAAGAAACTCCTATATTCTTGACAAAAGCTTCTACGCAATGCTCGAAGCTCAAGATCACATCAAAAAGATTATATTTATTTTGAAATTTTCTATTATATTTCTATGAAAATGATATCCGGAATTGATACCCCACAATAAAACGTCCCAAATCACTATTCAAACAGCCAAACGCCATGGGTCACCCTCAAAAAGCTGTCAGAAAGCCCTAACGAATAATTTATGTGACTCAAAGACATTTAAGGAGATGCTTTGGTCTTCTTGTTTTCGAATCTCAACTCTTTTTGCAAGCAATAGTGCAATATTGGACTGATTTAATGATTTAAAGAAGATTGAGTAAACACAGCTGAAATCTCTCTCTTTACACTGTTAATTGCCCTCTTTGATGTAGAACAATTTCATTACACTTGGCTTAAATTTTAAACATTGACACTGTAATTAAAAGACTTATACTAAAAGATGCATGTTGACAGTGCGGATAATAAAACGAAATCTCAAACAAAAGCTTCTGAGTCATGTGTTTTGCATCTTACAATGCTCTTTTGACCGTTTTCTTGTCCTTGTCCTTCCAAGTCCCCTATAGTAATATAAAACAGATGCCCGACCTTTGAATGTTTGTGTTTAATTTCGTTTTTGTCTGCCGTTCGATCCTCATTTCCCCTTGAAAGGTCTTGGAAAGCCAAGACTTTTATCAAAATTCTTTTTCCTCCAATAATTTCCAACTTTTTCTCCCTTTGTTTTGGCCCAATTAAAAGCCAATTTTGGCCCTAAATGGCGGGGATTTACACATGCAGAGGTTGTTGGTGCAAAGAGCCGCACCCAAGGCCGTAAATGTTTTATGGCTTTTGCGCGAGGAGCCTTTGGTCTGAGCCTGAGAGACGCGGAAAACATGTGTCAGATCAGAGGCTGAAAGCGATCCCTCTCCTCTCGGGAACTCTTTTGTCTTCGTTTCAGCCCAAAACAAGCCATGGCGCACGGCGCCGTGATCGAGAATTTGAGCACTAAGAAGTTACTGATTATTCTTTCGGCATGCGCGGGACTTTTGGCAGTTTTTGTACTCATTGGAGCGTATTTTAGTAAGTTTTAGGTCTAAAATTGATCAAAAAGATGCGAAAAACACCTACAGGACCTTTCTAGTCGGAGTAAATGCCGTTTCTCACAGTAAAATATATCTTTTAGCACCAAATCCCTCAACTTCGATGGAATTTTTGACAACAAAATGTTCGGATCCAACAGCTGGACGGAGTAAAGCATGGTTTTATATTCGGCCCATGGTAAGTAATAAAGATTGCTGTAAACTTACAATTTTGCACTTGAAACTAACCGATCTTCACAAACTTTTTTTGCAAACGTTAATTGAGATCCAAATCGCCATATTGGATCTTCTGCAAAATCTTTTCCGTTCTCTGTTTCCAGAAAATGCGTCATCGTGACAACTTTCATGGAATTTATGGCAAATTTTCACGTTTTTTGTTGAAAAATTTTGTGCGTTAAAATACGACTATTTTTAGAAATGCAACGTTATCGACGATCTCTCGTCTCACACGCTTCTCTCCTCAGATGTCCGTGACATTGTTTTTGTCGCTCAAATGCCTCATGCTAGAAATGGAGTGGAATTGGAATACTCTCCATGGTTTCAGTTTCTCCTTGGTCTGTTAGAAGTCGATATTGCATACGATGATGCTTATACAGTCCCATCTTCTGCTAATTTCGAGTTGGAGATTAGAATGGGATATAAGGAACGTGGAGAAGATGAGTGGAATGTGCTGTCCGAAGCGGTAATTCATAGGAATTTGGAGTGCGAAATTGATAAAGACAAGGTAAGATAATTCTGATTGATGTCGAGATGATTTTTGTCTTTTTTCAGCGAGTAAAAGGACACTTATATAACTGCTCGACCATCGATTTGTTCGAATTGGGAGCCAATGTTTATCCCTCTTATCTGCTGAACATACGAATCCCAGTGAACCAAACTTTGTGTCGAATCAATCCGCAGGGCCCCAACTGTAAGATTGGGCTGATCCAGGACCTAAGGGTCATCGCAATCCATCAAAATGGAGGCTTTACTTTGATTTGGCTTTGGATGAAAACATTAATTTGGCCGGTGGTATGTGCAGCAAGTTATTGGTACTTCAATCGATTAAATGGCATGAGAAGACCTCCAACGCTTAATGAAAATTGTATTCTTGCGTTGGGAGTTAGTATGGCTATTTTGGATTGTGAGTTAGACGTTTTGTTATCTTTGATATCTAAAGTTTTTATGTAAAGTACAAGTTTTATTGATTTTAGTCCCGATCGAATGGATTACCCTTTATTCACAAGCTTGGTATCTCTTGTTGTTGAGTGACATTCGATTGGGATTATTTTACACTGTATTATTCTCTTTTTGGCTTGTTTTTACTGGAGAAAATGTTGTTGATCAGAAGATTCACACCTTGGTAAGAAACATTTTGTTTTCGAGTTTGAATACATCTCTTTTGTTGTCTATTAAATATTTTTAGTCCTCTTATTGGCGAAATTTGACCTCAGTGATTGTTACATCAACATCTCTGCTGCTCTACGATCTTTTCGAAAGGGGTCTTCAGCTCAGGAATCCTTTCCACAGTATCTGGGCATCCGAATTCGGCTCCACATTGGCTACTCTCACAATATATTTGGCCGCACTCTCTGCCCTCTCCTACTTTGGATTCCTCACTTTTAAAATGTCCAAAGCCTGGAGGGCAATTCAAAATAAAAGAGCGGAGTTGTATAGATTAAAGGAATTGAATCGCCTTAAAGTCCAAGGTGTCATCTACAGGTTCAAATTTTTGTTTTTGTTGACCTTGGCATGTGCTGGACTCACGATATTGAGTTATGTGATGAAACATGTAAGTTCCGCGTCTTTAAATTTATTTTTATCTTATTTTTTCCTACTGCAATGCAAAGATTTATTTTTTCGCTTTAGTATGGGGAAATGCAATTGCATGGAGATGAGCATGAACACTCTTGGCTTAGCCGGCCCACCTCGGCCTTCTTTACAGGAACATTTGGTATGTGGAATATCTACGTTTTGATCCTTTTGGCCATGTATGCTCCGTCACACAAGGTGTACTCTGGCACGACAAGTAAGTTAATTGCTTTAATTACGATTTTACTCCTTTGTTAAACTAAAACATGCGTAAAATTCGTTGAAATTATGGAAGTATTATGTTACAACATGCAAATTGTGATAAAAAATTTAAAGTTTTATGAGTTTAAAATAAAATAGAGCCTAAAAAATCTTCGGGTACGCCCTTAAATGGGTTTTCTCGTTGATTTTTTTTACCAAAATTGGTTTAATTTGCATCTGTTTATTCCCTTGAACTCGATAAGTAATGAGTGACCAACTTTTTATTACGCTCGTTACAGTTTGTTAAGTATGAAAATTCCAATTTGCATATCTTTTAAGTCCCTAAAATCACATGGTTTCAGCGTTGGAGGACGAGCAAGACGATCTCATTGATGCCCAGGTGGATTCGACGCCTCTGACCACATTCCTCAAACCGAGTACTGATTAATTACCAATAGTGTTATGTTTATGATTCTTAGATTGGACATTAAGGACGTCAGACGGCTTTTGCAGATGTCTCTAAAGTTTATTGAAGGTGGAGTGCATTAAAATGTTGTTGTGGGTTACGGTAGTTCGAGTTCAAATGTTGAAAATTTACAGTATTAGGTTTGGAAATTACGATAGATTATGCAGAAATAGAAAATATTGTTTGAATATTGCAAAAATATGCAATTTTTTGAAAACTTTAAAGATTTGCATAATTTTAAAAGATCAATCACGCTGGGATTACTGTAATCTCCAGTTTATTTTTTAACCCTTCAAATCTTAATTCGTATCTCCGAATTGTATTTATTCCCATTTTTTATTTCGTATCTCTCCAAATCATCCTGTTTACAACTTTTTTAAATTTGTTTATTTACTTCTAGGCATACAGTAATCCACTTTTCACGTGGACATTCAGAATAATATTCACAGCTTTAAAATAAATAAATAATTTTACTCTCTCTCAGATCTCATGGAATCTATTAAATCGAGCTCGAACTTTCTGTGCCGATCGGTCTAGACCTTCCACGAGGTCATCCAAATTGACCATCAGAGCATATCTGGGGCGAGTTGGAGTGGGACTAGACCGTTTGCCAAGCCCAATTCCGGCCAAGGTATCAATATTAAACATCTCATCCGAATACCCGAGGTTGTCCTGAAAAAATTGGATTTAATTTGTTGAGAATTCTTTGGGAATTGCGGATTAGAGCTATTCAAATTACAGAGGACTTGTTGAAGATTATTCAGACTGCAGATTTGCACATTTTGAAAGCTTCTTTTTTATTAATTTTATGTTATACATCCGTTTAAAATTTGCTCGAAAATTTGTTGTGATTGAACAAGTTAGTGAATTAATATCTGACCTTAAACTGCAAAGTAATTTAAATTCTGAATTTTCAAATTTAGAGGAGTTTTGGTAATGTAACAATTAATATTATACAAGGTAAACTTGCGTAGGTAGAACTATAAATTTGGTCATTCAACGTTTCTTTCTAAGCTTCCAAACCTTTTTAAAATATAGATTGAGGCAATTATGTAATATTTAAGATTACTTTTTGTGGAGCTTATTAATTGTAAAAGCTTTGTGATCTATATTAATGCCCGGACTCCAATTTTTCGATTGGTGACGAATATTGGTGGCTTATGTCACTTTTTGAGTATCGAAAATGAATATTCAAATAAATTTGGGTAAACATGACGTGTTCTCAACAGGATTCCTGCATCCGAAATCTGATCCCATTTGAAATTTTTTTTGGAATCGAGAAAAAAATCGTATTTTACAAAAAAATAATTGTTTACAATAAAAAATACGACGATTTTTTTATGTTACAATATTTTTGAAGTAGTTTGTGATTCCAAAACACTCGAAATTATCCTCCAAATTCGGTACAATACGTATAATTTTCGATTTTTTGTGTCGTAACAGAGATCTAAGAGCATATTTTTATGATAAATTAGACAAAGATCAATCCCAAGTTCTCTTACCTTTTTTATTTCTACTTTTGCTTGTCGTTTATGCAACACATTACTGGGAATAATCTCCTAAAATGAGAATCATAAAAATTTGATTGCATTAAGATCAAAACTTACCGCCGAAGCCAATACTGTAAGTAGAAGTAGGTTTACATAGATTCCGAACATGTTTTCCTCCGAATGTCGCCCAATTCCCTCCACTAAAACCTCTAAAATACCTTGGGCAAAAAGAGGCGGGGCCAACTCGAGGACTACTAAAAGGAAACCAAAAAAAGTAAGAAATGCGCAATAACTGTCTAAGGTTTCAATATTTACGCCTCGTAATCCGACGGATCAACAAAAAAAATGGGCAAAAAACAATAATCGTCACAAAAATTGGGTTACTGTAACATGAAAAGTGTAACATAACGAAGAAAACATGCAGATTACACGCATCTAATCTGGAGCTGCAAGCTGAACCAAGGATTCCATGAAAGGTGGATAATACCATGGAAAAGTCAACAAAAAAACTTTTTGGATATCCGAGTAGGTATGTAGGCACTGTGTAATATAAATCTTTACGTGGATGCTGAGGAAATTGGGTAAAGTAAGATGATTAATAATTTTTTTTTTGAATCTCAGGGGTTCAGAAATTTTTAAAAAAAATGTAGGAATATATGTCATTAAGACGCATTTTTTGGAAAAATTTTAAAATTTTATTTTTGCAAAGTTCTGCTGATTTTTTTAAATCTTAAGGGTTCCTTGTTTTATAAATATATATTATTGTAACTAGATAATATAAGAAATCTTTGAATTTGAATACATTTTGAATGTTTACGAAATGTCTCAGACAAGGAAAGGAAATTCGAGTTTCACGCGCCCATGAATATTCAAAAAAGAACTCCAAATTCTTATCCAGTCACCTAAACGACCCTTTAGGCAGTAACAGACCCTCAAACATAATTGCAAAGACCTTAATATTCTACAAGGACTTGAGATTACAAACATTTTAAAGCACTTATCCTCTCAAATTCCTACAAATTAACTGTATTCTTTGTGAATGCCATGCACTTACTGTATTGGAAGGTTCATTTCTTTTGTCAGAGATTGAAATGAGACGCTTTTGAGGACGTGTTGAACAAAAATTTGAGGACGTGTTAAAAAAGAAATAATTTTAGATTCATTAATGGGGAGATCTTAATTTTAAAATGATTCCTCGCCACTTCTACACTTTTGAATGTAAACTGAGAATCGTAATATGTTTCGAGATCCAATGCCTTTTTTTGACACTCAATGTGCGCATTGTAATTCGAGTAAGTCGTGAAATTGTTTCTGGACGTAGATATTGTTGTAGGGTTTAAATTTGATCGTCTCTGAAGTGTTCCAAGAATCTTTGAAATGTCCAGGCTCCTTTTCCTTTTTGCAATTTAAAAGCAAAGTACGTTTCAGCTGTAAATTTATAAGTGTTGGGTAAACGGCGATGGTAAAATACATTTTGATCAAGAGTGCAAAAGGACCTATGGACCTTCTATTGCAAATTTTGCATGAATTTTTTTAGGTTACAAATCAGTCGCAGAAAATTTTTGTTCATTGTACGACGGAGAAGCCGATAAATACAACGTTATTTGCAAGCGAGAGATGGGCAATTTATTAAATTTGGAGAGATTGAGTTTCCGTAGCCAACAAAATAGTTCGCCTGGCTAGCCTATTCAGTGAGTTGGGATGGGGGTTAAATCCTGAAAGTTGGAGTGGCTTGCAAAAGTGTTGGAATGGCTGTCAAAAGCTTAGAATGGCAAAAAAATGTCATAGGTGGCAAGTGTATAGTTGAAACACTTGCCAAAGGCTTGGAATGCACTTTGAAAATGGCTAGTCATTCCAAATTTTTTGCTAGCTGTATTTGAGATTCGATAACTATTCCAACACATTAGTTATTTAGCTAGTCAGAGAATTTTACAAACATTGGCTCTAAAGACTCGATCTGCCCCAATCAAAGGATTACTTTATATCAGAACCCGCAAAAAGAAATATATAAAAATGCATGATAAAGAACAAATATTACATATATTCTGAACGTCAGACGGTAAACCCTATTTTTTTAAACTTCTTCTATGCCATCGTTCACAGAAATCCCTTTGAGATACGTTTCTCCATAATTTAGCACGATATCTCCAAGTTTTCACGTTTTCTCCCGCCCATCAAGATTAATGACGTTGATCGGAACTGATGACAAGACGACCTCTTTTATGCCTACCTTATCCATAAATTGGTACAGGAAATTCTAAAAATGAGCAGAAATGTAGCCAACAGTCTGGCTGTTTATTAATCCATCTAATAGACATTCATTTAGGAAGAAAAGAGCTGAGATCAGACAAAACACGAGTGTTTGTCCTCAAGTACACCTCTATTCTTGCTAAAGATTAATTTTTTCATCAGCAGGAAGTCCTAGATGCTCCTGTAGACGATAAAAAGTAATCTGAAGTACTCTTAAATCTGCCGAAAATATTTTTTAATTGAAACTAAGTGGATTGGGCTGTCTAAACCACGGAATCCGCCGATTCGCACCTTATTTTACATATTTCTGCAGTCCTAATCCCTCGTTTAAATAATGTTTTAATCCTTTGAGGCGTCTGCCCCCGATCAGTTCAAATAAATCTTTATTACACATTTGTGACGTAGATGTAACAGATATCATAGAGACGGTGGGAGAGACCTTGCGGCGCGAGACATTAACCGATATTAATCATCCGGACACTTATCACATAAAATCTGTAAAAATAATAATTCAATTACTAGTTAGAGGACTACGACAACAACTTCGCGAAATCCCACCGCAGAACCATGCATATGCAGTACTCTTTGAGAAGTTTGAACAACCACTTTTGTTACAATTTTACTCAGATATGCGGCTGACAAAGATCAGCGGAAAATAAATAATAAATATTACAAAAGAAGACCGTATGACAATAAGAGACATGTGGAAATGGATCTCTGCTCTACACCCGAAGTCCCTTCTTTGAGAAGGAGACCCGCAGATGGGCGTTGTCCGCCAATTTGAAGTTGTGCATGATGACTAGGGCTTGGATCGCGGTTTCAACGTCTTCCAGCTGGACTAACGCCATCTTATGGTCACGTCTAAAAGATTTTCTGTTTGCTCTATTCGTTCTACCTCAATTTTCCAAAAAAAATTTTTACCAAATGCTAAAAAATAAATTCCAATAATTTTTGTGACACTTCGTCAAAAGTTTTTAGAATAAAGAAATCTCAAAAAAGTTCTATAAAAAATGTTTGAGAAGTCTGATTAGGCGACTTACTGGAAGAATTGGAAGTCCTTGACTTGGAATCCGTTCTCCTCGAAAGCTCCTTTCAAGAACTCAAGCGTAATATTGGGAGGGATATTTGAGAGATGTAGAGTGGAACTGGGTGGGTAGATGTTCATGTAATTCTTACTTCCTGGCTTTTTAAAGCGATGCAATGGGGAATTCGTGTAATCTCGGGTTAATCCGACGTCAGGTTGACCTAGAATTTATATTGTACTTGACATTTACTCTAATAAAAATTCATTTATATGACCAAAAAGTATTTTACCTTCTTTAGGCATTTGGACATTGGTGTGCTTGGAAGACGCGACCCTTATGATCTTGTCATGCCATTTAGCCTTGTCCAGATGTTGGATAGCTGAAAGTGCAGTATGTTTAACCATAATTACTTGTTTTGCCGCTTTTACTGTAATCCTCACTTACCCAATTGTGCCTGCTGACATTCCGCATACTGTACGAGGGCGTTGTCTTTCTTGTTGAAAAGTATTTTCACCCTTTGGACATCACCATAGACTCCTGGAAAAGATGCCAAGAGTAAGCAAAAAGTGGGGTATTAAATGTGCTCGGGACTACAGTATCCACAGTAGAATCCACACGAAAATTAAAAACGAAAAAACTCAGGATAGGACCTGACATTACAGTAGTGTGTAAATGTTACAGTACTCCCGGGTTTCGAGTCGGTTGTAAAAAAAGAAGTTAAAGCCACATACCGAAAAGTGTGAAGAGCGCATCGGGCGTTACCTTCTGAAAACAACGAAAGAGCGATAGAATTGAAATAACACGATCGTCGTAAATGGGGCTCGACCTTGTGGAAGGGGCCAAGTGCGTATTTTAGAAGTAAATTATTCGTATTTTAGAGGCGAATTATCCGTATTTAAGGGTTAAAAGATTTGGAATTAGAAAAGATTCCTATTCCACAATGCCGAAAAATAAAGGATTGGAAGAGAGAGAAATTACAGTAACAAAGCTTCATTCTCAGAAGTTTCTTACAACGAACGGTCGGCTATAAGGCCTACGGGGATTAGCGGAGTTTCCTATCGAAAAACAAAAAATATGGGGATCAAAATAATTTAATAGTATCCGAAATCAAGATGGCCATAGAATCACAGTACGATTTTTTGAAAATATGCAGGATTGCTTTTCCGCAAATTAGAGCATCTTCCTTCATAAAATTACAGTATCCTTCGTCAAAAACTACAGTGTTTTTTTTAAAGCCACAGTATAATTTTTGATAAAATTACAACATCATGTGTCATAAAATCGACGGTACCCATGACTATGAAGTAACAGTACATTTTTTCGTAGAATCACAGTATCCCATTCCGTAATGTTGCAGTACCCTTTTAAAGCCTTATAACCGACTGCCGTAAAAACAAATGGAGGAAGGAGAGAGAGGAATAACTGGGGCTACTACTCACCTTGTGATCCAGATTTGACACCAAAACAACCGGTGTTGTATTCAAAAGGGATCCAAGTTGTTGTTGCAACAAGGTTTGGGCAGTAACATTAAGAGATGGCGATGACATTCCGTTCGTTCCATTGGTTGCTGCCATTAAAGCCGCAATATTTGTACCCAAACCCCCGGCCAGCATATTCTGCTGACTGTAGATATTTGCTACGGAATTGGCTGGATTTCCCCCGAATGGGAGAAGAGAGGGGACGACTAGCGAATTCTGGGCTAAAACAGACCTTTTATTATATGTTGTAATAGTCGGTAAAACTTGTATTACAATTGATTTTTAAATTTTTTAAGAGCTAAATTAAGCTAT
Source organism: Bursaphelenchus mucronatus (assembly GCA_025436335.1). NCBI lineage: Eukaryota > Metazoa > Nematoda > Chromadorea > Rhabditida > Aphelenchoididae > Bursaphelenchus > Bursaphelenchus mucronatus. The sequence goes on from CM046359.1 coordinate 4,789,571, forward strand.
ATAGAAAGTTATTTAAAAGTATAGTTCCAATAATTTTAAGCCCACCTAAACTCAGTTGCTGCTCCAACGACAACTCTCCCGGAGGCAACAAAGGATTTGTGTAATCCCGGCTCTTATCATTGTTGTATTTCACATTCAGCGTGGCCAATTTACTGTAGTCGATGCGGAGATTACAACAATTATTGAAGATGTTTTGTCCATCCAAGGTATTCTTGGCATTTTGGGCCGAATTAGCCTCAGAGAATTGGATTAATGCTTGGAAAGTGTCTAAAGTAATATAATAACACAATAGATGGAAGGACTTACGGTTTTTGGAGAATGTAATTATGCGTAGAACCTTCCCGTAACGAGAGAATATCTGTAAACAGTTGAGTGAATTGCTTTAAAACGATTACTGTAACTGAGATTACAGTAAGATCTTTTCTCTTAAACTTAAGGATACTTCGGCAGAATCAGTTGCCATGGATAAGACTTACAGAATAGAGGATATCCAAAGTAACCGGGCAGATCATATTGTCCACAATGACCCGCAGCACCGAGTTTGGTTGTTGCTGGGTACCAGTGGATATGTCTAGCTGAGATGCCGAGGCTGGAGTAGCTGAACCTCGGGACGTTGAGCCAAGGGCATTCGAGTTCTGACCCGTGGGAGTCGAGGCACCACCCAAAACCAGTAGATTGGACTAAAAATTCTATATTATTATATTGTACCCGACAAGACTCATATTCTTGGTATTTTTAGTTTTAGTAATCAGATTATTTTTATAGAAATCCTATAACAAGTTGATCCCGAGACCTTTTGCATTTGTTCGTTCTGTTTCCCGTTGAGAATATTCTGCATGACCATTTGTTGTTGATCACATTGGGTCATGGTGACATTATTCTGGATCAGTGGTCTTAGCGGGGCACTAGCAGCCATTAGAAGATTGGTTGGACCAAAAGCTGAGGCCACCGGTGCAGCCAGACGAAGACGTTTCGCGTTCAGTGACTCGTAATAGGCGAGATTATTCTGCTGAGACTGTAGCAGCTGCTGGACGGACTGGAATTGCTGGAACGCCTGGAAGGGCGAGGGAACAGGCTGCGTGGTGGCGGAGTTGGTGGCCGCTGCAGCGGCGGCGGCGGCCAACGCCAACTGACTAGATTGGTCGACGATGGGGGCGCCGGTGAGTTCAGGCGAGTGGGCGCGCTTCACGCTCAGTTTGGAGGTGGGCGCGGCCGACGAATTTGCGGCCCCAAGCTGCACGGCGGCCGTCGCAGCGGCGGCTTGAGCGGCACAACAGTTTGCCGCGACCGTCTTGACTGTGCTGGCACGGCCTTTCCACGGGAGGAAGAGCCGTTGCGGAGCTGAGAGATTACGGTAGATTTAGGTCGATGGGACCATCAAACTAGCCTAATATGGTGATAGATGGCTGAGATTGTAGTAAGTAGCTTTGTTAGGAGCTCAACTTGACGAAAGTCTCGTATAAGTTGAATATAGTCAACAAATCCACTGATCTAGAGATGAAATGTGTAACAATTGCCCAAGAGATCACGAGTAAAGCAATAATAATATTTAAACGACCTTCAAACCGTTCGGATTGAGTGAAAATCGGAGAAATGATCTGGCAAAAAGAGAGCGTCAGGACACTGAAAACAGGCCTCGGAATACAAAACAAAGCACAATAAGGCGAAGAAGATGGGGACTGTGCTCGGAAAGGGGCTCTGAATAAGGGACCGATCGACTCTCCGATCGAATCGACTTCCAGGCCGCTTCTCTGGCCACATCTGGACGCCGCGAGAGAGCAGCGATCAGGGGAATGGCGGCCCTTGGCCGTGTAACTTGGCCCACTTAAGAATTACTTGCAGAAAACGGCCGAATGTTAAATTCCGTCCCCCGAAATCCCCTGCAATTACATGAGGGCGGATTCCGGTCGATTTCGGCGACGCCTTTTTTGTGGCCGACCTCTGCGGCGTAATCGTCACGAAAGCCCAAATTCGGGCAATTACTCTCCTGTCCGCTCACCTAATTAAAACAAAAGCAGACCAGCCCTGTAATCAGCCCGAGGGCATCGGAAATGAGAGTGCGCGAGAGCCGGGGCCCGCTACCTCGGTCGCCCGCTCTTTTCGGAGAAGAATTTCATGGGCCGCCGTGCCAGCGAATGAGCTCTTTACTCGTCCCCCTCTCTTCGGCCCTTAGGGTTTGCTGGGGTGGTAGTGGCCAGGGGGAGCGTGCACAGTCCAGATTAACAATTTCCTTAATTCGTGCCGGCCTGGCGGTTCGCGGCCCAAATTAACCTGACTTTGATGAAATTAACCCCGCCGGGAAATTGGAAGGGGTGTCAAGTACGAGAATAATCTTGACAAAAACAGGTTACTATTGAAGGGATAGGGACCCAGTAAATAACAATTTACTTGGCGAAACCAGAATTAGTTAACCACCAAAACAGCTGCTCGCCCTAATTGTCCCAAGGAAATGCCGGGTTCAAGTATAATATCATATGTAACAAAGCACTTGCAGAGAGTAGAGCAAAGATAGACCGAGAGTAAAACACCCTCCGGGGAGTCTGTTATATTGAGAAAGGAGCTTCTCCATGGTTGTCGCCTCTTCCATAACTCCATGATAAAAATATTACAAAAGAGGAAAAGAATAAGTGTTGTCAGTCTACCCTACCCTGCCCTCTTCCTCCCCTTCCCTCCGGTGGAATCGCTGCCTCTCCCCGGCTCACGTTACTCTTTTTACCTCGCACCCGTCAAAAGTTCAAAACCCCCAGCGACAAAAGATCTCGACATAAGCGACAAAAAAGAGGCACAACATTCTCCTCAAGGTCACCCCACCGACCACCACAGGGCATATCAATCGGTTGTAAGGGAGAAGATCCGAACGAAGTCAGTGGGATTTGAATAACAATATTGGGGAGAGGACTCCAATAACTGGGTTGCAAGCTTAAATACAAAAAATATTTTAAAATTTAGATTTTTTTGTATTTTGAAGAAAATTGTCATCATGAATAGTAATTAGTCTGTGGACAAAAGCAGATTTTCATTTCAAAAATTTTTGTTTGCTTCAAAGATCTTTGCAAGTCTTACAAGGCATCAAAAAAGTTGTTGGCTTTTTTATCGTCATAACGACTTATTTTTTACATTTTTTGCCGGAAAAGGCCTAAAAATTTTATTTTCAAAGACTCCATTTTTTGACCGCAAAAATTTATTTGAATAAAACCATTGCTAAGGAGAAGAATATCGAAATAAAGGACCCGCCACAGGATCAAGACCTAGACCCCTCTCTGATTCAACAAATCCGAATCAGATGGGACATTTGATTTGACAACAGATGGCCGAGAATATGGCGATTCTACTAGCCATCTAATTGAACATTGGGGAATTAGAGAGATTGGAGTGCTGTAAAACAGCCTTGTGAATAAATGAATACAAGTGAGCGTTCAGGGATTGGGAAATTAGACTTAATCCTCAAAGATTTGATGATTACATAGAAAAAAATAAGCTTGGGATTTACAGTAACGACTAAAGGAAATGATGACATTCACTTACAGATGAGAGAAAACGATTATTTTATCCGAAAATATCAAAACTTTTACAAAATGATGTCAAAAATTATATTGCACATAATCCGGCGATACTAAACCCCTACGAAATGTGATTTGACTACAACAATAATCGTATATTCCTGGGATGGTGGCGTCTAGACTCTGGGCAAACACACATTACACTCAGAAATTCCCGAAAAGCCATAATAAATTATGTTATCTATGACTTGATGACCTATTCTAATATCCCAAAAATCCAGTTAAATTCCCACCCATGATGACTTGGCCTCTATTCTCGGTCTTAGAATCCTATTTCTGGAGCCACGTAGGCCAATGTCAGTCAGTGTTCATGGCCAGAAAAACGAAGAAAAATTGAAATTATTTCCACACGGGCATCATTTTTAATTAATCGGAGGAGGAAAAAAGGCCAAAGCCCCCAAAGAAATTGGACAACGCTCGGGCATGGAGAAGCCGAAAAGGGAGATGCGACCTCATTGCCCAACCAGTAAGTAGTAAGTAAGGGTGGTGCGAAATGTGATCGACTGATAGATGACGCCCTCTTCGCGCCTCTTATTCTACCACATCCGGACCCGCGGGTTAATTAAGATGTCTGCCGGAGGAAGACAAGATGGAAAGGTCCTTATTATTTACTATAGACATGCAAAAATAGGATATATGACATTTGTTTGTCATTTTTTTACATTATTAGTTATAGAAATATGGCAATAAGTTGGAAGTTGGTCAAAAAGGTACTGTAAAACAGCTAAGTAAATGGTTTTGTTAAGGCTAAAAATTTGTTATTCCAATGGCTAAAGGTATAATAAAGACGGCTAATCTATTAAAACTGGAGTTTAAATACCTTCGCATCCATTATAAGCCCAATATACATATATGTATATGTTAATATTCATTTCTTAGAGTCATCAAAAAATAAATCTAATTCTTTTTACATCATATGCGCAATATTATGCATGATAATGTATAACATAACACAAAAAGGTGTGCGAACACCGAGAAAAGAAGGATGTTTTCTCCAGAATTGGAAATCCAACCTGTAAATCGCTGGATTTATTCGAAACTGACGCTTTAATTAGGGATATCATAAAACGGTTGCCCCGACAACCCATTAATCCCCTCCGGCTTCTTCTCCACCGTTTAATCAAAACACGCACCCTGCGGGCATGACTGCCATTTCTGGCCACAAAATTTCCATTTTCTCCCTATTTTTGTCAACGAAGGTGTAAGATTGTACCGAGTATTTGGAGGGTAAACATAAATATTACTGCAGTCTAAGTACTGATTGGATTATAGTGCTTGTTTTATGGATTGCATTGTATTATATATTCAATAGTAATAAACAACTTGCCGGAGGTACAACAAGATCGCCCAGAATGGCCCCACTTTTCGTGGGCAACTTCTTTTCGGTCTTCAGATTCTGATGGGTACTGTATTGACAGAAAATAGTCTTTCCTCGGATGGCCATGGGATAGGCATGGGCAATCTGAACAATGGCCTGAGCTCCGTTGTCTTCTTCATACTCTACGAATGCCTGGAAACAATATTTTGTTGCATTGGACGGAAATTATACATACTGAATGGGAGAGTGGAATGAGTAACATAACAAGCCAAATAAATAAATATTTTAAAGATCTCATTGGATTCAAAATTTTGCAATATCGTTTGTTATCAAAGATAAGAGCACAACACATACATTAAAAAATTTTTAAGGGCGAAAGAGCCTTTGTTTCAAAATTAAAATTTAAAATTTGATTCCAAGAAATATGTCAGCATGATGTCTTTTTTTTGCAAAAGTATTACAATTTTGAATTAAGATCAACGAGAATCCTTATCTTTGTAATTTCCAATCTTCAAAAATCATCAAAATTACGTAACAAAAAATCCAATAATTCTTGTGACATTTCGTTGCATCAAAAAGAAGATGCAATTAAGAAAATCCGGATTTATAATCATCTCTTACCCATTTACAAATATTAAAATTGTTATTCTTACCTGGTTTTTTCCTTTGAGCATCAAATAATTGTTTAATTTGCCAAAGGGCATACAAAAATGGATTAATTCGAGCTCACTCATGTCACCGGGAATGTTGCGGAGATGGACCACTCTGGACGGCGGATTGCCTGAGGGGTCGGGGGCCGACACAGTTGACGCTGAGGCGCTGGCGTTGAAGTTGAGGACAGCGGCCGCTGCAACGGCCGCCGCGGCCGAAGCGGATTTACTGGCCGGCGCTGGGGCTGAGATAAAAGCCAGGGGATCCAGTTTGAGCTGAAATGAGGTTGATAAGACAGTAATTGGATTAACAATTAAATGATTACATTTACGAAACACTTTGATATTATTTTAGTACCTTTTTTGGCTCACTCATGGCATTCATAAAGACGTTGAAAGCGTCATCGAAGCAGGCCGCGCCAACCAGATCTTCCGAGGCTCGCTGAAATGGTCAACGATTAATTGAAAATACCATAAACTTTATAAATAGGATTTATGTTATCTCACCTTTGGCATGAAGTGCGCACAGAGTGCAACACTTAAGGGCTCTGAAGCAATTTTTTAATCGACTTAAGATCAGAATTTAATGGCTACAGGTGAAGGATACGCGGTTTCCCATGGAAACACGACCAAATCAAAATTCAAATGAAATTCACGCTATCCGAAAAGGCACCTGACGACTTTATACTTCCAGGACTCTGGTTTATAAGGATGCAAGAAGTTTTTAAGTGAAACAAATATTCAAAATTACTTTTTTCTAACATTGTAAAGAGTATAATTAGTCTACAAGCACCTGGGCTACACGGCTCGGACTTTCGCAACATTTTTAATATTTTTGTTATTACTTCAGACAAAACTTTATTATACCATATTTAAAATTTTCAAAATCTCCATACCACCAAAATTTAATCTGAAATTCTACTGCCATAATAATAATCAATCTATAATATTTCCTCAATTTAACGGTCCTAATACAAACCGATGATAGCGTCGTGTTGGATGGAATTGGATCGAAAAAAGGAGGGAAAAGGGTCATGGAGAAGGTCGGGGGCTGACTCATGGCCAAGAATAATATCAGAGCCTCGGCTCGCTACCCAAATTGGCCTCGATCAGACGTCGATCGGACAGGGCGAAGAGACCACGTCCCCCTCACCTGAGGGCCCATCAGAAGCTGCGTTTTGCGCGATTCCCGGTCCCATTTCCCCCAGCCCCAGCCAGTTCGTTCTTCAATTTTCAAAGCGTTTTTCGTTGACTCTCGAAATGCAAACAAATCGGGATCAGAAAGAGCTCTGCTGGTATTACTCAGGGGCTGGACTTAGACCTCTTTGTAAATACAGTCCGAGCCGCGACATTCGAATTACATTCCCGAGGGGTTTTGGTCCAAAAAACTGTAATATAAGCCCACTGCGACGTTCTAATTCCAACGTTCTGTTTAAGAAATTTTACAAATCTTATCTAGGTTTCTTAAATGATACGATGACAGAAATTCAATAAAAAAAACTATTTTTTTGTTGGTCACCACCATGTATAATATAAAAAAAATTATGTTAGGCTTCAGTAATGTTTAAATTTGTTCATTTCTCTGATGAAACTAGACAGTAATATTTTGTTTTTTTTAATATTAAAAAATCCAATGACCAGCGCAAGAGCAATTCGCTTCTTAAATTAGTCATCGTGAATGATATAAATTTAATTTATCGTAATGTTAATCCTTGAGCTAAGGAAATCCTGAGATTTCATATTTAAAAAGAATATAGGGTCTTTAGAAGTATTTACATACAGAATATTTTATTGTGTGACTAATTTATCATACCTCAACAGTTTAATTTTTAAAATCATCACCAACACATTCTCACCTTATGGCCGACGGGAAGTAGCGGATTCTCTAGGTACATGGCACTCATCGACGTCGCCAAAGCTCTTCCGCGAGCATTCCGCTCGTTTCACGGTCTTCTGAAAAAAACAGTAATTGTACTACGGACGCGGTAATTGAATGCCGCGGTGCTCGAGGGGTAATGAGGTCGATGGTTGGGTCCGGTTTTTGCGCGAACCTTTTTTTTCCGTCTCCGAACCGACCTGCCGAACCACCACCCTCCGTTTTTGGAGAGGTAAGAAACGCAAACAAGCTGAGATTTATATTTGAACAACTCCACATTCTCCCTTTCCTCCTTCTTCTACACCTTTGTCTTCTCGCCGTCGCCCATGATAAGGAAAACACGGACTTAAAATTCCCACGAAATTGTTTCACACCTCTCGGAGATCCCGAAACAAAAGGAGATTGCCGAGGCACAATTTCCTTGAAGCTTCCTATAACCCCCATTCCTGGGACCTTATACTTGAACATTCGCCTATAAATAAAATAATTAAAATAACTTTCTTTTTATATTTGTAAAGAAAATATTCGTGGGCTTTGGGAGAATAGTGCCTGAGGGAGCGTACCCGGTATTTTGTATGAAATGCCGTAAATCAAAGGATTTATGGCCGCATGGCCATGGAGATTCAGGGATAAGTGGTTTTGTTACAAGGCCCAAATTGAAGACTGGACATGGAAAACTGGGCCTAAATTATAGTCCTCATCGTCTTTCGGAGGGTTTAATTGTGAATTTCGTACATAGAAAATACTAAAGTTTCAAAAGTAAGTTCATTTTTTCATATTATGGTTTTTATTTCTAGAAATTTTTTCGATATGAAAAGAAACGCATGTAATATTTTACAAGCAAATAAAAGGATGACTAATGGGGTTAAAAAGGTCAAAAGGTAGAGAAATCAAAATGTTTTGACGGTTTACTACTAATTCTTCGGTGTTAAGTCATCAAAAGAGTGATGAATATTCTAAAATTTTAATTTTCAATTTCCAAAAGATAGGTGACAAGGAAATTAAAAATATGCCCAATCACCAAAGCGCCAAGAAACCCCGTTAAAAAAATTGGGTGGACACCGGAATTGGTGTTCATATCACTATGAAACGGTTATCTCGGGAAAATAATTCCGCTAAAACCTCTTAAATTTGACGCCCCATCCTTAAACTCAAAGAGGAGCACTTACGGAATTGGAAATTTAACTTTTTTTGACACATGAACTTATAAGGGAAGAGCTCGAGGTGTGGCCTTCCGATTTTACTCGAACTAGGAAAGTCTTCTCTAAATAGGACATAAAAAAATGCATAAAAATATTGATCATGAAGGATGAGAAATGGTCAGAGAAAAAATAGGTAGTTGTGGCTATACCTTCGAGAATCTTGGTCTGAGAAAATTAGTCTTCGGTTGGAATATTAACATAAAATCGGTGAAAACCCATCAATTTTTCCAAGAAACAATTGCAAACTAAATTTGGATGTTATATTTGATGATCTATGTATTGACCACAAGTCAAAAATTTTGGAAAGGGTTTCAAAAATCGTGACCTCAATTTCAACCAAATCCCTTCAAATTTACATTGAGTTTATTCCCCAAATAACACCGTTTCATACGCAATACTAACTTTTCGCTGCCAAACTTACTCATCTATTCAACGGAATAAACGGTGTTGGGTAATGCAAAGGTTATTTCCGAGTTACAATTTGCACGCTTTGATGCCTCAGGGATGGGGCGCGCAGGTGAGCGGAAAACGGATTAAGTAAGTCTCGATCGAATCCATTAAACGAATCACAAATTACTGGACGTACTCTCGGCGACATAAAAAGACAGAAACGGACCGCCGGAGGGGGCCGTTTCCATTCCAGGACAGCTCGAATTGCACCTTCTTCTCGCCACTTTCTGATCCTCTTCAGATGGACCGTCAAGGGCCAAACGAAGCGACGAGAACAGATTTCCCGGACATATTATAATGAGGTGTCAGAGGAGAAGTTTTTGGGCCTCAATAAGTATTCAGAGTTGAGAAAAATAATTAAGAAACACCTAGGGACCTACTACAACATAATAAATCTTTTTTGTAACTAAAGTTGTCTGAGAAATACACCCAAGCATTACTAAAACCAATGCCAACAATCAAATTACGACACAAAGCAGCTAGAAAGTTAAGCCAAAGAATAAGAAAATCGGAAACTCCCAAGAATTTTTTTGTTTTGTTAACAACTCCAACTTTAGCGACTTTAAGTTTCTAATCATCATTTTCCCGAAATTACCCCATGACCAATATAACCGACTCGACTCATTCTACTAACTGCTTCTTTTCATCATCTCCTCATAAGAACATGGGAAAGGACCAACAAATTCCACATGAACAACTTCTGGAATTGATGAAAACAAATTGGGAGAAGGGCTTCGGGGGATGGAGGGCCTGAAAGTGACGCCGATGTCTCGAGAGTGGGGCCGAAGACGGTTCGGACACTTCACTGGCATCCACCTTCGAAACCGAATTAACTCCGGCCCCGAGGAATCAGCTTTGTCTCCAGGCGAAGGGCTTCGTTTTATTCATAAAACAAGATGATGGAGGCAGAAAGGAGGGATCAACAACAATTTCATGCATAATAGATTCTGTTTGTGGTCAAATTATGTCATCAACAGGGACTTGGAGAGAAAGAGGAGACTTGATGATGGCATTACAAACAAGGGATGAGAACAATTGGACATTATATTAAGGATAGAGTAACATTAAAAATTAAATTAATCACCTAAAAGTTAGATGAAAGGATATTGAGAAGATCTTTTTCAGATGGAGCCAGGTCAAGACTGTCAATGTGATCATTGTAAGTGAGGAAAAGACGTTTGATGGAGTCCATAAGCACATCTTCGAGTCGACTCAGGTTGGGTCTGATCATCACATCTTCTTTTCGGTTCTAAAAGTGGAAGATTACAACAATTCTTATCAGCTCTGGCGTTGTGAAATAGTTCATAAAAAAATATTAAAAAATATATTATCCTTAAAACAAACAAGGATAATCCTTTCACGCTTTTGATAAAAGGACGCTTACAGTAGATCCATCAATTATTTCTCTAACTCAAATATACACTAAACGTACACTGGTGGATCTGATATACAAATCGATGGCCAACTCTAATCGCAATAGGATGGAGAAGATCGGTGCCAAATCCTTTTGCACAATCCCAAATCGGTCTTCCTTGATCGAATTCGCAGTCAAAACAGCCAAACAATTTATGGCATACTCAGCCTGGATCAGGTAATACGTTTGGATAGCAGGTGCTGGTTTGAGAAGGTTGTCTTTGAAAAAATTGATCCATTTGTTGAGTAGTGGGAAGCTGCTCAAGGAGAATGAAAACGTCCTCGCTTTTTGTTTCGGAGCTTCTAAAAAGTATCTCAATTAATTTTCTGTAAAAATTGCATAACCATTTTATTATGACCAGTAAGCATCGACTATAATCCATATTTACGACGATGGGTCATAAAAGGTCTAATTATTTTATGCTTAGCCAGTTTCAAAGCAGTTTGCCTTAGGGGCTTTGCAGAGGTCCAAACGTGACTTAAATTTTTGGGCGATGGACCGCAGCTTTTTTTGGGAAAATCGGCCCCGTTCTTGGCGCAACGATTACTTAGCAACTCCAAACTTTTGTGGCGCACAGTACAGGTTCTGAACACCGTTTGATAAAAAAAAATAAAAAAATATTTATTCCCGACGACAAGGTGGCAATTTCGCGGATGGGGTGAAATCGGGAAAATCGGTCCCATTACTAGCATTGAGTCTTTTTTGGCGTGAGCCGCGGCGGAGTTCTGTTCGAACGTCAAACATGCGTCGTCAAAGTGCTACTAAGCCAACAAAAATGCACGACGGAATCGAAACTGTCACAGCGATAGAATTTTTACTCCTCAATCCACGAAATCCATTGATTTCATGCCGCTGGCACACATTCCGGCCAGATCACCACGGCTCGGATTTTGACGGTGTTTGCCAATGGCCGACGGGCCGGGAGCCTCAAAGGATCAGATCCTGACGTTCTGGTGGTTGTGAACCCGCAAAGCTTTGAAACGCGAAAGAAATTCTCCTTTATCCCGAACCTGCGGCCCGACCTTTGAGCCTTTGGGATCTTCCCAGACGCACTCGCTTGTCTGCGTTTTTTGGAGCTTGTATGGCCTAAGCTTGAGTCTATTTTTGGCTATTCGGTAGATTGATGACTTGCTGACATCGATCACGCGAGCAATTTTTCTCATGGTGACCCGCGGATTTAGCCCCACTCGCTTCTGTACGATCTTGCGGTTGGCAGAGGTGTTGACGGTTCGCTTTGTGCCACTTCCTAGACGTCGATCCAAGCTGATTGAATCGTTTTATGGCTCTAGACACAGTGTCACTTCTTACATTGAGCAATTTAATAATCTCGCACCGTCGTTTTCCCGCCCTATGAAGTTTTAAAATCGCAGTCCTTTTGTTTGCCATTTTGAAAACCCATGTTAATTAATCGATATGGACATAAAAAAGAAAGTACTAGGACAGAAAACACGGAGATTCTAGAAGTACAAAAATCATTTGGCTGGACCTAAAACTTTTCGCGTCAAGACCCAACAAAAAAATCTGCATTTTTTTGGGACACCCTGTAAAATTTTATCGATTATAAACTTCCAACATTTTTCAAAACTTCGAAAAATGTTTTCATTCATTTCATTGCTTTAGCTTCCGTCCAATCGAATAAATTACGTGAAAAAAGTCAACGGATGCCCAAATGACCCGTTTTAATGTCTTCGATAAGTTTAAAGAAGTGTGCTCCAAATATAATCTACCAATTACTTTGTAACAAATCAGAGACAAGGTATTCCAGACATTATTACGTGTGGATCGTAAGTTTAACCACTTTTTGAATACTTTTTATCCACCGTCTTCGTTTTTTACCAAATCCGCCAAAAGAGAGTTGAAACAATTGGAAAGATTGATTATAACCGGTTTACCCGCCGCAATATTACTGTAGTCCAGACAGCGAAAAAAAGAGAAAGTAAAAGTGGAAGTGGAAGGCTACCATATTTTTAAAATTCCTGCGTCGGCAGAAATACGGTAGAAACATTATGCGCTTCGGCTCTTGGATTACATATTTTCCCGGGTTTTTCAATTTCCCCTGCATTTTGTAAACGCAATAACTCAACATTTCCGTTATATTCTTCCCAAAGTAATAAAAAAAGTCTTACCAAAATGTCTGGGGTTCACATTTGGTGGTAACAACAGTCTAGCCTTGCTGGGAGAAGTGAATTGAAATCGTTTTTCTTCGTTGATATCCGTTGCCGCTCCCGAGAGAGCTCTTGCAGCCAATGGTCTTACCGTAGGTGTCATGGCCGACCTCACACTTGGCCCAAGTTGAGTCAACTTCTTTTGTTTTTCGAACCCAGGTCGGGTCTCGATCTTGCCGACTTTTTGGGCCAATAGTTCATGGATGTAGTCAATGGATTCCATGCAGGCATCCCTCACAGCCATCCAATTTCTGGGCTTTCCGGCTGGTTGACTGATCGAATAAATTGAAGCTCGGCCTTGTTCGGATCGGATCGAGAGATCATAGAGGGCTTGGAAACCAAAGATCTAAATCAATTTTGTTTTCAAAGTCTCAACTACTTACTCTTAGCAACAAATTGGCAGATGAGATCGCATTTATCACATTTTTCTGCGTTTTCTCAGTTTCAGCGCTCAAAAAACTTGTGGAAGTTGGCATTGAAAGATTCAATGGCTGCATTACGATGGCATTTAGCAATTCGAATGAAACCCTGACGACTAAGATACCCGCCAAGACAACAACAAAGTGGTTGATCATCAAACTAGGCCTCAGAATCAGATCAAAGAAGCTGAACCGAGTAAAAGAAAAGAAAGGAGACACTAATACTGTGAACAAAAGGGATCTCGCAGCATTCCGCACAGTGTCAATAACCGTATAATAAAGTAGATCAGGTAGCATGGCTCGCAAATAATTCAATGGAGTCTCCTAAAAATAAATTTAATATTACACTTGGTAAAGACAACAACAAGTAAAAAATGTCGCACCTACATTAACAAATTCCCATCGAAAATTGGCTGAAAACGCAGTGTTAAAGGACGAGAATAAAGTCAATATCCAGAAGAACACGTAAATTGATCTAAAAAATAAAATAAGGTTATTATAAAATCGTACCCGCTGGCAGTGAGAACGGTTGAATCCAAAGCGGCACAGCTAGTGTAAACCCAGAAGAGAACGGTGATAACAAACGTCAATGAACAAGCAATCAATGGGACTTCTTTGGTAACATCATAGTTCTGCTCAAATAACACTAAATTCAACAGAAATGGAAAAAATAAATGTAATTACCTCCAAAACAATGTCGACAGACGATCTGAGAAAATACGAAAACTGTTGCACATACCAAAATGAGGGAAAGATAGAAGTCCAATTGAAAGAATAACAATAATGCATCTAAAAGCATAAGATAAATTATAAAAAAACTCACTAAATACGGATGCGAAAGGTGAAAGAACACTGGATTGAACAATGAGTACCAGGAGGAGGAAAATCGGAGCTGCTGCCAAGAGTGCGGCTGCAGAAGCCCAAAAGAATTTATTGCGAATCTAAACAATACGATGTATATTTCAAACGTCCTTATAAACGCTACGAAATAAACGGCAACTTACAAGCTGCTCAAACCAGGGTTGAATTTCGAAACGTTTGACCGGCCTCACAGGACTTGAATAAGCCAATTCGCAGGGCCCTTCATCTGGATCATAATATTGAGTTAGTCCATAATCTGGTCTTGGAGACAATAAAGCATTTTGCGGTGTAGGAATTCGAGCATCCAATGGACTTCTCCTCTCCAATGGCGGTCTTCCATTCAATGGAGTGAACCTATTTTCGTATGGACCTAAACTCAAATATCAAGTATAATAGGAATGAGTATTACTTTGTTGTCTGGACTGATAGGAGAACGTTCTAGGCGATGAATTCGGTGACAGCATGCTGCCCAACTCGACGAGCTGTTGTTTTACAAAAGAATTTCACGGAAAAAATATTATTTCTGTGTTTTATTGGCGCCATTTTGAGTGGACGAAATGTCACAATGGATTGGATGAAACGGGTTGCAAAGCACTCGCAACGATGAGATTGATTGATGTAAATGGACTTGACTGGCGTGTGCGAGAGGCCCGCGCTTCTGCGGTGTGACGTTAACATTCGGCTGCTACGTGTGAATTAATATAACGCGCGCATTCGAGACCGGACCACCACCGTATCGCCGGGAATCGATCCCCATGCCCTTTAACTGCGCTCCCTTCGTCTGAAAACTCGTCAAAGCGGATCGTTCCTGTTTGAGGATACCAGTTGCAACATTTTTTGCATATCTTGTTGCGTATTCGTTTTGGGTTAATCTTTGATTTGATGACATTTGGAATGTTGTAGTATGTTCGGTTGATAGGATCAGCTGAGCGCAAACTTTGAAAAGATGAACTTAAGCTTTTTGCGAAGAAAGTGTAGGTGAGAAGAGATGAAGACCCACTTAAAACGATTGTCGGAAGGCAAGACCTAGATTATTATATTATAGTAGACTCGACACAAATTAATCACCACAAAAATCTTTTTGATGTCACAAATTAGATTTGTGAAGTGTTTTACATTGATTTAGTTGTGACGTTTATCCCAAAAATGCTCCCGCGATGTCTGGTCTTCCCGTAATTTATATTCTCCTCCCTCTCGCCGTACTTTAATGTAATAGATGATCTGCAGGTTTCCTCCCGCCAATTTAATTGTACATTGGCTACGCCCAATACGTATGACAGGTCAGGATGTACGCGTTTCAGAGGCTGCACGCTGGCTACTTCGAATATCTCGACGCCCATGTCTCATTTTCATCTTTCGCCGGATCACAATCCGCCCCTGATAAAAACCCGCCTTCTGGATTTACGCCGCCAAATGTTTCAAGTATACCAGGGTTGTTAAAAACACAGACCACGGTGCGCTTCCTCGTCAGACGTCTGCCGACTTGCAACGACGGCGACTCCGAGTATGAGGCTCTTCTCTTCGTACATTCTGCTGCTAACTTCAGGTAATTTCGGCTCTTTTTCAGTAATTTTTTGCTTCAATTTTGATTACATTTAGATTTTTAGTGGCTTATGGTAGTATAAACGATGTCCCCGTCAAGTATAAGAACAAAGGGACGGTGGCGGAGATTGAGATGAGCACCGAATCCGGTCATGAGATGTATCAGAGGTGGACGGATCAGGCCTTCAGTAGTTTATTGGCCGCTGTGGCCTCCAGAAAGTAAGTTTTTAATAGTTTAAAACCTTTTTCGTTGATGGATTTATTTGATATCGGTCTACATGATTTTTGAGACAAAAGGTTTCTTTTGCTTTGGATCTTTTCTCCTGATTTTCACATGATTGATGTGTTTTTCACTTTAAAAAATAATTCTTTTTACAATAAATGTAATTCAAGATTGCAAAAAAAAAAACATTTGGTCTCATGAGCTGTTGCATAATTTTTTATGCAGAATATTTAATAATTTGCACCTCAAATTACAGTATGCACCACCTGTCCGACCTTGAACAAATCCACTTGGAAGAGTGTTCCAAAGCGGCCAACTCCGTGATAAAGCACGCCCGATGCGTAAAGAAAGTTTTGGACCAGAGAGGTAAGTTCATAAGGGATACAAGGAGGAAAGACATTATTCCGGCAAGTTCCATAAGCTCCGGTGATGGATAAGATCGCCGCAAACATACCGTATGTTTATCCGATATCCTTTCAGACAAACGGAAACAAAGTCGGGTCGCGGTTTTGCGCAAAAAGGAACTCGAAACGGATACTGTAACAGAGAAGAAGAAGGAGGGAGAATGGGTGGGAGGGATTCGGATCAGAAGAAGTGTGGCCAAAGCTGAAAGATATGGCCTTAAAACAAAAAATGATGGCATGACCGCGTTTGGAGCGGTGGCCAAGGTCCTGAATCAAGCTGTTTCTGGCCAAAAGAACAAGACTGAGCCCGAATCGTAAGCTTTATTTATTTTTCTGATATTAGTCATGACAATTAAACTTTTATTCTTTTTATTTTTGGTTTCTTTTTGGCGTAACAAAATTAAAAATTATTTAGAATTTATATGTTAGGGCTTTGTTTTTCAATGTTTAGCCATTTTTCAAAACTCATCTGATGACATTAAAACGGATCTCCTTTTCAGATGGCAAATGGCCGTCGAAAAAGTTCGTCTAAGTGCCCATAAGCGGAAAGTGGCCAGGAAATCTTTTGCCGAGCGTCAAGAGAAGGGAGATCTCGAGAATCTGCAACAATTGGCCTTTAGAAATCTTGGTCAAAAGCACAGCATGGCCAATGATTTGGAGGGAATGATCGAGAAGCCAGATGAAATGAAGAAAATGATACGAGACAAGAAATTCAAAATGATGGCAGATCCAGTGGGACGAATGACTAATCTGGTCAGAGAGGGGATCAAGTTGGGATTCTCATTGGCTGGACAAAACTCGACTGATTTTGATGAAAAAACTTTGAGTGTAATATCACCAAGGTTCTTTTCGGTCACTCCAGAACAAGATGCAGATGGGAATTCTACTGTAAGTTGCTAACTACAGTTATATTCATATTTTTTCAAACTGTTAATTACGTTTTTGTCAATTTCTATTACTTTAGGTCAACATTTTGTCCCCATCATTGCTCAGTCTTCACAATGAAGGCTCAGGCACTGAAAATCTAACAAGTTTACCTACACTGGTCAAGGGATTCAATGGCAGAGATCAACAGGAATGGCTAAATTTTATTGTGGAAGCAGCTGGAGTCAGCGATCAGGCTGATAAATTGGACAAAGTACGTTAATTCGATTAGACAAAGTTACACAAATCATTTTACTGTATTGAAATGATATTTGTTTTGCAGGAGACCGAAGACATCAATAAAGTAAAATCAATCGAGGATTACGAGAAAGAGGTCAGAGGAGAGAATGGACAACCACTCTATTTCACCAAGAAAAATGTGACCGATATGTACGGAGACTATGAGAAACGGAAGGTGGAGACGTTTGAAGAACTCTCCAAGTCATATACGAAGCAACAAGTAAGATATCTTAAACAGACAATGTATACAACAATATAAAAAATCTCAAAATCATTTCCAATTAAATTTTAGCTCAAAGAAATGAATACGACCGGATTCTCGATTCTGAACAAAGATCAACTTCGACATTTGTATGGTCCCGACTCTCCTTACAATCACACTGAGAGCTACCATAAACTGACCAATATGAGTAAATCTCACATATTGAATAGAATGGAAAAGGACATCGAACTTATTACTCAAATGGAGAAATTCGAGAACAAACAGAAGGATATTGCCCTCTCTCCTATCGTGTTGTCACCTCTGATCCTTTCCTGGCCTGCCTTGAACACCTTCGTCGTTTTGTCGCCTTTGGTTTTGTCGCCGATTATTCTGTCGCCGGCCGTGTTGGGTCCCATTATTCTGTCGCCTTGGGTGTTCGTCCCGCTGATTCTCAGTCCTCGTGTGTTATCTCCTCTGATCTTGACACCCATGGTCTTCGCGCCCCTCATTCTTTCTCCTCTGGTTTTGCATCCATTGATCTTATGTCCAGGTGTTTTCAATCCCCTTATCTTGACTCCTTTGGTATTATCTCCTCTCATTTTGTCTCCTCAAGTGTTTACGCCCATTATTTTGTCTCCTTTGGTTCTCAATCCTCTTATTCTTAACCCTATGGTTGGATCTCCGTTGGTTCTTTCTCCTTTCGTCCTGTCTCCCTTAATTCTTTCGCCTCAGGCACTCTTCGCATTGGTTTTGTCGCCGTATGCGGCGTCGCCTTTGATCGAGAGTAAACTGATTGTGGCCTCACTTGTCCTGTCGCCGAGTTGGTTGTCGTAATTAATATAATTTATTCATTAATAAATTTTCAATTACTCTAGTGGTATTAATTTGTCGGGTGTGGAAAGGAAGTCTCCGTTGATGCCTTCGGATGTCATTTTCTGAACCACCGCAAGCTCGGGTATGCCCTTAAGCGGTGAAAGTATAAGTTGAACGCGGAAAATCAGTAATTGATGTGTAATTAACCCCGTTTTCGGGGGAACACATCCATTACAGTAAATTGAAAATATAAAGTATAATGTAATGGACTCACAACTCTTAGCATTTTAAAGTATTTGCTGTAAACAGGATGGTCCTTCGTCTTAATCATGCCCTCCATTGATGTCTGCTCTTCATTTACGACCTCTATGTCATCATCTTTTATGTCATCAAAAGTTGTAGGCAAGTCCGGTGTTAATTGCTGCACTTCCGCATTGGAAGAACCGGTATTAGGTTTAATTTGGGATCGGTTTCCTTTCACCGAAACTTTCTCCAGCTGAAACGAAAAGAGCGTGAGACTATTAAAAGCGAGAGAAAAGGGCAGAAGCAAGTGTAATGTAAACATCCTGATCTCAAAGAACTGATGGATTAACCCGAACAACTATATAAATCATCCCAATCACACCTCCAAGAGTCTACCTTCTTCTCCAGCAATAGGATCATGATCTCAATTGAAGTCATTCTTTGTTCGATTCGGTCGATTTTTTGCTGGAATTTGTGAAGAAACGAATTTAAAAGGTCCGATGTTCTGATAATGTACTCGTTGATCAAAGGGATCAAATCTTGGGAGTCGATGCCCGCCAGCTGGCTATAAGGTACATCCGGACGAATAAAATAAAACTCATTGGTGCGCTGCATTGATACTGTACGTACTGCTGTAATATAAATTATTAATAAAACACATTTTTGTGCTGTAATCATGTTGTATGAAATACTACAACCTTCGATTTTAACGAACGCCAAGAATTACAAAACTGCACAATAAATATTTATCCGATAAATCTACAGTAATATACATGAGATCAACCCTTTATTGCTAGGGCAACTGATTCCAATTAGGCTTATCATTGGCGAGAAGCGGCAGTTCCGGAAGTCGATCACTCTCCTTGAGCAGCAAGTTCAATGATTGCATTCCTGTGAGAAGGTCATTTAATTGTCGTTGTACATCATTCAACTGATTGTCCAATAATTCCACTCTTTTTAGGTCATTTGTAAAAGATTCGTACTTTTTTGAGCAAAGAGAGACTCGCCGAAGGAGGGCGGACGTCTTCTGGTCGGCCTGAAAAGAATGTAGAAGTTACAAAATCTACTATAGCGCAGGCGTATGATGCTTTAGGCATAAATCAAATCACAATTTTTTTTCTTACATTAGTGATCTCATTTATAAGTTGAGTCTGGTTCGAACTGACGGCTTTATGACATGCAGAGAAATGTTGTTGTAATCGTTGAACGAACCTCGCAATATACTTGGGATCCACTTTATTAAAGATGCTTGGGGAGTCTCTTTGGCCAGGAAGAACACCAAGAAGCAATGGGTTAAATCGAGGGATCTCCTACAACAAAAAATATTTTTGTCGAATATAACGTTTATGATGGATTTAGACCGCAATACTCCAAGCAAAGTCTACCTTAAGTTTCTTTAGATCCTCATCGTCCTTGGGATCTCCAACCGGATTTCCCATGGAATTCACGACCACGATCGGTGAATGCTTATGTATCGAACCTCCTTAAGCAGGATAAAATAAAAAAAATTAACCAACTTCTTCTTGAGAGGAAGGAAAATGTGGAGCTGACGCCGGCTGGAGCCTCACCACCGTGACTTTGTTCATTACCCATATCTAAAAAACAAATGTTTATTCAAATAAATTAAAGTAACATTATGAGGAATGCGCGTGGTCGAAACAAAACGCGGAAGGGCGGTTCTCCTGCCAAAGTTCGTTCTCTTGAATCAGGAGATTAAACTCTGCATCCTGGTCGGGAATCATTTGAGGGGGGATTCTAACCGAGTCCTGAAAACATTATCTAAATCAGATGAAATGGATAAAATAAAATTTATATTACAATAACTTACAACAGGCATTTGATGTTTCGGCCATTGAGGATCGAGTATGAACAAGGTCAAATCATTTGCTATTCTCTGACTAAATGGAGCCAACGGCATCTAAATATGTTTATTAATTATAACTTAGTATATCACAAGAAACAAACGCGGAATGTGGAAGGATGGAAAATTATAAAGTTAAAAACGAAGAACAAGGAAGTTAACGTCTTTTTTGAAACCGAATTTCTCATAGAAAGGGATCAACTCATCAGTGCATTCAAGGGAAAGTTTGTAGACGCCTTCGTTTTTGGCCAATTGGACGGACAATTCATTCAAAAGCTTGGCAAATCCTTTGCCGCGGTACTCTTTATCCACAACAACGTCTTCAACACGGCCCCGAGACCCAACTTTGTGAATAAACTTCCATTCGAAGACCAAGGAAACCGAGGCCACGACTTTCTTGGTCCTAGAGGCAGAACATAAATAAAAACAAGGTCAACTCACTTTTCATCTTCAATCACAGTTATAAAGTAAGCTTGAGGATTAGAGAAGGCCATACACAAGAACCTATGTTTGAATTCATCAGCCGAGACATCTCCAACTTCCGTGAGTTGAGCGAGTAATTCCAGATAACTGAAGACAGAGAATAGACATGAACAAGGTAATCTTACCCATTCCCAAAATCAGCTAATTTCAATGGACGCAAGATAAACCCTTCGGGGGCCTGGAGGTTCAACACCTCCAATTTTTTTGATGGATAGACGTCTAAAAGAATAATTAAAAAGAAAACAAAGGTTACCAAGATCAGAAGAAGCCATTTTGAGAAGATCCTCGGAATTCCTGCTGAGAGACTCAAAAACAGTGGAAGGGATCAGCGGCATGGTATTATATAAGCTTCAATTGACCCCAAACCCCAAAAAAGTAAACAAGCGATCAACATAAATTATACATAATTCTTGCGGCCGATAAAATAAAAAGCAGAATGCCAGAGAATGTTTTCGTTGCAAAGCTTCTAGTTGCGTCCAAAAAATCCGTCATTACTTCTCCATTTTTGCGTGATCTGGTCGTAATTTGACCCAGATTGCTTTAGGACGACTTAAAAATCTGATAGTATGATAACACCCGATTGCAAAACGTATGCTACACATGGCGGAATGACGCATTATGTGGAATATTATAGTAAAGAAAATAAAAACTGAATTATTCCGGTGTAAAAGGCATCGAGGTATTGAATTTTCATAAGATAGCTAACAAGCGCAGTGGAGATATGTGATTTGTCTTTTTCTTTCCAAAAATCTGCTGGGAATGTCGTTTCAGGTCTGTTTATATTAATATTTCCAGTCAATTTGCAGATGAGTCAGGCCGAAGACTTCTGTTTATTGGACATTGAGGAGATCCTCAACTCTCGAGCTGTCCGAAGACTTGAGATCAAAGACGAAAATGGCCGAATTCACAGGTTGTTGCATCATTTTTTGTTATTTTATTTTTTTAAATTTCAGAATCGTCGATTATAGTGAAAAAGACATCTGCTTAAATAACATTCAGCGCCAAAAGCCGTTCGAATACAGCTCCGACGAACTGCTCAAAAAGTAATCAATGATTTTTTTATGACGGCTTTACGAGATATTCGAGATCAAAATTAATGGATAATTCAAAAAAAAAATTATGGAAATTTTGCAGGAATGAAGTGGAGCCTCATATCCGTGATTTCATTCTCAGCTACGAGAACAGGTACTCCATTATACAGCGCAATTTTATACAATATTCGACACCAAAAGCGTTGGAACGGCTGAAAGATTTGAGGGAACGTTCAGTCTGTTTTTTTGATGAAGAAGGTGCAGATAAACCAGTTAGAAGTGTCAGTCAGATTGGATGTCCGGCAGATCTGAAGAGGACTTCAGCTTCATCAGAGTTCTCGATGCTTCAAGATCAGAAATTGAGTGGATCCAACTCAGATCACATCGATCTTTCTGTTATTTTCGAGGATTGTTCGGCCTTTTTCTTAGATACTCAGCCTCGATTACAAAGAAGGGAGAAACTGGTTACTTACCTGCCATTTGACTCGGATCTCCCATTCAACAACGATGAGTTGCCCATTCCCAATGTGTTGCCTTCTCATTATTTGAGTGTCAAGATTAACTCCTTAGAGATTTCACCTTACTTTGAGCCCATCTTTGGAGTGGCCGCCTTGTATGACATAAAAACCAGGACAAAATTAACGGAAAACTTCTACTTTGACTTCAATTCTCGTGAAATCCTTGGCCTTATCAGAGCTCATATGGGGCCGGATGGAGATGTTGTTAAGATCAAGGAAGGCCTCTTTTCCTACGATGAATTTAGAGAGAACGTTTACTTGGTTATCAGATTAGAGAAGGTCCTACAAGCTGCTGATCCCTCTGAAGTGATCGAACCTTATATAAATAAGGAAAAGACGAAAGAAAAAATTAATCAAAATGCCCGGGAGTACTGTGATCGGCTTGGATCTTACAGAATGCTGCTTGGATGGACTTATGTGGAGATGAAGAATGCTGTGAATGATAAAAACAAGGAACACGAGGTGTCTCTAAAACATCATGACGAAATTTCTTTGGCCAGAACTGATACTGAAAGTGTAGTTAGTGCGGGTAAGTAAAAAGGGTTTGGAAGAGAATTTAATTTTGATTTTTTTTTGTATTACACACGAGGTTTTAGATCGAGTTTCCAATTCAACCATTGATACAGTTCAACCAAAAGGGACGTCAATCGATCTGGAAGAGGATACAGATTCTTTTAATCGAATTGCAAATGGAATAAAATTAAGGATCAAATCGATGTACAGACATGAAGGAGAAAGAGTTTCTGATGAAGAGATTCTGAAAGCATTGGCTGATAAACAAGCCGGAAAATCTGTGAAATTGAAGACATTTCCTGTTGATTTTCGGTTGGAGATTACCAAAAAGGAGTTCCTCGAGTGTCCCAACATCCAATCGCCCGAACTTTGTACTGTAAAAGAAGACAAGAGCCAAGAAGAAAGTGGTCGATCTCAAGTTGTCCTCTCATTTCCCAAGCTTCAAACCTTTTCTGTCCATTCTTTTTATCGGTATGGATTTGACTTTTAGATTTGTATAATTTAATTACAGTAATCTTCTCTACATTCACCCGAAATTTGTAAATTTCTCCAATCGATCGGGAAATGCGAGGAATATTGCAGTCAAAATTGAATTATTAGACGCTGATCAGAGACCTCAAAAAGTATTTTTTGGGAAATCGTCTGGTCCGAAAATGCTCAGCAAGATCTACACAAGTGTCAGCTATCATAACAAGTAAGTCTCACTATTTGGAGGTTTAATATTTGCCTTCGTTAGGACACCACAATTCTTTGATGAGATTAAATGTGAAATTCCTGTGAATATCGATGATGGATTCCATTTGATGTTCACATTTGTACATATATCTTGTAAGGGAGGTAAGGCAAATGAACAAACCGAAACTCCCATCGGATATACGGTAAGTCTTCATGCATTTGGACTATTATGTTAGTGCCTATTATTATAATGGTTATTTTTAACTCAAAAATTTTAGTGGTACCCTCTCTTCCAAAAGGGGGACATCGAGTCAGGCGATCTGAATCTCCCAATATCCCTTGAACCCCTTCCCAAGAGCATTGGCTATGTCTCTCCACAACTAAATGTTCCCAATATCAAATGGTTGGATAATCACAGGTCCCTTTTCAATGTCGTCCTCCAACCAGTGTCTACTGTACATTCCCAGGATCAATACATCACGGAGTTCTTCAGATCGTTTAGCGCTTTAAAAAGCCCAGTATCGAAGATTAAGTTTACAGAGAGTGAATTCCAAATTGTCATCAGAAATTTGGCCAAGGCTTCTCCGGAAGCTCTTTGTTCGTATCTGTATACGATATTTGACAAGTTGATAGCTTTGATTTCGTGCCCTCCATTCTCAAGTAGGCATTTCATTATGTAATATTTTTCTTGAGAGAGTTGTTTGATCGGATATTATCCTGGATCCTTTAATATAACTTTTGATTTTTTCTTTCAGCCAAATTGAGTGAGACTTGTTTTGAAATCATCTGTCAGTTAGTGAAGCTCTCCACGGTATTGTTTGACAACGACGTGGATAAAGAAGGAAGAGGCCGCCTTCTAAAACAATATTTATATTTCCATCGGATCTCTTCGAATGAAGTATTGATTCAACAACAAATGCATTCAGAATCTTTTAGTAATTACAGAGAAAGTGCAGATCTCATCAATTTAATAAGTAAGTAGTTGTGTATTGAGTATTTATATTAATTTTAGAGTCTTATGAACAAAATGTTTCAACCAAAGTACTGACAAGTGCTGATGATGCCTTGGACGGGTCGAAGAAGCTGTTCCATGAAGAATTGACCAATCTGTTTGTTCACATGAGCGCTGTTCTCAAAGACGCCGCCTGCACATATGCTTGGTTTTTCACTGGGTTGATTGTAAGTTAAATTTGATATTATTTTAGATTAATGTAAAATTATTTAGAAGATCTAAAATAATATGTCGTGTTTTTAGGTAAAGTCGTGTGTGGAGTATCTTTCCACATGGGATCGATTTATTCTTCCAAGAAAACTCCGATTCCGCCCAGAATTTTTGAATTCTTTATCGGAAATGGTGACAATTCTAACAGAAGAGACAATCAGAAGAGCGTCAAAGAATATGATGCAGGCCAAGAATATCAATAAAGCCCTCGCTGACTTTGTTTCCAACTGCTTCTGTTTGCTAGACAGAAGTTTTGCCATGAACTTGATCAAAACCTACAACAAAGTAATGATGGATAACATCATTGAGTCCACGGATCCTCTGGAGACAACCTTAATGACCTTGAAGCTTTCTTTTATGCAAATTATATGTTCCCACGAACATTTCATGATCTTAAACTTGCCGTTTGATGTTAATCTGCCATCGAAATCGACCCTTTTCTCCTCATGTTTATCGAATTTAGCCTCAGGGCAGATCCCGAGTAATGTTCCACAAGCTCCCCCCAGTCCAAGTGGATCGTCAAGCCTTTCGAGTCATTCCATGTCATATGAAAGCATCTCTCATCTCAGTTCAATGTACCGATCTCAACATTACTTGTTGGCTGTACTTTTTGATGACATTGCTATGGTGGTCTACTCTTCAAACACATTTTTACAGTCAAAGTGAGTCATTTGGACTGTTTTTGAGTTTGTTTCTAGTTTTGATTTTATAATATGATTGTTGTTTTAGAGTAATCCAGACATTATGTTCCCTCCTTCTGACCCATGAAATGGATGGTCGCTTGTCTCCACAGAATCAGTATCTCCAAAGCAAAGTAGCCGCCTTATATTTGCCCTTGATGAATGTTCTTTTGGATATCAAAAGGCTACTTTTTGATCCATCCAAAAGAGAGATGATTACTATGAAAGAATCAAAAAGTCATCAAAAGTTGACGTCATCCCTGGCCTTGGATAAGATTCCTATTGAACATAATGCAGTGGCGGGTATACCGGAGTTATTAAAACAGAATAAGAACCCAACCCTGTCTCAGGAACATACAGTTAAAGTAAGGAATATACAGTGTTTTAAAGTTTGAGTATTCGATTTATGGATCTTTTTTTAGTTGCTGGTGTGTTTTGGATGGGTGTTGAAGAACGTGGACTCCTCGATCCTCATTAATTATCTCCAACATCTCTCCATCCAACAAATGCAACACTTCATCGAACTTCTTTCTCTCTGTGTCTCCAATTTTGAATATAAAAACAAGGAGATCCTCGAGAATAATATGTTCAGAAAACCCTCAGCGCAATCGGACTCCGGAACAGTTAATATTAAGTGGAGACAACATAAATCGGATTCTTTTCCCAAATTTGGCGATGAAAAAGATGGGAGATCATTGGATGGAGAATATGATTATTTATACGGACGAGAGATTACATCAGAAATGACGTTGATCGTCTTGGATACGGTCAGAAAAGTGGTCAAAGTGGTGGAAAGTCCAGCTGCCGAGCACTTTTTGTTCTTGTTACCAAAATTGATCCAACTTTTGGTAGGACATAATATTTTAGGTCATAATTTTTTAAACTTTTTAATTATTGTGATTTATAGATGCATCTACTGTCATGTAACCACACCAGCAGCACCATCAGTGCCATCTTCAAAGTTCAACGTGCATTTGTTGCCCGATTCCCCCAACTTTTATTCGAACATCACTCCCAATTATGTGCTGATTTATGCCTAAAATTATTACATCATCTTGCCTCTAAGTCACCAATTACGCGATCCCAAGCTGCCGCCAGCCTTTATCTCCTAATGAGACAGAGTTTCGAAGGATCCCTCAATTTCCCGAAAGTAAAAATGCAAATTACAATGGCAATATCAACATTGGTCTCAAGTACTGCGAGTTCGGGTGTCCATTTGAATGAAGATTATCTAAGAAGGTCTTTAAAGACGTTGTTGGGATATTTGAACCATGATTTGCAATCAGGGAAGCCGTTGAAGGACACTTCTTTTGGAATTCAGGTAAGGATTTGTCATGGATAATATAATGGAAATTTTAGGTACGAGATTTGGTCTTCAATTTGCACATGATTTTGACGGATACAGTCCAAATGAAAAACTACTCCAACGACTTTGAAATGCTTATCGATTTAATGTATCGAATTGCAAAAGGATATCAGCACAACCCAGATTTAAGGTAAGGAAAAGAGGGTTATATGGTAACAAAAATTTTAGACTGACTTGGCTGATCAATGTAGCTAATCAGCATTCGGATCGAGGGAATCAGGCAGAAGCAGCGCAATGCATGTTGCACTGTGCAGCCTTGGTTAATGAGTATTTGTCG
This sequence comes from Bursaphelenchus mucronatus, assembly GCA_025436335.1. Taxonomy (NCBI): domain Eukaryota; kingdom Metazoa; phylum Nematoda; class Chromadorea; order Rhabditida; family Aphelenchoididae; genus Bursaphelenchus; species Bursaphelenchus mucronatus. Next base: position 4,816,703 of record CM046359.1, read on the forward strand.
ATGAAAGGAAAGGGACTTCCTGGAGGTGCATCTGAGTTCATGACCTTGTCATCGAATATCGAAGAAGAGAGCGCCACTTCGGATGATGTGATAAGTCCTGATGAAGAAGGAATCTGTGAGAGTTCTCATTTCACAGAAGCCGGATTTCTTCATTTGGTGGAGAAAACAATCGATTTCATGGAGCGGGCCAATATGTATGAGCATGTCCAGAAGCTTTATGAAGTAAGGAGAGGTTTGCAATTTTTTGCCATATTTTATGATATTCCGGAGCGCCTAGCGTCTCAGAAAAATAAAAGCGTGCCTAGGATAATTTATAATATTTTAGATAATGACCCCAGTCATATCTCGCCTCTATTCTGTCCAAAAGATCGCTGCAGTTCATCTGCGAATTAGCGAGAACCTCGGCAAAATCGAAGAGTCCAATCTCTACCAAGAAGAACAAGCCGACGCTTTTCTCTCGCCGTTGGCCGGAACTGATAAACGGTGCTTTGGAACGTATTTTAGAGTCGGATTTTATGGCGAGAAGTTTGTGGATCTGAATGGAGAAGAGTTCATCTACAAAGAACCCTCGATTACCAAACTGTCCGAAGTTTCTCATCGCCTCGAGCAGTTCTACACTTCTCAATTTGGAATTGGAAATCTGGAAGTAATCAAAGATTCGAACGATGTGGATCTGAGAAGATTAGATGAATCCAAAGCATATATTCAAATCACTTATGTGGAACCGTACTTTGATATCTGGGAGAAACGAAGAAGATCTACCCATCTAAAAAGGAATTATGACATCAATAGGTTCTGTTATGCAACTCCATTTACTCGGGATGGAAGAGCACATGGAGAACTAAAAGATCAGTTCAAGAGGAAGACAGTACTCACTACTCAATCCAGTTTCCCTTATATGAAAACAAGAGTTAGAGTGATAGATCGAGAACAAAAAGTGTTAAGTCCAATTGAAGTTGCTATTGAGGATGTCCAAAAGAAAACAAGAGAGCTGAATGCAGCAACAAGCACGCAGCCAGCGGACCCAAAAATGCTTCAGATGGTCCTTCAGGGATGTATTGGGACTACTGTAAATCAAGGACCCATTCAAGTTAGTAGTTATATATCTATGTAGTTACAGTGGGAGTTATATTGATGAGTAATTAGTTCATTATTGGAGTAATTATCCAATTAGTAATGAGAATGCACTTGATTTATGGATATGATTGGTCGTTAATTTCAGCTAGCCAAAACCTTCTTATCGGATATCAAGATGAATGAGTTCGGGAAACCAGCAGACAAACTTCAACATAAGTTATTGCTCTGTTTCAAAGACTTTTCGAAAAAATGCAGCGACGCCCTTCAGAAGAACGAAACCTTGATCCAGTCAGATCAATTCGATTATCAAGTGAGTGATTAAGAACAAAAAAGGATTGTTTTTTCCGTAAAGTCGGACTTTAGAGATCAACGATTACATGTTTTAGTAGTTTCAAAACATAGTTTGTGTGAAAAGGATAGAGAAACATGAATTTTTCAGAAAGAACTTCGAAGGAATTACGCCGACTTCACCACCAAGCTTACTCAAATCGTAATGGGACCAGTCTCGGCCGCAGAACTCACCCACAAATGTCAAATGAATCCACGAACAGATAAAACTCTACCAGTCAATCTTCACACGTTTATTGCTCAAGCGATCTCACTGGCTGGAGACGAAGGGCCAGTTAGTCTCGTCTAATATTAGCCTTATTTTGCATAATTTATTCATACTTTTTCATGGTTTTGTTTTCTGCTGGTACTACTACAATATTTTCTAGCATAACATGTTTGCCAATGTCGTAAATGTTTTGTTTACTGTAAATATTCATTAAAGAGAATTCGCTTTTTTTGGCTTTTCCTTCTCTCCATCCCGAGGGTCAGCTGGCGCGACCTGTTCCCTCCCTTTCCCCCCGCTGATACCATTAAAGAGATAGCCAAAGGGCCTTTCGGAGACGCTATGGACTCACGATTAAGTCCATTTTATTATCCCAAATTTATTTTGGATGCTCCCAGATATCCTACAGACTCGTTTCTAGGCAGATATTTGAATTTCGTGGAGTTGATTGACCCAAGGACACTGTTTGCATCAAGTGTAAGGAAAAATGATTTTCTTTGTGGAAACCAAAGACCATAGAGAGTCTAATTTTATCTAAAATTAATGATAAATTATGTCTCTTGAGATTAGCGTTCAAAAAATTATTGTTTTATAGAAAAAACTTGAGGACGCGAAAAGATTACTGGAAAATTACAAACAAGGAAAGGCCTCGGATGTCCCGGATAAGGAGCTATGGCAAGCATCCAAGCTGGTTGCCTCCACTTTTCATCCGGATACAGGGGAAAAGATCCTCCCGCCCTTCCGGATGAGTGGGTACGTGCCTTTTGGATGGATTACGGTAAAAACTAATATAAAATAAATAAATAACTGCCCTAGGTTACTGGAATGCTACTTCCCAATCCCTCATGGGGTTCAATTCTCTTTTGGCAATGGGCCAATCAGTCGCACAATGCCTGCGTGAATTATGCCAATCGAAATGCTTCTAATGTAAGGAAAAAATATAAATTCTTTCAATAAACAAGTTTTCAATAGACAAGAAATAATATTTTAGCCTCAACCCTTTGCCGTATATGGAAAAGCCTATCTAGCAGCGGTCGGAGCGGCTATGTCAATCTCAGCGACCTTAACTTATTTCATCAGATCTTTCAAAACCCTAACCCCAACTCAAAGATTAATAATTCAACGGTTTGTCCCATTGCCGGCGACCTCTTTGGCATCTACATTAAATGTATTATGCATGAGGATGCCGGAAATCCAAAAAGGAATCGATGTTGTGGATGCTGATGGTAATGTAATTGGAGTCTCCAAAAAAGCTGCCAAAAAGGTTTGTATAAGAAATATAAATTTATTCAAATTTAGGCGGTAAAAGAGACGGCCATGACCCGAGCGTTCCTTCCCATTCCACTCCTTCTTTTACCTCCTTGTATCATGCCTTTTATCGAAAAGTAAGTGCGTGATGGCTAATGCAATATCAAAATCATTGTACAACCGTCCTTTTCAGATATAAATTTGTTCAAAAAAGTCCTGGCCGACACCTATTTGTCAATGCAATCGTGTGCACGCTTAGTTTTGGATTCAGCTTACCGATCGCATTGGCTCTCTTCCCCCAAACATCAACAATAAGCAGAGATCAATTGGAACCACATATCCAGGAGAAGACCCAACAACAAATTCTTTACTTTAATAAGGGACTGTAAAAAATACTTAAGAGATAGATATACCAACAATGCAGATCATCCGAGAATAAATAACAATGGCTCTTCATTGGACCTCCACCTCACCGTTCTGACCATTCTGGAGTTCATTGAGGGGCTGAACGTCTTCTTCTGTGTCCATGTCTTCCTCCTCTTCTTGTCCATCGGTTTTATTCGGATTGCTACCATTGTTTTCTTGACCAAACCTAAAGAAGAAACACTTGTTAAAATAAAAATGAACTTACTGTGAGGGATCAGGAACTTTTCCGTGCTGCAACAAACTCTGCAAATGTTCAACTTCAGCTAACGTCTTTGCATTCTGAATCGCCTGTCTGATCTTTTCTTGATCTTCATCTGTCCTATTACTCTCAATGGGCTGAGCTCTAACTGGTTCGTTCTCATTTGGTAAAGGCTGCGATTTTTTAACAAGCTGTTCTCGCAACTTCTTCCCTTCAGCTCCCTTGAACAATTGTAGAGCAGCTTGCCGCTCCTAGAACAATCAAAATATTATACTACATCTTTAACATACAGCCAATTTGATTCTTTTGAAATCAAGAACACGAACTGATCTCAGCTTGTATATCACATAAGCTCTGTAATGAGGTTTGTGCGTCAACGGATTCCCCATCAACGTTAAATACTCGAGTTTCTTGCATTTCGCCAGAGGTTCAATATCTCCGAGCTCAGCCAAATTGTTGTTGGTCAATGCCAAAGTATTCAAATTAGGGAGTTTCTCGTGAAGATCTTTTTGAATATGTCTGAAGACAGAAATACGTAAAAGCTGAAGGACTTACTGAATCCTATTGTTGTGAAGAAGCAATGACTCGAGACGTTTGAGGAAAGGAAAATTCTCTAACTTCCGGATGTTGTTATCCGTAAGATCAATAACATCGTACTGATTTCGAGTAACTCCTAGGTTCTCTATTGCAGGAATCTGCAGGTCTCTCAGGTTTAATTCCCTCTGTTTGACGGCATTCACATATTGGAAAGCATCGTGTATCAGCTCCGCGGATAAACGAACCATCTGAAAATGCAGGAATCCCCCAGTTACTACAAGTACGGTATTTCAAGGATAAATACTGACTTCTAACAAATAGTGATATTCAGGTCACAGCCAAAATAACAATGAAAAATACAGAAACCTTTATCACCAAAATTTAATTGAAACCCGAAATCTCTAATGGTGAAAATTACAGATAAAACAAGAAAAAACTAGGCGCAATACAAAATTATCCAACAACTACCAACTAACTTATTATGCCCTGTGCACAAATATTATTTCGCTTTTTTGCTTCATTTCTCTGGCGCTGTTTATTATTTTAAGTTTCGCCGCGAAAACAAACATTGGCATAACGTTCATGAAACTGAAAATGTCTCACGGTCAACCAGGTGTGTAGTCGATTGAGAGATTTTGCCAAATGTGTAAAACTTATACTGTCACATTTATTACCGCCAATATTTTTGTCTGCTGATATTATCTATCAAATACCTGCATTCAGCTAACTAAACGGGTTGAATACGCCAACCAAGGTTTATTCTTTATAAACAGTGGTACCCGTAACAGCTAAAAAATAAATAATGACAAAACGAATTAATTTACAGAAGTCCGAATATGAGTAAGACGACGAACAAAGCGCATATGATCGTCGGAAGGAATTGTTTTAGCCATCCTGATACCCTAAACAACAAAAATAACATAAAAACAGAGCTTTCTCACCCAATGCGCTTTCCTTTGAAGAATACCCAGAAGCAAAGCCAGACCATGTTGTAGCTTGACTGTCCGTTATAATTCATCAAATTCAAAGCTAATGCAGTATGGGAATGACAATTATCACAGAACAGATTGTGCTAAAATTGAAAAAAATAGAAAAATTCAGATAACTTACAAAATGACCTTTATATTCATCTGACGCCTCCCGAACAGCATCATCGAAGGCCGTAACTCCTCCTTCAACCCTTGATGGATCAAGTTGTACATAACAAGTTGGCCATCCAAACCCCATATCGTCCTCACTCACATAATAACTTCCAGCAAAGTCTCTGATGATTCCTCGAGAATTGGCAATGCCCATATGACCAATGAAAGGGAAGAACCAGGTGATCATGGGGATCGGGGTCCATACTATGCAGTAAGGGAATCGATGATCTCGAGGGGATACAGTCTCAACCGACATACTAACAACTACATGAGTCACCATATTAATTTCCAATAACTACTCGTTCTAACAAGTCATTTTAGCCAAATACGAATTCAGAATGTACTAATTTATATTCCTTCCAAAACATCCTAGATCAATATGGAATATGACTGATTCCAATGTGGCCGCCGACGTTGTGGGCTTCGTGTTGTTTGGGTCCAGTTCCCCAGATTCCACCGTAAGCCGGGTTTCGGACGGGACCAGAAATTCCATATCGAGTGACTCGGTTGTAATGCCAGGCTTGGCCGAACATCAAAAGAGGAACAGAGAGAAAAATTCCAGGCCCCAAAGCGCCTTCTAAAAATAGTGCATTAATAGGTAATATTAAACTGAGAACAATATAATTGCTTACTGATAGTTGAAAAGCAGATACTGGTAAAAACAGCTGCATTTACATGATTCCAGACATCATCTGTATTTCTCAGCACCGCCGAAGTGCAAATAGCGCTCCCATACGCAAAAGCCAATGCGCATGGGACGGGAAGACTCTTCAGATACAATTTTCCAATTTCTTTGAAACGAACGTACTCCAAAGTTTTGTCTTCCACCTTTCTCCACTTCATTCCGGCGTATACGAGAGCTAGAGACAGAAAATACAATACTTTAAAAATAACTCACTTCCCATGGCGGTGTACTTGACTAGAGCAGCTCCCTTCTCAAAACATCCTTCATTCATCGGCTTGTCAAAGAATCGAGGTCCCCAAGTAAGCCACGACTTTGGCCACATAACAACTCCCTCAAAGCCAAGGAAATTCTTCGGCGTGTAACTGAGAGAACTCAAGCTCGGAGATACCGCAATTCCAGGATGTTCAGGGCTTAGGTTGTATTTCTCGGCAATTTGTTTGTATTGCACCGAACTCTTCATCACTTGGTCTTGAAATTTGAATTGATCAATTGGAGTGTCCCCCTTTTTCGCCATGTCTGGAAAAAATTTGGTGTCCAAGCCGTGAAGGTTGGCCAACGACGTTCCATCCTTCACTTTTGGGTCATACCTAAAACAATATAAATCTTCTCGGCTCTTCTTTCAAGGCATCTAAATAAAAAAACATGAAACCAAACCTCTTACCAATCTCTATGAAGTTCTCGAATTGGCTCATGAACAGGAACCCATTTCCTGTTAACTTCATCCTCCACATGAAAGCCGAGTTCATTCCACCAATCAAGTCGGCCCTTGCTAAAACTCAGCAATCAAAAACCGTTCATAGAAACAACATACGAACAAAAAAACTTACTATTCCCGACCAGTATAACGGCCAATCCACGGTGGTAGTTGTGGGTTGTAGACTGGTCTTAAAGGTTCATCATCGTGCCCCATCTAGACCGGAAATAAAACGTAAAATATACAAATTGAAAATTAATAAAAATTGAAAAATCAAAACTTCTAAGCTTCCAGCTATCTTTATATTCCACAAGCAAAAAAATAAAAAGAATAAAAATAAGACATTTTATACGAAAATGGACAGCTCGCGCCCGAGAATTGACTTTTTGTAACGATTTGCTAAAATTGATCGTAAGTCAATAGCCGAGGTGGATTTGTCAGTAATATTATCTTGTCTACTTTGTCTGTCATTTGGCTAACAACTTGTGATCCCGAGCTTTAATTGTCCCATTCTCCTCACGTGCACGTGATCTTTGTTTTGTTTAGTGGGCACTACTTTAATTGATAGTTTGTGAACTATTTTGAGGTCACACGGCCTTAGATTTTGGTGACTTTGAGTATGACCTTTGCTTTTCTCGCGAATGCTAACGTTGTGACTTCAAGTTTAAAAATCCAATGTTATTTTAGATGCCTGGAGAAGAACCGATGGACACTTCTTCAGGCAAATGCCTGCCAAATATGACTCCAGAGATGTCTGCCAGGTTTGTGAAGGAGGCCTTGAGCCAATTTGATGTAGACGAACAGGTTAATTTGAGTGGGAGACTGACTTTGCTTCTGGCCAGAACTGTTGGAATAGCGATTGAAGTTGGATGCGAGATTGCCCCTGAAATGACCTCCAATCTCGAAGTTATACGAAAACTGCGAAACCAAGTCGATCTTCTTCAGTTCGAACTGCTAAAAGAGTCTGGTTCGTTACTTAAAATTTTTCTTATACTTGGGGTTTAGACGAATTGGAGATTTTCTTGGATGAACTGTTAACGGAATGTTTTGCTAATCTCCACATGGAATGGAGAGAAGTCCCTAAGCCATCTTATGGCGATATTTACGGTTATGAACCCTTTGATATTGTAAATAACGTTCACTCCGGCCATCTAGTCAAGTATATTATGCGGGTTTTCACTCATATTCAAAACGAGTTGACCAGAAATGATATTGACGAAGGGTCCGAGAGATTGCTCAAGTGCCTTCAAGACAGATTGTTCTATAATTATCTACAAGAATTGAGAGGATTCTCCGTGCAAGGAGACGATGTGAAGATGAGTTCGGCTGCCCTTTGCCTGGTTTTACTTCAAGATTTCCCTCAGAACTTCTTAATCAACCTCCTTATTTATTGTACACATCAAGACACAAACGGTGAAGCTGTTAAAACCGTAAGTTTGTTATATTTTGTATTGTTCCTTCCATTTTTAGGTGTTTGATCCCATTCTCGACCTTCTTTATATCTGTGCCAGCATGTTGAATATAACCGATGCCGATCAAGTTATTTTGGCTCCTTATATGGTGTTAAATACTCTTCTTTCAATTAAAATTGGTGCCAAACGCCCCATTTGTGATCTTCTTTGTTGCCGTCCCGATTTTAATGTAGATGGGAAGCTCTCGGGTCGTCAGTTTGCTCGATTAACTTATCTTGGAGCCTTCATCGACTTCTCTGTTACCCCTGTAAATGTGGATCTTGATGTAAGTTTACTCTTGATTTTTTGTTACATTTTTTAGGCGTCGGTCAGCTTAAGCGGACTGGCTCCCTTGGCTAATGTCACTCACAACGAAGAGAGTCGGTTTATGTATTATATGGGATATCAAATGAAAATCAGCTCTGTTAGGGTAAGTTCAAGTTTCTTTTTGTTGATTTTGTTTTTAGAAAGAGCTCCAAACAATTGTCCATATGCTGCTTGTGAATGCTAGTACCCGAGAGAAGGCTCTAGCATATATTGGGCGACTTTTAACCACAAATTCTGGAAAAACTATGATCCAAGTAAGTCTCAAAAATCTTTATTTTGTGTTTTTTATTTTAGTCGAGTGCCCAAAACAATGTTGATGATGGATTCATGCTCAATTTTCTTTCGGTGATGTTATTTTTGTCGGAGAAAGTAACTTTGGACAAGATAAACGACCATTACATCTTCCATCCCAAGTGTCGACTTGATATGAAAGAGGAGACTCGATTTAAAAATAATCTTAAAGAAGTCGAGGAATTTGTCAGCGAACTCACTCTACATGATGATGATGTCAAATTCCCTACCGAGTGTTTCTTCTTGACAATGCAATGTGTCAGACTTGGTCTGAATGCATCAATCGAGTCGTTTAAGCATATGAAAAGGACTTGTGGAGAACTGAAGTCAGCTGTGAAGGAGTTGGAAGAGCAAGCAGAACAAGCTTCAACTCTTCCTGGAGCCGCGATTGTGCAAAGTAGAATAAAAATGAGATTGAATCAGCTTAAAAGTATCTTCAAGGTCAGTAATGTTGCATAAGATTATCTTTTTGTTTTAGAAAGCCAGTCTGACTTTATCTTCGTTGGAATGTTTGCTGACGGATGTTGGATTTATGGATCGGTGTATGGAGTACGCAAAGAAACAAATGCAATTCCTGTTGAGATTAGTAAATCCGAATGAGTAAGAGATGTTCTAGAAAAATGATCTTGAATTTAGTCCGATCATTTCGGAAATCCCTGCACTTCCTCCAAAGTTATTTGGGATGATGCCCGAATTTATGTTGGAGTCCGTTCTCGACCTCCTGATATTCCTATTGAAGTGAGTGACTGGTTTTATTCTTCGAATTTGACTTGATGGTTAATATTTTAATCAAATATTTTAGGACAAACTCCCAGTCTATTCAGAAAATTCCCACCGACCTAGTCCAGAGTCTCCTGATCTTTGTGTGCAATGCCCAGTTCTTCAACAACCCGTTCTTGACTGCCAAGATCATCGACGTTTTCTTTTTGCTCTGCCCTACTTATAACCCCAATTTGTATAGTCTATTCAGAGGCGCTGTCCATCATCCGTATGCTATGGATAATTTATATCCTCGACTTGTCAAGTTCTACTCTGATGTAGAATCGACTGGATCGAGTACGGAGTTCTATGACAAGTTTAATATCAGAAGGTCAATTCAAGTAATCTTTAGAGAATTATGGGAAGATGTTACGTATAGAGGGAGAATGATCGATTATGCTAGGTAAGTGTATTTTATAATATGTGTATGATGTTTAGACGATGCTCTACTGACTTTGTTCGGTTTATCAACATGATTATCAATGATGGAACCTTTTTAATGGATGAGTCTCTTGGGGGATTGAAGAGAATTCATGAAGTTGAATCTTTAATCGCTGATCAAGAACGCTTCCTTGCGTTGAGTGAAGAAGAAAGGCAACAAAAGATGAGTATTCTGAACGAGGCATCGAGATCTGTCCGGTCCTGGATGATCCTTGGGAATGAAACTATGGATATGTTGGATTACTTGTCTAAGGATTCCCCTCAAACTTTCTATGAGAACACTCTGGGAGATCGTTTGGCTTCTATGCTTAATTACAATATTATCCAACTCTGTGGCCCCAAATGTACGGAGCTAAAAGTTAATGATCCATTGAAAAGATTCTACTGGGACCCAAGGAAAACTCTTCATCAACTCATCAAGATTTATTTAAATTTGGATTCGGAAAGGTTCGCGGAATGTATCGCTCATGATGAGGTAAAAAAGGACAAAAACTTTTTAAAATCAAGATTATGGTAATTGGAATGTAATTTTTTTAGCGTTCTTATACCCCCGAGACCTTCCAATCCATCATCCAGCGATTAAATCGAGTCAACGCGGTCTCAAATTATGAATGTGAAAAGTTTAAAAACCTGTGTGAGAAGTCTGAAAAGATTTACAAAGAGAAATTACAAGAAGAAGAAGACTTTGGAGAAGCTCCGGATGATTTCAAGGACCCAGTCATGGACACTCTGATGCATGATCCTGTCAGATTACCCTCAGGGCATGTTATGGATAGGAAAATTATCCTTCGGCATTTATTAAGTACCAAGAACGATCCATTCACTCGACAAGCATTGACTGAAGAGGAACTGGTCGAAGGTAATCATTTTTTGAAATGTTGTGCTCCACTTTCAGGTTTGTGGAAATATAAAATTGGGTTTTAGACACAGAACTGAAACAACGAATCGAAGCCTGGATCAAGGAGAAGAAGACCAAGCACTAAGCTCCAGAGTCAAGCGATATTTTTCGAACGGGAACCCTTTTTTGCATGTACAGATACCGTATATTACTAATGGCAATGAAATATTTGCCGATTGTAATAGAAATGGTTTAATTTATTTATGAATACTAATACTGGTATTTGTGGGCAAATAAACCTCTTATATTGTAATATTTTTCTCGAAAGTGACTTCGGATATCCGATAATTGCTGGGACTTGAACATTATTGAATAACGAGATGTAATATTAGATGTCGCTTGCTCGTAACATCTTGTGTGTGGCCAAGTCCTCGATTGGACTGAGATCTCTGTCGACTGTGAATGAAGTTGTCTTCAGCACTCGGCCTTATAAACTCCATAAATTGGACAATGGGCCGAGAAATGAAACCACTTTGACCAGAGACGAGGCTCTCGATTATTACAAGGAGATGCAAATGCTGAGAAGAATGGAGACCTCGGCTTCAAATCTGTACAAGGACAAGTCCATCCGAGGATTTTGTCATTTGTACACTGGTCAAGAAGCCGTGGCCGTTGGAATTTGTGCCGCCAAACACTCGGAGGATGCGGTCATCACCTCGTATAGATGCCATGGATGGACTTATTTAATGGGATCTACTGTTACTGAAGTACTGACCGAACTTACGGGTATGTTGTTTTGAAATTATTTTAGTTTTGAAACTGTAGGCCGAATTGGTGGAAATGTCTATGGAAAAGGAGGTTCCATGCACATGTACGAGAGGAACTTCTATGGAGGAAATGGAATTGTCGGCGCCCAGATTCCCCTCGGCGCTGGTATTGCCTTTGCCATGAAATACCGTAATCAGAGAAACCTCTGCTACGCCTTATATGGAGACGGTGCTGCCAACCAAGGACAGTTCTTCGAGGCCGCCAATATGGCCAAACTCTGGGATCTACCTGTCGTTTTTATCTGCGAGAACAATGGATTTGCTATGGGAACTTCCGCTTCGAGAGGAGCTGCTTCAACTGAATATTACACCAGAGGAGATTATGTCCCTGGAATTTGGGTTGATGGAATGGACTTGCTGACGGTCAGAGAAGCCATACACTTTGCCAGAGAGCATTGTACATCTGGAAAGGGGCCTCTTGTGATTGAGATGGAGACCTACAGATATGTGGGACACTCGATGTCTGATCCAGGAACCAGTTACAGAACCAGAGAAGAAGTTCAGGAAGTCAGAAAGCATAGAGATGCTATCATCGGATTCAGAGACAAGATTATTACAGCTGGATTGGTTGTTGAAGAAGAATTAAAGGTAAAATTTGAGGGTTTTGAGATTGATTTAGTTGGACTGACGATCAAAATTTTTGGGAGAAACTTTTAATTTGCAGAAGATCGACAAAGATGTCCGAAGAGAAGTGGATGAAGCCACCAAGATTGCTACCAGCGATCCCGAACTTCCAATAGAGGCCCTCTATGCTGATCTTTTCGCAAACACCGAACCTCAGCTGGTTAGAGGTGCCACCGTCGATGATTCTGTTGTCCAACCCTATCGTTATACCTCAGAAGTTGTCGAGAAGCTAGGAAGAACTCCCAAAAAGTACTGAGGAAAGGATATGGACCCATCTAAGAGGAAATTTTAGGATAAGCTTTAGAGTTTTTATGGTCTCGTTCTTTGTCATAATAAATTTTTAGTATAGTGGAGTTCTTTGGACGGAATTCTTATTCTAATCACTGCGTTAGATCAACTTATTATTTATTAAATTTTATTTGAAGTTTTTTCAATCGGAAAAGGTCAAAAAAGAAGCATTTTTATTACTGCGGTAGTTCCGGCCTTTTCCGAAGATTGAATTGGGCGCTTTAGAGTGTGCGAACGATTTGTTCCCATAAAATGGGCACTCCTTCACTCTCGAATTGACTGAGCCCGCATTATTTGTGTTATCGTAGATAGATCATAAAAACGGGTTTATTTTTGTTTTATTGACGCCTGACTAGGAGTTAGACGAAGAATGAAGATCAATGTCAGTTTCTTACTCAATAGTTGTAGTAAAATTATTGAGGAGTAAGAAGAGATCAAAAGTTTAAGTTCACCGTTTTTATTTCCAAGTTCACACCTTATAATGGATAAATATAATATAAAAAGTGAAAATCCACACTCCCGTTAGTGAAATACCATTAGCATTACTAGTAGGTTCGTCAGCAGTAGGGTCCTCGTTACATTTCCAAACCACTTTGACCTGAGAACGATCACTTTTGGACTTGAACCTGCTCTCATGGATATATTTCTTGCGACATCTTGGTTTCCGATAACTTGGTGATAACTGTGGCCTCCGTCTAGTTGAGTTTCGTATCATTGGTCTAAGAGTTGTTGGGAGATCTTTTATGATTGGCATTGATGATGTTATAGTAAAAGTGCGAGTTGTTGTTGTAGATGGCTTTAGTAATGTTGTTGGGATTATTATGGTGGTAGAAGGTTCTGATGTCGACAAAGGCTGTGGGAGATCAATATCTTTGAGTTTGCAGGTTGTGTCATCTAAGAAACATTGGGTTTTAGAAATCGGTTGTGGAATTTATAATGTTTTGAAATAAAATAAATTACCTGGCCCGACAAAACAACAGCAGACGGCATGACCATTATGAATATAACAATTATCATCCAACTTTTCGTTGTAAATCATTAAGCAATACCTAAATAAACTTGTGTTTTGTTCCACATTTGCGATGTTCTGATCGAACCCCGTTTTTTCTCTAACCGTCTCTCAAAATTTTTCATAATCTCTCACCAAGATGTTAAATATTGGCTTGAAAATAGCAGACTAACATTTTTTGTTATTTAGCTGTGATATAAATAAGTAAAGTTACTATGTAAAATTTCATCAAAATCTATGCGCCGGGGTTTGAGATCTTCTCCATTGAACTATATAGGAGCATCTTTAGTCAAAAATTAGTTGATCTTACCGATACAATTCGTTGTTCAAGTGAGGATACACACAATAGTTCATTTCTTTCGGTAATTCTGAAGTGATTAGAGGTAATGTTTCGTAATTATCATCATCGATTGACTCCTCTTCCCAAACAATTTCCACCGGTTTTACATCAAAGTAGTCATAAATATGGTTATCCTGATCGATTCTTACTGTTTTCGTATGTTTCAGACATCCAATCGCACCCTCCTCACATTTTTTCTTCTCGCAATAAACGGGAGTTGTGTTTACGGATGCTGAAATATGATTGTTATTGTTTGTTCGAGCTGATTGATCCTATCTGACATCTCGGTCTGCCGCTTACGCAATATCCTTTGGCCCGACACGATCAGTTTTGTGAGGAGCACGTGATTCAAATAACAGCAGAACTTAATGGCCGAAGGAATGTTCTGCAGATGATGATGATCCATCATATATCGGAGGAACTGCTTGTTGAAATGGATGGTCGGGATGAGGTGACACATTGGTTTGTGAGTACAGAGACGATTAAAGTTCATCTGCAAGGAAGTAGTATAACATTTTCAGCTGGCACTTAACCAAACTACTATTAATAAGGGAATTGTCATCATTTTTAATTTGAGTTATTATATAAAATAAAGTCACGAAATTCGTTATGTATAAACATAACTGGAGAAAAAGTCCGTAACATTTTTAATTTTGAATTAATTCCCTCCATAGGTCATACAAAAAACTTAACTCTTGCATTGAAGCCAGGAACGGGCGTTTATACTTTTGGCGAGAGACTATGGAAAATGAAGAGAGACAATCACAGAATAATTAAAACAGACTACAAGAAAATTATTCTAAATTTTCAGCAGTTTCTGTCGAAATTTTTTATTTAAATGCAACAACTTACCCCACCCCCGATTTCCTCATCTTGTTCACTGACAAACACACTAGAATCAACGCAGTCGAATATCCCGTTCGGCCTCAATCCTCCTTGTTGACGTAACTCAAAATATCCGCAAGAAGTGGATGCTGTAGGACATTTCGACGGCCTTAGTTTGGGAATATCCGTGTAATTTTCGATCTTTCCGTTTCGACAATACAGCTAAGAATTATGTAATTAGATTGAAAAAAAATAATTCAAAAAATAAATTGTCACAAATTTAAACTTACTTTGACGTTATACGGCGCGAGCGGGATATTAATGGGTTCGAAGCTGGTCGGTTCGATTTCGGCCGCCTTTACAGTGGCCAAAACTGCTGCCACTGTAACCAGAACTGGCCCCAGCCACATTTCTCACCACATTACTCGGGCCGTAGCGTCTGAAGATTACTGATCCGAGGTCCGAATAAAATTTCTTACGACTTTTCGGAAAGCGGCTCATTAAATCGCGGCCGAAAGGCGGGCCAAGGATCCGGCCGAGGGTCCGTTCAAGGTGTCGGATGTCGGTTTAAAGGGGATTTTTTTGCTAAAAACAAAAGCCCAACCCTTTTTCCCTCTCGGGATGACAAATTCGAAAAGTCATGGACGTACTTGAGATCAAAATGCTCCGCAGCGCTGCAGACTTTCGGCATCCATCAGCGTTGAGACGAGGTCAGGACATGTCCTGAGACTTGTCATCAAAGATTGTGACACAAAAATGCTTGAGACATTTGGAGTTTTGGTTGTAATAAAAAACACTACCGTCTTGCTTACATTCACTTATAGCTGAATTTTCAGCCACTTCATTGTCGTATGTACAACGGGGATATTATGGATTCTGACGTCGGCTTTGGTTCAATGAATGAATAAGAAAGCAGTTTGTTTCGCGCATAATAATTAATTAGAATGAAACATTACTTTAGGTGGAAAAGTTGGATGTACAATGGAAATTTACTCGAATATTAATTTTAAAATTCTGACTGCATCAATTAATCGATGAATTATGGCGGCAACAACAATTTACAGAAAGTCTCAAGTAGTTTAGCAGTAGAGTAATCAGTTTCGTTTAGCCGCGTCGATTTTTCTTGAGAAGGCCGAGTTCTTTGATGGCCTTGTATTGATCGGGGATCTCCATCAAAGCGTTTAACGCAAAGGCGGCTTCTTGATTGGGAGAGTTGAACATCACCTGAAAGGGTAATTATTTAAAAAATTATTAGGAATAAATTTGATATCAAGCTTAATATTCACCTTGTGGAAGTCGACGAAATGAAAGTTATCGAACTGTCTTTTTGGCAGGGTCTCATCGAATCTGGTCATCATGTCCCATGGACCATCGCCAACACCAACCCTAAAGTTAATGACATTCAAATAGCTTATATTATAACACGATAAAAGTATACTTTTTTATACTTTTTTTGATCTTGACTTACATAATAATGGACAAAGGGTAATGAGAAGCGGCGGCAATGGCCCTTTGATTGATTTTCTCATTAGTTACTTGACCATCCGCCACAATAACCAGGATGTGATATGAATGTTTTTCGACGCAAATCTCCATGGCTTTTTGGATAAGGGGAACGAAATTAGTGGGGCCAGACATGGCGACAGATGGGGTCACTTTGTTGTAGACTGTAAGCACTTCTAAAATATATTTTAAAATTAGAAGGATGATCTTCGAGTACCTTCAAATCCACGACAAGTGGCGTCCATGTCATTCCGATCGATGATATTGAAGCAATCTGTATCCGTGCATTCCTCATCTCCAAATCCATAGACTGGGATCTCTCCATCAGCATCAAAAGAGGACAAGGTCTTTCCAACAATCTCGATTACTTGTTGATATGGATTGGGCTCGTCGTTCAAGGCATGTAACGATCTTCCGTCAAAAGTTCGCTCTCCTTGATAGTAATTGGACCGGGTGTAATCGATACCGAAAATCAAATTCGAATACTCCAAACCAGCCTAAATAAAATAAATTAGTCGTATTTTAGATATAAATGATAGCGATAGTGGAAGAAGAGCAAGAAATACCTCTTTAATGGCCTTTACAATATCTTCCAAAGTCTTGAAATGGGGCATATTGTGGGGGCTTCCAATGTTCAACGCCATCAACAAGGAGTTGCGACGAACGGGAGAGCTGCAAATTACTGTATGAAAAGAGGAATACGGCACTTACAAGGATGGCGCTTCATTTGCTTTAAGTTCACGCCGTCGGCCACGGTGCTCACGCTCTTTTTTGATCGGTTTCTTGATGATGGAGGGTTTATTCCTCTCTTCAACTGACATGGACATGTCTAATCCAAGAGTATGGTCATCATCCTTGACATCGGCGGCGAAGCTCACTCTGGAAATAATCAATATTAGCAACGGAAACAAAACAATTTTTTATTTTTCGTCAAAATTAAAAAAATGTTGATTTTTCATAAACCGACCTTTTTTCCTTCTTTTCATCTTCCGCATCCTTCACTCGGAGCTTGACTTGATCCACAGCTTGACAGTTCAACACCAATGGCTCTTCTTTCCTGGGCAATCCAGCATTGTATTCCACTTCTCTCTTCCTCCTCTCATTTTCAGCGGGTTGTAGCGCCGAGTCCAGGCGGATCACATTCTCACGGGCATACTCTGTACGAAGAGAAATAGGTGAGGTTTCTCGAGGAGCACGAGCCGCGACACCCTCGGCCAGAAGGTCTGCCGTACGCTGCCGAACTTCGGTCTGCGTCAACTCGACCAACTCGGCGCCGCTCTCGTATGCGTGCAAGTAAACCTTGTCAAGAATCTTTTCCACCGCAACCAAACTGTGCGTGCCTACGGCCGGGGGTCTAGTCAAGTCGGTCTGAACTCCGGTCCTCTCGTCCGCCGCCGCCAACAAGTCAAGTCTCTGAGGGTCGTGGGTGCCCGCAATCTTTATCACAATCTTCTGTTCTTCTCGGGATTCTGGTCGTTGGAGATTGATGTTGTTGTCGCCTCCTTTAGCCTCACCAGCCGCCTTACAAGATATGTTATAAGAGCCTCCAAAGCCGGGCATATCTCGAGTATGTTCAATCTCGGACTCGGCTTGTCCTCCGGCTTGAAGGGAGATATTTGTTGTGGTATTGACATTGCCGGCTTCCCGGATTTTGTGTTTGAGAGGTTCGTTGTCATTGGAAGTCTTCAGAGAGACTGCAGCATTCAGTTGGAATGCCTTTTGTGATGAGATATCAGCATTGCAAATAGTCTCTTCTGACGAGGAATTCTTTCCAATCATAAGAATGGGTTGTTCTCCTCGAGGAATTGAAATAATCAACAGAGTCGAGTCGATGGCTGGGATTCGTTGAAGGAAAGCGCTACAGTCAATCTCCTTGCTTTGCGCTCTATTCGTGTTCAAAGAGAATTGACCACCAAATCGAGGTTCGAATTTTGTGTGATCGACTGTTTGATATGCCTCAGGGCGAGTTAATTGGACATTATTCAGATGTTCAACCTCCTTGGACTCGGTGACCTTGACACTCGGCTTCTGATCCCAGGTTCTTGGAGCCACCAGTTTGAGCTGATAGATCTCCCTGGCATCGCCTCTCTGTAAACTCGTGCTAACCGTAGCTTCATGCGATTCTGAAGCCTTTGTGGCCAATCGCGGATGTTGGTCTGGTTCTCTTTTAATGATGACTCTCAATTGATTTTGGAGATTGTTGGGGCGAGGATTGACAATATCAGCATCACACATATGCTGAGATTCTTCGGCGGCCTTTGAGTTGAGTGAAGCCTGTCCTCCAAAGCGCGGGATCCATCGGGTTTCTGTAATTTCGGATTTAGCCTGCTCTCGCTGATAATCACAGTTAAAGTGCTCGTGATGTTGCTCAGATTCTTTGGTCCGCAAGTACGGAGTGCCCTCGGGGCTTCGTGGGATAGCAAGCGATAGATGTAAGAAGTCACTCGAATCGGGTTTGGAGTGGTTACTCGAAATATTACACTGGTCGAAAGCTGACTGAGGGGTCGATAAAACGAGAGGATCAGCATTGCGCGAGATGGCAACGCAAAGTTCGTGAGCTTTGAGGTCAGTGACTGGATTGGCATTGAGTTGATTGGTCGTTTGGATCTCGACGTCGCCTGAGGCAGCCGAGCCATAGGACAACCTTCCACCATATCTGGCTTCATCTTGAATCGTGGAAGTCGAGGCTTCGGCTTCGTTCCTTTCGTAGGTCAAATTGGTGGTCATCGACTCCTGCGTCGATTCTTTACACTTAATAAAGTTGGCAATGCAGTTAGCGGTCTTGACGATGTGGTGGATCTTGTCGATCTCATTACTGTGGAATAGTGAGCATCCCAATACAGTATCTTCTTCAGTTGATTGTTTGGTCTGAAGATTGACTGGAGTCTCTTGATTAACAGCTTTGAAGACGCGTTGGATCTGTTCTCTGAGGTCATTATCCCGTTGATGATGTCTATCATAACTTGTCTGATCTTCACTTGCATATTCTGTGTTCAATGTGAACAACCCACCAAATCTTTTGATGTAAACCAGATGATTTTTCTCTTCAGTGGACTCCTTTTTATCGTATTTGAAATTGGTTATCTCAACGATGTTTGTGGACTCTTTGCATTTAATGCCTGAGGGATTTGTTTCATTAGGGATTCGTCTGATCTTAGTGATATGATCAATATCCTCTGGCCTTCTGAATTCATGAGAATAAGTGAGAACATAAAACGTAGCCTCTGGGGTATTCAAAATCGAAGGTTCGATGTCTCTGACAGCTCTGATGATAATATTCTCATTGAGATCTCGGTCTTTTCCACTCTTCAGATCGAATTGTTTATCTTCCAACTCTTCTTTGGAGGCTTTAGAAAGTAAAACAACATTGTTTCCTTCATTGGGTATGATTTTCTTCAACAATTTCACTTCTTTTTCCTCAGCTCTTCTCAATTCTGTATTATAAACCAATGTCTCGTGTTCACTTTCCAAGAAATGCCCTCTATGTTTTTGCTCTTGCTTTGCCTTGGCCAATTTGTCGATTCGTTCTCTGGATTCAGACTTTTGGAACTGACATTGAAGCCATCTCTCGTCGCTTCCACTTTGCATCGAGTCCAATTTGGTGGCATCCATGTTCCCTGTGATAACAACATGATTAAGGGTTAGGTGTTTGGGCGCTGCAGAGTCAATCTCACGCGAAACATTAAGCTCAACATCTTCAGCGGCGTCAGTTTTTAGTTGGAAAGCGCCACCAAACCGCGCCAGCCAGACCGTTCTGTCGTGCTCCAGTCCCTCGGGCTCGTTGTGTTTGCTGATTTGAGTGAGTTGTTGTTCATCCCCGGCCTCTTTCGTTCTTTTGGCCTCGGCCGGATGGGTATTGGCAAGAATAATATTGGTCTCGGTAATCGACCGATCGGATTCTCGTTGGAATTGGTCGTTATAAAGCGCATATCGAGAAGTAGACGCCTTGGTGTGTAAGACACATTCGGGCAATTTATTGGCACATTTGAGGAGAACATCGTCGTTTTTGAATTCATTATCCCGACTCAGTTCTCTGATCACATCCAACTCGTATTCTTCAGACGCATTGGTGTTCAATACCAAAGGAGAAGCCAGCTCAGCAATTTTATTAACTCTTTCGGCTTCATTCTTCTCGTTCTTTCTCTCATATTCATAATTTACCGTATCATAAACATGAGTGGTCTCCTTCAATTTTCTTGCCTGAGGTTCATCCACATTTGGACAAGCGAAGGCCTTGATGACATGCTCGATCAACGACTGGGTATTAAAGTTAGCATTAATCGCTGTATTCTCATGAATGGATTCAAGTAATTGCAGCTTCAACTTCTCATTGATCTTCTCGATTTGCTTTGATCTCACATTTTCCAGCTCTTGTTGACGATTCAAATTAATCGCACTGTTTTTGGTCTCTTCTGTAGCATACTTAGAGGTCAAAACAAGATTTCCACCAAAGTTTTTGTCCCTCAGAGTGGTATCCTTTTGCTCAGCGATCTCTTTGTTATCATACACATATCCAACTTGCCGAACCTCCTCTTTGCTTTCAGGCATTTTTGCAACCATTGGTTCCACAGTTCTGGGAACGACTCGAGAAAGTTCTGTAGCCTCTGATTTCTCAGGAATGTCCCACACGTTGCTTGTTGAGAGGCTCTCTTCCGTAGCCTGAGTGGTCTCTAATCTTAATGGAGCATGAATTTTGGTGGTAGCCAGAATTCTTTCGGCTTCTTCTATCAATTTAGCCTTGGCCTTTATGTCAGCAATTAGAAGAGCACTATCTTCCTCAGCTGCATCTAAGATCGATGACGCAGGCTCGCTGATATTACTCAGTCGTCTTACTGTACTGGCTACAACCGGCTTTTCTGTCTGGCCGAACAGATCGATTGAAAGTTTGACTCTTTCATCTCCAGAAGCTGCCGTTTCAAAAGTCTGAACCGTAAGCTCATTAGGGGTACTGAGAACCGTAGCAAACTCAGTTTTAGCCTCTTTAGGCTGGACCTTCACAGTAACCGTATCGTAATCATGAGTTTCCACTGCATCAGTGGTTTCGATGACAGTATTTCTTCCTTTAGATGGAAGTCGAGTAAAGTCTGATTGATCAGTTCTTTCGACCGTTTCCTCCTCAATAATCTTTCTTCCCTTTTGTCCAGGGATATTAGAATAGCTGTCTTCTCGGGTGATAATCTCTTCTTCCTCAATGATCTGTCTTCTCTTTCTTTCAGCTTCTCTTCTCTCTTCTTCAGACAACCATTCTTCCCAGGTCTCTTCAATTCGTCGTCTTCTGCCTGGGTATTCAATTATCAGATCATATCCCCATCCTCCCTGACCTTGTTCTCCTTTTTTTCTTTGGAGATTCGAATCATTTGTCTGATCAAAAGTTTCAGTGATGATCTCTGTTCTCCTACTAGGCTTCATGGCTTTCATATCAGTCTGGGAAGAAGTCTCAATTTCTTCGACGATCTCCTCTCTTCTTCTTCTGCCATCTTTTTTATCTTCAGTTGCATCCAGACTCAAAGAAACCTTGGCTTCATCTTGTGTTGGCATAATTGTCCCCGATTCAGACCTTTGCAATTCCTTTGTGAATTTCCTTCCAACTCCAAGAGCTTCATGAGGTTCTTCCAACTTCATCTCAACCTCCTCGGTGTCACTTTTGTCCGAGAAAGAAGTTTCGGCTCTCTGCTGACGATCCTTTGAGATTTTTAACCATTCTGCGGTTAATGAAGTCTCGTCATTTCCAGATTCTGGAGTTACCAATAGTCCGGCCAGAGTCTGCAGATCTCCCTTCGTTTTCTCCGCGGCCTCGTTGTCTGAAATGCGGAGTAAATGTGAGTCGGCAGTTATTAAAGCATCACTAAGGTTCAGATTAGGTGCTTGTGCGGTTCGGGGAATTGCTTCCTCTTTCTCCGCCAGACCAGCATCGATTGGCTGCGACAGGGAAGCCAGAACTCCAGCTTCTTCCAGAGTCGCGGCTTTAGTCTGAAGATCTTTTCCACTCCACGGGGAATCAGCCAGAAGAATTTGAATCAAGCTCTCTTCATCTACAAGATCGTAGTTCTGGCTGAGATTGGCCACCGACTCGACCATCTCTCTGACCTTCTTCTCCACCTCTTCTTTTCGGCCGATCTTCAGTTTGGTCGCAATATCTTCCCGAATTGGTGTAGCAGTCATTGCCGAGTGAAGAGCTGTCGCGATTTCAGAGGCAGCCTTGGCGGCAAAAGAAAGGCTATCCTCATTTGCTATAAATTTCAAGATATTGGTCAAAGCTCGTTGTTCTTGAGTAGACAGAGAGACTTCCGATTTTTTCTTTTCATCTCCTGCGGCTGGAGCTTTGAAGATGTGGGTCAGAAACTCATTGAACTTGACGGTGACATCATCAAGAGTCCAATCTGGATTCTGCAGAATTTTTGTGAAACTTGAAGTCAATATTTTTTGAGCATCTCCGTACTCTTTTAGACTCTTTTGGAGTTCTTCTGTCACCTTTAGAGGCTGAGTTCTTTGAGTTTCAGCGTCATCTGGAGATCGTTGAAGAAACTGCGTTTCATGTTCTTGTTCAATCTTGAATTTCCTGGCTTCCGCATCTCCTGATCTCTCAGGATGAATATAATCCTTAATTTCAGCTGATTCTCGGCCGAATTCTGGAGTAATTTCGGTGGTATTCTCTTCAGCAGCTTTAGCGTTCAAAGCCGAAGATGACAACGGTCTAACCGGCAATGCTTTGTCTGTTGCCTCTTCTTTATCAATGATCTTTGTTTGATAAATGTATCCAACTTGTTCATTTCCTGCTTCCTTGGTATTCTTGTCAATCCTTTCTTCATTTGGCTTCTTTAATTCTTTAGCTGCTACTTTCTTATCCTCTTTTTGCTCTAGAAAAGAATCCAGCCAATGCTCTTCAAACCCAGCAGCTTTCGAATTTAGGCCAGCATTGTCTTTGATGTAAACTGATCGAGTCATATCAGCCATTTCTTGATAGGCATTTCTCTCAATATTAGTGTTAACATGAGCATCTTCTTCTTTGGAAGCCTCGACGTTAGCTAGTCCTTGAATTTTGCTTATATCTGGCAACTTCTTATCGAGTCTTTCAGCTGACGCTGTCTTGGCCAAAGTCACCTGTTGATCTAACTTTTCATCAGCTGGCGCAATTAAATTAGCAATTCCGGTGGCAGTAATTGCCTCAGGCTTTGTTGTAGATGCTTTCTCATCAGCTTCTTTTTGTCTAAACTCGGTTACAGCTTCTTTCTTATCAGTTGACAGTCCTTTACTAACATGTTCATCAGATTTGTCTTTGACTTGAATAGCAGCGACTTCTTTCTTTTCTTTTGGCTGAATTCTGTATTGCACTTGGATGTTTTCATCTGGCGTTATCGTTTCGACCAGTTTGGCTTCTTCTAGGACTGGAATCTCTTCCAGAACGGGATGTTGGACAGGCTGAACTGGCTTAGCCGGTTTCTGCATAACTGTCTCTTCGAACTTTTGGGTATCTTCTTCGACTACCGCCTTAGGTGCTACTGGTACAACAGGGACAACCGGGATACGTCCGGTCTCATTGATATCGACAGTTTCAGTAGAAATCTCGGTTCTGAACTTTGGTTTAGTCGGAATTAGTTCTCCTTTCCCATTATATTCGAAGTTCTCTGTCTCAATTATGGTCTTATTCGAAGGCTGTCTTCCTCCTCCACTAATCAGATCATTTTGATTATAATTCTCGGTTTCGATGATTGTTCTCGATCCAGGCTGCCTTCCTCCACCCATATTCTCATTATATTCGAAGGTCTCTTTTTCCAAAGTCGTCAAACTCTTCTTTTGAGGAGCTCCGCCCCCAGTAGATGTGATATTAATGTTCTCCTGCTCAATCTCTTCTCTTCGATTATCTCTTCCGGATACATGTTCTTGGCGACTCTCGTCCTCACGGTAGACTTCCTCCGCCCTGTTCTGCTCTTCTGAAGACACAACTTTCGATTCAGAGGATTTGGCGGACAAACGGTCAGACACGGTAGCTGTATTAGTTTCTAGATACTCTAATCGCGGGACCAAGACTCCTTCTTCCTCCACACGCTCCGTCTCTTCGGTTCTCTCGAGTCCTTCCGGAACCTTTTTGTAGTAGAATTCCTTACTCTTCTTCTGTTCCAATCCAACTTCTCCATCTGCATGACCAACGGCATCCACAACTTCGATGGTTTCATACAGATTCACAGTGTTCTCTTGACTCTCAGTACACCTTATGCCAGCTCTCTCTTGACTTGCTGATCTCATTCTTGCTTCAGTGTTGGCCTTTTCTCCAGCTATCTTAAGACTTGTTTGATAATCCAAAGATTGTTCTGTTGATGCCTGAGATCTGAGTTGAGCTTTTTCTACTGATTTATCTCTCGACTTGATCTCCGCTCCTTGTCTTACATCAGTCGGACGGTTCAATTGAGTCGATTGATCTTGGGATTCATCGCTGGCATGTTTTGTCTTCAGTTCTGATTTCTCAATTTCTTGATGATTCCATTCGACATTAGCCAATCGTGCAAGTGGAGTCTTCTTAATTTTTTGAAGATTGGCGTCAGTAGCCACACTTGTGTCTGAGTATTCATTGAATCTTCCAACAGATTGTTCTCTCCTCGATTCTCCTTGAGTAAAATCACAGACTTCCTGTGATGTTGCTCTTTGCAAATTGGATTCTGTAGTCTGATCTGGAGCTACAGAGAAGGCTCTGACTTCCGAAGCACTTCTTCTTTCTTTTTGGATGTTTTCCACAGTCTCTGGGAAAGGCACATGAGTTGCATTAACATGTTCCGTAACGTTCTCTTCGGTCGCTGATCTCGTTAACAGGCTGTTTTTCTCTGCTCTTTTTTCATTTTTACAAGTAGCTTCGGCCAATTGTTTGGCTTCAATTAATTCTCCAGTATGATCCAAGTATACTGCATTCTCTTGAGCTTCATTTACAGCCTTATTCACAGCTTCCGTTGACTTATCTCTTTGCAAAGTAGCTGCATTTCCCTTGAGGTCAGCTTGCTTGAAAGATTTCTGGCATTCAAGCTGATTATCTTTTGCATGTTCAGTTGTCATCTGAAGGCTTTCATTTCTCGACACAGTAGCCAAAGTGCCCACACTGATGGCTGAATCATTACTTTCTAGTGTTACTTCTCTGTTGATTTCAGTCGAACCCGCTGCTTTGAGACTTTCTGAGCCCTTGTATTTTACTGGGACGGAGAAATCGGATTCAGCGAAGTCATAACAATGATCTCCGATCTTGTTCAAGTTGACAGTGGTCAGGAGATTGTCGATGTCTCGTTCCGTATCCGTTGAGTATTCCTCTTGAAGATCGGATGCTTCAATTGAAGGGTAGACTAATCCGGATATGGTCTGACTGATCAGAGATTCATCAACACTCTCCCTTCGATCGATATATTCTGATTGCGCTCTTCTGGAATCCAAATTTAGCGAGTCGGCGAAAGAAAATTCAGTTGGACTTTCGCTGATTCGACTGGGTCTTTTTATTGCCGGGACTTCGTCCGACTGTTTCGAGATTACTGTACTTTCTCTGAAGCCAGAATCTGAATGTTGGGCTCCTTTGAGTTCTTTTGGCTGATTACTTGTGTCAGTTACTCCTGGAGCAATTACTGCGTGCTCATCGATCGTGTAGAGCTGGCCTGGCGCAGCTGGAGCTGGGACAACCTCTGGATAAACGGCTACGAAATCCCCCGATGAGACCGCGATTGGCCGAGATTGTTCTGGTAAAGCAACATTTGCACCATCTGAGACATCAGGATGTTGAATCGCTGTCTCAGCGTTGATTGCATTTAACGCAGCTGCACTCATTGATTGATTAGTACTGTCCACATTCCTCACGCTCTCTACGGTCAAAGAAGCCAGATTCGCTTGTTCCACTTTACTCAGCTTCACGCTATGAGTAGCAATTTCATAGGATTCCGGGCCCTCGGGCAGTTTCTGCATCTCATCCACGGCTCTTCTCTCGGCTTGATTTCGATCAAAAAGAGCTTGCGCATCATCAATACTGATGGTCATTTGAGCGGAATCGGTCTCAATATCCTGAACTTGTTCGAATGCTTCGTCCGGAGTCTCATCGATAGATTTATTTTGAAGCCAATCTTCTACTTTTCTCACACTGCTGATCGTTTTCTCTTCTTCTTCGATATTCAATTCAGCTGACGCGAATTTCTTTAGACTTCTGAATTGATAAGTTGGAGTCACCTCGGCTTCCATAGATACTGTAACAGGGGTTTTGGATTTACTTCTGGATTTTCTGAAGATCCTCTCTTCAACTTCAACATCTTGAACTCTCTCGGCTTCAGGTTCGGTCGTGGCTTCAGATAATTGGACGGCTACAGATTCTTGAGAAATGGTTCTTTGGAGATTCTGGGGTATAATCAGGGAATCTGACTTGATTATTCCAATTTTGTGAGCATCATTTTGCTCATTGGCTGTTACAGTAGTCTCCAATTTGTGCTGCTGTTGTTGATAGACTGCCAATTTTGGTTCATCGGTTTGAAGGACAACAACAGGTTTCTTATCTCCAATTGATGTGATATCTTCATTGGCCCTGATCTTCTCAACTGTTTGTTCAAATGCGTCGGCCACAGTAGTCTTCCTTGAACCATCTTGATTGACGTTATATTGCTCTGTATACTTTTCTTCGCTTCTTTCCGTGGGTCGGGCTATACCATAACCTCCAGTTTGAGTTACCGTAATTTTGTCTCTGCCTTGAACATTCTCATCTATCAATTTAGGATGAACTTGTATTGGAATTCCTCCAGAGATATTGGTCTCTTGATGGTATGTCTCTCGTTCATATGATGATCTCGGTTCTGGTTGGACTTGAACATTTGGAAGTCTAATTTGAGACATTGTGACCCGCTCTCTTTCACTGACGTTTTCTCCACTCAATTTAGGCTGAACTTGAATCGGAATACCAGAGACATTCGATTGTTGATGATAAGTCTCTTTCTCGTATGATGACCTTCCCGCTTCTTCTACTGGAATTGCACTTTGAGTTACCGTCACCTGTTCCTTTTCATGGACATTTTCTCCGATCAAATTTGGACAAATGTGGACCGGAATACCACCTGAGATATTGGTCTGTTGTTGGAAGGTCTCTCTTTCGTACGATGATCTTGGTTCCGATGTTCCACTGCATATTACTTGAACATTACTTCCACTTTGCTGAGAGACATCTTCTTTGACCAAATCCAACAAATTCGATCCAGCTTGAGTGTAAACTGGCCCTCCAGTCACATTAGTCGTTTGATTAACAGTTTCCTTCTCATACCTACTTTGATCTTGCTGAACTTGAGTTCGTTTGTATCCTCCAGAATGTTGCTGCCTCTCCGAATGCTTCTCTTCTTCAGTCACATTTGCTCCTTGTTGATATTGATTAAGATTTTCCGACTGTTGCACCTTTTTCTCTTCGACTATTCCAGTTTTTGTTGGGATGAAACCACTTTGTTGTTCATTATAAGAGTACTTCTCTTTTTCTTCTAGATTCTTTGAAGTTGTAATGGGAATTCCTCCTAACTGGCTAACTTGACTACTTTCTCTTATCACTTCATGTTCAGATAGATTAGAACCCGCAGTTGTACCCGAAGTTTTAGTAGTCAAGTTGATGTTATCCTTCGCTTCTTCTATTGTCACTGGCTGCGATCTTCCTCGTGTTTCACTATTCTCTCTGATACTCTCAGAAATCACTGAACTTCGATCGAATCCCATTCCATATTCACTTTGTGTCACATTATCAGTTGATGAGTAAATGGAGTCAGAGACATCATGAAGATTTCCTTGAGTGGCTGATTTGATGATCTTATAATGAGAAGATGGAGCCGAGACTGACTGAGATCTCTGCAAGGACGACTGGTAATGATGAGATCTGCTTTCATTCGTCTGTCTTGACAATAGATGAACTGGAATTTGGATTTGTCTTCGATTTACGTTGATGGGGACTTCTCTGGAGACACTGCTTCTTTCCGACACACTCTCCCCCTCATGCAGCGTACTGAATTCGGCTAAAGAAGCGGCACGATGCTCTCTGCCTGAAAGAATACGTACAGCTATGGGCGTGACCGCACGGCCCCTTCCGAATCGGTCGACTGAAGTACATCTATTAAGGGAATGGGCCAACGAAAACAGCCTCTGGCACTCTTGCTGCATGGACTTGGCTCGGGCCATTAATTGGTTATAGAGGGAGCTTTGACTGTTAGAGACTTCATGGTGGAGATTCGAAGAAGAGTTGGAGAGGACACTCACCACGCTTCGCTGACGTCGACTTTCATAGTTTTGATTGCCTCGGGTCTCGTACATAGTCTCAGTCACGGATTCAGATATTGTTGTATTGGAAACCACAGAGGATTCACGATCGTTCCATGGTGTTCTAGATCGACTTCTTCCTCGAAATGGATCCACCGATCCTTGACGTCCAATTGGGACATTCCTCACCTTTTCCTCGGGAATTGGTTCGGTAGTACAAATAAATATTCGATTGGGGTTGTTAAACATTTCTGTGGGAGGACGAAATCTCCTCATTTGATCCATAAATTCTCTGGCCGATTCTTCTTCTCGCCCTGGGATAATTCTGGGTATGGGGAAAGAAGGGACTGACATTTGTCGACTTATTGGAATATCAAATCGAGCTCCGATAGAGGATGGACTGTCCACAAATCCACTCGAGCTGGACGATCCACTCTGTGTTTCTTTGACTTCCGAGGTTTTTTTTGTTGATGATCCTCCAGAGCCCCAAGAACAAGACGAAAAAGATTCGGACCCGGATTCCACAACATGACGTCTTCTTCCATTTCCATCAATTACAGTATACTCATTATGAAATGAGAGGGGTCGATTAGCTCGGTTCAAAGACGAATGTCTTGCATTTGAGAACTGATTTGATCGAGTTAACGACGAGCTGGTTGGTCGTATTGTAACTTGTTGAACTTGAGTCTGTAGATCCTCTTTTTGCTTCTCCTCGGTGGAGATCTTGATGCCAGAGGCTTGCGAAGGGACATCGGTGAGAACGGTCTGAGCGGCGGCGTGTGGAGGCAAAAGAGTCTTCAGATTGGGGATAAAGAGGGAACGGGAAGCGTGCGCGTCAAAAAGATTGGCTGGCGGTGCGGAAATGAGAGGTGGTGGGACAGTGCCAGAAGTGCTGGTAGTGGAAGAAGAAGAGGAAACAAAGTGCTTAGCGACAGATTCAGAAGGTGCCACAGCATGCCACACATGTGCCGTGTTGCCCTCCACCAGTCGTTCGTGCACGATGCGACGCGGGCGACCGGCGGAGGCGGTGGTAGAGTTGCTGGTGCTGCTGCTCGCGACCTGCTGGGCCACCCCGACCCCCGTCACAGCACCATTCGACTGAGCAACAACATACGAGGCACGCATAGCCGAAGAAGAACGGGTCCACCTACCTCTCACTTCATCCGCCCATCCCTTTTGTACTTGTTCCTGAACGGCGCCTCGGTTCTCCATCATCACCGAACAGTGTTCTGTTTCCACTTTGAACTCCATCACATCTCTAACGATACTCATCGTTCTTCGATCACTCATAAAAGTGCCCACATCCGCATCACGAGGATGGGTTTCTCTCCTCTCCATGCAGACTTGTTGGTTGAAGGTTTCCATGGACATTTCGAAGGCGTTAAATGATTGTCCCACACTATGGCCATAAGATCTGGTTACTTCGATCTCATCTGATATCTGTCGAGCATTATCCAATCCGAAGATGACAGTGGTGTTCTCAATATTCATTTCATTCAGATTCAACGCTCCTTTCCAGCTGTTGGCTGTCTTCAGAATCTTTTCAATGTATTCTTGATTATCTCCCAGCCTCTCAATGACCTTCATGTATTCTAGATTCTCATATCTTTGATCTGGAATTTCTTTGACCTTGACAGACGAAGGAGAAGCCACATTAGGACATTCCATGATGACTTCGAAAAGACCATGATCTTCTTTTTTGACTACCGTAACATACGTAATGCCTCCTCTTTGTCTGACCCCAGGCAGAGAGACTTCATCAATAGACGCTTCAGAATATCTTTTCTGTTTCCTGAATACAGAATGTCCTTCCAATCTTCGGCCGGCTGCTTCAAAGTCATATGCAGCAGCTGGAGGCTCATGTTCCACATGAATTGTGCTTATTTCACTCTCGGCTTCAGAGAATCGTCGGTCCCTTGAGATGGCGACGTTTCCTTCCAGATTCTGACCTTGTTGTACCAGCTCGTATGAGCTTGGTGGAGGTTCTTTGGGAGATTCAGGCTCTTCGTCACTGGGATATTTCTTCAGGTTTCGAATAATTGTTTCGCCCTTGAACTCCTGACCTTCCGTTTCGAGGCCATAATTGGCCTTTTCCAGTTTCAATGGCTTCGGTTTCATCCTCTGGATTCGGATCAATAACGCCAATTCGGCCATTCTGGCTTCAGCAAAGATGATCTTGATGGAAGAACGGTCTTCTGTACGATGAAGATCACAGTCGGCCGTCACTTCTGGTTCGTATTTCTTCTTGAATTTAAGGGAATTCACACTTTCTGTGTCCGATTCGGGTCTTTTTGCCTTCAATCCAATCTTGATGGTATCATCGATGTCACGACCCTCTTTGACCAGGTTTATATCTTGTTTGGGAAGATCTATGGCTTCGATTGGCTCGGATATGTCATCTTCGAGCACTCCCTGTCCAATTAGATATGTCTTCACTATATCTGTAACATCCTCAATTCTCTCAATTTCCACGCGAGTCGATGCAATGATGTCATCTCCATCCAGTGACGCAATATCCGCCAACAAACGTTCACTGAGTTTGCCGAGGAAATCTGGTTTTGCCTAAAAAAGACAAGAAGAATATAAAAAATGAGGGAAAATGGAGCGGCCAATGAGACGGAACTGTCAGTAGAAGTGAAGAAAACAGTGTGATGGGTGCCCAAGAAGTGAAAGTGAAGGTGAACAGTGAAAGTGGACATTAAATATACCTACCATGAAAAGTTATAATGTTAGAATATTCGCTTTTTCGTATAAGAAAGTAACTTATTTTATCACAGCAAATTTAAAATAGGATTAATGGAAACAAGAAGATGTTAAAGTGTTTGTTCCGTCATCTACTGGCAAACTCTACGATTAAAACTACTACAATGTCCAAAAATGGATATTGGACTTGATTACTTACCATGTTATCAGGAACATTGATGTCGGCTTCATGTTCTCCCACTTGTTTTCCATCTTCAAACACCGAGAACTTGTAATGTCCTCCACTTCTGACATCTTTCGAGTCATCAGAAGTTTTATTTGCCTGTTCTTCGAGCACAAGTTCTCTCTTTCCTAATCTTGTCTTGATCTTATAATGAGTTGTAGTGTCACGGATCTTATAAGCTCTTGCAATGGAATGGTCAATACTTCTGAGATGAGTTCCCACGGTTTTCTCCATTTTCAGTTGACCTTCAACTGTGGTTTTGATGACCGGAGGGAATTGAACATGAGCTTCGAATTCGGTCTCATGAGTTCGAGCAGTCGGGGGAGAGGGAGCCTGAGATCGACGGATATCATTGATAACATCTTTTTTTGCAGTGTGTCTAGCAGTGTCGTGTTGGCTTGAATCCATTGACGGATTGCGATTGGCATCCCATGTAAAAGCATTTGAAATCTTCATCACACCTCCATCCTAAACAACACAATATGTATTATATTTTTATCAAAAAATAACTTCGATGGTAAGAGAAAAAAGTCCTTCAGAGTAAAATTTAATTATCATTTAGCTTACCGGAGTTCTGACAACCTTATTCATGGAAGTTGTTGACGCAGATTTGGGTAAAATATCCGAATTTGGTGACAATCTAGCAGTCGAACTAAACGACACCGTGCTCGGAGCATCAGATATCCGAAGAAGATCCAAAGTGGCCTCATCCAAAGTTCCCGCCGAGATCCTATTAGACTGGGCGGGGGATGAGTGTACTAGCTCATGACTAATATTCTGATCTGTTTGGATGGGCTGGAATCTGAATTTATCGGGCTTAGCATAAGTTGGTTGCGGTCGATAAGTGACATTCTGCGGGGGAGCATCAACAATTTGACGGGGTTGTTGAGGACGCTGCAATCCCTGAGGTTGGATGGGATGAGCTTGTTGTCGTTGTTGCTGAGAGTGTACTTGTTGAGTTGGGATGGATCTTTGTTGTGGAGGGGGTTGATGAATCGGCACTCCATGACTTGCCTGAGGCAGTCTTTCCGCGGATTCTCTTTTGGGATTTGGTCCAATTGACTGTTGCAACAACCCAATTCTCTGAGGGGGTGGTAATGGGGCTGCCTGTAACCTTTGAGGTCTTTGTGCCCCCAGGGGCTGGAATGCACTTCCTTGGTTCTGAGTCAGCGGCTGATCAGTGAACTTGACAGTTTTGGGGGAAATAAGGGCGCTCACTGCAAAGAATTAGACAAAAAAGTTGCACTTCTTTACGAAAAAGGATCAGCTGTTTCTATACAGCTCATACATTCTCTAGGACCCACTTTCTCTCTTCCTGTGGATCCGATGTGAGTCATCGCGGTCATTGGAACGGGAGCGCACGTTCGAGATCTCCGCATATTCCCCATCTTCTTCGAAGTCGGGCGCCACCGAACGGCTCATTAATGAGGGAATTCGTTGAGCCTGACGTCCCTTAAATCACGACATTACATATCAAGTATAAGGGAACTCAAATAGTCATAACTCTTTGTCTTACTGGTTAAACGCTTAAAAAAAGGGCCTAATAAAAATGACATTTGGAAGATCTACTTAGTTTATTCCAATCTCTTACCTGTTGATATGGCTGTCGATCGTATTCGTAATGCGAGGCTGATGGCCCTTGATTATAATTCGGGTTTCTAAAAAAATTACCAAAAATTTTTAAAGTCGCCAAAAAACATTTCGGCAGAATTACGAATATGAACTCTGAAGTATTTTTTGGTATCAAAATATTTCAAAAAGACTTAAAATGTCTTACCGTTCGTTCGTAAACACATTCCGGACACCTTGCCTCATCCTGGCGAGTGTATCTCTGAACTTTTTCTTATCCTTCCTCCTCTGACATGGGTCCGAAGAAACGGAGATTTGGCTGGAATTAAATTCGGTATCATATTTTCTACTCCTAACTACTCCGAGATCTGTCTGAGGTAGCCAAATATCTTCTGAACGGAATTGAGATCGCGGGTTTGAGCACTCAAATTGAACATGACGTGAACTCGAGGGTTCGTGACAGAATTTGCAATTACAAATCCAATTAAACTCATCGGAATAAGCGGGGATTACAGGGATACTCTCCGATCTATATCGGGGGATATTCTCCTTGAACTGATCAAGCGATTTCTTGGCTCTGAGGACCTCTTCCGAAGTGGCGCGATCATCAAAAAATGTCTTAACAGTAGTATTGTGAAAGCGGACTTTCCTCTCAATAGTCGCAGATCGAGTTCGTTTGAGTCGATGGATGTTAAAGGACCTCCTCAACTCAAACCATCTCTCGTATTCCAATTTACTGCGAGCATTAATCTCTTGGACACACGGTCTGGGCGGTTCTTTCGCCGGTTCAGCCAGATTAATCGAATATCTAGGAATATGCGAGGACGGGAACGTAGATCGCATCTCTTCCCTTGACACCCTGAGAGCACGACATTGAGCACAAACACATGTGTGCATTGGGACCAATTAATCCGCCAGATGCGGGGTTATTTAAAAAATCACTCGGACATGACTAAAAGAAGCAGAGACATCAAGTACGTCAGGAATAATCATCTAACTACCCATCAGATCATAGAAAACATCAGTTTTGACCATGTGCAATATCCATGTGCTAGATATGGAATATAAACTTCGAAGCTAATATAGCGAATAATGGATCAGTCTTATGAAAACGGAGACTACTAAACTATTCGGGCCTCGAGATCAAGCCGCGCACTCTCGACGTGGCCCTTTCTTCTCTCTTCCAGGAGACCTAAGCCCACGTTTTCTCCCCTCAATCCGCTTTAAAACCTCGAGTTCACATCATTTATTTGTGTTCTTTAATAATTCGAACAGAGTTCCTCGTTCCACGATCTCGGAGTAGGTTATTTTGCAAAAATTCAAATACATGTAGATGAACAGTTTCAGAAATACCAAAAATTCGAAAAAATAGGCTTGATTTAATTTTTCTACAAAACTCAGCAAAAAATCGGTAAGCGAGAGCAAAAATATTAATATCGAATCCACTGATAAATGATTTTCGCCATTGAATTGTCAAATTAGTATTCTAATGAAATAAATTCTGAATCTACAGTCTCCAAGATGACTGAACCAATATAAAATTTTTCGACTTACCTTAAAAGAAGTTAAAAATCGGCCCGGATTTTCGTTCAGACCAGATCTTGACACCCTCCTGAAAATAAATTCGATCAAATCTCGGACACGAAACGGTCAGCCCCCCAGGGCTTTTCGTTTCCATTTATCAGATCCCAGTTTTTTACTTTTAAAGAGCTCGTATAATATCATATGCTTTCATTTGCACTAAGACAAAATAAATTTAGACCAAGAGATAAGTAAGGAATGTTGGAACTTTTATTTGCAGTAAGGTCCTGACAATTCATGACGCAAAAATAACATTTCAAAATGTGGAGGCGGGTCAGAAAAGAGATCGGTCATAACGATCATTATGAACTCAATGTCCGAAATCAAAGAGCCGATCGGATTACGTAAAATGACTTGTTTTAGAAAAGATGAGGCCTAGCGGCAAAAATAATATTGGAAACAATTTACAATATCAAAAATTAATATATTATAATAGTAATGTTAGGTAACAATATCAAACCAAAAGGTCAGTTTAACCTATATAAATCAAGGAAATCGTCAGCTCATAAAGTCTATTAACATCTGGCTCTCATTTTCATCCATTTCAACTGTGCTCCGCCACATTTAAAAATTACAGTTTCCAAATAGGGAAAGCGGAAGAAAATCGCGTGGGCGAGGCCAAAACTCTGCTCCCTAATGCAATTTTGGGGGCGAAAATATGTGAAGAGATCCGGGAAAGTCTCGAAGGTAAAGACAAAGCCCCCCAAACCCTCCGGCAATGCCTGTTTAATCTTATCTCCTGTTAGGTGCCGTTTGCCAACTGTTTCCAATGGCCCTTTCTTTCCCCCGATCCCGGCCCCCTCGGCAAGGTTATTTTTTAAAACCGGGCCCAGAAAAAGTCAATTAATCGAATAATGCATGGATCCGGCACTAAACTCCTAAATAGTTTCAGGTTTTTTCACGGGTTCAGGTCTGAATAAACAAGGTTTTTTGTGATTTACCGGAAGCAGATCATTAAGAAAACTGAAGTAAGATAAAGGACATGGAAGTTGGAACTTACTTTCATCCAGTTGCAGTTGATCTGGAAGCCGTAATCACTTCAATTCATGTTATCCGTCTTCGTCTTCATTATAAAGCCATCAATCGCAAAGAAAATTAGGAAAAAATGAATTTAACTTTCAACAAGGATATTTGCAGGAATATCATACTCCATTCTACATCAAGCACGCATAAAGTGGTATAGATACCGTATTTTCGCAACAAAATCTGGTAAAGTCAATAGTGGCACTCCGCCGAATTAGACGAAATGCCACAAATTTATTTCTTTTACAAAAAATATTATTTTTCAAACCATTATCGCTTGCTGATTGTAGAAAAGTTAGTTTGTTCGTGTACGAGATTCATGTCCAAAACAGATGAAGAAAAGCCTCCAGAGAAAGCGATTGTATTTGAGACCATCAGACTCCCCTCCTGTTATAATGTTGTATGTTTTCTTTGAAAACTGTTGGGTTTTATGGCTATATCTGTTTAATTTTTTGCTTCAGAAGACGCTCAACGACAAAGTCCTTCGTTCTCAACACTACAAGTTGAGTGAGAAGTTCAGGGTCAAACAACGGCAGCTAAACCAACTTGAGAAAAGGATCGAAGAACTCGAGAATCGGCATACTTCGGATGATCAGCTCATTTGCGCGTTGAATCGACAATGGAACCTTGTTAGTTATCCTTCGTGATATTTACTCTGATTTTAGTTGGACGACATGCTTATGGATTTGTTCCAACAACACACAAATGAGAATTTTGTAGATGGGAACTCTTCGAATCAGAGAATGGAAATAAATTATTTGACATTGATCTCTCAACTCAATAGCGATGAAGTTACCCAGAAGTTAGAGAGTAGGGCAAACTTTAGTAACGAAGCCTTTGCCCGTTTGTTGCGATGTATAAATGGAATTTCGAGGAGAAGAGATCGGATATTATCCATCTTGTCTAAGAAGGAAAAAGGTAAGAAAAAATTATTTTTATTATTCCGTTTTAAGATGTGTGTTCTGTGGATGATGAGGACAGTCAACTAACAGCGGAGACGGATACGGACAGAATTGGAGAGTTGGATTCACTGTTGAGACAAGAACTGTCTGAAGCATTGGCTGAAAATAAACGATTAGAAGCTCTAACCTTCAAATTAACTACCGAGAAAACTCAACTAGCCCACTCGGTAAGCTCTAATGTTTGTTCTCTGCCACTTATTTATATTGTTTTAGATGGCTCTTCAAAAAGATAAACTAGAAGTTATGGAATCTCAAGTGGAAAATGCGAAAAATCAATTTGAGGATGCCAAATTTGAAGTCGCCAAGGCCATTAACAAAGAGGAAAAGCTGGAAGGACAGATTATTGAGGTGGGAAGATATGGGCTTCATTTTTATATTGTAATTTAGTTGAAACGGCAGCTGGATAAAGCAAAAACCGCAGCAGTAGAAGAAGCAGCTAGAGAAAAGGGAGAGAAATCAAAGGCAGAAACCTCGGCAGGGATCTCAGAAACACAATTAGATGAGCTACAAGGGGATATTGAGATTCAAACAGACCTGGCGGAGAAAAGATTGGCAGAAATTCAACATTTGACTACTCAAAATCAAGATTTGGCTGCAAAAATTGTGGAATTAAATAATGCGGTGAGTAAAAAGTTATCTAAATTGACATTATTTTATTTAGATCAAGTTCTTGCCCACATGTGTGATCCAATCTTCTCCCGATTTCATTTGTCTTCGGCTCAGATATACGAATCTTGTGGATGAGGCTAAACGAATAGAGTAAGACAAATTTTTTTGGAATGGTTATTATAATTTTAGTCAAGAAAATGCGCTTCTCAAGAGTCATATCATGGAATTGAGGACTTGTTATGATGCTCAAGTGGCTGAACTTAGGGTGAGATTTCCCTTATTATTATAATACTTGACATATTTATATTATAGTAGGTTATATTTTTTACTTTTAGAACGAATTTACAATTGGAATGGAGAGGCTAAGGGAGAATTGCACAATGATGAGCTCAGAATTATTAGCAGTGAAGAAGGAATGCTCATTGATGGAATTGGAATTCAAACAAAAATATGAAAGTGATGCCATTGAAGCGAGGAATTATAAAGAAATGAAACGATTCTTACAATCAGCCAAAGATGAGATTAGAAGAAAAGGAGAGGAGAATTTGAGGCTGAGGAATGAGATTAAGAAGTTGAAAGAGCATGCAGATGGGGTTGGTTTCTACATATTGTAGTAGATGTTATATGTTTGAATTTTTGTTTTTATATTTTTCGTTTCAGGTTGCAAATAGTGTAAAATTGTCTTTTCAGAACAAGGATGCGAATTCTAAAGATAACCTTGACATAAAATCAGAGTTGAAAGATATCAAAACTGAGGCTTTGAATGCTAATGTGGAAGCTCACCCAGAAATTGAACAGCATCGCAAAGAAATTGCAAGATTGTCTCAGTTCAATGAGAAACTCAAGAGACAAATTGATTCTTACGCACATTCGGAGAGAGGATTGATGAGTGAAATTGAGAATACAGCTACAGCAGTGGAAGAATTGATGAATCAGAACACTTCATTGGCCGAGAGGGTCTCGGAACAAGAGGAAACTTATATAAAGATGGTCAAGGATGGACTTCAGAATGAAACGGCATCTAGGACTCTAAAACAGGCTCTGGAAGTACTAGAACAGAAGGTAAAGATAGTTGAGAGTGAAAGGGAAGCAATGAGATTTGAACTTCAACAACATACAGAGAAGGCGGAACTTTGTAAGCAATGTACAGTGACGGTGGAAGGAACTTTGAGGAAATTGAATGCGACATACGAAACAACCCGAAGGAATCTGATGAATTTGAATGTGGAATTAAATGAACTCAAGATTAGATATGAAAAACAAACTGCCGAAGTTCAGGATCTTCGACAACAGCTGAAAGAAAAAGTGGCAACTATTGAAGGATCAAGGGGGAAAATGAATCGTTTAAAAGAAGAGAAAAATATTCTTAAAAAGAAATTACATCGAGCAAAGCAAGCTGCGGATTGTGAGAACTTTGATGAGTTACTAATGGAGGAGAACAAAATGCTCAGAGTGGGTTTATATTATACATGATTATTATAATTTGATTTTTAAGGAGGTTGTTTGTTCTAATGAGTATGGAAATTTATGCGTTGATAATTGTCATCACGGCATTCTTTATTGGGTTTGAGGTTTGAGTTCAAAATTTGAAAGCATTTCTGGTTAGCTTTGACGATGATTAAGGGGGTGCAGTGTAATATGAAAATTTTCAAAAATTGTCGTTTTTTTGTGATTTATTTTTAGTAACATTTTGAAAATTTCTTTTGCTTGTGATCTCTGAATTTGGAGGTTGGTTTTTTTCTTAACTCGACATTATAAACATTAGATCATGTGTTATATAAAATGATTTAAGTTTTTATCTTATCCTTTCAGGAGTCCCTCGCTTGCCCCAGCTGTAAAACCGGTGACAAAAATACAGTTCTTACCAAATGTTTCCACGTTTTTTGTATGGAATGCGTTAAGAAGAGGTACGACGGGCGAAGTCGTAAATGTCCCAAGTGCAATGCCGCTTTCGGAGCCAATGATTTCCATCGAATTTATATCGAGTAATCACTCTCAAATACCTTTAAAAGTACATTAGCCGGGTATTTTGTACTATTTTTGATTATATTTGTATTATTTTCCGTTGATTTTGGGTTTTTTTATTGCATTTTAGTGTTGGATCTCTCTTTTTTTTGTGTTATATTTATTGAGTATGTATCTTCGTGGTTGCCTTCGTATTTGTATTTGGTATGTTATATAGAATTACTTTTATTTTAAATTAAAATTTAACAATTACGGTAAAAAAATTTATAATTTACAATTTTGTACATAAAAAGTAATATAAGAGGAATGAAAATGAACTCTTTGGATGTTTACGTCCTTCCTTAGTAATTGAACATGCTTACAGAATATTTAGAGTACCCGTTTGTTGAGATCTACCAGACCACACATCTCTTTTTTGGATTCATGGGAGAGCCGGCCGAGCAACTGAAGGCATTCGCGAATTCTGGCTGATTGGAGACAACTCCATTCACTCGGAATCTCATGGGGGAATGGGGATCTATGATCAGTTGTCTGACGGTGGCCTCTGGCTTTGCATGCCCACACCAACTCTTAAACAAAACAATTAGATTGGTTGAGTGGGTAGTGTAATATAAGGTCAAAATATGTACCTGAGCATAACTGATGTAGAAGATTTGATTGTTTGTGTACTCTTCAAAGCCTGGCAACCGTTTTTCCTCATGTCCGAGCTTTCGGATATAATTGCGGTAGGCCTGAAGATGATTAATCTTAACTTAATATTAATCCACTCACTCTATAAGCTTGTCGAATCCCCCCGTTATCCGCGATATTCTCCCCTTGAGTGAGGATTCCATTGATTTTAAGACCAGTCCCTTCTACTTCATATGATCCGTATTGATCAACAATACATTGAGTTAGGTTCTTGAATCTGGCCTCGGTCTCATTGTCCCACCAATTGTGTAGATTTCCAATAGCATCGAATTGACTGCCAGTGTCGTCGAACCCGTGAGTAATCTCATGGCCAATTACTGAGCCAATTCCTCCATAATTCACAGCCTTAGGGAAGGTTGCATCAAAGAATGGGGCTTGGAGAATTGCCGCGGGGAAGGCTGAAATAGGATTATTTGAATTTGTGGCTAAGTGGCTTACTTATGCCATTTTTGACACTAGAATAGAACGCGTTGACAACAGCAGAACTTGTTCCAAATTCAGCCCTATCAACCTCTTCTTTCAGCCTTCTGAAGGCTTTGTGTTGCGCCCAAATTGAGTAATCTTTAATAAGATCTGCATATCCATCAGTTTCCGAGGTATTTAGCTAAATTTTTATATTATCCATGATGAGTTTAGGTCGCTTACTTTTCCATAATAATCATCCAATTCTGTGTCGTTGAAGACAAAGTCAGGATACCCGATCAATGCCTGCATTTCATCGGCTTTCTTTAGCGCATAATCTTTTGTTTCGTCTTTCATCCAGTCATTATCCTTCAACATGATTCTAAACGCCTCTCTCAGATCTTTGACCATGTCTTGAGCTGCTTTTCGATCATCATCCTTGAAGAATTCCCTTACATACATAGCCCCTGAGGCATAATTAAGTCTTGAATTCACGGCGGATTCACAATCCTTCCATCTCGGAGATTTGGTTTGTTTTCCCACAAATTGTTTCATAAACTCTTGGGTGACGTCCTCAAACCTCTCATCCAGTTGAAGAGACCATCCTGAGGTGAATCTCCAAAACATGTAATTAGCGATCACCTTGAGATCGGTCTTTTGAATAAGTTCGGACAGCCGATTAAAGAATTCAATCTCATTTATGATGACGTCCGGATCAGTTTGAAGATAATCGTACACGTCTTCAGGCATCAAAGCGTAGAAATATCTCTGCCAATCGATTAAAGGCATGAGAGTTTTGAGATCCGACAGCTTCCTTATGTTGTACATTCTGGTGTAGTTCCTTCTGTCGTCTTCTGACACCAAAATATGGGCAAATTCTTTCTCAAACGCGATGATTTCCTTCACATCCGCAGCAATCGCTTCTTTGCTTCGATTTACTCCGGCATCTTCAGCCAAAAGTGCTAGCTTTCCATTGATATAATTCTCATAAGCATTTAATTGCTTTGCGTATCTAGTCTCGTTTAAATAATAATCTCTGGCTGAACTTCCTAGCCCAAGACCTCCTTGGTCGAAATGGAGGATACGACGACTGACGTTCTTCTGGTCATGAGATACGTAGACGTCTACGAAGACGTCGAGAGCGCGGGAAAGGCCAAAGTTAATGAGGGTTTGGGTGATATCAAAGTCAGCCTTGCGCCATTCTTCCGGCCACAGAATTGGCCAATAGCCAAAATCCTGGAAAAACAGAGCTGTAAAATATGTATTGCAACAAAAATTATCAAAAATCGTCACATTTTATATTACTTTAGTTATCAATACATATTATTAAATACTACCTTTTAAAAATCAGATTTTAAATCTTCTTAGTTCCTAAGATTTAAAATCCTACTCAAAATTACCTTAATTTGTTCCAGCAGCTTGCCTGACCTTAGTTTGTTCAGATTATCGGTATCCATGCAGGCCTTGTAAAACAATTTTAATTTGTTTATGGCGGATGAACTTGATTTTGCAGGACTTTCATATAAATCTGAAAACAATTCCTCGTGACGTTAA
The DNA here is from genome assembly GCA_025436335.1 of Bursaphelenchus mucronatus. Classification (NCBI taxonomy): domain Eukaryota; kingdom Metazoa; phylum Nematoda; class Chromadorea; order Rhabditida; family Aphelenchoididae; genus Bursaphelenchus; species Bursaphelenchus mucronatus. Next base: position 4,858,302 of record CM046359.1, read on the forward strand.
AAACGTGGGATTTTCTTAATTGGGGATATAATTAGGGATGAAAAAGTCAAACATGGTAAATAATAATTTACAGTACCAAAATGATGACTTGGAATTACATAACAGACATTAAAAAAGTTTGATAAGACTTTGCAGATTCAGATGAGAGTTTCCCAGCACATATGTCAAACTTTTAGCTTAGAGCTTTGCAGAACGCCACGTGAAACATGACTGCTGCCATTTGAGTTTTGAGGTATTGGATTGAAAGTTTTGCTTTGCTTTGCTTTAAAATGATTTGATCCTTACCTTTCATTTCCTTGTTCACCTTTTCCCTGAGCTCCGAGAAATGTCCATAAGACGTCAAATCCTTCGGAATGGAATTATTTGAGATCCATGTTCCACATGCATATTCAAAGAAATCATCGCAGGGATCTACCGTATTATTGATGGAACTTTTGAAGAGATCGGCCGCTTTGTAATATCCTTTGCCCGTGCCCACCTGGAAGATGGTCGGCGGCACATATTCCACTCGAGTTTGTGTTGTCCTCGAGTCTACATTTGCCACCAACAACAGCCATATCCAGAAGAAGAGGGGGTACATCGTCCTATACATAATTAATGAATGGAAATGAGGGTTCGCGAACGGCTTTTTATGCGGGTTAATTAATTAGGCAAGGGGAAGATAGGCTCTCCAAATATTTATATATGGACTCGGGAGGGGGGGGGGCAGGTCTGCAGGCTGGAATATAAGAGATGCGAATTATATAGTACTGGGGAAGTGGGCCATGTGTTTAGGTTTGATAAAATTTGATACAAATTAATATGAGTCATCTGCAAATTTTAGCTTGCGTTTTGAGGAGATTTCACCGATTTTTTGGTCGAAAATGTGGAAAAGTTATCATTTTTAGCAATTTTTCTACTGCAAGTGACGACTTTCTACATAAATTTTAATCAGTTGCAAACTTTTTTTTGTTGGTGCAATCCGTCGCATTATATCAGAAAAAGTTATTTCTCCGATTGCTCTCTTATTTTCCACGGTATCTCTTCAAAAATGATTGTCCAATATCTCCACTATGTCAGGAAAGCAAAAACTAAAATTTTAAAGATAGGTTTTATGTCCTCGGCAGACTGCAGAGCGTTAGACCGTCGTGCTTTAAGAAATAAACCTTTTAATCTAATCCAACTCTAACATCCCAATCTAACATAAGGACCGGCTAAATACTTATACCCAGCCCACTCTCTTCAACTCAAGTGCATCTCTTAATTGTAATGGTCAGAAAACAATTGAAGAGATATCGAGGGATGATCGGATACGATCACCTCAACAAAAGTGAAAGCCATATCAAACGGCGATCTCGCAAAAGAAGCGGCGGATCATATAACGCGCAAATAAACGAGAAGATGAACGTCCGAAACGAGTTCCGACCATCCTTCATATCATCCCGCCATCATGTTTTCGACCTTCAGTTCAGTGTTCGAGAACTCAGGAACTTTTTGGAGAAACAATTATCAAAACAATTAATTCAAAGAGAGGAAAGTTTCAAGAAATACGATGACCCATGATTAATTTCTTATAAAGTAGTACGGCCAAATATTAAAGGTTCAGAAAGTACAGTAACCCAAACTAAGATGCTTCAAAGGTACAGTAATTTAATTTTAATGTCTCAAAAATACTGTGACTTGACATTATACGTCTGAAAAGTTTAGAAAGGCCTTTAAAAATGCTTTCCCATAGATCTCCGGCTATTTAAATCTCCCCAAATCTCTGCAGAGTGCTTTCCCAACTGACTAAAACCCCCATCTGTACACTCATGACCTCGGGCAATGTATGTTTTTGGTCATACAACGGTCAGTCCGCCTCTTGTGCAAACTTAAAAAAGTAATGGGAACAGAAGGTCACTATGATTTAAAAATAACTGTAGTCGTACAAAAAAGGCCGCAACTCTAATAAAAAAAGGTGATTGCTCGAAGGATGACGGTCTGGATAAACTTGTGTTGAATGCTAACTTATTTTTTTAACCTTAAAAATTTTGCTACATGCATTGCAAGGACAGCTGAGAAACTTAAAAAAAGGTCTTTGGTCGGATGTCATGGGAAATGAAGAGGCAAGGTAGGAGAACAAAACATTTTTTGATCATACCCTTGCGAATTTTCAATCAAAAATATTAATTTTTCCGAAAATCTTGTATATTTTTGTGAAGTAGGAGCAAAACATAAAGCATATTTTTCACCCAACCTTAGTCCAAATTTTTGCGGGCAAATCTCTAACACCAACACTATTTTTTTTAACTTTTTCATCAAAACAATGACGCCAATGTCGTCCATAACAAAGAGCACGCTGAAAAGAGGCGCCGCGAGTAATTTCAATTACATTCCTGGGGTCGGAAACGTGTAATTTGGGTGTTCGTGGCTTCCGGAATACAGGAACAAACATGACGGGAGAGTAAATGCAATCTTGAGCATACGAACCGCCTACCGAAAGTCTTTAAATACAGTAGTTGGGAAGGCCAGAAGTCTAAATTAGAATGATTTATGCCTGGAGACAATGGAAATTATAGAAAGATTTGAATAAAATAATGGATAAAAATGCGGAAATAAAGGAGATGGTTTGGGGATAGGCTAATAACATCAGGCCTTTGTTTGGAGGGCTTTTATTACTTTAGAAAAAGGCTGGAATGGGTGATGGAGATGGACGAGAAAGTAGAGGACAAACATTTGAATAAAGAAGTTTACAGGAGACACGACTTGCAGAATTTGATGACATTCATCATAACTCGCGTAAAAATCGACTTGATTTATGCGTAGATTTAAATTTGAATTTTTGAAACTGTGAAAAAATTAATTTTGTCAAAAAATGAATTTTTGGGAATTTCCAATTTGACAAATTGATATTGTAAAACTTATTAATGATAGAAAAGTCGCTCTTAGAAAATTTTGAAAGATACGTGCCAAAAAAATTTTTTTCTCTGACCGTCTCTCTAATTTTTCTATAGTCTTTCGCCAAAAAAAGATAAATTTAAAAGTTGAAAAATTTTATAAAAAAATGACGTGTGGCAAAGAAAAACGACAATTTTAAAAATTTGAAAAAGTTTGAAAGTTGAGGGCTTGAATTGTTAGCAAAGACAAACACTTATGGACTTTTGGATGACAAATGCAAAGAAAATAAGAGATCACTTATATCTATTCTATAGGTATAACAATTGGGGCTGATGATTGAGTTTGCCTACATTTTTTGAGTTTTTTATAGACCAATTGTATGAACTGTACAACAAGAAGATGGTGGGTTTGTTTTTGGCATAACTCACCAGTCAGAGTGAACTTCTTATGATGTATTGAATTGATCTTGCCCTCATTTGAGACCCATATATAATAATTCTAATGTTTGTCTGTGCCCTCAACGCGTTTTTGAATCCAACAAAGAGAAAAAAGTTAACTGACAGAAATCTTTGATTTTTTCATATCGCTTAGGGCCTAAAAACTCAAAATCTAAAAAAAACTGGATGCTTTTAGGATCAAATCGATAACAATTTATAGAAAACGATAATGAGAGTTTCCAAAACAATATTGCCACATTTTACTGACCTACAACACAAAATTAATATCATTTTAGTCCACAGAAGCGCCAAATCATTTTTTAAATATTTAAAAAATGTTAGCAAAGTCCTTGCACCTTGAGGAAGTTGATCGAATCTGAATGATTGACTCGATATGTTCTTGAGTCTTCGTTTTATATCATTTTATTCTCTGCAGATGTTCTGCGGGATGCCTTTTACCTTCAAGAATTCCTTTGCCCCGTTTTGAAACAACTTCTCCAACTCTCCCACTGATCATATAACTCTTAATTTTATTGTCCTCTCATGGTTATTTCATAAGAAAGCGTATTAATTATTTTTTAAAATTTTGATTACTTTCCAATTTCCAGTCTTGATCTCTAATCTTTGGATTATTATTCATCTTCTTGCAGTGTCATAACAACAAGAATAAAGAAGTTGTCCAAAAGTATGTTTATTATGACGAAAAATGTCAAATCACCGTGATTTACCCTTCGAGGGCACCGGGAAAAAGAGGAAGGAGAATTAGTTAAGGAGAGAATGTTAGTTGACGGCCTATGACAAACCAAAATGCCTCAGGGGGAAAAATTCGGCAAAATTTTTTTAGCGAATAATTTTATTGGGCCAAGTTTGAATTTTAGAAAATTTTAGCTCACGCTCCGCAGGGCCTGACGTATGCAAAGAAAATAAATGGTGAGAGACGATAGAAAATGCGGAGGGTGGTCAGAAGAAAGCCTTCTTTGGAGAATTTCTACGCGAATATCGCTCGGAAAAAAATTTTTTTGAAAAAATGTTGTATATGACTTCTATAAAAAATGACAAAAAATAATGACTTTTTCATCTTTTTTGATCTAAAAATCTCGGCGGAATTTGCAAAACCCGGACCAAGAAAGACAAGATATATAGTCTCATCGTTAGGAAATTGTAGTTCTAATTTATAACCAATTTGATATAAATCGCACACCAATATTTTGGCGGTTTCTGCAAAACGCCGGCGAAAATCTTGAGAAATATAAATTTGACTTTTTCCTAGTCTCATCACAACCTGAGAGCTGTAAATTCGGTGTTTCCATTTTGGTTATCTCACTTTCTTAGTCCAAAAATTGGTTTCTTCCCCCTTTCAAAAGCCATCCATGATTACGTAAGAGCCGTCAACAAAAACACAAAAAAAGAAACGAAGATAAGTAGTAGAGAATTGCGAGGTCACACAGTTTGGAGTGATAAATTTAAGTGAATCAGACGTTGTTGTTGGCGGCCGGCTTATCAATGAACTGCATCTCCTCCTCCTTCTGAGCATGGGCTCGTTGACGACGTCGTTCTAACTGTTCGTCCAATTCTTTGGGGGGATGAATTCCGGTAATAAAACGTTCCGTAAAGGTCTGACCTTTGGGTTTGGTGACCAAATAATAGATTGCGTAACCAGGGATTACGACCATCGAACAGAGAGAAAGGGAGATTCCGAAGATCTGGGCCCAGGCCGGGTAGTCTTGACCGGTCGCATTTTTGACTGGGGCATACATAAAGGTGCAGAAAAAGAACATCACCTACAATGATGACGGTCAAAATAGGATCGCACTGCCTTCTTCTTTTAATTTGCAAACAAAAAAATTTTACAAAAAATAAAAATTTCTTTTCTTTGCCAAAAAACTTACAAAAGTAATGGCAGGCGAAATGTACTTCCACAAAATTGGGAAAGCCGGATTCGGATATCTCCCAATCATTTCGTAGAGACCATTCTTGATTCTGTCAGCCCCTGAAATTTTAATATTATCAAAATAACTTTAGACCTGAAGAATGGTTTCAAACAGTTTTTCATCAAGTGTAATATGTCTTACCAACTCCCCAAGAAAGACCAACAACTTCGAAGAACACGACGAACAACAGAGCATAGCCAGAGGCGCCATAATTATCGACCAAAGTCAGCCAATGTGATCCGGCATAAGTGACCATGGGGATTCCGAGGATAAAGAAAAATATACAGGTCACTAGTAAAGATTTCTTCTTGTGTTTTCTCAACAATGTGGGGAAAGTGTCTTCCAGGGCTGTGAAGAGACCTTCCATCATACATACCTAAAATTTTGGACATGAAATTAAAGTTTTCTAAAGTCAAGGAAGGTTGCAAAAAAAATTTTGATCCAACTGTCTTACTTGACTGTCCAATCCCAAAATGGTAATCATCAAGAAAAATAAGAAAGCCCAGACTTGTTTCATTGGCAAGTTACTGGCCACTTCAGGATAGGCCAAGAAGGCCAGACCAACGCCCGGCTTCACAATCTCAGCGATATCCTTTTGGGCAACCACTGACATATATCCAAGGATAGAGAAAACAGCCAAGCCAGCGAGAATACTGGTCGATCCATTGATAAAACACATAATCACGGCATCACTGAAGACATTTTATGTTAATTTAGACATTAACTCATTATGTAAAATTGTTTGATTACTATTGTGGCCTTACCGATAGCAATTGTGATTGAACTTATTATGAGATCCCAATGCAATCAAGGTTCCAAAACCGACTCCATACGAGTAAAACACTTGGGTTCCGGCATCTTTCCAGACCTCTGGTTCCGAGAGTTTTGTGATATTAGGAGTCAGATAAAAGGAGATTCCAGTAAATGCCCCAGGCAAAGTGAGTCCTCGGATCAGAAGCACGACGATCAAAAAGTAGGGGAAGAGGGCACAAAAGTATACAAACTAAATTAATTTAAATATTGGAAGGGTCTTTTTACCTTCCTGGCTTGAGTAATGCCCTTCCACAGAGCGAAATAAACGATGACCCAGGCAAAAGCCATGATTCCGAAGAGCTCCCATTGGATTCCACCAAAATCAGAAAGATCGTCACTCAACATGAGTACCCGACGTCTGAAATGTAACTTATTTTAGATGGAGAACTTGACAAAACTTTGTTCTGTCGACCTCTTACTCACTCCCAATACTGTTCCACGGAAGTCTCCGTACTCTGCCCGTATCTGGTCAGATTGAAGACTGTTCTTTGCAGCTGAGCACTGGTCTCTTTGCCAGTCACACATCTGTTGTCATTCCAATAGTTGTTACAAGTCTCCCAAGGGAACGTTGAATTGAATGAAGCGATCATATAGTAAATGGCCCACGCAACGATCACACAGAAGTAGGAGATGCACATAAAAGCAATCACAACGTTGCCAATTCCAACGCCTTTGAAGAGCGGACACATTCCCCAGATTTCCATAGCGCCTCGTTGAAGATATTGACCGACTGTGACCTCCATATTGAAGATGGGGACAGCAGCCAGGATAAAGAAAATGGAATAAGCGACCAGGAAACTGCCACCTCCATTACGGAAACAGAGGTATGGGAAACGCCAGACATTGCCTGCAGAAGGATAATATTTAAGTCTAGAACGGGATTATAGTGGAAGTAGATATAAGGGTGGTCACAGAAGAATTTGCCTCCAATTTCTTCCGATGAGGCAAAAATTAGTGCAAAATTGTCTGCACCGATTTTTGAAATTCATTCTCGAGTTAAGGGCAATTTCTGACGATTTTTTAAGCCTGCACCGATATCTGAATCTGATTAAAAGTGGGCAATTTATTTTAAAAACCGGTGCGGACCAATTTTTGCACTGATTTTCGCTTCATCGGAAGAAATTCGACGCAAATTCTTCTGTGACCACCCTTATATGTATGCTTGGAGAGTCAATTTTAGTCACACTTTAGATAAACTTAGACTAAAATTTTGATGATTTTCAGTGCCGACTTTGCAGTAACTAACAAGCTTTTTTCGTTCAGAATATACATCTTTCTAGGATTTTTCTCATGCAAATTTCAGAGATTGCCTGATGTGCCGTGTAAAGTGTTTTTGATAAAAAATTTCCATTTGCTAAATCTGCAGAGGACTGTTCGAACAATATTTTTTCTCCGATTATCTGTTTTCGGAAATTGAAAGATAATTCGATCAAAAATTTACAAACCAAGTTTGCGATAGATCTACGCACAACTCATCAGGTCCTTGGAAGATTGCAAACCTACCCAATCCCACGGCATAAGCGATCATTGACATCAAGAAGTCGAGTGGCCCGGACCAAGTCCCTCTGTCCACCACCTCCACCCCCAAAACCGAAACTTTTCGGCCCTGAGGCGCATCAGGAGGGACTTCATTGTCCGCCGGCACCAACGCCGAATGCTCTAGGCCGGTCCGAATCTTGGCCTCATGATCGTGGCTCATTTCCCTGAAGGGCTAGCCGCTAATGGAGAGTCAATTTGCTCTGAAAACAACGCCACTGATAAAAGATTCCGCGATTATCAATTACAATATCGAATAAATGTTTTTTAATTCCGTCTTTTCGAAAGTGAACGACGTAAAGATGCGCAGGAAAACAATTTTTCGTTCCAAAATTTATTTAAGAAAATGATGGTTAATCAAGAAATGAAACAAAAAAGGCTCTAAAGGTTACCCTAAAAAAATTTTCGTTAATTACAGACGTTTTGTGTAAAGAAGTCAAAATTCGGGCACATGTTTGTTCAAAAAAAAGGGTTGAGTCACGGTCGCTGTATAAGTTGAACAAAAATATGATTACAATCATGATCAAAGCAAACGTTTTTAATTAATCTCCACTTTTACAGATCGTATGACGTAATTAAAAAATGTGTTTTCTGACTTTTTAAATTCGGACATGGTTATAAGAGAAAACATGACCTTTTGGTTCAACTTTGTACAATTTTGCAGATGCTTTTCAAAAAACTGCAGGTTATCTGAGTAGATGTTCGTTAAAATTAAGCGGATTATGCCAAAATACGGGGAAATCGACAACATTATACCAGACAATCGCCGAGAACAGTGATTATTTTGTAAAGAAACACGCAAGAAATTTAATTTTCATATTTAATTTATCATCGCTTCGTATTGTGCCTCGCGAAAAACATAATTTGAACATCTATACCGATTTTGCAAAGCGAAAAAACAAAAGTAAATATCTTATCGAACTCAAAAAGGCATGACTTAGAATTTTTATTGATTAATATCCAGTCTAAGTAACATAAGCATCTTAAATTTTACAAAAAACTGATGACTGTTGTTGAAGATATTTACCTTTCAAGCATATTATAATTGAGCAAAAAAAGTATTTTTTTCATGATTATTAAAAGTGGAAATTTCGAGTGATCTTTAATCCCGTCTGTGCGGACAACGTGGATCTATCTCTCCATCGGATTAGCTATTTATAACATCGACCATTTATTTACAAAATACCGTCCCTTTTTTTGTCACCCATCCCATACCCCTTCGGAAACAATGATCGCCGTCAAATTGTCATAAGTCCTGACCTTGTGAAGGCAGCCACACTCCAAATGACAAAGCCTTAAATTGACGCTTGATTGGCTCCCAAATCGCCCTGATCTGGCAAGCGGATTGTTTGTTTTACACAACTTTTTTCCCGGCTGCTCTTCCCTCCATAAACGGCCTGTCAAAAAAGGGAGGGAAGCGGGAGACGGGTACCGGTCCAGGAGGGGTTCGCCGGGAGGAAAATAAACAATTTTCGTTTTTATGTGTGTTAACAAGCTTAGGTGGGCATGGCAGAGAGTGTGTAGAATGAGGAGAGTGTCTGATAAAAGGCTTTTTAATCACCATCTTTAATCAGAACATCCAAAGACAAGGGAAGCGGAGACACGTGGGGAAGACGTGAACAGTTGGCTTTAAGGGTATCTGGAAAAGTTTCAAGAAGGCCTTAAATTAACTACATACAGTATACCTAAAACCGAAAACATTTCACTTCTTGTTTATATATTGACAGAACCAATAATTTGGAAACTTTATATTATATTAAAATAGGAGTATTTATAAACAAAATTGTCAATTCCTTATCGACTAAGGTTCGTTACCTCTTTTCCAAGTTAATTAACACTCCGAGGGACCCGGAAACAAAAGAATTTTAAAAGAAAAGGTCCCTTTCCCTCATTTCCAATAAAATCAGCTAATTTGAAGAGTAATTCTATATTCCCAACTTGTGAGGATAACTTTCGTCTGTTTTTGAGTGTTTTCCCTCAAAATAACATAATACAAAAGCGAGTAGCTATTTTCACTATTTATTTGTCAATACAATGCGAGCGAAGTCAACAAAAACGAGCGAAAACAATTACTAAGTGGATTAGCTTATACAATATGCATCAATAACAAAAATAAGGCGGGAAGAACCAATTTCAGCATCAAGGCTTCAGGACGACGGAATCAATTTTAGTGACGAAGAAAGAAGCTTACGTTTTTATTCAAAACTCACTCTTAAAGCAATTTCACCTTATAATTCGATTACTACGTATATTTAATAATTTATTCTTCTCTACAGAGATCGATAATGTTAATTTCACACTGGTTTATTTTCACTACCACTTGGAGCTTTATCTGCGGCCGGTGGAGCTGCAGATGCTGCTGGAGCCGGTGTTGGTGTCGGCGCAGTTTCAGCAGCAGCAGCCGGAGGTGTTGCTGACGTTGCCGCTGCTAGAGTTGTAGCTTTTGGTGTTTCCACTGGTTTTGTAGATCCGGGGATTTCTTTTCCCGGTTCAACTGGTGCTACAACTGGTTCACTGCTTACTGGTTGAGGCGGAATCTCTCCTTTGTCTCCCTTTTCTGGTTTCACCTCAGCCCCAGATGTTTGGGTTGTATCGGTTGCAATCTCGATATTATCCTTTTCAACCAGATCTAATGATCTGACTTTTCCTGCGGGAGCTCCATTTGATTGTTCATCTTCGTCCATTCCTCCTACATCTACCTCTTCTAAGGTTGCACTCTCATTTGTGCACATCACAAGTACACATCGATAAAAAAGGAAGGCAATTTCGATGACCGAGACGAAAGAAAATCCCATTACTGCGCCAACCAAGCCACCAAAGTACGCCATCAAATTGTTGATCTGAAAAAATGATGATAAAAGACAAAAAAGATAGCGGACTTTATTTAACCAATTGTAAATAGATCCTCACATATTCATTATTAACTTACAGTCCATTTAGCCGACTCTGCGTATGTTGTTTGAGTGATATCCGGGAAATAAACCACAATTCTGGCATAATCATTGAACTCAGTCAAGCAGTTCTGGTAAGCAGTTGTATCATTCTCCAACGAACTGCATTCTACAGGCTAAAAGAGTATTCAAAGTTTTATTAGATTAATTTTACCGAATCTACAAATCCCGCGCCATCCCATTGAACATCATATTGAATTCCTTCGCATTCCGTCGGACAATCACAAGTGTCCCAAGTTGAAGGATCTCCTAAGGCATCAGTCACATTAAACACACAATTGGCATCGGTTAATCCACAGGAAAGAGCACCCTTTTTGGGCATCTGATAACGAGGATCCATACAACCACAGCTTTTGTTTACTTGGACTTGGTAGCAACTCCAAAGACAGGCCTAAAAATTACGATTGTTTACGGAGGCATGACAAAAATTCAAAAAAAAAATCTCAAGTATTCCAACATCTTTTATGCTAAGGCTTTCCGTAATTACTTCAACACCACGTCCAGATGTACCGTATTTACCAAATTTAGATTAAAAACCCGCGCTTTGCACTTTGACAATTTACTTTTATGGAAGTCTTGAATCATTTAAAAAAACTCACATCAGTCGAATAATTTCCTTGATAAAAATAGGCGCTGACATCGGAAGGTTTCTTTGTGCATGCTCCAAAATGCCCACCAAGTCTGGTGTAGGTTGACTGTAAAAAATGTTTGTTTTATTATTTTATGACATGTATAATAATACATTCAGTCATCTTTTCTTGAGCACTTTACCTTCGAAACCCTTAAAAGACTAATTGCCCCAGGAATTGCATCAAAACTTAAAGATTCGGCAAAGACCAGCGTATTAAATGGATGAACATATACACTCATCATGGCGATATCGAGCCAAGGAATGTACTCTTGTTCGTTGACCTTTGTCAGCATTGATAATCCATTCGTTTCTCCGGAATTCCGAAGTTTAAAAGTAAAGGCGCTTTTTTTGTGATTGAAAGTAAAACAATTCCCGATGGTGGCGTCGGTTAAGGTGTAAAAGTTTGCTCTAAACGCAGTGAGATTAGAGTTTTAACAGGATTAAACCTACGATGCATTGAACTCTCGTTGCTCAAAAGCTGCCCATATTATGGTCTCCTCTAATTTCCAACCCGCTTCGGAGAGATTCCCCATATTCAGTGTGGCAACGACATAAGCTGCCGATTTTTGAATTGCCTGAGGGTCACCGGATATTGATTCCAAGAATTGCGCAACAGAAATTGATTTGTCATCAAAATATTGAAGGAGATTCCATATGTTTATAGCTGAAATTGGAGACTGATAAACAGCAGAAGTAAGAAGATATGTTTAAAACTATAAGAGACACGAATTGAACACTTTACAAATCTCATAAAGCGCAGCAAAGACCTGAATCAGATCATTCCGGCAACATTTCCAAGGAAACCCTTTTGCGAACTCACCAGTTTTTAAAAAAATTAAGTCTTCATTAAAGAAAATTGACAAATTTATGGCCAGAACACCCTGTTTCTCTGACCCAATCTCTTTGCTTTCTACATTCTCTGGCAAGAGTCATGAAATCAAACATGTGTTTAATAAATTAGTTTTGGAAACATGAACATATCTCCATGCATTTTCACGGATAAATATAATAATCACTTACGAATGGAGCAATTTTGGCCGGCCCATTCTGCGGAACAAGTGCACGTGTAATTTCTAAAACTATTGGTACAAGTTGCTTCACTGTCCCTCGAATTGCAAATTGTCGTTGAATTTGATGTGCTGTTAGATACAACGCAGTTGTCGGTCACTACGAAATTGCATGACCAATATGTTGGACTTACAGTTCTCACAATTTGATCCATAAGCGCCATTTGGACAATCACAGTCATAGTAACCAACATACGATGTGCAAGTTCCATTAAAGTTACACGGATTGTCCTCGCAGTAATCAATAACTAAAAAATTTTTTATTTTACTTAAATTTAAAATTAGACCGTAATTTAGAATGTAATATTTACCGCCATCACAATAAGTTCCATTGTAGCCAGTCGTACAATTACAATAAAACTCTCCATCTGCAGTATTTATACATTCTCCGTGCTTGCAAGGACTTGCATTACAGGGATCATAATAATCACAATTGGTGGAATTGTATAAACTGAGGCAGTCACATTCGTAACCAGAAATGTTTAGATTAAAACAGGCTCCACCGTTGAGGCAGGGGGAATGAGCACAACCTTCTTTGGCTGGAAAAGGATTCACATAAAAATTAAAGTATTTAGGGCCAAAGATTATAACCGTTTTATTCCCATGCCAGATCAAATAAGGAATCTTGCAATGTTTAAAATACTTAGAATACGATGAATTAATCTCGGCCTTACTTTCACAACTGTCCCCCGAATATCCCCTCGGGCAATCGCAGATGGACCCATTCCCGTCCCACCCACACGTCCCATTATTTTGACATTCCAAGGTTCCGTGGATACAATCTACAAATAAATAATTCATATAAAGTTACAATTTTACACACAAATAGACATTCGGGATGACATTGATAATATAGTATTAAAAAGTATTGTTTACCTGCACAAATGGTTGATTCCGTGTAGGCGTTACATATGTCTAAAGTGGAAGACCACTCATCCGACGTTGTTGTGGAGGAGGAATTCGAATCTGTAGTTGAGAGTTGGGAAGAATTACTTCTGAAATATGATGTGCTACTGGTAAATGAGGAAGGAGTTGAGGAGGTTTGCCCACATACTGTTGTTAAAGAGTCGCAATACATTACTGAAAGAAAACATAACGCTGAAAAAAGAGTTACCCACTCTCTTCTGTACAATTTTCCCCAGTAAATCCTGGATTACAAATACACCAATAACTTAGAGCACCGTTTGGAACACATTCTGTATTATTGCCGCAAGGATTTGGGTCACATGGAGTCGGATCTGAAAGAATCTTTATTACCGTAACCAATTTGCTATAGTAACCCAATTTTTTATAATACATTAGCCATTTGTTAGAAAGGTCTGTTGGCTTTTTACGGTTATCATTAAACGTTATTGTTACAGTAACCCATTTTCCCTTACCGTCGCAACATGTTGAATTAATCCCGGTTGGACAAGCACACAGATGACATGTTACATTCACGGTAGTCGAGTTGACTTCATTATATTCAATACATTTACCATAAGATCCACACGAATCACAATCAGAATAAACGTTGGCAAAATAAAATATGGCCAAAGATAACACGCAGGAGACAAACATACACTCGAAACATCCGAAAAGACTGGAAGAAATTCAAAATTAACGAGTTCGAAAGTTGTCACCTCCGGAAAGAGGAGTCTGTAGCCATAGAAATGGAGAAAAATAATTAATTTGGGTTTTGCGTCGCACTTCAACGTTTCCTGGAGGCTTTTGCAGATGACGTTGAGAGTGGAAAGATCGAAATCTTGCAAATTTTGTTTTTTTTACAGTATTTGAGATTATCCTGCAGTTTGTTCTTGTATAATAAATATAACACAGATTCACAGGACAAAACTCTTTCTTTCAATTTATAGCTCCAAAAAAGCAAAATGCGCTACGCATGGTTTGACCCTTACCGTCATGGCCTCATAAAGACTACGGTGCGTTCAGGAATATGCGTATGCGCACCGGGCACTCGAAAGCGCCGCACAGTGCGCTCGATATCCGACTCGGCGGATCAGGGACATACACACAAAAGTGCACCCTGATAACTCCACTCAGCTCCGGACCTCAAGACGCCGCAACGCCGAGGCCGCACAGAACTCGGGTCGTTATTCCCCACAAAAGCCCAACTCACTGCCACTCGACTACGAAGACACTGGCTTTCTTTCTCTTCCGTTTCCTCTTTCTTTTTTCTTTTTTTCTGACGTTTCGCAGGTCTTTTTTTGTAGGGTTTTGGGGATTTTTGAAAGAAATTTACATTTTAAATGGAATCTTTTGAACTGTACGTATAGAATATGGCTTGTGACACCTAAATCATGTCTTTCAAAAAACTTTTCCTTTGATTTAGGTATTAAAATTGCTATGTCTGCTGTTTTTTGCCCCGTTTTTACAGATTTTAGGAAAAAGATTCCATAAAAAATTGCTTCGTTTTCAATTAGCTTGGCACTGTAACATAAAAAAACTATTTCGAACTTTTATTTACGTCGGTTTGCTCTCAATTACCTCATGAATTTCAGTGTGTCGAAACTCTTTGAACTGAAAAAAGTGTTGGATTACGGTAGGAAAGTTAATTTTTTTACAATTCAATGGGATAATGACGTGGAAAATGAGAATTACAAGCAATTAAACTAATTTCCTGATGTCACGGTGCATTTGAGATCCACCCACGGAATAATTTATTTTTCTGGGGATAGGTTTAATACATGTTTAATAACCCAAATTTTATAATGAAATTAACTGGTTTTCGAAAAATTGAAGTTTAAAGGCGTATGCAATATACAAAATGATGTGACTATCAGACCAGAATGCTCTTTGAGGAATTAAAGAATATTTAAATTTGAAATTTAGTTTATTTTAAAGTAAAATACTTTTAAAACATCTCATTTTTATTCTCACGCTTGCTTATATAATTTCATAATTTAACCCCGGCAATTCCAATTAACAATAAAGATAACGGCACTTCGGATTTTATTCACAAACTGGATTCGAACAAGACAGCCATATTGGGCACATTCTCTCTCTGGCAACAAACAAAAAAACATTTATTAAAAATTTCCAAAAATTAGGTCGAACTTGATTATGTGAAGAAATATTATTAAGACATAGATTTAAAATTATTCCATCGAATTCTGATTGGCCAAGAGTCGTTGAAGTGCTTGATTCCGCGACCAGAAAGCCCGTAGTCGACCAAAAGTCGGGAAATTGTCGGCTCGAGCGGCTCTGTTAAATCCCTCTTCCCGACGCTCCTCACGATACAATGGGAGCTCTTGGAGGACAAAGGATTCCACCAACACGGTCATTGAGACCAAAAGAACACAGAATGTAAAAGTTCTCATAACTGACTGGAGTAAGGGGATGGGGAGAAAGGGGAACCTGTGAGCTGGGCATGATTAATATAATTATTGTTGAAGTGACGCGAAATGTATAAAGTAAGCGGTTTCCTCGAACTTGAGACAAATCACCAGGGAAAGCCGGTATAAAAAAAATTATTATGAACCTTGGTCATCAAAAACAAAACGTTAGTAAACTGCAATCATCCTAATAAATTACAAAAACAGCATCCGTTACTTTGTAAAGAAAGTGGGTCCAAACGAAGTAAAACAGCTATCTTTAATTAAAATACGAATCTGTGCACCCATTATTGCCTTAACCTGCATTCCTTTGCATGTCCGAAACTTATTAGACAGCATGCTTGACTTGGTCATATGAATGAGAAATCCCTTGATGACTACCATTAAAAGGGCGGATGCCGTCATAACAGGCCCGTTATGTCATCTGGAGGCTCCCGATCAGCACTTAATTCTACTCTGTGGTATAATTGAGCCATTAGAGTCCGGTCTGGGAATTGTACTCGAGTAAAGATCGCAACGACTGCCGTATTTCGAGAAACATGGCTCTAATAATGTTAATCAAGCAAAAATAACTTACTAAGCCGCTTTGCATTGTTGTAGGGATCATACGAAAAAAGTTGGGCGTAATTTTCGAAATTTGACTATTATTACATTTGTTTGTAAATATATATGTAGTAACAGATGTATGAACTTGTTCTGTTCGCAAATTTCATAAAAGTTTCATTGAGAATTACGGTAAATAAACAATGCAAAACGGGGGCGAAATACGAAAGATTACATCAACAGTCAGTAGAGGCTTTCGTTTAGAGATCTACAGTGACTTTAACTTATATTACAGTATTCTAGAAAAAAATGTAGAATATAATATAATATAAATACCGTATCCAAAGCTTTTGAACAACGTACTGAACGTGTTCCCCCGTCTCGGATGACCCTGCTCAGGAAACCGAGGCCATCCCAATAAACATGCCCTGCGGCATCCCACCTTTCCCATCGCCATTTATCCGTCCGTATAATCAAAATGAATGTAAAGTCAGCGACAGCCCGTATTTATTACCTTTGACAAAACGGTTGAATGAACAAAACAAACCGACCAATGTTATGCGTAATCGATGCAATCCCCCGAACAGACACCTTGGCCATCACAGCCATGGCCAAGTGATGCGAAAGCGTAAAAATAGTTTCAGACGCAAGTGGGCTCCCCCTGGATTACTACGAAGGCGTAGATGAAGAGGAATATGAGAAAGATGACCGGGTACATCACTTTGAAGAACTCGTCCAACCATCTACTCAGTTTGTGCAGACGTTTACTCTCTATCAGCAAACGAACAGTCTTGTCCACACCCAACGAGGCGCTCTCATTTTCCACAAGTTTACGCTAAAAATGGGGTTTACCATAGTTTTAATATTATGTATTAGCAATTAGAAATTGAAATTGTCAAAAGTCTAGTACAATTTCTATTGATTTTAAAATGTTATTTCATCCATTACTGCGTCATTTTCACTTGTACAACGTTGCGCTAAAACCAATAAACATAAGTAATCAAACAGTAAAAGCTTATACGTTAGATTATTCGATTATAAATAAATGTGGACGTCAAATTCAAAAAATAACATCAAAGAATAAATTTGTTAAAGTTTTTGTATACAACATTGGTAATGAAATATGATTACTTTATTCTTACCTTTTCTTTGCTCATATTCTCCAGCCTGATCACGATCAAAGCTTGCAACATTGTGGAGAAAACGAATGACGCCGTAAATCCGAACCAAATGTCAATGGCCTGAAATTTATGCACGTAAGGAATGCAACCGATGTGGTTTTAATGGAAAGATAAAAATCTATTATAGATTACAATTTTTGAACTTGTTTCGCGACAATTTGGGGTTAAAGAAATTACGATCTACAAGATTTCTATATATTTCTATCCATATAATAATATTTTTCTATTGTTTTTGCCAAATGTATTGACGGAATACGGCCTTTGTATCCTGAAAGGCAACTAAATACTTTAAAGAATTGATTTATAGTCCAAGACAAGCGCGTAATCCAAATTTGAAGATGGCAATATCTTGCAACACAACCGCTCTTTATCGTTCACTTACTTTGATATAAGAAACCTTGGGCAAAGTATCCTTAGCCGCATTACTCTCTGCACTCAAAGTTAAGAACACAGTCAACGCAACAAAGATTCTTCCTTCAACGAACTCTTCTGGTAGCCAAACACTGATCCATGAGAACACAACACAAGTTGCTGTGGGAACGTATGTCTGCGCTATGTGATATCCAATATTTCTTTTGAGATAAAATCTTGCCTCCAGGCAGGTAAAGTTGCCAGTTTTTCTTCTTGCATCGCAAACTGTACTCTCATAGCTGGTGATATGAAGCTCGGGCAATTGGATATTCCTATTCACTCGTATGGCATCACGTTTTATCGGAAACCATTGGAAAACTACTGTATCCTGTGTCATTGCGACTTGAATAAAAAATTATCTTATTCCAAAACGTTAAATAATAACTTACTAGAACTTATCTGAAGGATCAAAGTTTGAGAGTCATGGGGGTATTTGCATAGAACAAGATGACTCTTGGGCTTTAAATAAACTCTAAAAATGCACATAGAATTATTCAAAAAATTCTATATTTACCTGGCTTCAAAAAAGACTTCTCCTTCTGGGAAAACAAACATGTAAAAATTAAGATAAGTAACCCGATGAAAGAAGCTCTCCATACTGTTAATAAAGACCGCGTCCGGCCGCCAAAGTCTTTTCAAGTAACTTTCTTCTGTAATCAAAATTGGGCCACTCAATCCATGAGCTAATCTGGGATCTCTCCATGCCATTCTCAACCACATATCCATGTCAAAATCCTAAAATATGTATAATAAATGTAGTGCTAGATGTTTATACGCATAAAGAAGACGGCATACCATAGTTGTCAACTCAAAATTTGAGACGGATTGTACGTGAATTCCGACTCTAACATTGACAGTTTTGTTCTCATTGATGATTGGAGGAGATCTAGGAATTTTTGTAAATTTACAATTGTCGTTTAAAGTTACCTTGGGTCATATTTTAGCTTCTTCATTAGCGGATTCAGAAATGTTGATGCAAAAGGTTTCTGCCCAGTTTTTCCCATGGTATCAAATGACTTAAGGATATGATCAATTTCTTTATCTTCGGTCAGAGATTTCTCCATACTCCGATTGTTATTTTCGTGGAATAAGCTCACATCAATCCCAATGGGACCTGCAAATGTAATTTATATTGACTTAGGATCTACCTGAATGCTTGACAAGCTGCAGAACATCTTCTGAAATAGTCTCGTTACTCCCCAAATCAACTTTGTCAATCCCATCTAACTGTAATTCCATACAAACATCTTCCAAACGGACAGCCACATATGCATATCTTCGCATTATTTCCGTTGCTTTTTCAACACCAAAAGCCGGGTCAATATCATCAAAATTCAAGTAGTATATTCTCCTAGAGATGTACTAATAACTACTATCTCAACTCCCCTTCTTACCTCCGCAGTACAATATTTATCTTGAAAATTCTTTAAACGAAGACCAATTGACCTCATACCATTGATAGATTGAATCCACAACGGTTCATAGCTAAGTTGTGGATTGCAATATTCAATTATGGACCCAAGGAAAACCCAGAACAACATCTTTTTGGGCTTACCTTGACTTCATGATCAACAAAAAGAGATGGGGGCTGGTTTTAATTAGATTAGACAACGCTCGAATTACCCGGCGGTTCTAACAAGTATATTTATTTGAAATAAATAACAATTATGTGGACACAGACCCTTTGAGATAACTTATCACCTGATATAAAACAAAGAAAGAATAGAATTGTATTAGAGATGAGTCTCCTGGGCGTCGCTGCTCAGCACGATCCGCAGGGTTTCACTTATTCGTCGTTGAGAAAGAGTGTTGGGGGTCACCGGTTTTCTGAATTTAAAATATAAACCTTAAAAAAACTTAAAAAACGGATTTACAAAGGAATCACGGCTTTGGACTTAATGTCAAAAACGATTGTGACATTTCGTCACAAATATCTTAAATTAATTTCCAATTAAGGCCAACTCACCCTGGGTCATAAGAGATGGTTGTGGGTACAGTTACTCTGAAATGAGCAGATTTACATCAACTATGTTGTTTTAGTGAACCACAATAATTAAACGTAAAAATCGGGCTCAACGATGGCCACTTTTCAGCCGAGAAGGACCTGGAGACTGAGCTCGGGAGGTCGGCGAACTGTTGGACGAAACAAACACAAATCTAAAACACGGACAACTACATACACAACATTCACGGGACAACAAAAATGAACGAAGAAAAGATATTTACTTGGAGGGAGTGAAGACGAGATCATGGCCAATGGCGGAGGATCTCGCGGTCATCGAGGGGAACGCATCGTCCAACAATATTATACATTCGTCAAGATTACAGACATCGGAAATGGAGTGGTTATGCTCTTGATGGCGGGAAATGCGGAACGTCCCTTCTTCAGAGTTGCTCACATCTAAAGGCATAGAATGACTCGATCTTATATATAGGCTACAAAGAGTCAAAAGACTATCAACTCACAATCAAGGAACCTCCAATCTGGTCCTGGTTCATAGGGTAACATAGGATGTTCACACAACAGTTTCTGGATAGTATTTCTAGCACAAGACAGCTCTGTTTCGGCCTCCAAACTGATAACTCCAATCTCGAAACCTGTATCTTTAAGTCGGTCGATAGAATCCCGATACATATCATAGTCATGTCTACCCACGACGATCACCGGGACATGCATGAAAACGGAGGTGTTGGCAGTTGCGGAGTCCAGACCCGATCTTGAATTGCGCACCGCCTTGCGAGTCACAGCCGGAGTACAGACCACTTTCTTGTCTCTCTTCAACATGGGGACCTGCAAAAAGAAGACAAAACATTAATGGCCAATTTATTATTAATGGCACCCCATCGATAGAACACTTACTTTGCTGTGGAAATTCATTTTTATTATTGATGGAGCCAGAAGGCAAGGTTCTCCATCAACTTGCATGGGAATTGGCTTTAATGTTACCACTCGCACTTTGGAACATTGCGCAATCCTCTCGCCTTTACCGCCCATTTGCAAGGCCGCCTATAGTAATTAAATTGGTACTTTTTTTGAGTATTTGAGCGCATGATATCATTTCAAAACAATAAGAATTTCATTTACAACTTCATTCAAAGTTTGAAAATTAAGTTTGCTTACCAAAGTTGCAGTTGTAAACCCGAGAACTTCGATCTTTCCATCACAACTTGAGGGTTTCAGCCATTCCTCATTGGAATCACTGCCCCAAGGGATAGTCCCACCTGCGTAATAGGAGATGTTATGGAACAGAACACAATGGAATTTAAATTCTCGGATCTTATGAGTAATATCAACCCCATCGCACTCGATTGTGATAAATTCTGAGAGGTCCTTCCAAGTCCTTTTGAACAAATCAATGGTTCCCAATCCTCCATAAGCAATTCTGTTTTTAAATCGCGAGTTTAACATTTGGGGATTGGCACCTAAAAAAGATTAATATTATACATGACACCTACTTCTTGAGTGATGGAATTGCAAAGCCACATGAGCATCTGCACCGATACTAAAGTAGTTGTTCATGACAGTCAAAGGGAGGGCAGATTGAAGAGCATCATTTAATTGAGGATCATCATGGCTGTTATCAGTCACATATTGATTGTTATTGGGGGTAACATCTAATTTCCATCTGTCCAAGTATGTCACACTGGTCTCATGCATAACTGCGTTCAACAATTCGGCCAATGGCTCATCACTGAACATTCCTCCCCAACCCATACATCGAGAAAGATCATTTCCAGTGCCTAAGGGCATTAATGCCATTGGTGGATAGGCTGCCCAATTTAGTTGATCTAGGGTTGATAAGACCCATCCCACAGTACCGTCGCCGCCGCATACCAGGATCCGAAGCTGTGTGCCCACTTTTCGGAACATCTCTAACCTAAAACATTGTTATAGACACTAACTTTTAAAATACTGCAATAAATATCAATTCGATGACTTACCCGTATTTCGGCCCTTTGAGAGCTGTAATATCAAAAACTTGTCGTGGATTTAACAGCCAACAGAGAGTATGCAAAGCCTTGGATCCCTTGTTCCCTCCACTTTTTGGATTTACAAACACTAACAATGGCTGGGAAGGTCCCGCAATCGACGCATCCATGGGCTTTACGATAAAAGGCCGGTATTTTCTTCTGGCCGGCTTCTTCATCGATTTCCCATGACGTTTCCGTTGATGGGAGAGCCTCAATAACCAGCTGGGTGGGAGAATCATATCCCTCAGAGCTCCCCGATCACATTTCTCTTCAAATCTTTGCAACGAAAAACATGAACGCTTGTTGTGGTAAGACAATTTACACCATGAACAAGTAATCGCAATTACTTCCTAAAATCCGAATTTAGTAGCATTACAAATGCTCACCTTTTCTCTAAACATTTTTTGTTGGAAACTTTTGTGACATTGTTGACATCGCCCTTCCATTTTCCATCGATGGACCCAGTGATGTTTTGTCAACGAATCCCAAATGTCTTTTGAGGGATTTCGTTTCAACGCCGAGTCTCTGAACGTGGTCTTGCATACCAAATTCATCTGGAAATAAAAATCAAAATATTTTAAAGATTAATTTAGATGCAAATTAGTGTTCAACAAACCGCATACCTTAGCCAATAATGGGAAACAAGCAGTATGCGCCACAATATGACAAGCAGCACACCTTCGTTTCTCCCCAACTTTTTCGCAATCCTTCTCTCCGATATAACACTCGGTATCCGTGGATGTAGATGCACTGCCTGGACCACTTGAAGGGATCCAGATATGTTCAGCTGCCATTAACTGAAAAGAACATTATTACAGCCTCAGGGCATCCTACATTGTCATCAAGCCAATATCTACTCGTTCGGTGTTTGGAGACGCTTTTTTGTTCATTGTCTTGTAAAGCTGCCGCTCTTTTTACTACCGGTGATTTGGCCAGGGCTTTTCTGAAATTGGAGTCATTAGAAAAATAAATTAGAAAAAATAATCATAAAAATTTTATTATTTTATATTTTTGAGGTTTTCTTGTATTAGGGTTGGCATCATTTTTGTACCCTAAATTCTTTATCAGCATGTTGTACCTAAATATCTCGCTTAGATGCTCGATTCTACTAGGCCTTCTAAGAAGATGATCGGGGCTATGAGATGGGTCATGTGACCGTGATCTTGTTGTCTTAATCGACTCCGCTGGTGTTGCCGGATCCCCTTCTCCAGTGTCCGATCCATTCTCGCTCACATCTCCAGAACTTATACTCCATAGCTCTATATCCCTTCTCAACGTGGACAGATCAACACTATTGCTTCTTGGTGGGCTAGAACAGTCGGATGGACTGAGGAAATTATTGTTTTGACAAAATCCCGGAGGCTTCAGCGTGTCCATCGCTTGAAGCGGGGGATGAGTGAAAGTTGGAGATTTCTCCGTCTCATTATCCGCATCTTCTGTTGGTGGTTGCATATTGTCGGTGTTAAAGAAAATGTCATTCTTATTGCGCAAGGCCAATGGACTGGGAGAGGCTGTGGTGCAAGCAGAACTAAATTTAATTACCACCTATTTACTTTTTTCTCACCTTGTCTCTCCACTGGTTGGATAACTTGAGCACATTTCACTACTCGTATTTCTTTTTTGATCATTCTCTTCATCCGAACTGATGGATGATACTACAATATCAGGAGTTCCCATTGTCCTCCTCAACTGCTCTGCTTGAGCATAAGTTGGACTCTGTGGAGTATTTACTGATACAGTACTGTTGGTCAGCGTGTTATGACTGTCATCATTTCGCGGCCAATTTGTTGTTCGATTTCCCAATCTCTTAGCTAGTCGTTTTACAGCTGTCTCAATCTCTAATCGAAGCCGATTCCTTCTGTATTCTGTTCCCAAAGAGCAATGTAAACAAGTATTTTCGAGATCCAAACGATCAGGATCAATAATACCTTTAGAACTGCGCCGAGAATCAAAGGCATAATTGACCAAGTCGTTGGCTTCGCCTGGATTTGTTATTAATATTGATCCTCTTGATTTCCTCCGCCTTTTCCCATCTTCATTGCCTTCTGAATGAATTCTGGATCGACTTGAAGTTGAAGGAGATCTTGATCTAAAACAATTTGATCTTCTATTCGGTGCTCTTACCTTTGCTCTGGGTCCCAAGAAAGACTGGGTCCTAAGGGTTTCTTCAATGCCGCAATACTGGGAATGAGACTGGTCGATGGAAGCGGAGGTGTGGTCGATGACAGTTTCCTGAACTTCGGGAAGAAGAACCCTTTTTTATGGACCGGAGCGGTATTCTCATCAGGTGCTCCTAATGAATTAGAAGGGGAAATATCATGAGCAGCCACTGAGGGTGAGTCAAGTGATCTTTTGTCTGTTGGCGACTCCAACATTGAAACAGGACTCATCGAAGTGTTGGATCCACATTTATGAGAATGTGTCGATGAATGCGAAATCTTCCTGAGTGCAAGTTTTGCTTGTGAGAATCTTTTCCTCATCGTTTTTTTGGCCGCCGCACCTGTGGCGGCGATAGACTTTTTCCGCTTGGGCGATTCCTCGCTCCCGTTCTTCGACGTACCCGAGCTACAGGAACGCCCGATGACGCCGATACTCGTTTTTCTCGCCGTTCCTCCGAACTGCATACTCGTCTTTTTCCGCAATCCAAAGAGTCCAGTTGATGTTGTCGCTATGGCTGAGGTCGATGGCTCGGCATGACTAGAGGGGAAGAAGTATTTCCTGGAGGGAATTGAGGTTTCCGAATTAGCAGGAGATGTAGAACATGTGTTGTTGTCGCCGCCAATTGACGTGGACGGACTTATGAGTCCTTTCCCGTGGTAGTCATTCATTTTGATTTGTCATTCACTCGATTCCACCAAATGTACTGCACTTGATACCAGCTTAAGGGGATATGTGGTTACTCCGAGATATGTTGAGCGTTTCGTTGTATTAATTCGTCCATCTATTGCTTAAATATATACCACGTAAAGTCCAAGGTATTCGCGAAAATCCATAAACGCAAACTCCTTTTTTCGCATCCAATGGGGTTTTCGGGAGGAAAATAAATTTAGAAATTTTAGAAATCTTTACAGACAGTCCAGTGATTCAGCATGCGCTCCCGCATAATGCTTAGCTCGAATTTCAACGTCCGGGACGTGGAATGCAAGGAGGGGAGGGGTTGTTTTAAAAACGTCGTTGCATAAAATCTTGGAAAAATCCCCGAGAAGCAATAGAATTTTCACGTTCAAAACCCGACACAAGGAGAGAATAGAAACAGCAAATTAGAAAATTACAAAAACGCTGGAATAAAAAAAACAACACCTTACAAAGGTATAGGTCAAGAAGATAAAGAGCTCAGCCTGAAACTGTCAAACCCCCGCACTGTGCGTTGCCCCACCAAACTGAGGCCCAAAAAAAGCGGCCCGAGCCTTCTTCCAACTTTTAAATCCATTGCATTTTTAATCAGCCTAAGACCGCAAAAACATTAGCAAATATCAGGGATGAAGAACAATATCCCGCAGAACGAAGGGCGAAAGATTCAAGAAATGAACACTTAAAATGCCTTAGGGCCATCCTGAGTGGGGCTAACAATGGAGTCAGCGCCGAGGAAGGAAAGATTGCCATAAAAATTCATTTGCCAATCATAGAAAGGGGGGGGGGGATAATCCGGACAAAGCGGTCGACAGCCCAAGGTGAGGAAGACCCAAGGAAAAGATACAAATGAAGGGAACTCTTACGCTCAAATCCCCTTTTTCACTGAACCTCATGGCGGCCTTAAATGGCCTCAATTTGGCGTCGACAGATCATATGAAAAAGGTCCCGCCGCCGATCGGACCTTAATTCCCCTAAGGGCACACTCCATCAAACGTGACGCGTGTAAATGTAGACTTAAGACCCTAATGAACATCTCGCCGTCAATTTCTGTTTTAATCCGCTTTTATTCGCGGACAAGATATACCCTTCATCCGCTGGTAAGTGCTTCAAAAGGAGAAAAAACAAATATGTGTAATAAGTAATTGCGGTTATGTAATTCGATTACGATTCCGCCGATATAATGCAGTTACCGGAACGTATACTCAAGAAATCATATTTAGAGCGTAATCTCTTAATTGTTGACTTTTTGTTTGGTTGTTTGCAAATGTTTCTGACATTTCCGTATCCAAGAAACCGGGGCCTGACCTCCGACAAAAGAAGAAACTCACCGCCAATGGTCTGAAAGTTCGGGGAACATGTTACGCAATTGGTCATGTGTGAGATCGGGATTGGAAATAGAGAAGCGACTGCGGAAGTTCTGTCGTTCTGACTCCACTATTTCGTCGAGGGCGTCGTCGCTGAGCAGGTCCTCATCGGATTCGTCCGAATCCTCTGCAAAAAATATAATAAAAAGATGACTTTAATTATTATGGGTAAAATTATAAGAATTTTATCAAAATTTTTAGAATTTTATCTAATTAAATGACATATCAATAGCCAAAAATTTTAGGTCGTGTTTTCAAAAACATCTGACAAGTGAGATATGCATCAAAAACTTTTGATATCTCTTCGGGTTTCGCATGGTAAAAAAATTTTCCCCAGTCAAAAATTTTGTAGTCCACCATTCAGGCATTCCCTTAGTTCGAAATTCCAAAAAAAGGTTGAATTTGTTTCAAATTTTTGAGATTTTCGGCAATCTTTTCGAATTAGAGGCAAAAAATTTTCAAAATTCATGTCTCGATCTAGACCGAATTTTCCGAAAATTGTGCAACCGCCGAGTTTGCCCTTCCCTCTCAAAGTGGACCTGTTAAAAGCCGGATATTACTCAGTAAAAACAAAATATAACAAAACTGATTCATACCGAAATGCCTATGATCCCATTCTTCGTCACTCAGACTACTTTCTTGTGAGATGCTGTCGTCATCACATTCCACTGGAGAGGTCGAGGAATTAGAAGAAGTGACCCTTTGACCCTCATCTTTATCATTATGTCTGTCCAAAGAGAGTTGAAGGAGATTGGAATGGAGATCGTGCCACATGGCGATGGCCCCAACCAATCTTCTGGACACCATTTTATCGTATAACATAGTGTGTTGTGAGCCCATTCTACGTAAGGGACCTATAACATGTTGATAACAAGATTTGAAAAGAAAATTTGTAACAAAAAAACAATAAAAATAAGAAAATATTGATATTAAGGTAAAGCGATCCCCACCTCGTCGATACCATTTCTTTCGTGGCGGAGCGCTGTGAGATCGAGCATTTTGAAAAGCAAACTGTTTCCGCCTTTGTTCAGCGTCAAACATAGAACGCTGAAAAAAAGAATCGTTAAGACAAAGGGATCCGCTGAATTGTTTTTTCGGTTATTCACCCCCTCTACAGCAAATGTTTGGCTCTAATTTCCCACTAATGAGCGATTCCCCTTATCAATGTGTAACGCTTCCACAGGGGAGGCAACGAAAATTTGCACAGATGGACATCGACTTGCAGATACTAAACAATTACTTCGTCCAGATCAACGCAACTTCGTCGCGGCTTGTGGAAGAAAGGGCCCAATGTGGCAATGGAGAAGCGACGTTCCTCCATCAGACTCCAAAAGTGCCGTCGTTGCGACGACCCGTACCGTCACAGAGATGCAGGGGACGATGAGTAACCAGACTAGATCAGCACCACTAATTAATACGCAAAAGGTCCGCCAAACACCCCGAACTCGATGCCGTGCGTCCGGGACGCCGTAACACCGGAAGTGCACTGGTCCGGTTCAGAAGACACGACCATAAGTTTAAATATAACGTGGCCTTCCTCTGCCCGCAGCTTCAGGTCAGGGGACTACCAACAGCGGAGAGGAGAGGCCAGAAGACATTTCCGAACACAATTATTGAAAGGGAGAGTCTTATAATGCTCTGGCGTTGTAAGTGCCTTCCTGACCTTTTGGATCAAGAATAGCGTGAGGAACGGCGTCATGGCTTCAGATTACAAAGGTCTCACTCAGCTATTTGGGAGACGTCACAGAACTAACGGATGACGGGACCATACGTAACAAGCGTTAAGGTATGGCATAACAACCCCAGTTAATACTCAATTAAACTATGTAGAATAAAATAAACCTCTACTGCAATTTTTGCCAATTTCAAGTACGATTCCGGCCTAAAATTCCCAAACCGATGGACCGGAAGTCCCAATGTGGAATTCTCAAAAATCCCTTTCAAAAAAATCAAAAACACAAAGCGCTGAACGACAGAAAGGAACCCGCTGATAAGAACTATGACGGCATCAAACCTTTCCCCTCAGGGCTTGCTCATCGGATTATGGAAATTTGAAAGCAAATGATTCAAATCGGAATGGAATCAGAATCCCACAATAAAATATGACCAAACTTACGGTGGAATCACGGCCAAGAAACAAACAGCACAGCCATTGAGCCAACCCACACATACATATCACTTGTCAGCACCGCATGGACTGATACGGCGCTGCGATCCGTTGCGCCGAAACTCGGCGCGCAGAGGGATGTTGAACCCGATTATCAGCAGGTTTAAGGGAAACCGAGGAGGTCGCGCGACTTTCTCTCTTCTCTCGCACGTCAGTCGCACTCTCTCGCCGCACTCGATTGCTCGATTGGGGTGTGGGAGCGAAGATGAAGGAGGAATATTGGGGGGAGAAGAGGACGACAACTACGCGCGATCGATGTCTGCGTCTGTTCCCGGGTCACTCCTTGCCCCCCCCCCCCCGGCAGCCCGCTTCCTCCCAACAAAATTCCCCTTTCACACCCTCAGGGCAACTTCTTGCAGTGGTTGCGATAACGTGATTCAAAGCGAGCTAATTGTGCGAATTCCTAATTCGATTTGATTTCTCCTTCTTTTTCGCTGAATGAACGGGAATTCTCGTTCATCTTCTCGATAACAAATACTACTTTAATCTTTTTTCTCGCGAAAAATAGCGTCCCCCCCCCCCCTTGAACTTACCCCTCTGGGCACATCACCTTGTTGATCAGCCATTTTTGACGGGACCCGGACTTCCAAATAGGCCCGGCGGCGCTTTTCTCGAGCATTTATAGAAGTTGTCACCTCTGATTTGGCCCTTAATTTCCGTACGCGGACAAATATTTAAATTGAAATCGGCTTTCTTGTTTTTTAAATGCAAAATCAGCGTCTAATCATTATGTTGGTGATGTAGAAGGAAAAGTGCGTCTGGACAGGTTGAACCCTGCCTTCTAGAGATAAATCGATACTCTAGGATAACATTATGTTTGTTGAAATTTTTGAAAATGATATGTGATTACTCTAAAAAACGTTAAGGATTAACAGTTTAAAAGATCATTTAAGGTTCCCTCCAAAGAAAAACGCGATAAAATCAGTACTTTCCTTATCTTTACCTTGATCTTCCTTTTCGTTGCCCTTGCCAACACAAATTTTCACACGTAAATTAGGTACTTTTATTAAACTTTAAGACAAAATAACTGTATATAAACAAAAAATGGACCCGCCAAGCTTGTTTTCAAATCCTTGACTAGCCCGACAACAACGCAGAGATCAAACGGGATTCTAGAATTGCGATTGGACTCAGAAAAATACTGAGATGAAACTGTAGAAATACACAGAAATGGTATGGTAATGCTTGCGATCAGGGGACTCGAAAGCACGGAAAACTTTCAGAGAGAGGCACCGATTTTGCCCAAGGCAAAATTAAAGAAATTACAATTCGCCTAAGGCAAGAAAGGCTCTACATGTTGCCATAGACGAAATATAGAAATTTACAATTTATGTGAAGGGATTTGATCCAAACTGTTAGTGGAAGATCGATAAGAAGGTGGAGGAGAACAATGACGAGGAGGAGGAGGGACAACTTCAAATTGGCCAACCGATAAAACGGGTGGATTGTAAGGGGCACAGCCTTCACTGATCGATGGAATCAACGGATGCCTCGATTCTCCCTGAAATTGTTATTTATTATAGTTTAGAAAATCAAGTTAAAATGAGAAAATTTTTGGATGTAAAAAATGATTTGGGGACCGAAAAGTGATTTGAGACATACGTAATTCCTCTTGTCCTGCTCCTCGTGGGCGCGGGCCATCTGTAAACACCGATTTACGGCTTCTGGATCTAGATCTTGACTTTCACGTGAGGAAAACGGACTCTTGAATCCTCCGAAGCAATCGCAGAAGCAGGCCCGCATCATCTACAACAAAATAAAGTTACACCTTTTACACCAAGCCAAAATCGGGAAATTACATAATTGTCGATTAAGAAAGTAATGTCCGAGAAAATGAGCCAAGGAATGCATTTTAAATAATGCCCTCCGGTTTCGAATGAAATTGGAATCGACATGAGATTGGGACTCGCGTGAACAGGTGAGGCCAAGGGCCGCAAAGAGCGGGGCGCATTACAACGAAAGACGGACGTAAGAAGTTGCATAAATGATGTTACGTTCACCTTCCCATCGGAATCATATAATGTCCTGATAAAAGCGGCAGAAACATTCCACCCTTAGGCAACCCGAACGGGCTTTCTGATTGAGAATGAGCAGAGTCTATTGTTCGCGGCCCAGTTTCACAAAAACAAACAAACCCGCGATAAAATCCCTCCAGAAACAATGGATATAAGGAGGGATGTGAGGGCGGGGAACGACTACCAGCACGTCCCTTCAACGTGCCTCTTTCGGACATTCCATGTGCCCGTTTTCCCGTTTTGCGACGGGAACGAGAAACGGCCAAAAAACGAAAAGAAAGAGCCAAAAATACGAAAAGAAGCCCTGCGGGCATTAATGGACACGAGGGACTGGCGATTCCATGCCTCCAGATAACCACCTCTTATTAGTCAATGCCCGCAGGTATCTCGCACCCTTAAGACCTTGCGGCGGCTGTAATAAACGGCCTTTTTTGTAACTTAAAATTTAAAGCCCTGAGGGCACTTAGCGGAGTGGAGTGAGTTATGAACTTGCCCAGCGTTTTTTTGTCTAATCCGACGCTTGAAAGAAAATGAGAAGAGTCGCAGCACAAAAGAACACAGACGCCCTGCATTTACTCAAAAGATTACAAATAAAACTATCAGTAAATAACAAGAGAATCGACAATTTGCGGATCGGGTCGGGTTACAAGACATGTGAATGTGCACTAAGGGCCCGGATATCGAGTTTTTTGTTATGTAATTCACATCAATAGAAGGAACCAACACTCTATAATCTCCTAAGATACTTAGACAAAAGATTACAAAATTAACTATCTAAAGTAATATCCGCAACCTACCATAAATACCGCGGCCATCGCAGCCATCAAACACATCAGCATCAGCATGACCACGGCAAACGGATTGCCATTAGTCGCGTTGTGAACCGCCGCAATCGTCGAATTCATGGTGAATTTGAGACTAATAGGGGCGGTTAAATGACATGCACTTCCGAAATGTTTGCGTGGACACCTGAAGAGACAAAAGGAGTACAAAACCCGCTGTCCCAACGAACGGATTAGAACGGCCAAAACGAAAAATTAAAGAATTCAGAGGAAAATGCAAGAATTTTGGAGGCCCAGAGGGTCTGGTAACATTATTGCGTAATTGGATGACATTTCGTAAGGTTTTGACTAGGATTTTTTGAAAGATGAAATACATATTGATACTTAAAAGGTACTTAAAATTAATGAGGAAAATTCAAAATATTCCAAAAAATGTCTGGATTACTCAAAATCGACAAGATTTCGTAATTCCTGACACATGTCCGACAGACCTCAAAATCCCGGCTACCCTATCCTCAATCAAAACTCGTTTAAAACATGGCCGTTCCGATGCTCACGTCCCGCCGTGACACCCTTGGGCATCGATTAAATTCTTTTCTTTTCCCGTCTTTTTTATGACTAAAAAACATGGCATAAAAATAAAAAAAACCGAATGCCGCTTTCTCGGTTTGTTTTTTTCGGCCCTCAGGCGTTTCGACAGACCTGCATTTCAGAGTTCCGTGGCCAACGTCAAACAGCTTCTGATCAGCACTGCTGCTGAATGTGAGATTGTAGAGATCGCAGGAATCCAGCTGGATATCTGCATTTAACGGGATCAACGTGGCCAAGCCAGGATTCTCTGCCAAGAGTTCTGGATGAACGGAGGCGTTCAATAGCGAGCCTAGATAATAATATTGAACGTGATATGTCTTAAAGATTATTTGTAAAAATTTATAGTTTTTTTTAAATTGCGCCAACAGAATGACAGACTTTTTCAAGATTTTTTTGTTAAAAAAATGAGTATTCTCTGAGATGTGTTTATTTCTGGCCAAGTCACATGTTTTGCGGTTTCTGCGGTCTTAGATTAAACAGCAGGAGTGATCTATAGTCTAGGGCATAACATTAGAGCGTATTACAGTTTTATCGATGTGTAAAAGAACAAAAATTTATACGAAAAGTAATTAGTAATTACACAATTCAAACCTTGCACTATTAACAAAAATACAGTAACCCAAACACTTTTTTGTAAAGAACGTGTCTTACATACATTTTGAACTCAAAATTTTTTTTAAAGATCTTGAAAGCATTCGAAAATGTCTAAATCGTGCAATTGGTTATGATATCTTTTAATACAACCTTCTCTAAAAATCGCTACTAAGTAACTATAATTCCTCAAATCACCTGAAGAATCGACCGCAATCCAATCTGTGGGGTCCAACATGTTACTCATATCCAACTTGCCATCTGTTTCATTCGTTCCGGGTAGATAGTCGATAAACGGAACACCTCCATAACAACATAATATCAACAAATGTTTGAGATTCTCCATCTGCAACACCACCGATTACAATTACAATCAAAAAGTAAACGCCACGTTAAATATGGACGTGTTATAAGAAAGCCAAGGTTTTCGATATGAGGAGGCGGGATAATCTCATTCCAATTTGAATTAGAATTCAGAATGGGACTCGCAATCTGAGAATAAAGTGCCTCTGGCTATTTTTGGGCATCTACAATTGTAAATTGCAACGAAAAATTGTAACATCGGAGGGCGTGGGAAAACTTTAACAAACAGAAAAAAGAAATAAATGGAAATCTCATAAATTGCGTAATAATTAGTTCAAGATTGCGCAGGGAATGAACCAAAATGTATTATGCACATGCTATGGCAACATGTCATATGTAAAATAGTGTAAGTATGAAACTCGAAGTATTTGAGGGAAAAATGCAATCTTTTAGTCGTTCATGCTGATTTTAGCCACATAAAGGAAAAGATCCAATGGCCCTAAAAAATTTCGTTTTTGTTTCCAAAGATCTCACACTGCATCTCTAAAGCAATCATTTCCCAGAAGTGAGAAGATGACAGTAAAATTTAAATAATTATTGGATTATTGAATGACAATTTAAATCCAATTCATCAACAAAAACCAACTTCCTCTGTTGCTGAACACAGCCTCAACGCCGATCCAACCGATGATAAACGCATTTCCTGGCCAAAAAACCCTCCTTTCCGCCGTCTAATTCCCCAAGGCGATTTACAAACGTGAGAAAAAAGAGACACTAGAGGGAGGATAGAACCTGGAGGAACCGACGGCGCCCATAATATTGGCCATTAGACGTCTTCAAATCGTAATAAAGGCTAAGAACAATGTAAGACAAAGTAGAAAATGTTTGTGGAAATATTTATTAGGAACTGTCACAGAATTTTGGAGCAAAATGAACTCAGATTTCTAAGAAGAATGTTGAAATTTGATACTGGTAAAGAGAATGTCAGGTGTCAAAAAATTTAATTTTTATTAAAATTTTACAAATTTTGTTGTGATTCGAAAAAAAATCATGTTTTCCGAATGTAGCTCAAACAAAGAAGAGCGAATGAACTCAATGCCTGTTTTCATCAACATATTATTTTGCAAATCTCGAAAAAACATCTCGATCCCCTGAGGCCAAAAGAAAAGAACTGGCGGAAATTAAACTCCGGTCATCTGCCATTCACCGGGTTCAAAAGAAGAAGAAAAAGCGGGAAAACTTCATCTACTGGTTTGATGCATAAACAATGTGCCGGCTCCTCCAAAAAACCTCTTTGGCCAGAGCATTCCTCAGGGCACCTGAGCATCCTCTGAAGTGACCCTAATTACTCGTCCAACCCAATCAGACAGCGGACGCGGAAGAAAGCGGCAAAAAACAGCGAAATGCAAAACGAAGAACCCAAAGTAACCATTGCATGTTCAGATGTGGAAAAAGTACGAAATGCTTACAATTGGGCGGCCTGAAGAGGTCCACGAAAGACAATGGTCTCGATTAAAATAAGTGCTCAGAACGCCTCTTCGTCCGCCTTTTTGGAGCACCGTGCCCTAAGGCCCTAAGGAATTGGGGGTAAAGAGGAGATTGTCCCCCAAAAAATTCCCCACTATCTCTGACATTAGACTAATAGACCCGTGTTTTTTTCCGAGTTTATGGCCAATGCTAAATGTCCGATTTCGGAGGCATCTATGGAGATGGTGCTGAATTAGAGCTTCTACTCTAAAATCATTCCTCTTCGCGCTATATATCCGTGAAACCCCCGAAACCAAGCACATTCCACGTTATGGGATCACATCGAATGCCATAACATGTACAAGATGTCCACGTTCACCCCGCAGTTTTGCGAGAATAGCCCGCAGACAAACAACGTCCGGTCGGAAACGCGCGGAGATTGACTGGCACCTGGGGGTCGCGCGCGTTCCTTCAGAATGACCTAGGGGTCAAATCCAAAGAGGTCGATGGGTGGAATGAGGAGAACAAGGAGGAACAAGAGGCCCGATCCGAGACAAAGCCAAGAGTTTTTTGGGTCGTCCACGCACCGTTCTGTAATCGAATACTGGTGGGAGAAGGGTGAGGCGGTGGAGATGTCCGATAAAGCTTTCCTAGCAAAATTTATGATGAACAACAAGTCCGAACAACTCTGAAGCGAGTCCTAATTAATGAATAATCGGGGCTCCTTCAAGTCTATCAACCAGTTCTTGGTAGGGTGCACATCCATTCCCAGTATTTATTCTCAGTTATTCCTTTCCTCTTTTCGATTCGTTCTACCAAAAAAAAATAGATTTTCAATGCTCCCATTCATTGGTGCATCGATGAAGAATATCAAGGAATCGTATATACGTGTGTAAAATCGTTTTTGAGTTATGTTTATCAACTCTAAGATGTGAAACTTCAGAATTAACAAAAAGACGGTAAAACAAGATGTTATTTAGGAGCATGGTGAGAGTCATCGCGCCGTGGGGCCTTTGGGTCGGATCATGTCTGAAATAAAGTATTAGAACTTTGTAGCCATCGTAATCCGCAAAAAAAATTGAAAAACATACTTCGTTTGTATCTGCTTTGAGTAGGTTTGATGGGGGCTTGCTTAGGCGCTGCGGCAGGAGTTGGTTCTTGTTCGGCGGTATTCTCTTCGACGTGAGGTTGAGAATCCGTCGTTGGAGGGACTTCCGATGTTGGCGTGCTTGCGCAGGGAGTATTAGAGGTCACGGATTCAGTGTGACTTGATAATGAATCCATTGATTGATTATTTACTTCCAATTTGGTGACCACAGACAATGGAGCTTCTGTTTTTGGTGTGGTTAAAGCTTCGATCTCTTTCAAGATGTCATAATTAATCTTATTGGACAGCTTCTTCTCTTGGATAACTTGTAGCATGGCTTCGGTGTGATTGGAGGCATTGATGGGGAGCTTTTTGTTAACAACTTTTCGTTTTTTCTTCGGATTCTCCCGTTCTCTTTCTTCCTCTTCTAATCGGGCTAATCTTCTAAAATAAGGCAATAAAATTCAAAACTGAAATTTAAATATTTACATGATATGTCCATAAAAAGACAAAACAACTCACTTTCTTTCCATTTCCTCCAAATGGATTCCATTCCTCATCATCCACACTTCACTCTTCAATTCAGCTTCTTCATTCGACAAAATATAAGATTCAATTTCATCGTCATCAATACCATCCAGATCCAGTTCGCCATTATCATTTTCTATAGGATTTTGGGTTGAAGTTGATGGAAGTGTTTCGGAAATGATGCCAAGAGAACGCAACGAGGGCCCTTGACGAGATTGGAGGTCACTAAAACAATATAATTATTACTTTCTTCCTTACTCAAACGACATTCCGCTATCTTCGGCCATTTCATAGACCGTATCCAACAATTCTGATTGGATTACATTGGCAGCGTTGGATAATTCGGGCACCGAGGCGTCTTTGAACTCACCAACAACATATTTGGCATAGGGAGATCGCTTCATTTTCTGTTTTAGGGCTTCTTCCACTTCTTTATGTATATTGTCGAACTATAAATACCATTAAAATATTTTTTTTTAAATCTAAAGTAAATAATGATTTATACATAATAACCGACTCACGTCCTTGGTGACAGCTTCAGCCCTCATTTCCTCTTCTTGTTTCTTGGCCATTTCCTTTGTTTTTATCTTGGCCGCTTGGAATGAAGGGGGATCTTGGCTCTCTTCCAAATCAACAACATGGAATTCATCAATAGTAAGACTTCCAGAGGGAGTGCTAGCAAATTCATCGAGTCGCTTTCTGACCACAGTCTCACTAATATGGACCACTCTAACAATATCAGCGATGCTTCGATTCACATTCAAAGCCCGACAAGCCAAGAGAAGAGCAGCTCCACAGATTCCAGTGGGTCGTCGACCTGTAGACATCCAATCTCGCTTCATCCTTTGGACAATTCTTGTTGCTAACGATACAATCTGAATAAATTTATTTTACTTTATCCTTAGCGATAGATTTGAAACTCCAAACCGAATATAAAGCTTACTTCTTTCTGCTTTTCCTTGAGGTCCAATATGATTGCAAATCTAAGGACATATAAACAAGGGTCAGTAGTAGGTAGATTAATCTTCAGAGATCGAGTTAAAAAGTTCAGTGTCCTTCCTAGATCAAAAACATTAACTTGAGTGACATCGGAAAAGTCCAATAATAAGTGCGAGGTATTCTCTAAGCGGCAGGTCATGTAAAGACAAGCCGCAACAACATGAGACCTTACTCTTCCACGAGTGAAGTTACGAGATACACACATTTTGAAGAAATTATACGCAGTATTCACACAATGATTGTTTATTCGAAGCTGACTAGCAACCTAAAAACATAAAAAAAATAATAAATCAATTTACCTCTTGTATGAGCTTCTTCCCCTTGTAGAACGTGAGTTCCCGAGATTCAGACTTCACCACTCCGGGAACTCCACCAATTCCGCCACCAGAACGCTCACTACTGACGAATTGACCTGAAACATTACAAATTGATCAACATCTTCATCCAAACAACCAAAAATAAAAAAAATTGTTTCGTTTTGTCAATAGTTAATCGGGACTCACCAATAACTTCATGTCCACCGCCACTAGTTTCCTGAAACTGGACATCGGAAACTATCCGTGATTCCTCCAGAACAGTACCACAATTCATACAGGTCGCATCTCCACGAGATGGGTCTTCATCAATTTCTGAAGAGCTACAGAATGGACAAGTCCGACCCATGCTTGCTCCCAAGGTATCTAAAAATTACAAAAAATAAAACAAAAAAAGCAATAATGCTGTAATCGGCAACAACAATATCAAAAGTTTATATAACCAAAAACTGCGTGACGTAAAAGTGCTATTTCCTATAGAACTATAAAAACATGGTGTGTTAACACCATAAAAAATTCATAAAAATTTACCAAAAGAAAAAAATCGAAAATGCAAGACTTGACATAAGAGAAAAGTGTTTCTCTTGAGAAATTCGTTTTGATTCAGGATACAAGAAATTTCTAGGCCAAAGCGATTTCTGGTCCAATGTTATGACTGAAATGACAAATTAATTGCAGACAAGCCCTAGCCGTGGATATTTTACGGGTCATTGCCGGTACGGGGCGAGGCTCTACGGGGAAACTTTTACGGGGTAAGTAAATACGGGGCATGCAAATCCCCTACATCACAAAAATAGCCAGCATTTACAAAATTTATTATTTCCCACCTGATAACCCCGGTACTTTCCTTGCCCCGTAGAGTCTTGCCCCGTACACATCTGCTTCCGCATTTTACACATATTAGAAGTTTCAAGTTTTTTAAACGAGCTTTATTTTACATTAAAGTGCGCAATGCCGGCAACACTATTTCCTCTTTGGTACTTGAGCGATAAATGGAGCTCTAAACGACCCCAGATACAGGTAGTTATCATCATCAGTGACTTGAGATACATCAGCGATCACCTTTCCTTCTGGATCGTGATATGATTTTATGATTTCGCCTTTATGATTTAGCTCAACTACCAGTCCGTAATTAGCATGAATCTTGCCGAAGAGAGTGACTAGAGTTTGCTCTGGGATCAAACTCTTAATGATACTTCGAATCGAGGGATACGGGCCAATCAGATCGACGAAATTGAGCTGGCCAGGTTTCCGCGGATTGGCTAGACCGACGTAAAAAGTTCCTTGTTTGGAAAGACGAATGTTATCTGGTAAACCAGGAAGATTGTTGGCAAAAACTTCAACTTCTCCCATCTTCTCTCCTTTGATATAAAGTCTACAAACAATTGAGTTACCAACATTGTATCATTACCTTAGAAGTCTAGCCATGGTACATTCGGAAATGATCACGGAATCTTTGTTCGGATGGAGTTGAACTCCATTGGGAAACCGCAGTCCATAAAGCAGAATTTTTGCTTTGCCAGTGGACACTTTGACTTCAATTACACGCCCATCTGGGGCATTTGCGAGGACCACATGAAAGAACTGACGACGTCCATATTTGGTCGAAGAGTCGGTCACAATTATTGTATCCTCATCAACAACATCTAGATCATTCAAGAACTTCGAAGAGAACCCTCCAACTACTGTCTTGGAGGAGAAAATTAATTTAGATTCACCTGGAAATCATCAACATCATCAATGATTTGATTACTTTTAGATATTGCTTATTATGGACACCTACTCTTAGCGACATTTACTGTATATATTCCATAGTACGTATCTACGACAACCAACAGATCTTTGTTCAATCTTCTGATGCCCAATGGCCTTCCGCAAACGGGTTCTGTGTCATAAGTTGCACAGGTTGAGAGTGGATGGTTGAGATAAATGGTTTTTTTGATCTGTCCATTCACTATCTGAAGCACTCTCCCGTCCCAAGTTCCAGTATATAAGGTGTTTCCCTCCACTAAAATACTCTCAGGTCCTAGGATCTTCCCTTTTAAGATCAGATTTGCATTCTGGAGATCTTTGTTTGGAGTCAAAGGACCCGTGAACTCTGGGGGAGAAGGAAATCTGGAAAGGGAATGCGTATCATTGTTGTTGCTGATATCAAGAACTGTGATTCCAACACTTTTACTAACTTACGAATATTTGTGAGCACTGAAATCAATGTAGAAATTCCAGAACAATACGGCCGAAGTGGCCACAAGACCGGCAAAAACGTAATTACTGAAACAAATGTCACGTTATCAAATTACCAATCCAGAAACAAAAATTATTTACAAAATCATACCAAGAGCCCATCGAAGGGAACACTTGTTTGGGAGACGGAGTGAAGGGAAATGAAGGTCAGTCAATCTGCCGGCCTTCTTTTTGTAATCGCGCCTTTTAGGCGGCGTCATATTACTGTGTCTCCGACTGATAACGGTGCCATAAACAAAACCTAAGGCGATTG
Source organism: Bursaphelenchus mucronatus (assembly GCA_025436335.1). NCBI lineage: Eukaryota > Metazoa > Nematoda > Chromadorea > Rhabditida > Aphelenchoididae > Bursaphelenchus > Bursaphelenchus mucronatus. The sequence goes on from CM046359.1 coordinate 4,897,521, forward strand.
TAGCGACCGTTCTAGTTGTGTGTTCGTCTCTAATCTGTAATTCCATTCCTTTTTATACTCCAAATCTGCGGAATATAAATAAACATCGAATTCTAAGATAATTTAATTGTGAACATATTCGAAAGGAATTCCTTACAATACCATTAATTACACTTTTTTCGCAAAATACGTCATTCTTTTCGATAACGATTTAAATTTTACTGTTTTTTTGTCTTCGTATAAAATGTCTCTTGACATTTAAAAAAAAATAAAAGTTCAACCTGCGCCCTAGCATTCTATTTTTCTGGTTTTTGTTCGACAGCTTGCGGCTCATATTTTGAGGAACACCTTCAACTTGCGTCTGTGTTTTGTTTGCACTTGAGAAAGTTGGGGATGGCGACTTCTTTGAAGTTTGTTCGTTTTTACAATTCGACCAGGCAAAATCTGAAGATCAATAGAGATACCAAGGTATGTAAGAACTGGTTATTTCATTCTACAGATGGCGAAAGCCTTGAGAAACCCGGTTTATTTGTTTTTTGTTAGGTTCTGATCCAAGGTTTTACTGGAAAGCAGGGAACATTCCATGGCCAACAGATGATTGATTATGGAACCAAGGTGGTTGGAGGAATATCCCCAAAGAAGGCCGGCACTACCCATCTGGGAAAACCTGTGTTTGCAAACGTGAAGGTATGTATTTGCTTTTTTTTAGCATTTCTTGTCTTTTAGGAAGCCCGTGAGAAAACTGGAGCCGATGCGACTGTTATCTATGTCCCAGCGCCCTTTGCTGCTGCTGCTATTGAAGAAGCCCTTGATGCTGAAATTCCTCTTGCTGTCTGCATCACTGAAGGAATTCCTCAACTTGTAAGTAGCTTCGAACATTGATTTGTGTATGTTCAGGACATGTTGAAAGTGAAGAAGCGTCTTCTGGAACAGAACAAGACCCGTCTTCTTGGTCCTAATTGCCCTGGAATTATTATGCCAGAGCAGTGTAAGATTGGAATTATGCCTGGACACATTCACAAAGCTGGCATGATTGGCATTGTTTCGCGATCTGGCACTTTGACCTATGAGGTAAGTATAGAACTGATTTAGGTAGTTTTGACCGTCCAAAGTGTTTTTACGATATTATTGTAGGCTGTTCATCAAACCACTACTGTTGGCCTTGGACAGACCCTTTGTGTGGGAATTGGTGGAGATCCATTCAACGGAACAAACTTCATCGATTGTCTTGACGTAAGTGGGAGAATTAATTACGTTTTTAGTTGAATGCTATCGTAATGTTTTGTTTATTTTCATTATTTTGCTTTTAATGCAATTTTTGTCTAATTACCTTTGTTACGACCGGAAAGAGCTTATTTAGTGGGAACGCTAATCCATGTATCCTTAACTTACGTGAATATCAAAATTTAATTTATATATTGAGTTAATTAGTTGGCTATGTAATTGGAAATGTGCTTTGGGCGGTAATTACACGTTGAAACTTTGGAGGGAATAAGCAACAACGATTATATTGTTTTAGATCTTTCTCCAAGACCCCGAAACTAGAGGAATCATCATGATTGGAGAGATTGGAGGTCAGGCCGAGGAACAAGCCGCTGAATTCTTGAAGCAGAACAACAAGGGCAGCGACACAAAGCCAGTGGTGTCATTTATTGCTGGAATCACCGCTCCACCAGGCCGCCGGATGGGTCATGCTGGAGCCATTATTGCCGGAGGAAAAGGTGGTGCTCGCGAAAAACAGGCCGCTTTAAGAGAAGCTGGAGTTCATGTAGTAGATTCCCCCGCACAAATGGGATCACGGATGGCAAACGCCCTTCTCGGTCTTCATCGTGGCGCTTCAGCCACAGCCTAATCGCATTCATCGGTTAATTGTTTATGTAGGCGGATCGAATCATCCAAATTTTTCCAGAATATCCCTATTTCTCGAAGTAATAGATCCATATATGGTAGTAAATACTTCCTTCCCATACGTTCGTATCTACTCTTAGGAACAATACAGGCTTATGGACGGAATGGTCAAAGGAATGCGTTTCTTGGCTATAGGATAATAGGGTATAATATTAGATTCAGGAATTCAATTTACACACAATATAGGTTGTTATGAATTGCGTAAGCAGTTTAAATAGTGTTCTGTAGTTGTGAATGGCCATAATTGAATTGGCTGATTGGATTTACATAATTGATGAAAGTCATGCCAATTGTAATGTCAGAAATGATGCCATTTCTGGTTCCCCATCTAAAGCGCGGCCTACGGTAAATGGCCTTCTGACTCTTTTTTGTTGACCTTGTCTAAATGTTTGCAAAGATTTGGTTCATTTGGCCCGACTTCCGTCAAATGTTCCGCAGCGTTGGGCACTTCTAGGACACGACCCCAATCTTTAATCAACTCCACTACTGTATTTACAAGCAACCTTACACAAGTTTGGCAAACGGCACCATTACTAATTCACGTTACGTGCGTCATAAAAAGATAAAAAACAAAAAAAATCTTTATAAGTCCGAGATGAATATGTGAGGTAACACAACTTATTTACTATATGTACAATTGACTCTCAAAAAAGGTTTTAATGGGTTCATAAATCAGTCCAGCAAATTCCTCAAGGAAAAGTTGAAGGCTTTTAGTTTCTTTTGTTTCTGCTGGGTGAAGAGGGACTTGTAGATCCGGCTGAGTTGGATGGAGTCTGGATTCTGGGCGAAGGGTACCCTAACTACTAATCGTCGCTTTACCGGCGCTGACACAACTTCTGGCTGACTCTGACTCCATTGTGATGATGGTGAATTCGCGGACTCCGTACTGGAAATAACCACAGATTACGACCGGATTTACACTTCGTGAAAAATACTTTATTCTAAATTTAGTAAACAACAGAAAGGTATAAGACAATGTTATGCAGTAGTCAGATTGTTACTACAAAAAACTTGGATTAACTTCGGATTGACATCATGGGAATAATCTCCAAAAATGTAAATCTGCTTTGAATAAAGCCAACAAGAAACAAAAGAGTGAATAATAGTGTCTAATACTCTGGGAATATATCGGGTACTTCTTTGACAACTTACTTGATGGGAGAACTCGCGGCAACAGCCATTAGCAGATTGAGTACCATGAACAAGGTTAACATTTTCACATTTGACATTATTTTTGTGTGGGTGTGACGAAATTTAACGGACCGTCTCCCTATCCTGCGGCTCTTGGCAACCTGAAACCAGCATTAATATACAGTGCATGACAAAACGCCGTAGGCGATCGACGCAATTTTTTTTATTTTTGTGAATGATGTAGACAGAAGGAATGATCAAAGGATAGAAATAATTGTTGACTAGCGATTTTAAAAGGTGGTGGTTGGCAAAAGTAAGGACAGTACTTATAAGGGATTTTTAAGTATTTAGTAATTCTGTTTGCATAAGAAACTGGAAAAATATTTGCCCAAACTAGCAGTAAACCCAAATTTTTTAAAGGAGTTACGGTAATTCCCCAAATTGTTTTTGGAAAATAAAACAAACCCCAAAAGGGTACTCTTTATGGAAATTCGACTACATAACATCAAATATAACATCATGGATATGCAAATACGAACCCACACAGAAAATTAAATGTGATACGAAAAAGATTAAATACGATTAGGTTCCAATACTACGAAGTAATTTAGTTGGGTATTACTTTACCAAACATTTTAATATCATAGTATTTGGAAGTATTTTTGGCTGCAAGTAGGTTATCATGAGGACGTCTGTAATTATCAGCAAAAATACTTCGTAATAACTAGTATTACAAGATCGCTTGGTAACTAGTAGTTGAAGGAATTCCCATATTCTTTAAAAACGCTTGCGGAATCGTAAGACAGGTGTTGTGGGCGGCATCTAATGATTTTGAGTGAGATCCGCGGGGATGGGCATAAAGGAGGACTTCATAAATGCCGCGGATTACTTGGCCACATGTCCTTCCAAATCCAGATAACAATGACGGGTGTGTTTGTAAGTCATAACAAAAAGCAATATCCGCCCGGTTAATCCCCGGTTTAGAGGGTGGATCCGAAGAAGGGCTCTGTTACAGTATTAGTCACAGCATATCGGCCTAAGGAATTAGGTAAAGGTCGGCCAATTTCCGTAAATAATCCGCCGGGAAATCCCAAAATCACGATGCTGACAAACTGAAGGAAACAGCACGGTACATTTCACTTCCAGTTTGAGAAAAAAGGGTACATTCGGAGGGAGGAATAACATTTTACATTAAATTAAATTACCGTTAGACAAAATTAACAAGTCTTCAGAGCTCGGGCTAAGAAGAGCTGGGAATGAAAGAATCGTTATGTAGATCCAGGTCACAGATCCCGAAGGAGGCCACGACCGCAACCCAAGTGTCGAGGTCCTTATGGGAGTTCCACCCTCACTCCACGACATTTCCGTCATTTTTTACGCAATTCATCGCGACGGAAGTGCGCTTGGCCACATTCATTCGTTGAACTGGGGCCGGGCGGTGATGTTTGCCGGAGGATTTAATGACACAAAAAAGCAAGATGTGTGACCCCATCTTCCTAATCAGCGCACCGGAAAACAATCTCTGTCCAAGGGTCGCTTTTCGTCAAGTCCCCCGAGGACATGACGTCTTGCTGCGTGTTCCTGGCCTATTATGTGTCAAATAAGTCGCATCTTATCCACCCTCAACGCAGATCCGGTTCAGGCTTTTTTGGATCACTTGTACGGTACGGTACATACGGCTCAATTTGAGGCCCAATATATTGAGATTGGTAATGTCATAACACAGATATTATTAAAACTCTAATCTCTGAACGATCATGTTTATATGGAGACGGTACTATGTCTTGTCCTTTGCACGGCTTTCCTTTGCCAAATTACCCGGTTCAACCTACACTGTGCAGTTGGTCGGCCCATGGACAAGTTCCAAGTAAAACGTCCAATAAATACATCCATGTGCTCCTAATCCGATTATGCAAAAAGTACATGAGATGTTTACACATGAATTTGCAACTAAAAATATCTGTAATTGTATGTTTTATGAATGTATTACATTTCTCATCATATGCCCATTGCAATATAAATTCTCATCTAAATACAACCAGAGACCATCAATTATAACACGCTTTTGATCAGATCTGTCGTTTTTTCAGCCGGATTTAGTCTCGATCAGGCTTATCCGGCTGCTCTCTCTTCCAAGTTATGGCTGTCCGGTTGCGCAATCCCAACAAAACATACATAAACATTTGAGAGTCGGAGAGTTAAATTCACAAAATATCAAAATCTCTCAAATGAAGCGTGCATTAATTCTTCTGTTCCTATGCTCCCTTATACAGCATGGCCTGGCGTTGGAGCGGAAATACCTCGGAGATGTGGAAAGTCTCGAAACAGTAAGCGAACAAACTATTGAAGTCAAAAATTGTTAGGCTAGTTAGTATAATCTATTTTTTCAATTGCGGTTGATATATTTAGATCAGCTCAGAAAACCAAGATGAAGATGGTTACCCAACTCCCAGACCACACAGCGAAGGTCTAGAAGCTCTCAAACCCGATAAAGTAACACGTGATACCCGTCGCTTCAACCTGGACGACCTTACTCAGAGAGACGTCAGTGATGTTTCCAACTCGGATTTTAAACTTGATCTATCGACTCCAAAATTCACGTATGCAGATAGCTCTCGATGGATTTTATCAAACGAGGATTCACTCAACAAGGACCTTGAAGCCGACTCTTTAAGCAGGGATATCCCAGAAACAAAAGGAGAATTGGAAGAAGTCTTGGATCTGGATGACACCACTACAGGGTCGTTAAAAGTTGAACATAACGTTCCAAAGTTTGTTTCAGAATCCACAAAGTCTTTTGAATTGGATCCTGATGCCAATTCAAAACTAGACAGGAATATCGAAGAAATGATTCAAGAAAGAGCCGAAGGGCCCGGATCACGAGTTGTCTTTATTGATCCTTCAGAGGAAGAAGAAGACGAGGAATTGGATTCTAATCTAGAGGACGCAAAAGAAGCAACCTCGGAAGAGATCAATAAATTCTTGAAAGAAATTGACGAAAAGTATGGTAAAAGCAGACAAGGTTCCGATATCGAGTTCAAGGAAGAGTATCAACATCCATATTTGAAGACGTTCATCATCAATGACAAGAAGACAAAGGCTCCTTACTTTAAAGTGGTTAATCGAAAACGAAGACACTCAATACAGCAGGCGTCCAAACCGACTTTGGAGTCTTCAGAAATCCCATCAAAGGCCGGGGGCGGACATGTTTCAGACGTCAAACAAAGTCATGGGGGTCTCTCTTACAATATTAACTTTGAACCCGCCATAAGCAATAAACCGAAGACTGAAAGAAAAAAGAGAGATGTCACTTCATCAAGTAGTGACAACAGCGACAGTAGCGACAGCAGTGAGAGTAATGAATTGCCAACCTCTGTTACTCGAGTAGAGGCCACCAAACAACAAATGAGTAATCTTCTGGACAGAATTGAGGAAAACAATCGAAATGAGAATATTGGACGTATGCGTGATGACGAGAAATGGTCCGGGTAAGCAAAGCCAAATATAGTAAAAACGAAAAAAGAATGCGTGTAAAATTGGAATTGTAGTATTACAAAGTTTTAAATGGAGGATGTAAAGCAAAAAGCAAGGGACATGTAGATTTCTAAAAGTTTGTTTACTATATCTTCAACATTTGATTATATTGCCAGTTTTACACAAAAATTATACTATACGTCCTACTGTAACATAATTACAGACTACACCCTCTTCCCAGGTCTCCAGAACATCGAACTTTCCACGATGAGATGGCTATCCACCGACTTCCCAATGGATTTGGCTTTGCAATCCACTTCAGCTCCTTGACTGTGGGTCTTGTACTCTTCTCCGCCCTCATTTTTACGACAATTCGTCTTATTTTCAAAGCCAGAATGTCTAATAATAACCATCAAAGATTCGAAAACGAAAAAGATCCCAAGAATTTACCATGAAAAAGTACAGTACTAATCCCACTCAATACAATAGTTGTACTTTGATCCTAAAATTACCTTCTAACAACAATTGTTTTGAATAAAGATGACAAGTTATGACATAAATTATTAAGAAACGTTATAGAAAACGATAACAAACACATGTCTAATACAATAATAGTGCTGCCTTTCGACTAGACACTGACATTCGAACTTCTTTTAATTAGTAACCAACATAGACACATTTAACACTTAGACCACGAATCTGCACCTTTTAGCTTAAACTTATTTACATATCCCCTACGTCACAATAACATAGTGCAAAGTACTAAGCATGCCTATCATGGTCTCACCAAGGCGCTATTTGCGGACACTGTAGCTACCTGATTTGCTGACATGATTGTCTATAGCTTAAAAAAAATTTCATACAATCAATTTCTTAGTTTTTTGGGGAATTAAAAGTATAAAATGTCGACATGAATTGAGTTGTCAAGCCAAGTGCCGTCATACCCTGAGGCCCCTAGAAATCCAGAAATTTTATTCTAAAATTTTTTGTGAGAAAGGTCACGGGCAATAGCACAACGCGCACGTACTACAGAAAGCTTTTGTGGAAGTCGACATACCAAAAACGATACAGCTCTCCTCAGAACTCCTTCCTACATTTTTCAACCCTGTAAAGCCGTCTTCAGTTTACAATTAGCATAATTTGAAATTTACGAAGTGTCAAAAAAAATTTGTGATCTGAAGGACACATAGATCACTTTAAACTAAAAGGTGCCGATTCGGAGTTATAAAGTAGTTTAGAAACGAAGCTTAGCATTAATTCGAGTCGACATTTAAAATGCGGACAAGGGTAATGTAATATGGCTCTAATGACAAGTTTGCTTTACATTTTAAGACCAAATGATCTATTTATGGGTAGTAAAAGGGCTATTAATCAAGTGCATAATAGAGAAATTATTTAAAAATGAACGAATGAGTTCAAAGTATAAAATAGCAATTCAGATGTCTAAAACCAAGTTATAACGCAATATCACATCGAATCTTAGTCGTGTCATGTTTCCGGCATGATATGCTCCATTTCATTCGACATACAAATATATACTCCTTAAAAGCATGACGTTGAAGTGTAACATATTCCATGTCATGGTCAATGTCGCTGCGAGATTACAGATATACTGTGGAATGCACTGAATACTTTAGTCACTCTCTCTCTAGAAAACAATCATGCTACAAATTTTTCATTCTGGCCTTCGTACCAGTTTTAGCCGAATGACGTTGAATGACAGATTTTCTGTAACAGATGACTCATTTTCTGGACAGAAAAAATCAAGGAGAAAAATAACGGAAAGTCAGAGCTTTCCGATAGTTTGAAAATGAGTTTTTTGGATGTGGTAGTATTTATTTCTTTATGTATAACTTGTAATTCCTTATACCTCGACAATCGAATTGGGGAGAAATTCTTAAACTCGACCCATACAAATAATTGGGCGGTTTTGGTGGATACATCAAGGTATTGGTTTAACTATCGACATGTAACCAACGTCCTAATCTTTTATGAGACAGTAAAGAGGTTGGGAATTCCTGACAGGTAGGAATTTGGCACATTTTTATACATTTATCTAGTGTAGCATAATGTTATACAAAATAAATAAATAAATAAAGTTATTCCTATTTTGTTTTCAGCAACATAATAATGATGCTGGCGGATAATATTCCCTGTAATGCCCGAAATCCTCAGCCAGGTAAGTAATTTTATTTATGGTTTGTATATTTAGGTACAAATGTTTTATTTATAAGTGGAATGAGTGGAAACCGATAAGTTTAGGTAGGAAAATTGATCGATAACATCCTCGTCTTGATGAATTAGTCTTATTTTCCTCGGTTCTTGGCTTGTGTTAACACTTCTGAGCTGAAGCACGTCTTTTTGAGGTCGGCGAAGATGTTTTACAGTCTAAAGTAATATAGAACGGAGTGTTATGTGTCATTTACTTCAATCTGGACTTTAGGTTTGGTTTTGTTGACGGAACATATCTCAGTCCTGAACCTGATGGGTCGAATTCTCTTCAGCTTATATTCTTTGTCTGTGACGATCACTCGTTCCACGGCTTGATGACTTCCATGTGCTGTAACCATGTTCATGTGTTTCCATTCGACTTTCATGAGTTTGGCCACACATTTAGTAGAGTTTTGCAGATAGAAATTGCTCGCTTGCTTCAATCGTGGGTTGTGTATTTTCTAAAGATCACGATGAATATTTTAAGGACCAAAGATATGATAATATAAAATCTTACCTCAACCGTGACTGAAGGTTTTCTTACTTCATAGTAAACATTGTAAATGGGAGAATTGCTCACAAATACTTTGTCGGCCCTTAGTTTAATAGATCCAATCATGTAATGGCTCACATTTTTGGGCATCTCCTCCGAGGTTGGGAGACACATGATTCTAAGTTGGATAGGATTCTTGAAAAGGTGTTCCGATGAGTATACTCTCTCATCGCTCTTCTTTGGGAGATTCGCTTTCTTTGCTTTCTGAACAACAGAAGAATGTAACAGTATTGGAGAAAAGACTTTGTTCTGTTGATAATTCTGCTCGTCTGAATGCCAGGTCAAAGATGGAGGGTTCATATGAGTGCAAACATGACTGAATATGAGTTGTCAGTGCTTATGGCTTACCCTTCTCTACTTGTTACGGTCTCCTGCAATTCGTAGTTCAATTTCTCCGCTTTTTGTCGATGCATTTACAACCGATTATTCAAAATGAAAATTTTTATCTATCATTTTGTTTTTATCTAAATTTGAATGTTTCAGGCGAAATCCACGATGATTTGAATAATAATCTCTACCTAAGTGATATTGAAGTTGATTATCATGGATACGAAGTTACTGTGGAAGCGTTGGTAAGATTGTTAACAGGACAAGTGGATGAAAATACTCCAAGGAATAAAAGATTACTGAGTGATCAGCAAAGCAATGTAATGGTTTATTTGACTGGTCATGGAGGAGTAGGATTTTTGAAATTTCAAGACGCCGAAGAATTCACAGAAGTGGACGTGGCTAATGTTGTGGAGACCATGTATCAGCAGAAAAGGTACGCAAAATTTTAGCTATTTTTATTTAGTTTTAGGTACAACGAACTGTTTCTGATCGCTGATACCTGTCATAGCGAATCTTTATATCGATCGATAACATCGCCCAATGTCCTGGCGACCTCTTCTAGTCTTTTGGAAGAGGAATCCGTCTCCTATCACATGGATTCAGCTATCGGAGTACATACTGTGGACCGGTATGCCTACTTCTGTGGAAGATTCCTAACCAAATATGTGCAAGATCGAAATTCAACCGCCACAATGAGCGGCTATCTAGATTCATGTCCAAGAGAAGATTGTTTATCAGGAATTGGCCAGAGAACCGATCTCTTCAATCGAGATCCTTCTCGAGTTCGGGTAGTCGACTTTTTTGGAGCCAGGAAGTACATTAAGCCCAGTACAAGAGAAGTCGATTTGTTAGAAGAAGATGGAAAACCGTTTACAGTGGTAAATGATTGGATGGAGCTGGGAAAGGATCGGCATCTCGAATATTAACGTCCCACTGTGATAATAATCGGTCTTTGTTATCGTAACGGGTAATTTTTTATTATTATACATGGACTCAATAAAAGAGAAAGTGGACAGGCGGCCTTCAATTATTGATCCAAATTGAAATTGTTCGGGGAATTCGAGACTGGATAAGAGAGGGGAATCTAGTCTGCTAGTCTTAAAATGGCTGAAAAGCCGAAATTTAGGGTATATCGGCCTCAGGTAAGTGGATACTGTAAATTACAACGTTCTTCAGGCTATGCTAAACACTTTAAAACGGCTGAATGGCCATAATCTTGAGAATCAAGGGCTAAACAATCTAACGGAGGCTTTCCAAAACTTCATGACACGCACCAGATTCTTCGCAATGGGAAGTCTAAGGTGAGATTTGATCAATACTCTAACTAAAAAGATAGATGTGATGCTATTTTTTATTTTTATAGGCGGACATGGTCTCACTCAGCAGTTGAGTTTATGAAATACAGAAGATTGTTGCCAATGCTGGTTGCTGATGAGAGTGATCTTGGATCTGCTTTTGATAGTAAGTTGATTGCTGTAGTTCATATTGTTGTTGTTTAGGTTTTGACTTGAACGAAAGTAGAGGGCCCTCGTCTAAAAAGGAAGATCGTCGAATTCTTGTTTCCAATATATCCCATAAGGCAACGGTCAGTCAACTTCAGAGTTTCTTTAATAAATTTGGTCCGGTAAGTGATGAAGTTGACATAAAATAATGTAATCTAGGTGTACTCTTGTCATATGCCGAGTGAAGATCGACGTCAGTCAATGTATGCAACGTTCAGTCGATGCAACAAAAAATATTCAACTTTAGTCATCACTTTCAAGTAAGTCATAATTTTGCCAATTTTCGTCAAACCGTTTCACCGTTAATTTTCAATTCAATCACCAAGTCCGTCTTTGTTTCTTTTTGTCCTCCTTTAACCCAGCGCTCTTGCATTGTCGCGAAATTTTCAAGTGATGTCGAGGAAATCGCCGCGATTTTCAATGAGGTTTGCGACAAAATTTTTTTTATGTAATTTGCTTGTTAAGGTATGTTAATCAAGTTACAGTATGATAAATTATAATTTTTTATGATTGATTGTGACCTTTGCAGAGATGAGATCTCAGCCCTTAGAGCCAAAACAGCAGCTCCACAAGAGTTGAAGTTCTATGGGCAAATCATGACAATTAGTAATTATGTGAGTAGAAAACGAACAAGTTCTCATCATGGGGACAGCACTGCCTCTACAAGTGGAATTGGATTTACAATTGGAGGTGGTGATAAAGGAGGAAAACTGTCGAGGTCATCTTCAGCATGCTCAATCGAGTCTGGCACTACAATAAGTTCTCAGGTAAGAATTTTATGTTTTTGACATTGACGATACCACGTATAATGTAATTTTTGCATTTAATTTCAATAATTTGTTGTTTTAGTTGCTTCCATTGGACGAATTACCCCCTAAAGCAGTAGAGAGAATCTTCTGTAACCTCGGTTTACTCGATCGAATCCGTTTGGAACGGACGAATAAAACTTGGCTAGAAGCTGCTGCCAAAGCTTGGACCACGGTTGAACGCCTCTGTTTTCATGAAGAGGAAGACCTCCAGAACTTTTTCACCAACTCCAATCCTCTCAGAAACTCTCATCTGAATGCATTTCTCCTTCGATGTTGTTTCCATCTGAAGTCTTTGGATCTTTCCAATACTAAGAATCTTTTGGATGACAAAGCTATTGAACAAATTGCTCAATTTTGTATAAATTTGGAGGAATTGGACATCTCGGGAGTTCAATCTGGACCAAACGCCCTTAGAAGTCTTTCTGAGTCGTTGAATAGGCTACATTCAGTGGCTTATCGGGAGATGCATTCATCATCAGAGAAGTGTTTTTGGTATCTCTTTAAAAGCAATGGAAGATCAATTCGACGGGTTGATTTGAGAGGATGTAGCCATCTCAAAGGGCGATGTTTCAAGTTGTTTGGTGCTGAGTTAGAAGAAGTAAGTAACAGTTAGTACTTGGTAGCACATAACATATATTTTATATAATATAATATTAATTTAGGTGCTACTTGATGGATGCAGTCGAATTGATGACTCAATAATAGATGAACTTTGCGCTCGCTCTAAAAATATAAAAACTCTAAGACTTAATGGATGTGGTCGATTGACGGAGCAGGCATTAAGTGTGATTTCAAGGAATCAGAACTCATTAGAACACTTCTCATTAGCTGGTCAAGGCTTTAATAATATTACTGCGGACAGTCTCGCGTTGATCTCACGGATTAAAGCTATTAAGCATTTAGAGTAAGTCATCATTTTGTGGAATCTATTTTTAAAATTTTAATTTGACGGAATAATCATTGTTTTAGGCTTGACTTTAACCCCGCAGTGAGCGATTTTTTGATTCGACAAATCTGCGAAAACCTACCTGGATTGAAGAGTTTGTCTTTGGGATTCTCCGGATCCGATCAATTGATTAGTTCCGAATCTCTTCAATTGATTGCAAACCTCAAAGAGCTTGAGGAGGTAAGTTATGTGAAGAAATTTAAATTTATTGATTCCCTTTTAGCTAGACCTTAGTGGACTTGCTGCTTTGGAAAGTAGGACATTTGAAAAGATTTGTTCTGGATGTAAGAGGTTGAAGGAGATTACTGTAAGGTCATGCATTTATCTTGGGGATCATGGAATTGGAAGTCTGAAGGGTCTGGAATTGTTGGAAAGTGTAGATCTATCAGGTTGTATTTTGGTGACAACGATTTCAATTCAAGAGATTATTGGTCATTTTACCCATGAAAAGAATGTGAGTGTTTTATGAGCAATTGTCTCATTTTGCCTTACTAGTTAATTTAAACTAATTGTATGTTTTAGCCGAATGGTGCCGATATTCTGCTGGTTGTTGGTGGAACTCTCTGCGAGGGTAAACTTCGCTACAAAAACTCTCGTGTTCATGTGGACTTTGAGGACAACAGTGCACTCAGTTTGAATACGGCCAGAAAGTTCATCGAGACCTTCCAATCCAATGGTAAGTCAGCTAGGGAGCCGAATCTTACGAGAAGGTAGTTAAAAATTGATGTTTGGAAAGAATTTTTTATGGATCTAATCATCGTTTCCAGATGTGGATACTCAAAGTGATGGAGAGTTCTCGGATGATGGATTTGGAATGCTCTCTGCTCATCGTAAGTTCATAACTTATAATGCTTTACGGCTAAAATGTGGTCTCTTTTTTGGCATAATTGGATCATGAAGATGTCATTACGTTAATCTATTATGATTTTCCTTTAGGATCATTTGTGGCCGATGCTTTGACAGGTGAAGAGGAGTCTCCATTAGAGAATGACAATAGTATCATCGAATGGGCAGAGAAAGAAGCCAAGGAACTCGGATTGCTCAAATGACATCCAGATGTCATTGTCCCCCACTGTGACCTACCGTGCGCCACTGCATGCGTCATTATCATGATTGTATTTTAGTCATCCCTCAATTATTTTGACCTTACTTTAGTCCATTTCTCATCCCTTGCCAAATGTTTGTTCACTTTCGCTGATAAAGTCCTGAATGGCAAAGTAAACCCCCTTTTTGCTCTCACGTGTGATTGTTTGCGGACGGTGCGCGATAAACGAGATGGGATGCGTTTCCTCTCCGAATCAAATAGATAAATTGAAAAGCGATATCCACGCGGAGACGGGGGCCTCAAGTTGGGGCCGAGTCCTCAAGTTGGACACTTTGTCAGCCAGTTTTTGGAGTCCTCGGAGTCGGCATTGTAGCCTCGCTAATTGAAGCCGCAAGAAGATAAGAGACGGGCACTTGGCGGCCGACGACAGCGGCAAAACGTTTTTTGAAAGGGTTGTTCAAGAACAATTTTATTGAGATGACAACACTATTCCTCACTTTATGGTGGCGCCAAATTAAGACGAAGCCATTAAAATGGCATATTTATTGCTTGCTTTTGTCTTTAAATACTGTATTTTTCCATGCAAATATATTGGACATTTTACCACATCATTTTCTCGCAAAATATTTATAATAGTATCACTAAAAATGGTCGAAAATGTAATAATAATATTATATATTATGTCCATCAATTTCTAACGCTATTTTTTGCCCTTTTCTTAGAATCGCGCAGTCATCCCCCTTTTTGTATTTTACATCCGTTTTTGATTAGCTGTCAGTATTCTCCCGGCTCGCGGACAGCTGATTTAGCCGATGGGAAAGCCCGGATTTGGAAGATAAAGGGGCGGAACGGAGATTGCCGATCCGGAAAAAGTCGAGTGGAGGAAGGCCGAGCGAAAGGGCGGCCAGCGGTTTTTAAGAGCTCTTTGTCTTAAGCAAAAAAGTCCATCAAAAAATCGTCGGCACCCCTTAGCCGCATCGTTTATACCGCGAACGATGAGTGCGCGAATTTTACGAGTACTCTTATATTATACAAGACCTTGGAAGAGAGCTGCTCGTTAAGCGGAACTTTTTCGTCTACAAGGAGAATATGATTATTGGTTGTTAATTCGGTAACCCGAGGGAATTAGGTTTGTTTTTGATGGGTTGGGCAAGGTGAGCCCACTAAGTGGCGTTACTTTTCTTTTTTTCATTATTTTTTTGTGACGACAAATAGCGTAATATCCGTTCGAAAGCAATCTTTGTATGGAAGATTTCCTTTTCCTTCATTGTTATTATATCTGAAGAGCATTGTAAAGAGATTACATTTCTTTTTTACTTTTTCGGCTTTCTAGTTATACGTTTTGTAAAACTCGCCTAATTGTATAGTAACTTCCTAATCTTCAACCACAACTCGCACCTTCAATTTAACTTTTACGAACTTTCCTCGAGTGAAATACTTGTTCCGCCCCCCATAAAACATTTATTGCCGCATTGCGCAAGTTCTGATGCTCGACAAGAGTTGTGATTTATGTCTGAGATACGCTTCCCTGTGCTGACCAGACGGCTCATTGGCCACCACCAGATGCCCGATCTCTGCTAATCCGAGAACTCTCGGGCGTTTAGAGGGTCAGAGATGTTTTTTGGATGAGTTGAAGAGAGTCGATTGCAATATGTAATTGCCCGGATTAAGGGGTTTCTTTTATCCAATATTAATTTGTGTCAAGTCCTGAAGGGAATCTGGAAAGAAAGGATACTGCAATATGTTAATAATTTTCTTGATTCATGATTTTTTATCTTGTCCAATGAATAATACGGCTTTTTAATGCATTTTCAATATTTTTGGCAATCAAAGCGTGAATTTTCTAAATTTTTTTTCCGCTTATATTAAACTTGTTACACTATTTGGTATGGAACATGTTTCGGGGCCCAATTACTTTTGTTTATGTCGAGAAATGTTCCGGATGAGTGTGTGCGAACAAAAGGCCCGGGCATCACAATAACCATGATGGACTGTTTCTCTAAATGTGTGAAGGTGTCCATTCAGAGGTCAGGTTGGATCGCCACCGTTTTGTTTACGCATCTCGAATGAGGTCAAACATTTTTTGATCCGTATAATTGCTGGCTGACCGGTTGATGAGGTCGGAGAGGCGGGAGTCTCAGATAAAATGCAACCTGTTCGAATATTAAAGTGCGATAGAAAAAGAGGAGATACCTCGGCAAGTATGAGAAGATCGTATTTAATAACAGTCATGCCGACCATGGCCAATTAATGTGCGTCTATTGTCCCATATTAATTACCGGTTCTGCATAGCAAATGTACCGGCCCCATTGCGCTAGCTGTGATCTCCATTAATATTAAACCACTTCCTTTCATTAATTGCACTCCATGGTGTGGATCTCATTATATTGTTTCCGACATCCTGTGAATTTATTGCCTCAAGGGAGAAAGCGAGCGGTCTCTTGCGCAACTTATGGCCCCAAATATATTCCTCAAGAAACAATTTGTTTGGGATTAGCGCCGCGCCCAAAAGGGGCCGCCCTGCCCCACGGATTATCCGGATTTCCCAGGCAAAACTATTTAAATAGTGTATTTATGGGCCAAGTGTTGAGGAACACTGCCCTCTCACATTTGTTTTATGATATTAGGGCTTGATGTCGTCCGCATTGTAGTCAGATAGCGGCGGGTCTCGGAGTAATAGCCTTTCCAAGATTTACAATCATCGCTTTCAGCTGACCATGTTATTGTACATAGCCTATTCATTTACATTGTATTATATTTTTTTGTCATTTTTATTTTTTCCCATTACTTTCTATTGGCCAAATTCTTGAGGGCGGAAGTCCAGGTGGTAAAGCTGAAATGACCGGAAGTCCGGGCTCTTAAGACGCGCTCTCCTTAATCCCATTAGTAGTCATAATGAGTATTGGCCGGACTTCTGAAGGCCCCTCCAGCTGAATTATCGTGGGTCCCTACCTTTTTTTGAGGGCCGAAAGTGAGCCGACCTTTCCTTCAGAATTTCTATTTTTCTTTTTTTGGTTTTGCCCTCGGGCGGTTTGGGAGTTAAGGCACAGTCAAAAAAAGGGGGGGGGGGGCACTGACAAAATGCCGTTTATGTCAGGTGAATTCCGTTTTCTCCATCGGGGTTTTAGTCCTTCTTCGGCCGCCTTTCCCCGGAGGGCTCAATTTTTGTTTTCTTTTGATTAAAATGAAATGTAGCCGCAGAGGATGGACGGAAGTCAAGAGTGGCGGCCATGGGTCACTCCAAACTTGTG
This sequence comes from Bursaphelenchus mucronatus, assembly GCA_025436335.1. Taxonomy (NCBI): domain Eukaryota; kingdom Metazoa; phylum Nematoda; class Chromadorea; order Rhabditida; family Aphelenchoididae; genus Bursaphelenchus; species Bursaphelenchus mucronatus. The sequence goes on from CM046359.1 coordinate 4,914,660, forward strand.
TTAATTAAGTATTAATAAAGTTGGCCGCTCCTTTAAATTAGTCTTGTTTGGACTCATTCGGCCACAAGTCTACTAATAAATAACGCTTACTTTTATGATTTTAGCTATCTCTTAAAAACTGATTGCGTAGCGTTATGTAATTGTCACCATTGATGACTTTCGGGAAATAATGACATCATTCACACTACGTTTATGATGATTACTTTTACTTTGCCGATTACTATTTATAGTCGTTCTTTAAATTCAATTTCTGCATATTTATACATTTCAGTCTTTTCCCTCCACCAAAGAATGTTCTACATCTAATGGCCAGACTACTTGTTTGTTTATTTGTTATCTGTAAGTTCCTGAGATGACCTTTTTATGAGTGGGAACTCAAATAAACACTAAACTTGTATCATGCGAATATTTTTAGTCGGTGGGGCCAAATCAAGTGAGCAGAAAATAAAAGAGTTGCTCGTTCCCATCAATTCCGTGACCCCATTACTTTGCGAGCCCATCTTTAATGACGAGACAGCAAAAGCAACATGGTATAAGGACGGCCGGAAACTGGGCTCAGTCAACGGTCATTCCAATTTGATGGTAGATGAGAGACAATTATACCTAAAGGAAAACATCCCAGAAGTTGGATTTTTGATTATCCCTCACGTTCGCTTAGAGGATGAAGGAGAATATTGGTGTCAGAGAGAGGATGATGGGGAGAGAAGTGATATCAGCAAGATCAAATTGGCTTTTTTGAATAAATTAACGGAAAACAAACAGATCAAGGTCTGGCCGGATAAACCTGAGCCGGGAATGAGTGTAACCTTGACTTGTCCCGAGACCCAGGCTTATCCCGAGGTCACTCTCAGCTGGAGAAAGGTGAGAGATTACATTTAAATAATTACAGTAGACAAAAAAAAAAGAATATAAACTGAAAAGCATCCTTTCAAAAAGCCTCAAATTGTTTTCAAAGATTACTGTAGATCTAAAATTATTATTTCTTTTGTCGATTATAATATCGCACACACTCTTATGCATTAGACATCAGTTCCAATTCAAAAAATATCTTTTGTATCGACCAAAACAATACATTTTCAGAACAATGAAGCCGTCGAATTCTCCTCGGGCAGATACGAAGTCATTCATAATGGTTCATTAATCATCACCAAGTTTACAAGCAATGATGAAGGTCTCTATGAATGTATTATATCCAACTTTGCTGATCAGACCTCAGCCAAGGTCCATCTATCCAGTCCAGGGATCATTCCGCTAGCCAACAGTAAGTACAGTAAATCTCATTGCATAAAAACGTAAGGAAAGGGCACATTCTTGGACTTACCAAAGAAGTGCGACGCTCAAGTTTTGATAAAGCTTGGAGATTATTTTCTTCTATGACTCTCCGCGTTTGCCGTACTCTCTCGGCGACAAAGATCGTTAAATATCTCGGCCGCGCCTGCATAGCGCAAGCTAAAACTTTCAGGAATTGATGTGGCCTATGTGACGTGTGCGCAAAGTTTACAGCAAATCTGGGTGTCGGCCTTGAAAGCCTTCCCTTGCCCGTAGCCTGCACTCTAAAATTATTACCAATTAGACCCTTCCAAACTTGCTTGACAGTATTACTTATTATGTATATCTAAACTAGTGTCATTTTCAGCGGTTTTTCATTACACTCGCTCGAATGGCTGCAGTAATTGGTCGAGAAATAACCTCTTTTGGTTCCTAGTTGGATGTCTGACTACCAGTTTCATAGTGCTAGTCTATCTTCTAGCGGGGATGTTGTGTTATAAACACTCGAATCGGCGGCAAAGCACCTTTTCCCCGCTCTATTCTTTCCTCAGGGCAGATCCTTCGTTGGCGCCAGGATTCAGAAAAGTGATTGTGCCGGCTGCTGACCTCATACAGGATCCAAATCACAATGGATTTATGCAGGAAGTATAAGATATTGCTCTACTTTTAACTCTCAACTCACAAGAATCTCCAATTATACGGGTCTAATAAATAGAAATTGGATAGAAACCTGAATAATCTCGAAGAAAATAAACTAGATCAAATAAAATTCAGATTGAAATAAATCAAAAAAGTAGTTGCAAGAGTAATATCCAAATCGACCGGTCGGAATATGCACAAATCCTCGACTAATTCAGCCAAATATAACATCGACAAATACAGTAAGACTTACTATTTGACCTGAATAACAATTTATTTGAGCTGAGAAAGCTAACAGAATATGGGATTTGCAAAAGAAGACGACCCGTTGTGCCACCGTATCTACTATAATGTCCGTCATCGCTGTTTGGCTGATCATCTGGACTGTAATCGCCGTCGTATTCGACATCAGCTCGGCCGCCTATTCAGTCTGACGTTTCCAGAGCTTTGTAGAATAGATGATTAAACGCTTTTAACGAATAAAATCCGCGATGAGGATTGTCCAGACCTGCTTTTCTGGCGATTATAGGCCACCGATCCACTCCATGGAAAGAACTAGTCTCATCCTCGTAATCAACTATACAAAAGGGTGTTGTGTAGGCCTGCAAATAGTTATTTATGTACGAAAAGTGTTCTAATTTTAATCACTATATTATCCTTACCCCATCATTGAACGCCTCGGTTTCATTGATCTTTAGTTGACTTAAACTCTCAAAATTCTCCAAAAGTTGAATTTTCGACGTCAAAAAGGCTTCTCTACTGACCTCATAAAAGTCTTTTTCACTTTGCAGTTCGAGATCTTGTATCCACAATCTCTTCCATAAAAGCCTTGAGGCAATCTCCAAGCCTTCTGGATGTTTTATTTGAACATTTGCCAAGAAATTCTGAGCTCTAACAGTCCCTGGAGAACTTAGTCGTTTTTCACAATCCTAAATTACAAGTTAACGTCTAGCCAGTAAAACGTACGGTAGGAAGAGCAGCAGGCACACCGAGCAATTCACTAAGTTGATCTACTTCTTTGAAAATAAAATTTCTGAATGGAACAATATAATATGGATCTTTGTGGCCTGTCATAGAGTACAAAGCGGCTGATCTGATTGGTTTTAGGTGGACAGACAATCCTGTGGCTCTGTGCGCAGCAAATAAGTGCTAAAAACAACAAAAAATAATGGAGGTCAAGAGATACTCACCTCAAATAATATCCATGATGGAAAACTGGAAATGTCGTAGAACAACTTGACGCTGGCCGCCATTTTATTTTACTTTGTATAAAAAAAGTATTTTCGCTTAATTTCAATGAGTTCGATGATGGATATTCTAAACTTCTCCTTGCAAAGATTTCTTAGACAAGTGTAGGTGCTATATTTCGGTGTTTACAATCTTTCTAATCCTTACTTTTCGAAACCTACTTTCGTCTGAGATCAACTTTCTACTTTTTTTCTTTTACGTCGCAATGATGTGTTTTCTAGAGGCAGATAAACATTATGCCAAACTTTTTGTTTTCGTGTTGGGAAAGAATCTTGGCACCTTGCCAAACGTCAAAAAAAGAAAAAAAACATTTCTTTTTTCGAAAGGAAACCAACAAATTTGTTATAATAAGTATTTATATGCTGTAATGGAAATACCTTCAGGGAGTAAAAAATCGAATCTCACGTTTTCTGTAAGTTTTTCTTGTTTTTTGATATTGTCCCATGGTTATATTTTACTTTTTTGTACAAATAAAGGTGATTAATTGAAGTTTCAGAACGCGACGATAGAAAGTTCGGATGACGACGAATCTAGTTCCCCGGAAAACGACGACTTCACTGCCCAACTCCATGATTTTCCTTTTGATTCACAGAAATATAAGCATATTTTAACTGCCACCAAAAGTGTCCTCGAAAGGGATTCCGTCTTTGTAAGAGCCCGAGGAGACTTGCTATCGGAGATCGAAGAGTTGTCGCGACGATTTCAATCTGCTCCGGATCTGAGTGCAGAGAGTCTGTTTCGTCTTTACGAGCTAATGGACGAATCTTTGGAGAATTGCATTGATCTAAATAGTGCCCATCTTGCCATTCTAAGGTATCACGCGCTTCAATTGTCAAAATTTACACCACTGGAGGTCCTAGAGACGGACGACGATATTCCCATTGAGGAGCAAGAAAACGAGGAAGTTGAAATTTCCGGTGGGGTTTTTTTATTAGGTTTTGTATTATTTTAGGTATAAAGCTTTTGCTTTTCAATTCATTACGGGCTTTATTTCAGACAACACTCCCCATTTACCCGTGAAAAAAGTGAAGAAGGTCGAAGAGCCCAAGGTTAACAAAAATAAACGGAAGGACGAGGCTTTATCAACCGTTTCCACACGAAATTCATCTCAAAACAGTAAAAACGAGAATGGATATTTGGAACCGAAAGCGAAGAAGAACTACATAAAGAAGGTTGAAGAGAATTCATTACGGAAATCAAATTCAACTGAACTTAGAAATGGGAAGAAAGCCGAGAAAAAGGAGAAGCACCCAGAAATATCAGTTAAAGAAGAAGAAAATGATGAAAAGATGGAGGTAGATGACGGTTCTGATGATGAGAGCAAAGAAGATCATATTGAGACTCGACGAAATACAAGGAGGGCACCAGCTGATAGGCCCAATGGGAACAACGAGAAAATAAAGAAAGTGATAACAAGGTCCAAGAGGAGTGGAACTCCTGATTCCGAAAAGCCCAGGAGGAAGTCTGTCATAGATAATCTTAACAATTCAACAACAACAAGGCAGAGCGCACAACGAAGGGCCAAGCTGCAGAATGAGACGAATCCAGATGAGCAAACTTATTGTTTATGTGATCAGATCTCATACGGGCAGATGATTGGGTGTGATAATCTCCATTGTTCGATAGAATGGTTCCATTTCGAGTGCGTGGACATCAAAGCGAAGCCGGCCAAAGGTGTAAAGTGGTTTTGCCCTTTGTGTCGCGGCGACAAATCGTCTGTGTTAAAACCGGGATTGAAACGGTGAAGAGAAGAAATGATTGTTATTTATTAGTCGAGACTTCAATATACCTCATAGCCATTATGAGTCATAAATGTTAATAGATAAAGATTGTATATATCTTGTTGGTGATTTTATCCTAATGGATTTGCCAAAAATAATTTTTACTATTGATGGGGAATATTTTTATTTTATTATTGAAGTTGGTTTAGGTATAAAGCACTGTTGGATGGATGGAGGGATTCACATTACTGAAGCATGGGGAGGTAGGAATATGTGGTTTTCTTTTCTATTGTTTTAGTCATTAAAAGTTGAAAAGAAAGATCCGAATTTGACAAGTCCAGTCTCGTCAACTCATCGAGGAGGTAAAGGCTACAAGAATAATTCAGGATCAGTGCCACTGGTGAACGAATCTCTTGAGTTGCTCAGTTTTATCAAGGTATGCCAATTCCAATTCTAACGTATTGTAATTTCAGTCAAAGTTATCCGAATCTGAAGTCATAAAACATGTAATTGGAATAATCGGACCTCAAGGAAGCGGAAAATCGACGTTGATGAGCATGCTGGCCGGAAATAACCCGCAGGATCAGTTTAGGTATATTATGTTAAACTAGGTGTAAAAATATTATTTTCAAATTTAGGCAGTACATTTTTCGACCTGCAACTAAGGATACTGTTGATGGTGGCTTTTATCAAACATCTGGTCTTTCTGTTTATATCAGTGGTTCAAGAAACGTTTACATAGATTGTCGAGTAAGTGCTGAGTGAATGATTTTTTAGTAAGTATTAATTTTAAGCCATTCAATTGCGGTGCAGTGCTTGAAGAGTATAGTAAAAGAGGTCGTGGAGATGGTAAAAACCAATTCAAAACTTTCCAAGCCGATGATCTCACTTTACTTTCCACCGTATTTGATATCTGCCACACTGTAATATTGGCAATTGACTGGTTCATTGACATAGACATGATCCAAGAAGTCCTCAGGGCCTCGCTTTATTCTGAGTTCAATGTCAGAAAATTTGCGGGGTATCCGAAGAAGACTAATTTTGGTAAGTGAATCTTCATTTTAAATATTTTGGAATTTTTAGTAATTGTTCATCAACGAGCTCACACAGCCGATTTTGAGATGGAGAGGGTCAAAGAGCGTGTTAAAATGATAAAGTCTATGTTTAAAGATAGTCGCTTGAACATATCCAGTGGAGTTTCTATGAAGAAATTTGGATTTGATAGGTATAAAGCGTGTGACGAAGATGTTAACTATATTCTCTTGAGTGAAATCCCTTTATGGAATAAAGACTGTAAGTTTCTTTTTTGTGTTTTTTTTACTCTTTAGGTTACTTCGAAGTGGATGTGAACCGTATCCCTTATAATGTGATGGTGGATAAACTCAAAAAACAGATTTTAAATCTCCCCCGACCTCCATTTCGATCACTGACGACTCAAAGAACTCTGAGATTACGACCTGAATATGTGTTTGATAAAACCAGACTGAGACATAAGGATAAACGGGAGTTTGGAGACAAAGATGGTCATGATCAAGAAGACACGAGCCATCTTTTCAACCCCGATCACCTCCCTAACATAATATCCAAGCAGAGCGAACCCCCGCCAATCGAACCCTGGAATGACCTCGATTCGATTCTCGCTCTCACCCCCTCGCATTCTGTGGAAAGCGCTACGAATGCCGTCAAATTATTGCATCTGACTAGTAAGAATATCAAGGATAACGGATTTGTGACTGGATTGTTGCCACCGGAAGAGAAAGAACTTACCGAATTGGGATGGTAAGCAAATTTGAGGGATTTAAAAGAATTTTGTGATATCATGGGGGAAAATAAATCTGATTCCTTTCATTTTTCTGAGGTTCCGCAGGGAATTGTATTAAATTAGAGGGTGTAGAAGATTATTATTGGGTTTTACGGCAACGTAGACACTCGATAACAGTTGGTTATTTATAAGGTAGTTTAATTTACTTTATCACATGCTTGGATTGTTTATCTTATTTTAGGTTGGGCGAATACCTTTGTTCTTTTTTGCGATATTATTTTATGATAAGAAATTGATTAACGTTTATTAAACTTAAGTAATATTATGTCTTCAGGTTCGCCCATGTGGAAAAAGTATTTAAAAACCATCTGGACTATTACCATACTAAATATTTCTTGACCAACAATGGACGTCTCGCCCCGATTCTTCTCCGAAAATTAAAAGGATCCAGCCGAATAATCTATAAAAAGGAGAGAACTCGAGCTGGTAAACCTGAGCGACGTGGACCACGTGTAAACACAACAAGCACGAATACGGAGGACAAGGAAGACGAGGCCGAGGAAGAGAAAACACCCGAATTGGAGGATGTAGATGTAGATACGGAGCCTTCTTCCGAATCCATCTTCAGTGACGATAGATCCAGTGAAGAGGAGAGTGATTCTGAAGATGAAAAGAATCAAAATAAAAAGTTCCAAAGAAGAAGAGCGGCCTCGGACAGCTCTTAAAGACCAAAAAGGAGGTTCATATTGGATAAATTGTAAGAGGGTGTGAGATTACAAATAGTTTTATTTATTGGAGACCTCTGAAATATGATGTATGTGGATAGATTACTGTTATTTTTTGGCAAATAAATTATTGTTGATTAAAGATGGCCTGTGATAATATAGCCGACGTTACGGTTTGCTACCTTGTTATCTCAAGAGCCGATCAGCCGACTGATCTCCATTTAGAACTGGGATCCATTTATGGGTTTCTTGCCTTATGTGAAGCGGGATACGATATTCACTATCCAAGTAATCGTCGTTTGTGTAACTTGGTATACCTGCAGTTCTGGTCAAAATGTAGTAAATAAAATCGCCCTTCAAGTAAGAACTCTGTGATTATGTTGTGATTGGCGTTTAGAAGTTCCCATTCCCTCTAACCATCGCTCTTTCGAGTCTGATTAACAATGTAATCTACAGTATCCCATTGATGGCCTATTTCCGGATAGAGCCCATAAGGCCGAAAAAATCCTACCTTTTGAAGACGATATTGCCCATATCGGCCGGCAGAGCGCTTGGAGTTGGGTTTGCATATTTTGGACTACTAAAAGTTCCGGTGTCGTATGCTCAAACAGGTAAAATTATATTATACATTATAATCAAACCACCATTCGTTTAATCCACCATGATACAATTGCAATTTCAGTCAAAGCTACCATGCCAATCTTCACCGTTGTTACATCTCGCTATATTTTGGGTGAAGTCCAGTCGAAACGAGTATATTTATCATTACTTCCAATTATATTTGGAGTTTTTGTAGCTTCGGTTACTGAATTACAATTTAATTTCATGGGTTTATTTTCTTCGCTCTTTTCTACGGCTGTCTTCGCCTGTTTAAATGTGTTGGCCAAGAAAGTATGTGACTTTTTTGATGCTTCGTTCAAAATTTATATTGGTTTAGGTATTCGAAGAGACAAATATGCATCCTCTCAATTTACTGTCGCTAAACAGTCAATTGGCTGGACTAATATTGTTCCCCTTCTGGCTTCTCAAGGATGGAATGGCCCTATGGTCAACTTTTACTGATTCAGAGCATCCGGTAAGTATAAAAAAAGAAAAAAAAATCGCGTTCCGACTTTTTGTGTCGACGGCAGTTTGGATCAACACAAAACCGATAGATACGCAGCGTAGGGCAGGCGGAGACCCAGGTAAAGGTCGTCAGAGGTGTAAAAGAGACTTGGCGAATTATTTATATTTATAACGACGAATATCTTCGAAAGTATCGTTGACCCGAAAAGCTGTAGTGCCAAAAATATGTACATAAATTTGCATTATTCAATTTATTTTAGCGAGTTGTAGAGCCGATCAGTCACTTTGTCGGCTATCTCCTTATGTCTGGCGTCCTCTCGTTCATCCAGAATCTCTGTGCCTTCCTTTTAATCCATCAATTGACTACTCTCTCTTATGCAATTTCAAATGCAGCCAAGAGAATCGCGGTGATTATAATTTCCTTGATCTATTTGAGGAATCCTGTAACTCCCATGAACTTCATAGGAATGTTACTATCAGTAATTGGGGTGTTTATTTACAACCGGATAAAGAGTTCGGAACGGAGGAAACGATCCAAATCTCCATTAATTCCTGATAAAATGGATGATTACAATGACACAAAGTTCTTGCGACGACACGAAAGAGTGGTAAATCTGGGTGGAATGAGGTCTACTAATAGTGATGTAAAGTGAGTTCTGCTTCCCTAGTTTCAGTTTCAGACTTTTGAATTCGAAATTTTTTATTGAAAATGTTTTTGATTTGTCACGAAATATATAGCCTGCTAGAAGAAAAGTTTAGTGTTTCAAATTGGTTACTTTCAGACTCCTATTGTCTTCGTGAAACTGATTCCTTCCTCAACTTTAGAATTCTATGATAACTGTGATAAAAGTAACCCGGCTTTACATATCAACGAGTGAAAAAATAAATGTTTATTCCTTAGACATCTTTGATTGCGAAAAAGAATCCTTGGACTTGGACTTCTCCCATTCGAATGCGGAATCAATTGGGACATTGGAAATCTTGGCTGCCTAAAATAATACAACTTAACAAAAAAAATATTTTTTTGTCTGTCTTAAGATCACTTACCAACTCAAGCATTTTGTAAATGTAATTATAATCCACAGATTCGCAATATTGAGTTTGCTGGATGTATTCGAACATTTTGAGGAGCTCCATCTTATACTTGATATCAGAGAAGATGGAAAGGAAGGTTCCTTTTGATCGGAAGTCTTCTTTTGCCCTTCTGACCTCATGTTTATCGGGTAATTTCTTCCATGGAAGTCCTTTCGGTATCAGAATATCAATGAGAAGGTAGAACCAGGACTCAACATCATCGATTGGACCAACATCAAAGTTTTTATGACAAGCTAGAGAGGCGAAACGGACAGTTCCCTTGAATCCGATACCTTCTCTCGGCGTTTTCAACTCCCCGTCATTCTTAACGAATCTTCTGGCAATTCCAAAATCCAAAATATAGACCTGAAGATGTATGTAACATACTAGACTCAAACTTTATAAAATAACTTGCGGTATGACTTTTCTCCTCCAATCCTATTGCATAATTGGCGGGTTTGATATCGCGGTGAACAAACTTGGCGCCATGCAATTCCTCGATCGCCTGAAGGCATTGTAATCCAATTCCCAATCCAGTGGAAGTTGAGAAAACTTTTGATGGACGAGAGGCCTTCAAATCGGCCAAAGATTTGCCCACCAATTGCATTACAATCAAAGTGAAGGTATCTTTCTTTGCTCTGTCAATGATTTCTGTGAAATGAGTTGGTTTCTTGCTGAAAAATTTGTAATTTAATGCACAATGTATTTGCGATGTTCCGGACAAACTTACGGATGTTTTCTTTCCGCCACAGCTTTCAGAATCGCGATTTCCATTTTGAGTTTACTGTCCTTTCTTGTCTCCAACTTTTTCTCGACTTTCATCGCAAAACTTTTCCTTGGGTTTGACTCCGGATGAACTTTATAAACGGCTCCGAATCCTCCCTCGCCCAATAAACAATCCACCACATAGTTTCCTTTGCCAGCACTGATTACAGTCTCCTGAAAGTTATGGTTTATGAAGTGCAATATCTCTTACCGGTTTAATTCCAAGATCATCTTCTTCTTCGGATGTCATAATTATAATAGAAGAGGGGAGCGGATGTCAAAAAAGTGATGGGAGAAACAGCCAGTCTATGCGATAATGTTCAAAAAATAAAATTAAAAAATTATATTATAATTTAAAAAAAGAAAACATTCCAAATATTCATAATTTTTTATTTTGCAAAGTTTTTATACAAAATAAAATTTGAGGACAGCCAGTGCGAGTTATTTTTTTGCATTTAAAAAATATAAAATACAAAATCAGATTACATAGGGAAGAAGTTGAAGCCATTTTGATTATTTCTGACCAAAGAATTGTAAAGAAATGGATTATAAAAAGTGGGAGCAGCCGGGAAAGAGTGAAAAGGCATTGGGATTGGAGTGGTCGTCAGGTCTAGTACACTCATTGGCTTCACATCCTCAGGGCTTTTTATTTTCTTCGCTGGTGGTTCAATCGGGTTTTGATCATCCTCTTCATCGGTCGACCTTTTCTCTGATTTTGCTAAAATTTTATTTTCAAAATACAACAGATTCATCTAAACTTTACATTTTAAGTTATAAATTATCTTTGTACCGTAATTATAGCATTGTTTTGGATCTAAATTTGCGCGGACTGTATTGCGTAATCTCTTAATGACACTTTTTTGAATGACCAAAACCTTTTCTCAACAGGTCAAACAGATTAACTTTCCCTGTCCACCTGCACCGAAGTTAACGGTTTACTGTGGACAGTCGAGTAATTCAATATTGGCCATTTGAGAGTGCAAAAACTCTTGAGAAAACGCAGGTTTAACCCGTTGAAAATTCCATCGCAAAAAAGTTTGCAAACTCGAGGTCAGGGGCGATATAAAGTTTCTCTTGGCTTTGGATAGTCTTTTTCAGTGGAATCAAGATATAGTCAGTGTAATGTATGTAGCTACTTAGTAACTAATACATCAAATAAAAAATTAAATATGAATGATAACATACCTTTGACCTCATTGTTGTTGGTATTCTTTTCCTCATAAGGATCAATTTCCCGTTGACGGATAACATTGAGCAATTTTGATGCCTGAGGGCCCAGAAGCCTCTCTAGATCCTTGACTTCTTTTTCTTCTTGACTTTGCTGTCTTCTCAATGCAACTTGCGCAGCCATGACTCGTTGACGTTCCGCAATCAACGTGCATTTAACGCACATGCAATCTTTCCATTGGCAAAAACGCTTGTGACCTGAAAAAATTATTAATTTAACAGAGTATTTAAATTCTAAAATTATTTTTGTCATCAAAATTCTCTTTTTTTAAGAGAATTTAAAAATTCGAAATGTTTACCCTTCAGCGCAGAGACAGCTCCATGATTTCTGCAGCGTGCACACTTGGGAGTCCGATTTCTTTCCGCTCTCATCCTCAACAATTTCTCCAAATCGTCATTATTAATGGGCATTTGATTGGTAGAAGAGTTGGCCATATTGTTCTTTCTCTCTCTCTCTCTGAATAACAAACAGTAAAATAAAGTGAGCCGAAGGGGGGGGGGGCGGGCGATTGGTTGACCATTTCATTTTTTCGTGTCAAGTGAGGGGACTGTAAGAAGAGAAGGAAAGGAGCCTTCGAATATACAATGTTTTTTGAACAAAGTTTACTATGTCCTGCTATGACATCTCAAGTACAATATCGGTTTTTTCTTTTCGGTATAACCTTATAAAACCGGGCTAATATTAATCCCTTTGATATCCGCTAATTCTTTGAGCAAACACTTCCAGACGTAAAAGCAAGATTATAAATAATATTATGCCGTATATCTCATCGTATTTGCGTCCTCTTATACCCATTTATCACAGTCCATTGGCTTCAGTATAGGTCTTATATGATACTTGAAGCGGCGGATCCAAATTGGAAATATTGCACAAGAGCTCACTCATCTTTAATAGTTTTATTTCCAACGAAAAGGCAGAGAATACAGTAGTGGAAAAACAATTTACTTATGGCACTCGAGGAAGCTTCAGAATAGGATTAAAGTGTTATAATATACATGTGAAATCTACAGAATACTACCTAATGACGTCATTGGGGAAATTTATGTTCAGTTTTATCAGCCTGATCGGACCTTGTTCAATTCAATTTGCTCTTCTTTTTCGTCCATAAATTCGGATATACGAGATCGAATCTGAAATATGGGAGTAATATAATATAATATATCGAAGGAAAAAGATATGCGTATGTATTAATGTAGGTTCGAATAAAAAGTAGCAAAGTTCTTAAAATCTATTTTACAAGTTTTTTTATTGGGTCACATGAAATGAAATTTTTTGCGAACGTTTCGAAATTCCTCGACTTTCTGATTAATGACAAAGTATAACACATCAAATGTCATCACTCACAATTCGCTTGTCCTTAGCTCCGAATTTCTTCAATCTCACCGCGACCAGCCTCGCAAAGAGCACATCTTCGTCGGTGGTCCATTCAGGTAATCTGTCATCTCCTTCTTTCTCGGTAATTCCATTCAAATTCAGAAGATTGGAGGCCTGATTCCCCCCGACCGACATGGTTTTGACCAATGGTTTGAAGGCACGTGCATCTCCTGATGAACGCTCGTGTTTGATTTTGATCCCACCACCTCGGCGGACCAGATACGGAGGATTACGATTCCTGGAATTGGTGCGGACGGGCTGAGATTGGGAGTTTACTGAAGCACTGAGGTTACGTAACACTGATCCCATAAAACTTAGAGATCCATCGGGATTGGTGAGACCGGGCATGGCAAGCAGGGAGGTGTCCAAAGTTAGTTGTTCTAAGCTCTAAAATGAGTTTTTTGAAATTAAATAAAAAAGTCTTACCTGTCCACTCTCACTGTTACTACTACTTTCATCACTCTTTACGGGTTGAGAGTCATGTTCTGGAGATGCACTTTGATTTCGAATCTGCGAGCTGGCACTACTTCCAGCTTCAGAAGCGGTGGTCGAAGAAGAAGGCTGGACATTCAGAGGACCTTGATGATCTCCGTCTTCACTGGTTGATGCAATAGCACTGTCCGGTGAGAACTCCCCTTCTTCTCGATGTCGTTGTAGCTGCTCAAATGCAGATGATGATGCGGCCATTATATTCTGGAGGAGGGTATCTGTATTCAAAGCGCTTGAGTAAGGGAATTCAGAGATTTCGGAGTTTTCATTGGTGGGGAAATGACTCCAAAAATGAGGTTTACTCTCGGAGATCTTGTGAATGGACTCCAGAAGAGTGTTATTCTCGGTGGAATCAAGCTTGTTGTTGATAAAGGGAGGATGAAGACCAGCAGATTTGGAGTCCTTGAGATAGGGGTCAAGCCAGCTGAGTTTCTCGAAATATGGCCATTTTGGTTGAGTCATATTACGTAAGGCCATTTTGAGTTCTTTTCGGTAGCGATCTCTCATCTGAAGCCATCTTTTCTTGGCAAATTCACCTAAAAAATAATATGATAATAGAAAAAGAAAAAATTCCAGTTAATTAAAAATACATAGAATATTTGACTATTTTCCTCACCGGTCACATTGTCATCGATCCTCCTCGCGATGACCTCCCACATCATATTCCTTTCCTCATTATCCGTGCACACTCGATGTTGTTGATCGTAGAGTTCAGGATGGTTCTGGACTTCCCGAATCAACAATTCGTTGAAGGTCGGTGGTCGGTCGGTCATCGATAGTACAGTAACCCAATTAGGAATGAGGGAAAAGAACGCTTACCGCCCTTTCGTCGACGGACTGGATTGATAAAGTCGGAGCGGGGGAATGGAGGTGTGGTGGGCGAGGATCGGGGCCGTCGCGGGCTTAATTCCCCTCGAGCTGTTAAGGAAAGGAAAGGCAGAGGGATGAAGAAGATACGAACACACGCCACGAAAAAGGAAGATGCGTCGCGGAGTTAGTTGAGGAATCCGCGAAGACGCGTCGCTGAAGACACCCCGAAAATCTGGACGGGCTCGTTTTAGCGTCGCGTTTTGGGGCTTCGGAACCGGCTCGGTTCAACGAGATCCACCAACGAGTTGGGGCGGAAAGAAAGAAGGAAGATGAGCAGCACGATGATGAAGAAGAAGACGGAGCCTCGCGCAACCTCCCTTCTTATTTATCAGCGCCGAGCCTCCGTTCGCCGCTTTTAACGGGTTTCAGGGAACCAGTCGTCGCCACTTATGTAATCCTTGCGGCGGTCATCTCTGTGATAACATGATCAATATATGGTTAGCGCATTTCTGATGTCATCCCGGCGCTCGGGCGTTAGCAGGATTACGGACGAGAAGAGGAGCTCGTATGAGAATAAAGTGATAAATGATGCATGATTTATATATTATATTGTAGTAGATGTAAGTGTAATGGAGTATATAATTCCTCACTAATTATTTTATTACGTTTATTTATGCAACCAACTGTTCAGCTTTCGTTTTACTGCTTTAACTGCCCGTATATCTTCCTCGAGCCATTTCTCATCCGGTTCAATAAAAATTTCGAATCTTTTCCTCCCCCAAAAACCAGATTTTTTTACTTTTTACGGCCTTGACCTATTAGAAGGTAATCCCTTTTAATTCAGTTGTTTTTTTCACAAACTTCTCTCCGATGCCTGATGGTCGCACCTAGATGGATATGTAAGCAGAACCACGCGAATCTCCGAAAATTCGAAGGAAAATGGGAGGGAAATGCCTCAGGGCTAAACGCCAGTTCCGGTTACATAATCTCGGATCACTGGATGGTGGAGAGGGTTTCGAAATTTGGGAGTCATCTGTAATATAATTTTTGAATACAAAAAGCAGCAAGGGAAGTTTTGTTTATCTTCTATGTTCGTTCTGCAGCGGTTTTTTCTCGACAGATATTGAGCAAGACCTTAAAAGTCAGAACAAAAAGTATCAAGACTTTTCGGCCAGTTATCGGTCGCAATAGCAACATTTCGTCGACATTTGAAAGCAGTCTTGTGATCGCATTTACTTTGAAAAATAAATTTTCTCTGTGATCCTTTGGCCTTCCACTGTAATCGTTATTTTTGGCATTAAGATCTTTGTGTACACATTACAGTAAATTATGCTCAACTTCTGTGAAAATCACCGAAATTGGAAGGACAAACACATTCGCCGGAAATCGGTTATAACACCCACCAGATGCTGGTTCGGCCCGACTTCAAACACCGTCCATGAAAAGATCTTGTTTGAGCAGCTCCAAGTGGATTTATGTCGGAAATGGCCTTGTCTTAAATCCGCACCCGAAAGGAAGAACGTTTTCGCGCCCGGTACCGATCAATAAAAGTTCAATTCGAGAATGGCGGTGAGGCCTTTGAAGTGGTTGGCGACAGTCGGTGATTATGCAATTCGACCTCCCTCTACCTCAAATAAACTTCTTTTGAAGACCAGCTGATTATGATTTATAGTCGCGGAGATTGTTTTTGGGTACTGTAGGAAGTGGACTTTGAGATTATAAACTGATAATTATGCAACAAATATATTCAAGAACATAAAATTATACTTAAAGTGTACAGTATTGCTCGACGACGAAATAAAAACCTAATGCTTAAGCTTACGATACCTTCAACCTTGAATATTTGTGTTGGATATGGGAGTGAATGGGGTCATTAAATTAAGAAATGTCAAGAAACCCCAAACGAGATGGACTTCCACTTCGATTTATATTTTTCCTCGGATTTCTCCCATTCCGTTTGATTTTAATTCGTCGTTGGGGTGACAGTTCTACTTTTCATGACACCAAACATGACAAGCAAAGGCGTGTTTGGCCTTGACAAAACGCGCAGAGAGGGAGATAGAGTGTTCCAGAGATTTATCGGCCGTTCTTTGGATGGCCAAATCTCATGGCCCCGACTGGATGGGGTACCCGGAATAGAGTGACCTTAAAGCCGTCGCTTTCAAGCCTTTTACGGTAATTAGTGCGCAAGAAAAAGGGGGTTTTTCATAAGGCAACAGTCGAGAGTTGCGGCGTTTCTTTTGAGGTCTCGAGAACTCAGAAGCCGAGGACTCGCTGGATTCGATTCAAGTGCAATCCTATCCGTAAAGCATTTAAGAAGGCATTTAAGGAAAGGACTGACCAAATAAGGCGTTTGTTCATTCATTGGAAATATCACAAAAATATTGGACTTGTTTTTGGAGTTACTGTAATATTCTTTAGATACGTTAAAAAACGTTTTTGGCCGGTGAATTATACAAATCATTTGACGAAATTTCTAAAAGCTTTTTTTGTGCTATAGTTGCGTTACAACAATCGCTTTCATCGTTGAAAAATAATTCCGATTTCCTAATTTTGGTATTTTTTCTATTATCCTTGGGCGATAATTTGCATATCCCCTCCAATATCCCTTAAAATGACAGTTCTGACCTCGAAAACAATAAAATTATTCAGCGGGGCCATTCCGGGATCCATTCCCAAGAGATTACATCACCGTTTTGTATAAAATATCCCTGTAAGATGTTGCACTTTTCTGCGTAATCATTTCATTTCATGAGATCAGCTAATCCGTTTGAAATATCTTGATCCTTGCTCCAGGCTATTCCCACTTTTGCGGTTAATCCGTGGAAACAAAAACAAAAAATGATCGAAATATTTTTTTTGGCGCGCGACCTGATCCTGGGGTTATCTTGTTGTTTATCGGCGGCGTTTCGCCGAAAAATATTTTACTCACAGCTGGAGGTATTTAGCGCCAAGTCGGACGTGTGCCCTGACTTGCTTCCAACTTGATTAAGCGTGCTCGATCAGAGTCAATTTACTTTACTCCATGTCATCTTCTTCATGTCACAGCCCGAGAAGGGGGACTGTAATTTTCGGCATGCCAATTTTGGCGCGTGGGCGGGGCCGCGAGACAGGGGGGGGGGGGGGGGGGGGGCGAGGGCGCGAGATCCCCCTTCATTTTATCCATTGCCAAATTCAGAGTCCATGCCACCGAAAATGCGTTCCGAGTCCAAGAAATCGTCGGCGATCCACAAGCCTAGGGATAAGGTGGAACGGAGGAATGCCCGCGAACGCCAGAGGGTAAAACAAGTGAATGCCGGATACGAATACCTGGGACAGATGGTAAGTTTGTTATTTTTTAAGTCTGTTTTTGATCACCTTTATTTGAAGTGGTATTAATTTTGTATTTATCATTGTTCACTTCTCTTTCTACAGTAGTAATCATTTTGTTTTTAGTTAAATGAATGGGAACTCTACAAAAACAAGAAACTGACCAAGGCCGATACCCTTAAAGCAGCCATCGAGTATATAAAACATCTCGAGGGTCTGCTTGGCCCCTCTGGCTCTACTTCCAAAGACCAAAGTAGTTCTTCTTTGTCAGCCGTATCTTCTGCATCTCCCTCTCCATTCTCCGCAATCCAAACACCCAATCAACAGAGTCCCTACCAGCCTCACCAATCGCAACCGTACACCCCTCAAGACTCATATCAGATGTATGATATCAAATCAGAGGCCTCTCAAATACAGTACTATTACAACAATCAGCAATACTTCCATCAGTGATCGCTTTATTTTCATCAAATACTTTTATTGTTTATTCATTTATTCCGAACGGGTATTGTAATTCTAGAATTTATTTTTATTGTTTGCCTTAATTAGACATAAATGACAAAAATGACGAGAATCTCGGGTTTTGTTTGTTTTCTGGCCAAACATGGCCATGATGTCCGGCCATTAAGTCGGTCATTAGGTAACGGAAGGTCTGTTTATTCAAGATATTATCCATGTGCAAAGACGTGTTTATTATTGGATTAATGGGAGCCAAGTTTTGTTTTTGAGTTGGCGGATTATCGCGGATCTGTGAGATCCCCAAAAGGGGTTCTTGAAAGGATCGATCGTGTAATGTAGGTCAGGGAAACATGCCTGGTCCAAGCGGAGAAGCGAAAGGGAAACCCCAGGAGATCTCTTCCAGAAGTTTTTTGAAGGAATGCCGATTTAATTACTTCGGGAAATACAGGGCACTAGGTAAGTTATTATTGCATTGGAGGTCGGGTTTGAGTCATAAAGACGTGATTTGCGTAACTGTAAAAGAAACAACGGTAGCTCGTCTATTAATTTAAACATCTGTTAGAACTTCTCTGCAGTACTATCGAAATTGCAAGAAATCATAGATATTAGTCCGTCGGTAAAGTGACTGCAGTGATTTCCGCGACATTCACTGTGAAAAAACGAGACTTTGAACTCTGCAATTTATTGCTTTTTGCACCGTTCAATGGGTCTTTGGGATGTCGCTCGTACTCTGACTTTTTTGGACACTGAAAACACTAAAAATCACTTTCCATGACTTTCCGGACGGACTACTATCAACAACTGATTTCTTTTAATTTTTGGTTTCGGCCCCAATTCTCTACAATCAGCCCCAAATCGAATATGTTTACCCTAATCTGACCGGTCATTGTTCCTCATTTTCCCCTTCAATACCTCTACGGAAACCACTAATTATTGTGGACCGTACAATTACAGTCCAGTCCACTGAATTCGCATTACAATTAAACCGAGCGGAATAATCAATCTAAATTTAACATCTCACATTTATGGCCACATTTCCGAGGGAATTCGCGCATTAATTTGCATAATGTCTGCGGGGCAGCGGGAGGCCAAATAATTGGACTGTTTATTGTCCATTCTTGGGTTATTAGATTACGGAAACAATGCCATGTAATAAAACAATTGGAGGTCATAAACGGAGCGAGATCCGGCCCCGGGATTCAGGTGGATTTATTTATTCATGGCCGGTGATAAATCGCCAGAGAAGGGGAAAGCGATTCATTGCGTGGACAATCGAGAGTTGCGCAACGGCGGACATCTGTCTCGGAGAATGTAAAATGGAGGGAGGAGGGCACTTTTACAATCCTCGGGTTTTGAGGGCGATCGGAAGGATAAGAAGTCGAATTGGGCAATATTTGGGTTAATTAGGCATGGACACTTGGATCAAATTATAGGGTTGAGTGTACAGTAATCCCTTGATCCAACTCAATATTATGATTGTGAATCTTTACAACCTTTGACCTCATATCTCCCAATTTTAAGTCATCTGAGATCTTCTTCATCTTAACCTCTGGTGTCAGGTGCTGACTCCCTTCTCTTCAAATCTCAGGTACCACCTCATTTCCGCCATTCATCGCCCCAAATTGGTTCCGGTTGAGTCGCTATAGAAACCCGGCTCTAAATGAACGGGTAGAAAAAACGGCCAAAGAAATTGGAGAGTGGGCACGGACAAAGGCCTGATCCCATAATTCCCACTCAATCACACCATTTCGCGCACTCGAATGAGCTGCTTTCCGAACAGCTAATTCTCATGTTTCAGATTATATCTCTCAAGTAATGAAGAGAGGGATGGAAAGGGAAGTTGCCATTACACAATTACAGTACAGTCACAATAAACCTGTAGTTTTTAAAAGCTTTAGTTGTAATTTCCCCATCGTAATTCTTGTCCGTATAAGGTCCCTTTTATGCCTTCAATCGGTCCGTATATTGCCCAACCGAGGATCCCGCTAATCCCAGAAACTTGGAATGATCTAATCTCGACTCGATTGCCCTCCAATTAGGTCTTCCTCCTTATTGAGGTGAGTCTTTTAATCGACCGGCGGTCCCTTTGGTTTGAATAATTGGCGGCGCGCGACTTTTCGATCTTGATCTCTCCCTGTAAAGCTGTTGGCGCGACTTGAAGCGCATGTCGTATTTGTCTTAATTTACGATTAGACGGGGTCAAAACATCAGTTTTCTTAAGCGGACTTTTCTTTGGCGGACGCGTATTAAAAATTATATTAAAGAATCGGATTTACGTTCAAAAAAATGTTTAAAATAAGGTCGGGGAGCAGTTTTGATCTGGAATTAATTGTAACGGAAGTCGATCATGATTTCTGGTAGTACCCAACACCATCTTTAAAAAATTTATTGTCAAATTTGACCTTTTTCTGAACGATTTAATGGTTAAAAATAATATTTATATAATAAAAATAATTTAACCATGGCTAACACAAATATGATTATTACGCATTCTATGGCCGTCAGTTGTCTTCGTTCAGATCGTTTTTGGCGACATCGCGGACCTTTCGTGAGTGGATCTCGTTTCCTGTGTTGAGGACCAACTAAAGCTTTGATTATTTTTAGATTATTCCTCAGTTTACCTCATCTCCATCCACATGTAATTGGGTTACGGCAAAGCCCAAAACTGAGAACAAACACACCAAAAGGAAGAGGAAGTTCATATTGGAGAGAAAGTCGAAAATTCTGAGAGTCTTTGGGAAGTTCGGAATCCCGACTTCTGAATCCCGTGCTTTCTGAATCCGCAAATTGCGGAGAATCGGGGTCAACCGAGAGTTCAACGCCTTCTTTTTATTGATTTTGGTGGAAATCTGACATTTACAGAGAAAATAAGATAAATAAAAACGATCGGAAGATCGGAAAACCCGTTTCAAGGAACATGTCATCATGACATGCGGGATGTCATAATAGTACTAGTAATAGTACTGAAAATAAAAAAAGAGTACCAATAAAAGTACTATGAGCAAAAAACAGTACTAGAAATTGACAGAACAACAAAAAATACAATCAACGACAAAAACTGAGTACTGTAACATACGAAGGGATGCAAAATAAATGACACACTAACTTTGCAAGACAACAGTAATACTAATAAGAATAATGGTAAATGTATATTAATTGGCCACTTCATCAGCCCCTCCAGAACAATGAGTAAAAGTGTAGCCAAGTTTGTGCGATGGAGAAGGGCCACATCTTCCACTAACACTCCCATTTGAATACATTGAAGGAGAAGTTGACCTCAGGGATATCTGATTTAATGAATTGTAAGATCCATAAGTATTTGAATGTTTTCTACAGACTGGTTTGGGTAATTCTTCACATGAGGAAGAGCGACCTGAGGCCAATGAATTTAGTGAGTTTATTGAGGTGGATCGACGGCGGATCCCGTTTTCTGAAATCATGTTATTTTAGAAATCAAAGATATCATTTTTAATGATGAATTGCAATTTAACTTCCATATCTCGTAAAATAGTGGTTAAGAAATTCTCGAAAATACTCATTATATAGTCATTTTTAGAATTAGCGACATAACAAAAACAATTTTAATCAATCTCCCTCCAAAGTCACGTGGTATTTCCGTTGATGTATGTATAAAACAAATTTCAAAAGATATCAAGGTCGTCAAAACCGAAAATACCTAACTCTCGTGATAATGCAAACTAGGAATCTGATTGATCGTTAATCTTGTATATAGGAATATCAATTATCAAGTGAAATATAAAAATATTCAAAAATTTTTGCAAGAATAGATAAATCGATTAGTAAAAGCTGTCTTACCTGTCATCTCAGTTGATTTGTAATTTAACATGTCCTCGAATCTAACTGGCGATGAGAAAACTCTTCCCAAAATTACTATACAAGTTAACATTGAGCTGATCGTACAACAAACGAGGGCAACGGGAGGGACAACAACGAACTAAAATTAAATTAATATATAAATTTTCGATTAAAACTATGCAAATTAATTTCTGTAAATTTAGGATGATAAAAATTTTTATAAATTTTTATTCTAATTTTAGCTCTTGCTAAACTACGATTACTGTTCAAAAAAAACAAAATCCTTATCGAAAATTCAGTAGCCAAATTTTTGTACTCAAATTTTTTGATTGACGTTTCCCGAAAAATTCGAATTTCCGATAAAAATTTACAACTATTACTTACCAAAGAGAATAAGAATTTTTTTCGATGTTGCTGCCACGCATACGTGTAAAAGATGCTTCCAAATAATGTCCACAACGCAAGTTGTGCCTGGAGGATATCCGTGAAAACCGAAGTTTCTTTTTGTTCATTCGAATCGCTGGACGCCTAAAAAACAAATGAAATTCAAAGCAAAAGTGGTCAACGATTTGGAAACAAGTTTAGATTAAGATGTTCGAAGATATTTAAGACTTTTGGAGTACATTTTGCAGAAATCATAGATGAATTTGAAATTTTTTGGCATTTTCAATTTATAGAATAATTGCAATGCTTTTCAAATGTAAATTAAAATATTTTTATATTTCATCAGATTTATTTATCAGAGCAAAATTTGAGAGAAAATAATCGAAAAACTTTTCTCTGACCATTTTTCTTCATTTTCCATAGTCTTTTGCCAAAAATTTTTGCTCCAAATTTTTTGAAAAAGGTCCTCTAAATTGGAAGATTAAATTATTCTAAAGGTACTCTACAAGCATCTCCAATTTGGTGAAAATTCTTCGAACGATCCTCGAGCAATTCCCCGTTCATTTTATTTTTTTTACTTTAAATGACTTTAGAAAAGATAAAATTACTTTTTTGGCAATATTCAGAGAATCCTGGAAGCCGAACGCATCTGTCGACAGTATCTCGTATTCTATTGATGCACGACGAGTCATGCCCTGCAGCAGTTTTATAGGACCGTGGTAAATATTTAGAATCAGCGGAATTTCACGCAAGAAGAAAGGAAAAAGGTCGACGAAAATGCGGAAAAGATAATGATAGCGCCTCTTTCCTTACAAATTAATCACGAAAACAACTCTTTGAATGGAGCGTGGTGAAAAAACAATCGGTGGAGAGGGAGTAGAATAATGAAATGCGCATCTTGGATGTACTTTGAACCAAAAAGTTGCGTTATTATAGTGTCTGTTGCAACAAAAGAAAGGGAAAAGTGTTATCGGGGAAAGAAATACGAAACAATTGCTAAATTTGTGGTTCCAAAACAGAGATTACGGTATCAGAAACTATATTCTTTGAGATATTTTTTTTGTTACAAAATCGAGGAAAATTCTGATTTTAAATATTTTAGTCATCAAAAGTTTTAATTTCCAACAATGGTTAAAACTAACACAAATTTGAAAAATAGTGATAGCAATGCTGCAAAAATCATCAATTTGGTTGCCATCAACAATAATATTCCTTAGGGGACTAAAAAACTCTTCTCCCCGGCACAAATCACGATTTTAAAACGTGCTGTTCTTGCAGTTTTCCGTGATAACCCTAAAATTCTTTGTGTTTCATCACTTTTCTGTCTGATTTAATTCTATTAAAGATATTTCTTCTGTTCATATAACTTTAGGGGATCGGTTTCTTGGGAGATTTCCGATCAAAAATAACAATAAAATAGAAAAGTGATCGAAAAAGAAAACATAGAGCTCACCATAATACTTTATACTTTACACAATTTTCTTACAGCAAAAATGTTTTCGCAACTCTTAGCTGTTCTTTATGTTGTCGAAAAAACCGGTCGATTCGGTCATTAAGCACAAATGGGGGTCTAAAGTCATTAGAAGGTCTAGTATAATATAATAGAAGGAAACACTCGAATCTCTTAGATAATTAGAGAATTTCGGCTTACAATTGCGTCATAATGACCTATTTTTTGAAAGAACCTGGGCCTTTGCATATTCTCGGAAGAAGAGGAAGCTTGGAAAAGCGGAGAGACCAGAGAAAGAAACAGATTTGAATTGAGAATCGAAGTTTAAAGGGCGAAAAAGAGCAAAATATTGGACCTACCTCACTCAAACAGGTGCTGAGTTTGTCCAGATCCTCCGATGGGACATCCGAGCAGTAAGGATCCTAAAATAACTCAGTAAAGGTAATGATGACTAAACCCAAAATAATTTCAAAAATTGATTTTAACCCCAAAATCAATTCGCAAATCTTATTTCGAAATAGCTCAGAGGTTGCGTGTACCCAGAAAACCGGCTCACCCAGAGTCCGACCATATCATTTCCCGTTACTTTATATTTTTTCAGTTCAAAGTCCACCCAAAATCAGCAAAAACTCACATGCAGCGAGTCCATGCTTGAGTAGCTGGACAACGCGGGATTTAGCTCTCGCCCATCCTCATTTCGGATACCTCTGTAGCGCTCGAGTCGGGTAAGAGCCATCTGAAAGACCACATGCAACCTTAAAAGAAAGCAAAAATTGTTTTTTGGGGAGAAAAAGTGCCGAATCAGCAAAAACAAACAACTCTCTCGCCTAATGAAGATACCAAAATAATAATCGAAACCCCCCATTCCTTTTTCGATTCCCTTTCGAGTCAAGTCGTTGAAGGTCAGCCGAAGAAACGGGGAAGGTCATTTCTGATATTACACTTACATGTAAATCGGCATGTACAATATTTAATTTGTATATTTAATGCCAAAATAAAGGAAAACAAGGTGAATGAAGTGAGGAGAAAAAAGAAAAAGGTCGGGCGTTGAACGCCATTCTCCCATCGAGCAGATTAGACGGAGCGCAACGGGAATATGATATAAATAAGAGATATTGGGATGAGAAAAGAGATCACTCACAACAACAACCAGCCAGTAATACTGTTTAAACGCGAAAGAGAAGAGAAAGGGGTGGTCTTCGAACCTTGTCATCAAATACAGTATCCTTAAAAAGGACGGAAGAACTCCTTTTTTTGATTGGAAGAATGTTTTGAGGACACAGAACGAGATTCACGTGGACGTCCAATGGGACTTTTGATAGGACTGCCCACAAAAACATGGATAATGGCAGTCTTAAATGCTCTTTTTTGTCACATTTTATTCACGTGGAAGAGGGTTGGAGATAACAGAATGTAACAACCTTACTTTAGGCAATAGATCTGCTCTTTTTGTGTATTCTATCAAGCATTTCAAGTCAAAAAAGTTTGAGACCTCCAAGTGCTATGTATGTATAACATAATTGTTATTCAACTTGAGCACAAACAACTTTTCTGCTCTAATTTGGACAACTTTATTGAATTGAATAATATTCGTTGACCTGTTTGTAAAACAATGAAAAGGTTTGCTGAATTCAGTTGGAATTTCTGTTTACCAAAAAACATATTTTCGCACTGAAATGTGATAGGAGAACAGTAAAAGTGTAAAGTTCAACGGAATTCTTTTAAAAATTCAATACAGTTTGTAAGGTTGTGTACGTTAAATTTGTGGAAGATTTCATTTATTTAGAATGGATAGGGGCGCCGCGGTCAATATATTTACATAAGCAGTAAACGGGATTCGACCAAAGAATTGGTAGCAATTCTCCAGAAATTGTCCAAAATATCAAAAAGTTTCAAAAGAATTATATACCAGCTCCCTTTTCAAAAGAACATACTTCAATTCTCCCCGGATCACTTGAACTTTGACCTGATTTGGAAAACTGTTCCATCTTGTAAAGTCGATGGGCTTGTGGTCCAATTATCTTCATCTTGGGTTGCATTGATACCAACTATCATATCTCTCTTTTATTTAAAATGCAATTCTTATTACTGTATGTATGATGACTTACCAGAATTTAACTTTGGCTGGACTCAAACGGACTGATGATTATGTTCAATCTGTTAGATAATGAGAGGATCTTGGCTCAATAATAGGGTTGTGATTCTGACAGAATTTTTCAAAGTCACGTCAAGTTGCTGTCATTTTTGTCAAATTGCGTCAAATTACGTCAAATTGCCGTTGTGTCGGTCGGATGCTGTCTAACGATAAAACAAACATTATTCAAGGTATTATAATGCTTTCAAACATGTTCAAGACCATATAAACATTAAAACAACAGTTCATAACAACAAAAGGAGTTTAGTAGATCTATTTGGGATCATCTTCTTCCTCGTTCCCGCTGTCACTATCATCAGAGAAACTGGAGGAGGCTTCTTTCAGTAAATTCCAAGAATTTTTGGCGGGACAGTTTTTCGTTGCGGTTCAAAATTCTCGATTTTTTGGCAAAATTCTGAAAAATTCCGCAAAAAAATCAATTTGACAAATCAAAATAACAGAGCAATTTGACATGACAAAAATGACGGCAATTTGACAACTCGACAGACTTTAATTTTATACAAAGTCAAAGAGGAACTCAAAAGCGTTTTTAGTAAAGTTTAGTCTTCTATCTCCTACTTGGAGTGAGTGTCCTTAAAAGAAAATTTGCTTTCCGATATTTTAAGGTCATTTTTGAAATATTTAACTCCAATTTCATGCAATTACATGTTCGCTGATTTCCTTGTAAAACGATGAAAAGAGTTGTTGAAGGTGTCGTCATGCTTTTTTATCAGCAAAAAACCTTTTTTCCATGTTGTTGAGGAACTTGACTTTTTATCTGCAACGTTACAAAACAAGTTTTTTAATAGTAATTACTAGTAATCTCTCATTTCTCTCAAATTCAATTGGAATTTCTGTTTACTGAAAAAAAACTAAATGCGATAAGAGAACAGTAAAAGTATAAAGTTCAACAGAATGCTTTTTAAAAATGTAATACAATACAGTTTGTCAGGTTGTGGACACTGGATTTGCCAAAGATTTCATTTATTTATATTATACAGAGGCGTCGTGGTCAGTATACATAAGCAGTAAACGGGATTCGACCGGATTTGTGGGAGATTTTATTTGGAATAGGTGCCGTGGTCAATTTGGGCAGTACACAGAATAGCTGGACAATGAGTAGCATTGGAGGTCTGTAACTAAACAGTTGAGAGAGTTTACCCCGGTCAATTTCAAATCTTTTATTACCTAACTAAGCCACTACTGCTGTTGCGACCATTTGAATAGCGATACAAGATATCAAAGAGCCAATTCAATTATTGAATAGCTATTTAAAACTGGTAGCAATGCACTCCGTACCCACACAAAGTACCTGCTTACCCAATTTTGTTTCCGTCGCCACTTTTCTGTGATAATTGCATTATGTAGCTTTTAAACTGTAATTATGTTTTCAAACGTGATCAATTCGTTTATAATTCTTTATTCAAGTTCCAATAAATTACTTTTGGTGTTTCGTATTTCTATTCGACAACATGTTCGTTGACCATTTTGTAAAGGAAAGGGAAAGAGTCGTAGAAAGTATCATCGTGGTTTTTATCAGAAAAAACTTTTTCACCATGTTGCTGAGGAACTTGACTTGTGACCTGCAAAGTAAAAAATCGGTTTGTAACAGGAATTACACGTAATCTTTTTTTATACTTGAATTCAACACAAATTTCGGCGTCTATGAGACAGCAGTACCCCAGTACCAAAGGTGTTTTTATCTAGAGTTCACTTACTCTTCCACAAACAGTATGACCAACGATCTGATCGGCTCTGCTGTAAATGGAGAAACGATGTTGTCCTTCGTATCCCGCGTTTCTGTTGATATCTTGCAAGAAGTCGCTTTCGGCCGGACAAAATCCCGAATAAAGGCCAGTCCGGGTGTTACAAATGGGGACCAGACTGAAAACACAGCCGGGAACTTGGATTCCTCCAACTTGTAGAGCAATCCCATGATTGGGTCCAGCCACTCCAACATAGGTGTCCACAAATTTAGTCAAAGGAGCTCCCAAATCTTCTCCCGTATCCACACATCTACCTCCTAAAATGGCCTTTCGAGAGACCGGTACCCCCAATGAGTAGCCAACTACATCTACAGCTCGGCCAGTATATAATCGGACAGCCACAATTAGAGCGCGGACCAACTTCACATAATGACATTGCATTTGATATTGAGCCCATTGCAGAGGGTTACCTTGGTTCCCATTCGCATATGTTGTGCCATACATCTCTGCATTTGTGTAATTGTAGTGTTTACTAGATTATATTTCGGTTACAGGATGCGCAGTCGGCTTACTGAAAATGAGTAGCGGCTCTCAGCATCATATCCCCGGCCATGTTGGATACTCCATGAACAAAGATTACTGGTTGTCTTGTGACTTTGTGGAAGTCATCTTTTTTGCCACCAAAAGAACCACCCGGGCCAAGGTCTAATCTGGAGATTGTAAATTGAAAATTAAACAGGAATGGGGGCAAGAAATAAAAAAATAAAAAGTTTTTAGAAGAGCAATGTCAAATAAAGTGATGACAATTTAAAAGAATACGAAAATTGAGCATGATTACCTCTCCAGATTTTGTCTTACATCCTCTCCAAAATGCTCACTCAGCCAGCTCCCAAAATGTTTACTAAATTCGGCTCGAACAGCCAAATTAATTGTTAGTAGTAGAGTAAAGAGAAGTGTAATCGACACCATCAAACCTTTTTCCGAAAAGCAAATGACCGGAGGGAACGAAAGGGATATAATAAAGCCGGTTCCAACCTCCAAAAGCCATCTTCAGGCGATAAAAAAAACGACGTTTCAGACGCCTTAAAGGATCGAAATCACGTCAGAAGAAGAGCCTACATATAATACTTGTATTTACTTTGGTAAAACGAAGAGGAATGGTCGTTTTGGGATGAAAAGAAAAGGAATATTGGAGTAGGATGATCAGTTCCATAGAATTGAAGAGAAAAATAGGCTGACAATCATTTTTTACTTTTATTTATTCATTTTCTCAAGTTTTATCACAGTTTTAAATGTTTTATGTGGTAACAACAAGTTGAACCAATAATCAAGCCTTCGGGCTTTTTTCGGCGATAAATTTGGTTGCAAATCAAATCGTCGTTGAAAATCTTACAGATGTATTGGTTGTATATAGTTTCAGTTTCATCACATACTGAAAATACATCGGCACTTTTTCTTCCAATAAAGGTCTTATTATCAGCTGAAATCTGCGTATTGAGAATGACAAGAAAATCGTTGACGAAACAAGCAAACTTAAATAAAAATTTAGAAAAATCAAGCTAAAACCATATCACAGAAGTCATCAGACCCGTTATACACGAAAATCATAGATTTCTTGCCACTGGCACAAATTCCGCCCTAAACCAAGACAACCCGGATTTGGACGGTGCCCGATCATGGCCAACGCTCCAGGGCGCTCAGCTGACCAGATCCTGTGATTATGGTCGTTTTAAGCCTATAAGCCTAAAGCTTTATTATTAGAAACTGGAGTAGCGACGCCAAAGCCTGAACTTCATCCCAAAAAGGTAATGCTGAGCGTTTGGTGGAATGTCCGAGGGATTATACACTGGGAACTGTTACCATCAAATAGTACAGTCACTGGAGACATGTACTGCAAGCAACTGGATTCAGTGGCATCTGCGTTAAAAGGACACCAAGACAAAGTTTACTTTCTGCATGACAACGCCAGACCGCATGTCTCAAAAGTCGCCCAGAAGAAACTGCAAAGCCTTGGCTGGAGTTTAATACCACATCCACCGTACTCACCCAACCTTGCACCAACGGACTACCATTTGTTCGTTATGCCCTCAAGGAGAAAGAATTCGACGATAAAAGGGTCCTCGAACAGTGGTTGACGGAATTCTTCAACAGCAAGTCTTCTGATTTCTACAGACGGGGAATTCAAATGCTACCACAAAAGTGGCAACATGTTGTTGATTCTGACGGTGCTTACACTTGTTAATGTTTGTTGCTTTGAACAAGGAAAAATTAATTTTTTAAAATTTGAAAAAATGGCTAATTCTATTCTTTCCAACCTAATACAAGGTCTGTCACCCAAATAAGGATAACTTTAGAGACTCAAATTTGTTTTCATATAATTGAGTGTTATCTCAACTATGCCAAAAATGTGATACTGAATTCTATTATCCATTTACCAAAGATTGGAAAGCGGACGAAATCCATGACAACCTCCTTAGGTCAAAAACTGTAAAGATACGTACCTGCCGTTTTGTACGGTCGTTTCCTTTAACCGGTGTCTTGTTAAAACAAATGTACATTATGTCCTCGTATAAATAAAAGTTTCAGATCCTACGCTCTCCATTTATTTTCAAAAAAATTTTGGTCAAAAAATCTCATTTTTTGAGTTTTCTAATCAGAAGGGCAGAAGTGGACATTTTTACACATGAACGTGATCAATGCCGTCTATAGTATTGCTCAAGATTATCAAAAGAACAACATAAGCCCAAAAAATTTTGGCCGTACCTTAACCGTGAACAATGTCACCAACCTTGACTGATGCCTGAGGGCATAAGTGCAAAGTAAGAAACAGTGGAACTGATGTGTATTGACATAGTTTCCCTAGTTCAGTTGGCCATGGCGTCAATCTCGAACATAAACCGCGTTTGAAGCATAATAATTTAGGGTGGCCATTTCTTTTGACCAGGCCAAAAGAACATATTGTTCAAGTACGTGCTAGGCCAGCACTACAGTGCCACAAGTTTATAGTCGTTCGTCTTAGTATTACATAAGCTTTACACTGATACCATTTTTATCTGTCTACGACTACTCTCTTCTGCGCAAGAGCTCATCACCTTGGGGTGGCCGTTTTTTTTTGACCGCCACTGCAGCTTTTGTTATGCAGAGGTTTCATTTTATAAGGATATGAAGAGTCACCAAAAATAGAAAAATCGGCTGTTTTATATGCTCAGCTATATCTCTGGTGCTGTAACTTTTTTCTTGGTCATTCTTTTAAATTTTCTTCTTCTTTTTATTTGAATTTCCCATTACCGTTTAGCCGTATGTCTAACAGTGTAGTTCCTTTTATTACTCAAAGAATGGTACTATCTATAACGGCGTTTGGATTAAAGTTTTCTTGAAAGTTATCCAAAAGTCCATAAATCCAACAGTGAATGATCACAATTTCTCCTTTTTTTATTTATCTTTACAAACTTTTTAAAAGATTTCCTCCGAAATTGGGGTAATCTTGTAAAACTTCAAAACATAATTCTTCGTCTTTCTCTTTGTAAACCTGTTTCTTTTCCATTTCGCGTCCGCTAGCCAACAAAATAAAAAAAGGATACCTGAAAATGAGAGGAAAGGTCTGAAGAACTTGTCTTTCGGAGAGGATAAGCTACTTTTTAGTTTTTAAATAGCTGTAAATTGGTGTGCTCATCGAGTTTCAGGCATTAGTCTCATTGTGAGCTAATATCTATCTATGTCACCTTACGAATATAAGACAGACAGTTCTTTCGTTACGTACTTACAGTTTTGTAATAAAAGCCCCGATTACCTTCGACCTTTCTCAGTAATTAACTTTACTTATAGTTCCTCGAGTATATAATCGCATAACTGTTCATCTTGTGTTTGTAGTTTTACGGAGAGCCTACTCCAAAAGGTTGATCTTCCTTCCGACTTATGATCGACAAGCTGCGTTGGGATGTAGCCTGACTCCGTCGCTGCGCGACTCGTCAGCCTACATTCCCAACGCTGGTTGCCGGCGCACTCCTGCAAACAACGTGGCCTAAGCCTGAGCCTAAGCGGCTAAGCAGCCTGAGCCTAAGCGGCTAAGCAGCCTAAGCCTAAGCGGCTAAGCAGCCTAAGCCTAAGCTGCTAAGCAGCCTAAGCCTAAGCTGCTAAGCAGCCTAAGCCTAAGCGGCTAAGCAGCCTAAGCCTAAGCGGCTAAGCAGCCTAAGCCTAAGCGGCTAAGCAGCCTAAGCCTGAGCGGCTAAGCTAGTGCTAAGCCAACGTTTTGACCGCACGGTGCAAAAAGGACCGACTCCGGTCCAATCTGCACCGTGCAGTGCAAACTTTGAGCGCACAGTGCACTCCGAGAAAAATTTCGAACCCGCGAGGACCCAACTAATATCGCCCTCGAAAAAGAATTGGGACCGGAAATCGATGAGAAAGTTAGAGAAATTTTTTTGCACTGCGAAATATTCTTTCCCCCCTGCGACACAATTTTCTACAATTTGCACAGTGCAATCAGCACAAAAATGCCACCTGCACCGTGCGAAATCTCTTTTCGGAGCGTCGCAAAATATTTTGCAGACGCCCCCCTTTGAAATGAGAAATTTGGAGAAATCTGCACTGTGCAATCAACATTTTAGCCTACGCGCGTAGGCTTTTTTCCGTTTCGCACGGTGCGAAAAACGGCCTCCGAACGTTTTCGCAGGCCCTCCCCTTTCGATTTTTTCATTTTCCCCCGAAACGCACTGTGCAGTCTGCATTTTACCCTACGATCTAGGCTTTTTGTGAATCTGCACAGTGCAAATGGAATTTTTGCTTTGTCGCTGCGCGACAAACCAAAAATTCGCACAGTGCGCAATATTTGTCGCAGACTCTTTTTTGATGTTTTGCACAGTGCGGAGGCCCCGCGCGCCCTGGCTTTTTTCGTTCCGAGAGGGACGCTCATGGCGCAGTTGGTAGGGCGGAAGTCTGGCAATCTGAAGTGCCCTGAGGTTCGAAGCCATCGAAAAAAAATTATGCTACGTTGTAGTACAATTAGAGGGCCGTCATATTTTGGGTTTTTTACCCAAAAGTTTTGACTTTTTCGGGGTGAAATCATTAATGCAAAATTTGGCCAAAATTAAATTCGGCCAGACCGTATTTTAGAAAAATTTGAAATTTTTTTTACGTCATAAGATCGAGTTTTTGATTTCCGAACGATTGAGCCAGGTCCCGTCTTCGTATCTCTACTCCTTCAAAAGTTACAGTACTTTTTATGTTTACGCTGTTACAGTAACCCAGTTTCAAGAAGTGGCGCAAAATCCTCAACTAATGCTTTGAAGAGCTCCTCAACCTCAGTAGAATAGTTTTGAAGGCGGGTGGATGCGATCAAAATTGGCCGAGATACTGTAGTTTTAATTCAGTCACTTTGTTACAGTAATATCTCGTGAAGCGACAGCCGTAGAATCGTGAAATAGGGTTCAGATGACGTGCGACAACGAGTACTATCGATGCAGAGAGATTTGTCCGGCGCGATTGCGTATTTCCTGAGAAAATCGCGAAAAACCGCGTTTTGGGGAAAAATCTACCGTAACCTACAGTACGCCGAAAAAAATGTGAGAGATAATGGACAAATGATACCAGTTTATAGTGTAGTTTTTCATGGGGATTCCGAATCTGTAAACGGAATTGCAAATTTCGCAAAATTTTGTGCGTCCCCTGAGGAAATAAAAATACAGTATCCGGGAGAGTAAAGATAGAAAAAAATTGTCAACTAATAAGCTGTGTAGAATCAAAAGGAATGTCGAACAAAGAAAGAATGGTACTCAGCGCTCGCTTCGCTCGCGAGATAATTTTGAGTATGTGACAAAATCAGTGTGCGACTTTTCCTGGAACGGGTACTGTATCGCGGGGTAAAAAAAAGAGTTCAGGCGAATCAGAAAAAGATTTAGAAAATTTGACCCGAGCCGATTTTTGATTTAGGTCCTAGTTCGCGAGATATGAAAAAGCGATTTTTTCAACCAAAATCCGGACATGACGAATATGCAAATTTTTTGAAAAAAATGTTGTAAAATATAAAGTCTCCATCGAAAATGACCTAGGGTGCTTGAAGAAAACTTTTTTTTTATAGGCCAAAAATTTTGAGAAAAACACGAAAAATGTCTTTCGAACAGGTACTAAAATGAGGTCTTTTAATCGCAACGGTGCGAATTCGAAACGGAAGTGGATGAAACTTTTGGAGAATGAATTTCAAGTGATGACACGCAATTCCCCAGCTGTGGACCTTGCCGAAATTCAAAAGAAGGAAGCACTGGGCGTCGCAAAAAGGGGTATTTTTTGAAAAAGTCGAAAAATCGCGAATTTCGAAAAATTCGGTCAACTAAAACAGAAAAATGAATAGCATATTCAGATAGAGCAGAGAATTCTGCGTATAATGAAAAAAAAATTGGCAGCATAGGTCCAGAGGCGAAGGAGAAATTTCGATTTTTCGGCATTTACCGGTCGATAAAGACAGAGACAAAAAAATGGTCATTTGGGTGTCAGTAAGAATCATGTAAAAGAATGAGAGAAAAAAAAGAGGAAAAAGTAGAAGTTAAGAGGAAACGGCCAGGAGCCCTTAGTATAGGGGGGGCGCGCAGCGCAGCCCCGACAAGCTGAGCGGCGGGCGGCCCAAAAACATGACAAAGTCATGTTTTTGGGTCGGCCCGCCGCGGTTGCCCCGCTCTATCGCTGCTTTTGCGCGCAAAACTCCATGTCAAAAGTGGGGAGGACAGGAAGCCTAAGCGACTAAGCAGCCTAAGCCTGAGTCTGAGCCTAAGCCTGAGCCTGAGCCTGAGCCTAAGCCTAAGCGGCTAAGAAGCCTAAGCCTGAGCCTAAGCGGCTAAGCAGCCTAAGCCTAAGCGCCTAAGCTAACTAAGCCTAAGCGCCACGCAAGTGCTTAGCCAACATTTTGACCGCACGGTGCAAAAAGGACCGACTCCGGTCCAATCTGCACCGTGCAGTGCAAACTTTGAGCGCACAGTGCACCCCGAAAAAAATAAAAAATTTTCGAACCCGCGAGGACCCAACTAATATCGCCCTCGAAAAAGAATTGGGACCGGAAATCGGTGAGAAAGTTAGAGAAATTTTTTTGCACTGCGAAATATTCTTTCCCCCTTGCGACACGATTTTCTACAATTTGCACAGTGCAATCTGCACAAAATTGCCACCTGCACCGTGCGAAATCTCTTTTCGGAGCGTCGCAAAAAATTTTGCAGACGCCCCCCTTTGAAATGAGAAATTTGGAGAAATCTGCACTGTGCAATCAACATTTTAGCCTACGCGCGTAGGCTTTTTTCCGTTTCGCACGGTGCGAAAAACGGCCTCCGAACGTTTTTGCAGGCCCTCCCCTTTCGATTTTTTCACTTTTCTCCGAAACGCACTGTGCAATCTGCATTTTACCCTACGATTTAGGCTTTTTGTGAATTTGCACAGTGCAAAAGGCAATTTTTGCTTTGTCGCTGCGCGACAAATCAAAAATTCGCACTGTGCGCAATCTTTGTCGCAGACTCTTTTTTGACGTTTGCACTGTGCGGAGGCCTCCGCGCGCTGGCTTTTTTCGTTCCGAGAGGGACGCTCATGGCGCAGTTGGTAGTGCGGAAGTCTGGCAATCTGAAGTGCCCTGAGGTTCGAAGCTATCGAAAAAAAAATTATACCACGTTGTAGTACAATTAGAGGGCCGTCATATTTTGGGTTTTTTACCCAAAAGTTTTGACTTTTTCGGGGTGAAATCATTAATGCAAAATTTGGCCAAAACTAAATTCGGCCAGACCGTATTTTAGGAAAATGTGACAATTTTTTTACGTCATATGATCGAGTTTTTGATTTCCGAACGAATGAGCCAGGTCCCGTCTTCGTATCTCTACTCCTTCGAAAGTTACAGTACTTTTTATGTTTACGCTGTTACAGTAACCCAGTTTCTAAATGTAGCCCGAAATCGACAACTAATGCTTTGAAGAGCTCCTCAACCTCAGAAGAAATCTTTTGAAGGCGGGCGGATGCGATCAAAATTGGCCGAGATACTGTAGTTTTAATTCAGTCACCTTGTTACAGTAATATCTTTTGAAGCGAAAGCCGTAGAATCGTGAAATAGGGTTCAGATGACGTGCAACAACGAGTACTATCTATGCAGAGAAATTTGTCCGGCGCGATTGCGTTTTTCCCGAGAAAATCGCGAAAAACCGCGTTTTGGGGAAAAATCTACCGTAACCTACAGTACGCCGAAAAAAATGTGAGAGATAATGGACAAATGATACCAGTTTATAGTGTAGTTTTTCATGGGGATTCCGAATCTGTAAACGGAATTGCAAATTTCGCAAAATTTTGTGCGTCCCCTGAGGAAATAAAAATACAGTATCCGGGAGAGTAAAGATAGAAACAAATAGTCAACTAATAAGCTGTGTAGAATCAAAAAGAATGTCGAATAAAGAAAGAATGGTACTCGGCACTCGCTTCGCTCGCGAGATAATTTTGAGTATGTGCCAAAATCAGTGTGCGACTTTTCCTGGAACGGATACTGTATCGCGGGGTAAAAAAAAGGGTTCAGACGAGTCAGAAAAAAATTTAGAAAATTTTAGCCGAGACGATTTTTGATTTAGGTCCTAGTTCGCGAGATATGAAAAATCGATTTTCGCAACCAAAATCTGGACATTACGAATATGCAAATTTTTTGAAAAAAAATGTGTGAAATATAAACTCTCCATCGAAAATGAGATAGGGTGCTTGAAGAAAACTTTTTTTCAATAGGCCAAAGTTTTTGAGAAAAACGCAAAAAACTTTTTTTTCGCATATGCAAAAAACATGTAAATAATTTTTTTCTCCCTGAATTCGAAATTAAAATGGATGAAACTTTCAGAGCGTAAATTTCGAGTAATAATACGCTACCGGCCAGCTCCGGAACTGTACACGTAGTTCGCTCCGCTCACACTGGGCGCGGCAAAAAGGGGTATTTTTTGAAAAAGTCGAAAAATCGCAAAATTCACAAAATTCGGTCAACTATGACAACAAAATGAGTACCAGATTCAGATGCAGAATTTGATTCTACGTATAATGAAAAAAAAATTGGCAGCATAGGTCCAAAGGTAAAGCCACAAATTGATTTTTTCGGCGTTTACCGGTCGATAATGAGAGAGACTAAAAAATGGCCATTTGGAGATCACAGAGAGACAGAGAATGAAATGAGGCAATAAAAAGTGGAAAAATTTGACGTTAAGAAGAAAACCCCAGGAGCGGTTAATATAAGGCGGGCGGCGCACAGTGCGAGCCCCGACAAGCTGAGCGGCGGGCGGCCCAAAAACATGACAAAGTCATGTTTTTGGGTCGGCCCGCCGCGGTTGCCCTGGCATGTGTTGCAGTGTGATAAGCCTAAGCCTGAGCTAAGCGACTAAGCTGCCTGAGCCTAAGCCTGAGCCTAAGCGGCTAAGAAGCCTAAGCCTGAGCCTAAGCGGCTAAGCAGCCTAAGCCTAAGCGGCTAAGCCAACTAAGCCTAAGCCTAAGCGCCTAAGCTAACTAAGCCTAAGCGCCACGCAAGTGCTTAGCCAACATTTTGACCGCACGGTGCAAAAAGGACCGACTCCGGTCCAATCTGCACCGTGCAGTGCAAACTTTGAGCGCACAGTGCACCCTGAAAAAAATAAAAAAATTTCGAACCCGCGAGGACCCAACTAATATCGCCCTCGAAAAAGAATTGGGACCGGAAATCGATGAGAAAGTTAGAGAAATTTTTTTGCACTGCGAAATATTCTTTTCCGCCGTGCGACACAATTTTTTACGTTTTGCACAGTGCAATCTGCACGAAATTGCCACCTGCACCGTGCGAAATCTCTTTTCGGAGCGTTGCAAAATATTTTGCAGACGCCCCCTTTGAAATGAGAAATTTGGGGAAATCTGCACTGTGCAATCAACATTTTAGCCTACGCGCGTAGGCTTTTTTACGTTTCGCACGGTGCGAAAAACTGCCTCCGAACGTTTTCGCAGGCCCTCCCCTTTCGATTTTTTCACTTTTCCCCGAAACGCACTGTGCAGTCTGCATTTTACTCTACGATCTAGGCTTTTTGTGAATCTGCGCAGTGCAAATGGCAATTTTTGCTTTGTCGCTGCGCGACAAACAAAAAATTCGCACAGTGCGCAATATTTGTCGCAGACTCTTTTTTGATGTTTTGCACAGTGCGGAGGCCCCGCGCGCTCTGGCTTTTTTCGTTCCGAGAGGGACGCTCATGGCGCAGTCGGTAGTGCGGAAGTCTGGCAATCTGAAGTGCCCTGAGGTTCGAAGCTATCGAAAAAAAAATTATACCACGTTGTAGTACAATTAGAGGGCCGTCATATTTTGGGTTTTTTACCCAAAAGTTTTGACTTTTTCGGGGTGAAATCATTAATGCAAAATTTGGCCAAAACTAAATTCGGCCAGACCGTATTTTAGAAAAATGTGACAATTTTTTTACGTCATATGATCGAGTTTTTGATTTCCGAACGAATGAGCCAGGTCCCGTCTTCGTATCTCTACTCCTTCGAAAGTTACAGTACTTTTTATGTTTACGCTGTTACAGTAACCCAGTTTCAAGAAATGTCGTAAAATCCTCAACTAATGCTTTGAAGAACTCCTCAACCTCAGTAGAAATCTTTTGAAGGCGGGTGGATGCGATCAAAATTGGCCGAGATACTGTAGTTTTAATCCAGTCACCTTGTTACAGTAATATCTTGTGAAGCGACAGCCATAGAACCGTGAAAATTAGTTCACACGACGTATGATAACGTGTACTATGGATACAGAAAAATTTGTCCGGCGCGATTGCGTTTTTCCCGAGAAAATTGCGAAAAACCGCGTTTTGGGGAAAAATCTACCGTAACCTACAGTACGCCGAAAAAAATGTGAGAGATAATGGGCAAATGATACCAGTTTATAGTGTAGTTTTTCATGGGGATTCCGAATCTGTAAACGGAATTGCAAATTTCGCAAAATTTTTTGCGTCCCCTGAGGAAATAAAAATACAGTATCCGGGAGAGTAAAGATAGAAACAAATAGTCAACTAATAAGCTGTGTAGAATCAAAAAGAATGTCGAATAAAGAAAGAATGGTACTCGGCGCTCGCTTCGCTCGCGAGATAATTTTGAGTATGTGCCAAAATCAGTGTGCGACTTTTCCTGGAACGGGTACTGTATCGCGGGGTAAAAAAAAGAGTTCAGGCGAATCAGAAAAAGATTTAGAAAATTTGAGCCGAGCCGATTTTTGATTTAGGTCCTAGTTCGCGAGATATGAAAAATCGATTTTCGCAAACAAAATCTGGACATCACGAATATGCAAATTTTTGGAAAAAAAATGTGTGAAATATAAACTGTCCATCGAAAATGAGGTAGGGTGCTTGAAGAAAACTTTTTTTCAATAGGCCAAAGTTTTTGAGAAAACCACGAAAAACTTTTTTTTCGCATATGCAAAAAACATGTAAATAATTTTTTTCTCCCTGAATTCGAAATTAAAATCGATGAAACTTGCAGAGCGTAAATTTCGAGTAATAATACGCTACCGGGCAGCTCCGGAACTGTACACGTAGTTCGCTCCGCTCACACTGGGCGCGGCAAAAAGGGGTATTTTTTGAAAAAGTCGAAAAATCGCAAAATTCGCAAAATTCGGTCAACTATGACAACAAAATGAGTACCAGATTCGGATGCAGAATTCGATTCTACGTATAATGAAAAAAAAATTGGCAGCATAGGTCCAAAGGCAAAGGAGAAATTTCGATTTTTCGGCATTTACCGGTCGATAATGAGAGAGACTAATGAAAGGCCATTTGGGCATCACAGAGAGACAGAGAATGAAATGAGGAAAAAAAAAGTGCAAAAAGTCGACGTTAAGTAAAAAACCCCAGGAGCGGTTAATATAAGGCGGGCGGCGCACAGCGCGAGCCCCGACAAGCTGAGCGGCGGGCGGCCCAAAAACATGACAAAGTCATGTTTTTGGGTCGGCCCGCCGCGGTTGCCCCGCTCTATCGCTGCTTCACCTCAAAAGTGGGAAGGACAGGAAGCCTAAGCGACTAAGCAGCCTAAGCCTGAGCCTAAGCGACTGAGCAGCCTAAGCCTAAGCCTGAGCCTAAGCGGCTAAGCAGCCTAAGCCTAAGCGGCTAAGCTAACTAAGCCTAAGCTCCACGCAAGTGCTTAGCCAACGTTTTGACCGCACGGTGCAAAAAGAACCGACTCCGGTCCAATCTGCACCGTGCAGTGCAAACTTTGAGCGCACGGTGCACCCCGAGAAAAATAAAAAAATTTCGAACCCGCGAGGACCCAACTAATATCGCCCTCGAAAAAGAATTGGGACCGGAAATCGATGAGAAAGTTAGAGAAATTTTTTTGCACTGCGAAATATTCTTTCCCCTTGCGACACGATTTTCTACAATTTGCACAGTGCAATCTGCACAAAAATGCCACCTGCACCGTGCGAAATCTCTTTTCGGAGCGTCGCAAAATATTTTGCAGACGCCCCCCTTTGAAATGAGAAATTTGGAGAAATCTGCACTGTGCAATCAACATTTTAGCCTACGCGCGTAGGCTTTTTTCCGTTTTGCACGGTGCGAAAAACGGCCTCCGAACGTTTTCGCAGGCCCTCCCCTTTCGCTTTTTTCACTTTTCCCGGAAACGCACTGTGCAGTCTGCATTTTACCCTACGATCTAGGCTTTTTGTGAATCTGCACAGTGCAAATGGAATTTTTGCTTTGTCGCTGCGCGACAAACCAAAAATTCGCACAGTGCGCAATCTTTGTCGCAGACTCTTTTTTGATGTTTTGCACAGTGCGAGGCCCCGCGCGCTCTGGCTTTTTTCGTTCCGAGAGGGACGCTCATGGCGCAGTTAGTAGTGCGGAAGTCTGGCAATCTGAAGTGCCCTGAGGTTCGAAGCCATCGAAAAAAAAATTATACTACGTTGTAGTACAATTAGAGGGCCGTCATATTTTGGGTTTTTTACCCAAAAGTTTTGACTTTTTCGGGGTGAAATCATTAATGCAAAATTTGGCCAAAACTAAATTCGGCCAGACCGTATTTTAGAAAAATGTGACAATTTTTTTACGTCATATGATCGAGTTTTTGATTTCCGAACGAATGAGCCAGGTCCCGTCTTCGTATCTCTACTCCTTCGAAAGTTACAGTACTTTTTATGTTTACGCTGTTACAGTAACCCAGTTTCAAGAAATGTCGTAAAATCCTCAACTAATGCTTTGAAGAACTCCTCAACCTCAGTAGAAATCTTTTGAAGGCGGGTGGATGCGATCAAAATTGGCCGAGATACTGTAGTTTTAATTCAGTCACCTTGTTACAGTAATATCTTGTGAAGCGACAACCGTAGAATCGTGAAAATTAGTTCACACGACGTACGACAACGTGTACTATCGACGCAGAGAAATTTGTCCGGTCACGTTGCGTTTTTCCCGAGATAATCGCGAAAAACCGCGTTTTGGGCAAAAAGCTACCGTAACCTACAGTACGCCGAAAAAAATGTGAGAGATAATGGACAAATGATACCAGTTTATAGTGTAGTTTTTCATGGGGATTCCGAATCTGTAAACGGAATTGCAAATTTCGCAAAATTTTGTGCGTCCCCTGAGGAAATAAAAATACAGTATCCGGGAGAGTAAAGATAGAAAAAAACAGTCAACTAATAAGCTGTGTAGAATCAAAAAGAATGTCGAATAAAGAAAGAATGGTACTCGGCGCTCGCTTCGCTCGCGAGATAATTTTGAGTATGTGCCAAAATCAGTGTGCGACTTTTCCTGGAACGGATACTGTATCGCGGGGTAAAAAAAAGGGTTCAGGCGAGTCAGAAAAAAATTTAGAAAATTTGAGCCGAGCCGATTTTTGATTTAGGTCCTAGTTCGCGAGATATGAAAAATCGATTTTCGCAAACAAAATCTGGACATCACGAATATGCAAATTTTTGAAAAAAAAATGTGTGAAATATAAACTGTCCATCGAAAATGAGGTAGGGTGCTTGAAGAAAACTTTTTTTCAATAGGCCAAAGTTTTTGAGAAAACCACGAAAAACTTTTTTTTCGCATATGCAAAAAACATGTAAATAATTTTTTTTCTCCCTGAATTCGAAATTAAAATCGATGAAACTTGCAGAGCGTAAATTTCGAGTAATAATACGCTACCGGGCAGCTCCGGAACTGTACACGTAGTTCGCTCCGCTCACACTGGGCGCGGCAAAAAGGGGTATTTTTTGAAAAAGTCGAAAAATCGCAAAATTCGCAAAATTCGGTCAACTATGACAACAAAATGAGTACCAGATTCAGATGCAGAATTCAATTCTGCGTATAATGAAAAAAAAATTGGCAGCATAGGTCCAAAGGGAAAGGAGAAATTTCGATTTTTCGGCGTTTACCGGTCGATAATGAGAGAGACTAATAAATGGCCATTTGGACATCACAGAGAGACAGAGAATGGAATGAGGAAAAAAAAAGTGGAAAAATTTGACGTTAAGAAGAAAACCCCAGGAGCGGTTAATATAAGGCGGGCGGCGCACAGCGCGAGCCCCGACAAGCTGAGCGGCGGGCGGCCCAAAAACATGACAAAGTCATGTTTTTGGGTCGGCCCGCCGCGGTTGCCCCGCTCTATCGCTGCTTTTGCGCGCAAAACTCAATGTCAAAAGTGGGGAGGACAGGAAGCCTAAGCGACTAAGCAGCCTAAGCCTGAGCCTGAGCCTGAGCCTGAGCCTGAGCCTGAGCCTGAGCCTAAGCGGCTAAGCAGCCTAAGCCTGAGCCTAAGCGGCTAAGCTAACTAAGCCTAAGCTCCACGCAAGTGCTTAGCCAACGTTTTGACCGCACGGTGCAAAAAGAACCGACTCCGGTCCAATCTGCACCGTGCAGTGCAAACTTTGAGCGCACAGTGCACCCCGAAAAAAATAAAAAAATTTCGAACCCGCGAGGACCCAACTAATATCGCCCTCGAAAAAGAATTGGAACCGGAAATCGATGAGAAAGTTAGAGAAATTTTTTTGCACTGCGAAATATTCTTTCCCCCTTGCGACACGATTTTCTACAATTTGCACAGTGCAATCTGCACAAAAATGCCACCTGCACCGTGCGAAATCTCTTTTCGGAGCGTCGCAAAATATTTTGCAGACGCCCCCCTTTGAAATGAGAAATTTGGAGAAATCTGCACTGTGCAATCAACATTTTAGCCTACGCGCGTAGGCTTTTTTCCGTTTTGCACGGTGCGAAAAACGGCCTCCGAACGTTTTCGCAGGCCCTCCCCTTTCGATTTTTTCACTTTTCCCCGAAACGCACTGTGCAGTCTGCATTTTACCCTACGATCTAGGCTTTTTGTGAATCTGCACAGT
The DNA here is from genome assembly GCA_025436335.1 of Bursaphelenchus mucronatus. Lineage (NCBI taxonomy): Eukaryota > Metazoa > Nematoda > Chromadorea > Rhabditida > Aphelenchoididae > Bursaphelenchus > Bursaphelenchus mucronatus. The sequence goes on from CM046359.1 coordinate 4,957,391, forward strand.
GCAAATGGAATTTTTGCTTTGTCGCTGCGCGACAAACCAAAAATTCGCACAGTGCGCAATCTTTGTCGCAGACTCTTTTTTGATGTTTTGCACAGTGCGAGGCCCCGCGCGCTCTGGCTTTTTTCGTTCCGAGAGGGACGCTCATGGCGCAGTTGGTAGTGCGGAAGTCTGGCAATCTGAAGTGCCCTGAGGTTCGAAGCCATCGAAAAAAAAATTATACTACGTTGTAGTACAATTAGAGGGCCGTCATATTTTGGGTTTTTTACCCAAAAGTTTTGACTTTTTCGGGGTGAAATCATTAATGCAAAATTTGGCCAAAACTAAATTCGGCCAGACCGTATTTTAGAAAAATGTGACAATTTTTTTACGTCATATGATCGAGTTTTTGATTTCCGAACGAATGAGCCAGGTCCCGTATTCGTATCTCTACTCCTTCGAAAGTTACAGTACTTTTTATGTTTACGCTGTTACAGTAACCCAGTTTCTAAATGTAGCCAGAAATCGACAACTAATGCTTTGAAGAGCTCCTCAACCTCAGTAGAATAGTTTTGAAGGCGGGTGGATGCGATCAAAATTGGCCGAGATACTGTAGTTTTAATTCAGTCACCTTGTTACAGTAATATCTTGTGAAGCGACAGCCATAGAATCGTGAAAATTAGTTCACACGACGTATGACAACGTGTACTATGGATGCAGAGAAATTTGTCCGGCGCGATTGCGTTTTTCCCGAGAAAATCGCGAAAAACCGCGTTTTGGGGAAAAATCTACCGTAACCTACAGTACGCCGAAAAAAATGTGAGAGATAATGGACAAATGATACCAGTTTATAGTGTAGTTTTTCATGGGGATTCCGAATCTGTAAACGGAATTGCAAATTTCGCAAAATTTTGTGCGTCCCCTGAGGAAATAAAAATACAGTATCCGGGAGAGTAAAGATAGAAAAAAACAGTCAACTAATAAGCTGTGTAGAATCAAAAAGAATGTCGAATAAAGAAAGAATGGTACTCGGCGCTCGCTTCGCTCGCGAGATAATTTTGAGTATGTGCCAAAATCAGTGTGCGACTTTTCCTGGAACGGATACTGTATCGCGGGGTAAAAAAAAGAGTTCAGGCGAGTCAGAAAAAAATTTAGAAAATTTAAGCCGAGACGATTTTTGATTTAGGTCCTAGTTCGCGAGATATGAAAAATCGATTTTCGCAACCAAAATCTGGACATCACGAATATGCAAATTTTTTGAAAAAAAATGTGTGAAATATAAACTCTCCATCGAAAATGACCTAGGGTGCTTGAAGAAAACTTTTTTTTAATAGGCCAAAAATTTTGAGAAAAACACGAAAAACTTTTTTTTTGCACATGCGAAAAATAGGTTTTTTAATAGCGACATCCTGAATTCGCAATAAAAATGGATGAAACTTTCAGAGAATAAATTTCAATGAAGAATACGTGACATATGTTTTACGGAACTGTACACGTAGTTCGCTCCGCTCACACTGGGCGCGGCAAAAAGGGGTATTTTTTGAAAAAGTCGAAAAATCGCAAAATTCGCAAAATTCGGTCAACTACGACAAAAAATGATACCATATTCAGGTGTAGAATTTGATTCTACGTATAATGAAAAAAAAATTGGCAGCATAGGTCCAAAGGGAAAGGAGAAATTTCGATTTTTCGGCGTTTACCGGTCGATAATGAGAGAGACTAATAAATGGCCATTTGGGCATCACAGAGAGACAGAGAATGGAATGAGCAAAAAAAAAGTGCAAAAAGTCGGCGTTAAGTAAAAAACCCCAGGAGCGGTTAATATAGGGCGGGCGGCGCACAGCGCGAGCCCCGACAAGCTGAGCGGCGGGCGGCCCAAAAACATGACAAAGTCATGTTTTTGGGTCGGCCCGCCGCGGTTGCCCTGGCATGTGTTGCAGAGTAATTAGCTGCAAACTACATGGCCTAAACTAAGCCTGAGCCTAAGCCTAAGCAGCCTAAGACTAAGCGGCTAAGCAGCCTAAGCCTGAGCCTAAGCGGCTAAGCTAACTAAGCCTAAGCGCCACGCCAGTGCTAAGCCAACATTTTGACCGCGCGGTGCAAAAAGGACCGACTCCGTTCCAATCTGCACCGTGCAGTGCAAACTTTGAGCGCACAGTGCACCCCGAGAAAAATAAAAAAATTTCGAACCCGCGAGGACCCAACAAATATCGTCCTCGAAAAAGAATTGGGACCGGAAATCGATCAGAAAGTTAGAGAAATTTTTTCTCACTACGAAATATTCTTTTCCGCTTTGCGACACGATTTTCTACAATTTGCACAGTGCAATCTGCACAAAAATGTCTTTTTCCCCACCTGCACCGTGCTAAATCTCTTTTCGGAGCGTCGCAAAAAATTTTGCAGACGCCCCCCTTTGAAATGAGAAATTTGGAGAAATCTGCACTGTGCAATCAACATTTTAGCCTACGCGCGTAGGCTTTTTTCCGTTTTGCACGGTGCGAAAAACGGCCTCCGAACGTTTTCGCAGGCCCTCCCTTTTCGATTTTTTCACTTTTCCCCGAAACGCACTGTGCAGTCTGCATTTTACCCTACGATCTAGGCTTTTTGTGAATCTGCACAGTGCAAATGTAATTTTTGCTTTGTCGCTGCGCGACAAATCAAAAATTCGCACGGTGCAAAATTTTGTCGCAGACTCTTTTTTGATGTTTTGCACAGTGCGGAGGCCCCGCGCGCTCTGGCTTTTTTCGTTCCGAGAGGGACGCTCATGGCGCAGTCGGTAGTGCGGAAGTCTGGCAATCTGAAGTGCCCTGAGGTTCGAAGCTATCGAAAAAAAAATTATACCACGTTGTAGTACAATTAGAGGGCCGTCATATTTTGGGTTTTTTACCCAAAAGTTTTGACTTTTTCGGGGTGAAATCATTAATGCAAAATTTGGCCAAAACTAAATTCGGCCAGACCGTATTTTAGAAAAATATGACAATTTTTTTACGCCATATGATCGAGTTTTTGATTTCCGAACGAATGAGCCAGGTCCCGTCTTCGTATCTCTACTCCTTCGAAAGTTACAGTACTTTTTATGTTTACGCTGTTACAGTAACCCAGTTTCAAGAAGTGGCGTAAAATCCTCAACTAATGCTTTGAAGAACTCCTCAACCTCAGTAGAAATCTTTTGAAGGCGGGTGGATGCGATCAAAATTGGCCGAGATACTGTAGTTTTAATTCAGTCACTTTGTTACAGTAATATCTTGTGAAGCGACAGCCATAGAATCGTGAAATAGGGTTCAGATGACGTGTGACAACGAGTACTATCGATGCAGAGAAATTTGTCCGGCGCGATTGCGTTTTTCCCGAGAAAATCGCGAAAAACCGCGTTTTGGGGAAAAATCTACCGTAACCTACAGTACGCCGAAAAAAATGTGAGAGATAATGGGCAAATGATACCAGTTTATAGTGTAGTTTTTCATGGGGATTCCGAATCTGTAAACGGAATTGCAAATTTCGCAAAATTTTGTGCGTCCCCTGAGGAAATAAAAATACAGTATCCGGGAGAGTAAAGATGGAACAAAATTGTCAACTAATAAGCTGTGTAGAATCAAAAAGAATGTCGAATAAAGAAGAATGGTACTCGGCGCTCGCTTCGCTCGCGAGATAATTTTGAGTATGTGCCAAAATCACCGCGCGATTTGTTTGGGAATTCCGGCGCGATACGGTGGTCCAAAAATTGCTTCAGGCTGTTTAAAAATGAATTCCGCACAGATAAAATGGAGCAGAATTTTGAATTAGGTCCTTGTTTTTGAGATATGCAAATGTGGGTTTTCGGGTCTGGAATCCGGACATCACGAATATGCAAATTTTTTGAAAAAAAAATTGTGAAATATAAACTCTCCATCGAAAATGAGGTAGGGTGCTTGAAGAAAACTTTTTTTCAATAGGCCAAAGTTTTTGAGAAAAACGCAAAAAACTTTTTTTTCGCATATGCAAAAAACATGTAAATAATTTTTTTCTCCCTGAATTCGAAATTAAAATGGATGAAACTTGCAGAGCATAAATTTCGAGTAATAATACGCTACCGGCCAGCTCCGGAACTGTACACGTAGTTCGCTCCGCTCGCACTGGGCGCGGCAAAAAGGGGTATTTTTTGAAAAAGTCGAAAAATCGCAAAATTCGCAAAATTCGGTCAACTACGACAAAAAAATGGATACCATATTCAGGTGTAGAATTTGATTCTACGTATAATGAAAAAAAAATTGGCAGCATAGGTCCAAAGGGAAAGGAGAAATTTCGATTTTTCGGCGTTTACCGGTCGATAATGAGAGAGACTAATAAATGGCCATTTGGGCATCACAGAGAGACAGAGAATGGAATGAATCAAAAAAAAGTGCAAAAATTTGACGTTAAGAAGAAAACCCCAGGAGCGGTTAATATAGAGCGGGCGGCGCACAGCGCGAGCCCCGACAAGCTGAGCGGCGGGCGGCCCAAAAACATGACAAAGTCATGTTTTTGGGTCGGCCCGCCGCGGTTGCCCTGGCATGTGTTGCAGAGTAATTAGCTGCAAACAACATGGCCTAAACTAAGCCTAAGCAGCCTAAGCCTAAGCAGCCTAAGCCTAAGCGGGTAAGCAACCTAAGCCTAAGCGGCTAAGCTAACTAAGCCTAAGCCTAAGCGGCTAAGCTAACTAAGCCTAAGCGCCACGCAAGTGCTTAGCCGAGGTTTTGACCGCACGGTGCAAAAAGGACCGACTCCGGTCCAATCTGCACCGTGCAGTGCAAACTTTGAGCGCACAGTGCACTCCGAGAAAAATAAAAAAATTTCGAACCCGCGAGGACCCAACTAATATCGCCCTCGAAAAAGAATTGGGACCGGAAATCGATGAGAAAGTTAGAGAAATTTTTTTGCACTGCGAAATATTCTTTCCCCCTTGCGACACAATTTTCTACAATTTGCACAGTGCAATCAGCACAAAAATGCCACCTGCACCGTGCGAAATCTCTTTTCGGAGCGTCGCAAAAAATTTTGCAGACGCCCCCCTTTGAAATGAGAAATTTGGAGAAATCTGCACTGTGCAATCAACATTTTAGCCTACGCGCGTAGGCTTTTTTCCGTTTTGCACGGTGCGAAAAACGGCCTCCGAACGTTTTCGCAGGCCCTCCCCTTTCGATTTTTTCACTTTTCCCCGAAACGCACTGTGCACTCTGCATTTTACCCTACGATCTAGGCTTTTTGTGAATCTGCACAGTGCAAATGTAATTTTTGCTTTGTCGCTGCGCGACAAATCAAAAATTCGCACGGTGCAAAATTTTGTCGCAGACTCTTTTTTGATGTTTTGCACAGTGCGGAGGCCCCGCGCGCTCTGGCTTTTTTCGTTCCGAGAGGGACGCTCATGGCGCAGTCGGTAGTGCGGAAGTCTGGCAATCTGAAGTGCCCTGAGGTTCGAAGCCATCGAAAAAAAAATTATACTACGCTGTAGTACAATTAGAGGGCCGTCATATTTTGGGTTTTTTACCCAAAAGTTTTGACTTCTTCGGGGTGAAATCATTAATGCAAAATTTGGCCAAAACTAAATTCGGCCAGACCGTATTTTAGAAAAATTTGAAATTTTTTTTACGTCATAAAATCGAGTTTTCAATTTCCGAACGAATGAGCCAGGTCCCGTCTTCGTATCTCTACTCCTTCGAAAGTTACAGTACTTTTTATGTTTACGCTGTTACAGTAACCCAGTTTCTAAATGTAGCCAGAAATCGACAACTAATGCTTTGAAGAGCTCCTCAACCTCAGTAGAATAGTTTTAAAGGCGGGTGGATGCGATCAAAATTGGCCGAGATACTGTAGTTTTAATTCAGTCACCTTGTTACAGTAATATCTTCTGAAGCAACAACCGCAGAATCATGAAATAGAGTTCAGGTGACGTGTGACAACGTGTACTATGGACACAGAAAAATTTGTCCGGCGCGATTGCGTTTTTCCCGAGAAAATCGCGAAAAACCGCGTTTTGTGGAAAAATCTACCGTAACCTACAGTACACCAAAAAAAATGTGAGAGATAATGGACAAATGATACCAGTTTATAGTGTAGTTTTTCATGGGAATTCTGAATCTGTAAACGGAATTGCAAATTTCGCAAAATTTTGTGCGTCCCCTAAGGAAATAAAAATACAGTATCCGGGAGAGTAAAGATAGAAAAAAACAGTCAACTAATAAGCTGTGTAGAATCAAAAAGAATGTCGAATAAAGAAGGAATGGTACTCGGCGCTCGCTTCGCTCGCGAGATAATTTTGAGTATGTGCCAAAATCAGTGTGCGACTTTTCCTGGAACGGATACTGTATCGCGGGGTAAAAAAAAGAGTTCAGGCGAATCAGAAAAAGATTTAGAAAATTTGACCCGAGCCGATTTTTGATTTAGGTCCTAGTTCGCGAGATATGAAAAAGTGGGGTTTTGATTTTTTACCCAAAAAAGTGCGATATGCAAATTTTTTTCAAATTTTTTTTTCGGATTTAGAATCAGCGTCAAAATTGAGCCACAGTGCTTGAAGAAAACTTGTCGATAGCTGGTCGTTAAGATAGAGAACCAAAAAGTGGGTCCTAAAAAAAAGTGCACTTTTGAGGCGGAAAAAAAATGTGCGACCATTTGCGCCCAAGGTGGGGCTCTGAGACTTTCCATATGGATTTTTGAAGTGATTCTGATGGGGGGGGTTCCATTCATGTTTTTTTGAAAAAATGCCTAGAAAACGAGATATGAAAAGTGCGTTTTTTGGCAAAATTCAAAAAATGTCATTTTTCTCGCGATTCGGTCAACTACGACAAAAAAATGGATACCATATTCAGGTGTAGAATTTGATTCTACGTATAATGAAAAAAAAATTGGCAGCATAGGACCAAAGGCAAAGGAGAAATTTTGATTTTTCGGCGTTTACCGGTCGATAATGAGAGAGACTAATAAATGGCCATTTGGGCATCACAGAGAGACAGAGAATGAAATGAGGAAAAAAAAAGTGCAAAAAGTCGACGTTAAGTAAAAAACCCCAGGAGCGGTTAATATAAGGCGGGCGGCGCACAGCGCGAGCCCCGAAAATATTTTCAAAAACACTTTTCCCAATCCTGATTCATATTTCTTAACAGAAAAAATAAAATAATATTTTTAATGTACCAAGTAGTCGATAATATAGATGTTTATATTGTGTTTTTTCGATTACTTTTTTTCAAATAATTTTTTTTTCGTTTTCTCTCAATTTGAGATCAAAAGAAAGAAAAGCGAGTAAAAGGCGTAGAGAAGTATAGTTAGAAATAAGTATTATAGTAGTTTTCTTTTTACCTCGAGTTTTATAGAGTTTCAGTTTGAAAAGTAATTTTTTTGGTATCTATGGTTACCCAAAAGCCGAGTAGAGAGTCGCCGAGTTCAGACGACCCTCTACTCTTTGTGTGCGCATTATTAGATATTCTAAGCTAAATTCAACCTTCTTGGTCAATACTACTCTATTTTTTTAAAGGTTAAGGAAAAATTGTATAAAAATTGAGAATACGTTAATTACATATTTCTAGTAGCCTAAATTAATGTCATCATTTTATTTTTTCGTAGAGTTCCAGTTAATTTTTTCTGCGAATTAGAGGTTTATTGTGAGTTTGCGGAGAGTAAAGACCGTTCCTCCCCTGTTTACTTTACGAAACCCATTTTTCGTCGTTTTTTTGTCATTTTATGTCTTCGAATTCCTTCGAAGCGACTTTTTTTATACAGAGAAAGGCCTGAAAAAGAGTAAGACGTCTACTCGAAAAGTTACCCTCTAACAGAATAAGCAAGTTTTCGTCAAAAAAGTTACTTTTAATCCGTAGAAAGGGCCCTTATAAGGCCTTACTTGTTTATACTTTGGTTTTAGGTGACGAAATCCCCGAAAACTGTGTTTTTCTTATGATTTTTGACGCTAGTCAAACGAAAATTCTCATTTTTTGCCTTGCGAAGCGACGTTTTAATTCCAGTCCCTTTTAGCATAATGGGCAGGGGCAGAAGCACTCTCCACTACCATTTTAATAAAAATTTTATCCTTAAGTCTAGTATAATACAATATGATTTTGATATTCGGAACAATGTTTTGTTTATTCATTCAACTTTCTTTTTTTGACTCGCCAAAATAAGACATTGACCCTTGTTGACGCCACTCCATCCCCCTTTTTGTGAAGAGACTTGACTCCAATTTCCGGAAAACCCCAAAAAATTCATCTGAATCCGGTTAAATTCGAATAATTTGGGATGGAAATCGGGGGGAATTGGATGGATGGACCTCTCTCGGCTCTCTCTCACCCACTCATCGACTTGTTCGGACAGGTGTGACAACAGGGATCCTTTGTTTCCCCCGATTTCCGATGCCAATTTCCCCTTGATTCCCTCCGTTCGCACTGTTTTGTCTCTTATCTTTTGATTTACTCTCTATTTTTGGTTGGTATCATCCTTTTATCCTTCGATTTACATAATGAGAACGAACGCTTGACCATTTTTTATTATTAAGACCAGATTTTTTTCCAAATTTCCTGTTTAAACATCAGTTAAATTTGTTTGGGGTACCCGACTTAAGATTTTATTTCCTTTTTTATGTTATTGCGGACCTTTTTATTCCGGAATGCAACTAAAGAGTATAATAACATTATTATTTTTGCTTTCTTCGAATGTTTTTCGTACACAAACGAGCAGTCTGAGTCATGGACATTCGTATTTTTTGATGTCTCACCTAAAATTATATAACAATTTCTTCAAGTTTCCATGCCCTCAGGCTATATTTTATTCCAGAAATCACTGGGAGATTAGAAAACTTCTTAGCCGCCTGTTTAAAGGTTAATATGGTTGTTATAATGCCCGATTAACGGTCTAATGGCCAAATCTAATGTATCCAAGTAGAAAGAATCTAATCTCCGCCCTACCAAGAGCCCCCATTCTCTCACGTTGCCGAGTTGTTTTGCGTGTAAGTGTTATCAGTGCTGAAGAGGTCGTTTGCAGTGAGATGCGATAGTTCTGTCCATTCTGATGACTATTTCCGAGCATCCGAAATGGTCGTTATCATCGACACCGCCCTTAAATTGTTGACCGACTCCCTTCTCAACTGCACCAATGAACTCAAGACCCCGCCGGCAAAAGTGTTTCTCAGCCGTGAGTCAAGATTTTTTATTCTTTGACCTTCTAGATTATAAATGTCAAGTGCACTATTTTGATGATTGTTTTGAAAAGAAATTATTATTGAGAGTTGGGATCTTAATGACGTTTCGGTGTCATGCAATTCAATCTACTTTTTGCTCCAAATTGCACTTAAATTCTCATGATGATCAACTTAATCATGTACAATATAACTAATTCCAGATTTAAATGCCGCCTTTGTTCTGGCCTTGATTGTGGCCACTCTCCTTAATCTCCTGACCATCGGTCTGTTTGTGGTTCAGTTTAGATATGTTGGTTCTTATGTAACGAACCCCTATCGTCGAGCTTTTGTCCTTTATTTGGCGGGAACAGCTCCTTTTATGTCTTCTTTTGCCCTGGTTTCCATGTTCATGCCCAGAGTTTGGTTCCTTGCCCATCTTCTCAGCTTTTTGTAAGTGTTATCTTCCCTGATATTGATTGTTTTAGTTACTTTTCGATCGCTCTTTATGTAATCATCTGCCTTCTTCTTCACATCGCTGATGGTCGACAGTCCATGGTGAAGAAGATGACCCAGAATTCAGCTAGTTTTATGGTGCAAACCCCTCCATTTTGTTGTATTTTCCCTTGTTTGCCTCAATTACCGGTAGAAATGTACGTTTTTGAATATCATCATGTATAATGTAAGCAATTTCTTCTGATATTTCTTTAGGAAGAAAGTTCGGTTCTGTGAGATTATGGTCATGCAGACGTCGATCGTACGGTTAATCTTTACTATCATCAGCCTCATTTTGTATTTCGAGTATTTTGAAGATTCTTTCATGTAAGTCTACATACCTTAAACCTATAGTAATTTGACATTTTCAGTGCCCTAAAAGTATTGGATTTCATCTCGTTGCCCTCATTGTTGTTAGGTATCTATGGTTGTCATATTCTGGTGAACACAGTGTCCAAACTGGACGAGTTGTGTCCCTTCAGATATATCGTCGTATTTCGATTATTGGATATTTTCTTTATGGTTTTCGGTCTACAACAACCGGTGTTCGACTTCCTGGCCAGAGCAGGGGTCTTCGGGTGCGGCGACGTCTTGCCTCCTCTTGAAACTGCTTTCTGTATGTTGTTTGATTCATCAGTTTGATCTGATTATATTGCACTTGATTGTAAATGAAAATATGTTTAGTTTGGAAGAATATGGCAACAGTAGTGGAGTCGCTAGTGGTGTCGATAATCTCCTCCTTGCTTCTGAAACCTTCCAGAAGTGCTCTCTTCGACAAGTATCCCAGCTGTCGGTCAGTTATGTCCATGTCCACCATAGAGACAAATGCCGATAATTAATAAAATAAATAGATTTACTCAATAAATGTACAAACTCTGAACCCGTATTTTCGTATCTCGAAGGCTCTAATCCACCAATGTGATGAATTTTTCGTTGTAGCCTGAGGGTCTGATCTGAAGGATGACTAACATGACCAGTCCAAAAACCACAAAAGAACCAATAACACCGACTTCCAGCCAGAGGAAGAGAAGGAATGTTATTGACCAGACCGAGTTTATCTCTTTTGTCCTAAAGAACATTAGTTTAAAGTTTAAAATTGGGATAATTTATATTATTTTAGGTTTCAAAACTCGATTTCAAATTGAAATTATTATGCAAATCTCACCTAGATCGTTGCACCATCGCATAGACCTCGCGGTCATTTTGAATGTCAATATATGAATGTTCTTTGACCGGCGTCTGAGTTGTCGCCTTAGGGCGTTGTGTTTTAAAAGTAGCAAATCTGAGATTACTTTGATATCTACGGGTGGTCATTGTAGGAAAATTCTGAGCGATCGTTCTTCTGGAACTACTCCGGAATGTTGTAGATCGAGTAGGGTAAAAAGGGCTGACTGTGGTCACCGGATCACCTTTAAAAATTATATTAATCATGCGTATTAAATCACATATGATCAAGAATAATATAATATATTCCATCTATGATTTTTTAATTTCAATCCGAACGCTTGAATTCTAATACAATTACACTCCCACTCTCACTTTCTTACCGAGAACTCTGGCTCGAACCGGAAGTGTGCATAAGGGCCCGTCCTCTTCGTCCTGAGCATAGAAATTGGCCAAGAATTTCTGGCCAAAATGAACTTCTTCTGGATGTTCGTAGCGCTCGCGATTTTGCGTTTTTATCCGCATAAAATACGCATATAATTCAAACTTAAATAGAGAAGAATTGTTAAAACTTTGGACGATTTTTACCCACCGTAACCTTAATTTCCCGAACTGCCGGATATCTTTGACATTTCGGGAATTCGTCGCCTGCTTGAATATCTTCATTTAAACCCGCAAATGTAGAGGGATGTAGATTGTGATCAAGTTGGAAAAGGATAAACCAATCACTTCCTTCTGGCTCCAATTTCCCATAAACACTAAAATTATGTTATACATGACATTTTGATGAAAAGACCAAAAAATGAATGAAAATCTATATAAATTGGACATTTGTCTTCTGAAAAGTACAAACTTTTTGTTTTTTTCTGTAGGAAGCACAATTTGTAACCCAAAGAAGAGAGGAAAAGATTACATGATCTAAATAAAGAAAGATGTATATTTCTGCCACAAGGCCTTAAAATGTTTTTTCATTGCAAAACAACGTTGCAAAAAGAGTGAGCAATAATCGAATCAAATGGAAAAGAGACTCACCTACTGTAATTCATGGGAATCTCCACAAAAACCTCTACTTCCGTGGGTTCCGTATAAAATATGAAATCGGTCGCGCGGACCAGTTGAACGACCAGAAAGGCCAGGCCCACGTAGGACGCCATAAAAGGGATAGCAGAACTTAGAAATAAACCGAAGACGAAGCGCCGACCCTTAAGGCATTTAAACCCCAATTTCCATAAAAGGGAGGGGGCGGCCGAAACAAGCGACTCAGCGGCCGAAACTGCTGACCGAAAGTTTTGTTGGGACAAGTGCCAAACAAAGCCTGGAATGTTAATATAAAAGGTGGTCCGCGGTCGTCATTTATGGATTGCCTCGGGCGAAACACCGAGATTGTTTCTTTCAAAAAAAAACGTGAAAAAGGGGGAACTAATGTCAGCAAAAATAAAATGAGACGGAGATCCCTGGGATCAAAGGAGAAAAGAATGTCAAGTCCCGAGGCGATGTCAATTGGAAAGACATCAGATTATGATCCTTGAGCGGGAGATCAGAGATATCCGATCAAATTTTAAACTGCTTGAAATTTAAAAAATCCTGCATTTAAAGCTCGAAAATTACGAGTATAACATAGAAAAAGGCCAATTGCCCTCCAAAAACACGGATGTTCTCCCAACCAAACAAGTTTTATCCCAAAATTTAAGTGAATTTTCACGGATGACCTCCCATCTCAATGTTAAGTTAGGAACGGCCGGATAATCCCTAATTAAAGCCCCAAAAAACATTAATTTTAGAACACGCCTGCCAACAATAGATACATATATCATGTCTGCTCTGAGCCATGCCGGAAGCGAATCCCGATTGTTATACGAAAATTGTTTTTTGGCCCAATCTTTGTGATTGCCTAAGGGCTGGGGATTAAAAATTTCACTCTTGAAGGAGTTTTGGAGGTCCAGAAAAAGAAATCAAAGAAACATTGTAATAAAAATACAAATAAAAAGGCGAAAATGTAATTGGAAAATTATTTTTGGGCATTTAAAACATAACATATTTTAGGTGCTAAAACAACAGAAGGCGTTTTTAAATTAACACACAGATCGAGGCAAAATACGAAACGCTGAGCTCTGAACGATAAGAGGTCAGGTGTTGGAGATTAATCCAAGAAATTGGACTCCGAACGGCCTGGAATTCTCGTTTGCTCTTATAGCTATGTTTACTTTTTTGACTAAATAGCATGTCTCACTCATGTCTGTTATAAAATAATTTATTACCATCTCAAACCGAGTAATTTTTTCCACCGATATGTAGACTAGATGTATAGTTATAAAAACAAATGCTAACGTGAAATGGAATGAGAAGAAATGCAACTTTAGAAGTCGGAAAAAGCATCTATCCGTTATGTACAATCAATATCTGAATACTTTTTTCATGCGTTTGCACCGTATTTGGTTTTGCTGATCAAAAGTGTAAGGATGAGAGAAATGGCCATTGTAAAACCCGTAATTAAAAATAGTTCATCGAATCCGATCATGGCGAGGATAAACTGCGAGTTCAAGGCAGTTAGAACACCCGAAATAGCCTGAAGATATCACTTACACATAAATGACATAAACATATATTGATGATTTTTAATAATTTATGAAATAAAACTTACTAAACAAAGTTGACAGAATCCATAGGTAATCGCAAAATTCGCACTGCCGAAGCATTTATGGATTGCATAAGGAATCAAACAGTAGGTGGCACCAATACCTACAAACATAGCGCAGATCCAGATGAAGAATAATGATGGACTTGCAACATATTTGACGAATGGAAGTCCCCACATTAGGACAGCACCCATTGTGCATGCTATACTCATGGCCAGTTGATATGAAGACTAAAAACCGAAAACTACATATAACTTTAATATTACGCTTACCCTATCTGCAATATAACCCCAGAAAACTCGACTGAGACAGTTGGCAATAGCCGCAAAGGAATTCACTGTGGCCAAGAAAAAATCATCTTTGATAAAACTTTGTGCGTAGGCCTAAAAATAAAACGATAACCTCAAATTCCCATACAAACCATGATCATGACCTAAATCATACCTTAAAAAGTCCGCTGGTAGTCTGAACCCAAATGGCATTACAAGTTAAAGTAAAGAATAAGATAATAAAGGTCGGAGACTTAAGAATCTCTTCTTTGGAAAGAATGGTTGAATCCCGTTGATTGTTCTCGCCCTCTTCTTCATCATCACTACCTCCACCAGCCACCATTAAAGATTGGGATTCCTGACCATCGCACTCTTGGACTGGCTCAGCAATAAATAACAGCCCAATGGTCTGAATGACTGCAAACATGCCTCCCATCAACAAGAATAAATAGGGGACTCTCTCCAGAATCTCGGGCTGAGTAAAAAAACCTTCATCATCCACCTTCAGATTGTTGGGGTTAATAAATTTTGTTTGGATTGGGGACAAAAGAAAGGCACCACTGCCAAATCCAGCTGTGATTAGTCCGCTAACAAATCCAACGTTCTTTGGCATCCACTAAAAAATTTAGGTATAGAATTTTTAATTATAGCCCCAAAGTACTCGAGACTAGTTGATAAACACATGAGATAAAATTTAAAACGAAGAAGTATTACCCTCTGGCATTGAGTTAGAACATTAACATATGCCATTCCTTGACCAAACGAGGAAATGAGACCGGTTGTAACCAATAGCCAATAAAAGGAAACTTGAATTGAGAAAAAGGAGAATAAGATGCCTCCACAATACATTGCAGAACCTATAGCGGCACCAGTTCTAGCACCAACCTCCTTTTCCAAGACACCTCCGAGAAGCATAGCAAATGGAAGGCCAGCTGAAGCAAAAGATAGTCCTCATTATTTATCCAATAAAAATAAAAATCTAAACTTTGAAAAAAAATAATAAGCAACTTACACATAAAACTCTGGAGCCACATGAGAGATCCATTTGTTTGATGTGGATTTACTTTCCATCGCAGATACGAGACGAGATATGGCAAAATATTACCTAAAATAATAAAAAATATTCAAAACCAGTATTTTTTCGAAAAAAAAGATTTTGATTTTCTTACCGAAGGTATAAACTAATCCATAACTGAATTGAAGACAAACTCCAGCCGTAATTACGGAAATTGCCCGATATTGTGGAGGGATTCTCTTGACGAACCAATCCTTTGTGTCCATCAGCACCAAACTCCGAGAGAATGGCCCCCTTCGAATAGATCTTCTCATTAGACGAAAAGATCTTTGAAACACGGAAAAGGGGGCAGCGAGAGAATGGAAGGGGAATATCTCAAGATAAATAACATGCGCAAACGGACGTCCTCTTCTTTTAGCGAGTATTTAACATTACGTTTTAATATTTTATATGTAGTTGGGGGATCGGAGAGCCATTCAGGAGCGAGTCCAATTTCGCGTGGAATAGCTTGTTGTCCTCCGCCACGCAAAAAAAGACCAGAAAACAGCTCCCGTGATGACGTCGGTAGCGGAAACATTATTCTATGGGTTACACAGATATTAGCAGGTCGGAGAAAACGCATTCAAACCGTTTCAAATATTAAAAACGTCGTGCATAATTTGACGGACAACAAGATTTTTTCGCTTTCATGGCCTTATCATAAAAACTCAAAGAAACATTGGGATTTTATATAAATTTATACCTCAATTAGTGTCCTCAAATCAACAAAACTGCGACTTTTGTAAAGAAGAAGATTTAATTAGCGGACAAAGATGCTGAATTCTCCTATTGTGCCCATCTTTTATCAGCTTATCAGTCTAATTGTTTTAGATATTAAAATAAGACAAGAAAATTGCATTCAACGTTCAAAAAATGTACGAAAACGTACTTTAATTAAAAAACAATGAAACACAAAGTAAAAGGAAGACCGATAAAAGTTGAATTGCCAGCTATGTTCTTGTGGACCCTCTGGCAAAAAAATTTTACGGCATAGAAAAGCAAAGGCGAAGGTTTAAATTTTAAAGGGCGCAGTCTGCCGATTCAAAGTGCGAGAGTGCACAAAAAGTCACAGGTTGCAGGAAAATGCAAATGATGGCAATGATACATATTATTTAGAATTGGTTGCAGCGAGAAGTATGATTTATCCGATACATAAATTTCCTTCCTTCTTCTTGCACAAATAATCATGTGAAATTCACAATCCAATGACAATTTAGATGATGAATACTCCTTATCAAAAAGAAAGTTGTATTTTGTACATGCAGAAACTATGATCTTTTATCAAGTACCCGTTTATTCCATTAAATTACACTTATTACTTTACATTATACATCAGTATCTCCATAAGTCCGATTTGTGTTTCCATTTTGCATCAGAGACCGGCCTTCCGGAGTCGAGACGGATTTGTGGACAAAATGATTTTTGATGAAGCTGATTGTACTGAAACTACAAGTCTTGCGCGGTAAATATACACCATGGGAATGTCAGATATATCATATTTCTAAACTCACCTGCTAATGCCGCATTTTTTGTATATCTTGTGTACCGTCTCCATGAAATCATCGCGAAGTCTGGAGTTCATTGTGAAGAAGAGGCCAAAAATAATACAGGAAGTGAGGAGGGTCAGAGATTCAAAGAGATCTCCCAGAGTGTCCTGATAGGGGATTTGAGTGATGCTTTGGGCTACCGTTAAGACGCCTTGAGGGAATTCGACAACGATGAAAACTACCATTATAATCTGAAATCGATATTTTTCTATTATATATGAACTATATTTAAAGCAAATTATATTGCACTAGACCTGTTTGTCGGTGATAAAAATTTTTTTTCCAGTTCGAAAAGTTACTTACAATAATCATATTCGTGGTCCTACTGTATTGACGGTCCCTTTCCACATTCTGAAACCTCGATGACAACTCTCTGAGCTTCTTCAACTCCCTCAATAACAAAATTGTCATCATGGATAACACCGAACAAGGGACCAATTTGCAAACAAAACCGAATAACCAAAAGTTGAGTTGCTGGAGTTGTTCGTTTGAGGAGAATTCGAGATAATGGACGGAGGTGTTGGCCAGAGAGGGATACTTTACAAGACAGTTTTCATCAGGCTCATTGGATTCGGCGATATGAGAATGAAAATAAATGGGACCGCAGATGACGATGACGGAGATGTAGATGATTATCAGGGTGTTTATGCATTTCTGAAAGTGCACCGTGTCTGTGAATCCGCTGAGACTTATGTCTTGGTTGAAAACAAGGAGTTTGCGGATATCTGATATTCAGAGTTTAGATGGGGCAGAGATGACCTTATCCTTCGTATCTTTTATCCTTATCGAAGAAGGGTCGGCAATTTAACACCGATTTTGAAAAAAACTTGGCAAAGAAAAGTTTTAAATTTCACAAAATTAAAAAATATATAATAATAAAGTATTAGCAAAGACATGACCAAAAGCCCTTTTTTCTCTGATCGTCTTTTCATTTTAGACAGTCTGCTCTAAATTTTTTTGTTGAGTACACAAAGTCTTATCTAAAAACATTGAAACTTGGTATGATCGTTTCTATATAATTTTGAGGCGAATTGTTTACCCGCGCATAAAAGAGCCTTGAATTGTTTGGTCAGATTTCAGTAAATCAACATTTGGCCTTGAAACAAACGACCGACGGAATGTGCTCGGCCATATAATTTGATTTACAACATTGCCTGAGGCCATTTATCAGAGGTTTTTGTGAAAGTGTAGAATAAATATAAAAATAAATGGACTTCTGAGGTTTGAAATCCCTCATTTTGAAATTTAAAGACCAAAAATATATTTTTCCTGCAATGAAAATGGAATAAATCACACTCACTTTCATATTAAACCACTGAACATGTGAAGTTGTCTGACTTAATTGTCTCAATGACATGTATCTGATGATAGATAAAGCGACCACATGGAAGACTCCGGTCATATGAACAAGGACGCTGATGTTAACCGAGATCAACAAGGTCCCAGTCCAAGCATACGACCATAAACTTGACAAACAAAGCTCATCGCTTCCATATTTATATAGAGTACTGTATAAAAAGTTGATGCACAAAAGAAGTTGGCTACTAAAAAACGAGTATAGAATCCTTGTGATAACTTTAGCGCCGTTATAATTACAGATTTCTTTGAACCACTGACTTTTATGTTGTCGTAACTACTTATTATAATAGATTATAAAAATAGGAAATTTTACAACTTCTATTATAAAAATTAATTAAAATAATGTTTTCTTACCAAGACATGCTGATCAACAACAAATTGGTGGGGTTGGGCATCTTGGAAAGGACATTGATCGAAAAGGAATGGCCTAGGATCCCGGCCAGACACAAGGTCATGGCCAGCGGCTCATGCAAGATGTCATAGAGCTTGGCCAACATCTCCCTTCATTCCACGAACATGACTGCAAATGTAAAAGTGTGATACGTCGGACAATGAGAAACGGGACAAAGACAAAGAGCGGACCACGTTCAAGGCCGGATTCATGAATATTAAGCACGCCGCAGCTGATGGCCGACCAAGATTAAGACCGGGCCGGACAACAAGTTTTATCTCCTCCGACCTTAGGGCATCATCCCATTCTATTCAAGTGCCCGTGCCTTGTTTTAAATGAACTTGGCTGATTGCGAACCCTGCGATTCATCGGGGAATTCCTAGGGCCCGCAGGCATTCCTCGCTCTAAATTGACCTTTCCTCCGCGCTGACAAAAGAACCTCCGGATATTGTTATTGGACTCATTTGTTGAGGCCCTAAGTACATTTAGCAACAGGCAAAGTAACGTTGCCGCAGGCGTCACGTTCCTCTATAAATTGGGCTGTCCGTTCTTCGACGCATATCCGCTTTGAAGATGAAGGTCGACAAAAATAAACATCCATCTGGTATGCAAGCGCGATGACGAGAGGCCGAGTAATTATTACTTAGCACAAATATCAAGGATAAGGTCTTAAGGTTCTATGGCCTTCTTTTTATTACTTGCAAATGCATTTCGGATCCTTTCCCCGCCTTTTTCCAAAAGTTCCAAGGATTTGAAGGGCCATAAACAAAAGAACTTTTGATTAGGGAACAATAAAAGGTAAGTGTCAGAGTAATGGGAACAAAAAACGGGGGTTGCTTACAATTTTACGCTGAGTCTAGTAGAAAACGGGAGTCGAGAATATGTCGATGAATATTTTTAAGGATCAAGGGTCTACAATAACATAATAAGTCTTAAAATCTTGGTCATAAGTAGAAACTCAACGATTGGTGTCACGGTATATGTACTTTAACATCTAAGTCCTCTAATTTTCAATAAAAAGAAGAAAAGGTTTTTTGGAATCAAAGACAAAATGCAAATCCCCAACCTTCCATTTTTGAGTTCCCCCGGCCATTCCCTTTGTCCTCTTGGACCCCTTGGCCTTAGTTAGATTTAGCGTTTTTTGTCAAGAACAAAGTAAAAGTAAGCACATCCCATTGTTTCAGCAAAGGTCTCTGAAACCTTTTCAGGAGCTCCGTGTCCTCCTTATTATTATACATCCACACATCACCCAAAAGGGATCCGGTTTCTGGTTAGGAAGAGTACGCAAATAAGGCCGCTTTATTTCGAGCAAGAGTAATGTAGGTTTAGAGAAGGGTTTCAAATATTTGTGTAAGGGGCGGCGTATGAATCTGGAAGAACATAGCTGGGTATGAAGCAGAAGAAGAGCTCGACGCTCCGGCTTTCTCGACGCTGAAAGAAATAGGGGTTTCAGCGCCTAGAGAAGACGGGCGTGTACGAGCAACCAACAAGGCTGGTTAGGCGAATCGAACGCCTGCTTCTGCTCTCTACACACAACGTAGTCGGAGACATCTGTGATCGCGATGATCTCCATGTTCTCAGGGACCTACAATGTCAATTAGAGATTTCAACGGCTGCCTTTAAATCGTCATTTCATTAAAGTCATCAAAAACTTACAACAACATTCTCCTTGAAGTCCTCGATAGACAAAGCCGGTTCGATGGTAAAAATGTTGGCATTGTCGTCAAGAATTTCCTGGAATTGCAAATATTGACTCAGAACTAGGGTTGTTATTTTGACAGAATTTTTCAAAGTGACGTCAAATTGCT
Source organism: Bursaphelenchus mucronatus (assembly GCA_025436335.1). Lineage (NCBI taxonomy): Eukaryota > Metazoa > Nematoda > Chromadorea > Rhabditida > Aphelenchoididae > Bursaphelenchus > Bursaphelenchus mucronatus. The sequence continues at coordinate 4,977,202 of CM046359.1, forward strand.
GTCATTTTTGTCAAATTGCGTCAAATTACGTCAAATTGCTGTTGTGTCGGTCGGAGGCTGTCTAACGATTAAACAGACATTATTCAAGGTAGTATAATGCCTTCAAACATGTTCAAGACCATATAAACATTAAAACGACAGTTTATAACAAAAAAAGGAGTTTAGTAGACCTATTTCGAATCATCTTCTTCCACGTTCCCGCTTTCACTATCATCCAAATTTTCATTGATGAATTGAGTCAGTGAAACTGGAGGTTTCTTGCATTTTAATTTTAAAAATAGCAAGAATTTTTGGCGGGACAGTTTTTCGTTGTGGGTCAAAATTCTCGATTTTTTGGCGAAATTCAAAAAATTCCACAAAAAAAATCAATTTGACAAATCAAAATGACAGAGCAATTTGTCATAACGAAAATGCCGGCAATTTGACAACTTGACAGACCGTTAACTTGACGGGCGGCACAACCCTACTCAAAACCAAAAAAATCTCCAGAATATGTGATAACCCACCTTAAGGGCCATAAGACTGGTGTCAGAGTTTGCCATAAACAATTCAGCGGCGATAACACCTCCAAATCTGGCCTTCTTCAATCCCCAATCATTGATGGAACTCTGGAGATCAGCATTCCAGCCATATTGGATTCGGCGATCTTTGGCTTCCACACAGCGATTCAACATGTGACGGTAGAACAAAGGGTTAGTCTCCACCGCCCAGACACTCAGTCCAGTCATCTAAAATCAGGTGTAAAGCAAATAAACTATAAGAAACCAAAGATTAATATTATTAGTTTAGTCAATCTATCATTTCATTAATTTTGAAATATAATTGCTGTTTTCCTACAATAAGAGGGCCAGAACAGATACTTTTGAATTGCGCTGTTTACGGCGAGTGAAACGAAATGTCAAAGAAGTTTTTTTTTGTCTTGCAGCAAAAACAACGGCCGCAGAGTTGAAAACAGTAAAATTATTACTAGTACCCATGTAGAATGTCACCATTATTTTTTTTCGTTGTTATTGGTACAGTAACGACGAAACTTTTTGGACATTTCGTTTCCACGCCGTAAAAAGCGCGAGTGAAAAGTAGCCGTATTGTCCGTTTTTGGAAAGAAGCACGATAAAAAGTATCGATTACGGTGTCCACTTACAGCGGCGATATTATGAGAGTCCACAAAAACAAATGGCGACACAATGCGGGGAGAATAAACGTAGAGGGGAAGATTATTGTTGCCAAAGTCGACCTTGCTGATGACATTGTTGATGACATCCGTAGTCCAAGAAGTTTTCCCATTCAAAAGATATTCCGTATGATCTTGGATAACCTTCCATCTTCCCATTGCGCTAATCAGTGCCTTCTCGTTGCTGATTCCACCGTCTTGAGCTGGGACTTTCATACAGAGCCAATGGACCTGACGCCAGTTAAGAACTCGCTGAGATTATATATAATATAATTTTATTGTTACAGTAACATTTAAAATTTTTGATTTGTGCTCCGGAAGGGCTTTGCCCTTTGTTTGGAGAGTGATCGATGGGATTGTTTACTGTGTAATTGACCATTACGCGACGTTACAAGTTCAAGGAAAAATCTCAAAATTTTCACATACAAAAAAATCCGTCACAAAGACGATTTTTTTGAAATGGAAAAAGTAGTGATGAAATTAGATTTTTCAAATCTCTTAATAATTTTTGGTAATTTTTAAAGGTTGTTTTAAGTAAATAATGTCATTTTTTGAATTTTTTAACTTTAATTCATTCTCAACAACCAACCTCAACATAAGTAGGGACAGACTTGGCCCAAAGAACGTTGAATCTCCATTGCATTCCTCTGGCATCGGTCCATCTCAGCTCCTTCAACAATTGCAAATACACACTTGAATATCGATAATGAGTAGGGTTCGCTTTCTTGTCTGAATGCATTGATCCCGTCTTTGATTTGCCCGTTGAAGGCTCAGTGCAACTCTCTCTCACATGCAGATACCCTCCGGGCTTTAGCCATTCCATGCTCTTCATCAGGAATCCTACACATTCTTGCTCATTCAAGTACATCAACAACCAATTGGTGAAGACCAGATCGGTGGACTGCGGGTCTACTTGAAGCCCTAAGGCATCGCTGACTTGATAGGTGATATTATCAAAGGAAGCATTCCGCTCTTTGTTTTTCTCGATGAAGGAGTCGATGAAATCCGAAGAGACCACGTGTTTCGCCCGCTTTGCAAAGGTGGTTGTGAAGCGGCTGAAAGGGAATATATAAAGCATAATCTTTGCTCTTTTGGTGGGTGTCGACGACGGAGACGAATTGAAAAAGCAAAAAAATAATCAGGGCGAATATCAAGTTCATTATATTAGCCTCCGTTTTCCGGAAAATCACGTGGAATTTACGAAATGGGCGAATAATCATGTGTTTAAAAAATAAAAGATCATCCAAAATAGGAAAATAGATACTGTAAAGTACCCTTTAATAGACGGCAAAAGATAAAGTAGTCTTAAACCTACCCAATGCCTGCTCCAACATCCACAACATTCATTTCGGTGAAATCGGGGAGATCCTGGATGATATCCGCACGATCAAAGGGCTCCAGCTGATCAGCATTATTATTCAGCATCATCGTATTTATGTCAGCATTGCTGGAGAACTTGTTCCAGAAGGAAAAGTAGGTCTCACGGTGTAAAGTGGCTGTCATTTCTACAAGAAATATGGGGAAATTCGGACTCTGGTTACGGTAGAAATCGCGGATTATATTAATGGAAAAAGGATGACAAACAAAGAATAGACTCCTCTACTATGAATTGATCAGAGTATAGACTACAATTCATTGTAATAACTATAACTAGAACCAAAAATAAAATTTGGATCGATAACAAAGAAAACCAGCCACAATAATACAGTAATCCTGCAACAACAACATCCGTTAGTGATATCATGATATCAGTCTCCAAAAAGATTTCGGAGGCGCAAAACGTCGACCACAATCGACGAAACTGGATCCCGTTGGCTGACTTTTATAGTCAATGAGCTGCGTGTTTTTGGTGGGAATTGAACTGAGATTGAATGTTCCATTTTGGGTGGTTCCCTTCAATTTTTCTTTTATCAATACAAACTCCACGCAAAGGGAGGGGCTGTACAGTGTAACGACCGTTGTCACGATCGTTGGGAATTATGTCATCTTCTGCAACAGGATGATGGGTTGCATCATGGAGGGCAGGGAGATGGGGATGATTCTGATTCCGACTCGATTGCGTCGTCTGCTAGTTTATGGTCTCACGTTTCTTTTTCTGACGCCGAAACAAAGGTCAAAAATGAGAGGACGGGCCCATTCCTCGTTCATTTCGACTGTTTCGTCCCTTCTGAGCAGTCGGGTCTTCTCTTCTTATTTTCGGGACATCTCTTGGTCATTTGTTTCATCAGATCATGTCCAGCCATCCTTTCCCTGGTTTTGGTACTACTGCCGTTCATGGAGGTCATAAACCCGAGAAGTATGAAATGTTACAGGTAGGAGGTCACTTTACTCAACTTTATCGCCCGTTTTCCTAATTTTATCTCTCATTTCCACGATTTTTTAATCGCAAAATTTTCTTTTTTGGTCGATTCTCTCGTTTCCCTCCAAAATCTCGTGAAATTTCTGATTTTTCAAGGAAAACCCGACAAAAACGATCAGTTTTCTGCAGACTGTAGGTGAATGTGAGAGTTCAACGGCAAATAAAGGGCTTCCGAAACTACAAACTTCATTTTTTATAGGTTGTTCCACCCATCTCTGTGTCCACCACCTACAAACAGGAAGTTGCCGGAGAACCAAAGGTCTATGATTATGGAAGAGCCGGGAATCCGACCAGAGATTCCTTGGAAAAGAACTTGGCCGCGTTGGAGGATGCTAAATATTGCCGAGTTTTCAGTAGTGGACTGGCCGCAACTTCTGCGATCACGAACTTGTTAAAGGCCGGACAGCACATTGTTTGCAACGATGACGGTTATGGAGGTCAGTTTTCTTATTTTCGCTTGTCTTGAGTCAAAATTATACATTACATTTGGCATTTTTAGGTACCCAAAGATTTTTCCGCAAGGTTTCTGTCGAAAATCACGGACTTATCATCGATATGGTTGACTTAACCAATGTTGCAGCTCTAAAGGCCGCTTTGAAACCGGAGACTAAGATGGTTTGGTTCGAAACTCCGTCAAATCCCCTTCTGAAGATTGCTGATATCCAATTGATCACCAAAACTGTTCGTGAATACAATAAGGATATCTTGATCGTTGTTGATAACACTTTTATGACGCCATATTTCCAGGCAAGCACTGATTATTATATTGTATTTGACAACTTTATCTTCAATTACTGACTTTTTATACTGAACATGATTCACCGACTTTTGTTATTTTGTTAGTATATTTTCTTTGGTTTTAGCGCCCATTGCCTTTCGGAGTTGACATTGTTATTCATTCCTTGACCAAATACATCAATGGCCACACCGATGTCATAATGGGAGCAGCCCTCACAAACCGTGAAGACATCGAGAAGCATCTCTTCTTCATGCAACTGGCTGTTGGTGCCATTCCCAGTCCTTTCGATTGTTTCTTAGTGAATCGTGGAATCAAGACCTTGCACTTGAGGATGAAAACTCATTTTGAGAATGGTCTGGCCATCGCCCAGTGGTTGGAGAAGAACAGTCGAGTGGAGAAAGTGCTCTACCCTGAACTGCCGTCCCATCCGCAATATAAGATTCACAAATCCCAGACCAGAGGGATGAGCGGAATGCTATCTTTTTACATAAAAGGAGGACTTGAGGAAGCGAAAACCTTCTTATCCAACCTTAAGGTAGGCTTTTTATCGAGTTATAAGAATTTTAGAGAAGTATTATTTGATTGGAATGTGATACCGGAGTTGAAACTTTTAATTACATTCGTTTAGTTGTTTACCCTAGCCGAATCTCTTGGAGGCTACGAGAGTTTGGCCGAATTGCCAGCAGTCATGACCCATGCCAGTGTTCCGAAAGAGGAAAGAGACAAGATCGGCCTCTCAGATAATTTGGTTCGTCTTTCTGCGGGCGTCGAGGACAAGGAAGACCTTATCAATGATCTGGATCAGGCCCTCAAGGCTGCCCTAAATATCTAATTTAAATGCAAATCACTTGTTATAACATAACATGGCAATATCGTTGTTATGAGCTAATAAACTCAGGTAATTAAGGGTTTCAGTTGAATTCGGTTTTGTCGTCGAAAATGTCGGACTCTGTTTTAGATGACGATGACACAAAAAATATATATTTATAATTTATTCGATTTGACTGTACAATAAAAACAAATCAACAAGACTGAGGAATAGACTTGATAAGCACCAAAAACGTAAAAATTTGTTATTATTTTGCGGAAATCTTGTACTTGATCACTGATTTCAAACGTAGCTTACATCGTTCCCGGTGAAAATAACGCCAACGTTCTGCAAACACACCCGTTCATCGTCGTTTTTTTGAGTTGAAGTCCGTCGGCCCGTCGACGAGCGTTGTCTCCCTGAAGAATCTTCGTCCACATCGTCATCCACATGAGGAAAATCATTGGAAATGGCTAGAGTAGAGCCACCAAAGTTGCGATTCAGATGGCTGGAGCCACTGGTTCGGCTGTTACTCGAGTCCGTTGAGAGTTTGGGATTGTATTCGGGCATACAATACTGGTTCTAAACAAAAAAATATTGTCATTCTTTTTGTAATTTGAAAAAAATATTACAAACAAAATGCATCATTTTGAGGTTTAATTTAATGCTGATTTTATTATTTACGCACTTTTCTAATTTCCACTACCACTTCTCCGGACTTGAGTGTCTTCTGGGTCTGATCCTCCGAGAACTTCCGGTCGTTATACGAATGCTTGTTAGTCAAGATGACCTTCCTGTCCGATTGTGGGGACACGAGGATGGACGTGGTGAAACTCCGCTGTTTCCCAAGTTTATATTTGTCCCCCGCCGAGGTGTTGGCCAGTTGTCGGCCCGGTGGAAGATTTGCTGCAAAAAAACAAATTACAGCTATCCAGGTCCCCCCCCTTACCATAATTGCCTCTGGGTAACGGATAACTGCTTTCGGGCAAAGACAACTCTTGGATCGAGCCTTGGACCTCGTCATCTATGTCATACTCATTCATGTCATCTTCATCGTCCAAATTAAACTCGGGTTTGGTTTCTTTGGAGAGTTTGGCTTCGGTTTCGGGATCCGCCTGCTTGGGTTCTTCCACATCCGGATAGATTTCGAAGAACTTCTTCCAGTCCGCAGTCATATCCTCATTGAAAATATCCTAAAACGTCATAATTTGAAGTAGAAAAGTTGCATTCTCAAAGGCAATCATTTGCGTAGGATCTAGTACACTTACATATACATATTGGATGAGAAGTTCGACAACTTTGGTCTGCTGATGGGCATCGTTGATGACACTTGTCTGGGCGCCGGTTCCCGTCGACGAAGATGAAAAGGAGGTTGGAGTCGAGGGACCCGTATTTGAGGATTTGTTCCAGATTAGAGATGGGGAAATTACGGCCGCCAAATTGGCCGGGGTCATAAGATTCTCCAGTTCGAACCACGAAACGCGCCTCAAGTGCATTAACAGGAACTTGAATGTGTCGTGGTTCTGCTGGGGCAAGCGTTCGCATAAACTTTTGAGGCTTTCTTTGGATTCTGTGATGTCATTCTGAATATGTTTGTTCCGTCACATTACTCTTTATGCGTCTTACCGTATCTACCTCCAACCATTCTCTATACAATTCATATGTCATCAAAGGTTCGGGCAGTTTCCTGAGGTACAATTTGACAACGGAGGCGAGATTCATAGGATGGACCTCACTGAGATCGACGTTCCCTTCTTCCCCGGCCTGTTCAAATTGCACACAAATTTGCTCAATTTTGCTTTTGACGCCGCATGTCCGATATAATCCCTGAAAGACGGATCGTCGACTTCAGAATATCGTTTGGGACACATCAAATGGGATTACGGGTTTTCCACTTTTAGGTAAAAAATGGGCTCTTAAGGCCTGTCGGATTGACATCAATCTTCCGGAGCCGGGCCTACGGTCACCAAGGAAAAAGCCCCTACTTACTTTACAATTCATTCCTCGTTTCTGGAGTTCATCGATGCACTTCTCTAGAATTATGGGTACTTGACGCCGTTGGGCTTGTAAGTGGCCGATCAATGGTACTCCAAAGATGCTCATCCGTCGGCTGCCCGCTGTTTCGGCCGTCAGCCGATGGGCCGTTGGGCCGCAGACCACGCTCAACAAGGGCAGACATTTCTTGTGCCATACGATGCCACATATCGTGCATTTGACGGCGTCAAAGATGACGAGATGTTCACAGTGAGCACAGCGTGTGACCTGCCGTGTTCGCTGAAGTTGATGTGACTTGGCAGCTTCGGATTGATCAACATTATTCAGGGATTGGTCAAAAATACGGGCTAAAAACAACATTCAAGGTATAAAGCAACATTCAAGACATTCCTTAATTTGAGCAACAAATGTTAAAGACAAGTCATCTATACATCATAAACTTACTCATACTTTTCTTTTGTCGTCGATGCGAAGTCTCCGCGATGTAATCGATATGTTCGTCAGCATTAAGTGCGTTACGTCGTCGAGCCGTTGTTGGAGCCGATTCGCCGGAACTTGTGGCCATTGACAGAGAACTGTTCCCAAAGTCCTCATCCGCCTTCTCACCCGCCGTTGATGTGGAGCCCCGTAAAAGCGATGCTGAAGAGATCGAACGGCCCGGCAAGCTTTGCAAGAAGGACATGTACTCGCTACCGGGCGAGTTCTCTCGAATGGCATGAGCCAAACGATTGTACTCCTGCGGCAAGAGCGTCCAGAGATCAGCAAAGGCCTTAAAGAAGAATTATTCTTACATAATTTTACGCAATGCACACTCACCTTGACGTAATGAGAAGCACAAGCAGTGGTGGTCAAGTCACAATGCCGTATCAAGTCGCAGAGTTCGTCGATTGTTATCAACTGGAAAAACGAATATAATAATATAAGAATAAACCTCGGAAAATGTGAATGGAAAGAATCTCCACGGTGTCTATGGAATTGGTCCATATTTTAGAGGCTTTATAAAATCATATAAAACGTCATCCCAACGGCTGTCCTGAGACAATGGGGTCAGATGTGAAAAAAAGTAATGGCAAGGTAAGTGGCATCAGAATGCCCGTCCAATGGCACATTCCCAACGAACAAGTGGAAGGTTTTCGGCTAAACTATATAAGAAGAGCCGCCCGCCCGGAACAGAAGAGACCAAGTTTGGCGGTGGTCAGAAAATTGAATTTCGCACGACGGCTGCTAAGTTGAAGAGGAAGACCTCAAAAAGTCATGATGGGCCGGAGATGAAGCTCAGAATAGGGGCGAGAAGGACGTGTTAAAAGAGGTCACACCGCCACCGAATTCCTCTTTGTTGAACAGGAAGTACACCGGAAAGACGCCTCTTTATCAGAAGAGCGGGCGCGGCCGAAAGCTGGTGGCTCGGGGGCCGCCCCGATCAACCACCCGGCATGAAACACTTATGGGGCGATGGTAGAACTCTGTTACCCGAGCCCTCTATCTGTCATCCCAAGGGTTAGTTTTTACTGCTTAGCATGCTTTCCAGTCGTCTTCATCGGCCCCTCTCTTCGTGTTCCGGAGAGGCGCGAAGCGTTCGTAAAATTGGCAGCGCCGCCTCAAGAAAAAGAAAGAATATGCAGAATATAAAAAAACAGTGTCCTGGAAATAGGAGAACGTCAAGACGAAAAAGGAGACCACGAAGAATAAAGAAGCAGGGGAAGAAAGGAAAAAAGAAGATTAACAACAACCCCTAGTCGAACATGATGAGAAGGCCATAGAGATGAATGGAGGGAATGTGCGGCAACCGACGTCGAAGGGCTTTACCCGCCAAAGAAAGATGGTAGCGCACGGTCATGCTGTCAAATTTAACTGCGCCATATGTGGCCAAATTATCTGTCCACGATGACATGACGTTTCCGTCCCCCAAATTCCTTAATGTAAAAAGAATGGAGTACATGATGGGCCGTTGGCAATTTCCATAATTCAGAGGGTAAAAGTGGGACAACGGATAAACCCCTTGTTTGTTTTGTCGCAATTCATTCAGAACGAATGCATAAATAATTAAATTCCTTGTTATAAACCCCACCAAGACGGAAAAGTTCCAAGAGAACGTTATTCTTTTTGGTCGTCCGCCGTTCCTCCAGCACGTAAAAGCTGCCAAAAAAAGAGCCGGAGGGCATGGGGAGAAAGAATAAATACGGTTTGGGGCCACAAATTAGCCCTCTACACGCAATTAAAGGCCTTGCCGATTGGTGTGAAACAGTGCATGAAATAAGCAATAGAACAGACCCGAGAGTAAATTCCCGCGAGAATTCTATATGTTATGATAGAAACATGCGCGGCCAAGTCGAAGAACGCCCATAAAGGTCGAAAAGAATGTCATTACCGCGCGCCTTTACGGGCACGTGTCCGGCCACAAACAAATACAAGCAATGGCATCATTCAGTGTGGTTAAAGCGGGACGAGAAGAGTCGGGTATGATATTTATTAGACCCTCTCCCCTCTCATTTGCTCAGCAGATTATCCCCTCTCGAGGAATATAAATTTATGATTGGTACTTACCCTCAACTCTTGAACGGCTCGTCTCCGCTCCTCCTGCTCCCTCTCCAACTTCCAGACCTCGTTTTCCGCCTCGGTTTTCTGGAAAATTAAATAATTCTGATTTAATTAAAAGATGACTAAATAAATAACAGCCCTCCACTTACCCGATTCAAGGCGGTTTCCTCGTTCCGTCGCCGTTTCTCGATTTCTTTCTTCTGTCGATTAACATCGATCACTGGTCGACTGGGCACTGATTGGACTTGGCGGATCATGTGATCTCGAGCCTTCATGTAGCCACCTTCTTTCAGATTCAAATTCTGTCGAGCCCGACGCAACTCATCTTCACATTGCTCCTAAAATGTTGTTATAATATTAAAAAATTTGAAAAACAGAATTTTCATTTTCAAAAAAATCGAAAAGAATGACCATGTATTTGGTAAGGATGTTTAGTTTGAAAATTTTGTAAAAATCATGACCATCTGCCTATTTAAGTCCCTACCAATTGCTTTTTCTGTTTGGTCCATTCGTTTTTGAGCTTCCGTCTTTTATGATCGTGGTCTTTCTGGCGGTTCTCGAGAGTCTAAAATCCCTGTTACGCCATCAAATGGTCAAATTACCGCAATGAACCGCTGGTTCAGAACATTGACCAGATGTTCAGTCCTTGACGTCATGTCGATCTGACTCTCCATCAACTCGTCGAAAACCCGGACCAACGGCAAGGGGTTGTTATTCGCGTCCGCGTACAGCATATTCTTTGTTTGTTCAGCCAATTTAGCCACATTCCGTGCATGCTCGTGCTCCATGACGAGGCGAGATCGAACGAATTGAAGGAGATGAGTGGCGTACTTGGACCAGGCCTTACATCGCTCGAACGCCATCTCGAGTCCATTATCCTGGCGGACCAGCAGCTCTCGCATAACATGAGAATCGGAATCTGGAAAAAGGGTTATTTAAAGCAGTGGCCCAACACCTTCCTAATAACCCCCTAATGTCAGTGGTTTCTCGGGCACTTGCCGGTTCTCACGCTATTGGGGCGCAACTACCTGTGGGCATTTCCTGGCCTCAAGTTAACAAGTCCCGACGGAATCCCAACCCCAAACTCTCAAACAATACCCACGTGGAATGAGGCCGTAAACGTCGAGCAGAGCGGGGACCGTGTCGAAGCCATGGTGGCGATGGCGGATCAGGCGTTTGACGCGGCCCGGCGTAGATCGTGTTGAGCCCCAACGACGGCCCCAGCCGTCCACAGCAGCGGACTCCATCTCTGACTTTTGCGTCGCCTCAGCGGCCGGACATGGTCTGTTTGCGGAGAATCAGAAAGCGTGTGGGATGGACTGTCTATTTTTGCTATAAGGTACGTCAAACAAGCCAGTGATAGGAGATTGCGCGTGCGCCTTCTACCCGCTTCCTCTGATCGGTTTCATCGCCTATTAGCTCGAAATCCCAACTTCTGTTCTTTCCCCCCGCGGAAAGAATCGAATTCGAGAGAAAAAATGGCTTTCGCACACAATCAAGGGATGGAATTGACTTCTCTTTACTGCTTACCTGCTGAAACGCCGTCGGTCACTGAAACCCGGGTCTGGTGATTGGAATGCCGTCGGAGGATCTTATTCTTCTTGGGCGCTTCCGATCCCATACAATCCGGACTTCGGAAGTTGCGTTCACTCAACGCCGGCGACTTGAAAGGTGTCTTCTGCAAAGTGGGGATAGGAAAGTAACTCTAATGGACTAAATTCGTCTAATCCCCTCAAACCTGGTTCGCCCCTTACCTTGCTGATTCGCCTGTCCAACGTGACCGCGTTCATTCCGCGGACCAGACGCGGGCCCGGCGACTGTGAGGAGCGACAGCTTCTGAAAAGATTCGAATGGACTTGGAAATGTCATAAGAACACACAAAAAACGGATCCCCTGACCTACTCAGAATTACTTAGCGTGTTCGGCTGGTCTAAAAGCTCCTCGTCGTCCGGATCAACCACCACTCTAAACGTTTTATCAGTGTCAACCAGCTGGAAATCACTCGATCCGGACTCCTCGGAGACCAGCGACAGACAAGAATTACTCGAACTCGAGGTCTTCGAGTTAACCAACGTGTCCGAGCTCAGCGAGGACAACTCGATGGTCGGCTTCATAGTCTTGAGAAGGATCATGTCGAAGCGCGACAATGACTTCCTGCCCATATCTAGCGACTTTCCGTTCTGATTCACATCGCTCTGATGGTAGGGCGGACTGGAGGGACGGGCCAGGAAAATATTTTCCAACAGTGGCTGCCCATTCACAGCCATCGGGGCCTGAATCGCGAAGATGAGAGAAACGGAAAAAGCGGGGAAATTGACAAAAACGCGCCTCCGATAAGAAACCAAATTTGCTTAGCTCATGTTAAAAAGACCAAAAAAAGTTTGATGTTTTTTGCGGAATAAACCCCCAGAATGCACATTTGAAATGGCTCTCTGGTGATAAGCCCTGAGGGAGAAACGACGTCCCGAGGTTATGAGCCAGCCGAACCGCTCTTCATCCACGCTCCCCCCGCGAAAACGATTATTCATTCATGGCCCGAACATGACCTACACGGATAGTCGGAGCGTGCTTCCCACTGCCGCCTCCAGTTTCTCGATGCACTGCAACGTGCGGCCATAGTCGTTGGGTGAGTTGTCAAAGTTGATTTCTGAAAGTTGTGATAAAAATGACGTCATCAACAAGAGAAAGAAAGCGTAATCGTATCAGAATACCAGAAAAGGGCAAATGTCACTAACCTTTAATCGAATGAACAAGCTGACTAGCCGGGATCAGGACCTGCGATGTTTTGAAGATCGGATATCGGACCAACAAATCGCGGACCGATTGCGAGACCAGTGACAAGGCTGCGTGTACTTGGACACATTTACTCTCTCCATCTGAAAATAAAAGGAAGTTGATGAGTCACTGATAATTTTAATTATTCGACGTCATTCCGGTTGTTTTATGAGGGAACAAGGTATGTTTACAGGTCATTTAATACTCATAAAATTTGATGACTTTTTACACCTAATGTAAGGGCCGAGCAATGACGCCCTTAAGATAAATCAATTCTACAAAAAGGCAAAAGAGATTGTTCCCAGCGGTTGATAAGGTAACTTTCTTTCGATATTGGCTATTAAGAGACTAGTTGTAAATAAAAAAGAACGACGTCAGAACGATATGCCGGTCACTTTTACAACACAGTTCCCGCTTACCTGGGACATATGAATTTGGGCTTAAGGAGTTCTTCAGGTTGTTGATGTGATCCGCAAACAGTTCGATGTCATTTACAAGAGAATCAGGCAACTAAATTACCAATTGTTTTATCACAAAACACCTAAAAGTTTAACTTACGGCATCATCAATATCAGGATCAATCCCCAGATCAATACTGGAGCAACTGGATGACATTCTTATCTCTAAACAAATAAATTATTTGCTCAAATCGAATGCATAATGGATCGTATGATAGAGGCAAAGTCATCAGACCGCCTCTGTTATGACACATGCCTCTTCTGCTCGACATTATCATAAGAAATCAAAAATTTTGACGCAGAATTTCGTTAAAATTGCAATGGGACCATGTTAATTGTTTTTCCGGGCCACTCCTAGTCGATAAGCCCATTGTGTTGGAGAACATGAAAAAGAGATATACCAACCTATTTTTGCCCAAAGAATACAAAACTTGGGAAATTACAAAAAATTTGGGAGATCTTTTGAGCCTTACAAAAGTTTTATGACATATTTTAACGTAATTTATCATAAATACAAGTTTTTCGGAAAAAAGCCCTTTTTCGGTAACTAACACCCAGATTTCGAAGTTCCCTCACCCCACTGAACGTAATATCCGAAATTAAACTCTCCAGACAGACGACCACATAAAACGGGAAGAAAAAAACAAAATCCGCTAACAAAATTTTAATTTCCTTGGGTACACAACTTTGTAACCCTTACAAACATTCCGGCGAGTAAATGTCTATACATATAAGTAAATTTTGGGCACCAATCGAGTTTGGGCGTGCTAAACCTGTTAGGCCCTGAGGAGAATCACATGTTTGGGTGGGTTACGGCTCAAATTGAGCTGAAACTCTTTCAGAGATGCGCCTCAAAACAACAACCGATCAATTGTCAGAGAAAAGAACGAAATAAATGACCAAACCCTCAGGACAAGAGACCAGTTGCCAGGAAGAGATGGTCAGTCACCGGGTTTAAAGGATTTGATTTGCTTATCGGCCGCTTTTCCGTACGCTCGGCCGCCTCTCAAATCGGGCACAGCGTAATAAAATCGAATCAGATAACGCCTGTTCGCCTTCCACAATATTGTCTGCTGTTTTAGTGCGCGAAAAATGCAATTAAATCCAATTACAGAACACGACGGCGGAAGGGATCTCGTCTTCATTGATTAGACGCTTTCAGATTACACAGATTTCCGATAGGAATCGACCATTTATTACACCAAAATAATAGAAACAAAACAATCGGCTGATGAAATGAGTGACGAGGTATTTATTGAAGTGAATTCCGGAGTTGATGTCGCAGAAAACTGTCCGCTTTTTCTGAAATTTTAAGATTGAGATTTTGGAAGATACAAGCAGTAAAACAGATATGACATTCTGTTATTTGAGCGATATTAATTTAATGCTCCCTCACCTTTATTAATGAGACTTGGATCCGATCTCCGATCAAAGAAACTCTTGAATACACCGGCCAATTTTAAAAGCGCATAGTCTGGCCTCAGGGCAAGCAGATGATTGTGCACTTTGTGAGAGGGCTCAAAGATGAGTTGGGTTTCTTCTGAGGGCACTTCAAGACTGATAAACTTCTGCGGACTTCGAGGTAAGGGAATGTTACGGTAGAATCTACCATCGACGACAACACAGACCGTCAGGAAAAATAAACAAATTTGGAGAAGCGAGGTCATTCTGAAACAACAAAGCTCTAGCTATATACATATTTACACAGTATGAAGTAAATGTCAATTCAAGGTACCGCTAAATATATCTCGAATAGACAATACTTTGAAAACGAATCCGCAATAACGGTAAATCCGAGTGGACTAAACCCGGGAATAATCTCGCTTATATAGTCAGTTCGAGTCTAAGCCCTGAGGGGATTGTTTCAAGCGAGTAATGTAACTTTGCAGATTAAGTCGGGATTAGACTCTAGGCACGTCAGTTGATCCTCATCCAGCCAGTGTCATGTCCTAAGTTTGGAAGAGAAATCTGTAAGTCATCGTTTTCCAGAAATAATAATCCAAGTGCAAAATATCATGCAACACCAAGTTTGTAACTTTATATAACCATTGGAGAGGGCCGACGATTGATGCCTGCAAAAATAATTTCGCCCGCGTCCTATTTATATTTTAGGTCCCAATTAAAGAGAGATGTAGGAAGTCCGATTAATTGCGGAGAAATTGTAAAATTTGGCGGAAATAACGTCGTATATGCGCGGTGATATCCCTAAAATCTGGGAGTAATTGGGGATTTAAATAAGTGGTGTTAAGCTTAGTTGGTTTACCCCCGCGTCAAAGATAGTAACATGGATAAAAGGACATACTAAACGAACCCAAGATTACATTATATGCAACTAATACCACCCCATTTTTTATCTCGTCATGTCGTAAGCAACGTACTTATTTTCGAATACACTACGACACAAGAAACCTGCAAATGACTCACTCCTTATATAGTAATTAAATATTTTTTGACCTGCCCTTCCGAAGGAGTTTATTCAAATATTCCTGATTTAAATCCACCCTCTGGCCAATTTAATTCGATTTTCCCTTCCAACGTTTATATGTCTGTAGGAACATTCAGAAAGTAATTGAATTCACGGTGGTTTCACACAACCAGATGCAATTACCATGCCTGAATTCGGAATGAATTTATCCACCAAAGTTGTCGGAATAACTGTTCCTCAAAAATGACTGATTGTTCTTAAGAAGTAGTCTTAAAAATTGCCTTAAATAGTCAAATCAACTAGTAGGCGGCCCCAATATTGGTGTTCCATTTGATTTGACACATTGAAATATCACCTTTAGCTTCTTATTGAATTAAATTCATTAAGTTAGGTAAAAGATTAAAGGATAAAGAAGATCCTTGTTTACGGATTATATGACTGTAAACAGTTAACTGTGTAATTAGCTGGCTTGTCATTAGTGTGTCAAGACTTTAGGGAGATTAAAAGGAGCCTCCAATACTAATCTTTAAGTTATCCAAGTCTCAATACATCTAAAGTAATATCATATTAAGGTGTCACATAATTCCTGTCATATTTACCTGGTTAACTTTTCGCTTTCACCGTTGGCGGCAAATTCAGCTTGGGGATGAAAGTTATATATCACTTTAAAGAACAACCATCACGCATATTAATAATGTGTCTCAACTCTTTCAACTGTAGGATAGCCCCAGGGTGGGATTTTTTTACGTCTGTCATTTTTTGGTCCTCTCGGAAAAACCGGCTCCCGTCGTAGAAACTGGCTTTTGAAGAGAAAATACGTTGTAAAATATAAATAAGGCCGCAGCACTCTCTCTTAATAATAAAATTTGAATTTGGTTTTTATTACCCTCAGGGCAAAAGCCCAACTTTGGATCTTACCAAAATGGGATTCGAACTACTCTACAGGGTGGTCCAAAAGAATCTGGACAAAATTCAATTAATAATAGCTTTTTTTGGGTGTTGTAAAAATGGAAAGTTCTAGCCAACAGGGTAACATCCCAGCTTTCTAGCAACGGTAATGTCAAGGTTGGGACTCATTGCAAGACTGAAAAAACAATCAAATTGTTTTGGAAGAGCAAATTTTTCTTTTTCTAAGGGATGACCTGGAAATCAATTCGCTCATTATTTCCTCTAAGGAAAACCAATGTTTTTCAAAATTATTGTATAAAAAGTACGTGCTATTGGCTTTGTAGCGGACTACGGAATTCCAGTTGTCGGTCGATCTGGCGGTGCTAATCGCGGAAATAAAAAAATTCCTAAAAATTGGGGTTTTCGTACTTTTAAAGATCTCAATGCCAGTTTTGCTCGTGTTACCTTAAAATTCCGTGGTTACAGAGCGTACACATAGCGAATTAACATAGTGTAAAAGAAAATCCGCAGCTACAAGGAGACTGCTTCTGCATAGGTAAAAGTTCATAGGGAAGATTTAAGACACGGGCCTTCAAAACTTGAAATGTTTTGACAGTTTACTACCAGTTGAAATGGACTTGAGCGCAAAAATTAATATAGCGCTGTACACTAGATACATGTTAACATAATAGAATGACTTTCAGCATCTCTAGTCCAAGCTCATTCAAAGAACTATCTTAAGGCAAATTTTGCTAAAAAAGTCAAACTTTTATCCCCCTGAAGCATCAGATAAAAAATTACTGTTTCAAGGCGACTAGTCAGACTACGTTTGTCCTAACAAAAGTATCTCTGGTGACTAAGATGCTGGAAATCACATACAGAAACTTTCACATGCAAATCTTTGATTTCACGGAAATTGTTCAGAGATAAAACGATTTTGTAGGCCGACTTTGAAGAGCTGCAGGAAGGATAAAAGTAGTAATCAGGCAAAAAAACTTTAGTTTATGGAAACGCGCTTCTGCTCTACCGCAAAACCAAATTTCAACTGGTAGAATGCAAGGCTACAGATACTGTTACCAATTTTAGCCATTTTGGGGTCCGCGTGTCATGGGCCTTGGTCGTGAGAACTTAAAGTGACATAAAAATGTCGCATACGACTAGAGTGTCTGAAACCTTGCAAAGGGATTCTTAGACGCACTACACGTCTGCACTGTAGCCCGCTTGATTCGTGTACCGTTACAGCCCGCAGGGCAAATAAAAATATCAGTCCAGATTCTCTTGGGCCACCCTGTAGAAGAAAGTTTATTTTTGAAGCAAGGTAGGCTTGTTAAGCTTGTTGGTACCACTACACACAACCATCACGTTCGTATTGATGACATCAGTCTTCTTTTACCGAATGATAAAAGGTTTTTTGAAACGCCAGATCAATTTCTACCAAAAAATGGTGATTTGACCACTAAACTTCGATGGCCCAAATTTTTTTGTCTGTCTGTTTCCATCGAAAACTCGGTTGTATGAATAACAAGCGAGGCCTTCGCTTGAGTTGCGAAGAATTAATAAGCCATAAAAGTCAATGGATTTCGAGAAAATCACGTATCTTTCATCCTTTACCTTTGTTCCACAAATATGAAGTTACCAAAACTCAAAAATAAGTTTCTTTGGGCTTCAGACTCAAAAATAATTGCGGAAAGCAACATAACTGTATTAGTTAGGCAGCTTGGCGACTTCTGGTAAGCGCGGAAGTAAATTTAGGGTTTTCGAGTTATTTAGAAGTTCGTACTACAGTTGTAACATGGCCACTTTTTGCTGTTAAGTGCATAACGCCCGTGGAAAGCAACCTTGCATTGCCAAAATAGCAACGACAAGACTACTACAAATAAGCTTGAAAATGATATAAAGTACGGTGATTTACACCAAGCCCCACGGCTGAATCAGAATTATTTCCAAAACCTTTAATGAAGAAATATTTTCTTTAAAAGTTTTGAAGATCGCCCTGAGGCAAGAAAACGAGAAAATGTTAGTGTTATTTCATTTCATCACGCAGTAAATTGTATTGAGGAGAACAGATATATGCTACGTGGTATGTGCTACACAATTGAAGACTGAAGATTCGTTGCTGTACATTTGGGGGATCAGGTTTTTGCGAAGACTATCGGAGCATTCCAAACTAGCGCTTCCCATACGGCCCTCATCCAGGGATCAATCCTGTTTCTCGCGCGACCGAGTCGTGATGAGGTCTAGATCGGTGTTGAATATTGTAAAAAAACCCTTTGATAGGGCTATCCTATGGAGCGTAAAGAGAGTCCCTGTCGCTATCGTGAAGCCCATAGCACCAGTTAGAAGTGTGCCCGCCCGGAATATAACAGGAATTATGGAACGCCATAATAAAATAAATAAAACGATAAATGCTATATAATCTCAATATTTATTACAACTACTTATTAACTTCACCGTTTAGACCTTGATGATGACCTTTCTGATCGTTTTTCATCTCTTTTCTTCGAACCTTTATCACTCTTTGGCTTTTTTGGTTCAATCGGAGATCCTTTTACATCTGAATTTGTTCTTTTCAATGGGACTTCTGGCTTTTTATGGAGATTCGGCGGTGTAGCTGGGCCTGATACTGGCAACTCCTAAAAATAATATATATAATCAATCCGTGGGAAAATGAGCTCGGTGCGGGTACAAATGACCCAAGGATAATTAAAAATTTTTTTGGCAGATTCAATTTTTTTGAAATTCTTCCAGAAAAAATTGGGGGCCTGAGGATTGCAAAAATATTTTTCTTATAAAATTCTGTCGAGCAGTTCTCAAGTTATTCCACCGACAAAATAAGGAGGACCTCGTGGACCACCCTGCTACTCCCTATTCTACGGTAATATTATTATACGGTCACTTACATCAACATCCTTTTTCCGTTGTTCTTCTCGTTTGGCTTTAGCAATGAGCGCAGCTTCCCTAGCCTTTTTCTCCTCCTCTTCCTTAATTATTTCCTCTTCTTTTTTCTTGATTTCTTCCTCTTTCTTCTTCTGTTCTTCAGCTTCCTTATTCTTAATGTCAAGTTCTTTTAATTGGGTTGAGACTGCCTTTGCTCGCTCTTTTAGCCTCTGGAAACATAAGTTTAATAGATAACATATTTCAGTATATTCCCTCATATTAAACTCCTAAACTTACTGGAATTTCATCGCAGATATTAATTAAAGCGGCCGATAGATACTCCGATGTCTTCTGGATGGCGTTAACAGCTGCGGGAGGATTTACAGCGAGGTATTGGGGAGTTGCCCATAATAAATGACGGCTACAAGTCCATTGGTATTTCTCATCATTTACTGATTTATATTCGTCATCAACTTGTTGCTCTGGATCCAATTCATCCAACGCGTCTTCAGCTACACCTTCCAAATTTGGAATGAAGATTCTAAAAGAGAAAAGTTCAATCAAAAAAAATTAAACATTGTTATTCCACTTTCTATATTAACTTACCTCTCATCGCTTTGACAAGAATTAATATTATCAGCGCCGATGTTCCACAACCTGGTTAACTCTGGATTTCCGAGATCAACGACTCCCGACACGAATAAGTTTAATGATCGTCTGAAAATAATCACACTACATCAATTACATAATAAAAATAATACTAAAAAATAAAGTATGAAAGAAATATAAATTTAATTCGTTTTGGCCAAAACCTACGGTTTGAATCCATTGAGCTTTAAAACATTTGGTTTGAGATCATTCAGAAGATTGGGGCATGTCTCTGACTTCCATTGGGCCCATTGTCTGTCATTCTGTAGGACTTTCTTCACACTTTTGGCAAAATGACTTCCATTTGGATATGTCTCCTTTAACAAAGCATAGGCTTTGTCTGTATACTCCTTTACTAACTTCTCCTGATCTGCATTTAATCGACTAAAAATGAAACAAAATGTTTTAAAGACGAACACTTACTCTTTGGTCTTTGTGTTATTGGTCAGAAATTCGAATGTGACCAAACATTGAGTCAGGAAATATCTCCGGAACTGGGAGTCGTTCAATTGCAGTAAAAACAGCTAAAACATAAGTTAATTTTATATGTTTCATACTATAATTTACCTTATTACTGGTCAGATATTTTGCCGAGAACCAAGCTTGATCTTCTGATCCCTTATCATGTCCATCTGAATTTATTTTATCCACTTTTTGCGAGGTAAAAACATCAAGGATGCCAGAAAGACTCTGAAAAGAAAATTTTAGGTTCAAATGAAACTTTTATTCTACTATAAATCCATTAAAAAATATATCCCAAACTCACATTATCGAACGTTTTCCAAGGCTCTTTGTGGAATATCTGGACCGGATTCACGAAATACGCTTGGAGTCCCCAGAATTTCTTGTACAATTCGTAGTCAATCTCTTCTCTGAAATTATAATCTAGTAACAATAATAAATTCTTACTTGGTTTCTCGTATCTCTCCCACTTCCATGTCCACATCTTCTTCTGTAGGTTTGATAACATTTTCCTTCTTCTCCTCGTAAAGAGTAACGTTTGCCAAGTTGAACTGGCTTGTCAAATTTAGACCTGATTTCTCTTCCAAAGGCAAAGTTTTGGCCAGAAATATAAAAATTCGTCCACAAAATTCTGTATCCAAAGTTCTGGAGAGTCGCTTTAGGAGATCATTGCACATCCGGAGAATCTGATTCTTGCAGGCATCAAAAAAGAAAGGCTAAAAAGAGGAAGGAATGATAGCAACAACAAAAGATAAAGGAAAACAAAAAATAATGTAGTATGATACCTCTTTCCAAGTAACAATCAGGTTCTCCACTAGATTAAAAAGCTCTAAACAGCGCTTCGTCGAGCTAGTCTCAAATACATCTTGCATTATGGCACAAGTAATAGCTTTCGGACAGAGATCTAAACGCAAGGCATAAAGAATAATACCAAAGTCCTTACCGTTTCGACACAAGACAATAATAAACTCAAGTAAACTTCGAAGCTTCTCAATATCACCGCCTTCACTGATGAGCGACAAACATTTGGTCTTTAGGAATTCTTCCAACTTCAATTTCCCTACATCCGCCGACAATTTACTGAAAGAAGGGTTATAATAACATTATACTTACTTCTCCTTAAAAAATCCCTTCACACCTTCCACATCTTGACTTCCAACTCTTTCTTTGAGAATATCAAACATCCTTCAACAAAAACAAAGAAGAATTTCGGGAAGAACCGAAAAAAATATTAATTTCTTGCAGAAAAATTTTAGAAAATACGGAATGCCAAAGTTGCGAATTTTGCAAAGAAAAAGGGACTTTGAAATAAAACAATGAAAAACTTTTGTAAAACTTGACAATTTCAATCATCTTCGTTGTAACGATCGCTAATGTAACTACGACATGTTGTACATTGTTTTTATTTTTGTATCTTTTTGTATCAAATATTTTTGTAGCAAGAAAGGTAAGAATTCTTGTTGGATAATGTCGTGTTCTTTTTAGTTTATCTTCTAAACACATTGGATGCCAAAACGGAGCTGAACTGGCAGACCCACAGCTCAGGTGGAACTCAGAGGGCAAGTTTTTTCTGTTTACTCTTCTTTTGAATTGTAGATGAAAGGCTTCTCAAGAATAGTGTAAATTATTGTTCTTTAGTGGATGGAAGAGACGTATCGCAGTTTCGACAATCGTTCAGTCAATCAACAAGCATATTCCACCTGTTCCACGGAGCACAGTGCTCATTTCGAGAACTGGTTGTTGTTACCTAATGTAAATAAAGAAAGGGAGGCCAGACTGTTCATTGAGTTCAAGTTCTCCATGAAGAGATGCTCTTCTTACCCCCGATTGTCCATTTATTGCAAAGAGACGTTGAATGTGTATGCTTACGGGGTGCCAAAGGGTCAAGCGATGAGTGCGCTGGATTGGCATAACAGGACGGAATGGATACTTTTCCACACGATTACACCTAATAATGATTATGGCGAGATCTTCTACTCGGTCGGAGTATATGATGGGAACTACGAATCGGTTTACTTTGCTGTGCGGGACTCTGGGGCTTGTTCTTCTTTACTTTACATTCAGGTTAGTTGAAACTACACTTGAATGGTTTAAATCTGGCGTGCTTTCAGATCTATTACATCGTATGTCCCCCATCATTGCATCAGCTGGTCCATTTACCTCAAGTTATTGTATCAAAGGAAACGAAGACTGTTCAAGGGACTTGTCAATATTACCCGAAAGATATTAAGATCAACCATCCGAGATTTCTTTGTACTTCCGACGGTCGCTGGCAGTCTTTGATAAATGAATGCGGATGTCCAGCAGGTTATCAGCCAAAGGACAATCAATGTCAACGTAGTTCAATTTTTTGCGTGATATTTTGAGGCTGTATTGACATTTGCATGTTGAGCTCGATCGTTTATTATTGTGTTTCAGAATGCCCAGTCAATTTCTATAGCCCTTCTTACGATGTTTTACCTTGTTTATCTTGTCCAGCCGGCTCTATCTCATCTAAAACAGGCTCTTCTCAATGTAAATGCAAATCCGGCCATGTCCGATCGAATCCAGATGAAACTGAAGACGAATGTTATTTGTTATCGCTTCTTCGAGACATCAGAACCTCTCAAATGGACTCCAATTTTGAAGGGGACAGTGGAAAAGTGATCATTATACTAGTCTCCTCTCTGGTGGTTCTCCTTATTTTATGCATGGCCATCGTTTTTTATCTTATACAATCGAAATTGCGGGTGAAACAGGATATGGATGACAGTTTACCCAATTCTGAGAGTAAAGAATGTAAGTTAAGGCAATGGGTTTAACAGTTTTGAAGTTATTTGTGATGCTTTCTATATTATTATAGCTGATCGAAGTACCCGGCACTCAGTTTCTTCCATGACATCACCTCCCACCCCTAAATCAGGTATCTCCACATACGATTGTTTACTCTGTCCATTGCAGTAACTCTTTTCCCGGCGTTTATGGCTGGAAACAACAAACCAGGAGTGTTGATGTACGTGGATCCCCTGACTTACGACGATCCTTCCAAAGCTCTCGCCGACTTTGCCAATGAAATTCCTCGAGAAATGATCGAATTGGCCAGAACGATTGGCTCCGGACACTTCGGAGAAGTCTGTTGTGGTCGGTTGAGGGTCGAATCCACCTACTGTAATGTCACGAACATGGTCCAACAGATTGTAGCCGTGAAAATGCTACATCCTGGAGTGGCGGGAAAAGCGAGAACCGACTTCTTGATGGAAGCATCAATCATGGGGCAGTTCGACCACGAGAATGTTGTCCATCTAGTGGGAGTCACAACCAAAACGGAACCGGTGATGATCATCACCGAGTACATGCTGAATGGATCTTTGGATAAATTTCTAAGAAGTAATGACAATGGAAAGTTCTCACTCTATCAATTGTTGATGATGATGCACAATGTCGCTTCTGGAATGAGATATTTGACAGGAAAAGGATTTGTGCACAGAGTATGAACATTACTATTGCATCAGATTATATTACACATGATAATTACATCAAATTGCGTTAATAATTGCATTGTTTTAGGATCTGGCTGCCCGTAATGTTCTTGTTGATGATCGTTTGACCTGCAAGATTGCTGATTTTGGTCTGAGTCGGAAAGTCCGATCAAAAGATGACCGGGAATATACTACAACTGGAGGCAAGATCCCTGTACGATGGACGGCGCCTGAATGTATTGCCCATCACAAGTTCACGTCGGCCTCGGACGTCTGGAGTTATGGGATCGTGATGTGGGAGATCTGTTCATTTGGAGAAAGGCCGTATTGGGATTGGTCAAATTCCAGAGTTATTGAAGAGGTGAAGAATGGATTCAGACTCCCGAAGCCGATGGATACCCCAGACAGACTTTTTGACATTATGGGAAAGTGTTGGCAACATCAGCGACATGAGAGGCCCTCCTTTACCGACCTTGTCACCGAATTGAACAGCTTCATTCAAGAGATCCAAGAATACCAACAGAATCTTGAAAGGTCAGTTCTTTTGCGAAAAAATGTAGTAAGAAGAAGGACAGTTTATAGTTTGTATTGACTGGGTCTATGATTGTCACAACTCTTTGCTTAGAGATTAGATCTTACGTTTTTTCTTTTCCGATAGATCAAATATTACGTTTTTCTACTCCGATAGGTAAAGTGTAGCTGTTTGAATTGCAAACTGGGTCTAAAAGAGTGATAAATGTCTGCGTACTTTGGTGTTTGTGCAGCGATCGGACATAACAATTGTTTGAGAAATGCTGAAGAGTGAAAAATTGAGGAAAATAGGATTTCTTGTATATAACCATAATTCCAAATTCCAAAAATCGTGTCAACAATCGACCAGATGATCTATATTTTGGGGTTTCCACTTTTGTTGAGACCTGAATTGAATTGGAAAAGAATTTGGAGAGAATTCTGAGCGGAAAGAACCCTCGACTCACCATCCATCTTTCGGAAAGGGCCAAAGGCCATGAAGATGGCTGTCACGTGGTTTGATGTTTATGCTGTTCTCTGGAGTGTTCTCTTCCAACATAACAAAGTAGTAACTGTTGTCCAGAAACAGCGTCATTCCGAAAAAGAGAGGAAAAAAGAGAGGACGATTTTTGCAGCACTCGCCCATGTTTTTTGGTGTGTAATGTGAAAAATGAATTTATACCCTAAGATTCATTATACTCTATTATTGAAGATAATATTATGTTAAACTTTTTTGCAAATAGGAAATGCATTACAGTTTATTGCACTGGTAGAACATAAACTACGAAGAATCCGAAATTCATATGGAAAAGTTATTTTTAACTGTTGCTAATGAGACTTTGACAATATCGCCCTAAATGGCTTTGTATACGCTGTCTAATCTGGCCTTTTTATACGAAAACTTGTTTTCCCCCGTTGTAAAATGTTTTTTGAATTATTACGTTTTTTCTCGCGTTATTATGTGACACAAACGTCAAATTTTATGAATTTTGTTTAATTTTATTTTTTCAGAAGCTTCGGCGACGTCAGCACGACGGACACTCCCAACACTCCGACCTCAAGGAAATCGGTGATGGACTTGTAATATGGAGCCCGTTGTTTTTATTTATGTTGTTATCTCTCCATGTTTTCCACATTAAAGAGTTCTAGTTTGTGTTTCGAGGGTTCTATATGATTTGGTTGACATTCCTAATATTTTCCCGTGGTTGGCACGTTTATTTTTGCCTCTTCGATGTTTTGTAAGCCCTTTTTGCGTGTTGTATGTTTGATTTCGTTCTTTGGGTTCCCCGAGATTTTAATTGATGACCCAGATAAGAGTTTGTTTGGTTTCCGAAAGGCCTCGTGGAAGTGAAAGGCCAACCCCCCAAAATACATAACATTGCGAGGAGAAAGCACGTCTGTTCATCAGCTTTTCTTCCAGTCGTTCTTTGTGTTGCCTCGAGCATAACCGAAACGTGCTCGCCGCCACGGCCCCGCCCTTTTTGTTCGTGCCCCCGCGTGGTCGCAGTACTTATAGGACGTCCTTTTCCAGATTGACTTCAAACGATTGACAACAATGTCGTCGATTCTCCGGACTCTCAAGCCGATCGCTAGCTCAGCCCGACAGGCGTCCAACATCGTGGCCCCTGAACCCGTTTGGGACAATCTTCCACATTGCACCCAGGTAATTCGACCCTCTTTCCTCGAAAAACATGTTGATTTAAACTTTTGAAGCCAAAAAGCAGGAAGAAGAAGGATGATCATTTTAAATAGGGAAAATGATCTTCGGTTCGATTGTTTTCTATTGAAAACGCTCGTCTGGAAGTTGTTTTAGTGTCTAAAAAATTTTTTTGCAGATTTTTATCAACAACGAATGGCACAACTCGAAGAGCGGCAAGACTTTTGCCACCATCAACCCGGCCACCGGCGAGAAGATTGCTGATATCCAAGAAGGAGACAAAGCCGACATTGATGACGCTGTCAAGGCTGCAAAAGATGCCTACAAACTCGGATCACCCTGGAGAACCATGGATGCTTCAGATCGTGGACTACTTCTTCATCGTTTGGCCGATCTGATGGAAAGAGATGCCTCTTATATTGCTGTAAGTAAATTTTCTGTTTGTATGGATTATCTATCAGAAGCAATGAATTTTTGATATTTTAGAGTCTAGAAAGTTTGGACAATGGAAAGCCCTATTCGATGTCCCTTCTAGGCGATCTCCAACTCTCCATTAACTGTTATCGCTACTACTCGGGATGGGCTGACAAGATTGAAGGAAAGACCATTCCAGTCCGCGGGAACTACTTCACCTACACTCAGCATCATCCAGTTGGTGTTGTTGGTCAGATAATTCCCTGGAACTTCCCACTTCTCATGCAGGCCTGGAAATTGGGACCTGCTTTGGCTGCTGGAAACACTATTGTTATGAAGCTCGCAGAACAGACTCCGTTGACCGGTCTCTACATTGCCAAACTGGCGGCCGAAGCTGGATTCCCTCCAGGTGTTCTCAACATTGTTCCTGGATTTGGAAATACTGCTGGTGCTGCTTTGGCCGTGCATCCCGATGTAGATAAGGTTGCTTTCACCGGATCTACTGCTGTTGGACAAAAGATTATGATTGCTGCTGCTCAGAGTAACCTCAAGAAGTAAGTAGTTTTTGTTGAAAGATATAATTTTGATTTAAATAACATATTTCATATAAATTAAGCATTGCATATCTATATAATTTTTCAGTGTCACCTTGGAGCTTGGTGGTAAGAGTCCCAACATTGTTTTTGCCGACGCTGATCTTGATGAAGCCGTCCGTCAAAGTGCTCACGGAGTCTTCTTCAACCAAGGCCAGACTTGTTGTGCTGGATCCAGAACCTTTGTAGAGCGAAAGATCTACGATGAATTTGTCCAGAGATCCAAGACCTTGGCTGAAAACCGCAAAGTTGGAGATCCCTTCGATCCTGACACTGAACAAGGACCTCAAGTCGATGAGAATCAGATGAACACCATCCTCAGATATATTGAACACGGAAAGAAGGATGGCGCCCAGTTGATTGCTGGAGGAAAGAGGGTTGGAGACAAGGGTTACTTCGTCAGCCCCACCGTCTTCGCCGGTGTTCAGAACAACATGACCATTGCCAGAGAAGAGATCTTCGGCCCTGTGATGTCGATTATTCCCTTCGAAAACGACAAAGATCTCATCGAGAAGGCAAATGATTCCATGTATGGGCTGGCTGCTGGTATTGTAACCAAAGATTTGGACCGTGCTCTTAAATTCTCATCCGCCCTTCATGCTGGAACTGTCTGGATCAACTGTTACAATGTGTTTGACGCGGCCGCTCCCTTCGGAGGCTTCAAAATGAGTGGAATCGGGCGCGAATTGGGAGAATATGCCCTCGAGAACTACACCGAGACCAAGTGTGTCACCATTGCCGTCGCCGAGAAGAATTCGTGAGCCAATTGAATTGTCCTCTCGAGCCGTGCAATAACATCCGACCTTTATTTCATTTCGGGCTCATTTCCCTGGCGGATTTCTGGAAATTAAAAGTTGCGCGTTGGAAGAATTGCTTCTTCTTCTTTTATTACCAGAAGTGTTTATTCCAGTCCGGTTGTATAATAAACTCTAAATATATTACTTTACAGTTTGATTTTTTATCTTGGAAAGGAAATGTTTTGTCTTGCAAATGGAGAGGCACCTTTTTTCTTATCAGAATTGGTGCAATAAGTCCCTTATTTCGTGTTTGAGCGGTGATATAAATGAAATTGTAAGTAATTTATTTTGTAAACAGTTGAAGCATTCGCAAAGGCTGTAATATTTGAAGAGATGACTTCAAAGAACCGCATGTTTGACTCGCTGATCGTGAGTGATGGGAAAGGACATTGATGGTTAAAAAACATGTTCAAAGAACGATGAATGCCGTCCGCACCGTTCAGTAATATAAAATTATACTCAAGAAGGAAGGGTCCCGCGAAGGTCGATAACTCCCGCTAAGGCCTTGGAGTCGTGTCGCCCGGTAATCCGCTACTTTTTATGGTTCCGTTTTCTGTTTGAGTTTCCTTTTTTTTGACTCCGAAGATTTAAGTCGTTTAGGAATTCTCGCTTTTTCTGACCATCAGAATCCCCGCATCCAACTGTTTCCTCCGCCCCGAATTAAGGCTGAGTTTAACATAGAAGAAGTGTCACAAACAGCCCTTTAATTTATGCAAAATTCAACTCTCTAAATCCCAGTTTTTGTCCAAAAAATGGACTCCAAAAAACGGGCCCTAAGGGGTCAATTGCGCGCTATCTTGGAGAGCTGTAAATGGAGATCCGCTTCATTACTTTTACCGTAGAATAAACAAAAAAGGTCAGGAATAAATTGGGGGAGTGACCTGCTGAGGTGTCGCGCAGTGTGAGATGGTTTCATTAGGACTTTGTTTGTCATCCAATCTCAGCCAAGATGTGACCGGCCGTGGCCCGAAAAGGCAAACAGTAAATGGGGATCTGGGCACTTTGCACCTTTTTCGCAAATTAGATGAATAGGAGAGATGGAGAAGTGGAAATCGGGGCGATCTCGGTTTTCTGGGCCTTTCAAAAGTTCTGGGCTGACTTTATTTGGAGGTTTCTTATAAGAAGATCAAAGGGAATTACTCATATAATATCATATTATAGGGTATTTTATAATATCTGGTTCATTGTTCCACTGTATCTCCCATTAATTTTTCATGTTCCCCAAGTTACTCTCATTATATTACAGTAATCAGATGAGATGTTTCCTTGACTTTTTGTGACGTTGATCCAGTTCAAGAATACGTTTGCTTACGTGTTTTGTTCTCGAGCCTGGTGTCTGTCTCCACGGTCATCTTGCTGATGATTGTCCGTCTTTTTGCTCGCCTCTCTTAGTGACTTGTATCTGTCTTGTTTCGGAGATCGTTCAGAAGTTATGTTCTCGCGACTCTTCAGCTAATTCAAGTCTAGTCAAGTGGCCGGTCTTATTGCGCTCATGTCCACCGCATGCACAGTAATCATGCTGTCAAATGGATGTTGTCATAGCTCTCGAGGAAGTTGGGGGCGATCGCCTCGGGGTGAATAATAATAAGCCTTGAGGCCCAATTTCTCGTTTGATCGCTGCTCATTTCCTGGCCACAAGCCTGGCCTTTTGATTGTCTTAATCCGCTCTTCAAGAGGTCGGAAATAATTCCGGGGCATGGCGGTGAAGGCGACTTGTCACCCAGCCTTCATTCGAACACCACTCACACCTAGCGGCGGTGATGGATGCGGGTCCCGACCTTTTGTCACCCTCGGCTTCCGTTCGGCCAACACCTTTGAGGCCGATTGCCTGGGGGCATCTAATTCGTCTTGCGGACGCGTGAAATTGCCATGCCCTCCCAGGGCGGGGTCTAATGGCTCAAAGAAGAGCCCCCTCTTCTGGAGCGCCCGCTTTTCCCACCGGATTTGCCGATACGGATCGGCGAAGTGGTTTTAGTCATGGTGTAGTGCCAACCGACGGCCAAGTTTTGGGTTCCGCATGTTTTGAGTCCATTTCTCAATGTTTGAAGGTCCGGCTGATGGAGACTTGACGGGCTGCGGGAAATGTTGCGAGAGTTCTCTTTGAAAGTCTAAACCGTAATAATTTAAGGCTTCGAATGCATCAAAGTCCATTATTATGACTGTTTCTTGCTTTAACTGCCCCTGTTATGGCTACAACTTTCTCCCTGATCTTCCCCATTCCATATTAATCGCCTTTTCGGAGTCACTTGTCTTCGAATCAAGGAAGCCATGAAGCCGGTTTCGCGGAGTCACCGCTTTTGATTTGGTCCTCATTCCTTATGGCTCATTACTTTTGCAGAAACGGGCGCCAGGTTGTTAAGGAGCGGGGAATGAGCTCGTTTAAGCACAGCCTCGGATGCCGACCGAGTTTGTTGGAATTCGAGAAAGTTGTGTAATGACTTCGGCGGAATCACTCGGAGGCTCTGAGGAAGTTTGAATTCCGCCCCCTGAGACGCCATGACCCGATTAATGGGTCATTCCAGCTAATCTCGATTCGCTTCGGCTTTTGTTTCAAACGTCTTCTCCCCTCGACTGGACTATGTTACAAGTGGAGCCAATAAAAGGGCCATAAACGTTTTATGCCACTTGTTGTGCTCCTTTCCCTTCCTTTCCTCTGTATATATGTATTGTTTTTGTCATCACATTCAAATAATACGTTTGGGAACACGGACTTGATGACAAACGAAATGGGCTCTGTTGTCGTATCTGCAACTCCATCATTTGGCAAAAAATAGCCGTCATTTGTCAGCGCCAAGCCGGGACTTTGTATTTAAATTTGAATTGAGGACATTTGTATTCCGGAAAGGGGATATCCGATTAATCACATTAAGGACAACCGCATTGTCCGCCGATTCTCGCGCGCGCCAAGTTCGTGAGCATCTATTTGGATGAAACCTTTTTACTTTTTCCATAGTCAAATTCTTATAAAAGGCCTTTTCGGCACAACACTTTTGGTCGCCGCTTTTCTTGTCTATTCAGAGCAAACAGGTTCGGATCAGGATGTTCTAGATGGCTTGATCCCCTTTAATTCCTTCTAATCGTTTTCTGTTTGATGTCATAACAATGTTTCTTTCGCCCGTTATTTGCATATTCGATGGGCATAATATCTTTTTCTCTCCGACCGCTTAAGGCTCGCTTTAAGCTCATTTCCAGCTTTAAGGCATCCGTTTACAGGCTCTTGTAGTGACCATACGGTCTGTCGGAGAGAGTCGAGAGTGGTTTTATGTTCCGGACATCCTTGCGGCCAGAAGCCCATTCCGCGCATTAATTGATCCCATTAAGGCAGCTGGCCCAACTTGTCCGATTTTACGATGATTGGGGCGATTTTTTGAATGGGTTGACAGCCTGGCATCGGCTTTTTTCACAACTTTGATTTACTGTTTTCGGATGTGAAAGGGACTACTGTACATTTCGAATATTTTCAAAAGTATTTTCGAATCTTTTTTGGAAGTACATCTGTTCCTAACATTAATGGCGTCTATTCTAATTTGCCGAGTTAGTGGCGCTGATCGACGGCATTGGGCGAGATTTTTATTCGATTTATGAGTTATTCGGCGGAGAAATTATTGCGGTTTTTATTTGACCTCCAGCACATTTGTGGGGTGAATTATTTTTATCATGGCTAGGTTCTGGGACTGATCCCAAAGACAGCCCGGCCGACCTTTAATGATGGCCAACGCCTCATCATCAGGCCTAATGCCACGGAAAGGTTGCGGAATGAGCAAGGAGGGACCTCAACCCAAGCCCCATGCATTCCCAAGTTATTCTTCGCACATTTGCGGTGACCTCTAAACCCCTTGTTAATTGGGAGGCCTGCAGTGATGGCTCGGGGTAACCCTGACTTTTAGAGGTAATGCTTTGTCAATTTTCATACCGGAAAATTGCTGTTTGCATTGTGCGGTAAGCAAGAATTTCCTGGATATACGTATAACATATTTTATTGCTCAAGACAGTATTGTTGTAGATGAAATTTAGGATGTTGTAGTTTCATTAATGAGGATATTGTCCATAGTAATTATTTGACTAAAACTGTGAATGCAACAAGAAGATTCTGAGTTATCGTTGCATTTTCGGTTTTCTCATAAAGCGAAACCCAGGTCATCATAGTAGTCATTAACGTCGCTCATGCTTAATTTGCCTCCCAAATTTCGATCAAACTCCCTGGCTTTAATTAAAACTTTACGACTCTGTTTTTGTAACCCATCTTAACAGATAAGCGTCGGTGAGTAACGGAAATCTGAGTAAGCTTTCTTTTTGGAACAGTCGCCTGCTACGGTACGACAAGACAAATGAAGGGACGGCGAGTGTTATCAGCCTATCTCAAGGTCCCTTTTGGGTCGGCGTGAGATCCCAGAAGGCGATTAGAGGCGGTCATTCTTTTCCTCTGACCAGAAGCCTGAAGTTGTGCCGGCATTAAGGTGACGGGAGGGGCGCGCTGGATGTTTTCGAGAGCCGAGAAGAGGGCAGCGGGTGTGAAAAGGTGATCCGATATCCTTTTTTTAATTTACGGCTTTGTGGCGTGCCAAGACAAGACAACTGTTGCAACACAATCACATAACAGCCGTATTACCCGTTTATTGTGACAGTGCGAAAACCGCGGGGGATTTGATAAAACAGCTGATTTATGGGGATTTAATCTTATTCGAGACCCGGTTTATTGGCCGGATCAAGTTATTGGGTAATTGGAGAGGTCACGAAAATGGTAAATGACAGCTGATGTGTGGAATTAAACCCTGATTTAATTTCAATTAATTTTTTTAAATGTTTTCCAAATAATATTGTTTTACCCAAATGTCCCTTCTTTGCGCCATAATCTCAGAAATGATGTTATGGCGATATCCATCTATGTTGTGCAATTTCTACGGTCCAAATGTTATTACACGATTTATTACCGATCTCTCGGCATGTGTCCCATTTTATGGCCCACCCAGCAGATCAGCGAGTTTGATAAAACTTCTTGAAATGTCGTGCCCAAGCCCCCTTCAGCTTATATTCCTCACCATATTTGGCACTTTTATGACATATAAAAAGAATTTCGATGAAGGTCGCGTGTTTGCTGAGATAGGCGCGGAATTGGAGGGGGCTTTGATGTAACCGCTAGGCCTATTAATTGACTTTTGATTTATTTGTAAAGATAGCGATGTTCGGACTGATTCGATGATAAGTCGCGCTTTCTTTACGTGGAGGGGTTCCAGCCGTTTTTTCGTGTTTACTTTGACTGTCAGATTGCGAGCGATGTGAGGAGAAAATGGTGATAAGAGGGATAAAAAGGGGATTATCCGGGAGCTAATGAAATTAGGTTAAACTCGGGAGTTTCTACTCAAAACGAGGGTGTCAACTTGTCTAGTTTCTTGTCTTTTCATTTCTAATTAACATATTATTGATGTAGAAATCTGAGTCCATTGATAAGCCCATTCCGCGATCTCTTAATTCTCTTTTAATGAGGTTCGAATTCAGCGACCTTCGATCATCAGGAGCAGGTTCAGCGAGGAATTGGAGGATCGGTTTACGCATCAGCGGACGCCTTCCAAATATGCAGGAAAAAAGTTAATTCATTGTTTTTGTGTGGCAAGGTCGTCGCGGGAGATTTGGCGGCCCGGAAGAGACGCATTGTCCGAGAGTCCCGCCCTAACACTAAGCCCTCCATGTTGTTTTGTTTCCCGGCAGGTGGAGGTCAGAGTGCGCAGAAATTTGCATGCTGGAACGAGTCCAAGTGGGCTACTGCAATATCTTCTTTGGCCCGTCGAAGTCTTCTTTTTGGCCCTTCACTTGTTTTTTTCGCCCATGGCGATCGCTGAGTGTCGGTTACGTAATCCACTCGAATCTTCGGACTTGAGAACCAAGGAATATTTTTTGTATTGTCATTGTTGTCGCGACTCCGCCCTTTTATCCCCGGTCCGTTAAGCTCCGTTCGCGCAGCGCTTTCCCTTAAACCGCAATTTCGTTAAGAATCGTTTCGTGCTTTATTGGCTTTCTTGTTTGCCGTTTCTCTAATTCCTATTATGATTTCCATATGATTTAAGAAACGTGGATGAAGCCGAAATG
The DNA here is from genome assembly GCA_025436335.1 of Bursaphelenchus mucronatus. NCBI lineage: Eukaryota > Metazoa > Nematoda > Chromadorea > Rhabditida > Aphelenchoididae > Bursaphelenchus > Bursaphelenchus mucronatus. The sequence continues at coordinate 5,010,858 of CM046359.1, forward strand.
AAACTTTGGCTTTTATTCCTCATATTGATACCACTGCACAGTGCGGAAAGAATCTATTTATTGGACACACTAAATGCCACTTCAGAATTGGGATGGGCCGTTTATTCGTCATTGGATATGGATGGAGTAAGTCAATTTTTTTCTTAAAAAATATTGCAATTTAATGGTTATTTGAATTCACATCGTTTAGTCATCCTTTTAATTACATTTCCTATTTTCATTAACCATCATTACCCCCCAATGTAAATATTTCTACTGTTTTTAGTGGCTGGAAGAGACCTACCGCAGCGAGACCAAGAATCTTAATCATCAAGCCTTTTCGACTTGTGTTGTTGAGCAATCCAACTTTGAGAATTGGCTTTTACTGCCTCGAATTGAACGTCAAGAAGGCCGTCGGCTCTTTTTCGAGGTTAAATTCACCATGAGAAAATGTCATGACATCCCAAATCAGGCGTCTAAATCTGTTTGCAAAGAAACCTTAAAATTATATGCACATCCAGTCAACTCAGCGACGTTGTTACCATCTCATAATTGGCATAATTCGACTGATTGGAAGCTGGTCGAAACCTTGGCTCCCAACGAAGATAATGGCCAGATTTTTATTCAAACAGCCAGTTTCGCGTTTGATGAGAGTAGTGTTTACTTTTCTATTAAGGATTCCGGGTCATGTTCGTCTGTTCTATATGTCAAAGTAAGCTTATATTTGTCTTACAACTTATTATATTATTTTATTTCATTTATATCATTATTTTCCAGGTCTATTACGAAGTGTGTTCAGAGATGAAGAACACGTTGACCAAGATTCCCCGCACAATTCCAGGTGCCGATCTCCATTCTGTGGTCTCTGTTCAAGGGGAATGTATTGGCAATTCGAGTCTTGTTTCCGGTCGAAGAGATCCGCCGAAAGCCTTGTGCAAGATCGACGGGAACTGGCAGATGTTGACCGAGGAATGCCAATGCAATCCCGGCTTCATTTACTCCCGCTCTGCCAACACGTGTGCCCGTAAGTCTTCCGTAATGGCCTCTTTGACCTTTTCCGCCCTCAAATTACCATGTTAATGCAAGCTGAGACTTCCCCATAATCGAAAAGAGGGACCTTCTCCATTATGGAGCGTGTTATGGGCGCCGGAAAGGCGTCAAATTATAACACATCCGACCCCACTATGGCCGGAATAATTAGGTCCAGACAATGTGCCGCCCTCCCTTTGACCTTGCGCATCGCCTTCTTGTTCATAATAACTCGATTTAAAATATTAGGATAGGGGCCCATTTGGCGGTCCCTCGCGGAAGAAAACAATCGCTTTTGTCGGCGGGGCCAAGATTCGATTATATCTAAGAGGATTAGCGATATGTTGATGGAGGGGTCCTTTTGGCGAAACCGTTTGGATTTTTAATAAAAGTCAAATTAAAATTTTAATCAAGAACTCTTGATGACCTTCAAGGGTCAGAACAACTACTTTTAAATCGCGCTTTTTACGGCGTGGGAACAAAATGTCCAAAAAGTTTCTTAGTATACTGTACCAATAACAACGGCAAAAATAATGGTGGGATTCTACATGTCTACTAGTAATAATTTTACTGTTTGCAACCCTGCCGCCTTTGTTTTCGCTGCAGGACATAATACTTTTTTGACGTTTCGTTTCACACGCCGTAAAAAGCGCAATTCAAAAGTAGTTGTTCTGGCTCTTTAATGACTACAATAAAAAATTTAACTTATGAATATATAACAATTTCACAATTTCAGCCTGTGGCCTGAACAGTTTCAAGTCTTCCCATGGATCAGGAGAATGCCGTCCGTGCCCTTCAAATTCCGAAGCCTCAAAATTGGCTTCAGTTATTTGCTCTTGTCTTCCCGGTTTCTACAGACCCTCAGGTCATTCCCATCTTCATGGATGTTTATCCCAACCCCTCGCAAATCCAGATATTACAATTCATGAGAGTTCCAATGCTGATGATGTTTTGTTCCCAGAGCCGTCATTCGAACAATTAAAAGTGGGAAAGAACCTTTTCCTGGTGTTATGTTCAACATTAGTTTTGTTGAGTGTAACTATGTTTGGGTTGATGGTTATCTGTTACAAAAAGAGCTGTCAGAAGAGGAAGCAATTCAGTGACTTGGATGTCTTGGACACTTATAAACAAGGAACTTTGACGCCGGATTATGGACCCAACTCGAAGAGCGCCTTTTCTAATACTTTTCAGAGGAAATGTAAGTCATTTTTTGAAACTCTTTACAATCTTTTTTACAAGTACAATACCTTTTTATTTCTAGTAAACGTCCCGTTGATCCCCGCTTACAGTACGAGCCCGCGTTCTGGCGGAATTGTCAACAGATACAAGCCGTATGTGGATCCCACAACTTACGAGAATCCCCGAGATGCTTTGGCTGAATTTACAAACGAAATTCCCCCAGAAAATGTTGAAGTGACCCGAACAATTGGTGCTGGAGAGTTTGGAGAAGTTTGTTCTGGCCGCCTGAAGGTCGAAAATGTCTATGGAGGAGTCGTCCAGCAGATTGTGGCGGTAAAAACTCTGCTTCCCGGCAGTTCTGACAAAGCTAAGGCCGATTTCCTCGCCGAAGCTTCTATTATGGGCCAATTTGAACATGATAACGTCATCAAATTGGTCGGAGTTGTTACCAAATCTGAGCCAGTAATGATCTTGACCGAGTACATGTTAAATGGATCGTTGGATAAATTTTTGAGGGATAATGATGATGGAAAGATTACGGTACCTCAACTCATCGAAATGATGCATGGAATTGCTTGTGGAATGAAATATCTGACTGATAAAGGCTACGTGCATAGAGTAGGTAGAAGATTATATTTTTAGTCATCATCTTTAGGACTTGGCCGCCAGAAATGTCCTAGTGGATGATCGTTTGACTTGTAAAATTGCTGACTTTGGCCTCAGTCGAGGAGTTAGCGCTTCCTCGGAACAAGAATACACAACCCAAGGCGGGAAGATTCCAATTCGATGGACAGCCCCTGAGGCGATATCTCATAACAAATACACAGCTGCTTCTGATGTCTGGAGCTTCGGCGTTGTGATGTGGGAGGTCTGCTCATTCGGAGAACGACCATATTGGGATTGGACCAACCATAAAGTGATCCAAGAAATTCAAGGGGGATTCCGATTGCCCAGGCCCATGGATTGTCCTGTTTATTTGCATGAAGTTATGTTGGAATGTTGGCAACAAGAGCGACATAAAAGACCGAGTTTTGAACAGCTGGTTCAACGGTTGTCGGCGTTGTTGCATCAAGCCCAGGAGGAAGTGTAAGTCGGATTAAAAAATTCTAAATAAATTCGTTTTTCAACATTTTCCGAACTGAAAAATATTTGTTTTGACATTTCAGTTCCTACAACATGGTGATTGGGAACTCCCCGACCTTAATGCACCCTCGCCCGTCCCCTCCAATGACCGCTCCTCCAGTTCTAACCCTTCCAAATTTCCTCAGACTTCACAATCTTGTACATTACATTGAAGTTTTGAATAGGAGTGGAATAACAACAGTAGATCGTCTTACCGAGACTCCCTACGCGGACCTTATTTCCATCGGTCTTCATGAAGCGGATGCCCGAAGAGTAATCCAATATTCATTCCCTTCATGCCGTCTCAGTTGTGCTACGGATGGAGTTAATCCCGCAGGTCCGGGATATCTGATATCTGGAGGGACTTTGAAACACAATCGATCGCCTTTGCTGTCTCGATCATCGATAGGAACCAACAATACGACATTAACGACCTCAAGTCATGGCTCAGCGGGATCTCCTCAGAATCTGACGATAAATCGGAAATCGCCAAGAGAGCAGGGATTCCTTGTATAATCGTCCGCTGATTAGCAAGTCATCTATTGGCCGCACAACCATGATCCCCGTCTTCCACATTCCCAGTGCGATGCCCATCTCTTCGGCATCATGTGATCTTCTTCACCTAGGTCTTTCTTCTATTCCCAAGTGCCTTTAAAATCAGTCCCAACTGCCGATTCATGATCTCAGTTCTCAATCTCCTTGTTGTATCATATTTATATGTATAGGTCTTATACATCTATTTTGTACAGTTTTATATCATATGAAAGCGTGTATTTCTAATTATTACAGAGTTGATAAAGATTTGAATCTGATTTTGATATTTGTTATTAGACATCATTTTCTCATCAGAAAAAATGAGATTTATTTGAATTTGGGACAGCAATTATTGAATCCCAAGTGTTCCGAGCGACAAGTCTTAAAGATGTTCTTAAAAGAACTTAAAGAATGACCCAAAGAATGAGCTAAATACATCGTTTCTCAAGTGTCTGGAAGAAGAGACCGCCAACTTTCTCTCAGTTGGATCTCAAATATTATAATAAGACATGACGTAAGAGGATCAGCTCGGGGTCTGTCAAACTATATTGTACATGCATATTTAATGGATGGCATATGGTTTTTGGAGTATAATAGTCTCGCGAGAATGCATAAGGGTTATGTAAATTGGAGCGTGTTTTAATAATGTTTGACCTCCTCTTATTAGCTATCGAAACGGGGTCATCGCATTAGTAATCCCGAAGGAATTCATTCCACAATTTTGGGTAAAACATGGCCCAAGTACAAGGACCAACATAATAACAGCGACAAATTCAATTTACTGCTCTTCTTCGGTAAAATAAGTAATATCCAGTTATTTTGCTGGATATAGTTAAGTCTAGGTCATTCTCAAGGCAATTTTTTTCCATAAAGTTTTTGGATGAAATGAAGCGCATCTGATTGGAGATCAAGAGAAAAGAGCCTTGGAAGACGAATATGCAAATGAGACGACATTGTATTATGCCGCTGATGAGACAACACTTTTACGACACCTTAAAAGAGAAATCTCCGAAAAAGATTAATGATTCCAGCGAACGGAAAACTCTCAAGATCCAAAATAAAAGCGAGGTTAACGACCAAGATCGCCACAAATTTGGAGGGAAAACGGCAAATAAAAGTAGACATTACTGTTTACTCTGGGTTAATGGTATTTTAAACTCTTTACAACTTGAGAAAAAACTTGAAATATTCAAAAAGTATAAATATTCTAATAATTATTAAACCATAAAATTTTCAAATCAAATAAATTGACTGCAAATTCGATCCATTAACGGTGAATGTACTTTTAACTTCTTCCTTTCCTTAATGGCGACTCTACAACAAGCATTAATCATCATTAAACGGCTTACCTCGCGAGTTGATTATGCTGCGGGGAAGTTGATTTAAGTCCCGAGCGAATAATAATTTGATTGAAGACATCTCTTTGTGCATTACTCCCGCCAATCTTATAAATCTCATGCCGGATCGGGTACAATTTGTCAAAGCATTCGTTGAAACGATCGCCGTTGTAACTTTCGATAGCTTCGCATATTACATTGCCCAAACCTTTTATGATCTTTCCCTGTTGGGAGTCGCTGCTGAAAAGGCGAATGTTTAACTCCCTTTTTCATTGTTTTATCTATGTATTATATTTCTCCGAGACAAATAGAAAAAAATAAATTAGAGACTTCGGAAAATAGGGAGGGCTGGTCAGAGATAAAAATTCGGCAGATTCCCACAAATTTCGCTCGAAAAAATTCGAATCGCCAACTAATTTGACCGAAAATTTCTGCAAAACATGGGGAAATATTCTGAAAACACCTAAGAAAACATTGACCCCAATTTGTGACAAGTTTCATATAAAACTTGATGATTAAGACAACTGTAAATTTTATTCATTATTATTAAAATACCACTTACTGAAACCTATTAATTCCATCCCTCAGAGCCTTTGATTTCAAGTCATTGCAATTCGAATAGACCATGGACATATGGGAGTCATTAAAAGCCAGCGTATGGTTCTCAATATGGGGCTCTAAAATATCCACGAGCCTTTCCCATCGCTCTTTTCCCACATCCACACCTTCCATTTGTAATCTTTGCAGCATCGAGGCGGCATCTACAAGATCAAGCATGGCTCCGGAGCGGCTTCTTTTTTCGATTTGACTAAAACAATAAAATGTAATAAAACACGGCCCTTTTAACTGTTCTATAATATTATTACTTACTCCTCATAAATCGACAGTGCTGTTTCATAATCAGCTTTTTCCACATAAAATAGGGCATTATGCCAGAAATTGTGACAAGCGATCATCCAGCACGGCTAAAATACGATTAATAAAAGTAAGAGTACTCACTTCCCAGTCGTTGACAGTGCTCTCCATGAACTTGATGCCCTCATTATATTCTCCCAACATCTCGTGACAATGGGCGAGAGCGTGGGTCGACCAGGCATCTTGTTTGTTGTATTCCAGACCCTACAAAAATGATGACTAATGAAAGGATTCGCATGAAAAAAAACCACGAAAGATTCCGAGAAAAAAATCAAAACGTACTTTATACCCGCTTTTCTTTCCATTCTCATAGTCCAGACTTTCCTCAAATCCAAACGCCTGCATTCCAAAGAGATGTCCATAACAAGGTTTAGATGAATCCCATTTGTTGATCACTCTGTTAATACTATCTAACTTCCCTCTAGAGTCTCCTTGAAAGAAATATCCATCATGAGCAAACTTTATGGCCATCAGATCGTTGGGATGTCTCTCAAGGATCTCTTCCCATTTCTGGCAGGCTTTATTCATATCTCCAAAGGCAAACAATTTCACTGCTTCCGAATGTTTCTTTTCCCTTTCGTTGCCGTATTTTTCAGCATCGACAACCAAGTTCTCAATGCTCTTTTTGAAGATATTATCCTTGAAAACGGAGACATTTGAGCCAAGAGATTCAATTCCCAAAATTAGACATCGGGCGATTACTGCAAGATCATATAATTTTAGGCGAAACCCTCACTTGATTCGGGTTCTGAAGACTCTAATTGTTCCATGGTCTTCATCAAACCTCCAAGTTGATCACAATCAATCCATGAGACTAGTTGTCGCAAAACTGCATCGTATAATTTGGCACTTTCATTACTAACAGTTGTCGTCTCAAGACCCTCATCTTTCCAAGCCTAAAAATCGAAATTAACCTCTACTAACGACAAAAATTTCTAAAACAAAGTTTTAGATAAGTCCCCATTTCTGAATCTAATTTACTTACCTTCACGTCCCTCAAATTCTCAGCGCACCAAGATCCCATTCTTGAGTTTAGTCACCAAAATAATATGTAAATAAATAAAAGACTTTTGTTTTAGCACAGACCAAACAAAATCAGCGTTGAAAGACGGAGTAAAGGTTAGAAATCTCTGTTTTTATTTTATTTCCCACCAAAAGAAAGCAAGAATATTGATGACCTCCAGAAATAAATATTGGACTAATTAAAGGGTCACAACTTTAATTGTTTCACCGATATCACGGCAAGTTACTAGAGCGCTGAATGAAGACTAATGTAAAGCTTCATTTCGCTCATAACGAAAATCTTCCATCAAAAACATCAAGTATTATATAAATTACAAATCATTTGATAGGAAAATTACGAATTCTTTGATTTTTTGTGACTAACAGAGTTGAAATAAATAGAAAAAATCTCTAAAGCACGTTGTTTTGTGGTTCCAAAAAGTTTAAAAATAAAAAAACCGCCAAAGCTGCTGATACAAAAGACTAGGGTTGTGCCGCCCGTCAAGTTGACGGTCTGACAAGTTGTCAAATTGCCGTCATTTTCGTCATGTCAAATTTCTCTGTCATTTTAATTTGTCAAATTGATTTTTTTGGGGAATTTTTTAGAATTTTGCAAAAAAATCGAGAATTTTGACCCACAACGAAAAACTGTCCCGCCAAAAATTCTTGCAATTTACTGCAAGAAACCTCCAGTTTCACTGACTCAATTCATCAATGAAAATTTGAATGATAATGACAGCGGGAACGGGGACGAAGATGGTCCGAAATAGATCTACTAAACTCTTTTTGTTGTTATAAACTGTTGTTTTAATGTCTATATTGTCTTGAACATGCTTGAAGGCATCATACTACCTTGATCGTTCTTTTTTATCTTAGTTTGTTTAATCGTTAGACAGCTTCCGACCGACATAACGGCAATTTGACGTAATTTGACGCAATTTGACGAAAATGACAGCAATTTGACGCCACTTTGAAAGATTCTGTCAAAATTACAACTCTACAAAAAACCCTATGGTTAAATTTGCTCGTTATTAGTTCCTGAGACACTGTCCACCATTAAATTAGCAGTACTCAAAAAATTTAATTTCTAAGCGACCAAATTCTCCAAAATTTGAATATTCTCAACTCTTACCGTAACCCAAATCCAATCTTTCGAATTTCCAACCAAATTCTCTAGTGAAGAGTGGTGGGATCAAAGAAATGGCGGGCAAATTAGATGTGGACTACATGATCGAGTACCTGATGGGAATCGGCAGACCCGGCACCGGCCTAAGTACGTGTGTTGGCGAGCCCGATATTACGGAATTGCTGGTGGCCGTCAAAGAACACTTCCTCGAACAACCCATGATGCTCGAGCTGGATCCTCCGCTCACTATCTGCGGTGACATTCATGGCCAATTCAACGATCTGATCCGCATTTTCAACAAGGTTTGCTTAGGCGAATATCTACTACAATATATTTTTTTGATGATATTATCCAATGACCTTAAATTTTAGACCGGTTTCCCCAATGTAACCAACTACTTGTTCCTAGGAGACTACATCGATCGTGGCAAAATGAATATTGAGACGATTCTGCTGCTCTTTTCCTTCAAACTCAAGTATCCCCGCAACTTTTTCTTGCTCCGCGGAAATCATGAGACCCAGCTGGTCAATAGAATCTACGGATTCTACGAGGAATTGAATAGACGTTACAGATCCATCAAACTCTACAATACGTTCCAAGATGTCTTCAATTGCATGCCTCTAACGGCATTGGTGGGGGATCGTATCTTGTGCATGCACGGAGGTCTGAGTCCCGATCTTTACAATGGAAATTCCCTGCAGGTCCTCAAGGAAATAATTCGCCCTTTGCCGGTAACTTAATTTCCGGTGTTATTAATGATATTCTTTTATTCTAGGATCCTCCAAATCCCTCGCTTCCCTTGGATCTTCTTTGGGCTGATCCGGACATTGCAACGGATAAGTTCAAATTCAGTATTCGTGGAGTCTCGTGCACTTTCGGCGTAGAAGTTATCAATGGAATCTGTCAGAAATACGATCTCGACCTCATTTGTCGTGCTCATCAGGTGTGACATCGTCAATGATCATCAGTATTTAAATCATTTTACCTCTCTTCAGGTCGTCCAAGATGGCTACGAGTTTTTTGCCAACCGAAAATTGGTTACCCTCTTTTCGGCTCCTCATTATTGCGGCCAATTCGATAATGCTGCAGCTATTATGATCGTCAGTAAAAACCTGCAATGCTCATTCAAAGTGGGATTAATTTGTGTCATCATTTGTTATTTTAGCTTCTCCGGCCCAAATTCCCTGCCACTAAGGTAAAAAAGAACGATTTCCAGCTCACGATGTATGGGAAACCACCCGGCTAATGGATTTGTTGATATTAGATTACATTGCAGAGGAATAAACATCTTTAAATAACGCTTTATTTTAATTTAGATAACTAAAAGCTGTTGAAGAGTAATTTATTCGTTATAATTATCATACTTATAGCTTTTTTGCCCCAAACTCCGTAGTCAAGGTCGGGAAGAATTATTTCCAGATGAAAATAAACGGAGAACCACCAGCTTGAATAATTGTGAGCTATTATATTACACTTACTTTCAGAGGATTAAACATGTTTAGAATGCAAAAGAATGTGTTCAGATTACAAATATTCGATATAATGAGGGCTTAAATTAAGATTGGAACAGATTTAGCTAACAATCGAATAAATAAGATGACGATTTCAAGTATAACATACTATAGATCAAGTACAATATAAAAAAAGTCAACTTAAGTATATAAAGATATGTCTACCTAGGCAGAGGTGAGAGAGGAACCCCTCCTCGCTTCAGATACTCCATCAACTCGTCATACTCATTTAGAAGTAGCTGAGCTGCACCTAAAACTTCGTTGATCTTTTCTGTGAATGCCTTATTCAACGCCTGGACATTCGTTATAGAAACTTCGTTCTCTTTTGGAGGGTTTCCACCAAATATCAAGTCCAAGGCAGTCTCGTCATAGTCGGGCAGCTTTACATTATCTACTGTGAACTCGTCGTTCCCTTTTGTCGCTCTTCCAATCTCGTCATATAACTCGGAGATCTTCTTTACTAATCCACCAACGGCTTCCTGCTCATTTATACTAAAATCAAACTACAATTAGAAGAAACGCCACCTGCTACTTCATATTTATACCTTATTCATAAGGTCAGAGTCCGAGTTCTGATATTTGTTACTTAAAATCGAAACAAACGTCCAAAAACTCACTTTTCTAATGTAAATTTGGCTCTTTGAAGTCTTCGCATTGTATTCACAACATCCTTCTTCAGAGTACCATCCAAAACGAGATTGGCGAGCTTTTCATGGCCATGTTCGTCGAAAGCATCGCGAAATTTGTTTTTGAAAATGTCAAACTAAATATAGGAAGTCAAGAGAAAATTAACTTACTTGCTGTCTTCGGAAACCACAGGCATCAATTCGGCGATCGGAATCTCCAGGCTCGGTGTCTTCGAGGCAATCGGCCATTTTTAGCTCCGTTGGAAGGGTCTAAGACAATAAAAAATGAGTTACTTCGAAAATGTCAGATAATATACCAATTTTAAGGTCTAAGAAGTCAGAAGGAACACCAGAATTCCTCTGTAAACTAGTCTTCCCACTTGCTACAAATTTTCTCCTCATAATTACCGAATTTTCATAAATTTACGAAATCCGTCATCGTGATTCGTTTAATTGCTTACAAAATTAATTCAAACTTGGTACAAATGTCGAGGTGTTTCTTGAAAGCATTATTACGCATTTATATTACATTTTGTTAACTCTTTATATAGTTTATGACTGTCATTTTGTCATAATGACTCGTTTTATAAATAGTCGTATAAATTATGTTTATTTATTATCTCTAATGTTTTTTCCTAATGTGGGAATAAGTCGTTATATTTGCTTTCCTTGGGTAAACACGCACGGATTTCTAATCAATAGTCCAGGAAAAATATCAATCTCTGATATTATCCATGCCTCTTATTCAAATCCTTTTTTTATTGAAGTGACCACTAATTAGAGCCCATCTAAGTCAACAAAGTTCGGAAATACACTTACGAGTGTGGGGACGGAGCCGCGCGGCATTTCCTCGCTATGTCTGGACCAATGGAAGGGGGAAATGGGGTTGGAGACATCTATTCCCCTATTTCTATTTCTGCTCGGGTCTCTCAAGGCGGGACCAGGGGTGGTCAGAGAGCGAGAAAATATTACGGGGATGACTGCCTGGATGGACCCGCTCATACTCGCACTTTGTTATCAATTGTTTACCACATGCCCAGATGCAGCATCGTGCTAATTGCGGATTAGTCCCCCGGAAGGGATTAAGGGTGGCCGTGGCCTTTTTTGTGGCTCCATTTTGGGCCAGGTGGAGGAACGGAGAGCTGGGATGTCATTCCTCGTGTTAAATATAATGGATTCACATTAAAATCGAATTTTTTTTGCATTTTTATCACTTTCTGGACCAAGGATAACAACGAACTGAGAAATTAAGATTGATTGGCTGTTTAAAAAGCCACCTGCACATTCCCTAATGTTATTAATACGAATGATGATAAGGCATTGGCAAATAGTTCAACTTGTTTATGGATTATGGTCTCTTTTTTTTAGTTCAAGGACACCTGTTCCAAAGGTTTTGAGTAGTATAAAAGCCACTCTAAAGTATGCAAAATGTGCTCTCAAATCTTCAAAAACGCACTTTACAATGAACAAAGAGTAAGAATACACTCAAAATATAAAAATTTTATCTAAAGATGGTATGTATTACTGTCATCTTATGTTTAATAACAAACTAAAGGACACAACACGTAGAATAATGTACCGGTCGTATTATAACTGTCATCCCGAATACCGCGACACCCATTTTGACGGGGTTTGTCGCCCGTTTCCGTTGAAATCCATCGCTTTTTGAGTCCCCTCTTGTGGATCCACAATATTTGCGCAAAGTTGAAAAATCCGTAGAAAAAAGAGTAATTTGCGACGACTTTTGAACGTTTTTTTGTTGGCTCAATTTTCACGCCCTCAGGCCGACAGCTGCCTACTCGACCCGAACATCCACTGATTAGCATGATCTCGAGTCTAATATGAGGTCCTTCCCTCTCTTATTACTGATATTCACACCTGGTCTCACGCAGGAAGTAAGTCCCCCATCTTATGCAAATTTATGCCAATCCAAAAATTTAATCCGATTTCCATGGGTTTCATCCGCACGGTGCAATGTTTTCCATGAAACCATTTTCACTGACTGCACTGTGCAAATCAAAGTTCGCGAAAGTCGCACAGTGCAAGAAATCAAATTTCGTCAGGAAAAAGTGAAAAGTGCTCGCAGCTGCACGGTGCAGAAAGATTTGAAAAAATGTTTTTGATTTTTCTTTTGACCGACCTTTTGTTGTTTTCGTTTTGTCGCAATTTGTTTTCTGATGACGCACCGTGCATTCAGGCGTCTGCTTCATCGCACAGTCATCGCGCAATGACTTGTCGCACCTTGAAACAATGCGAGAAATGAGTTCCCGTTTAATGGCTGCGACTTCACAATGCGATGCATCGCAAAAGATTGGAAAGCAGCGACAGACATCTTTACTACTACTCGCGCCATAAAGTCCGTAGAATTTTATCGCTGATGTCGCGCGAGTGCACTCGCCGAAAAGTGCATGTCGCTTGGGAAAAAAACGGAAAATCGCCGCGATGGCCGCGAAAAATAAACAAAAATGCACCGTGCAAAATTCTACGGACTTAATGTCGCGAGTAGTACTCGGCGCAAAAAGTCCTGAGAATTTGCACTCTGCGGTTTTTGTGAATTTGCACTGTGCGTTTCGAAAATCGCGAAAAAACGGCTTCGCACAGTGCATTTTGACCCAAAAACATCATTTTGCGCGGTGCAGTTTGCATTTTTTGCCTTACGTCGCGCGCGATTCCCAATTTCTCAGCGACAAATCATTTTTTCGGTGCGCGATAAATTCTCAGGACTTTTTGCGCCGAGTACTACTCGCGACATAAAGTCCGTAGAACGTGCATTTTCCCCCGTTTTTTCGCGGGCGCCGCCGCGATTGCCCGTTTTTACCCAAGCGACATACACTTTTCGGCGAGTGCACCCGCGCGACATCAGCGATAAAATTCTACGGACTTTATGACGGGAGTACTACTAGTTCGGCCAAAAAATCGGTTGAGCAAAAAGTCGGATGATGCTATTTACACTTCAAAGACATAAAATACGTTTTTGAGTCGATAACGATGTCATCATGTTCGTAAAATCAAAATCAGAGCGTTTTTTGCACAAAACAGTACTCAAAAGGCGCTAAAATAACTTTATGACAACATTTTTGGTCTATAACCACCCTGCAAGCACCACTAAACTCCAAAATCCTTTAAAAAATATTATTTTCTAATTATCAGATACTTTAAGAAATCATTTTAGCAATTTACTACAGTTATTAGCCTCATAAACCAAGGAATAACGGATTTGGAGCGCGCACTGTGCAATGCATTCAACGGGCCGACCGCACTGTGCGTATTCCCGAAAATCTGGCCGAAACTGACCGCACCCTGCAAACCCAAAAGAAAGGGAATTTATTGCACTGTGCAATGTCTTTTTGCACTGTTCCCCCCGCACCTGTAATTTGCACTGTTTCATTTCGTTTCATTTCATTTATTGATTCTTATATCACTCAAGGAAATTATATTGAGGAGAATAGCGTAAACCGGCGAGCCCATTCAGTTGTCGTCATGTCCATCCATCCCGGTCCTGCAACTTTCCGAATAGGGTCTTCCCATCGTCGTCGTGGTCGACCAAGTGGCCGCTTTGACGGCGGTCCCCACACCAAAAGTCTCTTCTCCCATCTCTCGGAATCTAGGGCACCCAACCTTGCCGCATAATACCATTTTCTTCGGCGATATTCTTTGACTACGTCTTTTAGCTTTGTCCGTCTTCTGATCGTTCTGGATGGGACCTTGTCTGGCAGTCACCTTGTCTAGCAGTCTGATATTCATCATTCGTCGCTCCATTTTCCTTAGGCAGTTGCGTAGTCTAACCTCCGATCTTTTTGTTAGGGCCCAAGTTTCGCATCCATAGAGCAAGGCGGGTATGATGCAAACGTGAAAGAATCGGCGCTTGGTTTTCATCGGGGTGAGTCGATTCTGGAGAAGATTCTTCACCTTGTTGTAGATATTCCAAGCACTTGATATCCTTCTTCCTATTTCGATGTTATGGTCTCGGGGCATTGTTAGAAGCTGACCCAAAGACACAAAGGTTCGTACTTGTACTAGGTCTTCCTGGTCTATCTTCATTCTTCGGTCGGCATCTGATGACATCTATTCTGTCTTCTCAGAATCAGCTCTCCAGTTTGTGCGCGCCGAAAACTGCACAGTGTACGCGCGATTAGCGTAGTGCAGCCATTCCGCCGACTTTTTTGCCGAACTAGTAGTACAGAGTGCAAGCAAGGAAAATGTCGCTACCTCGCTTTTTTTGCGACCTTTAGGTTTGAATCGCGCGTTCATTTTGGCAGTCAACGTTTTCTTCGCTTTTCGCACTGTGCACACAAAACTTTGAGTTTTCACCGCACAGTGCAGGTGTTTATCGTCCGTTTCTTTGCACTGTGCAAGGACAAAACAGTAAGAAAACGGTTCAAAAATTTGAAAATTTTTGAAATAAAATCAAAAATTCAGAATAAATTAATAATTTCAGACGGATTACTGCGAAGATTACGCAATATGCTTAGAACGCCTCGAGGCCAAACAAAGAGAATGTTTAAAGTTGCCAGTGCTCGACAAGGAAGACTATGCAAGATCAAGCCCTCAGGCGGATTGTCTGAGAAAAGAGAAAAGGCGACAACAACGGGGATTGGGAAAATTACAATTAAAGAGGACGGAGATTATCGGCGATTGTATATCATCTCATTTGGATAGAGCCGAGGATATTATGGATCCAGATCGGGTATATTAGAGTGGACGTTTGTCTAATCATCAAATCAATTTTCAGGTAGAGAAATGCAAAATGGCTTCAGAAAAGATGCAAATTCTAAACGAAGTCATCATGAATCCAAAAACATTTGGAAAGAAGAATATAAAGTCCAAAAGGAAACATGTTGTGATAAAACAAAGTCATCGCGTTTGTAGACGGGTCAAGAAAATGTTGTCCAAGAAGTGCAATCAGCTCTCCAGATGCTGCTCGATATCTACTGAGTAAGTTACGGAATTATCTAATCAAAAATTTTATTTTTCAAAAATTTTTATATTGCAGTAGGTATAAAATCAAAAAATGCTTTAGATGCGAGGCCAAAGCCGATCGTCTTTCCGATCAAATCTCCCAAATCCGTCGCGATCTCAGGAATCCCATCCTTTCATCCGAATGTTTCGATGATTAAACTGTTCTTCAATTTATTCCGCTTAATTTTTCAAAGGACAAAAAATGTTTTTTATATTCATATACATAAACTCAAAAATCGTACACTAAGGACGATCTAAACACTCATAAGTACATTCTCTACCGGCTATTGGCTCGTCTGATCTTCCTAGGGACAGTGAATTGTGTCTTGAGGGCTTGATGGATTCCCTCTGCTCGAATCGATCCCTGCGTCTCTCCAGTTAGATATCCATCATCTTTTATGGGTATTGCACTATTGGAGGTGTTGATTCCCCTCTCGATACTCATCAGACTTCCTTCTCGGCAAATCTCCGCACCAGTGAGCGATGGATTGGATACATTTGAGACCCGGGAAGTGCTTGCTTCACTCATTAAAGTCTCTCGAGCACCAGCTGAAGCCCCTCGAAAGTTTTTCACTTCATCCACCTCTTCGTCGAACTTGGAAAGAGACATTCCGGGCATTTGAGGTGGCAATGGAGGTCGGACTGGGGAGGTGAGGAGCGATGCTGACTTCTGATTAAGCAGAGAATAATTGGGGAAATTACTGGGAGTTCCTTGAAGCGGGGCGTTCATAAATAGAGGCTGTTGGAGTTGGGTTTGGTGCATCATAATATTGCTCTGCTAAAAATACATCACTGATTCTACCATCTAAGAAAAAGACGACTTAAAGAGTACCCTTTCAATCAGTATTCTTAAAAGTTCGTTCAAAATAATCCTTAAAATTTTATTTTCGAGTCAAACTTTTGGGCTACCCTTCATTTCGGGCAAATTTCATTTGTGGCAGACTGATTTTCAGTGGTCGATATGGCTAGCATCTGAGTTCTTAATAGCCAGAAAGTGCTTAGGATTGTAAAACTTCGTTATCCAAAAGGTCAAAGTTGGTTACACACGCCTTGAATCGCTAGCGAAGTCGTTGCAAGAAAGGGCTGCCAGACGGCTTTAAGTTAAGGAAAACGGCTGGAATGGTTGCCAAACCGTCTAAGTGTCTTCAAAATGAGTAGAAACGGCAGTCATTCAGTATATAACGCTATCTGCGAGATAAAAACAGAAGTCAGGACTCCTAAAAGTTCTGTAACGTTTTGGGCTGATATTCCAACTCCTTTTCTAGCTATCCAGGCTAATTGATTACTGTTATAACCGTTTGCCAAGCGGTCTAATACACTTGAGAGGCATTCTAAATCATTTTCAAATGCAAACTCGTCTAATACCAGCTACAGAAATTCGATCTGTCCCAAATGAAATTTTCCCCAAATAAAATTTGCCCCAAATGAAATCTGCCCCAAATAAAAGGTTGCAAAATTTTGACCCAAAATTCTTCAAATACTCACTAAATCCTCGTATTTCTGCTTGAGAACGCTATATTTCTCCTTCAGCCGATGATATTTGTCGTTCAACTCCTCATACCGGTTAGTTTGATGCATCCATTTGTTCGTGATCTTGTATAACTGGTCAGAAGTCCCTTCAACTTTCTCTTCCAATTGCTGAAATCATCAAATTTAACGAATTAGATTATCTTATAGCAGCATTTCCATCATGTGGGTTTTTGTCTGCACCGTGCGAAACTGTGTAAAACTTTTACACTGTGCAAAATTTCAAGTAAAGTTCCGCACAGTGCAGAAGCGGCAAGTATTATACATTATACTTACCGCGATTCTGTTTTTGTACCAGGCCGAGTCATCTTCGTATTCCCTCCTCGGTCCTCGATGACTTCCATGACTCATATTGTGCATGTCTCGCAGAAATGGCCTCGGGACACGATCTTCAACCTCCGGCCTTCTGGAACCTTTATTTTGCCTTCTGGAGGCGGAACGATAACTCTTGACTTCAGTGTGAACAGAGGCAACATCATCGTCGCTATCAGAAGTGGGATCGTCCAGTCCTCGGCCCGAAACACAGCTCCGGGTACCTTTTCTGTAGGCCACAATTTTGTTCGTGTGATAAGGATTGGTCGCCCGAGAGTAATTCTCGTTTCTTTCTGGTACCAAAAAGGTTTGATTTGTTCGACTGGAAGCGGCGGGACGCCTCCGGGCATGAACAGTATCCTAAAAATTAAAAGTTAATAAGATTTATTTTAAAAGAAAACGATTATACCCTAAAATACGCTCAAATCAACGGCTCAGGAGCTCAAACTCACGTCATCATATTCATCTGATTCATCGCGGTCCTTCCTCCCCAATAATCGTCGAAAGAAATTTGGTTTTGGCATAGTTAGCAATGTCCTAAATCTCCGTCAAATTCACAAAATCTAGAAAAGGTAAATGATGGTATTTCGAGCTCCGTTCCTACTCAAATCCCTGCCAAAAGAACAACGGAAAGCGACGTTCGGAATCCCGTCCAAATTCAGGTAGTTTAGTGGGCGTTCTTCCCTGAAATTCAAATTCGGAGTCAAAGAAAGAGCGATGACCGCGTTCTCACAGCGCGATCGCGGAGTTGCGCAGGGCTAGGCAAGGGAGAAGAGGGCGGCGTCCATTCAAAACCGCGTTCTTTTCCTTCTTCTTCATCGGCTCGGGTCCATTAAAGGGCGGCGGCTTGGGGTTGATCAAAGGCCACAAATGTCTGCGCCCTTTCTCGCTTGCTGGAATCCGCGGCAGCTTCAAAAACATTGAGGGTGTCGGCAAATCTTATTTTTATAAAATACCCGACGGTAATCATTTTGAATCAGCGCCGAACAAAGAGAACCGATTCATAATCATCAATTGCTTTGTGAAAGAGCCGCCCGCGGATAAAGGTTTGTAAAACCGATCTAATTTTTATATTTCAAACGTCTATGAATGCATGTTTAATCTTCATAAAATTATTCGATATTACGGTACTCGATAATAACGGAGCATTTAGTACCGCTGGTTGTTATTATTAGTACCATTCCAATTGTTGTTCCTCCAGGAGTTCCCCTGATAGGCTGGTCTTGGAGGTCGGGGAAGTTGGGGACCAGGATTATTCGGTGGGGGAGGACCATTCCGCCAAGAATTTGGAGGGAATGGAGGTTTCATGGGACTCATTTGGTAATCATGACTGACTGGAAGAGGGCCTGAGGATGGTGGGGGAGGGGCTTCAGACCCTGAGGGGCCTAATAAGCTTCCAACATTATTCCATCCATTAGAAGAAGCGCCCATAAGTGAAGGTCCAGGGGGCGGGACGTTGTTATAGGCGGGTTCATCCATCCCGTAATCTCCCATACCGTCGGAATCAGCACCTGGCTTGCTGATATTCCATATCCTTTCGAACTGGCGTTGCGCCTTTTTTGGTGGTGGTTGTTTCATAATTTGAGGACGTTTTGGACCCTAAAACGTCAAAAATAGCTATGAAATGTAATAAAACACAATAAGAAACAACATTCTTACATTCTTATTATTATCAGGATTAGAGTCATCAACAACCATCATGGCGGGCACCGAAAGATCAGTATTCATCGCTTCATAAATATCATCATCCAATCCCATACCTAAAATAATATGATTTAAACATATATAGACCTCAGCCACAACAGATTTACAAATTCATACCTGGAATGATCGGTCCTTTAGGTCCATCCTTGGCCACTTGGACCTCATCTTTTTTCTTCATCTCTGCTTGTCCTTCTTGTTTTGTTGCTGAAGTAATCGCAGCCAAATTTATTCCAGAATTGTAAACCAGTCCAAATATATCCTCTTGTGTGTCTCCGGGTCTATTTCTCGCCCAGAATTTTGTATTGTTATCATTGGAACCTGTGGCCAAAATATGTCCGAGTGGATGCCATTGAATCGACCATACTGCTTGATCGTGGGCACTCTCCAAAAGCGCCAATTCTTTGTCGCTGTAGACATTCCAATATCCCAATGATCCGTCACCACCTCCGGAAGCGAACAGACCTTCGTGGACTGGATGCCAGGCAATGGCTGAAAGAGAAATAATAAAACAAAAAAGTCAAAACGACACCCCTTATATTATACTAAACCCACATGTGACTTCTTTCTTGTGCCCTCTGAATGTTTGGACTTCTTTGAGCATTCGGATGTCATACAATTTGATGACATGATCCCTCGATCCACTTAGAAGCCAATTTCCATTTTTATTCCATTCCACAGCGGTCACCGAGTTCTTGTGATCATGTCTAAAATCATAAAACAATCTAAAATAAAATCTAAACTTACAATGTCGCTAAACAATTACCAGTCTTCGGATCCCAAATCTTCACCGGCTGTTGAGAATCCCTAGACCCAGTGGCAATCAGACCTTTTGTGGGATGCCAATCTACGGATCTGACATCTGCTCCATGTCCACTTAAGACTCGTTCTTGTTCCGACCGAGCAAAATCCCATATCCTCGCTGTTCCATCATCCGATCCTGTCACTAACTTCACATCTGTCGGGGCAAAACTAAAATCATCAAACATATTTTTTTAGTCTACACATAATGGTCCAAAAGAGCATAAACTTACCTAATTGACCTCACCGGTTCATCTTTATGCGCGTGAAACATGTGAACATTGTTCATATTCGGTTGCCAGTATTTCACAAATCCATCTTGATCCCCTGAAGCCATCCACATATCATTATGTGACCATTTAAGAGATCGAATAGCAACATCGTGGGCTTGAAGGATGGTCTCAAAATTGAATGCACTACCATTCCATAAAGTAAATTCGCCAGAAGATGCACCGGTTATCAATCTTTTGCCTTCTGGTGTCCACTGAAACAAAAAGTTTTCTTATTTTTTAGATCAACTAAAAACCGAAAAAAAAATTAATTTACACATATACTATAAACAGGACATTTGATTTTGTTCATCGCTGCTCGGACAAATTTAGTGAGGACACAATCCACGGGGACATCTAATGTTGAGCAAGGAGGAAGAATGTGTGCTTGATAGATAATGTCAGGCTGCACGGCCTTCCGATCTCGTTTTCCATATTGATAAAGCCGCTCCTACAATAAAAATATTAAGAATTTTCGTTATTCTTATAAAAGTAAAACGCCAGGGTAATATTTCCACTTACATCAGCCATTCGAAGACAATTGGCCACATAGTCTATGTGTTTCCTAACATTTGCTACATTCTTCCTTAACCTCCGGCCTGGTCCATCGGCCATAAGATCTTCTTGTCGCGCCTAAATTCGAAAATGGGTTCGAAGACTATAAAAGAACACTTACCGGCGCTTTGAATCGATACGGCTGTGGCCGTTGATACTGGCTACTCGATGTTTCAGGAAAAGCATAAACGGGATCAACGGAATCTCCGCCATTCTGACCGGGAGGCGGGATGGAAGTATACATTTTAAAACAGGAAGAAACACCAGTGGAAAATAAAATTATTTTTGGAAGATAAATCTCCAAGCTGCGCCCAGCAAAGCGGGAGAGAGAGTTGTCTCATAAGCCAAGTATTACATAACTGCCAGTATCGGGCTCACTCAGGGGTGGTCACTGGCACCTATTTTTCCGATTTTGGGCCCGAAGCCAGGTCCGTCAAATGCCCGGCCCGGCCCGTCAAAAGCCAGGCCCGGCCCGGCCCGGCCCGTGAAAGCCCGGCTAGGGCGCGACCTGCCAAAAAATCGTTGCCGTTTTGTTATAACTAGGGTTGTGATTTTGACAGTGACGTCAAATTGAAGTCATTTTCATGAAATTGCCGCCGTTGTTTCGGTCGGTCTGTCTAACGATTAAACAAACATTATTCAAGGTAATATAATGCCTTCAAACATGCTCAAGACCATATAAACATTAAAACAACAGTTTATAACAACGAAAGAACTTTAATAGACCTATTTCGGATCATCTTCGTCCTTGTTCTTAGTTAATTGGATTTCTTTCAACAAATTTCAAATAGAATTACTGATAAATGTTTATTAGCCTATTGGAAACTAAAGTTTGTAAAAAAAGCTTCGGTCCCGGTAGTGCTATTGTAATACATTACTATATATGCACTATTTTTGAAAGTAAACGTGAAAAAAAGCTTGTAAATGTGTTAGAACTTGATAAACTACAACAACAACCCCATCAAAAAAATTTCCCGGCACGAAAACAATGAATGCCAACGGTTTGGCATTATGATAAAAACCGGGCCGGGCCTGAAAAAGCCCAGGCCCCCGGCCCGATCGGGCCGCCGGGCCTGGTGGCCACCCCTGGGGCTCACAACTCGTCATAAAAATCGTTCTCGGAGGATAGGTTACCCCAACCTAATAGGTTACCCCACCGGACAGTTTACCACAAGTTTTGAACAGAGGACCTGACCGGATAGGTTACCCTTAAAAGTGTGCTCAAGTGAGAAAAAAATTTCCCCAAGTGGGAAAAATTTTGCCCATGCGGGAAAAATTTTGCCCATGCGAGAAAAAAGTTTGGCCAAGTGCAAGAAGAGGTCGTAAAAGGAAAAAATTTTTTCCCATGCGGGAAAAAATTTGGCCAAGTTCGAGAAAGAGCTGCCAAGTGGGCAAAATTGTGTACAAAAGAAAAAAAGGTGCCCAAGTGGCATTTTTTTGGCAGCTCTTTCTTGAATTTGGTCAAACTTTTTTCTCGCATGGGCAAAAATATTCTGGATGTGAAGATTTCCATTGACTTTTACTTTCACATCCCATATCTAAATAATTTTAAATCTAAATAATTTCCCATATCTAAATAATATAAAAATTTTTTGTGTCTCGAAGCGAGAACAATTCAAAATTTTGTTGATTTTCAACAAAAAACCTTTTTTGTGTCCCGAAACAAAAACAATTCATGATGTTTCCATTTTTTTGTTTTTTAAAGGGTAACCTATCCGTGGGGTAACCTATGCGTGTGGCAACCTATCCTCTCCAAATCCATGAAAATTTCAGGCACACTCCAAAAAGGGAAGTAAAAGGGTAAGAAATGTTTTATTTAGATTATACTGTTATACATACTATAAGTTCAGTTTAGACTACGTAAGAGGGATTCCAACTTGAGGGCGGTCGTTACATTTCCTCGGATCGCCAATTTTTGAGTGGCAAATGCTTTGCTTGGACTAAGAGATCCATCTAACAACTCCAGAAGAACATCGGCCTCAGCTTCGAACTTTATATCGGCTTTCTGTGGAGATGGACCTTGTCCAAGTGCTCCAGATCCATTCTTTAAGTCCAGATAAACAATTTCGGTCGCTCCGGAATCTAAAAGATGACAATAATAATAACCTAGTTTCACAAGAATTTTAGCATACTTCTGATGTGAAATTCAAAGACGGCATTGGTATTCTTGACAGTTTCGTGGTTGACGAGTTTCTGGAGTTTGGAGATTCCTTGCTGAAGACTTCCGGAATTTCTTTGTTTCTTTGCCCGTCTACGATTTCCATCTTTGTAGGACTCCTCTTCTCCGACAATGAAGAAGTCTGGAGTTAACGGAGTACCTAAATCGCATTGTTTTAGATTTCTCCAAACATTCAAGACAGTAAAACAATCACCACATCTATTTACCTGGGACACAAGCGTATTTCTCGAAGTTGGTGACACCTTCTTGTTTCAGAATCTCTTCATCGATCACAAAATTTCCAGTAAATTCCTTTGAATTTCTCGATAACAATGCATATGCCGCATCAGATACAATATCAACCTTTCTGTTGCCTGAGGCATCACTTCCTGCACTCAACATTTGCATCGCCGAAGTCCAGATTGCGGTTCTTGGCCAGAGGGCATTCACCGCAATTCCATCAGGTCTGAATTCCTCATGCATTCCCAAAACACACATCGACATTCCGTATTTAGCAATAGTGTAAGCTGAAATATATTAATAATATTCGAATAAATGGGTTGCACTTGCCAACATGATTGCTGAACCAGACCTTATCCATGATAAGAGGAGGACTCATGTTCAAAATATGGGGGTTCTTCGCTTGTTTCAGATACGGAATACACTCACGAGAACTGAAAACGACTGAATACTAACCACTATGTCTCACAGCATATAAGTTCCTCGGGCATTCACTTGATTCATCAGATCGTATCTCTTCATGGGTGTATCCAAAGTACCCGTCAAAGAAATGGCACTGGCATTGTTAATACAGATATCGATACCTCCGAATTTCTTCACAGTATCCTCTACAGCTTTCCGGACGCTCTCTTCACTTCTAATATCGCAAACACAAGGAAGCCCCTTTCCTCCGGCCTTTAAGACACCTGATATTCCATAAGCATGATGAACATACCTTTTCAATCTCCTCCGCAGCAGTATAGACAGTCCCTGGGAGTTTTGGATGGGGAGTTGTGGTCTTGGCAAGGATGGAGACATTGGCCCCATCGGCGGCGAGTTTGAGCCCAATTGCTTTTCCAATTCCCCGGGATCCACCAGAAATGATCACCGTTTTTCCAGCAAATTTACTATAAACAAACGTCAGAGTTAATGTTATCCTTACCCAGTGTTAATCATCGTTTTCCCTGTCGGAAATCACCTAGACGCAAGAAAATTGGCTTAAAAAATAACGACACTTTATGTTTTAATATTTTTGGGGCCAAACCAAGGATAATCATCGAACATCAAAAGAGCCAAAAACTTTATATTTAATGTTCTATATTTCAAAAATTATATTACAAGTATGACACGATGATCTTCTCATGCATCATTAAAGACTGCCTTCTTCTTCTCCATCATAGCTTGAGCAACCTTGACCATGTCTTCAGTTTGCAAATGAACCGAGTTCCAGACTTTGATATAGTCAAACGTCTCTTGTACAGTATGATCCCGGGCATAATTCATGGCCAATTTACTTCCTTGAACAGCAATTGGACTCTTACTGGCTATCTCTTTGGCCAAGTCCAGAGCTCCATCCAAACATTCTTTTTGGGTGTCAAAAGCACGAGATAAAAATCCTGAAATAAACGTATGACTGTCATATTACAAATATTACCTTTTTGAACTCCTTCTGTTCCATTAAAGTCTCTCGCAGTAAACGCCAATTCCCGACACCAACTGTCATTACCCGTTATTTTTGATATTACATTCAAAACTCCCACATCCGCTGCCAATCCGACATCTACCTCCTGAAATTATCATCTCACAATAACCTCGAAAAGTGCTAATATTACGTCATAAAAATAAATAAATAATACAAACCTTAATGTTGAACACAGTTGTCTTCACAGCATATCTAATATCTGTCAGCGCCGCCAAACTAATCGTCCCTCCAATACAATGACCATGAATAGCAGCAATCACTGGTTTCTTACATAAGTATGCAGAATTAAAAGATTTTTGAATATAATTGATTAGATTCAACAAGGCCAACGCTTTTCTCGAGACATCCTTTGATTTGTCGCTACCGACTTCCAGGATTTTCTGTAAGAAAATGTGGAATTGAGGTTGAACCTACAGTAATCCCTTCTTTTAGATCAATCCCGACACCAAAAGAGACTCCATTTCCTGAGAGAACAATCGCCCGGCAAGAAGAACACGTATCTAGGTGGTCAAACGCTGTTTTGAGATCTCTTAAAAAAATAAGACCGTAGTATCAAAGAGAGATTAACTGACTGCCATAGACCAATCGTCAAAGCGTTTCTGCTCTTCGGTCGGTTTAATTGAACATGAGCAACACCTGAACCCTCATCCACGACTTTAATATTCTCCAAATTAGCCAACGATGAGATGGGACGAAGGGCGGTGGTTGAAAGCAAGCTTCGTGAAAGAATTTTGTGAGCAAATAGTGCCATTGGTCCTGAAACTAAGATTGATAAACAAGAATAATTTAACTTGATGTTTAACGGACAGTTATGTATACATAAATTGTGGCATTCTAAGCGAACTGAATAAAACTCCGCCTTGTTATTTACCCTTTTTCAAGAAGAGATCAACGAATCTTTGTGCAGGAA
This sequence comes from Bursaphelenchus mucronatus, assembly GCA_025436335.1. Lineage (NCBI taxonomy): Eukaryota > Metazoa > Nematoda > Chromadorea > Rhabditida > Aphelenchoididae > Bursaphelenchus > Bursaphelenchus mucronatus. Next base: position 5,036,112 of record CM046359.1, read on the forward strand.
CGTGTGTTGGATAGAAACTACATAATTTTATTTTAGTCATGAGAGGAAAACAAGTGTTAAAACTTTCTGGCATTCCGTATTTCTTTTTTATTGACCAATATCGGGACTGAAAAAGGAATAATTAACTTCTTTGGACTGGATTATAATGGATTAGTGTTTTTTATTTTATGTTTGACGCTCTCTGTCTGTCAGTATATCTTATGGTCAAGAAGTAAATGATATGCCTCATGAGAATGATCAACATCCAATCAGAAAGAAAGGAGAGAAGCTGAAGGCGGATTCGATTAGATTCTTCCATGGATTGGCACATTCGGTTGGAACTATTCCTTACCAAAGCTGGATCAACAGCTTGAGACAGTCTTCGAATGAGAGCGTGTGGTTGCTTGGAAAGGAGTATGACTCCGTAAAATCAGGTAAGAATGCCTTGTTGTTTTATTTTCTTGTTTAGATTCGCTTGCTGCTGATTTGAAGGGTCGTGTCTATCTTTCATATCGAAATGGATTTCCCAATTTAAATGGAGAACCCAATTCGAATTCAGATACTGGCTGGGGATGTATGATAAGGACGTCGCAGATGTTATTAGCTCAAGCATTGTTGATTCAAAATCTGGGTAGAGGTAAGTGTTTAAAATTATTTTCTTTATTTTTTAGATTGGATTCGAGACGACGCCACGCCTTCCACTTTATCCAATATTATTCGATTATTTGACGATCACACAGGTTGTCTAGGAATTCACTCATTTATAAAACAAGCTCAAAATCATGGAGTTGAGTCGCCAGTTGGCAGATGGTACTCTCCTTCGGAAGCGTTTATTATTTTTCGGGATATAATCCACAGTTCCCACAATTGTCTATTAGCCCATATTTCTCCAATGCTATGTTTCGACAATTTGGTTGTTCTGCAGGACATTGAAGATGCATCTGAAGGATGGACAAAGAACGTATTGGTTGTGATTCCAGTTCGATTGGGAACTCAAGTTATGAATGACGTATGGTTTTACACTTAAGACCCGTATAACCAGTTTATTATTGCTCTATCTTCATATAAGTAACTGTTTATTTGACCTTTTTTCAGAAGTATTATGATTCTCTGCGGTCTCTGTTTTTGACAAACAACTTTATGGGCGCTGTGGGTGGCAGGCCAAAACATTCTCTGTACTTTGTTGGGACCTCCAATGATGTAAGTAAAGGTCTTTTTGTTATATTCACAAGCTCTTGTCTTTGGCAGACTTCTAATAATTACAGTATTCTTTGTTTTAGTTGCTTTTATATTTGGACCCACACAAGACTCAACCGTACACTAAATTGGATGGAAATGAATCCACCAAGACTTGGGAGACATATCATTCATCGGAAAAGTTGTTCATGAAATTGCATTCAATTGATCCATCGTTAGCGTTGGGATTTCTGGTAACTTCGAAGGAAGATTGCGAGTTATTGATTAAAAGTTTGGCTGAGAATGACATAATCGAATATGAGAATTCACCAAAGAGCCCCTTATTTAGTGTAGTTAAAGAGAAAGTAGTATATCATAATCTAGAAAGTAATGGAGAAGTCGAAGAGAATGGCTTTGAATTACTGTGATCGACAGTAATTCATTACTGTGATTTTTAGCTAAATTTTTATACTGTAAATATTGTACACATTATTTTAAAGAATCTGTATATAAATAGTTTTGATTACTCTGTGTTTTGTAATGTTTTCCCGTTGAATCGGTGTGATATCGGAGAGAATCGCGATTTTTTTGGCTTTAATTTGATGTGTTAGATGTTGAAAAGTCTTCTTGGACGAAGTTTATTTTTTAATGCGAAAAGATGTCTGCAGAAGGCGTCTGATGTGGAAGTAACGGATATTCCGGATAAATTATTCTCAAAGATCCAATTGGAAGTTCGAGGCCACGACAAAGCAGTATTGCTGTCTTACACTAACTTTATTAAGGTGTGTAGGTTTTTTAGGTCTTTTTCCATATTTGTTTGTACAAGAACAACATCATGATTTCAGAATACATGTCAAAATCTGCAAATCGAGACGTCTCCTGTCCGCCATCTGAGGTATCACAAATGGATTCAGCCCCTTCTTCGGGCAAAATTTGCGAGAAAAAAGTATAAACTCCATTATGAAATCAGAACTCAGATCAAGCAAGTGGATATCTACAATGTAACTGGAAGCACTTCCTCCACTTTCCTCGAATATGCGCAACGAAATATCCCTGAGGGTGTAGCGATGAGAGTAGATTACAACGAGATCTGTGCCCTTCCAGAACCCCTAAGGAAATCAATATAAAACTAGGATTATTAGGAATTCTCTGTCTTACTGTAATTTTATTTTCATTGCTGTTGTTGGCCCTCTTCGTTTCCGGTCGAGTAAAGTTTAAAAATCATGGCGGATCGGCAAGATTTAAGCACGAGAACGGCCATCGGTGCCGAAAGCAAGAAGGAACCGACCCCGGAATTTGCAACACCACCAGAAACCAAGAATAAGGTAAATAATGATGAAATTTATGGAAAACGCGTGGTGAATTTTTGAGTAGGATCTAATGCTACAGCATTTGGATTTCTCTCTCCAATATTTACGGGATACTTGGTCGACCCGAGTTTTTGTTTGCGAAACCCCCTCCTCATATTATATACTTGATGTTTCAGGGTGCAGAAGCCGGCAAGGAAGTGGCGGAGTCTCCGAAATCCGGATCTAAGCTCCCGCTCAGTATCTACACCTCCATCGTCAAGGGCGTCAACACCTTTTGGCAGCTGTGCCGCATATTCTATCAGCTCCTCTGTCTGCTCTACCAATACCCTAATGCCACGCACATCGCCATCCAGGCCACCTACAAGAGTCTCAAATTACTTTATCAGACCGGTCTCTGGGATCCGCTTCAAGGAAGGTTCCGGGCTTCAGTCGAAACCACCGGAAAGAAATCAGCGGAACAGACGACGCGAAAGTCCGAGAAACAGCTGACTCCGACTAACAAAAGCAAGGAGAAAACCTCGATGGAGCCTTCAAGGAAAGTGTCGGTCGATTCATCGACTTCTGTCAAGTCTCCGGCCGGAAATCGATCTTGATCAGATAATTTCTCCTTGTTTGTCACTAATGACAGAAAACTATCTAATCCTTGACCTTTATTGTCCCATTGCCTGCCTGATTCACACACAGTAATCCCTTGTCTGGTCTCGTCTATTTGCAACAAGACTGTGAAAGAAATAAGATCTTATTTACTCAATAGTAATAGGACAGTGCACTTTGTTTATTTGAGTTTCATTTCTGCGCACTCTCGAGTTGCCCCGAGGCCTGAAAAAATCAAAAATTTGTTCCTTTTTTCGCGCAATTTCGAACTGCAAACAATAAAGCTAACAGTGTGCCGGTGGAATGGTCAAAAATGGAAAATTGTGGTATCTAAGTGGAGGTTCGGATGCTCCGCGGATGAAGAACGGATCGCCGGGCGTCTAATTAAGCTGTCATAATTACAATACTCGAATAAGGGAGCAAATAGACACTGGAATTGATGCGCACCCCAAAAGGAGGCGGTCCCAACACTTCTCCCATATAAAAGCCCGAGCCCAGTACATTCCACGGATGCCTCCCAACATATCCACCTGTATATTCTAGTGTAATGTACCCTTGTAGTTCTTCTAGGAATGTAGTACTGTTCTTGATTCTTGTTGTGTTCACCACTGCCCGAGAGACCCATGACGACAACCGAAATCTGGTCAGATATTGCGGGAAATTACTGTTGAACGTAATGGCCCGAATTTGTAATCATCGATATATCATGCCCAACAAAGGTAATATTACTCTTTGCTGTATAATTTAATTAGGGAAACAACGTTTTAGGTTAATTAAGTTTCCCCGAAATTTGTTGATTGCAAAAAGAATGACCTTACTTTAAACTTCCTTTTCAACTGTACCGCCAAAAATAAAACTGTAGTAATAGTGGAGAGCAACGTTTCCGAGATCCTTGCGACCAGTCCGTTTTCAATAATGTGTAATTAGTAGCCCATTTAATTAGGGGTGACCCAGTTTAACCGTTCAGCAAAACGTTGCGCAACTCTCTTTACCTGTGAGCCCAGTAATTTTTTGCATGATTGACCTTTGTCCGTAATTACCTTTGTTCAGACGCACTTCAAAGGCCCAAACGACGGACAGGTGGATTGGCTAGCCAGTGCTGTACGAACAAATGCACCATGGGGTATCTCAAGTCGTTCTGTGCCACCGACTGAACTTAGTTAAATTGTTTGTATATAATGTAAATAAATGGTAGAAACACTTTTATTGGCTCAAAATGTCATCCAGAAAAGAAGAATCTACTGGATTTTTTACCTTCTCGTAATTGGAATCGAAAACTGAAAACCTGAAACGATCAAAGTCTGGCAGAGTAATTGAGAGTTTGGTAAGGGTCAACTTGGAAACACTCAGATGCATCTCATCCGTTCGTACTATTGTCTTCCTCTTCTCAGGGGTCTCATACACACTCTTAAAAAGGTTGATGGAATTAGACACCAGCGCTCTGTCGCTGGGTCTCTTCTGGCTTTGCATCAATGATAAGAAACTTTCCCTCAAGTCTGACGATTGGCGACAAAGTCCAGGATACGACTCCATCATCATATTCAAGATGGAAAGTCCGAATATTCTGACCGGCAGTTTTTTGTGCGTCAACGATATTCGAATATGAGATTTCAGGACGGGGAAAGGCGTAGAGATTGCCTTTTCCGGAATTGCAAATAGAAGCTTAAACAAGCCACGGAGATTTCCCGATGCCGCTTTATTTGATGCGAAGTTCTAAAGTATTCAAAAATAATTTTAAAGTAATTTACTTACATCATCAATCAAAAGCCTACCAACTGAAGAAACAATGTCATACAAATGGTTTATGATCAGCTCTGGGTTGTCGGTAAGAAGCTGCTTCATTCCTATAACAAAAATTACATCAATGATCCAGTTCTACTTACCTAAAACCGCGTCTTTTCTGAAGTTGAAGCCGGAATGTCCGATTTGTGTGTTCAAATCCTTCAAAGTTAATCCACGATGCGATACAGGCTCTGTTGTAGAATCAGCAAACTGTTTCAGTATCACCACAGACTTTGTAGTAAACGAGGAATCAGTTACATTCGTTTTCTTCAATGTTTTCCCGACTCGGATCTTCTTCTTGGCAAAAGTCTTTGATTTGATCACATTTCCAGCAACTTTCGGTTTCTTCTGATTTCCCATAGCTAACAAAATACAATAACAACCAACAAGCAACAAGAATTCTAGAATTGACAATTTTAGCAAATATTTTAGTTTATCGCATTGCCAATATTTTGTTTTCGCTGGAGGAGACAGTCGGGTGCTTGGTGTATTTTTTCGTCAAGATTCTTTTCGGGTTTGGGTGATTCATTTTGTTGTGTAACTTGTCTATTCTTCTTCTAGTCGACTCAATAAATTTACCTTAAGTTTATCATGGAATGGCTGTTTGGAAAACGAAAAACTCCTCAGGAGCTTCTGAAGCAGAATCAACGTGCTTTGAATAAGGCCATGCGGGAGCTGGATCGAGAGAGAAATCGGCTAGAAATGCAGGAAAAGAAGATCATTGCCGATATAAAGAAGATGGCCAAGATGGGACAAATGGTAAAAATTTGTTGACGTTTTAAGTTTATCGTTTAGGATTCTGTGAGAGTTATGGCAAAAGATTTAGTTCGAACAAGGCAATACGTGAAGAAGTTTATGATGATGAGAGCCAACATTCAAGCCGTTTCCCTGAAGGTTCAAACACTGAAGAGTCAAGATGCAATGGCCCAGGTATGCCTCATTTATCTCCTTCAGGTGTATTTATGAAATTATCTTAATTAAAAAATGTTTTAGGCGATGAAAGGTGTAACAAGAGCGATGGGAAGTATGAACAGACAATTGAATTTACCTCAAATTTCGAAGATCATGCAAGATTTCGAAAGACAATCAGAGATTATGGATATGAAAGAGGAGATGATGGATGATGCGATCGATGACGCGATTGGAGATGTGGGAGAAGAAGGAGAAACAGAGGCCGTAGTTCAACAGGTATGTCACATTACTGTCTTCTATTAGTCTTTTATTTTTAGGTACTCGATGAGCTTGGAATCCAAATGGGAGAAGAGTTGGCCAATCTTCCCTCCGCCGATGCTGCCCTTGGCGCAAAGACCGCCCAAAAACAGCCTCAGGCTGCAGCTATGAGCGACGTTGACGCCGATTTACAAGCTCGTCTAGAGAATTTGAGGAGAGAGTAAATTAAATTAACTGTATATATCAATGTAAAACAAGTCATTAAATAATAAAGCCGTTTATATAGTCCTAAAGTGATTTGAATTTGAGATGTCTGAGGTCTTGAGCCTTAGGCAAATCGCGGCAGATGACTGATATTCGGCGATCCCTCTCAATCTTTTCGCCCATAAATTCGCTCTCTTCATTTGACAGAACTTCATGTGTGAAGTCAAATCGACCGATGTTACTGAAGGAATAGGTAAAGATTTGAAGCAAAATTACCTACCACAGTTTATAAAGACTTCGTCTGGGTAACAGGAGATCCAGAACAAGTTCTTCGTTGTCCTTATGTCGAAGCCTCATTATACACGATGACAATAAGGAAACTCCACTGATAGTTGTTCCACAATACCTAATTGAGTCGATGTGAGGTTTAATGTGACCTTCTTTGGCAAGATCCAGAATGTGAATATACGAGAGTTTGATGGAATTTTGAGGTAAAGAGGCCTCCTGTATCCTCTTTATGACTTTCCAATTCTGATCATTCCATTTCTTTGATTCTCTCTCTCGGAATAAATAGATTGCCTAGAAATAAACAACTTAAACAAGATTAACTTGCATCATCCCAATGCTCTTTTTCATATTTTAGTCTCTTCATATGGGGTTCTATTTCCTTAAGAAGCTCGTTTTCTTCCTCCTCGGATACAAAGTTCTCCTTAACAGTGCAATTTTGCCTGAGGTCATCAAGTATTGCCCTCGGCCATTTTTCGATTTGATGAAATAAAGTTAACTTCCTGAACAAACCCCTGGTCAAAAACATCTAAAATTTAAGTAACGAAAAGATGATTCATTTATTTTTTCTCTGAGTAAAATCTCGGAACACGACCTGAGGATTTTGTTTTTACGTAGAGAATTTTATCATTACATTCAGAATTTTATTGCCAACAGTACGATAGATAAGGGTTATGTAATAATATACAAACAACGTGAAACAGTTCAATGCCCGTCTTAAAAAGGTTCCAAAAATAATTAATTACGACTTAGCAAAGAGAGCATGCATGTCTCGCAGACTTTGTTCGAGATCTTCACGGAAACCAGCGGAACTCTGAAAATTAAAAATAAAATCAATAAAAATACAAAAGCATAAACATATCACGACTTAACCTACCGTGTTCTCAGCTGACCGTTTTGATGAGATGTGGAAGGAAATCTGATTTTCTCCAACGATGATGTAACTCACTCCATAACCCTTATCGGCGACTGGACCAAAGCCACCACCCGCTGAAATCAAGTTCTGTCGACTTTCCTGACTCAGGTTCTCGCGAGTCGCTTCTTCTTCACATTGAGACATTGGAGTTTGAGACGTTGATAACAAATAGGTGGGAGGCATGATCTTGTTCATGAATGGAGACTCTTCCTCTAGGTATCTCAAGACCACATAGAGGGCGAAGAGATGGCGGTCGATTCCTTGGCCACACATGGCATCGCGGTAAAGCTGTTGATGTCTCTCGGCTGAAGCTCGGAGGAGCTTAAGTCGATCGGCGGCCTGCAACAATATACATTTTTAATTTTGAAGAAATCCAAATAATAGGAAGACAAAGGAAACCTACACTTCTCTCAGGGTCCAACATAGATTGAACAAAGTCACAGGATTCGATACTGCACGATCTAACGGTCTCAGTTCTTCCTTCACGAAACAATCGAGTCATAGAAGCTTCATAAGTCAAGGCAAATCGTTGCTGGTTCTAAACCCAAGAATAATTAAATACAACGTCACATACCCTGTAATAAGTCAATTGGAGGGTAGCCTGAATGAAGGCATCTGGTGAGATTTTCAACTTTTTAATGAATCCCTTTCCGTAGTCAGTCCACACTAACAACGCCATCTCGACATCATCAATCAACTTTTGAGCAATCTCCATGGATACGCCGATCTTTTCCTGCAAATTTTAACATAGAATAACAAATACAAATTATATTATCCTACCTCAACTTCAGGCTCGATATTCCACTTCAGACGTTCTGGATGGCAAATAGTCTCAACAATTCCTGTACAATTTCCCTTCTCGTCGTATCCTCGGACACAGTAATCTTTAAGTAAAACATATTCCATGAAATGGGCAGTAACAGCGGCATCTCCCCACGAATGTTCAGCATTAATTCCTACTCTGCCGTTCTTGTATACTATAAGATTGAAAGCTTTGTCAAACCATCGATCATGAGCCTTTCCATGCAGTAAACTCTCAGCCCAATGATCCAGTTTGGAACGGTCCTTGGGATCATAAGAAACGCTCTCGTCATCAAGTATAACAACAAAAGCCGATCGCTCGATGGCATGAAGAGAAGTCTTATTGACACCATTTCTGAAGTGGTTCTGTCTGGTCAACGCCCAGTGAGTTCTTTCTCCGGCAGTCAACGCGGCGAGATATTTTTCTCCAGGGGCTGGTCTCAATTCACTGTCGAGGATCTCTTGGAAGGCCAATTGGAGCTCTGGAGGTTCCAAAAGACGTTTTCCATTGTGAACTGGGAGTTTAAACCAACATCCGCGGCAGTAGACAGCAATGTGGCGAGCATCATCCCATCGTCGAAGCTTGTCCGTCTCTTCTCCGGGAACTCGACATGAATTAAATAATCTCTCATATTGCATGGTGCAGAAAGGAACCTTGGTACGCGGAGAGATGGCAAACTGGAAATAAATAAATAATAAATCAAAATTTACAAAAAAATAGAAAAACTAACTTACTGGAGAAACTTCTTGGCGCTCGATTAGCCGACGGAATAACAGAGCACCCCACGTAACATTGGCAGCCCTCGCGGCCTGATTGTTGGTGGGGTTATCATTCAAGGTATCGAATCCATAGTAATTACTGTTTACCATAATGGGAGATCGCTGTCTCAGATAAACAAATTCCTCCCACCAGTCGGTCACCTAAATTGAAAACAAAAAATAAAGAGAAGGACCAGTTACTGATACAGAACCGAGTTTAATGCTTACATAGTTGGTTGAAAGGTAAGATTTGATGACCAAATATCTCTGAAGTCTTCTGCCAATACCTTTCTTGAACTTATCAGTCAGGTCGACCAGTTCGTCGTATTCTTCGTCATTCAAAAGAGGTCGCATTGAACGTAAATGTCTTTTCAGAGTATCATCGAGTGAAGGTAAAGGCAAATGAGGAAGGGCTCCTTGGAAAGAATGCAATGTTGGGCCAAATTTTGATATCAGATGGAGAATAGACTAAATTAAGGATGAGAAAAAAGCCATAATTAACTTACAAACCAAATCTTTGTGGTCTTGGATATAGATCCAGAATGGGGACTTTCATACATCCATCCTTTGTAACACAACAACCATTTAATTGACAATCGGAACAGTTGGACAAGAGTGAACCACAAAAGGCCTCCACCCAGTCCAACAGCCAAACAGGTTGATAGCAGTCCATCACTAAAAATATATTACACTTGGGTTCATTATCTTACCCAAAAATATAATAAAAAACATAATTCCTAAGTAAATTGGTTGTTCCAAATGTAATATCATGATTCCAGAAAAAAAGAAGACCAGTTAGAGCCAATATAAAGATAAGTGAGTGAAGATTCGCAGGGAAGACGCCAGCAGTGAAGTCGTTCTAAAAGTCGATAAATTAGTTAAATGGGACATGAAGATTTTGAGTTTACCCATAATCTATGATCAATTTTAATATCGAACTCACCTTGAATCTAGCGAGTCTCTTCTTGTACCCGCGTGAGAACGCATGCCAGATGTCCCGAAGAAGTTCCTGATCATAGCTCACCGAGATTCCATCATGCGTCAGTGAGAAACTGAGCGCGGCCACTGATCGAGCTTCCGCCATGACGGTAGAAGGACTCGAACGATTGGAAAGTAGCCACTACAAAAAAGGGATCCTTTTCCTTTCCTTCAAATGGACAACAAAAAGGGGAGCGTGAGCCGAATGAACAGAAAAAATAATATTGGCGAGAAAATTGAGCTAGGCTGGTCTAAAAAATGCGTCGCAATGACAGAGAAAATGAAGGGAAGTATTGAATCTGGAAGAAGTTCGTTTAAAAAATGTAACATCTAAAAGAAGATGACAGTAGGACAAACAAATGCACACGTTTTTTGGAAGGATTATATTGGTTTAGACATAAGTAGTTGTCGGAATGACCTGTTTTTTGGAATATGTGTCCATGAGACCACGAGGAAGATAAAGGGACAATCCGAATGAGATCTCATAATCAGCTTAAAAACATTTAGGTCATGCACCCGTTCCTGTTTACTCCCCTAAGGCGTCTCAAAAAGAGAGACTCGTGGTGTTTACGTACATTCGGGGGTCAAAGTACAAAAAGAGGGGGCTGGGAAGAAAGAGAAGAAAAGAGATGACCACGCTGCGGAGATAGCTGACCAGTACTCGGTATGCTCTTTCCGATCTGAGATTGAAATCACACCGCCTCTTCCCAATTCGACACGAGGTCCGAGCAGACGGGAAATGAAGGAGAACAAGGGAGCAAGTGTTTGTTATATGAAAAACGGACAAAGTACGAAGTGCAAGGTCCGTCCGTCAGTCACGAGGCGCTGATGCCGACTTACATCCAACCTCGAAGGAGAAGGAAGAGAAGCCCAAAATCAGAAGGCGTTCCCCAGATGATCGACCAAAGTCTCACGTCGGCTAGGAGATCGGCAAGGTGCAAATGTTGCGTTGAGCCATTAATCAACGATTTCTATTAATGGACGATGGACTTTGTGATGGAAGATGGAGTGGATGTTCTAATTGTGGTGGGGAAAGTAATAAAAATTGAATTAAGAGGGCAGTGATCTTGTATGAAATGGGTTCAAAAAGGTCGGAGATTAATATCAAGGGCACATTGTATTCAAAAATTTGAGGTTCAAACGTGCGTGTCTAAAAAAACGAAACTAAGAGAACTGCAACATTTTTTGAAACAAAAGGGCCAAAATGAAACATGCATAAAATTGGTTTATTGCAAGATGAAATATGATTCAAGTCAAGCCCACAAACTGTGCATAGATTGTAAAACTTAATTTCAAGGCTGAGACTATGAACATCTAAACAAGTCTATAGTAAAGGAGTTCCACAAACCATTTGATTTTTGTACTTTAAATCATTAAAAACTTTTGGAGGCCGGTCAACTCTCTTATCAGTAAAAACAGACCCAGCTGATGTTCTAGAAGACCGGAGTCCGGGTTTCAAAATATTGTACATGTATGGTCTGTGTCTACGATATTGTGATTTTGTGCTATAAATGATGTCAGGTGTAATTTACGTCATAAAAATGATAAAATTGTATATTCTTAATTTCAGATTTATTTTTTTTTGTTATAGGCAACTAACTTTTCAATGTTTTCAAGTAATCAGTCCTCGTTTGAGTTGTTTGTACTTTTAACTTCTTCGACAAACTTTGAATTTACTTCAGAAAGACTAAATGCTGAATTAAGGATTTGTTTTTCCAAAAAAAAACAAACAAAGTAATTACATTTAAATCAAAAGAAATGATGGATCGCCAACGGAATCTGAATGGAATGGAAGGTCGGGCGAAGAAAGGCGATTGAAACTGATCGGAATCAAAAATCATGATCACCCTGGAATGGCACGATGTCCGCACCCCTCTTTTCTTCTCTTTCTGGGTGGTGTTTATTGTCATTGTCAAGATCGGTGAGTAAATTTGGATGGTGATATACCATCGATTTCAAAACTTATTTTCGGTTATTTTTCGCGCATCAGAGTTTGTGACGCAAATAAAATTAATAACTTTATGTTACGCAATCAAGTGCAATATAATTTTAGTATTTCATGCTTCGGAGAAGCTGGCCATTGTCTTTCCGGATTCAGCTCTTCTAATTGTTTGTGGCTTCTCTGTTGGCACGATTCTTGATTGGTTTCTTCCCCATGACATCTACCTTGATCCTGATCTCTTTTTCTTGTACTTACTACCTCCAATTGCCCTGGAAGCTGGATATTTTATGCCCAATGAAGCATTTGTTCGTAATATTTTCACCATCCTGACTTATGCGGTTATTGGAACATTATGGAATATTGCATCCATCGGTAACTCTGTTTATGCTTTTCATTTACCTTATTTTAGGAGGCATTTTGTACTTGTTCTCCTCATTCTACACAATGCCCATTTCCTTTTTGGATTTGATGCTTTTTTCGACTCTGATCAGTGCCGTAGATCCAGTGGCCGTTCTAAGTGTGTTTACCGAGGTCAAAGTCAATGAATTGCTCTATATTTGCGTGTTTGGAGAAAGTATTTTGAATGATGCAGTGACCATCGTATTATACCATGCTTTGAGTGACATGGCTGTTATTGGATCCGAGAATCTTGTTGCATCAGATTTGATTCGAGTTTTGGGGTCATTTATCCTTGTTGCATTGGGCGGTGTTCTTTTTGGAACTTTGGCGGCGATCGTAACGGGATTAACAACCAAAATGGCGGGTACTTTGAGTGTGGTCCAGCCTCTGATCTGCCTTTTATTCCCTTATTTGGCCTATCTTTTGGCTGAGATGTTCCATTATTCTGGGATTTTGGCCATTGTTTTTTGTGGACTTTTAATGAAGCCGTATGTGGAAACGAACATGTCGGATGAATCTAGGATTACTGTAAAATATTTTTTGAAGACAATTGCCTCCCAATCCGAAGCCATGATTTTCATCTTTTTGGGATTGTCATCATTCTCGCGGAATCACAGTTGGGACGTTGTATTTGCGGTGGTTACAGTAGTCAGCTGTTTATTATGCAGATTTATTGGTGAGAAACTTTATTTTGGATATAAAATTATATTGCTTTAGGTGTTTATGCTCTAAGTTATATCTGTAACAAACGTCGTCTTGAGAAGATTGGATTCCTAGATCAGTTTATTATATCTTACGGCGGATTAAGAGGGGCTATTGCTTACGGATTGGCGATGACTTTGGATAAAGATGCGATCCCAGCAAAGGACATGCTCGTATCTACAACCGTGGTTGTGATCTGCTTTACTGTCTTCATTCAAGGTACTACAATCAAACCATTGGTTAAATTTTTGAGGGTGAAAACTCAAGAGAGCAGTCAGAATATTATTACCAGCTTCATTTTTATCAATGTAAGTAGTGTAAAATTTGTATAATATAGTGAGGATTGCGTTTTTACTTCCTAAATATGGCATGTTTAGGCTCAAGATGACTTGTTAGCCGGAATTGAAGCCATTGCCGGGATCAAAGGGAAACATTATGTAGGTTAAGACTATTGTAATTAATGGCAATTTAGTGGCGTCGTCGAGTTAGCGAGGTTGATCGAGATTACGTACAGCCTTTCTTGACCGTAAAAAGTTCCTCTCGTGGGGAACAACTGGTCGAAAAATATGATGAACTAAGTGCCATGGTTGATAAAGAAAGGAAACAAAATAATCGCAAAACGCAAATCGCCAGTCATGTCTAATATAACATATTATTTCGATTAAAAAATGTTGTGTGATATATTTATGTAACAGTATACATATATATATAGGGCGGAATGCTGATCTGTTGAGTCTCCTCCAAAAGCTACAGTAATCCAAATCTATAATTTTAGAATTAGAGTCACCCGACTGGAGAGGACTGAGTGATTAATGTCAATAGAGTTGAATGACCTCGTTGCTGCTATCTTCGAGAGTGCCTCGGGGGCTGAGATCTCCATTGGCTGGTTGGATAATATTCTCAGCGATCTGATCGACTGATTGAGTTGTAGTTGGGAGTTCTTTATTGGTCTCATCTTTCGGTAATTCTCGAATTGATTGAGGTGAATCCGAAAGTCGAGAGTCCTAAAAAGGTAATTGTAATCTGATTAAACAGTAAATACAATTGTAAAAATACATCTTAAAATTGTTTAAACCTGGGTCTTACCAATAATTTGTCCATACGAGCTTTATGAGCTACTGTAACATAAACCGGTCGATACAGAATAATATCCTCAACTTCTTCCGATGTTCCATTGTCGCCATCATATACGTGACCTAATCTAAACTCCGTGGAGATGTATTTGCCTGTTTCAATGTAATCCACACAGAAATCTGCAAAGATAGTATTTATTTTAGATGATATTGATTTTTCTGTAGTCCTACCGTATGTCACCGAATAGACTTGGGTTTGATTTGCTCGGTAAGGGACTGTCGCCACTGTAATCGGGAAGTCCATTTCCAAGGATTCATTTTTGCGTTCATCTTCGATGCAAACCTAAGATAATATGTTTTTATTGTTGTTAAGCAACAATATTTTAAAAATAATGATATTCTTCTTACCTTTAGCACATAATAGACCTGCATAAGTCGACAAACGCCGACCATAGTGGGCGGAACAATCGGCAGTTTAATGGGTTGAGCATCGGAGGAATCGAATTTGACCCTCGAATTCTCGGCAATCGCGGGCGATCTGTGTTCTAGCACCATGCTTACCACACTCTTCACTTCGCTCGTGCCTCGCTCTATCCTGTATTCTACGTGCTAAAATCAATATAAAATTATTTCAAATAAAATAAAGAGATATTAGCTATGACAATATTGACCTGATACAGCCTTGTGCAGAGTGTGATTGAGAAGTCTTGATGATTTTCGATATGCGCTCTGAGTTTGAGATTTTCCCCGCAACAATATGCCGTCCTCTCTAACGTTACCCTCAGGGCAATCATTCCTCTCCGACAGCATTGAAAACATCGAACTTTATGGTCTTGTCCGGTCAACGGAGTCAGGTATTTCTCGTCCATACAGTCAATATGAGGTCCCACAAAAGTGAAATATTTGATGCCCTGAGGGGAACTGGCGTAGGGGATATCGATGATGACTTTAACATAATATCTGATGGTACCGGCTTTGGTTTCCAGAGAGCAGGGAAGCTGACTCTGGGGAAGTTGGAAAGTAAAATTGAATTGATGGAGTCCACGAGGGAGGATCTGGATGCCCTCAGGGTCATCGTGTTTGTCTAAAAAGATGAAATAAAAAAAGAGATCTACCTTTTCCCCAGATTACAAACTTCTCATCTAATAGATATTGATCGTCTTTGAGGGTCCGACTCTCCCCAGATTTGAGGACTTTCCATTGAGCTCGGGCTCGACCTCGTAGAAATACGCGTACACCTAAAATCAGAGCATAATTTACATCTAACGATTAAGAAATAAATAATTTCTTTAGAATTATTTTATATGATAACTCACCTCTAATTTTGATGGGTTCCGAGTTCTCGAGCACTACACACCCGACCACAGCCTCCCCCGCGTAGTAAACATCCTTCTCGAGTCGAATGTCGAACGATGTGATAAAGTCCATCCAGCGCAAGGCCGGGGCACTGGCGGTGGCAACGGCTGCAAAGATGGAACGTCGCGTGTTCGGAGCGAGCACAACTTCAGAACGCCGTAAGATACGCATAAAGTCATCCGTGTCGCAAATAATTGGTAAAGCAAGGTTTGGGAATATATTATAGTAATCAGGAGCCGGAAGATTAAGTGCGAATTCGAGCAATTTCGAAATCGGATTTCCGTGCAAAATGTAGAACAAAGTTTGGGGGATTCAAAACGGAGGCATCTGCTGGAGATGGGCGTATCTCGTGCATACGACACCGCTTCAGCCAGGCGTGTAAATAAAGACCAAACTTGGTTTCGACTGCCTCTGTTAGTAGTCGATTTCCGCTGTCAAAAATATACCTATCCCCGGAGGCGTTGGTCTCTTCCATCGTCCGGTTTCTACCCCCATCTACCTATTGTGCATCCCTATGACTCTACTGGAGCGTTGTCTCCTCGATATTCGTGTCTATGGTTATGTTATCCATGTCTCTCTCCCCCAGATCCAGCCTCACGCTTGGTTAAAGTTATTTATTATTTTGCTACCTGCCCCTTTCTCCCCGATCTCCACCATCTGTGGCCCATCTGCAGATTGTAAACGGCCGGAAAGAGTTACGTTGTTTAATGGCCCAAACTGTAGATGACAACATGTCCGCACCTTTCTCGGGGCAGCCGAGAAGAATGTCCAATCAAATTATCGTCGCCGGAGACAAAGCGAATCTCTGGTCTGCAAGAACTTTTTCATCAGACCCTGGAGCCATGCAAGCCGTTTCCTGATGTCAAGTGCTATCTCCAGTTATCGACCAGTTGCGGGATTTGGGGATTTATTGGCGGAAATACCCCAAAAAAATGCGAGGAGGGAGTTGAAAGAGGGCATTAAACTAAAAAATAATAGAAAGATGAAAGGCCTAAGACTCATATTGCCTATGATCACTGTCGTGCCAGGATTACATCTATTTTTAAGTAATAACATCTTCAAAGTACTTTGGATTCAGAGAAAAGCGACAAGGATGTCCTTATAGGGTCCGAAACAGGATGTCCAGAGAATTATTCGGTTAGGATGGCGGCTTTGTTTCTGACGAATGTTGCTTTACATCTTATGTTTAGCGTGGGAGTAGGGTTTTAAATGCCCTTACGTAGGTGAAAAAATTCACTCTAAAAACGACATTATCTATGCCCATGTTTACTCAAATTTTATATTTTAGTCCCATTTCAGATCCAATAATATGTTATTTATGATCTTCTGTTCGAAACGACCCTTGTCATTGTTCATAGTAAGCCTTCGAGTAATCCTTCGGACCCCGGAGATCGGTAAAGACGTATTATAGTTGATTGATTAAGTCGTCAGAACCGATAATTGTTATGTCACAAACAAAAGGTAAGAACAGTAAAAGCGTTATGTTCGAGAAATATTTAAAAAATTATTTACAGCCATTCTTTGCGAACTAAAAATAAATAATTGTCGGCGCCATATTCAGAAGGAACGTCCGAAGCCCTGATCCCCGCGAAACAAAGCCCCGAAAAAACATTCTTGTCGGCTCGGAAAAGTAGTGACCCTCGACACTTGAACAACTACGCTCTGAAGGCAGAAAGGCATGAATAAACAGCCAAGTAATCACAACTTAATTAAAAGTTGGCGGCCAAAGGTCCATAAAATGACAAAAGTAATGCCACGTTTCAATAAATTCCGGAACAATAAGAGACGGGGAGAATGGACGGAAAAAAGGCAGAGAATCATGGCCGGAAGTGGCTTCGGCCGGCCGCGAAGGAAGCCGAGAAGGCCGGGGTTTCGGCCGCGCTCCCGTTCTGCTTTTCCTCCATCTTTGGCTACCGACGGGCCCCATCCCTCGTCCCTTCGAAATTCAACTGCACGAGATTTGGCTGAGTCATTTAAAGCGCGGCCCTTCACAGTATTCCCATCCATTTCTACCCGAAACCCCGCGGGATCCGGCTCCGAACACAGAAAACATTAACCAAACGAACGGATCTATAAGCAGTAGTTTACAGCTCGTCCATCTTGTTAATGGCCAATCAGAGAAGGCGACGGGTCAATGGAGTTGTCAGAAAATGCATTACTAATATTATGCACAACCTCAAGTATGTATTATATAACCTTAAAAAACAAAATCAAAATTTTTATAAATCTTGCACAGAAATCATTTAAAGATTCAAGTAAAATCATCGTATCTTGTATTATCTTTCCCTCTCATCGATATCACCTTACCGTTTCCTAATACGATTACAGTACGTAAGCAATTTAATAATAAAGTCCAGTTTGAGTGTAACTCCATTTGTGACGTTGTATTTTTGTTTCCTGGAGTATTTAAAAGCCCTAAGGCAATATTTCCCCGCATTCTTTGGTCGCTTTCTTCCCACTCCCTGAGTTCACAATTGTCATTACTTTTGGAATTCAAAATGACAATCTGCATAATTAGGCCCTGCAGTTCTATAAAACCACAATTAGTCAGTTCAAGTCATCAGAGACAGAGTTCGTGAGATCTTGCACAAATCCGATGGAGCGAATTGTAATCGCATCCGACGAAACTATTCTTTAATCTGATTGTATTCAAAGTTTACTGTCCTTTTACACTTGGCTGAAGTCGATGACATAGAGAGTCTTTATTCGACCATTAGTGTGTTTCTGTGTTGTCATCGTATGTTCGTATCTAATGTCATCTCTAATATAATTTTGTAGCAGTATCAAGATTTCTCTGCAACTTCGGCTCTTCGTTGCATCATAGTTAGAAATAGTAAAATATTTTTTAATCATTTATTTTTATGAAGACATTCTATAAGTCTACCGTAATCCTGTCATCTTTTTTGTTGCATTTTCTGATGAGTAATCTCCATCAAATAAATCATTGACCAAAATAATAAAGCGTCCACCCATTCTATGCCCTAAGGCGTCTTAAATGGCAAAATATATAGGGATTCAGATTGGGTCCGATTTTGATTAAAATTTGCCTAAAAATGAAATGAATAAGTATGTAATGTGCATCGGGCCTTTGAAATAAATAATATTTGTTGCCTTGCCTTACTTATTGCGTAGGGGTTACATATTAGGGAAATAAAAAGTGGTACAACCAATTCCAGGTGGGACATTTCCATGTATTTAATGCCATTTATTTTAAACAAGAGTAAAATTTTATTGGATGACAATATCGCCCAAAAAATGATCCATCTCTGGGCGAACCCGCAAGGCACATCAAATTAACAAGTGCTTTTCATATTTTTATTTACTCCCTCTTTTTTTATCACCATTTTATTCTGTAATTTAGCGGCGTTTATTTATAAGAGAGTTTTTGTTTTTCAAAGTTCGGTGTCCGGCGATTTAAATATTTATTTTATCCTTTGTTTCATCTAAATTGGTGGTAAAAAAATTAAAACTGTGGACGTTCAGGATGAGGATGACTTTACTTGTGCATTTATTATAATATATAAAAACTGCGAAATTCGTCCTAAATAGGCTGCATTTGGAATGACAGAAAAATGCATCAGTTTGATTTTCAGAGGTTGCTTGAACAGTTTTGAAGAGTGCGACAAGTGCAACTCTATGGTTTTTTAATTTTTTTGTAGATAGGTAGGTACGTTGCAAATCTAGAATTATTCTCTGAAATCTTCAATTTGCTTTTGCAGGCTTAGCCGAAAAATTCAATAATATTTCTTCATGAGATATTGTGATAAATGAGAAAAGAAGATCAAGGAAACCCTTTTCTTTGGTCTTACTACTATAATATTTACATAGGCAAATCGTAGTGTCATCTTAACTAACCTTTTCTTACTGTAATGTCAAAGAAATTGCATTCTATTTCTGCCGATTTCATTTCCTTTGTAATCCCCACATAACAGGCTTACACTACTCCTAAGATCTGACCTTTTTATACTTAAAACCTTTAATTTCAGTGTTTTCCCAAAAAAATATATAAATCTGATTAAAAATATTACCATATTTTCATTATTAATGTTACTATAATGTATTTTTGCCCTTAAAATCCGATTTCTTGATGATTACAGTGATGATTGCACTTTGACCGTATCTTCTTGTACTCTCTACAACTCCAAAGTTTTACAATCCCAAAGTTTTACAATCTCCAAAGTTTGTTTTTACTTACCCATAAATTCTTGTAAAAAGATTACTGTATTTGCAATATTGTGCACTTGTAGCCATCTTCTGCGAAAAATTAAAGGATGTTTTTGTCGCGACATCTGTTTTAATTTGTCGCCATTTATAAATTCCGCACTTTTTCACACAAATTGTTATGAATAATATCGGGGTTACGGAGAGTAACGTCGGGTGATAAATGGGGCCATTCCTTTGAAAGTAGGCGTTTCAAATGCATCAAATTTGGGTTAAATTGGGTCATGAACTGGACTGGAATTGGGAGAAAAGTATAGAAAAAAGTAAAGCTGTAATTGAACGCGGGGGATGGTCTCACAAAAGTATGGGGATGGGATCGGGCAATTTTTTAGTGGGAAAATTCATTTTATTACCGTTTTGTTGCGCTTGTTTTCTTTGAAATCAAGGTGAAACATTTTAAAAGGAGATCTGGTTCCCGAAATCAAGACACAAATTTTGATGAAACCTTGGCACATACTGAGAAGACATAATTCGCTTGGAATATAACGTTTATAAGTTCCATTTTGCAAAAACATCCTTAAAGCTATAAATTTGAAATTTGCAGAAGCATTTGATGGTTTTTTGCATTTTTAAGGAAAAGTGGAAGCTGGAAGTGTGAACCCTAACGCCTTTATAAAAGTCTATTTTTAATTGCAAAAATACATTGTTCCCCTGACCGTCTCTCTGCATTTTTACAGTATCTCGTCTGCATTGCTCGTTTAATATCTTGGCCATCCCAGTGCAGACCGAACCAAAATTTGTCACAATCTACATGCGACACATATGGGAAGTTTCATACCATTTTTTAGGAAGATCTACCAACCTGTATGTATTTGAATAAAGAGGGCCCTCTCTCAACCCATGCGTAATAAAAATACCTCCTCCATGATGAAAAGATTTATCAATCTTCACGTTCTACCGTAAACTCATAGCAAATTTTCGGGTTGTGTGTTCAAATCAGGCCTCGGAATGCCGTTCAATCACCCTCTGACATCATTTTTTTGGACCAGGTGTTCCGCCCTCTTCCGCCTTCTCCCAAGCCAAACACGGCGGAAATAAGGAGGGGAGTGGACTCGGATTTTGAATAAATAACTTTTTTGGGCTCTAATTAGTACGGTGCCTAATTGCCGCCTCTTTTTCGGATATTCAATCCAAGTCTTATGTCGGGGATTTAAAAAAAAAACCGACTCTTTATAAGGAAGAGGGGGTGTTTGTTTAAGTACGATAATGCCTTCCCTTATACAGCCCCACTCTCTTTGCGACGCCTTCAGAAGTTGGGAATGACGCAGATTCCGAGCATTGTCTGCATATTTATGGAGTCATCTTTGTCATCATCTCTGTCTTTATTACAATTGTTATGCAGTAGAGATAAGTGTAATTCGGCCTCTGGTCATCCACTTCCAAGTCGCGTACCGTATTTCTTGTTGGATTATGAAAGTAGAGATACCTTGTTTTATTGTTTTTTTGTATTATAGCACAATATAAAGATCACTTCTAATTTTTTTCTTACTATTTTTTCCTATAGTTACAGTAAAAGATATCGCCTTTCTTACAATTAGATTGTGGACTAACAATTTTGTTTATTTGGATTACTGTAATTTTTTTCGTTTCATTTTGCCCCGAGACCCTTTTTTGAGACATTTGGCGACCTCTTTTTGACAAGTAGATCACTTAGAATCTGCTGCCGACATCTCGGAGGAACCGTTGCATTCAGGCGTTATAAACGAAATAAAATCCCCGGTTTGCCTAAAGGGATGAATCCCTTTTCTTTGTTCCCACGCTCCTCATATCACGTAAATGGCATTGTTCTTATTCTTGGGGGTTGTATAAGCATTCGTTTTGTAAATCATTAACTATATCTGCTTAAGACTACTTGCAGGTCAAATACGTAGCGTT
The DNA here is from genome assembly GCA_025436335.1 of Bursaphelenchus mucronatus. Lineage (NCBI taxonomy): Eukaryota > Metazoa > Nematoda > Chromadorea > Rhabditida > Aphelenchoididae > Bursaphelenchus > Bursaphelenchus mucronatus. Next base: position 5,057,634 of record CM046359.1, read on the forward strand.
AGGGCATTTATTTCCAAATTGTCTCTGTTTTTTAAGTGCATGTAATATCTGATATCATTATAATTATTGTACACCTTGATTTGCAGAGTTTATTTATTGAGCAAGACTTAAAGCAGTAATCAGGATATTGTAATCAGCTTTGATCGCGTCGCTTCACTCCTTTAATGGTGTTTTAAGGTTTCTTTGGATCCTTACCTTTTTTACGATAAGATATATATAGTCATCTAAATCTCCATCTTGTTCTTGTTTATCATTTGTCATTACATCTCTTTACATTTACATTTAAATTTACACCTACATTTGCAAGTATTTGTTGTGCAAATAACCCGCTGACGTGCCTGAGAGAATCACTAAAATATTGTTGGAATCTTGATGGACTGCCAAGAATCGTGTTTACTGTACACGGTGTAAATAGAAAAATAACAACGGAAGGTTTTGTTTTCGCGGTATTTAAAGCAATAAGCCCTAAGGGCAGACAATAGCGGCCTCGGAGATTGGTCAAGTTTTGGTAATTAAATTAATTATTCTTTAGAGGGGTGTACTGGTGACGTTCACCACTCTATCCTGTGACTCATGTATATTAAACTTGGAAAAAACATGTATATTACACTTGATGGCAATGAATATTGCAGCTATAAATTTATTTAAATTTATTTCTCACCCTTTCTATCGTATTCTGAATGTCTAATGACAAAAGAATCCTCTTATTATTATGCAAAACTATGCCATTTAGAGCTGCCCAACAGTTCAAGTATAAAATTTCACTTATTTTCTACATTACTTTTTTATGTACAATCTGCCCTCGTGATTCGAAATCTACGCGTAACCTTTAAGAGAAAATATTCGTTGCAGGAAATGAGGCAATATCAAACGCTGGTGGTGATATTTGTGTTGTCGTCGACTTTATCCATCCTGAGCAGTCCCATCTATTCAGATCAAACAGAAGGCCTTCCATTATTAATCCAATTCCCATCCGAGGATCTCGAGTTTGGAAGGATGGCAAATGTGAAGCGACAACTTAAAGGTAAGGGACGCTCTGGGAGCCTGGAATCATCCTCTTCAGCCTTTGCAGAGCCTTCGAACACACGAAAACTGAATGCCATGAGCATGATGCGAGCCCTGATCAACTTGCGGCGATATTAAACATTCCAAACCCACAACGATCTCATCTCGCCGTCATATATCTCATGTGGATACCTAAGGTTGTATAATATATTTTTTCGTGTAATAAATCCGTTTGTAAATACCGCATACCGCGAGGAGTTCGCAGTCCCCATGAATAACATTAACGATGACGAAGATTGGCCGATTTACGCGGAAATTCGCGGTCGATTGAGCAAATTGTTAACCTCTGATTATCGGAAGTCCAATTTTTTCTCACTTGATTCAAAAATTATTTTTGGAATTTTTTTGGCGTTCGAGTTTCATTTTTGGCATTCTGTTGCAAGTAAAAGAAATCGAATAATTTTTGCAAGAAAAGTAATTTATGCTCTTTTATTTGTACTGGTCCGATTAATTTTTATCTTGTTTTATGTTTCCTGAGTCTCAAGAAGAGCTGTTGTCAATAGCGAGGCTTTAAAACTCTGCAAATTATGTCATAATCACATATTCGTCCTTCTCCCGTGTTCCAAGTATTTTAATGCCATCATTTATTCATTCGTGCATGCAAATCTGGGACATTTTAATTAATTTAGACTAAGAAGATGGTATGTGTTCCTTGCTTCATCCTGCCAGTTCTGGTGATAATCTACGTTCGTTTCATCCAGCCGTTCATTCTCAAATTTGTCCCGAACGCGTGGAAAGCAAAGCTGGATTCCTGGTTATATCCAACTTGTCCATTGGATCTAAAAAAGAATAAAAAGACCAGGCCTGAAGGAGAATGTTGTTCAACTGAGACTTCCGAAAGTAACGACGCAAGTAACACAAACGAAGAAACAAAGAAGAACGAGTAATGGCAACATCCATTGTGCTGTGCATGTGATATTGTAATTAGTTCGATCTTTAATACCATAATTTATTAGATTAATATAAAATGACTATTCTTTAATACCATAATTTATAGACTAATATAAAATGACTATTTTTGCTTCTATGTCTTGTGGTTCATACTTTGATGGGGTTAATCTTGACTTTATTTCCGTTGGCATGAACTTCAAAGATCTGATATTCGAGGGAAACACTCATGAACCAGGCCTTTTCATTTCCATAGATAACATGGTAAAAGCCGGTATAAGGAATCTTCCATGGCCAGGAATCCAATGTAGGAAGGGGAGGGCGCTCACATCCCGCAAAAACTTCCAACATCTCATCTACTTCACTTTTGTGATCTTCGATGACCTTTTTATTGGGATGGAAAAAGATATTCATCGTGAATTCCTTGGTATGTTTGAGGAAAAACTCCAATTTTTGAAATTGTGTCAAGTAGAAAGTTTCTATTATAACTCCACCTGGAAGTTGGAGTTATTAGCGATGCAGAACCTACCAGCAGGGATATTTATTGGACTCAATAACACTTCCGGATGGGGGATCGGTTCGACTAAACATTTGATTGGTAAAGGAATATGGACGTCCGTATGGCCTTGATATTCTTTTGGAAGATGGGTAACTGCGATATGCTCATGAAGAGCACTGTAGTCATTGGGCGTGTTCAAAACATGAATTTTATTCTATAAATTTCATATGTAACACTAAAATATTAGTATAAATCTAATCCTAAATTGATGCTCTCACTTTATATTCTGCTGGAATGAAGCCAGAACATGCACTCCATATAATATTCATGAACGTCGGGGCATTAATTAAGATGAATTTACTGAACATAAAGGGATACTGTTCCATCAATGTTCCCCACATTATTCTGAAGGTCCCTGTGAGGAATTGAACAAGATTAGGATGGAATTTGAGACCCTGGAGGTCTAACAACAGGATAGCACTACTCGGTTTGTCAGTTTTATCTTCTGCATCTCGTATTTTATGGAGGATTCTCTCCATTAATCTGAATCTATTCATCATAAAGGCAGTGATTCTGATCTGAGACATCATCGATTGGATGTCGAATTTTCCTGATTGTTCGAGAAAGACTGGGCGATGATCATCTGGGCCGGCCTTCAATAATAACCCTTATAGGTTACAAATATACTTACAGTACCAATGTAATGTAGAGGCGCGTAGTGATCGGCCAATTCATCAATAACATAATCCATTACATTCTCGCTATAATCTTTCATATGGTCCAAAAACAAGATCTTTCTGATATTCAAATGTCTCTGGAACTTTTTTAGGGCAAGTTCAAAATCATCTGGATACGCATGGCACCATCTGAGAACATTATACTCGTTAATGTACCCAGTACGATTCCCACAAATCGCCAAACCAGTCTTAATTGTAAACTTGTGGATCCAATCCAACTCTTGTTTTGTGAAATTATCCGCCACGTCTGGAGAAATCATGGTTAGCGACTAAATGAGATTTCCGAAGATACGGAGGAGATAAAGGAGAAATTTGGGAAAGATGTAATCGAGGGGAAATCTTCAGAATCATGTCTGGTCAAGTAGTGCAAATGAGAATAAGTCGTCTCAGACTTGTCAGTCTACTCAATCCAACAAATGTTATACAGTAATCTCATCAAATTTGTTGTCTAAAATGATGTATAATACATCTTGTATAATACAAGATCTAAACTTGTGCCATTTGTACAAATTACTAATTATTACGTCTACGTAAGACAGAAATAAGGTAAGTTAGGCTCCAATCAACTGTTCCTGCGCTGGTTGCTTTGCCGCAGACTATTCCCGCCGAGAAAACAAAAGGGTCCAGAGTTTGTGGCATTCTGTTTATACAAGTAAAGAAGGTATTCTTTTTTTTTTTGCTTCAAGGTCTCGAAAGCACTATTACAAGGACGATTAACAATGCAGCAGGCCACTAGCAATCAGCCTGAATGGAATTGGCGCCCATCACAGCCGGAACTCGAACAAGTCAGTTGGATTTATATTGCTCCTGACCCAGTCTTTTAGATTATTCAATTACTCCAGCATTCGCAATCTCCTGATAATGCTGTTCAACAGCAGGTTCAGAAAGTAAGTGTTTGTCGTATACTAGAGTTTTATCAATGGTTTCAGAGCCTTGATGCGCTTAATAGTCTCCCAGAATTCTATTGTTATCTATGTTATATTCTTGGTGAAGAAAGGCGGGCAGAAGTAAGTCTATTCCCCTTAGTTTTTATAAGTTACATAGGTGAGTCAACGAGCCTTGAGTGCGCTGTTACTGAAGAATTCGATTCGATTGCATTGGCCCCATATTCCCCAACATATCAGGGATTATCTGAAAAAACATTGCTTTGCCGCTATCGCCGACCAGTCGCCATTGCTAAGAGCGACGGTTGGTATAATAATTACGACAATATTTTGCCATGAAGGATGTCACAATTGGCCAGAATTATTGCCAACTTTATGCGGAATGCTGGATTCTGATAATAAGGCACAAGTCGAGGTGAGAGTTGGTACCTAAAAAATATATGGAAATGATTGCAGGGAGCTCTAAGTTCATTGCAAAAGATTTGTGAGGATTCAGCAGATCGTTTAATCTTCGAGGAAGTGAGCATTTTGGTGGGAAAGATCTTGCCGTTCTTCCGATCTCAATCGGTCGAGTTGAGGACATTGGCCGTCACGACAATAAATTGTATACTTTTGGTGCAGAACGAGGCTTTTATTTCCATTATTGATCCATTCCTTGAAGCATTGTTTCAACTAGCTCTTGATCCGGTTGGAGTAAGTTGTTTTTTACTTATTATTATTGCTTTCAGGAGATACAAAAAGAATTATGCCGAGCGTTGACATTACTTCTAGAAAGTTACGTCGAAAAGATCGATACCCAACTCGACGACATTGCTCAATTTATTTTGTTGAAAACTCAGGATGAAAGGTTAGATATTGCTCAAGAAGCCTGCGAGTTTTGGTTGGGATTGGCTGAGAATGTGGAGGTGTGCAAAAAAGTTGTTACAAAGATCCTCCCAGAACTGACAGCCGTTCTGTTAAGATGTATGAGGTATTCTGCTAACGATCTAGCTATATTAAAGGTAATTTTTTTTTGTTTTATATTATCTTTCTATAGGCCGATGTCGAAGATGATGCGAATGTCCCAGATCGAGCCGAAGATATTCGACCGCGTTTCCATCGAGCTCGGAATATGTTTGACGATGGCAATGGAGGTGGTGGAGATGATGATGAGGATGGGAACGATGACGATGATGAAGATGCTTATATTGAATGGAGTCTGAGTATGTTATCCTTGATTCGTTTTATTTATTTTTTAGGGAAGTGCGCCGCGGCATCACTGGATATGTTATCCAGTATATTCGGAGATCCGTTCCTAGAGTATCTACTGAGGAATGTAAATGATTGTCTGCAAAATGAGGATTGGATAGTAAAGGAAAGTGGGATCCTTGCCTTAGGCGCAGTTTCAGAAGGATGCACGAATGGAATGAATCCGCACCTTCCAACTCTGATTCCGTTTTTGATCAATCAATTAGACGACCAACATGCTCTCGTCAGGTCGATCACTTGCTGGACGCTATCGCGGTACTGTCATTTTGTCGTCTTTCAACCGCAATCGGAACTATTTAGATTACTGCTCACAAAAGTAAGTTTCATCCCGAATGACTTGAAATTAATTTTGTTTCAGTTATTAATCAGAATTCTGGATAAAAATAAGAGGGTCCAAGAGGCGGCTTGCTCTGCTTTTGCCACCTTCGAAGAGGAAGCCGGTAATGAATTGGTTCCTTATCTTCCCGACATTCTCAGCACCTTGATCGAGGCTTTTAGGAGGTATCAGGTAATGTTACTTTATATTATTTTATTCTTTTCTTTAGGCTAAGAATCTTCTGATTCTCTATGATGCAATTGGAACTCTCGCCGATTCTGTCCGCTCAACCCTTGGTCATCCAGAATATGCCAATATCCTGATGGCGCCGTTAATTCAGAAGTGTCAGAGTCTTCGTGATGATGATCGAGAACTCTTCCCTCTTCTGGAATGTATTTCCTCTGTGGCCAATGCTCTCGGAATAGCCTTTATGCCTTATTGTGAACCAGTATATCAAAGATGCATCTCACTTATCAACAGTACACTTCAACAGGTGATATTAGAGTCCTCGAATCAGGCCTCCAACCCAAATCTCAATGGAAATGTGCAACCGGAAGCGGATAAGGACTTCTTGGTGGTTGCTTTGGATCTTATCAGTGAATTGTGCGAAGGAATCGGAACTAATATTATGCCAATTGTGGAGAGAAGCAATCTAGTTCAACTGGCGCTGTATTGCGCAAATGTGAGTGACCGAGGTTATGGGAATTGATGTTGATCTTTAGGATTCATCCAAAGAAGTCCGACAAAGTTCATTCGCATTGGTCGGAGACCTGGTTAAAGCCTGTTTTCCATTAATCGCCAATGAAATTCAACATGTAATGCCAGTTTTGATGAATAATCTCGATCCTCAGAATGTTTCCGTTTGTAACAATGCGATTTGGGCAATGGGTGAAATTGCTTTGAAGATAGGAGAACATATGAATCAATACGTCAGCTTGATTGTTTTACCATTAGTGGAAGTGATCAACAGGGATCGAGTAACAAGAACATTACTTGAAAATACCGGTAACTTTTATTGTGTTGTTGTTTTACTGTTTAGCAATTACACTGGGACGTCTGGGACTTCATTGTGCTCCAATCTTAGCACCCCATTTGAATTCTTTCATACGGCCGTGGTGTCTGGCCTTGAGGAATATCAGAGATAATGATGAAAAGGAGTCCGCCTTCAGAGGGATCTGCATTGTGATCAGACACAACCCACAAGGGGTTATCCCCAACTTTGTCTTTTTCTGTGATGCTCTGGCTTCATGGACAAATCCCTCTCCAGATTTGAGGCAAATTTTCCGAGAGGTAAGATTACTCAGTCATGGATAATATAATTATTTCTTCAGATACTTCTCGACTTCCAACGACAAGTAGGAACTGATATCTGGACTCAATTCGTCGCTCAATTCCCCGAAACCTTGAGTTCACGACTTCGGAATCTTTACGAATTGTAATCAGGTTCATGTAATTAGTATTCTTATATTTATATCTGGGTGTGGGTAGTCTGTGTTGGGTGGAAGTGCTTTCAAAGTGTCTTCTACTTGTTTATAGATATAATTTATGTCCGTCCTTTGTTGATGAGCTAACTCGAGATGTGTCTTGAGTGGTGTTGTTGTGCGTGTCTGGTTATAAAACGATTGTGTGTCACTTTTTTTCTTCCGAAACTATGATAATATTTATTGTTAATGTACTGTCGTTGTTGCCGTCTACGTGTATGTATTCCTGTCTTCTCTCATTTTCCAGCATTAGTTCATAATAATCTAGATTGAATGTTTTGTTGCCTAAAGGCTGTTTTTTTTATAAAGATCAGCGATCTGGCATCAAGTGCAAGGTATTAAATATTAATGAAGATTGCTTTATTTCCCGTATTAATAACACGATTTGGCACTAGGACTAGTTGTAGAGTTACTTGAGGTCAAGTTTGTATATACAGATCCGGAGGCATCACTTCTTTTTTGGAGGACTCTCATCTTAAAAGTACAGTACACTGGCTTGTGATCGGATACAGTAAGAGCCCAAACACAATCGTATCGGATGGGATAAATGGCGGAGGGATCTTGGGACCAATATAGCACTCGATCCTGCAATTAGATCTAATGTAACATAATTATACCGAGAAACGTATCTCTAGTGTATATATATCATTAATGCGTCTTGTTACCGTATATGAAGGGATCCGATTTGAGACAAACTGACTGGTGTTTCGATAAAATTTGTGTGTGGGTGGGAATGTTATGATCCCTTCTCTGAATCCGTGGAATATCAGACCTGAAATTGTTTGTATTATCCATAATTCCTGTTATTCCTTTTACCTTTTGTTTTCTCAACTGTAAGCTCATCATGATGCAACAAAACATCGAAATTGATCTTCTCCTTGAACAGTTTCTCCTCCAATTCACTCTTTATAATCTCTGCCGCATCCCTCCTTTGTATTCGAAAGTTTAGATCGCCGAACCAAAATATGAAATCGGCCTGTTTCATGGGTGCATCTAACACTTCACTGGATTTTTTTAACATTCGGAAATCAAAAACTTTGGAAAGCTTTGCATAGTCCGAGATTCGTTTCTTCACTTTTCCATCTACGTTGTAATCATGATGGTATCGAGTAAAACTTACGAGTTAAATGACAAGCAATGAACACGCAAGTCGTCTGGAGTAAACGGAAGCAAACTCCGATGGCACCTTTGGTCCGAAAAGGGGAGGCCAGCGTTTTCGTGGCTACAAATTGATATTCCGGGTCTAAAACGTTATGTTATTATATTATTATGAAACATGACGAGACATGGATTAAATGTCAAGTGTGATATACTTACAAGATGCGTAGAGACTGAGTTTTTTTCGAATGAATATTAAAACCATTTGAGACCATTTTCTGACCCAGCAATACACTCGATGGGTATCGTTCAAAGCTTTTTGCACAATCGCCACCATATCATTGTGGAATCTTCTGAAATTAATATCAATATTTACTGTATGCTTTGCAAAATTGATGACTGTTATATTGCTCTTACATTGTTGATGTCGGAAGTTCCTGGAGAGCTATGGCAATCACATCTTGCCGTTCATTGTGAGGTACTTTTGCGAATAATTCACTGAGACTATTCAGGCCACTTACTGGCTACAATCAATTGCCGTAATCTTTACAGTCTCCTCTTACCTTTGCTGCTATGTTCCAAGTGAAGCACATTACAGTAATCTGATCCCCATCCAACATGGCATTTAGCTCGGCTTGGCGAGGCAATGGCACTCCACCGGGACCCACAACGTTCGGTCTATAAATATGTCATCATTTGTCATATGGAGAGGAAATAATCACACCCACGAAAGTGACATTCCCCACAACAGCAGCCTCCTCCACCGGTTAACATTGACAGAAAATGAAAATTAATTCACCGAGGAGGCTGAGGACTTAGTCTACCTGTACTAATTACAAGATAAACAACAATTTTTATACGTAATGTAATTGAGCAGATCATCCAAGTTCCATATTTTCTTACTTTTTGTGGAGATCCCGTTGAAACTCTTCTTCGCTGAATTGGGAATGACAATCGGCGTTTGATGAGTCTGCAATTGAAATGTTGTCTGTGTGCAAACTCGGTAATCCGAGACTTGATCCGAGATAATCCGATCGTCTCTCTGATCGCTTTGATCTCTATTACACTTAGTTTGTTTTTATACTTACTTCTACTCAAAATACTCAATCGAGAGGGAACTCGTGGTTCTTCTGAATCCATCTTTTTAATTCGTCGATATTTAAACATTCAAAACATTTAAGAATATTAACTTAGAGGCATCACAATGAAAGATTACAATATAAAAAGTTACATAACTGGGGGCTTAAGAGGATTTTGGTCAGAGATCTTGTCCATATTTCCATTACATCCTCAGGCGTTCTTGTCAATATCGGTGGGTCGTCATGGTGACGATCCAATTTATTCCGTCCAATTGTCTGTTTGTACCCAGTACATTAATGTTTATTGTTTCTTTTAAGTCTTCCTTATAAAATCTTTATCCCTTATCTGTTGCAATTTTTTATCAGCCCAACAGTTTGTGATTTCAAGGTTTATAATATGTTTAAAACATGTCACCGAGATGACATCACGACATGACATTGAAAAATCTCCTGATCAAGTGTAATAAAGAGATATCTAACAATGAAGAAGGGGCCTTGTCGCAAGACTCTCCTCTCTTCATGCACCCCCTCTTCTCGCTCCTTCTCCTTCACTTTCCAATCCCAACGAACAGTGAGGCCAAATCCAAGAAAAAAGGGACGAAGAAACAAGGCTGTTTGCGGAGTTGAAAGCTATAAAGATTTTCGAAAAAAAGGTTGTGACCTCTTCTGGCAATATGATCTCGTGTTGTTTACACTTTCTTTACATTTGAAACGCTTTAATGGTACGTGTTTAAGTATTAAAATTCTTTGTCGTTCTTCTCATTATTTGGCCCGACTAGTCAATTCTCGGGACTTATAATAGATCGAAAAAGAAATAAAACCATGGCTTTGTCAAACAAAATGCTTATTCAGCAACCATCAATGAGCTGGCTACGTATTTTGCGACACAATTTTCGACAAATCGCTCAGCCATACTTCTTTTCTTTTAGCTATTCACCTAATGAGACCTAGAGTAACATCCATTTGGGCTAGTAATGGGCATTACCCGTAACTACGTGCCGCATATTTCTTCATGTTATATTTCAAGTCGTTTTCTTCCGCTTCCTTTTTTGCCGGCCATTTACAGTACTTTCGCGCGGTTCCCAAATTACCTATTTGAGAAGTGCCGGGCGCAGCTAGCGACTTTATATTTTTCTTCGCAAATAAAATTATTGCTTATCCTTGCTTTCTCCAATATCTTCCTCGTCGACAGTTCACTCAACCCGTATTCACGTTCATCTTCGGTATTTTGTTCATGCTTCCGTTACCTTTTGTACTTTGACTGTGTAGTTTCCCAGCTTTCTTGTCTTTATTATTATATAAGTCAAATTTTCTCTTACAGATACGAATGGACCTCGATGGCTCAAGAAAATCCAAATTGCATGGATTTTGATCAATCCGAACGCCATTACATCGGCAATCTTCTAGATGAAGATCCATCCAGTCCACGCAAAAACGGTACCTTATCGATTATTGATTTGAATTCTTGGTTTAGATCCATCACAAACATTGGCAACACCATCGGCCAGGTCAGTAAAGGAGTATCCATCTGCGGTAAGAGAGTTTTCCTCTCTTTCGGATGGGCATACTCCCTTTTTATCAAGTAGTTCATCTGTTCTCTTGAATAATAATGTCGGCCCCTCTCCAAATCAATCTTTTTGGCCGGAGCCTCCTCCACCCTATACTCCACCAATGGGGATGGCCTCTGTTGCGTTTGGGGGTTGGGACGGGACGAGTTTGTATAACAACAATGGGTTTGGATATACTGGATTTCACCAATCTCAAACCCCGCCGTTCTATCAATTGGATAACCAATATTACGAACAGTGTTATTCATCTTTGATGAGACCTTTTGATGGTGTTTCGGTGAGTGGCTTTTGGTTTTTCGTTACTTGCTCTAGCATTTCTTACTTGGTTGGCTTTGAATTTGTTTTTAGGAAAAGTTTAAAAAACAGCAATTAAAAAGATTCCGGAAGAACCGATCGAGGAATAATTTAAGTCAGGGATCCGCAAACTCGGCGGGAACCTCGGATGGTATGTATTCGCACACAATTATTAATTCTGAGTTTAGCGTTGAAACCCCTGAGTCGGAGATCGAGTGAAATGTCCATTAAGAGTCAAATCAAGGAGGAATCCAAGACTTCCAGCCAGTCGAAGAAAGGTCCATCTCTTCCTCAATTAACTGTCAAAGAACAAGAAAAGCCGAAGAAAACGGTTATTGGATGGAATCCCATCGAATCGGATATTAGAACTATCAAAAGTGCACCGGTTGGATCTTCAAAATGTCCTGATTTTAAACAAGAGAAGAAAACAGAGGCTCAAAAGACCAATAGCAAGAGGAAGAATAATAGTGGTAGTAAACAAAAGACGAGTAATCTTGCTGTAAGCAAAGATAACATCGTTGTCAAGAAAGTTAGCGAAGACAGAAAGAGTAGATCGTCTTCAAAAGACAGTTCTACTAAGGAGAAGATTGTTAAACCGAGAAAATCTGAAAGTCAAAACAGCAAAAAAGGTAAGGGTTAATTTTCATACCTGAATGATCTTATTTTAGATGGCGAGAATGATATTGATTGTGAAAAACTGGAAGAATTGCTGATCCGAGGGAAGTTTGTTGACAAAATGAGTGATGAAATCAAGGATGGATATGTTTGTGAGAAGAACAATGGACTTCCCAGATATTTCATCCTCTTTATCACCTTGATATCCAATCTGACCATCAATTTGGTGCTGGTCTTAACAGCGTAAGTTTTTATTTTTTATAAATTTCTTTTTAGAATTCATTTCGCTTTATATTCCATCTACGAATTGTTCTCCAATTCAATAAAATCTGCTCTGAAATGGTCGGTTATCTATGGAGATCTGACGCTGGATTATATACATCTCTGGTATGATGGATATTTGAAATCCGATAACTGCGGAACGAAGAAGAAGTATATTGGACTCGAATATAATGTACCCTTGCCTCTTTCCGTGCACGAAGCCATTAATCGCTTATGTAATTTGGACCGATTGGACGCGTTTTCTGTCCTCGGACTCAAATTTTCGAATAATATCGGCGAAGTCATTAACACCCGAAACGCAATCATCAGCTTTTTACGATCGGAAAAGGTGACTTCTTTATTCTTCGGCCCCGTTTCTGAGGAGATATAAATGCATTTAATGTACAGTCCTTTCTTCTTGGGCTAAAGGATGCTTCTTTGTTATTTGCATTCGGTTTTCAGAATTTTTACCCAGCAATCGAAAGTGCGATTGCCTTGGTGAACAAGGCCGCGGACTCTTTATGCTTATTGGATGGCTGCAAAAAGTATTACGATGACTTTTCAAATGTAAGGCAGGCTAAAGTAATGTGATTTTATGTAATTTCAGTTCGATCAAAATTTATTCTACGAATATCTAAAGCTCCGCGCCATTGTCCATAATGCTGATTACTACTTTGGCTGTGAATGTGGAATAGCTCACCGGGTTTACAGAGTCCGAGGAGCTCCTTCAAGATTCTGTCAGAAGTGTCGCTGTTTTCACACGGCCAGAAATAGAGATGTGTGGATGGAAGCGCGGATGTATGGCCTTAGTTGGACTGCCTATGCGTGCGTCGACAACGCTGTATATGATATTATCGATTGGATTAGCTGCTCTGTAGGGTTTTTTACTTTAAAATTAATTTAAGTAATTTTTTATGTAGTATAAAAATTTTGTTTTTAGCACAACTACATAAAGAATCCCCGCATAAACTCGCACCTGACCCTATTCCAACTCAAGAAGTCTGATATAATCCCTCCATTCTCCGTAATGTCCCACAATGGAATGAAAATCACATCTCTTCTTTGCCCCCACAAATTGCCCTCAGCATACTGTGCAGTACAAAAGAATGGGATCTGTCTTCGTTGCGAGTCCTGTGTGCTTTGTCATGGTCGATTCAAGGATGTCGATCTAAAACAAGACCCCTATCTGATCATGATCGGGGTCTTTGAAGTGCTCTCTACTTGCTCTAATGTTATTGATTACTCGATGTTGGAACGACCAAAGAAAGCGGGCCGTCGAAGATAGGGATGACAGTCTTCTGTTATGTGCGAAGACATGCTACAGTATACCTATTAGACGCGTAGATTGATTCTGTAGCCCGGAATCACCCAATCCACAGGTCAAAATTTGGAAAGCATTTTAGTTTTTTTTTTGAAATCTCATCTCGCATACATTTATTATGTTCTAGGCTTCCTTCCCCCATAATATGCGATGCTTTAATCCCCTTTACGGTTATTGTTTAATTGTCAGCGTAATTGAATAAAACCATTTATGCACAACATTCAGCATATGTATAAACAAATACTTAAAGCGGGGTTCGAGTCCTTTCTTTCAAATAAGCCCGGATCTCGGGAAGATGGTAGACCCGGTCGAGAAAGCGGACAAGCTGCGGGAACTTACGGAGAATGCGGCCTTCGTATGTCTTAATGGTATAGAGGAATTCACTGATTGTAAAATCGATCCAAGAGACTTTCTTTCCAAAGAATCCGGACTTTGATTTCTTCAACAGTTTGACATAAGTCGGGAGATGTCTCTCAATGGCAGGGAGGAACACATCGCGACGCAACTGATCCTAAAATACCAAATTTACAGAGATTGTATTACTGGGGATTACAAATAGTTTGTTCTCACCGCATTGCCCTTCCGGTATCCTCCGAGAACGTAAAAATAAGGGGACATTTCATGGACGACCTCGCGATGAAACTCGCTAATTTCATCAAGCTTTGCAATTTCCCATTGATCAATTCCTGCGATACCTGAAAACAACAAAACATGAAAAGAAAATGGGTTGAGGTCTAGTGTAATCAATTTATATAAAAAGTAAGAAATTTTTTGAGAGAACTTGGAAGAAAATCAGGTTTATCATATAGATCATGGGCTTCCAGTGCATACTCACCAAATTTGTTGGCCAAATACCTTGATATGGCTAAGCACTGACTCAATCTTTTCCCATTTACCTCCAAAATTGGGAGTTTCCCAAACTCCGTCGCTGCAACGAAAACTTTAGTTCGACGCCGTCTCTTACTTTCTTTCAATCTCATCCATTCATTTAAAGTTATTCTCTTGTCAATAAAAGAGATGTTCGAATAGATGAACATCAGCCTTATGGACTCACAAATGCCTCGGGCGTCGAAATAAATTAGTTTGTAAATGGGTTTAGGTGGAGCTGCGGGAGTTGATGTAGAAGTTGGAGGGTGCCGGATGGTCGTAGTGATTGGTGGAGGAGCGGAGGAACTCTGTTTCGGATAGATTCGCTCAGTGCCATAGCCGTCCATCTAAAACTTAAAATTTTGTATGCTTTTTTCATAGGTACTCACGAAATCGAATAATTTTGTGAATTTTGAGAACATTTTGGTTGCGCATTTAAACACCGCCTTAACGAGTACCTTACTTACATCAACCTCTTCTGAAGATTCCACTTCCTCGGTGTTTATTTCACTCGATTCGTCCAGAGACTTGTCCTGTCTTCTTAGTTTATTGTTGTCATTACTTAATGTCATCACTGACAGTGGAATTAAAGGCACCACTAATTGGTTACTACCCTTGTTTCTTTTCGAAAAATGATCAGAGATTCGACTGATATTCGGTCTCAGAATCTGATTAAAATTACGGACTTCGCTCTTGGACTGGCCGTGATTTGGGTTGATTACGGTATAAACTAGTTGAATATAGCATAAAAATAGAAGAATATGAGGAACTAAAGTCATTTGGAAACAGACTGGCCGCGCTGAAGGCAATAACAAGATAAATTATGTTCGAAAAAACAGCTCCGGTCCTGGTTCCCATCCCTAAATACAACGATTTAAGTGACCGCTGTCCAAATAGCTTACAAACAAGGAAGTCCGAGTAAAAGAGCCAACAAATTTATTCATAACTGGGAAGTCTGCCTTTAGAGATGGACAATATCTCTCAGTTTCTGGAAGAATCCACGAGGAGGGCCAGTGGGGCGAGGGCCGTGACGTGGACCATGGTGGGGACGACCAGATCCGGAGCCAGACCCGGAGCCGGAATGATGAGGATGATGGTGATGGGGACGACGGTGGGGTGGATGGCCAGAGCCGGAAGGGTGGCCGGAATGATGGTGGGCCTGCAAAGATTATTGAAAAATATATTTACATAATTAACTCTTATTGTTAGATGATTACGGAAATATATATCTCATAAAGCAGAAAACATTAATCAAAGAGTCCCCTAAAACGACGAAACGTTACAGTACCCTACAAAACAAACACTTACTTCAACAACCAAGACCATGGACATGAGGAGAACACTGAGGACGACGTATACAACCTTCATTCTGATAGAACGGGATCTGTGGCCCCATCTCCGCACATCGGGCCTTATAAAGAGCCATTGGTGAATTCCTAGAGTCGTATTTGATTATTCAGCCGGATTTCCTCCCCAAATTTGTTTGATTAAATGATAAAATGTGTCCACGATTTGGATGTATGTTTAATCACAAAGTGCGTTGAAGGCTTCTGCGATCTTGTTTCATTAAATCCACAATTCTTTTTTTGGTCAGACTTAAAATGTCACGATTTGTTCCCAAAAGTTTCAATATGTCTGATAATTGTAATCAAAAGAATACAATAACAACATAAGGACGGGAGGGGGGGGGGGGGGGGGGGGTTAACGGAATCAACCTTAATCAATTAGGACTCGTCCCAACTGATTACAGTGAAAGTTTTATATAAGGGGAGAAAGCGGAGCTACGTGAAGTGTAGTCTCTGTCTTCCAATATATACTTGGCGAGTCTTTCTGTTCTCGCAAAATATAAGATGGCAACAATTGATGGCGCGCATGTGCTGGCTGAGTCTCTTAAACAGCAAGTAAGAGATCTCGTGGATAATATTTTTACATTTTGTTCCATTTAATCTCATTTTATTTGAATCTCTTGTCAGTTAAACTTTTTGCAAAGCTTTATGTAATTTTTTTGTAAATTCTAAGAATTTGAAAGTTTCTGATGTGTTAATTAAGTTAGAATTTGATTTTTTGCTTCAGGGAATAGAATATGTCTTTGGGATTGTCGGCGTCCCAATCATTGAAGTCGGATTGGCCTGTCAAGAACTCGGCATTAAGTATATTGGATGCAGAAATGAACAAGCCGTAAGAAAATCTGTCGATCTAAAAACTCTTAGCAACTCTAATCATAAATTAAAAATTACTTTATAGGCATGTTATGCAGCTCAAGCGATGGGATATTTGACAGGGAAGCCGGCAGTCTGTCTGGTCGTCTCTGGGCCCGGTGTTCTCCATACGATTGGTGGAATGGCCAATGCAAAGATCAATTGCTGGCCATTGATTGTGATCGGAGGATCGGCGGATATTGAGTTGGATAACCGGGGATCTTTCCAGGAATGGCCTCAAGTCGACGCTGCCCGACCTTATTGCAAACATGCCTCTAGGCCAACTACAGTCCAAGCCATCCCCCAACATGTTGAGAAAGCGGTTAGAACCTCGATTTACGGCCGCCCTGGAGCTGTTTATATTGACATTCCCGGAAATATTGTAAATGAATCGGTCCCTCAGTCTACTGTAGAGTAAGTTACAGTAATCCTGATGGTATGATATGATGTTCAGACAATCCCAGCCCTGTCCCTTGTACTCTCCGGTCTCCAGACCTCCAGATTCCTCCATTAGATATGCTTTGGATATCTTGAAATCAGCAAAGAAACCTTTAGTAATAGTGGGAAAGGGGACTCAATGGAGTGAAAGGGGATGTTCCCAGTTGAGGCAATTCATCCAAGCCACTCAATTACCTTATCTGAATACGCCTGGAGGAAAAGGAGCCCTTCCAGATGAACATGAGCTGAGTATTGGCGCTGCAAGATCTTAGTAAGCTTCACAAGCTTTTACGTTCTTCTAGATATACATACATTAATTGCAAGATTCAAAAATATTTATTCTTTAGTGCTCTAAAAGAAGCAGACGTGGTCCTTTTGGTTGGTGCTCGTCTCAATTGGATCCTTCATTTTGGCGCTCCACCTCGTTTCCAGAAGAATGTAAAGATAATTTATATTGATATCGCGGCCGAAGAATTCCATCAAAATGTTCATACTGAAGTCCCTTTGCTTGGAGATATCGGAGAAACTGTTGAGAGTGTAAGAGTCACGGGTGAAATTTTATTGTAATGCCTTCCATTTTTTGGAAATATTTTTTTTCGAAAGGTTTTTTTTAAACGCCAAAAAAGTCATTATTTTTTAAATATTTTCTTATAATTTTCAGTTGAGACACGAACTTCAAGGCTGGAAATACAATCGTTCCTCGACTTGGTTTAAGATCCTCCTTGATAAATGCCATAAGAACTCCGAGACTGTTAACAAAATGGCTGCCGAGAATTCAACGCCCCTCAATTATTACGCAGCCTACGAGCCAATCCGTGATTTTGTCCGTAAGAATAAGGTAATTGTCGTGAATGAAGGTGCCAATACCATGGATATTGGACGTACCATGTTACCAAATCAAGAACCAAAGAGAAGATTGGACGCTGGGACATTCGGAACAATGGGAGTCGGGCTGGGATACGCATTGGCTGCAGGGCTTTATTGCCGAGATTATGCTCCCGACACGAAAGTTTTGTGTATTGAGGGAGACAGTGCCTTCGGATTCTCAGGAATGGAATTTGAAACAATCGCGCGTTACAAACTACCAGTGGTTTGCGTAATCATCAACAATAATGCGATCACAAAGGGATTCGAGAAGGACTTCTACGAGGCTGTTAAAGATGCTGATCCAACCATTGCTCTGCCAGTAATGTCCTTGCAGTACGAGTGTTCTTATGAAAAAATGGGACCGGCTTTGGGAGGGAAGGGAGTGCTTTGTAGAACAAAACCAGATATTAGCCGGGCAATTCAGGCTGGATTCGCGGAGAAGGATACCCCCACCTTGATCAATGTCCATATTCAGCCAGATGCGGCGAGAAAAACACAGGAATTCAGTTGGTTGACCAGATCCAAGATGTAAAATATATATATTGGATTATAGTTCTTATTTTGTGGGTTGGAAGTAATAAACTGCCGAACCTATTGCATCGTTTAGGCATGAAATATTGAACGATTCTATTTTTCATGACCATTGAAACTTGACGTCCTTGATTTTGTCAACTAAATTATAATAAAATAAAGTAGTGTGAAAGCTGGTGTTCCTTCCCTTGGAGGTCGCGTGTGCAATGTCATTTCCATGTTCTCGTCTTACAAATTGTCCTCAGGAGTTTGGAAGAAGTGTCTTATTCTTTGGGGATGCAAAAAGTCCCTCCATTACATTGTTTCGTATTTCGGGTAGCATATTTCTTGGTATAAACTTAGTAATGGAAATTAAACATTTATCATTGAATCCAATGATCCTTTGTTGTTTTGAGATTATAGGCGAGATATTACGATAAAACGTCGCGATAAAATCTACAGAAAAACATCATACAGATCTACTACGCAGTAGTAAAAAATTGTAAGTGGATGTTAGAAAATACTGTCATCTATATAGTACATACATGTACAAGTAATTTTTACTACTTACCGTGACGCTTTGGAACTTTTCAAATCGAATTACGCAAAATAATAACCGAAAATTCGAAATACAATATTTTCTAGAACTTTACAGAAATTTCAAGGATTGATTTCTGGAATTTGATCGCTCGCGTAACCGTACCCATCCCCACTGAAAGATTACCCCTCCAAATTACAGTTTCTGTTTTCCTTTCAGCTTTATTAATCCGTTCTTGGCCCTGAAGGCCGTGTTTGCCTAGAGACGGGGTCTTGTAAACTCTAAACAATAAGAGAAACAGGCGCCCCTTGACCTGCGGGCTTTGTTCGGATCTGTTTAACGCCTGAAGGGCTTGTCAAGTGGTCATCGAGAAACGTGTCCCCGACCCTCTTGTCACGGATAACATCCGCCTTCATGGATGCACTCTCCAAATGGATTAATTTTCTGTTGGCTGGGTGTCTGGATCAGATTCCTTTTCCTTCCTCTTATTTGTACGTCTAAATCCCTCCCAATCTCATGTTGGACCTTGTTTTAGATGCCCCAGGAACGACTCCTTCCACTCGATCCAAGGGCGAGATTGCGTGTTATTCCTGTTTCTCAGTCAGTTCGGTGGATCCATTGGACGAGGATATTATTATTCAACACAATGAGAATGTCACGATTATAAAGGATATCATGAGAGAAGTGAGTTTCGAAGTTCTACATAACTTAATGGTTTCAATTTCAGGCCGGAATGACCGTACCCGCATTGGTGCCACGATGTGCCGATAGAACAACGTCAGGGAATTTAAATTTTTTCGGTGCTCAAGTTCATTTGTGTCAGAATAGTGTGGAAGAACCCGGGGCTTGTGTCAAGCTGAAGGGGAGCTTCAACGGTAAGTCAATGATGACTCTAGACATCATCTATGTATTCTAGTCCCCTATTACGTAATTTCAGGTGAAAGTTTTGTCTACCGAGATTGTTGGGAACAAATGTGGAAAGATCCCCGGCCTTTTCATCATCGGATGTCCCAGAAATGTTTTGCCGATGAAATGGTTCAGAATTTCATTGCGACTGATAAAAATACGATTTTTTTTTGTGAGGACGACCTCTGCAATGCCTCAAAGCGATGGACAATGTCTCTATCAATCACAGTACTGGTTATTTTTACTACAATTGGAAGATATCTACTGTAAATAAAAAAATGTTTAAAATAAAGTTCTAAATCCGAATTGACCGGACTTGTACATTAAACATTACATAAGTAACATAACTCAAGACATGTCGTTAACACTTCCGAGTTACAATATCAAAATAACAATTTATTGGAACCCGTTATAAATACGGACTATTCTTAGCTGAGCAAATTCAGTTAATTTGAGGTTCAAACAAAGAGTATGGCTATAAAATGATGATAATATAACAAATTAAAAATTGTAAAGTGCTAGAAAATGAGCTATTTCTACCAACTGAATCTAGTTCTGTTTGGCCAGGACAATTACTGTTCTTGTGGGGATATAAACACAAATGTGATTTCTTCGTCCGGCATAACCCTCGGGGAAAGTGAAGAACTCTTGGTTATGATCCAGACGATTATGACCTCCAAACTCTTCACTGTCACTGTCCAAGACAATCTTGTATATTCCATGGACCTCTACCCCAACCTTGTAATCAGCGAAGCTCTGATGTCCATTGAAATTGAAGACAAACAATAAACCCCCTCTTTCAAAGGCGACCACCTTGTCTGATTCGTGTTTCCAGGATACCCACGCCTAGAATTATATCAAAATATAAATAAAAATTTTAAAAAAACAGGGGCTTACAAAAAACCTGAACGACCCTCCGAGCCTATAACCCGAAGGGAGACTGAATAGGAACTGACTGAATATGAACTGGGACGCTGACTGAATATGAACTGACTGAATATGACCTGACTGGATATGAAAAATTCCTTTCGAGGGGTAATCAATGATGCTGACCTCAAGTATCCATTTTTCCCTTTACTTATTTTTCTTAAGCAGTAGTTTAAGTAGTAATCGTTTTTAATTTTTTTATGAGTATTGGATTTAGAGGTTCTCAATGATTCTAATTTCTAAAATCGTATACATTTTTTCCGATCTCTAATTGTTTTTCTTAAGTAGTAGTGTAAAGTAGCAATTTTTCAATTTTTCTCGATCAACAGTGTTTATGTTTAGGTAATCGATGCTGCTGACTACAAAAATGGGACAAATTTCGGACGCGTTTTCCAAGGTTTGGCAATTTTTAAAATTACCTGTATTCCCTTTGTACATTCGTTTGAGTCCATTCCTCTGGAGCCTAAAATCTCGTACACCCTTTTCTGAAATTTAATTGAAATCGAAACAAATTTGCCAGATTTTATATTCAGTCAGCATCCCGGTTCATATTTAGACAGTTCATATTCAGTCAGGCACCCCTAAAGCATAGGCCAGCTCAAACATTACTTCTGTACGATCCTTGTCACAAAAACCGTAAAAAAGCCCGACTAGTGCCCTGCATTTTCAATTGAAAAAGAGGCAACAAGTCGCAACATTCCTCCATTTTTCACTCAAGAGACATAAAATTTGAAAAGCAAAGTGTGCATTTACATCCCTTAAAACCATGAGCCTGCACAAACCCATAAAAAAGTAATAGCCCCAAGATTCCTTCGCATTTTTTTGACAGATCCTGTATAATCTGCATTTCTAATCTCAAAACGTTTTTATAAATCGCCTTACCGGTCCATTGCACAAGAATTTGTGTTTGGCTTCAAGTTTATTCATCTCTCGATCCCAGTTATTCAAGAATTTGTACCGAAGAAGTTCGTCATCCACTAAATTCCATTGTCTTCTACAGTAATGATAGGATTCGTTGTTTCCAATTCTGGGAAAATCGAGCCATTCTGGATGTCCAAATTCATTTCCCATAAAGTTTAGCCATGCTTCTCCTCCAAGTCCATAGGTGATAAGACGGATTAATTTGTGGAGACCAATGCCTCTTTCAATGATCGGGGTCAATGGATTAACCGTAGACATAAAGTCATACATCTCTTTGTCCATCAACCAGAAAGCGATCGTTTTGTCTCCTACCAATGCTTGATCATGAGATTCAGCATATGCCACATGTTTCTCTCCATATCTTCGGTTCTCCAATTGGAATACCAGCTTTCCAATCTCCCAATCCTCATCTCGAACATGTTTCAAATACTTGATCCAAAGATCAGGGATGGCCATTGCTAGTCTATAATCAAATCCTTGGCCTCCTTCAGCTACCGGACGACACATTGCAGGCATTCCACTGACTTCTTCGGCGATGGTGATCATAAATTTCGGGTAAAATCTATGGAGCATATAATTGGACAAAGTCAGGTACGTTAAGGACTCGGTATCAGCATTCAGACCAAAGTAGTCATCGTAATTGCCCGAGAATCCATCATCTAAAACAAAACTACTTATATTGTACATTGGGTACTTACTGATTCCATGAGAATGATAAATCATCGAAGAAACTCCATCAAACCTGAAGCCATCGAAGTGATATTCCTCCACCCACCATCTCAGATTAGACAACAGGAATCGCTGAGTTTCGACTTGACTGTAATTGAAGAGTCTCGAGTCCCAGAGAGAGTGATAGCCTCGAGCATTACCATGGAAATATCCCCCATCAGTCCCATCCCATTGATTCAAACCATCCTCCACATTCTTGGAGGCATGAGAATGAACAACATCCAGAAGAATGACAAGACCTAAAAAAGACCACAATCACAATAAAATTTACAAAACATACCATATTCGTGTGCTTTATCGACCAAGTATTTCAAATCGTCTGGAGTCCCAGATCTGGATGAAGCCGCGAAGAAACTAGTGACTTGATATCCAAACGAGGCATAGTAAGCATGTTCCATAACTGCCATCAATTGAATAGCATTGTACTCTTGGGCTTTGATTCGAGGAATAACTTGATCAGCAAAGTTTCTGTAAGTATTCACACATCCATGTTGACTAGAGATACCAACATGCGCCTCATATATACGAAGGTCATCTGGCCTCAGGTTGTGTGAATGCTTGAACTTGTATCTCTCGGACTCTGGAGGATTGTAGAATTGCTGAAACAAAAATTCCATACTAAAACCAGTGCTGGGAAAAAACGGTTAACCCGGTGGAATAAAAAAATGAAAATTGAAAACCGTAACCGAGAATTTTTTAGGACAGAATGAATCCGGTTTAACCGAAACCAAAAATTTATTCGGTTACGGTTCGAAGAAATTTTCAATCGAAACCGAGCCATTTTTCGGTTAGAAATTTGTGTTTGGCGGTCCGAATGGTTTCCTTGTCGAATTACTTCAAACCAGTGCTGGGAAAAATCAAAATTTCGGTTACGGTTAACGGCCGATATCGGTTAAAATCCTTGAAAAATGAAAAATATTTCCGTTATTTGGCGAATTTTTTTTCGAAAATTAACCGGCTTTTGATGCACTGACTAAAACAATATAAATTTATACAAAATCAGGGAAAAACTAACGTACCTGGTGGAAAACAGTAGCCTTTTCCGCGCATGTGACGTAAGTCGCCCATGGGGAAAGTTTGTAATTCCTTTGACCGTCTTTGTGCACCACGATCTTAATTTTTTTTACCTAAAACAATATGACCAACCTTGATGATGGAGTTATGCGGAATTGTTGGAGTTCCATCTGATTTCGGATCAATCCGGAGATACCATTTACCAAAATCCAACTTCTCATAATAATTGGCATCGGGATTCCAGTTATCTGAATACAAAAAAATATATTTGGGATGATAAAAAATAAAAATAGTTGATCAAAACTCACTGAAATCACCGACGAGAGAAAGCGCATCGGCTCCAGGGCACCATTCCAAACCATTTATCGTTCCATCGGGTTGAACATGGAGTCCGTATTCTTCGTAACTTCGTGTGAACTTATCCAAAGAGCCATCGCACTAAAATTAGGTACATTATAGATAACAATCACTCGAAAACAAGGTAAAAACTAAAGATTCGCACTAAAAATATTCAAAATAAAATGAAACCTCTCCGAAAATAAATGATACCAAGACAACCACTAGAAATTGTTCCCTTACCTGTTCT
This sequence comes from Bursaphelenchus mucronatus, assembly GCA_025436335.1. Classification (NCBI taxonomy): domain Eukaryota; kingdom Metazoa; phylum Nematoda; class Chromadorea; order Rhabditida; family Aphelenchoididae; genus Bursaphelenchus; species Bursaphelenchus mucronatus. Next base: position 5,081,489 of record CM046359.1, read on the forward strand.
ATGAAGTCCAAACTCGCTCGAAATTCTTTGTATCTCCGAAAAATCTCAGTACGATAATTGTTGAGGTATCCATCAACATGAAGAAGTTCATTGAAAGCTGGGGGCTCGTATGGGAGCGTCTCTTCCTTTATTTCGGCCATGACTAGATCTCTAAAACCGTATAAAGTAAACAAGAAAAATCGGTCCCACCCAGCTGGCAATGGTTTTGGATCGGGTCGGATCAGATACGAATATAAAACACCCATTATGCGTGTAAACAAATAATGTTCCAAATAGAATTTGTTAATTTACTTGGTTATCTTATCGCTCCAGGCGGTCTACTGATTATGAAATTGACAGCGAGAACGAGTGGAAATGGGGCGACCTGCGGCCGAAAGTCGGGATTTGACGGAGACGTAAAATGATTGTAATGGTTGGTGCACCATGGTGCCATTACTGTATAACACTACGTAAGAATCAAACCTCTGAGTGAGAGACAAAATGATTCATATATTGTTTTAGCCACCATCAGAAAACCCGGTTCCATAAAAAATGTTTTGTAAACCGACTTGGTGTTTGGTGGAAAACAACAAGTCTTACGAAAGACCTTCGTTTTTAGTTATAAACTTATTAGGAAATCGTAAGAGTAAATCATCCAGAGAATAAAAGTAACAAAAATACAATTGTTTACTGTTCTAGCCCATAATTGTAGGATGCAGAGTTGATAAAGAGCACGGAAAATTTTGGGCCGCATGTATTTGTTTAGAAATGGAGAAAAAGCGTTCCGTTCCGAGCTTTTTCGAGTGTCCAAAAAGCGGTTTTTGCGAGAAAAAAGGGCCACGTTAAGGCGAAAACAATATATTTTTCGATCAAAGATAGTTTCGTCGAAAACCCTGCCGATTAATTACTCATTTCAAAGGGCAAAAAGATAAATAAATTTATTGTAAACTCCCGGTGACCAGAATTGTTTCATTTTTTTGATTTCTTCTTCTTTTTTCCATGGTCCGACTCGTTCGGAATGTCCTAAAACACGTGAAATGCAAATGGTAAGTGCTTGGAAGAGCTCGATCAAAGATCACGTTGTTAGGAATTACCTTCTCTTTTCCTTCAAAGTCACGTTCATTGGTTTGATAGCTGTTCATGGATAAGGTCGAGCAAGTGTTGACGGTGGTGCCCAAACAAGAAGAATATCTGGAACATTTGGAACTCTCCTCAGAAGGTGAATGACTAATGGATGCACGGGAATCAGCACTGGCACTAAAATCAGTGATTGGAGATTTAAATTTATATTGAACATGGAATACCTTTTGGTCTTCTCGGTATTGTATTGTTCGGCAGCATGGAAGTTCAATTTGAACTTGTTAGAATAATGCTTGAGGGCATTTCTGGCCATACAAATCGCTTCGGCATCATTGAATTCCGGGATATTAACTAAAACAATAATAAAATATATCATTCATGGTGACATAAAGCATTGCGCAACTATTTAATCATTTTCGAAATTCCTTGGCTTCTTTTAATTTTTTTAATTGATAATCCCCCATGACACTTGAATATGTTGTGGATGTATTATAATTACCTTCGTTATTCTCGGATCTCATCGAAAGATTGGAATCCCCGCTGATGGTGCTGAAAATGGATTCTCTTCTCACAGAACACTTCTTTCGAGTGTTCTGATCGTCTCGAAGACGAAGGGTAATCCGGACTGTGCATTTCTTGATGACCTCCTTACTTTGAAGACTCATATCAATTGTTATTCCGACCGATCTTCAGGAGTTTCCAATGAAAGTGATCCTTTTTTCGTCATGAATGGTTGTCTTATCGCTCCAAGCCAAATTTTGGTTTTAATTTGGGCTTTGCCATCCATCATGATGACTTTTATTTTTTTTATCCGAAACTTGTTCACCCCGGTGTGAAATCTTTTTCTGATAAAAACCTTTTTTCCATTTCCAATATCCTCACCACCGATGCTGTTGTTCTCAGATTGCAATTACCTCGAGATTGTAATTACTTCTACATGTTTTACAGTAACCTTGTTCCCTTCGTTCAACTGGATTCTCTTAAGTAGTAGTAAAGTTAATTGTGTTTATGCCTCATCTCAACAACTCCGAGTGTAATCGGCACAAAAACTATGAAATAAAAGACTTGATAATCTGGGCACATTAGACTTTGGGCATAAAGAGAGTCAAACCGGCACCTGGGTGAGAGGGAGAAGATTCGTCCAGACAAAATGCGGCTCTCTTCTTCGATGGGTAAGCTCCGAATTAAAGAAAAGTTACTCAGGTGGACATGTAGTCGGCATGTTGACACTGCAAAGGAAACGATTATCTCCTCGTTTCCGCTTGCTATTAGCTTTAGTAGGCGGGAGACTACTATAACTTATGAACTTTTAAAGTTTTCTGCTAACTTATCGTTCCAGAAGTGTAAGTTTGTTTTCAGAGCCCCGCCCCCGTCTCAAACATCAATCCCAGAGTGTGAATCTTATGGAAAATGAGAAGCCAAAGCAACGTCCATATCTGAGGAACTTCACGTCTATGGGATCACAACATTCGAGTGGCTCAGCAATCACAATCCCCGAAGACGACCTTCTTCTTTCCTGTCCTCTAAGTTCGTTCGCCCGAAAGTCCTCGGCTTCTTCCGACGGCTCTTTGACTGCTTCGATCACTTCTTTACCGGTGTCTGGAGCTGCTCCTTGCAATAAAAGTATCCCTCCGTCAGCTCGACGATTTTCCCGATCTCAAACAGGCCCCCAATTGGTAACACGGGGTCCTTGGTCGAGATACGCGATCTCTGAGAACAAAACTCATCATTCCTCTAATTCTTCATTAACTTCTACCACTTCTAGTACGGCTGTTTTAATACCCAAGAAGAAGAATTCAATGGTTAATCTGACACAAGATAAGAAGGATTTTGATGCTCTGAGGAAATCCTCGGAGTGTTTGAATACGGGGAATGAATCTGTAAGTAATCCGAGTAAGCCGAAAACATTAATTAGAAACGCATTTTTTAAAATGCGTTTCTAACAACAAAATAATAGTCGTCAAATTAGATTTCAAATTTGATTCATATTGATTTAGACGGGTCTCAGGCCTTATGACTTCAGCCAATGTTTCCTGACCTCCCCGTTTCGTCGTTCTATCAGTGGTTCCATCTTTCATGATCTTCTCCGTCCTCCAGATACCTACCCATTCTCCACCGCCAGTTCCAGTCAAAACTCTTTATGCGATAATTCAAAACGTCGAGATTCTGTATCATCTGCTTGGAAAAGAGCCAAAACTGCCTCAAGGCAAATGCGAAACGCTGTGGAGAAAATAAAACTTCGGAGATCTGTGTCTACTGGTAAACTGGATGACTTGTCGGCTCAACTTGGGTTGAGGGAACAAAATGTTACTGTGTTTCCACCAATGAGACCGCCGTTTTATGCGTATAAAGTGCTACCGTATCTTTGGATTGGCGATATGAGAGCGGCTATAAATGAGGACTTGTTGAGTGATGGAGGTGCGGAATACGAAACGAGGAAGATACGACGGAGAGTGGTAACACTAGCTATGTATATGTTTTTTGAATTTGATTTTCAGTACATTGATTTCCGGCCGGAGAGTGCTAAGAATCTAAGGTATTCATGGCCTCCGACAAGACCAAATATATTAGATTACTGCCTTCCAGTGCCAAAAAGAAGTCAGATCAGTCCTTCATCACTGTTCAAAATAATGATTGAATTCTGCAAATTGGTAAATAAAGCCAGAAGGGATACAAAGGATGGAACTCAAGCAAGTGTAATATAATTTTGAATGATAAATATTCAATATCAGGTATTAATTTATGGTCCAGATGGATATAATCTATGTCAAGTAATGGTAATCGGATATCTGATCGCCATGTATAATCAAGATCCTCTGATGGCTTCGGATTTTGTGGCCAGATCAGCTCCTAAGATTATAATCGAAGAACCTTATGGTGTTTGGCTTTGGAACTTTAGGGCTTATATCGATAAGAAATATGAAGAACCGTTAGGGCGTCTAACTGGAGATATGATCCGGATAAAGAAGACGGAGGCAGAGAGGGCATACGATAGAGATTACATCATCTGTAGATCAGAACATCATCTCACGAAGAAATGGAAAAAATTTGTTCATTCTACTGAAGGTAGGGGGGATATAAATGGGTTTAATTGTAAATTTAGATGAGTTCCAATTTACATTTGAATTCTCGAAATCTTGTCTGCCATTACCATTGCAAGTAATCGATCGGGAAACGGAGCTAAGCGACGAGGAGAAAGTTATTTTTGAAAGTTTTGGACCAGAAGATGAACCCCTCAGACTAAATGAAGCCAAGAATACAAAACAACCACGGAGTACAAAAGTAGGAAATCTTTGATCAATAAATTCAGTTTTTACGATTACTTTTTTTGATCTTGAATAAGACAACATTCACATGACCAAATCACAAAAAAGAATTCATCCGTTGAATTAATTGATTGACAAACTTTCGCAGTCTTGTACATAAAAATTTATTCAAAATCTGAAAAAGGAGAGATAGAGATCTGTGGCAAGCGAATCACTCAGTTGATGATCCTTTCTTCCTGGACGGCCTGAGTGTGAGTAAAGTTCTCATGTTCCTCCTCCTCATGCTCAGTGGCTTTGGACGAGGTATCGCCCAGAGGTCCGAGGCCGAAGTATCTGGACCAGTCAAGTTTTCCTCGGAATCTCCACGTTACCCGCCTTCATTTTGTAAGTTCTACTTTTTGCCTTGTTTTTAGGTGAAGATATTTATGTTATCCATGGCCAGAAACATCGATTTATACTTTTTTCGCTCGGGAAAGGACGAAAAGTCGCGTTAAAATTCGAACATCTTTGGAGATTCCAATGTTAACGATTTTTTTGGATTGTAAACTAGAGGTACTCAGCCGATTTCACTCGACTTTTCTATTTTCTCTCCAACTTTACCTGAAAACGTGCGAAAAAAGTAAAAAAATAGCTTATCTTTCACCGGGATACATCGTTTATGCCTAAAAACCTGCGAAATACTACGAACCTGCCAATAGTAGCGAGTGGGGTGGATTTTCTAAAAAAAACTATATTACACTAGGCCGATCCATGGTTTTGAGCGTAAGTTTGCGCAAGAAAGAGCAACCGCGTTCCAAACGGTATCATTAGGAAGCTGAAGCAGCTTCCATGCTCAACTTGAAAAAATACCGGATCTAAAACGTCAAAACAAAGCTAAAAATCTCACCTTTTTAATAAGACATCAGCTGAACCAAACGGTGAATTCTGGATGGCCCTCGATGTTTCATGGTCTTAGATCTCCCTCTAGGCTTCGGGGACATCTCCTGGTTACTGCTTAGCTGTTAGGCGGCATTTGGATTCAAATCCCTAAAAAAATTATATTACACTAGGCACCTCACTCAAAAATTTAACTCTTAGCGAAAGGTCCTCAACCAGCACTCCTGGATGGACTATATCGCACGTAAACACAGCTCCCTGCCTATTAAGCTCAAGAATAGCCTGAAATTGCTCATACTTCAAAAAAAAAAATCGACTTACGAGGTCGTACTCCAAAATCGAATCTATTAACGGGCTTATTTATGGTTTAATCATTACTGTCCGCATCTTCACTTCTAATATCGTATCTTTATTTTTAGATAAAAACGAAAAAAATAACGTCTCGATGTTGATTGGCCGCTCCGTGGAGTGGGCGGAGCCAAAAAGTGAAAAAAGCTACTTTTTTATTTACTTCCCGTCGCTCTTTTTCTCCCCCTCGCCCAATTTTTGGGAAGTAATACTCACTTCGAGTTTTTTGGCAAAAGTAAACTTTCTGTTTACTTCCCGATATTTTTTTTGGGAGTAAAAAGATTTTTCACTTTTTTCAAAAAAATAAGTAAATTTGAGGAAAATAAAAAATTTTTTGAAGAATTCTTCCGCCCTGTCTCTTAAATGATTTGTATTTACGGTTTAATAATTTAAAATAGTTTGATAATAAATAGAATGGTTTAAATTAAAAATTAAGCTATTTCTAAAACAGATAGGTGGGAAAGTGCACTATTGTAAAAAAGCAGATTTTAATAATTTAGCTATAAATTTATACAATTTGGATATCTGAATTTGTGAGACTGAACCCCCAAATGACGGGACCCCCAAACTTTGTAGAGATTAGTGCTGGCTCTAGGTAAAAAGTTTGGCCAAGTGGTAAAAAGTGGGGCCAAGTGTTAAAAAAGCTTGGCCAAATGGTAAATTTTAAGGTAATTTTTTTCAAAAATAACCTTAAAATAGACGAATAAAACCAGTTTTTACCAAATATCCTAAAAAAATTTGTCATTATATTGCACATGGTTATGTGTCCAGATTTTTGGATTAAATTTTTCGCATCGCTGTTAGATCGATTTTAGCAAACTACAGAGATATCTATTGTCAATAAAGTAAAAAAATGGGCAGACACGCTTAAAAACTTATTAAAATCCAAAATATTTGTTTTGGTGTGCGATTTTTGGACATTCAGAGGGCAATTTCTCGCAAGTGGTGTCCATTTGGCAATTTTTGAAACCGGACTCTTAAACAACTTATGGGCTCCCGAGTGATATATAACTCATCCCATTTGGCCATGGTCAGTTTGTATACTTCCCTTGTCAGGCTAAATGAAGCAAAGAATACAAAACAGCCACGGAGTACAAAAGTAGGAAATCTTTGATCAATAAATCATTTTTTTACAATCGCTGTAAAAAAATATTTTTTTACTTTGAATAAAAAAACATTTCGATAACTTAAACTGTCGATGATCCATCCGTTGAATTGGATGACAAATTTCCCACATTCTTGTACATAAAAATTTATTCAAAATTCAAAATGTTAAAAGAAAAAGAGCACCGGCAGTTAAATAGGCTTTAGAGAGAAAGGCGAAGATGGAGATATTAGAGATCTGTGGCTAGCGAATGACTCAGTTGATGATTCTTTCTTCCTGGACGGCCTGAGTGTGAGTAAAGTTCTCATGTTCCTCCTCCTCATGCTCAGTGGCTTCGGTCCGGACCTCGGTTCGAGTCACATCCGTCACCACACGTCGTTCAATTTCTTCTCTGATGGTAAATTCGGAAGAGCCGGATCCCATGGATTCGTTGTCGGCTCCAACCAATTTGGGACGAGGGATTGCCCAGAGATCCGAAGCTGAAGATCCAGTCTGATCCAACAATGCGGGCTGACGTTTGAACCAACGAAGACGGGAACAAGCGTAGAGACAACAGCTGTAACGACAGGAATATTAATTTTGTCAAGTTTACATCATAAGGTAACCTAAAATACTCACCACAATGTCAAAAGCAAGAAGAGAAGAGCCAACAACAACATCAGCCACAAGGGGAGAGTCGATGGGGCGATCTCACAGTGATCTCCAGTATATCCTTCAGTACAAACACAAGTCACATTCTGAGTTTCAGGGTTGGTAACACAAGCCCCATGGTCTCCACATTCGCCACAATAAGCGGCAGCGCAGAATCGACCAGGAACTTCGGGATTTGTGTCATTATATCCATCCCAGCATTTACAAGTATAATCCTCTTCCAACATTATACAATCAGCGACTTTAGAACAGTTATGAAGACCCAAAGTACACCAATTTGGATGAAGAACACAAACGTCTTTGTCTTCCAAATGGAGTTTGTTAGTTTCCAATGGACGGAGATCTGTGTAGCCCTTATCACAATAACATTCACATCGATCTACGAGATTGACTGGCTTAGAATGGGGGTAACAAGTAAAATCGCTGCAAAAATCGATGCCACAAGTAGTTCCGTTAATGCAGACTTCTCCTTTCTTGGTATCACAGATTTTTCCACCACAAAGATCGTGGGGGCAAGGGTTCACATACTGAACTTTCTCGGAAACCTTGAGGGCAGAAGATCCTAGAAGATTTTTATTTTCTTGGACCTTCTCAACGATGGCGTCAAAGACTTTACATCTATTGACATCTTCGCTGAAGGTGCCGTTGAAAACAACCAAGGCGCCATTGTCAAACTCTCTGCAAGTTTATACCATCATAATAAATAGATAATAAAGGTCGTCATGACGTCACAATGACGCCATTTTTATTGATAACTTACGAGTTGTTCTTTCTGGCACTGCTGACGCTGACAATATCAGTTTTCAAGTGAGTTGGGCCGAATTCAGTTTTGCCGATGGTCTCGTTGACAGCTCCTTTGAAAAGGTCCACCAATTCTTCAAACAATTCAGCTCCAGGATTATATTGAGAGCTCCAGACGATGTTGTTGGAGCCGATCTTTTCAATTGGGATGGGGATTTGGACCGTGTGTCCCTTAGGGGTTTCTAGTGGGGGCTCATCGATCGAAGCGGCTGGTTCTAAAAACCCAAACTATTAGAGTTCAAAGCGAATCTGTTTTTTTTGTAAAAAAAATTATTCACCCTCAAGACATTTTCTTCCGGGTTTTGATGGCTCAGGAGATTTGTCGATAAGATCCGGAGGGCATTTGCATGTAAATCCACCATTGGCAAGATCAATGCAGATGGCCCGAGGATCACACTCGATCTTTCCTTCTTTGGCACAAGACGGACCTAAAGTAATGTCATTGATATTGCGCTTTCTGTGTTTTAATGATTATGGAATGTAATTTACTTGGTGGCGTCTGATAGGCTGGTGGTGGAGGGGTCTGATAGGTGGGAGGAGGTGGAGTCTGATATTCCTGGGTGTCCTCTGAAAGCGACAAATCATGTTATCAATTAAAAATAGGGAACAAAAGAACAATAGCGACAGAATGAGAGCGTTTTAATCGAAAGACACGCTGATCATTTACGTTTGCGACAATCCCGACCGGCTCGGCCCGGAGGCGAGAAATCCCCAAAGTCGGGGCGACACTCGCAACGGAACCCGTCGTATAAATCGATACAGATCGCGTTAACGGAACAGTAATTCTTGTTGCGGTTAAGACATTCGTTGACTAGAAACATAAATAACTCATTAAATATTCGAAAAGAAAACGGAAAATTGAGATAGAAGGAGTAGCAAAACTAAGAAGAAATTGATTTTTAAGCAGTAACAGGAGTAAAAAAGCTATCGCAAACTCATACGTGGGATGGCTTCGCATTCTCTCCCTGGATTTGCTGGATTCGCATCTTTGAATCCGGTATTACAAGCACATGTGTAACTCTCAAACGTATCAGTACAAGTGGCATCTCTCGAACAGTCATTCAACGATGGGTTTAGACATTCGTTGATATCCTTCCGACAAACTCTTCCTGGCTTTCTCTGCTGATCCCGAGAGATATCCACATATCCTCCTTTGCATTTACACTGAACACCCGCATAAGTATCAGTACAAGCGGCATCTGGAGAACATCCATGACGTCCGGAGGCACAATTATTCAAAGGAAGTTCACACTGTCGACCGGGTCTTTCTGGATTCTGATCAATATAACCAGATTGACAGGCACAAGTGTAGGAGGCGGGAGTGTCGATACATCTAGCCTTGGCATGACAATCATGCTGGTTGGTCTCACATTCGTTCAACACTAAACGTATGTTTATGTCAAAGAAAAAATTATGTAATTCTTGTCACCATTATTACAATACAAGACTTACAGCATTCTCCAGATCCCGGATGACGACGGCCACCGTTCGGACATGGGGCTGGAGGAGTTTCATAATAGCCTTGCGAGTGTTCTAAAATACGGAAATGTTACCATAAGTAAACCTGTAACAAAAAAATCATCTTCAACATACGTTGGTATGAAGGCTCTCTAGGCGCTGGCTGAGGGCTCTGATATGATTGTTGCTGTTGTTGTGGAGGTGGAGGGGTCTCATAAGTCTCTTGATCAGCCGGCGGGACTTGGTATTGTTGATGGGCCAAGGTCAGGCCCACTAATAACAACAATATTACTCCAAGTTCTCGCATCTAAAGGAATCAACAAATTATTTACACTGTAAATAGAAAGCTGAACGGGAGAAGAAAGCGAAATCACTGGTTTACAATTAAAATTACTTAACGAGTAATAAAACTACATGAACGATATGAATTCAGAAAGTTTATGATTACAAATATAATCCACAGAATACGAAGATAATTGTCGTAATATTTGGGGGAAGATCCCCTGCTGTTCGCCCCAATTAACACTAGAGACAATGAGCAAACAGGAAATGGGAGATTGCGCAACACCAGGTCCCGGATATCAGAAGGTTTAATTAAGTCGACCAAAAAACTTTTACTTGTTCGCTCTGACTTTGTAGAGAAGGCCCAAATAAATTGGCAGTCGATGATCGAATTGCGGCGAGATGGAGGACAAAAAATGGGGGAAGGAGAACAAACCAGTCTGTCTCTGATTGCGCGTTGATTGGAAACCCTAAGGGGAGGAGGATTCATCAGCTTGTTTCGTCAATAAAGGTGCTAATGGAAGGAATTTGCAACTAAACTCTTAAGGGTGTCGCATTCCAGAGGGGTTTAATTAAAAAAAGGAAGAGTAAACTGTTTCCGGATTATTTTTACACTGACACACTTACAATACTGTTTCTATTGCAAGAAAATAAATTTAAAGAATTTACTAATTGTCAGTAATTCGATTAAACTATCGAGAATGTCGTCCCTTTTTCATAGAATTACGAATGGAGTTACGAAGGTTGATGTTAATACAAACTTTGAGGAGTTACAAAAATTCGTAAACTTGAAGTAAAAATAAATTATTTGAAATTAATGTCCAAACCATCCAAAAACACAAGCTTCCTCGATTTATGTCATATGCGATAAATCACGTACGCGACTCTAGATTGTCAGTCGCCTAAAGTAATATCGGCTCGGAGCTCGAAAAGAAATCCAAAACAATCACATTAATCTCCCCTTCGCTTTACTAATAAGTCCGTTAGTTAACTAATTCATCTAAACCTTCTGCAAGTTCATCAACAAAGTTGTCTTTACACTTTTTTTTGAGCCACACCAAACATTTTTTGTTTACGCCCTTTACTTGTTCAGTAATCATTACCCCCAAAGAAAAGACGCACAATTAAAAGGGTCGATGATTCAGATGGCATATTGGAAACGTGAAAACTCATTCATTTGCAGTAAAGTCAGGCCAATAGAATTGATTTTACCGTTTCTTCCCTTCCAACAATACCAAAAAACGGGTTTTCACTTTCGAATTCGTGTGTAAACTATCAAATACAATAAGAAGACGACATGCCTGTGGCATCGTCAAGGTCTTAGCGGTCTCGGTTACAACATAAAGTAATCTTTGTAATGGGATCGGAGGGAAATTGGGCTTGATGGGCGTTTAATGGGTCCCATCAAAGGCAGGAGAAGAACTAGATCTCACACTGGGCGCATCATAATAATATATTTACGTTCACAACAACGAGGAAACATAACTAATTGGATAGGTTCCAGTTTTAGACTCCACTTCGTGCATTAGGCAGATTCTTAATTCGGAGATTTCAACACTTCCGAAGTCAAAGTTGCGCAGTTTACTCAAGATTGGGGTCGAATCGAACACTTCCTGAAACAGTAAAGTAATAATGTAAAACAAAGGTTAATCGAAGTTAAAAAAATTAGATTAAAACTAACTCCTTTGTATCCAATCTTGGCCAAGGTCATGTGTAATATACGGAATTCTCGTTTTTGAGTCTTCCCAAGATCGGTTTCCAATAAAGCCTCATAAATGAGCTCAGAAATCTTTTCTAGGTCTTCAGCAACAGGCTTGGCAAACAGCACCCGTGTCTCCATTCCTTCTTCATCTCCAAAGTGAGAGATCCCTTTTACGCTGACCTTCACAGGTTTGCTCTTCAACAACGGCCTGAAAATTATAAAAATCAACATAATAGTTCTTGCCGTATTTTAGTTCGTACAACCTCATCGAGTGCTTTCCCAACTCTCTCCACCTCCTTGTCATCATATAAAGTCATCAATCCCAAGGTCAGATGAAGTTTGCCCTTAGCGACGAATAAACTTGAGTCAATCTAGAAAAGATCTCATACAGAATAAAAAGCGATACCTTGGTTTCCTTGCATTTCGCTACCTGAACCTTAAACTTTTCATAATTGCTGAGGATGGGCTCTACATTGAGGGGTAAAGAGACGAAATGAGAGGGATTCGTTCTTTCTCTTTGGGAACTCAAAAACAGATCTATCTGATCCAAACAACTCTCCACACATTCTTTACCGGCAACGGAATAAATTACTGAAAATATACGGTAAAAAATCACCAAACATTTTCGACAAATCATATTCTTCATGACATACCCACGGGAAGATTGGATTTCTTGGCGGGAATCTGAATAATACATTGCGTCGACTCTTCCATTTTCTTCTTGTTCAAAGCCTGATTGCCAATAAACCTTCCCATCAGCATGTCCGGCACTCTTGCTCTATAATAACAATATTCATTGTTCCCAGTTTACTCACGTGGCCACCCATGATTTTTTCTTCGAATCATAAGAAATTCTCTCCCTTTCTTGGGCATCAACAGTCAAATTAGGATCGTCCTCATCGAAAACCTCTGAAAACATTGCACAAGAAGCAAGACCTTACCGACGTTGACATCTTCCTCCAGATCGCTGCTGTCTGTGTCCACTTCATTGATCTTAACCTCAGGCTCATCCTGACCATGAAGGCGTTCTACTGGAACATTTCTACGATAACAACAGTTGTCTAGAAAGTAAACATGTGCATCCAAAGGATTCATTTCTCTCGTACAAAATATTTATTACTTTATTTTTTTTACGCACAATGCAGTTTCAAGGGCGCGAGTTGCGCCCTGTTTAGGCAGAATAATATTTTCTTTTGAAATTTTATTTTCCAACTTTATACAAAACTTTTATTAACAAGTAAAGAGCGAGTTATTGCTTGGTGAATGGGTCAATCTGATGGCTAATAGGGGAACTTGGATTCGTATTTATAAAGAACTCAGAAGGACTGCAAATCAAGTAAGTTGAAGTGAAAATTGTGAGTCTTTTAGTTCCCGCAGTACAATTACCGCGAGTTTGCTGGACGTCGCATCAGAGATTACTTCGAGGCAAACAGGGGAAACACTAACCAAGATCAGCTGAGAGCTCTTCATATCGTGAGTTAATCATGTATAAAGCAATTTATTTTTAGGAAGCTTTGCAGAATCTTGACAAATTGAAACGGCAAGTAGCTGTCTCAAAGCAATATCCTTGCAGACCCTTGGTTATCGAGAAGCCTAAGCCGACTTCTTTGTAATCTTTAATTGTCTTGTGTTCATATTTTCCATTCTTTTTATTTGTAACAATGAGGTCCTGTCCAAAGTGTAAGTCCAACGAGTACACAAACAGATCCCTGGTGATGATGATCAATGAATGCGGTCATCCATTGTGCCAGAATTGTGTCGATAACATCTTTGCCCGCAATGCCAACCGCTGTCCATATGATGGGTGCGATAGGATGTTGAAGAAGAACAACTTTTGGGAGCAGGTCTTTGATGATCCAAGAATAGAGAAGGAGAATTACATTAGAAAGAAAGTTTTGAAGGTTGGTATTGATGTTGTTTACGAGTTTATTTTTAGGTGTATAATTTGATGGAGGATAACTTCAACACTCTCCAAGAATATAATGATTTCCTGGAACACGTAGAGGAATTAATTTGGAAACTGGTCCACAACGAGGATGTTCAAAGTGTTGAGGATGAGATGACTAGATTCAAAGAGAAGAACTTTGAACAAATTGAGCGGAACAAAAGGAGATTAAATCCCGATGACCAATGGATAAAGGAAATCTTGGACGAGGAGGCTAAGGCTGCTGCTCTGAAACAATCTGATCCTACAACTGATGTAAGTAAAAGAAATCTTCCGATTGTTATTGGTTTAGTTCAACGCCATCCTTGATGAGATTCACAGCAAGCCAAGATCTATTATCAGCGAGCTCAGAGATTCTGATTTGCCGGCTGAAATGATTCTCGACCGAGAAAGAAAGGTGCAGATTGAACATGAATTGGCTGAGAAGGAAGAGCGTGAGAGGAAAAAGAAAGAGAAATCAAGTAGGAAGTCTGATTATATGAAAAATCTAGTCATTGTTTAAAATGTCAATTATCCTGCTTTTAGATCGTCGTCGAGTTGCTCAGGATACTGCTTCATTTGGGACCATTAGAGTTGCTGGTGCTGCTTACATTCATGCAGCACCTCTCTTACCCATCAATGGACCTCCGATGCCGGCTTTTGAGGATATGGCCACCGTTGGATATCTTCAGAATGTCCGCAAGCCCAATGATGCTTCATTGGCTGGTGGATTTAGAGCGGAGTTGGCTTGTGCTAGGGCTTTGTTTGAACTTCGTTGGGACTTTAACCTTATTGTTTAGGACCTCTAAGTAAATCATTTATGTTTTGATTCAATAAACAATGTGAAAATCATCTTCTTCTTGAATCTTTATGGTAAATTGAGCCGAAGTATTTGCAAAAGCGTTAGCAATGGTATTTTGATAGTTGTTCAGCTCAAAATGGGTGACATTGACAGGTTTTATGAGGCCGTTCAAATGCTCAACGGCCTCAGCAAAGTGGATTGTGAGGAGGCGGGAAAGTATTTGAATAACTTCCAAAGTACAGTAGAGGCCTGGGGTGTGGCGGATGAGGTGCTCACAGAGGCCAAAAATCCAATTGCTTGCGTATTTGCTGCACAAACGATGAGGAAAAAGATGATCAAGGACTTTAGACAGCTTCCGGAGACATCACATCAGAGTCTGAGGGATTCGATTGTCAATCATCTTACGTAAGAGTTAATTTAAATTTATTTCGTTTTACCATAGTTTATCATAATTGGTATTTTGTTCTAGTGGACTGGAAGCCAAGCTTGGGAATTCTTATCAGCCAGTAGCAACTCAATTATGTGTGGCATTAGCTGACCTCTATCTTCAAGTACCTTCTTGGAACAACTTTATCGCCCAACTTTTAAATCAATTTGCGGAGTAAGTTCTTTTAATTATTGTCTTATTCGGTGTTTAGGAGGGCGCAGAACGATATAAAAGCGGCCCATATACTCTTGGAGTTGTTTAAAGTTTTCCCAGAAGAACTACAGAATACTAATCTTAAAATCGGCGAGAATCGACGGAAAGCAGTTCAGGATGAATTGGCCAATCAAACAGAGGCGGTTATTTATTGTTTGGTAAGATTCAATCCAGGATTTTCACAATTCTTTAGGAACTTATATGCAAAGCAGCGCCGGCAGATCTTCAAACCAAAGCAATTACAACATTAGGTTCGTGGTTATCAAATAAACAATGCCCGGGAGAAGCCATCAACAAGTCATTCTTTTTCCATTCTATATTAGAAGCTTTGGTAAGTAATTATGATTTCTTTTACTATATAATCATTTAGGCTAATCCTGAATGCCCTCATGATGTCCATTTTGCTGCTACATCTGCAGTAACCCAGGCAATGACATTTTGCGAGGATTTGGAGAGAAATCAAGGGTTAGCCCATTCAATCGTGGATAAAATATTCAAAACTGAAGCAGCCTTTGACGTAGCCTATAAAGATGAGGATATGGATAAGTAGGTCTATTATTTTGATCTTTTATTGGTTTAGGTTGTCATCTTATGGTCGTCTTTACTCCGAATTATGCACAATGCTGCTGGAACCCATTGTTAACACCCCGAATGAAGGATTTGGAAACTTAAAATCATTAGATCTTGTTAACAAAGTCACTGAATACAACGACTACACGATTGTTCAGTCAGCGTTCGATGTTTGGTATCGATTATCAGAGGCATTATATTATTTGAACGATCAAGAATTTAGAGAAAAACGGGATTTCTTTAGACCTTATGTTGAAAAGTAAGATGGACGGTAGATGATTAATGTGTTTTAGGTTTATTAAAAATCTAACGAAGACATGCCGATTTGAATCCGATACAGATAGGATTCCCCCGGATACCGATGACTTTATTGACTTCCGATATCAAGCTCAGGATAGTGTAAAAGATGTTGTTTTTATTCTGGGAACACTCGATCTGATTGAAAGTGTAAGCATCTTAATGTAATATTAGGGGGATGGATGGTTGTGTTGGGTTTAAAAATGTGTTTTAGGTATTAGATGATGTGTTAAACAGTATTGCTCGACAAGCGAAGTGGAATGAAATGGAAGCCGGCCTTTTTATCATCAAATCTGCGGCCAGTTCCATTGTAAAGTAAGTTTATTTTTACAATTAACTTCATTTCTAGGGGAGATGAGATTGTAACTCCTCGGGTTGTCAACCTTGTACTTCAAATCCCACTCGAAGCCAACCCAATTGTCCTAAAAACGACGCTCGAATTAATCGGCGAACTGAATGAATGGCTGGGTGATAGACATATGGAGATAGGTATTTATTCCCTATGTGATGAGTAATGATTTTCAGTTCAATGTGTCCAATGGATGCTCTCCCTTCAGGAACATTCCATAAAACAGCTATTGAAAACTTGGGCGGGAAGTCTTCAACTGGTCACATCTTGTGGATATAACCATCTTTTCGAGTTCTTCGGCAAAATATACACGGCTTTGGAGCATGTCCAAACTTGGGATGGCCCCATTCGAGAGATTGATGATGCTGCCCAGGAAATCACGAAAGGTGAGATTTCTTAATATTGTATTATCTTAGATCACGGGATAGAGGTGTATTTAAAAGTAATTTTTTTGGAATGCGTTATAGCCGAGATCGTGGATATCAGCTGTTCTTTTTTCAGCCGCCACCAACCTCCTCAATGATCGGCCCAGCTCCGAAATAGCTCAAGGATTGGCGACTCTCCTCACCCAGCCCCTATTACATCTCTCAAATGTGGGTTGATCTGTCCTTTCAAGAAAATTATGTTATTCTATGTGTGCGGAGGAGGGATTCCTACCACTTTTTATTGCTTTCACGGTTTATTGTCTCTTCCGATGTTTATTCGGAACGAATTGTTTGCTCGGAGGCTATCATCGCGTCCATTAACTATCTCTGTTTGCAGATCTGTGCTCATCCCCATCTACGAGTCACGGAGAAAAGAGTTCACATCAAAGAACATCTTCTCCTCGATCCCCTTGCATGGCTTGACCGCATCACATGTGTTTATCGAGTTCTGAAGCCATGGACGGAACAGGATGATTTCAAGACAAGAAGGTTGAATCAACAGGAAGAAAAGATCCCGGTGGCTTGGTATGAACACAGTGTGGGGGTGGCCAGGCAGTTGTCGACGGTGTTCAACACTTTTAAAGATGATGTTCGGGTCATGGAACATTGTTGTAGGTCGGTCAGATTTGTGGTGAGATCTATGGGATGGCAATCGATCAATTTCATCCCGGACCTGGCACAACAGGTAAGTTTAGATCTAATTTTTTTCTCTAATTTTTGAGGAAAGGGTGATGAATTATGTTTTAGTTAGTGGCCATTTACAATGAATATCCCCACTCATGTATTCTCTATTTGAGCAGTGTCATCGTTGACGAGAATGGGACCAATGAAAATCTTCATGATGGGCTTATCAACTTGTTGAAGGTAAGATAAAACTCTATTTAAAATATATTGTATTAGTATCTGGCTCCCAAAGCTTTCCTAGTCCTGAACTCGGGAGATGGTCCTCGACAACATCCTGAAACAATAGATGACCTATACCGCCTCGCCGTCCGTTATTGTCATCGACTTCCAGCAGCCTTATTCCGAGAAGAAGTAACAGAACAACTGGTTCAAGGAGCCACTTATCTCATCGAGACAGAACATCAGGATGCAAACAAGTCCGTTCTTTTATTTCTAACCGAGGTTATGAATCTGGCTTCTTCTCAACAAGTTCCTCCTTCCTTTCAACCAACAGTGGACACCGCAAGAAGTCTGATTCTAAAATATGGAGATAAAATAATCTGGCATTGCATACATGGGGCCATCTTCCACCTGTCTGCTCATATCCAATATGAAGTAGCCGCCCTCATAAAACTTTTACTCCAAGTATGTCATCAACAAGTCGATCATTGGGTGGATATGACCATAATTAATCTACCAAAAGACTCTGGTCTCTCAGCAACTTCAGTCCAACTCCAAGAATTCAAAAGAAAACTGATGGCGTCAACGCGAACTAATGAGATCAGCAACGAACTACGTGAACTTTCTCGTCTCTACACTTAAGTTGTCATTGTTATTTTTTACATAATATATTATTTATCTGATGATTGTGGTATAAAAAATTGAAAAAATAAAAGTTTAACTCGATGATTACGATAGTTCCCAACCTGTTTTGGTCAGATTGTGTATTTGTATAACTGTCGAATCGGATGATTACAGTGGAAATTATTGGTGATGGGTTCTAAAATAACAATCACGCTTCTGCATAACAGCTGTAAACAGCTTCGCTAACGTAATCTTAATTCTTGCAAAGCTGATAACATGAAGGTTTTTGAATAAAATATCTGTTCATTTCTTCGTTTGGATTACTTTTTTTGTTTTTCGATTCTCACGTTTGCACAATTATATTCACAGGATCGGATGACATTTCAGAATGTCGCGAAAACAGGAAGAAGGGAAACAAGAATCTGTCTCAAGTCGTAAGTATTTGACTTATTTTATCCAAATCTTCAGTCAAAGCAAGATTCACCGAAGCGGGAGATTTCAATTTGGCCAATCAACTACAAGAAGAAGAGTATAAAGAGTTTTATAACAGTAATCGAAATGCAAGGAGAGTATCGTCTCAAGATCATAAATTAAGTAAAGAAGAACACCAGAAGATACTGGATGAGTATCTTCAAAGTCTGGGTGAGACTGAGCGGAAAGACGCTGAATTTGCAATGCAATTACAACGAGAATTGGAGGAAGAAGAACGATTGGCGCGGGAGAATCAGGCCAAGGAAGATGAGGAACTGGCCAGAAGATTAACCCAGGAAGAACGCGCTGGGACTTCCGCGGTGCCCGCTAATGAAGCAGTAGGTTGACTATTCCAAGATATTTTTGTGTATTTCAGGACTTGATCGATTTTGGACCTCCGGAATAATGCTTTATTTGTACAAAAAACTCATTAAATTACCACGTAATTACTGGAAACGGTGACAAATATACCTTGTAATAAAAGTAAATGTGATTCTTTATGCAGTGGACGCGACAAAAGCTTGAATTTGTACATAGTTACCCTAATTGATCGAAAGTAATCAATTAGAATAATCCACTGAAAGTAGAGTTCCCTGGGCTTGGGTAAGTGCCAATCAATTTGGCTGGAGCATTCATCTCCAACAGAAGAGTAAGATAAGTTAATGTCAGAGATGTGGTGGTAAGTATCAAGGGTTTTGTAACAACAGCAAAGCCCCATAAAGAAATTCCCAGGGTGTTTTGATTACAATGATTGACAAACATTTGGGCCACTTGATACACTTTCGCATTAAATGGAACCCAGATGGCCGTGTTGGCGTAGACAATTGCTTCCGTGTATCGGATCTGAAATTAGAAGTTCGCAGTTATTGGTAGAGGACGCTGATGTTCATTTCGAGCAGATTCCACCTCCGGCAGATCGAATTTTTGTCTTGTAATCTTCCAAATGCTTAGCCAAAAGTTTGGATAGAATGCCAAATGCCAAACAGTTGGACTGGCCCAAAAATTGCTAAGAAAGACTAACATCGGATTTGCATCCAAGCCTTTAAGAGTTTTGTTCCTGTCCTATTCGTTGGCTGATATTTTTAGGTTTGCTCTCAATACAACCTTGTGGTGAGTGATTTGGTAAAATCTACAAGAAATCGAAGAGAGACAAGGACAAGGGAAGTCCCTGCAACTTACTGCGGAGAAGATACGAGCTGGATGCAAAGTCAAACTCAATATCTCTATTACGCAGAATATCAGATCTGGAAGTCCCATCGCTATCTCAAACCAACCAGAATTCGAATTATGGAAGAGTGATAACAAGGTGAAGATGGTAGTTGGAATGTTCGTACCCAACATTAAGAATGTATAGACCTCAAAAGTCTTGTCAGTTGTTCGTATCATCTTCCCGATCTCTACATGTTTAATGTACTTCTCTAGGAGTGCTGCTGCCACCTCATCTCTTTCATCCTCCCTTCCCAAGATGGTCAACGTTTCGTTAAAAGTTTTTATTTCTTGGTGTACGTAAATGGACGTAATTACATAAAAAGTGATGACGGTGTTCCAAACAAAGAATGAGTACAATGACACCATGTTGGACAAGAACCACAAGTTCTTACCATAGCCCTGAAAACAGATGAAGAAATGTGTTTATGCTCCACTTAAGTGGGTCATGGGAGGTAATTCAAAAAACAGCCTGAACGTGAAAAAACTTACTTGCAGAAGGCCAGGGTCGTAATGTGTTAAAGCGGGGTCAATAAAGCCCTTTACGGTGTTGATGACATTAATTGTTACAATCAGAACTAGCAGGCAATAAAAGACAATGAAAGTCTTACAGATCCTGCGAACCTTGCATGGGGCCGAGTGTATCTGCGCATTCCTCCAGGGGATTATCTCCACTAATGACTTTAATTGGCCTTTCTTTTGCCAATAAACGATGAAGCACTGAAATGAAGATCATTGAGAAAGATGTATGTACGACGATTATCTCTGATGATGTAATTTATATGTGTTTTTAGCAACAGATCTAGTTTTATTTTGTTGATCTTGAACTTTCAAAATTCGGGGCAACACGTGTGGTTTTTTGCAAAGGAAAGATAAAGAAAAAACATGTTTTGCTTTTTCTTTTTTGTTTAGTCTGCTCCAGATAACAGGTGATGTTACTTACCATTGAGATGAATGACTGGAATAACCAGCAAAAATAGACCAATGACCTGTCCAGACGTCTTCCTCGATACACTGCCATAAAGTACATTGTGTACAAAAGTTGATAAAACACTGTAACAGATGTTACACGCAATAAAAATACTCACCAATCCCCATTAAAAAGGCGACTCTGACCAATCGAAGGACACTCAGAAGTCGGGTACTCTTCCCAATGGCATGATACATCAACATTGTTCGGGTCATCAATACACGCAAGAAACCGATCTTTGCATCCGCCAAGGGACAATAGTTAGGAGGTAAGGACTCCATCTTGCGACGTCTAAACGAGCAACAAAAGAAGCCAAATTAGCAGCGCGGGGAATGGGCCAATAACTTTGAATGAACTGAATTCCGCTTTTGTCTTACCCCGAATTTAAATTAACGTTTTCGTGGCTCGGCATCTGATGGTTTCTTAAGGAAATGAGAAGCCCTCAAGGCAAACAGAAACAGCACCTGCCTCCGGCGCTATAATTGCGTTACATTAAGTTTACGGAGACCGCACTCGGGTTATTAACAGTTAATTAAATTCTAGTTTATGCGCTCTTTGTAGTTTGCAAGAATGATGACCGAATTGTAGCATAGAGTACAGTAATCCCGTTTTTGTCAGTGTGGTTTCTTATTATTACGATTTGGTAGTACTAACAACAATATTCGAATATACACATAAAACAGGAGGAATGATGATCAGTAGAAGGCATCTTGAGGTGTACTTAGGAACTGGTCGCTTCCATTTACCAGTACCTGTGGCGACCAGAATTCGGTTAATAATTTGGTCCTTGTAGTGGGACTCGTACTGGGACCCGAGATGGAAAGTTTGGGTCTTCGATCCATGGCGATTGATTGACCCGAGGAAAAGGAATGAGAGGCCCGTCGTTGTCGTCTCATCTCGTTGTAGAAGCCATTCCGCACAGACGTAAATACCTACAATTCGTTTCCTGGTTACTGTACATACGGGCCAAGGCCGACAAAAAATATTTTTAGGATATTTTTATTCTTTATTTTTAGTGTAAACAGAATCAACGTAAAAGGTCAGAGAAATATCCAAATCTCACCCGGAAACCGGAATTTAAGAGGTTTAAGGACCCGGAAAGTCTGTTTACGATAAAAAAAATGTTTTTCATATGTGAACAGTTTGTAAGAATGACTCTAGAAGTTTTCGAAATCTGTAACCCAGGTTTTGATAAAGCGGCATAAGTTTAAAACTTAGATTTCTAATACTGTTTATAACAAAACCCGGTAAAATTTGATCTAAATTTGCTCAAGCATCTATCAATTTTTGCGATTTCAAATGTGTAAAACCGGCAATCTAATATTTAAAGTGTCTACAACAGTTTTGAAAAAATTCCGGCAAAAATTATAAAGAAAATGGCCAATGAAGTGATTTTTTCTGCCTGCCATTCCTTATTTACCGCACTCTTTCGTATAAAAATAACCCGGAGAAACGGTTCGAGTAATTAATCACTAATTTTAAATTGGGCTTTAAGAAAATCTGAATATTATGTAACTAATGCCTCGCAGCATTTCCCTTAAAAATTATGATTAAAATTACTTACAATTCCAACAAATTGCGAGAATGCTTGCAGTGTTTGATGTGCTGGATGAACAGCATTATCGAGAAAAGAGCATTCTGTAATCGTTGAATCCGCGATGGCCGCAAAGTAATCGGCTTTGAAACCCGCTGATCGGAATGTCACCAACCTCAACCCAAATTCTTCGGAGAGCCGCTCCACCTGCAAAAAAATAAGCAGCTGTTACTTTACGACCAAATTATATTGTTGTTGTAGGGCAGTCAACAACAATATATTTGATTTCGTATAAACTCAAAAAAAAGATTTCCTACCTCATCGGGAAAGTCAATATTGGCGACGGCTTTCTTGAGCAACAACTTGATCCCATTCTCCAGATCTTCCTTCTGCTCCACTGTTAGGCTCACGTAAAAACCGCCAAAGTCGGAGCGTTTTTCGGCCGTTCTCTTAATTATTTTCTTGCCGATGATCTCATGGGGGTTTTGAAAACAACTCTGCAAATGGTGAATTTGAAGTCAAACGAACTGATAAAGCTGAAAGAAGTCAAATTTCATTGCCGTCTCCAAAGTCACGGAGAACAACAACACTCAAAAATTCAGGCCCGCGGCTCGGACCGGCAAATGTCAGACCCGGCCCGTTTCAAAATTTCTCGGGCCCGGCCCACATGTTCGAACTACCGAATTTACCTTGATCTTACCGAATTTTTGACGCCAAAATGTACTATGAATTGCAATACGTTACTACTGACGTTCTATTTTGGACCGTAAAGGTTTAAACAGGTATTTAAATTTGATTGACAACTTGAACCAACAGTTTGGCATACGGCCCGTGACCACCCCTGTCCATAATTAAAAGGCCTAGAATTGGTGCCTCACATTATAATTGCGGGGGTTTCTGCTGAAATGGTTTAATGAACCTACAATTCTCAGTTTGGACATATATTTCCCCTCCCACTCCTGACTTTTATTCGTTGATCTCCCTCACCTGGATTAATTGTCGATTTCTTAATACCATAGGATGTTTTTTTTGATACTGTTGGATCTCTCCGAACAAGCCGAACCAGATCGTGACCTCGATACCTCCGGATGCCCTTCAATCGAGGGCCTCGATGTTGTAGAAACAGATAAATCAGTGGAGATTGTGGGACTCAGAAATCCATCAGAACAAGAGGCTGATACTTGGACTACAGGAGGCGGAAGACCGGTCTTATATCGACGAGCCGAGTCCGTCGATAGCCGTCGGTGAACCCCTCGTGGATTGGGATGTAATTGCTGTTTGGAGGAATCGTTTCCCATTTCTGAAATACGAACAAAAATAAATAAAAAAGCAAAGAACGGAAGGGATTTGGGGAGGAGGATTTGATGTTAAAATACCACAAAATACTCGCGGCGAACGTCGACCGAAGCCCCATAAAACTAATTCCCTTCGAATGTGATGTTATGCGAGGGGGTATGGGCACACAAAGACCAAGTCACTGCCCCCCCCCCCCCCCCCCCCCCCTCTATGTATGATCAGAATGCCGTAAAAACCCGGCGAGCAACTCTTTTCCCCATAAATCTGTGAAAATGAGAGCCGTTCGCGGCCGAAAAGACGTCATCCCGTCGGATGAAGGGTCTAACTGGCCATTGTCCACTTTACGAATGGCTCACCAGAACGGGGATAAGGGATATCATACATGGTGGATAACAAATCAGAAGCGCAAATGTTTCAAATTGAAAATATAAATAGAAAGGGACATAAAGGACATTTGGGGTGTTCAAACAAAGAAATCTGGATAAACAAGTCCCCTTCTGATAGCTGCAATAAAAGAAAAAGTCACAAAACATAGAAAAATAAGTGTGAAGGGCACAAGGAGACCTCTTAAACAGATGTCAGAAGTAATTACTTACAAGGTCATCGACCCCCATGATGATCCCCACCGACTCGCCTCAAAGACCACCCCTTCTCGCCCTCAGGTCATCAAAGTGATCCGAAACACGTGCCGTTTTTCCCCACCCCTCAAGGCCTAATGGAAACATATAAAGATACGAAAAATAAAAGAAATCAAAGAGGCCGAGCCAATCGAAAAGGCAAGCCCCCTCCTATTATGACCCTTCAAAGCGGCCGAAAAGATTCTGAAGACGGCGACAAATGCCCACCAAACTCAATTTCCGCTTTCGAACCAAGTGAGATATCAGAACAGGTCGGGTAATTGTGTTTGGCCGGGTCATGTCGGTAATTGGGTTAGGTCGGGAGGCATGTGACCGCTGATCTGACCTGGAGCTGATGTCATCTTGATTATCCAAGGTCATAAAAAACAGTATACGATGGAACTTTAAAGTCAGTTCTTATGATCTTGGATACTCCAAAAGATCCGAACTTAATGACAAAACTATTTCAGGCCCTTTTTAAAAGGATTAAAAATTCTTTTTGGAGGATATCCGAACCTAATGACCGGATGGTCGTCATCGTATTACAAGTCTTCCCCAAAATGCAATTCCCACTTCTTAAAACAAGAATCTATCCGCGGGGATTAAAGGCGGAACCGTGTTTTGCCGTCGGAACATCCGAAGGAACGGTCTTCAAAAGAAAATAATAAATTAAGCTGCTAATGCCTTTTCCACAAAGCAATTAGATAAGTGGTTAGCCGCCGAATCCAGACATTAATGGGGCCATTTACAGATTTCGGGGCTATAGAATTCCGTAAACTTAGGCGCATATTGTTAAGCTAGGTGAGCCGGAGGGAGTAGTGTCCTTATTTATCACAACAAGATGCCCTTGTACCCCCAAAAGGCGAGATAATAATCATCTAGTCGGCCTGTCGCTATAACAACCGCACTATAAATACGTCATGTTAACAATAAAAGGAAGCCCTAGACAGTTCTCTATTTTTATCCCAATGCAAATAGCAACATGAATATGTTATTTTTCTTCGGGTTTTGATGCATAAAATAATATTTAATAGGTTGGCATGTGATTTCATGTTTGCGCTCGCTTATAAACTACATTCTTTGACAAACGAATCAGCCTATCCGATTACAATAAAAGTATTTTTATTCCAGATATTAAAAATTTAGGCCTAAAATGACGCAACAATGGGATGATTACGGGACGTGGAATTGAATTGCAATTTATAAACCGTATGTATAAATGGATGAGATAAGGAAAAGTGATTATAACAATACTTTGCACTTGACAGTTTCCGACGAAAGAGTCGAGGACGTATTCCTGGAGACATCTACACTTAGATTTACATGTATTTAAAAAGTTGTACATAAAAGGAGATACATTAGTTGATGGTGGCCGAAGCAGAAGCGCATCGAAGAGGGGGATTGTCGCCAGTGGAATTCAGATTGGAATCCGATAGTCTGAGGGGATTAAGGCTGGCTCTTTGATCCTCCAATCGTCTCGATGACATGGTGATCACCAATTCGGACATGTCATGGGGAAGTTCGGGAAGATCGGAGCAGGATTTGGGTCGACCTCCTAACTCCGAACGTTGATCATCCAGTCGATGGGACTGCCGCTCCATAATGATCTCATATAATCGCTCCGACATAGCTCCATCATTCTGCTCCGAGCTAAAAGAAGGATTCTGTTTCCAATTTCCCGTGCAGATAGACATAATAGACTTAATAAATTATAGATAAGAGCAGTACCAGTAATTAAGAGTTAGGTAATCTTGAATTATGTAAAGATCCGAATCTTGACCAAAGATATTAGAGTAGGTACTTTCCGACCCAGTAAACACTCCCACACTGTCCCCCGGCCTCGGTCCGTTCTGATTAAGTACCCGTGCAATTACTCGGATTATCCAAAGTCCCGCCCCAGGTGAGATGGGTAACCGGTGGAAGGAAGAAGAGAAGACATGGGCATGTCTGCAATGATATCATCCCGAGGTGGCGTTTGTTGCAAGGAACGAACCCGGAATGACCTCAATGATTCCATCAGTCACAGTGTCGACAATGATGACATCATCTTTTGTCCGGGTTTATCCGCAGTTATTAGAATAGACCCGTTAGTTATACTAGCTAGACCCACATCACTTCCTCATACACCCATTTTATACCTTGTAATATTCTTTCTCTCATAATTACTCCTAATTGCAATGACTACCATCAGTATTCGCTCACAAATCATCTTCAAATCCACTTCTAATTTTAGAAACATTCATTTGAAATCATTGCGTAAAAGGTAATACGGCGACATTTTAAAAAAGTGGTGACCGAAATGAAATCTCTTCCATTCAAAAGTAAACAACAATTTGTAAAATGCTTTTAGATGACCTCAATAAGACGATATTCATACCAGACTTAATGACCAATTCAAACTTACAGAGTCTTGAGATATTCATCCCTTCCCGAGAGTCCTGGAAGAATCGGATCCGCTCTTTGTTCGTCCATTCGTCGGCCTTGCATATTCATTATTAAATCAAGGATATCCTCCGGATTTTCTAAAAATAAACGCAATAAAAGTATCATTAAACACAACAAACAACAAATAAAAGAAGAACAACAAAACACAGAAGAAACAGAAGAAAATATTACTGCGCAAGAAACGAAAACGGTCCTCTGGTGAATTTTCTTCATTCTCAAAGACATTTTCCTGCAGGCTCTCAGCTGTATGTTCCGAGACTGATTCCATTTTTCCAGTCGATCCTAATGGCATCGCCGATTCCTCATTTCCATGATATTCTATCGATAGATCTCCACTCCCAAGACTCATAAAGTCGATGGCGCTGTTTCTGGAAGACCTGTCATCACATCTCGGGCCAATTGAAGCTGTGCCAAACAGTGAATTTGCATCCACATCTCTGCTCAGACTGCCCGACTTCTTGAAATTGAGAGACGGACGAGAAATCGACTTGTAAATCTTGGAATTGGAGTTCTTGAATTTCTTGGCCATAGTCATAAACTTCCCAGAGATCGATTTCCTCCCCGATCTTTCCAGGGCGTCTACAATAACATAAAACAACCAATTACAACACAATGTACGAAAAGTTAAAGAAGAAAACGGTAGAGAAAATTAATATATAAAAGGCATAACAAAGCATCTAATAGCCAAAAGAAACTTCAAACATACCCATCTTGTTAATGGTGTCTCCCTGTCTTCCTTCGTTGGTTCGGTCCTTCAGAATGTCAATATCACATCTCTGATCATCGTATTGTTTGGACTGGAATCTCGAAATTCGATCAAAAAAAGCTTCGTCCTGAAATTAAATAAAGTTTAATTCTACTACTAAATTTACAAATAATAAATCCAAAAAAGAAAAAAAAAGTAATCTCGACAAAGAATGTCCCAAAGATCTCAAAATTCTTTTTTAATACAACTTACATTATCATCAGCAGGCGAGCTCCTTGTACTTCTCACAACCACAGGATTCCTTTGGATTCCACAATCTGCCAATTCTGGATTTGAAGGTTCTCCAACTTCATAGATTCGACTTCTTTTTGGCGTCGAATTCCTTCGTTTCTTAGAACAATCGATAATAAAACTCTCCAAAGACTCAGAGAGGTTGGATAACTTGAAACAATGCGAGTTCTTGGAGCTTCCTTCCATGGCGTCCTTCACGGCGAACAAATCAGAACAGTCCTCGACTTGCACGAAGTCGTCTTTGTCCACTAATTCTTGAGGATGGCGCTGTACCATCTGTTCTGCAGCGTCGCGTGCCTTCTCGATTAAAGGCTGTTCGTTTAGCTGGAATAAATCAGATTACGTAAATACTTTTTGGGTCCACAATGAACAACACCAGAGTATTGGAGAATTCGGGACTAAGAAGTATAAAAAAGCAAGTCGAAACATAAGAAAGTCATCAAAAAACACCAAAAAAATCTTCACTTATATATTAATGGCAAGTTTAGTATCCCCCATCCCGATTGTATTGTTTTCATACCCACAAGTAGACAAAGGACTACAAGCAAATCTTTCACTATATATTATTGCAGTTAATGGTTGTGACGTGCTTCTAAACACTGACCTCAAACAGATTGAGGCTAGCGTTAATACCCCGCTGGGGATTACTTCATTCGACGTCACGAGTTGAGGTAAATGAGCAGGTAAACCGGGGGGAAGGAGGGCAATGAAAAGAGGAATGACGTCCTATATCGTCTTCCCCACCCGCCAATTAGTCCCCATCCAAGTGCAATCTCGGGATTGTAATCTTCCCATTTCAGGGGCATCCTACTCTTTAAAATCTTTAAAATAAACTTTAATTCCGGAGTGCCTGAGAAACAACAAGAACGGAAAAACATGTCAAATTGGATTATACGAATTCCGAGATGGGAATGCCATTAACAGTGATTGTTTAATCAAGGAAATAAAATTCCTTCAGATTATCAGATTTAAAGAAATTCGGGGAGTATACCTGACTTCAGCTGGCTTCATACCTTGTTCCGAGTAGTTTAAATAATTTTTTCTATTCATTCATGACTCCTCAATAGACCTCCGCCACTTGTGAACTTTATAAACAACCCACCTTGTCAGCCAGATTCCAGTAGAAAGCGAGGAAATAAAGGGACTTCTTGAGTTCGTCCAAGTTCTCCAAACAATTGGCTAGATTGAGATAGGCGCGGCACTCTCCAGCCACATCTCTCAAGGCCTTGGCCAACTCCAAGTGCGACAAATGATATGAAAAAGCTGAAAACAGAGCATCAGAACATCTCGCCGGGACAAGACCAAAATAAGTCATCCAAAAAAAGGGTTAAACCAAGGATTTGGAAAACAATTTTGACGTTAAAAAACGGGTAAATAAACATGGGATATGCACAAATACGAACATGACCAATATCCAAAAAACAAACTGGGGAAATAAGGACGGCATCAGACGAATTCCAACGGTTGTCATTCCCAGCCAGGCTCCCAATGACGTTAACAGGGACCGTGAGACAAAATATACAACAGGAATGAATGAATATCCTATGAAAACGAATTCCGAACAGGCCGGGACTCTCAGACTTTATAATAAAAGGTTTAGACTCGGTTTTCGGCGGGTGTTCTCGGCCGTTCCAAAATGTTCTCATAAAAATAAATGTTAACCTATCTACTCGGAGAGCAAACATGGCCTCCAAAAGCCCTCAGGGTTTTATTTTTATATACTTTATCAACTTGAATAATATATGATTAGAGAATCGGCGGAGACGTTTGAGAGTAGTTGTGTATTCAACATACACCCGACCGTGCTTTCAATTACAAAAGAAACCAATTGCATCACTACTTTAAAGAACCTCCCCAAAAAACGGATTCCCAGAATGGAATCCCGCGTTCCCAAAGCTTAGCCAATCTTATCTTAAAGGGCCGGTAATTTGCGGCCATAAATAGATCCTAATTGCTCTTCGCGGAAGATGATGTTCCCCTCCCATGATGCCCGACCCATTCTCCCCTGAAGGTGTGGCCATTAAGAAGAATGAGTCTCGGGGAAGAATAACTACCAAACAATAATATCATCAATTGGACCCGTAAAACTGGAATCCCATATAATTAGGAGTGATAAACAAGATAAAAACAACAACCTTGCACAAAAAGGGCAGTTTCTCAAGAAGATTTGTACCTGCCAATATAAATCATGAAAAAAATATCCCAAAACACAAGAGTTTTGTTATTAGCAAAGACAAGTCGAACCCTTATACCACTACAAATGCAATATTTACCTTCTTTATAACTGCCTTGAAGGGCTGCTGTTGACCCAAGGTTGAAATATAATTGGGCGGCATGATCTCTTTTCTTGTCTCGATTGGCAATTGTCAAAGCTCGACTAAAAAGAAACAGTACAAAATTGATTGGTTAACAAAACAGTTTCTCAAAATGTGCAAAACTTGACTTTACCTGTAATAGATAACGGCACTTTCGTATTCTCCCAGTTGGACGCAGGTGTTACCCAAATTTGTGTAAGTTCGAAGTTGTGCTGACCGATCACCAACACTTTTGGCAGTCTCCAGCCTCTAAAACAAATCAAATAACATCAACAGTAACTCAAAAAAATGAAATATAACACATACCATTTCATAAAACTGTTTCGATTTTGTGAATTGTCCCAGATGGTAATAACTAATGCCTAAATTCCCTAATGTAAGGCTTCTGACCACGGAACATCCCGACAGAATCTTCCCATTGCCATCGGCACTCTTCTTGAGACATTGTTCATACGCGTCGATGGCTCCTCTGATGGTGTTGATCACGCCTTCATCGTTAAATCCAAGTCTTGCCGAATCAATCAAAAATTTTTGGAAATAAGAGAATCCAAGAGCATAATAGCCTCGACATTCGTATACAGCCTAAAATAACAAGAAAAAATAAAGCATACAACATTACTTACCATGTCAGGGATGTTCTCAGAGGTCTCGATCACAGTTTTGGCATTTTCGATGGCCTCATCCACCTTACCATTCATGGCCAAGGAATGGGCCATGTTGCACAATGTCTTAATTTCCATAACCGGGTCGTTGTGTACACTAAAATTGCAATCAATAAATTTGAAAATCAAAAACAAAATGGTAAATAAAACAAAAATCTTACTGAGATAACAAGAGATCATTAGCATGATATTTGCAGGCAGAATCAAAGTTCCGAATAGCGTAATAGCCATTTCCAAGCTGAGAATAAATGGCCGACAACAAAATAGTGTCCTGAGTTCCATGGGCAAGAGCATTTTGGAGGAGTTGAATACCTAAAATCTGTAAAACTAGAAAATAATATTACCTTCTAGGGTGTTCCCCCTCTTTATTTCTTCTTCTCCCTCCTGAGCCAATCTTCGGCATTCATCCATTTCTCCCAATAAATCGACCACCAATAAATTATCTTACTTTACACGGTCCAATAAATTAAAATCTAAAAAATATCGGTAAAAAAAATAAAGAAACCCAAATAAATCGATAAACCACAAAAAGGAGATCATAAACTATATCAATTTAGTTAAAGCCATGTGAGCGATATCCATTTAGTGGAGCATTTTTTTCCGTCAAGAAAAAAGCTCTTCCAAAAATGGCAGTTCGCGCCCTGGCTTTTTGAAGTTTGCCAAAACCGCCGGCGGGATTTTGGGAACGTTGACGTCAATTCGAATATTCTAATTGAATGCAAAATTCAAGATTGATTTCAGTCCATAAAAAAACAAATAAGATTTTAGTAACTTTGAGAAGACACTTGCAATATGACACGGAAATAAGAAGCTCGAAGTTTTGGAATTATGCAAATTTGAAATATTGGCAACTTGACAAAATGCGTGAAACGACTCATTTTGTCAGTATTACGCACTATGGATAGTATTATCGCTCAATTGTTTTATTTTGAGCGGTATTCCGTTCTTTGTTATTTCTGTGCTGAATGTAAGTATTACATAATATTGGACTGTCGGAATACCGTCTTTCTGCCGTAACCGTTTTTCAGACGCTACTTGTCCAATCCATCCAACCAGACAAGTGTATTTAGAGGAAGAGATTTGCGATGTTTTGGCCCGACCGGCTCAGATTTCTCATCGATCCCTATTCCAATATGAATCGTCAGAGATAGATGGAGAATTGAAAAGAATTACAAGATCAATGACCAATGAGGTCGTGGAGGAGCCTTTGCTCGAGAGTAATCTTGATTTGGAGAAACAGAAGAAGATCCCAGAGAAGGGGATCAAAAAGGAAATTGGCATTAAAGATAAACAGAAGGACGTTGCTGCATTCCACAATGCCATAAGGGTAAGAATATAAATCTGATTCCTTATCTCAGGTGTTCTACGTTGCGAAGAAAAGTGCGGCTCCCCAGATCAAAGTGAAAGATCTTAAGAATCGGAAGAAAAATCAGAGATTTCGCATGAAAAAATACATCTGTAAGTGTAATATCGTCATATACTTGATATGTATATCTTAAGGTGATATCTGTGAGAATGCTTTCACGTTGAAGCAGAATGTCCAAACTCATATATTCGCTTATCATATGGGCAATCACAAGATTCGAAAAGGCTGTAAAAGATTCCAATGCACGATTTGTGATGCTGTGAGTTGATTTATATTCTTATTATTACTGTGTGAAATTTTTAGACATTCAAAAAACTGCCGTTGGCGAAGAAACATTACATCTATGTGCACAAAGGGAGAACTTCGATAAAAAAAATCAACGATTGCCCGCATTGTGGAAAGGTATATCCGACTGGAAGTCTTCTCAGAGAGCATATTACAACCAAACATTTGTAAGTTGCTTTATAAATCATCTGTTTTTGGCAAAAATTGATTGATTTGTCATGTACAATATAATTGATATTTTAGGAATGAAAAACCATTTGATTGTGAGAAATGTGGTGCCAAGTTTGGCCGAAAAGGAGGATTGAGAAGACATGTGATGATGGTTCATGAAAATTACACTTACAATTGCCCCTACGAGGACTGTAATCATCCCGGATATAAGTGTTCCAAGGCTTTGACAGCTCATATTCGCTCAGTCCATACGAAAGAACAACCGTAAGTTGTATATTTTTTGTTTTGATATATGTAGGGAACATAGGTTGTATCTTCTTGCATGCAGATGAGGTATAAAATGCGTAAGCTGTGATATTATTCATCCGTAGCTATCAAAATGCTGGTAATCTTTTGTTTAATCCGATTTAAGTCTATGTTTCTGTTATACATTTATTCTTCGACCGTATTTTGTCCGTTTATTTATTACAATTCCGTATTTTAGATATGTATGCAGCATTTGTAATCGGAGATTTGTCCGTCAGAACGACTTGAAGGTTCACGAAGCAACTCATGGCCTCGGGGGATTTTCCTGTGAATATTGTACCAAGACTTTCAGTCGCCGGAAAGACGTCCAAAGACACATGGAACGGGCACATTAATATTGTGTTCTGCATTGATTTAATGGTTGTTATTCAATAAATATTACTGTAATATCGTTAAGCTGGAACGGCTGGGTAGATAGATATGTAAGTGGACTAATGTTGGATCTATTAGCTAGAGTGTTTTTACCGCATTTTTGTTGAAAAAATTAAAATTTTGTTTTTTGATAATTATCAGCAAAAAGATATCTGTATCCGAATAGGCGGTGTTTGGCGTGTCCGTATCCGATAAAAAGTAGGGGTACGTGAGCCACTGACAACATATTAATTCAATATACGTCATATGCTGCATGCTATTTACTATATGTCCTTTTGTATATTTTTTAGTCAAAGAAATTAGTTTTAATTATTACAGGGTGCGCCAAAAAAATCTGGACAAAATTCAATTAACTATAGCTTTTTTTGGGTGGCCTAAAAATTTAAACTTTTACTCCTTTTTGAAAGGGTAACAGACCTGCTTTGCAGCAACGGTAATGAAAAGGTTATGGCCCATTGCAAGACTAAGAAAATAATCAAATTGTTTTGGAGGAGCAAATTTTTCTTGTTTAAAGGGATGACCTGGAAATCAATTTGCCCATTATTTTCGCTAAGGGTAACCAATATTTTTCAAAATTGTTGTATAAAAAGTACGTGCTATTGGCTTTGTATCAGGCTACGGAATTTCAGTTAGCGGCCGATCTGGCGGTGCTGGTCGCAGACACAAAAAAAAACAAAAAAATCCAAAAATAGGGATTTTCGTGGTTTTAAGGATGTCAGTGCCCGAGTTTTGCTCTTATTGCTTTTCTTTTTCCGTCACTTCATAGGAAATCCCCCGGAAATCCCGAGGATTTACACCTTGGGATGTAAACACTGAGACCCGGATATTGAACGTCAGAATGCATTGCTTAGGTCTTGTTATGTTCCCCCAAAAATAAGCCAAATACGATGGTCCTAATCGCTGTTACAGTCACGTTGTAAACAGGCGCGGTAATCCGGGCTCAGTCAAATTGGAGCGGGTTAATTAATTAATCCCCGAAATGCCGATTAGAACCGGATGACCTTGGGCTAGACTTTTTTTTGTAGTTTCGAAACTTTAGACGCAAAATTTTACAGTGCAGTAAATTGTCGGAAGAAGGGGGGGCGACCGGTTTTGCGCGCGGCCAAAAGAGGAAGTTTGCGAATGAATTAAAAAAATAAAAACCTAAGTAATTGCCTCTTAAAAACTTGGAAAAAAAGGTTTTCAGTAACGGTCTTACACTCTTTTCGTATTCCATCTCTTGCTCTGAGGGTATTTGTATTCATTTCTCACGTCAGATCGGATGCGCGACAAACAATAGATCAATCCCCTGAGGCCAGATTAAACAAATCTTGAGTGCATCGGTTAAGAAGTGTCGCGATAAAGTTCGTATAGTCTAATTTTTATGACCTTAGGGTCTATTTTAAATAATTTGTGGCCATATGGTCGGGATTGAGTAACGAAATGATGGCTGAGATACTTTATAAGAAAAAATTCTATAATTTTGGATGTATATTATAGTTGGGGAGGCAGGTACTGATAAGGAATCAATCATTTCCGAGCATCGATCGCTTCCTTTTAACTTTTCATTGGATTTAATTGCCTCAGGGGCCGTTCTCCCCAACTACCCACGCATTTCCAGATTACTTACTTCTTGAAATTGCCAAGTAATCCGCAGACAATCGGCCTTCTTTTTGCAGATTCAATTTGGGTTTAAAATAAAGATTTCATGAAATCACTAATGCCTTAAGGGTGGACTTGTTTCGTAATAAAGCATATAGCTTAAAGTTGATCCCATTCTGTTTAAAGCTGACTTTTTGACGACAAAGGAAGATAACATATGGATTCTATGTATCTGTTATTGTCCCTTGGTTGTAGCTTTGATTTTGGATGTTATGATATAAGAGGCCACCTTACTGGGTACGGATTCTGAGGCACGTAAGGAATTTAAACCATTATTGTTTAAGGATTTACTCTTTTTTAGTCGGAGATTGCCAAAAAATACGACTGAAAGAAGAATTTTCACTGACCGTTTCTCCGCATTTTCTATAGTGGCTCGTAGCCAAATATTGATCAATGTTTTGATCATACCTCAAAATTGTCAGCTACAATTTTTAATAAATAATTTGTAGGTTAGAAAGGCTACAAAATTGGGAGAAATGTGCCTTTTCCGTCATGATTTTCTTGATGATTTAATATCAAGTCTCAAAAAAAAATGTTTTTTGTTTATCCATCTTGACTGCTTCCAGACTTTCGAAAACAATTACCGTAATAATTTTGTTTTGCCACACTTGTCCCCATTCATTCTGCGTACACCCTCATATCACACTCGTCGTTTTCATAGGCCGACATTCAATCCATCTGCTGATATCCCATATTTAAAACGGCCAGCTTTACTTTCCAGGCAATTATCAACCTGCAATTTGCGTGTCCCCCGTATTATTACGGCCAGCCGCTGGCATTATTTTTTGTAATTGATTTATTTACCAGTAATTATCGAGGCCCCGCCCTGAATTTATTAAATCTTTCCGTGAATCCGTTAACTCTTTTTGAGGATTAATCCCCATCTTCATTCATATTTATTTTGCCAGAGACATGGGTTGCATAAAATGGCTTCTCTTTTGTATTGCGACAGTAATTTGTGCCCTGCGGTATGATAACTACAGATTATATCGGTTTAAGAGCGAGAATTACTTTCTCGAGGCGATTAAAAAAGAATTCGAGGAAGATGGCCATAGATTAAGCGTAAGTTAGGGCACAGTAAGTTAAATTACTGTGAATTTTGTCGAAATTTCAACTATTTCACTGGTTTTTCGGGTCATTATTCCCAAGTTTGCTGCCTAGATTCGGCTTACTCCCTCAGGGGTTTCTCTGAAAAAATCGTCAAAAAAGGTTTTTTCAATTTTAAACCTTTTAATTTCAGCTGGATGGAGAACGGATGCCTTTAATTGATGTCCTCAAGGAAGAAGCAGACCATGTTTTAGTCATCGTTTCTCCTGAAATTTCTGGTGAATTCGAAGATCTGGCAAAAAGATTTTCCGTGACGGATATTAAAGTAGTCAATTCAGATATTCAGAGGTAAAATTGTTATAGATTTTCGTATACTAATAATCAATTTATAGACAGATAACTGCAGAGAGAAATGAATTGATCAGAAATCGTCGAAAACAGAGGAGAAGACGGAGAAATATACGGGAAAACGATTATTTTTTGAATTTGAATGACTTTCACAGATACCCTAAAGTAAGATCGAATTAGAATTGACTCATATGTAGATTGTCAATTATATGAGAGGATTGA
Source organism: Bursaphelenchus mucronatus (assembly GCA_025436335.1). Lineage (NCBI taxonomy): Eukaryota > Metazoa > Nematoda > Chromadorea > Rhabditida > Aphelenchoididae > Bursaphelenchus > Bursaphelenchus mucronatus. Next base: position 5,117,782 of record CM046359.1, read on the forward strand.
GTGAGAGATTCCCGGAGAAGGTCCAGTTCCTAAATATCTCAAAAACATTTGAAGGGCGAGATCTAGTGGGTGTAAAAGTGAGTTTACAACCTCTAAACTGTAATACTTCCTCATTAAATATATTTTTAATTTGAAACCCTATTTTCATTTTTATTTAGAGCCATTCTGAGTAATTTATATACCCTTGCTCTTTTCAGTTATTTTCTTCCTCCTCCAAATCCAAGCCTAGTATCTTTATCGATGCTGGAATTCATGCTCGAGAATGGATAGCTCCGGCCGTGGCGTTGCATTTAATGGAGACTCTGGTCAGCGGAAAGGAAAATACAAAATGGCTTACCGAGGAATTTGATTGGTATATTATCCCAGTCGCAAATCCGGACGGATATGAGTACAGTATCCAGAAAGTAGGTGATTAAAGAATGCGATCCTTGATCACCCTGTTATAAGCAACGCTACTTTTAACTTTTTCAGGATCGATTGTGGAGAAAAACTCGTTCGAAGAACTCGGAAGTCAACAAATGGTGTGTTGGGGCTGATGCCAACAGAAATTGGGGATATCGTTGGGGAGGTTGGTCACATTATCCATTCCTTCATTATCATTATTTTATATTATTTATGAAATAATCTATGCCGTTTTAGAAGCCGGAGCTAACCGATCTCCTTGCTCAAATATTTATGCTGGAGCAAAGCCATTCAGCGAACCAGAAGTGGTTGGAATGAAAGAGTTTATCGACAAAAACATCAAGAATCTAAAAGTCTATGGAAGTCTTCATTCTTATGGTCAAGTGTTCCTCTCGCCCTGGGGCTATACAAGTCAGAAGCCAGGTAATTATAAGGATCAAGCGGCAGCTGCAATGTATGCGATAGAAGAGATTCGGAAGACCACCGGGACCAATTATACTTTCGGATCGATAGCTGAGGTCATGTGTAAGTTAATTTAAAAACATTGATTATTCAATTATCGTTTTTTTCAAAAGTTGTCTACTTTCAGAAGGACTTTCGAATTTCCTAAATTAACCTCAAATATTTTCAGATCCAGCCTCAGGCACTTCTATCGACTATATGCAAGATAAGGGAGTACCCTTTATCTACGGAATTGAACTCCGACCAGAAGATATTGACCAGTCCAATGGATTCTCGGTCAATCCGAAGATAATCGAACCTACAGGCAAGGAGATGATCGCTGCGTTCACGAAGATCGCGGAGTATGTTAAAGGCAAATTGCCACGCCCAATCCGGTTACGGTATCGAAGACAGTAACCCGAATGTCATAATATTTCCAAAAAAGGTGCAATCCAAACTCAGGTGCCCAAGTTCTAGTCAATGATGTAGATTTATTGTAGGCGTCGTTGTTAACTCTTTTTTGTTTGTTGTTTCTACAAATATTTAATAAAGACCGATGATTTTGTTACTCGCTTTACAATAATATAAATTATTTATTACAATTATTTAAAAAATGATTAAAATGTTTCGGGATTTAGCACATTCCTATCGCATTATTCGAATAACCTTCCGAATCTGATATTTTCAAATATTTCATTGATATTTGTATGGAGTTTCTTTAACATTAGTTCTTGGTGGTAGAACGGGGATTACTCTGTAAAGGTTAAGTATTTCATTCAGCTTCCTGTCCATTACTTTCGCGTTATTCTGAAATCCCAAAAATAGAAACTTTTATTGCAAATTATAGTAACCCTGTATTAAAAATAATTAATACCGCGCAAAAGTAATCAATGTAAATAATTTAACCGGAAACAAGCAAATAATTAAAACAATCGTAAAAAGGATATATTTAGCAGTAATCCACTTAATTGTAGACACTCTGGAGATGCTGGTAGGCCTTCTTAATGGTCGGGAACACGTGCTCGGCCGGTACCGTCTCCAAAAAATCCGTATTCTCGATCATTCGTCTCAAATTGGCTTAAGATTTGAAATAATTAACTAAATATTGGGAGAGACTGTACCTTTGGGGGCGGCCAGACGAACGTGGATGTTGTTCATTCGGAGCTCTTTGTATGTCTGAAAGTAAACGTCGCGATCAGACGTCATGAAGCGTCAGTAGATAAGCTTCAAAATGTGGTGCGTAAATTAAAAAACAGTCCAGTTTTACAAAAGGAACCCGAAAAAGCATCTTACTTTGGAAATTTGTATTAATTTTGAAGAGAAATAATATTTTTGATGGATTATACTTTGAAGTATGATCTAGTATACATACTTCCAATGACCTTTTCAAATAAAAAATCGCAAAAAAAATTTCTTTAATTTGCAACAATTTCCGATCCCGTTTTATGAATAATTTCAGCAATAGAATTGGCGTAGGACAGCCTGAGACCTAGGAAAAAGTTGTAGGGAGTGCTTACGAGGCTTGCCAAGGCGTTGGAAGCTTTAGAGACTCTCGGCGAAGGCTAGGCGGAGCCTTACAGCAGGATACTTTTTTTTAGTTAAGGCAAACCTTCGTTTTATTGACTCTAAGCAACTGTATTTAAAAATAATAATAAACTATCTTATTACTTCTTTTCAGCCTTCCCCTAGCCTCCGCCATGTATACAACGACGCATGTCATCCAAAGTATAATATTTTTGACCCGAAATGTCGTAGTGCTAAAAATTCTGGTTTTAATTTGCAAAAAATCTTACTCACACCTCTTCTTTTTGTGATATTCCCTCGTTTTTTTCAACAAGTTTAAGTCTCTAGTACAATGTCCGAGACCCTGTAAAGACGTGCCATTCATAAAGGTCTTTGTCCCTCTGGCATTTTCATCTTTTCCTGTGGATTTATCAAATCCTTTTCTTGACTTTAATATCACAACATTCTTTAATACGTGTTCATTCGTATATGCAACAGTGTCCTTTACATGTATCTTTACATTCTTTGAACTCACCCTCTTCAATGTTATTAATCCCATATAATCAACATAAGGGAAGCCGGAGCAGTCAATGACCAGAAGTCCTCCTTTCTTAACGTCTCTCCTGGTCCTCCATTTACATCCAGAATCATCTGTTTGGATCTCTTCTCTCTTCTCCCATCTTTTCATCGCTTTTCTCACGGACTTTGTAAACTTTTGTACCGATGTGAATATTAATGGTCCATCGAATCGAAATACACATGCAGCACTCTCAATCTCGTTCAGCTGACTCTTAGAGATCTCTCTAAATTCCTCGGAGTCCTCACTCTGATGCAAGAAATGCCATGATGAGAATTGATTTCGGATTACGGTAGTCAGCACGGCAATAGCCACCGACAAGATTAGACCCTTGGCCAGTTCGTAGCATACTGTTAAGAGCAGGGTAATTACAAAGATGAAAAAGTCGGTCTTGAACAATGGCCAGAGGGTCCTTAATTCCCTAATTTTGTCTAATGCCGCCGTTAATGAAACCAACACGATGGAAGCGAGAATGCACTAAATGCAAATAGTAATTAATTTATGGGTTCGGCCTCCAGTTAAGACCTTCAACATACTTTCGGCAGGTATTCTAAAGCCGGCCCGATGTAGAGAACAACCGCCAGCAGTGCAATCGACGAGAAAAACACGGTCAGCTGAAGAAAAAGCGAATGTAATTGATGACATTTGCGGGCCAATTAAGGACTCCAAACAACTTCCCAAAAGCCGCGGAGATTAGCACAATCCAATTATGCAAATCAGAGCCCTACCTGGGTAGTGTTCTTGTCCGGACTTCCAACCAAAGTTCGAGCGAAGATGGAAGTGACCGGAAAAACCGGGAACGCCGAAGAAAGCACACCCACAATGCCCAAAGAATATAATTCATGACAGGAATTGATGGGTTCGTGATGCTTATTCTCCACAATCTTCACTACTGTCAGATGAATTGCTACGGTTACTATTGTAATTCCTAAAGTTGTTACAAAGATCGAGGGAATCAACTCGAATCGAGGTAACGCCGGCGGAGGAAAACTAAAATAAAGTTAGATGCCCGTGAATCAGGTATTTAAAAAAAACAAAACTTACTCCGTAGGAATATTTCCAACAACTGCAACGGCGTGACGATTGCTTAGATCTGCATAATTTGTAGCAGTAATTCCAACAATTACCTATTATAATTGCATTCAAATATTTAAGCCTACTTACCAACAACAGTTCGTAAGGTACCGGAAACTCGAATACACTGCTCAACCATGGATCCATGACATTCCTGGAGAATGTTAGAAACGAAATTGAAGCCAGGCTGATCAGAAATGTAGGTAATTGGGTCTCGGGAAGTCTCACAAACAGATCTTGAACTTTCTGAAATTAATGTAATCATATATTCATTCGACAATTTGATTAATTTACTTACATAAAACAACGATCCCGGGCCATCTCGCGTAGGTAGTTTGATCCCCAAAACCTCACCAATTTGCGAGAAGAATACATGAAAAAATCCACCAACAACAAAGCCGGACATGACTTGTTCGGATAGGTAACATGACAAGAAATCAGCCCTCACAACTCCGAGAAGAATCTGAAAACAGAACATTACAAGCTCTGATTGATGTATTTTAAATATTCTGGTTAATTTTAATATTAATAATCGCACTCACGTGAAAAATCCCCGATAAAAACATGACCGTAGTTGCCACGTGAATCGGTCTCAATGGAACAAAATCATCTATCGTCGCTGTAAGCGTAATATTCTTCCCCGTTTCGACGATCTCAGTCATGTTATAACTGGTCGTGTTTAACATTATTTGCTTTTCCAGTTCTACAATTTGCACCTTTTCAATTATCGAGTGGGTCAGCACAGATAAAATGGCAAATGGACCTGAAGTTCATTGATGATAAATTCAAAGACGTGTCTTACCCAGCGCATTATACTTGCTATTTCCAAAGATCATATACAGAAAAGTTGGGAAAATGGAAGTGTAGAGTCCATAAACAGGTTCCACTCCACAGATCCCAGCATGCGCAATGCCCGTAGGCACCATGAAGACGGCCAAAGTGAGGCCAGCACTCATGTCCGCAAAGAATGATTCCTTCCAGTCATAATCTATCAGCCAATTACAAATCGGGACCCCTGTCTTTAGCAAGTACAATATAGTCCGAGTATGGCTTTTCTCTTCCAGAAATCCCATCCATTTTGCCAATTTTTGCCGATTCCGTTGCCTGAGGCCATTGCTTTCCCAATAAACTTCTCTATTCTCACCATCCATTGGTCAAACACATCAGGTCATCTTCTTCCCTTTTCTTTGGCTGTTCGTATTTCTCACTTAAACCACTGTTTTCGGAGGGATTATCGATACTCAAAGATCAAACAAACTTTTTATGCGAGGCCGTTCATTTGGGGGAGGTAGAGACTACTCGCTGAATTGGCTTTTACCCTAATTATAGAAAGTCGACTCTATTACCAATTACCTAGAATAAAATTCATCAATTGTGAGATAAAATTTATTCACCGGAATTTCTTAACAAGTAACAGTCATGGCAAGTCGGGCACTAATAACTTTGTATAGTCATGTACACTGATCATGAAGTTCCTAGGCATCTATTGAGTGATCGCCTTAGGTTTCTTGGCATATTGATCTTCTACAATATGGAGATAATGATGGTTGGACCAACGACCGAGTTGAGCCAATTGAGCGGAGAAGTTTGTGCAATGACAAGCAAAGAGAAGAAGGTTTCGAGGCTGTACCTTCCAGGCAAATCGCATAAAAACTGAAGAATAGATGCACAATGCCACTGTCATGTTTCCAGATATCATGTCAGGGTTCTTCTGGAGATCGGACATGGCCGCCAGAGGTAATCCCCAGTTAGCGACAGGCCCCCAGAAGTGGGTGGAGAGAAAATAATCGGTCCATTCTTTGCGGGAATATCTGGCAAAGTAGGATGTTACTGCTCGGGTGACAGCGGACATCTACAATGCAGAAAAAGACTGTAATAATATAGATATTCTAAGGCAAGTAACCTCAAACAACAACACAACAGAGAAAATAAACGTTAATTTATTAATGTACAGAAGAAAAAAATCAGAGATCAGTCATCGCTTTCAGTACTGAGAACTTGAACATCCTCCGGATCTGGACCCTCCACTCGAACAAAGTCATCGTCAGTCTCGTCACTTGCTGGTGTCACGGCTTCGCTCCCTTTATCCATCTGTTGGAATACTCCCAATTCGTACCGCATCCGTTGGAGTATCTGATTGGTTGTCCTTTTCTTATTCTGAACTCGGAACATGCTGTCTTGATGTTCCGCGCCCACACACAACTGCTCCATATAAGTCAGCTGATCTGTGATCACCTTCATAATGTCTTCTTCTAAGATCTTCGAGTATCTTTTCGCATTTTCATCCATTTTAGACCTGGAGATCTGCTTGTCCTTGTCGAGATTGTTGATCAATTCCCTTGTAAAATCCATTATTTCTCCCACTTTTCGATCAACTTCATCTAATTGTTGTAGCCTCTGTGTTAGAGTAATACTGGAACTTTCCCTGAAGAAATCATAGCTTTCAGAGTTGGGTTGCCCTTGTTGTTGCGGTTGAAGGTTCATTCTGTAGAGGCGACATTATCAAAGTATAAGTCAACAATATAAACAACATTGCCGTCCAAAGCTAAATAATAATGGAAATGGAACCACAAAATATTCTTGACCAAAAAAAAATAAAAAACAATTTATTGTTGATAACAAAAAGAACCTAAAAGTATCTCTCGATTGTCCGTTCTCTCTCTTCCGCACTCTTTTTGACTATATTCTCCGGTAAATGATCAACATGTTTATAGTGAACACGGAGTCCTCGTCTAAACCTCTCTTTTTCTTCATCCCATTCTTGTTTCCAGTACTCATCATACTCCTTTATCCGCCTCTTCATCTCCTGTTTCTCATGCCAAAGTTTTTGTGTCAATCTTTGTTCGTGAGATAAATCGGGAATCTCATATTCTTTCGAAGTGGAAACTTCAAATGGCTCTAGGTGCTCTTCCACAGGCTTTCTAGAAATTAATGTAATAAAAATTTGCAAGAAAAAGTTCAAAAGTTCTTAACTCGCTTACTCATAAGTGAAACCAACTGGCGAAGTTACTCTACGGAGCCTTGGGGAGGCGGAATCTCCTGTCTCCAGCCTCAATACAGCATCATTTCGTTCGTGCACAATTTCTTCGAGGTTTTCCATGCTCTAAAAGAACGAAATTGTACTTAATTTCTATGTTACCTCTTTAATTCTGTCCAGTCTTTCTGGATTCTGATAGTAAAGTCCTCTCTTTTCATGTGCCGCGCGCATTGTCAGCAAAACGTTCCGCTCTTTTAAGAGAACATACCTAAACAAAGTAAAAAGTAAATGTAAATTAAATAAGTTGCATACCATAATTTGTGCAAATCTTGATTACTCTTTAATCTCAGCTCATCTAACGACCACGATCGACCAGGTCTTTCTTTCGGCCGCAATTCATCAGATCCAAATGTTTCCTTCTTATCTAAAAATTCAAATAGAACGTTAAACGTTTTAGGAGCTTCTCCGTGCTCATCCGGATCAGGAACCGAGACATCTTCGCCCATAACACGAGACGTTATAGAAATTCGTCGAAGAGACCATTGAAGGTTCCTTGCTCTGAAACTAGACATGGCTCTAAAAAATAATTTACCTTTGGAAAATCTTCAACATGACCAACTCCCAATAATGACTTCTTCTTACAAAGCTTTGCAAGAAAAAAAAATTTAATCCGCACGCTGCGCCCTATAAAAATGCAAAGCGAGAAGACAGATTATACGCAATTGCGCAACAAAGGAGCAAACTGCACCGTAATTATGTTTTGCCATCTGTCGAACTATAGATTCAGCCCAAACATACATGCGCGTTTTTATTTTACAGTACCCGATGACAACGATGAAAATGTTTTGAGTAATTTAAAATCTGTGATACAATTCGTACAGAAATAAGTCAATCAGAATTGTTAGTGTTTCCACGGCGCTTCTTCTCCGCTCCGAGATATCTATTCATAAATTCATCCATGGCTGCTTCCCTCTTCTTGCTATTCTTCATTATGGCATTGACAAGATCTTCATCGGCATTATCTAAAAACCAACATACACGTGGTTCAAAAACCTTACGTTTTTGATTTTTCTTCTTCATAACCTTTGCAACTTCCGCAGCTTCCCTCTTTAATTTCTTGCGCCTTTTTTCAATGGCAACTCCATCATCTTTCAAGAAGTCTGGGAACACTTTAACCTCTTCTTTTGAGATCAAATGCCATACAATTTGTTTGATTCTTTCCTCAGAATCAGGGTTCAATCCAATGATGTATTCATACATCTTATTAAAATCACCCTTGCATGTTACATATGCATTTTTTACATCTGTGATCTCCTGTGATGATCCTAAATTCCTGGTTTCAATAATCGCCATCTTGTCACTAATCTTACCCAAATATTCATTCATGTACGAATTAATCTGGTCTTCAGTGATCTCAGGGAACAGATTTCTCCAATATTCCTTCCAATCCGTATCACCAGCAACGTCTTCGCCAAACGTACCTAAAGAGAGACCACACAATCTAAAACAATAACATCATTTACCGGTTGTGTCATATTGTTCTCTGGAGTCTTGAGTACTTAAGATTTGATAAGCGCGGCTGATTACTTGGAATTTCTTAGTAACAGTTTTGATATGCTCATCTGTCAAAAATTCTCCTTCACATTCTGCAAATACAATTACGTATAACCTGGAGTAAACAATTAAATCTCAATAAAAAAAATCATACTCTTCTTGACAGTAGAGGTGTCCTTCGCAATGAAACGGTCAGGGTGCCATATGAAGGCAAGTTTACGGTATGCCTTCCTGACTAAATAAGTAATGATCCCATAAGTTTGTAAGCTACTTACTCTCGACGTCAGTGGACGTTTTCTGAATACCAAATACCTTGTAAAGATCCGTATGCCCAAAACATTCAATACAATCCTCCTTGAAAGGCATAGCGGCACAAAAAAGCGACTTTTCTGGACACGCTCAGCACAGGCCGCGGTTGAGATAGACTCCCAAGCTGCGGCGGGGACTTGTTATTTGCTGGGGACATCTTATACGAAAGACGACCACATTTAGTAGGGCTTTAAGAGTGCATACGCATAATACCATTTCCCCGTAGATGCGGCATACCAAGCATCATGTTTCTGCCGTCATATATACCCGGCTGTTGCTAAATATCAGTTTGGCCTAGTTTTAAGGCTCTTTTTGTACTCATTTTTGACTCCTTTTTGGCTTGTAGTGAGTGGTAAAGGTACGCGCAACCTTTCATTTAGGGCATATTTCATTTGGTGCAAATTTCATTTGGGGCAGATCGGCTATTTGCCTATAAAGCCTAAAAATAGCTAGCAAAAAAATTACAACGGGGGTTAATAGTCTAACTGACAACTAAATTTTTTAAAAATCGCTAGCCAAAAACCTGGACTGGCTAGCTAAAGTGTCAGAATGATTGTAACACTCCGAAAAATTGCTAGCCAAACGGTTGGAACGGGTGTGAAACATCTAACTAACAAATTTATAAATCGCTAGCCAAAAATCTTAGCTAGCAAATTTTGGAGTCTTAGGACCATTCTAAAACTTTGGCTGGCCAATCTAGGTTTTTGGCTGGCGATTTTTAAAAAATTAGCTGTCAGTTAGATGCTTAACGCTCGTCGTATTTTTTTGGCTAGCTATTTTTAGGCTTCATAAGCAAATAACCGACCTGCCCCAAATGAAAAGCCCCAAATGAAGGGTTCCCAAGGTACGATAGTTACTCCAAATATTTTTCTTTATAATTCAAGGCAATTGTTGGACGTTTTTATGCCTAGCCGCACAATAATACGTTTTGGATTTACATTAAACTTATCAATTCGAATAATCAGTAACGCCTACATGTATTATAGAAGCATTGCGAGGTAATAATAAACAATCAAGCTTGTATTCTGAAAATTTTTTATCGTATAAAATGATTTTTGCAAAAAACAAAAGTATTTCCGGACGTTTTTTTATCGTTTTGAGAAATTTACCGAAACAATTTTTTTGCGCTTGTACACTTCGTCGAAGGTCAATAGTGTACGTCAAAATTTGTGCCATTTCGTTGAAAAAATCAATTTTGTATATGGAAATTGCATATATTTTTGATGATTTTCTAAAATAGTTTTTCTTGGTGTTACCTTCTTTGACAAATTCTTGCAGAGATGAGTTCCATTGGTACTGGCTATGATTTGGCCGCGTCCACTTTCTCTCCTGATGGCCGTATCTTTCAAGTAGAGTATGCCCAGAAAGCCGTAGACAATTACGGTACAGTGTTGGCTATCCGTGGAAAGGATGGCGTTGTTACTGCCGTGGACAAGGTTGTGCATTCAAAGCTGGAAATCCAGGTAGTTACTTGTTTCATTGGATTTTATTATATATTTAGAACTCAAATCCTCGAGTGTCGAATGTCAACGATTATATTGGATGCACAGCTGCGGGAGTCTATCCCGACTGCAGAAGTCTTCTGGATTATGTTCAAGGAGAAGCGCTGAAATATTTGAAGGAATACAGGGAACCAATTCCCGTCAAGAAGTTGGCCAATCTGGTATGTTTGATAAGGAATTTATTTTTTATTGGTACCTAAATATGCCCAGCTATGATGATCAATCCTATTTCTTTTTTAGCTCGCTGAGTATGTTCATATATTCACCTTGGGTATCCATCGTCCATTTGGAGGCTCGGTCTTCCTCACCGCTTATGATGAGAAACTTGGAGGCGCTCAAATCTATCTGATTGAGCCGTCTGGTCTGGTATATGAATATAAAGCTTGGGCCGTTGGAAAGCATCGACAGGCTGCGAAGACCGAGATTGAGAAGCTCAAATTGGAAGAATTGAGTGTTAAGGATCTGGTTAAAGAAGCCGTGAGAATCCTGCTAACCGTTCGAGATGAGTCCAAAGACAAGAACTTAAGGATTGAAATGGGATGGGTGGGAAAACACACTAATGGAAAGCATCAGGTACATTATTTTAGGTTCAGATGTTTATTTCTTTTGTCTTTGTTGTGTATTAATGAATTTATTTCAGGCAGTTCCCGAGAACACTGTAGTCGAAGCCGAGGGATGGGCAAAGAGCAAGTTGGAAGAAGAAGATATGGAGGAATAACTGTTTGAGTCTTCTTTCTGATCCAGTGTCCCTTAAATATAAACCTAATTTTATTATAATATTTTTTGGGTTACGTTTTTTGAAAAAGAAACCGGGTTTGGGTACAGATATACATACTACACATAATCGGAAGGCAGATCTCCGGTTGCGAAGATGAGTATTTGCGAAAGGAAGTAAACCTGTCTTCCGGGCCACAAAATCTGGGGATATCTCGTTTTGGTCGTCCTTTTAGAAGATTTGTGGCCCCGAAACAATGAGTGATTTGACCCCTGAAGCTGCGGAGAATGCCAAGTAAGTAATCTTAGGAGAATGATGAAAGGCTTTGGCCACGTTGCCCTAGTGACAAGAACTCGTACGGAAATTTCGAAAACGTGACCCGGAACAGAAAAAATACTTGATAGAGGTTACTGGGGATTTAACATTTCGACCCGGCTACCGTAGCCAGGACAGCTGCTTTTCGCAATTGTTTATATCTTTTTCATTACAAAATCAGAGAACTGTGGAGATTACTGGACTTTGTAAAAAATCTTTAAGAGAAAAATTTTTATAGAGATTTCCTTAGTCCTGACGGCAATTCCGAAGACTCGGACGCTAAACCCAAAGAAGTTAACGTGACCTCGGTCCGAAGTTTTCTTCAACAATCGGCGGAGAACCATCGTAATGCGAGATTGACAATCGCGGATGAATGCGTCTCCTTCCTGGATGAGATGGAGGCCCGGGCCAAGAAGACCAGCACCTTAACCCCGTCTGCACAGTTGGCCGAAGTCGCTCGCGCAGTCTACCAGGTAAGGGCATGGAGTAAAATAAGTAGAGAGCTCAAAAGGTCTCAAAAAAGGCCGGACAAAGGTCGGCGGAACAAGCGCCACACATCCTGGAGACCAGCACTTGCCGACCAGGTGACCGATTCCGTAATTTCGAGGCTAAATTTCATGCCCAAGATTTTATTTTATGACTTCCCCTTGTGTCTTTTTGGGGTTTCACTGGTCACATGAAGTATAAAAGATTACTTTTTACACGTTTTATTGTTTTTAAATGTGTATTTTATCACGTTATACATACCTCTTTTCCAATTTCCTGGTAAACAATACTTGTCGGGAAGAAGTATTACAGAATGGGTTCTGTTGATAATTAACTTCTAATTGAGTTACTTCTATTTTTTAGTATTTTGTCAGAGCCGGATTACATTCGGCGGCCCGGGAACTGGTTAATGAGTGCGAAAAGAAAAGAATACAACTGAAAATACCCCCGCGTCATGTTCTCAGGGGAAACGACGTGGACGAAGTCAAGGTGAGATAACCCGATAAGAACGTCTTCTACCATCTTCTGGATCCGATTTAAAAACACGAAGAGAAACAGAACATTAGACTTTTTAGTATGGTCATTAGAGTTATATTATACATCTGATTAGTGGGACTTTTTATTTTCTGTTTTTGGATCTCTCGTTGCCAAGTATTTACATTTATCATTTATAAAAAATCCATGTGGTCACTTTCTTCATCAAAATTACATTCATTATCATCTGGTTGCAGAAACAATTACATCTGGCATTCGAGCGTGGAGAGTCGAGCAAATTTTTCAAAGATTGGTCCGAACTTCATCCTCCAGGAGCACAGATAACCGAAGAAATTCGAGTTTTGGAATTCCGACTTCACGTTTATTTTGCCACCTATCCATTACGAAGGAATCCGCCAGATAAGAACGATTACAAAGAGCGAATCCAGGAGTTGAAAGAGTATTTGGAACTGGGGAAGGGAACGCAACTGAGTGGAAACGCCGAGTTGGTCCAATATTTTGCCTTGCCTTATGCCAACGACCCTAAACAACATCCAGTGTTCAAGGAACTTCTACAAGTAAGGAACAAATATATTTGTGATAAAATTGTGTGAAATTGCGTAATATTTTAGTTGTAATCGTATTTTTTTAGAAAACTTGGGCAAAAAATCTCTACGAAGATCTGGCCAGGATTCTAAATAATTACGGCCGACTCGCCGAAATAGAAGCCGAAGAGGAGCCAAAAATAGTCACTTGGTTGGTAGGTATATTTTTTGAATCACTAGGCGAATAACAATATATTTAATTACTCTACTTTTTGAGAAAGCTTACGAACGTCAAGAAGATCCACAACCGACCAGCCGAGAGAGTATTAAAGACTATCGAGCGCTTCAAGACGACTTCTATAAGGTTATTGAGATCGCCAGTGAACTTATTGATGTTCTAGACAAAAGAACCTTAGGGCAAACGGCAAGATAGTACCAGATTAATTTATATTGGTTTAGGTATCTGAGACTCATATAAAAGATATCTCAACACGACTCATCGATTACACGCAAGAGGCGGAAAAACGCATGCAAAAGTGCGCTATGGCTGCTAAAAAGATTACCCATACTCATCCATTGAGGAGGAACAAGTCTCTGAACACACGGTAGTAAATATATTATACTTGACGTTATTCATTTAGATCCGATGGTCTTAAAAAGAAGTTGACCGGATCAGCCGAGAATCTGGCCAAAAAATCCGAGTCTCTTCAAAATCTGCATCCCGCAGATCCCTCTAATTCCTCTCAACCCCACAATGTATATCCTCGCATCCCGATTGCTGAACTTCAATTTACCCGAATTGCCAATCAGTTGATCAAAAATCCAAATTCCCGTGGCAGTGCCTTACTGCTCCAAGCCCTGAGGCAACAGATAACAAGAGCTCCCTCTCTTGATGACTCCAATGTTGTGTTATTATTATTTTCCGGCAAAGATTTTCTCAGCCTAAGGAACAGAAAAAATGTAAGTATAATAAAAAATAAAGTGAGTAAAAATACTTGTTAAGAGCATTGTCGCCACAATTTGTTCCCAGTCAGAGTCCAGTATTGAGACCAAGGAAGAGTTGGGGAGACTTCTGAATGCACTCGCCTCCTTCCGAAATGGCCGGAACTACCTTTTATCTATTGCCCAAGGCAAAGAATTGTTATTCCAAATGGCGTTAGCGTTGAGGACAAGGAAATTAATAGGCAATGCCGCAGATCATGCGCTAGCTTGTCTTCAGAAACTGAGTATAAGGTACGTACAGTCTTATACGGTGTATATTGAAAATCTTTGTTTATAATTGTCATGAATGCAGATCCGTCGTCCAAAAAGAATTAATAATGAGTGGGATGATTGAATGGCTTGTTTCTTTTCTCGATCAACAGCCAGGAAACTTTGCTCTAGAGTTTGGTACTGCTTTATTAACTAACCTTTGCCTCAATGCAGTCAGCCAATCGACTGTTTTACGCCTGAAGGATCAGCTGTTGGCCCTAATGTTGAAACTCCTCAAACATCCGAATATTCAAGTAAGGATAATGATTTTATCATGTATACCTCTCGTAGATTGCTTCTTATATCAATGGAACTCTCTACTGCATATTTGGATTTGCTAAAATAAGATCCACTGCTAAGGAAATGGCATTTGAACAGATATTGACCAACAAGTTGAACAAGTGCGAAGGGAAAGATAACGAACTTCAACTTCCTATTGTCATCAAAGTTCTGAAAGGAGGTGGGTCTGCAATCTTTAAATAGAATATGATGTATGAATACAAATGCTCGTCATAATACTCTTAGGATTAGTTTTTGCATCAACATGATTACAAATCCTCATGTCCAAGGATCTCGAGTCTAAGCGCGAGAAACGTCTTTCTAATCTGATTCTCATTATTCTCTTGTCACGTCATTTAAAGTTCGTCGCAACAGCAGTAATCCCCATCCATAACTCGTAACATTATGCGTAATGTCATTGGAGTTACGTGTTCCGTAAAGCCTTCTGCCCCGTTCCGCGGGGCGAGAGCCGCTCTTTCGAAGAAGAGGAGGGGTGTTCGGGAGGTGGCGAAGGCCACGGGGTGTTTGAGAGACCGGGGCGAACGGCGCAGCAAGTGTGGCGACATGCATCATTCTTTCCATGAGACACAGCCCCAGAGGCGCACTCTCCGAAAAAACAACGGAGAAGGACGGAAGAAAAAAAACGCTCGGTGCTGCTGCGACAAAAAGAGAGTCGGTCGAAGTTGGAGGAGACAAAAAAGTCTGCCTGCTTCTCTCGCCGAGGCTGTATTCTCCCTGTTTTTCACTAATTCTCCATGATTTTTTGGGTTTCTTCCCTCAATTCGGACTTCGGGAATTGGTCAACAATTTTCATGTTTTCTCTTGTTATAATCGCCGTATTCCCTCTTTCGTCTGTCTTAAACAATGAATTCATAG
This sequence comes from Bursaphelenchus mucronatus, assembly GCA_025436335.1. NCBI lineage: Eukaryota > Metazoa > Nematoda > Chromadorea > Rhabditida > Aphelenchoididae > Bursaphelenchus > Bursaphelenchus mucronatus. Next base: position 5,133,062 of record CM046359.1, read on the forward strand.
CCTTCGGGGACAACGGTTGTAATGAAAATTGCGTGAGGTTATTGTAATATCTAATCTGCATGTTATTTTTTTGGGTTTATTTGAGGTCTCCGCCCCTTTTCCAGTCATTTGATTGCCTCGAGGCGTTTAGGACTTATGGGTAAGGGAAAGAGTGAGTGAGGTGTGTCCCCAGATCTTTTTTGAAACATGCCGCCGGGCTTGACCGCCGGAACGCACAGCCTCAAGACCAAAGAGTGCGGCTGGGGGAGGAGGCAGCCAGGGGTTGTGTCTCCCTTCCTTCGCGACAAGGTGCAAGAGACGTTTTTCTGCTTTTTTCCATCTCGTCCGTGTTTCAACGTTTTTTTCTTTGCGGGGTCTTTACTGCGTTTTGTTTCGGCGTTTCGAATTTCAGTGCAGTCTGATGCCCTCGGGCTCAGATCTTATTAAAGTCAGGGCTGGGGTAAGGGGCTCCGGAGACTGTAGGTACAGTAAATGAACTCGGGTTTGTTGTTCCAACTCATTTGTTTATTTTCTACCACCAAAAACGTTGGTATGGTCGAATTAAATACTAACTAGTAATAATTGAGGCATAGCATTAAACTCGGAGGGAGTGAATGACTACTTCAGGACCATATGAGTAGAAACTGTCTGGAGATAAAACGAATCCTAATGGAAAAGTTAAGTGAATCCCGCCAGCGGTGACAGGCGGAGACGGTCACCGAGAAATTGTAGGATTACACAATATAACGGGACGAACACCGGTGGCACAATTTTCTGTTCTCCGCCACTTTCACTTTCGCTTTCTTCTCTTTGCCCTACCACAATATTTCTCTCTAAATCCCCTACAATTACTGTAACATGTTAGAGAAATTGAGTCTCGGTATTCCAGATTTCCGCCACTTGGTCAGCCCCTCTAATGGTGCGATTCTGTTACGCAAGAAGGAAAAAATAAAAAAATTGTGTAAATAACGAGGTGAATCTAGATCTCTTCACGAATTACTCTCTCCTAAATATATTATACTAGATTTTTTCTCTTTCTTCTCGCGCTTTGATTCCCTTCGATTTCTGTTCCCTGAGACTATAACTGTGACAGATTACAATGGATGTAAATCTTGATTTACGGATCACAGCTTGTAATCTCGGGGCCCAGAATCTTCGGAGACTTGAAAGGAGGTTTGTAATCAGAGAATGTAAATGCAGGTATGGTAAGAGAGACAGACACTTATTTCTAAATGTAATTACAGATGTTTGTGGTAATTAAAGTTTCTTTGAAATGGAATAATAAAATAAGTCTTAATGGTTTGTAGAACAAGAATATGAGCGTCCAAAGAAAGCCTCCGATGAGGAGGATGAAGAAGAAGATTATCTGGAAGCCGAGATCGAAAGCAGTGACTCTCTGATCCCCAATATGACCGAGATCTTTGGAGAGAATCTCCTCCAAAAGAGATACATGGGAACCATTCATACTACAACAGCAGCCGTATCAGAGAACACGGACCTGGCAACAGTCCCGGGTACTGTACCTCATAATAACAAGGGTGCCAAACCGCCGGTACATAAGGGCAAAAAACTGGGCAAGAAGAATGGTATCAGGGGAATTGTGACCTCCACAAATGATCCCACAGCCCCCGTAAACGAAGACCGCGTCCTCACCATGATGTCACAAGCCACGTATGTTCTTGAAAATGATAAGAGGAAACCACTCTTGGTTAATTGCGGTCTTAGACATGGTAGGTTGGACAGAAAGTAGAGTCAAACAAACGCTTTCAGTTGTCAGCCAAATGAATCATACCAAAAATATCACATTCCAACAGCCAAATAAAAGATCAAAAAGGTAAAGTCTGAGAAATTGGGGTAATATGAGATTACAGTGTGAATCCGAATGAACAAGGAGAGAAGAAGAACCACAAAATGAATGGAGTTCTTGAGGATAAGGTCAAGAAACACAAGAGTGAAGCATCGCTGGATAATCAAGGTTCTGAGAAGAACACCGAAGAAGTCTCTAAGGCCGTCTCGGCTTCAGTTCTCAGCAAAATTGAAGCTGCTCCGATAACTGGACCTTTACAAACTAGGATTCCTGATGATGCAAAGTAAGAGAAAACTGTCCAAACGCAATAAAAATCTGACGTAATTACAATATTACTGTATTTTAGTATAAACGAATACACGGCGGCCTTCGGATCTCGTCCAAAAGTAATGCGCACTCCGGACCAACAGAATCTGAGCAACAAAAAAACCGACGTATTCATTTATTGACCTCTCGAATAAAAAGTATTTTATATATACACATGTTTCGTTTCCAAAAGTACAGAAACTGTACAACTTTAATCATAAATAGACTTAATCAACATCCTGGATATTAGCTTCAAATATAGCAAGCGCCACCTTCTTAGCCATGGCCTTGTAATACTCGATTCGAGCAGTGCTAAAGATGAATGTCTTCCAGAATATAAAGTATGCCATATGCCCGATGATTCCCTTCTTGCCTTGGATCGTGTAAATTGTATTTCGTATCAGTTTGAAGGTTGAATACATATCTAAGAAGATCTCAATCACATCCCAGCATCCAAGGTTTAGTCGGGGCCAGCCCCATTTCATCACTGGTTTCAAACTCCAGCATTTTTTGTAAGGGAACCTAAAACCAAACATTTATTTGGATAGGTATTAAGGTTGTGCCGCCCGTCAAGTTAACGGTCTGTCAAGTTGTCAAATTGCCGGCATTTTCGTCATGTCAAATTGCTCTGTCATTTTGATTTGTCAAATTGATTTTTTTGGGGAATTTTTTAGAATTTTGCCAAAAAATCGAGAATTTTGACCCGCAACGAAAAACTGTCCAGCCAAAAATTCTTGCAATTTACTGCACGAAGCCTCCAGTTTCACTGACTCAAAAATTTGGATTATAGTGACAGCGGGAACGAGGAAGAAATAGGTCTACTAAACTCCTTTTGTTGTTATAAACTTTTGTTTTAATGTTTAACGTAATTTAACAAAAATGACAGAAATTTGACGTCACTTTAAAAAATTCGGTCAAAATCACAACCCTAATAGGTATTAATGCCAATAATACAGAACATGTATAAGGTCGTTCAGTTACAGAAAGTAATAGTATGCAGAAACGCAAATCATATTGAGTTCTAAGCAAAGCACAAATTATCTTCACAACGCATTTTTTTCCGCCGAGAACTGTCTTTTTCATAACACTGTATAAAGAGTTATCACAAGATAAGGGCAACTCCAAATTCTGGAGCGCAACAGGTAAATAGGCAGCACCGAGAGAACCTAAATCAAACCCCGAAGGAAGCCTAACTCTAAAATTCAACGAAGAACGAAGATAAATCAACACACCTGCATGTATTACATTGATTTTGCTGAACAAAAGGTGCCGTATCAATCCATTTGGTCATACAATCTTTGTGGACCCACTTGATACTCCCCGAGCACTTGCATGGTGCCATCCAGATATCAATTTCCTCTTCTTCTCTACCATAACATATCTTACAGGTCCTCTGAGACGCCTGATCAGACTCATCGCCCAAGGGTTCCAAATCCAGATCCTCGCCCATTAACTTTATCTTGACTGGGAATCACTATTTACACAAAAGAACTACCGTCGCTTCATTCGAAAACGTGATCGTTAACATTCTACAAATCTTTTTCTCTCGTTAATGCAGAATGCCACAAATTTTTCTTTTTGTTTTCGCGTCGAAACCGGGCATTATTGCTGCGGTTGTACAGGGTCAAAGTGAAATACGAGAATTCAATAATTTATGTGTCCTTCTTCTTTTGAGATCCCTTTGATAAATAGCTTTTGATAAAGAAATTCATGAACAACACCGCGAATGAGATATAAATACCGAAGCAAAATAATAAATTACTGTCGGACTGATGACAGACATCGTGGTAATACCACTTGACTAGCGCTACATAACATGAAATATATACGCCGACAATCATTTGGGTCGTTTGGAGAGTTGTAATCGACATTGAAATGAGTTTCGGGAAAGAAAGACCATAAGCGGTGAGACCGTAGTACGTGTACATGATAGAATGGACTGTGTAATTCATCATGATGAACCATCGAGAGGCGGCTGTTAACATTGTTGCTAAAAATAATGCCATTATTGCATATTAATTTACCTGAATGCCAACAGTATACCAAAACAATCGCATGATGATACCAATGCAAAAAGATGACCGGCTTCTTCTTCAAGATCAAAAAAAGAGTATCAACCAATTCGAATACTTTGGAAACGACAAATAAACAAGCCCACAGGGCCGATATATCAGTGGGATTTATCGCCAAACAGACCGAATCCTTGAAATCTCTGGTTGAGAGTACAAAAAAGAATTCAGACGCCATCCTGATTGTGCCCATCATACTAAAAACAGCCAATCCAACATTCCAGCTGATGAGATAAGCCCTTGGATTCAAGGGTTTCTTGTTTTTCATACATCTCTGAAGAACAAAAATGCTGATAACGTAGAAGATTGTGATGTAAATAGAGTAATGCCAGCAACTGTGAAAGAATACATGGGCCAATTCCGGATTCCAGATGTATTTCTCCCAGTTAAAAACATTCTTGGAGATATAGGGAATGTATATTATAGATGACACAGGTGACTTCCAGGTTGAGTAGCCAGTCATTGGCGCCCTGAAATGGCGAGGTAAAGTCAAAAAAAAGAATGCAGGCAGATAATAGCGGACTCTTTTACTTTACAGGATCGAATTGGGGGAAAAAGCCCTCAGGCGATATTATTTTTGTGATTCATTTTTTATTTTATTTGCTCATCTTATGGCCGATTTAACTGTGTTTGAATTAGTGTTGAAGGAGGCTATCAAAAGATCGCAAAAAGTGAAGGAGCAAAGAAAAAAATAGATTATACATGAAGACTTCTTCTAAAATTTCCCCGAAAAGACAAAGATTTCTTACATAACCTCAGAACCTAACTTATACATAAAACTTGAAAGAGTATGAAACAGCATTCCGCAATGAGTAATCAGAAACCGCCTAGAGGCATGATTCAGTTCTCATCATTCTACAAATTCTAACTGACATATGCGATGACGTTTTTTCTCAAGGCATTTTTGAATATTAAATTTTGAACTTTGCCATTTCCGTTGTTCTTTCCAATTGCACTTGATTAAACATTCGGATGGAATTGTTTACATCGCTTTATACGAATCTCCTTTTTTGAAGCTTTTTTAAAATGTTTTTTATAGTAATTTTTTAACAGTATTATAACATGAGAGATCCATTTCGATCATTATAAAGATAATCCGCAATCAGAGAGAAAGTCGATTGATCGAAACATAACTCTTGGTATTTACATCTATATATAATATTATAAAGTTTTAATTTTAATTTTGATAACTTTTTGATTACAGTAAGCCCAATTTGGTACTACTATAATCCCTTTTGGTCACTCTCAATGCCCTTGTAATTGGAAAAGGAACTTACCTTTATTTCCTTTCCTTTCGATTCCTTTTTTGTCGTGAAAAGGGCAATCAGAGAGAAGTCAGAGATCACGGGGATCGAGGAGGGTGCCACACAAACCACGATTTGACCGATTTTTTTCTTCCACGACGCACACTTGTAGATGAGGTTTAATATAAGGTTTTTTGACGGGAAACGAGGATTTGAGGCAAGTGTTACTATGGAGTCCCGATCTCGGTTTCCGAGACCACTTCACTCTCTCATTTAATGCTTTTTGATGCTGTTTCAGCCGTGTTTGTTAATGTAATTTACGCAAAATGCGAACAGAGCGTCGAATTCGTTATGCATGTACAAAAGAGCAATCACAAACAGACCCAAACTGCGTCATAATTAAAAGGAATACTCGCGCATAATATGTGTATACTCATGAATAATATATTTAAAAAATTTGCATTTAGACCATGGAAGATGACCTCACACGGATAGCGGACATAAATATCCCATCTTATGGTATTCTAGATCTGGAAAGTAATCCAAATCAGGCCAACAATCAACCCAATAATAGGAGACAACTCCCTACAATCAGTGGTGGAACTTCCGCTTATTCTCCGGGTAGACAACTCTCGAATGGAAATGGAGCTTGTCAACCTTTCCAAGTCTCAGGTGAATATTTCATTAGTCTTTAGTATTTTATCTTGGGTTAATCCGGTCTTTTTGTGCTGGACAGTAGGAGTTGTAATATATAATCAATAAGGATTTTCAAACGATAATCGTTTAAAAGATGGCTTATGATAGCGGTCTTTACCAGTGCTTGGCCCGCACTACCCTTGTATTCAAACAAAGCCGCCTTTTTGAGGCCGCGAACTGCTCGAAAAAGGCCGAGTCAGGAGTTTCCTCCGTCTTATGTCCTCTTGACCGATCTCGGTTCCTCTTGGTGTCTTGAAGTTTGATCGAATCTCATGGGTATGCAAATATATTCAAAAATACGTCATACTGACATTTTTCTTGAAAGAAATAAAAATAATATTTCTGTGATTTCGATTTTTTGGATAGATGTTTTATTGTTAATTTCAGAGCTCGATCATGCTGTTTCACGGCCTACAGGCCTGTCGACGGCCTCTGGAGTCTTTGCGCCGGTCACAATCTCCATGTTCTCAGCTCTTCTATTTTTGCGGATGGGTAAGTTTATATTATTTATTAGAAATATCTGTTTTTAGGGTTTGCTGTGGGACAACTTGGGTTCATGTTGACAACAGTCGAGTTGATGCTTGCATATTCGATCATTCTTCTGACTGTGCTTTCTCTCTGCGCGGTCTCTTCGAATGGCGCTGTTGAAGGCGGAGGTGTCTATTGTAAGATACTCTTAATTTTCTAAAGTATGTTTGTTTTAGATATGATTAGTCGAACACTGGGGCCGGAGTTTGGTGGAAGTATTGGAGTCCTTTTCTTTGTCGCCAACGTGTGCTCTTGCGCTTTGTACATCACAGGGTTTACTGAAGCGTTCTCTAATTTAGTCGGTGAGTAATAACAATACCCGTTATGGTAATATATTTTTTTATGTATGATTTTTGAATGTTGCAGGTCTCGGTGATGGTTATGGGGGCAAGTTTTTCCACTGTATCCTTGTCAGCGTCGTCATCTTATGTCTCTGTCTTCTTGGATCTGGAATGTTTGCCAAGACGGCGGTCATCGCGCTTTTGGTAATCGCTGGAGGATATGCATCATTCCTTCTGACTACGATAGTCAAAAGCGAAACCGAGATACCAATTCCAAAGAGTAATTCGTATGCTTATCTTGTCCCGAAGAATCTGTCGGATCCAGACGGAGAGAAGATTGAGGATTACAATCAGACTCTGACTGCGTTATATACGTCGTTCAGGTATCATATTTCCATTTTTTGATCTTATTTTTAGTTGGGACACATTCAAAGAGAATTTCTTTGCGAACTACACGAATGATTACACGACAGGGAAATCAACGGACTTTGCTTTTATGTTCTCCATCATCTTCAGTGGTGTCACTGGTCTGATGGCCGGTGCCAATATGTCTGGAGAGTTGGCCAAGCCTAATATTTCGATCCCTCGAGGCACACTACAAGCAGTATTTACCACCTTCTTCACTTACATGTTGACCAATCTTCTCTTATCTTCCACTTGTTCGAGGCATCTTTTGCAGAATGATTACCTGATTTTTGTGGATGTCAATGTCAGCTCTATGATTATCTTGTTTGGTATCTTTGCGGCCACTTTCTTTTCCTCAATGAGTAATTTACTCGGAGCTTCGAGAGTTTTGAATCGATTGGCTCACGATAAATTATTTGGAATGTTGTTGAAACCAGCGACAATGGAAGTTGCCTCAGGGAATCCAGTGGTCTCGGTTATTATATCCTGGGTTTTTGTTATGGTAAGTATACTTACTTTTATTTTTATCTTAATTTAGATGGTATTTACTGTTGGTGCAATGAATAGAATTGCAAAGATCACCTCGATCTTCTTCTTGTTATCTTACATGGGGGTGAACATTGCTTGTCTGGCTTTGGAATTGACCTCAGCTCCCAACTTCCGACCAACTTTCAAATACTTTAGTTGGCACACGTGCGCCTTAGGGGCAATTGCTACAGCTATAATGATGTTGGTAATCGATGCATCTATGAGTGCAGTCGCTGTTGTAATATTGATGTTCCTTATTATGGTCCTCCATTATCAGGTATATTTTTCGTTGTTAGTTTAGATTTTAATTTTAGGCTCCAATCGGATCTTGGGGATCTATTTCTCAAGCCCTTATATACCATCAAGTCAGAAAGTACCTTCTCCTTTTGGATGTTCGAAAAGAACACGTTAAATTCTGGAGACCGCAGATTTTGTTGTTGGTCAGTCGGCCTGCTTCTTGCTGTCCATTAATTGACTTTGTAAACGATCTCAAGAAAAGTGGCTTATATGTGATTGGTCATGTCCAACAAGAAAATCATAACACCGATGCTTTGGTTGATCCAATTCAACCGGTACTTCCTTACTGGTTGTCTCTGGTCGATTACTTGAAAGTCAAAGCGTTTGTGGAACTTACATTGACCGATAATATCAGAACCGGTATTCAACAGGTAAGGCTCAAATCATTGTCGGATTACCGTATTAATTCAATTTTTAGTTGATCCGTTTGAGTGGATTGGGTGCGATGAAACCAAACACTGTAGTTGTTGGATTCCATGAGAAACAGCCTTCTGAATCCATTCTTTCGGAAACCCATCTTTTGAAGGACCTCAAATTCTCGAAAATTGGAAGAGCTGAGGTCGTGGAGTACTTTACAGCAACAGATGTACCTCAAGGATTACAATCATCAAATTCTCGACTTACTAATCAACAATACGTTCAGATTCTTCACGATGCGATGAGTATGAACAAAAATTTGGTAGTAGCACGACATTTCACAAAATTCGACAGAGAGTTGTTCTTGAAGTAGGTTTGCTAGTACAATATTTTGTTATAATAGTTTTTTATTTTATTTGAATATTTTTAGACATGAAAACCGGCGTTACATTGACGTCTGGCCGTCCCATCTCTTTAAACCAGATGACAATGGTCTCCAATGGGATAACAGCTCCTTGTTTGTTCTCCAATTGGCTTGCATATTGAGTATGTCCAGCAAATGGAAATCGGCCAAACTGAGAGTATTCATTTGTGTCAGCAGTCTTCAGGACATGCATATTCAAGAACAACAATTGAGATCACTTCTGGAGAATCTTCGAATTAATGCAAAATCTGTGATGGTCCCCTGGGATCATGTGGTCTCTCAGATTGACAGAAGCTCTCAACAACCAATGTAAGCGATACTTATGATGATTATATTATATTTGTAGTAATATTATACAAATTGGCAATTAATGACTTTATTTTAATTTTTCAGCACAAATATCACCCAGTTTGAACCATCGTATGTTCAAGCAGTCAACGAGATGATCCGTCGAAATAGTACAGAATCGGCTGTCTGCTTCCTGAACCTCCCCCTCCCTCCCAATCCATCGTCGTCTCAAGAGCAAATAGATAAATACATTAACCAATTACGATTGGTCAGCGATGATTTGCCCCCGTCAGTGCTCGTTTATGGATTATCATCCGTAATCTCGACCGCTCTTTAAGAATTATTTATATTGTATATAATGGCTGTTTAGCTGGTAATTCGGGTAACCAGTAGTCTAACGCATTCTAATTCATAATTTATTCAGTAAATAAAGTAATAGTGTAATATTAATTGAAGGCTCTATTCAGAACTTGTTCAATCCTCAGATCTTCCCAGAATTGCTCGCCAAACCCATTTTCGACGTGTGCTGATGATTCTTCATGTAGACTATCGGATTGGAATGATCCGATTCCTGACCCTTCTTCCCCATCAATCCCTTTTCCTTCTTCCGCCGATGAATCATTGCAGAAATCACCCACAATCAAGGGATCAGAAGTCACGTTAAACGACTTTTCATAAGCAGCTGGGTTGATTACAGTACCTAGAGGTTCATTGGAGCTTCGGTCACGCATACATCTTGAATTTGGGACATTACTTTAGGCAGATGAACTTACACCAAAGGTTGTTCTGTGTTCAATAACAGTTGTTGCATCGAATAAAGAGCGGCATATGTGACTTTAAAGTCTTGAATGTCCTTAGGGCATGCTTTCTTAAAGTTACAATAGAATGGATTCATCACATCAATCAATAAACTGAAATTAAATCATTAAAGGTAGGGTATATCAGTTAACAGTAATGTCACATATTTTTAACCTCAATTATAATACTTACCTGCAAACATCGAGCTGACCGTTGAAGAAGGCATCTTTTACATCATTTTTGTTTTGCGTAGTTTCATTTCTATCATTAGATTTGTGATGATAAGATTGCCCAAACTTCTTGGCACAGTCACTTGGTGGGCCGTAAGAATATTGCCTCAGGTTATTGATCAGAACAATTGATTTCTGATTCTTTGGCAGACAATCCAGAAGAATATTTGACCTAATTATTAAAGAATAACATAATTTTTGGGCGCTACGGCAACTCGGGTCAGGGACAACTCGGGTAAACGACAACTCGGGTCAACGACAATGGTATTTTATTGAAATTGGTTAAAATTTTAAAAGTTTTCGCTTCGGGATACAAAAAAAATATTTTTCCAGCCGAAGGCGAACAGTGGAACTGGATAACAAAATTTCCCTCAGAACAAGAAATGGGGCGATATAATTGTTTTTTGCTTACAAACATTACGACTATATTCTTACTCCACCCTCTGGCACTGTCTGTTTTTAAACCGGGTTCCCTGTAAAATAAAAATCTTTTTTTTTGTATCCCGAAGCGAAAACACTTCAAAATTTTAATCAATTTTCAATAAAAAATCGTATTTTATATTCCGAAGCGAAAACCTTTCAAAATTTTAACCAATTTTCAATAAACAATCTTTTTTCTATGTCTCAAAGCGAAAAAAATCCGAATTTTACCCCTATGTATGATATATCGTTGACCCGAGTTGTCGTTGACTCGAGTTGTCGTTGACCCGAGTTGTCGCGGACCCGAAATGTCGGGACGCAAATTTTTGTCCTTACCCTTCGGCCACACTTATATCGTTCAGATAGACGGTGGAATTGTCATCGCCACTCAATTTCTTCCCAATTCTCGATGATGCTTCTGCCAATAATTTCTTGTGAAAACATTGTTTCGCATTTTTAAATCTATATAACAGTAAGCACACCATATTCAATTATACCTACACTTTCTGAAGTTCTGATTCAAATCTGGATTTGGGAGCAGCGGAGACGCAGAAAACGGAGACGAAAAGAAAGAGACACCGCTTGTTGCTAATCATCATTGCTTGTAAAAAACACCGCTTTCAAAGTTAACAATTTTTATTTTCAAGGAATGGAATTCGCGGTCAAGGTTACGGGATAACGCCCGGAGGGCAAACTCCGGTCAGTTTGCAGATTTCTTTGACATGGGGGATAATCGAAGTTACGTAATAGTAATTGTTTGAGGGGTTTACAGGCTCAGCGCACCCTTGCCCATGGGAATGAACTCCGAGCAAAACATCACGGCCAATTCCACCATCGTAGCCATAGATTCCGGAACCACTGTCGCCCTGAATAGAGCACATTTTAAATCATAAAGACCGTAGCCAAGTCACACGAACATCCACAATAATTTAATTGACTTACACTGCAAATCCGATCGTTTTTCGTATCGTTTGGTACAAAGTTGATAACATCATCTGAGCCGTATTTCATTTTGTCATATTTGGAGTGAATTTGTTGTAGACGGGCAGAGGAATGACCATCTAAATAAATTGGGAAAATAAACATTTTCAATCGCCTTAAAGGGCCAGAACAGCTACTTTTAAATTGCGCGTTTTACGGCGTGTGAAACCAAATGTCAACAAAAAATTTTATGTCCTGCAGCGAAAACAAAGGCGGCGGAGTTGCAAACATTAAAATATTATTAGTAAGCATGTAGAATGTCACCATTACGTTTTTTCCCGTTGTTATTGGTACAGTAGACGAAGAAACTTTATGGACATTTCGTTTCCACGCCGTAAAAAGCACGATTCAAAAGTAGCTGTACTGTCCCTTTAAACAACTTACGGTCATTTCCCCATCCACAGCTAAAAACATTTTTCATTTTATTGAGTCTCTCTGCAAGCGTCTGTTTCTTTTCGGTAAAGAGACATGCTGGCTGAACGAAAGCACCAAACTGAAACAAAAACTCAACAAACTTCTTCCACATATATATATACCTTGAAATCCTCTTCCACTTCCACAAGAGCTATGTCCCCTCCTTTTGTGCAATTTTGATTATGAAATAGAGGCATATACGCGACATTCTTTATGGCCACCAATCGCATATCCCCGAACTCACAGTTTCTGTCAGGTCGCAGACACACACCGCCAAAGGCAATTCTAAGTCTGCTAACGTCTTTGAGTAGGGTTGGACTTTTACTAAAACGAAAAAAGATACGATGACCATTGATAAAGATTATGACTAATGCCACAACCTACTCGCAAGGGATTTTATTCTCAAAATAATTGAAGAAGCAATGGGCAGCGGTCACAATATGTCGTTTACTGATCACCACAGCTCCACAACGGGCTGCAGGACTAAAGTTGAGAATAAAGAAATGGTAGCTTCAAAATTTTTTTGTTTACCACTTACTGCCTACTCTGTCGAGTAATTGCAACTGCATAGGGGACGTCTCCACGGTTCACCAGATCTCCCCCTTCTATTGTCAATCTCCATTTCTCAATGTTTTTGTTGTATCCACAAGACATTTGAAGAGCGATGTTCTCTTTTCTGTCCAGCTTTGTAAATCCAGAGCTTCCTAAACGAATTCAAAAAAAATTGAGATTACCTGTTTTCGTGTAAATAACTTCAATTGGAAAGGAATCTTGAACAGATAAAAGGAAAAAGAGCCACAGCCGCATCATGAAAACAGAATGTTGACAAACTTTATTTATTAAGAAAAAAATCGGAGCAAAAACTTCATGTTTTTTACGTATATATATGTATATACATATTTTCACCATTTAACTACCGCAGTTTTTATTTTATTGTACAGCAAAACTAATCGCTTTTTTCGGACTGACAACAAAATAAGTAGCCAGAGAAAAAAGTAAAGCGATGCCGACTAAAAGCAGTCCTTGCCATTGTTCTGGAGGTCCCAATGGCTCTGTTAACATTTCTGTTAAATAATCATTGCCCGTCTTCCATCTACAAAAATCGGTTTCATTCAGGAAAGGAATCTGTTCATTTCGATGACAAGTTATCGATTTGGTCGAATTCACAAACTCGTAATCCAAAAGGAAATTGGAAAACCGTTCCGGACTTAGACTCGATAAATACAGTAATCCCTCATTGATTGAGTTGAAAGATTGGTAAGATCTAAAATATGAAAATTACATTTATCTGAGGGCATCTTACTTCAGAAAACCCGAGGACAAAATACTGGAGATTCCAGCTAACATTGTTGATGTTATGATTACAGTATAATATTGGTTTGTAAATGAAAATAAAACCAATACAATCAGCTTGTAACTGTATGTGACACATGATAATCCAATTATTAATGTGAGTAGATGTTGAGAATAGAAAGCTGGGTTTACAATCCACATGAAAGTAGTTGAAGATACAGTAAGAACAAAGAGATCGATGGGTAGCGTGGACAATACAGTGATTATAGGGATCAAGGCAGCATTATAAAGCGCATTGCTTACTTCCCAAAACATAAAAGATCTACTACTTTTGACTGAAAAAAAATTAAATGGATTAATTTAAAATTTATAACAATACCGAATTTGAACTTACAATTTATAACAGTGGCGAATACGGTAATTAAAGCTGTAAAGTATACCAAAGAGAATAAAGTGCCTGAGGCAGATAGAGGTGTGTGCTTGGTTGTTGTATAAAAATGGCCACCAAATATGGCGACAAATACAAATACAGCAAAATATAAAGTTTGAGTCATCATAAAAGGCCAGGAACGTAACATCAAGTTGATATTTCTTCTGGAAAAGGAAAAAGTTTTCAGATGATTTAGCCAAAATGAGCTTACAGTGATAATAAATAAAGATGCTTTAAAAAAGATGGCTGACCATAATAATTTGAGAGAATCGGACTGTCGCTTGGGGTTTTTGACTGGTATGATGAGAAGTCAAAGTCGCCCCGGCGCTTCTAAATGCCATTTTTAGTTGCTTTAAGAGTATAATTACCAACCTTGAATGTTTCGACTAATTCTGTCGCTTTTCCTTGAGTTTCCGCATAACTTTCGGGATTTTCTCGATCCACAGTGGCTAATGATACTAAAAATAAATTTTTGTCAAGTACTTTTGACACATACAATAATAGACTGCCGGATTCTCAGTAATTGGACATTTGTATCCAATTTGACTGAAATAATGGGGCATAAACTTAGTGGGACCTAAAGTAATACCAAGTGTAATATAAAATTATTATAGACCTTCCTGAATAGACAATTTCTCCATAAAACAACAAAGTGAGACTATCAACCAGCTGATAAATGTCTGATCTGGGATATCTCATGGTCACCATGGCCATTCTCGAGTTTTCCTTTACATATTCTCGTAATGATGACATTAATTGGTAGTTACTCAAAGCATCCAATTTAGTTAGAGGATCATCCAATAGTACCAATAAAGGATCACCAAGTAAATTGAGTACCATTATTAGTCGATATCTTGCACTTGAAGTCAACTGATCTACTCTTTTGTGGACATAAGAGAGGAGATCAAACTTTTGCATTAGCATAGAAATCTGCAAGTAATTAAAATTGGGTAACTATAAATTTTCATCACTTACTCTCTGACTCAAAACATTTACAGTGCAGCTCAAACATATCTGAGCATGATATCTGATGGTTTGTTCCACCGTCAGATACGGTAACAAGTCAATATTAAAGTTGACAAATTTGCAGAGTCTTGTAAAATTCCTTTCTAAAAAAAATTGTAAAAAATTTATGCTAACCTGTAAGTAACTCTCCATTCAGCTTAATTTCTCCAGTTACTTTCCCATCAACTCTATGGGAAATAACTTGTAATAAAGTTGACTTTCCGGATCCAGAAGCGCCAATTATTCCGTGGATTTCCCCAAAAATTACTTTCAAGGAAACGTCAGTAAGGAATCGTGCTGTGACTGGCAACATGTACATGTTTGAGAACCTGAACAACTTTTATTATTTATTAAATACAATAGACAAAATTTGATAAGAAAACTGACCATGATCCCTTAGAGAAGCTCTTGATAAACGATAGGTCATGACATTCGAACTCCGACCCCACTGGCTCGATATTCCCCATTGAAAGATTCAAAAACGACGCCCCGAAGGACGAGTTCTCAAATGAATGGAGTAATAATACTCGCGTCGACCTCAGCTCAGTAAACGACCTTGAGGGAGATCTTTCGAGTAAAGGTAGTAATAATAGTTGGGGCTTCCAACTGGATTCAGGAAGAACGGCGAAGATAATCGACTATCAACCGCTGAGGCGTTATAATCGAGAAGGATGGACTGGACCGGGAGGGAAGAGGTCTTCACGGAACTGGTCAGTCTTTTGTTCCCGCCTTCGGATGCCGAAAAGCCGACAAGTGAAATTATTGAGATTTCAGAGCTCCATCTCAATGGATCAACAAAGCGGATTAGAGACGAGGATCCGCGGTTTGCAACGAACTGTCTTCCACGAAGAAGATCTCTCTTCCTCCGGCTATGTGCTCAGCGAACAGACCCATCTCTCATCGCCTGAGCTCGAGGCTCATAAAAAGTGAGTTTGAATTTGAAGCCGTTATGCTTTCTTTGGCTTCTTTTCTCATGTATAAAACCATCATGATTTGCGTTTTCAAGCAATGCTTTCAGACCAACCTCAGAGCGTGTGAGTTCAGTTTACAGCAGTGATTTGAGTGAATTAAATTACCCGCCGGATCTCACTATGCATTATGCGGAGACAGAGATTCATCCTTTGGAAGATGTGATTGAATCCCAACAAGAAGAAGGTCTCTTTACATCCCTCAGACATCAGAGTCATTACTTTTCCAACATCGATCTTTTTCAGCAAGAAGATCTAAACTTTAATTATCTAAAATACGCCAAAGCGGGGGAGATTCCTACAACACCAACTTCGTAAGCTTTCAAAAACCAAGTTAATGTCATATTTTTTGCGTTTTTATTAAATCGAGTGTATTGTAGAAGTCCACATCTACGAATAATGAACTTATGTTTTGATCTTGATCCCAGATCTACTTTTGACAAAATTATGTTGCGATCCGCCGAATTGAGGAGGGTCCTATCTCACATTACACTCGAATTGTTTGCCGGTGATATGTTATGTTTTCTATATACCTCAGGTAGTCTTTAAATTAATTATTGATGTCAATATTGATTTAGAATCCGAAATGGAAACTTTTATTCGTGTTTTATCTCGCTCCGATCCTCCTCCTGGCCAAACCCATGGAATTTTTGAATTGAATGGCCACAAATTAAAACCATCTCAATTTGGAGAAAGGGTAGCCCACATAACAGCTTGTGATGTTAAAACAACGATGACATTAATCGAATACCTAAATTCTTATTCGACATTAGTAAAACCGGCGACAAGCAGTTTTAAGAGGCAGGAAATGGCAAGTAATCTGTTGACGCAATATAAAACAATAATAATTTAGATCATCCAGCTGATACAAGGACTGGCTTTAACTCCATTCAAAGGCCAATTAGTTCAAAATCTAGGGAAAAATGAGATTAATAGATTAAAGATTGCATCAGCTATGTTACTTGATACTGGTAAGAATATAGCCATGTTATTTTAATATTTTTTATAGATATTCTTGTTTGTGAAAATATTTTAAAAGACATGGATTTATACGACATGGCTTTTATTATCGATTTTATCCGAGATTGGGCTCAGAAAAAAAAGAAAATAGCGATAATTGCGTTAAATCCCCCAACTCTGGAGATTCTACAAATGTTTGGAAAAGGTAATCTTTTAATAGCAATTAAAAAATATAAATTTAGTTTCTCTGATGACTTGTGGACGGTTTGTTTATATGGGAGAGAGCAATGAAATGTGTGATTACTTTGAGAGTGTCGGCTATACATCGCCCCCTTTTAAGAATCCTTGTGATTATTACGGTAAGATCACATTATTTTAGTTATCATTTTTAGTTGATTTGGTCACTCATGACGTTCTTAACAATGAGTCTGCAAAGGAATCGATGATTCGAATAAGAACTTTAACCGAGGTTTGGTCCCATAAAATGAAGCCATTAAACTCCCCCAAGAATAATATAATCTCTCCAAAAATGCAACATGCGGATGGAATTAGCAAAACTTTTATTCTATACAAGCAAGTCTCCTATTTTACTGATTTTATTGCATGACTATCGTATCTATATTATGATATTATTTTTAGATGCCTCTGGCTAAAGGCCTTTAACAATCCGATCTCGGTTTGTTGGGAGATAATTATAAATCTGATATTATCCCTTTTGCTCGGCTGGTTGTTTTTCCAGTTACCGTTGGATCGAAGGGCTGGGATCAATGATCGGCAGGGATTTATCTGCTCTATTCTGCTAGTCATCCAATTTCCTTTGAGTTTATTGGGGACCCGGTGCTGTAAGTATAAGTTTTATCATTTTTAGAATGTAATTTTTACTTTTCAAATATTTTTTATTGCCACTTCAGTGATTCGCGACATGGATAATGTCCAGAGAGATATGATAGCACGGAAATACAGCAGACATAACTACTTGGCAGCCAGTATATTCTTCGATCTTCCTTTTGTCATCGTTTCTTCCATCGCCTACTCAATGCCTATGTATACATTGACCAATCAAAATCCAGTAACGGATTCGGATCTATCATCATTAATCAGCTTTTCTATCATCATTTTGGTCAATAATTTATTCTTTAGATATTTGGCATGGGTATCGTTATTTGCCACAAAAAATATTACCATCGGTCTTCTGGCTAATTGTAAGTTTATATATCTATTTTTATCTGCTTTTCAGGCTGTTTGTTTATAATGGCAGTAACTTTTTCCGGATTTGTAATCCATCCAGAGGATCAATTTATGGCCTTTGTTCAGTTTTACAATCCTGTAAAATTATTGGGAGCGGATTTGTTGAGATTATCATTCCTCGGCAAATCGAACACAAGTAAAATGATAAACTGGCTTCTTGATGTCCCTATGGCCAGAAACAATTCTCAGATAATTGTGGATTGTCATAAAAAAAAAGTTTTGGCAACAAAGTTGAAACAAGTATGAAATTCCTACTACAATATAATTATATTTCAAAATATTATTTTTTGCAGATCCCAATCTACACCGTCACCCAATGTCTAAAGACCACTGGAGCGGAGGCTTTTCTTTTTTCCGGATTCTCTTTATATTCCATGGACATGCGGCATCTTTTGTTTGTACTTACAGTATCTTTCATTTTATTGTTTACACTTTTAATTTTTGTTTTTCATTACAAAAGTCGATAAATTTTATTTTATTTATACGAATTCTCTGAGTTTCGGCCGTCCATTGGTGTTCAAAATAACCAAAATGGTGAAAAAAAAGAAAGAAGTCGAAATGGATAATGTGATTCCGCTGAAACCGACTGCCAATATTACCAGTAAGTATTTGAACTTTGTTTTTAATTGCTTTTAAATTATGCATGGTTAATTAGATTTAATGAGAGCCGAGAAAACACCAGAGAAGTTTGACAATGTTTTGATCCCTCCAAAGAAGTCAGAGAGCCTTAGGAGATTAGAAAAGTCCAGTCAAAGAAAGCACAATCCTCTTTCAAAGAGGTCCCGACCAAGTGCAGTTAAATTAACCGGGAAGAACGAAATCGTCGAGTTCCCCGTCAACATTGTGGGTACCATTTCTCAGAGCTCGGGTACTGTATCATATGACTCCTTCAAGGAACTAAATGGCGTGTTTTTGGAGACTTTAAAGAAACAAAAACCGGTAAGAGACAACTGTAATCTTTGTCATCGTTCTTATTGCTTCTGGTTTAGGCTGAACAAAAAGATCCGGGTCCAACTCTTGGAGAGGAAGTCAAGGTCCAGACCAAAGATGAGATCCCGAATGTGGAGATCATAGATGATGTTAGATTCTGTCGATCTCTTCGTGAGGCTCATCAAGATCCTCCATTTGAACGTATCCCATCCAGCCCTGAGAAACATAGGGGAATTAAAGAACACGAATTGGCCAAGAAAATCGTGGAAGACGTGATGAGAGAATTTATGGACTCGGGAAGACACGATCTTGAGATTATCATCGATTATAATCCTACCAAAGTCTATCCAATCCTCAATATGACATTTGAAAAGAAGTTTGAATAAAGATCATTTATTGTCTAGTATACAGTCTATGTATGCTCAAACCTTGCAACAAAATATATAAAAATAAATAAAACTTAATAAACAGCTGATAATCAATATCAATAAACATAATTTAACGATGTTTTCCACCGATGAGCACACCCTTACGCAATCATCAAACGCAGACTCTTTAATCCGAACGGGGATATTATTCATGGTGACCATCATTTCCGAGCCGACATCATAATTGATGGATCGGGAGCGGAGTCGGGCAAGTCGTCGATCAAATGTAACTCCCAAATTCCTTGTTTGATCCAGCGAGAGGAATTCTCCAGTCGATGAAATCTTTGGACATTGAGGAAGAGGACATTTCTGCCCTGAAGGTTTTTTGAATATCATTATTTGACATTGGAAGTAGATCGATTCCTTATCGGCAAACTTGTAGACTTGAGCCTTTTGTCCGGCAATAAGATCTCCAGAATATTCGAGATTATCGAGTAAGACTGGGTCTAGAGCACAGCCATGTTCATCCAGGATATTCACCGCTTCCCCTCCATCATCCTCGGCCACACAAGAATGCACAATCATACAATGTTCGTCGGGAGTTCGAGAAGCGCAAGTCCATTTGTGATAGACAGTGGTGCCAACGGAAGCGAAGGGGATTTGTCGCCCAAATGGACCATCTTCTAGAATCTGAAAACAAGTAAACTTGAGATATGCTGACAATGAATTTACAATACAATGGGAAGTTGAACACTCACATCATACCGACAGGTCGGCATGGCGCTCTTTTCTTCTCGATCCAATAAGTTATCTGCTCGACTCTCCAAAGCCTTGGATACAACTTGGTTTTGATTGCGATACACGCACTGGAGTCTGTAGGCACCATCAGATTCCGTCAAGAAGTAAGGATGAAAGCTGACGATGACAGTTGTTGAAACGGTTATTCCATCAACGGTACGTTTACGCAATAAGCCGCATTTATGGAATAAAAGTGGTAAATCGAATTCAGAACTGGTTCCATTTCCCCTCAGGGAACAATCTTTGTCTCGAGAGTGTCCCTTGACAAATATTCGACCGAAAAACGGATTCTCCGTCCTGATGTGAATTTTGATGGACTCAGAAAAACAATCAAACGTAGGGCGGGAATTAATTATTCCATTAGAGATTTTTTGCACATAGCAAGAACCTTGTAGCAGCAGTAAAAAGAGAGGAAATACGAAGGGAATCATTTGTTTTTATAGAACAGAATCACATTATCGATAAGAAATCCCCTTCTTCTTCTCCTTTCATTTATTTAACCGACTCTGAATTGGGATCGATGAATTAAGCGACGTTAACAGCCTCCAGGGATTTATTTACAAACGGAGTTTCAAATAAAAAAAATATTTTGCTGGTTAAATGAAAATTAATTGGGAGAAAACTTATTAAGCATTAAATGCAACAAAAGTAGACTATTTAATTGGATCGATAGCGGACAACTTTAGTGGAATTATAAAAATAAGTCATCATGACATATTTTATACGTCATCACAACACGTGACAAGAAAAGGATGAGAAAGCCTGAAAGACCCGTAATCTTTGATACAAAAAGAAATACTGACCTAGGCCAATGTCTATTTACATATTCTTATAGATCAGAAACCCTGCCAACGCTGCGACAGCAGCGCCAAAAGTTATTTTGGATAGGATAGAAGAGTCGTGGAGGAAATAAACGCGCTTCAGATGAGGATAAGCGGCCATTGTGGCTAATTGAGCAAACACTTGGGCATGGGGATTCCCAACTTCAATGAACTTGAGAGGTTTGGGCAATTGATGTGTCAGGCAGAAGTCGGAGGGTTGAAATTCATAGGTCTGTTCAAAGTCATATTTCCCCGTCTTGGACGCGACAAACAAACACGGCACTTTGGTTCGGTAGAAGTAACGCTAAAACAAAATAAGCATCAAACAATGCTACTTACAAGATACAATTTTGCACAATAAGCAAACGAATTGGGATCCGTCCCGTCATACAACAAGCAAATCACGTCTGCATTCTTCTCATAAGTCGTGAGCTGATCTTCTGGTGAGTAGACATCTACTTCATGCATCTAGAATCCGTATATACAACAATACAATCGTTAACTTACTATCATGTACTTCGCTTGCCCCTTCACTTCGACTGTATTTATGATATACGACGGTTGATGGTTGGGCCTCATTTGAATAATTTTCTAAAAAAGAAATAAAAAATATAAAAGAAAACATGCTAGAACATTACAAGTACTTACATTGAGCGTTTCCCCTAAAAACGATCGGCAGAAGACAGTCTTCCCCGCGTTCTTCGGACCAATAACATGACATTGGAAAACAGTCCGATCCGTCGTCTTTTCAAGAACATCTATCCTTCGATCCCTTGTTACAATCACTGCATCCAACTGAGACTTGTGAGCAACATTAAAACCTAAGTAAGCTAGCTGTTCGAATGTTTGTGAGAGATTCATGGAAGTGTTGAGTGTCCAGAGATTAATAAAACCTTGTTCATCTAGCCATCCTTGTAGATCTAGGGATGTCGCATGAAGAAATTCCTGAGGCCATGGTGTTCCTGGACACACACTCAGCATGGCTTTTAACTCGGACGGCGATAATTTACCGTCCCTATCCTAAAACCATGAAACTTAAAATAAACACTGTACTCAAAATACCAAATATAAAACAAAAATTACCTCGTCATATTTTCTGAACAAAAATCGAATAAATTTGAGGCCCTCAGCTGATAATTCTGTGGATGAACCAAAAGGAATATTTATCCTAAACAGACAATAATCGTATAACACTACAAAACTCACGTTGGATAAAGATAATTATGTCTTAATTGCAGAGATTTATCATAACCAAATGCCTTGAGGCCAGTCCAAGCTGTCTCTTGTCTCCCTCGTTGCATAAATGCTTCATGAAGGAACAGGAATCCGCGTAACGTGATTCCGCCATCTATAACTCCACTAGGTTCATAACTCATAACCACATTTTTAACTTCTTCCAATGCATCATCGACTAATGGCATTCCAAAGGCTCTCATTTGAAATGTCCTTAGCTCATTATCGCATAAAAGACCGTCATTATCCTCGTCAGATAACAAAAAACGGAAAAATTATAAATAATTTTGTTCTTGTACTTACCTTAAATATCCTAACAAGCGCCTTCTTGCACTTCGGGGTGAGTTCTCTTCTGTTCACATCATACAACGGCGCCAATGGATAAACAACAGCTCTTTGAGCATAATAAAATACTTCGGACACATTCTTCTTTGCGAGCGCAGAGCATTCGACAACAGTTTCGATCTCGCTGAATTCATTCATAATGGGAACCATCTTATCAATATTCTCGGATTGGTCGGGCTTATCCGACTTGTTTGCGACAACAAGCACAGGCTTCCTTTCTTCGGGCTCAACAACTTCATGTATAAGTTTCATCCAATGGTCCTTTACCTAAAATCTGCATAATAAATTAAAACATTGACTTACTCTGTCAAGATTCTCGGGGTTTTCAACCGAAAAGACAACACAAATAACAGATGCCTCCTTTATCATTTGCTTCAGGGCTTCGTCGTTATGAACCCGTGCTGAAAAAGTACAATAGCCGCTTTTTCTTTGAGTGTCTTACTCGAATAATCGATGATAGCAGTAACAACTCCATCTGGGGATATATCAGGTGGTATAATAACTGTCTCAACATTTGTGGGAACATTCTCTATGAACCTATCTTCGAGCAAGGTAAAGATTAGTGATGTTTTTCCAGAGTTATCTTAAAAAGAAATGATTAAAGTTATCCCTCAACTCACGATCTCCCAATACTAATATCCGCACATCAATCTCATCCTCGCAGAACTCGAGCTCCTCATCGTTTTGCATATTCAATGCATCGAGCTGCATCAGAAGCCAGCCCTGATGCCCCCAGTCTCGAGCGTTATATTCGAGAACAAAAATTATAGAAATTCTTTTTCCAAAATGTTTTCGCGTCGGTTCAAAGTTCTGGCATTCTGTCTAGGCGGAAATCTGATATCTGAAAAAATTACGAACCCCAATTAGGCGAAGTGTTGGCTTATCAAATCAAGGTACAAAACAGACAAAGGTTATTCAGTTTTATCTTATCAGCTCGTTAAAGAAAAGGAAATGTGCATGCCAAAGTGTTATATGTATTAGAAATGGACGCGTTGAAGAAAGGCTGGTTCAGCGAGTTGTCGCCTGACGATTTGGCGGAAATTAAAGGCCAGAATACCGAAGACAAGCAGCTTAAGTCTGATGGAGTTGAAATGGGAAGCCCTTGGCCAGGCCAAGCGTTCTCCTTGAAGGTAGAAGAGATCTTATTCCAGGGGAGATCTGACTTCCAAGATGTCATTGTGTTTAAAAGGTAGCTCAAAATGTTGACACGACCGTCTTTTATTGCAGCAAGGCACATGGGAATGTTCTTGTTTTGGACAATGTAATCCAATGTACCGACAGAGATGAGTTCTCCTACCAAGAGATGTTAACCCACCTGCCAATGTTTGCTCACCCTAATCCAAAAAAAGTTTTGATCATTGGTGGAGGAGATGGCGGAATTCTCCGAGAGGTCTTAAAACATGAACAAGTTGAGGAAGTTCATATGTGCGAGATCGATAAGATGGTTATTAATGTAAGTTTTCTATTGACATCTGTCGTACTATTATAATATATAAATTTATAGGTTGCCAAGAAGTACCTTCCCCAAATGTCATCTCAATTCGAGCATTCCAAGTTCAAGTTGTTCATTGACGATGGTTTCCAATTTTTAAAGAATCACGAAAATGAGTACGATGTTGTCATTACCGATTCTTCTGATCCAATTGGTCCGGCTGAAAGTTTATTTGGGCAAACTTTTTATGAGTTGATTAATAAGGCTTTGAAACTGAATGGAGTTCTGGCTTCGCAATGTAGGTTGTGACCTACAGAAGTTGCTACTACATGTGTACATATGTCATGTTCGCACCTGGCCCATTCCAAAACTTTTCTTGCAATGAATCTATTAATTTGTGAAATAATTTAGGTGAAAGTTTCTGGCTCCATCTGGACCTGATCGCTCATATGGTTAAATTTAATCGCCGCATCTTCAAGAACGTTAAATATGCAAGCTCAGTTGTTTCCACATATCCTTCCGGGGTGATGGGATATCTTTTGGCATCCAAAGGGCCTGAGGTAATTTACAATTCTCGAGTATTCACTGTCGTTTTCTATTTATATCTTTGATTCCTTGTCTCTCTAATTAGTCACGTATTTGGTTTAGGATAATGACTTGAGTGTCCCCAAACGTATCGCTCTTCATAATCAGCTCAGATTCTACTCTTCCAAGGTGCACTCAGCCGCTTTTGTTCTGCCGGCTTTCGTGGAAAAGGTCAGTCATTTAATTTGTGTTTATGTTATGTCATTTTCAGTCCAAAGGAAGATTGTTTTCAGGCCATTGAGGACACGGAATGAACCAGAATCTTAAGGAATTCAGTCACGCGCCCTCCGAATTTGCAAAAGTTTTGGTTTTGTTTGAATAAACGGAGGCCTTTCCATTAATCGTTTGTTTTGTGGAATCGGTTGATTTTCGCTTCTCATAAAGCGAGTAATATGCCCTGCGGGAAAATGTTGGCCATGTTTAGAATATCCTTTATAAATGGTATTTTGAAACTTTTATTCGTTGGTTTGCATACGAAAGCGGTATTTAAATACATGATGAGGTTTGACATTTCCCCTGTGTTTATGTACATGTCAGTTGTATATGTTCTTATCGAATAGCTTATGTTGACATGACTTCGTTTGCATAGTAACTTTACCTTGTACATATATCTGCTCGACATACCATTACTTTTTAATGTCCATTATTAGTCAAATGAAATTAAAATGTGGGAGTTCTGTGATCCGGAAAGCCGCTCACGGTCGTGTGAGCCTTACTAATTTGGGAGATATGTATAAGTTGTTTCTGGTTGTATTATAATAGAAGTACGTTTTTGGCCCATTTGTCTAAATAAAGGTATCACATATAAGTCATTTTTGTTTAAAAGTTTTGACGGTCAGATTAGAGTCAGGAAATGGACCACGAATAGCTGTAGGGGTTGAGCCATTTTCTGTGGTTCCAAGGGATTCCAAGGGGCCTTAAGGACTCAAAGAATTAAAGTCAAGTTCGTTGACTCGTTTAATCTTTCATTTGGAGACCCTTCTTGAGCCTTATGAGATTAAAACCGTCGATGCGTGTTTCCCCTCCGATTCGGGGAATCCCCGGGAATATCCGTGTTCATTTTTGTTTTTATTTTTAGAGCCATTTGACGGTTTATGCCGTCATCAGAACCTCGACTTTCCTTCCCTTTTTCCGTCTTTCCCGTGAAGGTTCCGCCAACTTTTTTGGGCCCAAATTGAAGGGTCTCGACGATGCGAAGGTTGAGTTGTATCCCCGAAGTGGTGGGACATGTACGTTTCCGCATATCTTGGCCATGTTTTTTCAGCATCGCCTCGACTTTCATCCTGATATTATGGTTGAGAGTGAGCGGCGGGCCTCTCAACAAGAGATCGACAGTGCGTTGCACTTCTTGGAACGGCGTCAGAGCAGTGGATCCAATGGAGGTGAGCCTTAATTGTACTCATTTACAAGTCAACTCTTGATTCAAGTGTTTTCGCAACGCTTTTTAAGCCGTTTCAAGTTGTTTTCAAGCCAATTCTTTTTAGTTATTGGCAATATTCAGCCGGATTTGTATCGAAAACGAGGGTCATTAGTGAAGATCTCATCTTCAAAAGATAATATTTGTGTGGGAAGTGTTCAATTACAGTTGAGTTATACATTCTCGAGATCTGATTTTGTCATCGTTCTCTTGGAAAGTAAGTAATTGACTTGGACACGCAATCCCTAGACGGAAGAACTTTATTTTTTCGAACTCAAAAAAAACAATTACAATAAAAGGGTACTACTAAGACTGTTTACAGCTTCAATTTTGATAAATTTGGAAGAATGTCAACTGATTTTCTTGTTGGGATCAAATAATCGAAGGGAATCAGCAAAAATGATACCCGGCTCCCCGATCCCCGTCCAGAATTTCAAAATACCCCTTTCCTACCAAGAACTCATGGACAAGACATTGACAGTTCAGTTATTTGACACCTCCTCCAAGTGTCTTCGGCTTGTCGGAAAGGCCTCTACTTTGTTATCCAAATTGAATCCATCAGATGAAATGTTGGTTTTGATTGAATTGGATCCAGTTGAGGCTCCCATTAATGTGGGGGAGTTGCAATTATGGCTTCAATATCTGACTTCTGCTCAACGATTTACAGTAAACATTCAACAAAGTAATCAGAAAATGAAATCAGCTCCAGGTAATTAATCAAAAAGTAACATGACGTAAAAAGATGACCTGACTTTCCAGTTTAAGTAATATTTTTATCTAAAATTCTTTGTCTTTGTCGGTGACATTCAAAGTTTCCTTTCCGGACATGCAATCGGCTTCACAAAGCAACTCTTGCTTACTGTAACGAGATCTCTAAACTCTTATTTCGAGTGTTTTAATTAACTGGGGGGATTACAGGGACCTCCGTTTATTTCAAAGCGACATTAATTATGAACGACAAGGTTCTCAAAAAGAAGAAAACGGGAGTAAAGAAGATTGCAGACAAGAATAATGTATGGAATGAGGCTCTCATGTTCTCCATCGACCACAATAGTATCTTGAAGTAAGACTTTTCAACTTTTCGCACTTTGATTAAATGTGCACCGGATTACCGTAAAATTTATAAAAAAGAAAAATAATAAAATTTATATTTTTAGATGTGATCTCGAGATTGCGTTGATTGAAATCGACAGAAATCAGAAGGAAAAGACTTTAGGAAAGATTCTCTTTGCAAAGAATAACAGCCTTGAGGGCAGATTATGGAAAGAAGTGCTTGAAGGGAGATCTCCCCCGCCCCAATGGTTCAATCTAAGGAATTTCTGAGAGCCTTGTATCATGTCTTGTAATCTCAGATTACTCTTCCCTTTGTTTGTTTTGTCATGATTTTGTTTTGACTTTAATAAAAATTAAAAATTGATTAATACCTTATGAGTAATTTAAATTAGATGACAAATGAGAACAGCACTTCAGATGACCTGATTCCGTCGATGTATTTACATATTACGCAATCGCTGAGAGAGAGAGAGAGAAAAAGCGTTATAGAGACCTTGATCGGGTGGACTCGCGCAAGGACAGCGGGACTGGTTGTGGCCGGAGGCGAAGAGTGAGATCACTGCTGTCTGCTCGTCTTCTCCCTCTGACCACCATCAGGATGCTCCAACTTTGATCAAATGCGCATCTTTGTACTCTTATTCTACTTGTGTTCTGTTACAGTATACGGAAAGGTGAGTATCGTAATCTTGCCAATCTAATTGCAAGTTATTTCCGAATTGACCAATCAATTAAAGGCAATAATGAAATTGTAATAAACCTTTTTAAGTATAATATTTTTGGCACTTCTTTCAGCTTGATGCATCAGATTCCAATGTTTTGGTCGATTGGCATAACTTGATTCCCAAAGCCGTTGTTTGTCGTCATTTCCAATTAGATTATTATCCCCCTGTAGGATCTCCTCCATCTCATTCTTTATTCTCCAACAAAGTATTAAATATTACAATTAAAAAGACGTTACCATCCACTGAATATTATGTTAATGTTACTGCTGTAATAGAGCCCGGATACAAATCGTTGTTGCTGAGCAATTTGTATATATCAAGTAAGTTCTTTTGCACTTTCAAACATTATTTTGTAGACCCTTCAAGACCGGTGTTAGAGTACTTGAAGCCGGATTCGGACGGTGTTACTTTTGCCATTTTATCGCCGAAAAAGGCAGATATCTCTTACTATGTGGAATACAATGAGGCCGGAGATTTGGAGCAAGCCAGCTATGTGGAGGCAAATCAAACTGCCCTCAGGATAAGAGGATTGTCCCCCAATTCGAATTACGAACTCCGGGTTTATTCGATTTTCCGAGGAACTCCATCGACCGAATCGCTGTCGGTTGATTTTAAAACCAAAGGTAAATAAAGGTGTTTGATTTTGTGAGGAGCGAATTAACTCTGTTCTTTACAGAACTCCCTTCTCGCTCTAATGAAAACAAACATCGCCGGCCTGTAAAGCCATTTCAATACACACAGCCACAAAGAAGTGTAAGTATTAAATTTATGAGAAATGAAATCATCCTTCTTTTTCCTGGGGTATTACAAGATGAGCTACTTTAAAGACGAAAATAACAGTTCGAAGTGCAAAAACATTTCCTAACAAACAAAAAAATAGAAAAAAGTATTATTTTAGGTTACGCAACCCCCTTATCTGCCGTATCTCGAATATTCGTCGCAAATCAGCCTTCCTCCGTTTCGCCCTCAATTCGCACAATCACAATATCCTCAACCAACGCCATTGAATGGATATCAAAGTGTAAATCAGCTTGCTCAGAATACGCCATCTTATTTTTACATGAACATGACAACACCCTCATCTATTGATCATCACCCTGTTACGCAACAATCGCCAAGTCTTCAAGAATCATTTGTCATATCACCTGCAAATGGAAGAGCATATCAGAATATCCCAGTGGAAAGTTCTGGGATTTTGATTCCGGCTCCCAAGAAGACGGATAACAATGGGAATGCGGATATTCAAATATCTCCACCGGTATATGGAAGTGTTCAAGATGGAAGTCAAGAGAAGCCGGTGGTTAATGTAAATCCAACCTTTCCTAATCGTTGGCCAGATCTTGCAGTGTCGATACCAGCAATATCAGTTACTTCTCCACCTCCGGCAATAGACAACAGTAATAACAATGTTATTGGAAATACTAATATTAATGACAACTTAATCTTCCCTGTCTACGCAACAGCGTTTGTTGAAACAACAGCCACCACAATTCCAATTGAAAGCCCAATCGCAGAGACCACAAGTCCGATGATATCTGAAGTGTTCACAGCACCGTCAACCGAAAGAATAACTTCAACAGAAATAAATGTAATCGATAAAACTAAAATTAGAGTGGACGACGGAAAAGTTGCCCAGACAATTGAATTTATTGAATATACAACACCAACAGAAATATTGACTACCGAGAGACCAGTTTTAATTGTGGATGATCCAGAAGATTTGGGATATATTGATCCAAGGAAGAAGATAAGTGGAAAAGAAAAGGAAAAAGACGAGTTGGTTGTTGTAAATGAAGATGTTGAAACATCGGAAGATCAAAAAACTCAAAAAGTCCCCCAGGTCAAGATCGACGACGATCAGAAAAAAGATATGACAGAAAGAGAAGATGACAAGATTACGGTATCGAGGGACCATCAAAAGATCCGATTGGATTGGAGAATACCGGAGACTGTATTCTGCGATAATTACTTGATTAACACTACAGTAATTACATTGAAGAACCCGAAAAGTTTTACAGTGGTATCTCCAAATACAAATAGTTACATAAAGTTGTATAATGGACATCTTGTGCTGGTCAAGGTATCTTGTATGTTGGAGAATTCGATTTCAAATGTTTGGACTGCTCAAAGATACGTCGATTTTAGAAGTAAGTTTTTAATAGAAGCACAGTTTTTGAATATTTTATAATTTTAGAGCCAGATCCAGTGAAAGGTCTCCATGTCCGATCTGTAACCACTGATGAGTTTTATGTAGCCTCGGTGATATTAGAGATCGACGAACCCTCTCAATCATCCGATAAATATGATATTGTTATATCGTGGGGATTGGGAAAGGCAAGCCAACATTAGGATTACTTAAAATATGGACTCTTTAGAAGGTAATCAGCACAAACAAGATGATATTTACCAGTCAATACGTCTTCAACATAAGCAGTTTGGAGCCGGCCCAGTTGTATACATTCTCCGCCAGGAATATCTCGAGAGATACGCAAATTGATAGTGCTCCGATTGGGATTAGACAAATAACCGGTAATATTACATGTTCTGATACAAAAATAATGCTCATTGGTCCATTAAATACTCGTTTATCTACATTATTGTTTCATATTTCAGCCCCAATAATCACATCGACTTTATATCCAGGCCAAATCTCGTCTTATGCGATTAATGTAAATTACGATGAAACTGCTGCGGAACATCTTTTTGAAGGATACGAACTTGTTTTCATTGGGAATACAAAGAATATCACCAAAAATTTGTCAAAGAAAGATCCAAAGACATTCACTTTCAACAAATTGATACCTGGAAAGACTTACACTTTTATTTTATATACAGTTTACAAAAACGTTAGAAGTCGACCGGTAACGCAGAACATTACAACCTGTAAGTTATCAAATTTATCACAACCTTTTTATGTTCAAATGTTTTATTGTTTTCTCACAGATCCCCTGAAAGTCCGTAAATTTTATGCGATGGTCGGCCCCGGTTACGCAACTTTAGCTTGGGAAGTAGAGAACGTCGCAAACAATGACTGTCAATTCAGATTAGAGTAAGTTATTTCAGTAATCACGTCATCTTCAGATATGCTTCCACCTCCAACAGTGGAATTCAGAAGTCGCAGAAAGTTAAACTTCAAGATGTAAATATGTACAGGTTCACGGGATTACAGTTCGATACTTATTACACGTTTACAATTACTGTTTTAATGGGAAAGGGAGAAGCTGTTGCAGAATCTGAGTCAGAAATGATTACTGTAGGATTCAAATCAAGACGTAAGTGGAGATAATAAGAGTTTTTTAATTGTTTTAGCCACATCATTCCCAACTCTGAAACGTCAAGGGAGTCGGGAAATGTTGTTAACTTTTGAAAATGACCCCAGGCTATTTGCGGATACAAATGGTGTTGTTGATAACTTTGCTGTCATTGTTACACAGGATCCGGAGGTAATGTACTAATGTTGTATAAAAAGTCATCTTTAAATTCTATTATCTTAAATATTGATCCTTTCTAGCTCGGTGGAGATAATTATGAGCTCAGATCTTACTATGACATAAAGGACGAAGAAGTTTGGCCTGCCTACCGTACCTCTCATTCCAACTATAATCCCTTCAGACGTCATGGTTCTTCTCGAGTGGCCTCGTTCGTTATTGGTGAGGAAGATTGTGATCGACGGAAGTTAAATGAAACTGTAAGTTTTACAAATTTCAACTCGTATGATTACAGTACTGTAATGGTGTGCTTCGATCTCATGTGGACTACTTTGTAAAAGTGCGGGCTTATCTAGTGACCAACATTGCTATGGAGACGGAATGGGTATCATTGAAGGGTCTGGTAGATGAAACTCCACATGAAAGTAAGTCGATGCGGGAGATCGCCTTAGGGGTTCGCAAAGGATTATGACTTCCAGAAGCTGTGTCATCAGGTTATCTCATGCTGTATTCTTTGAAAATGTTAGATAAAATTCTTTTTTAAAATCTAAACCCGATAAGATATGTAAATATTATAATATAATATTTATTGTTTTTTTAATGTAAACTATTTTTGATTTTAGAAGGTCAACGTCGACTTCCCTGCTACATGTATCTAAATGGCTGCTCGAAATCAAGTGCCAATTCTAAAAAAATAACGTTTGTCCGCAGATCTCTTCCCTTCGTTTTGCTCATAATATTTTTATTATAATATATACATTATATATAGCAAGTAAACAGAACCGGTATCATCATTGCTGTTCCCAGCGCAAGACGACTTCTGATTCCACCGTTCATTTGATCCCCTGCGGCTTCTGGAATGGTATTAAAATTCTCCGGAGACGTCTTACCTCGGGGTTCCGGGGAATCGATCCGATTCTGATGGATCTGCTCCAAATCATCGTGATTCTCTGTAAAAGTAGCTTGTAACAGTAGTTGAAAGGAAAAAGTACAAAACAAGTTCCCGAATTCAATAAAAGTAAACATTAAATTAATTAACGGGCAATTATTAGATGATGGCACCTTCTAACTTAATGTCAACTAATAAAGCCCTTACCCTCGATGATGGGGATTTTCTCCTCTTTCTCAATGGTAACCACAGGCCCGTCCCATGAACCCAACACTAAATGGAGGTCATTAAAAGAGTGCCTGACTCACCAACTCCACTCAAATACATCCACAACAACACCTTAAGCATGGCAGCGATCGATCGGAACCGTGAATCCAGAAGAAAGAGAGAAGCGATTCATGCGCAACAAAAGAGACGCGCCGCCACTGCCCTCTCTATCCATCTCCATATTACTCTTCCACATCGCTCCGAGGTCGAGTTCCCCACAATTATTCAAGTGTTTTCCCTCGATGGGGGGGGGGGAGTTGGTAATTCAATGATTCATCGACGGAACAGAGAGCAATGAAACGAACAATATTACGATTATCATTGTGTTGTTCTTTAATAGTCATCGTTTTTTTTTGTTTTCTGATAACAAAGACTTTGTTGGATCCGTCGATGGCTGATGCAATCGTTACCCGTCATTACATTCCCCAGATTACTATAATTAACACCTTTCTCGGATCGATTAAAGGAAGTCATATGCTCTTACGCAATGAGCCGAGAGTAATGGGAATCGATTCGTCTTTCGAAAGTGCCCACAGAACGTCGATGACATTACTTTTCCCGGCGAGAATAGTCGAGTCGTAGTAATAATTGCTCCTTATTTTGCAGTCTGAGAAGCGAGGCCATTAAAGGAGTGAGAAATGGGATTGTAGTATCCGGTCAGATGATGTTACTAATACTATTTATGAACATTTATTTACTCGTTTCAACCAATCAAAGGGTTGATCCTTCTAATTATCAATTATGCGCCGCTGAGACGTCGAATACAAGGTTAGAAATGTAAAGGAAGATAGGAAAATAAGAAATGATACAAGTACAAAATAACACAAGCATTCACATTGACGTAGATATAGGAAGAAGGGCTGCTCCAAAGCTTTGAAGTGACAGGAAGCAAGGACAAAAACTCAGTTGAAGAAGTCGTCATTGAACGGATCCCGACCACCAGTTGATTGGACTAATTGGGGTTGGTTGGGGACAGCCGAGAAGGCTGGGGCTGGACCACTCAGAGAATTGAGCGACAGTTTTGGAGGGTTGATGATGTGTTCGAAGGGGTTCTTCTTCGTTTCTGGAGGCGGATTTTGGGTCGGCACAAGTTTTTCCATATCCACTAGCTTCGAAAAGGCTTCTTCCAATGTGGTAACGCGACCGTTGTCAAACGATCGTCTAAAATATTAATACAAAATAAAAAAAAACGATTTGCTATTTCAAAACCCAATTAATCATAAAAATGACTTACTTGGCCAAATCGTCGAACCCTTTTTCCTCGAATGAGGGAGCACTGTTTTCTTTGAACGATGATGCAGAGGAAGTGGAGATACCCCAGTTGATCTCAGGCGAGGTCTGACCATTAGACTCGTTCGTCGAGCTCGCCCTCGACGAGAATGCATGATTACTCACATCCAGAGCTGGTGGTTGACGTTGAGGAGGCTGTGGTAGACCATAAGATTGGGTAGTATTGATGGCACTGATTACCCGCTGAGCACTCTGAGTGTCAAATGGATCTGGGGCATCTAGAGATGGTGCTACGTTGTTGGCAAAAGGATTGGTGCCCTGAAATAAGGTTTATATTCAGATTTTAAACTCCTTTCCAAAATTTGAACCGTCAAAAATAGAATTATCAACTTACAGGGAAGACGTGGAAAGGCTGCTGCTGAAGTAGAGGCTGTTGATATGTCTGAGGTGCAGGATTGAAAGCGTTCGGAGAACCCCAGAAGGCATCTCCGTTGAAAGGCTGACTTGCATTGAATAGGGGCTGACTTGGGGGTTGAAGAGCAAAGGAATCACCAAAGGGATCGACCGAGTCTTCGGGCATTGACGGAATGTTCTGGAGTTGGTTACAACCCTGTTCGATTACTTGAAGTTCGCTTTCTAAATCGAGGAGATCGGCACAAGGGACGCCATCTTCGATGCGGTAGTTAGTTTCTTTCTTCATGTTCTATAAAAACAATGTATGAATTTCATGCTCTAAATGTTATGCGTTCTTTTACAAATCCATGGATTCTGAACCTACCTCGGCTGCTTCTTCCTCCTTTTTCTGTTTCATTTCCTGAATCTGTTTCTTTTTCATTTCGAATACCACTTGAAACATATCGCGGATAGAGAGAACAGCATTGTCCGCAGTCTGAGCGGTCTTGATCCCGTAGAATTTATACTTTCCTTCGGCATTACCAAAGATAAACCCGAAAGCTCGGGCATCAGTGGTGTCTCGAGCAATGAACGAGATCTTGGACACGGGAAAGTTGTACAAGATGGCCTAAACAATAAAATAACCAAAGAATAATGAACTCACTCCACTCTTCTCATCCTTAACCTTCAGGCCATCGATAGAAATGTTCAAGATGATCCTTTGTTTATGCGAACCGGCTTGTTTCACTGCCAGTTTAGCCGCCCTCATGGCCTCCGCGCACATCGCGTCGCCTCTGGCTTCGGCGACATCTCGTTCGCCAATCAACTTTCCTTTGAAGTCAACGCCGTTCCCTTGAAAGCGGAATGGATCGTTGTTGGCGGCGTCTAAAACATAATCAACGGAATTCCCCTCGGGAAAAGTAAATGGTCTAATTACCACTAAAAAGACAAAAACATTATAATTATTGATTGTCCTTACTAAAAACGCATAAGACTCTCTTCTAAAAAGCAAAACACACAGATTAGGAGAAAGAATAATCTAGAGATTCTCAAGATATGAAGCAAAATGGCCATTTAAATAGGGGCTTACTTTTTTGTTTGTTGGATCTTTTTAGCATTGCCAACCGAGATTTAGGAGATCCAGGCTTGACCGATCCATCAGTGGCTTCAACAGAACTGTCCTTTATTTTCTGCTGAGCCACCATTTTCACCTGCAAATACTAAAATAACATCCGAAAACGACGTTAAACCGCAAAACGAACAGCAGACATGGGAAAAACTAGTAGAGCGCAAGAGCGGCTGCGCAAGATAAAGCCATTCAGTCAATTAATCGCTATAAAACTTTAATTACGGGCATATCCGGTACCGAAAATTCGAGCATGGATAAAATTGAGAGAATGGCCCGGAAGGGAAATGGAGCGATGAATCAACCTGTCTTCCTGCCTTTTCATCTTGTTACTCATTTTCACTCCCATATTTTTTCTCGCGCTCTCTTTCCTTTCGAATTATTCGAAATCATCCGTGGTAACTGGGTGATCTCTTCGGTAAATGGATGAAAAAATACTTTTCTTCTTCCTAAAACGTTTATTCAGAGATTGATCGATTACAGTGTGACCATTCACTCTGAGAATTCAACATATTCTTAACATGGAAAGGTAAAATGAGTCAATGAAAGGTTGTTCTATGAGCACACTCAAGTCAATATTTTCCCTGATACTCAAAAAACAACCGTAAATCAGGTCCTCGGCCTCGAGGAAGACGAGTGAGGTTAGAAAAAAAAGTGAAATTATTAAGTGTTTTGACCCTCGAAAAACAATTACAACCTCCTAAATCAGATGGGAAGAGGGAAAAAAGACAACACAAACGTCTTTTTCATCTCGTTCTTCGTGTGGTAATGAGGGGCGACCGATCGAGTGGACTCTCAGAGGAGAGAAATCCCCTCAGAAGAATTGTCTCCGGCGGATTACCCAAAAAAAGGAACGGATCCGACGTCATTCCTTTGGGGACAAAAGGAGCAGAAAGGAGGAGAGTGCGCAAAAACAAATAAAAAATTGGACTGGGCTTCGGCTCCATGCTTTTCTGATGAGAAACGCCGAAAATGGCAGAAAATCGACATGAAAAAGGGTTTTGAAGAGGAAAGAGACATATAAATAATAAGGACATCCAAATAATTCGATCGCTTCCGACTATTCTAATTACAGAAAATGTTTTTCCGACAAAAATGTTTAGAAAAAATAGTAGTCTCAAAAAGTGCGGGTAAACTCCCGGAACTTGACGCTACGCGCAGCGCCCAGGTGCGCGCCCCTCAGACCGAAATTCGAAAAAGTCCGAATTAAGTCACTCAAAAACAAATCGGAGATGGTGGGAAATCGGCCGCGCTACTAAAATCCAGTTCATGGAGGGCGAGTGAAGAACCGGTCCTGTGATCGGTCGGGTGCGCAGTCGATTGCTTTTTCCCAATCCCCGCGCTGCTTCCCCTCCTCGTCTCACCACCTTTGAATACAGTTTTCTTCCTACCTTCAGGGCATCTATTTTTCCCCAAACAAAAAACGCTGCTCTAAGAGCCAAAACGGAACTCAACAATGCCACCTATCCATCCCACCGACGTTTCTCACTCCTCCCCCTCCCCCCTCGCCGCGCGACTTCTTTTGTCTTCTGAAGCGATTTCCAATCAAAATCATCTTCTCCGTTTCTTCTTCTTCCATAACTCGTGACTGGAGGGGTGGGGTCGGCTTGTGGAGGATCCGAACACCTGACTGGGTGAAAGTATTATGTTATACATCACTCGGATAAACAAGTACAGGGGGAAAGTACAAGGTGAGGTCCTTTGAGGTGGTCAGACATTAGATGACTTTCCCCATTGACAGCTTGGCTCAGCGTTCGTTACACTAGCGGTCAGGGGGCTGTCACCTGACCACGAGCTATGGGCTCTTTGAAGAGCTGGCTCATGATTAATTATGAAATTATTTTCAACTTGCGAAGGACCTTATTGCGATTACAGTAACATTTACACTAAGATCTTATAAAGTCCTATAGGTGGGAATGGAATATTAAATAAGCATTAAAACAGCATAGGAACCCCTTAGAAACTCCAATTTAAACCACCCTAATTACCGCAAACTCACTTTTGAAAGACTTTTCAAAAATTAACTGCGGCGGTTACCCGAAAACCTTAACCTTTTGGCTAATGAATGGATGTAAGGCGTTTTCAAGGTCGTGGTTGATCGCGGCAGCTCTTCGAAAGTCTTGTACCGGGCGAAACCAGCTGAGACGAGTTTGCAAAGCGCAGGGAGAAACACATGAGTAAGTCGATTGCGTTAATATATTAAGCGCGGGATTGCCTCCACTGAGACGCCGACCGAGAATTAACGCGCTTCGAAACCCGTTTCAACTCATCCACAAAGGCCCCGAGGTGTCAGGTAGACATTCCATATAAACAAGGCCGGCTTCTGTTTATTGCCCGTATAAACAAACACTACCGTAATTTGAGATTGGCGGCGGATGATTATTTAATGCTGAGCTGTCATATTATGCAGAAAAACGGGCTGATCGTGGGCCGGATTCTCGAATTGATTGAATGCCGGCTCCGATCGGCCGAGCCACACGTTTATTCGCTGTCCGAAGCGTGTCCAATACTCCGAAATGACGTCATCTGAAAGAAAAGATGACTCATTATAAAGAACGCATAAAAATTGAAAACATTTCAATTCGATTGTAATTTGCACAATGTTAGCATAACTGTGCTTGTGAAGTGCTGTTAAAAACATAGAACAAATAGAAAGCCCCAACACCTCTATTAAAACACATAAAACAACATACAATTATAGACAAATTGCAGTACCCCCATGTCCGAAAGAAGGCGAACAAAAGAGTGAGAAGATCAGAACTTTTATTTCCTGAGAAATTCGAAATCGTTAAGTTAATGTGGATGAGTTCTTTGGTCGTGAGCATGACAACACCATTACCATTACCAACCTAGTCTGACTAGTCGATCCGGAGCGAACATTTCGCGGGTCTCGCCACTCCCAAGGTCTTGAGGCAACTCCACACTGGCCAAGAATTCTTGGAGGGAAGATCGTTCCACCACAACTCCTCGTTTGACACTCTCCTAAAAGTAAACCATCAAAGTATGTAAATATCACGTCAAGTACAGTAATCAACGTTAGTAACTTACTCTAACCACTTCGTAGGCATCCATGATAATGGCGATAAAAAGGGACAAAACTACATAGATAAACATGCAAACAAAGATGTAAATATACATAGTTCCGATGAATTTGATGGTGGAATTGGAATCGTTGATCGTATAAAACGTCGCAAACATATCATCGCCATTCATTAATGAGAACAAAGCTTCCGACGACTCTGATAACGTCCGGAACTGAAAACATTTACGAATCCAAGCAACAATTTTTCAACAACAAACTCTTGAAAACATAAACGACTTACTTTAATACTGTACGGTCCAATAATTACCCATCCAGCGATCAAAAACCCCACATATAAGATGATTGTGCACACCAAGAATCGACAAATCGAAGGCAACGCACGTTTCAAAGTGAGGATTAAGACCTAAACCGGTAATAAAATAGTTTTAGGCTTCACTTACACTATACTGACTGAAAAATCCGAGATATCGGAACAATCCAATGTAGACCAAAAGACATCCAATGCCCAGCAAAACTCCCGTTAATGTAAACATACTATTGTCAAAATCTCTGAATTCGATGGCAATCTTGCACACAGTTCCGATCACAATACACACATCGTTGATCACAATCATTACATACCACATGTTTAAGAATGATAAGTCGTCTTTTAGACTAATCTTTACATGGAAAACGTTTTCAAAGAAATAATTCGTCATCTGAAATGCACATCATTAATATCCCTCATATATTGATGATAACATCTAAAACTTACACTTTTAAGTCGGTGAGCGCGAAACAATGCCCTGCAACATAACAGAAGCGAGAAAAGACACATGAGTAATACTAAGATATCAATAGCCCCGACAATAATCGAATCTTTGGAGAATCCATTGACTTGGAGGACCCTTCCATTACATAAATTAACATATTTGATGACGGCATCCAGACGAATGAACACTTGGCCAGTGTGTCGTGAATTGTCGAAGGTAATTAAAATCTCAATTAAGTAGCATTCCGGTTTCTGATCCATATTTCCTGGGGAAAAATGGATGGTTCTTAAGTTGAATGCCAATGAGGATTCTTGGATGATAAGGGCGTCTTCGGGCCGGAACGTCACATTCATCCGCTTGAAGAAATGCCGGATACTGTGGGGGTCTTTTTGGATCTCGTCAATATCTTGTTGAGTGAAGTTAAGCTTGGAACAGTCTAAAGAACAATCACATAAAAAATAATATTACTGACCTGTTTTCATTGAGATATCAAATACGTAAGTGTGATTCTCAATCCTTACATCAGCTAGTTTCTTTACGCAGAATCTCATCGTGGGAATATGATCGAATTCGGTGCTTGTTATAGAGAAAGGTTCCTCGGTGCGTTGAGGAAATGATCTTATCGTATC
Source organism: Bursaphelenchus mucronatus (assembly GCA_025436335.1). NCBI lineage: Eukaryota > Metazoa > Nematoda > Chromadorea > Rhabditida > Aphelenchoididae > Bursaphelenchus > Bursaphelenchus mucronatus. The sequence goes on from CM046359.1 coordinate 5,172,479, forward strand.
ATAGGAAAAACTGGCAAACGACTCGTTTTGTAAAGAGTAATACTAAAATTAATATCTTTAACCCATCAAAAATGTTAAGCAAAATATAAAGTTTATTCTAGACTTACAGATGATACAATGTGGCTGATGTGTTCGACAATTTCGTCACTCGTAAAAACAGAATACCTTCCTGCTTCAGGTGGGTAAGTAACAGCATCTCTCTCATGGTCCCAATCCTTCAGAAATTTGTGCCTCATCACTGTTACAGTATCATCCAGAAAGTCCACATGATTTATCCGAAGATCCGCAAATAATAACAACTAAACCACTCACTAATACAAAATTGACTCACCTGGATGGAAACAAATAATACTTTAAGAATCTGTAAGGCTAATTTGAAAGGGAATTGTCTTCTCAGTTTGAATTTATTGACAGGGTCTAAAAAGAAGAATTGCAAATGACGTCTCAGACGTTCACCATAGGCCTTTTGTTGCGGGGAAAGTTCATCCAAGGCAGTGTTGAAGTCAAACAGAATCCTAAAATCGGCAACTTACGATGTATAACAATATCAAGACTTACCGTTCAGAGCTCTCGAAAAGTGGTGCAGCCGAATTGATATCATCATGATTCCTGTGAAAGGGCATCTGAAACATGGTGAGTTGTCATAATCTAGTAAACGGACCGTGGTTTTGCCATTTTTAGAGAGTTTATCCTGATTCATAATTCAAAATTATAGAAAATGGAGTTTTCTTGGTATATGCAAACATAAAACGAGCCCATCAATATGTAAATCCCTAATTGAATTATAATCTATACTCTTTCCAGAACAGATTGCTCTTTTCGAAACCATCCAACACTGGTTTAAACGTGCAAAAGTGTATACATTAATAGTAAAGTACTTACTTCTCCGATCCATTCAAATAAAGTTAGGCCCTCGATGGGATCGTAGTCTTTCCGCCGCGGATTGAACCTGGGGAATGGCATTAATGCCCGAGAAATTCATAAATTTGGTATCCCAGGCGAGATTTGAGCTCAACCCATTTCATAAAACAACGCCGTCAAGAAGTTTGAGTTTATTTTCTAATACCAAGACAAGGATCTTATCAGTCAGGCGCCTTCTTTATTATCGAAATAAAGAAGACTCTGATATATTGGCTGGAAGGCAACACGGGAAAAGAAGGTAGCCCGGAGTTGGAGTTCCGAGCTAAAGAATTCGTAGGAAGATCGGGCGGTGAAAGTCTCCGCCGCAAATAAAGTTAAGACCTTATTCACTACCTCGTGCTGGAATTGACGGAATTAGTATTAAAATGACAAAAACAATAAGTATTTCTTAAATATTTACCTTGTTATCTCTTTCCAAGAGTTCTTTCATCAACGATTTCATACCATTCTTGATGTCATTCCATAAACTGAACAATGAAAACGCCACTACATTCGCCGCTAATTGCACATCTGGCCGTTCAGATGGATCTATTTTTAGTAACTGTCCTATGAGTTTGCTAATTACATATGGTGTAATAGAGGATAATGTGGGGAGTTCCCCCTCCTTGTATGTTCTGCTTGAATATCGCGAATAGAACGGATTTTGTCTATAACATCATATTATACTCCACATTACAGTCACACTCACTGTCCAAACATCTCGTATCCAATGGCTCCGGCAGACCACAGATCGGCCTTACAGTAATCCAAAACCTTTCCTGGCAATAAATTAGCCCGGCTAATCTCCGGAGCCCTGAGGGCAATATTCCCTCCAAGATCAGTGAATTCATCGATATAAGTTTGTTTGAGTCCTGAGACCAAAGCCGATCCAAAATCGCTCAAAACAAGATGAGGGATCTCATCTAAAAATAAATAAGTCTTTTCTCAATTTACTCACCATCATAATCATAATCTAGGAGGATGTTGTCACTCTTCATATCTCGATGACAAATACCTTGATCAATAAGATAAACCAAGGCTTCTAAGAGTTGACCAAATAAGACTTGTCCTGATCTTTTAGGGATATCCATCCTTAAACTGTATTCTCGAAGAGTTGTCTTATACCTAAAAGGAAAAAAGGATGATAAATAACAGGCAAACCAACCTTTTCATGACGACAAATAGTGTCTTGGGATCATGAATTAGACCAAAGTTATCCAGATTGGGAGCTGCTTCTTCAAACAAGTCAGTTGCTTCTCTTAAATAGGGCATCAGATCGACGAATGCAGTGTGCATTTTGATTATATTCGGATGCTGACGTTTAAAAGGTTTAAACCTAAAGGGTAAAACAACATTGCGCTGTCATTTCTCACCCTCCCATTTGTCCAACCAAGGCAGTCTTCGGCAATGACCTTAAAGGAACCAATTCAGTCCCCATTCCCTCCCAGATATACCTCTCCGGTAATGAATAATCATAGTTAAACATAATTTTCAAGGCCAGTGGATACTTCTGGAAGATAAATTATATTATACATGCCAAAAAAGATGTTTACCTCTTCGTCAGATGGTCTACCACCGTCCACGCGCAATCCATAGACAGCAGCATTGCATCCATGAGCAATATAATCACCCAAACAAAGAAGAAAATGATTAAACCAAGGTACTTACCTATTTCATACCCATCGAGACTTTCTGGATACCTTTCCTCGATTATACTTTCATTATAACGAGGGTTGGATATGAAAATGTTCTAAAAAAGCATACTTCTCCCTTTGATAAACTTGCTCTGATTCTTTCCAAAGGGGAAAAAGATGGATTCAGCTTCCAAAGCCGGAACTCTCGCCTGTTATATAAATAATGAACATTTCGATAGCGGAAAGTCGAAAATGGACGGGCTAGGTTCCTGGATACAAATGTTCTTTGAATCTAAAAGTATACTTAACATAAGTCGCGGGAAGAAAACCATTAATCAAACATCCGTTAAAGTAAAAGAAAAAATTATTTGGAAGACCGTGACTTACGAATCGAACCGCCCGATTTCGGTAGAGAACCCCAGAGAATATCCGTCGCTCGGCAAGTTTTATGGCTGTTTGTACTTGTTTTACCGGTAGTCGTCCATTTCTGAACGCGAACGAAATCTACAAGCGACAATCAAGGAAACAAAGCGACAATCTCTTACCTGAGCACCAAGTACAACAATTCGCTCGAGCAGCCCTTTCAAGGACATTCTTCCCGTGATAGCCTATTCAAAATTTTAATTTACAAACCCATTTTATTAATATTTACAAACAGAATGCTCGACATCTAACGTAAGTTTCATCAAACTTTTTTCAACAAATTATATGTAAATAAGCGAAATGCCACAGATTTATTGGAAAAATGTCCGATGTGTACAATAATCCGACACTAAATTTCGGAATACATGTTATAAAGCATGGAAACATAGAAAATATAATAGAAGGTTTAAAATGGAATGTGAATTAAATTCTCATAAGCAGTTATTCCTCCTCAATCTGGATGGATGGCTGAGCGATATTAATCAAGGGACTTATGTTGACAACGGTGTCTCTTAGCCGGCGTTTGACAACAGGAACTCCTTCATCAGTCACACATCCATATATATTCAACACGCTCATTCTATTCAAATTCCTGCAAAAAATGTTAAACCTATTCAATTGACTTGCAGTAAGGCCTCAGGATTAATACTGTAACATCTGCAAATGGACAAAACCTTCAGAGATGGATGGAGGTTGAAATGATCAATTAAACCATGAGTAAGATTCGGACAATCGGACAAATCCAATTCAATCAGATTTTCACAACGACTTAACAACAATTCAACCACTTTAAAAACATATTAGAAGGTAAATGCTGTGCCATACTTACAGAGATCGGGCAACTCGTTGTAATCCCTTCCAGCAATGCTCAATCTCTTAATTCCGACAGGAATCACCTTACAAATAACGGCAGCTCCACCTGAGGGAAAATGGGCCCAAGCTGCATTCAATTGTCGTAAACTAAAGAACAGATAATATAAACAAGGTTATACCTACTTTTTACATTTACAAAGAGACGAGAGCCCATCCAAGGTAATTCCTTTACATTGTTCAATATTTAAAACAAAGAGACCCTCATTTTTTGCAATAGCTGTGCAGTGTTCTGAATCCAAATATGGGTAATCTGCAATGTTTAGAATCTAAAAAAAATGATATCAGATTATGTTATGGCTACCTTTAAATTAGAAGTTCTTTCCAGAACAGAAAGTAAACAAGGACTTTCATACGAAACATTGGCCAAATCAAGATGAACAAGGTGATCGTAGTGGTTCCGAAGGTTGATTGTCAAGACTGAGTGAATCTGATATTATTTTGTCATCCATTCTCATTAATGAAGACTTACCGCGCATGGAGAATGCATTTCGATCTTCTTAACGCCTCGAGAAAGCAACTTGTGGAAAGAATCAATATCCATAATAGCTCTTCGGATAAGCAATACTTCCCATGAATCAAGACTCGACCTAAACAGAGATAAAAAAGAGAACTCGGCTTACACAATCCTGTAGAATTTCTTGCAGACCAACATCAAGTTGGCAAGATCTCGGAGACTGAGATCTTCAAATATCTTCTTTATGATCTCATCGCCAAGGAAAAATTCTTCAAATGGGTCTAAAATCTTCTGATGAAACTAAATAAAAATTTACAGACCTAAACAACGAACTGGAGCACATCGTCGGCGGAATCCTTTGACAGTGCCGGGAGTCATATAATTGACGGAGATATCTCTGAGCTTTGTAAGAGGTCCCATTTCGTTATTTTCCTCCATTTTGCAAAAACTTTTCTTGATTTTTCAAGATCAATTGATCTTGAAAAATAAACAAATTTGAAAAAATATAAACGAGCCAAACATTTTCTCCGAGCTGCGCCCTCGAGTTTGTGTTTTGCAATTTTCAAATTTTACAATTTAGACAGGGGTGAGCAGAGGTGGTCATTGACACCTATTTTTCCGATTTTGGGCCCGAAGCCCGGTCCGTCAAAAGCCCGGTTCGTCAAAAGCCCGGTCCGTCAAAAGCCCGGCACGGCCCGTGAAAGCCCGGCTAGGGCGCGACCTGCCAAAAAATCGTTGCCGTTTTGTTATAACTAGGGTTGTGATTTTGACAGTGACGTCAAATTGCCGTCATTTTCATCAAATTGCCGCCGTTGTTTCTGTCGGAAACTGTCTAACGATTAAACAAACATTATTCAAGGTAGTGTAATGCCTTCAAACATGCTCAAGACCATATAAACATTAAAACAACAGTTTATAACAACAAAAGGACTTTAATCGACCTATTTCGGATCATCTTCGTCCTTGTTCTTACTTAGTTAATTAGATTTCTTTCAACAAATTGCAAATAGAATTACTGATAAATGTTTATTAGCCTATGGGGAACTAAAGTTTGTAAAAAAAGCTTCGGTCCCGGTAGTGCTATTGTAATACATTACTATATATGCACTATTTTTGACAATAAACGTGAAAAAAAGCTTGTAAATGTGTTAGAACTTGATAAACTACAACAACAACCCCATCAAAAAATTTTCCCGGCACGAAAACAATGAATGCCAACGGTTTGGCATTATGATAAAAACCGGGCCGGGCCTGGCCTGAAAAACCCCAGGCCCGCGGCCCGGACCTGAAATTTCGGGCCCGGCCCGGTTTCAATTTTCCATTTTTGAGTCAGGCCCGGCCCGATCAGGCCGGGCCGGGCCGCCGGGCCTGGTGACCACCCCTGGGGGTGAGCGCTCAGCAATCTCGATGACCTATAAATCCACAATTTTTTGAAAAAATTCAAAAAAATTACATTTTTACTAGGTTTTAAACCGGTTTGTGCCGCACGTAAACTTGACGGTCTGTCACATGGTCAAATTGCTGTAATTTTTGTCATGTCTAATGCTTTGTCATTTTGATGGAATTTTTTTTGAAATCGGGAATTTTTCCGGCAACAAAAAATTTTCATGCTGTGCGTGGGAGATTCTTATGAGCTCAATGATCTTCCGCGCTTTCAGCGCCGTTTGCAACAGAATGCCAAGCCTTTGCGCCAAAATTTCGTTCAAACAGAGAAACAATTGTTCGGAAAAAAATTTCTTCTCCGAAATTTGTCGAAAAACTCTAGAATCTAACCTGTGAATTACCGACGTGTCATATTAAAATGCAGTACAAGAACGCCGATGTGCGACGATTTTATGCGGATCGGGAAGATATTGATGTGGAGGAGGCGAGAAATCTCTTCCTGAGGGACGATATTCTTCGAGCAGACGATGTAAGTCCCAACGTTTTGATCTTGTAGGTCGTATTTTGCCCTTTGCTTTTGTTTGTACTGATCTTTTAACTTATTTTTGGCTTCTAGGGAAAGAAATTATGCGTTTTCATTGCTCTCCAAAAACTTGGCCGGGATGTTGTGTACGATTTGCTCGGTGAAATGGTCGTGAATCGGGCTAGAACTCAGTAAGTAGGCTTTTATTCGGTCTTCTTTGTTTAGAAGGACAAGGAGGTCAAAGTTGGAAAGAGGATTTTCAGTTCTTTTGTGTTGATGCCAAGAGCCATGACATTTCGGCTTCAAGCGGTTTTGGTTTGTTGCATAAAGTCTTTTTAAGGCAAATTCAAGAGCGCCTTCTTTTTTAATCAATATTAACATTAGAATTTATATTTTTTTTTATTTTAATCGCTCACCTCTCAACTGAATGAAATATGTTACAGAGACCATCTTTTTCGTATTGGACGATTTCTGGCACTTTTATACGACCGAGCTCCAGACGATATTGTCCTTCAAGGTGAAGATTCGCAACAAGCCGAAGATAAATTGTCAAAACAATGGTTGGCCACAGTTTTGACCGAGTTTGTTGATTTTATAACTGTTTGCAAGGACCGAGAGATTTCTGAGAAGTTTGCGGGGGTAAGTTTTTTTCTTATAGTTGACTAATAATTTTAGGTCTTCAAATCAGTAGTTGACGATCCGAAGCCCGATCTCAGCACAATGCTCTTCACGGCCACGATGAGAGTTTGGTCCCGAATTGATGTGAGTCCATTTGTTTTGTGTCTTTATTTTTAGTCTCCCAACGATCATATAGCTTGGGGTGCCTATTATGTTCAACAGTACGTCTATCCGCCAAGATGTGAGGATAAGATTCAACAGGCTGTCTATGAGGAGAAGCATCAAGCAGCTTTTATTTCTGCGCTTAAACATCCAAGCGTTCTTGTTCGTTTGCAAGCCTTGGAAGGCTCCGTGGAGAAGGTCGTTTTCTGGTGGGACGACTTCCAAAAGTCATACAGAGCTAAATTTTTGGACGCCTTATGCGATTTAGCCAAGGATTCGCAGGCCGAGTGTCGAGCGGCGGTTTTCAAAGCGAGTTTCAGATTCTTTGTCTTTTTTAATTTTTATGTACACTTGGGCTGAAATCTATATTTTTGATTTTAGTGTCTCAGATTCTTTGCGTTGAACCCATCTACGTCTTCCAAGGCAGCTGATGACTTATTGCCAAGGATCTGTAAGGATGGTTTGGATGACGACAAAGAGAAAGTCCGTTTCAATTGCTGTAAGGCCATGAATTTCTTTGTCGAGAAGGCTAATGTTACAGTAAGTGGTTGAAAATTATTTTGAATATTTTTTTCTCACAAAAATTCGTTTTTGTCTTTCTAGCTCGACCGTTTCATTGCTTTCGAAGATCTGTGCCATCGCCTGGATTTTGAAGAAAACGATTCCGTCGAGCAATGTCTGGTCAAGCTGATCAAAACCAAATCCCCAGCCGATTATGGTCTCCCCCTGCAGAAGTTTGTTCGAAAATTTGTGAAAATCTCTAGAAATGGCGCCCTTGACTACCACCGATTGCTATTCTGCTCTGGACTAATCAAATTGGAAGAAGCGTGTAAATGGTTTTGAATTTATGGGTGATTATTGGTTTATACCAGTTTTTTATGTTGATTGGTGCAGATTTGAAGAGTTATGAGAATAAAATTTTTAGTGAAGTACATTGAAGCCCTCGTTGGATTTATCAACCCATTTTTGGAAAAAAAAGACGAGTACACGGAGGAAGAAGAGATCGAAAACTTCAATAAAAGTAAGTTAATTACATCTTTCATTTGAGTTTGCCTAGGTTGTTAATTTTCTTAAATTTTTTTCATTATTTTAGAGGTAACCATTGTCAAGGATGTCTTCGACTGTGCCATCACACTCTACGCCACAATTCAACCCACAGCAGCTGTCACAGACAACTCAAGAATCCGCACTGATCTTTCGACAGTCAACCGCATCTTCTCGGAGATTGTGTCCACCATTTTTGAGCTGTTCGAATCCCATGAAGGCTTAATGGACTCGACTTTAACCTTGGCTAGCCTGTCTCCGAATACGGTCCGATTTTTCCCAAAGTTCTTCCTGCAAGTGGAACGAGAAGTACGCGGAGGAAAGATCATAGAAAGACACATCCAAGCCTTTGCAATGAACGATATGAACAAATTCACTCAACTTTTATTGGAAGGATTAACGCAAGTCCAGCTGAATTCGCAAAAAATCGCATCGAGAAATGTCCCAACCCCCGCGAAACAAACGAGACCGTCCATTTTCTTGAGTGAATTGGCGGTTATTGATGCGTTGGTTGCATTGTTGGACAATCCAACAACCTCATCGTATCTTATCAATGTGAGTGAGGTTCTAAGAGAAAACGTTTGTTGAAATTTTTTATGAAGGAAATTTTGTCAAAATTTAGATTACATTTTTATTTTTAATATGTGGCTAGGCGCAATGTAAATTTTTATTTATTTTATTTTTGAATTTTTATTATTTTAGGAATACGATTTTTTCGTCTCCCAATTTATCGATAAATTGGTTCATACCAGAGACAACTTTATGATGGCCAGAAGGAATGGCCGCTCATCGAAGGACCTTCCAGACGCATTATTTGGCCGCACGACGGATACAATTGCGATTCTGAGAATATTGACTTATGACAAGAAGATAAAAATTGAAGTCAAGGAAGAAGGAGATGGTAGGATTTGTTTGTTTTTTTGAGGTTGAAATGGATGAGTAATACACAGGGAACTCGCATCCGGGACCATTTTTCCAGGCATGGGTGTACAATGTCAATTTACTTCGTCAATGAAGAGGGTTCACCTGGACCTAGTACAACATAACAAAGCCTTGTCTTGAAGTCTCCGGCCTTTGAAAATCTAGAAGTAGTTTAAAAACACCTAAAAAATTGATCAGAGTTCTTTATCCAAATTCTTTCTTGATCGTACTTGTTCATAGATCTTATGGGGTTGCTTGCTCTTCCAAGTTGGCATGTTTCCTGCTCGGAAAGTTGCTTATGATCAGAATTTTTCATATAAACCCGTCTTACAGTGCTGTGAAAGAAAAAAACTGACTAAAATCACCTCTCTTTATTCCATTCGACATTAAAATATCTTCTTTGACCAGTACTGAAAAAACTTAGAATTTCTAACGAGGGAAGTCACTTCAGTCACGGATCGATTTTGGAAAACGACTGTTACAGTGATTAAGAGGGTGGGGTGAGGATATCGAATATGAAAACCGCTACCTCCACCGGTCTCAGTGAGCCGAGATAATCGACCACAAAGTTTTACCCACAAAAACCGAGTAGTCCCCCGTGCCGAAAGCTTTTCAAACGTCGGCTCAAATAGCTGAGTGGTCCGGATGCTTGCCATCGGACCATGAACTTTTGCAGGTTCGACTCCGGTCAGAGGATGGACTTGCGAATTCAAGTACCAAGAAAAGAAAGAAAAAATTATATCAATTTTTGGCTGTATTAGAGAAATTTGAATAATTTTTGCTGTTTTATCAAATTATGCAGGCAAAATAATTATTCTTCATTCACAAAGTTGCGATGCATAAAATATGCAAATTTTTTAGAAGAGTCAAAAATAGCAAAAAAGCCATCCATATTTCACCGGTAAGGTCATATAACCTATCGCTTCCAAGTCCATTCCCTGACCGGAGTCGAACCTGAAAAAGTTCAGGGTCCGATGGCAAGGATCCGGACCACTCGGCTATTTGAGCCGACGTTTGAAAGGCTTTCGGCACGGGGGACTATTCAATTTTGTGGTTAAAACTTTGTGGTCGATTATCTCGGCTCACTGAGACCGGTGGAGGTAGCGGTTTTCATATTCGACATCCCCATCCCCCCTCTTTATCACAGTAACAGTCGTTTTCCAAAATCCGTGACTTAAGTGACTTCCCTCGTAAGACCGGAAAGCCTTTTTTACCCTTATAAGTAAAATTTTGCACTTTATTTTTACGTATAAGTAAATAAAAGTTTTTATAGGGAAGTCCGAGTTCCCTGTGTACTGTTATTGAATTTTTCAGCTCAGCGCCGTAACCGCCGCGGACGGCGCGCTAGAACAGCTGAACCAGACGAACAAGGTCAGGCCAGTGAAGCCGACGCTGACCCTCTTTTATATGAGTCTGACTGGATTGACACTCAATTTGACCTCAGCCCGCAATTGGTTTGCCATTCCGAGATTGCCGAGACACTATATAATGCCCTCGGGTTGTATTTGCGGTCCCATCCACATAAAGAACCGACTTTGAAAAGAGTTCTGGCGACGGTTCGAAAAGTGAATGACTATGGTTTGGCCAACCCAATCAGAGGAAATCGGTCGACCATAACGGCCTTCAACGAATGCCACAGGAAAATTAAACATGCTTTGGATATTGTGGCGCCAACTGAAAGTAAACAGCAGATACCAACAATTCAAGAACAAGATGAGGAGAATTTTTCTAGGGATGGCACTGTCGTCAATGAGGAGCAAAGTAAAGAAGGTAGGCAGAGTTTGGAGGGAAGAATGAGAGCTTCAAATGGTTTTTGAGACATTTATCAGGTCATAGATAATTTTTTAGATTGACTAGAATAAAAGAGGAATTTTTAGGATCAAATGAAATATTAAAAGTAGTTTAAGAAAGTTTTGAAATTCGGTGTCATGGATAATATATTTTTCCCCAAAAATGATCTTAAAATTGTTTAGAAGCCCCGGCAACAGAGCCGTCAGCCATCCTGGACGCCACAATCAAATCGGAACCAAACGTAGATAAATGCGGAGAGTTCTCAACCCTCCAGGATAACACCGAAAATGAACCGCCGGTTGATAATGATACATCCAGCAAAATTGGCAATGAAACGTCTTCTGATACGAATGGAACAATGGTCGAAGAACCCTAATTCATATTACAATCACTTTTTTTGTTTGTTTTTGAAATACATTGCAACTATAATATAAAGGAGTTCTGGCGTTCTATATATATTATATTATATATTATATATAATATAATATATATATATATATATAAAGGGTCATATAAGAAGTCGAAGAGTTTTTTTCCAAAAGCGCAGGTGTACAAATACCGCGGCGCACAAATACGCCGACCCTAAAATTGAAAAATTGGCGTCGAGTTATTTTTCAATTTTTAAGTCGACGCCGGGTTTGCGAATTTGGTGCTGAGTTACCGGAAGCTCCAGTCATGTAGTCATCTAAGAGCCGATTAGAAATCACACCACCGATAAAATGTACAATTTTTGAAAAAAATCAAAAAATAACATTTTTCTAATTACCCACAAGGGTTCGGCAAGACCTCGTTTCCTGGTTTCTTCTTGAAACATATAAGATTTGAAAGAGCGTAAAAAATTGGTCTAGGAACACTTTTAATTAGCTGCTATTTTTGCCTTACGCGCTAGATAGCAGCGTTTTAAAAAAAAAATTCCAATTGGATTTTTGAACTCTTTGCTTCGGACGGGCTAACGAACCTGCGCGATTGCTTTTCATATGGCTAATAGTCACCTATGACAACCTAGCTCAAAAAAGGAAACTTTTTCTTTGAATTTGAAACGCTGATGGCGATACTTTCAATGAGTTGTTACGCGGTGTTTTAGGCCTTGCAACCCATGAAAAACTAGGAGTTAGCAAAAATTTCAACGGTGTCAGACTTAATTTTTACGTACTTTCTGTTAGGGGGCACACCTAATAAAAATCTGGAAGCCGTTGAATGTTTTAACCATCCAGTTAACCATTTAACCATCACTACAAGGTCAAGCAGCCAAGTCAAAAAAAATCCAAAAAAATGTCCGTTTTTTATAAAACGGCTCCCAATATACCACAAAAATGTGCTTGAATCTAAAAAACCATGTCCCTATCCGTTCCATAACAGTCAAAAAAATAAAAAAATTCAAAAAAGGATTCGAACCAGGTTTGCAGGACTCCCTATGCAGCGCCTGCAACTAAAAAATGTTCGCTAGCCAGCACGCAAATGAAAAATAGCAGCTAAAAAAGTTGCTTCCAGACCAGTTTTTTACCCTTTTTCAAATGGTATATGTTTCCAGAAAAAAACCAGGAAAAGAGGCTCGCGAGGTTTTGCCGAGCCGTTGTCAGTAAAGTCAAAATGTAAAAATTTAAACCAAATGAGTACGATTAACGGTATGGGGTGAAATTCTTTTTTCTGCATGGGTCCTAGTTTTCGAGAAAATCGACCAAAAATGTTCGACCGGAGAACCCGGCTAAAAAGCCCCCGCTCCGAAAGACCCTTCGAACAAGGGCCAAATGGCCGAGGGCGAGTGGAGACGCTCTCGAAATTGTTTTGTCCGGGCTTCCGGGGTGAGTTCGAGTGCCGCCAGGCGCAAGCGCGGCTGTAAAAGTTTTTGTAACCAAGAATTACTGTTCCTTTTTGCAGTGTTTGGGTAAAAAATTAAAATTCGCATCAAATTAGCACATTTATGTGGTGATCAGAAAAATCAAGCTAATTCTGGAGCAATTGCTTTATTTGAAGTCAAGAAGTCACTTTCACCCTAAAAAGTTAAAATTTGATTATTTTTGTCATATTCAATATCAAAGCTCTTTGAATTTGCGCTTGCGCCTGGCGGGACTCGAACTCACCCCGGAAGCCCGGACAAAACAATTTCGAGAGCGTCTCCACTCGCCCTCGGCCATTTGGCCCTTGTTCGAAGGGTCTTTCGGAGCGGGGGCTTTTTAGCCGGGTTCTCCGGTCGAACATTTTTGGTCGATTTTCTCGAAAACTAGGGCCCATGCAGGAAAAAGGATTTCACCCCATACCGTTTTTGAGTATGCTGAATCAGAATATACCGGTCTTATGCCCAAACCCACTGGCGATTAAAACGACTTCCCTCGTCAGTGCAATAGCGGACTCGGAATCGAGACTCCATTTTTTATTCTCGGGCGGTATAATTGTGAGCTAAGTCTATCACATTTTTGGACAATGGTAGAAGACATAAACAGCGCGTCATTCACATGTTCCCAATTTTGGCTTCCAAACTCCATCAGGTTCACAGACACTTTCACTGGCTCCTTTCAGTTGAGTTCCATTATTACAGGTCAACTTGGCCACATCTCCCTCCGAGAATTCTTTTAGATTCTTTTTTGTTTTATTATATTGTACGCTTCCTTTCCTGATGTTATCTATTCGAAGACATTCTAAATCATTTTTATACATGCATTCTCTTCTTACGTATAGATTCGCAAGATCCAAGATATCCATTTGACCATTCTCCGTTCTCACAATGGGCTGCTCCAACTCCCTGAAGCCGGGTTCCGGAATCACACATAGCAGTGGCAACAGTTCCATTCGAATAGGCCTTTCTTTCATACCCTCGGATGTCTGTGTATCTTACACGACCATGGTAAAGAACAAACGGAGGGCACACTACAACAATTTTACTTTAATTCTTTCCCACCTTTGGTACAAACTCCTAATCTATTAGGAATCCATCCTTGATCACTGCAAATTACTGTATCGACACCGTCAATGCTGTGAGTCTCGGATTTGCACTGAAGTGTCGCTTTAGTGCCTAAAGCAATGCAATAAAATTCAATCTATAATTTGTATTCTTCTTGCCTATTGGATATTGATCCTCATCCAATGGTGTTAATGCAACGACGGGGACATCGTATCGTATTTTTCCTTTTAGTTGGCCTTCGTCAAATCTTGTACAGTTCCTTCTGCTACAAACTGCTGGAAAAGGTTCCCAATATGCCGTTTCTTGACACACAATAACAGTGGAAATATTACTCGGAATAAAGCCGGGGATACAAAATAATGAAGCCGATGTCCCAGGTAATGCTTTGAGGCCATTAATCAACCATTCCCCATTTTTAACGGGTGGTAATGTACATTCTAGAAGGTTAATAGACGACGATACACATACCTTGGTCATTCATGTTGGGGATAGGTGTCATGTTGATCTCATCTCTTCTTTGTTCATAATCCATTTTCCCATGTCTTTTTTTGTTTATATTATGATATTCTTTTGGCCAGATGTAACAAAGAATTCCTTTATCAATCACTCCAATTTCCATTGGCTGGGAGAAGTTTGTGTTATAGATCGTATCTTAAGAGGTACTGTAAACTTTTTCTTTGGTATTCGTACCGTACTCAACTTCGTTCTCGACTTCTCTTAAAGGTACCGTAGCTCCACATTCACCCATTGTCTTAACACAGTAAAACTGTTCTCCGGTCCTCAAATAGCTTTCAAATTTATTTGATTGCTCTGCTCGTTGAAGTTTATGGTTCAATTTCCCTATAAGTATTTTTGAGTAATCATCATTGCATTTACCAAGCAGTCCCGGTCTTCCAGGTCCTCCGCCAATTCCCATGAATTCATCGACCATTTGGATTACTTCTACCGAACAGTTACATTCTTTGGCAGCCACTGATCTCAACACCAGGCCCAACACTGATAACTGATAATAAGAGTTCAAAGTGTTTGGATGGGAGCTGTAAGTCCATGTAGTAGCAATATGATCATGTAAGAATCCCGGCCATTGATTTACGTATTGATTTAATGGGATCAAGTGTTTGGCCGAGATTTCTGCCAGTCCCCATGATCTCTCAAAAAATACACAAAAGACGTAAATAAAGTATCTGTTACACAATCCAGATGACATAACATTCAACAAAAATGGTGGATCGACCCGTCAACAACAGAGCAATCATTCCGCTCAGTTTTGCGCCATTATCTGTCATGAATATTGGGGTTCCGCTCGGATGGACACATCAAATTGACTCGTTCATCGTTTATTTACTCTTTTTACAATTATACTAAACAACCCGAGATGTTGAAATGGCGCATCAGAAAAGTCCAAGGAATGAGGAAACAAATAAATTACAATATAACCACGACAATACATTTGGAATGAATTCGGCTTTGAATTTGTAACAGTATTATTTACAATCAAATGTGTAGAACACCGGAAAAGCATAAAAACGACATGCCTACAATCTTCTCTTTGTACACCTACAAATTCTCGCAGATTTTAACGAAAAAACTATTTGTAGTACTGATTTCGTACTCGATAATAATGGTATTCAAACTACGAGAAGATGCGCTACAAAATGAATGAAGAACATGTCGTTTAAAGTTGGAAAGTAACCGAAAAGAGCCCGCTTATGAACACATTAGAACTTTGAAAAAACTATGACATAATAGATGATGAAGTCAGAGTCCTGACTCTGCAATGCCTTCGTCGTCTTCCATGAAAGCACTATTCTGATGATCTCCTCCCCATCTGGTCGTGGGGTGAGTAATGATTGGAGGTGTCCAGAAGGAAGGTGTAGATACAGCTTCAGAGGTCCAAGTGGAAGATTGATTCGAAAGATGAGAGTAGAAAGTTTGAAGGACGTATAATAGGGCTTGGTGGATGAAGATGTATTGTTGCTGAAAGAGAAAAGTCATCAAGGTAACCCTTCTTATGGTAATTAAATATAAAAGGAAATTGTCTTACCTCATTCTGAACCATGTGACATCTTTGCATCCTCATTTCAAACACCGTTCCGAATACATCCAAAGGTTTCCCGACTTCGATATTCTGAATCAGCCTATCCAATGCAACGAATGTTCCACTTCGACCGACGCCAGCACTGAAATTATTTACAAACATTATTTTGATCAAGTATAGAATTAGCAATAAAAGAAATGAAAAACATACCTGCAATGAATGATTGACGGTCGATTGTGACTGCTGGGAGGCACTTTGTTCCTGAATTGCCTTAGGAAATTTATAATACCAGCAGGATTTTCAGGGGCTCCGAAGTCCGGCCAAGCCATATAATGAAGATGATATAGCGTTCGACTGGGATGTCCAAACTCAGAGAGATGTGTCATTCGAAGTTCTCGAATTATATATTCGTCGTATTCTACTGATTCGTTGACTAATGTTACTTCTACATCCGCATAAATGACAGATCTCTGGTTCACATCCGGCCAATATTGATGACATTTATCCCTTCCTTTCTCCACACATTTTGTAAGTGCAACAATAGCAGGGCAATTCTGTTCCCAAACAATCTTCCAGAAATGATCCCGAGTGCTCGGTAAAGGGCCTTGAGCAGCGATAAACTCGCGTCGAGAGTTAAATCCGGGGATATAAGAGGCATTCACATAATCCGACCCGTCTTCCTCATCACAAGATATTATCTTTACTCGGGAATGATCGTATGGTAGAATGTTTGTAAACCGATTCTTCGCTCTGTTTTGACCGAGATCAGCCGCGATACATGACTGTCCCGTTCCCACGAACCGCAGTTCTTCGTATTCAACACTGTAAAGATAATCGCTGTCCGCTGATAGGAGTTTCACATGATCGGGGAAGTCTTGTATCCGGATTGGTCGGGACTTTGTAGTGTCTGCTCCCTTCATAACAGTCCATAGGACCGAGTTTGGTTTAGAGCCGGGAGGGGGTCCACTAGGGAGTCGTTCCAGTTTTTGGTCAACTCCAGTTCTTTCACGAAGACTTCGTGACCGTCGATGATGAGCATTGAAAGTGCTTGGAGTAGTGAGAGTACTATTCGAATCTGTCTTTGTCAGAGGATTGGCTTGAGTTGAAGAGATTATTCGGACTGCATTCGTTTCCGTCATCCCCGTCCTTGGTGAAATTGTAGAGAACAAGACATTGGAGTTGTTATTCACACAATTGTTGGATGGAGGTGACGATGAATTGGTGTCAAGCCCCAATTTCGCGAGACAATCGGCCGCCCTTTCGGCCATGATCATCTTGAGAGCGGTCCACTGACTCTCTTTTGATGAGTATGACTTCCCGGCGGACCCAAAACTATCGGCGCCGTAAATGTTGGCCCTGCAAAAGGAAATATTATTAATTATCAAAAGGGTAATCAGTTGGAATAAAACAGTGAAGACGTATCCACAAAGGGGTTAATTAAGTAACGAGTAATATACGCAATAAAATGGGACTCTGATTAGTGTTCAGATAAGATAATCGGGATTGCATGATGATTATGACACTGATTATGTGGTTTAAAGTCCTCAAATGCATCGCGTTTACGTAAAGGGAAATCCTTGGAGTCATGATACTGACGCAAGAAGAAAAATCCGGAAAAAAGTAATAAAAAGAGTAATGGGAATGTAACGGGACAACTCCCCGTAATGATTCCTTAAATCGGTTTTATGGATTAGTGAGAGAGATTCGAAGCCGAATAGTTTAACGTGTTGCCATAGGGGAAGTAATTAGGAGGGGGCAGGTAGTGGGAGATAAAAGGACACGGTGTAATTTCGAATCCAAATTACAAATCGGAAATAGCGGAAAGAACAATACTTGTAAAAAATTGGGCCTCATTTCACCAAATACTAAAACTACAGTATGCAATTAATCCCAGAAAATCAGGATTATGGGGAAAAGTGGAAGAAAAGCCTCTAGGAGACCATTGCCAAGAAGTTCATCTTCTCTTTATGGACAAGAAGAAGGTCTCCCCACCCCCAACCCCCCTTCTTTTCGGCCTCCCTCACATGGCCGACAAAAAGCAGAACACCCAAAATTGAATCGACGTTTTTCACCGCTTTCATAAAGAGTTTCGGGGAAAAACTAAAAAATCATCGTTCTCCCACCGCACATGACAGAGTACGATAAGGTCGAAACAAACAGGACACCCATGCATGATAAAACAGGCAATTTAATAACTTGTGAAGCCACATATTCCTTTGCTTACCCTTTTCCCGACACAGAACTTCGATGACGTCGCGTGTAATAAGTGAGAAGCACGAATATCAGGCCAACACCCGCAATGAACACGGCCAATATAACGAACACGTTTCGGAAGGCCGAACCCGAGCGAAGGGGCTCTAAAACGAGAAAAAATAAATTGAACGGAATTGAGCAGCTTTTAAGCCGTGGGGTTTCACGTTCGATGGAGCCCACTCACCCCGAGTGTCATCCCCGACAGTTTTGTTTTCCACAAAAGTAAGACGCATTATATGTAGGGAATACGGTAGTTTGTCTACCCATAGATTTGCTGATTAAAGACATAATTTTAAAGGAAACATTCAAACCCCAACACTATATTTCCGAGGGGATTCACCTTGTTTCGGAGAGCGTTGGCTTTAGTCAATGCCTTCCCCCTCGCAGAATTATGGGTTTTTGTTGACTTTCCATTTTTCCTTAATTCAATGATTTTTATGGAAGAGTATTCATCCCCCGCCCGTCCCTCCGGTCCTCTTAAAGAGGCGGGCGAGGGGGGGGGGGGGGGGGGGGGGGGGGGATGAATGCGAGAGTCCAAAAATAAAAACAAGCCCAAGAGAAATAGAGAAACATACCACTACTGGTAGTTGTGTGGGCGTGAGCAAGAAGCGTTCGCTTCAGAGGGATCTGAAGGGGGTTTTTTAAGGCCTCTTCTCCTCGGTTTTCGTCTCCTCGTTTTTCCTTAACTAGTTCGCACTCTCCGCACGGAAGTCCCCCAAAAAATGGGCCGGAAGTGGGCGGAGTCGAGGCCGCGTTTTACCCTAATCCGGCCTATATTTACACTCACTCACCGGTAATTACGATATCAGAGTACATCGAGTCGGTCCACAGATTAGGGGCGGTGAAGAGGCGAAGTTTCATGCGGTAATTGGTACCCGGCTTTAACGGTCCGTTGCAAATTAAATCCGCCGGCTGTTCGATGCATTGGGAGTCTATTCCAATCTCCTAAAAAAGAGTAAATGTAAACAAAATTATAGAAGATAAACAGAATGTGGAAGAACATGGAGTCACGCTGCGGCCCTCAATTCAAGGAAAGATTCAATTGAAGGAATGATCAATGTTGAATGGAAAGACCCACCTGAACAAAGACCTGAGGTTTCAGGTGCGTGTCCGAGGTCAGGCTGATGCGGAGGGCGACGTACGGAGGCCAGAACTCAAAGTTCTGCGCACTACCCCATGTGATTGAGCTGTTCCGAACATGTTCTAACGCCCAGGTGTCTTCGAGCCCCACCTCATTTGGTCTTCCATCGGATCCTACTTGGGCAACAATCACGGCTACCATCTTGAGAAGGCCATGTTTCTGGCTGAAGTTGTCACTGCTGAATTTAATAGCCAAGTCCGTACTTCTCACGGAATCTTTCAGAATTTCAATTCTGACGGCTGGACGTGGAGGAGCTAAAAAAATAACAAGGTTTACATAGACCAATACCAAACAGACCGAGAATTGGCATCTTAACTATCGGCTGTAGATCTTCTGTCAAACTCGAACTAACTCCGGCTTCATTAACCGCTTGAATATCAAATTTGTATTCCAATCCACCAACCAGATTATCCACAACAACAGTACTCATGACAATCGATTCATTCTGAATCTGACTTCCATTTGCATTCAAAGATAAAGTCCAATTTTGATCTGGCTGTTGGACTGGTATCACATGGATATTATAATGAGTTAAGGGGCCGTTGGAAATAGAAGGAGGTCGCCATTTTAATTGAACGGAATAAGGATTAAGAACTTGAGTTGTAAAGCCTTCCACAACATTTGGGATATCTTGATGAGTCTGGAATGACTGAACTGGAATGGTCAGATTGCGCGATAGACATGGACTGGCATTTTTTCCACTGGACTGGCTTCCACAAACAATCTAAATACAATCAAAGTAATTAGCAATTTTAATTAAAAATTAAATTTAGCTAAAGAAAATCCTTACCATACTGTTAACATCGTAATTATGATACGGTAACAATCCATTTAATTTGATGACTGGCGCATTGAGATCAACGAAATTAGTAGATCTCTCCAAAATCACCGTCTTGTTCTCATCAACAACTTTTAATTGAAGTAAACAATCACTCAGATCACCTATAACTGGATGCAACGGGTCGATCATAAATGAAGTCACACTAATTCTGATGACAACCTCTCTCTTATCCACTTTGTCCACTTTTACATCGACTGATGGCGGAGATAGTCTAATGAATTCTTCGAATTTGTTGAGAGATACGATTCCCGAATTAGTAACTGTATACATGTGTACTTTGTAACAAGTGCCTCTTCTCAGGTGATCAATATGGACTTCGTTGGTGCCGTCGAAGGGAGATGTGTCAAATTGTCTCGACCCATCTTTCTTGTTGTTCTCTGACAGCGGATCCACACGAATATGCAGTTTTGATGACTTTCCCACAGTCTTTGTCCATAGCTCGCTGATGTTTTTGAGATCGCCGGGCCAATTGAAAACAAGTGTTCCCATTTGTTCCTGCAGGATAAAAGAAAAACATAAGGGGTATTTTTTTTAATTTTGGGAGAAATTAAGACCTAAGGAGAAAAAACTAAAAGATCCAGGAAGTCGTTAATCAAGCGGCAGACAGACAGATCAGATGATGTTTGATTTAGAGCCTTGGTCAATGGCCAACAACAAGCACTCACTTGGATGGAAAGGCCAAAGGAATCCTTGCTAAAACTCGGCTCTAAGGCTGTGTTCTTCAAGATCTTCTTGCTGATGGTGTTCTCGCTCAAGGCAGCTGCAGATAAATCATATCTTTTGCCAGGCACAAGATCCAAATATGTCACGCACCTAAAACAAAATTATAATTACGTCATCATATATAAAAAATTTAACGACTTTTTAATTAAACTTACATTGACTCATTGACAGTCTGAGTAACCGGTAGAACTTGCTCAATTCGTTGAGAATCATCGATGATCCTGATCTGACATTGATCTGTCTTGGTTTGTGACGAATTATTTAGATGAACCACCATCTTGAACTTGCCCATCTTGAAGTCGGGTGCAAGAGAAATAAAAGTTGGAGGCATTGGGCGGACGGTATGAGTAATTGTACTAGATTCTGAACGTTGGTTTGACTTTAAAACCGTAATTGTGAACACATAATTCTCTCCGGCTACAATCGAATCGCATAGATCAACTTTCTGAGCTGACCCAAATGTCACATTTACCTAGAAAACATATATTTTAAGACCAAATTGCGTACTCTTTTAATTTCAGTTGGTCTTTGTAATTTGTGATAGGATAAGTTGAATTGATCGGCTCCGGATTCAGATGGAAGTAGCCAGCTCACGCGAATACATGTTGCATTTATATCACTTACAGTTAAATTCCCTGGGGCTAATGGTTCTAAAATCATGATTAAAGTTTTCCAAATCTTCCCTTACTTGTCGTTATTGTTTTTCTCCATGGGGAACTTGTAAACGGATCTTTTATAGCAACAACTGTAACATCATAATCTCTCCCCGGATTCAGATTACTCAAGTATAATTCAACAAACTTCTGATCCTGAATATCATCCACTTGTAATGTTGGATATCTCTTCAAAGGATCCAATTGAAAGTACTTTACAGTAAATTTATCTTGCAATGCTTTCTCCACTTTGAACCCTCTAAACGTAATATTCGTATGTCCCACAATTACAGCCTCAGGGGAATTGAATTCAATGGGAACTGGATCCATGACCACAGTCTCTTCTTTGATGGATATCGACTTATCCTCCACTCTTCCCAATATGGCCACATAATAATGATGACCTGGATATAACCGGTCGATTCTGATAAAAGACGGATCTTGAGGTGTCACTCGAAATGTCCGATTGGCATCGAGAAGGTTGTCGTCCCTGAAAGGATTTTTTTCACCTAGGTTTCTTTCATTTAAAAGTTGGAAAAACGAATTGGCGATAGCGCTATTTCTCGTAATCGTAAATCAGCTGGAAAGTCCCCTTACTTAACATCGCTGGTGTCCGTCACTCTGGCTATGAATTCTTTGAACTGGCTGTACTCGGAAGGAAAGTAGATTTCCAGGGATCGGGCTGGGTCGGCCGGGCTTTTTTCCAGACGGAAAAATTGGAGAAATTCACGCGAAAATGTGTGCGGTAATGGACTGGAGGAGCCATTACGGGACGGTTGAACAACTTGAGGAAGATCGGATTGAGCGTCTAATTTGAATAAAACTGATATTAGAATGAGGGCTGACAGCCCCTTGCGTATTCGATTACGCATCAAACCCGGAGGGTCATCTGAAAAAAACTCGTCAGTCTTTAGTGAAATTAGGCAAATATTACATACAAACTGACTAATAAAAGTAAGATTTCACGTAAACGACACCAACGTAGGGAATAGGTTAATAGTAATGTACATTAAATGGCTGAAAAGACTTGCAACGAATCTATTGCGCGCGAACCTTTTACGCAACGAAAATGTATTCAGACAACACAATGGACAGATCACTGCCCCTAAATTAGCAGGAATCAAGGCCTTCGTTCTTTTTGAGTCACCAAAAATGGCTGAAGCCGAAAGTTTCGTATAAACGGAGGGATCAGTTGTCACTTTGTCCCTCCGCGTGTCCCTCTAGGCCATCCCCAAAACAAGCGCAACAATCTGTTACAACGGCTGCAGAGTGGGCTTCGCGCCTCGCTTTTAATCTCAAGAGAATCGACTGATGAGAGGCGAGGCTGACCACAAAAAACAACGAAACGTATAAAGCCTCTCAAGACAAAACAAATGCTCGCCTCTTAAACGGTGGAAACGAGGAGCGAAAATTAAAAGCCCTCAGGTCCCAAGCGATCCACCAGGAAACACTAGCCCAGTCCATCACGAAAGAAGAAGCCCATCAAGGACGGGGAAGTCGGTAAAAGGAGGGAGATCTAGGGGTTCAAAACACTCAGAGATCAGGAAAGTCAAGAGTTTACTCTCGCCCTCTTCCAATTAGAGAGCCCGGGCATAGTCCCCGCACTCTTGACTTATCGCCATCTCTAGTGGCTCAGCGAAGGATAAAGAAATTTGAATATTAAGACGGGGATAAGAGCCGCAATAATATGTTATTAACTAGAGGTTCTCAGGCGGAAAATGGGCGATTAAATGTTGGAGGTAATGGGAACGAATAGAGTCATCATTTCCAGGTATTTAGAGAGGACTAAACGAGACTGCGTGAGTCAGAAAGAACGACCCAATAACTCGTCAACAAGCTCTGTACTAATGAGAAAAAGAGTTAATTCAACTTAATAAAGGAGAGAATTCCAAACCGATGGTGTCGCCTCTGCTCTCCCTTCTTTCCACCAAATCCAATATTTATTATTACGAAAAAGGTGCGCGATATATGACGTTTCGACCGAAATAAGAAACGGTTTTGTGCGGAATCGAAAATGACAGAAGATTCGGAAGATGGGCGATGGATGGAAACCACTTAATTTAAAGCTCAAGAACCGTCTTCGCTCTTGTCCGACGCAATTTAAATGCAAATGTGATATTGGTGGAAGGCCTCGGGCATTTCCAATCCACAAATCTCGGCTTGCAAGATTGAGCTTTATTTAAAACAAGATCGATTAAGTACAAAAATGAAATTTAAAAAAGATAGATACGTATAAAAGACGATAAATTATCTCAATTTTTGTCATTTTACAAGTTTATTAGCTATAAACAAAGAAAAGTGCACAATCAATTGTACATGAAGTAAAAAAAGACTGCAACAAAAGCAAGAACTTAATCCAAGCCATTCGAATTCAGTTGCGCAATCAAAAGATGGCGCGAAATCCAATCTCAGGACACTAAATCCATCAAATGTGACCATAAAAACAGATTTTTTAGAAGTATTTATATTGGAGACGAGCGCTAAATAAACATTTCGATGCCAATTAAACGGAAATAAATATAAAATAAGTGGCTTCGATCTTCTTCTAAAGCATAAAACATCTCGAAATCTCAGGTAGAAACACCGAACGGAAGCCGTTAATCAGTAAATCTGAACTTATTCATGTGCCGGACCTGGGATGCGACGGAATTAATGAAAAGGGCTAGAGAGAGCGTCGTTCAAAAAAAAGAACGGCAAGGTCATCCGGCGTCGGCTAAGTCAAGGTGACCATACTTACAGAGACGGAACTTTTTACGAGTAATGAAACCAAAACAAACCCTCAACGTATACAGAAGGAGAGGAGACGGGCTTCGAATCCCACTTCCATATCCTTGATTTGAATTTTGCAACAATTTGTAAACGTTTATAAAGGTCATTCCAAAGCATTTTTGGGTTGAGAAAAATTAAAAAATCAATGCAAAATTTTCTATGACACTTTAAAAATATAAATTTGTATGTGCCGAACAAACACGTTTGTTCGGCATTTTTTCAAAAATGCAATGTTATGCAAGTACAAAAAATTATGACTTTTAATAAAATCGTTTCAAATTTTGTTAAAATATTATACTTTCCGATCAGTGCGTATTTAGAATACAAAAACGGGTTCAAAAAATAAAATTTAAATATTTTTCCCTGTAATCGCCCTTTCAAAAACCTAGATCTCAAATCGACCTCCATAGTTGAACCAAAACTTTTGAGCAGACTATTATATCTTCTTCGTCTTTACTTTATTCTTAGAGTTCTCGAAATGAGCAGAGTTTTTATTTATATTTTAAGTCCCGATGAGTGCGATTAACCGCTTCCTTCGTGACTTGGTTAGAGGCTCGGTCGTCATAAATAAGTAGAAGGTCCCTCGATGTTCGTCGACCCGTCCTCCAGCGATAGAGAAGAAGCCCCCGCAATAAACGAAAAAGCGTCTTCCGGTCTGGAATCATTTCATCGACCACATCAAATTGGGCTTCTCTTTTTCATCAACGCCGGTGCATCTTCCTTTTCTCTCTTTCTCCAATTGCGCCGAACTGACACGGAAATCAGAATGCAACTTTCCACTTCTTCCGATGGCTTCAAATATTCTTCAGATTAGCCTGGGGCTGTTGTTTTTGGAGATTGTTTAGTTAAAACGAGATGATAAATAAATTGATGACCGTATTCTCCGTTACGATCGCAGCGTTCGGGTCTAAAACGTTCCCAAAGTTGTAAGAAACTACTAGTTTACAGCGGCTTGTATCTGAATTATGGAACGTTACTTATTGTGCAGTCTGTAGCAATGGAGTCCAAAAAAACGTCTAAATAAATTTTTGTTGAAATATGCCCATTGGCAACATTTTTGGGAATTATTTTTTCACAAGTCAAAAAAAATAAAAAAAATTTATAATTTATATTGTAGTAGGTATTCTAGAAAAAACTAAAATTTTCCCCTAAATTTCAAAGCACCCTCCCAAAATTTCTTTTTTTTGCAGCAGATCCAACCAATTCGCTTGAATCAGACGTTTTTTTATGATCAATGACTTTGATTTTTTACGGTTACTAATTACAATTTGCGTCACAATTCTGCTTACAATACTTAAAAACGGTTATTAATTAAACTTTTTCATGACGTGAAACCTCATTGTTACGTGAGAATAAAAGAAATCCATTTTGATCCTTTTTTCATTGAATTTTTTTGCATTCATCAACGCAGCTTGCGATTTCCATCGACGAATTCGCTGCAGCAGAAAAATTATATCGTGGATGACATTCCGCGCATGCTTCATTTAATTGACCACTCTTATTTTGCCATTATTTGACTTCCGATCCTTTTGTAAAGGGGAGGATCTTCTTGACCTTACTTTACATTCACTTTATTTGGGTAAATTCCGCTTTCAGTCAGCTCAAAAAAACATGGGACCGGCACTTCCTTGTGTCCTGGGCTTAGTAATCATGACCAACTTGGTTTTCGACCTTGGATTATATGCAGCGCCAATGGGTTGCAGAGGTTGCCGAGGAAATTGTAGTAGCAGCTATACTATAAGCAACAATTATACGAGTAATTATTCAATAAACGAGACTGAAATAGGGATGAATGATGACAACGAGACACTGTAAGTTTATTTTTATAAAAATTTTACCTTTTTTCATCGTAATTATTTTAGTATTCAGTTGATCGACCAAGATACCAACAGCAGACATAAAAGGGCATCCACTGTGGAAAAGAAGCCCTGTGATGGCCATAAATTTCAATTGGAGTTGATTCTCATTCCAGTTTCCATATTTATGATCCCAGTTGCACTTGGCTGTGTTTTATTTTGCGTCTGCTTTTGTGGACCAAAAGAAACTCGAGGTAATTATCTTAATATATTTAAAAGAATGTTTGAGGTGTGAGTCTCACAATTGTCAAAAATAACAGAAATTGGGTGAATATAAGGATAGTGTTGTCTAAAATTTACCGTCTTGACTGGTCCCGATTTCTTGGCTGTGGCGCTCGAATCCAAGAAATTCGAAAATCTTGACGGAGCATAAAAAAAGGAAAAGGTCTCCATGAAGATCGAGCAGAAATTTCCCAACCTTTAATTTGGGCACATTTTACTTGGGGCTTTTATTTTGCGATAGATTTCATTTGAGGCAGATCGGCTACTCAATATGTTTAGCCAATGTTGAAAAGTTGTCTGACTAGCTTGCCAGTGAGTTAAGAACGTTTTTTCGTTTGGCTAGCAAAAAAACTTTGATCGGCTAGCTATAGTGTTGGAATACCAGCCAAATTCCATAGATCGCTAGTTGAAAAGTTGAGATGGCTGCAGATGGTTTCATGTCGACGAAATCCGATGTCAAGCGGTTTGCGGGTTTTGGCTGCCATTCAGAAACATTAGCTAGTGAATATACCTTCTTGGCTATCCATGTAAATTTGGCGCTACGGCAACTCGGGTCAACGATATATCATATAAAATTTTTAATTTTTTTGCTTTGGGATACAAAAAAAGATTTTTTACTGAAAATTGAACAGTGAAAATTGAACGCATTGATTTTCGTGATCGTGATCAGCACATTCAAAACCACCTAAATCTTCCATTCATAAAAAATTTTTAAAATTGCATTCTTACATTACTCAGATAAATCAAAATGTGAAATTCAAAAAAGCGGATGTAGGGTTGTGCCGCCCGTCACATTGTCAAACTGCCGTCATCCTATGAACTTTATATAATTTTTTCCCAACAATTTCAATTATTTTTACAGGTAAACTCCCAGAGAAAATGTGGGGAATAAAGTTGGCCTCACAAAATCAAAAGAGGAAAAGGCATGACACCGAAGATGAACTTGACTATGGAGATGGTTATGTCCAACGAAAAGACAGCAAGAAAACTCGATTTGCGACAAATGTTTTGGTGATCGAAAGACGAAGAGAGAGTGCAGTTACGGTAGGTTCTAGTTCACCAAGACCTCTGCCAACGGTGCCGGATGACAAAAAGATCACCAGATTCAATCAGAAAGTCGATGTCATTGAGGAAGATACGATCCAAACCACCCGACTTTGAAGGGTCTACAACCATATTAGGACAAAATGTGCCAAATCCCTGAGCCAAACGGGTATATATCAGCCGGAGAATCGGGCTGTTTTATTTATCTCTTCTTGTGGAAATAACGGTCTGTTCAGCAATTTTGGTATCTTCTCTAAACTCATTCGGTAAATCTGGAGGTTATTTTTTGTAATGACATTTTAAAAATTATTAATGGGGAACTGTTTGTAAATATTTAGATGACAATAAATTTAACTTTAATATTTTGAAAAATGATTCTTATTATATGGTCCTTTTCGACGGTGGTCTTTATCGAATGGTGGTCCTTTTCGAACTCAGCCATTGCCAGCGTTTACGTAATAAAATCGGCAGAGACGAGATAAAGTTTGGGAATTAATATTATAGTAGTTCAAAAAAGATCAAATTTTTTACCCGGAGAATACAGTTCATATTATTTATTATACAGACTATGTGAAGTACATCCATATTCCTCTCTGAGTTCTGTGAATTCATATATCTGAATCACACTAAACTCCAATCGCAAACCGCTTAATCATAATCTGACACATCCGCTTGATCTGTATTTAAGTTTTTGTTCTCGTTTTGCAAGAAAAGTTTTATAATATAATGTGATCAATGCGATAAATTTTTAATAATGCTGCATATAAATAAGGATATGCAAATGCCCTTTTCCGGGAATAATACCAAACACCTGTTGAACACGTCCAAGTCTCTTGAAAACGTTTTTCCCTCCGGAAAACCAGTGGGAAACTGGAGGGATCTCCATGGAAAAGAGGCCCCCAGGACATCAGCTTCAATTTGTCGGCCCTAATTTGCAAGCCACGTTCAAACCAATGGAAATACGTTACAAAGGAGCTTGCTCTTTAAATGGTAACCATTGTTTTGGCGTTGATTATATTGTAGTAATAATTAAAAAATCGTCAAATATAAGTCTAGAGTCCCACGATTACTCTCATTTTACTCTAATCTACTGATCTACCAGATTGAAAAGGAAGTCGGTGGTATTAGCTGGGTCTCTCCTCACTCTTGATCACACCCGGAATTGAGGTGTTTTGTGGTTTCCCTTTTTGAGACCCGGAGGGCTTTGTCTCCGATTATTTGCATTTCAGAATCATCACTCCTTTCCCCCAAGACTCAGACCGTTTCCTTTTCTGATAAGCTCCAGAGGACATTTAGAAAATAAAACAAACTATTGTTTTTTTGTTTAATTTGAATAATTTTAAGAAAGCGGTGGTATGTGGAGATGAGGGGGATCAATTTCCGATGGCGCACTTTCTTCCTTGCGTGGGGCTTTGTCTACGCATTTTTTGTGGTCCCTTTTTGGCTGTTGCCCTCGAGAAAAGAAGTTGACCCGAGTAAGTTATAACATTAAATAATATCCTTGTAAATTCTTTTCTCATTTTTTTTGATGATTACAAACATTTTTTGATTACAATTTTGAACAGATTGAGAATTATCAATTAAAAATAAGATTTTCATTTTTCAGAAGAGCTGTTAGATCATCTAAATCTAAGGAATGCGACTAATCCTATTAACAGATCATCATCATCGGAGTTTACTTATACAATAAAGTATAAAGGAAAGGATTTGACGATAAAAAGATTACTAACAGACAAGTCGATGCCATCTCTTCAGGAGCGTCTAACTCCTCCAATTGCCGGTAATTTTGTTTTTCTAATTATACATCTTCAAGATGTCTATTGCTGTACTTCCCTTGGCTAAGATGGATGTAAATTGCAGGCTCCCCAAAGAAATTTATCTTCTCTATGTCCGCTTTCCAAGCCGAGAATCTTGGAGGATGCCCTGATTTTAATTGCGAGGTAACCTCCAACTTTAATCAAGACATTGTAAGTGATTGCAGCAAGATTCATAAACAATTTTAGAAGTACGATGCATTAATCAACTTCAATCAGAAGATCATTCACAACTTTACCGGGTATTATTTGTTCTCAACCCAGGTATTTCTGAAAGTAATTGTACAGTATGTAATCGTTTACGCAATATGACGCCATATTTTTGCAGGAAAGCCCCCTTAATTCAAATATCTTCAAGGAATTAGAGTATAACATGAGTATTGGATATCGCCACGACTCGCCGGCCTCTTCCCCGTACGGTTATGCTGTAGAACTGGCTAAGAAGAAAGATTTCAAAGATGTGGTTGATATGGAGATCATAAATAAAAAGAAGAAGGGGGGATATTGGCTCGTCAGTCACTGCAATACGGACAGTAAACGTGAACTTTTGGTAGCGGAATTACAGGTAAACAGTTATGTGAGATTTAAAAAATTTTTAAGTAACTGTAAAATAAGTTTTTTTAGAAATATATGAATGTGGATATCCTCGGATCTTGTGGGAAACCCTGTGAGAAAGGCGGAAAATGCGAGGACAGCTCGGAGTAAGTAGGAAAATGTACTACTACATATATTTGGTCCCATAAAATAATTCTTAATTATTTTCTTAAGACTGTATCTTCCAGATATCACTTTTATATGGCACTTGAGAACAGTTTATGTAAAGAGTACATCACAGAAAAGCTCTGGAAGACCGGCTTTGAAGGAAATGCGATTCCAATTGTTCTGAAGAGGTCAATAGTTGAGGAATTCGTCCCTCCAAGGTCAGTGATCGCTTTTGATGACTACAAATCAGTTCAAGAAATGGCTAAACATTTGAAGGAATTAATGGATGATAAGGAAAAATATTTGTAAGTAAAGTAAATGACTGTATACCTAATATAACAATGAATTATACAACTCTCGTTAGCAATACAACTTTAGGGAATACTTCAAATGGCGGGAAACTTACGCGATTATTTTCTTGGACGGCGCCCACCATGACGTCCTCGAAAGGCCCTGGGGCATTTGCCAGCTCTGTCGCTTACTCCATGTAGATCCCCGTCCTCAATATCGAATAACAAACCTCGATGAACACTGGTCCCGCTCGTGCGAATCGGGCGATAAATTTGTAACAAAACTGATCAACGGGTGATAAATGTAATGGGTTGTTATTGTTATAATTTATTTATTTAATAAATCAGATTCCTCATGGATAAGAGCGTTCGTTCCCCCCGTAGCTGGGTGCTGGATTCCCTCCGCCATATCCACTAGTCTGAGAGTTGTCTCCGTATCCACCACTTTGTACTCCGCCTTCATGTCCGTCTCCATTCCCACCTAATCCATTGCCCAATCCATTTCCATTTCCATTTTCATTTTCCTTTTCCTTTCCAAATCCATCTCCAGCTCCTTCTTCATCTCCTTCTTCCTCTGGTCTGGGTGTAGCATAAGCCAAGATGAATCTGATTTATAAATAAGGTATATATTCAAGGGTCACTTACTTTCCTTCTCTCTCAATCTTGCAGATCAAATTACTGTAGAAATGTGATTTTGAAGCATAATCTCCGACTCCAGAGATGACCTCAAAGTTGGTATTGAACTCCTTCTCGGCCCTTTGTTGGACTCTCTGGGCAATCTGATGAATATTACAAGAAGTCCAATCCTCTCTGGTCTCCTTCAACTCTTGGAATGCCTCTTTCATATAGTCTTCCAGCTTGTTGTTGCAACACATGAAGTTACTGTCATCAGTATAACACTCTGGTAATGGGTAATTTGGTCTTTCTTTGTATTCTCCTAAATCTTCTGGAGGTGGAGGAAGAGATGCAGGGACGGGAGGAGCAGGTGGAGGTGGTGGAGGAGGAGGCGGGGGTGGGGGAGGAGGAGGGGCGACAAATTGAGGTTGAACTGGCACCTAAAATAATATACGACCGTAGATAAAACAAATTATATTTGAATAAGATGTAACCTACAACTTGGACAGGTTGTTGCACAACAATTTGTTGAGGTGCTGGAGCCGGAGCATATTGATAGCTATAGGAAGGGGCATAAGCCGGGGCATAAGCGGGGGCTGCCGCTAAAGGATACTGTAACAGATTGTGACCTTAACTTACGGGCTGCAGCAGCGCCTCCTCCACCAAAGAGACCAGGACATCTCTTCCGTCTTGTATTTAGACGGACTTCTACGAAAATAACCTCTGATCACTACACATTAATTTACCTGTGGACCTAGTCCTTCGCAATGGAGACACAAACATTTGCCTGACATAGACCGGCCTTCCATGGATGAATATCTTCTTGGTCGGTAAATGACTTGGCGGGGAACTGTAGACCTCCTTAACGTCAGATGTATAATCTACCAGTCATATATAACGTTGTACATAATATATGCATCATCTTTTTGGCCACGGCCCATTAAGCTTACCGTATGATTGGCAAACGTAAGTGTTGTTACCGCGTAGCATAACAAAAAAATTGTCCGCCAACCCATCGCTTCTAAAAAGGTAGTAAATCTCAGGTCGGTTGGTTGATGGACTGCAACAAAACGGACGAGTAAATCTTGCGACATTCGAAAAAAACCAGCTCTTTTACAATCCGACGAGATGAAGGAGTGAATTAACCCTACTCGAGAAGCCAATAAAAATTACTGTAGACGAGTCTCACACTTAATTAAATGCCATTTCAGAACACGGAACAGGGATGATCATCGACTCGCCAACTTAATCGGTGAAGAGTTGAGAGCCGGTCAGATCCTTTCGTTTCTTTACGCAATATCAACAACATTAATGGTGTCACTTCCATTCCGATTGCTCTTTTTTTTAATAAGCGAAGTTTCGGAAAAGTGAAAGGAACAAATAGTCAAATAAAAATCAACCGAATTCGAGCAGTAATGTTTATTCAACTCAAACGCCCAAGGGCATGATCAGTTGAGGATAGGTTCCGTCCTTCTTGAACAGAGAGGCAACGTCTTTGTCATCATCAGTGGCCTAAAATAAAAAAATTAAAAAGTCAAATTAACCTAAACAAATATAAATTCTAACTTGTTTTAACTATGCTAATGTATATAAAATGATCCTTACTTTGGTGCTGAGAATGACCAACTTATCAGGCTTTTCATTGCCCTTCTGACGCACAACTTCGACCTCGAGTTCTCCATTGGGTGGGCAGAAAGCAAACACCGGATTCACACGATACATGTTGTTGTCCGAGCACTTGATCTTGATGGCCTTCCTCTCACCATCACCATTGATGATTTTGAACTTCTTACTGCCCCCCTCCTTATCGAATTTGAGCTCCGACACACCAAGAGTAACTAAAAATACATCAAATATTAAATTCAAAGCTTACCTCCACCTCCCTTCTTCTCATCACCCTTCTTCTCATCACCCTTCTTGTCGCCCTCATTCTTGTCCTCTTCCTTTTTTTCATCCTTCTTGTCTTCATCGTTCTTCTTTTCATCTGTATCCTTCTTGTCTTGGTCTTTCTTGTCCTTCTTCGAAGCTCCACCTTTCTTTGAACCTTCTTTCTTGGAACCCTCTTTTTTGGAGCCCTCTTTTTTGGAACCATCCTTTTTAGAGCCATCTTTCGATTCATCTTTTTTTTCATCTCCTTTGGCCTCTTTCTTGGAAGCATCTTTTTTGGATGTATCCTTCTTGCTTCCATCTTTCTTCTCCTCGTCCTAAACAAATAAGTTAACTTTAGCTGACCTCACCTTTTTCTCTTCCTCTTTCTTCTCATCGTCTTTCTTCTCATCTTCTTTCTTCTCATCTTCTTTCTTCTCATCTTCTTTCTTCTCATCTTCTTTCTTTTCCTCATCTTTTTTCTCTTCCTTATCCTCTTTCTTTTCTTCACCTTTCTTCTCTTCTTTCTTCTCATCTTTCTTTTCCTCCTCCTTTTTCTCTTCCTTATCCTCTTTCTTCTCCTCCTCTTTCTTTTCTTTTTCAGGCTTCTCGTTCCCCTTCTTATCCTTCATAGACTTCTTCGATCCTTCTTTCTTGGACTTGTCCTTCTTGGGTTCTTCCTTCTTTGGTGCAGCTGGAGCTGATGGAGGACGGCCGGCAGCAGGTTTTGGAGGAGGAGCCTTCTTCTGAAAAAACACCGAGTTAACACCAAATTTAACTTCTTTAACACATAAAATTCAGTATTCCATACCGTTTTCCCACATTGAAGGGTCAGAAACAATACCAACGAGATGTAGAGAGCAGTAAGCAGGAGGCTCAACATGACAGTCTTCGAAGCAGGGAGCTCAGTATCAGTCACCGCACCCGGTCAGTAAACCTTTGTCAAATGAAATAGGGAAATGTCGGCCGACCACGCAAAATTTGAATAAATGCATGAAAAATTCATTTTCGAATTTCCGATTGCTACAAGGTCCGTCCAATGCGTTAATGTAAATTTGTTATGCGGAATTTCGTTAAATTTTGCAAATCGCCCTTATTTTGCTTCCGTCCTACAACGAAAACAAACTAAATATTCCAAAAAATAAATTTTGGAGATTTTTTTTTTCTCTTTCAAGCGGACGTTGTAGAATAGCAGCTGAATCACTTGAAATTGCAAGTTACAAGATAGCTAGCGTAAACTAACTTGGCTACTTTACTTATTTTGAAATATATTATGCTTAGAGGGGTGTTATGGTCATTTAATGCTATTGGCGTTTCTTATGGATAGACCAGTGTTTACGTCCCCTCTAAATGTATTTAAT
Source organism: Bursaphelenchus mucronatus (assembly GCA_025436335.1). NCBI lineage: Eukaryota > Metazoa > Nematoda > Chromadorea > Rhabditida > Aphelenchoididae > Bursaphelenchus > Bursaphelenchus mucronatus. The sequence goes on from CM046359.1 coordinate 5,206,292, forward strand.
TTCAGATGTCCTTTGGGTTCGAAGAGCTGTCAATAGCTCAAGAAGAAACCACAGATGAGGCCAAACAAACCCTGAATTGGAATGAAATTAAAACGTGTGTTTATTTTGGTAGTTATTAAAGTTTAGAATTACAAGTGAAATGTCAAGAATTTTAGAAAGTACGATGACTTTCATACCATTGATTGGCCTAGAGATCTGGCCCGTGATCGGATGCGGCATAAATTTATCAAAGGCGTTAAACAAGACTACCCGTTGGGAATGTTTTATGGCATCTGGGATGCTGGGTCTGGTTGGATCTGTGTACTTCTTGTAGGTTTGGCTGCCGGAACAGTGGCTGGTGTCATTGATATCAGTGCAAGATGGATGAGCGATCTAAAGGTAGGTGAAATATATTATTTTTACTTTTTTTAGAGCGGGATATGTGCGGATCGCTTTTGGTTGGACCGTGAGCATTGTTGTTGGTCAGCGAATGATAGCGCGTATAAAGACAACGACTGTAGTGCGTGGACAACGTGGCCGGAGATGTTACATTACTACGACAAGAACTTTTTCTATTATTCTCTGGAGTTCTTCTTCTACGTTGGATGGGGAGGTAAGTTACAACAATGTTACTTTAATCGTCTTTTTAGTTTTAATGGCAGGCACTGCAGCTTGTTTGGTCCGAACATTTGCTCCATATGCTTGTGGCTCTGGTATCCCCGAGATAAAATGTATTTTATCAGGATTTGTGATTCGCGGATACCTGGGAAAGTGGACGTTTATCATAAAGTCTGTTGGTCTTATATTGTCATCTGCCTCAGGTATGTGTCTTTTTGTCGGTATTTTAATTTTAGGATTGAATCTGGGAAAGGAAGGTCCAATGGTGCATCTGGCATGTTGTATTGGTAATATTCTATCATATCTCTTTCCAAAATATGGCCAAAATGAAGCGAAGAAAAGGGAAATACTGTCGGCTTCCGCTGCTGCTGGTGTCTCTGTGGCTTTTGGCGCTCCAATTGGTGGTGTAATGTTTAGGTAAGTAATAATTATCTACATTAAAATAATTTTAGTTTGGAAGAAGCGAGTTATTACTTCCCTTTGAAGACAATGTGGCGCTCTTTCTTTTGCGCCCTTGTTGCCGGTGTTATTTTGAGAATGGTGAATCCGTTCGGATCCGATCAAGTAAGTGATATGTTCTGATACATTCAATTCTGTATTTAGACGTCTCTTTTCCATGTCGATTACAATATGAAATGGTCATTCTTTGAATTGGTTCCATTTGCTGTTCTCGGAACTTTTGGTGGAATGATAGGCTCCTTTTTCATCTGGTAAGATCTCCTTCTCTAAATTAGTAAATATAATTTTATAGGGCCAATGTTAAATGGTGTTTGTTTCGTAAGTCAAGCAAGTTTTTGGGACAGAACCCCATCCGTGAGGTCCTTGTAGTCGCTGCGATTACTGGAGCTATCCAATATATGAATCCATATACAAGAAAGAGCTCCAGTGCTTTGATTAAACAGGTAATCTTATTTATAATTAAATACTATTCCCTTTAGTTATTCGACAGATGCGGACCAGAGGATTATATGGAAGATCTCTGTGATTATAAGAATAAAACGTTCACAGCCGACAAGATCGATGAGAATTATCACACCGGTCAAATGGGATTCGGGGTTCAGGTAACAAATCTTCTATAATGACATGATTGGTAATTATAGACCGCATTTTGGCAACTGATTATGGCCTTGTTTGTCAAACTGTTCCTCACAGTGGTCACTTTTGGTGTCAAAGTTCCCTCAGGGCTCTTCATTCCGAGCTTGGCCATGGGTGCCATCGCTGGAAGACTTCTTGGAATCCAAGTTGAGTCTTTTGTGAGCACTCTGCAGAGCACTGGAAGTTCGGGATGGAATTGTCAAATTGGGAAGGACTGTGTGATGCCCGGCCTCTATGCCATGGTCGGAGCTGCAGCTGTCCTGGGTGGTGTAACTAGAATGACGGTCAGTTTGGTGGTCATTATGTTCGAATTGACCGGAAGTCTTGAGTTTATTGTACCCACAATGGCAGGTGTAATGTTCGCGAAATGGGTTGGCGATGCTATTTGTAAAGAGGTAAGACCTTTTACGGTTTATTGATTATTGTTTTAGGGTATTTATGATGCTCACATAGAAATGAACGGTTATCCTTTCCTGGATAACAAAGGAGAATATCCCTTCTCGACCACCGCATTTGAAGTTATGAGAGCGGGTACCGATCAAGCTCCCTTGAAAGTGATCAATAATGGGAAGATGACGGTTGGAGATCTGGAGGGATTACTTCGAGAATCATCCTTTAGTGGATTCCCAGTCGTCGAAAAGGATGATCTGGTTATTGGTTTCTGCACAAGAAGGGATCTCGAATCAGCCCTGAGGGCAGCTCGGAAGAATCACACAAATGTGACCACTCAATCCAAAGTTTATTTCACTCCTCACTCAATTGATGATGATTTCCCCGGTTCCAGTGCCGGACCTATTTCTCTGAGATTACGCAAAGTTATGGACATGGCCCCATTAACTGTCACGGAGCAAACCCCCATGGAAACAGTAATTGATATGTTCAGAAAACTGGGCCTTCGTCAAGTTCTAGTCACCCGAGATGGTCGATTACTCGGAATTATAACCAAGAAAGATGTCCTCGCCTTCATGAGGGAGGGATCCGAATTATAAATCTCATTCTGCTGACCCTGAGTCAAGTGCTGTGACCTATATTTTGCGAGTCTTTGGATTTGTGAGTCACCGGGTATCATGCTTTTTGAAAACACTTTCCTTTTTTGGACATAAAATTCTAGTTTTGTTACTTTTACATAATTGAATACTTAATTAAGATTTTTATGTTTATGGTATCCCTAATATTCCATTTGAAAACGAATTTAGATTGTATATTTGATGAAATATTTATTGCGTAATAAATAATATATGATCAAGAAGCGACTTCGATATTGGATTCAGAAGTCGTAACATCGGAAGGCATCTCGTCCAGAGATTTATTTTTGTCCTCTTCAATCGCCTTATTTATAATTTCCACTTGGGATCCGCCATTCTCCCAATCATAAGGATCATTTGTTTTGAATGATTTTCGATGACAAATCTCTTCCAAACATTGCTGAAGAAGATTATAATCAGGGCGAGAGTCGTATTTCAGTTTCTGGAGATGTCTCATAAATATCCATAACTCCATGGGACAGTTTTTGAGAAAAGTTTCAATGTAGTGGGTCTAAAGTGTGGTAAATTAAGCGCAATTAATATTTTTACCTTTGCTTTGGCCAATTTCTTGTTCTCAATATTCTTCCAAGGCAGTTTCCCGAGAATAAATTCGACCAGCATGAAGAGGAATGACCAGAGATCATCGACTCGACCATGTTCTCCCCGGAGATGGACATTCACAGAGCAATAACGATCAGTTCCCAAGTATGGCGCTCTTTTACGAGGTGGCCGTATCTTCAATTGGTTGTTCTCATTCATTAGCTGAAACATTTTATATTTGTTGATATTACTTACATACGACCGGGCAAAGCCAAAGTCCAATAGATAAATCTTCCTGGAATCATGCGTAAAAGCGCCGATGGCAAAGTTCGAAGCTTTAATGTCTCGATGGAGGAAGCCACGACGATGTAATTCTTTAATCACCTGAAAAGCAGATGCCTGAAGAACTACAAAGAATATGTAAAAAGGCTTGCTAACAAAACTTACCATTAAACATTTGAGGCTTATTCTAACGGAGGTGGAGATGCTGAATCTCTGCTGTTCGGTATGTCTACGAAGCCAGGAAAGAGATTTTCCTACCAAACTCATCACCATAATATTAATCGAGGTGTCCAACCGACAACATAAGAACAAGCGACAAAAGTTATCACAATTCTGAAGACGGCGCAAAACATGAGCCTAAATGAAAATTAGCAATTAAGAGGTTGTCTGACACTAATCCACTTTTCCCTTACTTCAACTTTGATGGTTTGACTGGCCCGACCCTTCGGATCGATAGTCTCGGCTTTCATCGCAGCATAAATTGGCCGTGAATTACCTTCAGTATCAATGTCCATAACACTCAAAACAACTCCACATCCCCCTTTTCCCAACTCATTCAGGACTCGGTACTTGTTACAAATAATCTCGTTCTTGTAAAAAACAGGATGAGGAAGGGTTTCAGTCGAGGAATCCGTGGAAGATTCTTGAAATTCGTGGCTTTCCTGAGATTCGTATTCCTCACTCTCTTTTGGCCGACTCATAACTCAAAGTTTTTCGAAAATAATCGAACCTGTTTTCGTTTCAAATTATGATCAAATTTGAATATTTTCATCCGTACATTATTTTTGCTGCATTTTTGTCGGTTTTTTTTTGGAATTGCCTAAAAAGTTGCGCAATTGATCCCTTCAAATCAAAAAAAATCTTTAATAATTTATGAGGGCCAAGAGGTCATGACTCATCCGGCCAAATGATCTCGGCCCAAAAATCTCGGGCTTCTTCGCTCTGAGTCAGTTGAGTTATCAGCTGTCAAATTGCAAAAAACGGGGGAAAAAGAAGCATGGGGAAGATCGGAAAAAGATCTCGAGGCAGATCTCCTCCGGTCATTTCGAAGACTCCTCGGGCGGGATGACAGTTAACCTCTTGAACAACGAGGCCTCCCTATTAGAGGCCATTGAATCAGCTTGTAATTCGGACAGTTCGTGGTATGTTCGGATATAATTAATTTCGGGATACTTAAGTGAACCTCTTATTTGTTTGATTAACACTTTTTTAGGTCCATTTTCGAGTACGATGGAAGCTCCAATATTTTGAAAGTGGGGGAACGAGGAGGTGAGCAAGCTTGTTCATGATTCAGAAGCTCTTATCCTAAATTCCTGAGGGGTCAAAACCCTCCAATTTTATATTTTCATTCTTTTATATCGTTTTCTACCAGAAATTAATCAAATTAATCTTAGATAGTGGTCTAAAACAGATCCTTGTCGAATTTGACACCTCTAAAATACAATACGGGGTAGTACCAGTCAGTGTCGGTGGTCAAAGAAAGGTGATTTTGATTCATTGGGTGAGAAAACAAAAAATTTACTTAATCCTCAATCATTCAGCAAGGAGAAGGAGTTCCGGCTATCCGGTTGGCACAGATCGCTTCTCATTTGGAGGAGATTAAAAGACTCATTAAGAAGGTCAATCTGACCATTTACGCTCGGAATCTGGAGGATCTAGAGATCACTTCCGTCTGTAATCAGCTTCAGAAATTGGCCATGGCCCCACCACCTCAACTTCCAGCCAAACCACAGCCATTTGTGCCTCAGGCCGCGTCTATTAATCAAGTTAAACAAGTCAAACCTGACAGAGAAATTGAGCTGGGAGAACGGGAAAAGTTTTGGAACGAGGTAAGGAGGATCAAAAAATAGTAAAACAACTTTTATTAAGATGCTATAAGTGTAAAGGGTATATTTTTTAATGGGAAATATAACACAACGTATTACAGCTAAAAGCAGAAGAAGAAGAACGGCGAAAGGAAGAGCTTCTGAAACAAGAAGAGCAAAGAAAACAATATGAATTGGAAAGAAAGCTCTGGGAGAAAGAGTTGCATCAGATCCATATTAGTGCTGCTGCCAGAGCGGCCCAACAAGCGGCCAAAGATCAGCCAGCTCCCCCTCCGGCCCCGAAACCGATGAAAAAACATTCTCTGGTCTCAGGGAGAGCTCAGATGTTCGATGAAAAAGTGGCGGAATTGGTAGGAGCATTATTAGTATTAATTTTAAATCTTAGAAAACGATGACAAATAGAGTTATGACTAGTGTTCGTTTTAAGGTCCGAACAACTCCCAAAGTCCTCAGTAAAAACAAACAGTTCAAATTCGAAGTTGCCCTCCAGCCCAAGAATCCTCCCCCTCCAGTCAATTCCTCAGCCAATATTGATGATACTTTTATTCCCCTTGTATTTGAAGATCCATCTAAGCCTGTGGCCAAGGTTGTTCCTCAACCGCCAGAACAAAAAGTGGAAGAAGTTGTAGAGAAAATTGAAGAGAAAGAGGTTCAGGAAATCCATGAACCTCCGAAGATTTCGGATCACAATTCTGTCCTCAGGGCATTGACTCTTTGGGATTATCAGGCCGGTAAGTCGATTTGTGAGTAAAATTCATTGGGCAGTTCTTGATGCACGTAGTTTTTCGAAATTTTTTATATCCTGAAAAATTATCGCTTGCCCTTCAATGTATCTTAGTATTTTTTCGAATGAGAGGCTATGGAAGAAAGAAACAGTCAGAGAAAAAAGGTTTTCGCTTATTATTCGAATTTTACGAGTTTCGTAGAGAAAATTTTGATTATTTTCAGCAAGGTCGTTTCAGTATTTCAAAAATCCTTTCAGATGACAACACCGAGATTAGTTTTGATCCTAATTGGATTTTGACGGACATTGAGCAATTGTACGATGGCTGGTGGAGAGGGCGTGCCCCTAATGGCCAAGTGGGCCTATTCCCTTCAAATTATGTTAAACTCCTTTGATCTTTTGGATCTTTTTATTTAATAAAAGAATTATATTTATGAGATTCAGTCATCTTCTTCTTCTTCTTTGGTGCTTTCCGAGACTCCAATTTGGATCCATTTGTTATTTGTGGGTATACTCACATCCAAAACCACCTCTCCTTCTGATTCTATTTGAAATCCAAACGAAAATTCACCCTAAAATAAGGAGATTTGATATTTTTAGAATGTAAACTTTTAATGTTTAATTCTTAGGTAAAAATGCAGCATAAATTGTTTTAAGCTCAGTTGAAAGCACTCAGATTATCACTTTTTTAAAAATAAGATCAACAATTGCATCAGTCTGATCGTTCTAGACTAATATTTAGGTAAAATAACGTGATGACATAATAATTATAAATTTTTAGCTTCTCCTTAAATTTTTAAAGTTTTTGTGTCTTATTATTTTAATTACTGAAAGATCGTCGAATTCTTGTCCAACTTACCGAAAATACATCCAACAAGGAGATTCCGAGCAAACTTGGAGGTTCGGGCAACTCTAACGTCGAATTGAATCCGATTTTCTCCTCCAATTCTTTTATCGTATGGACTCCAGGCTCTTCGAAAACCTTGCAGATATCTTCTCCTATGAAATCACAGAGTTTGATCTTACTAAAATAAAATAAAATTTATATTACAGCACGGAAAATTACTAAGGAAAGTTCTCTGGATTCGGCGTTCAGAACAAAGTTTTCATAAACTTTTCATTTTCAGCAAACTGTATAGCTACAGCTGTAGATCTTTAAAATTGGAAATTGCAAAAGAACTCAAAATTTGGGTATAGATTCTGATTACGCGCAAACTAAAAGTTTTTCCTTTATCCTAAAAAATCTCAATTTGAGCTAATCTAACCGCCGCACTTCCACAAATCTCCGCTTTATACAGTATCCCTTACCAGAAATTGCTGGGTAATGCCAGATATTGACTTTCCCCATTCAAACATAACGCATCGTCAAATCCATTTCCTCTGACTGTTAACCGCATAATTCCGGTCTTTAAGAGTTCATATTTCTTGGGGAGATGCATCTCTCCTTCTAATAATGTTACCCACCCGGGCATGGGTACTGTAGGTTTACCGTAAGCACAGGATGGAGTAAGGTCATGGTTGTAGATTGTCCCACTGAACGATTTAATGAAAGCTGGTTTCGGCTCTAAATTGTAATAATTACAAATTTTTAAGCTTTTTTTGACATTGCAGTAAGTGCAAAAAAATAATTCCCATAAAAGTTGTCCAAACTCTAAAGTTCTTGCCAGGGATAGCAATTGTAAAAACGGAGGATCTTTTCCGATTCATACACTCCAATCTTTGTAAAAGTGTAACATTCCCATGTCTGCATTCAAAAGACGATCATAATTCATAGGGTCTGACACTTTAATGGTGGGAAAACCCTTGATATTAAAACCCAAAATTAAATATTTAATAAATCGAGGACTTACTTTTAAAGTCAGATCTTGCTTTGATCAGATTGTGGACTTTGTCTTCGCACTTGTGCTCTCCTTCTTTGGCACTTTTGGTCGATTTGATTAGCAAAAAACTCAAGCCAACCAATAAAAACCCGTTCATTGCTATAAAAAGTCCTTTATTTGAGCGACCGAAACGCGCAACGTCTAAGAAATGAAGGAGGAAAACTCCAGTTCCTTCGACGTGAAGATGACCAGGTGAGGAACGGAAACAAAAAACACTTCCGAGTTGTGTTTGGAGTGGTTATTCAATTAGATAACCTTGAAGATCTCAATTTGGGGTCATCAGAATGAAAGAAAAGGTGGCTGGTTGGGTGGGTTCTTATTTCAGTAAATATACTTTCGTCATGGTGAAGATAAACTAAACGTTTCTGGAAGACGGTGGAAACAACAAAATATAATGACTAATCGATTTCATCTACTACAAGATTAAATTATGTTTGATTGAAAAAAAGAATAGAACAAAAAAGGAATCAAAATTAATGTCCCCAACAACTATTACTCTAGTAAGGAAAAGCGCTCAAAATACTTGGAACATATTGGGATCTAAAAATATATAAGCCATTTTTAGCCTCAGATTTGCGCAAGAAAAAAAACTTACAATTCCACACTTTATTTTTGATTCTCGATTTGAGAAATTTCCGCAACTTTTTCATTTATGTCAGTTTCATTTGCTAATGTTGCAAAATTGTTTGACTCGCGGAGTTGACATTATAGCCAAAAACATTTATTGGCTAGCCATAGTGTTGAAATGGCTGTAAAACTCTAAAAAAAGCTAGCCAAAATTTTGGCTAGCGATTTAAAAAATTTAGCTGTCATTAGTTTAACACTAGGGTTGTGATATCCGCACGCGAGATAAGAAGAAAACCTGCTCAAAGACTCTCAACTCTCAACCACCCATAGTAATTATAACCAAAAATTTTATCATAAGACTATTAATTTCCACGTAAACTTCTCTATAAGCCCAATCAAACGCTTTTCAAAATCAAAAGTAAAAATAAATTTTCGAAACCCATACCATCACTGTTACAGCCTTGTTTACTACTGTTTCTTGAGTTTTCGAGAGCTCTCTTTTTTTAATTCCGACACAAAAATTACTGTAACAAAACGCAGAAAATCATCAGAATTGAAACGTAAATCATTTTCTGTAGCCAAACATTTTTTTCTGTGAATTATTTTAGATGACGTCATTATGCCCTGAGGGTATTTTGAAATGTTTATTGAATCAACCAAATATTACAATAACTCTTGTTGTCACTTCATGGCAACACCAAAATGAAAGTAATTTGTAAAAAGAATTCGAATTTTACTGGTATCCAAGTGTAAACTTTTTAAAACAAAGAAGTCGCTTCGAAAGTCCAAAGTTGAAGATTAAAATGATGGTTTGATGTCTTCGGTTCATTTTTCAATCGGTTCGGATGGGAAAGGTCGCAAATCCAAGTGACCCTCTGAGGTTGAAACACCTTTTTTGTTCATCATCAAATTAAAAATTTTAAAATTCAACTGTAATATAAACTAATATTGGATGTTTCATCACCTTGAAACGTCATGATTGGAAGCGTTTTGAACTTTACACCCTCATAATTCTTTCGAAAAAGGGTGATTTTTAGGGGTAGCCCGGAATTTCTGGAGTATTCTCACAGTCAGAAGAATAAGACAAATTATTGACGATTGGAAAAGAATTAGTCCACATGAGTACTCTTCTTCTTCCTTTCTCAATCGACAACGCTTTTCATAATTTAAAAGTTTTCGTGGCGGGACTCAACTTTCCGCGCGTTTGTTTTGTATTCATGTCTGTGTTTGATCTTTCATTGTCAAACTATCTGAACTGTATGGTCTTTGTTGATGTGTAAAATAATTTCTAGACCTCTATAGTAATGAGTCTGATGCAATTATTATGATCAAGAATCGTCCAAAGCACGTTGAATTCTGGGAATTCACACGATGATTTAGATATCATTCACATTAACTGTAATGACGAATCATATTATTATTTTCTACGTCCAATGTAACCTCAATGAAATGTACAAAATAGTAAAAGGGGCGGAGTCTCTTTATCACTACTTTATTATCGCTAATTAGAGAACTTTTGTCGAGATATTTGAGGTATTTCCTAAAGGAAAGTCGCCTACGTTATGACAGAAAATAATGATCCTTGTGACAGCTGTGATTGAACTCGTTATTTTCCATCCCAATAATATTACACCTTGTAAAGACTTCGCTCAGCTTATCAAAACTTTGAAGTTTTACCATCCGGAAGTTTGTTCGGGAAGAAAGAAGTGTTTGGTTAAGAGTATACGTAATCAGTAAAAGGCAATTGTAATCTCTCATTTTGAGGTCAGACACAAATCCTTTTTTATCTCTGATGTCATGGAGGACTTGATTTTTATTACACAAAAATTGTGTGTAGTTATTATTATAAACTCCATCTCTACAAGTCCATTCATTTACGTTAACTTTATTTTTGGTATTATATAATTTGTGGAAATTTTGGCAAATAATTTTTTTCTTTAGTTTTATTTGGATTTTTTACTCTCTAAAGGTCAATCCTTACCATGTAAAGTCCTTTTTTATTAGAATAATTTATTTCAGGCATGTCCCTTTGATAGGTTTTGCCCCTTTTTGTGGATAATTTTTCCTTTTTCTTATGGACAGGATGGGAAATACCCAAAACTCGTGTTTTTCCGCCTGCTGAACCCTTTGTAGATGTGGATTGTGATGCCAATCTGTTCTCGGGGAGGAGGCGAACACACAGACACAACTTTATTTCCACGTCTCGTGTTCTTTGGACAAGCGGCCGAATGCCGAGAGAAGGGGGTCTCGCCGACAAACAGATATTACTCTCACTTTTTGTTTGTTTTTTCAATAATTCAAGATAAATTTAGTGGTGGTAATTCGATACTTTTTTTCGGGTACTTGTGAATTACAAAAGGATCCCATCAATTCTGTCGAAAACCTTTTTTTAATTACCTTTTTGAACGGGAATTCTCTCGTTGTAATGCGAAGATGGCGTCGTTGATCGTCTGACAGAATCGGTGGAGGGTTCCCGTGCATTTCAGGCTGGCCATAAATTATACTTGAATCTTTAAAATCGAGATTGAAAGGGCGATTTGAGTGCATCGACGGGAACGCCCTCTGGCGATGATAAAATTTAGTTTTCGTCGATGTTTTTGCGCGCGCGCCCCCTCGAACCGACTAATGACACCGTTTTGCAGGTGTCATGATCTCAAGGTACCATGTCTGCAAGTTATTTATAATTTGCGGGGTCCTCACTTGCATCACCAATTTCCCCTCAGGCTTTACGAATTCGTCGGTGAACACGGCCGTCGATGAATTGAAACACTTTATCAACCAATCCTACAGTTCTCGAGGATGGAACATGACAGAGGGAGCGCAGTCTATTGTGCGGAGTGCCATTTTAAATTGTTGGTTTATTGCACAAGTGGCCGGGTCATTCATTTCGCCTTATATTACTGACAAGTACGGGAGGAAATGTATGTTTTGTTGCTATTATTTTTCGTTGGCATATACAGATGAGATAAAAAATAATTTTGAAATTTTAAAGTTATTTTATGGGTGTTAAAATTTAAGCAGACATAAATCTCCAAGTCTAATCAGATATTCATGACATTGTTAAATGAATGCCATTTCTTTTCTTATTTGACCTATTTTCAGTCGCATATCTATTCTCAACTGCTGTGATGACTGCCGCCTCAGGGCTTCAATTCATCGCTACCTTGACCTCTCTACCCGAACTTCTGATGTTGGGCCGTTTTACGGCCGCACTTTGTTCTCCACTGTCTGATGCCGCATTGATCCTTTACTTACAGGTAAGTTCTTCATCTTGCGATTCTAGTTGTTTTCGGTCGCTATCCATCATTATGATATTACTTTAGGAGTGCTCGCCCATCCAATATCGAGGCACCTTCAGTTTCCTCGGAGAGATCGGATACTGTCTGATGTGTGTTCTGGGGATGGTTCTGGGAATGAGGGCGGTGCTAGGAAGTTCTCTGCCTAAGATGCTTGGATATTCAATAATCCCGGGCTTGGTCTCCCTTCTTTTCCTTCTTTTGATTCCGGAGACTCCAAAGTATTTGATGATTGTAAAGTAAGTCGAGAGATGCCTTTAAAAATAATGGATTATGTTTTAGACATGACAGAAAAGGAGCTCTCGAGTCGCTACAGTTCTTCCAAGGTGAGAAGAAGGAGAACGAACAGTTATTAGACGCCTTTCTTCAAGAGGCCACTCATGATAATAGCAAAAAAAGGTCATCGATCAAGGTAAGAAGAAAAGAGTTGACGTCAAGCGGAGATCATCGCTGGGAATGCCTGGGGCTATTTGAGGAACTGGTCATGTGCTATTTACAATAACAGACATGCCTATTTTTAACTCTCCTACAGTAACCTCTCCATTATAGTTTTAGTTTCCGTCAAACCTACAGTAACCTCGAGGAGGGTATTACTGTTAAATTAAAACTAGTAATGCTTTACAATGTTCGCTTTACTATAATTACCTGTTTTTTGTTTTCAGGAAGTCCTCAAAACATGGCATCTCCGCTTCGCGGTCGTCCTTGCCTGCACGGTGCTGATCTTAACGGTTTCTTTTTACCCTTTCCTCCAATCTTCTACCCTCTTTTTCCGACATATTGGAATTAAAGCAGACATGGCTGAGCTCTCCTCGACCTTGTTGATGATCGCCTTCACTATTGCCTGTGTTTTTGGCTCCTTCTTCATTGATCGGTGGCCTCGGCGATTCCTCGTTATGGGCTCAGGATCTTTGGCCACGGTCTTCCTAACTTTGTTTGTTGTGTTCTCGGTTACGCGATCTCATGGATGGTGGCTAAAATATGGTGCTTTGGGTGCAGTGTTTGGATATGCGATTACTTTTGGGTAAATTGATGTGAATATATTATTATTGATTTTTTTGTGACTTTTGATCAGTTTTATGAGGTTTTAAGGCAATGACGAGATCTTATATCAAAGATGTCATCATCATTCACTTGTTTATGACCTCATCTTCTCAAGACAATGAAAAAAATAATTGAACACATATTAAATTCAACCTATGAAGAATAATGTTCGGAAACCCCCGAATCCATCGATTATTTCGAATAACTCTTTATTTCAGAATGGTTTTGGGCCCGATCTCTTGGTTTGTCGCACCTGAACTCGTTTCGCAGCGTCATCGGTCGACGGTCTTTTGCTTATGCTACGGTATCAACAATGTTCTGATTGCAATCACCAACTTCGCCACCGTTCCACTTTATGACGTAAGTGTAAATAATGTAGTCTAATGTTGGTTTAGTGGATCGGCGCTTACACCATGATCCCCTTGTTTATCGTGCCTTCGATTATTTGTTTGGTCGTCATCTATCTATACCTCCCGGAGACGTTGGGAAAAGAAACTCACGAGATTGTGAGGGGTATTCGAGACAGAAGGAAACAATCCGTTGTCCATTCTGAATCTTCATCAGGCACGGATTCGGATTCAGATCCCGAGAACGAGCTCCAGGAACTCAAGGAGCACGAAAAGAAACCCGAGATCAGTCTCCCCTAGTGTAATTGCATCTCTCTTCCAATTTTACTTTCATCTTTTCATCGTTTTTATAACTTACAGTTTTTACATCTCTGACCAATCCTAATCGGATGGAATTCTGACAAAGACATGTCTTCCGGACAGTGTTTCAGCTATGATATTATACATAGCACTGGAAGGAATCTTATATCTGCATTTATGTTGTAAAACGAGTACTACTAATGTCATTAAGGGTCTCAAATATGTTGAAAATAAAGTATCAATACTTTATTTATATTACATTTTAGCAATAAACTTAGCAAGACAATCTGATCATCCCACTCGAGGACCCGACCAAGAACATATTACTCAAATCTAGGGGTGTTATCACAGAAATCTGACCTTGAATGAATTCGGATCTCAACTTGATCTCAGTATGGCACTTGTCTCGACGATAAAGCCTCATGCGATTAGCATTTAGGGTCAGGAATTGATCATCAGAAAAGCGACAGAGGAATTGGGCGACTTCTGGGAGTTTATATTCAGTCTTCAAACCGCTGTCAATCTGCCAAACAGTTACCGAATGATCGACGTAAAGGGACACAAAATGAGTTTCGTCTATCCATTCTATCTAAAACAACCACTAAATTAGAATTTTTGCAACTGACATTAAAAATATCCGCGTTTTGTTGAAAAGATAAGGACATCAGTTTCCCCGTTCTCGAATCTATTAATGATATGCTCCCATTACTTAAGGCCACCGCCAGCTTATGCCCTGAGGGTGAAACTGCCAGACATTTAAGCCCACTTATATTACTTTGAGGTATTCCGGCAAGGAAATGACAACACCAGGATCCCATTCGAAGATCCATTATTCTAAAACACAATGATCATACAGTAACTCGTAACTTGCCGTACAACTTGATCCGAATTGGAACCCGCGACAACCGAATAATTATTAATCTTTTGTAAAGAAACGATCGATTGATCTGAAGATCCTGTTGGCCAATTAGCCTGATGAATCACCGACCCTCTAAACGGATCCCAAACATGAACCGAGCTGTCGGCAGAGACAATCATCGAAGAAACGGGCATAAAGAGGACATCTTGGATGGGTTTCGTATGATGTCTATAAGTCCATTGACATTGCGAAGCCTCTTCTGACGTTTTTATCGACCAAACTTTTACGGTTCTATCAGACGACGCACTGATAAAAGAGTTCTCATTATCCAAGACTCGGATCTTCTTGATAGTGCTAGTATGACCAGAGTAAGTGACAAGATTTATTTGGTCGAAAGTGAGGTTATCAGTGGTCGCTGACAAGGCCGACCTGAATCGCTGAACCCAATTTTCGGACAAGTGAGGTGAAACATCTGAGCCCATCTTAGAACTAAAAATAATATTACAGAAACCTGAGTAAGTATAAAGAAGAAAAGGTCGTCAAAACCTACTGTAACGAGTTATTAGAGCCAGGGTCAAAGTTTGAGGGCATCACTTCTTTTATATGCTCATCGCTTATATCGTCTTGAAGGAATAATCGATTTCCACTGCCAAAAGAAGCGACGAGCGATGATGGTGAAGGCGTTTCCACAACATGAGATAGCTTCAAAATTGAAGACAGTGATTCAAACGCACTCTTCGAGCGAATTGTGATCACCTTACCATCCTGTAGGTCATCTGAAGATTTCATTGCCAGATGAGTGACCAAGACTGGGTCAGGTATCAGATCTATCAGATATTTCCGTCCGCAAATCCGAGAAAATGCGTTCAAAAGTAGAAAAGCAAATTCTGGACAAAAAGTGGCGACCAATTGAGGAGGAGAGCATTTTCCGACTCTGATCACTTCTTTTGAACCTTCCCTTTCTATATCGTATAACATACTGAAAGCGGAGAATAACTTCTGAAGGACCACTTTCATATATCTCTGGACATTCTCTCCACCTAATCTACATGAGAGAAGATGGAATGATCTGATCGCTTTACAGGCCAACAATCTTCTAGAGTCATCAGAAGAGAAGGAAACATTGGGAGACGATAATAACCTTGCTATTGGGATGAATATCCGGTCAACAATAAGTTCGTTTAGATCATCCATTAACTGCTTGTCACTCAAACAATCACAACAAGATTGAATCAGCTCCATGGATGATATTAGAGCAGACTCCGAAACCAGATTCATCCTTCGCAGACCTTGATCGATAATATCCGCACAGTAAGGCAAGTAATGTAAAGTAATCATCGCTGGTCCATAAATCACAGCTAGATCTATTAGACATCCCACCACTATTAGGCTGGGCTTATCTCCTTCCGTCTCCAGGTCTAGACTCATCTAAAATACATATAAATTACGCACTATATTGTACAAGACATATAAAGCTAATAACAGATTACTTACTTCTGTGGCACTAACTTTGGATCTCCTTTGATCAGAAAAACAAAGAGCAAGCAGCTTCAAAATGTTTGGAGTAATATGTTTCCCAGTCAAGATAGGACCATACCTCTTGGATAACCATAAAATACTATCCTTAGACACTTCACTGAGACTACTATTAGCTGAGAGTAGAGCTTCGATTACTCGTGGCAGAAAACTATTCAAAAATTCTTTGGTCCCAAATCTGATAGATAATTGGATCAAGAATCTTCTGTCGAATAACTAAACCAATTGCAGCGCACATATTGTTTTACCTTGGCCAAATTTGGGATATTATATTCAAAAAGTCTGGATATTGGAGGCACCAAAACCTTGAGTTCGTCCACTCCAGCAAATTCTGATATCCTGTAGAATAACTTTTTACAAACATTAACAGCAAATCGAAGATCTTGTATCAGATCTATAAAATGGTCCATCCAAAGAGATCCGTAGTCAGAGAATTCCACACAATCCTTGAGAATGTCCACTCTTTCCATGTATAATTCCTCCATTTTCATATCTAAAAATTCATTTTAAATAAGTTTAGTACCTGTTTACTGATTCACGTGTCCGTCTTTTTGATTTCATATGAATATTATCAGGTTATTTTGGCCAAACATTCAGATACTTTCAGCTCATAATTACCGAAAAATAGCTAACATTTAGAAAACAATTCACTTGTAAAAACACTCCAACATCAGCATGCCCCTCGAATACAAGCAAAAATTAGTCAGTGAGTACTTTAAGAAAGTATCAAGAATTCCATTTATGAAAATTTTGAACAGTTTTTTTTGACAAAATTTTACGACCTTGGATCAAATCTGGGACTATTCGAATACCGCGTATCCCATGATTTTTTATTCGACACGGATTTTTTTAGTTAAAAACGTCCGTTTGAATATCCGTATTCAAAAAAATCGTAAATCACTGCTTGCTTACCGTCCTCATTGTAGATTGCATTAGTGAACTCAACATCCAAAGCATGATAAACAGATAGATGGGCATGGACTGGGAACACCTGGTACGGTAAGAAGAACAAGTTGTAAAAGTTACTTGATAACGAGTATTTCTAAAACAATATATTCAATCTTTCTATCACTTACATTTAAATCATTGTCTTCCTCAGTTACATTTAATAATATCCTAAGAGCTTTGCGAAGATGTCTGGGGATTCTGCTCGGTCTATTGGTCACCAACCCTTGAGCCCTAATGTAACGGTCATCAAAACTGGCATCTGGAGCAAGGTCTCGACAGAATTCTGGCAAACAGAGCTCCACAACTGTAACCCCAATACTAATCGCACTCTCCTTTACATATTCTTTAGTTCCACTCTAAGAGAATATAATTTAAGTTAATTAGACCAAACATTGCTTACATTCTGCTGATAGAATTGAATCAGCAATTCGCTCAGATTAAAAGATTCACCGGGTTTTATCTGATCACACCGATCAATGGGAAAGTATTCATCTGGGTATCCCATGGGTAATAACTTATGATTATTTTTCAATTCTGATTTAAGTTTTCGTTTTGGATGAGGGTTTGTAAATAATTGAACTGCGCCCATCGTTCGATTGTCTGCTGAGATCCGAACAAAACATAAATGCACGTTCAAGGCTTCCACTGCCTCATGCCCTGATAACTAAAACAGTAAAACAAAAAAGGGGAAAGCTTACCAAATAACCGAAAACAAGATCAATCCAGTGATGGAGATGGGCTGAGACTGCTTCAGATTCTAGCATTTCCCTATGCCACTTAATAAATTCCTCTGGAGTCTTTGTCCATTCAGGTAATTGCAGATCCGGAAGATCACTATGGATCGATTTGAAGATAGTGGGATCGTCGAAAAAATCGGGAACACATTCATCAGGAGTTGTTTCAAACAACCTAGCCATATTTGCAGGATATGCTTCAGGAAGCCACTAAAATTATATAATTTTAGGTAAGCGTTACATAACATTACGTTATAAAACTTCATAATCTTTACCTGTTTCCTTACAAATCTCAATAAATTTTCCTTGGACTCCATCCTCGCTCTGTACATTGTATAACTGAGCTCGGAGAGTAACTCTGGAATGTGATGTGCTGGCTGTCTTTTATATTGTTCTATTAATTGGGTATCTCCTTTCTGAATTCGATATTTACTCTTGGTCAAATCTCTAAATCCGCCGTCTCGAGATGTAAAGTCAACAACCCAAGGGAATATCGGATGTTTATGAGGATCACCGTGAATCCGACCTAAACATAAAATAAAATAGAATAGACATACCAGAGAACTGATTCAGAATCATAATATAATCATAATTGGAGATCTGCCAGTTCGTCCAAGCTCGTGAAATCTCCCATAATCTACTGTAGTCCACTTTCGAAGAGTTCTTTTTGATAATATTTTCTCCTTTTTCAATCGCTGAGAAGTTTTGTCCCTTTAGAAGTTTTTCGAAAGAGACCATTAACCATAAATTGGGATCGGAATCGATGATATGAGTCGAGAAAATTGGATAAACGGATCTGGATGAGAGCATCTCATAAATGTTCAACAGTTGATGGATTAACAAGTTAAAACCCTAAAAAACAATCAAGCGGAAGTTGCCACTTACCGGAGAATCAGTTTTGATAGTTTGAAAGGAATGTAAAGCATAAGAACATAGACTTTCATTATAGTAATCACCATTAAATACCAATCGCACACTTTTCCACACCTCCAAAAAACATATCACAGGCCTGACGTGGCTCAGAAATCCAGTTTTACGATAGGTTACATCGGTTTGAAGATCGGGGGAAACTTTTACCCAACTGATCCCAAAATTTTCGGCAAATTTTTTGAAAACTTCCACATCATTAACGAATAAATCGTCGTTTTTGGGAGAAGTTTGGCCCACATTGTGATTATATCTAAAAATGAAACTCAAAGAAAGTAAAACAACTTACAAAGAGAGAGCAAGAACAGTTTCGTGCAGTTTATTCGCCTTTAGAGTGACAATCTCCACCAAAATTTTCGTTTGATCCCGATTGACTTCAACACATCCATCTTCCACATTAACACACTGCTTGGCAATTATCTCCACAACGTTAATTTCCATTCAAACATTGAGTTACTGCTTCTGTTAGTTGGTTTACAAAAGTTTTCACCAGTATTTTTTTATTTTTTTATGTCAATAATTGCGAAGACGAAATGTCACAATTGAATTTTTGGAAATTATTTTTTAAGAAAAACATACGAAAGATTTTTTTGTATTCACCAGTCATGAGTGATGTGCTACAGAGAGCAAAGAATAGAATAAGGAAAGAATTGGAGGCCACAGTGAAGGCTGTTGTGACAGAAGATGCTGGTGGTCAAATATCAAGGTAAAAATTGCATATTTAGTCATTGTTAATTATTTAGAGAAGTGAATCAGGCAGTTTGCAATACAATTGAAGCCATATTTATTCACGGGTTGAAAGATGCGTTTTTCTTAAAAGGATCACGATATTCAAAATATCCGGAGCCGGTAAAAAATTTTTGAATATAGTAAATTATTTTTTCCTTTAGAATTTCTGGCCATTTGTCTCTAAGTTTACCCATCGAAGTATACAATCACAGATCAGCTCGCAGAATCAGATTAAAAATGAAATTGGAAAGGGAAGAACATGGATTAGGATTGTGTTAAACGACGGTGCTCTCGAACATTATGTATCCATGATTTCTAAAGATACTCAGCAATTACAGTATGTTTAATTTGGGGTTTTAACGGTCTTTCTTTAGACAATTTTATAGCGAGTCAGCTTTCTTGAGGGATGTAGATAAGGTTGAGACCTTAATTGGATATCTAAAAGCTTTGGCCAAGGTTTCTTTGAATGCCCCAACCAATTCCACATTCCTCAATACTTGGACACCGACACCCTTAGTTTTGGCGGGACTAGTTCAACAGAAGTCAGTTAAAGGCGAGTGCATTTTTTATATTTATATGTTTTCTGATTTTAGTGTCAAACTTAATGTCACCAAAAAAAGATGTGGAAGCCGGCAATCCCGTTTTAAATATTCTTTCACCAAAAACGCTTTCTTTAAAGGGGTCAAGAAGTTCGCTGCAAAGTAAAGGTAAGGGATTCATCGATAATTTTATTATTCTTTCAGAAGACGACGAGCGTTCTTCCGTTTATTCTCATCCATCTATCGTCGACGGTGAGCTTGACACTCCCACAACGTCCGAAGTTTCCACCGAAGTATGTTTTTGTTCATTGAGGTTAACCGTGTTATGGATTATTTGGTTTTTCTTTTGTGTTCAATCTCTATTGTTAATTTTAGGTAATTGTACATCGATCGAAGGGACGAAGGAGATATATGAGTCACAGTAGCAGTGAAGGGCAGTCTCTCTATTCTCTTTCAAATTCATCATCCATGCAGAAATTAACTGATGAACAGGAAGAAAAAGTTATGCCAGTTGTTCATGTACAATCAAACGTAGACTCAGAAGGAGGAGATCTTTTGCAATTTGGCGCTGTTCAGGATCAACGTGATGTCAAAAATTCCGAAGTAACAACTTCTGAGGAGATTGTAAGGATTAGTTTTTATTGCTTTAGTTTTTATTAAATAATAGACTCCCGATTTGAAAGGAAATGATGATGAAGCGAGGATAGATGAGGGTATGGCTGTTCAACAGTCTCAAGAGGATTCTTTGCCATCGATTCACGTAGTCGCTTCTTCGATGAAAGAGGTTATGGATACTTTGGAATCTGAAGTTCAATTAAAGAGATCTCTAGAATTGATTGAAACGAATTTCGGTGATGATCCAACTCCTCATGATGACTCGATTGATGAGAGATCATTTAAGTTGGAGACCAACGAAGATACATCACCGAATGAAGAGTATGTGTCTGCCAATTGTGGGAATTCTCTTCTTGGAAAGGGTTGGCAGATCTCTGAGTCATCAATGTCCAGTGTCGCCTCTTCATTAAACAGTTCTGAGCTTTTGATTCGCTTTGGCGACGCGATGAGAGAAGTAATGCACTATCAAGAATCAGTAAGTCCTTTCTATTTTTGTTTATCTTGCAAAAATATAATATATTATTTTAGATCGAATCGAAGAGCGATTTGGATGAGAGGTCTTCTGATATGTTCGAAGTGGGTTTAAAATAGTTACGAACTAAAATTTTATTTTCCAGAGAGAAGAACCAGTTGTAATAGAAGCCGGAGAATTACCTGACTTGCCGGAAACCAACGAATTAAACAGAGAAAAGGAGCTCTACCATACATTAATCACGATTCCTATAGAAAGAGGCCTTGATTCCCAAGGATTCAGATGCCCCAATTGTAGACGATCCATTGGAGCTTCTTTTGGAACCTTTAGATTATGTAATTTTGATGGATTGCATTACTGTGAACATTGCTTCAAAAGATTTGTGGAATGTCCAATCCCGGCAAGAATAATTTTCAATTGGGATCACCGGCCGAGACCGATCACGAGAACTGCCTTTGAGACTCTTCAAGGGGTTTATGACAAGCCTTTATTCCAAGTCAATGAGATCAATCGATTGTTATATGGTCAGGCAGAAGATTTGGATAAAATAAGAAGATTAAGGGAGAAGTTGAGTCTGGTTTCCATGTATTTATTGTCATGTAAACAGTCGGTCGCTGAAGATTTGAAACGAAGATTGTGGCCAAACGATTATTTACACACGGATATTCATTTGTATTCAATAAAAGAAAGTTATTGATTCTTAATGATTTTATTTTTTTATTTTTAGGACCTTGAAAATGTCCCAAGCGGAGTATTGGAAAGGCGATTGAATACTGTCATCAACTTTGCTGTCGAACATGTTGCTTCTTGTGTGTTATGCATCCAGAAGGGATTTATTTGTGAGATCTGTAACTCGAGGAAAGTAATTTATTCATTTCAAACGGAGACCACTTTTAGAGTAAGTACAAAGTCGATTATAATTTTATTTCTTAGTGTAAAAAGTGCTTCTCTGTATATCATAAGATCTGTATGGAAGGAAAAGAATGTCCTCGATGCCTTCGCCAAAAGAAAAACGAACAACGCCTCAGGCAAATGGAGTCGTTCTAATCGATGCTTTACTTTATGGGAGGCCTTCTATTTTGCGCTATTTTACATACCAAAACTGTAAATAAGTACTAATCTTTTTTTGTATCTAGTATTAATGTTGTAATGTATAATGTTAGCGGGTATATGCTGTCTTCTCACATATCACGGTGGAATAAAGGCTCATTTATAATATAGTAATTTGAATAATTTAATATTCAATTATTTACTGATCCGGTTTTACATTGTCATAACCTTGTCATCAGTATGACTATTGAATTGTTGTGTCTCCAATTGCAAACAGCCTGCCGGGATATCTCGATATTACTCATCACACGTAAAGTAAACGTTCTTCTTTGCCTTTTGTTTGTCCGATCGCCAGGTGCAGTAGCCAAAAGGGAGAACCTAAGGTCGCCGTTACTATGGCGAGGCGGACAGTAAGAGAGGAAAGGGATTAAACTCGCGCGAAGACCGAGATCAAATAGGTTAAACGAAGAGCGTATTCAAATTTTGGCGCTCTCTGTTTTAGGGTCTCCAAATGTAAAGTAAAGTCGACTCGGTGGGTCTGTAAATTGGCTTTAGAACGGGGGAACCTTCGATGTAATTATATAAAATCTTTATGGCTGGGAACGGGAATATGATCTTAGAACAATGAAATTTTGAGGTTAATTGGCTTTCTTCATTTGTGAGGAGAATGTCGTAAAGATATATATATATATATATATATATATATATATGTCATCAATGGTTGCGCATTCGTATTACGTCAAAATAAAGCGATTTCTTTGTAGGATTAGCTCAATAAGCATGCAGCCTTTTTTGGTGGGGAATGTAAAGCTTTGCAAAAAAGTATGACGGCAGATTGCTTAACAGTACTGGCTAGCAGCTACGCTGCCCTTTAATTGATCTCAAGAAATGAAAAAAAAACGATTGGAAAGGGAAAGCATGCTTATAGCTGGGTACATAAATACAAAACAAATTTGTGTTTCAGGGGGCGATAAGGTGGACTTTTTCCCTTTTCCCCTCCAAAACAACGCCCTAAAGGTCGTCGGGGGGAGAAAATCGGTTGGCAGCAAGATGAAGGAGGCGATGGACCGTCTTTTCCGAAGGGGGAAGGGAGCGCTCATGGCAGTCGATTTCCATAACCGGCTTCACACAAATTTTTTATCTTTTCCGAGAGTCTCGCTGACTCATCCGTCCCTCTTAATTGCAGGTTATGTCATGCCTCTGGTCGGGTGATTGCGCAACAACATGCATTCCCTGGCTCCCTCGGACCCGGAGTTGAACCCGATCCGCCCCGACTTCTCGGATGTGGATGACTCGATCCTTGGCCGCATGCTCACCTACAAACAGCATCATCGGGCTGATCAGTTGTTCGCTGTCTCCGATTATGACATCATAACCGAGCTGGTAATATAATATAAATGACAAAAAAAATCGATTTAGCATCCCGCACTCTCCAAAATTAAACAGATCCTAAGTCAAGACGAGTACAGTCATTCGCTCCAAGATCAGAGTGTGGTTGAACTGGTTCTGTCGAGGATTACAGCAGCAATACGGTAAATACAGATGCATTTAAATTAGATTATGATGGAAGTTTATTGCAAAAAAGAGGCAGATCGAATTTTGTCTCAAACGAAGAGCCAAAATATTCAATTCATTTCTCAGACCAGACATTATGAAAAATGAGGAGAGACTGCGAGCGGAAAAAACAAATTTTACCCAAATCTTTTGCATTTTTGTACGATTTTTTTGTTTCCATTAACTTTTACATTCAAAATTTGTCTCAAATCATCATCAAAACTTGAGCTTTTCCCCTATAAAAATAACAGTACAGTATTTAAATTGCTTTTTACAGAGAGACCAATTGTATCGAGACTTATGCCCCGGCTCTGATTGATTTGTTTGAGACCTGTTTGGCCAAAGCCAAATGCCAAAAAAGAAGTCAAAATGCCCATGAGAAGTTGGCCGGGGAGTTAATGAGCACTTTGTTTTTGGTATGTCTTCCGAAGCCCATGAATGTAATCCGTTTACAGTATCATAGCAAGCAATCTGTGATGACAGTTACCATTCCCAGCACAATTGAAGCATTGGACAGTAAGAATGTGGAGTTGGTGAGGAATGCGACCAGTTATCTGTCCCTTGGAGCTGTCCACAATGGGCGTATTTTGGCTCAATATGCTGTCCAATTAATTACAAGGGTTCTCAAAGGTAAATCATTGTGATTATTGGTATAATATAATCGTTAATTAAATATATTAAACAAGTGGTTTAGGCAATGTACCTTTGGTCCGAGTGCTCCCTCAGATCTATCCGGAGAATAAAGAGCCCTTCCACGCCCATTTATCTCAGCTTTTGGCTTTATTATATGACCCCAGAACCGACCAGTCGGAAAAACTCTCAATCCTTCAACTCATCTCTATGATCGCTGGCTTTAAACCTGATGTGAGTGAGCAAAAGTAACTAAATCAACTCGTATTTCAGCTTATTGTCCCTCATCTAAGTGAATTCGACGACTTTCTTCTCAATCCCCACACTTGTTCCTCAACTTTGGTAATTTTTGTCTCCTTGATCAATTGCGGCCGAGTTGGCTGTTTAACTGGCCAATTGGTCCCCTTAAGACGGGCTGTTCAAAAACAAGGCATCTCTCAACATAATCTCCTCACAATTGTCAAAGTTCTCTCAGTTATCGCCCGATCCAATCAAAAAATGGCTACTGTGGCTACACAAGATATTCTGGCTGTGATGCCAAAATTGACCGCCAACAATCTTCCTGCTGTTTTCAAAGAGTTGGAAGGTATGGAAATCATGCCTTCCAAGTGTTAAAATCTCATTACAGAAATCTCAAACGTGTATCCATCTGCTGTATCCTCGTCGACTCATCAGATGAGAGATTTTGTCAACTCTAATCCCTCCCTTCTGAGTGTTTACAGTCGAATACAGACTTCAACTGCGTAAGTTGCCCACAAATGATTACAATTTTTTGTAGGAACTGTCTGAAAGACGATGATAACAGAAGTATGTCATCTTCTCATCGACATCTAACACCTCCATCATTAATTTTACCCAACGATCCAACTCCTCTGAATGATCGCCTTTCTTTGGTCACAGTGAGAGACGAAAACGTTCAAAATTTGGATAGAAATACCCAGAATTTGGCTGAAACATATCGACAGAGATCAAGTGGGACATCGCTGAGGAAGTCGCAGAACAGTATGACTGGGTAAGAAACTTAGGAATTTTCTGGTACTACACTGCAAAAAGCAACAAATTTCAAACTGAAAAAATCGTAAAATGTTCCTTCGAGCCCTTACTCGCAGGGTACATGGACCGAATCCTACTGTTACACGCCCGGAGACTTCTTTCCGCACGTAAGAACGGCTACCGTATCACTGAACAGTCTACGAAGCAGCTGGGGTGCGTTGAAATGTTGAATGGAAAGGGCTTGAAACGGTGCTCCTTTTATTTGGCTCAAAAAGAAAAAATCGGAGATGAAATGGGGAGAAAAGGGAATGAGACGGCGAGAAAAGCACACTCTTTTCTCTCTTATCTCTCGCCTGCCGTCTCTTCTGTTAGCGTTCGCTTTTATAGTTATTTTTCGCTGATATTATATATAATTGGGAAACGGGTAGAAGATGACGTCCACGGAAAGAGTAGTACTTTTACGAACCAGAGGATTATCACAAAATTACATAGCAAATATATATCTTCAACAATGGCAATAACATTACACTTGTTTAGATCACACTATCCCGAGGGTGGTCTCAAAGATTATGATGTAATGTCAAAATCTGCAACATTACCGCCTTCCCTGTTACCGCGAATATCTCCTCACATTTACGATGGAATCAGAATCCGCGAAGATGGCCGAGTCCGCCCCATCTCATATTATTTTAAACCCCGAGGGCAGATAACGGATCCAAGAACTACCACAACATTTCCTGTTTTGGATAAAAACCGGGGTAAGAGAACACAAACATCTGAAAATATAATCTTTCAGGTCATCTGAGCGGCTCTTCGATCCGAATGATCGATGAACATCAACGGGGACATCGGACTCAATCAAATGAAAGTAAAAGGCAAGAAAATAGTAATACTTTGAGTCGAGAAGAGAGAGGAGATGTAGTCAAGAAGTTTGTGGAGCATCGACGTTCCAAGATTAAGAGATATGTCAACGAATTAACCTGTCAATATCCAATCCCTGTCAAGTGTACAGTAGAAGGAGTGAAGGGATCGAAAACAAGAATGAAGGTCCACTTCTCCTGTCAATTGATGGGCCCTCATTGTCTATTTGACAACTTTGAGCATCTGTTTGTATTCAAGACCAAGTTCCCGGAGATCTGGCTTCATTTGATGTTCCTCCAAGTTCAAGTTGCCCATATTTTCCATACAAATCAAGTGTTAGATCAAGATTCCCCGGAGTTCAGAACTCTCCAAAATTGTTGGGATTGTTTATCCAAAAATGTAACCAATTCGAGGGCTTTCGTGACTCTGGTTACATCCGCCTTTCCCGGGGTTAAAGAGCAATCTCAGATGCTCAAAGAACTGCAGGATTCTCACTTTTTCGATTCCTTTGTTTACATTGCCAGTGAAAATAAATGGGCTTGCTTCAGTTGTGCTCATCCCGATAGAACAAAGTAAGTCCATGGTTTTTTTCGGTTAGTACTTGCCTTCTCGATTTTCAATTTTCTAATTTCAGAAGTCTCTTGAAGACGAGAGACCCCAGAATTCCAATTCTTGAGGGTCAATTGAAGGAGAAGAAAGGGAAATGGAGACTATTCCATCGATGGCACACTAAATACTTTACTCTTTCCAGTGCTGCGTTAATTATCTCAACCGAAAACCAAGTAAGAATGTTACTGTAAATTTTATTTGGATTACTTTTGTTCAAACTGTTGGATTACTCAAAGTTTTTAATTTTAGGCTACTGCACGTCAATCCAGCGTATTTCCTGAACCGTTTAAACGTTTAGTCCACACACTATCGGTTGACGAAAAGATTTTAGATATACAAGTTCTTTGGGAAGAATTTTTGGTGGACGAAATTGGTCTCAAAAAATCAAGAAAATTTTTAAATATCCGTTTCTGACAGAGAGCAAGGTTTTGTCCCGGCTAGCCAGGAGAAAACAGCTGGCATTCTTCTCCAATATTCTGTTTGTGACGAAACGCCACATCGATTAAATCTTGGTTATGAAATAGCTTCACCTACGCTGGATTGACGTGTACTGTAGCTCTCCACTTCTAATATGTTAATTAATTTTTAGAACCGTCTACCCTATGCATCTCCATCCATTGATCTGTGCAAAATAAAATCCGTCCGATCTCTGAATCGTGGGAAGAAAACAAGGAAAAGTTTGCCTCGGGCGTTTGAAGTCCGGACCCAAGATGACCACTCCTTCGTATTAAAGGTGGGTCCGTTGACGTCATCCTTTAATTTACGTCCATTTTTATAAAATAATTTCTTTTGTGACGTCATAATTTAGTAACTTGTAGTTCATAAAATTTTTTATAAATTACAGTAACCTTGTATTCGTTACAGTAACCCTTTTATTTTATTTCAGGCCAATAATCAGAACAACGCCGAAGAATGGTTCCATTCCATCCAAATTGCAGTAGCCCAAGCCCAGAAGACGAGTCGATAAAAATACAAAAAATTATTCCCATCTCTGAAATGCTGCTGATCTGGTTGACTGTTTCTGCTTCTACTTTCATATCCCTCCTTACTTTTATTATTCTAATACTGTCCATAATAAATGTCAAGACCAAGATTCATACAAAAATTCGGGGTTTTACGGAAATGGTAAGGGCTAAAGAGTAGTGTAATATAGGTTACGAACGAAGGTTAGGTCATAGCTCATTGAACTCTGTTACCATCAGAATTGTAGGTGAAAGTATTGGAGAAAAAGATAGCTACGCAAACAATCCCTGAAGCACTGTTACAGCCAATGGCCGTCAAATTTGGATTTAATTTGGACACAGCGAATGGAAATCGGAAAACATTCAAAATTCATATCAACGACGACGAATCCACTAATAGATTGTGTAAGTTAACGTACAAATCCAACGAATTAAAGGGTTTTGATATGTTTTGGGCCTAATTTAACCTCACAAACCTTGTATTTTAGCCCAAAATTGTGATGACAAGTTTCTGAAGCCGGAAGATGTCTTCGCTGAAGCCACAAATGAAGAGAATTACGCGACGATGGCCTCGGCAGTGAACGAAAATGTATTCGAAGCGAAGGAAAACGATAAATAAACTCGCATTCGCTGAATTCTTTTGTGATTTCGTCAAGTTCAGAAGCCGGTCAATGGTACGATTACAACACTCGTTGTCTCTGAGGTCGGATTATAGTAACCCAGTGATTTAAAAAATGCCCTGAGGGTCGGAGGAGATTTTCCCAGACAAAGGGCTTCGTCAATATCATCCATAATATGTTGCCTTCTCTCCTTACATAACCCATGCTCCAGGCAATTTGGAGAAAGTAAATTTTTCCGACGTAACCCACTAATCCCAGGGACGATGTACAAGGCGAAAGTAGCCCTTTATCACGCCTATTAATACCTCCACGTGTTTTATTAACTGAGATATGGCCCGAGGGGAAGTGGGGGCCATGGATTTGGACATTTGACGTCAAGGATTCGGAGGCGATTAAGAGGATGGGGAGATTTATCTCATTCACTGCTCGAATTTTTAATTGCCGCAGGGGAGAGAGGCGGTTCGGGTTGATTACTGTAACATGGGGATACTCATTTTAGAGTTTCGACGTTGTGTGACTTTTTTCACGTTTTTGGCCTTATATTTTAAGGCTAAATAAAATTGTTCGTTACAGTACCCTGGGCCTATCCACGGGAAGTGACTAAGCGCGTAATGCGCATCCATCTGTAGAACAAATACCTCAATGATGACTTATAACTTGTTTAGTCCTTTCTTTCCGCTGAAACATAACGAAATCGGGGTGAGTCATAGAGAAAAAGGCGGTGAATCAGCTGAAAAAAGGTTTTTGGACCGCCTCCTCTCAATTTCAGTGAGTTTTTACCTGCAGTCCATCGTTTCCTCAGCGCGCTACAGCGTTGATTCCAGATGATTAGACCGTTCAGAATATCTGTAACCATCTTCTTCGCACATGTCATGCTAATGTTACACTTGATATTTATTTTCAAAGAATTTGAAAAATGATGATATTAATGTGAATGGGTACTAGAAGACCATAAACTGATAGTTCAAACGTTTTCTTTGTACTCGCCAAGGTTTTCTGCGAGATCGAAACAGCTGCAGAGTCTTGGTAAGTGCAAGGGAAACGGTTGCGAAATGATGGAAAGGCGAC
The DNA here is from genome assembly GCA_025436335.1 of Bursaphelenchus mucronatus. NCBI lineage: Eukaryota > Metazoa > Nematoda > Chromadorea > Rhabditida > Aphelenchoididae > Bursaphelenchus > Bursaphelenchus mucronatus. Next base: position 5,235,518 of record CM046359.1, read on the forward strand.
GTAATCTTTTTCAATTCCCTATTTGTGACCAAATTTCGAGTCAGGATTACATCAACCAGCAAGAGTAAGTCAAATTTGATTTATTTTTTCAATTTTCTAGTATTATGAAAAGTCTGCACCGAAATTTGAGGTGAACAATGTATTATAGCACGAACGTGGTGTTTGAACACAGAATACGATGTTTTCTGTTCTTCTTTACATCCATTCGGCATTATTCATGACAAAAACAATAGAATATAAATTAGATTATCATTTATTTATTGTCAAAATTCACTTTATTTGGCAGTACTAAAGCTTTGTACAATATATTTCTTGCGTTTGGAAAGAGGATAGAATAATTTTAAGAAATTTTGAAAATGATTACGACATTCTACATATGTCGCCTTTGGACACCAAAAACGGGTCCAAGAAAAGTCCATTCCAAACGTTGATATAGAAAAAAAACCCATATGAGGAGATACCATAACCGTGATATTTACATACAAGTATTATGCTATTTACAACACTCCTTCCAGGAACTGGGAGGGATCCATATTGCAATCGGAGCCAAAGCCGAGTAGTTGATCGGTCTCAATGTCCAATACACTGGGTACTCTCGATCTGTGGCCATCTACATCTTTGCTGACTCTTACAATCTCTGATCGGAACACTTTTTCCAATTGGTCGGCGCATTGATAGATTTCATTCTGCTTCACATAGAATTGCCTTGTGTTATCAAAAATGAGACAAGCATCAGCCACAAAGCTCTTCAGATTCTGATATTCATTGCTCTCCAGTTTCCTTCTCATTGTATCCAAATCCATGGGGTTTTGAACGATCTCATAATAGCGAGGAAGTTTCTCTCGATCCACGGCATTCCTGAACGGCCAGCTGTGTTGATTATCAACCAGGACATCGAGGAGGCGCCAGAGTAATGGGAACTCCTTCCTCGACGCCATTCTCTGTTCCATGCTGACTTCAGAAGCAGCGGCTTTTTGAGTTCTGACAGTTTGAACGACTTGGCTGTCGGCAGAACAAGTTGGACACAGGTAACCAGCGTTGGTGCTCTCCACTTCTCTGAAAGTTACATAATAAAATATCATATTGCCATAAGTAGACATGTGTCTCGGGCGGGGCAGAAGGAAAATTTTGTAGGAGCTATGACAATTTAGCAGCTTCTATTATTTATAATTTTACAAAATTTAGTAGATTTTTGTGAGTTTATACCAATTACTATAGCGCGTAAACGGGCCGGCCGAAAATTGCAGTCATTTTTTACCTTTGCGTGGTGCCAACACATTCTGGATGGAACCAATCTTCACAGCCATCACAGCCAACATAAAATAGACTCTCATCGTAGGGTTTCTTGCAAAGACAGTAGACAACTTCCTTTGGCGGAGCATCGCATTCCTCGCACATCCATCCTCCCATCTTCCTGACTCTCTTCTCAGTCAGCCCAATACATTTTCCATGTACTCTCTGATCACAAGCCGGACATTGTACATAATATCTACGTTCATCACAGACCTTTACACACTTTGAGCATAAAAGTTTTCGTTTCCTTTCGTCCGAAGTCAGGTAGATGACCTCTTTTTTTATTTTCTTGTGTTTCTTGACCTCGGCAGTTTCCGTTGACTAAAAAAGATGATGTTTATGAAATATTAAAAAAGCAAAATTATTTCTCATATATACTTACATTTTCCTTCTTCCGTGGCCGGCCTCGAGGATTTTTGGGTTCGACCTTGACCGACTTTTTGGTCAATTCCTTCTTCTCACCTTCCTCGCCCTTAGAAATGTCGAATAATGATAAAGATGACTGATCAAACGTGGACCTTGCGGGAGACACTGATTGCCGAATCCCCTCTCCATCGTATTCTACTTTCTCAATGATCATTTCTGATTTAACGCTAGGCATGGGAGGGCCGTCTGGATGAAGTGAAATTTCCAATGGATTCACCATTACTTTCTCTCGTTGATGTTCATCTTCCATGAGAACTGAAAAAAATGCAATTTTAGTTAGTTAATGGTGTGATAATTTGGCAATAGCTCAAACATACCAAAATAAACCATGCTTCTATCATATCATATCACCAAACATCAATTGTCCTAATATGTCTCGAAAATGAGAAAAAGGGAGCTCACTTTGTTTCTCGTGAAGTCTGGTTCGTTTGGCGATAGGCTCGTCATTATCGACCGGCAACTGAGGTTTGGCCTTGCTCCTGAAGTCGGAGTCTTGATAGGCTTCTTCCTCGTCATCGGAGACTTCCATCAAAGAGAGTCTGCCACAATCTGATGAATAGCCGGAACAAGGAGAAGAACAGCCCGAATCGATGTAAAGATTGGTCATTGGAATATCACAAGAACTCAGAGACGCCGTCTTGATGCGAGGATAAAAAGCATTAATACTGGAGCCACTAGACGTTTGGCTCGAAGCCGAATTGGACCGAGTTATCGAAGGTGCAGAAAGAGCAAAATCCTCACAATTAGATGTCGGAATTGCATCAAGAAGATAACCAAAATGACGGAAATCATCATCGGCAGTAGGGAATGCGGGAAGACTGAAGACCGTGTTGTCCTCACCTTCGTCTAACACAAAACAGTCGTCCGGAATAGTTCCGATTAACGACGAAACAGGGTAATGAACCACCATCTCTCTTGTTTTGAGTAGTCCTCTGCTCGAAGCGCTGACGCCTTTTATACGACACGCATACGACATTCCGCCCTTTCGCGGCTGTTTTCGAGAGCGCGCGATATTTCCAGAAAGACACGCGCGCTCTTTCGAAATGGCTGACGAAAAGAAGGTTAGTGAGACCGAGTGACCGAACCGGAGAACAGAATGACCACCGCCCTCACTCCAAAGAGCAAAGTACATGTGGATTCGCCCGAAGAAAACAGAAATACTCTCTCTTCGAGGTTTCGAAATAGATGGATATGAATGAAAGCACGTGGGAACTCACCCCGACGTTATTTTATGCGTATTTCTCAACACCGCGACCTATACAAAGACGGGAAAGAAACTTCCTTAACTGTTTCAAAAGGGACGAGAGATAATACACTGTAGAAATCCAAATATACAGTACTACACTTTAAGTAACCCAATTCTAATGTACCTTACGACAACAGCATGATATCTTATGGTAAAACGAATCATCTTACCCGGCCGACGGTATCTTGTCCTTTTCCATGGCGTGGCCAGTCCAAGTTGATTAGCACACTCAATCTCAAACCTGTATCTCCTCTTGTTAATCTCCAACTTGAGTCGTTCTACATGTGGTTGGACCTCTTCTTCAATCTGTCTCATTGTAAAGTATCTTCGAACAGTTTGACTAAATTATCATCATATATTGAAGCAAGCAACTTACGGTGGAGAATGTGAGTAATAGGGCGATTGCATCACGGGTTCTGATGGCATAACACGATTCGTTGTGGTTCTAATAATATCAACTGCTTTCTAATTGATTACTTACATGTAAGAGTATTTTTTTGCATGCAACTTGTTCAGAATACTTTTATGCCATCCATTTTCATTATCTTTTTGTACAACATCTTGAACAATCGAACTCAATATCTGAACCATACTACTCTTTACTTTTTACTTACATTCTTCACATCTCTTTCATCCTGCGTTTCGTTTCCAGTTCTTCTCAAATTAGATGGAAGACTGTTAAGCCGATTTATTTCCTGAGCGGTCAACCTTTCTAGCCGCGTTTGTTGGAGTCTGGCATGACTTGAGAAGCGATCATCAGTTTTCTCTATTACTCTGGGGATACTGTTCAGCTTGCTTTGCCGCTGTAGCTCCATTGCAAAGGGATTCCAGCTTTCAGAGGGTTCGCTTCGTATTTTCAGCATCTTTAAATCAATTGCGTTTTGACGTTTAGCAAAGGTATTCATCAAAGAAGTATTGTATATGGTAGCATCTGCGTAACCATGAACTATACAATTCGAGTTTCATAAGCATTAGACCAAATTATTTATTGCAAAGAACAATAAAGTATTTTATATCAAGTCAAATAACAGTCATAAATTAAAAACAATGAAGACCCGGACTAAAACAATGTGGAGAAAATTTAAAAGTTACAGTAATGCACCGCTTAACGGGGCTCCGGTTTGACCAAACGGACTCGTTTGGGAGGGAGGTGGACATCAGGATCATGTGGGTCGAGAACAACTCGGCCATTCTCCTTGTTAATATCAAAGCCATTATGAGAAGATTCGGGAAAAGATCGTTTGACGGCCAGAGTGGTGTAAACCTGTCTGTTAGGGACTAATCGCCTGACCGGAGCGGTTTCCCTTCGCATTACGGTCGGATATCTCCCAGCACTCCCATATCCGTTCACATGTCCCCCTTGGGAGTTGATTACAATCGTATCAGGTGTATAAAACCTCGATGAGCTTACTGGAGGAGGGACTGGGTTCACATATCTCATCTGAGGAGAGCGAAGAGGGGGATTCCCGATGTAATCCCGGGAATGTGAAGGAGTTTCTCTTGTGGCATAGACAGTGGTAGGGGTACCATTAGGTCTGTGAACAGGGATTCCATTTTGACGGACCACCAGGGATGAAGGAGTATATTGCCGGGTATACGGGGTTCCGTTGAGAGTCACAGAAGGAGTCACCGGTGTGTGAGTGATTCTAGCTACAACAGGGGCGCTGAAGGCTGATTTTAGACCTTGGGCCTTCTGAGCTGACAGCATTGTTTGGGTTGGGGTGTTGAGAGGTCGAGGTGGAGGAAGGGCGGATCGCATTGATTCGGCTAAAATGATCCAATTGATAGAAAAATAAACAAACTCAAACCGACAACGTACCTGCGGTTGCCAGCGGTTTCCCATGCCCTTCCTTCAAACATTCATCTTCCATCAAAACTCTCCTCCAATAAGCCTTGATCTCATACAACTTAAGATCAACCCCATCAGCCCATCTCTCCGTCTGACCTCTCGTTCTTATACTCAACATGTGAGCACTGGGAACCAATCCTTTCTTGGGCTGTTTCTTCTTGTATTTTTTTCCTTTTCCCTCTTCATCTCCATAATTCAGATCTTCTTCTAATGCCAGTAGTAATATTTTGAGTTGATATCTCTCATAATATCCATCTGGAGGGTACTCTTTGTGTCTGATGATATGCCTCACTTCATCGTGATCCGGGAGATGAGTAATAACGCGAGGATCCTGGGTTTAATTTATAACTTCAGATAATTATTTCTTACTTTAGTGTCCTCTGGAGGTTCCATATCGGCCCATCGTATACACGAATACATTATCCTCAGATTTAGAGCAATGGCATGAAGAGACTTTGCATTCAAAGTGTTGTATCTCCAGCATTGATCAAAAAGAGGTCGTGGGCAAGGGTAATTCCAGATACTTAGATTGCTTTTAGCTATCTTGTTAAAGCCGAATATCACAGTTGTTGGGTTCAGACCTCCTTGACGGGCGAGTTTTCTTAAGTGGGGTTGAGGTAAAATTAGCAGGCTCTTCTTTCCTGAGCCTCGAGATAAGAATTGAAACGGTTCAGAAATGGGGAACGGGACATCTTCCCCCTTAATCTTTGATGACACCGGTTCTGGTTTTGACGCTAGTGCGTATTTCACTGAAAATATAATTTTAAATATTAAAAAAGGCAAAGAAATCAGGCAAAGGGTTGCTACCCTCACCTTTTTCTTGAGATGTCATCGGACAAGAAGAGCTGTAACAATTGTACTTGATACCCTGGACCGTCGAATATTCCCGGCAAGAAGATGAATAACAACAAACGGGTGCCAAAAAGGACGGGTACTTTAATTTGTGCACTAAATTCTCCAGTCTCTTGGCCTTTTTATTTGTTGAATTTGATGTCTAAAAATAACGTAAATATAGCTATATTTGCCCCTAATTCCTACCCCAAAAAATTTTCCATCAAACTTTTCTGGAGTATCGACTCGATTCCTCTTGAAAGTTGATGAGATCCAGAGCCATCCTCCCATCCCTCCTTTCCAGCTCATTCTAAAGCTTTCATTTTTTGTTTTCCATAACTGTGATTGTTTCTTGAGGTACTTTACAAATTTAACATCAGGTTGACAATCGTTTGGATCTTGAGATAATAATGCCTAAAACCAACAAAATAAGAAACAAATCTTTCAGTAATTCAACAAAAAAATGACAAAACGAACCTTTTCCTCTTTCTTTTTTCTAATATCTAATTTACTTCTCCTTTCCTTGTCATCGTATGTTACTCTGATTAACCTGGTCAATCCGAGAGCATTCCACCAAACATTCGAGAACAATGGTTTCCTCAGAAGGCATTCGAATTTCAACAGAAAATACCGAAGCTGTTCTAGCATTTCCTTCGACTCCTCTGCGTTCTTCGGATGATGCCCATAGTTTTGATTCAATCTCTAAGCATCAATAATAAACATTTTATTCAAGAAACAACTAACCTCCAAAAAGGACGACTTCTCTGTTCTCCATAATCGATGGTAGAGTTCATCAGGGACTGAATCCATAAATTTGAGGAGGCTTTGTTGAATATTCCGGCCAGTGTAATATTCATTCATATAAATATCCTTATTTTTCGGGCACGCCCACTAAACCAATAATAAAATACAAATAATACTCACCACAAACTCATTTTCATCGGTTAGAGCGAACCGTAGACTCATGTATCTCCGTTTATCCTTCTCTTTGGCCCTCTGTTTGGATGATTTGGCCAATTCATTTGTCGTGTACTCATTAATATATTCTCTATAATGACCATCAGTGAATGAATACCTATATCCTCTATTATTATTTGTTTCTATTTCCTGGAGAGTACCCTCTTCATCTTGCGCTAACGCTTCGAAGAGTTGATTGTGTTTTTCAATCAAATCATTGCCTAAAATCAAGATATCATAAAAAATTTTAAATGGCTTACTCGAGCGGCTTCCTCCACACCAAAATGGATCGACCAAATTAATTCCATTAAAGCCGAGTTCCAATAAAACATTCTCCACCAGATAATTCTCTTCCATTTTAACCCCATCCTCTACATTCTGCATGATATCCGACATAATCTGGGACATTAAGAACGCTAAAACTTCAAAAATTAATAAAAGAAAAGCAAGATTTTTTCATAATGTAATTAACTAACAATTATCTTGCTCCAGATAAGAAGGCGGAATAACTTTCTTCTTGGTGGGAAGATTCTTCACAATTTCATCTCGATGATGATTCGTTAACTGCAGTGTTAATCGCATCTGTGAAACTATCTTATCCAGATTCGCATTTATTGATTCACATAATTCTCTTTCAAAAAAACCTGGATCCAGTTTCTTCACCACATTGTAAAGTTGTGGGAGGGTGGAATAATAGAATACTTCATCATGATCCATGTTTTCCCTAAAACATAAAAGAAAATTGACATTACACTTACACAAAGACTCTTCTAGCGACAAACCAGTATGTTCGTCCATGTCGATCACGCCCCAGGGCTGTCTGTCGAAGAGGCATTCGATTGGCCATCTCTCCCAAAGATTTCAGATTGGTAGCGCCTGTAGCATCGTGGGCCTCACAAACGGAACAAAACCAACTCCCTTCTGGGATTGTATCCTGACCAATACATGCGACATGATAACAGGCATCGCATCCATCGCATAATATAACATTCCCTGGCTTCGCGCAATCACGGCAAACATCATCATACTAAAAAAGCATAAATAATGGTAAGACAGCATAATTTATCTCACCATAGTCTTCCCATCATTGCGAATCACTTGTCGGAAAATGCTTGACTCCAAGAATTTACTACACAACCATTTCAAAACTATCAGGCGTTGCTGACTGTCAACAAACGGATAATTATTCTCTAGAATAGGTAATATCGACTGGTCGAAGCGCTTATCGCTCTCAACAAATTGCCGCAGAATCTACAAAACATTGAAGTTTAAGGTCATATAACCGAAAATTCAATAATAAAATTAAACACTAACTTCTCCGTAAGTCATTCCATCCAGAAGTTGTAACGTGATATTGAAATAATTGTTTGTATCCTGCACAGAAAATGTTGTCTGAGCCTCTTCATCATCTCGATAAAACAAGCGGATAAAAGCAATATTAATTTCAGCTAATAACCGAGATTGGTCAGGAGATCTTAAGGCACAACAAAAATCTTCGAATAAAAATGGCGATAGTTGAAGTATCCTATAGTAGTTGTAACATACTTCATACACCTAAACATTGCATCATCTACTATTTCGAAATACTTACTTCCATTGCCGCAAACAGTAATTGGGGCTCAACTAGGAGATCAGTACTGGTGTTGGGTAGCGATAACGGGGGGATCTTGTCTTCCGGGAGATCCAACCATGGAAAGAAACGCCGTTCTGAAAAAAACAAAATAAATTGATCATACAAGTGTCAAAACACATACCTTCAGAGGTTCCTTCAACAGATCCAACATCCTCAAATGTTTCATATTGCTCATTATCGGATTCTTCCTCGGATTTATGAGCATACTCCTCTTCTGACTCCGAATCCGACGCCGTTTCATTTTTAATGTAATCATCATCACTTATCCATTCTTCTTTTACTTGCCTAAGAACAAAATAAATAACAAACTAAACAACGTTGCTTACTTTTTGGCACTTCTCGGCTGTTTTTTATTGGATCTTTTGTTTGATACCGGCGTTGACCGATTGGAAACATTTCTGGTTGGCGTGAACCTCGCAGGTCGAGCACGAGTCCGCGAAGATCCAGGTGTATTCAAATTTTCCGGAGTCTGCGCGGCCCGGCGACGGCCTCGAGGCATCTGAAAAATTTACAATATATTGTAATTGATATTGTAATTGACAAACCAAGTTTTTTGCTATAAAACAAAACAAAACGAAAGACAGACGCAAAAAACGTTCTTCCAGGGTCTAGTCAAGGAGCGCACTCGCTCCCTCTGTCTGGCCCGCAGAGAATAGAAAAAAACGGAGACGGGGAGACAAATAGACAGAAAATGGGCCTAAATCGATGCAGTAACGTTTCCGAACCGCGTATTTTAGGATACCTTGGATTAAACTAATGTTTGAGTGCTCAGATTCGTTCATTTTTTTCTTTACGAGAAAATTTACAAGAAAAAATTTGCAAAATAAAGAATATCGTGAAAAGAAAGCCAAACTTTCAATTTCGTGGTGGGACCCGGAATGTGGCGGGAAGTTGGCGTCCGAAAAAAAGAGATTAAAAAATATGTAAATTTTAATTTACCGCAGATCTACAAGATATCCCAAAATTAACGTTTACACGTGCACGTGTAAACGTGACATATCTATTTTGTGACCTCTTTTTTGTGCCACCTGGCTATGGATTGCTCTGAAGTTTTGAGCCTTATCAGTTCAGTAAGTGCTTGTATAAGGTAACATATTGTCTGTTTAGGTTTTGAGGGACAATGCTCACAATGGAAGCAAGGTTTCGGACCTAGAGCGAGTATTCAATGATGTGATATCAGAGTTCAGTTTGATCCACAAGGACTCGAAGGAAGAGAAAGGTCAGAGAGATCTTACAATAGATGAAAACATTATCCATCGATTCAATGACGGTAATTTTTCTTTTATTTTGTATCAATTTTAGTTATAACCCAACTGAAGTACACCTCAAATCAGAGAGAGCCAGAATTCCAGGAGTGTCCACAACTAACAACTTTATACGAGACCGAAGCAGAGTGAGTTTTTTTTTGAATTTAAAAAAATTGCCATCGATTTTTTGCTTGAGTGTCTAGTTTGTTTCCAATGTTTAGTCATTCCTAAAGCCAATTTTATCCATTTTCTTTGTAAATTTCCTCGGAACTTTCGAAATTTTAGTTTGAATTCTTTTCCGATAGTATTGTTACGAAATTATTGTTTGTTTATTTTTTATCGATCGTTAGCAGAGCGTTATCATATTTTCAGACTTGGACGGAAGATCGAGGCAATCAGCATCATGTTTCCCTGAAGCACATGATAGACATCTCTTGTCGCTTGTCAATAAACTTTCCGAAAAAACGTTACGGATTTTACATTTAGGAAGCAAAAGACGGACGGGGAAAGGGGGGGGGGGGGGGGTCTTTTATTTTCCCGACCAGGCACTTTCTGATCAGCTGCTGTCTCGTTTTTTGCGCATATAGTCGTGGAGAAGGCGAGTATTACTTTGTCCTTGATTCCCCTTCACTTTTTTGCTTTGTAATAAACAAAAAGACGCGGGATTCTACGACATTATACTCGGCTAGCTAGAAAGAGACATTTTTTAGAATGTTTCTCGCAGTCCTTGTCCTTCTTGCGCTGGTTTTGTTTTTCCTTCTCTTCAAGTTGGTCAAGGCCGGGTATTTTGAAACGGCAGATGTAAGTTTATTTCTTGAGCTGTTTACTATTTCCAATTGACCGTCTTATGTTTTATACTTTTAGATTTCCGTTGTTGAAAAACCAGAGATTTTGGAAAATAATGTTGAGATCTTTTATAAATATTACGTTGGAAGCTATTCAAATGTTGGAAGATTTATTAATGAAGTGAAGTCTTTGCTGTCCAAGGAAGCCAAAATAATTGCCATTTATTATGATGACTCTAATAAAGTAGAAGAAGACCTTTGCCAAGCAGCAGTTGGATGTGTTTATTCAGGTAAGTTTCCACTGTATCATAATTTATTTACGCTGAAGTGGACGGAGAGATTGAGATTGCGCCAAATTTCGTGACTCAATTGAGTCGATGGGGATATGAACGAATGATCATCCATAAGGTTGGGCGTTCAGTCCAATTGATCCAGAAATATGACGGGGTTTTCTCCAATCTCCGTTTAGTTCGTCGATCTTATCCTCAATTGGCTCAATACATCCAGGATCAGAAGTTTGAGACTTCATTGAACGTTGAGTTATATCACGATGATAAGGTTGTCATTCTCTCGCCATTGGATGAGACAAAGGAACTTGTCGTTCCCGAGGTAAAAAAGAAAATGAACTTTATTATCATAGGCAATACGATAATAAAGTTTTTGTTATCAGCGTTAGTTTGTTTTTGATAATATGTTTTTTAGTACCTCTCCACTAATGAATTGATTCAACGTCAACTCCAAGCGCATGCCGAGAGCTTCAACGATGATTCGAGCCACTCGGAAGATGACGCAGAGGAAGTTGAGTCAGACTTCGAGGCCGACGACAACAATGTCTAACCGTCTCTCTGATTTTTTTATATGGGTAAACAAATGACTTAATCTCAATCGCTGCCGCATTAATATTTCAATTATACGGTTTACTATGTGGATTATGTAAATGTAGAATAAACATTGTTGTTCTTTCGCTGATTCCGTCTGATGGGTTGATACGAGAAGGTTTGCGTTTTCCTTTTTCCTTTTTCTGTGATTGCGCAACGTTTCTTCCACCTGAGCGCCTAGAAGAATGGGAGATGGTTGTGGAGTATATTGCGGGTCGCGGGCCCTTCGAATTTTAATTTTTTGTTGGTCCAAACCCTTCCGTTGGGCGTTTTTGTGGGAATGGAGAGGGCTATGTATTCGAATGAACTTTCTCGCTATGTTTTTGTTTTCCCCGATTGTTTAGATGATCATGACCATCTGAGGCGGCTGTATATCTTCTGGTTTCAGCCTTCTCGGAATGCCAAAGCAAGGGGTTTGCCCCTTTTGTAAGGTCCCGGCAGTCGAGAAATGGACTTGGAGTGGAATCCTGGGCATCATCTTATGCTTCCCTTGTGCGTATTGTTGCAATTGTTGTAACAAGAAGACCCTCCAATGTCCAGAGTGCGAGCTTGAGGTGGGTATTGGCGACGTATTTTCATTTTTTTCGAGATTAGAAGGAGACAAAATAAAACACAAATAATGGATCCCGGACTACTTAAAAATATTCGTAAACAGTCGACATCACACGATTTCAATTAAACCATTCATGGTTTAATTGAAATCATGCATGTTGAGTCATGTTTTTAAGGTTCATTTTTTATAACAAAAAATCCGGGGTCAAAAACTTGATTTCAGGGAGATTGGGTTAGCATAAATTTTTGAATTGCTATGTGTTTTGTGTTTTGTAGGCCTGTTAAAGTGTAATATTGTCAGTAAACCACCTTTCCATGAGTAATATCGTTGATTTCAGGTCATCGAGTCGGATGGTAAACTGCCCAGATTGGCCCGCGAGTACAAGTATTACAAGGAGATGAATGACAACGGCATCCTGGCCAAGCCTTACCCTTCTAACTCCAACATTTCCGCCCAAACGAAAGTGACCTCAAGCTCCGTCAATTGAAAAACATAATTGTCCCATATCCCGGGTACCCTCGTCTATTGTAAATACTGATTTCATTCCGGTGGTCTAACCTTATTTATTTATTATGTTTAATTTATATTACTTTAGACAATTAAAGTACAGAAGTTTGGAGTCTTTGGTGGGGCGACGGGGGTTGATGAGGTTGTTACGGGTTCGGGGGTTGCACGGGCGATCTGTGTTTGGCCGGCGAAGGCAGCTCCGAACAGTTCGCCGAGTTGAGATTCCAGGGAAGCGGACACCGACTTCTGATAGGCGGTCATCTCCTTGTCGAATTGCTTGAGGTCCTCGATCTCGCTCTCGGTCAGTTTGCGGGCAAATGTGCTGCCAACATAGACCATGTTGTTCTGAACCTTACATCCATCGAAGATGTATTGAGTGGTGGTTTGTTCACTGCAGAAAGATGGTTTCTTTGGAGGTTCTGGGGTCTGGATGGGCTTGGCGCTGGACACAGCAGCTCCGCTTCTGCGGGCCTCCAACTCGGCCTTTCTTTGTTCCATCACATTCCGGAGCTCTTCACGGAAAGTTGTCAGCTTTCCTTGGTACTCGGTTAGTTCGTTCCGTTCATCTGCAGTCAATTCACGACCTTCAAGTCCATTAACGAATAATCTGTTGCCCTAAAATCATAACAGTCTTGTTTATTTATTAGTGATCTTTAACTTACAGTGACCACACATCCAAGGTTTCCCCCGACAGTCGAGATTCCGAATCCAGCGAATCTCTTTACAGGCTGAGAGAGGGCAAGGCCGAAAAGGGATAAGAGAATAAAGTATTTCATTGTCTGAAAGAGATCATATAAGAAACGGGAATACTGTAATTCTACACGGAAATACTCGCACACAACATTAGGTGGGTCGGAGGCAAAAAAGAGACCGTTTATAAAGGACCAAATGTTGTTTACAAGATAAAGTCACCTCACTGAAGATCTAGTGACTCAGTCAAATACAGAGGGGACTGGGAGAACAGGCAGGCAGTCATCTGGATTTATATTTTCAGACCCAACCACCTTCAACTAGGTCATCTGAAACGCTGGATTTGTGGGTTGGGAAGGAATGAAGAACAGCGAAGATAGGCGGATACTCCCGACGGAAGCACCGATTGTCTCTTCCAAAGCTAGCACAAAGAAGGTCACAATGACAGGTCGTAAATATCACGGACACATCTTTTTCGGGAAGATGATCCACATCAATTACTTTCTTTTCCCATTAAAAAAGTACGTATTCAAATCAAAAGAAGTTAAAAGTTATGTTTTAGATGACAAAAAGTATAGTAAATACAGTAATCAGTGGTTTTTACAAAGAGCAGAAGTCATAGTTCGAAGTGAGAATTCAGGGTTTTCAAATAAAACGCATTGATTTGGTTACAATGGACACTTCATGCAATCACTTTTGTACAGATATCGAGTCAATGGGGACGTCATCGCTCCCTCCCCCTCCCTCTCCAAAGCCTCAGGTTTTGCGCACAAAAACCGGCCCTTGAATTGTAATCGAAAACCAGAAAGCTTATAAATACCTCGTTTCTCGTGCTTTATATACCTCCCCCCTTCTAGAAGTCTCTCGTATTTTGACGATTTTTCGAAATTACAATAAACAAAAAATGTTTACGAACAACCACTGAGGAATCAGCAGTGATTTGGCGGATGATCCAAGGCGTTTCGAAGGGAATCTGATCTAATTCGAGCTTATAAATGAATGAAAAAGAGTCGAGAAAATGAAAGATATCACTACAATAGTGATCTGAGTCATCGAAATCAAAATAAATTCAACATTCTGAGGAAAGTTCTCGAAAGGAAAATAGAATTTAAATCTATTTAATTACTCTTCTTAATAGTCTTACAACTTTTTTACAATAATTACAATAAATTGACCCGCATTCCGTCGAATGCTCTCCGGGGATCGGAAGAACAGCACCGTTGACTTGTAGAATCCACCCAGAATCAACGGCTTCGGACCCAAAACAAAATTTAAAGAGAATCCGGCTCCTTCCAGATGGATCCATATGAAAATGGAATCCTGAGATATTAGACTTGAAATTAAGCTAGCTGGGAAATGGGAATGCCTTCGTTGAGCTTGGCTGATTGCACTGGATTCGGTCTGGACTGAGGGAATGGGATCAGTGAAATGAGGTAGAACATGGAAGGGATCACCAGCAAGCCATGGACGAGTCCGATTCCCACCACCAAGACCATTGTCTTGGCAAAAACTCTGGCCATATGCAGCTCGACCAAAGTCAGACTCATCACACAGATTATGGTGGAAATCCCGGCTTCCAAGACCGGGAATCCAATGTGTTTTAGACATTCTTTTAGCCGGTCTTCTACTTTCGTCTTTTTGCCATCGATTCCTATAAGAATTTATTGTAATTTTCATCAACTATTAGTATTATAATGTAATTGTTTTTTTGATTCTTTTTGTTTATTTACGAAAGGCTCAATGACCTCCAAAGTGAATCACCCCTCATTTCTCGTGCTTTCCTTTGTAATTAATGGATCTTGTTCATTATTCCAAACAAGTTCCACTAATAACATTAACAACTCCATTGAGTCATAACCGTTGTCCCCCAAAAAAAATCATTAAACACCGCCATAAACCCTCGAAATTACCTGTTTTGTAGTAATGATAGGAGATATGAGCAGGGATATCGACCGAAAATCCAATCGACATAATGGCTGCACTCATCACGATGGGATCGAGATCGACACCCCACAAGGAGAGGATTCCGAATACACCTAAAAAATTCAACTTTTATATTACCATATATGAATGTAGAAATAAATCAAAAAAATATGAATTTACTCACCGATGCAAGTACTGAAAATGGAGAAATTGGCGACGAAAACTGCCGTTGGCTGTCGAATAAAGAGAAAACACACTAACACCATACAGATCAAGGTGCATAAAGAAGACTGTAATGTCTGGGGAATCATTGTGGGAATAAGGTCGAGGAATTTGGCATCATCTTCGTATATACTTAGATCATATTCGGAATACTCAAACTATATTGTAAAGGGGATCTAACTTACTGAATCTCCAACTTTTCTCCATTCCTCCAATAATTTGGCTCTATTGGACCAATCTCTGAGCTCGTTTCCATGCGATGCTGTGGTGAAGAAAAATTTGGTCAAGTTCGTTCGTTTGCTAAAACGATACAAATCCATAATTCTAGAAAGCAAACAAGTCAAAAAAACTTGAAAATCGAAAAACTCGCAGGTTTAATTTTGTCCCACAACGGAAATATTCTCCCGTCAAGTAAAAAATTCAAAGTAAAAAATGCAAAAATTGATTCATCATTGGTTTCTGACCCCCTTACATTCTATCCTTATCCGTAATCTGCTCCAATCTCACAAATCCCTTCCAAAATTGGAATTCCGGCCATTCCAGGAACTGTTTCAATTCATTTTCTTGTCCCGAATTTTGTTTTACCAGTTCTTCCAAGTCCGCTAATTCTTCGGACAAGTCCTTGACTGTCTCTTCTGACGATTCTATGAATTCCTCGTAATCTCTGAGGAAGAATTTGGTCGAAAATGGACCCAGGGACGAAGGAAGATTCTCGAAATCCGCCACCATTTGAGACAGTCGCTGGATATTACTGGTATCCGTGAAGTTGCCGGGGTTATTCACAAACACGATGCAGATCGTGTAGAATGGCGATATATATTTGTTACGGAGTTCTAAAATCTGCAAAAAGAAGATTAAAATATTACTCTTGACTTTACTTTGATCACATCCGAATCCGCGATGAATAATTGCTCCGGCTTCAATTCGGCTTTGATTTGGAAAACTCCATACAACGAGATGTACATGTAGCCCGCGAGAATGGCTATCACTGCGGATACAGCGACAGTGTTTGTCAGGATTTTACAGTAAATATCGAGGAATCTGGGAAATGACTAAGAGCCGGAGGGAATGCACTTACTTGCTGAAGAGATCCTTGATCATTGTCCGGAATTTCTCTTGGAATTCGTTTTCATTTATTGGAGCCAGTGCTTTCTCGTCGTTGTTTTCAAATCTACCAGTCATTACCATCACTGATCCGAAGATCGTCCACTAAAATCGTCCACTATGTAAATTTGATCTGAAATTTACCTGGTAAATATAATCGATGACGATGGCCAGAGCATTCCCAATCGAGAACAACTGGATCTCCGGAGTTGGAGTCATGGCACCGATGAGAAAAGCGAGGACATTAGTTAAAGTAGTGATGGTAATCGAAGCCCCGGTATCCTCCATCACTTGGATAAGGAGTTCTCTTAGGTCCACTTTATTGTGTTCTTTCCTCATTGTATGCCGAATTCTTTGCCAAGAATTCACCATCAAATAGGCATCATCAACTCCGATGGCCAGCACCAAAAAAGGGGTCACACAGAGAATGGAGCCGAATCTGAATCCGGTCCAAAACATCAGTCCAAGGGCTGTGCCGCAGGCCATAAACGGACAAACACATCCCATCACGGCCAAGATCACCTAAAAAATAATTAGTTTTTCTTTTATTGATGAAAAAGTAATCTGCATGTGATTCTCTCACTTTCTGAATACTCATCTGCCTCATATAAATTGCAGCTGAACTCATTGTGATAACGGAAAAGACCGACATGATAGAAAAGCCGATGGCCAAAAATGGGACCAAAGAAAGGCCGGATCGGACAACTTCGTCGGTCAGGAAACTCTCACTCATTGCCAGAACGTCAACATAATCACTTTGGAAGCTGAAATAATAAAATTTGATAAAAAATGAACTCATGGTTTTAAAAACAGTTGGATTCCTTACTTTCTTGCGTATTTTATGACGTCATTTTCCCACTTTCTTACCGCTTTGATACTATAATTTTTGGAGAATTCGGCTCGAAACTGCAGTCCGACCAACTTGATTTCTCTCATATTATTTTTGACATGAATCTGAAATAATAGCATGGCTTAAAGGGACAGTATAGCTACCCTTGAATCGCGTTTTTTACGGCGTGGAAACGAAATGTCCCTAAAGTTTCCTCGTCTACTGTACCAATAACAACGGAAAAAAAAATATAGCTGTAGGACGTAAAAAAAATTTTTGACATTTTTCACACGCCGTAAAAAGCGCAATTCAAAAGTAGCTGTTCTGGCCTTTTAAATTTACAACTATATTATGGTTCCTGCTTAAGGAAAAGAGTTACTTTTTCTTTGTCAATCAAAGACCGTCCAGTCGCAGATCTGAGTTCATTCACGGACATTATCTTTGTTTGATTCCCAATTTTTGTGGCGATCTGGAATTG
The DNA here is from genome assembly GCA_025436335.1 of Bursaphelenchus mucronatus. Lineage (NCBI taxonomy): Eukaryota > Metazoa > Nematoda > Chromadorea > Rhabditida > Aphelenchoididae > Bursaphelenchus > Bursaphelenchus mucronatus. The sequence continues at coordinate 5,252,969 of CM046359.1, forward strand.
CGCAACAAATAATTACTAATAAGAGTGAGGAAAAAGTAATCTAATAAAAGGAATTACGCACTTTGACTCCAAAAAAATTTGGATCCATGTATAATTTCCTCCCCAAAACAGTAGTAACTGGGTAACTTAGATCAATATGCTCGGATTCATTTCCAAACTGAGTATCCACCAAAAGTCCATTCTAAAAAAATATTGAAAATGTCGTAATTGTAATTGACTTACGTAGAAATGTCTGACTGGTTCGTTGATCGTGCAGAAATTATTGCAGAATTGATTGAAAGTAAGGGTTTTGTTTGTGAAAGGATTATTCAAAGTAATCTTATCCGAGATTACATTTAACACCTTAAATTGAGTTAAATAAAATTGCTTAAAGTTACCTTTACAGCCTCTTCCAACTCATGAACTCCCAACATATTCCCTTCATTCTTGGCGGTGATAAAAATAAATAAAGTTACGGGATCACCGGCATTCGAGAAGAAGTCTTTATACACCTACAACAATAGAAATATTATAACTTTGATATTCAAATAAAAAAAAATAGTCATCAAATTACAAACCTGTAGTTCTTTTCTGGCCCTGGCCCCATTCGGTGTGAAATCACTGACGTCATTGGTAAGGGGAGTGAAGAGAATACTGGCAGAACAGATTAATGTAACAAAAGTTGAGATACTCAGCCAGAAGATGGGATTGTTTGAGATCAAACCACCAAGTAACCGAAAGCCTGAAATAAAATTTAAAGTCAAGATTACAAATTTTATTTTTTCTAATAAAAACAGAAGTTGTAACATCAAAAAAGTAGACCCACCTCTATTCAGATGGGTCACAAACCAGGTGTCCGGATTCACGGGCTTGGGTTTATTTTGTATGCCCATATTCATTATCAGCTTGTGTTTTCAATCTCCGTTTACCACATCATAATATATAACAATGGTCTCTATGACATACATAATTTTACGCAATGATTAAAAAGAAAATCAAATTAATGTGATCACTCAACGCGGGGAGAAAGTAAAAGCAATAGAGTTTCTAACAATAGGGATTTAAGAATTGTATAACCCGATAAGAAACAAATATTCAAATGAAAAAAGGGAAGATTTAAGGGAGGGTCTCCCCCGAAGTTACAATATCTGATTGACCAAACCAATTTGTAAACATTCCGCCCTCCTCGCCCAACGATGCCGTCAGAAACCAGTCTACAAAAGGCTGGGGTATCAATCAAAGATCTAAAAGTTTTAACCGAACATTTATCGATCTCCCCGCTTCGCCCTTAGCCCTCAAAGTATGACCGATTCAAAATCTAATTACGGAGAACAGCGAGGATCCTGTAGATAAAAGAGTCTGTAACTCAATCGAACAAAAAAGTAAAATTATTCCTTTTTGCTCGAGGGAAGGAAGAACAAAGGGATCAGCCCCCGACCACCAGAATCCTCAAAACTCTTGGGCTCCATGGTCGGCCAGCCAGATGATCCTTGCCCCAACTCTGCCATCACATCCGCCCCTCTTAACACAAACAGGTCCCCACCTTAAACGTCTTGTTTTTACGCTTTCCCTGCCCTCCCTTCTCCCCAGATCCCTCAGAATCGTTTTTCTAACGGGATGATCGCATGAACGCCCGAGGCGATTCTCTCCTCACCTGCGCGGAAATAAGCGCAAACCCTTTCAGAAAAAAGAGGACAGGTGATCCTGGTTCATCTAATCAGTCCCACAACCGAGACCGTTCCTCGAGAGTGCGACTAATCAGCCAATTAGAGGGGTTTGGATCAGCTTTATTGGATTAGTAAGAAAAACGGGTAATTTCAGCCGGAGGATAACTTTAATCTTCTGTTACACCACTCAAACCCCGACAACAAGTTGTTCATGTTCGATTACTTAATATGTTTTTTTTTCACAACATCGTCATCTGCCAACACAATTGATCTCATAGAGTTTTATTGAAAAAATGAGCGTTAAATTGCATAATCGGCACAAATTCTGAGGTGATTGCTATGACTGAGTGTATTTGTTGATGTTTCATATGACTTGATGCTTTTGATTTATTGGGGGATCTTTTCCTGACTGAGATAGTACCACCAATAGAAGACTGAAAACGTGACTTTAGAGTAGGTTAACTCTACCGTTAAACAAAGCAAAAGCGCCGGGAAAGGCTTTGGCTGAAAAGGCATCCACTTGAGCACTGAGAGAAGGCGCCTTCCGTGGATTCAGAGGCACCACGGGTTCAAAGGAAAGCAAACTCGATCTGCAGATGAGGAGAGAGTTATTTTATTATCCCCGAGGCTGTTACCTCTTTGATTCGACGATCAACGAAGGTCTGGAAGGCCGAATGTTTTTCCCGTTGCGCGGAAACGGGCTTTGTTCTTGCTCATCCCAAACTCCGAGTGAATCTCGAGGAAGGGTTGTTTCGTGAGTCTGAATGCTAAGTTTCCGCGTCTCAGGTGGAGGTATTGTTAGTCTGGAAAGGCTTTCATTAGCCTTGCAGAGTAATTCCATTATCTTTTTTTCAAGCCATCAAAAATTTCACTAACTACCACCGTGGGAAAAAACAAGTTTAAATGACCAACTAACATAAGAACCAAAAAAAACAAATTTTCTTACAAGAATTGACCAAACGAAGTGACCTTTTCGCAAAATTTAAACTCACTTTGATACTTTGCCAATGGAATTCCTTGTCTTCACCCATTTTTCGTACTTTTTAAATTGATTCTTAGTCAACTTGTCGACGAATTCAACGACTGCCAGTTCAACCAGCGACAAGAATATGAATAAAATGCAAACGAAGAACCAGAGATCGATTGCCTGAAGGTCATTTCTTGTGATTAATACTCACTTTTACAAAAGAAACCCTCGGGAGATTTTTGACGACATTTCCCATCTGAAAACTTAAGGCCATCAGACTGCTAACGCCTAAAGTAATCCTTGCTGGCATTGACCCGGATCTGGTGGAATCGATCCAGAAGGCGATCCAGGAGATAAATACTGACAAATATCTGAATTTTAATTAAACATTTGACATCAAGCTGCTTTACTTACGTCGGAAGATACATTTGGAGGACATAGTAGCCGTAAAGACGTTTGAAACTAAAGACGTGGCCAAGATATTACTTTATGTCTACCTGAAAATGACTCTCAACTGATCCCAGCTCCCCGCTGTGTACTCATTCAGATTGTGCTCGTAACTGACATTGGTAAACAGAAAATCTGGAAGCTTTAGGGTCTCGGAATCCGCGATCGTAACCGGATTCCATTCCTGCCATCGCAATCTGACTTCAGCGATATTATAAGAGTAACTTTCAAAGACTAGGACACATTCCTGGAAGGATTTTTATGAAATGTTCCCTATATTTTATTTTGTTACTTGTTCGTCCAATGGGAATTTGCTTAGGGTAAAAGAGCAGGGTCCGCTAACTCTAACTCTGTAATTCAGCCAGATTGTCCCATTTGGGAAGACGATAAGGAGCACATTGTTGGTGGGAGAACGATGCACCTCCGTGTGTTTACTGTTGACCACACAAACCTTAAATTTGATTGCAAATAATGTGTAATACATAAAAAACATCCTACATTTGGTGTCCATAACTTATCGGCCACAGAACTGTCCAATGATAGATTCGATTTACAACTATATTTATGGTATTCTAGCCTCGGATCTCTCCAAATCTGGCTGAACCAAACATCTGCAATAAATGAGCTTGTGATCTCGGAAATTGAGGAGATGTCCTGAAGATATTACTGTATTCAAAATGTAATCTTTTTTACCTGAACAGTAAGCTCAACATTAACGGTTACACTTTGGTTGGAAGGGACTACCGTTTTATCATAACCCCTGAGGATATCCGATAAAACACTTTTTCTGTGATTCCAATCAGTAGAACAGGCGTCATCTTCGTCTATATGGAAGCTACTTTGTTTTGGCTTCGCAGTAGTCGTAGTTTTTTTCTTCGGCAAATGAATTGAATCATGTTTCCATCCATAATATTCACGAGAAGTATAAGCACTGACCAGGTTCAGACACAATAAATAATAAATCATCACTTCTAAAACACCTCTTTTTTGGATGCTATCTATTCAAAGCAATCAATAGTATGAAGAAACGTCTTAGTCGTCAGAAAACAGATAATTGGACAAGCGGTGTGCTGTCAAGGCCAGCAGGAAGTGCAGAAGGAGGTCTTCTTCATTTCATTTTAGTCCAGAGTTTCAGAAAGTGTTGTCCAAATCCTCCGAAGCCCATTCCCAAGCAGTGCCATTTCTGGAGAGGTCCCTTTGTGGAGTGCTTTTTTTCCCTCGCCTACCGTACCGTGACGTCCGTGGGTTCACGTGGATCTCTCCACTAATTTGTTTAAAAGATTGGAGGTGTAATATAATGAGCCGAAGTCAATACGCAGCTATCTATGTACACTTCACTCTGTTTGGAATAGCTCAAGTGTAATATAAAGAGCCAAGTAAAGGAAGCTGTCAAACACATCGATGTAGTTATTCATGGTTGTTATGGAGAGGGGGAAAGGCCTTTGAGTATGTAGGGAGGGAGAATATGTTGTGCATTACGTATATGAACATCTTCGGTGTCAAGTCAGGACTCTTAAACTTTTAAAAACCCTTGAGAGTTCAAGGATAAACCCATAAAATAAATAAATATGTATCAGATTAATGTTGTCGCATCAGTTCTAAAATTACTGTAGAAGAATGACTAAGACTACGATTTTTTGATTTTTTAAGAATAAGAAAGTTCCATATCACAACTAAGAAATATATTATCCCAAAAATAATGAATTCATATGGAAGTTTGTTTTTTGTATTCAAAAAAAAAAGTTACAACTCAAAACTACGAAATCCAAACATCAAAATTTTGCTTGTGAACCAAACCAAGATACTGGTCGACTAATACGCCTCAAATTTTCAAGGTTGATTGGAACAAACTATTTGTTTGGAATGGATGTCATGTCTTTTTTTGAGGGTCATGCACTTGTGATGCACAACAGAAATAAATCGTTGTGCAATGTCTGAAATAAGAAAAGGAACGCTACAAATTTTATAGTCCCAAAGATTTTGCTTTGCAAATAAACATTCATTTCACGATAAAAGCACATATTTAACGATGACTTTGAACCTAAAATTTATTAAATTAATCAAATCGCCGGAGAATGTGAGCCAAGTTATTTTAAATCGACCAAAGCAATTGAACTCGCTAAACAGTGGGTTATGGAAGTAAGTGAGGAAACAAATTAAATTGATTATTTTATCAGAGAAATCGGAGAAGTCTTCAAATACCTGGATCAGGATGAAGATACCAACGTAATCATCTTACATGGCAGTGGGAAGTTGTTTTGCGCGGGCTTGGATATAAAAGGTAGGAGCAAAAGACAAAGTTGGATATTATAATTATGAATAGAAAAACAAGATGGAAGCTTCTTGGATAAAAAAGAAAATCCGGCAGAAAAGGGAAGACAGTTTTACAGGGAATTGAGATGGCTACAAGAAGGATTCACAACTATTGAAAAGGTTGGCGATATTGTACTTGAGTCTAGATTGCCTATTAAACGCTCTTTTTGTTTCAGTGCCAGAAACCAGTGATAGCAGTTCTTCACGGTGCTTGCATTGGTGGGGGATTGTCAATTATCTCCGCCTGTGACATTATTTACGCTAGCCGAGAGACCATCTTCTCTTTGAAGGAAGTCCAACTGGGCCTGGTTGCTGATGTAGGCGCTTTGAACCGCCTTCCTTTTATGGTATCCAATATGAGTTGGCTGAAAGAAATCTCGTTAACTGGCAGAAACTTTGATTCCAACGAAGCTTTGCAATTTGGTGAGCCTATTTTTTCGTTAATATTACATTTATCAGCAAAAACGATTACAAAAAGCTGATTTTTAGGATTGATCAGCCGGATATTTGAGTCGCCCAAACAAACCTTCCAGGCAGCCCTTGATACGGCTAATGAGATCTCACAATTGGGGAGAGCCGCTGTCCAAGGAACCAAAGTAATCTTAAATTACAGCAGAGATCATACTGTAGACGAGTCCCTCAACTTTGTCGCTGTCTATAACATGTCTCAAATTCAAAATGTAGAACTTCAGAAGAATATTCAGGCATTTAAAAAAGCTAAAATTTGAATAAATAAACGCCATAATGACATATATATGGGAGAGGGAATCTAAATTGCATCGCGCTGTCCGTTCTAAACAGGGGTGGTCACCAGGCCCGGCCCGGTTTTTATCATAATGCCAAACCGTTGGCATTCATTGTTTTCGTGCCGGGAAAATTTTTTGATGGGGTTGTTGTTGTTCACGTTTATTGTCAAAAATAGTGCATATATAGTAATGTATTACAATAGTACTACCGGGACGAAGCTTTTTTTGCAAACTTTAGTTCCCAATAGGCTAATAAACATTTATCAGTAATTCTATTTGCAATTTGTAAAAAGAAATCCAATTAACTAAGTAAGAACAAGGACGAAGATGATCCGAAATAGGTCTATTAAAGTCCTTTTGTTGTTATAAACTGTTGTTTTAATGTGTATATGGTCTTGAACATGTTTGAAGGCATTATACTACCTTAAATAATGTTTAGTTTATCGTTAGACAGCTTCCGACCGAAACAACGGCGGCAATTTAATGAAAATGAGGGCAATTTTCCGTCAAGTTGACATCACTGTCAAAATCGCAACCCTAGTTATAACAAAACGGCAACGATTTTTTGGCAGGTCGCGCCCTAGCCGGGCTTTCACGGGCCGGGCCGGGCTTTTGACGGACCGGGCTTCGGGCCCAAAATCGGAAAAATAGTTGCCAGACCACCCCTGGTTCTAAACCCCAAAATTCTGTCCATTGCGCAATCTGACACAACGTTGGCGCAATTTCTCTTTGTAAAAATTTCTGTCTTTCTCTGTCGCTTTTTTTTTGTGAACTTTTAAACTTTGGACAAAATTTGGGGGTTTAAAACGGACAGCGCGATTCAATTTAGATTGGGTCTATATTTTTCTCCCAGAATTATAAATTCTCTTCCCCAGAAAAAGGATTTATAGAAAAAATGCTATTTTTCCCCAGAAAGAAATTATTTTTTACCAGAAAGAGTAAGTTTATAAAAGTAAGGCATGGAAGAACATAAAAATGGTTAATAAGTTATTTTATTTGTAAAATCTATTAAATAGTTATATAAAATAATAGTATAATAGTAGGCACATTTTGAGAAAATGGGTTATACAAAACATACTGAATAAATTATTGAATATTACTTTGTTCCCGATGAATATAAAGATGAGTATCTGGTAAACCAGCGCTTGGTCTATACTATTCCAGGATTTGAATTGTAATATTATCTATGATGCGTTAATGTTCTTTTCGGCACTGATTACGACAAAGAAAAGCTATCGGTGTATGTGAAAGCAACAGTATAACATTGAATGCCGAAGTGTGGATGGAGTACAAGGTGTTAAGCCGTTTTCGCCGAAACTTTGACAATACTCCTGCGTCGCTATACTTTTTGACCAGAAACAAGTTAACATCAAAAAAATTAGTTTTGTTTTCAAAATGATCCCTCAAAATCTTCCTATTACTACTATAGTTATCGGGAAAAGGTTTGCAAAGAAAGAGGCGTACAATTTGTGCCGCAACCGCCGCGCGTTCGATGCATTGCAAAAGAATTGTTTGATCCCATGAACAACGCATATGCCGAAGCAACGACGGGAGATGGTGCATGCTTGTTTAAAGCACTTTCTTTTAGCATCTCAGGAACTCAGAAAAATCACTTACTAATCCGGCAACTGTGCATGAAATATCTAAGACAGAAAATTGGAAGTGAAGACTACGAGTCTTCAATATAAATCAGTAGTATTGCGGCCGGCCGACCAGTCGTTACAACTATAGCGGAATATATTTCTTACATGGAAAGTACAACTTGGGAATCCCACTAAGAAATTCTTATTTTCTGTGCTATATTCGATGTTCACGTTTACATATATGATACGTCTTATTCAAACCGTGAACAGTAGAACTGAATGAACTCATGCTCCAGAACAAGAAATGGGGCGATATACTTGTTATTTGCTTACAATCATTATATTCTTAGTCCACTCGCGGGCACTGTCTGTTTTTAAACCGTTTCTCTGTAAAATAAAAAATATTTTTTTTTGTGTTCCGAAGCGAAACCATTTCAAAATTTTAACCAATCTTCAATAAAAAATCTTTTTTCATTCCGAATTTTACTCCTATGCATGATATCGTTGACCCGAGTTGTCGCTGACCCGAGCTGTCCCTGACTCGAGTCGCCGCAGCACCTTTATGCAATGCAATTGAAGAATGGGTCACTAAAAAGATTTTGGAAATGACCCGGGGCAAGAAGGATATAAAAGAGTTTACAGCTGTTCAGAAATGTTCCTTGGGCCTTTCGGATCAATCCATTTTGAAAAGATCTCCTTCGGGAAATGGATGGAAATACGGGAAATGCCTGGGATCTGGTGGGAGATGATGAACACAACTCCAGAATCACAACTACAGCGTCGTTTGAAGAGGAATCCGAGGTAAGAATCAGATTCATTACATCAAAACATTATTCTTTGCAGCTGGATAGCCAAGAAATTTCTCAGATTCTGGAAGAAGAAGAGAAGAAATTAGAAGAACGCCGACAACGAAGCAAGTAAGATTTTTTATTTATAATATTATGGAAAGCACTCGTAATTCAGATCACCAGCAGTAGAATCTCTGAGGAAAGTGAGTCGAATGGTCTTGGAGAAGGTAGGAATCCGGAAGAAAAAGCAGCCTTTCCTCTCATTACAAAGGCGTCCAGAACTTCCTTACTTTGATTTGGATCTGTTTTGCGACAAACCAAAGGAATACTTTTACACTCAGCAACACAAAATTATACCAAAGATATTGTCATCCACTGATCTCTTGTCAAAAAAATTAAATAGTTATGGAGCAAAAGAAAAATGGTAGGTATGGAAAACAAAGTTAAATTATAGTTTTAGTTCTTACTTATTCAAAAGCCAAGATAGTGAAGATAATAATGTGGCCGAGGCTATTGTTGGAGCCATGGATCCGGAGAGATTATATGTTTATGATCCTTATTGTCCAATTCACGGATCGAGAAGGGAGATCATCAAAAAACGAAATCTGATTGACATGAGTGGACTAACGAGCGTGGAAGACGTAGAGACGGATCAAATGGCTCCCATTTTATCAAGGTATTAGATTTGAAAATATCTCTTTTGTCATTCCTCACATATGTACATAGATACCACCCTTATTGCAGTAATACCTACGCTGCCAAAGCCATCCGAAAACGTCAACGAGCTCTCTCAGGCCTTAAGGGAATCCATGTGGCCAAAGAAAAGAGGAAGATATTGTTCAACTTGTTCACTATCTCGGCCGCTTTTTTATTTCTCTTCACAGGATTCCATGGTCTTCAGAATTTGCAGACTTCAGTCAACGATCAGTTGGGTGGAGATTCCCTTGGGGTCCTCTACCTTTCTCTGGCCATTTCATCTTTATTTGTTCCCAATTTTGTTGTCAATCGTCTCGGTTCCAAACTGACTCTAATAACCGCCTTTGGGATCATGATCATCTATATGTTGGCCAACTTCCTTCCCCAATATTACTCTCTTCTCCCTGCTTCAATGCTGGCTGGTGTGGCTGCCAGTTGTATGTGGTCGGCGTGTAGTTATTACATAACTCAAAGTGGAATCAACTATGCTAAATTAAACATTGAGGCCCAGAATACGGTGAGTGTTCGTTTCTTCGGCACCTTCTTCATGATTGTCCATGTGGGCCAAGTGATTGGAAGTCTTCTTTCCTCCATGATTCTCAGCCAATCCGTTGTGACCGCAGTAATTTTAGATGAAGCTGATCGGACGTAGGTTAAATAGTCATTGGATTTTCTTACAAATTTAGTTGTGGTAGTGGATTCCCGCGGAATCTCTCGCTTTTGAGTGATCGGGCTAAACTGAATCTCCAAAGGCCAAGTCTTGTTGCTTATCGGAGTGTAGTCGCCGTTTATTTATGTTGTGCAATCGTTGCTTTAATGATAGTTGCCTTCTTTTTGAACGCATTAAAAAAAGACGAGATCAACAGGTCAGTAAATATTCTGAGAGCAAGTTAATCTTTACTTTTGCAGTAGGAAACCCCCCAAATTCACAGCCGAAGTCCTTAAACAAACCTTGAAGAACCTACAGAAGCCGAAGGTTCTTTTACTCATACCTCTAACTATTTTCAACGGAATCGAACAGACTTTTGCCGTTGGAATATACACCAAAGTAAGTTCATACCAAACAGTACTCATCTTAATTTAGGCTTTTGTCGGCTGTGGTCTGGGGATCTCCCAGATCGGATATGTGATGACAACATTCGGTGCATTCGATGCGATCTGCAGTCTTGTTTTCGGTCCTTTGATCAGGATGTTCGGTCGAATGCCCTTATTTGTATTTGGAGCCGTGATGGACATGTTGATGATCATGACTTTGATGATTTGGCCTTTGAATCCAGGGGATAGAGTGTTATTTAATGTGATCGCTGGAGTCTGGGGGATGGCCGACAGTGTTTGGAATACCCAGGTTCAAGGTTTCTGGGTGGGCTTGACGGGCCGAGCGTCGTTGGAAGTGGCCATCGCTAACTATAGATTTTGGATGTCCTTTGGAATGGCCATCGGCTTCTTCATTGCCCGATTTACCACCGTAAATTCTTATCTAGCAGTATCATTTGTTCTCCTTCTGGTCGGAGTTCTCGGATATTTTGCAACCGAAATGATGGATATAATAATAGTGAGTGTTTATCGAGGAATCTATAATGCTTTAGGCACAATTCCGAAGTCATCCGACTGATCGAAAGGGATAATTTTATATGCGCTAAACTGAGAGATTATCAATGTTTAGAACAAAAATTATGAGACGACCCGATCTAATAAGGAATAAGTTTGTTTGCGATGTCAGAAGGCGTCACTTTGGTCTCATTAAACCTGAAATCATGGATTAAAATTACATGTCAAAATCAATTTGACACAACTTACAAAAACAGAGATCCAATTTTGGACTCTTTAACATATTCTTTGTCTTTTACTTCCACAGATTTGAAATGACGTTGAGATTTGAGAATACTTTTGAATTTTTTCGCTCCCAAACATGAGATAAGAGAATCAGCCAGAGGATGAGGAGGAATATCGGGCGATAAACCTCGTTTCCGATCTTCCAAAGATGACTTTAGAGCAAAATGTTCCACTTCAGTTTCTTCGGATAAACTCAGATTTTCTTCCTTTACAATCTTTGGTTTCTTCGAAACTGAAGACATCGCATAAGCTCCAACACAATCTCTATTTAGATGATTGGCCATCTGATGGGAATTCTGAGTTTTGAATCCACAATCTCTTGAACAATTAAATTCCAATCTCTCCGCATGAATCGATCCCTTTTGTTCGTCCTTTAGAGAATTTCGTCCAAATGGAATCCTGAGAGATTTCTCAGGACCAAGCGGACACAACGCTTTATGCTGTCGGACTCCTACCAAACATGCGGTACTATATCCACAACCAGGATTTTCACAATGCCTAAAAATAAATTCATGGATAGTACACACGTACTTTATCTCCTTTCCAAAGTGGCTTTCAGCCGTTTTAAAGTAACAATTACAATCAGGACATTGAGTTGGAATGGCATTCAGCCTTGCCGACCTCTTACTCTTCATCTCGTAGTTCAAGAGTAGCATACCTAAAACTATATGAACAAGTATATTTTAAAGCCTACTTCTTTCCTCAATCCTATTCTTATTGTAACTATGGACTGACTTGTGTTCATTCATCTTCTTCTCCAACTCCGAATGTTCCGTGGATGCAAATTTACAAGCACATCTTTTGCATTTCGCCCGATAGTTACTCCCTAAAACATTGGACAAAAAATATATCAACCTTACATTCCACATGCTCTTTGAGATGATCGATGAAGAAATCAGCCTTGATAAAAACTCTTCTCCCCTTAGAATAATGTTTTTTAGTGTTAAACACCATCATACAAAATGGGCACAAGAGTACTATACTATTATTGTGCTTCCTTTCAAAATGTCTGAGCAAGGCTTGTCTTGAAGAGGTCTTGAAACGGCAAGTTTCACAACCATATGGTAAATCGTTGAAACCATGAACATCCACATGACTTTTCATTTCGGCCAGAGGAACTCCCCTCTCACAAATATGACATAAGAGAACTTCTTTCTTCTCGTCTGAAGTTCTCTTACTGTGAAGGAGGACATGATCTATCATATCTTTGTGAGTTGGGAACGTAGATAAACAGTATACACAGAAGTTGTGATTTCTGATTTTAGTCTTTCCCTTTGTATCGACTGGTTTGTCAAAGAATTGTAGATCAATGGCCTTATCCACGTCACATTCGCCCTCCTTGTCATGAATAATATGCGCCCAGATGTGGTAAATAAAGTTTATGTTCGTCGACACTCGTTTACCACAACCATGCCAAGTACACTAAAGGAAATATTGTTTTATGTACTTCAACTAACCCTGAATTGAGCCAAATCATCTTCAAGGTCTCTCGGCGGCGGTTTTCTTTCCTGCGAGATCAGATATTCTCCATCAAATGGGAATTTACTGTTAACTCTGGGCTTGTGAGCAATCTTTGGCAGAACCAACGGTCGATTTTCATTTCTGGTCGTCTGAATCTACAAATAATTTCACCGAATACAAACATACACAACTGTAAACCGTTCGTTTCTGAACTGAACTCGCATAATTGATACTGGAAGGTCTGGAAACAACAGGGTTGTTCCTCCGATTTGCATCTATCGAGGACGAAGGAGTTGTTCCACTAGGTGCATTCAGAAAGCTGAGATCCAATAATCTGAGATTGCCGATGGCAACGGTGGCACTGGGAACCTGAGATGATCCCTGGTTGCTCATTTTCGCTTCATTCCTCTAGAATAATATTAACCCGATCTTCTACATTTTCCCGCTCAACACGCGTTTTTTGAACATTTGAGATAACGTTAAACCTCATAAAAGAAATCTAACCATGGAAATCGATTATAACACCCGGCAATGTCCTCCACCTATTACATTCTTAATCTGCACCGAAAAATAAACCTTGGCCGTCGAAGTGACCGATTATTTAGACGCTGTAACGAAATGCAACTTCACGAAATGTCACTATTGACTAGAGTTGCGCAAAGATATTTATTCAAAATATAAAATTTATTCATTTTTCGAATATTGCATTTACTTCATTGTACAAAAGCTAGAATTGCGTTGAGAGTGATGTTGAAGAGGAAAAGGAAGGGTGATCCGCCCATCTATCATCCCCCGAGTGTTTTCCCTAAATTTGCCCATATGGATCAACCAAAAAAACCGAAAATAAATGCCGGAAGTAGTAAAATGTTTGACTTTGCTGTTACGGACGAGTCTCTTAAGCGGGATACCCTGAAGACGATGATTTCTGTGACTCGAAGCGACGACTTGATGGTTAAACAAGACAGAGTAAAGGAGGTAACTTTACATGTGCTATTTTTGTTATTATGACATTTTTTAGATCCGTAAGTGGCTGATTGCGGAACCAGGTAGACTTTGCGTGCTTCTTGTTACTGGTCCTTCTGGTTCCGGGAAATACACAACTATCAAAGTGCTGTGCAAAGAATTGGATATTGAGGTCATGGAATATGAACAAAACCAATCTTTGGTTACATTTCGAGATGAAAATGGTGAAGCACAACTTGGGGAAGCCAATCAGCTTGAAGCTTTTGACGATTTCATTGTTGCTGCATCCAAAAGATCACTGGGTTATGCGAAGAAGAAGAAGGTTGTCCTGGTTAGAGAGATACCCCATGTTTTTTTAAAGTGAGGAGAATTTAATATATTTGATGATTTTAGAAACCCTTACAAACTCCCTGAACTTTTACTGCAGATGAGGTTTTACTGTAGATCTTCGATTATATTTTGTCTCACTCAGATCGATTCTTGTTGGGAATTAAATCACAGAAGATTCTTTTCCTCAATCCCACCTCAAGAACTATATATAACTCATGTAAAATTCAACCCAATTGCCAAAGTAGAGATTGGCAAGGCCATCAAGACAATGGCGGAGCATCTGGGTCTTAATGTTACCACTACTTTTATCAATGCTGTTAAAGAAAAGTCGAATGGTAAACGAAATGATATTCATAAACAAAATATTTAGGTGACATAAGTTCTGCCATAAACATGCTGGAGATCTCAAGAGCTCAATCCGCCAGGAATATGCATTCCCTCATAAGTTCCGCTGATTTAATGACCGAGTTTTGTCATTTTATTGGGAAAATAATATATGCAAAAAGAGAGTCCTTGGACAATATAAGTTTAAGTGAGAGGATTGAAGTTGAGAAGAAAGTAAAGGAATCCTTCAGAAGGCCCATCCATCCAAAGGATTCTTTGGACGAGTTGATCGTAATGTGTCCTACACAAAGTCGCTCGGTAAGTATTATTCTATATTAGGTATCATGATGTAATGTTTATATCTTTAAGCTTGTGGATTACGTAGCCGAGTATAAACTCAAGTTCTTGAGTGACGCAAACTCACTCGCCCACATTTATGAAGACCTCTGTTTAGCTAACCAGATTGGATGTTTTTATGACACTTCTAATGACAATGTACTGGATAAATATGCAAAAGAAGTGAATACTTTTTGTTTTTAATTTCTGATTGTTTTAGTTGATAATAACCTCCTCTTTCTATCACTCAAATGGAAAGTCCCTGACCAAAGGAATATTTGCGTTTTCCAAGCCCTCAGGGCCCAATCGAGATCATTTGAGAGGAGTGATGGCTGATATAAATAAAATGTTTCCTGGCGGATCATACACTCAACTGACGACATCGTATGTTATGATCCTTTTTATATTTTATATTATTTTAGAACTCTCCCAATGTTGGCAATGGTGCCCTCAAAGGCTTCGAAAGACGAGAGTTCTGTAATCCAAATTTTGAAGCGAAAGAAATAAAAAAAATTCTTGACAAGTTTGCACAAACATATTAACTTTAAGATACCAGGGTTATATTATATTAGTAATCATCATCGTCGAGATCAGAAGGTGGATTTGAATCGATCCCAACCTCCTCATAATCTTTCTCCAGAGCTGCCAGATCTTCCCGGGCTTCAGAGAATTCCCCTTCTTCCATCCCTTCCCCTACATACCAATGAACGAAAGCTCTCTTTGCATACATCAGATCGAATTTGTGATCTAATCTTGCCCAGGCCTCGGCGATTGCTGTGGTATTGGAGAGCATGCATACAGCTCGTTGGAGTTTGGCCAAATCACCTCCGGGCACAACCGTTGGAGGCTGATAATTGATCCCGACTTTGAATCCAGTGGGACACCAATCCACGAATTGAATGGTTCTTTTGGTCTTGATCTGGGCGATGGATGCGTTCACATCTTTCGGAACAACATCACCTCGGAAGAGAAGACAACAGGCCTATAATGAACGTTATATGTTTGATCGACTTACCATATACTTGCCATGTCGTGGATCACATTTAACCATTTGATTTCCGGGCTCGAAACATTGCTGAGTTATTTCCGCCACATTCATCTGCTCATGGTAAGCCTTTTCTGCTGAGATTATTGGAGCATAAGTGGTGAGAGGAAAGTGGATTCGAGGATAGGGAACAAGATTTGTCTAAACAATGATGTTAATTAAGGGCTATATAGAAAAAAGCATCACTTGAAATTCAGTGAGATCAACATTCAAAGCCCCATCGAAACGAAGTGAAGCAGTAATGGAACTGATGACTTGCGCGATCAATCGATTTAAATTAGTGTATGTTGGGCGAGAGAGGTCGAGATTCCTCCGGCAAATGTCGTAGATAGCCTCATTGTCTACCATAAAAGAACAATCAGAATGTTCAAGAGTTGTATGAGTGGTCAGAACTGAGTTATAAGGCTCAACCACCGCAGTCGAGATCTAAATTGATATTGAAGACACAGTAATCCGTACCTGAGGAGCTGGATACACACAGAATTCGAGTTTACTTTTCTTTCCATAATCCACACTCAATCTTTCCATCAGAAGAGCCGTGAATCCGGAGCCAGTCCCTCCGCCAAAACTGTGAAAGATAAGAAATCCCTAAGGCAATTCTGATATAAACGTGTACTGAACTTACTTGAAGACCTCTGCAGTTATCGGCCAATCTTCGAACTCGGTCCATGCAAACGTCGATGATCTCCTTTCCAATTGTGTAATGCCCTCGGGCATAATTATTAGCGGCATCTTCCTTACCAGTCAGCAATTGTTCTGGATGGAAGAGATGACGATAAGTTCCTGTTCGGATCTCATCTAAAGTAAATTAGTCATCATATTATGTTATCTTGTGCATGATCGTTTTCTTACCAACAGGAGTGGGTTCAAGATCGATCATAATTGCCCGGGGCACATGTTTTCCAGAAGAGGTCTCGGAGAAAAATGTGTTGAAGGAGTCATCTTCGTATCCAGCCGAGGTGTCTGTCGGCATCGTCCCATCTGGTTGAATCCCATGCTCTAGACAATACAATTCCCAGCATGCATTCCCGATCTGGACGCCGGCTTGGCCCACATGGATCGAGATGACTTCCCTCTGAAGCTTTCGTACCATGTTCAGTTAATCTTACCGCTCGATTTGACATCTCGTTTCCTCCGTGCCAATAATAATAGTATGGAAGGCCGTTTTCGAGAAGAGTGAAGGTATATTATCGTTGCCAATGGGAGCCAATTCAGTCCTGGCCGTCTCGTTGCCAAGTTGTTTCCAGCTTTTGAATACCCATAATTTTTGAAAGGGTGACTTTTTTTTGTCTCGAATGACCATTCTCGAGACAATAAATCCCTTTTCCGGATGTCTAGATCCTGAATCACTGAGTAATATCTTGTTTGATCGCATGTTTTTAAATTAATTTTTCCATATTTTAGCACCACGACCTCTGAAACCCTGCCCTTTTAAGTATCAAAGTTCTGATTGCTCACTTTGAATGTTTACTCTGTCATTCGCAACCGGAACCGGAGCTCCTTTGCTTATTGGAGGCCTTTTTATGGAGCCAAACCATCAGAAAGTTTGGACAAACAATCAGCGAAAACGGGTTAAGCAGCGGATTGTAGCGCTTTGTGTGATTAGGAAGAGTCGAGTCGTGCTCAGTGGATCGAAAGTCGCGCTGAGAAATAACCCCCTGAGGGTCCGTCTATACAATCGAAGAGGTGGGACTCGCAAGGGCCAAGTCCATTCTTCCCCGCTGCCCCCGCGCCTCGATCTGACGTCAAAATCCGAGAGTGGGAAACCAAGAAGAGTTCGTACAGTCCATTATATTGGATATTTGTCTTGTTTTCTCACTTGGTTTTCTGTTTCTGATCGGCTTATGAATGTCCGTCCAGCCATCTCGTGCCCATTCTGAGGTGTTTTCGGCCAGCCAATATGGTGGGGGACAGCCTATTGTGGTCCCAGCCCCACCACCACCACCCCGATATGCCATAAATTACTTTGCTTTGCCTACTTTTATCATCCATGTGGTTGGGTTAGCTTGTTTGTGGGCATTGTGGTACTACTTAAGGTATGGTAATTATGACTGTATTTATACTTAAGCGCTATCATGGTACTATTTTCAGGTTTACGACTGTATTTCCTTACCATCACCGTGTGTTTTACTGCAAGGATATTCATCTTTATAAGCCTAATTTCAAACCCGAGGACTTCGAGGTCTACGTTTCATACACTTTACTCTATATCCTCGGCTTTTGTCTTCCTCCGCTTGTTGTAAGTCCCCTTATCCAAGTCATGGAACATGTCATTTAGATGTTTATCGGAGAGATTGGGTTTTGGCTCTTTTCGACCAAGCCCAGAAAGACCATTTATGCGACTTGTGGGGAATGTCCGGTGCATTTATTTACTCGGAGATTATTTAGATTTATTAGTGAGTTACAACCCTATTTAGAATTGCAATCACTGTTTCAGGTGTCTTTATGTTCGGTGCTTTGATCACTCAGATCTTTGTGGATACCATAAAATTGATGACTGGGTATCAGCGTCCTTATTTTCTTTCGCTTTGTAATGTCTCCCTGCCGTAGGTTAAATTTCTTTTTGACACTAGATATTAATTCCGATGTATTTTAGTGCATGTACAGCCCCATTAGAGCATTCTCCATCTCCATCTCCCCATCTGGCATGTAATTATAAGAATGCAGATGAGTTGAGATATGCCTGGTTAACCTTTCCTTCTCTGCATGCCGCTTTCTCGAGTTATTCTTGCATCTTTGCTTGTTGTTATATCTATTACATGATCAATCTTAGAGGAGCTCCTTTGTTAAGACCTCTTCTTATTTTTGGATTTCTTGGCCTTACCTTGGTCGATTCTTTTTCCAGAATCAATGGTTATAAGAATCACTGGAGAGACATTTGGGTGGGATGGTTGATGGGATTCTTCATTGCCATGTTTTTGGTGAGTGAAATACAAATAATTTCTATAGTTTTAGTGTTATTGCGTGCTCTGTTTCCAAGAAGTCTATCATTTTGTGGAGAAGGCACCAATTCAGATTGCTGAGCACCACGAGGAGAGAGTTTCTCCCTTCTTTTCTTGGTTTAGATTACCCAGAGTTCATGCGCCTTCAGTTAAAGAGGAATATGTGTAAGTATCATTGTGATTGACGTATTGATTAAAATATAAAAACAAATAAGAAGTTGTAGCGTATACGAAGAAGATGTCCCAGCTCGACCTTCAAGTCAACAAGGAACTCGACGACGGAATCAAGACCGGACTTATGAAGTCACGACGACCACCGAGTCTTTTCACAGGACGATCCATCCTCCAGGAACTCACTCACCCACTCCTAATCAACAAAACAATTACTCGGCGTACTGAGTTCTTGGATAAGTTATATCTACTGGTTACTGTCTGTACATAAGATAACGTGTACTCATAGAATAAATTTTCATTTGTATTAAACTTTTAATCCCAGGTTAACCTTTTTTTGTGACGAACCTGTTGCGTAATAAAACTTTTGGTAAATAGAATTTTTTACAACATTTACTATTTCGGATCATTTTCTTCCTCGTTCCTGCTGTCACTATCATCCAAATTTTCATTGATGAATTGAGTCAGTGAAACTGGAGGCTTCTTGCAGTAAATTGCAAGATATCTGGCAAGTTTGTTCCGATTTCAATGAAATTTCAGAAAAGAGTGTACGAGATTTTAGACTCCAGATGAATGGACTCAAACGAATGTACAATGAAAGTACAGGTAATTTTTAAAAATGCCAAACTTTGGAAAAATCCGAAAATGGCCTTCATATTTGCACAAAAAATGCATCAGGAAGTTTTTTTGACCGGTCGGCTGAAAAAATGCCAAACTTTGGAAAGGGCATCCAAAATCTGCCCCATTTTTGTAATCAGCACCATCGATTACCTAAATATAAACACACGATCGATGAAAAATCGAAAAATTACTACTTTAAACTACTACTTAAGAAAAACAATTAGAGATCGGAAAAAATGTATACGATTTTAGAAATCAGCATCGCTGGGAACCTCCAAATCCAATACTCATAAAAAAATTAAAAATAATTACTACTTAAACTACTGCTTAAGAATAATAAGTATAATAAAAGGTAAAAAATGGATCCTTGAGGTCAGCATCATTGATTACCATATTTCGGCGGAGACTTTTAAAACAGTCACATCCTTGTATAAAGCCCAGACTTTTATACTCCGGATAAAATTAGGTGTGTCACATCTGGTAAGATGGTATCTTTTGGTCCCGGTAGCTTCTCGGACGTTTTATTCATGGGCGAGGGCTTGGCGGAGACTTTTGCTCCGGCGGACGCCGTTTTGGGGGCTTGGCTTTTGCAAAACGAAGCAAAAAATTATCAGATAAAGTTTTTGGGTTTCGGAGCAAGTTGAGCTCATCCTGCTTAAAAGCCCTATTAATTTTGATAAAAAATTTGGTTTGGACGTCCGTTTGTCCCATTCCCGCATCTTCTCAAAGTTTCCAAAATAGAAAGTAAAATCTGAGCATGAACAACGACGATATGACGTGATAAACAAAAAAATTTTTAGCCCTTGTCTAATCCGATTCGCAAAAGGAAAGCCCCCAAAACGCCGTCCGCCGGAACAAAAGTCTCCGCCAAGGATTCGCCCATGGGTAAAGCGTCCGAAAAGCCACCGAGACCAAAAGATAGCGTCTTACCATTTGTGCCAAACCTAATTTTATCCGGTGTATAATAGTCTGGGCTTTATACAAGGATGTGACTTTTTTAAAAGACGTTAAATGTCTTCGCCGAAAAATGGTGTCTCCACCGAAGCTAAGATAAATTCTTCTGCACATTTTAAAAACGCACAACTTCGAATTTTAGATGCATTTTAAACTTCTTGTGTATCTTCAGAGAGCACAAAGATATCCGCAAATACTTTTTGTAATATTTCTTGGGACACACTGTAAAGATCTAACGTTATTTTGTTAGATATTATTGCACGAGACAAGTCGTGATCCGTGATTGTGCTTGCTGCGGCAAGTTATCTTACTGACCTGAGAGTCAACATCAGTTGTAATTCTTGGGAGTGCTACGGCGACTCTATCTTACTGACCTGCGGGTCAACCAATCCGAATCGTCAACCCTTAAAAGGCCAGAACAGCTACTTTTGAATTGCGCGTTTTACGGAGTGTGAAACGAAATGTCAAAAAAACGTTTTTATGTCCTGCAGTGAAAACAAGGGCGGCAGAGTTGCATACAGTAAAATAACTATTAGTAAGCATGTAGAATTTCACCATAATTTTTTTCGTTGTTATTGGTACAGTAGACAAAGAAACTTTTTGGACATCTCGTTCCTCCGCAGTAAAAAGCGCGGTGCAAAAGTAGCTTTACTGTCCCTTTAACAATTCTGCGGGATTAATACAGAATCTGCCACTAGACTACAAATAACCTAACATTTATTGTTTGAATAGAACTACAAATACACGTGTCGATCAATCCCCCAGGCACCTACTCTCCGACAAAAAACACCATTTACTCATTGAAACAAGGATTCTTTTAACACAGGTCGATGGTAGATAATCGATGGGACTGTTGAGATAATTTGGCTTTGGAATTATTTCTTTGAGAAGCATTACGGGACGAACAAATTGCATTCCTGTTGTTAAACTTCTCCTTGTCCGCAAAGTATTTGTAAGTTCCGAAAGAGAGAACGAGTAATCCCACCTGCACCAGTATAATTGGAATAATATGCCAGACCCATTTTATCTTTACAAACCCAGCAATAACAAGTAATGTCATCATGATAATCTACATATAATAGTAATGTAAAATGTATTTGATAAGCAACGTACTTGTCGAATCATATATGGAATTACTAGAGTGCTCTCTTCACAACAAACTCCC
Source organism: Bursaphelenchus mucronatus (assembly GCA_025436335.1). NCBI lineage: Eukaryota > Metazoa > Nematoda > Chromadorea > Rhabditida > Aphelenchoididae > Bursaphelenchus > Bursaphelenchus mucronatus. Next base: position 5,274,300 of record CM046359.1, read on the forward strand.
ATAAACAGTAATGCAGTGCTGATTCCAAGGGCAATTAAAGCAATTAATGTGAGCCCGACCAGAATAAGGACCTCTGTACTCTGCCATTCTTTTGTCGTATAACTAAAATTATAAAGATGTCATTATACATATGTATGCAATTCGATTGCGTGTTTGTTACTTAACGGATTCACTTTGCCGTTTACAAACGGCAACAAGTTTTAATTTAATGATGATGCTTTCCTGCTCACCTTGCTGAATTTAGAAACAAATAAACGGTAGAGCTGAGAAGTTCGATCAATTCAAACAGAAAAATAAGCACTCCAACAGTCTAAAAAAACTCCAAATGGGAATTGGGACATACTTTTGAATGACAGAACCCAAAACAGCAAAAGTAATGAGCCTCGGAAGGATCGAACACTTCCAACTGACAACTTGTAGAAGATTGTTGACGATGAAGCTGATGTTGTGGCATCTTCTAAATGAAGATTGGGCCACTTTCGTCTGAATGGAGAAGAAAATAAAATTAGTTTCAATTGTGGCCGTCAAACGGGGTCAGGATCTCCTCCTTTCCCCATTTTCTCCTTCCTTCTCTTCTTTCTTCCAATTTCGGAAATGGTCTCTGGTGATTATTTGGAGTCTATTGCCCGAGAACTCTTCCCAATTTCATTGCCGTGCCGCTCTTTAATTAATCGTTCGTCCTTCCTTCAATTGGGATTTGATTCGCTTCTCTTGTCTTCGTTTGAAACCAGGCTTCATCGTGAATTCGGATGGAAATATGGAGCCTTGAATCTTTCGATGACAATATTAGATGTGATGGAAATTATAAATAACGGTAAAAATGATGGTTCGATCGAACAAATTGAAAGGAAATTTGGTTACAATACAAAGGATTCAACTAATGTAAGGTCCACTTTAAGCTCGGCACAAAAAAGGATACTGATCGAGACATTAAAAGAGCATGAAAGATTGTTTGACGAGGAAATTCAAATCACAGTTGAAGAATTAAATATGGAAAAGATAAACCAATCTTGGAGAATAATTTGTCAGCGTTATCCAATATTAAAATGTGCTGTAAGTAAAGGATATCTGCTCGAGCTGGATGAAATCCCTCAAGTAAAATGGGAAAATCCATCTGATGAACCAATATTTGGAGAGAACAAATCACTAATCAGGGTCTGGGTCAAAGAGAATACGGTAATCCTTCAATATCATCATATGATTTTAGATGGAAAGTCCTTGAAGATACTCTTAAAGGAGTTGTTTTTTCTTTATAATGGAGGCAGTTTAGAAGAGAAAGTACAGTATCCAACTTATCGTAATTTTTGTGAATTCGAGGAAGAGTTTTGGAAGGAAAGAGATGTTAAAGATGACCTCACCTTTTGGAGAAGTTATTTGAGAAATAACCAAAGTAATAATGGTAATAACAATAAAGAGATCTCAACTGTTGGGCCATGTGGAACATTAGAATTGGATTTATCCGAGCTTGCCGACCAATTAAAGAAGAAGATTTCATCGAATTACACTTTATTTTCTTTCCACATCACGATTACTTCAATATTATTATCCAAATTCTTCGAGCTGTCTGAGGTGATCATCGGATTTCCTTCGGATCTGCGATTATCTCCAGAATTTGACCAAACAATCGGATTCTTTTTAAATCAACTGATCGTAAGAGTAAGACCCCAAGAATCGCAATCATTATCTGAGTTACTAGATTACATTCATTACTCCCTAACTCAAATTAAGATCCATTCCGCTGTAACTTATGACGTCATCCAAAAGGAAACCAATATTTCTCATCCAGATTTCCTTGTTGTTGATGATAAAATATTCTCCTTGCCTGAGGGAATTGAAGTAAAATCAACGAAAAAGATAACAAAACAAAGGTTGATGGTGTATTTTAGACATGACGACAAAAACCATACAAATGTAGTCATTGATTTCAACAGAAAAAAGATGACGGATTTTGCAGCAAAATTGTTTCTGGAGAATTATCACAATATTTGCCAGGAATTTGTAACAAAAAGTGACATTGTTCTGGGAAATATTGACATTCAGAGGCCTTTGAGTGTAAAACAAATCAAAATTCCCGATTTTTTGAACGAAATTGAGGCAAAAACTCAAACATTGTGTTTGGAAAAGGTGCTGATTAAGGATAATATGAATGAAATTACAGTAAAATTATACAATGAGATGGTCTCTAAGCTCTCTTATATCTTCTACAACAACATAAAGAAAACATCCGACGAGCCAGTGATTGTGATTTTGATGGATCGGACTGTTTATCTCCCAATTATGGTAATTTCCCTTTGGAAGTCAGGATTTATACCTTTAATTTTGGACAAGAACTGGCCAGATCAGCAAATAAAACAGGCAATTGAAGTGTCCAAACCATTGAAAGTGCTGACCGATGACTATAAGACGACTCAGAATTCATTATATATGAAAGATGTGCTGTCGTCGTGTCAATCTGATCATGATATTCATCCAGAAAGCACCATTTCTACTTCTTTTGGCTATTTTTCATTTACTTCTGGGTCCACGGGCACTCCGAAGTTGATAAAAAGTCCGAGAGAAGCCTTAGATAATGTGCTCTACAACTATTTGAAAGTGTTTGATTATAATGAAGAGAGTGTTGTTTATCAAGTGGTGAATCCAGCATTTGACATCTTTTATGCTGATCTTTTGGTGACTTTGGGAAGTGGGGCGACATTGGTTATGGCCAAAGAACCAATCCCGACCTGGAGAGAGATCGGTGGGTGGTGTGCATATTGAAATTGATCACCATTTTTTTAATTTTATTTTTTTTCTGTGCAATTTGTACCTTTTGAAATGCACTGTGCAGTATTTATATTTTTTGACGAAACATCGCCGATATGGGAGAGGGGATAGTTAGGAAATTAAAAGACTTCTAATTTCTCCTTCTTGATGAGCCATGACGCCCGTTGACTCAGCCAATCCCTAACACAAGTCGACCATGGCGAAGAGTCGACTAGGCTCCGACAGGAGGAAAAGTCTGGTGGAGACTTGACAGAACATTTCCTCAATTTTTCCTTCTTCCTAATTGGCGACTACCTACAAATGTAATAATCGATGATAATTTCAGAAGAGAACGGCGTCACTCATGCCTATATAATGCCTGCCTTCCTCAACAATCTCCCTGACCGTTATTACTCAACTTTATTCAAATTAAATTTAATTCAATTTGGTGGAGAAAGAATCAGCCCCAGATTTATTGAAAAGGCCCTAAACAGTAATCGAGACTGTAAGCTTTGTCAATTATTTGGATTCTCAGAACACGCCATTTATTCCAATTATCAATGGATCAATAATATATCGGATATTGATTACGTTGGAGTGCCTTTTGCAAACACTTCTATCAAATGTCTGGATAATCGATATCGAAAAGTGGATTACAATCAGATCGGGTTCTTATTTACCGCTGGAATTGGATTAAGTGAACCCGGTCAAAGTGGAAATTACATTAATTTGGATGGAGAATGGATCTACAGGACTGGAGATTTGTGCGAATTCACAATTAACGGCGTAAAATTTACCGGAAGAAGCGACGATTGCGAGAAAGTAAGAGGTCACATGATAAACCCAGCAGATATTGATAAAACCATTGAAAAAAGTGGGGTTTGTCATCAAAATGTTACCGTAATCTGCGCAGAAAGGGGAGAGAATATCATTGTGAGTTATTTGAAATTAAAATGTAATCGAAAACTCGAAGAAATGAGAAGATATCTTGAGAAATCACTTAAAAGATATATGATTCCAAGCTACTTTATTCAAATTGAAGAGTTTTTATTAAATTCGAATGGAAAAATCGATAAAAAATGGCTAAAAAACAACTTTAAACAGAGCATGAAGAAAAAGAGAACCGAAAGAAATGACTCCAAAGACGCGTTCTTAACAATTTTCCAAGAAGTTTTTGGCGATGACATTAAATACGACAGTAATTTATACAATTATGGAGTGGATTCGCTTAAATTATTGAATCTCTTGCACCGATTGGAAGAGAAATTGCATTTAAAATTTGATTTTAAACAAATTATGGAAGTAAAAACCCCAAGGCAATTAAAAAATTGTTTGGAAATTGGCCAAAGAATTGAGCCAACCTTCAATCAGGAGCATATATGGCTGTTGAGAGATCTAAATCCAGAGATTTTGGATTATTATTGGATTACTGTAACATTAAAATTTAATGAAATAATCGATGAAGAAAAGTTTGTCAAGGCCATTGATGCAATAGTTGAGGAAAATGAGAGTCTGAACTATACGGTAGCAATTGGTGAAAAGGGACTTTATTTAAAAAACATTGAGAATTCTGAAGACAAACTGATCAAATGGAGATTCATTGATGAGAAAAGAGTCCAAATTAAAGTAGATCACATGGCTATTGATGGATTTTCATTGGGAATTTTGACAAAACTACTGGCAGAAAATTACAAAAATAAAACAATAAAAAAGATTTTCTCTCCCTCTTTTCTACAGTATGCTCAGAGAATTCGGAAAAAAGATATGACAAATTCCAGAGACTATTGGATAAACAAATTAAAACCGCTCATTTTAAAAAGATTACCAGTGCAATTTGCCAATAATTTAACCCCCAAATACTCCGTCTTTTACGAGAAATTCAAGTTTCTTTCAGATGAAAACTGCACAATATTCCAGACAATTATGCTAGCAATGATAAAACAAATTAATTTAGAGAGTAATCAGAACGAATTCATCATCGGAATACCCGTTTTAAATCGACAAAAGGATGAAATGGAACTAATCGGATATCTGGCCAACACTCTGCCCGTTGTTTTTCGATACTTTGAGGACTCAGAAAAAATGATAAAAGACATCAAAGGGACCATGGCTAATATGAGAAAACATTCGGAATACCCATTACAATTACTGAAAAGGGATTTGAATTTAAAATCAGATGAGATTATCCAGAGAATGGTATCGTTTGAAGATTTCCATATAAAACAAGTTGAAGATTTGTTTTCAATAAAAGAAGAGGAAAATAATTATTTGAAATTTGAGGAATGCTGGTGTTTCTGGATGGAAGATGATGAACTAAAATTGAAATTGGAATATGATGGGAGTAAATTTAGTGAAAATTATATTAAAGATCAAATTAAGGCGTTTAAAGGAATTTTGAATCAAAATAAAATTGAAAATGCCACCAGTTCTGGTGATTTAGAAGCCAGTGTTTATTATGAAGCCAATTCGAATCCAGTTGACAAAGAGAGCTGTCAAATTCTCTCAGAAATTCTGAAAATATACAGAGATGAATTAAATAGCAATGCCTTTACAATCACTGACAACTTTTTTGATTTTGGAGGCCATTCTTTGACAGCCTCCAAGATCTCCAATAAAATACGAAACAATCTTTTTTTTAAATGCCCAACCAAATTTATATTCGAATTCCAGACAGTTAGAGAGTTGGCTGAGAGACTATTGATGCAAAAACAGATGAAAGAGATATCTTTTCTGGAGAAATCTTTGCTCAGAAGTATTCAGAGAATGTCTCCATCGATTAAAAACGCGTATTTTAATCGAATTCAGGTGGAAATTACTGATTTTAAAGTGGCCAAAGATAGAATTATCAAGTTAATTAACTCTCAAGAGATCCTTCGGAGTGAATTTGTAAGGATTAATGGAGATTGTGATGATTATAAAGTAATCGTTCATCCTGAAATCAACGAAATCTACTTTCCTTATAAGGTCAAAAGTCCTGATTTGGATTTGGAGACTGTAATTATTGCTGTAGAAGATGACAAACTACACATTAATATCCATCATATATGCGCTGATGGGTATTCTATGAAAATAATGGAGAAAATTTTATTAAATCAGCCAATAAATGGCCATAAAATTGATGATTTGAGGAGAAAATTAAACAGAAAATACGAAGAAAATAAAGAAAATTGCAAAAATTTTTGGGAAAGTGAGATCGGAGATCCAGGAAAAGATTTGTTCAAAGATAATCAGAAAACAAACATTTCAAAAAATATTTCGATAAATTTAGACAAAAAAAGTGTGATACAGAGACTCAAGAAGGAGAAGATTTCATACAACACACTCTTTTTGCACTCTCTACATCAAACTTTATCGCATTGGAAGTTCAATTCAGAAGATATTCTCTACATTTGCATGGTAAAAGACTGCAGAAAAGATGACTTATTCGATTTGATGGGAAATTTTATTCAAATATTACCGATAAAAAATACAAAAAATATAATTGAGATGAACGAAAAGATTGAAGAAGCAGAAAATCAGCTTTATTTTGATATTGTAGATCATTTAATAGAAAAAAATGTGAATTTGGAAGTGATGTTAGTATTCGGCAACGAAAAAATTGATGGGAAATATGATGCCAAATATCCGATGACATTTTTTGTCACATTGTTTGATGACAGCGTCACAATTGAATGTGTTTTTATGGATTTTTGGAACGAGGACACTGTTGACTCAATTTTAAAAACTCTAAAATGTTATCTACAACAACAAGATCTTCCTCCAATTTCATATATAAAGAATGAGTTTGATCTGGTTGATCCGATTATTCAAATTATCGATAAATGCAGGAAATATCCAGCAAAGATTGCACTAAGATCATCATCGTATACTGTAAATTATCAAGAACTTTACAGTAAAATAACAAAGATATCCTCCAATATCAGACGTCATTTTATTCAAATTTATGGACAGAGTTTGACTGCGGATACTGTAATTTGCGTCATGACGGAAAATCGACTGGACGGGATTCTAACCTTGCTGGCTACTATACTTTCTGGTGCTGCTTATCTTTTCGTGGATCCAGAGACCCCGGAATATCGTTTAAATCGAATAATTGAGACCTCAAATAGCCGTATTTTAATATCCACGAGACCCATCAATCATTCCAAATTTGTTAATTATCGTGATTTAATTGGAGGAACCCATCAAACCACGGATTGTCATGCCTTTTTATCTGATCTTTCCTATATAATCTACACGTCAGGATCAACTGGGACACCCAAAGCTGTGGCCATCGAGAGAAAATCATTGGCCAACACCTTAATCGATGCCACGGAGTTTATGAACGTGAATTCTGACAGTACTCTACTGCAATTTACAAAACTTTTCTTTGATAATTCTGTGTTGGAGATCTTTCTGGCCCTAACTAATGGCTCTACTTTATTTATTTACGAAGAAATCTTCAGTTCTGAGTTATTTGTAGAGTATTTGACCAAGTATAATATCACCCACGCATTTCTTTTCCCTGGCCTTGTCTCCACTTTCGATGAAAATGAGATTAAATCCATGGCTTTCTTGAATTATTGGATTGTTGGAGCTGAGCCATTATCTCAAAAACTGTTGGATCAAGCCTTGAAATACAATATAAATACAATTCAAAATTATGGCCCTACCGAAACCACCTGTTATGCCCTGAGGAAAGTGATGAGACCGGGAGATAAGGCCAATAATTTGGGCTCTTCTGTGGTGAACACTCGTTGTGTAGTCTTGAATAATATCAAGTTTAATAACCCTATTATTGGTTCTAACGTTCCTGCCCTCTCCGCACCTCGCCAACTCCTAATCGGGGGGTCGGGGATCATGCGCGGATATCTGGGGACAAACGATCAGCCTTTTGTCATCGTAAACAAAAACAAGTGAGTGACAGCCTTGTCTTTCTTGATTTATAACACTTAATTCTTTCAGATATTACAAGAGCGGAGATATGGTTCGATTAACCGAGAAAGGAGACATCTTATTTTGTGGTCGAATCGACTCTCAGATTAAAGTCCGAGGATTCAGAATCGACCTTCTGGAGATTGAGAAAATCATCAATCAAATCAAAGGAATTGCGGATGTCAAGGCACTGGTAGTCGACAATAATATTTATGCATATTACGTTTCAAATGAAGTCATATTACCCGCAGATATCAAGGATTACTGCAAGCAAAGACTGGCTTCTTACGCTGTCCCTGGAAGATATATAAAAGTGGGCTTAATGCCATTGACCGCGAACAATAAAGTGGATAAAGAGGAGCTGAAAATGATGAAACCTCAAGGTAATAATCCACCGCTATTGACAAAGAAAGACGAAAAATTACTTGACAAAAAAAATAAATTGGAAGAAATAGGATCAAAGAGTAATATTAGACGAATCTGGAGAGATGCATTGGGATATGATGACATTAGAGATGAAGATGACTTCTTCGAGGTTGGAGGGAACTCCTTAACTGCTACGAAGTTACTAAATAGCCTCAAAGATTGTCGTATTCACATCACATTTGAAGATTTTGTCCAAAACCCTACTGTAAATGGGATATACAGTAATCAGAAAAATAATAATACTGTAAATAATTACAGTAATCTAAACTCTGGAAATTTGAGTTATCAACAAGAACAAATATACTTCCTCAATTTGTTGAATGATGACTATAATGTCCTCTTTGTTCAGATATTCACTCATAAGTTAGATGTAAAGAGGTTACAAGGAGCTATTAACAGAGTTATCCGGAAAAATAAAATTCTAAGGACCAAATATATTGTAGATGATGACATGGCCAAGCAAATTGTTGTAGAAAATACAGTAATCTTGGAAGTAGAAGAATGCAACAATGATGAGATCCAAGAAATGGTAAAAAAATTTGGAAAGAGTAAATTAAAAATGGAAGATATACCCATCAAAATTAAAATATTTAAAAGTGAAGACAAATTTTTTCTATTATTGTTGATGAATCACATTGCAACTGACGCTACATCGACTAGATTATTGGAAGAAAAGATGAGTGATGAGTATAATGGAATTAACAGTCGATTACCGGACTTGGATTACATTTGTTGGGCTCAGAATGAGAGAAAAAAAGAGGGAACATATAAGAAAATGATGACAGAATTTAAAGATTATTACAATACTTTTAAGACAACTGCCTTTAAATATAAAAAATTGAAGAATACAAAATATATCCGATTCCAGAAGTCATATAAGTGCAGAAGTAGTAATATTCTCCCGCTGATACTTACTCTGATATCCAAGAGTTTTAAAACAATGTCAGATAGACCCACCAAGTTAATAATAGGCTCTCCGTATCATAATCGAAGCCCAGAGACCGCCCAAACTCTCGGAAACTTTCTCAACAACCTGATTATACTCGCTGAATACGATCCTAACAAAACTTTTGATGAAAATTTTGAGATGAACAAGGGTAATATAAGAAGGGCCATGAAGTTTGCCTCTCTTCCGTTCTCCTTCCTCAAACGGATGGACCCATTTAACGAGCTCTTCCAGGTTTATGTAAACTGCAGGTATGATCTGGAGGATGAAACATCGTTGAAGATGGACTGCGCAATCCACGGGGGAACCTCCTTAATCGATCCCATTAAACATTTCCCGGTTGAATGTCATATCGACCAGAAAAAAGGCCAAATCCAAGTAGAATGGATGATATCTGATGATTGGAAGGAGATTGCAGATGAATTTGATGAGCAATTTAAAAAGTATTTGGAACAAAATTTGAAAAAGAGGGTCAGAAAAATATTCGAAGAACTGCTCGGGACCTATAACTTTACAGACAGACAACAATTCTTTGAACTTGGAGGAAATTCTCTTCAATTAATCAGACTAAAACATCAAATCAAAAGTGAAATGGACATTGATATTGATTTGAATCGAATTATCAGAGATTGTTCCATTAATTCGATTCTGTCGATTGGCTATAGAGATCCCGTCAAGGTGTTAAATAAGGGGCACAACAACGTTCTGATCTTGTTCCCTTCGATAATTGGATCTTTATGCTACCAAAAACTTACTCAGAAACTTCTTCAAAATGCTCCAGAGCTTACTGTAATATTAATTGAAATCGATGATGACATTCCGGCAACCCTTGCAGATTTAGCGCAGCAAAATGCCAATCTGATTTTCAATTATTTTGCCAAATTTGATACCATTAATCTAAGTCTGGCAGGATTTTCTTTCGGTGCAATTTTGGCTTTCGAAACTGGCCAAAGACTCGATTTCAAATACAAAAATTTGATTTCGATAGATGGAATTGCCAATTCTATAGTCATTAATGCTAACATCGCCTTTGAAGATCATAAAGATCAGATGAGATCAGTCGCCTCACATTTTGAAATATCTGATCCTATTGAAAATTTAATTAATCATAGTTGGGATCTCTTAAATTTGACTAAAAGATACGAAATCCCATTAAATGTGGTCCCGAACTTTGATCGACTGCAGATTATCAAAACAGAAAGGAAGGATTATGGGTGGCCCTTTATGGATAACATCACGTATGGAGTGAAGACGCTTTCTTCGAGTCACACAGATCTTCTGGACACCAATCACGAGGAGGTGGCCTTCATTATTCAAAAACTTTTTTGAATCTCCGCTTTTAAAGACAATAAAATCTTTTTTTTTGATCTGTAAATCGAGCATGTGTCTTAATGGGTTTGCGGATTCAAATCGACATATCCCAAGTGTGCCGGAAGTTTGGAGACTTAAAAAAGGGAGCCGATCTTCTGCTTGAAATGCTTTATTTATCTTCACAAAGACCATTGTATGACAGAAATCAATAATATTAAATATTTAAAACGCCTCGGGAAGTTGACTAATCACAAGACGCTCAGTAAAAGTCTCAATCTCAATAGGGCCTGTTCAGGGAATTGAGGGGACAATAAGAATAATATACATGACAATCGATGACCTGGAGAGTAGACTGTTACTGACTCGTGGAAGGCAGTTGGAGAGCAAAACTTTTCGGAGATTTTCATAATTACCATGACTCAGCATAAAAGATCATAATATCTATATACTCATAAACCGGGACAAGAATATTTAAGGGCATTAAATAAATCGTATTCAAGAGATTACCATGAAATCTAATAGCACTGGAGATCTGATGTATCCATTCCCCCGGGACTCGATGAAGATGACGATGGAGGAGTAAGAGTGATGCTAGAAACAGTTATTTTGTAAACAAATCATCCACTTACTGTATATTCTGACCCATCACTTTGACTTCCTTATTGATGGCGCATACATCCAGACGGAAATCCTCATGGATTCGTGCTTCAGAAAGTGAAATGTTGTGGATATTAGCCAAGAAGAAAAGGACCGCTGCCATTTGATTAGACGGCGGGAGAGCCGCCAATTGGTACACTGAAAAAGAATAGATTACTGTAGCCTACTGTAACTTTGACTTTGAATTTTATGGACTCGATTATGGATAAATGTGGGTTCATTTTCGAATGTCGGCTCAATCAATCAAGGAGAAGGAGCGCTTAATTGAGTCGTTAATGAGCGAGGCCTTATACGGAGCCAGATGGAATCCAGCCAAGGGAATGTGTGCCGCAATGCAGCTGGCGTTATAAGACTCGAATAACTGCGGGGATTAAGGCCGATCGCAACACTCAAAGCCCCCTCCTTCAAGACAGTGCTCATGCCCTCACTGCGGGGTCAGCGGGAGACCGGCTACCCCGAGCACATGCCATTAATTTGGTCGCTGAATACACAGTCTAATAATGAGTGACCAAACAAAGTATAATCTTTCCTTCACATGTTATGCCTGTTGTTTTTTTGAATTCAAAAATTCCGGAATTGAAAGCGTTGAAAAGCGACATTACTCTTCTTCGGGTGACATTTGGTCCCAGTAATGAGACCAACTGTGCATTCCGTCGCTCTCATAAGCGTCCTCATTAGGTGAAGCGGGCAGAAGCCGTTGAAATCGAACAGTTCCTCCCTCGCCTCGTTTAAAATCACTTTCGAAGACGGAATTCGAATGGCCGAGGGACGCTAGCTGATGAGTGAAGCGACAAAATGAAAGACGGCGCCGCACTCACTAAATGCAGTCACTCACTCTCATCGTAAAAAACATCCACCACGCAACATTCCCGCGTCGTCCGGCCACTCAAATTCAAATTTTTGCATCCCAAAACAGGCCCCCTTAAGACGGAGTTTGAGTCATCTGCTGACCGTATCAGATCGCATTTATACTTCTAGGATCATTTAAGACGAGCGCGAGAAGTGGATTCCATTAAGGCAATCCGAGTGTAATCCAACCCAATTCGAGGTCTATAAAAATTCTGAGACGAAGAGATCCAAATAAACAGAGAGTGATGGTAACTGTCAGTCATTAACCCGACTTTAGCGCAGGCATTCTTTGTATGATCACTTCACCGAAAAAGGAAATCGACACTGCGCCAAACAATAGTGAAAGCGAGAGGCTCAGACTGCGACACAGAGAGACCGGTTCAGCACATGTCGGCAGACGCCAAATCCTTTTATCTTCGTCATCTTTAAGAGACTGTTGCGCAAACACCAATATTATACTAGGCTGCTGCTTAGGTTAATCGATCACGCAGCCTGACATGGAGCTTTTTGATCGACTTCTCCATCTCTTGACATGCAACGATCATATAGTTTATGTATACGAAACTCAAGACCTGGTTTCTTATTGGGCCATGTCATAAAGAATGTCGCAGATCTCAGTTTGTCTTAAGATTGCGCAATCAGAGGGGACTGAGGTCAACCGTTGACCCAAGCCGAGGCTCAACAAGGCACCTGTCGATGCGTCCCTTTCATTGTTACTCTTATCCCATGTGTTTCCAAGTCGTTAATAAGAGGAGAGAAAAGAGAAAATAAGCAAAGGGTGCCGGGCGAAAGAAAAAGGCCCTGGGCTAGTCTACAGTCTACTGAACACAGCCGCTCTCAAAGATTAAAGATGCATGTTTATGGTCTCCCAGCTAATTAATCCATTGTCGGCAACTCGGTTTTTTTTCAAGTGAAGATGACGCTAATTATGAGGTAACAAGCAGCGCATTCTGAGCCTCAAGATTACTTAGGGGATCTCTTCGGCTCCAGCTCAAGGCCTTCGAAGGACTGGCGGTAATCTTGTGATCGGCCTCTTATGCGAAAAGATACGTTATGCATGCAAAGTCAACGGCAATAAAACCGACTATAATAAGCGCCTCTCTTGACGGGACCCTCAAAAAACAGCGCGCCAAATATGCGTTCAAACCGAGAATAAAATAAGAAATCAAACACTCTCGCGCGCTCACAGATGTTATCAATTCGTGTAGTGCAACAGGTCATAGTGCCATGGCTGGTCGGCTAATCGTTTTAAGCCGGTTTACGGAATAATAACACTGATATGGCGAAATATTGATAGATTAATAAAAAAAATAAGAAAGCCTTAAGATAATGAAAGACTAGAAGAAGGAAAAGGCCGCTAGGACTGTGACATTTGAATAATCGAAAGTGATTTTTAAAAATTTTGAAAAAAAACGGAAAGTTCTGAGAAGTTTAAAAGACGCCGCTCCAGCAATCCATCAAACAAGTTGACTCGGTTCGAGGAGGAAGCCGCCCAAAAAACAATTGCACAAAAAACTTCTCAGCCCGCGCGACCTGGGTGCTGTTTCTTTCTCCACAGTAAGCCTGCTTTTTTGTAGGACTGGGACCAAAAAAACAGACAAAGAACTTGGAGGAAAGGGATTCAGAATCTGATCGCCGGATATGTCGTTCTTTTGTGCCTCATTACCTCGCTCAGCTCTGAGTGGAGAATCCTGGTAAAAACATTGTTATTACCTCTCCAAGAAAACTTAAAGCCAAGATTCTCGCGGAAAGATAAGCCCGACGTTTACCGCATCTTAAATGAGACCAACTATATTGAGTACTGTTATGTAAATTAAGTTCTTTGTGTCGACGTCCCACCGCGGGGTCCGAATGGGGAGCAAGAGTAGGTCGTTTGGGTCGCGAATTCCCAGGAAAAGACGACTCAGCTAGGCTGGAGGCCGTTGGCGATACGCCAGTTAAGCGATCCGAAGACAAAAACACGGAAAGGGGCACGGAACGACGACCCTCGTCAATGATCGGCTCATTAAAAGAGACAGGAAGCCAGGTCGGTCAATTCAATTGCCTCATCATCTTTACCGCACTCGGCTTCTGGGCGATGCCCTTGTTTCAGATTCCTAACCCCAATTTTATGCGAATTTGGAAAAGCGGATCCTAAAAAACCCCAATCTCAATTATCAGAAGCCAGTTTCGCCCCCAAAGAAAAGACGTAAAATATTCGAATTTGAATGAAAAAACATCTGCTACGACCCAGGAGTGCGCGCAAAGCCTGCAGTCTCAGCTCGGACCACCCATACGCTCATGGTAAAAAAACGTTGCGAGAGGATCAAAAAAGTAATGAACTCCCAAAAAAACTTCTAATTTCAGCATGATCTCTTGAAAAATGGCATAAAAAACAGAGACTCTTATTCCCTCCGCCGACGTCTGCATAAAAAATGTAAACTTAAAAAGTGATACCGTACCCCAGTAATCGGAGGGAATGTAAAACGAATAGATCAGAGCATTTAAAAACCCTCAAAGTACAGTAAACTAAATGGGTCTCTTCAAATAGAGTCTCATACAGATTTATATTTTGAAGATAAAATTTTACACCGAAAAAAGTCTATCTTACCTTCTTGAACACACTCAAGGCATTGGAAGAAATCTTCGCGCATTGGATTTAGACTAGGAGATCTGGCCAGCAAATGATCGAAGAATTCGAGAGCCGTTGGAATGCTAAGATTCCATTCCAGTCGAGACACAATCACCTTCTCCCATTTCTGAGTAAAATATTTTGTAAAATTACTTTTCCGATCTTACTTTAACATAACGGGAATCTAAAACCGTGTGATATTCGAGTTGTTGAGTGGTCAATGGTTTACAAGCTTTCATTTTGGACGCCAAAAGAAGAGAAGCCATTCCAACATAAGCAACATCTCGATCATATGGGATTTGTTGGATCGAAAGAACTCGATCCATGATCTGAACTGCCAGAGGCAAAACACACTTGTCGGCTTCTTCCTTCTCGCAGATATCGGCCAAAAGACGAACAATGTTGCGTCGTTGCTTGAGGATGTGATCTCCTTGAAGTTTCTTCATACTAGAAGCATCGATAAACATGGTTCGTTCCGTAGCTAATAGTCCATTCAGTACTCTATTATCAGCTTGGATGGGATCAAAATAAAGGACCACGAAAGGAGTATTCGATTCATTTAGAGCTGTCTCCATAAAGCGCCTTTTTACTTCGGGACCATCCTGAAATTAAAAATATTAATAATTAAAAAGAATAAATAAAAATTTTTGCAATTTAGTTACCTTAAACGTTTTTGGTTTCAAATTTTCGCCAAGAGCAGAGAACGGCCGTTTTCGAGATGACGATTTCCTGGAGTCGGTTGATGGGGGCGCTACGTTGGATCCGTCGTCGCTCAAATCCCTGAAGAAGATTATTACACTAATTATTAATATTCAAAACAATGCATAATATCGGAAACTAAACTTACTTGGACGACGATGGGGAATCGGGCAAGTATTCAGCGCACCAAAACGCGGGTGAGGCCATTGTAGCGCCCTCAGTGAGCATTCCACCAACGGCCCGCTGAATAATAATAGGTTTAGATTCAGAAGCCAGAGAGAAACGGACAACGATAACAGCACGCAACAAAGTTCGGATGAGCGGTAAAAGCGTGTGTCGAGATGTCTTGAGTTCGAATGAATTGTCCACAGAAGAAGCCTACACACAACGGCGGAGTTTCCAACTCGGCAACAGCGGCGCGTCTCCGCCCCGCCCCCTCCTCGTCTCGATCAGACCTCCTCCTTTTACCTCATTCGGGTATAGAAGGGGAAAAAAGAACTGATTGGTGAAAACGTACGTCACAAGGCCCAATTACGCGGCCTCAAGAAGCGTTGCAAGTGTCGGGGGTGATCGCCACTCTCGGGTATAAAACCCCAAAAAACGATGGCACTGATCGAAGTGCCCGATAACGCGCCGGGTGTGATAATCTGATGGCAAAACAGACAATTCTCCCCATCAAGGCCATCCCCACAAAACAATGGAAGGACCGAGTAGCCTGCAGCGGCCAGATCAGACCCAGAAAGCACCTGAGATTAGGCCCAAAAAACAATAAAAGAATTCAGGTAAGCACGGCCCTGGGACGAATAAATTATCGCTCCCCAAAAAACATGTGAGAATTTTTGGGCAGCGCAAAAAAGAGTTGCGCAACCGTCTCTTTGAAAAGATCTGGACCTGCCAAAAAATGGTTTAAAAGGGCGTCCAGAAAGAGCAACCAAAGCCCGAGTCTGGAGTTGGGGAACAAGGAGCCCAATCACGATATAAGCGCCCCAAAAAAGTTGAGAAGAACGGGCGAAGAACGTTAGTTTAATGCAAGTTAAGGAAGGAGGACTGACCGTGACGCTACTCGAGTTATCAGATGTCCTTGCGACAGTTAAGCAAGGTGAGAAGAGGACGGACACGATCGAAATGATTGGAATAATTACCCTCATCGTGCGCGGGGGACGTTATATTGAGTTGGGTGAGTCTTCGAGAAGTGCAGAGAAGCACCTCGACGAAGAAAAAAGATGTTATCCGGATCCGAAGGCAGATCATTACTTAAACTACCGTTCCGTTCTCCCCCCGATAAATGAGTCCAATTTCACCGAAGGCCATTCGTCTTTGCAGATAAATGATTAAATGCATGTTTATGAACACCTGGCCGTCCCGCCCATCACACAAGACGGTTGACAGAGGAGCGGACAACGGCGTGCGGGAAGACTGGGTGTCAATGCTTGACGGTGCCGTCCCAGGCGTGACGCGCCGAGGGTGCGGGGAAGTCGCCCGCTGTGATCCATACGTCTCAGCATTATCAGACAGTGTTTGTTTTGGAAGACGTGAGACTTCCGGACCGACCTTTCTCAACGAGTTCCCTGCAATCCGCATCAATTACACATCTCTACAGCCCTCTTGTAATTAATAAGGACTTTTCAGAATTACAAAATATTTTTTTGAATTCGGGTATAAACCCCGTCCAAAATCGCAACTAAAATCTAATCGAACGCCTGCGGTTCTGACCATAAAAGGTCCTAAAAGTATTTGGTTATCGTCAAAGACATGACCTGGTACCGACAGAAACAGCTGAACTAAAAGGGCGCCAAGGAAACTTTATCAATAACAGGAAGGGAGAGTTATTGATAGTGTACTCCCCACTGCCCTCTCCCTGCGGGCATTATTGGTCAGCAAATTTTATGAAAAAGACGAGCAAACCCTGAAAAGGTAAAAGCATAATTACAAGATGTTGCGATTTTAGAGTTGAAACGCAGCAACTGCGAGTAAAAATAAAAGTACAAAAATAAGGGTAAAGAAAAGACAGATAATAAATGAAGACAGACAGTTGCTATAAGGTCGAAGCCATGCAACCAAACCTTTATTGAACGACAAAACTCCCAACAACAATCATTAAATTAATTGGTCAACAATTTCTCTTGAATGGCCAATTGGGTCTTGGCCAATTGAGAGAGGTAAGAAACCATCATGTAATCACGGATACTTCCTTTCACAAGCGCATCTAACTTGTCGGATTGAAGCTGAGTGGCCGCAATATTGACAATGTTCATCAATTTTCGACCAAAGGCTTGATCTTTGGCGGTTGGTTCGGGTTTTCTCAAGACATCTTCCACATAACTTAAGATTCTCTCCAGCCAACGAACAAGATCTTCTGTGGCTCCGGTCAGATTGCGTAAATCATCCCCATTGTTCAGGAAAACTTCTCTACGATCGGTGTAAATCCCATTCTGTAATATAACACGCATACATTATTACACAATAAGAAAGCATTTGAAACCCTGCTCAAATAAAAAATGAGATAACGATTGTATCTTACCTGGACCACACTAAGAGCGATACTTTCTCCGGGGAAAGCGTCCATCTCAACTTTCAATGGATGAAAGATGGCAGCTTGAGGACTTTGACCAGGTACTCCGCCATCACATCTAAAATACTTTAAATCATCGTAAAGAAAAGTTACCTGGTGTAGGCCCTGATGGGAAGGCGCCCCTTAGTTGGTCCTTGGAAAGTGACATCCAAAGTCAGAAGAACTATTGGGGGAAGTTCCTTCTTCACAGCAATATCGTTAACCAGCTGGGTATAATAATTATGGTAGAGATGGCAACCTTCAGTCACTTCGCCAGCGGTAATAAACCATCCTACGATTTGTTCAGAAGGAGTGGCACGGCGACAGAAATTCCACATCTGTTTGTTGAACGTGTCATCCAATTCCTGGGACTCGGCAGTTTCTCTGAATGGAATCGAATAACAGTTGGTTATCTGAAATGATAAATTATAAGATCATCACGAGATTTTAATTACCTGCACAACATTCTTTTCGTAGAATCCCAGTAGGGTACCCAAGGCTTTGTCACTTCCTTTCATTCGGCTTCGACGTTCGTAGGCATCAACCATGGTCATATAGACCACGGGATGGACCTTCACAGTCAGACTTGAGGCCATCTAAACTAAGTAAGAAAAAAGAATCACAAATCAATTTGTACATAGAGGATGCAAACCCTCATCACACCACAATATTTCCGTAATAAATACAAGATATTTAATTATAAAATTATACAAGCAAATATAATAAACCTAAAGCAATGGACTAGTTAAAGCCCACTGTGGCAAGACCGGGTACACTCATTTCTTCTCCTGATGTAAACGGTGCATAAATTCCTCCAGCCTTTCTTGGATATATCTGACTCGTTCTAAAATTATAAATATAATTGTAGCTAAAACAACGTAATTTCTCGTCTTAAAGCTAACTTACTCAAATTTTCAGCCAAATCGACTCTTTTCCCAGTCAGGTAAGTCTTCTTGACATCTTGATCTTGAGACCAATCATCCAAAAGGTCCTTAACTTCCTTCTCCAATCTCCTTTGTTCCGTATTTGTGATTTGTTGCCTAAGGGCATTCGAACTCAAGTCCAACATCTTCTTCAATCTGTAGAAAAGAACGACGGCTTGGCAATCCAAATCTCCCTCTTGCTCAATTCCCTGTTTGTAATGCTGATAGTATCCTTGACATTCCACACTGGCTTGCTTTAACCTTTCCAAGTAGAATTCTCTGAAGACATACTGCCATTCTTTGAGCATCACATCTTTGGGTATCTCTTTTAATTCTTTGGTTTCTAGATTCCGCCGAACAACCGTTACATCTTCTTCATTCAATGATGGTAAATGGTCCTACAACTTGTTTATATACCCACACTAATAATAACTCACCACATTCTGGTGTAAAATCTGTCTGAATTCCTTTTGCAAATTATCGGAAATTATATTATCGTAAGTTGGATTCTTCCATTTAAACCATTTATCATAAAACCCAGGGCCTCTGGATTCATTCAACACCTGTTTTGTTTTATCGAGGTATCTATCGACCGCGTCTCCCATAAACCGACAGGCAGTTTCCCATGTTCTTCTGTCTGGCACATTGGGATCACTGATCGCATTTAATTGTATTGCTTTCTAAAACATTAAGCACACACCCAACTTCTTACCAAGTAATCCACAGCCTTCATATCCCATTGATGTTCTTTGAAGATATTCTCCATAACAGCCGTCTTCAGCTCATTGAAGATGGGATCATTTTCTTGTCTTCCATTGGAACTTTTCTCCCCCAACACTTGGGCTTTAAAAACTTCAGTCAAACTCTCCCATCCAACTTTAACTGAAAGATTGGAGAGTTCTTTCTCGGTCCAATGTTTCAATCGTATATCGACTGCTGTGTTAAATGCGCCAGTATTGTTCATTCCCGAGGTTGGTAGCAATATTTGATCGAAAATTTGCTTTGATATCGACGACAAAAGCTTGTTTTGAATTAAATTCTCCCATTCTTCAGCTGATACCAACGACAAGTTTACAATCTGATCCAAAATCTCCCCCCTGGCTTTATCGAATAACTCATCGCGATCGAGTTCCCTGACTCTTGGGAAAGTATTCTTCCATTCTGTCTCCAAATTGAATCTAGCGGCTCTGAATGCATCACATTGAGCGTCTATTGTGTCCCTGACCATCCTCCAGAAACAATCAGAAACCGCCAAAGACATATTCCTCGTGGTCATTTGAGAAGGTTTCAAAACTCCCTCTCTGAAAACAGAAATATTATATTTAACTATAATGGAAGACCTACTTGAACAAGCTGGAGTTCTCAAAGAAATGCTCTTCATATCTTCTAATCTCCTCTATTGAAGCATTCTTCTTATCCATTCCAGTCACAACTCCAAAGTAACCAATTGCTTTCATTGGGAATAGTTTCCCTTCCAATATCTTCTTAATTCGATCAGGATTATTAAGATTCTTCTCGGCGAGATCCACTTTTGTTAACACGAGTATGGTCCTTTGTCCTGAGGGATCTATTCGGCTCACCAAATCGGTCACGTTACTTCTTTCAGCATCTACCGAGCCATCTAAAACAATAAATAAACAAAAGGGTAATAAAAGCACATCAAAGACTTACCTTGAATACAAAGGATAATTGAATTTGGATTCTCCATATGTTGACGGCACATCTGAATAATATCATCCTTCGTTTCTCGGGCCATATCAGCCGTAACTGTTGAAATAACACCAGGTAAATCAACCAAAACGATTCTCGGGAGATTAGGTCCCTTTACGGTTAACGAGATAACATCATTCGAAACAGTTTTTCCATCTTTAACCGAGTTCCTCATCCTCAATTCAATCTCATTCCTCAGTTTCTCCAAGTCATCTTCTTTTGTCAGATCAAACTCTCTGTTACTATCCCTAAATAGTGCCACATGATAAGGTCCCTCGCTAAGTGTGACCTTAACAGGAGCTCGTGTCATCATTTCACCCGAGCCTCGAGGGAATATTCTAGCTTGAGCAATCATTTCCAGGACCGAAGTCTTTCCAGCAGATTGATCACCAACAACGACAACTCGGGGAAGATTATCAGTAGTCGAATAGGAGCGGTCATATTCATTCAAGATATCCAGCATCTCGGAATACATGTCGATTAAAGAGACCTTAACAGTGTAATTAATAAATTGATACCTTGTTACTTTTAGTTTCTTCAATCGCTTCAGTTCGCCTTTATCCTTTAGGAGTAATCTTTGCTTCAAAGTTTTATTCTCTTTCTCAAGACGTTCCAATTCTCTTTGATATTGCAGCTGTGTCTTCAAAATTTCTTCTTGCAGAGCTTGGATTCGTTCTTCCGCACCCGGATTCTAAATCGTAAATAATGAACGGTTAGAGTCGACATACTTCACTCTTTTCATTGGGCTCCTTCTTCCTTGAAAACACAGAAAAGAAAGCTCCAGAATCTAAACACAGAAACACAAATAATCACAATAGGTATTGTAATGTAATGACTGCAAAAACAAACCTCCTCCAGAGTGTTCTCCTCCATCTGGTCCTCTATTTGTCGTGGCATCAGTGACTGAAGATAAGAACAATAAATCGTCCGAGTTATTTGAAGGCCAAATATCCACAAAAATCTGACCTGACTTATTCTTCAGCTCCCATAGAGGTAGATTTGGAAGTTTTGCTTTCAAATCGAGAGAATCAAATCTATTTCCAAGTTCTCTCAGATCCTCGGAGAAACTTCTGAATGTGGCATCCTCAAATTTGGCCCATTCAGGCAAGGAGAAGTCCGGTAAACTCTTCTTCCACTCTTCATACCACTAAAACCAAAAGAAATAATTAAAGGAAACACCTACTTACATTACCTGCAGTTATCCCTCCTCCAATCAGACCTGTGGCTACCCAATATCTCAATTTCAGAGCATGTCTCAATAAAACAGTCACAAACATACGCCGTCCATGGATCCTAGGGATAGGCTGGAGCAATCTAAACTCAAAAAAATATAGGTCTTCAAAAAGCATACCCTGAGGGTCTCACTGCATGAAATCTGCGGGCTGGGATCAGAGTATAAGATCGAAAGGCCAAGGCTCCATCACTTTCGACGTCTTTGTTCATTGAAAACGTTTTACATGTACAATATTCTCATCTACTGGGACATAAAAATGTCTCATGCAATAAATAAAGAATTTTTGATTTTGTTTGTTTTCGTGGCGAAACTCGTGAGATGTTATAATAAGTTTCCGCAAAAAATCGCTGTGCATCAGGGGTGGTCACTGGCACCTATTTTTCCGATTTTGGGCCCGAAGCCCGGTCCGTCAAAAGTCCGGCCCGGCCCGGGTAGAGGTTTTTACAAGCTCGGCCCGGCCCGTCAAAAGCCAGGCCCGGCCCGGCCCGTGAAAGCCCGGCTAGGGCGCGACCTGCCAAAAAATCGTTGCCGTTTTGTTATAACTAGGGTTGTGATTTTGAAAGTGACGTCAAATTGAAGTCATTTTCATCAAATTGCCGCCGTTGTTTCGGTCGGAAACTGTCTAACGATTAAACAAACATTATTCAAGGTAGTATAATGCCTTCAAACATGCTCAAGACCATATAAACATTAAAACAACAGTTTATAGCAACAAAAGGACTTTAATAGACCTATTTCGGATCATCTTCGTCCTTGTTTTTACTTAGTTAATTGGATTTCTTTCAACAAATTGCAAATAGAATTACTGATAAATGTTTATTAGCTTATTGGGAACTAAAGTTTGTAAAAAAAGCTTCGGTCCCGGTAGTGCTATTGTAATACATCACTATATATGCACTATTTTTGACAATAAACGTGAAAAAAAGCTTGTAAATGTGTTAGAACTTGATAAACTACAACAACAACCCCATCAAAAAATTTTCCCGGCACGAAAACAATGAATGCCAACGGTTTGGCATTATGATAAAAACCGGGCCGGGCCTGGCCCGAAAAACCCAGGCCCGCGGCCCGGAGCGGAAATTTCGGGCCCGGCCCGGTTTCAATTTTCCATTTTTGAGTCTGGCCCGGCCCGATCGGGCCGGGCCGGGCCTGGTGGCCACCCCTGCTGTGCATGGGAGCACGAAAATTACACCTCTGTGATTTATGCACGTAGTGTGTAAAATCATCTGCCCAAGAGGTTTTCAGCGAATGGTTATGCCATAAAGTTATGTTTTATATTGGAGTCAACTGTTCTTATGGCTTTTATTGGCAATGATTACAATGAAATTCCAATCAAATGTACATTTATTAAAGGGCATCAGGAGTATCATTAACGGCGGTATAAGTTAGATAGAATTTACACATGGTATTATATGATTATTGGATATAAGCGTTGTGCGTTGGCAATTCGCCCGAACAGCGGTCAAAAAAGTTTCTCTTTGCTCCTTTTTGTGATCTTTTCGAACAGTCAGGATTCGGGACTTTTTCAACTATTGTTCCATTACTAACGCACAAGGCTTATAGGTTACAATGTGTGGCTAGTGTAAGGCAGACCGGTTTTATATACAATGGGTAGGCTCAATATCACACCGATAACAGTTGTCACGATCATGGCCAGGTCCTCTGTACCATAGACAGACCAATCGATGCAAGTTGTGGTTCAATCCCTGCATAGCCCCAATATTATGTCCATTTACAATTACATAGTAATCGCGGAGTCTGAGATCAATTTTGTAAACTGATTGCAGAGTTTTTCGCCTCAGGGCATACTGATACCATTCGGCGGATCGAGAGCACTTTCTGAAATGAGTGGAGTCAGACTGTAATAGTGAATTGATTAATCGTTAATTTTTTGATTAACCTTGGGTTGACGTCAACAAGAGCACCTTTCCCGATCTACCAAAATTTTGTCCGAAAAAGGACTGGAATTTACAGTAAGAAGCGATCATTTGGAATCAGACGGAACGGGGCCGTTTGGAACGATCAAAGGTTTATGTACCCCACTTACTGGATGCTCTCCGCTACTGTCGGGGTCACTAATTTCTTGCAGAATCCATTCCAAGCCCGCTCCACTCCCGGTCCATTCTCCAAAAGGCAGAAAAGGATGTTGTTCTTATCAATCAGATTTGTTCTGGATATGATGCATTCTTGAATGGCTCCATCGACACAACTTGTTGTTTTACATTCATGGAGAGCGGGAGGGACAGGGGCCAGATCAATCATCACTTTGCCCGTGTTGTTTTCGGTTCTGAGGGTGTTGTCGTTGACGAAATGTTTCTTCACATAATTGATGAAATAACTTTTTACTCCGGGGTCATTTTGCCTGTAGATAAATTTGAAATGAACTGCGTGACTATAGATGCTGTTGTAGTAGTTATTGCACTGGGCTTGGTCAAAGCACGTGGAAGTGATCTCTGGAGTAGAACACCAGTAGTCGGGAGGGGTCTGACATCGATTGGGACGGGTGATTGGGACTACGGGAAAGTTCTGAAACGTCAATTATCATATGATTCTTCTACTTTTACCGTCCTTTATAAATTTTAATTACAATCTTACTTCCAATGTCTCTGTCCATGACCTCACTTTCTCCGGTAACATTATCTGTGCTGCTTGCATGTGCTGATGAGAGTTTCCATTGATTGCAATATAAGGAACAAATCGGGGTTTTTTCAGAATCTGCAGAGTTCTCATTTCATCAAACTTTTGACTGGTGGTGGCCTCGGGACCATTTGAACAGGGTCTAGAAAAATAATCATCGAAATTTTATAAACTTACATAATAATTGAAGCAAAAATATTATTGTAGGTCTTGTCGAAACATTGTTGCATGTTAAGATTAGGATCCGAAGTCTTTTCTTCCATCTTGGACATGAAACAGAAAAGGACTTGATCTCGCTGATCTACGTCGTCTTTGAGGTGTTTCATCACACAAGTCAAAAGGCGATTTCCAGTGCACTCTCTAATTCCGTGATGACATTTCAATTTACCTGCTAAAGATGAATAGGTTTGTTTAAAAGAATCTTGGAATTAAGTTTATTAGGATTAATCTTACCTTCTTCATATTTTGAAAGACCCCAAGGCACTGGCTGGAAGTCGACCTTCTCATATATAAACGACTGAGCCAATAATCTTGGATAAATCCTCTGAATGAAGTTCCTGGAGTCAGGGCAAGCTGCCTCAAATGCCAATTCGATTTTTATTTTTCGATTCTTCTGATTCTGCACATAATTGGAACAATAATCCAGAGATCCCGTACATTCGAAAGCAATTTTTGGATTCTCACACCAGAAATCTGGGGGGACATTACAAATAGCTGAACCCCACGGTAGCAAAAGAAGCAAGGAGATCAAAGCCAACATCTACACTCGGATGAAAGTACAGACTCTGGACGTGTAATCAGAAATCTACAGAAGGATGGAACTTCTTGTTTTTGATTATATATCGGCCGCCCACCCCGCCCATCTGCACCGTCATGTGAAGTGGGGGAACGTTTCGAAAAAATGACCAATTAAGGAATGTCTTCTATTTTTATCTTCGCCCGGTTCTGTTTTGATACCACCAACAGCTGGACGCATGACGAACTTTACACCGCCGCCCATCCATTATATAGTTTTACACTCGACGATTTGTTTATGTTCAGAATTCAATCGACGAAAGTAAAATTAAAAAGTGAATTCCGGGAATATTTTACCATTTATTGATGATCGCGTTGACATGAAAATTTCTTTGAAACTAAAGAAAGTAGTTAAAAATAATCGTAAGTTAAAAATATTTGTGTAGAAATACAAAAACAAAGTTATTTAGTCTGCACAATCCGCACTCAAATTGCACTAAAGTCGGAAGACTGGAGTTAATTTAATAAAAATACCTTTGTGCAGCTACATCCTAGTTAAAAAGTACAACGTAAGTCAAAACAACCAACTGATGACAATAAAAAGAAACTTTCTTACCCAATCCAATCTCAAACATCAAAACATGCAATTAATCAACGAATTTATTGACGTCGGTCTGGCGGTGGCTAAACTGTGGTCACCGTTTCTTTTTCAAAGCTGAAATAACTGTGGCTTTTATTGTTAGCGTAGTCTTATTTGATCCGGCAGTTGTTGTTGTAGCCCTGGAAAGGACAATGAACCGGCCATGGATTCCGGGGATCCCTTCCATTATTCACATCATAAACCACGAAACCAAAAGCAGTATCCCGTAACAACACTTATTTAAATGCGTTGAGATGTTCGAAACCAAGGTTACTGTGTCTCCGCCAACGTGTCCGAGCCAGTCTTCGGTTTCGACAAGTCTTAGATCATGTGTACATCCCTCATCTTGAAGCCATTGCTGATCTTTGGCATCTCTGCAACTGTCGCGCTCACTGCCGTATCCCTATTTACTCCAGGATGGTCGACATACAAAGACGACGCTAATAAGACCGTCCATGTTGGCATTATTACATACAATTGTGGCAAGGATAACGCGACTTCGTTGACGACGGCATGCAAAAATTACATAGATGTAAGTTAGATGTCTTATATACAGTACATTGTATGTTGAAGAAAAACAGTCCACAATTCAGTTTTCCTGGAGCTCTTTCCTTGAGAGTTTCATTAACGTTTTCCAATGATACTAAACCTTTCAGAGCCGTCCAAAATGGGAGAAGGCAGTAATCGCGTTGATGTTCATTGCCCTGATAATCGAACTCATAATCCTCATCTGGAGCGTGTTCAGTTGTCTGGCTTTTTGTCTTCCCAGTTGTTTCCCATTGATTACAATTCTAGCTGGGCTGGCCACTGCTTGCTTGGTGGCAGCAATAGCAGTCTATGGTTCAAAAAATAAGAATTCAACTACCGCTCTGTGTAAGTACAAGTGTAACATCTCCTCTTTTACAATAATTTTTTTTTCAGCGGATCTAAATTTGACAACAAATGTAACAAAAGATTGGGATCAACTGTTAAATTTGAGTTACAGTTTCTGGTTGGCAGTAGCGGCAGCAGTTGTAATGGCTGTTTGTACACTCCTCGCTGCAGTTACATCCCTAATTTCTGCTGTAATTCCATTTTAATTTATCGAAAATTTGACATGTACAAGGTGATTATAATATCAGTCGCTGTTGATCTGACGAGCTGGACTAGTTGTTGTTTGTTTCTCTTCCACCTCCCTGATTAAATTCAGAGATTCCTCCTGCATTAATATATCCTTCATTGAGTTCGTGACCTGAAAAATCTAACTACTACTTATACCATGTAAGAACGTGTGTAAACACCTATCAAGGTATTTACATACCAAGAGAACGTCTGCCGCCATATCGTGAATAGCCCGCTGATGGATCGCATCTAATGCCCTGAGGCCCGAATTGGCAAATCCATTGAATATGCAAAAGTTAATCACAGACAGGCCCTCGATATAAAAGTACGAAGGAGCAAATATACGACGTTTTCTAAAAATATTTTTGCCATCAAACACCAGCATCGAAAAAGGTGTCATCATCAATATAATAATGATTCTCAGTTTTGTTTCCTACTTTTGGAGATCGGGGAAAGCACTTTCTTTAGTTAGATCACCAAGTACTTCTTGTCTTAACGGAGATTCCTTGTAAGAAAAACTACTCCTGGATATATCAGTCATCATTTCACAGAAGGCATCACATATAACATCCAAGGACAAACTTTGTAAACTGCCGCTTATCTGAAAAGGGCAGTCGTGATCCATTGAAACGTTGACAACCGAATATAAAAAGTGACTTACAAGTTTTATAAGCCTAGAGAGCACAATATACCGGTTCTCTCCGATCAGATTTTCGGCCGCTGGATACGGGCCGATCTGAATGGAGCACAAAATGCCCGAATTATTCCCTGCTCTCAATTCAGCAATTTCAGGAAGACCATCCAATTTTGAGGGGTCGTGGTAGACACTCGGCGACTTTATAGAAGGAATCCTCACTTGATCCACGCGTTTATTAAAATTTTCGGCACAAGCTCCCCCGGCCAAGATCTCTTCGTTGTAAATAGCCACAAATAACATTTCGAATACAGAAACCAACGAGTCTTGTCCCAACTGAATGGCGAATAAGTAGACACAAATAAGTGGAGGCAAGGTTTGTATTACGAAGTTCCGAAAGACACCTAAAAAATAAATAAGGGAAAAATAATAAAAATTTTACCTAATCTATAATATATCGCCAGAATCTGGCCCACCAAAGGTTGAACAGCATCGGTCTGCTCATAATTACAAACCAGATAATTTGTAAGGACCTTGGTGTTGCTTACAATCTGTTTAAGCGCTTTCCTGGACTCCGCAGCACTGACTTCTCTGTTGTGGTTCAAGGACGGCCTCAGCATGGTTTCAAGACCATTCAACCAGTCTTGAAGCTGAGCACTGTTCATGGCTATTTAGACAACATAATCAGTCAGCAGAACTAAAACAAAAATGTCAAAAGTGAATTCGAAAAAAGAATTTATTTTTGGCAGCATTCGTATATAAAATTCTCCGCAAGCCGCGTTTCTTCCAATAACATAGGACGCGAAATGCCGCTTTAAGAAAAAAAAATTTTGGGAGTTCGTATATCGTATTACTCATCAAGAATATCACTTGAAATGTGGAAGGCAACCATTGGCGTAAAACCACCAGTTCCACCAAAGCCAGCGGCAGATGATGATTGGGATACCGACCCTAATTATAAGGTAGGGTTTCTTTTAATCTTTTATTTTGTTTAGAACGATATAAGCGAGAAGGAAGCAAGATGGGGTTCAAGAGTGATCGAAGGCTCTGGTCATCAAGATGCCCTGAATATGGCCGAATTAAGAGCTCAAGTTATGAAAAGTGATGCAAGTTCAAGGGAAAAAAGGCTGGCAGGTATGCCCAAACCTAGTCAAGGGTACGGCGGGAAATTCGGTGTTGAAATAGACAGAGTGGATAAGGTAAGTGTGGAATTTTATGTGTTATTTTTTGAGAGTGCTGTTGATTGGTCATACAAAGGTAAAACTGAGGCTCACGTCTCCCAAACCGATCACTCAAAAGGATTTGGTGGCAAGTATGGTGTGCAAACTGACCGCATTGATAAATCAGCAGCTACTTGGGAAGAACGAACTCAGCTTGAGCAACATCAAAGTCAAAAAGGTTTCTTTATTTGTTTTTTTTTTATTTGATTTTTATCGTCTTTAGATTATAAAAAAGGTTTTGGTGGTAAATTTGGAGTCCAGAACGACAGGAAGGACAAGTCAGCGGTTGGGTGGGATGCAAAGGAGAAAGTGCATCCCCATGAGAGTCAAACGGGTGGGATTATTCATCTGATATCGTAAATAACTGCGTTTCAGATTACAAAAAAGGGTTTGGAGGAAAGTTTGGTATACAAGAGGATCGTAAAGATAAATCTGCTTTGGGTTGGGAAGAAAGAACTCAATTGCAGAATCATCAGAGCCAAACTGGTGGGTTATTCCTTTAAAATAAGAATGTTTTGGTTTTAGATTACAAAAAAGGCTTTGGTGGAAGGTTTGGAGTTGAAGAAGATCGCAAAGACAAGTCAGCTGTTGGATGGGAGGAACGGGAACAGCTTCAGAAACATGAAAGCCAGACAGGTATATTATAAATGCAATGGTTAATGAGTTGATTAGATTATAAAAAAGGATTTGGAGGCAAATTTGGAGTCCAAAATGATCGAAAGGATAAGTCCGCCGTTGGATGGGATGAAACGGAGAAGTCGGAAGAGAGGAAACGTAAGATTTCGAAGCTTTATTTATTGGTTTTCAGTGGCGGCAGATATTCAAAAAACGAAAACATCCGACCTACGAAGTAGATTCGAACAGTTATCTCAGCAACAAGGAAACGATAAAGTGCAAGAAGAAAGAGAACGACGCAAACGTGAGGATGAAGCTCTGAAGAAACAACAGGAAGAAGCCGAAAGAAAGCGACAGAAGAAACTCGCAGAAGAAGAAGATAAAAATCCGCCACAGGAAGATATTCATCCTGTCGTTCAGAAAAACAATGTCCAACCAGCGCATCAATGTCTCCCTGTTGCACAAGAACCATTTGTTAGACATGTTGTCGAGAGTCCGCCAGAACCTCGCCATGTGGTTGAACTGGCTCTTGCGCCTATTGAGGAACACATTCCAGCAGAACCTGAACCCCCAACGCACGAAATGAAACCAAGAGAAAGCGTAAGTTCGGCCAATGCTGAGGATGAATGGATCGATGATGATAAACCAGCATTGTATCGACTGCCAGCAGCAGACATTCCTGCCGAACCTGTTGATAAAATCACGGCTGGACAAAGTTATGATTACGTTCCATCAGAGCCCTCTCAACCTCAAACAAATTATGACTTTGTTCCTGAAGAACCTCCTATGAATACTAATCAAGAAGATCCCTACGAATCTCTCGCCCAACCCGAACCTTCAGCTCATGTTCCTCAAGCCGCTTTTGAAGAACCACGAACCCTTCCAAGTGGAGGATTAATTGCTGTTGCCTTGTATGATTATGAGAAACAGGATGACGACGAGATTGGGTTTGATATGAATGATATTATAACCGACGTTGAACAGGTAAGTTTTAGTTATCCTTTGTAATCGCGTTTTAGATTGACGCGGGATGGTGGAGAGGAATGTGTCGTGGACGGTATGGCCTTTTCCCCGCAAATTATGTCCAACTTCAACGCCAATAATCGCCTTACAACGCACGCATCATCAATTTATTTATATTTCTTATCGATTTACATTAAGTATTACTGTAAACAGATCTTGTATAATACATTATCTTATCATACGTAAAACAACTTTACTTTGGATGTACTCACCAAAAGAGAGTCGTCGTAAAAGCTAGTCTCGATTGTAATATTTCCACTTAATAGTGCTGCGGGCAACATTTGACCCTCAGGGGCAGCTTCAATAATATTTTGCCAGGTATTTGTTGATTGAGGAATAACAAAACCAAAGTCGAAGAACCATTCTTCGATCACCGAATTCTTCAGCCAAACCCGCTGTTCCAGTCTGAACTTCTCGATCTCGTGTTCGGAAGTAAAGTTGATCTCCCTTGCAACGGCTTTACTTTTTAAGATTGCTTTCGGAATGTTCGCTGGAAGCGGTATTAAGTTGTGCGTCACAATTTACCTTCATGGATTTTATTAGGATTGGCCATGTCGTCTGTGCTCTGCCACAATATTTTTCCTGTCTCCGCGTCTCGTAGGTTCATCCAATTTCTAAACGACAAAAGAAAAATTACGTTTCTACTCTTCGAAATTTCTTAACTTACAACTTGAATCCATCCATGATCTCGGACGCCCTGTCATTGACTTTGAGGTTTCTGAGGCCGCTTTCCACCTCCATTATAAGGAACTAAAATGGCTAACGGGACTATCAAACAGCTACTTTATATAGCCTCACGATTATAATCCTGTCACGCAATCAAATCCTTATTTAAAATTAAAATCGACGATCGGCAGGATCGCCTGTAGATAGTGTGAATAGCTAACAGAACTTTCATAGCCGCACTAATTCGAGTCGGAATGGATGCCGTCGTTGGGTCCAGTTGCCATGACGACCCTTGTTTTCACGGTAGACGGGATGCTAATCTCCAATAACTCTTGGGTTTGAGTTTATTCGAATACAATGAGTGATATATACATGAAATCAATGAATTACCACGAAGTCCTGAGGACATACGAATAAAAAAAATTCAGAAGCCGAAAACGTCACTACAATTAGAACCTTAAGAGAAAAAAGTTGAGGCCGAGACCAGTCGGCATTCCTCGTATAACTGATCACTCTTCGACGGCGCCATAGACGCTCTCGTCGGAGTAGGCGATGTACATAAACAAGTCCTCTTCGTGATGATCCTTAAAAAGATAGAAATAAATTAAAGAAGATTTTGACCTACTTGATAAATCTGTCCCATCGTAGTCGTGGTCTGGGGAATAACATCATTGACGAAGAAAAAGAGAGCCTCCTCCGGTCTGAGATGGATTCGCTTTCTGATCAAGAAGTAAAACTGGCCAATAGTGAGATCGGAGGGAACTAGATACTTCTTCTTGTCCAAGTCTTGTAATCTCGACTTGGGCGCCTTCTCAACGACTACGGGGATTCTGTCGGGGTACTTGCGGCGGATCTTCTCACCCTCAGCACGACGCTTCTCGAAGCTGTTTTCTTCTTTGTAAGTCCACTTCATATTTAAATTAGGTCTGAAAATCGATAAAATTCACTGTTTTCGGTTTAACCATGTAAAAGGTCGCCACTATATGGATGCATAACCAATAACATCCTAACCACGCGCCTCGCAAACGTAAATAACAAAGACCAAAAACAATAGTCTTTAATCAATAAGAACCTGATAACGAATTCAGAGACGTCCACACCTGAAGCTCAGGTTCAGGTCGACTGACTGAAAGTTAAAGGTCCCGTGTGACGCTGATATATTCAAACAAAAAATGGTTGCGCTTCTAAACCGGTATGACAGACAAAAAACACAACTGCAGAACGTGATATAGATGGAGTGAAGGGGGTCAAGAGCAAACTACTAGAGGGGGAAACGCAGAAGGTCCTGGGGTAACAATCTCGGGAGGTATAGGGCTGCATAGAAACAGGGATCCCAATAAAATGGGAATTGATAATAAGAATAAATAATATACAGCATTTTTTCTAGAGCAGAGAAAGGCAGCTTTACTTTCCTTCGCTCTTCCCTTCCTCGGTCAGCTGACCTTGCACACACTTTCTCTGTTCGTGTGTCTGCTGACACGGGAGGAGTGCGTCTCTTGGGCGCTCAATATTCGAGAACAGAGAAATAGAACATGCAATGAAACGGGTCAGCCCCCAATAGAAATAAACAACAAACAAAGCAGCTGTTATACCTTCATTACATCTATAATCGACTAAGATCCGTTAATAAAGACCGAAAAGAGTCGTCAAATTGTGTCAAACTGCCGTGCTTTCAGTTTGAAGCTATCGATGTTCAAGGTAGTATAGGGGCTTCAAACATGTGTAAGCCCACGCACAAAACTTTAAAAAACTGAAAGAGTTTAGTAGGCCCGTTTACGGATCATGTTCGTTCTCGTTGCCGCTGTCACTATCATCCAAATTCTGGTTGATGAATTATTGAGTCAGTGAAACTGCAGGCCAGGGGTGGTCACTGGCACCTATTTTTCCGATTTTGGGCCCGAAGCCCGGCCCGGGTAGAGATTTTTACAAGCTCGGCCCGGCCCGTGAAAGCCCGGCTTGGGCGCGACCTGCCAAAAAATCGTTGCCGTTTTGTTATAACCAGGGGTGGCCCCCAGGCCCGGCCCGATCGGGCCGGGCCTGACTCAAAAATGGAAAATTGAAACCGGGCCGGGCCCGAAATTTCCGGTCCGGGCCGCGGGCCTGGGTTTTTCAGGCCCGGCCCGGTTTTTATCATAATGCCAAACCGTTGGCATTCATTGTTTTCGTGCCGGGAAAATTTTTTGATGGGGTTGTTGTTGCAGTTTATCAAGTTCTAACACATTTACAAGCTTTTTTCACGTTTACTGTCAAAAATAGTGCATATATAGTATTGTATTACAATAGTACTATCGGGACCGAAGCTTTTTTTACAAACTTTGGTTCCCAATAGGCTAATAAACATGTATCAGTAATTCTATTTGCAATTTGTTGAAAGAAGTCCAATTAACTAAGTAAGAACAAGGACGAAGATGATCCGAAATAGGTCTATTAAAGTCCTTTTGTTGTTATAAACTGTTGTTTTAATGTTTATATGGTCTTGAGCATGTTTGAAGGCATTGTACTACCTTGAATAATGTTTGTTTAATCGTTAGACAGTTTCCGACCGAAACAACGGCGGCAATTTGATGAAAATGACTTCAATTTGACGTCACTGTCAAAATCACAACCCTAGTTATAACAAAACGGCAACGATTTTTTGGCAGGTCGCGCCCTAGCCGGGCTTTCACGGGCCGGGCATTTGACGGACCGGGCTTCGGGCCCAAAATCGGAAAAATAGGTGCCAGTGACCACCCCTGCCGGGCCTGGCCTGAAAAACCCCAGGTCCGTAGCCCGGATCGGAAATTTCGGGCCCGGCCCGGTTTCAATTTTCCATTTTTGAGTCATACCCGGCCCGATCGGGCCGGGCCTGGTGACCCCTGCTGCAGGCTTCTTGCAGTAAATTGCAGGAATTTTTGGCATGAAAATTTTTCGTCGCGGGAAAATTTTTGGCACAATTCTATAAAATTTCCCAAAAAAATTCAATTTGACAATCAAAATGACAGAGCAATTTGACATTACGAAAAAAAGCAATTCAAGTTGACGCGCGGCACAACCCAATAAACTAAATGGCTTTAAAGTTGACAAAATTTTAATTTCTAGGCTTTTGAAACGCACAACTTGCTCGTTAAAATAAACACCTGTTAAATTTAAAAAGTGAAATCACAAGGTATCAAACCAGATGACAAAAATATTTTCTTTCAAATAAAGTAGCTTTTACTTAAAACAAGATGCATTGCCTTTAAAATTTCCCTAAAACGGGAGCTGATCATGGTTTCACTTTCCCGATCCATTGCGAAATCGCCACGAGAGGAGGAATACTCTAAAACCCGAACAATCAATGCCAGAGGTTACAAGTTCAACTTACGGAGACATCAGCACGGACGTCTTGAACCTTCTCTCCATTCTGGTCGACCAAAAGGAGGGCGGGGATTCCCTCCACGTTAAATTTATTTGCGATTTCTCTAAAACATAATTAAATTTTGAAATCAGATGACTTTAATTTCTAAATTGTCATCGTACTCAATTTTGGGGTCTTCGGCTTCGAGGAAGAGCCAATCTCCATGAGCTTCCTTTAGGTAATCATGACAACTCTGCTTGCTGCGATCAAATGAAAAGAAAACAATCTCCAACTTAGATGAACCTTTGTTTACTTCGTTGTAGAAATCCTTGAGTTCAGGAGTAAAGGCACGGCAGGGAGGGCACCAATGAGCAGAGAAATAGAACGCAATCACATCCTTTCCCTGAAAGGTCGCTTCTGTTATTTGATCTTTGCATTCCCGAATTATATCTCAATCATATTTAAAGCACCTACGTCCAATTCTTTGACGTCAGCCGGACTGAACGCACCTCCCTTGTTGCGAAACAATTTCGCGGCTTTCAACAGGGTCGACATCGTTTTCTTCGACTGTAAAAACACAAGATGAATAAGACCAAAACACAAATGTATTCACGTTTCGAAACGTCTGGTGAAACACGAAAAGCCATGATAAAAGCAGTATTATTTACACAGCCTAACAAAAAAAACAATCCACAATCAAGGCTGTGATTAGATTCCGTGATGTTCCCTCAGCTTCCGCGACTCCTCGAATGCCATTTGCTCTCTGAGGAGCTTCTCATATTGTTCTCGACGTCGCTGTTCACCTAATTCTTCTTTCCATTTCCGAGCCCGTTCTTCTGATTCTTCATTATAAGGGATTTGGTAACCTTTCATCTAAAAATGGAGAGAGGACATGAGTCATCGGGGAGAAAGTCAAGAAACCTACAAAAAAAGAGAAGACGCCAGTTTGGTTGAAGGCCCAAAACGCCGCCACAGGGAAGCCGACCAGAATCATGAATCGGCCAGCCTCCAATTTCCATCCGCCCATTATGTGTGGCTGAATGTAATAGTTATAATCCATCAGCTGACTAATATCAGATCAAGGAAACACAACAAAAAGAATAACCTAAAAAGGAAAACAAAAATAGTCATCACGTTCAGGAAAATAACCCAGTCGTATTACATATGCAATAAGATGAGAAAATAGTTTATTTCAATCCCGTTCAAGATCATTTTTGGATTTTCCCATAGACTTCGGCATCTTTTTCTTGGCCATTTCGTCCAAATGGAAGGTCTTGTAATAATGAGGAGCGACTTCATTAATCCACGTTGATTCAACTTCAATTACTTCCCGCATATACTCTTTAGTTGTAGCCATCAATTGATGATATATTACCCATCTCGGTCTGTCTTCAAAAAGTGATGAATGTGGATGAATTTGGACTGTATGTCTATTTCGGACAGTTTTGTAAGATCCCGTTTTATCCAAAGCCGCAATGTTGTAAAAGTATCCAGAAGCAATTGCCTTTCTGATCGGTGTAGGGTCATCATTTGATGTCTGAAATAAATGCCATAAACCGAATCATTGTAAACAACATTACCCTAAAAAGTTGACCTACCAAAGCAATTTCAACTTTTTCCAACAACGCCTCCAGCTGGTCTCTGATATCCCTCGCTCTTTTTAGCGTCCTGTACTGAATAAAATTGTCGACACACCATTGCACAGAGTAATTGGCCTCCTTCCATCTCTCATAGACATAGAGAAGAGTAATATGGTCTCCAGCCGGTGACCAGAATCCCTTTCTTGCAGTATCTGCGTGAATAATCTGGTTCTTTGGCCGATAGAAAATGGCCGCATTCACTGATAACATTGACGCAATACTGATTATTTCAGAAGTACATCCGTATTTTTCGGCCATTACAATCATCTTAGACATAGCCGGATCACATGGAAATTCGGCCATTCGTCGTCCCAATTTAGTCAAAATTCCTTTGTGATTCAAAGCCCCAAGGGCGAAAAGATGTTCCAAAGCGGCGGCTACCGTCTCGTTCGGAGGTGGATCCAAATAATCAAAGTGGACGACATCATCAATACCCAAAGTCAATAACATTAAAATTACATTCGCCAGATTTGTTCGTTGGATCTCGGGTATTGGTTGATCATCCAATTCGTTCTTGTAGGCATGTGGTGTGTACAATCGGAAGCATTTTCCAGGACCAGTTCTTCCAGCTCGGCCTGCCCTTTGATTCGCAGCCGCTTTGGATACTGTAACGATCTGAAGATGCTCGACTCCACTTCGAGAGTCATACGAATTCTGTTTGACAAATCCAGGATCAATAACATAAGAGATTCCATCGATCGTAACCGACGTTTCAGCAATGTTTGTAGCCAGTACAACTTTTCGAGCATCTGATGGAGTAGGTTCAAAAATTTTTTGTTGAAGTTCTGATGGGAGATTTGCATAGACTGGTACCACTATCAGTTGTTTTATCCTCTTTCCAAGATGCTTAATCCTATCATTCAAGGCCTCTTCCATTGATTCGATTTCTTCTTGGCCCGTTAAGAACACCAAAATATCTCCAGGAAGACCTTGAGTTAAGTGAATTTGAAGAACCGTGGTCTCGGCTGCTTTCAATGGATCAGCCTCTGGTGCTTTGGTGTAGAAAATATCCACAGGGAATCTTCTGCCAGGAATTTTAAAAATATTCGCATCATCGAAGAACTGGGAGAATTTGTCGGCGTCCAGAGTGGCCGAGGAGATCAAAAGTTTAAGGTCGGGACGGAACTTCGCAATATCCTTGACCAATCCAAAAAGAATATCAGTGTGCAATGTTCTTTCATGAGCTTCGTCAATCATCATCACACTGTAAGTCCCCAAGTCTGGTTCATTTAGAAGTTCCCGGAGGAGCATTCCATCTGTCATGTACTTGATTCTGGTCTTCTCGGAAGTGCAGTCTTCGAAACGGATAGTGTATCCAACTTCATGTCCCAACTTTGTGCCCACTTCTTCAGCCACACGGGTTGCAACACTCATAGCGGCAACCCTTCTCGGTTGTGTGCATCCAATTCGTTTTCCATCCTTACAGTAACCCTAAATTATAATGATTACATTTATATCAAATTGAACACCTGCCGCTTCAAATAAATATTGTGGGAGTTGCGTGGTTTTTCCAGAGCCGGTCTCAGCAACCACAATCAGAACTTGGTTATCAGCAACTGCTTCGAGGAATTCATCTCTGAATGAGTAGACTGGCAATGTTTTCCGAGTCTCTGCCAATGACAATTTCTTTTTCTCCAACGCCGACAGCACTGGCTTCTTCTCCTCATTATCGCCACTCATTGTAACGGCTTCGGTAAAGTCCACCTTAAGATCTTCCAACAGAATATCCAATTCATCCGCTTTCTAAAAATAAGATATAATAAAAAAAGAATCTTAACTTACTCTATCTTTAGCCCCAAGTTTAAACATCGCAGAATGTAGCTGTTCTTCTTCCCATCGGCGAGCATCACCCATCCTTCTCTCCTCTTCTTCAGGTTCATCAATAATCTTCTTCGAGGCATCTGGAAGGTGATATCTTTTCTGCTTGACAATCTTCCCGGCATCTTCAAATTGATCAGCAAATTTAAGAACATTCTTCTTGTATTCGAGTTCATTCCGTTCTCTTTCCGTTAACTCTTCTTCGATAAAGTATTTCTCGGTCTCCTCTATGTATCTTCTGGTCTCATACAACTTATCTTCCTTTCTTTTGGGAAGATACTTCTTCCTGCTTTCCTCTCTCATCTTCTTAACCATCTCTCTCTGATCCTTAGCCGTTCCGGATAAAACACTCAGTCTCTTCTGAGCTTCTTCGCGCTCCTTGGCATCTCTGAAGGACATTACTTTCTTCTGATTAAGACTATTCCGAAGCCGGATTCGCTGATCTAACGCATCTCTTTCTCGGATATCATCATCTTCTTCCTTCTCAATAATATCAAGCTCTTCATATCCAGTTGTTTCTTTGACCGAAGATGTTTGTGGCACCTAAATGGGATCTCAAAGATAACTGCGACACCTACGTCTTGTTCATCATCACTCTCACTGTGTTTCCTCTTCCTCATATGCTTCTTTGAAACAGATTTACTCTTCTTAATTGTGACCACTTGATCATCGCTGTCGGAATCGTCGATAACCTTTGCCGTCTTGTTATACCTCTTCAGAAGCGCGGCTGGATCGTTCTTAAAAATAAAAAAAATATTAAAACCTTGTAAAATTAACACCTACCGGCATTTTAAATGGTAACTATAACAAGGCAACAAAAATTATAACAACAGTAACATTACAGTGAACATAAAAATCCGCACGAGCAAAAACTTTCTGGTTTCCTGTTGTATAAAACGTCACTTGCAAACTGCGTTCTTTGTAGGGCGCAAGCCGGAATGAAATAAATAATTATTTTCCAGCGCAGGAAAGCGCAAGAACTCAGTCTTATGATCTAGTATACTATATTGATGTAACCCTTCAAGAAAGTTAGAATGGGGAACGTCCAGAATTCTTCTATTGTAAATCAAATTCTTCCTTTGGAGTCCTATTTATTGGATGTCCCTGAACTTACGTTTATCAAAGGTCTGGGTACAACTAGATTTATGAAAACAGGACTGGCACAACATCGAGATGGTTGGATTGTATTCAAATTGTTTGTGTATGATGCGCAATTAATGGATATAGATAACTACATAGACCTGGTCAAACAATTAAGGAGAAAATCGAAAGAATTGTCGAACATATTGGCTTTCACCAAAGTTAGCGTAAGTCTTACAAACGTTTACGGTTAATTTTTAGACAAGAGAGCGGTTTGTCATTCTCCATCGTCCATATCGCATGTTCACCTTGTATGAGCGGCTTAGTACACGACCATTTTTATTGCATGTGGAGAAGTTATGGATGACTTTTCAATTGTTGAAGGTTCTAGGACAATTGAGGATATCGATGCTTTGTCACGGCGATATCAAATCGCATAATATCGTCCTTTCGAGCTCCAATTGGCTTGAATTAACTGATTTTGCACCATTTAAACCGTCTTTTGTTCCTTATGTAAGTTAAAAAGACTATAAGTGGACAACATCGTAAATCTCAATGACTAATAATAGTTTTCAGGACAATCCATCTTCCTTTACTTATTTCTTTGATACAAGCAGGAGGCGGACTTGTTATCTAGCACCGGAGAGATTCAAAAGAGCGGAAGATCTTGCTTATTCCTCCAAGAGTGTAAGTGACATCACTTGCATATCTGAGGGGCTTACCCACGAAATGGACATCTTTGCCATGGGATGTGTTCTCGTTGAATTGTTGACTGATGGAAGATACGTTGCGTTTAATTTATCCCAAGCCATTGATTATACAAGATTTGATGAACATGTGACAAAGAATTATTTGGACAAGTTGTTAACTGTATGTCCACCGGAATTTGGAAATCTGCTGAGAGCAATGCTTAATCGTGAACCAGAAAAACGGCGGAAGGAATTTGAACAGGTATCTTAAGGCATTTTATATTGACTGGTCTTTAGTTGGCTCCATGTTCATCGGATTTATTCCCTTCTCTCTTTGAGTCTTACTTATACAATTATTTCAAGGATCTCATTCAAATCAGAGATCCCGATCAGATAATTATCAAGTAAGTATATTGTTTTATACGTCATTTTTCTTTAGATTGTTTGTTGAGTATCCAAATTACAAATCCAAACTAGAGGAGGATGAACATAATTGCGTAGTTCTCATTATTGGAATGATCACCGCCAATATACGAGCATGTAAATGTATGAGCACAAAGATGGATGCTATTCATCTTTTCAAAAAATTATGCGATTTGACGGATGCAGACGTCATCACAGACAGGATCATTCCATATCTGGCAAGGCAAAGTAATATTGTATTTTATTCTTCAGGTTTATTGCTTAGCGGATATTTCTCCTCAGGTACGTGGAGAGGCTGTATACATTATAACTGATATTCTGGACGGCCTAAACAATATTCCACAGGATGAGAGCCGACTTCTGGTGGATTACATCTTCCCTCGAATGGTTGGTTATATCATTTAAATTGTATGTTTACTTTTTAGAAACAATTGACAGAGGACAAGGCAGATTACGTGAAGATGGCTCTGGCTTCATGTCTTGGTCGTTTGTCCACAATTTCTCTTAAATTTTTTGACGAGTCGGTATCCAAGTTAACTCAAGAAGCTAAGTTAATTTCCGATCAAGACCGCGAATCTCAACAGGATGCAGTCGATTCCTTTGCCCGAACTGAGAGAATAGCCCTTCAGGAAACCGTCAGTCGTATTTTTGTAAATCTCAGTGATTCTTCAAACACAGTTAAGCAATGTCTTTTTGATAAGGCCAATCTCAATTTGCTCTGTTCCTTTTTTGGATGTAGTAAATGTGAGTTTTAAGGACCGCCTTCATTAATATAGTCTATGTAGCTGTTGATGCCGATGTTTTGATGCATATGATTGCTTTGTTGAATGACAAATACGATTGGCAATTGAGGGCGGCCTTCTTTAAGAGTTGTCCAACGGTTGCCAAGCACTCAGAACCTATTCAGAATTCAACCTTGATTCCATTCATCCAACAAGTAAGTTTTTCTTGAAGTTTAGTATCAATTTCTAGGGACTAAAAGATACAGAGGAGTTTGTGATTTATGAAACACTCAAATCTCTTTACTTTTTGTGCGATGATAATAAGTTGGAGAAGCCTGTGATTGTCGAAATTATGAGAGAAGTTTGTCCTTTCCTTGTTCATCCGGTAAGTGTTACCTTTTCTATTCTATAACTATTTTTTAGAATAAATGGCTCCGATTCCAAGTGATAAACCTCCTGTCAGTCCTCGATGCCAGTTTCCCTTTAGCTGATATGTATTGTAAATTGATGCCTCTGGTCAAAAAATATCTCAGCGAAAATTTAATTCGGTTGAATGAGAGGTCCGTGGTTGCATCATGTTTAGTTGAGCCAATTTCTAGACAGATCTGGGATTTTGTGACTAGTAAGTTGATATTATACTTGACAGTACACGAATGTTTGTAGGTTTAGATAATATCCCCGAGTTTATCAAGGAATTGAATGATAGAAGAACTCTGGATAAACTCGGCGGAGGACGAGCTTCGATGTTTTCGGCAGGATCTCCTTCTCAAGATGACATTGGAAAGAACGTGATGAATACAATGGATCTACTCATTAAAAAATTGACTAATCTCGGTTTGACGGACGATGTGGAAGAGCAATTGCTGTCGTTCAAAGCAGTGTTTAATAAATGGGATCAGACTAAAAAAAGGTATTATTGATGTTATTGGACCGAACGATATCTTTTGTAGGGATCCAAAAATGTCCAAGGCTTCTTCGAAGATAAGACTTCGAGACCTGAATGGGGTTAAGCCAAGGATATTCGATCTTGAAGATGGAGTCCACAAATTGAATTCTCGCGTATGTTGCGTTTTTAATTATTTTTAGTTTTTCGGTTATTGTTGTAAGTAAAGTTCTTATTTCAGAGTATAGGCCAATTGGTATATGTTGGACAGGGTATGGTATTGACCGAAGATGACGATCTCCAACTCGATCTTCAAGACAAAGATATGGGTACGCATGGATTTCATTATTACAATTGCTATCAAATTTAATGTTTTTAGTTGGTGGTTCCAAAGTACATTTAATCGAAGCGCTCGATCACAAAAGAACAAAATATATGGAGCAGAAAAGAGTAATAAGCAC
The DNA here is from genome assembly GCA_025436335.1 of Bursaphelenchus mucronatus. Taxonomy (NCBI): domain Eukaryota; kingdom Metazoa; phylum Nematoda; class Chromadorea; order Rhabditida; family Aphelenchoididae; genus Bursaphelenchus; species Bursaphelenchus mucronatus. The sequence continues at coordinate 5,316,176 of CM046359.1, forward strand.
AAAGTTGACAACAAAGGTCAGGGATAAGAACGATGCCCATGAAATCCCGGTTCAAAAGGGGCATGTGTTACATAATAGTCCACAAACTATAAATGCGATGGCCCAGGCAATGCATTCTGTGAGAGCGAACAGTCCATCGATGAGAAGGCCAGAACTAAGACTTTTGGCCAATCTTCATGAACACTCGAAAACTGTGTTAAAGTGGGTATTACTTTTTCAAATAGATGTAAATTTTAATATATTTATGCTGTTACAAATTATGATTGGATGATTTTAGGTTGTCCGCCCATCCACATAAAGATATTTTTGCCAGTTGCTCTTCTGATAATACAGTTAAATTATGGTCAGCCAGACAGTTCCATATGCAAGCCACTCCAGCCATTGTTTCAACAGAGACTCTTGACAATGGTAAATAAATGGCAAATGCTTTTATGGGTTAATTGAAATTGTAATTCCTTCAGGTAATGGAATCAAATCAATTCACTTCATGCGAGACAGTAATGCCCATTTGATAACGGGATCTTCAAATTGCGAATTATCAGTTTACGACACATCACAACTCAGGCTTCTTAGATGTTCAGTGTTAGATCAAGAACAAGAAGGCCAGATTGTAGAAGTTTATGGGTCTGATAATTTGGCATTTGCACTCACACATCACAGTTCTGTGCATTGTTTCGACTTGAGGTAAGCACACGGATTACATCGATCATGTTGATTTTAGAACATCTAAAAATATTCGAAATAAGATTACATTGGAGTCTTTATATTCGAAAAAGGCCAGAAATAGCTGTGGTCTGATCACTGGCTTCGCTGTGGATCCAAATTATGGGCATTGGATGCTTTTGACAGCGAGTTCCTCGACAACCAGCAATATTGTTCTTTGGGATCTGAGGTTTGTTTTAGTTTTTTTCTTTAAATTTGACGTTGAATTGCAAATATATTTGGTACTTTCAGATTTGGCGGCCTGGAAGTGGCGAGTTGGTCTCATCCCTCTCAACACGTGACACCCTTCAGAAGTTGGCCGTATGTTTCCTCCACAGACACTCAATCCTACTGTAGTCAAGTAATCACAAACTCAGCCAAGGACGGCGAACTTTCTGTTTGGGAATTGGCAACCAAAGATCGAACAGAAGTTCTTTGGTCTAGCCCCACCCAGCCATTCTCTTATTCGGTATGCAGGTTTGCACTTGGTGTTACACTTCTTTTCAGACCGATTTAAGTACTACAGCAGTTGTATCCTGTCCACAGTTAGATGGTATCGTTACTGGAGATTCGGAAGGAAGTCTGAGATATTGGAATTTGGGTGGATGTCCCAATTCCTCCAATTATTTATGCGGTCCATACAGAAAACTGATTGATGCCTGGATGCCCTCATCAAAATCAAATGAACGGAAAGCACCTCCCAGATTCGAATATTCATACATTGACATGCCCAATATGAACCCAAGAGTCCAAGTTGAGAATCGAGTAAGTGGAGCCTATATGGAATCGGAGTTCTTGTCCTCAACTCAGGTCAGTGAGTGCCATCGAGATGCCATTACTGATCTGGTGGCCGTTGGATCAGATCAGTTGGTTTCATCAGGTCAAGACGGTGTTATCAAGGTCTGGAAGACCGTGGTTTGAGTGCTTTTTGTACAAAATTTTATCTTGTCATACTTATTTTTACCGGGTATTTTGTACATAAATCAGAAATTATCATTTTGAGTTCGGACTTCCTGATGCTGTTGTGTATAGAAAAAATAGGCAACGGTGTATAATGGGCAGATGCCATAATTATGGTTGTAATCTACCCATTGTGGTTTCTGCCCATTATGCACGGACACGAAAAATAATATTAAACGTTGTATCAGTTTAATGGAAATATTAATTTCATAAAATTCTAACCTTAAAACGCGCACGTCCACTCAAATCATTTATCGATACAACATGTTCGTAAGAAAAAGAGTAATTGTTACAACGTGTGGTTCGGTTCCTTCAGGCCCTTTTGATGACATCCATGAAGGTCGTGAAGACAATTTTTTGAACACTTCCCAATTCTCTAACCTCTCGGTTTCTGAGCTATCGATTGATGCGCATTTTTATTGAATGATTAGATGATTAATTCGAATTAAACTTTTTTATCCGAACCGCTTTTGTTGCTTTATTCAACAAAGTCGCTCACGGATGATAGAAAATTTTTTGTAATTTTATGTAGCATTGATCACTTTATTCAAGTTGAAAGTTCAGATTAATATTGTTCTTAATCAGATGTCAGAAAATTTGATTATTTTTTATAGCGAAATAATCATTATCTGTAAATGATCAGTAAAACGTTTTATGTGTTATTGTAAGAGGTCATCGTTTATTTTAGCTTCAAATGTCATCAATATCATCTAATACAATATAGTTTTCTTTTAATATATTCTTATCTCATTGTTCGCTTTGTATCAAAGGTTAAGCTCTTATAGTTAGATATCCTTTATAATTTATTCAAGTCTGGTTTGCGTGAAAGGGCGATGGGGTCAGCGACGATTATGGGCGACCGAACGTAGCAAAGCTTCATAAATAATCGAATTCGCCGCCCTGGACTCTTATTTCCTAGATTTAGCAAATCTCGCAAGTTCTGGATTTAAATCATTTTATCTAATGACCGTTACATATTCGTTGGATGTCGCTTCATCGACGTTTTGTGGATTTCATCGCCTTTTATTTCGTTGGAAGGGGTCAATTTGGAAGTCAATATGGCCAGAATTATTAATCTGGCTGTTAGCGTATTTCCTGATTAGCTTTTCTTATCGATATGCGATGTCAAAAGAGCAACAGCAGTAAGTGAATAGTGTAAATCAGCAAGTTATAGAGTGTTTGAAGAGCTCTCCACATTCTTCAACACCTACAGTGAATATATTCCCATAACATTTCTACTCGGGTTTTATGTTTCTTGTGTATTTAATAGATGGGCTGAAGTCTTCAACAATCTCGGATGGATAGATTCGTAAGTAATTATATTGAAGTGTACCTCTTATTTAGACCATCGTTACTAATCCAAACTTATGTAAAAGGAACAGATGAGATGGCCCGACGAACTCGCAGAAATTTGGTTAGGTATCTAGTTTTAACTCAAGCCATGGTATTCAGAGATGTCTCAACTTGCGTTAAGAAAAGATTCCCCACCATGGACCATTTGGTGACGGCCGGGATAATGACAGAAAACGAATTGAGAGAATTTGATTCGATTAAGTCACCACATATAAAATACTGGTAAGTAATTTTTTTATATGACACTTATTTCATTTTACTTTTCTAAAACAAAGTTTCTTACAGGCTTCCAATGCAATGGGCATTTTCGTTGGTCCGAAAAGCCAGAGATGTCAAAATGATAGAAAGCGATTACATATACGTTGATCTCCTTGAGGTAAATGTCTCTCCATTCAGAAATAAATCATCATTTCAGAAGTTCAGGCAATATCGTATCCAAATTCTCCAATTAACCCTGTATGATTGGGTTCCTATCCCTTTGGTAAGTTATTATATTTAAATAATTCTATTATTCTTCAGGTCTACACTCAAGTAGTGCACATCGCTGTGAGAGCCTATTTCTTGATCGCCTTAATGGGAAGACAATATTTACTCAATAAGGATGCGGTAGATATAAATTACACTAATATAATTTAACTGCAGATTGATCTATTCGTCCCTGTGATGACAATTTTCCAATTTTTGTTTTTTATTGGATGGATGAAAGTGGCTGAAGTATTGCTTAATCCATTGGGTAAGACTAACGTAAAATGAGAAGTAAAATTCTTTATAATAGGTGAGGACGACGATGACTTTGAAACTAATTGGGTAAGTCCTTGCGTAATTTGGACTGAGCTATCTTCATATTTTGGAAAGTGTTAGTTCATTTAATAATCGCTTATTGCTTTAGGTATTGGATCGTAATCTCCAAGTCGGCCTTTCAATAGTTGATGACGGCTATGGAAAAGTCCCAGCCCTTGAAAGAGACGTCTTCTGGGAAGATATGGTCCCTCAACCATTATACACTGCCGAGAGCGCCCAACGCCCTCATAATCCGATGATAGGATCCTGCAACGATCTTATCAGTGTTACCGAAGACGCCCTTTTAGTGAAGCCAAGAAGAAGATTAATGTCTACAGTAGCTATGACACCTGATCCCAGGGAAAAAGAGAGTCACGGAGATGTTGATGAAGATGGACAACTAATTGTCCCTGTTAGACAGAATAATCCTCTAAGGCGAAGTTTACGGTAAGTGAGGATAAAATAAGATAAGGACAAAACAGGTTTTCTGACAGTGGATCCACCGCCGAGACTACTACCAAGAAAGTTTTGGGATCAATAAAAAGAAAGTTTACGAAGAAAGTGTCACCAAGCAGCAAAAGAAGTATGAACTATATTATATAAATGTTTGTCTAACTCCCTGGGAAAATCAAATGTACCATAAAAAAATTTAGAACTGATATCTTCAGGAAGTTCGGCCACTTTGTCCAACTTTGGTGATTGGTATGAAAGAGGGCCCGTTCCTCGTTTCGCCATCTCCAAACCAGAAGGATATCAGAATAGAAATGGAAGTTTAGTCCATCCATTTCATAACACTCACAATGGAAATATCTCCCGGTGGGTTCCCAACAAGCTTTAACCTTCGAAGCAGACAATCCTCGTGTTCGTCCATTGTCTATGATGGTCTCCATTCCCCATTCTCGCAATCTTTATCCCAAAACAATTTCAACCAAGTAGTGCAACGAATGTCCGAATCCAGTGAAACTACGGGAGCAGACAATAAAAAGGAGGAAGAGGTGGATCAGCAACAAGATCGACAAAGTGGAGCCTGGACGGTAAACGAAATGCTACCGGTTATCCATGAAGAACGAGAAAAAGGCAGGAATTCTTCAAACTCAGCCGATAGCATCTACTCCGACTCCAATCAGAATACATTACAAAACGATTCTGGTAAGTTAGATAAACGATTACTAGCGAATTTGCAGAACTGAGATCAGGACTGCCTGTTCTCGAACCAATCGATGAAGAAAGTCGATCAGTGGGACCAAGTTCGATGGAAGCAGACTCCCCCAACATGCTGACCTTGGACTCTAGATTCAGCCAATCACTTCCTAAACAATTAGTAGACGATGAAGACAAGATGGGAAAGCAGACAGACAGAGGTGAGACAGTCACAAAGACAACAAATGAGAACGATTCCATTCTGGAAGTTGATGATAACGAAGAGGAAACAAACGCCTCTGGAAAGTATGCAACTAAGGATTCCGCAGATGCGAAAACAAAAGAAAAAAGAAGTAAAGATTAAAGATCAGTGCATCATAATACACGATACGACGGGTATTTTACAGTTTAAATAATAAACAACAGGACTAAATATATGCCAGGTAATATCTGGCATATATATTTATGTAGCAATCTCCGAACAAATAAATAATGAATTGAAATGATCTGTTATCACAAATTTTGGCTGTATGTAAATTGGGCTCATTTTTCACTGTGAACATTCGCGCGCCTTTTACGACTTTTTTTCAGGCCAATTTCCATACAGCCCTAACTTTAAAATGCTTTCCGTTCTCGGATTCAAACTTCATAGATCCCGCAACCTAACCTTGCTTCCTGCCAGGGGTGGTCACTGGCACCTATTTTTCCGATTTTGAGCCAGAAGCCCGGTCCGTCAAAAGCCCGGCCCAGACATGGCAAAACGGGCCGGGCCCGGTGCCTTTCGGGCCCCCAGCCCGGCCCGTTTAAAGTTGGGCCCGGCCCGGCCCCGGCCCTTTTTTTTTGTTTAAAGTTTTTACTTTAAACTAACATCATGACGTTGTTCGCAGTACTCGAATTAGTCCAAAAACGTTTTAAAATTTAAAAATCGATCAACCTCTACCCAAGATATTGTTGATTTTTTAAAAATATTATCCATGATTTGTCTTTCGGCGAAAAAGATGTTCAGATATTGGAAATATATGCAAAAAGCTGAAAAGCATCAAAAATTTGAAGATTTGGAAATGATAATCAGAACCTGAAATTTTTTGTCCCAAATTTTGATGTTGATTTGATTTTTTTAAAGGTCGAAAAATCGAACCACAGGTATTCATGTCACAAGAGTGGATAAAATACTTCAGATGGGCTGCTCGACTGTCAAATCCATCGTCGAAATCCTAGAGAAAGCAAGAGAAACTTTAAACAACCGTAGTCAAAAAATTTTTTTTGCGAAAAAATTACAACAAAATGCCAAAAAAAATTTGGCACCTACATTTTTCGTTGCAAGACAAATTTTTTTTTTTTTTTTTTGAAAAAAGGGCCGGGCCGAGGGGGCCCAAAAAAAAGATAGGCCCTCGGCCCGGCCCTTTTCAAAATTTCCAAAGCCCGGCCCGGCCCTTTGCCATGTCTGGCCCGGCCCGACCCGTGAAAGCCCGGCCAGGGCGCGACCTGCCAAAAAATCGTCGGGCCTAGTGACCAGGGGTGGACGCTAGGCCCGGCGGCCCGGCCCGGCCCGGCCCGGCCCGATCGGGCCGGGCCTGACTCAAAAATGGAAAATTGAAACCGGGCCGGGCCGGGCCCGAAATTTCCGGTCCGGGCCGCAGACCTGGGTTTTTTCAGGCCCGGCCCGGCCCGGTTTTTATCATAATGCCAAACCGTTGGCATTCATTGTTTTCGTGCCGGGAAAATTTTTTGATGGGGTTGTTGTTGTAGTTTATCAAGTTCTAACACATTTACAAGCTTTTTTTTCACGTTTACTTTCAAAAATAGTGCATATATAGTAATGTATTACAATAGCACTACCGGGACCGAAGCTTTTTTTACAAACTTTAGTTCCCAATAGGCTAATACACATTTATCAGTAATTCTATTTGCAATTTGTTGAAAGAAATCCAATTAACTAAGAACAAGGACGAAGATGATCCGAAATAGGTCTATTAAAGTCCTTTCGTTGTTATAAACTGTTGTTTTAATGTTTATATGGTCTTGAGCATGTTTGAAGGCATTATACTACCTTGAATAATGTTTGTTTAATCGTTAGACAGTTTCCGACCGAAACAACGGCGGCAATTTGATGAAAATGACTTCAATTTGACGTCACTGTCAAAATCACAACCCTAGTTATAACAAAACTGCAACGATTTTTTGGCAGGTCGCGCCCTAGCCGGGCTTTCACGGGCCGGGCCGGGCCGGGCCTGGCTTTTGACGGGCCGGGCCGGGCCGAGCTTGTAAAAACCTTTACCCGGGCCGGGCCGGGCCGGGCATTTGACGGACCGGGCTTCGGGCCCAAAATGGGAAAAATAGGTGCCAGTGACCACCCCTGCTAGTGACCACTCCTGCTTCTTGCACAAACTCAGGGCGCAGCCTGCGCAAAAAAATAAAAAATTAGTCATCTATCAGAATTTTTTCCGACCGATATTCTCATGAATATTTTTGGCATTGCTGCCGTTTTACAAAGGCGTTTAAAGATACCAAAAGTAAATTATCGTGTTTATTTTGATATTATCCTTCAAAGTTTGATGTCGTTGCTATCGAATTCCACTGGGTTTACATTCGGGAAGGGGTAAGGGCTTTCCTTCGAATTCGAAGCAGTGGTGGAAGATCTAGCATCAGCGCTGGACTGAGTGCTACTCTTGTCCTTTTGATCTGCCTTTCGTTGACTCTGTATGATTTCCCAATCATAAAGATCGGTGAAAGTTGTCTTGAGACGTGTCATGGTGGCCAGAAGTTTATCATAGATGAATCTGTAATTCGGACGATCTTCATAGGTTAGATTGCGGATATGGGTGAAAATCTCCAACCATTCTAAAGGACAGTGTTCGAGTAATTTTTCATCGGTAACTTCTTGTTTCATTTTGGCAGTCTCTGGCTCCTAGGTTTTGTTATTTTGGGTAAGGATTAACTTGCCTTCTTCCCTGTCCAAGGTAATTTGTCTGCTAATTCGACCATGACGTAGACTAGAAGTAGGTAACGTTATGCTTTTCACTTTTTTTTCACCCTTACCTAGTGCCCAAACATCGTCCCTGCGACCTTGTTCTTGTCTCGAATGGACTTGTGGAGAACAATATCGAGCAGTCCCTCTCAACAAAGCCTTTTCACGAGCTTTTCGATGTCTTGCCACTCCACCTTCCCAGACGGCATAAGCGCGGCACATTCCGAAATCGATCAAGAACACCATTCTCTTCTCCATTCCTTGTCGCCCGATCACCATATTGGAAGGCTTCACATCTCGATGTATATATCCGATTTCATGGACTTGTTTGATGGCATATAATGCTTGAATGGCAATCTTGGACACACATCCATGAGTGAAGTTCTTGAGCTCGTAATCTTTTTTGATCTGGTTCAGATTCTTCCCATAGAGGGTCATTACAATATAGGAATACTGTTCTCGTTTTCCACAGTGGATAAGACGGACCATGTGTTTTCGAAGTTGGAGTTGTTTGATTACATTTGCTTCTTTCCTCAAGACTCCGTGTTCATCGTTCGCTTCAGTCTAAAATGTTAATTTATATATTGTGGTGGTAGAATCTCACCTTAAGAGCTGCCTTAATCTTTTTGTTTTCGACGTCATGGACGCGATAAACAATGCCGCAGGCTCCTTCGCCGACTTTGGCCTCAACAACCCACTTTTTGTTGACTGGCTTTCCGATATCTAGGTCGTAAATATCCATCCTTCGCGACCGATCCAACCGTTTTCGTGGTAGTCCAATAAAATTAATGAAAATTTTGAATGTCTCGTTTTAATAAGCTTTCTTCCAATGGAGGAATTCACAGAACAAGAAGATGGATTTGCTGACGATGATTTGTTATCCCCAGATGAAATTAAAGGTAAGTTTATGTTCTTTTTATCCATTCTGTTTTTAGCTCTGAAGATATCGGATAACCGATGCGAAGGAGATGTGTCGAGATCTTTCTTGGAACGGGACAATTTTGAAAACGAACTTGGCATTGAAGTGGATGATCCGTTTGGGGAAGATTTTGGAGACATCCATCGGCATGAAATCGTGTCTGTGATTGGAGAAGGAGACCTGGTTAGTCGACCAGTCATTATGATCTATGCATATCGGTTACCGTCGAACAAGAACTTTAATCATGAGAAGTTTCTGAGGTAAGACATCTGAAACATCTGAACATTATTTGTTTTTAGGTATTTAATGAAAACACTAGATCGAGTAGTAGATCTCGATTATACTATTGTCTACTTCCATTACGGTCTTAGAAGTCACAATAAACCACCACTCAAATGGCTTCTGCAAACATATCAGATGTTAGATCGAAGATATAAAAAGAACCTGAAGGCCTTGTATCTTGTGCATCCCACCAGATTCATCAGAATTGCCTGGAAGATATTCCAACCGTTTATATCATTCAAGTTTGAGAGGAAGGTTCATTATGTAAACTATGTTTATGATCTGAAAACGGATTTAAGGGTCGCCAATCTGAATATTCCACAACCAATCTTGGAGTGAGTTCAATATAAGATTTTATTTTTGTTTATAGTCATGATGACAATCTCCGATCATCACAGGCCCAATCGTCATCCATCTCCTCATCACCGGTCCTGCCGCCTCGGCCCACTCAACAGTTTGATGTGTCATTAGAATTGTAATATAGCTATTCGATAATCTAAACTAATTTTAGTATTCTAAACCACAACCCTGACTGTGATATTCCACCAATTGTGACAGATATATTAGACTTTCTTTATGGACACGGTCTTGATGTTGAAGGGATCTTCAGAAGATCTGCCGAGATCTCAACAATACGAAATCTCCAGAATCGAATAAATAAAGGAGAGAAGATTGACTTCTTAAATGACCCGGAGTATAAAGACCGAATTCAGAAGGCTGTCATTGATGCTTCGGTTCTCTTGAAGACCTTTTTCCGATCAATGGGGGAACCTGTGATTACAAATAATCTGTATGGAGAAGTTGTGAGGATAAGCAGTCAGTTAATCGTATCTTTCAAATGTGTTTACTTCTTTATGTGTTGTTGTTTGTTTTGATGCATTTCCTCTTTTCAGATGTGGAGAAGGAGAAGAAAACAGAAGAAATAAAAGCCTTTATGAAGAAATTGCCACGGGAGAACTTCGTTCTTCTCAAGGCTGTGTCCAAGTTCTTAACCAAAGTCGCCGAGAACAGCAAGGTAAATCTGATGGATGCCAACAATTTGAGTGTTGTATTTGGCCCCAATTTTACTTGGCCCACAGATCAACAAGTACCGATAAACCAATTACACAACTTAAACAACTTCTGTTACAAATTGATAACAGAATACGATCAGATCTTCGAGTGATTACTCTTTTATTTATTTGGATGGTTGTAAGCCTTAAAATAAGTACGGTATTTTGTTATTCTCTTACTTTTGCCTGTTTTACCGACCGCTAAGAATCTGTGATATGGATACGTAAAGAATATATCTAAGATGAAATTAAAGGATGTCTTATTTCTGCTCGGCCTGAGTGTCAAATTTGAATTGCGGGAGAGGTCGTCGCTCAATTTCACGCTAAAGACGGCGTGACCCGTGGCCCATTCGAAGCGGGCCGCCCTCCGCTCGCTCATTATACTGACTTCTAAACAGCTGCAAGAAGTATGTATTTAAAAATTGCGGAAGCGCCGAAAGCTGCTCAAGCCTATGGTTTCGGTCTGCCCGTCTCTGCGTCGGACATTGTATGGGAATGACGGTAGAGGTATAATTGTCCCCAGATTCCCCTCAATATTATCATTTCCTGGCTTCTTCCCGTCCCTTCTGTCCTCGTTAATTAATTTCGAATTGAAACCCCAAGAAATGTTGTGCCAGAAATGAGTTTGTGTTTAGTTTAGGGTGGGCGGAGTCGGCCCTTCAACTGGCTTACAACAATGTGGATAGTTGCCAGATGGCGGACACTCCGAGAACGGCCTTCTGATACAAGCCGGAGGGTCTTTTATGGTGGGAGGACGATTAATGACCGGATGAAGAAACACACGGCCTCGGAACGACGTCGGAATTTGGAACGGTGAGCTCAGATCTAGACTGGATTGGTCCTAATGACGGTTAATTGGACGTCTGAGGTCACAACTCGGGGCAATAAACAGTTTGTCTCCGGGAATGTTTTTGTTTTCCTTTCCGGCTAAAGTAATTGTGGAGCCGGAGAACCGGTCTCAAACAATTTCACACATAATTTATGACTTTGTATTGGAGGCCGTCTCCGATGCGACACATTGTTACATAACAAAATATAATGATTAGTACTGTTAACTATAGTCCAATTTAAGGCAATATGGGCCAATTGAATTCCGTTGTCGTTTTGGAAGTCGGTTTATGTCATCATTGTACTGGGGATTCCGTCGTCTTCATTACTTCTTCTGTTTTTATGACAATGGTGGGTGCTAAAGTCAATCATCTTTCAACTTCCAGATGTCGAGGTTGATTTGGAAGACCTTCTGACCAATCCATTCAACACCCAGCCACCCTCTTTAGACGATTTGCAACAACTGACCGGGTTCAGGAAGGAATGGATTATGTTTGTTTATCGTAATTTCAAACAGGTTCGTAACAAAGTTTCCAAATTTCAATAATTGGAATGTTTGTGCGAGAGCTTGATATAGTTTCAATATCTGCTCTGGTTGGAAGTCAATACTTTCGATTTTTTTTGCACCGTAGGTTAGACTTCAGAAATTCTACTGATATCGAGATAAAGAACATCTAATATTATGATTCAAAACAACCACTAAAATAGCAAAAAGCATTGAATATTTCATTTCACAATACCTTGTATGAATAACGCCTTTATATTTCTGTTTTCTAGATCTCCTCCAATGGCCGGATGTCCCAGAATCAATGGAGACAGGTATTCAGGCTGATCTATAAGGGAACCACTGATTATGATTTTGCCGACCGGCTTTTTAACACAATTGTGGGCTCTCGGTCCCATCGAATGATCACATTCGAAGATCTGATTGTTTGCTTATTTGACTTGACACAATCATTCCAAAACAATGATTATATTGATGACTCGGTACCTTCTACTACAAAAGCACAATTTACATTTAATTTAATGCAACCGGACCAAAAGGTATGAGTTTTAAATGGTATTTTAAGATGCCTTGCAGAATCGGGTTGATCTTTCCGGATTCACAAACTATGTTCAATGTATATACAGTTTGAATGCATCTCTCAAAGGATCGGCGGCTTCTGGAGATGCTGCCACTCTGGGAATAATCAGTGGAAGTACCCACGGATCTCAGTACTACGGTGACCGGATTCGGAAAGAGACAATTCAGCCATGGGTTCAAAACATGGCCAAACAACAGTTTAAAGTATGCTTTGTTGGATCCATAGATTTATTTATAGTTTTATTACTACAAACAAAAGTTATAATTTTGGGTCGAGAATATCCAGGTGACCCCTTATTCGGGTTTCGCATATAGGGATTGCGCAAATAGTCGCATTTTTCCTTGTCTCTCAAAAGTCGCCATTTCTTGGCTGTGGAGCTGTAGCCAAAAATACGAAATTCTTGACTGATTGCGAGCAGAGAAAAAAAATCAAAAATTTTGAGCTGTTGACAATTTCATATAGCCATGATTACAATATTTGCTTCATCACCGGAACTAGCCGTCCGAATATGGAAACCCAAATAAGGGATCACCCGAATGCGGATACCCGAATTTTCACCGCTCGAGTGCGCATCATCCAAGTATTCAGTTACCCGTAATTTTAGTACTTGGATGCAAACAATGATGGATACATTACCTTAACAGATATACAAAGAATGTTTAACGACCGAGAAGATGTCTACAGAAGCCTCATTCTGATGAAAGAATCTCAAATTTGTGATTAACATATATATTAATATTGATATCCATAAGGTATCTTCTAAAGACCGAGTAAACTTGTCCCGTCTTCTTTTGATCTTACCTTCGTTTAGAGAAACAAAGAAAAATGTGCGAATCGAGTGAGAAACCGCACTCTCTCACAGTTTTTTCTCCCCATTTCTTTTCCGAGGCGTCCTTTATAACCGCCGAAGAAAAAGACAGAGGTAACGGCTATGATGAGCTGTGGTTGGTCCGTGTTACTGATTGGTTAGTGATCTTACTTCAACCCTCTGAGCCAAGCGATCATAACCTTTTTACTGTAAACCTGGTAAAAAGTAATGAACGAATAAATTAAGCGTAAGTTATATTTTAATCTCGCGAGATAATGAAGCAGAAGGCATGGTCGATGCGAGGTAGAAATTTACCACATTGTTTTTGGCTTGTTCTGAATGAGTAGAATCCTTGTAACTATCCACCAATGTTTTAAAAACAGCCACGATGACGGATTTTATGACAGATTTAATTTTCATTTTCAAGCGTTATTACAATTACATTTTTTATTTAGACAGTGATGTAAACTTGTATTTATACGTTTTTGTCACTGGAAAACGTTTTATTAACTGCGTCCGAACCTCCAGGATTACTGTAACGCAACGAAAAAAATTGCGTATTTTTTTCAAAAAATCTCAATTTGGCCCGTATTTGGTCTGTTTGAATTTCAAAATTTACACAATGGTTTTTTTTCGTTGTGTTACAATAATCATGGGGATTTGAATGCAGTTACTAAAATATTTGCGAGGCATTCCGGAAAAAAGATGTAATAAAGTTCGGAAAATCGGGAATGTTCACCTTGTGTGTATGTATATACCCGGGTATGTACCCGAAATTTCGGGTATGTTTGAAAATAAGCGTGTATGAATGAAATTGGCATAAATCATTACTTATATTATGTCGTTTTAAAAACATTCATCAATTTAATTAAGTTTTTTGTTTGATTTTGTATTTTTTTCAACAACAACAAGCAAAACAAATTCTTTAACGATGAAAAAATTTATCTGCTGCAGTTTCTGTCATGTTCCGCACTAGGTCAAATCTTCTTTTTTATTGTTGCCAATGAAGCCATCTTTAATTTTCAAGTGTGGCAACCGTAATAGCATCTTTTTAACTGTTTGCTCTTGTGTCCGAAGGCTATGTCCTGTTTACGATATTTACGATCTGTTCGGGGGCTCTTCATCCTTATCTGCGGTAATTGTTGCGCTATCCCTCTCCGGTGAGATATACTCTTCCTCTAATCTGTTTATTTATAGCTGGTAGATGAACGATATGCACTCATGTGCGTGTCTCACAATAACTTTGCTACTTTTTCTTATCACAGTAAGTTGACGTTTCTGTCTTGGTTAAATTACTATTTTAGGTAACAGTTGAAGGAGAAAATGGAATCTTGGCCTCGAGTGTGGATATGAGACATCCCTGCCTACACAAGCGGAATATGTAAGTTCTTTTGCTTCTATCTTGAAGAGCGTTTTTAAATTCCCAATGAATAATTAGTATTACTTAACCATTTGTTATTCAGGAACAGCATCCGTTGCAAAGAACGATGTCCAGCTGGATGGACGGGAGAGGGTTGTTTATTCCCAATCTGTCCTGGAGGTTGTGGAAAATCCGGGGAATGCATAAATCCTGGTTATTGCAGATGTGATGGCTTCTTCAGTTTTGTGGGATGCACCGACAAACCAACTGTGACCGAGGTTTTACATGAGGTAAGCCGGATTTTAATGCTACAGGATTTTTTCAGTTTTGTTTACTTTTTAATGTTTAGAACTACTTCTACATTGGATTAACTGGCTCTATCGCTGTGTCCGCGTTGTTGTTCATGATCGTTCTCCTTCTTTATTGCCAAAGGCGTTCTGTTACCTCATCCGATGTTTCGAAGACGGTTATTCAGGAAGTCTAGGGTTGTTATGTTTGTATATATATATTGTTAAAGGCATAAAATGCCATGTTTCTAGTGATCTTCTTTTGATTGTATCTTTTATTCTTTTTGTTATGATTGCGCTAAGTGTACATTGATCTCAGTTTTCTATTATACGATTCTACCCTCGTAACAGCACTCAACGGGTCCGTAATAAATGTTATTAACTGCTGATCGACGATACCTTTGACGTGTTTTATTGATCCCATGACTATCTACAAACTAAGTTGACACAAAGATGAAAAAATGCAAGTATGGAATGAGGAATGCATGATCTGAAAAAAAACCTCAGAGGGATCTGTGAAGACCGGTAATCGAAACAAATAATTGAGATAGACGACATAAAACATCTTGTGCCAGACAAAGTAATCAAAAATAAAAAGGATAACAATAGTTAGGCGGAGGAGAGATAACACGTTATGAGACCATCGCAGGGAATATACAACGGTTAATATGTTTTCTTGGCTATGAATTTTCACCGGTTTGATCCGAAGGTGTCATCCAGAGTCACCTTTTCTAAGGCTTTTTCCGCAGCAGAGATGGCGGTTATTTCCGTCTGATCCCGAAGGAATTGCTCGTAGAAGACGGCATCTTGACTATCTGAGTCGGGGTCTTGGCAATTCTCTTCCAAGAAGGCCCATTCTTCTTCACTTATCGGCTGCCCATCAGGTCCATACATGGTAACGTCATTCTCAGGGGGTGGCGCAGATTCTCCGTATCCATCCTGAAATTGCTAGATTACTCAATTGTACGAGACGTCCTAATTCAACCTGATTAATGATTACACAAAACGAACTTACGAAGTCAGCTTGAACACCCCATTGTTTCTCCCTCAACGACTTCAATTGTCGTATGTTATGTTTCGCTGACTCGCTGATTGACCTTGAATTTCGGCTGATGAAATCGAGTTTATCAAATATTTCGTTCAACAAGGCCGGGTCTTGGTCTTCCTCGATGTATCGACCCGTCAATTTCAGAACTTGAACTGCGCTCTTTACAATGGAGTCCGTTATAGGATCAAATTCCAAAAGGATGCGTATCAAGTCGATTAGATACTGTCCTAAACGTGCCACTCGGACTCCATTCACTTCCGTTTTATCGTAGAGTTCAGCTAAGAAGATGGACAGATACCCGATTTGATCTGCATTCAGAGAAGTCAACCCAGCAGTCATCGTTTGAGTGATCTTCGGAATGATCATCTGCGAAGTAAAGTTCGGGAGATCACCATCAAGGGCTTTACACAGTCTTGAGAAATTATATTGGGAGTTTGGACATAAACAAGCCATTTCCACAATAACGGACGCTATCAATTCTATATCTGATGTAGGGAAATGGTTGCTTAGACGATGACGAACGGCATAACTCCAAACTTCATATTCGAACGGGTCAGTCACTAGTTGTTCAAGTCCAATTTGTACCTAAATTGGAAATAGAAAAGATTTTGTTAACCCACTTCAACAATAGCTTTCCGATTCCGCGAACTCTGGATTCTTTCGAGTAATTCGTTACTCAAAGGATATTGGCTTATGCTCTCCTGGACTGGTTGCTGAGCGGACATTTGGCCGCTCTGGACTCCGTTTTGAAGGTAATAGCTCGAATTTAGACTAGTTTGAAGGTTCTAAAAACAACAATTAAAAAGTAAATTATAAAAGGAAACTCACGGCTTGCGGGCTATAGTTGTTATAAACGGGCTGATTGTTATAATTCACAACCCCAACAGAATTGTTTTCGAACCGCCGAATCTGAGGATTGACTTGAGTGCGGTCAGCGTTGACAAAAGCGTTCGAAGAGGACTCCGGCGGCTGAAAATTTTAGAATTAAAAAGAGAATTTTGGAAAGCTGGAAAGCGCCCCCCTCTGACCTCACTCAATTCCTTCGCTGCGCTGAGCAAAGAGAAACGGAAGATCAGGTTGAGAGCGCGCGACAGAACCGAAGCAGTATAACATACCAAACTTACATTCATGTACGACGCGTAGTTATGATATCCGCCATACTGAGGTTGGCTGTATTGAGGCGCAGTCCGAGTGATATCTCGCCGGGGATGGAATTCCGCTGCATTCGGATTGAGACGACGAGGCCCAGGATTCATCACACCAGTGGAATAATTGTTGATCATCGATTGGACAAGGACAGCTAAAAGCGTGAATGTAAGTTGTGAAAAAATACGAAAAACCCGAAAGTGAGTTGTGGCCGAGGAGACCATGTAGACAGGCGGCTGCGGCCGTCATGGAAAGCGAAAAAAGTGGCACGTGGGGAGAGTCATGACCCGAACAACCGACAGGTCAAGTCTTCCACTACGTTTTCAAATACTGTTTACTTTATGACACTGATCATACAAGGCTTAGAAATAGTGACGAAAATATAATAAAACTATGTAGTAAATATTCTTCACGGTATCAACAATTTTTATGAAAGTGGAGGCTGGTACTCTTTGATAAGCCCAAAAGATCCCGAACTTACGTCCGGACTGCAAGCACAGCCTGTTTTGGTAATATTCATTGTATGGCATAGGACTAGATTGGACACCGTAAGGACCACTGGAAGGTTTGGAGTTAAATTGGGGCTGGTTGTAATGGCTGTATCGATCAGACATCCGTATTGCCCGCACTGAGATGCGTCCTAATTAGGCCAGTTCTCGTGGTGTTGAAGGGCCTAAGGGCAGCCGGGTGGGACCGATAGATGGTGGGGATTCTAGTATTCTCTGAAAGGGACCAATTTGATTCTCATGACAAGGTGTAAACGACACGAAACCTTCACGTAGATTAGCAGATTCCTTGGTTTCTTTTTCGCTCGTCTGGTGAGCGGCGGAACGCCTTTTCTTCCGCTCTCTGTGTTGCCTCTTCCTCCGCCAAACTCCCTTCATTCCCGCCACCACTCTTTGTTGTTTTCTATTTTTTCCCTTCACGAGATGCCTAAAAACCTCATCAAAATAACCCCGCATGACTTTTGAAACTGTTGACTAATTACAAACAAAAAAGAGAAATCAAGTTGTTTATGACCTGTCTGGGCTGGTTAAATTTTGGCCGTGGGAAATTGACATCATGAGAAATATTTAAAAGTCCAAAAATAGAAAAAATAAATTGAATTTTGCAATAAAATTTTTAAACTTTTGCTTAAAAATGAGTAAACTGGCGTTACATGGGAAAACCAATCAAACTCCAGCGCAGAGATTTACAAGTCTCTAGCCATATATATGTACAGGGCGTCTCAAGATTTTTGGGACCCATATTTTGGCTTGTAACGTTTGAACCAGAAACTATTGGGCCATGTAATTTTAGAGAGTTGTTGCCCTTGGAGGCAAAAAAATATTACTATGCAACTTGAATTCACTTAAAACACGTTTTACTACAAACTGCAGCTTGCGGGTTCTGACTTCTGAGGTAACAGAATTAATCGAAATTTTTGAAAATTCGAATAAATGCGCGAGACTGTCTTTCTGCATGACGACATACACCCTGGAGATTCTTAGCGAGTTTAGAGGCGTAGAATACCCTAAAAAAACTTTTTTTAACATTCGTTCAACTTGGTACCTTGCCGAGACTGAAATATGCTTTTAACGCCCGGTATGATCATGATCTTAAACTTTTTAAAAAATTTTCAACGGTTTTTGCAACATTCCGCCTGACAAGGGAAGTGTACAAACTGACCTTGGCCAAATGGGATGAATTATATATCATTCGAGAGACGATAAAAAGTTGTTTAAGAATCCGGTTTCAAAAATTGCCAAATGGACAGCACTTGCGAGAAACTGCCTTCTGAATGTCCAAAAATCGCACACCAAAACAAATATTTAGGATTTTAAAAGTTTTTTTAAGCGTGTCTGCCAATTTTTTTCGACTTTATTGACAATAGATATCTCTGTAGTTTGCAAAAATCGATCTAACAGCGATGTGAAAAATTTGGCCCAAAAATCTGGACACCTAACCATGAGCAATATAATGACAAAAATTTTTTAGGAGATTTTGGTGAGAACTGGTTTTATCCATCTATTGTAAGGTAATTTTTAAAAAAAAAATTGTTGGTAGTTTATATAACTACTTTTAATCATATTAGGCACAAAAAAGCAAAAAGAAAGAATCGTACCTGCAAGCGCTGGTTCGGTAATCTGACCACTAACCACAGAACATTTTTCCTGCAAACGTTTTGAGCCATTAAGCTTTACATCTTTATCCAAAGCTGAGTTATGTATACCCTCCGCAGACTTGGCAAGTGCCCGAAAGTCTCCGCCGAATAACATCATTTTCCGCGCTGGCGGAGAAAATGTCCATTTCCTTTAAGTCTATTGTAGTAGTACCAAAATTAAAGTGGTACTCCTAGTACCATGGAAACCAAAATTGACTTCGGATTTACATTTCATGGCAATCAATACCTGGAATTTGGTGCCATCAATGAACCTGGTTTATTGACATTACACTTGACTATTTTGTTTTATATTTTGGGGCACCATCATGAATGACTGATAAATTATTTACCAAGGCCATACTATTGTTTCTGACTCTGTCCTGCGCCTTTGACGAGCATCCCCTTAGGCGATGGCATTTATGACAGAACGGTTCGAAAGCATAAATTTCGCGTCCTGACATTTCGGATCAGGCACACCTCGGGTCAACGATATATCGTATTACATAGGAGTAAAATTTTGAAATTTTTTCGCTTCGGGATACAAAAAAAAATTTTTTGTTGGAAATTGAACATTGAAAATTTAACGCATTGATTTTCGTTTATTCAAAACTACAGGGTAGTCCACGAAGCTTCCCTAGTTTGTCTGTGGAATGAATAACTCTAGAACTGTTCTACAGAACTTTATAAAAAATACATTTTGCAATCCTCAGGCCTCTTTTTTCAGTTAGAATTTCAAAAAAACCAACCGGCCAATTTTTTTTATGGTACCCTTGGTTCAATTTGGACTGCACCGAGCTCATTTTCCCACGGTTTTTATTCAGATTTACGGCATTTTCTCTAAAATTTTTAATGAATTTGAATGAAAAATTGAGGGAAAAATTAGCTCGGTGCAGTTCAATACAAAGTAAATCATAAAACAATTTTGACTGGTGCATTTTTTTGAAATCCTACCCGGAAAAAATGAATGGCCTGAGGATTAAAAAAATATTCTTTTTATAAAAAAATTCTGTAGAGCAGTTCTAGAGTTATTCCACAGACAAACTACGGAGGACTTCGTGGATCACCCTGTACCTAAATCTACTATTCATAAAAAAATTTTAGACATTGCATTCCATAACGTAAGAATGCAATGTAACGTAAAATAGTTTCAAAATGGACGCGCTTTTCGCTGTCCGCATTTGAGAATTTTCTTTAGTCCGCACTTTTATTGTCCGCAAATAAAATTTGCGTTGTCCGCATCCAAAATAACTTGTTTTAAACACTTGGCAGGACATTTCCTCAGTATTTATGGCTGTGATATTGCACTTGATATCAATATCATTCAAAATCAAATCATTATTAAAACTTTCGACGTCCGCATTCAAAATAACTTGATATAAGAGACTCAATCGATACTTCTGATATTGCACTTGACTATAATGTTGCACTTGATATAAAATTTTTTTTTAAATGAAGGCCTATTGTTTGTGGATGGGGAAGGAAAGGGGGAGAATAATATTTTTTTGAGCTTTTATAGCTTTTATATTACTTTAGACATCCATCGGTATCATCCTAATTTTTTTAACAATTTTTTTTCATATGCGGACAACGAAAAGTTTATAATAACTTGTTTTAAACACTTTACATTACTCAGTAAAGTCAAGATGTGTAATTCAGAAAAAATGGGTACGATTTAGCGAAAAGATTTAAAAATTTTGTTCTATTTTCAACAAAAAATCTTTTTTGTGTACCGAAGCGAAAAAAATTTACTTCTATAAATGATGTATTAGGGTTGCGATTATGACAGAATTTTTCAAAATGACGTCAAATTGCTGTCATTTTCGTCAAATTGTGTCAAATTACCATCCTTTCAGTTTGAAGCTGTCAAATCATAAAAAACATCGTTCAAGGTAGTATAGGGGCTTCAAACATGTTTAAGCCCATGTACAAATTGAAACAACAGCTTATAAATAACAAAAAACAGAGTTTTGTAGACCCATTTTCGCCCTCGTTCCCCCATTCTCATTGATGAAATGAGTCAGTGAAACTGGAGGCTTCTTGCATTAAATTACAAGAATTTTTGGCGTGAAAATTTTTCGTTGCTGGAAAAATTAACGATTTTTTGGCAAAATTCTAAAAAATTACAAGGGTTGTGCCGCCCGTTAAGTTGACGGTATGTCAAGTTGTCAAATTGCCGTCATTTTTGTCATGTCAAATTGCTCTGTCATTTTGATTTGTCAAATTGATTTTTTGGGGCATTTTTTAGAATTTTGCCAAAAAATCGATAATTTTGAACCACAACGAAAATTTTCACGCCAAAAATTCTTGCAATGTACTGCAAGAAGCCTCCAGTTTCACTGACTCAATTCATCAATGAAAATTTGGATGATAGTGACAGCTGGAATGAGGAAGAAGATGATCCGAAATAGGTCCACTAAACTCCTTTTGTTGTTATAAACTGTTGTTTTAATGTTTATATGGTCTTGAAGATGTTTGAAGGCATTATACTACCTTGAACAATGTTTGTTTTACCGTTAGACAACTTCCGACCGACATAACGCCAATTTGACGTAATTTGACGCAATTTTACGAAAATGACAGCAATTTGACGTCACTTTGAAAAATTATGTCAAAATCACAACCCTAAAAATTACCCAAAAAATTCAATTTTACAATCAAAATGACAGAGAAATTTGTCATGACGAAAATGACGGCAATTTGACAACGTGACAGACCGTCACGTTGACGGGCACAAACTTGTGATTTATCGTTGACCCGAGTTGTCGTTGACCCGAGCTATCGTTGACCCGAGTTGTCCATGACCCGAGTTGCCGTAGCGCCATAAATTTGTGACAAAATGACAGGAGAAAGGACGAGACTATAATTTTGAAAGCATGAATTAGTTTTCCGTAATATTCGTAAGTACCTATTTTCCCGGCAATCTTTGTTCTTCTTTAGATGTATAAATGAAGATTTTCTAAAGGAAATCACATTCCCCTTATACATGAGATTGGCTGGTGTGCATGTATTCACGTTGTTTTCCCTCTAAATATTGCAAGAGTTCCACAAATTTCATCGAAAACTTGGTCGCTTTGTTTCGGACAAAGAAGGCGTCTTGTTCTCCTTCTCCACGATCTCTTCACGTGTCTTCAATGGACTGCGTTATCACGGTGCGATGAAATGCAAAAAATTACGTCAGTTTTTCTGTGAGTGTTGCAATAATGGGCTTAGCGTACAAAGTTTAGAAGAGTACGTTGCGTTATGTAGGAAAAATTTTTGTGGTCAAGAAGAATGCCAAATATCTTTTGCTGAATTTCTAAAAGATTGGAGAAGGGGTTAGTGTAACATTAAGACACTTGAATGGCCTTGAGAGCCGTTCCAAACCCACAAAACGTGGTTCGGAGTAATCGATTAGACATCGCTGAACATCTCCAGTGTGGTAAACAGAGATAGATCCTGTTTCCGATGAAAACAAGGTTACAAAGGAGAGAGGACTCGATTTTGCGGACAGGGCCGGAGGGTACAAAAAGGAAAGTACTCGAGTTGTGGGCAAATCAACAGTCTTATCGCCTTCTTTCCTTATTTTTGTAAACCACATGCCTCTACCGTGATTGCAACGTTGCAAGCCCTTTACAACGCATTTCCTAACCAGTATTGTAAATAGAATCTAGAATTCGAAATTTCGAGAAATAATCGACTTGATTTGATTAGAAGGCATTTAATTTCGAATACTCCCATTCCCAGACTGCGTAACATGATTTGAAACCGACCGGGGCAAAGAAGAGGATCAAAGTACGCACCCATGACATCAGCTGAAGTGTGTCTGGTTTTGGCTGTGTCACAATAATATGACGCGCACAAACCACAGAAGTTCCCATTAAATGTTCTTTACTCGGATTACGGTAGGAATACGAACTGTGGTAAGACTTTTTTGATTTTAAAATATTAAAAGGTGGTTTTTGGAAATCATGCCCTTTGGCGGTGACAGAAAACCCGATTTATTTTTTTTGTTTGCTGGTAACTTTAGGAAAGGGTAATAAAGTTGTAAAGTTCATTTGTCCATGGTGTTTTTATTTCTGGACAAATTCTGGATGTTGTAAATACGACCTTTTGAGGAGATTGATTACTATGTTTTTATCATACCTTATAAGTAGAAAGTATACATTATCAATTTATCATCGATTTCGTATATGATTACGATTAGTTTAAGCGATTTTAAAAGTAATGTTTTTTTTCGAAAGGAATATTTTTGAGGCTGTTTTAATCAAGGAAACAAACGTTTATCACGTTCCCTGTATTTTGTCTGTGCATAACACCAATCGCATGAATTTCCTTCTTCCCCCGTATACAGTAAGATTAGCTGCGCGTTTCTTTCGTTTTAAAATATTTTGGATTACGTATTAAGGAACGAAAAAGAACTATGGTAAAAGGCGCGTCGTGTGTCGTAAATGAATCACGTCCACATGAGATCCACGCGTTTGACCCTTCGCTTTTCTTTTCGCTGTTTCAAATAATCTGATGTAAACAAAGAAAACTTCGCCATACACCATGTTCAAAGTATTGCTCCAATTGGCAGGGTTCTTTGGAGGAGATCAATGCCGTTTCGAGCACGTTACAAGTGGTCGAACATGCGGCGCTGAGACTGGTACAAAGTACACCCGTTTCTTCTTGAAACAGGGCTGGTTCAGCGAGTGCATTCGATAGATTAATTGGGAGAGAGCGGCAGAGAAACGGCGCTTCACATGAAGTCTATAGCGACAGCGCTTATTGCAAACCGCAATGCACGTGCATTTGACCTGCACAGCTTGATCTCTGCGAAACGAGAGCGAGGAGGGGGGACGGGGCGGATGGAGTGCATTGCGTCCTCGATTGGGCCCCGAATATTGATACGCGGTTTGTCATTTTGTTGTACTTTCATCGGTCGGTGTACTTTCGATGGCTCCAAGGATCATCGCTGGAATGTTTTTCATTTCCGTCGTGGAGATTCTCGAGTTTCGATCGGTCTTATGGAGCTTTGGAGTCGTCATCGCCCATCTCTTCTGCCCATTTTTGATGAATTCTGTAGGGTTGTTTCCCCGCCCTTCCTGTCCCCGTCAGACTCTACCCCGTCGGGAATCTTGTGTAATTCACATTAAATTATACTTTCATCCAGAGTTCGGAACAAAGAACGTCTTGCGTCCCTCGCTTTCCCAACGCCGCAGGCTCCGCCTCGTGAACTGATAAGTGATAAAAATGTGTGTCTTAAAAAACCGCAAGTCCAATTTCTCTTTACTCGGGCTCCCAACCGCTCGTGTTTTCGCCGTGACGATTTTTTCAACTTTTGAAGGTTGTGAGTGGACGTTTTTACCGTGTAAATTCGAAAAGCTTTACTTCGATTAC
This sequence comes from Bursaphelenchus mucronatus, assembly GCA_025436335.1. Taxonomy (NCBI): domain Eukaryota; kingdom Metazoa; phylum Nematoda; class Chromadorea; order Rhabditida; family Aphelenchoididae; genus Bursaphelenchus; species Bursaphelenchus mucronatus. The sequence goes on from CM046359.1 coordinate 5,340,395, forward strand.
TTACAGGATACTAATTTTTCTATTATATTTTTAGTCATCACAATGTCCACTGAAACAGTTTACTTTACCGACTTCTCCAATATGGAGTTTTCCTACAGATCCGAGGATTCCAGATCCTCGAGATATCGACAGAAGCAAAGATACGAAGCGACTCTTCTCCGCAACGCCGTAGCTTTGGCCGTGATTCACAAACTTCATCGCTGGTGCTGCCAATTGTTCTGGCTGACGTTGGTTTGTGTGATTGGTTGTTATGGGGAATTGAATGAAGACAAACAGAAAACGATCAAAAGTGTGCGGAAAAATATTTCTCTGACTTCGCAGCGCCGCTCGAAGACCGTCAGCGATCTGGAGATGCAGGTAAATAAATTGTCTTATCAGAATTGAAGGGAACTTGTGTTACAATCAATTGAGAATGCCTCTCAAATATGATGTAATACGCGTTTTCAAGAAAAAGCAGAAAGATTTATGTGTAATTTAATTGTTTTTCAGTTGCTGCGCCATCTGACTTGTCCCCAGACTGCGATTCTTCGACCGATTAGTAGATCCACTGGTCATAAGAAACGTCATCTCTCCCGACCCCCGTCTCCTCAATTATTCGATATTCATGAAGAGATCGACTTCGAGTAATCCACACTCTATATAACAGTACTTGGAGTTGCCCAACACTCAAAAAGTCATCGTATTTTGGGTTCTCAAAATACTTATGTTACAGTACTTTCGACACAATTATCAACTGAAAAGCAAGCCGTCCTCTTGTTTCTTCTCATCTTTATTTGGCATGTTGTCAATTTTCTAGATTAGTTACAAAAGAGCCGCTCCCCAGCTATCAGTTGAATCTCACGGGTCTCTTTTCTCCTTCTATTCCATATCTTTGTGATCCACAGATCTGTTTGGTGTTTGTTAGTCGCACTTTCTTATCAGCATTTATGTTTTTAGCTTTAATAATAATGTTATAGGCTTGTTAGATTGTCTAGGTATAACATACGAAAAAACCTCAAAATAAAATCTCATGGAACCTTTAATAAAGATATCAAATGTTTACGCGTATCGGCATCTCGTTTACTACAACTTTTAAACCGCTTTTTGTTTGTTAAACTACAATTTTAAAGCATTACATGTGCGATTACTGTACTGATACAATTTAGGCCGTTTACACTAAAAAAACTCTGACTGTTTTGTTTTTGGGTGTTATCATGTTGTTTATGAGAACTCTCCTATCTCCTTCCAAACTTAGAATTTTATCACCGAAATTAGAGCCACCTTTGATCGCAGAAATGAAGGGGGGGCCGTTATCTTCCCCTTCTCCTTACTGCTAATTATATTTGCAAAGGCCGCTTTTTGAAGAGAAGAAACGCAGATTTGTGTAAAAGACCTCGCCCATGATAAGACCCACGTTTCCAACACATTTCCAGGGGACAAATTAATTGTGTACGATTGGATTGATAACTCGATGAAGAAAAATTTATGAGTTTTGCAGCATAAAAACCTGGTCCGAAGGAATTCACGTGAATGGGAGGAGTGTTACAGTATATATACATTGCTCTTCATTCCTGTCAAAACAAACGTGCTGGGCATTCATAAAACAATAAACAGACAATAAAATCGACTTCCAAAGTACAGAAAGAACGTTCCTTCGTTCCTTGCCCCACTTTCAATTTGTGATGACAAAGTTTGGTCATCATGTCAACCTTTTGGTCATCATTGTTTAGTTCGGTCTTCTCTTTATAATTATCTGAAAAGGGACCATAGTAGGAGTCTTTTTTTTGAAGATGAGGTCTTGTTAACCACCTTTATCACCATGCCAGCAGCCTTTGGTCCTTCTCGTACTCTGTCCTTTCCCTCTGCACCTCCACTTTCATCAGCCTCAGGACATTGTCCTTATCAACATTAGTGGGATTCCTTTCTGAGAGCGACCGCATCGCTCCATCCCCAAGTGTTTTTCCGCTGATCTTTGTTGGTGTTGTATTCTTGTCCCCGTATAACGCCCCCTTTTCCCTTGCTGATAAATAATTGGGAAAATGCGTAAAAAGCCCCGCCTTTTTCGGATAGTTTTCTCTCTTCTCAGAAGTGTTTCGCCAAATTATTATTTCCTACAAACGACATCATGGAGAAGTTGAATCAGGCAGAACAAGTTGTAACATTGTCCATCAAGGCATCGGTCAGTGATTTGGAGGCCATGGAATCCCATATATTTGCATTCACTGAGAGTATTGGCCATCTCGCTACTCAACAGGACACCTATTTCAATGTCCCTTACGGCCAGCTCAAATTGAGGAAAACTTATCCAAACAAGGTAAAATTTTTTGTTATTCTTGACTGATTCTTAGGAACAGGGCGAACTGATCTCTGCTAAATCTATTTCACACATCCCTCATCTGGTGGAGACGCGGGCTACACGAATCCATGAGGCTTCTGCTCTTAAAGTAAGTATGAACTCTGTTAATTTGCTATGTACAGACACGGTCTTTGGAATAAATTTCAATCTGTTACCTAAAAATATGTAAAATAGTTTTTTGAAGTTTCGTGCGATGCCGGACATTTCAAATTTCAATCCTGGTTAAATTTTAGAAAACACTTGAACTCTGCATCTCCGAACTTGGAAACATCAAAAAGAAACGCCGAGTCTATGTCAAGGATAACGTCCGAATAAATTTGGACGATGTGGAAGGTCTAGGTGTCTATGTGGATGTCGAGATCAAAAAAGATGTCACAAATGATGTTGAGAAGCAAGCAGTGGAAGTTAAGAAGGCATTAGGCATCACAGATGATATGATTGTTACTTCCAATTACCTAGAGCTCTACCGAAAAAGAAAGTCGGCAGACAGTGGATTCGACGATGAAACCAGTGACGCCTCTTTGTGAATGAGTCAAGACTACACGGATCTTTAGCGTCAGATTCTCCAGATTTCTAGCTCTGCATACTTCTTATCACGGGTTTAATCGATTTTACTTGATTGCGCAATATTATGTTGTTTATTTTATAAAAGTACATTGTCTTTGGCAGTGAAGGTCATCAGAAGGAAGAGGTGTTGTGTCCATTTATTTCTCGAAGAAAAAAGACGGTAATGGATGAAAGCGTAAACAGTGATAAGGCTCGCTGCATTTGCAATATAAAGCGAATTTGCATGAGAGATAATATGATTTATTATTGCGCAATCGTTACTCCTTTATTTGAGTCAATTAAATATATTATATTTCTGTAAAGGTCATCTTGAGCGTAGAGAGCACGTGGGGGAAACCAAGGCCGAAGACCCACATCGGAGATCAAGTTTCATTTGATTACCCGTTTTTACACACCCGTTTTCCCTTATCCTTTATCATAGTTAATATTTCCGTATGTTGAATGTATTGCCCAATATTACAGTCTCATTTGTTCCGTTTTGAAATTGCATTGTCCGCAGTCCGTTTTGGGACGCCAAATGGTCTTTGTTGTGGTCAATTTATTTCCATAATTAGGGGTATTTAGAGCCAATACCCTTCGTTATTCCGTATGTTTGCAAACGCCGCACATCATTTGGTTGTCGTGGCATTCTCGACCTCACCGACGTCGCCTAAAATTCTAATTAAGTCTCTGTCTACATCAAACTTTCAACTAATGGAATATTTATACGGAGAAATAGAAGTGATTTTAGACAGGGATTTGTTTGTGTCATCTGGTATCATGTCAATGTCACTCTGGGAGTTTGCATCACAAAATGTCATACCAAAACGAATATGTCTTTTCACGCGAGGGTGCACTCCTTAAAAATATTTTCCAAATAATGCTTTCATATGGACTTGACGCTCTATGGAAAAAAACATGTAGGGATACATGTTATACAAAATAACCTGGTAATACTGTGAAAACATGGATTTCGGGTCAAACAGAATCTCTAATGAAGGAAGCAGTTCCGTATCATATTTCACTAACCCAAACCCACCATTCGAAAACCATTTCCTTTCGAACATTACCGGCATGATACTTTCGAAGACGGCCATGATGAAGATGACCGCGATCACGTAGATGAAAACAAACAGACACAACTCTTTCCCTCGAAGAGTGTTGACATGCTCCGGCTTGTTGAAGGGATCCCGACGATAGGTCGAGTCTGAAACCACGGTTTGAGAACTTGAGGCGGCTCGCCGACCGAACATGGCCGAGATTGGAGGAATGACTGGGACATGCCCAGCAGGGCGAGAAAACGGGGAATGAAATATCTGAGCAAAGAAGTAAGCACAAATTGGGTTAACCCGATTGTGAGAGTGAACTCTGGTGTCATAGCACCAAAATATTAGACATGGTTCTGATTAAGAGAATATTCAGAGATGATACGATTAGTGGGAATTCTGGTTACCTGAGGATTGGCTGAGACGGCGAGAAGAACTGGGCAAAGGAATGATCGTATCCTCGGTATCCGCGTTCATTCTGTATAAAAAGGGCGATCAAATTGAAGAACCGTAAGGATGTAACACGGCGTGGAAAAATAAATAAATATAAAGCCAAGTTTTTTGCTCGGAATCCTTTATTCTTGGGGTTTAAACGAAGAGAAATTTTAGAACTAAAGGAACGCGTCAAGGCGTCACGACATCCCCAAACAAAAACTGATAAGCCTGAGGGCCCGTCGGACAGTTCAACACCTCTGGCACGACCCTTTTCGGCCGCTAATTAAATCCCCCAGGGGGAGGTCGGGCTGACAGTTTGAGGAAGTTTAGGCTCTTAAATGTCCCTTTTATAGGGCTAGATCCCACAAGTTCGGGATAGGACAAGGAACGAGTTTCATCCCGGATGACTTCTTCCTCCTTCGGACGTTTTAAGACTGAATTCAGATACGAAATGTGGAATGTGTACCGAATAATTGAGAGGCTTTGTCCCACCTGTTCTCTCTGTTTAAAGTTCCCTAGTTTAGAATTGGCCTATTGTCTGTGGGGTAAAGAAGCGTGAAACAATTCCGGGACATTAACCGCCTCTAGGCTGAGCTGGACATTTTCCAAGAAGAGCAAGAACAGCTTCTTTCGTTGAAATCTTGGTCGTTCTTACACCCGAATTATGTGTTGGACGAGACGGCCAATATTTATGAACTTGCATACTCTCCACCCCGAATTTCACATTTCCTGGGTATGTGTAACACATAAAAATGGATAAAATTTATTTGCTTTCTATTCGAAACTATGCCAGAGTCAAAAATACATATTGCGCTAAAAAAATTTTACATAAATATATATGGAAAGAGAATTCTAAACCGGTTTCAGGGATATGTACACCATCAAGTAAAGCGTGAGACTATAAGAGAGTCAAAAACAGGTATGCGTTAGAGCTCTAAGAGCTCACACGAAAGAACAATCATGCACAAATGCGTCTTTCGGGCAGGGGCGAATCCCGCACCACGCCGCCCTCCAAAGTAAGGGATTGTTCCGAGACCCGGGCAGAGCCCAGAAAGATAAAATGACCCACAATCTTCCCCAAGAGGACGGCAATTATGATCCAGATATTGAAAGTGGTGATGAATAATATAATAAGAGACATCAACATCCACTGAACCCCGTAGAGAACCGAGTTGCCGATACGGAACCACGTGAAGGCACTTGAAATCCTTCTAAAATAAATAATCATAACAGCAAACAAAAAATAAGAAAATCGAGCCAAAATCCACTTAAAGAGTCAATTAATGAGGGAATAAATTAATTAAAGAGAAATACGTGCCTGAAGACTCCTCTAATGCCACGGGGTGCGTTCTCCTCGACCCTTTGATTGATTGTATTCTCATATAATTGCTCGGTAGAGTATGTGGACAATGGGATATTCTCCCGGAGGACAAAAACTCGAGTGCCAATCACGGCTTCGTGTAATATTGCAATTAAAAACACAATCATCATGGACCCAAACATTCCTAAACCCATAGTTTTTAATTAAAATAAAAAACTTTGATTTTTTAATCGTAAATGACTTACCAAAGGCGGTTCCGACTTTCCAAAAGTCGAATAAAATGAACTCCCGTTCATTGAAATGGAGAAGATTAGTCGGTTCTTGCATTGGCTCATTCGAAGCCGAAACGATCAACATCTTCACATACTGCAATGTCCCATGTTAAAAGTCAACCCTTTGTTACTAAATATAATATTGTGATCATAACAAGTAACCAAATAAATAAATTAAAGTCAGTAAATATTTATTACTTATAAATAAAGGCTAATTAAACCCTTTGGTAAAAGAAAAGTTATTACGGATATATTTGCGGCAAAGTGTAAAGGCATGAAATTATACTAGGCAAGAGAAAATTATGACACAATAGAAGTATAAAATGAAAGAACGGGATTCAAGTGGACCTCCAGAAAGCGGGGGCTGGTCCCACATCCACAAAAAGATGGTAATAAAGAGGTCTCTTGATCAGAGATTTGATCTTCCAATGATCTGTTTCGTTGACTCCATCAGTATGCCACCTGGAATCAGCATCGTCCAAGAGTTTGTAGATAAGTTTGGGAGCGGTTCGTTTCCTTTTTACGTGTTTTAACATCGAGAATCGGGCATATTCCTGATTCGGCCGTTCTATTGTGTAATTTTGTGATAGTATCCGTTTACCTAAAATTAATAACTAAAACATAAAAAACAAATGAATAATTCAACCAATAAACCCTCACCCATGTCATCATCTTCTCCACCCCATGCCCAATATAGGTTTGAGTAACCATTTACGGCGAGATAGTCCTCCATTCTAATCGCTAATGCGCCACCGACAATTTCCTTATACCATAATCTGAAAATGAATATCAATAAGAAGACCTTCAACATACTGGTAGCCAAGGTTACTGACAAAAGCGCCGAGATGCCGAGGAGTGTCCGGACAATCGTAAGGAGTCCTGTCATCTTGAGGAAACATATCCACATCGTGGAATATGACACAATCAACCTTCAATTTCACGGCCAATTGAAATGCAGCATTCATAATTCTTCCTTTGTTGAAAAGATCATCTCCATACTAAAAAAATAAAAAAATGTTCATGAAGAAATGACTTGCCTGTTCTGTGACAATAAATCGGAAGTCAAGTCTCTGTTTCTGCATAATGGGAATGAGGAAGTCGAGAAGTCTGGTTAAATGGCTTTTCCTGTCTCGATAAGGAATTATAACTGCGACTTTATGTCTAGCTTTACAATCACTCGGTTTCCAAATACCTCCAGGAAGAACCCCAGGATGGTTCCTCTCAACCTCAAATTCTTCAAGATCTTCAATCAACAGAGTTGCTTGTGATATTTTAGTCTTATAATCATTAATTTTCTCCAAGGGTTCACATTCTAGAAGATCAGCTTTGACTGGCACACTCTCAGTCACATTTACTGATATGCTCTCAAACTCCAAAAGACTCAATGTAAACTGCCTAAAACCCAAGAATTTGTCACAAAAAAAATTCTCTTACGCTTCCTCCGATATTGAAGTAGTTGTATTAGTCAAATCAATCGGCGCCTTAATTGTGATTTTAGTGGCATAATCAAGATTTCTAAAATCGATACGTCAGTTGAGTTGAAAGAAGGAGTTGAGTTGAAAGAAAACCAGAAATGATCACAGAAACTCACTTTTGCTGAATCGAATTTGACATCAACAAAATGTAAAATAAACCAAAGAAGAACAATATTGAAAGAAACAGCTTTAGTCTGTTACATTGTAAATAGTATCGGGAGCACGTTCGGCGGAGAAAAACGGCCATGTTTTGGCCACACCGGTGCAGGCAAAATTAATTTTTCTTTTTCCAGTTTTCCGTCCCCCAGTTATTGATTTTCAGACGAAATGTCACTAATTCTAAAAAAAAGGCGACAGGTTTTTGTTCAACAAGAGAAAGATGCGTATGGACTGGAAACAATGATCAAACATGGCTTAATTTCTGATAATTTAAGGTTTCCGAAATTAATTATTATCCAATTAAATTTGAAACTTTATCCAAAATGAATAAATAAGTCAGGTTCGGTACACCCGCGAAACCTGTTACGATCGCCGAAAAAGAAGAGGAGTGTTCGAATGAAAACGTCGTTGTATTTTTAAGCGGAGCGTAATTAGACTTGCAAATTAAAATCTAGATTACGAAAGATCTGAGCCGGAAGTCCTCGCGTTTAGATAAGATTCCGGTCTTTTCAGTAATGCCAACCAATAATGAATGGGTTCAAAGATTTCTCAAAAATTCATCCGGCTCAGTAAACTTTTTTTTACCACACAATAATATTATTTATAAAAGGGGTACACGACTAACAGAACGATCTGCATTGCCAATTTGCTTTTAGTATGCTTGCCAACTAATCAAAACTGACATTATCTCTGCGATAAGTGTGAATTCTTTTTCTTCACTCTCAGATTAGGGTTTCTTTTCAACAATGGCTATTCAACATTCGTGTTTAATAAAACTCTTTTATTACATAAACTGTAATATCGATAATTGCACTATAATATGACAATGGGTTTGGGGAATAAATATTTGAATTAGGTAGATTAAGAAGGTAAATCCGTAAACAATAACAGGGTAATGTACTGTGAAAGCTCTTCGATTGAATGCGTAGCCGGGTTAATGAAGATTCAAATGTCTTGTTTGGAATGTAAACGTAAAGATTGTTCCATAGTCTGGCGATGTGATATGCGAGTAACCCCAAGCTGAGTGAATTTGGAGCGATCGAATCGGATTAATTCCTGACCGGAGATTCTCTGTTTCGAGAAGGGCACCATGTACTCTCTCAAACCGAGAGAATGGAGCCAATCCACCACATCTGTGCAAGTCCAAATCGATAAATCTTTTTGGGCGAACACCGGATTTAACGATTCCGTGATTGGGTGGCCGGCTAAAATGATATAATTAATTATTTGTTGTATAACATTATAGAATAAATAATTTTGGTATCAGGGAATTGTCTCTTACAATCGTTAGATGAAGACGACGGGGCCGAACAGGAATCTTGGTCGGAACAATCGTCATAATCAGCAGGGGGAATGTGATTTGGGGAAAGAGTACAGGCCGAATCCCTCAGCTTGTTAGCCTGAACTGATGAAGATGAGTTTGAAAAATTGGATATGGAAGAAGCGATCGAAATCTGAAGGGGAAGTCTTAGGTCACGTACGGGATAAGAAATAGGATATCGGAAAAGTCGATATAATACTTACAGTATCCTGGGTCATCGAATTGTTCTCTTTACAAATCCTATCCTCCAGATGCTGACTGATTAAAGTGACTCTTGAATTGTGTGTTAGTAACTCGGGTCCTCCATTTTCAGAGATTCTGATGGTAGTTGTGCTGACTCTATTGTTCACCAGGGTCTGATCATCACCGCACTCACTAGGTTCCAGCGAAGTTCTTGATGATGTGTATCTGAAAGTGAATATAATAAGGCGTCGATTTGGCTTACCCGCTGTCCTTTTTATTCACAAACCCCGGCGGTGAGTGCTGCTTCTCCAAGTTTTTTGATTGTACTTGCACATTCTCTCTGACCGATTCTCGGAGACTCAGACTTCCATAATTCCTAAAACACCTCGATTGTTATTAATTTTATGACTACAATTCACCACTAATAATTACTGCTTATTAATAACTAATAATTATAAGTATGCTTACAATCCGTTACTCCCTAGCTCATTGCTTTGTTTTACATTATGTTCTTCGTAATTATCATCATCCGAAACCTTTGATCTCCTTTTGGCTAGTGCATTTCTAAGGTCTGACTGAAAATCTGAAGTAGATTTAGCCTTGTTATCTCCATCTTCATTTTGATGAGCTTCGATAGTGTTGTTGTTAACGGGCTTTAACTTTACATTTTGCATTGCTGCAACGATTCCTGCCATTCCATTATTTGCTTTTAGTGGGGCTGTTCCTGACGTCGGAGGCTTCGGGATTCCAGTCTTCAGGAAGTCAGGTGGCGGAGGAGGTGGTGGGGGTGGGGGAGCTGCTTTAGCACTTGTGCTGGGCTTGGATTGCTCAATATGTTTGTTTTGGAATGTCTGACACTGGGGAGTTTGATGTTGTACTGAAGTGTCCATATAAGAACATTGTTCTCCACCATTCTCATTCTTATGATCTATGGCTGGTGGGGGCGGGGAGGTGTCTTTGGCCTCAACATTCCCAGATTCTGACCATTCATGGACTGGTAATCAGAGAACGCGGTGTTCTGGGTTCTGATCAGATTGTATCCATTTTGTGGCTCATATAGATTCTTCTTGAGGTCGGGGGAAGAATTGAAACTTTTGAGCCCTGAGGGGATGTGGATGTTGTCGTCTTCGGTCATCGAATTTGTTCTTGGAAGTCCGTTGTTGAGACTGGGCGAGGGTAGTCCCCGCTGTTTACTTCGCTTCATATCTGCTACTGAAGTGAATTTTTTCGGAGTCGTTTGACCATACAAATCCTGGAAATGGGTAATTATGAGAATTGTTTCCACATGACAGCCTACTCTGTAAATCTTCTGTATATCTTGCGAACTTACTTGTTCATACGGAATTGGCTGGAATTGGGAGCTACTCGAGCATTGGCGGATCATTAAATGCTCCAATTCGGCTGCCGATATACGTCGCGAGGCTGAGGGTCGACTTTTCACTGAAGCACAACGAATTTGGTCAGAATTAATGGAATCGACGGACTCCTTGTTCAATCTGATAGTCCCATTCCTCGAGCTATCATAGATCGAGACAGGATTTTGGTCCACTGGAAAGGGATTAGAGAAATAAAGACATGTTAATGGGTGGGGTACCTGTTGTCGTGATTATAGCATAAGCTCACGTAAGATAAAAGAAGCACTCCACTTACTCGAATATCCCATTGTGTGATGAGAAGGAGCATAAGTAAGGGACGTTGAGGGATGCCGTTGTGGTGGCATGGGTGGAAGACCATGGTTTCTGGGGACAGAGTTGTTCCTTCTAATGGGCATTGTACCAGAAGAAGAGTAAGTAGGCTGACCGATAGCTGGGTTTACGGTAATCACCTTCAATGTGATCGTGTCCAAACTCTGATGGATTAATTGGACTACTTGTTCATGAGAAGCACTTCTGACATCCACACCATTGATCTCGAGAAGGAAATCTCCGGGTCGAAGACCAGCTTTCATAGCCATTCCAGACATATCTACGCCTTCAAAGAATTGCAGAGCTGGGGTCTCCAAGGTCGGCCGGAAATCAATTTCGGAATCCACATGTTTAGATCCTCGTAGAATGAATCCAAAACCCTTGGGACCTCGTGGAATCACAAGGATCCTCGGTACGTTTGTTCTATAATATAATTGTAAGTACGAATCGATAATAAAGGCAGTTACACATTGTATATACTTACTCAAATCCTGGAACAGGGTTTTGCACAGCATCAGCCGGATATCTCCTTAAAGTACCGTAATCTGATGCTTGAGAGGCAGACATTCGACTTGGACTAGGACTAGGCATACTTGGTGCCGCATGTCTGACTTGCTGCGGGGTCTGATAGAACTGCTCGGACCTCCCCGAACATATCGATGACTGGCTCAAAGATCGCCTTCGTACAATCTGACTTCCCAATCGACGTCGCGTACTGTATTTGGGGGTGCCTCGATAGGGTACTGCAATTTCATTTGAGTTAGCATGGTCCTCATAGGGATTGAGGAAATGGACGAAAGACTCTTTTTCTTTCTCTTGACTGAAGACCTGATTCAGAAGAGGTTGACGGCGAAGACGTCTTCCATAATGAAGAGACATTACTGCGACTGATGTTATTCTCTTAATAAAACGGACCGCAACAAGTCCAGTCAAGGAGAAAGCTCTTAAATCAAGGGCGGGTCTTTCACAATAGAAAGTCACTTTCCTCTAAAAAGGCTTACCGGAGTTATGAGGGTTGTGGATTTGGATGACCTCGGCCACACCATGATTCCCCACAATATTGGCTACATGCAGAGCTGTTTGGCCCTGTTTGTTCATTATCAAAGGATCAGCTCCACGGAATAGAAGAACACGAGCACAATCAGGCCTATAATGTAAGTAGCTATTAGCCATTACATACATCAAGATATAAAGTATGAAGAATTCTATCAGGAAAAATAATTCGGATTCGCGCATCATTTGGTGCGGGACTGCATAAATTTTTCGACATTTTGTTGCGACGATTCCGAATTATTTTCCCGACAGACTGATATAAGAGGGGTTCCCTGCGAATTCCCTTTTTTCCGACGCTCAACCACGGGTTTCGTCCATGTCCAATTTTTTGTTCCGCAGTGTGCAGAGCCCAAGATAGGATAAAACTGGTGCTGAACGGTACCGTAGCAAAAATTATTCACTCCTTGCAAAAATTGGCCTATTGTGGGCCTTGTACAGTGCAGAGAAAAAAAGTCGGTATGGGCAAAACCCGTGGTTGAGTGTCATAGCCGGAAAAAAAGGGAATTTACCGGGAGCCCCTCTTACATGTTACTTACCGATTGTTGACAGCACAGACATGCAAGGGAGTATTTCCGTTTACATTCTGTGCATTAAGCATCGCTCCATAGTACAACAAATGCTCTACATGTTTGACCAATCCATTTTTACAGGCCTGATGTAACTCGTGGTTTCCATGCATATCAGTGACTCCAATTTCAGCAGCCTCAGCCAACAACATCTGAGCAACAGAATCTTGTGAATCAGTGGTCAGCATTGAATAATATAACGGGGTTAATCCGATGGGATCTCGATAATTGGGAGAAGCTCCCAACTCCAAAAGAGTCCTCACATTATCCACAATGGAGAGAAAAGCAGCTTTGTGCATCCCTGTCTGAAAACAGACCCTCTGAATATTATCCTTGGAAACTTACTTGACCCTCGCTATTTCTAAAGTCAATGTGAGCTCCTCCACCGATCAGAGCCATCAGAACTTTCTCATTTCTGGCTACTCCCGCTGCTAATGTTAATGGAGTCTCGCCTTGACTGTCGTGGAAGTTGGGATCTAGTCCATTGGAACATAATTTCTCCACTTTTTCAGAGTTCCGGCTTAGGACATACTCCATAAACTTTTTGAGATTTCCCTACAATGGCATGGATGTTATTGTAACGGGTTCATTAACAACCTCATTAATTGTAAATTATGGACTTACTTTGGAATGGACTTGTTTGAGCGCCTTCTCATCCAGTTTCAGCATTTTGTAGACACGTTTCTTGTACTTGAGCTAAAAATACGCTGCTCATATATCTTTTATGACAGCATGAATGATAGGAAAAAGAAGGGTTACAAACCTCCACGTAAGGGACACAGTCATGGAAGGGATAGTCTCTGAGCGGGCGATCTTCCAACAGAAACTTTCCCGCTCGGCCATCGCAAGGCGGTAAGAAAAGACCGAAATTGAAAGATTGTGGTAACTGCTGAAAAGAATAACAGTGCAATTTTTATACAATGTAAGCATTTTTTGCATGTGAAAAGGTGTTCTATTGAACCCCATTTTCAAAATATTCCATCCTTACCTGAGGCAAAGACGCAAAAAGTTTGCGCTTGATGTCCCAAACCAACTCATCCAACGAAACCGTCAAGCATTTCTGCAAACAAGGATTAGTCACTTTTCTTTTCAACTTACCTGCATCTGGAGTTCGGGAACGAAGATCTGGAGGTTGATAATGTCCTTCATCTCCTCGTTTATCGCCTGGGAATGGATCGAGAGTTGAGGAGACGAGGTACCCAATGAGCTGGTGGCCGCATACTGGGCCATATTTGGTGGAGATTCGCATGCAACTCCAGACCCTGAGGCTCTTTTGGTCGACGGCGGTGTTGAGATATTGACGCAAAACAAGAGCAGAACTGGTAATGCCTGAGGGCAGAGTTTTGCTCACAAAATTGGCTAAATTTACGCAATTTAGAAGGCGGAGTAAGATGGCGCGTACTCGCTCTGGTAAAGGTTAAATGCAAAAGTAAAAAACAAGCGTCTTATAAATGGAAAAGACCAGGTCACGGTATATGTTATACAAGATAGGAGGGACGACTTAAAATAAATAGACGCCATTTTCGTCCACAACAAGTCCAACACATTTACTCAAGAGTTTAGAAGTTGTTATCGAATAAATATGCACTCCCTTGCTGGGAAATTCAAATTGTTTTCCTTAAGGCTTATACTAGGACAGGCGTTAAAAGCGAAGAAAAGAGAAAAGTAATCGAAAAACAAAACTTTTATTGGACTGATAAAAAATGGACATTCCCAAAAAAGCCTCGAGGCAATGGACAAACAAATTGAATAAAAAATAAAATTTGGCGCAAATGCCGAGACACAAAAGGAATGGCCGCAAGATAAAGGTAAAAATATTCTCATGACAAGCAAAAGAGTTTCCAGAAACTATTAATCGAACATGGAAATTCGTCGAAGCTACAGAGGAAGACGCGTGAAGCGAAGACGCGCGTGATGACCAATAACAACTTTGTTGTTATAGACGCCGTTCCCTCACATTCCCTCGCGTTTTCTTCTCTCTTTGCTGTAGAAGATACACAAGTGGAAGAAGAGAAGCATCATCCGAACAGAGGAGGAAACCTTATCTTTCTCATGAACAGACAAATCGGTTTGCGAACTGTTATATGAAACTAGACATTTCGTGAACTTGACCCGTCATTGTCAGAATTACCTGCAGGGTTTCGTAAAGAGATCAATAAAACAATGACTTAAACATGAACACCAGGAACATGTCGCGTCGTCATGATCCTTATACCGCCAGTTTAGAAGCGTATGGATCAACGATGCGTCACGGGCTTAAAGAAAACAATGGGAGAAGCGCTGAACATAACACGATTTCCCGAGTCTTCCCCCAAAAAAAGACTCGGTTTATCAGTGCAAAGATCTCGGAACATCGGTCCTTCTCCCCCAGAATCAGCAAAAGCATTAACGTGTTGTATTCGGCGGTGGGAAAAACGGCACATCGCGCCTCTTCGCGACACCCGCAACGCATCTTTTTATTCTTATTTCTTGGCGGTTTCCTCTCTCTGCGTGCCTCCTGAAAGCGCTCATCCCATCAAAGTCAAGGTAAGGAGAGGGGGGGGGGGGGGGGGGGGGGGGGGGGGGCTGAAAGGAAGATCCTTCCCTTCGGCTCCTTTTCTGTGGTCAGATTCCCCCTTCCTGTCTTCAAGTTCCCCAATGTCCGCTGAACGCTCCGAAATAATGCGGCCAGAATAAACAATTGGAACGCCGAGGAACGACGAATGAATCCCCAAAAACACCTTATGACTTACGAACGACAGATGTTTGTGGCCTAGCCACAAAAGTGCGGAGAAGAAGACGCGGCAATATATATGACAATGGGACAAAGAACAACATCACACGACCCATTGCACTTGGAAGAACGGCAATTGTAAGGAGAAAGTAAAGTTGGACAGGACGAGGAAATTGTATCTTCGCTCTTCCTTCAAAAACCTTGTAAATTACAAGAAATAAAAAACATGGTTACTTTATTCAAATAAAAACCCCATAAAGTCGGGGTTATTTGAACTCTTGCCAAGTTCGCCCCTCCATTATCTACAAAAAGCGCAATGACGACTTTAACCCTTTTTCCCGACAGTGCCGCCCTCAATCTCGACTGACTGACCTTGTCCCCGCTCGGGAACGCAAGAAGACATCAATTTGCATAAGAAAAGTCCATTTCGGGGATCATAACTCGGAACTGAATCATGTCTAATATAAAGTAACGAATTGGAGAATGAACAGAAAGAATAAAGGCATTGGTCGCTGGGACACGGAGACAACTGGGATGTGGCCAAGGATGGGAGAATCCGATTGGTAAAACAGAAAAGAATGAATCGTTATACATAGGATTACAGTAATCAATTAACTGTTTGTTCCAAAAAAGAGATCATTTAACTTTCGAAAACTGAATCTTCATCCAGTCAAGGCATTAAATGTACTAGCCCAACGTGTTCCCACCAACGGCTTGACTCAATAAAAGCCTATCATTAATCACTACAGTTAATAGAACAAAAGGAATTACAAGTTTCGTGTGATTAAGTGACTCATTATGCGAACAAAACGCACAGGGCCTGAGGGAAGAAGAACAGGAAGAGTGATAGCGCAATTTAAATTAAAGCCCGAACTTAATTTTAGGATAGGAAAAGGGAATTAAAACTCATCTCATAAACGGGGCAGTAATCTGGCAGAAGTATCATGTCCTGAGGCTGGGAAAAGAAAGCGAGCAAGAGCGTCACCTGGGGGCAGGGAGTAGGCATCTTGATGTAGGTAAAGGCTGCGCGCGAATAGTCGAAATGAAGGGAAATCGCGGACAAAAAGAGTGGACAACGGAGGAATGGCCGTCCAGTCGAGAGCAAGGTGAGGCGAGGTGAGGGAAAGAAGGGGTGGGGGGATGGGGTGCGCGCTCTCCCCCGCTGTCCCCAACAAACAACCCACTGCGATCACCTTCAATAATATACCTCATATTCCCATTTTCTTGTTCTTATGAAAATCCCCGGCGAAAGAAGATTACCTTTCCCTTCCCATTCAGTAACCGCTTCCGTTCCCATGGCCTTAGGACAAAGTCGAAGGGGCTACCTGGGAGGCCGGTTCCTGTTCCTTAACCCAGAGTAATCCGAACAATAACTTCTTTATGAATTCGAATACTTAACTTTTCGTTTTATGCAAATGTGGCCGCAAAAAGTTGGGCCATTTCGAATAATTATCGGAATGGTGTCCAACAAAGCGGGAAAATTGGCCGACGATTAACCGGCTCAGCGGCTACTTCCATTAATTAAAACAGTAATATTTGAATTCAAAAACAACGCCGGAATGATTGGGTTTACGACATCTCAAACAAATCCCCTTAGGGTTTTTAATTAATTTCCTTAAGTGAGGTTTTAAGATTTGCAAATATGAAAATTAGTCGTCTCAGCCGATCAAAAATGGAAGAAGATCAAGGTTTTTGAAAAAATGATACCATCTCTGAGTAAGGCAGCTGTAAAAGTAATCGATAATGATATTTATGGAAATTATCATGAAGAAAATAAAAGATCACAACACGATCAAACAAACGGAATAACGGTGAATGACCCGCAGAATTAATTGAATAAAAGTCATACTCAAAAAGACATTAGACAAGAGATCGCGACTCCCAAGGATCTCTCATAATGGAGTACAATACAATATAACCCAGATTCCTTCGATTCGAATAAGATCATGAGGATGTCATAACCCATAAAATCATCTGGAATTCTCACTTTCCGAGTCAATCTCTCAGAAGACCTTGACCGAGGGCCGGAGAAACGGATCCGTTTCGTGGGATGGAGGAAAACGAACGTTTGTTTCCCGTGTACCCCCTGTCTAATCAAACAAGGAATCCAGGGCCCATCCCAGTTTTTTCTTCACGAAACGGGTTAAAGAAAGAACACAAGAAATGCCGTTCGATCTGAAGCGAAGTCGAGGTGGAGGCGAACCACCTCCTGCGTTCAGTTCTCGAAATCCTCCGGTCATTCGCCTCGCAGCGATCCGGAAGTCGGCTTGAACAAGGTGACTCTCAACGTCGGCGCTAAGAGATTCCAAATTAAATCAAAATAACTCGGAAAGCGTTTCCCTCCAGACCAGCCTTCTGAATTCACAATTCTGTCAGCGATTCGAGTTCTGAATTTGATCAAGCCTCATTGTCAGGCGACAAAGTAAAACGTGAGAAATAGATAAAGCACTGAAAGTCTTCCACAACACCCCATAATTGATACAATTTATATTGTACGTTATGTAGCTGTTAATTGAAAACAAGAAAAAGGAAGAAAATGGCATTTAAACGTCAAGAATAAAATAAAGGGAAGATATTTGCGAAGAGAAATATCCGATTACCTGTTAGGGCCAAGGAAACAGAACCCGCCCGTCGATAAGATCTCGTCGGACGGCCTTAGAGAGATCGCTGCGACGCTTTATTTAGTGCTCTTCAGATTTTCAAAAATTATACGGTAGGAACCGTGACCGTTTTAAGGTTTTCTTTGTGTTTTTATATCCATTTTTATGTTTATATTCGTGTCACAGAACTTCAAAAAGTTGGACTGTAATCTGCATAAAGGCCGCTTATCTGTGGTCGGCATCTGGACTTTGTTTTTTTTTTGAATTAACAAAGGTTTTAATTGATAGATAATATGGCTGGACATTTCCGATTGTCTGTTAACAATTCCTGTAATTATGGTGGTACTAAATAATGAAATCGTTACCAAGATTGGTCTATTAAAGAAAATATTTATAGCAAAAATTTTAACATTTAACTGACATTCAAAAGTCATAAAGATCAGAAATAAATAACTTTGGTGATTTTTGGGTCTCAGAATTTCTGGAGAAGTTTAAAATTTAATTCCTCGGCCTTTTGAGAGCGGATAAATCGAATCAGACGAATTCTGGCACGGAATTTATAGAGTTAAACGAACCGTGTCTCCATGACAACGAGCTTTTGATTAACACCGGCACTTGTCCTCATTGTGTGTCGAGGTGTAGTCGGGAGAGTAATAGGCAAGCGCATCGAGGTTTGGCCCGTTTCTCCGCCATCCCCGATTGTATCCTAGTAACCGTCCTCGGGTCGTGTCCCCATCTTGGAGGTTGTTATGATCCGGTGATCGGTGACCGTCTTCATGTCACAAAACAATGCATCGTTCTCGGCCAAAACGGAGTTGCCGGTGAGTCCATCCAGCCCGATCTCGTGGTTCCTTGTCCGCCCTTCGCGAACGTTTTTTTGGGGCGAAAGGAACGGCACAGTAATCCAAATATATTCTGCAAAAAATGCAAATCTCGTGACTTCCGTTTTGGAAAACAGACACGGTTCAGCGATTCGAATATGACATGATTGTCTTCAGGGGTTTTGCAATAACATACGAATTCTGCTTGACTGGCGATTAGCTGAGTTATTCCAGGCAGGGGCGGGGTTAAATGTCAGCAATAAAAGGTCCCGGATTTGGAGGCTTAGGTTTAGATTTGGCAGGATCTCAGTAAGGGATTATGCATTCTGTTGCAGTTAATTTGACTTCTCTCCATCATCACCGTCTATGTCATTTACAGGTACAATTTAAATGCGGTTTTCCACATTAAAAAAATGCTTTTTGATGACTTCAATGTGTATATCGTTTCTTTAATTTTTTCGTATTTTAGGAAGGCTTTGCTGTCCGTCAAGGTCACCTTGCACCTCCGAGTCTAACTCCCGACAGCCCGCGACCCAAAAATGCCCCAGGTATTAATAGTATTCTATTTTCGTAATTCCGTAATTTAGAAACGAATCTTGTAGCCAGCCTTCTGATTCCGACGGACAAACCAAAAGACGGAAAGAAGAAATGACATCAGTTAGATGTCGAATATCAGTTCGGACCTACCGGTATCCTCACTCCCATCGTTTATCAAGTTTTTTTAGTTTTTTTATTACAGATATTTTATTGTATATAAAGCATCATTATTATAAAATTGAGAACTCTGTATTATTTTCACAAATATCAGGCACTTCTGGTTGAATTATTCTTTTTGTTGCAGAAAGATGAGAGTGTTATCCTCTTCTGAATATCGGTTTTTCTTGTTTTAGAGCCAATTCCGGCTGATTAAAGTTTTTGGAAGCGATCCATCTGGCCGTTCTCTCCATTGCTTCTTCTTGAGTAATCTGAGGTCGCGATTTAAACATAAGTTGTTGCTTTCTGTTACTAAATCCGATGGCATAGATGACAAATAGCCTCAGGGCACCCATATTATAAAAAGGCTTTTTTGGCTGAACCCCGAACAAATTTAGTTTGGTTTGGGTATAGACTGTGTGTAGATAGATAGAGAGGAAATTAAACGATGACTTTAGAGAAATTCCATAGGGTTCAAGGAATTTGGCCATGACCTAAAATAAGGTGACAAATGATTACTGTATTTTTTATATGATCCCCCGGAAGCCAGAAAAGGGCTTCACGTAAATGCCCTCAGGATGGAAAACAGAACTTAAGATCTGCATTTCCGGACTTGTAGGTCCTCTATTTTGGCAGACTAAAGTGCAGCCATTTGAAAAGGGCATTCCGTGCATACCTTGTTGAATTGGGTGGCCTCGGTTTTATCCATACAGTAAAAAAAGTGTCCGCTGATTTCTTCAGGCTCCTTCAACAAAACTCTCATCGCTTCTTCAAGGTAAATTGCCAAATTCCCAGCGTAAATCTATAATATTGTATAGTACGTATACTGCTTATGAGTGATGTAACGGAGTAATCCGATGACGTAAGGTTATAAAAATCGCTTACGTATTGCAACATTCCGTTTGAAGAGCCAGGGATATTGACAAGATCTCCATTATTGGCTTCAGCAACTCTTTTCACTGCATCGACCAAACCTCTAGAGCCCTCTCCGTAGATTACTGTAGGTCGGAAACAAACTCCGTACAACTTTTGGTCTAAACAAAGTAGTTTAAAAGTAATGACCTCTTACTTTCGCCGTACTCTGTACCAATTTTAGCTCGAACATATAGTTCTGCCTTTGTCTTTGATTCTCCGTAGGAACCGAGGAGATAAGAAGAGGGTTCTCCTGCATGAACATCCTCAGAATTCCCAAAATTATCACGACTAGGAACATTTGCAAAGGCATCACCGAGGTAAACAAGACCTTGGACTTTGTGTTGAATCACAGAATCCACAACGTTCTTTGTAGCTAAAATCAAAGACAAATTAGGAGTTGACTTCACATATTATATGCGATATGTCAAGAATGTTTATTGCCTTCAAAATTGTCTTTCTCATATATCTCAGCTTTATTTGTTCCAATAATAGGGTCATACTGTTTTCTGGCCAAATGGAATACAATCTTTGCACCATCAAAGACCTCAATTGAAATTTTATCACTCAGATCCAAAACATGGTGAGTTAAAGGAATGTCGCCTAAACAATAAAGTAAGGTAAGTGTATAATAACGAACCATTGACGGGGTGGGTCAAAGGACGTCTGTCAATTGTGTGGATCTCATCAATAACATCACCACATCGTTCCTGAAGACGTCGAATCAGATGAGCGGCAACGAATCCAGAGCCTCCAGTTATCACAACCTTTACCATCTTATTTTCCAATCATAGAAGAGTACAAAAACTGCCGAAAGGGGGGAGGAAGAAGGAATGAAATGGGAATCTATCTCTTGACTGCAGTCAATCTGGTCTCCTCTCGAGACGCCAACAAAGAATTGCGCACCTCTTTTTTCCATTAAATGCCTCCAGTGGGATGGGCGTGTTAAACGGCAAGTTAAGCGCCGATTCATTCTACTCTGACATGGGTAAGCAAAGAGAAAATCGGAGAGGTTAGCGCTGGCGGAGAGCCGAACTTGACTCGGAAACCGGCCGAAGATTTAAGAGATAGTTATGTGCAATATACAATGTTCCGTGCGAATGGGAAGGCGATGATACAACCAAAGCTTCCGATTTGTTGTTTAGTAAGTTGCCCATCTAATAATTTAAAAGATGACCAAAACTTTCTCGATATATTTATTTATCAACACACCATATAACAAGAACAATAAATAAAAATGAGTGATATGTGTTCTCCTACCTTTAGAGTGGAATAAATTTCTTGAGTTCATCATTAAAGCACCGTTCTCGGACTTGAGGAGGTATGGAGGAGGCCACAAACTTGGCCACATCCGCCACTTTCCCTTTGGATAACAACTCTTTAGCATATTGATCTAAAAATATCTTAAAAAAAATCTAAAATACCAATGGTTTTTGAGGCAGGGCAAAGGGAAGGGTAATATGAAATAATTTCCTTTATGATATCCACTTCGCTGACTCGCATATCTTGATCATGTTGCCTGTAATTAAGAATAGATATTAAATCATCGAACAACCATGATTTAGTAGTTAATAAACTTACCATTTACATGCATCATCTCTGCAAACACCATGCAATTCGAATGGACAAATGGGAACATCAGCCTTCAATTTGTTGGAAACTGCAGGATGATTTATATGTTGGAAGGGGAAGAATGGATATAATCTGTAAGATCTCATATGGATCAAGGGATTCCTGAGGGTATCATCAAGACTGGTGGAAGAAGAAGGTCTGGGGTCATCCACTATCTCTTCAAGCGGAAAACTCTGAGGGTTTTTTTGAGATTTCGTTATATTGTTATTGCTCTTCCCCCCATTTTCTTTGGGCGGAGGTGATGTTCTACTCTTAGATTTACTCTTTTTCATCAACCTCTCCAATAACTGACTCTCAATGGATCTGTAATCACTTGCCCCAGGCATTATTTCCTCAATGTCCACAGATAATTCGGTTGATGAAGTGATGACGTTATTGCCTGAATAAAAAATAAAACAAAAATAAGTCAAAATACCGTCGTCTGGCTGGGAACTGGTTACTTGATGATCATGCGTAACAATTGAAGGGCCATATTCATAAGGATTTCTTTCAAGATGATTAACTGACTTCTTCGGCGATTTCTTTTTTATGTCTTTTCCTAAATCAGTAAAAATTAGGGTTGTGATTTTGACAGAGTTTTTCAAAATGACGTCAAATTGCTGTCATTTTCGTCAAATGGTGTCAAATTGCCATTCTTTCGGTTAGCGGCTTCAAACATGTTTAAGCCCACGTACAAATTAAAACAACAGCTTATAACAACAAAAAGAGTTTAGTAGGCCCGTTTTCGTCGTCCTCGTTCCCTCTGTCACTATCATCCAAATTCTCATTGATGAATTGAGTCAGTGAAACTGGAGGCTTCTTGCAGTAAATTGCAAGAATTTTTGGCATTAAAATTTTTTGTGGCGGGAAAATTTTTGGCAGAATTCTATAAAATTTCCCAAAAAAATCAGTTTGACAATCAAAACGACAGAGCAATTTGACAACGTGACAGACGTCAAGTTGACGGGCGGCACAACCCTAGTACAAATATTAGGTGGTCCACGAAGTCCTCCTTAGTTTGTTTGCAGATCAACTCAAGAACGGAATAAAAAAATATTTTTGTAATCCTGACTGAGGCCATAGTTTTATACTATAAAACTTCTACGGCCGGATTTTATGCATTTTTACCTTTATCTTTAATCCAAAATCACTTGTTTACAATGGTTTTCATTGTCAGATTGGTGGAAAAAGATGTTTCTTCGGCTCGGAATGAAAAAAGATTTAACGGTTTATAATATTATAAAAAATTTTTGAGGCACAAGAAATTTTACAAAACTAAACCAGAAGAGTTTGGAGAGTTTCAGGATTACAAAAATAATTTTTTAAAAAATTCTGTTGAGCCGTTCTCGAAGTATTCGACAAACAGAGTGAGAAACGAGTTCGTGTACCACCTAGTATATGCCTTAAAAACTCACTGGGTCTAGATTTTTGCATGGAAATATCAATCAGCGGAATTATTTTCGGCTTCTGAATCCTCCCTTTGAATACCCTCTTGAATCTACTCTTAAGCCTCTGTTTCGTGTCCATAGCTGCTTTATTGACCTTATTTTTCCATTTTTGTCTCTCTTCTTTCACAATATTCAGATGTTTGTTGGAGGAATTGTAAGATTTCTCGATCAAGTTAGTAATCCGTTCAGTCAAATCCATTCCTCTTTCGGCATAGACCAACAATTTTCTCTCTTGTTCAGCAAGTTCTTCCTTAATTTATAGCATAAAATATAAAATAAAACAAACTTACCTTTAATTTCTCAACAGTCTTTCTGACCTCACTGTAATCGTTTTGATTCTGTTTCTGCCGTTTTTGTAATCGCTGTAACTCCCTTTTATTGGACTTATTCTCTTCTCGAACTTCATCTAAATCAAGTTCGAATTCAGACAATTCATCGTCAAATGCTTCATCTTCTGAATCCTCTAATTCTGAAGCCAAAACATCGTCGGAAACTTCATCTGGACTTTTGGGAGAATCTTCTTCCACCAAATTATTCACAAACACATGTTGCTGTAGCTGTTCGTTGAGTACTTGCCCAAGAATTCCCTCTTGGCTTTCATTTATAATCGGATGATCTGGAGGTTTTGGAGAATAAGGTTGATAATCAGAGAGATTTGAGGTCTCATCGATCATAATCAAGTCCATTGGAGGTATTGGCGGAGGAGGTAAAATGAAATCTGCTGGTGGAGATAACGGAGGCCGAGGCCGTTGTTGAGTTATGGAAATTGGATGCTCTTCTTTATCCTTTGTTTTATCAAAAATCTCATCTCTAGAAGTTGGTATCGTTGCGGTGTTTGCGTGAGATCTTTTTACTTTTCCTCGTTTCTTCATCACCTAAAACATTCATAAAAAGGTACCTAAACTTTTCTTACCTGTTCCAACAACATCTCCCTCAGGGCTCTTTCTTCTTCATCAATACTATCATAATTGGGAGGACTCTCTATTTCCATATTTACTACTTCGTAATTGTCTTTACTGCTCGTAGAAGGCCTGGCTCTCGACTCACGATCGCCCTTTTTGTTCTCTAAAACATGACTTATTTCTTATGCAAATCTTTACCTACTTTTTTCCTTCTTATGACTGTTTCGTCGATTCTTCGACCTCATAATTTCTTCCCGAGCTCGATAAAACTCTTCTCTTACTTGATCAATGCGTTGCTCCTAAAAAGTTATAAAGAACGTTCACAGCCCGCAGTAGAGGGCAGCGGGAGAAAACCTACTTCAATGGAGAAATCGTCGGTATTTTCCTCACTAAACACACAACATTACTAACGTAACCTAAGAAACCGACCTTTCTGATTGTATTTCGCCTTCTTCCTTCTCAACATTACTCATTGATAATACATAAAACCCGGGTAAAACGTCAAATTGAGGATAACATAAAATCTGCCAGAAGATAATATAATAGGAGAACACTTGACTCCTCAACGACAATAGAGTCGAGTGTTTCACTCAAAATATTTTACGTGAGGAGATGGAATTTAGACGGAGACTGGGAAGTTGCTCCTCTGATGGGCCTTTTCCAGCCTCAAAACTGTTTTAAGCCCATATTCGGTCTATTGAAGGATTCCGAATCTAGAAGAATTCTCTGATTATATTTGTAGCTATTTATTACAATAAACTTTAAAAAAAAGTATGAGTGTAGGATTACAGCCTCGCTACTCGAAAGAATTAGAATGGATCAGCACGGGAACGGAAGATGTCATGGTGTTCTACCCAACTTTGGAGGAGATGAAGGATTTTTCTGCTTATGTTAGCAGTTGTGAGGAGAAAAGAGCACATCTCAAGTCGGGGATTTGCAAGGTAGGTTTTGGGATCGTAGTTTTTATTCTGTTTTGTCAGATTGTCCCACCCAAAGAATGGTCTCCCAGACCGAAACGAGGATTAAGTTACTCGGAAGTTGATGATTACCTTATAAAAGCGTAGGTTTTATAAATTTATAATTATAGTAAAGTGCTCGAAAATTGTTATACTTTAATATAATTATTTCAGGCCAGTGAAAGAAACGATTGCAAATGCATCTTATGGAGGTGCTTATATAAAAGAAAACAAGATTTACAGGAAGGAAATGTCGGTGAAACAATTCAGACAGCTCGCTTCATCCCAACATTATGTGAATCCACGACAAGATCTCGAGTTGAAGGATATCGAAAGGTGATATTTATTCTGAATTTGTCAATTTGGTTGTTTTAAGGCAATTTTGGAGGACTTTATGTGTCGGCGAACCCATTTATGGCGCGGATACCCCCGGTTCCTTATACGATAAGGAGGTGGAGGAGTTCAAAATAACAGAATTAAAGACGATTCTTGATCTCCTTGACGATTGTAAGATGAAGATCCCAGGAGTTAACACGCCTTATCTGTACTTTGGAATGTATAAAGCCACATTCAGTTGGCACACCGAGGACATGGACCTTTATTCTATCAACTATCTTCATTTCGGAGAACCTAAAGTAAGATTGAATATTTACAAAGTAAAATTGCTTTAGTTCTGGTACGCAATTCCTCAATCGGATGCTGATAAATTCGAAAGATTGAGTAACCAAAAGTTCCCGGAAGATGCTCAAAGATGCAAAGCCTACCTTCGCCACAAAACTCATATTATTAATCCAAAAGAATTCAAACAACATGGAATAAGATACGGCACCATGGTTCAATATCCGGGCGAATTTATCATTACTTTCCCTCGGGTAAGTTGCTGTAGTCTTTACATTGTAGTACTCGGATAATAAAACTTAAAATCTTTTAGGGGTATCACATGGGATTTAACCTCGGATATAATTGTGCCGAATCCACAAATTTTGCTCTGGAACGATGGATTGATGTGGCCAAAGCAACAACTGTATGCAGATGTGTGAAGGGATCCGTGGAGATTGATATGGCCCCATTTATGAAGAGATTCCGGCCAAATGAGTATGAGGAATGGTACGATTATTGGTACCGTCCGAGAGTTGTAATGGTCAAGAAAAATCACAAATCCGTATCCAGTGTGGATCCCTTCTTCGTCCCAAGTGTGGATCTGCCCTCAATAAAAGAAGATAGGATATCCGAATATAAGACCGGATTGGATGACAAAAGAAGGATCATGCATTTCCTTTGGCAACATCAACAAGACTTCAAAGAAGAGGTCCATTTTAATACAAAGCAAGGAGAGAGGTACCCATATTGCTCGGTTTGTCAACATTTTACTCCATCAGTCGGGGAATACACGTCAAGGCCTCAAAGGTAAAACTTAATTTTTTAATTGTAATGCCATGAATGATATAAAAATTGATTTTAGGTCCGAAAGGTATACAACCGATCAGTTGTATTCCAAAAGCTGTATTCCTTGTGAAACGATGGTTCCGTTGAATAAAAGCCGTTTAATTCAATGCAAAAGATGTCATGTTGTAGTTCATGAAGACTGTTATTCGGTGGACAAGTACTTCTTCGACGATCAGAATCCACATTGTTCTTCGGATCATTCGGATTCTGAAGCCACTCCGGCCAAAAGGCGTCGCAGCGACAAAGCTGGATGGTTGTGCAAGAGATGCGACTTCGCCCGGGAACAACTCGTCTGTGCTTCCGTTAATTGCGCCATGTGTTCATTGAGAGGGGGAGCCTTGATTCCATTTGTAAATGGACAACCAGGTCTATTCGTACATGTTATTTGTGCAATAATGAATAGAAGGTCAAAGATTGCCAGGGATGAGACAAAAGGAGAAATGTATGCGATCAGCTCGTTAATGGAGGGGGCCGAGACTGATCTCAACAAATTAAGGTGGGTAATATGGTGAGAAATAATGTCCTGGTCTTTTAGAGAAATCTCCTCCATCTCCCAGGATTATATGTCTTACGAACCAGACCTCTTCCTCAACCTCAATGTGGATTGTAATTATCAATGTGACTTCTGCAGCCAGCCTCTCAAGTCATCCTTTGTGAAATGCCAGCCTTGTCTGGATTCGGGAGCTCATTGCGTCACCTTTCATCCCTATTGTGCTCAATTTGCGGATCTCCATTTCGAACACCGGCATTATCCGTATCTGGCATTAGCTGTTTGTCCGCTTCATTCGTCTGAGAATAGTAAGTTCAATTAATGCTTTCATTATACATCAGAAGAAGAAGACAAGTACCCAATCAATGTGGGAGACACAGCCGTCTTCTTTAGCAATCTGGAGTGTGATCGAGTGATTGTGGACGAGGTCAGCGAGACTTTCTTCTATTTTGTCGAATTTCTGGACTGCTCCTTCAGTGCTGATATTGCTCTTCATGATCTGGTCGACTGTCAATGCAAACATGTTGGATGCAATGGGGATCACATCAGTGGATACTTGGTTAGTCTTTGAATTATATGACGTTTTATTACTTTTTAAAACGATTTGCCAGAGACTGATCCGTCGTATGCGGTTTTAGTTTGTCTTATTCCAAATGCATAGGATCTTTGCAACACATGTGCAGGGTGGGCCACTCGAAACGACCTCCCTGTTTTGGTCAATAACTCCGTTGATACTGAATCAATCTTTTCGAATTTTTAGATTGTTAAAATTGACTCCAACCATTTTTTTTAAACGCACGCCTCCGAGGTTTTGAATTTGATTTTTCGACCGCGAAACCTGTAAAACTTTACGGTTAGAAATTTTTTGAATGATTTTTAATTGACTTTCTAAAACTACGAAGATTTTTGGCGTTTTTTTGTGAAATTTGAGGTAAAAATTGTTCGAAACTTGCTTCAAGCAGGTTGAAAGCAGCAGGAGTGTTCTCTCCGTTGCCATTAAAGGTCACATCAGACTTTCAAAAAACTCCAGATAATTGAAAAAGTCTACACCTACCAGACCGACCCTTGGGCACTTCGTGGCTCGGAGCCCGGTCAAATTGAAGTTTTAACATGATCACGACCCGCAATCTCTCTGTTTTCAATATTCTTACTCTTTGATTCAACCGAAAACGCCAAAAATTTTCCAAGTCCGAGAAAGTCAATTGAAAATCATTCCAAGAATTTTCTAAGTTTTACCGGTTTCGCGGTCGAAAGAAGAAAAAATTGGAAGGAGGGAGTAAATTAGGCTTTGAGGACTCATTTAGTTCTATGCGGAGGCAATAAGTTTAGTTCAGGACAGGTTTCATCGTATAAAGTGTAAAAGGGCCGGGCCTGACTCAAAAATGGCATTGAAACCTGGCCGGGCCCGAAATTTCCGTTCCGGGCCGCGGGCCTGGGGTTTTTCAGGCCCGGCCCGGTTTTTATCATAAAGTCAAACCGTTGGCATTCATTGTTTTCGTGCCGGGAAATTTTTTTGATGGGGTTGTTGTTGTAGTTTATCAAGTTCTAACACATTTACAAGCTTTT
Source organism: Bursaphelenchus mucronatus (assembly GCA_025436335.1). Taxonomy (NCBI): domain Eukaryota; kingdom Metazoa; phylum Nematoda; class Chromadorea; order Rhabditida; family Aphelenchoididae; genus Bursaphelenchus; species Bursaphelenchus mucronatus. Next base: position 5,368,950 of record CM046359.1, read on the forward strand.
TTCACGTTTACTCTCAAAAATAGTGCATATATAGTAATGTATTATACTACCGGGACCGAAGCTTTTTTTACAAACTTTAGTTCCCAATAGGCTCATAAACATTTATCAGTAATTTTATTTGCAATTTGTTCAAGGAAATCCAATTAATTATGTAAGAACGAGGACGAAGATGATCCGAAATAGGTCTATTAAGCTCCTTTTGTTGTTGTAAACTGTTGTTTTAATGTGTGTATGGTCTTAAACATGTTTGAAGGCATTATACTACCTTAAATATTGTTTAGTTTATCCTTAGACAGCTTCCGACCGAAACAACGGCGGCAATTCGATGAAAATGACGGCAATTTGCCGTCAAGTTGACGTCACTGTCAAAATCGCAACCCTAGTTATAACAAAACGGCAACGATTTTTTGGCAGGTCGCGCCCTAGCCGGGCTTTAACGGGCCGGACCGGGTTTTTGACGGGCCGGGCCGTGCTTTTGACGGACCGCGCCCAAAATCGGAAAAATAGGTGTCGGTGACCACCCCTGGTTAGGTGGTACGCAAAACAGAAGGTACCTCACTAACTAAATTCACTTTCCAGGCACTGAAAACGATGATCTGAGCTTGCATGCCAAATTTTGTCTAATTCTAACCAGTTTATCAGTTGTGGGCAGAACAAGGAAGCTTTACCAAGGGGTTTTTGGTTAATCAATGCCTTTGCTTTACAGTAATCCTGGAGGGTTTGATGCAGCTACTAAAATCTTTGCGTGCAAAAACGAATAAATACAAAATTACAGCGCTGCACAACAGACACAAAATTTTTTAACTTTAAATGGAAAATCCGAACAATGAGATCTGTTAGGACTTGGCAATAGAGCAAAAATGCAAAATTTTATCAAAATCGGTTAACAGGAACAAAGTCGGTAGGATTTTAAAATCCAAGGTCAAAATTAGCCTTTTTGGGAAATAAAAGCATCGGCATGTGCTCTAGTAACCGTAGTGGTCACTCATTTGTACTGCCATGGTCTTACAATAGCTATAAATATGATTATACATATCTAAAAGGCTCAGTAAATATGCTAAGAGGATTTATTAAGGATGTTATTTTCTTTCTATTTGCCAAATTTCGGCAGAATTGGTCTGGAAGTTCTGGAGATGATGTTGAAATACATCAAACAGGGTATATGATAAAAATTCAATGTTGCAGCGTTTGAAGGTGCAGGCTGGATGGAAATATTTATTTTAATGCGTCTCCGTTCATAAAACTCCTGTTTAGACGGAATAATCCTAATTAAATGAAAATTTACCATCAATTTAGCATGGATAACATAAGTCCCCATATGTATGTATTTACGTTTGATACATAGGTTACCTTTGTTTTAGAAACATAATTACGTCCCATCGTTGGCCACGTTTCTGTTTTTAGCTGGTGATGGATCTTCATCATATTTTTTTGAAATTTCGTCATGTACAAAATGATTAAAATAAGGCTCTAAAACGGGATAGATAGTAGGGCTTAGACATTGTTTGGACTTGTAAAAGCGCCCCTTTGCATAGAAACTGCAGAACGATGTTGTGGAATTACTAAAACACCGGCGATCGGCTTAGCCAACTTAAGATGACCTGACCGTGAATAATACATGTGACTGGTATGGACATGCAAAGTAAAAATGATTTAAACAACTTTTTGACCCTAAAGCATGTTTAGTTAGCAACGGAGATATTAAAACCCTTTTCGAAGACTAGCATCCATTTTTTGGTACGAATTTCGAATATTATTCATGATGTATACAACAACCTAATTCATCGCTTTTTGAGCTGGTTTCGAGTAAACAAGGACGTTTTGACACTTATTTTAGGTTATAATAATTCACTCTCTGCTTATTAATGACTTGTCGCTTAAAAAGCGTAAAAAATTTAATGGTGAATATTGTCATGTATGACATGCTGACATTACGACAAGCTGTGAATACTCATTTTTTTCTCTTTAATTGGTACATTAGATATAAACCAGCATTATTGGTGAAAAAACCCGAAATTTGTACAACCACTGTTGTTTTCAGATCCAAAAACTCCTGTTTTAATTTAAAATTTTCAAATCGCAGCAAATTTTTTTGATCAGTTGGATTTTGATAATATTTTGGATATTTACTATATGGACCCATACTAATAGAACCTCCTAATTAGATGTTTTAATTCAAGTAAAAAAATTTGTGTCTGATGTGCGCTGTCTAAGTAAAATTGCTCGTAATATCACAAAATGTGTCATAAAAGGAACTATTTTTTGTTGTCCGCATTCCGTTTTTTCGCTGTCCGCAAATTCGCTTCTCACTGTCCGCGATTGAGAATTTTTGTTGTCCGCATATAAAATTTTTGATGTCCGCATCCAAAATAACTTGTTTTAGACACCTGGTAGGGCATTTCCTCGATATTTCTTGCTGTGATGTTGTACTTGATACCAATATTTTTTAAATTAAGGATGATTATTTCTGGATGGGGGCAAGGAGAAGGGGAAAGAATATTTTTATGACATTTTATGTTACTTTAGACATCTGTTGGTGTGATTTTCATTTTTTTTGACAATTTTTTTCATTTGCGGACAGTGAAAAAATTTTATATTTTTCGTTGTATTTTTATCCTTCAATTCTAATGTCATGAAGCTTGATTGGCCCAGTTCCCGACCCATTTTGAACAAAAATTTATTTGCGGAGGACAAAAAATAAAAAATTTTTTCACTGTCCAAATGAAAAAAAATTGTCAAAAAAAATGAAAATCACACCAACAGATGTCTAAAGTAATGTCATAAAAATATTCTTTCCCCTTCTCCTTGCCCCCATCCAGAAACAATCATTCTTAATTTAAAACTATTGATATCAAGTACAACATCACAGCAAGAAATATCGAGGAAATGCCATGCCAGGTGTCTAAAACAAGTTACTTTGGATGCAGACATCAAAAATTTTATTTGCGGACAACAAAAGTGCGAACAAAATAAAATTCTCAATCGCGGACAGTGAGAAGCGAATTTGCGGACAGCGAAAAAACGGGATCCGGACAGTGAAAAGCGCGTCCTGTCATAAAACCTTAAGACGTCATCGCGACTTATTTAAATATTATTATTACGATTTAGATCACCGTTCGATGGGAGAATGACCAAACTTTCCAAGGTTATTTCCGCGAGAAAATCCCCGGTTCCACATTCACCGTTCGCTCTTTGACCTCAGACAAAATGCGAACATGTTCCCGAAACGCCCTTTACCGACTCGATGAGGCCAAGCCCGAAGAAGTCGAAGAACGGCTAGCCAAGATACCTTTGACCATCTGATCTCCGTGCCTAACCAATCTTTATAGATCTCACTTTTTAATTTTTTTCAACCTAACGTTAAATAGTTATGCAAATTTATTTGGATGGCTCTCGACCTCGTTAACGAATCTCTCGACGATTTGGCTGAAGCTGGGCCGGCCCTCGGGCTCCTTTTTCCAACAATCCTTTATAATCTCCTCAGCGAACAACGGAGTGCCTGAGGGTACATCCAACGTCTTTCCAGATTGAATGGCCATTCTGGCTTCGGAATTGGGCATGTTGGAGTAGGGGTCGTTCTTGCAATAAGTGTAAACCTCCCACATCATCACTCCTAAACATATTTTTTTAATTGTTGAATGGTGCTTACCAAAGCTATAGACATCAGTCTTTACGGAGAATATTCCCTTCCCCAACGTCTCAGGGGCCAGCCATTTGATTGGGACTTTCATCAACCTTGGAGAATACATTAATTTATTTATTTTACACTTACTTGGATTCCTTGACTTCAGCAGTTGCAATGGAAAGACCAAAGTCAGAGATCTTGACAGTCATATCTTCACCCAACAAACAGTTCCTAGCAGCAATGTCACGATGGATTACTCCCATTTCCGAGAGATATTTGAGACCTTTGGCAGCATCCAATAAATATCTGAAAGGATCGTCAAATTATTTATTATTGTTTATATAAGAATTACCTGTTCAATGTATCCACATGCAATGTTGGATTCTTTTGGAGATGTCCCTTCAAAGCGCCTCCGGGTGCCAATTCCAAAACTACCATCAACGGGTCGATCTGAGCGGCGATGCCCAGGAGTCTGACTATGTTTGGATGTTTAAATCTCCTGGTCAGAGAAGCTTCTTTTACAAAACCAACTCTCTCCTTCTTTCCCAACTTTCCTTTCAACATCTTCACAGCCACATCAAATTTTCTGTCCTTCTCGGTCAACTCGGCAATGTAAACATCTCCAAAACTGCCAGATCCAACCTTATTCTTCAATTTGATATTATCATGGAGAAGATACCATTCGGGGCGTTTTATGGGCTTTAAGAGTTTGGTGCCGTCAGGAAAGATCTCGGCCTTGGAGCCCTGGAAATGATGATAATATTGCCGAAAAATTGTAATAATATAAATTAATCGTAATACCACATAGAAGCAGATCATTCTCTCGACGGTATCGAAGGTCAATTGGTCGGTGATGTGGAAACGAACATCGTTGGAGACCTTGATCAGAACATGTCTGACCTTGTTGCATTTCACGGACACCACCAACTTTTCTTTAGATCCCACATCTGTCTTCCTGACGATAAAATCTCCGTCATTCTTAAGGAGATCCTCGATCTCATCTCGAGGCATCAATCCGTGATACCAATAGATCTTGTTCAAGACAAGAGCTTGAGCCTCAACCACCGTTCCCTTGTTCTTGTCCTCTTCTTGAGTATCCATCTTTACTTTTGCACTAATGATGGGATTCCAGAGAAGACCGTATCGGCTCAAAAATTAATTTTAAATGATCGGGGGTTCACTTTTTTTACTTTCAAAAAAAACGTGGCCGTTTAGGAAAAAAATTATATTATGGGAGAACGGAAAAAATTTGAAAACTGAATTTTTGTGATGTAGTATTTGAGGGTGCGTAGAAATATATTTTGTCCTCACTTTTTTAATTTTGACCTTAAAGCACAGAAAAATGCTGATTTTATTGCCAAAAACGACGTTCATAGAGAAAATTTTTTTCATCGAACAGTATTTTCCGTATGTCCGAAAGTCGGCTTTAAAGTATATTTAGCCAAAATAAAAGAGTCATGACGCTCACGAAAGGTTTGGAATGATGTGATAAAAAAATTTTGGCTGGAGGATTTTTTTGTGAAATTTTTTCCCGCAAAAAATGAGGGGCGGGGGGGGGGGCTGAGGATTACAAAATATATTTTTTATAAAATTCTGTAGAACAGTTCTAGAGTTATTCCACAGACAAAAAGACTTCGTGGACCACCCTGTAGATGATTATTTTCTATTCGCACAGTAAAATTCCTCATTGGGAATGCAGTAAGACCATTCCAATCTCTCGTTTATGTCCTCGAATCTCTCCACGATACAGCTTCCAATCTTCAGATCACAATGACAGCCCCATTGTCTATAAAAATATTTATTATTTGGTGGATTACTCACGTCCAAGTGTAATTTTTCTGACTCAGACACCAATTTGGAGGTTCCCTCGATCCATAACAATGATAATGAGCTCTACAAGGGATGTAACTGATGGGATTATACATAGGATCAAACCACCACTTACTATCCCATGGACAAACTGAATATTCCACCATGACAATTAAAGTTTGGATCATCGGTCATGGGACCATGTTTTGTACACTTTTCGTGCTTGGACAACAGCACTTTTGGAGGCGGATAATGCCATCTTTGCGAGGTGGAACCAGAACAAAGAAAAAACAGAAAAAACATAGGTTTATTCATTACTATGGAGAAGATCGGTTGAGCTATCGACGAAGTTGGGAGGTGAGATGAAGCTAATCAAGGGGATTCGGTGCTTCTGTAATTACCACGAGGAGCAAGGGCAGCTCTCGACGAGGTCTCCACGCTCTTCTAGTCTCGAAATCCACCACTTTTTTGAAAGTTGCAGGAATAATATCCCCCATATGATTGACCTAAATCAAAAAGTAGACTTTCTAATTAAGGGATATTGCTTTGGATATTCGACATTATACTTGGATCTCTAATTTTAGATATTATTATTACCAGATATATCCAATTATTAAAGGCGAAAGAAGTAGTTGCAAGAGACCGCAGTAAAAGTTGGAACAAAATACGATGCAACGGGGGTTGGGACTTTCAAAGGAGCCACAACAACAGACCATACATCCTGATATTATCGTCCCTAAAGTGTCATCAAAAAATTAATTTAAAGTCCAGGTGAACAAACATGCAAAAAGATGATGTTTTTGAGGCAAAAACATGTTTTATTAAAAAGTAAAACTAATTTCTCATCTAATCCGACAAAGAAGGTCCTCACCAAAGCCGGGGATGATCACATTTAAGACGCAACATACGATGGCCAGAGGGTATGGGAGACAAGGAACTGCCTGTCTGAAGAGGCCATGACTCTTAATTACTATTTGGACTACTCGATTCCAGAACTTACTCGTTTTCTTTTCTTGGGTCTTCTCCTTTCGGTTATGACGAACGAGTAAGGCTCTGGATTGAAGGTGTCCAACTGATCTTCCATTACAATATTCCCTTTCCCCAGCCCATTTCGCGGACTCAGAAGCGATTTCAAGTGCTCTGACAAGCGATTATTTACTTTTCTCTGCTTTTTGCACATTAAAATTGTCATCGCCGGATATCGGAACGTATAAAACGGCCATCTTGATACAATTTTCTGATCAGGTCCTTTGTTTGTTCGTTCATTTATATTTTATTTGACACTAATTTGGTGCTCTTTAATCCTAAAAAAGTCTGATGGTTTTCAGGGAATTAAAATATATTCGTCCATGACTTCGATGGTATTAAGTGAGATGAAATTGGCAGGTTCAACACTCAGTTTAATTAAAATTAATATGGTCTTCGTGAGAAAGTATCATCTTTTGCGCTTTTTTGTTCTCGCTCTCGTGTTGTCGACTACTTTACGTTATTGTTTGCAAGTATTCCCTTTGAAAATTAACTGTCCCATTGACCCTTAGGGCATCAACGAAGACGTTGAGGGAACGGTCAGAAGAGTCCTGTTTGTCTAAAGACCTACAACGCAACACAAACTCCTAATTAGACCAATTAAACACTACCAGCGATACTCTGAACACAGAAGATCATTCAAAGAAGACGGGATGCCCTCAGGGCGGGTGTTTTGTTTCGGCGTAGGCTTTGTCGAGGAGGATGGGAGCGGCGTTTATCGAATTTCAACAAATGAATTTTTAAGCCAGGCAATTGTTGGGTCGGTTCGGGGCCGAAGCCGGACCCAGCCCCATCTCAGCTTCGAATTGGAGTCACTTCGTTGGGTCTAGATTACCCGTGGGGCATCGGGATTCTTGGCCCGGCTGGCCTGCCTTCCCTTTCCCTGGCCGTCCGAGGAGCCCCGGGAATTTCCGAAAGTTTTCTCGCGGCCCCAAAAAAAAGCTCTCGAGAGTCTTTCTTTCACCTCAGGGACTCGGCTTCATTTTCCCACTTTCAGCTTATGCTTGGGACATGATATCCATGCGTTCGGCCACCTGGACCGTCGCCATCGTGGAGTTGGTTATGTCTTGTGTTACCATCGTCTCCTCGTTGGCCATTGTCTCGGCCGAATTCAATTCGGTCACCATGAATGGGAATCCCTTCAAGCCCAGGTGAGCGTAATGTCATCTGAATTGTCATCAAAACAAATTTTCAGTATTCCGGCAGTGGGTGCGTGTCTACTGAGCTTTTGTTTGGTCCTGACGATAATCTGGGCCATGTTCGGACTCTCTGGCCAGAGGCCGTCAATGCTTCTCCCTCACATTGTCTGTTCTGTGAGTGTTGTTGCCATCTAATTATTTGTTTACAAGTGTTTCTGCATATAACAGATTAAGAGGTTCAGTTGTTCAGATGGTCGCTCTTGTTTTTCACGCTACTCTCAGCACCTACTGGCTGAAGGAGTGGATTCGGCAAGAGAAGGCGGTCAACGGGGACTGGCTCATCTCCCTGGTGGTCAGCTCTCTCTTCCAATGCGCACTCCTCAGTGCAATCCTGGTTGAATGTCGTTGTTATCGCCGCATGGATTGAAAAAGCGACGCGTGCGTTGTCTCCATGACAACCTGCGCAAAGGTGCTCAAGGGCATGGGAAAGCGCGTCAAAGGTCCTTGACCTGAGGGGTTGTTTTTGAACAGGATGTATGACTATCAAGTGGTCCTGGCTCTGGAGATGATTGTGCTCATCGCAGGAGAGACCGGTATTGCTATGGTTCATGGATGGACGGAGGGCATCGGATACTCCATGAAAGGATATTACACACCACTGTAAGGACAAACTAACAATTGCTTAGATTGACCCACTTTAGATGGACCTGTGCCGTCTTAATGGTGCTTCTTTTCCTCCTGATCATATCATTGTTCTTCGTTTTCATCGGATTACATTTTAATTATCCTGGGATCATTCAACACCATTCCTTTGCTCTGGTGAGTGATTTCCAATAAACAAACCATCCATCCCTTTCCAGGTCTTCAGTTTCCCCGTCGCTTTGTGTGTTGTCATTGCCGGAATAGCAACTGGGGGTCCATTTTTAGTTGCATTCCTGGTTGTTCTATATTTTGGGGCCCTTCTTCCATTTGCGTATATCTACGCATCACATGAATGGACCACAACAGACATAAAAGACCTGGAAGGACAGGCCTAGAGTCATCGGCTAGCCAGAATAAAGGATGGACTTACTTCTTTGGATTCGTTCAATTAATGTTTGTGGTAGTTCAATTAGGGTGGCTGAGCTCGGCCATCTTCAAGGATTCTACCTTCTTCTATGATCCGATGATCAAGTAAGGAAATTTATATTATACTTGACATGCCTTGCAGATATCTAATGTCATTCTTCTGGATCATCGATTTCTTTTGGTTTCTATTTATTTGGATACTTTTGGCAGGGATTTTGAATAATCAACCTCGACTTATTTTAATTCATCTTATTTATTGCGTAAGTTGTTTTCCAGAAAGTCGTGCCAAAACGAATTTAAATAAGCGTATCTTATGATTTCAGATTTTCCTACTTGTCCTGAACATAATTACTTTATTTTTTATAGTCTTAGATGCGAATAAAATGGCTATCTCGCTTAATATAATCACTATTTTTATATTAATCATGTCTGGCTACCATGAAAATGTGTGTTACCGACTAATGAAGAGTGAGAATTACGTTTTATGAGTAATAAATGTCAAAGAAAATAAATAATTATTATTTTAATTGTTTATTCATCATGGTCCTTGTCTAACGGGAGGTCCAAAGGTTCCACCGTGCCCTTCTGAGTTTTTTTCAAGTATAAAACGTGGAAAATCAGCCATTCACAGATCGCTACGAACACAAAAAAATACAATATAATGTTCAGAAAATCATAATCCATGTAATCAGAGGGTGGAGAGATGCTTGAAGTTGTCCAAATATCCGCCCAAGAAACCCTTAGGATGTACAATATCAAATATATGGAAAACACGCCTAAAATAAGATATTTTGAAGAAATCTAGGATTACCTGCTAGGTTGAAGAAACAAGGAACAAAGTCGAGAGGACTCAACCATTCAAATTGACGATGAGCCAGAGAAATCAGATGGATAAATTGGAGAAGAACTATCCAAAAAGATTGAAACGCCAGCGAATAAAACACATTACTTCGAGGAATACACAGGCCAGAGTCCTTGGAAGTAGCCGTAAAGACCTCAACTTTCCACCAATCACGACTTTTTTCGGGAGAACAGAAGAGATTGGCCTCCACATTTATCGGATAACAGACAAATCCATTGTTCTCCTTCGAAGATCTGCAAGAATTCATGCATAAAGTAATGGAACAAGTATGTCTAACAACCTCGTACTTACCTTCGGAACGCATGAGGAATTGTTTGACCAGTGGACCAACAGATTTGAGAAGGTTCCAAGAGAATATTCCAAAAATAAATTATCAAGACCAAGAGGATCAGCTTGAAGAAGAGAGCGGAGAACAACTTGAGTCTCATATTATTTATTCACAGTCGAAATGAAATCACAAAACCCGTACGATAGAAAAATTAGAATACGTAAGAAATGTGGACACGTGGAATAATTGAATAATGGCAGATATAACTCTGGGAATTTGAATAAGTTAGAAAAGATGGGCGACCAATTCACAGGAGCCGCCAATCATCGTAATAGCCCATTTCCAGTAGCCGACGGCTACGTGAGGAGTCTGACGCCGAGTGTTGATGAGGGCGCGGAGTTGGAATAAGGTCGGCGAGTTCTGATATCGACCTAAAATGTGGTCATTACATCATAATATTCTGTAATAAATCATCAGAAAATATATAATAATCCATAAAACACTTGCCATGAGCGTAGTGAGTAGCTACCGAGAGCTCTAGTGAGGGTACCTTATCCGCTTTTTTATCATCTTTTTCTTTGTGTAGAACAACCCAAAAACGACGCTCTTTTGGTCTCTCGAATCCATAAGTTAAGAAAACAAAGTAAGTATCTCTTCTGCCAAAAGTAGGGTGATCCAGTTTCGTGAAAGACCATTCCTTGATCTGATATCCATTAAGAGGAGTGATATGATAAGACATTTTATCCACACCTCCCTTCACAACAAAAGACATATTCACCGTTCTTCCACTATCCGTTATGGTCTTGTTATCCATGAGAACATAAAGAGGATTGGGAAGAGTGGGCGATTGTGGCAGAGGAACCCATCGAGCGGTTCTAAATCAATATTGTATTACATAACACCGCAATTATATTAATATTGTATACAAATATTAAACCAACTCTGGAGGGATGACTTCGTGAATGGCAGTGTAATATGGGAGCTGGCAGTACTCATCTTTGGTGTTGGAACAATTGGGACGATCGCTGCCTTGAAGGAAAGTGTGTTGGGGGAGATCATCTACTCCACGATAATCGAAAGATTGGACAAAAAGACCATTATCTGAGGATTGGAGCACTCCATCAAATCCATAAATTGATCTCTTGGCATGCTGAACAAGAATATTGAATCTAAAATAATTATCTCACCAACGCTAAGATCCGACGTAACCTTGGGAGACCATCATCCGACCATTTATAAGGAACCCCAATGTTTGTGGTGGCTGTAACCACAAAGAAAAATATGAATGCGGCCACAGAACTCTTCAGAAGGAAGTCCATTCGACGACTAATGTACACCAGATTACTCTATATTCATTATTAGTCATAAATTGTGACACTCACAGTGAAAAGCACAAAAGTCCAGGCGGTGATTAGAGACAATGGCATCATGATTAACTCGGGATTGATGGCATTGCCCATTCGACCCATCACTGGGACAAAGAAGTCGAAGAATAACATGACTGCATAGCTGACAAAGCTGATAACTGGCAAGAGACAGATCCATTGGGTAAATAGCACTCTTTCTGGAGTCAGGGCTAGGAAAAAATCATACTTTATACAATACACTTACGTTTTCTAGAGAATTTGGAGAATAAGAAAATAAAAGGATCTCTGAGAAGAGGGAAAAGGACATGAAGAAGGATAAAGAAAGAACTGGCAAGGCCTTTGGCAGTCATAAACAACAAAATAGACGCCCAGAATACAAGAACGGAGTCATAATGGATCAATTCTTGGCGGAGAGGCTGAAATACGTAAATCAATACATAATATGAACAGTAAATTACTTACATTCCATTCTCTTTTGTTCTTCTTCATCCTCTCCGAAACATAAGAGTGGGTCCAACAACCAGAGATCAACATGGGGACAATGTAGATAGGAAAGACTAACTCGGGCATCGCATACCAACAGAGAATCATCCCACAGACATGGATACCGCCAACAATTAATAAACCAACAAAGAGCATGGACAAAAAGGCCAAAAGATTGTGTCCAAAAGCTGAGAGGAGATCAATGGGAGAGTAGATTCCCTTAACCAATCTGAACCCAATCATGAAGAGAACCACTAGGATGACGGTGTAATTCACAATATTCCCTAAAAGATTTAAATCATTCATCTTATTCTTACCACTTCCAATCTCATAGAATACAGTCCCCAGTCCGATCACATCAAAGAAGACCCATTTGTTCTCTTCATTGAAATTGGCAGGCTTTTCCAAATAAGGCGACTTTAGAAGTGCTTGAGTAACAGCCAGAACATTATCACCCGCTCTCTGGATGGAACCAGCCGTGATTACAGCAGCCTTATCAAACTCGGTGTGATAAACCCATCCATTCCGATGGTAGGCTATATCCAATCCAGATAACCTACCGTAATCTCTGAGGACTCGAAAGTCAGTGTCTGATGGAATGATCCCTGACTGGAAGATCTCTTGCGCGATTACACTACAATGTGGATGCGGAGCATTGTCAAGATAGGCCTTCAGAATCCATGAATCGCCGGGCCCAGCTTGGAACAGGATTTCACGGCCACCAGAGCCAGTTCCTTCAAGATTAATAAAAGCACGAATGTCATGTCTCCAAGGATGCTGAGTGATGAATCCATGGGATGCTTGGAGAAAGTTCTCTTCAGCTCCGTTGAACAGAAAGATGACGTCATTCTCCAGTTCTGTTGGTCGTTTCGAAAGCACTTCTAACGTTTCGATCATGATAGCACAAGACACCTAAACAATTTTTTCCACAATGGACACTTACTGCATCATCAGTTGCTCCAGGAGTATCAGGAAGAGTATCAAAATGGCAATTGAGGAGAACTGCGTGATGACTTTGTTTCTTTTTTGATCCAATCCTGACCAAAACGTTAGTGATTTTGTGGTAACAAAGCGTGAAAGACGACAGAAACTTGAGATTGAAACAGCCAACAGGCCGTTGCACGTCAAATTCAAGTCGGTTGACATTAGTCCTTTCAAAGGATTGCTTAATCTTGCCAATCTTGTCATTCAATATTTCGAAGGCATCCGCCTGAAACCTTAATAATCCTTCGCTATAACGTTACCTCAAGTGCTTGAGATCCACTGGGTCGGGGGCCCAATGAAGTTATTTTATTTAGTATTTCTCTAGCCCGAACTTCGCTGAATTGTTCGAACTGATCTGCCGGTAAAACATCCGGCAGTCGACGATCTTGAAACACAACTAATCCATAAAGGATTGCGAGTGCGGCGACGGTAATCAACCAATGCTTGAAGCCAAGAGTATCCTTTTTAAGAGTGGATGACACAAAATCTACTTACCTTCTCCCTCCGAACTTTGTCCACCAAATCCCTGAAGGATCCTTCGACCCTGTCCAGCAGTTCGGAAGCCTCCTTGCTATCTGCCGGCCGTCTTCGCGACCTCAGATTACTGGCCATACCTGCATAAAGGACAACATTGCACGGATAAGGAAAGATCGCTCACGTCGTGATAGCGCCAACAAAGGTATATCTTTCTCGATCCAGTTCGGATCCACAAAATCGGCCGAAAACTTGAGGGCTTTCATTCTTCATTTACATTTGCATATCACGAATAATAAAATAGAACAAAAAACAATAATAAAGAAAGGGGAAAGAGATGCAGGAGGTTCAGTTCAACTGAGTCAGAGCCCGATTCCCGGAGGTGGAAACAGGAAGAGTCAAAAATCGGCAATCAATTGTGCTGAGCCTTAATACCGCCGTCTGAAAAGAGAACAATTTATATAGTCATATAGTCAGATGTTGTCCTTAGCATTGTGATACCCTCACCTGTCGTAATCTCTTGAACTTCGCTGCCGACGGTCTGGAGACCGAGAACGATGACGTCTGCGGGGAGACTTGCTGAATAATCAAATCATTAATATTAATCTTGTAAAAACAGGAAGATCAACTTTTTGGAAGTTGAATATCAAAAAGTGGACTAGTTAAATGTCCATAAGTGCAATTATCTAGAAAAAGGGTCACCTTCTTTCGCGTCTTCTATCTCGATCACCTCGGTCTCGGTCTGACCGTTCACGATCCCTATCTCTGTCTCGACGATCCTTTTCGCGATCACTTCTTGAGCCTCGTTGTTGCTCATAATTCTCTCGTTTGGCTTTTCTTCTTTCCTCGATTACCTTCTTCATTTCTTCATATTTCTCTCGGATCTCCACCATACCAAGATGCATCTTCCCGCCATAATGATCTGCCAGACGGGATTCGTGATCGAGGACGTTCAACTGAGCTCCGCAAGCTTCACAAACCCTTAAACGTTGTTGATACGGCTGTCCACCTCTAATGTCACTCTAAACAACCACTTTCAATTAATGTTAACACTTCCATACCTCAAGTTCCTGTTTCTTCCTTTGCAATTCCCCTATTGTTCGGCTCAGTTCGACAGATTCATGCACCTTTCCTTCGTTTCCTAAGGTTTCCATTTCTACAAGTGTAGTAGCAATCTTTTCGTTAAGTTCGTTGATCTTCTGCGCCTAAAAACAAGATAAATCGAATAGATAGATGAAAGAAGTAACTTACTTTCATAAAGTCGTGAGTGTCTGAAAGATTCTCGGAATCTTTTTTAATCTTTTCCCGTACCTTCTCGACCTCATGGTCTATAGTTTTCACTGCTTCTTCTAACGCATCAAATGCCTGTAATGCATGATTTAGTAAGTGAAATATAAACTGCAATCATAAAGAAAGAAAGACGTACGAGTCCAGATTTTCATGGGAAGGATCAAAAAAGAAGGAATGTATGCTCTACAACTTTGAGGTCTGCCCGTAATTAAGTCGACTTACCTCGATCTCATAGTAATGTTGCTTATTCTCCTGGGCTTTCTGATAGTCCGCCCGATGGGCCGGTTCATGCATCTTACGGCATGAGACTGTATTCTCCAATCTCGTATCTGTTAATATTTCCCGCGGACAACAATCCAATAGATAAGCGCGACAGACGGAATGGTGGTCGTATGGAGGAAGATTCCTTCCTTCTTCTTCAGCCCTCTGGCCACCCATCAGCTGGGCGATCATCTCGCGCATCACATCCGTCATTGTAACTAGTAGAGTGACAACAACAACTTAATATAATAATACAAGCTTCTGTACAAGCGGTTATCAAACAACCATTTCCAATAAAAATCTCAAGCCAAAAAATATAACAGAAATTCCGCCAGAGACACAGAAAAAACCTTGGCATTCTGCAACACGAAAAGCACGCCAATCAGGGGTGGTCACCAGGCCCGGCGGCCCGGCCTGACTCAAAAATGGAAAATTGAAACCGGGCCGGGCCCGAAATTTCCGGTCCGGGCCTGGGGTTTTTCAGGCCAGGCCCGGCCCGGTTTTATCATAATGCCAAACCATTGGCATTCATTGTTTTCGTGCCGGCAAAAAATTTTTTTTTTATATAGTAATGTATTATACTACCGGGACCGAAGCTTTTTTTACAAACTTTAGTTCCCAATAGGCTCATAAACATTTATCAGTAATTCTATTTGCAATTTGTTGAAAGCAATCCAATTAACTAAGTAAGAACAAGGACGAAGATGATCCGAAATAGGTCTATTAAAGTCCTTTTGTTGTTATAGACTGTTGTTTTAATGTGTATATGGTCTTAAACATGTTTGAAGGCATTATACTTCCTTAAATAATGTTTAGTTTATCGTTAGACAGCCTCCGACCGAAACAACGCCGGCAATTCGATGAAAATTACGGCAATTTGACGTCAAGTTGACGTCACTGTCAAAATCACAACCCTAGTTATAACAAAACGGCAACGATTTTTTGGCAGGTCGCGCCCTAGCCGGGCTTTCACGGGCCGGGCCGGGCTTTTGACGTACCGCGCCCAAAATCGGAAAAATACGTGCCAGTGACCACCCCTGACGCTAATCTGACACGTTTTTTCTCAGAAGAAAAGCGGAATTCTGGTCAATCCTCGCCATTATTGATTGGAAATTTGTGACACTTTGTTCCAAAAAGGCGGTCTTCAAAGATACAACTTTTTCATCCAATCATCCAGAATATAGCGATTCGGTAAAAGGTGAATTGGAAAGAGGAGACGTGTAGCTCTCTGTTAGAGGTTCAACGATTTGTCGGTTCTATACCATCTTTGAGACAATCGTCTTCAAAAATCGAAAAATCGTGAACTTTGCAGTCGTCTAGCGGACGACTTTTAGCCACGACATCATATTTGATAAGTTTGTATTCTTGAATTCTTTTAGTTGCGGAATGCCAAGGATTTCACCGTTTTGCTAAAAACCCGGGAAACTTAACCATTCTATAGGCTGGAAAGATGGCTCAAGAAGTCGAATTACGAGTACACAAAAATCTTTAAACTTTGTATGGTGATTGACAAGGATGTTGTAATGTTGTGGGACAAATATTTGTAAAATCGTTGTTAGAAGTCGTCCGCTAGACGACTGCAAAGTTCGCGATTTTTCGATTTTTGAAGACGATTATCTCAAAGATGGTATAAAACCGACAAATTGTTGAACCTCTAACAGAGAGCTACACATCTCCTCTTTCTAATTCACTTCTTCCCGGATCGAAATTCTGGATGATTGGATAAAAAAGTTGTATCTTTAAGACCACCTTTTTGGGGCAGTGTCACAAATTTTCAATCAATAATGGCGAGGATTGGCCAGAATTCCGCTTTTCTTAGGAGAAAAAACGGTGTGTAAAGTCAGCAATGAATTTCGGAATCCTGCTTCGGTTGGACGTTTCGTGAAACCCTTTTTACGGCGTGGAAACGAAATGTCCAAAAAGTTTCTTCGTCTACTGTACCAATAACAACGGGAAAAACGTAATGGTGGCATTCTACATGCTTAATAATAATTATTTTACTGTTTGCCACTCTGCCGCTTTTGTTTTTGCTGCAGGACATAAAAAAACTTCTTTGACATTTCGTTTTACACGCCGTAAAACGCGCAATTCAAAAAATAGTTGTTCTGGCCCTTTTAGACTCTTTTTGGAACGGTTTCCAAAAAAATCAATCAATAATGACATTTATTAGCTAAAAAAATGGTTCTCCACAGAGAAAACATGTTGTGGTATGATTTGTAATGCCGGTATACAAAACAAAAAGCCTCTCACGCAACACTGTAATGTTTAATCATTGAAAATTGTAAAAAATGATAAATTAGACAATCTCAGATTTTATTTCTTCTTTTATTTCTATATCATTCGAAGCTGGGACCAGATTACCTCCAACATTCTCTGACTTGGCGTTATCTCCTGAAGCGTCAATTGTTGGTGTAGCTTCAGTTTCTGAGAAACTCTTTTCTGGCGTCTTGGCTGCAGCTGGAGAAGCCGTACTCAGATTCTGAGTGGGAGTAGATGAATTCGATGGCTTTGTCTTCTGTTTGGGCTGCCTTCTTGTCTGATTTATCCTAGGAACAAAGCCAGGGGGATGTTCGATAGACATTAACGGAACTGGTTTGTTCGACATCACCGTATGTTTGATCTGGGGAGGTGGAATTGAGAATGGAGAAGAAGCCGAAGCTATTGAACCCGAGATATTGGGCGTGGACTGCGATGACAGCGGCTTTGGACCTAATAATGATTCCATTACAGGTGGTGGGACTTTCAAATTTGGAGGTGGTACTGCCATATTCGGAGGGGGAACCTTGACATTGGGTGGAGGAAGATTCAAACTTGGAGGTGGTAGAGATAAGTTAGGAGGAGGAACATTCATATTTGGTGGCGGTAGGTTAGGAGGAGGAACAGAAGTGTTGACAAGGCTGCTAAGGAGTGATGGCTTTATGCTTTGACGGAATGCAGAGACTGGTGATATCCTCCCGGAGCCGCTTGAAGATGAGATCGGGACAGAAGACGCATCGGGAGGAGGTTGATGTAGTGAAGGTGGTGGAACAGAAGTGTCCAAGGGCTTTGGTTTTATGGATGCCAATGATGGAGGAGGCTGACTCATGTTAGGAGGCGGCAATTCCACATTTGGTGGGGGTTTGTCAAATGTGATAATCTTTGGTTGGGATGAGGAGGCTGGCGGAACGTCACTGTGGTATTCATTCGATGGAACGTTATGGGTTAATGAATCCATCGGTGGAATTCCGGACGATCCGTTCTCTTGGGATCCGTTCTGAAACGATGCATTAATATCATTATCTTACTACGCGATGTAGACATCATTGGCGACTACTTACCGATGGGTGTTCAGGCTGTGGAGGTAGGAATCCCCGAAGTTCCATAGGAATGTGCTTAACTAATGGATCCCACGAAGAATCGATTTGTCCAATCAATGGCGTCTCCGGTGGGGGCAAGAGATCAACCGCCGGTAATTTTATTGTACTTGTTTTGACATTTACATCAAAAGGATCTAAAAACCACATAAATAAGTTAGCTTAAGTAAGGTTTACCGATCTCGGCCTTTACTGGGACCACTTCATCCATGCTTGGAGGGCAATTCCGAAGTTGTTCCAACTTTATTCTCTCATCTGGAGTCATAACATGCTCGAGATCAGTTAACAGCTGGATCTCTTGATCACAAATCTGCCTAACTTCTTTGGTTAATTCTATTCTGTTCCCAGTTAATTCTTCCCTTCTATCATTGAACTCCTTCATCACATCCAGAACCTCCAAAACCTCTTCCATACCAAGTTGAGAGATATCTGTTGGCGGAATGGATAAAAGAAGATCAAATGCGACTGTAATTGGCATAGTATTTACATGCCGGATTGCCTTTATAAGGGGATGAGTTAGTTTATTGTCCAACTCGGGGGTTGATGGGCCATTTCGAGGCTTGAACGTACTACGACGAACATGATTTTCACTAAAATAAGAAGAATCAATGAAACAAACAAATCTTACTTGTAATGCGACTTTGCATGAGGCTCGTGGTTCTTGTCGTTATCTGCATTTGTTGAATATCGTCGTTTTTTGACTCTTTTGGGAGAAGGTTTGGGTGAATCCTTTTCTGATGTCGACGATATCTCCCCATCACTTTCAACCAAGGATTTGTCTGACTTTTCGGTGGCAATCGCCGCTGATTCAGTACCAATAAAAGTCTCCGTGCCTTCATCTGTTGGTGGCCCGTTTAAAATGGATGTAGAAGGTTCTGTTACCTCAGGTGGTGTTACTGAATAAAATTAACATATAAAACATGTTGCCCAAAAAACTATCAAATAAGAGTAAAGGGTCGTACCTGGACCTCTTTCGAAGTGGCCGTTGTGTTCAGCTGCAAAGTTGAGTTCGGCATTCTCCATCATAATCGACGCCTCTTCGGCGAATTCGTCAGACATCTTTGAACTAACTTCCTTTTAAATCCAAAAGTAATTAAGTATACTCTGTAAAATTCCTCCAAGCCGAAATTTTTGGATTAAAAAAAACTCCAGATGAATAATTATTCATCTTCGTCTCAGAACGACCAATTGATATGCCAAGTGGAGGGAGACACTTGACTCGAGTCATGACTTTTTCTTCATAGGAAACAAATTATTTTACAGAGTTTTGTTCTTTGTTGTTGTTGTTACTATAATTAATAATAAAAATGGTGATAAAACGAAAGGCACGTACCAGATTGCAAGCCGGCGAAAAGGAAAAGAAGTTCAAGGTATGAAAAAGATAATTGTGTGAACAAAAGTGTTTTAGTTCTTGTCATTTGCCGATCATATTGCTAAAATCTCAGTGGATTATGCTTCATCATCGTTGGCATTACCAAATGAGTTGAACGCGCAGCACAATTTCTTCTTTGAGACTGTCACTAAGTGGATTGACCTCGATTATGGAGATGATTTCAGTGTGTTTACAAAATTTATTATACTCATTTTTGATTTTTAGAGGATTTCTTGGCTGAAATAAATCACGAAGAGCTTGCCACATATTCCCAGATTTTGCATTATCAAGACAGAATCGCTGATGCTATTCAGAAGCATCTTCGGATAGAGAACAGTTCAGCTTTGTGCGCAATATTGGAGTAAGAATAATATTTCTTCTATTTTGGTTTTAGGATTTCTATTGGATTCGCAAGAGATTTGAGAGAAGATTTTGTGAAGCACTTTTGGAATTTTTTTGACACAATTGTTTTTTTGATTGAATGCCGAATCCAGAATGTGGAAGTAATCCAGAGTTGTTTCCGTTCTCTAACCGTCTTCTTGAAACTGCAATGGAGACAAATAGTTCCGACGTTAAGAAAGACATTAGCAAGATTGTTTCCTTTGTTTTCTTACAAACAAGAATTTGTCAGAAGATTTATCGCTGAAGCCGCTTCATTTCTTCTTCGGAAGTCAGCGAATGTCCAGAAGATTGTCATGTTCATCATCGAAAAGGCAGCTAACCAAGAAGACGAATGCATTGTCGATGGCATCACTCAACTTCTATTTAATACAATAAGAGGAACAAAGGGATTCTTCCATTCTCAAGCTTCAGTTCTGTTGAATCATTTTTTGGATGCTATTTATTCTTTGGATCAAGATGCTAGAGACTTTGGGGTTCAAGTTATGGAAGGAGTGATGGTTGAATGTGTCCATCATGCGGATAAGCCCAATTTCAAAAATATTTCGGATATACTTTTGGTGAGTTTTTATGTTTGATTTTTATTATTTATTTTTAGGCTCGAATATCGAAGGACGCCGAGAATTCGAAGTTCCACCTGGACAACGATCTCAGATTAGTCAGGATTTTTTTATTGGAGAGGAGTGGATGCATGTTCACTGATTTTGAACGGGTGTTGCAACTTTTGGAAGATATTCTGGATCAAAGTTCTGCGTCGGAAATTTTTTATGATGTTGCCGGTATTGTCATCAGCACATATTACACTAGTTTTAAGTCAAAAGAAGCGATCTTGCGCTTCTTTGAGAAGGCTGTGAATATCACAACCTTGGATAATATCAATTGGCTTTTTTCTTTCTACCGACGTTTTGTGGATCTGAGTGTTTTTGACCTCTGGGCTATGGAAAGTGTTGGAAAATTGGGCAATGAATTGATGAAAAACGCGAATCTCGAAATATTCTTGGATTTCTATGTGGACATTATTCTACATAAAAATCAGATATCGTTTAACCAAAACTGTAAGTTATTGTAATTATTATATTTTCTCTACTGTTTAGATACAATCAACAAGTTCTTCGATCCCACTAACCACAAATCCTTCAGAAGTTTGTTAATTAAAACGCTGCAGAATAAGGAAATTTCTGAGGATTTGTCTGCAAAGTGCATTATTGCCATCCCATATGTCTTAATTGGAAATGAGTCCAATGATGTGGCCAAATTACTGTTGGAACCGCTGAAATCAAAGATAAATCAGGCTGAAGATCAGTGCACATTGAAAACTTACTTGAGTTTATATGTCCTCCGACTGTTAAATATTAAGGTGAAATGTGTTTCGTTAAGGGACATTCTCGACTTCTTAAAGTAAGTGTTATTGTTTTTATTACCTTTCATTTTTAGGTATGTTGACGATGATGAAGTTAAACTCCGAATAGTTGATCTTCTTGCCCATTCTTTTGAGACTTCGGAATTGACCGTGGATTCATTCAACATTGCTCTCGAATCTTTTGGAAAGATTGTTGGAAATCCCAGTAGTAATATCCGCCATTTGGCGTTGAGGATTCTGAAATTCTTCTCGCATTCTTTGAAGGAAATATCCGTATGTTAAATAAAGTAAAATTATAGTATTTTTAGATTACAAATTTGTTTGATTCGATGATCCAAGTGGAATGTCAGCCCTTGACTTTCGAGAACCATAGAGAAAGGGCCAGTGTTTTAAGCCGTGTTAAAACGGCATTGTTGGCTCTCTGCGGGGATGTTGACTATAAAGAAAGATTACAACATGTAAGTTAATCCGTATAAATAGCTACTCTTATTAGATTACGTTCCGCTTTACAATCGCCCAACTATTCGAAAGGATAACTTTATATTGGCCTTTGGTAAATGATATTGCCAAAACAATGAGCGAGGTTGTGAGTACAGACGCCTTATGGGTGGCCTTCAGTGAATTCATAGAGGTCTCCAATAAATTTATCCGTGAAGGAGGGAATGTAAAGATTATTGATTATGGCATATCTACTGGTTTGGTCAACAAAATTATGAATTCAGAAGGTAGTAGGGTGGATTATTGGAGCTTCAGATTGGAAGTTCTCAAATTATTGGGAAGATTCACGGATCTGGCTGAGAGAAAGAATCGGAGTTTGGTTCCGCTTTTCTTGGACATCTATAATAACGAGTTCCAATCAGTGACTCTTACAACAAAACTGTGGGATGATCTAACTATTCAGAAAGGAAAGGAGGTTGAAGTTGAACAAGAGGAAGAGAATGAAATAGAGATTGACGCAGAAGAGAGCATTATTGCCAAGAAATTGGATAGGAAATTGGTGACGAACACAATTCGGCAGATATTGGTCATCTTTGCCAAGTTCTCTAATTTGAAGCAGGTCTACAAAAGTGCTGAACTCTATGATGTAATCAATGACGTACGTTTAAAACGGAAGCCGGTGAGTTTAGTTTTTTAGCTCCTCCGTTCCGATCATTCTGATGTCCAAAAGTATGCCGTGGAATGCTTATTCAATTACAAGATCAAGGAATTGGATCCATATAAGGACAATTTCGAGAACCTGGTGGCTGATAAGCAATTTTGGGATGAACTGGTTCACTTTTCGGTCGATGAACACTCTACAGTTGTAGTTAATGAACACAGGAATACTGTATTGCCCATTTTGATGCGAGTTTTGGATGGGAAAATGCATTCAAAGGCTGGGCGAAGAGGAGTCTCAAAACGGCCGGCCATCTTCCGATTTGTCGCTGGATGTCGCTCGGAAGAATTGGAATTGTTTTTGAAGACCGTCTTCTGGACTATCAATGATCTTGTTGGTATGTAGTGGTTTTAAAAAGTTTAGGAACTATTTTTTGTTATTTTTATTATTACTTTTGTTGTCCGCAAATAACATTTTTGTTGTCCGCATCCAAAATAACTTGTTTTAGACACCTGGAAGGGAATTTCCTCGATATTTCTTGCCGTGATATTGTAGTTGATATCAACATTTTTTAAATTAAGGATGGTTGTTTCTGGATGGGGGGAAGGAGAAGGGGAAAAAATGTTTTTATGACATTTTATGTTACTTTAGACATCTATTAGTGTGATTTGTATTTTTTTACAATTTTTTTTATTTGCGGACAGTGAAAAAAATTTTTATTTTTCATTGTCCGCAAATAAATTTTTGTTCAAAAACGGGCCGGAACCGGGAAAATCAAGTGTCATGAAGTTATAATAGAAATGAAGGATAAGAATATTTTTATGACATTTTATATTGCTTTAGACATCTATCAGTGTGATTTTAATTTTTTTGACAATTTTTTTCATTTCCGGACAGTAGGGTTGTGATTTTGACAGAATTTTTCATCGTGACGTCAAATTGCGTCAAGTTACGTCAAATTACCGTTGTGTCGGTCGGAAGCTGTCTAACGATAAAATAAACATTATTTCAGGTAGTATAATGCCTTCAAACACGTCAATTTGACAAATCAAAATGTCAGAGCAATTTGACATGACGAAAATGACGGCAATTTGACAACTTGGCAGACCGTCAACTTGACGGGCGGCATAACCCTAGCGGACAGTGAAAAATTTTTTATTTTTCGTTGTCCGCATATAAATTTTTGTTCAAAAACGGGCCGGAACCTTGAAATTCTTATCTTTCTTGGTTTCTTCTCTCAAGTAATCAAGAACCACGCCAGCATCACATCAGAATCCTTCATTTCTGACACCATGACACTTGATTGGCCCGGTTCCGACCCGTTTTTGAACAAAAATTTATTGCGGACAACGAAAAATAAAAAAATTTTCACTGTCCAAAAATAAAAAAAAATTGTCAAAAAGAATTGAAATCACACTGATAGATGTCTAAAGCAATATCAAATCAAGTAAATAAAAATTGGCCCAATTACGACCCGAACAAAAAGTTTATTTGCGGACAACAAAAGTGCAGACAAAATAAAATTCTCAATTTTGCGGACAGCGAAAAAGAGTAATGCGGACAGTGAAAAGCGCGTCCAAAAGTTTACCTCAGACATGGGAAAACGGGCCGGGCCCGGCCCTTTTTTTTGTTTAAAGTTTTTACTTTAAACTAACATCATGACGTTGTTCGCAGTACTCGAATTAGTCCAAAAACGTTTTAAAATTTAAAAATCGATCAACCTATACCCAAGATATTGTTGATTTTTTTTGATATTATCCATGATTTGTCTTTCGGCGAAAAAGATGTTCAGATATTGGAAATATATGCAAAAAGCTGAAAAGCATCAAAAATTTGAAGATTCGGAAATGATAATCAGAACCTGAATTTTTTTGTCCCAAATTTTGATGTTTATTTGATTTTTTTAAAGGTCGAAAAATCGAACCACGGGTATTCATGTCATAAGAGTGAATAAAATACTTCAGATGGGCTCGACTGTCAAATCCATCGTCGAAATACTAGAGAAAGCAAGAGAAACCTTAAACAACCGTAGTCAAAAAATTTTTTTGCGAAAAAATTACAACAAAATGCCAAAAATTAAAAATTTTTCGTTGCAAGACAATTTTTTTTTTGAAAAAAGGGGCCGGGCCGAGGGGGCCCAAAAAAAGATAGGCCCTCGGCCCGTTTAGAGTTGGGCCCGGCCCGGCCCTTTTCAAAATTTCCAAAGCCCGGCCCCCTTGTCATGTCTGGTTTACCTTTTTAACTTTATTATTTATATTTGTAGACGAAGGAAACTTGAACAAATCCTGTGATCGACTCATCAAAAATTACAACCCGCATAAGACTGTGGCTTTACAAAGGATTTCGAGGTAAGTTTGGGGACCGGGGATACCTTTACGGGCTCTAATGTTAGAATAAGAAAAGGAAAGGGATGACAGAAATTAAATAAGTTAATTTGAGATGAGAGGAGCAAGAAAAGAATATCAAAAATTTTCCCTCTTTGTTGTTGTCTTGACATTGAATTACTGGAGATACCTTCTGGGTAAAGGTCGTCTTATCCTTTGCAATTGTTTGTTCTTCCTTTTGTCGGAGATTCTTCGCATACTCCATATTTGTGATGTCATAAAGGTTTAATAGATTGTCAACTCCATTTGCCTGGTTGCTGCATTTTGCGTGGCTCAAAGAATCTCTCGTCTGAGGCCAACTTGGGATCTCTTCTCGGGCATAGGAAATCCATTCGTTCAAATATTTCATCCGACAATCGCAAATTAAGGGATTTCCCTGAGTTTTAATAGTTATTATTCGATTATAACTTACTGTTAAGTCCAGGTGCTCTAGAATCGTTCCATATTCATTGAGAACTGGTGGTGCCCTGTGTTTGAATATATCTTCTATTGTCTCAATTTGGTTATTAGGCAAACTTAACATCAGATATCGGATTCCCTTGAGATGAGAAAAAAAATTCGACGGTATGTAAGACAATGAAGTGTTCCTGATTATCAAATGAAGCCTAAATCTCTTGATTTTGGATAATAATTGAGAGTTGATCATTTGGAGGGAAGGACCTGTTATCATCAGCTGGTTGAGTAATCTCGAGTCAACCTCAGCCAGTTGATTATCCAAAGTGTGACTGTTTATTTGGATATGGAGAGAGTGTAATGGCGGGAGATTCATTAGAATAGACGTCATATTGTAATTGACGGATTGGGGGATTCCAAAAATCTATATTTCAAGGTTACATTTCTAACTATATCGAACCTACCTGAAGGTTTTGTAATTTGGTGAGGTATGAGAATTCCTTGGGAGAAGGAAGATGTTGAAGTTGATCCAGTTCGCGTAGTTCTAAGGAACGCAGGCGATTTAACGGTTTAAAAAAGTCGACTTCGAATTTCTGTAACGGATTTTGACTCAAATTTAAGGTCTTCAGGTTATATAATTTGGATGAGAAACTGTTTGGCAGAGCTTTGAGGTTGTTTCTGGAGATATCAAGTACTCTCAGGTTTCTGATATTCTTCAACTCTGATTCTTGGACGTCGTAGATTTTGTTACTGAAAGTGTTATATGTATAACATCTGGACTACTTACCCGCTGAGGTTGAGATAAATTAAATTTTTGGTCGGAATTCTAGGCATGGAGAAGAGTCCAGTTGATGCCAAATTAAGTTCTTCCAAAAAGGGACTTATTTTCTAAAAGATTTTCATATAAATGGCAGGGATTCTTACGTTGAATGCTGATGGATTCCATGTTGTTATAGGATTTCCACTCAAATCGAGGGTTTTTAGTCTCTTTAATTGAGAAAATGCATTTGCTTCAATGATTTCGATCTTATTATTGGCCAAGGTTAAGGTTTCCAGGGCGGCCGATTCGAGAAAGTCATTCTTCTCAATAGATCTGATTGAATTATGAGACAGATCGAGTTGTAGTAAACTATCGAGAATTGATGACAGAGCTTTGGTTGGGGTGGAACTCAGATGATTATGGGACGATTTAAAGTTGATTACATTGTTTCGACCAAAAACCCCGGTCTCAAAATTTGTAATGAAATTGTGAGAAACATCGAGGATCTCGATCTTTTTCTAATTTAGAGTATTATTTACTGGAACGATGCTCAAGACTTACTTGATTCGCAAATGTTTCCCTCCATAAAGTCGACAGTCGATTCCCGAACAGATAAATGTTTCGAAGTTCTGTGGCTTTCTGGAAGGCGTCAACATGAATCTCAATAATTGAGTTCAGCGACAAATCTAACGTCTTTAATTGGGGGGACGTGGATAACAATCGGTTGTCAATGAATTCAAATTCGTTATGCTTCAGCGACAGATGATGAATTGAATGTTGTAATGAGATCAAGTCTAATTTAGACAACTTGTTATAACTCAAATCCAAGACTTTAAGTTTATGAGCATTGTTGTTCATGAAGCTGAAGTCAAAATATTTGAAGTTGTTGTGAGAGAATGACAGTTTTTCCAAATTGGGAACATTCTGGAACGAATTTTCACTCAATTTATCGAGTTGGTTGAACCCAAGATTTAAATATCCGAGAAGAGGGAGTTGATTGAAAGCGAAATCATGTATAACTTTGATGTTATTATTCTCCAAATTAATTGACTTCATTTCGTTTAACTGATTAAAGGTCTAAAACAATGTAATACGTTAATTTAACGGTAACTAACTTGTGGATTCAGATGAAGAAGTTTGTTTGAACTCAAATCGAGATGGGAAAAAGAAGATAATCCCTCGAAGGCATCGGTTCCGACCTCTTGAATATGATTTTGTGAAATATCTAGCCATTTGAGATTTTGTGACGTAGATTTGTGAAAGGTTTGATCGTTGATTACCCGGAGTCGATTCCCTTTCAAATGTAGTTCTGTGACTTCTTGATTGTGTTCTAGTAATCTAACCGGCAACTCTTTTATCCAATTTCTGGAGAGTTGAACACTCCGTAGTTGTTTCAGATTATATAACGCGGTCTTTGGATAAGTGCCCAATTGGTTACTCTTAAAGGGATCGTTAAGACTGTTTACTTCTTACTCTTAGATCGATTACTTTCAATGCTGATAATCTTCCCAATGTATCACTTGTTATGTTCTTGAGTTTGTTAAAGCTTAGATTGAGATACTGCAATGAAGTAAAGTACAGGAAAATCCCGGCATCGGTAAGATGTTCTAGTTTATTTCCGGCTAAATTCAGTTCTCGAAGACTTCCTGCAGCTCCATTTGTATTTCCGAAGGCCATTCTTCCCAGATTTTGTATTTGATTATTTGAAATGTCAAGAATTTCTAATCGTTGCATTCCATCGAAGATTTCTGATTCCACTTCCAAAAGATTGTTAAAATCCAAGCGAAGGGACTTTAATGTATGCTTGAAGTTAAATATTGCTGAGTGGTTTATTCTATAATCTATATATTTTACTTGGGAGTATTACCTTTTCAACTTGTTGTTATTTAATTCCAATGATTCCAAAGAAAGCAAGGGCTCTAATGCTATGGGAACTTCTTTAAATTCGTTGTATCCGAGGTTGAGTCGTCTCAGTGTTTTGGCCAAATTACCGAATGTGTTCTTTTGTAGATCTTCTATCTGATTGAAGGCCAGCGAGAGTTTCTCGAGTTTTTTAACTCCTTCGAACGCTCTTTCATCCACATACGAAACCTGGAAAGTTGCCTTATCAGAATTTCTATTAGTATTACCTTATTCATGGCAATGTCGAGTTCGCTTATCCTAAGGAACGAAGAGAAATCACCATGATTTAGTTTGGATATAAGGTTGTTTGCCAAATTGATCTTTATATCATTCTTAAATTCTAGTTTGGGATTAGACTTGATTTCTTTGATATTGTTTTCATGCAAATCCAATTCACTTAGTAGTTGTAGTTCTTGCAAAGCAATCAATGGTATCTGAAAGCTTGTTTAGGGATTGGTTTTTGCTCACTTCATTGATTAAATTTTGTGATAAGTCGAGAACGGCCAAGGAAAGTGGGAGGCTGTTTGGCTCTACTGATTTGATCTGGTTCTCCGATAGTGTCAGCACATTTATTGGAAATCCGGAAAGGGAATTGAGGCCTATTTTTGTGATCTAAAATCCAGTGTAATGCGTAATTGCATTCTTACGTTATTGCGATCAAGATGGAGTACTCGGAGGTTCTTCATTTGATTCTCTCTTGAAATTGCATCTCCAAGGTCATTAATATTATTATCCTGGAGTTTTAAGGAAACAAGATTCCATAGAAAAGTGAATGCCCAAAAAGGGAATAATGTAATTTCGTTATTCTGCAGGTTCAGTTCCTGTAGGGAGTCTTCTAAACCTCGGAAGGCGTTCACATTTAACGTTGATATTCGATTATTGGAAAGGATCAAAGAATTAATGGAATGGTTTCTAAAATTATCTGACGGAATTGTCGAAAGACTACTTCTGTCGATAATAAGTGTCCCTAATTTGATTGAAGGTCGGTCATCTAATGGGATGATCCTCTGAAGACTGGGGATTTGATCCCAGTCTTGGTTCGAACATTTTATTTCCACTGAGTCCTTGTTGATTTCATTGCAAGAACATGCACGGAATGGGGTTTCTGGGTTTACACTAAACTTATTGTTAGCATCAGAAAATATAATTATAATGGATGGTGCGATTAAATATTTTTTGTCCTGTCTGGCAAATGTTTCAATTTCTTGCCTGGAGGGCTCCCGGGTAAGAAACGATAAATTCTTGACTTCAATTGCGTAACATTGCGCAATATTTCGCAAATTTATCATCTCTCTTTGACATGATTTTTTCCTTTTTTTCTGGTCAGCCAAGAATTTGGGATTTCTTGGCTCGGAGCTTAGCCAAGAAACCGGGACTTTTTATAGTCAGACAAAAAAAATTGTTCCCGCCATCCTTATATGACTTACCGACATGCGTGTAAAATATTGAAGGAAGTGAACAAGAATATTCTCAAAAGTAGCGCCATGTCAGGAAGTTGCCATTACAATCTAAGTTGAGGGTAATTAGCAACACTTTACGTTTAACATCTTGTTTGTTTATAAGGAAAAAAGATCTCGAACCTCGGCAAACATTGTTTTTGGGAGTCAAAGCTTTGAATGGATTTAATGGGTCAAATATTTGAAGAGGCAATAACCGACAATATAATATAGTCCCAACGACACTAGATACGAGACCCGAACGGAAACAAATTAAGTTTTATGTAGTAGGCTCTAAGTCCCGGGGAGGTATGTCATCGCACATCAAGTTTTTTTCGAATTATGACACGGAATGGGGGACCTGTTGTGTTGGAAGGCGGAGGTCAAATGGGAGCAAAGAGAGGGCAAGGCGGCACACGAACTGATTTCTCGAATTTCAAATAATAAAATACAATCCCCTGGAGGCAAATTGACACCTCAGTTCTTTTAAAAGAATTCGTTTTTAAAAGTGCCTCAGGGTTTGTTTCCAAAACTCTAAGAATTACCTTGAATGGACAAAAGATTTGAATATAAAAGAATATGCGATTTGCCAAATGTCACTATTCTTCCTCCGAAACATGGCCTATTATCTTCTGCGCAAGCCGCCAAAAAAGGGAAATAAGGTGGATTATAAGTGCCAAATAATTTTAAAAAAAGATATGCTAATCTGGATTTTAAAATGTTGGGAAATGCCCCGAGGAAAAAGCACTTGTGTCATTACTTTGAGCGTGTGCAAATGTTTGGGCGAGATGGAGGGAGAAGGGCCGTCCGATCAGACGGATAAATGGACTCGAGGTAATTTAAATTAATCGTGATGAGAGCATGATCTGAAAACAAAGGATTCGAGAGAAAATGGAGGGAAAGTGTACAAATAAGGTGTTGTTTATTCCCCGAGATTTTCAGTCAGGTGCAAAACTCAGTCAACCTGCAGAATCGCCGTTCAAAAATTGGCCCCCGAGTCCCTGATTTCTTTTTATATGCCAGAAGAATAAATAATCTTTTCTTTCAGCATCCTGGAGTGCTTGTCGGATGTCTTCAAGAAACTTCCCCAATGTCTGAGTCCATCACAAAGATCTTATATTTATCAAGTTTACATTTTGTGTCAGCTCCTCATCCAATGCGGTCTCAGAAATCCGAATTTATCGGCATATTTCAAGAAGATCCTTAAGATTCAGAGGACCAAAGCTTTTAACCTCTTCCCTTTAGTAAGTCTATTTATTATTGCGTTCATTATAATGGTTATAACTTATGATTTTAGTTATTCAAGGCCTTCCAGAATTATGAATTCTCAAAGGCCGAGTTGGATGTCTTGTTTAACCTTGTATTTGAACCATATCTAATAGAGGGATACAAAAATGATGATAACACTTTATTAGCTATCATCAGAGCTTTTAATGGAATCTGTGATATCCCTCGATATTACGCCCTTCTGAATCGACCATTTGGATCTGGAATCGAACACCGAACTCCGATTACCATCATGGTGGATTACTTATTCTCCTCCGAATGCACAAGAACCAACCAATCAGAAGTTGTTGAGTCCTTGTTGAAACTGTTTGAAGAATATAATTTTGATTATCTCCCATTGCCAAAGATTCTTCAAGAAGACCTGAAAAGTGATGGCAAAGGTCTTTCTCTTGGAATCAGGATTGTTGTAAATCATGCTGAAAGATTACTCATTTACTTGCGCAACACCTTGCCCAACGAGATTAGGTCATCCAGCAAGGCCACCATGCTCAACTTGTCCCTTTTGGAAAAGTAAGAAATATTTATTGATCAACGGACGAAAATTTTTTACAGGATCAGCGAGTTTGTCCAAGATTGTTTACTAGGGAGCGAGTTTTCGCTAACATTATTGAAGTT
Organism: Bursaphelenchus mucronatus; assembly: GCA_025436335.1. Classification (NCBI taxonomy): domain Eukaryota; kingdom Metazoa; phylum Nematoda; class Chromadorea; order Rhabditida; family Aphelenchoididae; genus Bursaphelenchus; species Bursaphelenchus mucronatus. The sequence goes on from CM046359.1 coordinate 5,399,963, forward strand.
CGTGGAGTTGGGGTGTCTCAAAAATGAGCAGAGCTTAATCTCCGTCTTGGTTTCGGTATCCAAATTTGTGAAAAAAGAAGAGAATCCAGAGGAAATATTCAGAATTATAGTCAGCTTTTTGTCCAACTTGAAGGGAAGAAAAACGCGAGCAGCTCTAGTTGAACTCGAGACTTCGTTACGTAACAATTCCAATCTTGCTAAACCTCTGCAACATCATCTGAAGAGGTTAGAAGCATTGGAATCGTGGGATAAAAACCGAATCAATGAACCTGACTATGAACAGCGGCATCAATGTATTGTGGAATTGAATCAGAAACTTGAGGAGCCCGGGAAGAAGATATCTTTCTTGGCTTTACTCGCATATACCCATGAATTGACTTACAATTTGATGAATGTAAGTTTATATTTATGTCTATAGTCCTTTTAGGTAGATGAAATATCTCTTCGAGCTGCAGTTTCCAATACCTTGGCGTTAATTGCAACGTTTGCCAAAAAGAACAGACATTTGAAGCCAACTGAGAAGATCACATTACTCTACGATCACCTGATTGTAATGATCCAAAGAATTATTCGAAGTCCGAATGAAAGTGTTCGACATGAGGGAGTCTCCTTACTTGCATATTGCATTGATCTTTTTGGATATAACGAAGATGAAGGAAGAGATTTGTTAAAACATTTGAAGGTAATAAGAGATCCTGAGGACAAAGACAAATGCTTCTTCGAGAATGTAATACACCTGCAGATGCATCGACGTCAAAAGGCATTCAACCGACTGGCCGTTCAACTCGAACAGAATGAGGTAATTTGTTTATTCAAGTCTTATCTGATTTTACTTTAGGTCATTATCCCGTTGGATGTCCTCGAACGATTTATTGTTCCATTGGTTCGACCGTATCTACTTATAATTGAATCCAAATTGTCAACTCTATCAGATGAATCCATACATCTTTATGCCCAGATAGTCCGACTGCAACCATGGACTAAATATCTACAGACTTTGGGGAAATATATTAGCCAGATTAACAAGAAGGAAGAAAAGAATACAAAACCGGCGATAAGGTAATAATTGTGTTAACTTGAAGTGTTTTATAATTCAGAGTTTTGTCAGCAATTTTAAATCAGTTCCGTTTTGATGTTAAGGAGGTAAAATTACCTCGAGCGGAGTACCAGGTAACTAGACACAAAGCGAAGCGAGAGAAAGTTGGAGCAGCCTATCAGAAAGCGGCCAAAAGAAAGGAAGAGAAAGAGGGAAATGAGGAATCTGAAGTGTTCGAACAACCCCCGAACCTGATGGAATTGGACAAAGGGACTGGCCAATTAGATGAAAATCAGAAGATTCTGGCTACTGTCTTAAGGGTTCTCATTCCTAAACTCAGAGAATGTATTCAACCACCGGTAAGATGACATTAGTATTTTTAATTATGTTAATTAGACTGAATTTCATGCTCACAAAAAGGCTCAAAATGCTGACAATTACCATACGGATCAAGAAGAAATCCTGAGAGCTCCTCTGGCTGTAACAACTGTTAAACTCTTACAAAAACTTCCCAAATGGGCGATGGATATGCATCTTAATGGAGTCATCTTGACCATGTTTAAACTTCTTTTGTCTCGAAGTTATTTGGTCAGACAAACTGCCAGAAAGACCATGGAGCAGATCGTCCAAGCCCTGGGGCCAAGCCTTTTGCCCAGGATCATCAACGAATTGAGGAAAAAGTTTACCAGAGGATTTCAAGTAGGATACTGTCGTCTTGATTGTCATATGTGTTTTAGGTCCATGTGATGACTTTCACGGTCCATTCGATGATTTCTTGTCTCCAAGATACCCTCAAACCAGGCGATCTTAATCCTTGTTTGAAGGATATATTCGAAGTTGTAAAAGAACAATGTTTTGGAGAGACGATTACTGATGAGAGACAGTTACAAACAGTCAAGGCCAATACACCTGAGGCCAAGTCGAACAGAGCTTACGACACTTTCATCCTTCTTGGCCGTTATATTACTGTAGAAGTTCTGGAGAACTTGATTGAGCCCATGAAAAAGGTAAGTGAAGTTGATGTATATGTTTACCTGGATTTAGATAATTGACGACTTTCCAAATGCTCAAACACAGAAGAAGTTATCCGAAATGCTGAGGAACTTAAGTGTGGGATTGAAGCGAAACACGGGAGTAGAAGTGGACGCCGTTCTTCAATTCACATCATCGTTTCTGAAGGTGCATTTAACTGAGATGTGCAAACAGAGTAATGTCCTCAGAGCTGCAGAATTAAAGGAAGAGAGAGAACGCGAGAATGGATATCGACCTCAGAATTGCTTGCTGCTGGCTCCAGAACCGAAGAGATTAGGAGTTATTGTGAAGACATCCACCAAGAGCAAGATGGCCATCTTTGTCGAGTTCTCTCTTCAATTATTCAGCGACATTCTTGTGGAAAAGAAGGATGCTTTTGAAGAGAATGAGGCTCAGAAAAAGATTAATGAGTTCGTCCCTTTGGTAACTGATGCCCTTCGATTAAAATATGAAAAGGTAAGCGGATGGATTAAGAAAAATTTGGGTTGATTTAGATAACGAGTGTTGCCTTGAGGTCTTTACATTCCCTGTTTCGATATGATCTACCTGCCATCAACGACGAGATGGCGAAAATTGTAGATATATTGTTCATTCTGCTGGCTGAACATGCAAATTCAATGGGAACATCGCAATTAAATGTGGCCGAATTGAATCTCATCCTCTTCAAGGTAAGTAATGTCATTCTTGCATCTATTTTTTTGTATTTTTAGTGTTTTGTTACCGTAATCCGCAAAGCACCAAAGGATTTGCTAACAGCAAAGAGAATAAAAATATTGTTGAATCATGTCGAGATGGATGTTCTGGACTCTCACCGACAAACCACGGCATTTATTTTAGCCAAGGCGATTATCTCCCGACATCTGATGGATGAAAAAATCGAAGAAATCATCAAACATTTTGCTGAACTCTCAGTGACGTCCCCAATTGATTATATCCGAGAACAATGTAGAGTTGTTATCCATCATTATCTCAAGATCCATCCAAATGGACCCCGTTCCGCGGAAGGATGGCTCAAATTCTACTTGGAGCAGGGAGATTACGACCTTGTCCATGGTCGACTCAGTGCTCTCGAGATGATCCACATCATTTTTGAGTTGTTTACGGATGTGAGTGCCCGTTTAAGAAGATTATTTTACATGTCTAAGTGTTCGATATTAGTAATGTGTTACTTTCAGGTTGTGACAGACAAATTTGGATTCTCAACATTTGTAAAGTTGGCCTCGCGGTTTGCATCTGAGGACAATGCCGAATGCCTAAGATATCTGAGGGCTGCTATGAAAGAAATTATTGGGTCAGTCTCCGAGAAAACGAGGAATGATATCTACCTGTCATGTAAGGATTGGCTAGCGCAACCAAAAGATGCAATCAAATCAATTGGAGCGGTCTCATTAATTGAGTTTATAAAGACCCCAGAAGTTAAACTAAATCAATCTCAGATTAATGAGATCATCAGCATTCTGAAAGGAGAGTTTTCAAAGGCCAAAGCTGAGGACAATCGAAATGAAGAAGAAGAAGAATCGATGGAAGTTGATGAAGATCAGATCGAAAATGAGGAAGAAGAGGGAAATTCTGTTGAGTCATGTCTCAACTTGTTTACCGATCTGATTAGAATATATCTAGAACAAGTTAAAAAGGCTTTATCCAAGAAAAACGACCTTCAAAAGATTATTATAAGTAAGCTAAAGCTGTCTGATAGATCTATTTGCAGATGGAATCACCCAATTCCTTCAATATCGGGATGAACCCATTCAATTGACGTCGTCAGTCCTCTTTGAGCATCTAATGGCCGCATCTGAATCCCTGTGGCCTATGTTTAAGATCCATGCTGACTTCTCGAAACTCTCAAATGCATTAATCTTCCAATTGAGGAGTAAAAATCTATCTGAGACCATAGCCGAACAAGCTATTAAGAATCTGGCTACCCTTGCTTCTAATCTAGTCGACGAACAATATCAAGAACTGTGTCACAAACTCGCCGGGGTGGTCAGGCTTGAGTTGAAGAAAGAAGACACGATTACAAAGGTAAGTTGAGCCTTCAGAGTAAACCTTCATAAACCTTGTGCTTCAAAAATAGTCGTTTTTTTAGAGAATAAGTGTGTTCAAATTCATCGCGGCACAACTGGCCACTTACTCCCCGGATACGACCAACTTTGCGGCCATCCAGCAACATCTTCTCGGCTTTTTGTTCAGAGAAATCCTCGGCAAGTCCAAAGCGAATGAGGTCCTTCAAAATGTCTCCAACGAATTGGCCGTCTTCTTGCGCGAAAAACTTGGGGCCACACTCTACAGTAAACTCTTGGGTGAATTCCAAGTAGAATATGGAAAGAAAATGACTCAAAGACGTCAGGAAAGGAAGGAGATGATCATCCAGAACCCAGAATTGGCTATAAAACGAAAACAAAAGGTGAATAAGAAGAAGTCCGTGGCCAAGAAACGAAAATTGGACGAATTGAGACCTCATCGAATCATCAAACGAAAACGCCGAGAAGAAATCAAACAGACTGGAGACTACTGAGTTGTTGATTGTTAACGTCATTGTTATCAAAATACTTTTATTCGTTGTTACTTTTGTTACTAATAAATTGTTGAACTAAATCTACATAAATGTCACAAGGTCATCTACTCAACAAGTAATCACAATTATGGGAGATTTACATAAGTTACAGTACACCCATTACTTAATAACTATCGTTTCCGGGGATATCGAAGTTGGAGGTGAACTTCTCAACATTACCAGCTACTTCTTTGATGTCCTTCAAGAATTCCTGATCGGTTTCAACAAAGTGTTTGAAATCCCTGATCAGCTTTCCACACCTATGATCGTGCTTTTTGTAGACTTCGATAGAGTCGTGGATAAATTCAGCGACTTTTTCGAAGTCGGCTTCCTTGAATCCTCGAGAAGTCAGCGCTGGAGTCCCAAGTCGGATGCCTCCGGGTCTGAACGGAGTTTGGTCACCTAAAATTAAACATTTTAGATTCGAGTAGATATCGGATAAAAGGATAAATTAAGAACATCAAGGGAAAGAGGTACGACACCCAGAGTCGACTGTCAATTGGCCAAAGAGTAAAGTAATCCTAACCAGAAGAACAGCCGACTCACCGGGACAAGTATTCTTGTTACATGCAATCAGAGCGAGGTCCAGGACGGTTTCAATCCTTGATCCTTCCAAGTTGTTGGCACGGAGATCAACCAGGACCAAATGGGTGTCAGTCCCGTCTACAATTTACGATATATTTTGTTTGTAATGGCACAACTCACCAGTCACCAATTTGTATCCCAATTGAATCAACTTTTTGGCCAAAGCTTGAGCATTGGCGGCCACTTGTTTCGAATATTCAACAAACTCTTTGGTCTCACATTGCTTCAGGGCAACTGCAATACCAGCAATAGTATGATTGTGGGGACCTCCTTGAAGTCCAGGGAACACAGCCCAGTTGATGTTATTCTCAATATCATAATTAATCTCCTCTCCTTTAGCCGTCACCTTTCTAACTCCCTTTCTATAGAAGATCAAAGCGCCTCGCGGTCCGCGGAGAGATTTGTGAGTAGTGGTCATAACCACGTCAGCATACTCGAAGGGAGATGGGGCCACTCCTCCAGCCACAAGTCCCGAGATATGAGACATGTCAGCCAGGAGATATGCACCAGTAGAGTCGGCGATCTTACGGAAACGGGCATAATCCAGATATCGGGCATAACAACTGATACCTGAAACAATACTATATACATGACGCTTTTACATACCAGCAACGATGATTTGAGGCCTGAATAAAGCCGCGTTCTCCTCAAGTTTATCATAATCGATGAGGCCAGTCTCCCTGTTCACTTTGTATGGCATGGATTCAAAGAAAAGAGATGTTGCTGACACTTTCTTTGCTGGCGAAAAGAAACTAAAACAAGACAAAACTATAGAAAAAATTTAGATCTTACCCATGACTCAGATGGCCACCATCAGACAACTCAAGACCCATAATTCTGCCGTGGGGTCCAATCAAAGCAGTGTAAACGGCAAAGTTGGCCGGAGATCCACTTAAAGGTTGAACATTCACCCCCCATTTGGATGGGTCTAATCCGAAGACTTTTAGGGCTCTTTCCTGACACAACAACTCTACCTGATCGATGTATTCATTTCCAGCGTAATACCTAAAACATTATCTTACAGCAGACAAAGCAAAGTTACCGAGCCCCTGGGTATCCTTCAGAATATTTGTTGCTCAAACATGATCCTAGGGCATCAGAAACAGCTTTGGAAGTAAAGTTTTCGCTGGCAATCAACTCCAATCCTCGTTTCTGACGACTCTTTTCCTAAAAACGGCATAGATAACATAACGGATTTAAAAAAATAATAGGGCGGGTACCAACCTTTTTGATCAGATTCCAGATATCAGGGTCGACCTCACTGATCGGATCCCTGACCAAACTTTTTCCATTGTAAGAAGTCCTCTCAACGGGGATCAGAGGAGCCTTCACAGTTCCGTTGGTAGCCATTCTAACGACCACCTAAAATGCGCAAATATTTTTGTTGATGGGCAAAAGGAACAAGGCTACCCACGCCACGAAAGGGCAAAAAACAAGAGCCCTAAATTCTTTTCGAAATTCCCACCTGCGCGTGGCCATCGAAGGATCGGAGAAAAGAACGCGATATCATCGTCCTTCGTCTTTCTCTGCGCGTCTGATTGATGGGAGAGAGATCTGGACTCAAGTCAGTGATACCGCCAACCCTACTTTCGGCTGAAGTAATTGATTACTTCTTACAATTATCGCTTACTGAAAATACGTCGAGGAAAACGATGGAGATGGAAGTGATGGACCGTCCAATTTGTAGACTTCGATCAAAAAAATTTCGTATTTTTAATGTTACTCTAGTATCAGACTTGCAGTAATTCCAAGTTTGCAGGTGGAATTGAAGACCGAAAGGTTTTTTGGAGAAATGAAATTCCAATTATCAAAAGAAATAGCCTCCCAATGGGTCTTATCATCTTTGACCTTTGCGCAGTTATGATAAGAAAATCGCTTGAGTTGAATTAGTTTATCAAAAACTGTAAAAAATAAAAAATAAATTTATAGTAATGTTACGAGTGAATACGTATTTGTTATGGGAAAATGCGAAAATTCGAAAGAATTAAGATTGGCTACCGTAATCCTTATTTTTTGGAAATGCCATAAGTACCAAAAAATTAGTTCCAAGTGTAAATTCGGGGCAACGCATTAGTTTGAAGAATTTTCGTGTATACCCTTCAGTAGGTTTGCTGTGGAATTGTAGATTTTTTAAAATTTCGCCATTTTTATATGTTGTGGCATATTGTACTTGGGTACTTGTTTATCACCTTTTTACAAATTTCGACGCAACTTTTTTTTAGTAATTTTTCAAGCTGTAAAAAGCACAAATCCTAAGACAAGAAGATGAAGTCTGTTAAATAACAAAAAGAAGCCGTGCAATTAGTAGTTTTTCAAAGAGCACTACGGCTTCACATGGCTTCATTTGCAGTGGGAAACGTTGAAGTACCCCAAAAAATTATCCAATTCGGATGGAACTTTTTTTGGAGAATCGTCTGCAACGTCTCCGTGGAATGGTAGATGGAATTTTATAGACTCCGCTTTTATGCATGATGTACAAGGTACATCAAAATTGCTGATTTTGAGGAGGTCAAATTTTTGGCGATTCAGAAATGGCAACGAACTGAATGATAGCTTAAACGTTCGTTTCTCCCATATCTCTTTCGTTTGTCCAATATGCGAGAGAACGCGAAATTGAAAGAGGGTGTTGAGAGGCAGAGAAGGCGAGAAATAGTGCGTATATCTGTCTTTCTCGTCTATTCGCCTCCCTGTTTCTTTTCGTCAAACTGATTGGAATGAGGAGAGGCCGAGGGACGTGAAAATAATGAAAACCTGCTGGAGTGGGCGGAGTCAACAGGCGGAATGAAAAGTTTCATGCCTATTTCTACCATAACGAGTTAGCTACCCTTTCTCGCCTCTGGGCCATTCAGTCCAAGTCTTCGGCTAGCGATTTTATGTTGAAAGCAGCAATTTTTTTGACCTGGGGTCATAATCGGTGTTTTGGGGTCATAATCGGGGGATTTTTACATGACGCTTTCTACCTTGACTTCTTTGCTTGACCAAAATTGCCTTTTTTATTTCATGGGAGCCGGAAATATAAGAGTGAAGGAATAAGCCTACTTTTGTTTGAAGCCGGATATCTACGTCAGTGTAATTAAAGACGGCCGGCAATTCAAAAAATTTAAATCTTGTAAGAAGCCTTTCAGTATGAACTCATTGTAAAACACAAATGTAATGGCACTTAAAAGATGTATTATTCCCAATGTATAATAAGTCATATTTTTAATTATTCTAAACGTTAGGAAGAAATGAATCCACCAAAACCTTTGCTTATATCAATTGCAATTTTGCAGAGAAGATAGTCATTGTTGGGAGCCGTAACCAGCTGTACGCTTCGTGGATATCCATCCTTATCCAAGCCCATAGGCACAACCATTGCTGGAGCTCCAAGGAGATTAAAAACAGCGGTGTAAAAAGTATCCCAAACAGCCGGGATTGGCTCTCCGTGGAAGTAATGGGTCTTCGGAAAGGCGGGGAAGACAAAAACAGTGTCGTTGTCTACTAACTGAAGTCATATTAATTGAAGTTATTTTAAAAAGATAACAATTGTAGTAATTCAAACGAGTAAGAGCTTATCTTATAAAATTCATCGATGAATTTATCTTTGGCATTCGTCCAATATTGTTTTTCCCCCTCAGGCACCGGGATTGATAACTGCTGAGCTAACATTATAGCTGTCAATTTAATATTCGACAATCCCAGAGCTGAATGGAGCATCGCTTCTTCATAATCGCCACCAGATACCTACATATACGGTAGTAGTCGCTCGTTCTATTTATTATACTTACTCCTAAAAGCGCGTCCAAGAACATTTCTGGATAGAGGGTATTCTGATACATTCTGACCAGATCTCTCGATGGCGGCATTGTGTAACTCTGTGGTTTGAGATTGTAATGCTTGGAAATAAATTTTGTAGCGTTGTTCATGGCTTTAATTTGTTCCTGGTCACATGGCTGGGCATACTCAGAATCCAGTCCAGAACAAACAATTAGCTTCTTTGGAGATCTAGACTTAAAGTCCGAAGGAGCTTTGATCTCAGAAATACTCTAAAACCGCGTATTTTATATGCTCATTACTCATTATCATCTTACATCCAGCACAACAGGAATATCCTCTGCAAAACGACAGATAGGCCCGTATCCAGTTAGTCCAGCGACGGGACCTGGACTAGCACTGGGCCAATGACCATGGCCAGGGACCGTCTCTACCCAAGGTCTGATCCCATAAAGTCCATTTAGAAGAGCTGGCATGCGAATAGATCCGGCGATGTCAGATCCAATCCCCATCACTGATCCTTGTGACGCAATCAGCGCCCCCTCTCCTCCAGATGATCCTCCACAAGTGCATCTCAAATCATATGGAGTAGATGATCTGCCCGTGATCGAATTGTCCGATTCCCAAGCAATTACACTTTCAGGGACATTGGTGTAGGCCAGAGGAAAGGATCCTGATCTCTGAAGTCTGAACAAGAAAAAATATTTTAAAATTTGCAATACCTTTCCACAATACTGGCATCACTGTCACATGGAGGCTCCTCTAGCCGGTATTCCAGTCCACAATATAACTTCTTTCCTTTTACCGCAAAACTATTTTTAATTGTAAATGGGACCCCCAATAACGGTTTTCTTGCTTCCAATTCTGCAAATTCAGTAGTGCTTTTATCCAGTTTGGCCAAGTAATCATCAATGCCTCTGGCTGTCCTAAGGGCGTCCTCTTCAAATAACTCAACGATTGCGTTGATTTGAGGATTCACTTCTTTACATCTATTTATCATCGTCTGAACCAAAGTCGAAGAGCTCAACTGAAGTAAAAATTGCCCAATGTTACGCAACGGTATTCTTACCGTTCCTTCTCTAATTTTCCGACTCAATTCAACAGCTGGAGTGTTCAAATGGGGATCAGTTGAGGGTGGAACGATTTCTCTCGGTTTATTAATCCACCATTTCCTTACTGCCTCTAACGCTTTTTTGGATCGAAGAATATTGTCAATAGTCATCACCGTCTTCCAAATGTGAGATTAGAATAATTAATTCACAAGTCGTCTTATCTCTTTAAAAAACGAACATTTTTATTACCCATCATTCAAATTGAGACTAGATAAATTTTTATTTTTTCAATTATAACACGCGCTATCAGCTGTCACGAGATAAAGATATTCCGCGAAGCAAGGACACCTACTTTATACTACAACAAATTGCTAACCCAATAAACCCACAACTATAAATATACAATTGTCCTTAGCTGAAAGATGAAAGACACCGATGACGACAAAGAAAATGCTAAGCTCACTGTTATTTGCTCCAAGAGGAGGTAAACCGACCGGTACAACGGGTAGACACGCACAAAACAAAATAACCTTGATTCGACAAAGCGAAGGAAAAATGTGCCGAGACGTTACTTATATATATATAATGGTATATTTCGATTTACGCAAATTTTTGGGAATTCATCGCGAAGTCGCGACACCGCAGAAAATTCAGAAATGTAATGTTATGCTAGGAAATTGCACTTTCAGAAACGATCTTGGGATTGGTTTTGATCTCTCCGTAAGCAAAAGTTTAATCATGGGAGATATTCATCGTATTTGGAATGCTAAAACAGATTCCAATCATATTTTATTCGGATTCTAATGTGATATGTGTTCGTATCTGATATTTAAACTTGAGGTGGGGTCCATCCTCCAAACTTTTTACTGAGATCCAAAGCGACTTTGCAGAGGAGATAATCGTTGTTTCGGGCAGTGACCAGCTGAACACTTCGTGGATATCCATCCTTATCCAATCCCATTGGTACAACCGCCGCCGGAGCTCCAAGGAGATTAAAAACAGCGGTGTAAAAAGTATCCCAAACAGCCGGGATTGGCTCTCCGTGGAAGTAATGGGTCTTCGGAAAGGCGGGGAAGACAAAAACAGTGTCGTTGTCTACTAACTGAAATTTATTTGCTAGACTTGACCACGAAAATTTCAAAAAATAGGCGAAATCTTACTCTGAAGAAAGATTCGATGAATTTCTTTTTGGCGTCACTCCACTTACTCCTTTCATTTTCTGGAACCAAAACTCCCAATTGATGACCTAACATCAGAGCCGACATTCGAGATTTAGAGAGGCCAAACAAAGCCTTGATCATCTCTCTCTCAAGGCTTCCATTTTCATACTAAATCATCAACATACGAACGATCATCACTTACTCCAAGTAACCCGTCTCTGAACATGTGGGGGATTACCGTGTTCTGATACATCTTCACCATATCTTTGGTTGGCGGCATCGTGTATTTAATAGGCTCTAGACCGTAGTTTTTGCTCAAGAATTTGACGGCAGTGCTCCACGCATCCCGTTGAGGTTCGGATAACGGAAGACAATAATCCGTGTCCAATCCAGGGCAAGCGAGCAACTTTTTTGGAGCTTTTTTTGCAAAGTCAGATGGAGCGGGGACATCAGCAATGGCCTATGTAAATTAATATTTTAATTTGATTACTACTCACATCAAAAATAACCGGCAAATCCTCGGCATAACGACACATGGGACCATAACCTGGAAGTTCCATAACCTCAGTTCCCTTAGGCCCTGCGGGCCAGTGACCTTCAGGATCGATGGTATCAATGAAAGGCTTGATGCCAAAGATTCCACTCAACAGGGATGGCATTCGAATAGATCCGGCAATATCAGATCCAATTCCCATCACAGATCCCTGAGATGCAATCAGAGAACCCTCTCCGCCAGAAGATCCCCCAGAAGTGCATCTCAGATCATACGGAGAAGACGTTCTTCCAGTGATACAGTTATCCGATTCCCACGCAATCACCGCCGGAGGGACATTTGTGGAGGCCAGAGGGAATGAACCAGCCTTTCGGAGTCTAAAATTATAATTTTATGCATGCTGCATTTAATTGCAGACCTTTCCACAACCAGAGCATCTTTATCACAAGGAGGTTCGTCCAGACGATAATGAAGACCACAATACAACTTCTTTCCCTTCACTGCATAGCTGTTTTTGATGGTAAAAGGTACCCCCAAGAACGGTTTCTTAGCCTTAAGTTCGGCAAAAGCAGAGCTGGTCTTGTCAAACTTGGCTATATACTTGTCGATTTCCTCAGCCCGTTGAAGTGCATCTTCTTCGTAGAGCTCCACAATAGCATTTGTCTTGGGATTAACCTCATTGCAACGTGCAATCATCTTCCCCACCAATTCTTTTGAAGTCAGCTAAATATTAAAAACGCATTATAATATATTAATTATACCGTTCCTTCTTTGATCTTCTTACTTAATTGAACCGCTGACATATTTAACAAAGGATCGGTGGAAGGAGCAACGACTTCCTTCGGCTTTCTGCTCCACCATGATCGAACTGCCTTGAGGGCAAATGTGGAACGGAGAATCTGATCAATACTCATTGGAAGGGAAAAGAAATGGAGACCTAAGCCATACAATTATGCATGGAGATTCTGTTATTCACCCACCTTCTTGATATAATCACCGGCCGCCACAGATTGTTGCTCCTCTCACAATAAATAAGTCCCAAAATCATCAATTTTACATAATTACTTAAAAAACGATTTCTGAGTCACTGAATCAGCCGCCAGTTAGGCGTGGACATTCAAAAAAAAAAGATTTTGAGATTTTTGTTTTAAAATGGCCAGAGGCATCCTACTAGCATACCACTGAAACATTTTTGCCCAATTCTCCCGTTAACCTACCGTAATTTACAATAGTATGATGCTACAGTAATCTGGCATTCCTCGAAAAGTACGCGTCAGAAATGGCTGAAATTGCTAGAGTTTAAGTTTTGGCGTTTTGTCATTCCAACGGCGGTCGAATTTTGGCATTTTGGCTGTAACATAGCGAAACCTATGTTCGGCCGCACAAAACCGACCGTAAAAAATTTGTTTCTGAAAACCCACAGCCAATTTTTACATATTTTAATAAGCATAAAATTCTGATCTAGAAACGTTAAAAAAAATGTCCCAAAAGTCATAAAACGATTTTCGTGCTATAGTGGATTTTGGTAAAAATTTGTAATCCTAAGGTCCCGGGTTCGATTCCCACTGGACAAAAAATACGTGAAACTGCGTAAGACTTTTGAAAATCAATTAGGATGAATTAGTTAGTTATATTTGAAAAATACATGACTATACCGAGGGTGATAATGTTAATTTTTAGGCATTTTTTGAAGATAAAATTCGCATTTTGTTTCCAGTGGGTTTTCGAAAAAAGCCAGATAAGAAAAACAGGTAAAATTGAAAGACGTAAGGTTTTCTTGCTTCCCGAATTCAACGGAAGAGTTTTTGCGGAACCAAGATTACTGTAACATTGAAAAAGGCCTCATCGGCCGCTAAAAATCTCTCCGAGTACCATTATTATTCGGCCGAAAACTCAAAATTAATTTTTTTTTTATTTCCGTGCATGACTCTTAGCTCGGAAATTTTGATACAAATATAGAAAATTTGTGAAATGCAAAAAACTATCGTATAATTCTCAACGCTTATTTATAAAAAAAATTTTACGGCCGATTTTTAGCGGCCGATGAGGCCTTTTTCAATGTTACAGTAATCTTGGTTCCGCAAAAACTCTTCCGTTGAATTCGGGAAGCAAGAAAACCTTACGTCTTTCAATTTTACCTGTTTTTCTTATCTGGCTTTGTTCGAAAACCCACTGGAAACAAACTGCGAATTTTATCTTCAAAAAATGCCTAAAAATTAACATTATCACCCTCGGTATAGTCATGTATTTTTCAAATATAACTAACTAATTCATCCTAATTGATTTTCAAAAGTCTTACGCAGTTTCACGTATTTTTTGTCCAGTGGGAATCGAACCTGGGACCTTAGGATTACAAATTTTTACCAAAATCCACTATAGCACGAAAATCGTTTTATGACTTTTGGGACATTTTTTTAACGTTTCTAGATCAGAATTTTATGCTTATTAAAATATGTAAAAATTGGCTGTGGGTTTTCAGAAACAAATTTTTTACGGTCGGTTTTGTGCGGCCGAACATAGGTTTCGCTATGTTACAGTAACCTAAATGTCAAAATTCGACCGCCGTTGGAATGATAAAACGCCAAAACTTAAATTCTAGCAATTTCAGTCGTTTCTGACGCGTACTTTTCGAGGAATACCAGATTACTGTAGCATCATACTATTGTGAATTACGGTAGGTTAACGGGAGAATTGGGCAAAAATGTTTCAGTGGTATGCTAGTAGGATGCCTCTGGCCATTTTAAAACAAAAATCTCAAAATCGGTTTTTTTGAATGTCCACGCCTAACTGGCGGCTGATTCAGTGACTCAGAAATCTTATTTTAATTTTCGAATAAAAACCAAAAGTTCAGGTTTCGAGCTTTTTAAATGTTTATAATATTCGGATGTCCAATTTTGTAGTTCATTAACCCTCATAGAGCTTCAATTTACCATAGATTTGTTCAGGATGATTTTATTTAGGACCTCGAGTCAAGTGTTTCTTTTTTCAACACAACACTTGACTCGGAATTATCAGCAACTGAAATCAGGGGTGGTCACTGGCACCTATTTTTTCGATTTTGGGCCCGAAGCCCGGTCCATCAAAAGTCCGGCCCGGCCCGGGTAGAGGTTTTTACAAGCTCGGCCCGGCCCGTCAAAAGCCCGGCCCGGCTAGGGCTCGACTTGCCAAAAAATCGTTGCCGTTTTGTTATAACTAGGGTTGTGATTTTGACAGTGACGTCAACTTGACGTCAAATTGCCATCATTTTTATCAAATTGCCGCCGTTGTTTCGGTCGGAAGTTGTCTAACGATAAACTAAACATTATTTAAGGTAGTATAATGCCTTCAAACATGATTAAGATCATATACACATTAAAACAACAGTTTATAACAACAAAAGGACTTTAATAGACCTATTTCGGATCATCTTCGTCCTTGTTCTTACTTATTTAATTGGATTTCTTTCAACAAATTGCAAATAGAATTACTGATAAATGTTTATTAGCCTATTGGGAACTAAAGTTTGTAAAACAAGCTTCGGTTCCGGTAGTGCTATTGTAATACATTACTATATATGCACTATTTTTGAGAGTAAACGTGAAAAAAGCTAGTAAATGTGTTAGAACTTGATAAACTACAACAACAACCCCATCAAAAAATTTCCCGGCACGAAAACAATGAATGCCAACGGTTTGGCATTATGATAAAGCCGGGCCGGCCAGGCCCGGCCTGAAAAACCCCAAGCCCGCGGCCCGGACCGGAAATTTCGGGCCCGGCCCGGTTTCAGTTTTTCATTCTTGAGTCAGGCCCGGCCCGATCGGGCCGGGCCGGGCCGCCGGGCCTGGTGACCACCCCTGGCTGAAATATTTTTGGAGTTTTTAGATCTAACAGTTTTATTTGATTAGATGTTTGTTCTTCGTAGTTATTGCTGATCATCTTCTCATTTTTGTTTAATACACTACTACTAGTTGTATACTGTAGCTGCCGCTTTCTTCCAATCAGTTTTTTCTCTTGATTTCCTCAAAAGGTTATCGTAATATTATAACATCTTATGAATTCGGTACCTAATTGTGAGATTGACTATAGAAAATATATAATACCAAGGTAAGCCTTTTATTTAATTTTTTATGTTTTGTTTAGGAACTCTTATGCCACATATCATCCATTCCTCAGCAATGGTGAACGATATATTCCCTTAGAGGCTGCTGATTTTGCTTATTTCCAACTTGGACCATCCAATTCTCTTAATGCACCCACAGTAAAACCTTCAACATTTCAATCTAGAGAATTAACCCCTCATCAAATAATAGGATATCAAAGCTATGTTAAGCCTGGTACCGAAATTGTTAGTCAACATCCAGCACCATCTAAATCAACCCAAATAGCATCGAAGAATATAAATCTCCCTTCCCTTCATCCGAATGTAAATGCAGTATTGGCGTAATTCATTTTCCTATTTAGAGAAAGTTTCTTCCTGGAGGTCAATCTCAATTCACAGTAGAAAATGCGCATTATAAGGATAACCCATTTGTTTTTCGAGGCAGTAAGTAACATTTGTACCTATTATTCGCTTGTTTAGGAACACACACAGCTGGACGGATGCAGAATAAGTTGAACAGATCAGGATTTGACATGGATGAAGTCAAGGCCTCCTTTGTCCTCCCGGGTGCTTACTTTCAGAAAACAATAGCCGCCGACGAACAAGAACTGTTTCTTTATCGGGTTGAACCTTTTGTATCTGTAGAGTAAGTTAGTTAATAATTTTGTCTTGAAATTTTGATTGTTATTCCAGGTCGTTCAATCAATGCAATTTTAAAAATCCGACATTGGAGTTGATTGCAAACCGCGGGCTGACACAAATGACAGCGATTCAGAAATACGCAATTCCTCTCCTTATGACCAGGTAAGGTCGTATACGTGGATTACATCACAATCGTTTAAGGGAAAATTATAATACGTCTAGAGCTCTGATTATACGATCACCTTGCGGAAGCGGAAAAACGTTAGCTGTTGCACTCCCAATTATCAGTAGAATATTTCACATGAGAAACAAAGAGCCAACAAAGAAAGGTCCCTTCGCTATCTTCCTTGCGCATAACAACGTCGCGTGTGCCCAGTTGTGCAAAGAACTTCTTGCCATTTGTCCTGACGGTAATTTCTTAATTTTAATTTTTCAATTTTTAGGTGGACCAATAAGAGTTGGAATGTCCTGTGGTTCCCAGGATCCTAAAGTCATCAACCGATTGATCGAAGAAGGTGTAGATATTCTTGTTTGTACCTCGGGACGGGCTGATAATCATTTCTTTAAATGTGCCGGAGGATCCGTGGTATGTTTTTAATATCTATTACGTAAATTAAGATTATAGAGAGAACTCCAGATTCAAAGGATTCGATATTTAGTCCTCGATGAAGCGGACATCTTCCTGAACTTTAATAAGTTTTATAGATATGTGGATCCCATCTTTCAAAAGCTTGTAAGTCAAAAAAATATCGAATCGATGCATTCAGAAAAGCGCTAACGGAAAGATCAAGCTTATATGTCTGACCTCATGCTATCAAAGTGTTAATAGGTTTAAGCAGTTGTTGCCTGCTGACGCGAAGGCTGGCATAGTCAGCGTGGGGTGTGAAACAATACCACCGACAGTACGGATGAAATGCTTTAATATTGTAAGTGGATCTTTTTTTGTTGATCTGTTAGTTTAGACAGGCCAGCACAAACACGATGCTCTCATGTCTTTGTTGAAGAACAAAAGTCTTCGCGATGACCCTGATCGACCGCCAAAAACAATAATTTATGTAAAAGAGAACGATCGATGCGCCCAATTAGCGTCTAGACTGAAAGGGGAAGGATATCTGGCCAAAGAAATTGCATCACAAGACTCCACCAATGAAATGTTGAAGACCATGAACAGTTTTCTACAAGGTGATTATGACATAATTGTAACACAAGATCTGATGTCCCGAATGATTAATGTCCCCGATCTGAAAGTAGTTGTCCATTACGATATTTGTGAAGAAAAAAACCATCACAATATCCTGAGTTCGTGTGGACGGGTTGGTCGATTGGGCAACATCGGATATTGTTTTATTTTTTATGACAGAAAAACGGACCTTCTAGCTGTGGATGTATTGAGAGTAAGTAAAATGTTGCCTATAGTTTATGTTTTATATCAGTTCCTTAAGAAAGGGTGTGGCGACTATTGAGAAGGTAATGTGGATACAGCACTCGCTAATTTCCGTACAAGTAACTTTTAATCTCTTAACGCGTTATAACGGGTTTGAATTTTTTTATAGCCCTTTTTTGGTAACTTGTTGTCTGACTAGTTGTTATATACTTTCACTTTTATTATAATAAATCTTCTAATTTCTAGCTTGGCGTTTATTCAAATTACCTTCTCTAAGGTTTTGGCAGCGTTCCTCATAAAATTCAATGGCATTAAATTACAGAAAGTCAAGGACCGTATGTCATTCACAGACGAAATGAATTCAGTTGTTGACAAATGGAAGATCCTCGGAGTCGATGATCAGACCATTTTTTTATGATTATATGTCTAGTCGTTTGTTATCTCTCGTTCATTGTGTTTCCATCTTTAGACTCACTGATTATTATAATAAATCGTTATGTCACAACATCTGCTTTTTCAGAATTCTAGTAAAGGAAGATTATTTTTCTTGCGGTCATTTTTTGGGATGAGGAAATGCGAAGGCCAGCTGGAATGGAATGGTCACTTCCTTTTTATTTCGTAAAGTAAGAAAAGAAAAGGCCAAAGAATGCGACAAAAAAAGAAAAAAATCCTCAAAAATGGATTACCCATTTTTTGTAAAGCTTTATTTCCCTGTAATTAAAAATGCAAAAGCATTATATCAAACAAAACAAAGACCCGAATGGCTAAATAATCTGTGAAATACACTCATATCAAATGGGAAGACGAACCATCGCTTCGTTGTCTTGTCTACTATGAGGCCAACATTCAATCATAAACCATTTTTACAGCAATGTTGAAAGTGAAAAATTGAAATAATGTTAAACTCAAAATCAAAAGAAGCGGTTCAATTCATTCCAACTCAAATTGTAACAAGAACAAATATTACTCGTATGACGTGATAGTGACTAAATATGACAAGGCAACGGTTACAATCGATTCAATTTACACTACGACTAACTATGAGATCGATAAAGAGGTGAAAATATGGTATAAGCACTACTTAATTGTTATTTGACTCTACAGAAACAGGCTTGTAATTAACAGCTAGTGGAGTGGAGAGCTCAATGTGAGAAGAAGATCGTCCGGAATAACGATTCCCATTCTCAATGTCTTCTGCTTCCTCTTCTTCGCTCTGATATTCCCATTTTGAAGAGACGGAAAGTATTTGGAAAGTAGTAGATCCTGAGGACAGACTGGATTGGTTGGAACCGGCAGAAGACAGACTAGTCGGGGACATTCGAAGTCCCAATTTTTCTGATTCCACCCTCCTTCGGCTAGTTGAGGGCTCGGAATAGGCATCCATCGAACTTTTCCTTCCCTCCAAACGGGGACCTAAAATAAAATCATGTTGATATCACATGGAGATCAAGAAAAAATTCAGTAAACTCATAAACAGCAGAAACGTACAGAAGCATAGCTAATGGCTGATCAAAACATACTTTTCATGGGGATAGGGCGACTCTCCTGTTCGACCTGGCTTCTCGATCGATGTCCCCGGTTCTCTTGACTATATTCTTTTGAAAGCAGATTATTCTCATGGCCCTGGGACTTGTTGGACGGCCATATGAACCATTTGGGGCCTTCTCTGAGTTCGATCACCTGGAAGCGGAAATCTCTTTTTGGTCGACTCTTGGAATCGACCGGCGGATTCGAAGCACAGCGAAGAGTCCCGGTCCTATTATGAAGAGTGAGGTGACGATGATGTGGGTTCTCAATACAATTACAAGTCATTGAAACACGACGATTGAGTGAATTGGCGGATCTGTAATGCGGCTGGAACAAATGCTGAGGGCGACGTTCCATAAATACTCTCACAAAGGACAGAAATATCTGCAAAAACTGATTTTATTTTCTCCCATCAGCAGTAGAGTTCGCTTAAAGTTTCGGGAAAGGCTGAATCGGTTCAGGTTTAGTTCCGTTCTTCGCGAGGAAAAAAGATTTCGGGTCAAACGGCCATAAAAATTCTACTGAAAATATACTATTACAAAACATATATGGATCAATGTTGTATATTGATAACACATTAATCAACTTCACCCATAATTAAAACAATCGCACGGAATCCCCTCGCGAGCCAAAAATCAGCGATTTAAAATTCACATTATGAAAGAACGGACAAAAACCGGACAACCTCATGATCAGACTGGAGGAACAAAACAAATAAAATGAGGTCACTAAGAAACGAAAAAAACCTCGGGAAGATTAATAAGTAGCGGCTCCTGATAAATATTCTCTCCATAATGGCATTACTCACTAGAACACGGGCTGCCTGGTCCCGCCCCTTTTCTCCGCATTATTTATCCGTTTTCCCGATTTCTCTCAGCTTATATTATAGTGGGTAGAGATGGAAAAAAGAAACATTCTCTGTTTCCACGAGGCTTTCAAGGGGAAAATCGCGGGGATCCCCGGTATAAACACACATCGTCTGGCGTCTTAAACGTGATCCTACCCATTAAGACTATCACATGACACTTCTTACAGACAACAAAAATCGCACTGCATTATATTGTTGCAATGCAGCTTGTACTCTACTCAATTATCTCTTATCAGTCTTCCCATTCTAATCAAAAAGAAGGGTAAACATGATGGAAGAACGGGTAAACGGAGAGGAAGGCAGAGGGTTGTCCACTTTCCCAATGGAGCCAATTATGGGGTCGAGAATATTCGGGTGATCCCCATTCGGGTGGTGAAAATTCGGGTGAGCGCTCACTCGGGTGGTAAAAATTGGGATGGTGAATATTCGGGTGATGGAATATTGGGGTGGGTGAGTTTTCGGGTAATGGATAAAATATTGTACTAACTGCTACTGCATTTTGAAATTTTATTTATTTTTGGCGTTTTCGAGCATGAGGAATCCGTTTTGCTCAAAAATCGTAGCATTGTTAGAATATTTAAATTTATTGAAATTTTATTTGTTTTTGGGGTTTTCGACTATGAGGATTTCAAAATGAAGTCCTCCATTTCGCATGTTCTGGACGATGCCACCGAAGAAGATGATAATAGCACTAAAATGGATTCCATTTTTGGATTCCTCATGCTCGAAAACCCAAAAAGAAATAAAATTTCAAAATGGCACTCAGTACAATATTTTGTTCATCACCCGAAAATTCACCCACCCCAATATTCCATCACCCGAATATTCACCACCCCAACTTTCACCACCCAAATGGGGATCACCCGAATATTCAGTTACCCGCCAATTATTCGTACAAGATCGCCAAAAAATATTATTGCAGACAGTTTAGTTTATTTCTTCCATAAAAAAGGAAGAATGCCCCAACAATAAACGAGGATATCAAATATATGAGCCGAATATCGCAGGGGAAGAATAAACAAACGCCCCCAATTAAGACAGAAGTTCCGTTAAACTGCAAAATCAGACCAAATTAAATGCCGCGGCTAAGACGGAGGGTGGGAATTGGAGGCAAAGCAATCAGCTTACTGAAATACGTCATCAGAATACTAGGTGGCCTTTCAGAAACAGACGAAAGCTCTTATGACCAGATCTTCTGGCCACAATGACCTTTAACCGAACCCTAATTTCAAACCCAATTAACATTCATTTCCACTATCTACTTAACTGCCTAGTTTCGGTCCTAAAAATGCGAAATGAAAGATTCCGCAACGTTCTCTGATGTCAATAGCTCTTACGAGTAGAACACCATAAACTGAACGCGCTCTCATTCCAGCATTAATAGCACACAGTGCTTGCGGTTAGGGCCACTTAAAGATGCTACTTGTTTGAAAGTCTTCGGAGATGTAAGTCATCGTATTTCAATCAGAATCACCACTAACTAGAGTCCTACATCACTTATGAATCAGATTCCATACAAAATTTGAGGTCCCATGTTATCATCAAAAGGAGTCGACTCAGGAATTCGGGAGAAAAGAATTGATTAAACGCATACCGGGCACGACATTATTCCATAGGCCTTCAGGACCGAAGTGACGCTTATCGGTTGGAAAAATGACAGAGCGAGGTCAGGTGAATACATAAAAAAAAACACTATCAGCCAAGAAAACGTTGTCAAAAAACAAAAATATGGTCTCAAAGTTTGTGGAAAGGCAACGTCATTCAACTCATTGAAGTCAGGCTGCAAGATTACGAAACAGCAGAATAAGACGCCCCAAGGCTTTCACACCACTCTTATTTTATTAATCACCACAAAAGGCGATCCTTCCGAAACGAAAGCAAGGATTGCCTTTCCTCTTCCACTTATATTCCCCTTGGCCCCCAGTGCAATGCCCTCTCCCCCTAACCCAATTTTGTGGAAAAGACGACCCTTTGGAATTCGCTTCTCGGCAGACAAAAGTATTTTCTAACGAAAACAAGCCAAGATCCCTAAGCATTGGAGCTAAACAAAGGTCAATTATTGAAATTATCCAATGAACAAATTCTTTTATCTGATCTTAATAAGGTTAGGGAAATTAAATAAAACTCAGCCAACATACACAAAGGGGCACATGGGTCCGTGGTTCACAAGACTATAATACAAAGACAATGAAAGAAAACTTGAGAAAGAGCAGGCCAATTTAAAACCACCTGAATTTAGGGAATTTGCACGTCTCGGGGATCAAAAAGTGTCGCTCAAACAAAAAAAACAATTGCCATCTTTTTTTTTTTAATTTTGGAAGATTGGAATTAGGATTGTGATTTTGACAGTTTCAAAATGACGTCAAATTCACGTCAAATTGTCAAATTGCCGTCCTTTCGGTTTGAAGCCATCTAATCATAAAAAACATTGTTCGAGGAAGTATAGGGCCTTCAAACATGTTTAAGCCCATGTACAAATTAAGACAACAGCTTATAACAACTAAAAGAGTTTAGGAGGTCCGTTTTTGGATCATCTTCGTCCTCGTTCCCGCTGTCACTATCATCCAAATTCTCATTGATGAATTGAGTCAGTGAAACTAGACGCTTCTTGCAGTAAATTCCAAGAATTTTTGGCGTGAAAATTTTTCGTTGCGGGAAAATTTTTTGCAAAATGCTATAATTTATAAAATTTTCCAAAACATAACAAATCAATTTGACAATCAAAATGACAGAGCAATTGACATGACGAAAATGACGGCAATTTGACAACGTGACAGACCATCAAGTTGACGGCCGGCACAACCCTAATTGGTACCTAACCCCGACTCGCCAATAACGCACGAAGGATATCCCGCTGTTAAATCTACAGTATTATACTAACAAATATTACTCAAAAATTAACATTGGGCCCATGGGGTGATGTAAGATTTAAAAAATCGAGCTAATAAGGGATATTTTATACAATTAAACCTTCCAAATTAGGACAGCGATTTGGCATTACTCTAAAAACCGGTCAGGGACGGAAAAACCCAGGCCCGCGGCCCGGCCAGGAAATTTCCTGCCCGGCCCGGCTTCAATTGAGTCAGGCCCGGACCGGCAGGGTGGCCACCCCTGGATCCAAGTACGACGCTCATCAGATTTTGATGAAACTTTGCACGAATTTAGCTTAATTTTTTCGAAGAGATACGGGAGACTCTTATCTCGCGCTTTTCAGAAACGACCGAGATCTTTGGGTCGAAAAATAGTTAAAATATGACACGTGTAGTTTCATACCTACACATGTCTACCGATCAGGGTAATGTTTCTACAAAAAATATTTTTTTCCGCACAAAAGTGGCAAAGATACGGCCAAAATGTGTAGTTCTCTTAAACCGCTCTCCGGGTTTGGCGTACTCTTTCGGCCGCGAAGATCGTTGAATCTCTGCTGCGCCTGCAAAGCGCGAGCTAAAATTTTGGGAATTGATGTGTGACTCTTTCAAAGATCGTAGGAAAAAGAGAATAACAACCATTGAAGAGCCGCTTCATGAGAAAGAAGATCAAGCCATCGTGTCGTAACTATATTTTCATCGGTGCACAACGTTTTGTCCTAAGAAGGGTAATTAATCATCGGCTGTAATAAAACTTATTTCATATGTACATATGTATAAATATTCACAAATTGAAAAATTTGTACTTCCTATAGCAGAAGGGCATGCGATTTACAGATTGCAGACTTCAATAGTCAACGATCGTCTCTGTTTGACAAATTAGCCAGCTAACTCTTGATTATGTTTTCTTTAAAATTTTGCCAAAGTGGGTCACGCCACGAATTATTGCACTCCGGTAGAAAAAGTAGAAATAAAGGAGAGGGCGAAATTTTATCTTCTCTAACACAAAATTTTATCGTTTTGGTATATTTTTACCGCTTTTCATTGATTTGCATCGTAATTTTCTCAACCATTTTAGGTAGACCTTTACATCAGCTATGGCCAAGTCAAAGAATCATACCAATCACAACCAGAGTAAGTTTTCTAGTATTGTTATTCTGATTTTAGATAGTCGTGCACATAATTGTCTAAAAAACGGGGTTTTTTATACGATTTAGGCAGTGTTGGTTGGCGTTAAAAGGGTGTCGGTTGTTTTGAATTTTGTGTGAACTGTGGAATTTTTTACTCGCTACGGCGTATTAAATGAAAATTGAAGTCAACATGTGTTAGGTTTAAATGTTATTTATTATTTTAATCTTTATATTGTAGACCGCAAGGATCACAGAAATGGTATCCACAAGCCAAAGAGACAGGCCAGAACCTCTATGAAGGGAGTGGACCCCAAGTTCTTGAAAAATCTCCGTTTTGCCAAGAAGGGAAGCAGAAAGGTCGTGAACAAGCAAAAGCAGGAATCTAAAGCTTAAACTGTTGATGGGTCTTGTTTTTGATATTGTTGTTATAAAGATAAAGTCTTTTTCTTGTTTGATGGGTTAGAGATTTTATATTTTAACCCTGTTTTTGGGCTCATGGTATTACTCGAAAAAGCTTTTTTTCTTCGGAAGTGTTGTCTTGGTTACCTTGTCATCTTATCATTTAGAAGTGTGCAGTTAGATACTTGACCGGCCAACTGACGGTTTCGGTCATGGTGGATCCGTTTTTGATACGGAGTGTACATATTGGAAAATTTGTTTTAAGTGTAACATGTAAGTGTAAGTGTAAATTTTTTAAAATTGTAATGTGTCGAAGAAATAGTTTTGAAAACTGAATTTCTAACAGCCTCACATCAAAAGTTACACTTTAAAAAAATTGCACTCACAACTCATACGTTTTTTCCAAATTACCAATAAAAGGGTATCAATGATATTCGAACCAATCTGCTCACTACGTGCAATTCATTGCCCTATGCAAATTTTGAAGAAAATCTGATCGTCGCGTTCCTTTTAAAACATAGTGCCCCGAGTTTCCTGGATGCGTTACTTTTGGCATTCATGGAATCGTCTGGAATTTCGG
Source organism: Bursaphelenchus mucronatus (assembly GCA_025436335.1). Lineage (NCBI taxonomy): Eukaryota > Metazoa > Nematoda > Chromadorea > Rhabditida > Aphelenchoididae > Bursaphelenchus > Bursaphelenchus mucronatus. The sequence goes on from CM046359.1 coordinate 5,425,103, forward strand.
ATTTCTATCAAGTATAATAAATAGAACGCTTGGCAAAAAAGTAGACTGCATAACTTGACCACATCTCTCCAAACAAACATAATTCCATCCTTTTTCGAGAATACACCCAAAAGATAACCATTTGAAGGAAGAACTTCCCCTTCCCATTTGATGACATTTTACCGTATTCCCTGAGGCATGACGGCTATAATTATAATCTTTTATTAGCCATGTTTCTTTTTCATAATCCTCCCAAAGACTGCTGATAACAATAACTTCTTTGAGTTTCAAAACATTTGGGCTGGTTACTAATCAGCGTAAGAATTCGATGAACCGGCACCTCCATGCAGAACTAAAAAAAATTTTTATTATCTTCTTGTTTCGAGCTGCGCCCGACCCTTCTCGGCTTGCGGCGACATTTTATACGACGAAACCTTTAAACTTTCAACATTTTTGCGTTTTGCAGAAATATGCTACATAATTTTTTTCTGCAAACATTCTGCAAGGAAGCTAACGTCACTACAGATTCAGAAAAACTACATTTAGACCGCACATGTTTGGTTCCGGCGGACGATATACCTGATTTTAGGGTCAAAATTTGACCGAAATTAACAATTCAATGTTCAAAAATCGATAAAAAATCCAATTTTGGTCGGATTTGGACAGTTCTTGGATGTTACAGTAGTAGAACTCCTAGTCTTTAAATTAGGTGTAGTTTCTTATTCACAGCTTGTTACAAAAATTTTATATGTCAAATGGGGGTATTTTTTAGGACACTTTATGTCATAAGTCCCAAATAACGCTTTGATAGGCGGAACCACTATTATAATAGTAGCTATTATAGTATTACTCACTAGGGTATCCTCTTTCGTTTCTGCATGGAGGTGCCGGTTTGTCCGGAAAGGGTTAAAAGTAATCAAAGTTACAATGAGTTTCAAAAATAGACTCACAAAATGTGACAAAAGGAGTGTTTGGAAATAATCAGGAATCGGCGAAAATACAGTGAGTTACGTTATTATGACATAAATATATTATCCTCTATTTTGGAAATTATTTGTTGAACGCCAAATGAATGGAAAATTCCCCCATGGTAGGGATCCATCAATTCGAGTAATAACAAATGCTTTTCCATCAACTCAGACCTTTTAAAATCACGCTTCAGCCATCTTTTGACTGAATTTTTTATTCGAAGATCTCTTTTGCCAATTGTAAACTAAAATAATACCTTCGACGTTTAAGGCCATTTTTATTGTAAAATCCAATTCTTGTAAAATCGAACTCTTCTCTCAAAAACAATAAATTCCGTTTTTCGGATCGCCTTAATGCCCTGAGGGAATCTTCCTGGTGGGAAAATTCCCGGTAAAGCGAAAGGAACGGCCTTTTGTTGGAGTTATTTGACAAACACCCGCTACATTCTACTATATGACTCTAATCGGACGGTGGAAATAACCAATTTCAAAAAAACTTCGAAGAAGGGGCGGAGTCTGGACGAGATCACTTTTAAAGAACCATCGCTGGAAAAAAGGAGCCGAGTTATCAAGGGCCCTCCCATCACCGATAAGGTCGATAATGTTATTTATGGGAGTTCTGGATACTAATTTGTCCTTTATCTAGTAATTTATAAAATTTTTTTATAACAGTGTAGGATTTTGTTTTCTGAAATTTGTGTTGTAGATAAATTGAACAAAATTACATTTAAAAATAATTGTTTATTTTGAGCATTGTGCACCTAGATTTATGTTTCTAATAGTTTTAAAATACCTATTTTGATTGTTGGAATGTGATTTAATCCCGTTAGCGTTCTCTGGAAGTCATAAAAATATTTTAAGTCCTCAAAAAAGCAACTTTAGGATCTAATCGTAAAGAACAGTAGTTACAGTAATCCAGACAACGAGAGACGAATTTGTGGCAGAGTGCACGAGCACCAAGGGTAATCGCGACCTCCGACCTCTATGTCCATCCTGTTCAGCGACCGTGAAAGGCTTTTAAGGCTTGTGGATCCGTTTTCTATCATGTTATATTGTTCTAGATGACCAAAAACAATAAGACTGCTCCGATGGAGCTGAATCCAGCGACGAAGGGATCCTATCCGAACATGTACACATCCACCGATACAATACAGAGCAATTTTGATGTATCCACAGCAACTGTCGTCTCGTCAGAAGCCCCAGTAAAACGACCCGGAGGCCTGAGTGCCAAATCAACTTTAATCAATTTCGTTAAGGTAAATATTTTGATGAACAAGCACGCGAGGATATTTCGCTTGCGCAACCATTACTGGCTCCTTTTGAAATGATTTACAATTTTAAATGGTTACTATTAATAGAAGGTTAGTAAACAACCCATTTCAGGGGATGATCGGGCCCGGATGTCTCAGTCTTCCCATCGCATTTCATCAAGCTGGTCTTTGGGTAAGTCCAAGCAGTAAAAGAAATACTTTTTAAATTGTAAAACTTTATAATTTCGATTGTTTTCTTCAGACAGCATTAATTCTGATCTTTGCCTTTGGATTTCTTAACAATTATTGCATGTTACAACTTGTCGAATGCTCTCAAAAACTTTCCATGAAGTAAGTCTTACTGTATTACTGTCATCATTCAAATAAGCATCAAATATTTATGTTAATTTAGCTAAAGTTATATTATTTTAGACGAGGAAAAGTACTGGATTATGGAGGAGTCTCCTATCACGCTTGTTCTCACAGTTTCCCCTTCATCCGTCCTTATAACAATGTTTTTAGGTACGAAAACAGGCTTTTTCACAACTATTCTTTAGAAATATAACTAATGGAGTTATAATTTTATTACAACTCGGAATCTGCAGTGTATTTTATGTCTTCGTCGCGTCTCACGTGAAAGAGGTAAGCGATTTAATCAAAAGGAAAATAAAATAATATTTGTCAAAGGGATTTGGTGTTTAGTGGTGCTTGCAGAGTGGTTTTAGACCAGAAATGTTGTCATAAAATTATTTTCACGTTTTCTGAATGCTTTTTTTCTCTAAAAACGGTCTAGTTCTGATTTTACGAAGATATTGTCAACTTTATCGACTTAAAAACGTGTTTTAAGTATTTGAGTTTTAAATACACCATCATAGATGGAAGATTTCACGGTAAAAAACTCAATTTCCGGGGCGTCGCACAGTGCAAACCGAAATCAATTTCGGGCCACACCGTGCTTTTCCCCCAAAATAGAACCGCACTGTGCATTTTTTCCCAAAATAGGGCCGCATTGTGCAAAAAATGAACGATTTTCGAATCGACAGCCCCAAAATTGCGACATGTCGCAAGAAATTTCGATTTTCCTTCGAAAATCGCTGCGATTTGCACTGTGCAAAGTCAAAATGCACCGTGCGAAAAGTCTGTCGCGGGTATGCACTGTGGTGATTAAAACTGCACAGTGCGGGGTGCGAAATCCATTCCGCCGGCTTTTTGGCCAAACTAGTACTACTCGGCGCAAAAAGTCCTGAGAATTTATCGCGCACCGAAATTTTGTCGCGCGCTGAAAAAATGGTTTGTCGCTGAGAACAATGAGAATCGCGGGCGATGTAAGGCAAAAATGCAAAATGCACCGTGCAAAACGATGTTTTTGGGTCAAAATGCACTGTGCGAAGCACTTTTTGGCAGATGCACGGTGCAAAATGTGTTTTTCGAAGAGCGACGCAGTTTTTGCGGAAAAGTGCACAGTGCGAAATTCTCAAGACTTTTTGGATGGAGTACTTACTACTCGACTCGCGCCATAAAGTCCCGACAATTTTGCACAGTGCATTTTCCTTTTTTTCGGATTTCCTCTTTTTACCCAAGCGACGTGCACTTTTACGCGACCCCACTCCAATTTTCGCGCGCGACATCAGCGATACTACTATTCGCGCTCAAAAGTTCCGACAATTTTGCACCGTGCACTTTTCTTTGTTTTCCGCGGTCATCGCCGCGACTTCCCGTTTTTACTCAAGCGACCTGCACTTTTCCGCGCGACGACACCAAAGTTCACGCGCGACGTCGACGACAAAATTGTCTGGACTTTTGAGCGCGAGTAGAATCGCCGATGTCGCGCGCGAAAATTGGAGTGGGGTCGCGGAAAAGTGTATGTCGCTTGGGTAAAAACGGGAAATCGCCGCTACGGCCGCGAAAATGTGAGAAAAATGCACCGTGCAAAATTTTCGGGACTTTATGGCCCGAGCAGTATGGCTCGAGTATCGAGTAGTATTTGTTTTCGCGAAGCTTTTGCTGCTGTCGCAAAGTGTCGCAATTTCTATTTTCATTCGAGAACATGTGACATTTCGCAAATGAGAAAAAGGAGAAACGCGACGAAGAGAGCAAACAATTGGTGCAATGAAGACGTTGGGATTCATCGCCCAAAGCGTTTCAGAACCCTTTCACGGACATTGCAGTGCCATCAAAGCTTTGATCGCACTGTGCGCACAGAAAATGCGCAATGTCCCGCGAAAACAAACCCCGCACTGTGCAAAGATGAAAGATGATGGCAGAGTGCAAACGCCTACAGAGAGGAAATGCAGTGCAATAAAACACAAAGAAGATGACAAAAACAAATTAATAAATTTTTGTAGATGTTCGATGACAACAGCGACATCAGATTCAGCCCGACCATCTGGTCGTTACTGGTCCTCTTTCCCATGATTATCGTAAATCTCCTGAGGACATTAAAGATGATCGCAATTTTAAGTGTGATCGGGAATATCTGTATGATCTCTTGTCTGGTATTCATTATGCAAGTCAGTTTGTAATCGCACTAACATCAACCATTAAAATAATAATTAAAACTTGATTACAATTACAGTACCTAGTAAGAAAGCCTTTAATGATAACCGAGTTACCTGGAATTACCAATTTTGATGGCATTCTGATGGCATGTGGATCTATTTTATATTCATTCGAAGGTCAAGCGATGGCAAGTTCAACGAATTTTTTTGTTTTATATTTGCAGGTACTGCCCATGGAGAACAAACTGAAGAGGCCGGCCTCCATGATCGGGCCTTTTGGCGTTCTTTCGGTAGGAATGACTATTGTCACGTTTGTGTATGCTGCTTGTGGATTCTTTGGTTACGCCGTTTACGGGAACCATGTCCAAGGAAGTATTACTTTGAATCTCCCCAACGAGACTGCTTTTACGGTAGTCAAGGGACTTCTCATCTTTGTCATATATTCTGGTTTTGTGATCCAGCAATATGTGATTGTAGACATGGTGTGGCCTCGGTTAAAGAAGGTCATCCGTCTTGACCATCTCAGTTATTGGCCAGACTTCTTGTGCGAGGCTATTTTTAGGACACTTCTGGTTCTCATTGAGTGTAAGTTTATGGCTATACATCCGTTCTGGGAAGCAATTTTTAAAAGAATTTTTATAAAAAATGGTTCCGGGTTTTAGTTAAATTTCATGTCTTTACAGCATATTACGTTTCTTAATTTCAGTTGTAATGGCGATAGCTGTCCCCAAATTGGAAGATATAATTCCCTTGGTTGGAGCGACCGCCGGGATGTTACTGGCGTTCGTATTCCCCGCCATTATCGACACTCTCACATTCGGGCCGGAACTAGTGGAAAGTGTCCGAAAAGATCCCTCCCAACGATCTCAACTCTACCTCCGATTCACCCGGAATGGCGCGCTTGTTCTGTTAGGGATCTTTGGCCTGATAGCCGGCTTCCAGTCGAATATTCGCGGCCTTCTCGCCTCCAAAGAATAAATTATTTATTTCTAATTTTCTGCAAGACTAGTCGGAAAGAAGAGACAGCTGAACGGAGAGAAAGAGCTATAATTACATAAAAGTACATATAAAGTAATATAAAACCATCTAAAGACATGGAATCAACGCGAATAAATATGCAAATCTAACTGAAATAGTCGAAAAAAGTCCCGTCCCCCATTCAACGGTCTCTTACCTCTTAAAAAGATTAGTCTTGCAGAAAAGAGCGACGTCAAGAGCTTTAATCACAATGTTGAGTGTTGTTAAATAAAACATTTACAGGATTAGAGATATTCTCGGTTTTCTTTGGTGTCGCATTCTGTTCTCTCGATGTCCCCCACTCTTTTTCCCCGGCTCCCCGATGCAGTTTGCAAGTCTCGCACTGTCCAACTGCCGTTTTTTTTGCAAAAAAAGCAAGGGGGAGGACCGAGTCTCTCTCTTTTAAACTCTTCTCTTTACATTATCTTTGGAAGTACGTCAAAAAGATGCTGGTTCGGTGCTAATTTCGGGCAAACCAGTACTTTCTGACCTCCATTAATGTTTTCGCCCATCGTGTCGCCAATTCTTTTACATTTCGAAGTTTAATTAATTGCGCAATATATACGCTGTTAGGGTTACGTAATCGCCGCAACAAGTCCAGAGTTATGGCAAAATTGTGGCCCAATTTCGGAGACTAAATGAAAACCGCCGAAATCCAACGGAAATTATCCTTGGAGGATCAAAAGTAAGTAATTTAACGCTTAAAAGTAACTTTGCTATAAAAATCGTAAAAGGTGGATTATTTGAAGTTAAAATAAATTGTCTAAATGGAATTTCTCGCAAATAGACTGTTTCTTATCTGATACAACAGAAAACAAGTAACAAAGCTACTAAAATAGTCGAAAACTTTTTCTTCAAAACAATAATTGTTCCAGAAGACTATTTCAACGCCCAGTTCCCCCTTTGCCCGTAGGCTGCCGAGATCCTCGACCTAAATTCAAAGAGCCAGTGGCCAATCAAGAGTTCGACCAGCCCCAATTATGGCCTCAAGTGATGCCCACCTTTATGAGGGACTTCCTTATGTCCAAGAAGCCCCTCGAGGCAGACGCTTACGTTGCATGCAAGAACGGATATGTCTGGGCCGTCGCTTTATCGGATATCGCAAAAGTTGAGAAACTATTTGTAAGCATTTTGCAAGTTGTAGTTAACTCTTTCAGTTCCTCAACAACAAGTGGAAGACTAAATTACAGGCCTATTTTTGGACCCTTCTACTCCACGTACAATTTTGCCGTAAGTTTATTACAAAACAATGATACCTTGTTTTCAGAAGACCTAGACAGAAGTCATGACTTCCGTTATCGACTGAACCGAGCTACTAAAGGGTTGATTCAGGTGAAAATTGATGCTTTCCAATGTCGTAAGTACATAATGCATATAAAAACTCGCTTTTGAAGGGTATTGTAATTCATTAATTTTAATTACAGCCTTGGAGAAACTCCTGATATTTGGAGATGACTATTTCCAATTAATATATAAATACAGCGAGATGAATGGTCTCAGACAGATGAGACTTATCAAACGGAATGTTAACAGCATAAGAATCGGCCAGTTGGGTCAACCTTTGGACTCGCTCGCTAAACAATGGCCCTCTAATTACGAGGTCTTCTACTCAAGTAAGTCAATGCAAAAAGATAAATCTCTTTATCATTCTCACACATTCTAATACTCAAAGACAGTCATAACAGTAAATATAATCTCCCATTTACCCATGATGACATTTTACAGAGATCCAGGACATTACGCTGGGGCTATGCTTTATGAAACAAGAGGCCCAACCTCTTCTTAATTGGATTATTCAACGGAATATCCCCACAATTCGTCGGCTAAACATCCCGTTAAGAGATCCGAAATGGGAAATGTTCAAAAAACTTGATTTGGAATGGTGCCGAGGGGTAATCGACAAGAGATCGACCAAGAATTGCACCAAGATACTCAAATTATGCACCGAAACGCTATGTTTGGAGTTCTATGGAGAATTTAAGTTGAATATATTTGAAGAATTCCTAAAGTAAGAAAACTTTATTAAAGTTGCAACACTTGCAGTTACAAAAGATCATTCCACAGCAGAATTCGGGTAATCGAATTCATTTGGCACGGATTCGGAAGCGATTATATGAGATTGCTGGAACGACTGACCAGTTTGGTACTGCTGGTAAAAAAACATGGGCCAAATATTCGTGTTCTGACATTCCGAGAAGGCCGGTCGATTAACATCGACCCCGGGGCCAAGCAATCAAACAATGTATGGAGTCGCGTTTTCCATTTCCGAAAGAAAATCAAAGAGCAATTGGCCGAGAACTCGGACCAAAAGATCGGAAATCTCAGCTTTCGGGTGGTCTTTAAACTCAACTTCCATAGTTTTCAGAAGGTGAGTATGATATTATATTACCTTAGACAAATTCCTTTTAGTCTTGGCTGGGATGCGCAGAATTCGAAATCCAAAAAAACAGAATGTCCTTTCACTTTAACAATAACAATGATGCCCGCAGGGAATGCATTGACCAACATCGCAATTTCTTCAATCTACCTGATCAGCAATTTAAAAACAGAGTTCTTAGGGAGATCTCGATTCGATTGCCAAACAAACAATACTATTTTGTCGGTCCAACAAAGGGAAAGAAGTATCACTTATACGAGTCTCCGACGAAAAAAGAGAATCTGTACTTTCTAGATGTGGACTTGGAAGAATTCAACAGAAAATATAAGGCCAAGGTGATAATTTAAAATAATTATAACTTCTTATCCTAGATCTTTTATTCTACTTTCTGGTTTCAGGATACCGCTCGTATATATTCACTGGAAGACCGAACCCTATTCCGACCAGCCGATATTGACTATCGCAAAGAGTTAGAACATCAGAAGAACCGAATTGAAGTTATCAGCTATCGCCGAGCATTTCGCCGAGATGCCCATACCTACGTAAACACTCAAATACCTCGCCGAATCTATACAAATCATAATATCATTCGTAAATTCAGAGTTTGGCAGAGCCCGAGTCTCCCCGCGGATCACAAGAAGCCCATTTCAGATCAATCTGAGACCTCCTCCTTCAGTTTCAAGTGTTTTAAGAAACCGAAAAAAAAAAGAATTCCGCATAAGAAAATCTCACTGCCATTGGAGAAAACACATGTGATTATGTAGTATAAAGTACGGGTATACAAGCTGTAAATATCTGCTAATTTTAAATAAAGGGTAACTGATAAATCTCTTTGTTTTTGGGAACCGTGTATAGATGAACTGGGGATGTACTACTCCAAAATTAAACCCTATTACGCAGAAAGAATTATGAATCGACTAATACAAGGCTCAAAAGAAATGTTTACCTGATCTGAAAAATCAGGAAATCCAAACCTTACCGCAACGGTGGCAAACGGGCCTATTTTTCAAAATTTCAGGCTCGCGGCTCGGCAAATGTCAAGCCCGGCCCGCCTCACAAGGGCTCGGCAAAACCTCGTTTCCTTGTTTCTTCTTAAAACATACCATTTCAAAGAGCGTAAAAAACTGGTCTAAGAAAACCTTTAATTAGCTGCTATCTTTGCCTTAAGCGCTAGCTAGCGGCGTTTTAAAAAAATTCCAATTGGATTTTTGGACTCTTTGCTTCGGAGAGGCTAACAAACCTGCGCAATTGCTTTTCATATGGTTAATAGTCACCCATGACATCCAATGCTTCAATCTAGTTCAAAAAAAGAAAACTTTTTTTTGAATTTGATACGCCGCTGATGGCGATGCTTTCAAAGAGTGATTATGCGGTGTTTTAGGCCCTGCAACCCATGAAAAACTAGGAGGTAGCAAAAATTTCAACGGTTTTCAGACTTAATTTTTACGCACTTTCTGTTAGGGGGCACACCTAATAAAAATATAGAAGCCGTTGAAAAGTTTAGCCACCCAGGATGTCACTCGAAGGTAAATCAAAAAAAGTTTGCCGTTTTTTCATATAAAACAGCTCCCAGTAGATCACAAAGATCATTTTAAAACTTAAAGAGTACGTACTAGCTTTATTCGTTGCATAACAGTCAAAAAAATCAAAAGAGGATTCGGACCTGGTTCGCAGGACTCCCTATGCACCGCCGTTCCCCAGTTTTCTCGGAAGAAGGGTGAAATTAGCCTGCAACTAAAAAATGCTCGCTAGCCAGCACAGAAATGAAGAATAGCTGCTAAAAAAAGTTGTTTCTAGACCAGTTTTTTACACTCTTTCAAATGGTATATGTATCCAGAAAAAAACCAGAAAACGAGGCTCGCGAGGTTTTGCGAGCCCCTGTCAGGCCCGGCCCACCGTAATAAAAAAATCCGATATTTTTTGTGATATTTCGCTCTGAAGTCGATAATAGTGACCAATGCAAACGTAAATCCTCAAAATTCTGCATCATTTTAAAATATTTTATCGTGACATTTACAATATACGTAGAATTCTTAGATGTCATATTTGTCAAACTTTTTTGTTTTAAGTCGCCGCTATAGTAAAAGTTGTATTGGAGATTACTAAATTACGGTTACTTTTAGCTTACTCAACAAATTTGGGTTCAAAAATGGCAGTCAGAGAAAGAAGAAAGGTCCATGAACTCCTGGATGTCGAATCTAATGTCCATGATCTGTGGAATAAGGAGAAACCCTTCGAATTGGATGCTCCAGAAGATGAAAAGTAGGTTTTATGTCAGTATGGACCTTATTTTTTAGTTCAAAGGAACAGAAATTCTTGGTCACCTTCCCTTTCCCATATATGAACGGCCGTCTTCATGTTGGCCACAGCTTTACGGTGTCCAAAGCTGAGTTTGCTGTAGGATTTGAAAGAATGTTGGGAAAGAAGGCGTTGTTTCCTTTTGCTTTCCATGCGACTGGAATGCCCATCAAGGCTTGTGCTGATAAATTGGTAGCTGAGATCGAAGAATTTGGAAATCCTCCAGTATTTCCGGAACAGGGTGAACTTAAAGTAGAGAAATCGGAGATTGACGACATTATTAAGGACAAATCTAAAAGTAAAAAAGTATGCTGCTTTTATTTTTATTCATATATTTTATATTCGTTTGGTTTTAGTCAAAGGCAGTAGCTAAAAGTGGGTCGTCCAAGTACCAATGGAATATTATGAAATCTTTGGGGCTTTCCGACGAAGAAATTCCCAAGTTTGCTGATCCAAATTATTGGCTGGATTACTTTCCAGATTATTGTATCAAGGATCTTCAGCGAATGGGAGTGCGTGTTGATTGGCGGAGATCTTTTATGACCACCGAAAGGAACTTGTACTTTGACAGCTTTGTTAGATGGCAGTTCAGAAAGCTGAAAGCTCTGAATTTGATCGATTTTGGAAAAAGGTAACAACACTGCACGCATATTATTTTTGTTTTTAGATATACCGTTTACTCTCCGAAAGATGGTCAACCATGTATGGATCACGATCGTTCAGCGGGTGAAGGAGCTGGTCCTCAAGAATATACTTTGATTAAGATCAAAGTTATTTCTGATTTTCCTGAAGCGCTTGCCAAGACCGGCAAGCCTGTGTTTCTGGTAGCTGCTACTCTTCGTCCCGAGACCATGTATGGCCAAACCAACTGCTTCATTCATCCTGAACTGAACTATGCAGCTTTTTATGTTGGTCAGAATGAAGAAGAGATCTTTGTTGCCACCAAGAGAGCTGCTAGAAACATGTCGTATCAAGGGTTCACGAAGGAAACAGGAGTTGTTCGATATGTTGATGGATGTGAAGCACTGAAAGGTCAAGTTTTTATTGGATCGAAGCTGAAAGCTCCCTTGGCGACATACGAACACGTGTATGCTCTTCCAATGATGACTATCAAGGAGGACAAAGGTACTGGAGTCGTAACAAGTGTCCCATCCGATGCTCCAGATGACCTTGTCACTCTGAATGAGTTGAAAAAGAAACCTTTATGGAGAGAAAAATGGGGAATTAAGGATGAACAAGTTCTGCCATTCGAGCCGGTTGAGATAATCGATATCCCTGGTTTGAGCACACTTAGTGCGGTATTGATGGTCGAGAAATTGAAGATCCAGAGTCCCAACGAAAAAGATAAATTAGAGAATGCCAAAAAAGAAGTTTACCTAAAAGGTTTCTACAATGGCATCATGATGGTTGGAAATCATAAAGGAAAGAAAACCGAAGAAGTGAAGAAATTGATCCAGAACGAATTAATCGAATCCAATGAAGCCGCCAAATACATGGAGCCAGAAAAACTGATCATCAGTCGGTCAGGAGATGAGTGCGTTGTGGCTCTTTGTGATCAATGGTATCTGGATTACGGTATTGAATCTTGGAAAGAAAAGGCAAAAGAAGCTGTGGTCGAGATGGAAACCTTCGGGGATGAAGTAAGGAGGAATCTGATCCATACAATAGATTGGCTTCATGAATATGCATGTGCCAGATCGTTTGGATTGGGAACTAAATTGCCTTGGGATGAGAGATATCTGATCGAGAGTTTGTCCGACTCTACCATCTACACTTCTTATTATTCTTTTGCTCATATTCTCCAAAAGGGATCCTTGGATGGTAGGGACGCCAAGAATGGAGTGCAGGATGTTAAGTGAGTTATCTGTCTTGTTGAAATTTTATTATTTTGCAGGCCGGAGGCTCTGAATGACGCTTTTTGGGAGTATGTGTTGATAACTGGAGCCAAATGGACTGATGATATCAAGGTACCGAAGCCGATCGCCGACAAATGTAGAGCAGAGTTTAACTTTTGGAGAGCGCCAGATCAGAGGGTCTCCGGCAAAGATCTGATACAGAACCACTTGAGTTTTTATGTTTTCAACCATGTGGCCATCTTTGGAAACGATAAGAACAAATGGCCTAAGGGCATTAGAGCTAATGGGCACTTGTTGTTGAATAGTGAGAAGATGTCCAAGAGTACAGGAAACTTCTTGACTCTCTCAGAAGCCATCGATCGCTTCTCTTCGGACGGAATGAGGTTGGCCTTGGCTGATGCTGGAGATGGAATTGAAGACGCCAACTTTGTTTATGATGTGGCTGATGCCGGTGCTCTGAGACTTTATAATTTGATTGAAAGTACCAAAGAAACCGTCGAAAGGACGAATAACAATGGATACAGATCTGGGGCATTTACAACGATTGACAAGTATTTCGACAATCGAATGGCTGCGCTCAACGCATTGACCAAGGATTCTTATATCAAAACTGAATATAAAAACGCCCTAAAATACGGACTCTTTGAGTTTCAGGTATGTTCTTATCTTATTGACAATTAACAGATGCGTTTACGTTTAGAGCGCGAAGGAATTGTACCGTGAAATGTGTGGAGGAGAAGATAAAATGCATATGGAGTTGATAGTGAAGTACCTGAGAACACAGATCTTGATCCTCTCTCCTATCTGTCCTCATATTACTGAACACATCTGGAGATTGTTGGGTGAGAAGAATCTTCTGGTCAATCAATTGTGGCCTGAACCCCAGGAAGTGGATGATGATCTGAGTCGGCAACTGGAGTTCATCACTGAAGTTGTAAAGACTTTTCGACAGAAACTCCAAGTTGGTTGTGTTTCTTATGATAATGTTGTTGCAGAATCATGTGACTGTCAAAGGAAAGAAGGCCACCAAGGTTGATCCCCCAACTGAGGCTGTGATCTATGTCGCCAATAAGTATCCATCCTGGCAAGCAGAGGTGTTGTCCCTTCTAAAGAATCTCGCTGTGGACAACACTTTCCCTGATAATCGAGCAATTGCTGAGAAAACAAAGGAATCCGAGAGTCTGAAGAAGAACAAGAAGGTCATGCCTTTTGTGAACGCTGTGAAGATCGATTACGGATTGAGGGGAGATGTCGCTCTCTCAGATACCTGTCTGATCTCCCAAACAGAAGTCTTAGAGTCTTGTGCTCATTATATCCAATACGCTTTGAACCTGCAATCTTTCAAGGTTCTAGATGTGGAACAGGAAGAAACACTTGACCCCAACTTCGTCGAGAAATGTCTTCCTCTGAAGCCTCTAATCACCTTCAATTGAAGTTACCGTACCCAAAATGACATAATTATGTCACCCAATCCTGTTACATCTTGTTTGGCTTTCATTCCCATTGAGTCGTTCTAATGATTATATTGTTGAGTGTTAAGTAATTTAAATAAAATTCATTTCGAATAAATGGGTCGTCGATTTATGGGGCTCAAAGGCTGGACTTCTGGATGGAGAATTATTCGCATTATGTCCTTCAAGTCCACTGGCAGTGACAAGACCACAAGATTTCAGGCCTCCATCACCTTGAAATGCCGTTATGGTTACAGAAGAAGGAATCTTTTGAATGGAAACAGGATTACTGAATAAAATGGTTGAATTTTATCTGTTTATTTAATATAATATAGGTGGGATTCCTTCAAATATGTCATTTAAAAGAGTTTCTGTCTTGGATTAATTCCTGGGCGATGTATTCGGACTGGAAGTGAAAGCAAATTGGGGCTCACGATAGAAGACGTACTCAGTGTAATGTGCCCATCGCTGCTCCTCGAAATCACCGGAATTCCGTTGATTCATGAACTCCTGAAACGGCCGAGGTCAGAGGGACCGATAAGTGATGAGCTTTGAGTTAGATTCAAGAGTCTGAGGCCATCTCCAAACTGGGTTAAAAAGACATTGATCAACTCAGAAAAATGAAACGCGTCAATGTCATCAAACAGAAATCGAAGCCAGACAAAGGCACGGTTAGATCGTGATCAAAAGTAAAGAAAAAGAAATCACTCGAGCAAATAGAAACGGCATAACTACAATCAAACATCCAGACACGGTCCCGACTCTCGGACAGGTGGAATTTTACCTTACTTTAGAGATCTAATATTGCATTAAAGAGCGGGATTTCCCAGGGTAAACAATACTGAAAAGAGTCTTACATGTGGTCGGGGATGGATTGTCTCTCCGTCCATGCCCTCCTTCGTATTCCCGGTCCAAATGTTGAGGGTGGTTCGAGCTCTGCGGACACCGCCACTCAAGGTTGAGGCCATAGATGAAGAGCCGGAGCCGCCGGTCGTCTTGATGTTCTACGAGTGGTCAGTTTACGAGAATACAGTAGGATTCCAATATCAAAACAAACATGTTTACATGACGATAACCGCAAACAAAGAAAACGGCCGAAAAGAAAAGTTGGAGGCCAACAGACAATCACAACATGGTCATCCTCAGCCATCCACACCATTATCATCAAACAAGAAAGTCATTTTAGATAGGACCAGTCCGAAGGATTCCGTTAAAGTATAGAGAATACTGTAACTGCTTGAGTTGTAAACATCGAGTTATTAGTGTGAACAAACTTTTGTACTTTTTGTTACAGTCTCAAGCTCAAGGTGCGAAGAAGCAAAGGGAAATGGCTAGCTCCTACCTGCTGGGATTGGCTCGGCTGATTAGGGGTGGGCGTGGCCAGTCCGTTGGCCCCACTTGAGCAAGAGGTGACCAATTTGAATCCTTTCTCGGCCAGATTGTCACATGCCTAAAAGTATATTACATTTGAAATGAGATTATTTCCGGTCATGGCTTCGTATCTAACACGCAACATCAGTCACGGCAGTTAATTAAACATGTAATGATGCGAGAATGAGTACCATACCCTTTCCAGACACTGGTGTTTCAAGTACAATCTTGATGTATATCGCTCGATTCCTTCTCGATCCGGGTCCCGGCTCTCGTTCAAGGTGTCACCGAAGACTTCGCGACATAAAGCCGCTTTCCCGCAAACCAAAATACGATGAAGTTTCCTGAATTTGACATCAGCTTGACCATCTCGACCAAATGCAAAGGTTCCACGATATCCGAGGGTTATAAAACCGCCTAAAAACAATAATTATATTGTGGTATCATCAAATATGATAGATGTCTCTGTTAACTCACGAGGGAATGGTTTCAACTCCCCCCGGCGTTTAGACAAATGACCGTCAGGTTTATATTTAGTCCCAATCACTGTGGATCCCCTCACCCTCGTGACGTCTCCCATTCATCTTATAATCCTTTTTTCAAATTTAAGGCAATTACTCACTAAGCCTGTTATAACGGCCATTCTTCGGCCAATAAACTTTGTCTCGTTTATGTGACATAAACGTGACATTCGAGTATGCTACTAATACAACTCGCGAGACTCGTGAGTGATGGCGGGGAATGGGCCTTGGGGGCTCATAAATGGTCGGAGAAAAGAACTCGGCCTGATTCTAGAATAGACGAAAAGAAGCTCGTTAAAAAATACATCAACTAACCTTCTCGCTCATTTCTCGTCTGACAAGCCTGCTCTCGTTTAATCATCTTACGGCAATTTAAAAAAACAAGATGACCGGCCAACAAGGGAAGAGACAATTCTAAGATGACTCCAAGATGACTAAAAAACTACTCTAAGACTACAATCATTACCGCCAGCCAGTTAAATTGGAGGAAACTCAAGCACTTTTGGTTGGAAACTCGAGGCCTACACATGCAGCAATCTCCAGTTTCATCTTTTAATTTAATTTCGCATTTCATATCAGACCCTGAGGGCTAAGACGACATCTTGGTCTTCAATTTTTTTGTCTTTTCCTCCTTTCTTATGGAGCACGTGTAAAGTGGGGATATTTAAAGAGCCGCAAGGTCAAATTAACTTTGGAAAAACAAATAAAACCTGTAAATAGCAGAAAAGCAAGTGATCAATGAGAATAATAAATAACTGTATGCAAAAAAAAAAAAGTAAAATCCGAAGAAACAAACCAATTAATTTAACACTTACTATAATATTTTAACGCCCCAAAGTATAAGATTACCAACTTACCGTTTTCGAGAACACTATTTCCTCCATATCCATTGCTGTAAAATCCGTTTTTGAGCGGATATTTAAAACTATAATAGGGCACCAGCTGTTGTACAAGACCAGAAATCTGATAAAATAAAGCTTCCTCCTTCAGCCGGGCTACTTCTTTGAACTTGTCTGGCAATACAAGTTTGCCGTTACGTAAGTAATCGAGGACAAATGCAAAGAGTTCTCCATCACGGTCAACAAAAAAAGATGACGCGTCCAAACGACAAACAACCTGTCGCCAATGATCAGGCAAAGCGGTGAGATCTTCTGTCTAAAATGCAATAGTCGGTTTAACCCTTTCCGTTGTAAAATTTCCGTCGTTTTGGTCATGTTAAATTATAGGTTCTATCATTTTGCTTGTCAACTTGAACTTTATCGGAAAATTTTTGGAATTTAAAATTTTTAGGAACTAAATTTCTTCTTGTTGTAAAAACGACCGATGAAATAAGCAGTAAAACTAATTACGCCTTATATTACGGGTATTCATCATAGTCTATTTTAAACTCAAATTTGAAAGCTTCAGAATTTTTAATTAAGCCAAAATGACGCAAATGACGCCAATTTGACGTCAAATTGAAAAAATCTGTCAAATTAATAATAGGGATATGTTCGAGTATCTTCTAAATGAAAGCAGCTTAGAATTTTCAAAAAAGGAATTTTCACAAAGAGCTGGCCGTCCCGTTCGATTTTATGTCTAGATTGCCCGTTTTCTGTTTGGATAACCCACTAAATTTTGGAATTTTGTGATGCTTACTCGCGCTTAAAAATTCGGACAATTTTTTCGCAGTCGCCGCGCCGAAAAGTGCATGTCGCTTGGGTAAAAACGGTAAGCCGCGGCGACGAGAAAACAAAAAAAAGTGCACAGTGCAAAATTGTCTGAACTTTTTGAGGGCGAGTAGCAAAAATTCGTTTTTAAGGGCCAGAGCAGCTACTTTTGAATTGCGCATTTTACGGCGTGCGAAACAAAATTTAACAAAGTTTTTTTATGTCCTGCAGCAAAAACAAAGGCGGCAGAGTTGGAAACAATAAAATAATTATTAGTAAGCCTGTAGACTGACGCCATTATTTTTTCCGTTGTTATTGGTACAGTAGACGTTTCCACGTCGTAAAAAGCGTGATTCAAAATTAGCTACACTGTCCCTTTAAGAAAAATTACAAGCTGTCTACATTTAGAAAATACATCGCGAAGATAGGGAAACCTTATTTCTTAGCTCTTGTATTACCCGTCAAAGTTTACAACGACAAAAGTAAAAATGAAGTTTTTATGACATTTTTTGCCATACTCATCCGCTCGAGCCGAGTTTAGTGGAATGACTGTCAGAATATTGTTCAGTGGGGTACACTCCCTCGTTTAAGTCCCTACCCTCCGGCTTGTAAGAAAAGGATAAAAAATACCAGTCTGTCGGAAAATAATTCGGAATCGTCGCAGAAAAATTTCGCGCCTCGTCGCAGTCGCGCAGCAAATTCCCAACTGCCGTGAAGCGATGGCGCGCCAGTACAAGGCGCGACGATTCCGAATTATTTTCCCGACAACCTGATAATCATTGTCATCACTGCAATAGAAATTTATATTATCCATCCGTTTTTATAAAATAACCGACCTGAATGAGAAGTCCAAAGAAACAGTCGGGTTCTCGATTAATGAGCGTTCCTTTGGTGGTGGCGAAGCTCTTTCCACCCACATTCAGCTGCACCAACTCGCTCTCATCGACCATGGCTTGGTTGTGTTCTCCCACCTCGACCAGGGCCCAGTCCTCGGCACCGAGCCAGTCGTGTCGCTCGTTGAAAAGGCGCTCAATCCACGGACTCTTGGGCTTCTTCTCGACCACTAAAACAACACTCACAAGTCGACCGGAGGCGCATGAAAACGACAAGAATAACGGTGAGGAACGGCGCCTCACTTATGACCGAAAAAAGATGGGCGGGAGAAAAAAGGGGGAGATCGAGGCCGGAAATTGAAAGGCATCATCGTCATGCCAAGAAAGTGGCGCCAGGGGGACGTCAAAATAAGAAGGAATTGCTGGCCTCGAAGATTTCCCCAGCCGTTTTTTGCAGAAGCTACTCATAGTTTTCGCACAGGCGTTTAGAGACAAAAAAATAACAACCTCTAATATTTTATTTCTATGGGTCTCACATCGTAAAATTGACCGCCGACATAGAATGAAACGTCACCATTTATGACTTTACATTTCCTTTCAAGGTGGGGGATGTTTCGTTTCTTCCGTCATCCATCCGCCCCACTAAACCCCTAATTAGAAGAAGTCCATTCAAAGCTGCAAATGGCTTTATCCAGACCAACATTAATTGGCAA
The DNA here is from genome assembly GCA_025436335.1 of Bursaphelenchus mucronatus. NCBI lineage: Eukaryota > Metazoa > Nematoda > Chromadorea > Rhabditida > Aphelenchoididae > Bursaphelenchus > Bursaphelenchus mucronatus. The sequence continues at coordinate 5,443,884 of CM046359.1, forward strand.
CAGCATTTCCGGCGGCCTTTAAGAGCCGTTCCGGCAGAAGAGAACACTTTACAGAAATAACTATCCCCAACATCCAATACTTGTGTGTTTAAGACTGGGTTTCCCAAAAAAGGAAGGACAGAAAACGGAAATGTCATCGCACAGGTAATTAATTAAGTGGTGGTCACGGAAATCGTGGACACGTCAACAACATTTACAGCGTCCCATCAAAACGGCATGCCGGTGAAGGACCGATAAAAAAAACGAATTTAGAGAGTGCCATCCCTCGAGATTCCAGGATTCCGTCTCTAAAGAAGCGCCAAACAAAAGAAGAATCAGCCAGACTAAATTATGGAGGGGGAAGTGACCAATAGTCAAGCAAAATGACATTATCTTAGACGTCTGACATCTCGAACACACTAAACTTTGAATGTCATCCAATCCTTGTTTAGCTTCCGACCCCTATTCCAGACCTCAGACAACATTAAAGCGTTGTCCTCTAAGACTTAAAAAGTCTTTGAAACTCAACTTTCACCGCATTTAACTTTTTTGGTTTTCCTTCTTTCAGTTTGGACTCCAAAAACGACTGATAAACCCGATGAGAAGGCCGTAAAAATAGCCTGAGGCGCCTTAAATCTGAGAGCGGAACGTGGAGAACACCTCGGGCCACAGCGGATATAAAAGGCGTGCTTTTCGAATTACTATTGGCTGCCCAACCTGGCCACAACGCCAGAGGAAATAAATAAATATGGGTTTGATACTTGAGGAAAGGACTTCACTCACCTGGGGCTATCACCGGATCGGATTGGACTGGGATCTAAAAAAAGAACCATTAACTCGAGGGTGGAATAATGTGCAAAAGTGCGGGGATTACGGAATTTGTTTTTCGAAGTATATGAGAACCCATTACTTGTATTTTCATAGATAACAGAATATTAACACACAATTTCCAAATGTTTTTATCCCTTAAAATCTGTCTAATTCCCGTAGAAAAAAGGCACCCAGACTGGATACAAATTACATTTCGTTCTTGTTTTGGCTCAATTTCCTGTTCCGTCGAAAGAACTTCTGGTTCTTCTCCTTCTTTCTCTTCTTCCTCTTCGATAACTTTGGTTTCTTCTTCTTCCAACTCTTCTTCGATTAGTTTGTCATCATCTTCAGAGAGTACGAGATTACTGAGTTCTGTTTGGACAGCGACTTCTTGACTGCGAGCACTGATCGCTTCAACTTCTCTTAATTGTTCGGCCGCTCTTTTCACAACCTCTTCTCTGAACGAATTCTTCGAATTCCCACTGACTCGGCTTAACGAAGAGCTCCGTCGAGATAACGAAGAAGATCCCGAGCTCTTGTTGCTCTTGGAAGAGCTCCTTCGATTCTGTTCTGAAAGGAAAGAAAATTATTTTATATTTCACATCACCTACCACGGTTGACAATAGGTGGAAGAGTCCTTATATGTCGGTGTTTGGCATCGATGTTGGGCTCTTCGACCAGATTAAATGTAACTGAAGAAGTAGACGTGGTCGATGCATTGCGTAACAACTTGTTCTTACCTTCAGTTTGAAAAAAATATAATTTAATCCCCTAATTTTATATGGTCCCCGAGAGTACCGATTTAAACAGCTATTTTGTCAACACTAGATTAGGGAGTAATTTACTTTTGAAGGACATCCCGCCCTTACCAGGAAGTTTCGCAAATATATTTTTTTGGAAAGACGTGATATTATAATACTTTAAATAGAGTGGGTATTATAATAAGATCATTCGACAAAACAAGGCTTACTGCTGCTTTTTCCGTTGGCCTTCACCCCAGTGGTCCCATTGGTCCCAGTGGGGATATCAAACGAGGCCGAATAAGTTCCCTTCCGTCGTCCCACAGTCCCGTTTCCGTTGGCTTTCACTGTTCGGATGGCCGTTCCATTGGCTAGCCGTGGGCCTGAGCCACGTCTGAGGATAGAACCAGTCTGGGAGGAAATGGTGAACACGGGCGACGAGCAATTCGAACTAGGATCTGGCAATCCCGAGGCTGTGGACGATCTGCGAGCCGCTAGAACATTAAATACTTATGGCAGTTATAGTTTTATTAGTAATAAATAGGTAGTCTTTGCTCGGTTTGTTACCTCTATACTTCTATTTGTAGGCCCCCTCCTCTCCCTTATTCGCTCATTATTTCACTCCTTACCTTCACTTTTTCTGCCGTTCACCTGAAACGGCAAGAAATTCAAAGAAAGGTCCTGGAACGGCGGCTGGTCCAGGCGATACAATCTGCGGGAGAGCTCGAAGTCGGAGTCGGCTCGTCGAAAAAGTGCGGTTTGACTATTCTGAAGGTAGCAGAAATTAGAATGAGCCCAATTAAGGCTTATTGGAGGCCCTTTGAGGCTGCTTTAACAAGGATCCTAATTGAGAAAATTTCGCACAACGCTATCAAATAACTCATGCCGTATATGACCACAAACAAAAGATCACACATTTTTACAACTTTTTATGAATTAGCGTCGCTAATTAAATGACATCGAATGACGTCATTGTAACCGTATGAGGGCGGCCAATGATAGGAAAACATTTGATAGAACTAAGTCAGGTAGGTACTCGCAAAAAATAGGCCGTTTAAAAAAATTTGAACATTGAAAAACAAGAAGTAGTCCAGTAGTTTGTAACCTTCTATATAAAAATAATGATGACTATACGAGAAGATAGTCGACCAAAAATATATTAAAAAATAACTAATTTCTTTTAAATTTTACTCTATTTACCCTACCCTACATTATCTTACATCACTAATCCCAAATCCTTTAAAAGCTTACCATTTCACGTATCCCTGTAGAATTAATAAACATGGAGGCATTTACCTTGCCTCAGGCACAATCCCCTTTTAGTAATTAAATAAAAAGGAATGTGAGAAGAAATATAATAAGTGTTCTTAAAGAAAACAGCCGACTTACTCGACCACTGTTACTTCCTTCCAGTCTATACAAATGTTTTCGGTCTTCCTTTAGCTGGCCTAATCCCTTGTCGAAGCTCTCCTCATCCCCGGTCAGTCCACTACTGTAGGCCGAGGACGTGGAAGCCGTCGACGGGACCTGCGTCTGAATATGTTGACGGAAAATCTTGCTGAAATACGAATATAAATTGTATTGTAATTGTGTCTGCAAAATATTCTTTGCATAATCAAATAATTGAAAAAGCTTCGCCGGAACGAATAAGGTCAAAATTAGGAGCATTCCCCCGAAAAGTCATGGGAATATACATAAAATAAAACAAGACATTACTCGGGAATTCGGCGGTAATTCAGACGGCTTTTATTGTCCTAAACGGAGGTGCAAACACGAACACAAAAATATTAAGATTGGGTGGTCTAGCAGTAAGGCCTGGGGCCACTGCAACTGGAGATGGCATCTAAATCATCGGAAATTATGTGGCCAACTCTTCTGATTACTTGGTATTTGGAGGAACATTTGGCCATTCATATTCTCTGGCATCACGCAAGAAGGTGTAATCAAAGGCTTTCTCGGTCTCGTGTTCTCCTTCCGTCTTCCAGAATTCACCTGCTTTCATTTTAAATATCTTTATTCGAATAAAAATAAAGCAAAAAAACGGTTATTCAATTACTCCGACAATCTCGGCCTCCTTGAAAATGCAGATTTCTCGGTTGTTGACCTTTATCTTCTGACCTCCGTGAAGTGGGAGGATCACTCGATCTCCAACCTTCAGCTGATTTGGAACAACAACGCCTAAAGTACAACATTATATGATCTAAAGTAATATCAGACAGCACACCTGACTCAGTTCTAGCTCCTCCACCCACCGCCACCACCTCTCCTTCGTGGAATTTGTCGGTTTTGGATTCAGGCAGCATAATTCCTCCAGGGGTTTTGGATTTGGGTGCTGCTCTGACAACAAATACCCGATCATACAATGGCCTGAGGGCGGGAAGAGCCTCACTACGACGAAAAAGCGAGAAGAAGACCATTCGCGATCGACGAACTTTGATTTATGACAATTTCAATAATGAATTCACGAAAATAAAAATTTATTCAAATTCAAAAAACAAATTTGCCGACTTTTACAAGCTTTGGATATCGGAAATACTTGCTCTCATGGCGCTTTTGGACCATTCTTGTATAATTTTCAATGATCAAAATAACCAATGCCAATATTATGCTGATAAAACATACAATTAGAAGCCCAAAATACGGTATTATTCTCAAAGGGGCGGGGCCTACGGAAGGAGAACAGAATCGCTGAGTCTTTTTCTTGGAGAGATTCTTATATTTCTTCACAATCCTCAATATATGTGCTTGATTCTCGAAGATAGCCTGGTTAAATTGATCAATGAACTCAAAATCTTTTCTAAATACAATTTATATGTAAATATAATGTATCTTCATACCTGAAAATAAGATGACTGGAGACAGTGGGCATCCCCGTCCTGATCTCCAATATATTGCAATACTTAAGAGTCGTGTATTTTGTGTCCTCGTCGTCCTGTGCAAAAGAGACGTAATCCCCCGTACTGATATGAGTCAGCGTCTCGTCGATGGTCTCCACTTTCTGAAGCGGATTCTTCTCCAAGGCCCATCTGAATTCTTTAAAAAGATATTCATCGGAATTGTAGATCTTCTCATAGAACCAAGTTTCATATCGAGAAGCAATCATTGTTTTTTTCCCATCTCTTATCTGTTTCAAAATTATTCCTAAGCGATCGATGGGGGTCTCAATTGATTCCGTTATGATACTCGATAAGATCCATGTGCTAAAAACTCCAAGCAGAACGGCACATTGGACGAGGGAGAAGAGGAGAATCGACAATCGGCCTGGGAAATTTTATTGTTATTACTTTACTGTAATTTAATTGTTATGACGGCCGAGTAAATTTCCATTTGCCTAGCCAAATTTTCCACTGATTGGTCAAACAATTTTGCAACATAAAATTGGGTCGTTTCGCCTCTAGAATTTCAGCTACAACTTACCTGCAATACTTTTGAAATAAATCTTTTCTGGTTGCATTAATTGTAATCTCAGCATTTGCCAAGAACTCTAAGTCCATCATACAGTAGCCGCTTTGAGTGTACCTACCTCAACAACTGTAATCGGTTTTTGTTTTGTAAAGTAAGCCTCAAAGTACCGTATACAAGTACAAACCATAATCTGAACGACCAAAGCAATCAAGATGGCCAGCCATGTGTTGGAAGAGTAAGTTCGGAAGAAACTCCACATACTGCTCGATAAGCCCGAATTCTTTCCGACTATCATACTTGTATCGGTCTAAAACTTCTCAAATTTTTTTAAAATTTTAACTTGTCGGTACCTGATACATTGGATGGCTATAAGTAAACCATCGTTTCCGTTCTTCTGTTAGTTGAAAAGGCGATGCAATCATGTCGACGGTCCCATTGTAAAGAAGAAGAAACTCTCCATGAGGCTTCCCTTCCATATCAATCAATGGCTTTCTGAAGAATTCGCGCCGAATCTCTGGACTCAACGCCGACACCAAAGTCAGATTCATATCGCGAACCAGATGATTCAATATCTAAACGTTTGTTATCTCTCCAATGACATCAAACTTATATGTTTTTTATTTACCTCCACCATAAATCCCGGATACATGCAATTTACTGTTGGATGTAAAGTTGGGAATTCACGGCATTCTGAGTGATCCACAGCCGGAAAGAATGGGGGATAGAAAACATTCAAGGACCTCATCGGAAAGAAAATGATAATACATTCGTTCCTTTTATATCTCATGTTTTATTCTCATCTTTACTCAACTTACTCACACTAGATCATGTCCATGGATAATTTATGGACTTTAAAAGCATAGACCACATTTTATGACCACCCAGCTTCTGCAGAGAAAGGAATTGAGTAACAAGTCTAATATTGATGGAGAAAGAGAAAAAATATATAGTAGAGATAATCCAGAATAATAATTATCAACCGTTTATTTAAGGCAGATATTTAAGTGAATACACAAAACGGAGTATGTTTTTGAACTCAGATCGAGGGAATGCGCCAAATAGATTAACATGAAAAAATAAATTAGATCTACAATAAAAGCAGAAATAACTTGAGACCCATTCCATCCATTACATCCATCTCAGTTGTCTCTGAACTTATTGAGCAGGGAGTTAAGGATCTCGGAATGGGATATTTCAGATTCGTCACTCGCCTAAACCAATGAATATAAGCCTAACCTTGTTCTACTCACCTGAACCTGGAGGAATTTGGCGGTTCCAAGGGCCTGTTTGATGGCCGAAGCAGATGAAGCGTATACCATCTTCTTTTTAATGGAAGCACCATCGGGACAGAGCTGAACCCAGTTTAATCAAAGTTCCGACAACTCACTTGGATGAAGATAATCTTGTCCACCTTGGAAATACCAGCTCCAGGACGGGGACATGTAAACTTGAAGTCGAATACGGCGTATCTGCAATCCTCGTAGTTCTCAGTTCTTTCTTTCAAGTCCTTGACAAACTGTTCGTACGCAGTCTTGGAGTTCTCGTCGTGATCATCTCCCGTAACACCAAGCTAAACATCAAGAATAACATAATACGAATACTCCCACCATACCTGATCTGGAGCAACCGCAGACTCCACAACAACATCCTTGCCTTCGATCTTGTAGATGATGTAACGGAGAGTGCGTTTCCCTTCGGACAATTGCTGGAACGTGGTCTGGCAGTCAGCGTGCACATTAACTCCGGAACTCATCTTGAACTAGATGTTGGTGGCTGGAAGGACAAATAAATTTGCAAATTATTCTAAACAGAACTTGCGAAGAACAAGAAAACAAGAAAAAACGACGCGTTGAATCAGGATGAGTCAGAGGCCCAGACAAGCGCGTTCCGAGCGAAAATGGAGAGAAAAATAAGAAAACGAACAGACACCGAAAGGGAGGGGGCAAGGCTGCGAATCCAAAAAAGCCTCCTCAGAGATGACGAAAACATTGAGAGAGCGAGGCAGAGTACGGGATCCTCTAAACAAACCAAATCTGGCACGGGTACCCTGGCCACGACCTTCCCCACCCCTGGAATAAAACAATTCCAGATGGTCCGACAGACCTTCCAGTCGGTCTGGAGGGGGTGTGAATCATCCGAAACAGGAACATTTCTGCTTCCCTAATCCGAGTACAGATCTGATTGCAGGCAATTTCACACAAAAGGGACTCCAAAATCCCGGAGTAATTCAGTTTACATCACTTTACACAACGAATTACTGTCCACTGGAAGGATTAATAAGAGAAGAAACGCTTCCCACCACTTACTCAACCCCAGCGTCCACTAATTTCCTCAACGAACGCCCCAACGAACACTTTCGATCGCAAAAATTAGGAAAAACTTTGCCTTCCCCCCATGCGGACATTTTATACGACGAAACCTGACCAAGCGGTATTAGGACGAGAAATACGTGACGAATGAAAATTTATAAAATTCAAAAAAATTGTGAGTAAACGTTAGACGGAAATAACAATAGATTTTTTAGTGGTTGCATCGACCTCGACCCGTTTCCAAAGGCATCCATCCTTGTATACATCAAATCGCCCATGACATCTACCACAACATTTAGAAGTAAGATCGACGGATGGAGAGTGTCGTTTTACCCTAGAATTAGTGTCAAATGTTTTGAGCAGCATACTTACTTTCCACTGCACTTTTGACACACATATTCGTATTTGTAATTGATCTCATAATTGTGTCTAGTTGTAATTGGGGGAATCAACGGAAAAACCTTGGCCGCATGTTTAGCCCTGAAGGATAATTACACCATTTTACCCTTACCATTGTTTGAAGTATTTCCCATGCCCTTCTTTTTCGTTATTAATCTTTCTGACAGCACAATGACATAGTTCATGAAGGAGGGTGTTTCTTAGCCTCTCTCCACTTGTCAGCACTTTGACCGCGAGTTTAACAAGATCTTTCTGGTTCTTTCCAACGGACGAATAATATTGCCCGGCCGTTTTTCGAAGTCTAGCGTTCCATTCGAATTCCAAATGTGGAAGCTAAAAAAAAGCTTTGGTGTCATATGAGATTGCGTAATGTTACACATGATACAAGGTAGACACTCACCCTTCCACCAAAAATACGACGATCGTAAATGTCAATCAGTTTATCCACAATCGAATCTCGATTCCGAGAAGTCACTGCCACACCTGAGAGAGACAAAAGATAGGCTTCATCTTGATCCGAACCTAAAATAATATCGATTATAAGCCACAAAAGCTAAATTAAAAATGAAAAACACGAAATAAACTTAATTTGCTTTGATTTCTTCCATTTGCTCGGCTCAACTTCATCAACATCATCAGAATCCTCGTAATCCTCAGCCAAATCTGATTCTCCATCGGTTTCTCCTTTATTCGTTTCACTTATTAATGTATCTTTTTCAAGTTCATTCTCTTTGTCTCCATCCCCATGAGATTCAAAATCACTGTCATCTAAGAAAACCCTTCTGCTTGGAGTCTTTGGTGTAGACGGAGACTGTCTTTCTTAAAACAAAATTTAAAAAATGTTCAAATAAATATTAGTTACCCGGATTATGTTGCAAGCTCATTCCTTTAACCGACTTCTCAATAATCTGGATGTCTTCATCCTCCTCCTCTGAAGCCTTGTATATTGATGCATAGTGCTGATTAAATTCTTCTTCTCCATTGGTCTCATACTGAGCTGAACTTTGATCTTGTTCCATCAGCTCAGATTCTTTAGTGGCATTTTGATCTTCTCCATTTCCGACCAAACTATCATGTAAAGACTCTCCTGATTTGTATCCTTGAGTGGAATCAGGGTTATTTTGTTTGTCCCATTCATTTCCATCTTCTTCATTACTCTCATCATAATTCAAACTAGAATCCTGTTCTGAATGGATCGCGTTGATATCAATAAAACTAAATTGTTCTGGATGTAATACTCGACGATGGCACTCTTCAATCTTCAGCTTCTCTAGCTCAATATCTTCTTCATCGAGGTCAGAAACGTCAGAATCGCTATCAGCAACAAAACTCTCTTTGAATCCATAAGACATTGAGAGTGACACGTTTAGTGACGGCGCGATTCTATTGAAGATGTGAGAATCTAAAATATATGACCAACAATAATAGCATCAATTAATATGCTAGACTAACCTGTCTCAAATTCAGTCTCTTCTCCTTCTTCTCCTATTTCATCGTCTTCATACTCAACGTTTTCTCCATCCTCATCAAGGTCTTCATCATAATCTTCACCATGTTGTTCTTCATTTTCTAATCCCAATCCTTCATGCCCATCTTCTGGAATTTGATCTTCTTCAAAATATTCATCTTCAATTCCTTTCGTTTGGCTGTTTTCTCCTTCTTCTTTGCAGAAAGTGCCTTCTGCCCCTCTTTTCGACTTGTTAGTACCATTAGACGATTGAGTGAAGTCCCCACAGGTAATGTTTTGTTTTACCTTATAACTCTCATCAAAAGAAAAAGAAGGATGATCATCCGAATGGATATCGATTTCGACTGGTATATCAGCCGCCGAGCAATTTGAAGTAAACGAATCGTCGCAAACTTCTTCTTGAATGCTTTCTTCATAAATAGTAGATTGAGCACCGTTTCGGTCCATTATGTTTAATTGGTGTCTGTAGTCTTTGGTAGAGTCAAAAAATTTCTTTTGTGGAAGTACTCGATTTTCACTTCCTCCACAAGAATTTGGAACTTGCAACATCGACAACCTCGTTGAATTGAGGAATTCCATTTCGTTGAAGTTAATAGTATTGTCAATTGAAATCGATAGCTTCCTCTGTGGTAGAAGCGATTGCCTCTCTAAAGACCTATTAACAACGTCGCACAACGCTTACCTCTCACATTTGACAACCGTTTGGCAAAGCTGCTAGAAGTTGTCCCACCCGAAGATGCCATCTTTTCCATCCTGTATTTCCTTACTCTGAATTCCAACATTTTTGGTCTCAAAGTAGTTCTGAACTGAGGAATCGGAATCTTACTATTTGGCACGTCTAGAAGAAAGTAAGTTATTAAGTGATTATAACCATACTTGTTTTAGGTCTAAGCGGTAGTGCTTTAATCGGAGTCTTTGAACTGCTCTTCATCCCATTATTAATCTCCAACTGACTCGGACTCTGCACTGAGTCATAAAACTCGTCTTGTGAGCTATCATCTGTTATTTCTGGAGCTTCTAAAACTCAAATATTTGTCACTTACACTCGATAACATACGTTTAGCGACAAAGCTTTCGTCGTCCGTCAACATGTGGCTATAGAAATCCTGGGAATCTGGTTGAAAAGACGTCACTGCCATCAGATAGCAGAAAGAACGGAAGAAATTCAAGGTTCTATTATAACAACGGTTATCAACAAGCTGATGTGGTAAAAACTGAGAATCAATTCAAAAATTCTGTGAAGCGCCGAGAAAGATACTTGTCTCGAGTCAACTCTTCCTTTACTCTAGAAATAGCGTCATTCTGACAATGGTAGTTTACTCTTTGGAAAATATTTGCTAGTTGTTAATTCTGACTTATTCTTAATTACGTCTCATATATTGTTTGTTCGCGGAAACTACGAGTTCTTTTCTTTTTTCGTTAATTTTGTCAGTGATTACGACCGATTTTTTAGATTGGTTTTTTTGGAGGGAAAAAATTGCGTTAAAATAAAATAAAACGCGCATATAGTTTTACCTCTCGTGAGCTCATAGGTGTGTTCAAACTCTGCAGTATGTGGCTACCCTTCGTTTGGGGCAGATTTCATTTGGGGCGGATCGGCTATTTGCCTAATGTGTATAGCCAATGTTGCAAATTTTTATAGCCAATGCTGCAATTTTTTTGACTGGTGATCAATGAGTCGACATTACAGCTAAAAAATCTTTTTTGTCTTTGCCTGGACAAAAACCTGGATTGGCTTGCCAAAGTGTCAGAATGGTTGTAAAACGGTTTTTCCTATCGATTAAAAGATTTTTAGCTGTCTTTTCAATGTTTAACACCCATTCCAACCGTTGGCTAACAATTTTTGGGGTTTTATAGCTGTAATGTCAACTCATTGGTCAGCTAGTCAAGCAATTTTGCAACATTGGCTATGCATATTAAGCAAATAGCCGATCCGCCCCAATTGAAAGCTTGTGGCAGTATATGTAAAATTGGTCATATAAGAATTCGAAATTTTTTTACAAAAGCGCAAAATCCGGTGCACGAATAAGCCGACGCCAACATTGTAAAATTGGCGTCGAGTTATTTTGCAATTTTTAAGTCGGCCCCGATTTTTGAAAGCGGTGCTGAGTTCTGACCAAAAGCTGGTGGAGCTTCAGGTTACCCCAGCACCGAATTCGCAAATCTGACAGGCTTAAGAAAACTCGACACCAATTTTCCAATTTTGTCGTCGGCTTTTTTGTGCACCGGATTTTGCGCTTTTGGAAAAAAAATTCGAATTCTTATACGACGACTTTTATATCCGCCTTTTTACTTTTTTAATCGTTTTATTTTAAATGTTTTCAGTATCCTGTCGTTCTTGCTATCATCATGAGCGACCAAAGAAACGAGCCTAATGTCGTAGTTGAGGAAGAACAGATCCCAACGGCGGCTCAGAACGTTAGCCGAGAAACTAAGAACGTGTTGAAGGATGTGCTAAAGGGAATGAATGTGGAATTAGATGAGGAAGCTCTGAAGTTGGTCATGGAAGAAGGAGGAAAGGAATTTGATAAGATCTTCACCCAGATAGCTGCTCAACAAGCTTTACCGCAGGGAAGTAAGAAGTCGAAGAAGTAAATCCTACACTTTAATTTATTCATCCAGCAAATTTTGTGAAATTCGTGATAAATCAATATGTGTGAAATTGTTTTTTTGTTCTTTTTGGGATTCGAGCTTAGAGTCTGATGAGTTGGTGGGCCTAAGACGTTCGTTGGAAGATAATATTCTGTCCTTTGGGGTCATTAGATATGTCGGTGTTTGAAATAATTCACGATCTGGAGGTAATCAGATCCGAGAATCGAATAAAATATGCCCTCCGTCGCAAAGAAACGTTTACTTTGTGATATATTATAGTAGAATGTCCAGAACCCTCCGCGTTGTGTATCCGCGAACATTCCCTGCCGTGGATTGGACTAAATGCAGAGTATTTCCGACCTTGCGGGTCGGTAGAAACTGTCAATTCCCGGGGATGATGGTAGAGGTATGTAGACTAATATCCATCAAGCGGTAGTTGATTAATTTGTTTGCTGATAGTTTGAATCTCACAGTTGAACCAGTTATAATCCAGAAGCAAGATCCAGAACTTGTTCATGTGCCATTGATTGTAAGTGTACTGATTCCGAATTCGAAAAATATTTACTTTTCAGATAAATGGAAAAGCAAATGGATTGCCGAAGCTGCTGGCCAATGGGTCCGTCGATTTAATCGCAGCTCCATTCCAAGTTACAAAGAGCAGATCTAATTTGTTCTCGTTCAGCGAGCCACTATATACGGTATACTTACACTAAAATACAGTAGTATTCCTTTGTTGTATTTGACTTATAAAATTACAGTTAAGCACTAGCATGTTGACACATGACCCTATCAGTTTGAACAGTGATATCTGGAGTTTCTTTCGAACTTATACTAATGAAACGTGGACTGTAATACTTATAGCCCTTCTATTACAAATAAGTGTTTGTGTTATGATTCGTTATTTCGAAGCTAAAGTTATTCGAACCAAACATATTGGAGTATTAGAGGTAATAATGATGCTTTTTCACTTTTACTAAACTCGTTAATACTAATTTACGGTACTTTAGAGTGCTTGGCAAATGATCCGGCTTCAATTAATGCAGCCCGAGAAAATTTATTTTACAAGTTTGGCAGGTAAATAGCATTAACATAATTTATTGACGATCTTGTTTGTCTTCTTCCTAGGTCGATTATCAATCATGATCTTCTCCTTGGTCCAATGTGCCGTTCTTCTTGGAGTGTTTTCTTCCTGGATATTGACGAGTATAATTAGAGATGCAGCTACTGATGTTCCCTTTGAGAGCATGGATAACTTTGTAAAGGGATTGATGGCCAAAAAGTTCTACATGATCTCCGCCGAACCTGACACTTGGTTCTTCGAAGAAGTAAATCAATCGCAGGTATTCCCATTTAAACAGTTTCGGGCTGCTTTGGAGAGAAATCCCCTGAGGAGAGCAGATCGGACTAGAGTGGCGTTGCAGGCAGTGGTCAACGATAAGGCCGTCGTGTTTATGCAATCGGATAGTGACACCTTCTACACATCCGTTAAGTTCTGCAATTTGAATCGGGTTTATCAGGACATGCCGGTGGTAACTTCCCATCTAATGTTCAGGTAAGTCATCTATTACCATTGTAATTTATACAGTAATCCTTTCAGGAAGAATTGGCCTTTAGCAGCGTTATTTAATCGATCCATTATCGAGAATAAGATGCATGTGAATAGAATCCTCCGCAAATATAAAACATTGTTAACAAAGGATAAGCCGGTTTGTAAGACCAAGAGTTTGCATTCTTCCTTGAGTATCTATCCATACCTTGGACTTGTAATCATCTGTATGACTATAATCTCTGTTTCTTTTTTTATTTTGTTCTTGGAGAATTTTGTTCAGAGTGCCAAGAAGAGTTTGATCAAAATAAACTGACTTTCATTAACCTTGTTGTGTTTACATGTTTACATATATGGATACAGAAAAAAGTGTAAAATGAGAGCATGTAATGTCCTTCATTTGATACTCCTGGACCGCCACAATTCCTCCCCCTTAAGAATACCCTTTTCACTTGTTGTTATGCTACTTTTTTGACTTCCACAAACATTTTCTCTCTGAAGAACGCGTAAATTAACGTGAACAAATTGTCGTAAAAAAAGTCGGGACAAACAGCTGCCATCCATTCCAGAGGGCCTATTTCTTTCGAATCAAAACCCTTAGGGGTTATCCATTCGTTGTGGGGGTTAAGCGCTTTGTTTATTTTAAATGGATATAAAAAGAGTAAGTAAATAAAGCGATGTACATTTTGTTTTATGCGGTTTTAGATCAAGAATAAGGTCGATGACTCCAATTGGAGGATCACGCCCTATCGAAATGGGAACAGCCCAAGATACACGTTCGACGAGATTGTGGCTGACAGGTGGGAAATCAAAAAAATTTATGTTAAGGTACAAATATTATCTTATTTGTTTTAGTTTCGACAGTGTTAAGAAGTTGGGGATAAATGCGAGCCATTGCCAATTGTATGAAATGTACAACCCAAATCTGGGAAGACTTCGCCGAAGTCACACTTACAGTGCATTGGCCCCTACCAACGGCATGAAATTCTTGTAAAATTATTATATTATTTTAGTCACCAAAAATATTTTTTGTTATCAATCTAAATTTCAGTGACCGGTTTGTGCCCCCAGACATGAGACCTTACAATCTATACAAACCGAAGCAATCTGAATGGAAGTTAGCTTCAGAGAAGCAGACCAAGACCATCCATACGCCGGCCAACATCACCTCCGACTGTACACAGATCCCTCTTCCACTCACTCATCGTCGCCAATATCCAGTTCCCGCTGATCCTACAAGATATGAAAACTTTGCGACTTATTGGGGAGGTCGTGCTCGAGGTTTAGAATACACTCAGCACTCTCTGCATGACCCCGATTACGATACTTACAGTACCACTGAGGATCGGAGATATCATCGCTTATATTGGGCTCCTCAATTAATTGAAAAACAACCAACGGCACGACATGCCAGACAAGTAATCATGATACCTTACTATTAAAGAACAATATAACTTTACATTTTACAAAATTTTGTACAGTATGATGGCTACTAAATGGATTACTTTTGAGATTAACTGAGTAAATACTTGAATAACGATCTAGTAATCCAATTCGACATCCACCAGATTCTCCTTGAGCTGTTTCAACATTCTCTTTCCGAATTCATTGCAGCAGGGATTTGTTTGCCAATGAGTTTTACACAATGTCGTCCTACATCCCTCACATTCAGATGAGTCCACAATCTTTTTACACATCGAACATAAGGCCTTTTTATAATGAATAGAGCCTCTATCAATCCTCAGAAAATGGCCATTCATCTTCTCCACTTCCTTAATTGTATTCAAATTCATACTGGTCCCGATTACAGCAGTATAGAGATTAGCTGGGAGATATCGATTAAGTCGGAGTCGGGTAAAAGTGGACCTGTTTTCTTGAGCCATTCGAAGAATTAGAGGGCCGATTGAGGCTTTGGGCAGATGATGGTCATGGGCGGAGGTCAGTAAAGTCAAAACTTGATCTGGTTTCACATGACTGATATCACTTTATATGAATGTTTTTTGTACTTACTCTAGATTTGTGGCTTCCAGATATAAACAACATGCTTTTGTCAGACTGTCCACTTGATATTTATTGGCAAGACGAAGGAGTACTGGTAAATTGAATTCTAAAAATAGTTTATTTATTGATTAGGAGTAACCCTTGCCATTTATTTGTTGATGATCTTGAAGGCATCTCAAGAAGTCAGCAATGTCGTCGCTGTTTTCATCGACGATTTCCCTGGTTAATTCTCTTCCTCCATCAAAATCTCGGCCGAAACACATCAAGGCGAAGATGGGAGACAACTTACTCAACTTCTTTGAGTCAACTGTAAAAATCTCATTCTTAACCATTAATTTAAATGGTCTTTCAAAAGTCGAAGGACTTGGTTGACAGCTAAGACGTTTCTCTTCAATCCTCTTAATGCAAATATCTGTCATATCACTGTAAAAATTATTAGATTACAATAAATCTAAGCCTACAACTCTTCCATGGAGTAATGATAACAATCAGCGATCATTTCCCGCAAAAACTGGCGCGACATTAGACCGACAAAATATAATATAACAGGTAGACAGACAAGGATAATAAAATAACATTACTGAAAAACAAAATCTATCGGAAGCAGATCCGGCCATATCCAACCGGAACTCGGGAATCCAGTTTCAACTCAAAAGGAGAACATTCTACTCTGATATGAGTGCTAAATGCAGTAAAACAAGTAACATACAATTGGATCCATTTGAATACATCATTCTGAAGTACAGTAAATAGGCCCTATTTACGCAGACTTATGTCACAAACAGACTAACCACCGGATGGAGGAACGTCTGTTTTGGTCACCGCCTCAGGGCACGGCGTCTCTAATCCCTGGGTTTAAACCAAAAAAAAACGATTAAACCAAAAGTTTTGGGCCGACCAACCATTTATGTAATTACCTTGACAGCCGGAACTGGCCAAAATGAAAGTCGAATGTTGACAGAGAAAAAGGGGAACCAAAAACAATCAAATCTGGCCATTAAAGAACAGAACGACTCCTGACCTGAGCGTCTCAGCAGGTGTTGGTTCCTCAATCAAAGGCCAGAACATGATCAGCTGGACGGCACAGGAACACATCCATCATCCCACTTCCAAGAAAAGATGCCATGAGGGCATTTGGAGGTAGACGGACAGCCTGTTTGTTTAGCCACAAACCTCCTTTAAAGGCATATAAAATGGACAGCCAACACAAAAGAATACGTTATCTTAAATTCCGATATCAGATTCGTTTGTTTTGAGTATATTTATAAGCCGTTTCAAGAAGTTTTCGGGAGAAAGAAGGGCTGTCAGCGCCTCTTTCAGTTAATGAATATTATGCAGAAGGCCGTCCCAAAAAATAAAAGATTTTTTGGAAACTTCTCTGCAGCTTTTTTCTAAATAATTCATTAAGCGTTCGTCAGAAAACAAAAGAAAACCGGATGATGATGACATTAGACACCGCAGAGCACCGTAGGAGTAGTACTTATGGGTGCAAAAAAATATTACTCATGTCCAACTTTGAAGGGTTTGACGACAGTAGTATAACTATGCCATTTCTGGCGCACCCACCCCACCAACAAACCCCCCTAATTTACTACCAAATATTAAACAAATAACCCCATAATTTCTAAAAAATACACAAATTAACCCCATTTTTTTACTATCACCCAGGACCACCCACTTGCGCCAGAAATATCACCCAACAAACTGCGCCAGAAATTCAGATATCTAAAATGTATAATTTTATGGCTAGATTACTAAAAATCTACTTTATTTTATAATAGACTACTCCATCAGCCATTTGCGTTAGAAATAAATAAATATAAATTCTAGTTAAATTGACTAAAACATTTAATAATATTTGATTTAAAATTTTTTAACAATGTTGAATAAAAAATTGAAACCATTATCAAATTATGACATTATAAATTTAGTAAATAAATTAAAAATAGAAAATTTTCGTGGAGTATTTATGAGAGACACTCTTCCAAATAAAATTAATGAGTTAGAATGTGGAATTGTAAATTTAGACATAAATAAAAATAAAGGAACCCATTGGGTTTGTTATTATAAAAATAAAAGTAAATGTTATTATTTTGATTCATTTGGATTAGATCCACCAATAGAATTAATAAATTATATAGCAATAACTATAGAATTTTCAACATTTCAAATACAAAAATTTAACACACATCATTGTGGTCATTATTGCTTATTAATTTTAAAATTGTTGAAAAAGTATGATTATAAAAATATAATTTTTAGTTTTTTATAAATTATAAAAATATAATTTTTAGTTTTATAAATTATAAAATATTATTATATATTACTTTTATATATTATGATGACCATGAGCTAAAGTATCATAATTATTATCTAATATATACCTCTTATATTCTTCATTATTATCTTCATTTAATGCAACTTTATTCTGTTTTATTGTATAAATCTGATGTTTCTGAGCCCTAATCATATATTGCTCTTTTCTAACTGATTTATTTTCGAATAAGCATCTTTTATAATCATCAATTGTTAATTTTTTTATCACATATTTTTTAACACCTTTTGATTTTTTGTTTTCTTCTCCATTGTCAATTTTGAATGCATATTGCTTAGGTTTTAATCCAACAAACTCTACCATAATTTTACCACTTAACTCATCTTTAAATTTTCCAATTACTTTTTTATTTGTTTCATTATATAAAGGATGATCTTTTGGATAATCACTAAAATCGAAATGCTCTTTTATTTTTCCCATATCTTTATAAATATCTTCACTTTCAATCTCATAAATTAAGCTATCAGTATCTTGATAACATAATCTAATTTTGTCAGAATAAATCGACGATGTCGATCTATAGCAACGACTATAAATAGGTTTCATTACATCATAATGGAATTCATACATCAGATATTTACTCAAATCTAGAATACTAAATCCAACATAAATTGGTTTATTAAATTCTAAATTTGTTTTATACATTTCAATGCTTAATAAATAATCATCTTTAATGACTTCACTTTCCTTAAAATTCGGGCTTTTAAATAATTTTAAAGCCTTTTCTTCGCTTGCTACTAATCGAATATCTACTCTATTACGTATATTTTCCATTGTTTTACCAAAAACAGCATTATTCATCAGTTTAAAGAAATCTTTCTCAAAGTCATTTTTTGACTGTTTTCTTAAATTTGTATTCAACATAATATATTTTTCCATCCAATTACTTTCTTTAAATGTTATGATTCTATGTATTTTCTTTAACTTTAATCCATGATCTAGAGCTTGAATTAAATTTTTATAATGAATTATATATTTTTCTTTATCAAAGAGTGTATTCATTAATTTGGAAATTTTTTGATTGTTAATTTTAGTATTTTGGGGGCAGAATGGGAAATCATTATGTTTATTATGTACTTCTTTAGGATACTCTAAATCTACTTCTAGAATACATCCTTTTCCGATTTCATTCAATTTTTCAATATATTCTTTTAAATCACTAAAATTCCAGTTTTCATCAAATTTTTCTTCAAAAGCCAATTCATTATATGGTAATTTCTGAATCATTGCCCAACCATATAGATTGTTTGCATCTAAATACATCAAATACTTACTTATTTCATTAGGATCATAATTTTCCATATATTTATTATTAGCTTTTGAATATCTTTTTATACTATTAACCATTCCACCTCTAATCCCTTTTTCAATAAATAAATACATATCATAATCTTTAATTGTTTGTAATTTTATATTAGTTACTTTTAACATTGCTTCCCAGGCTAATCCAGGAGCTGTATAATACCAACATGGATCTAAATCATAATGATTCATACAAGCTTCTCTAAATGTTTCAAATACATCAGTTAACAACAAAACATCATTTATCATATAAATATCGGTAAAATCTCCTAAATTTTTACATTCCATTTGTTTATAAACCAATTTGGCATATAAATAATCTTCAGTGCTACAATGTTTATCATTTAGCTGATCAAAAAACATTTCTTGACTAGGTAATTTAGTTTCTTCATATTTTTTAAACGAATTCATATATTCATATGGATAAATGCCTTTTCTTCTCATTAATTTAAATTGATTGTCATTTTTAAAGAATTGTTTAGATATTTTTAATTGATCATCATTTAAATTTTTTGATAATGAATCTAGGGAAGATTGCATAAATGAAAATGTATCTAAAAATCTAATTTCATATTTTAATTTCGATTCGAGATTTCTTAATTTTTTATAACTAAAACTTATATATTTTTCTGAATTATTAGGAATGACGCTTATATCAGAATGTTGAATAACTTCATTATTTACTGAAGATAATATCAAATGTGAATCATAGCCTTTTAAATTATGGAAAAATACTGGAATAAATCTACCTTTCTTTTTTGCTAAATTACATTGATTACATAAAGGACCTCTAAATTCACCACTAAAATGATCATGATCTCTTACTTTATAATTTAAATATGTGTATGATTGTTTACAATCTGGACAAATAATAGATTTATCAAATAATCTCCATTGTTCACATGTTAATTTTTTCATGACTTTATCTTCCAAATTTATTAAATAATCACACATTTTAATTATATATTCATTAAATTTTATATCTGCGTTATAACCTCTATAGACCTCAATGTCAATTATTTTTCCATTAAAATCCACTACAATAGCACAAAAAGCTGATGCTATATGTTTTCCAGATTTTTCAGTCCATGATTTATTTGGATCATTACTTGTAGAAATATATTTTTCAATTAAGGATTCAAAATCGGCATAAATTGCATATGGAACTTTTTGTGATCTCTGACTATTTTTAAAATAAACATAGTCTTCTTTGGGTTCAATAAATTTAACAGGCTTATTTTTCGAACATTCCTCAATATGTCGTTCATATTTACTTTTTACATGATAATGAACGAGACATCTTTTACAAATATATTTATGATGATCTTGACTTATTTCATTATTAAAGAATCGATTAAAGTTGTTAATCAAACAATAATGTGAATTAATTTCTCCATCTTTCTCTTCTCTAAGCAAAAACATAACTATAATTCTTTCTTCAGCAATATCTAATTGTTTTGAAATATAAATAGGAACAATTGATTTACCCTGATGAGTATAAACATTAACTGCTAAGTTGTTAGTTTTTTCAATTTTTGGAATATCAGATATTTTAATAGGGAAATTAATTCCATTAAAATTTAGTTCATTTTCATATTGTCTATATTTGGATACTCTTTCAGCATCTCTTTCAGCTGGATGTAAAGCGGCTAATATAGTCCACAAAAAACATTTATTATCCCTATTTTTAATGTTTATAATAGCTTTCTTATCTTTAATCCATTTCGGTAAATCTATATAGGATGCTCCTCTAAATTGTCTAAAAATATTTTGTGTCATTATTAAATGAATTGGTCTTAAAAAAGTGTATCCAGACTTTATTCCTCTTAATGCCATTTTGTCTGTTTTTTCTTTCATTTCTTTACATTCTTCTAAGTAGAATTTTTCTCTGTCATCTTCTTTTAATAATTCCTTTTTACTAGTTAATATACGAGATTTAATTTTCTCATTAGTTACAGGATGTAATAATTCTATTTCTAAATGGAAACTTATTTTAACATTTTTTTCTTCAATATCAGATAAAACTTGCCATTTGATTTTATTAAGAAAAACGTCTAATTCTTTAGATTGCCTATGACTTCTATTTTCATAAATTGTTTGTTTTGTAACAGTTTTAAATTTTCTATATTCATTAAAAATTGAATTTTCAAATGGAAGAATATCATTTAATTCCTGTATGTTAGTTGCATTATTTTCATTTGTATTTATTCGATTTTGTACATTATTATTTAATCTATTTCGATTCTCGGTTATTACATTAATTAGTTGATTTTTATTTAACTTTTTCATTTCAGCATATCTCATTATTCTCAAAGATGAAACTTGAGAACGAAGTTCATCTCTTGACAATTCTTCGAGACGAGCCATTTTTTATTTTTTTTATTTATAAGGCAAAAAATTTTCCACAAATTTCACCCACCCATAATTTTTATTTTTTTTTCATAATTTTTCAATAATTAAATGAATAAGAAATTTATTGAAATTTATGATCCTAAGAAAAGAAATGAGATCATAGAAGAAAATTTACGATTAAGGAAAAAATTAAAGAATAGAAATGAAGAAGATCAAAATACTAAAAATGAAATTCAAGAACAACGAGTAGAATTCTTTAAACCAATAATTGAGTCAAATGAAAAAGTTCAAAATGAATTACGTGAAGATAAGAATAAAATTATTGATGTACTAAATAATTTTGATAAGTTGAAAGTTGAAGATCAGCCATTAGCAATTGAAGCTGAAAAATCCACATTCCAAACAGTTAGTAATTTAATAGCTGATTATTTTAAAAATAGTGCAAATAGAAGCAATGCTGGATATTCAATTAGATATGATTCAGAAAAAAAGATTTATACTATTGGAAATAAAGTTATAGAAATAGATAATAATAATTTGAATATCGACAATAAAAATATATAATGCAACAAATGGTTTATTAGAATTAATGTTGAAAAAATCTCCTAATTTTACACTTATTAATGATAATGATATAAAAAATTATTTTGAAGTTTTAAAAGATTGTAATGGTGTTTATCAAGGTTTTGATGCTAATTCTAAACGATTAAATTCTGATTCCAGTGAAAAATGGAAATTTCTTAAAGATCACTTTTTTGTTAAAAATCAAAGAAAAGATAGTACAAGTACTTGCCAAAAAATTGGTGGATTAATTGGTCAACAAAATTTACAAATTTTACCATCAACTCCAAATTCATTAATGGAAATGTTGCAATTATCAATAGCTTCTTATCAAGCAGGAAATGAAAACGAATACAACAAAATAAATTGTATCTTAGACGAGTTATTAAAATTAAAAATAATTAAGAAAAGACAACTAAAAGCTATTTATAAGAATTTACACTTATAAAATTTAATATGGGAAGGGTAAAATATTTTAATCATATAAAATGAAGATATTATAATAAAAAAGAATGACAAACATCCATTTTTGTCTAGAGTCCATATTTTTGTTTTGGTAAAAATCGGTTCAGTATGTACTAAGTTATAAATCAAAACAAGTTAATTTATGCAAACCAAATTTTATTTTTTAATTTTTTCCCGAGTGATCCAATCTATTAAAACATACATATATATGTGTAAACAATCAAAAAGAAGGAAAAGTGAAATACTAGCCAGCCACATGTTGTGTATGACTCACACACGCCTGCTGATAAAAAAGACAGCAGTGTTGTTGTTGAACAAAAAAATTTTCATTTGTTGATCAAAAACGAGAATTTTTTGGAAAAATTTTGCGTTCAACATCGAAAAATTTTCAGAAAAAGTTCAACTTTTTTTGCATAAATTAACTTAAATGTTTAATAACTTGCTTCAAAATTATCCGATTTTCATCATTTTTTAAATATAAATTCTAGAGAAAAGCGCTTTGCCATATTTTTAATTTTGTGTTTTGAATTAAATTTTTAATTTTTAGCGTACAAATGCAATTTAAAAAGCCTATTTTCACTAGTTCACTAGTCTAGATAAAAATATTTTAATTGTTTTCTGAATTTTCCATTATTTTTATCACTTGTTTTGTCTATTGTTACAAAGCTATATTTATCATTCCAAATATTATTGCATAAATCTATAAATTCTTTCTTATCTAATTCACTACAATGATCTCTATAAATATAACTTAAATTTTGATAATCTTGTGGAAAAATAATGAAGAAATTAGTATTTTCTCTAATTGTATTTTTAGGTAATTTAATATAATTTTGACTAATATAAAAACAGTCAATATTATTATGTCTTCCACGAGTATAATAACTTTCAACTTTATTTTGTTTTTCTAGCATAATATCATCAAAAATGATTAAGGTTTTTAAATTTGGATCGATTTCACTAGGATCTGGAACTAATTCTGAATTGTCATAACTCTTAATATTTATTTCATTTTTTATGTCTTCTTTCTTTTCAAATTTATAATTTTGTTTTAGAATTTTATTTAAAATATCTTTCTTTGAAAAACCATTTTCTAAACCATAAATAAGTATTTTATATAATGGTTGATGTAAAGATTTTGAGAAAATATATAGGTTATTATAATCTAGATAGTCTTGTAATAATAAATTCATTAGTAAATTAGTTTTTCCACAACCAGATTTCCCAATTATACACGCTCTTATTGAATTAGGTAGTAATTCATTATTATTTCGTTTTAAATAAGCATTTTTAATTGATAAATTTAGGAAATCAGGTGCTGACATAATTATTATAATCGTTGTTATTGATTAACTTCCTTGATTTATTTATAATAGTTAAAAAATGTTTAATTAAATGGAAATATATTGCCTAAAATGTAAGATAAAAACAGATACCATAAATTTAACAGAAAATATAACGAAAAATAAAAGAAACCAATTAAAAGGACAATGTAAAACCTGTAAAACAAACAAAAGTCAATTTTCAAGCCAATCTAAAGCTGATTTTGATCTTAAAAAGAGTGGAGGTGAAATTGCCCCCCACCTTAAAGAAGTATATTATGATCCTAAAACTGGATATTGTGGAATAAATGAATTACAGAGAAAAACTGGAAAATCACAAAAGGAAATCATTGAATTTTTACATCAACAAGATACTTATACAAAACATAAACCAGTTAAAAGAAATTTTACAAGAGAAAGAATTTTTGTTCATTATCCAGACCAGCAATGGCAAGCTGATTTGGCTTTTATGGTCAAATATTCACGAGAAAATAAAGGTCACAAATATATTCTAAGTGTAATTGATTGTTTTTCAAAATTCGCTTGGGCTTTTCCATTGAAAAATAAGAAGCCAGAGGGGGTTATTGAATCATTTAATCAAATTTTTAAAGAAAGTGGGAGGAGACCAGAAAGATTGCAAGTTGATGAAGGAAAAGAATTTATGGGCAAATTTAGTAAATTTTGTGAAGAAAATAAGATTAATAAGTTTAGTACTCAAAACAGAGATATTAAAGCATGTATTGCTGAAAGATTTAATAGAACTATTGAGGAGAAAATAGAGAAAGTTTTAACAGAAAATGATAATAATAATTGGATTTCAGTCTTACCAGCTTTGATGATAAATTATAATAATTCTAGGCATAGATCCATCAAAATGTCACCAGTTGAAGCTAGTAAGAAAGAGAACACTGAATTAGTTTATGCCAATTTATTTCCTAAAGATGTAAAAAATGATATAACCAAAAAAATTAAATATAAAATAGGTGATACCGTTAGAGTTAAGATTAATAAAAAAATATTTGATAAAGGATATGAACAAAATTTTAGTAATGAAGTATGTATAATTAATAAAATTTATAAATCTATTCCAGTTACCTATCAAGTAAAAGATAGTAATAATCATATAATTAAAGGAAAATATTACGAAGAAGAGTTAGTTTTATACAATCCATAAAATGGTTTATAGACTATGTTTACAAGTCAGAAATCAAATAGATTGAGTATGAATATCCCTATAAATTTATTTTTGGGAGCTGGTATCATATTTTTTTTTAATTTTAATAATTAATTACTAATTTTTCTTTCCTTCCTTAATGAATACTTGATTTCCACTAGAAGATGGTTTAACATATGCTCTATTTACTTTATCTTTATAATTATCTGGAACTGAAATTCTTTTAAATTTTTCTTCTAATTCTTTTTCTTCTAACTCTAATTCATTCATTAATTCTACACATTCTGATGGTTTTAATCGATGAATATTATTTTTTAATGTTAATGATAATGAAATTCCTGGTATTGGTACCTTAGAATCCTTCTCTTTTTCATTATACTTTCTACGAAGTTCATTATGCTCATCTCTTTCTTGTTGAAACTCTTGATGCATTTTATCTAATAATTGTCTATATTTTTTGTTCTTTTTAGCTGAAGTTGAGAATAAAATATTATTACAATCGGCTTCACACATTTTTGATAACATTAATACTAATATTGCTCTAAATTGTTCTTTTTGAGATGTAGAAGTATTCATATTATTAATCTTGTCTATTAATTCTTCCATTACATCAACATATTGTCTTGCAGTTTCAGCAGTTAATTCATTCTTTTCAAACGATAACATGTCTTTTATATTAATATTTGATAAATCAGTTATATTTTTAATTGTATCAAAACAAGTTGATAAAGTTAATTCTCGATCTGTTTTTTTATTAAAATCTTTGATATCTTTCATTTTATGATTTTTCTGATTCATTTATATAGATATTTTTTTCATCTTTATTTTTTTCCATAATTCCATAAATCCACGATTCCACATTTCCTTAATTCCATAAATCCATTCTTCCATTCCATAATTCTATATTTCCATTCCATGATTCCATTCCATAATTCCATATTTCCATTAAAAATAAAATTGTATTAAATGAACAAAACAGAAATAATAAAATTAATTAAAGAATATGATTTTATTAATAACACTAAAGAATCTTTCGCCAAAAAGTATAATATTTCATCAAAAACCGTATCTAATTATATAAAAGAATTCGATATAAAATGTAAAAAATCTGGAGTTATTGTATATAGAAATAGAGATAAATTTGGAAAATTTGCATATGGTTTATCAGAAAGAAATGGTACTTCATCAAACAAAAACTATAATTCCAATGTTAAATTAAACAAAAATGATAGTTCTAGTCGCCTCGATAATAAAATACCACTCACATTCGAAGAGAAATTGAAATATGTAACAACTCCAATTTCATAACCAAAAAATTGTAAATTAAATAAAAAAATCTTGTTATATAAATAAGCAGCATATATCTTGTTTTCAATTAAAATGGAAGCTATCGATAATATTTTAAAAATTGATCAATTACCAATTTTTAACGAATCTATTCAAAAAGAAAATTTAATAAATATTTTTCCAACGAGTGGATCTAATTTAAACGCTTATGGAGAAATTAATTTTATAATCGAGACATGTGATCAATATCTATTACCTAGTAAAAGTTATTTATATTTAGAAGGCTATTTTACTAAGCCAGATCTTACTAATTTGAAAAAAGAAGATAAAATAACATTAACAAATAATGCTCCAATGTTTTTGTTTGATAGAGCTAATTATAGTCTTAATGGTAGAGAAATTGAAGATGTGAAAGATCCTGGAAGAGCTAGTTTAATGAAGGGTATTTTAAGTTATTCATCTAATTTAAATAAACAAAATACTTTTGGTTGGATATTAGATGGATCTGGAGCAACTGAGTATAAAATAGATAAATATACTCAACTTAGAAATGGAAATATCACATTTTCTATTCCACTAAGTCATATTTTTGGATTTATGGAATGCTATAATAAAATTATATATGGAGTAAAACACACATTTTCATTATATAGAAATTCAAGTAGTAAGAATAGCATTTATTCAACTGATATTACAGAATATGATGCAAAATTTACTATTACAAATTAAATTGGTTAGTTCCAAAAATAATACCTAGTCTAGAAATACAAAATAAACTTATGAATATGTTCGATAATAAGAAAAGTTTTAGTTTACCATTTATTTCAAGACAATTAGAAGATAATAATGTTCCATTAGCTAGTAAAGATTTTACTTGGAAATTAGGAACTAAATATGAAAAAATTAAATATTTTATAATTGGTTTCCAAATTGATCGAGATAATAACCATAAAAATGCAGCTAAATTCGATCATTGTAATTTAGAAACATTATTTGTTGAGCTAAATAGTGAACGATATCCATATGAATGTTTAAAGTGCAATTTTACTAATTATAATGCTGTACAACAATTTAATTTTGCTAAAGAATTTAAGAATAGTTATTATAATACTGTTAAAGAATGTATATTTATGGATGAAGATCTTTATTATAATTATTATCCATTATTCGTTGTAGATGTATCAAAAC
This sequence comes from Bursaphelenchus mucronatus, assembly GCA_025436335.1. NCBI lineage: Eukaryota > Metazoa > Nematoda > Chromadorea > Rhabditida > Aphelenchoididae > Bursaphelenchus > Bursaphelenchus mucronatus. The sequence goes on from CM046359.1 coordinate 5,471,119, forward strand.
AAAGCGAAAGAATTAAAAATTCTAGACCAGATATCACAATAAAAGCCTCGTTTTCTAAAAGTATTACTAATGATACTAAATGCTACTGTTTAGTTTTGAGTGAAAATATTATAGAAATTAATGGAGATGGTCTAAGAGTAAATGTTAAATAAAATAATAAAAAATTTTATTATTAAATGATATATATAATTTTTATATTATTATTTTTTCCTTATATTTATTCTTCAATAATTTGTACTAATAATTCTCCAAAACAATACTTTAATTTTCCTAAATTATCCAAATGTGATTATAAATATGAAAATAATACTAAAATAAAATCTTTTGAAGTTTTTAAACCTAATACTATAGAATTTATTTCAAATGCTCATTTATGTAAAAAAATCGTTACTGAAGTTTCAATGTATACTGATTTATCTGGATATGAACATCTAGTTGAAAAGAAAAAATAATAAAGAAATTACAAAGAAAGAATGTGAAGATATGATAAAAAACAAATATTGTGAATTTGGTGCATTGAAAAAAGGAGAACACTCATATCATACTAATAATAAAGTTGTAGGTGAGTATCCAAATAGATTTATTAGTTTAGCAAAATCTAAAACTTATATTAAAGAAAATTGTGTATTAATAGAAACTAAAGTATTTTCACATTTCAATCAAGAAAATCCTACAAATGCATTAGTTTCACTAAATAATTGTAGTTATTCTCATGGAACTTGTCAAATTAAACCAAATGAATTGATAATTTGGGATGTGAATAAAGACCAAAATTGTAAATTTATATCTATAGGTGTTTTTGATGGTATTATTAATAAGGATGAAACATATTGGATTAATAATGATAACCAAATTGCTTTAAATTTACTGGATAAATATAAAAGACATTGTGGAAATTATTTACAATATACTTCCGAAGGTTATGCTCTTAAATCTACTACCAGAGAAAAAAGAAGTACTAATTTAGTAGCTAGTACATTTCAAGAAGCCGGTGAACTACAATACTTAGAAAATAATTTCGAAAATCATTTAAGTCTTCTAGCAAAAATATTTTGTCAAATGCATAATGATCATAATAATATTTTAGAAACTTTATTAATGGAAAATCCTAGAAAATATATTGAAAAAGTTTTAAATTATAGTGCTATTAATGCTAAAATAATTGAAACAGATATTGGTGCAATAATTGAGGTTATATTTTGTAAAAAAATAAATGATAATTCAGTTGATTTTGTTGACTTAAATTTATTAAAAATAGTAAATTAAAAGGATATATTCCAGTAAAAATAAAAAGTATCATGGTATGATAGACCATGTTTACAATGATAAAATTTGGTATTACAAAGATAATATTATAGTTGATGAAATTCCTATTAATAAGATAAATTTAGGAGCCACTGGAGCTATAAAAATTTTGAAATAAATAAAAATTATGATTTACACTTTCTAGATGATAAATTAATTATTAAAGAGCATATTTTTGATGATATGAAGACTAATATTGAGGAAGAATTATTAAAAGAAATGGTTCAAGTATCTAATGTTGGAATAGAAATGGAAGAACAAGAGCAAAACTCTATGGTTCCACATGAAATCATAACTGAAATTCAAGATATTTTTGAATCTTATTATATAAAATATTGGAGAATTTATGTAACCATAGGAGTGACTTTAGTTTACATTTTCCTAGTTAGATCATTAATATATGTATTGTCACCAGTATTTTCATTTAATTTTAGAAAAAAAAAAATAAATATAATGATTATAAATCCATAAATCGTCGATCTATGGAAACGTCAATACCACTAAATAAAAATTTAACTATAAATGAAACTAATGAAAATTTAGAAGCTAAAAACGAAGTGATTGAAACAGTTTTTCAAATTGAGCCTTTATCTCGAAAATCTATTCGTGGAAAAAGAAAAGTAAGATTAGCGGAATTTCCGTCTATTACTTCCTTAGATAATAATTAAAAATATTTTTATTTTTTAAATGGGGCTTGTGATTTTTGATAGTGATACAAAAAGTTACTCAGTAGTTAATGAAAATAAAAAGAATATGTAGAGATAATAAAATTAGCGGATTCTGATCAGAAATCAAAATTGTTACAAAATGATAATAAAAACATAGAAAATAATGAGAATAGTCAAACTACAATTAAAAGACCAAAAAAATATAAAAAAAAATAAATTATCGAAGGAGAACCAAGAATTTCTAAATGGAATTACTGGTTCTGGATTTAAAACTATTTCAAAGCAATAAAATTATAGAAAAACAGAGTTCTTCTAGATAAGCTTTGCTTATTATATCTCTTTTAAATGTAATTCTATAAAAATATTTATATTATTATATTTAATCAAATTATTTTTATCATCTATAAGTCTAATATTTATTTTCTTTATGTTATTAATAACTTTATGATAAATTAATTGTTTTGGTTCAATAGTAATAGTTTCAGTATTGTTTCTTATCCTATACAATGAATTAACATTATTTTCGTTAACATATGCATAATCTATTAAATTACAACTAATATAAATACTTGTTTTATTATCTATATATTTTTTATTTTTTACTATATTATTATTTTCATCTGTGTCTACATTATTACAATTATCAGATCTATTAATCTCACCATCTATTTTTACCAAAGCTATTTCATAATTTTTATCTAATATTTTCTTCGGTAATGAATAATATTCAAATATTTTATCATTAGAAGTTAAATGGAGATTTAAGTAAACCATTTAATTATTTAAAAAATTAGAATAAAAAACATTGATTTGGGTATTATATACATTTTCAGCCCACTTTTCCATTTTTATTAATCCTTACTTTTTTTGAGAAATTTCACACATAAAACGTAATAAATTTTTTATTATTTTTCAATAAATTAAATAAAGAAGTAATTACTGATAAAGGAGAAAAATTCATTCATTCCAATCCACATCAGAGTCCGGTGGCAATAAATCCTAAAATCCAAAAATTGTTTGCATGAAATTATCAGTTAATATACCTGAATATGTTCCAAAATTGAACGCATCGCAATAATACAACAACGACCTCCGGATGCAGGAGATGCTGGTCGTCCTTTGTCATCCTTCGTGTGCGGTACTTTTTCCACCTCTACTTGCATTCCCATTAATTGACCGTCTTCGTTCCAACAACTGCCTCCGCTATCGCCTTAAAGGAGCCGCTCGATCCCGTATAGCGCATCCTCCGCGTTATATCACTAGCAATAATTCCAGTAGACAGCGACTGATGATTCGTCTTGTCATGAATAATTGAATACCCCATCTAAAAAGTGCATTTTTAAGAAATAATTTAGAAAATATGTTATTCGATAAAAAATTACCAGAAGGTAGTGCATTCCCTTTCGAGGTTCGACTGAATTAAAAATCAAATCTTTATCGCACAAATCCACTCCGTCCGATTGTAAGATGATCGTGTCAAGCTCTTCAATGAATTTGACTGCACGAGTTGATACTTCAAATTTTTTGTCGAACCAAGAACGGATTACAATCTCATCACCTTTTTTGATGGATTTGTTCTCTCCATGGCGAAAAGTTGCTGCAAGTTTTGTAGTCAACGGAATAGCACATCTTTTGTAGTTGTCATCCTTCACATAATAGAGAGCATATCGTCCAACTGAAGCTGCTAAATCACCGTCAACAGGGAGTTCTTCCACTTCCGGCTCGATTCTCGGTTTCTTCGGCTTCGTAGCTCCTAGAATTGATAAATTATTAATGTTTAAAATATGTAAAAATTTAGTCAAAAAAATAAGGTTATTAAAATATTTAGAAAATACCTTGGTCCATCAGTGTGGCTGGTCGAGAAGGCACCTTGTCCGACTCCACAAAGAACTGCATCTCTTGCCAGCCGTTCGGGAGCAGAAAAGTCGTACCAGCTTCATTCACCCTAAATTAATTGAGATACAATTAGAAATCCAAAATGTAACTTACCGGCAACATTTTCGGCGACTATCAACCTCATAGGACAACGACACAACCGCATCATCAGCAAGAAGAAAAGCGGCTTTGATAGTGCTTTTGGAAATCACGCCTTCATCCGAATCGACTTCGACTTCTTCGCCAAGCCCGCTGATTCTAATCGTTTGTGCCATTCTGGGAAGAGAAAACAACTGAAAATAATGAATTAATTGCTTTTAGCAAACGAGCAAAAACGTTTGGTATGGAAAAGCAGAAAGTAGCATGCAAAAATTTGTTGAACAAAGCTGAAACACAACGCCAAGCACGAAAAGGGCGCTGTTTTGAATGCGTATAAAAAAGTTGAAAAGATAGATTTTATTTTTAAAAAACAAATAAATAGCGAACCGTTCTTTGATAAAAACTGTTATTTAATAAACAATTACTACATTTTATCGATTTTTAACGTAGGTTGCTGGGAATTGCACTATTGTAAAATATAGTATATTTTCAGTAATTTAGTCATAAAATTATACATTTTAGATATCTGAATTTCTGGCGCAGTTTGTTGGGTGATATTTCTGGCGCAAGTGGGTGGTCCTGGTGATAGTAAAAAATGGGGTTAATTTGTGTATTTTTTAGAAATTATGGGGTATTTGTTTAATATTTGGTAGTAAATTAGGGGGGTTTGTTGGTGGGGTGGGTGCGCCAGAAATGGCATAGTTATACTACTACGACGCGTACATTTCGTAAACCATTTGTAAACACTATTAATACCAAAAGACATTATGTAGCTTATCTACACTCGCCCTAAAAGTGTACGGCGAGTTCGTCGTATAAACGGTAAGCTCAACTGGCAGGAAACATGGGCGCGAGCGGGACCTGAATATGTTTTTGTTTGAAGATCTGTTGACACGGCCTGCCCAAAACGACAAAATTTATACGATCAAAGTTTTTAGCTTGATAACTTTTTCATGCAATGTATAAAATTCCATCATTTAGGATTCTGGCTGGATTATTTGACATAATCAAAAACAATAGTAATATTTGGTACTCGAAAAGAGAAGAAAAAAAGCAAATTGGTTCTTCGATCACTTGCTTCCAAATAGATCGATATTTGTGTTAAACTATTAAAGTATTAACCTACAATTTGGCTAACTACACTTTTTGGTTAAACTCATCAACTCTACACATCTTTTGTCACCTCTGGAGCAACTGCGAGTAACCTATGTTCCCTATCAGTCCTACTCTGCTATTTCGAATATCAAAATACTTACGACAATACTTAATCGTATCACAATCTTCAAACATCCAATCTGTTTGTCGTCTTTCTGTAAAAATTATCATAATGGAACATTTTAAATGATTTTCTACTACTACCACCAGCCTCCAATGGGTTACGCCACCTTCACCATGATCACACTCCTAGATCTGATTGTCTTTCTACGGTCAACATGTAAGGAAGATTGTCTTAGTGCTATTCATCTGTTAACCTCTTTACAAAATCAGGATAGTATCACGCAACTTCGCCAAGGACTTTTTAAGACATGATGATTTTGGTACCATAATGGTATTTTGGTCATGACAGAACCTGTTATAACCCGCAGTACAACAAAAAAATTGCATCTGGTTGTTTAATTATTTGTCGTACAGCCTAGAAAAACGTTGCGACATCTCGTAGTCATTATGAACAAAACTTCAAAAAAAATGTTGTAGTGAAGGAGTGATGATTTCAGTGGGGACCAGAAAATGAAACCGAATTTTGCGCTAGAAGCTGAAACTTTCCATTATTTGACTTTAGTGTATCCTCGTCTAACTGGATCAAAAGTTTTTCCCAAAGTTGTTTTCTACAGTATTTATGTAGTACTCTAAGAGGTCTAGTTTTTTGCCGGTTTGTTCTCCGTACAGCCTTCATTGTGGTAACACACGTTTGAAATCGATGTGTAGATGTGGAAAATGCCGGTTAGGTTAAATAAATGCTAGTGACACCCAATCTAGAGCGGTTGTAACGGTTTTCTAAGCCTAAAGTTTTTTACACATCAATTTCCGACTGCCTTTTGGACCCTTCAGTGAGGTCCAGAAAATGATCCTTCAAAGTTCACCAAATTGCTTGAAATCTTCAATATCTACTGTTCAGAGAGTCTTGTGTCTAACTGAGATCTAACATGACCGCTATCACCTCTAAGAAACAGCATATGGCCTTTAAAGAACACCGTAAAATCACACATTTTCGGAAGCTTCTGGCAAGTGAGAGTTTCAGTATGGACGACGGGGAATCATTTTAATATGACAGAAGAAGTATGCATGAATTTATTTTAACATTATTTTTAATCTTTTCTGCGCTCTTGTCATCTTTTACATTCAAACTTTGGCCCTATAATTCCGGAATTTTTTATGGTTCGGGCGCGAACTGCAAAGGCCTGGCGTTTTTTGTCGTTTTTTTGTTCTATGTGAGCAAGCCGGGTGTTATCGTGTAGACTTAGATGACTTCCATAAGGAGCCTTTGTCGATCTTTAAGGTCGGGGTTAACTCTAAAATCTGCTCCTGGAGCTATTTCCCTCCACCAATCCCTTGTCCATTCCGAACGTGGACCATGTGAAGACGCAGATAAAGATTTTACCTCCGCTTAATATCAAAGGTCTACTGCTTCCCAACACC